>OX438798.1:24938895-27810439 GCA_949316475.1 Hypomecis punctinalis
CCTACTATTTACATTCTCTTTGACATAACCTATAATTCTCAGTGTTGCCGTTTAGTACATTGAAGAAATGCTAGGTTATGGGGAAGATTGGAAATAATGCCAAAAAAGTGCTAAAGCGCCTGGGGTGCGTTTACGCACTCCAGACTAAGATAAAAATTAACCTGGCTAAAGCTCGAAACATACTATCGGACGCGACTGATAGGTATCTAGACTATGAAAGTACACTGAGCCGTGCATACTATCGGACATAAGTCGCGGACGTCACCTTCGGACGACCTAGAGCGTTCGGACGTCCGAGAGCGATCTGGCGCGCCGGATATTTTAAGACTGTGCACATTGCATTCTTGAAGGTCGCTAGACGCTAATTGTTATGATTTGGAAATTAATTCATATTGACCGCGGCTATGGCCAAAGAATATTGGTATGATCCATAAGATAGTAAAAAATAATTATATTTAGTGTGCTTTTATGTAAATAATTTGGCTTAGTTCGTTTTTTTGATAAATAAACGTGTTTGATTGGGAGATACCAGATCAAAGAGAATCGCCAGATCGCTCTCGGACGTCCGAACGCTCAAGGTCAGCCCAAGGTGACGTCCGCAACTTATGTCCGATAGTGCGCACGGCTCAGTGTACATTCATTATCTAGATACCAGTCGCGTCCGTCAGCCGCATCCGATACATAAACATACTATCGGACGCGGCTGACGGACGCGACTTAGCAGTGCGCACAGTCTATTAACATCCGGCGCGCCAGATCGCTCTCGGACGTCCGAACGCTCAAGGTCAACCCAAGGTGACGTCCGCGACTTATGTCCGATAGTTTGCACGGCTCTGTGTACATTCATTGTCTAGATACCTATCAGATACCTATCGCGGCTGTCAGTCGTCCGATAGTATGTTTCCACCTTAACATATACCTGGGTTCCAGTGCACGTATAGGCTGAATAATTCAAATTGGCGTACGTGAATTTAGCAACAAGGTACGCGAAACCCAATCAACGCACAGCTATGAGCTTCAGTCAGGATTAGATATTGCGCCGCTTGTAACTTCATAATCGCCAACTTGTACGATTCGGCCTATAGTCGGGAGTGGCGGCCGCCTGATACACAGGCAATGTTACTATTGTCCCAGGTTACTATTGTACCCGGTCCTAGAAGTGGGATGTAGAAAGCTGCCGTCTGCGGATGATGACGACAAGAATGAAACTCAAGTCTTGATCATAAATACTCATATTTATTGGTATTCATAATTTTATAATATAATAACTTATCCTTATACTACGAAAATTAAAACATCTATTCTAATGTTCAAATAGCGCCATATTTTTGCAAAATCGGACCGTCTCAGAGAAGCCACGCAACTGGCACGGCGCTCCACCGGCTAGAAGGTACAAGTTCCCGGCTTCCGCGTAATAATGAGCCTTTATAAGCTCGGAGGTCGCCCAGCGCACATCGTACACGTTTTCGGGCTTCTCGTCGACGGGCGTCTGGCCCACAATGTAGTCCACGATGTGGTGGTACAGCACGGTCGGGACGAGAGGGATCAGCATTTGGCTATCGAGGAGTTGCTTGATGAAGGCGTCGTCGATTTCTAGCTGCTTTATTGTCTCCTGAAAGCAAATTTCAAATGATGTCAATACGGAACATCGTTATGCAAGTTTTAGATAATTCTATTCTAATACCCCATTTACATACATACATCCCATTGCCGAGGCAATGAGCAGGGACCCCTGTCCCTACCTGGGAGGTTGTGTCCCTACACAAACTGGAAAATGCAAGAATGTAAACCGGTAATTCCCATTGCCATTTGGTAGCTATCACCCATTTGGCAGTTTTTCTTGGTACATCAAAGCGCGCCAATGTGTGTTTACATGTAGCTCTCTCAAAATCTTTTAATATCTTTAAAAAGTGCTTACATCGTTCTGTTACGATGAATTGCTGTCATCAACCATTTCCTCTGAGGACGTCTCTTTTGAACTTAATTTAAAAAAATAATTAAACTTATAAAACAGAGTCACGTGGTACATTGCCAACAGTCGAATTAAAAATACATATAAAGAGGCAAAGTAAACAATTTCCGTTGACGTTGCCAAAACAATATTTGGGGAAATATGTACCTAACTACGGCAGGGCAACTGGCAATGGCTGTATGTAAACGCAGTAATAAAATAGATATTGTGACAATAACTGGCGATCGCGTATCAGCCGATGGGTATCCATTCAAAGTGAAGTGAATTTCATTCAGTAACATTTTTCCCGGTAGGTCACATGGGCACTCCCCTATAGAGAAAATGTGCCAAAGCCGCTACGATCCCTATGAATGCTGACAAATGGTCTACAAGTCAAATGCCAGTCCTTTTAGTTTGTAGAATGAAGACTGTATTATCAAGGTTTAAAAACCCGGATAATTATTATCAAATCGGTTAAGGCCTAAAGTATATGATAACTATTTTTCGGTTTCGTTCTAATTGAGATTAATTTTAAGGGTTTTTTTTCCATAAAATTAGTATATCGGTTGTACGGAATAGAAAGGTTCTTTCCGCCATGCGCCCCATCTTCACGGCTTCAAGGGGGCCACGTAACACGAGAGCGCGGCGGTACGTGAGCTAACATGCTCCTTACAAGTTAGATCACGTTCCGCGACGCGGGACTCTTGCAGAATAAACCTTTTTGTAAATGTTTTTAAAACATTCTTTTTACGGATACGCTTCGAACGAAAAAATCAGAGAAACCGGTTTTACAGTTTAAATTCTGGTTAATTTTAAACCGATTTCAAGCCATGTGTATAACGTACCTGATGGTCGCGCACCAGCTGCAGGATATCTTGTGCGGCAGACTGCGCCTTGTTCAGCGACATGATCCACGCCACGTTCACGATGCAGGCCGGCGGCGTTCGCGACACCAAGTATTTTATCTCCTGCAAAGGACGGTCACTTGTATTACCGACCTACCTCGTTTAACATTATAGGCCACGCCTAGGGAATACAATCCCGAGCATGTTTTTCAATCCCGGGACTACGGGATTTTTGATACAGAATCCCGGGTTCCCGGGACTATCCCGGGATTAGAATTTTCTTCGTAATTTCTTAAAAAAAACGTGTTTTTAAACGTTTCAAAATTACACAAACTAAAATAGACAAAAGAAAATAAAGTAATTTTGCAAGATATCTAGACAGCAATAAAAAATCTATTTAGAATTTCGAAAATACAATCGCAGAAATATCAGAGCATCCAGTGATTGACTTCCGATTCTAAGCCTGCTTCGTAGTTTATCGCCAATGTAAGCAGCAGCTGAAAACACTCGCTCAATTATTAATGATGCGATATCTTTGAGGCTCGCTACACATATATTATAAGCCGTGGTGGTCGTCGATTCAAATCCCGGTCCCGTACCAATGAGTTCTTTGGAATTTATGTACGGAATTTCACACCACTGGCTTTTCGGTGAAGGAAGACATCGTGAGGCAACCTGCATATGTCCGGAGAATAAATTCGATGGCGTTGTGAATCCACAAACCCGCACTGGGCCAGCGTGGTGGATATGGCCCAATCACTCTTCGTGGGTAAGCCTACGTCCTGCCGCGGATTATTAAAAGGCTGATACAGTACAGTAACACATATTCGGATCGGCACATTCGGCAGGATTAGTCGAACAGCTACCCACGACAGCTAAACCGATCGTTAAGTGCCGGCCACCCGGCAGTGCCGATCGTGCCGAACCGAATATGTATATTTGAGCTTAGTTGTGCCATTAGGAATACGTATTTTGGATGTCCTACTAGTTGTGCGAAAGCAACTCCACGAGGAACTCCTCGTGTCTAGTAACCCCGATAAAACATAGATAGGATTACATGTTAGTGTCTTTATTAACTACAACAAAATACAACACTACTTATATAGGCTAAAACTACATAAACTACTACTGACTGACTGACGAAAATCTACCAAATTGGATAGATTTGGTAGGTTTTCGTCATTCATACTACTGGCACCGTGTTGTGTTTACTTGTTTTTAATGTATGATGCAGGTACCTAATTGTAATGTAATTTAATTAATTAATGTGGATAAGTGTAAATTGATGATTTATTTATGTAAGCAATTGTTTTTTTTTGTTAAGTGTTTACCATTGTGTAGATTTTTATTGACTTCTCAAAAGTGTGTCTCTGACACCCATTTGTTGAATAAATGAAATGAAATGAAATGAAATACATAAAAAGCAATTGGATCGTCCACAGACTCTTAGAGGTCTAAAGATAATCCAAACGCTCAAGCCCACTGCCAGTTGGCAGTGTGCCCAGCATGCTGGCTGCATTGCCACGCTGAGTGGCAATGCTTATACGTTGAGCCAAATAAACACCAGCATTTTGGTCACGCGTCGCGTCCACCAGACGCTCAGAAATACTTTTGAAAACAAGATGAGCTCCCGGCCCCCACGGACCCAAGGTCTCAACTCCATGTTAGTTACCCGATCAGTGAGCAAGGGCCGCCGCAGCAGCATCTTGATATAAACCAGCGACTCTCTTTCCTCGGCTGGGTTCTGAAGCAGCGACTCCAGGAACTCGCAGTGCAGACTCACAGACTCTCTGTAAATACATAGAAAACTCTATTAATTACTACCTACCTACTTAAAGCGCTATCCAGCTATCCACACATTTTCAGGTGCCCGGCCTGCCGTGTTCCGTCAGGGACGAGGAAAAAATCGGTTACTATTTGAATTCCAAAAAGAAAAATATAATATGGGATAATCTAAAACTTACAAAACAGATTACACTGAAACCGATTTCCCTGATAAGTGTGAATAAGGTGACGGGTGGCACGTCCCTGATGGGAACACTGACACGGACAGCTCGGATCACGGATAGCCCTGACCCGGAAATGTGAGGTTAGCGTTTTAGTCACAATTATTGAAAAAGCATTAACCTTATCCCGTCAACATGCGTACCCCTCAGCGATGGGCGGCCAACAGACCAGTACGTCAACTAGCGCATTTTTAGTGCAGCGTGTCGAAAGCAGCGAGCACATAAATAAACAATCAATATTTCTGTTGGAAAGGAAACCTTATCCCGTCGGCATACGTACCGTTCAGCGACGAGCAACCAGCACGTCCTCTGTATTTAGTGCAGCGTGTCGAAAGCAGCGAGCACATAAATAAACAATCAATATTTATATTGGAAAAGCAACCTTATCCCGTCGGCATACGTACCCTTCAGCGACGGGCGGCCAACAGACCAGTACGTCCACCAGCGCCTTCTTCTGATGCAGCGTGTGTGAGGCGGCGCGCACGCGGTTGAAGGCTTCGCGCCGACCCGCTTCTGTGCTCAGGGACTCCTCTACACATATAACATAATTTGTTTTATTTAGACACGGCAATGATATCTAACAGTATTCCCTCTTCATACAAATGGCCCGAACGCGAATCATCCGCGCCTCGGAGTTCGGTATGCTCTCGGTATGCTAGTCAGTCGCGGCGCGCCGTAGTGACGAACGAACGTGTGGGTTTGTAACTACTAAGCTTGCTATTTACGTTTTTAGGGTTCCATAGTAAAACGACGAAACAATATGTATTTATAATGAACGCTTCCTTTTTCATTCACAAAGAATTTATTTTTTGTAATTTTAGATCATAATAGGTACAATATGATTGTGCAAGAAATTTGATACACAAAACTAGAAAGAATAAAGGGTAAGTATTGTACTTAGATGAAATTAAAATGAAGGCGAAGGCTTAAGGCGGGCCCTAGCGCGTGATACGCTCTGCGTGGCCACGAGGCGCTGTAGGTATAATTTAATTATTACGCAAATCTTGTTAGAATTTAGATACTGCCGGGCCGAATATTATTGAAATCGGCTGCTAAATAGCGCGACAGAATATTTCACTTTTTTGGAAATAAATCCCTCAATCAAAAATTGCCGACGACAAAAAACATGAATATAAAACGTGTGTACCAAGTTTCGTTGAGATGCGTTGAAAAATGCGATCTGTTGCCAATAATCAACATCCCGATAGACGAAAGCAAAATCGTCGACTTGAAGCAAAGGTTTTTGCTTCACTTCGGTCAGTTTTCTTTTTCACACAGCAACGGATTGAGTTGATTTATCCCAGTGAAATATTTTTTCCCATGAGAAATTAAAATACAACGCGGGCGAAACCGCAGGCAAAAGCTAGTATAGTCATAAGTTAAAGTTCAAATAAATTATAGAACAGTCAGATATTTCAGGCCACTTGCCCTTCTGCCCTGAAGTTTTTAGCACGAATTAGACATTACTCTCATTGTTCATTTTGCTTTCTCAGCGAACAATAATTCTCGCCTGAAAGCTCCTAGCTATGAAGTTCTTCAGACCACTCGGTGCGGAATAAATCTAGACTAAGAGATGATTTATACATGTACGGACAGTGTCCGGGACGGGCCTCGACGGAGCCCCGACGGGGCACATTCCATACGTTTTGTGTAGTGACTACTCCGGACAGGACTCTACAAATCAAAATCATCCCTAAACCAAGTGATTTAACCCTTATCGTCAACTTGACTGGACTCTCGTGCTGCGGAGCTGTGCCAGAAAGCCAATCTCAATCCAATCACATGCAAGTGAATCTCACCCGTAAGATTCTGAACTTAAGGATAGATGCATGCCAAACCTGGCGACCTTGCCCATATCGTCACTAGCCTTGGCCCTCGCGCGCGAACTACAGGCTGCCAACAAACGTAAGTAAACAATTCTCACCCGTAAGCTCCTTGACATAAGGTTCATCCGGCCACTCGGTCCGGAACAGGTCCAGGCTAAACCTGGCGACCTTGCCCATATCGTCGCCAGCCTCGAACCGCGCGCGCGAGCTGAGCGCCAGAAGGCTTATTTGTTTGTGCGGTGGGAAGCCCAATTCGCTGGCCTTTTGTAAAACGTGGTCGATCAAGTCTTCGGGAAACTTGACACCCTCTTTGTGGTACTCTGTGAGCCGGGTTACGAACATTTCCATGTCACTGGTAAAGGAAAAAAAAGTTGGTTATTGTGTGTACTATTATAAATTTACCTATTATTATAAAATAAACTACGTATGTGCTATTTGCGCAAATGCCGTCGTTGGCGGTCAACCTCAACCAATATCTGAGGTACAGATATTGTGGCCGTCATTGGCATTGAAATGATTAAAAAAAATTGACAAAGATCTTCAAGTCAATGGTTCAAAAATGTTATATTGTCTTCTCCCAATATTTGGCCGCTACGACCCCGCACGGTGTAGCCTGGTGTAGATCTTCCATCGTGCAGGGGCTCGGACACGTAAGCAGGTGATCCATGCTCTGCTCAGGGGCTCCGCAACCACACTGTACCGTCAGCATCCGAGATTCTCCACTTGGCTAGGTTTATCCTGCAACGGCTCACTTGGGTCCGGAGTCGGTTTATTGACTTCCACGTGGGTCGCGGGAGGTCGCTGCCTGCTGGAAGCTTTTCTGCTGGCTTTAGGAAGTCTGGTAGAAGTCTGGCTGGCTGGTGGTGTTAGCGTGGATTCCCACAGCCTTAAACAGGCTTCAATCGGGCTGTCGGTTAATGCGGCAGTTTTATAAAGGAAGCTGTTACGGCTCTTGAGTCGACTGTTTGGAGGTGCAGCGTCAAACAGTGGGTGTCTGACGCTGCACCTCCGTGTTAGTCTGTGGGGGCAGCAGCAGCAGTTGGTGTGCGACTTGGTTTGCTGATACTTTTCCAGGGTTGGATGGGCCTGGTGGGTCATTAGTAAGCTTTTTTAGTGTGGTCCAGGCTTTTTTGCTATTGTGCATCATGTCTATTTCTGTAACGAGTTTGCTCCAATAATGTGCCGTTGCTGCAGACTGCATTCCGTTCTATAAAAACATCTTATTTCTTTCAAAATTTTTGCGGTGTTATTGACTAATTCATTATTGTAATTTTAAAAACGTTCTTCACTACACGAACCCGGCCACGTAATCCGCTGAATCGACGCGGCCGCGGCGTTCGTGCATGGCAGGGTCGCCATCAAAGGAGGCGGGAGGTATTTATATTAAAATGAGACACCTGTGGTTCGGTCGACGTTAGGTTTAATAGTGTCCAATAATTACAGTCTAAATGCTCACTACAGGTCTATGTTGTGTGTTTGGGACACCATTACAAATATAATATATGGGCGGATCAGTTCATGGCCTCGGTGAGTTTCCTAGATACATGAGACATCACATTTTGTGGTTAGATGTAACTCCGAGAGTATATCTGCCTTACTCTCGGAGAAGCCTTTGTTGATTGAGGCGATGGTAAGGGCCGCATCAGTTAGCTTGAGTCCTGGATTTCTCTGGTGCGGACCGGTAGTGTTGGCACTGAAAAGTACCATTGGGTTTGGTTTGAGAAGAGCCGTTGTTGTGGGGCTCTACGAAGGGCCGTTGTGGGAGGGTCCTGAGAAGGACCGTTTTGAACCATTGCGGTGAAAGGATTAGTCAAACAGCACTCGATGGGCTATTGTCCAGGGTAAGCCGGGTGTTTGCGCCATCAAAGGTTCCGATCATAATAACACCGCTCGGGGAGGCTCCTTTCTTCCACCCCATTTTATTTTGGTGATATAATTATGTTTATCACAAACAAAACGTCGATTCAAAAGGCTCCCTTTATTGATTAGAAAGTATTTTAAGTCTTTGTAAATTACTTATTTATTCTTATATCTATTAGGATGTTGTAAATGAGTGTGAATGTATTATACAGTGGTAGAGAATGACCGAAAAAAGTATGGACATGCTGTGTGAAAGACGATGATAGTAAACTGGAAGTGTTTTCAGATATGAACGAATAAATTCGTATAAAAAAGCTGGGTGGCCTCAGATGATGAGTGAATATAGTTACTGTTGGTCCGCGAGCCAGTGGTCCGCCACATGCGTGAACACCGTGGCGTGGTCGGCGTCCACGCGCAGACACTGCAGCAGGGAATGGAGCGGCGCGCCGCGGAACCCGTGGCACATCACTAACCGCGCAGCTGCCGCCACTATGACGTTCGTCTCGCCGTGGCTCTTCTCTATCTCGCTGCGAACAATTTACAACACGTAAACACATTTTTCTCAAACATCCTCGGAAACGTGAACATTACTTTGACAACCTTCTTCGAGATTAATCGAAATTGTTGTACTGGCCAAATATATGCGAGCAGCGCGGCAGCGGCCGGTAAGTTGTATGAAAATCCATATCTGTCGTGTTTTGCAGACAGATAAATTACTATGTAAACTTATATCTGTCGTGTTATTTAAAAATGGAACTATTAATCCAACAACAACATTCTTCAATCGCGTACAGAGTTCGAACAGTTCGCTGATATTGGTGCATACAATTTTGGATTATTGTTGATTTATCAAAAACGGCTCAGCCGACCTAACCTAATCAAACCTATGAAACAAAAAGTTAAAAATGAAGTCAAATAGGCTTCTAATTAAAAATAAAAGAAGTAATACAAGACATAAGTACCAGGCTCCCAGAACTAAACAGAGCTGACCTACATTTTCAATAGTAGACTATGTTATCATCGATAGGTCCTGAGTTTCCTCAGTGAAGTAAATTTCTTCGCATTATTTGAGAGAAGTACTATACATACAAGCCTTGGCCACAACTAGGCATTGATGGACTCACGTATGTGTTCCTCGGCCCCCAACTCACGCAAATCCATTAATGCCTCTGTTGCTAGCCGCTGCAATAATGTATTAATGACGTGTCAAATGACCTGAAATAGTCGCAGTTATTTTTATGAGAGAGAAGAGAGGCAGAGACTCCATCCTACAATATATACACCCAGGTATTGTAGGAGGGATATTGTCTAAGCCAGTGTGTACTCACGTCCAGATGCCGTCGTCCCTGGGCACCTGCGCGTTGTCGACGATGCCCTGCACCGTGGAAGAGTGGAATGTCTCGAGGAAGCGCGCCCGCCGAGCCAGTTCTGCGCCCACTTGTGCCCACGTCTGTTCACTGCAATAAGTTTTTCATTTTAAGTCTTTAAAATTGCAATATAGTAAAGCAAGTCAATCAAATGAATGATAACAAAATCGGGGGATACAGTTTGGTGTTGCAGCTTCAGATCTATCATCTCCACCCTAAATTCAATTACATCTTTGGATAGCTAAAATATCAAAGAATTCATTACGTTAAGTGAAGACTGAGAAGCATCGCGGGGAGTGGAGGAGGAAGCGCCATTTTGAAATTTTGCTTACGTAAACGTATTCAAGTACAACACACGGCCGTCTTCATAACACTGCCACACCACATTTTTATTTTATTTAATTTAAAATACACAGTTATCTCAAATAATAAATTAAGTGTCGTAAAACTACAGTAAGTTTGTCACGGCACTGTTATTCACACACACGCTGTATGTTAAAAAGTGCGTGAACTAAAAATAGTAAATGAACAAGCAGACTAAGATTATGGATATTAAAAATATGCAAATAATAACAGAATAAAATATTAAATTATCGTGCATCGATCCATCACATTTTCTTATCAGCAAAGTGAAGTTGCGCACAAGTCACTAGGACTCGCGCTACTAACGACAAAACCGTCCAGTGAATCGACTCGACGCGGCAGCGACGTAAACATTATAATAATTACAGTAGGCTGCAAAAGTGTTATAATCATCAAGCACTCAGTGAATATCCAGCGGTAGATTTCCAATAATTGGGTATAGTTATATTTTACTACATCCAGTGTGATCCGTGTGGTCATTGAGGGTTCAGTTACGAATCGCCCGACTTCTTAACTTCTCGCAACACTTTCGGATGATTGACTGCATTTACAATTTTAAAATAGAGAAACATAAACGTAAAGCTAAGGACACTTACTTTTTGTTGAATTTGAAGTCATTCTCCTGCTCCTGCTGACAGTAGTCCACCGCTTGGTTTATCATCACGGTGCGAGTGTTCGGTGGCACTCTGTAAATATAAAAAAAACGATTCGATTAGAGCGTTCACCACACATACGCTGAAACGGATCTCGGTCTCACTTATGGATTCAAACTTTTACAAAAATTTTTGGTCATGAAATACTCGACCGACAAATAAAAAACGATGTCAAGTGCCGTAGGTAATGAGGATTTAGTCACGAGAAAAGCGTTTAACGATAAAAGCACACGTAGGTAAGAAATGTATTCTAAAAACGCCTGAATTTCGACCTGATGCATATGGTATGGTAATAAAGTCGGGATGTTGTTTTTAAACTTTCACGATTTGAGCACATTATTATTATATACTACGGGACTAATCGCGCACTAAAATTACGAGATAAATAAATACTCGTACCTCCTCATCCCGACGTTTCGGCCGAGTTGCTACGACCGTGGTCCCGGGTAGACTCAGAGTCTACCCGGGACCACGTCAAGTCGCCCAGTTTGCGATGGCTTCGACCCGCAGCGGAATCTTCAATATTTAGTGGGTAAACGAGACATTTACCGTTCGAGTGCGGCGTCGGAGAAGCAAGTGTCGTCGACGAACTGGAGCAGATCGTCTTTAGAGAGCTTATTGAAGTAGCTCGCGCACTGCCGGTACTGCTGCATCCACTTCTTGTTCGTGGCTTGGTTCATAGGCACCTGCCGCAAAAACACTACGTTATTCTGGAAGACCATTACAAGTATTTTATACTATTATTGCACTGCAGCCAGTGCATTGCAAGACGGCTCCGCGCGCGAGCACTCGCCTCAACTCGAGAAAGATCACCAAATGCGGTCCAAACTAGTCATACGTGTTATGACTCAGAACCGGATTACAAGCATTTGCATTTTTGCATATTTGAGCCATTCTCGGCGGTAATAGCATATTTGACATTTTATCTAGTTATGATGCAAATTATTGGTACATTTACAATATTTATCTGAGTGTAGTGCTCTCAATCTGCCTTCTGAAATGCTATAAAAGTGGTAATATCGCGAATTCGACCAAATTTTATAAAAATATTTTAAATTATCGAAGACACAATTTGACCACTGTACATTTGGAAAAATATTTCATGGTTTAGGCACAGCCCGGACACTCCGCGATTCTTCATACAAAATCTGCTGTCTTACGCACACAACAGTACATTTTACTCACAGACACTACACATACGCACGAACGCTACACGGGTATTTGTGTGTAGAACGCCTATGGTTGTCAACGACCCATGTCGACCGTATGAATTGTAATTCTGACTTACCAAGAAGTTTTGTGAGCACTGATACGATGTACTAGCCGCTGCAGGTTTCACATACAATCGTACATACACTTATTTCGATGAAATCACTCATTTACCTACGTAGAACATAACCAAAACACGGCACTGTTACGAAATTCCCTTAATTTTCTCACATATTGTTGAAGTATCCAGTAATATGAACACGCACACACACGATTATGTATATTTGTAAAATCATCCCATAATTTAAACAAAAGATATACTTAGTAATTAACGATTAAGTAAATGACGCGCTCAACGCACCGACCGATGGCCAACTGAGGGAAGTCCCTAATTTCATATTTCATACACCTACGCTAGTGAGGCCCCTCACTGGTTAAATAGCGGTTGCGGGATCGTTTCTGGTTTTTATAACTGTTTCTGGCAATGTTTCCGAATAATTGCAAAAAAATATTTTTAACCCTTGACGCAAAAAAGGAGGTTCTAAAAGTTTATCACAATATTCTTAGTAGCTTAACATGTATCAAAGAAGATATAATAATATTACGTACTCGTACAGTACATGTCTTGTGCCAGGGTGATGAGAATCCAGAATTTTAAACGGTATTTTTTCGGTGTCACTGTCGACTTTTTAGAATATAATATCAGAATTTTAGGCATATTTGCAGAGGTCGTTGTTTTCAATAAATATTGATATTTTGAGACAAATCTTAGTAAAAAGATTTTTTGAGAATGTCTAGAAGATTTTTTTGTAAAAGGTATAATTGGCTTGATGACAAAAAAATATAATTAGTCCGTTAGATAGATACTCGTAATTATTAAATAATATTTGACACGATTTTTTTCTGATGTCAATTAAGTAGCACTAAATATTTATTCAAAACAATGATTTAAAAATTGTTAATGATATAGCTCGTTGAGGTATGATTAAGGACAGGGCGGGCTCAGGACGGGCGCGGACGTGGGCCCGTACAACGCACGTTCCAAACATTTTGTCTTATGTAAATCATCTCCGCGAAAAGCAAAAATAAAAAAGAAAAGTATAACTCCCTATTCCCGAACTTTGACAAGGTTTATCTTTGTCATTTATTGTGAGATTAACAAAATCTAATTCTTTATGTATGAAAAAATATTTAGTATTAGTATTTATGTAGAAAAAATAACTACAAATTATAGGACTGTACATATTAACTCAATGTTATATACATGTTCGTTTATTTACAGAAAATATACAAATACAAATTAGCACTTATCTACTAGGTATGTATGTGTTAACGCGAAACAATACATTGCATATCGATACCGATATTCTGTAACAGTTGCGTTACGATGATAACTAGTATTTTCACGCCCATGGCAACTCTATCTGTGATCAGCACGACGAGCGAACGAGAGATTATGCGCGCGAGTAGCGGCGCTACGTACGTTATGTTGGTAGCATTACGAATTCTCTATCAGCATTGAATTAGTTCCCAATTTTGGCCGCGCGCAGAATTATCTTGGCGTACTCTACGACCGATCCGCCATACTTTCATGCGGAAGTGAGCTAGATGCGAAATAAATTTACAAAAATGAATATCATTCTAGTACTTATAAAGTATAATGAATTCATAATAATATGACAGCACTGTAACTAAAAGTAAGCGATTTATTTTATTTGAAACAAATTATCAAGAGAAAGGAACTAAATTTGAATGACATAATTTTTATAACAATATTATCTACCTACTAAAAGTAAATAAGGTACCTTATTTTATCTTTAGGGAAATAATGAAATGATATCTTGTCGCGAATTGTTGTAGAACAGCCATAAACAGCACACGTCTTCCCCATTGTAAGTCTGTATTTTTTGTAGTCGAAATCACCGGCCTGTGCAACCCGCGCGCAGAGTGAATTTCACGAGTCCTGACGCGGGGTGGAAGTGAGGAAGACTCAAACGGGTGGGGGGGTAACGAGTGGCCGTTCTATACGTAGTATTATTATATATTCTTTGGTTTAGGTTTACAAAAATATACCTGTAGTAGTCAGAAAGACTGTGTCGCGGGCAGCATCGCCCACCTCCGGCAAAATAATTTATTCAATATAATGATTTTGAGCACAGAAATGATCAAATAACAAATTACAGATAAGTACAAGACAGTAATCAAGATTGCAAACTTTAGACAGCAAAATCTATATCTAACGTTTGGATTGTGCGAATGTCTGTGTGTGTGTGTGTGTGTGTGTGTGTGTGTGTGTGTGTGTGTGTGTGTGTGTGTGTGTGTGTGTGTGTGTGTGTTCGTGTGTGTGTATGTGTGAGGGTGTGCAAATATCGGATATAATACGGTCAATAAAGGACTCACGCTGAAGAAATACTTGGTGAGCCACTTGGTGTAGAGCGAGTTGAGCGGCACGGGGGTCCGCACGGCGGGCGGCAACGTTCGCAGGAACTTGCCGACCATCCCCACGTTCTCGGGCTTCATCACTTGCAGCATGTGCGCGGTAAACTCTGCGGCGCCCGCTTGCTCTATCACCAACTTGTAGTCAAGATCTGTAAAATAATTTATTTATTGCCAGCATGCTGAACATGCTGTCAACAGGCAGCGGGCTTGATCATTTGTATTATCTTTAGATCTTCTATCTACTTACGTAGATGATCCAATTGCTTTTTTTTATTACAAGCTGTTAAAGATCGATGCATATTTTTCCCAGGGCTAAACAATAGCCAGTCGGTACCTTTTAAAAGCAGTATAACTATAGAGATAACCAGATGCTAGGTTATTCCATACCGCCAACAATAATTTCTTTTAATGTTTGTAGTTTCCGAAAAAGGATATCGTAAAGTTATTTGTACTGTTTACCCATTGTCTTAAATACAAAGAAAGCGGTATCGTTATATTGCAATAGGATGTCATAATAGTAAAACTAATGGTTAATGTTTTTGTGAATTTGTTAATCCCATAGAATGTGCCGCCAGCGCAGCTGCGCCTTATTGTTCTATGATTCTTGGGCAGCTGTGGGAATTATTTGGGTAAAACACCACGGTAACGCACATATTAGCTATAGTTTAGAATAAGGACAAGTGCTGCCACCTAGTGCAACGTTGATGGGAAATAGCGCGAGTCCTTTATAAGCCCCTCTCTGGAGTGGCTTCCTATCCTGGTAGTCACATTGACACGCTCACGCTACGCGGTAGTTTTGTTCTTGTTAACTTTTGTAGTTTTCGTGGTATTTTTAGTTCTCTGTATTTTATTGTGCATTGTGTTAACCTCCATAGTTTTAATTAATAGTACATTAAATATAGTAATTTTACGCGGATTGGACTGTTTCATTACATCGCTTCGTATCCAAAAACCCGTGCGCCTGAATTACGATTCGCGTCGTTTATACATCTTCGAGCCGGATCGTTTATACAAGCTTTTATTTAACTTGTAATGGATGTACTTATATATGTAAGTTCGGGTGGAATCTTGCAAATTCAATTTGACCAACTTCCCGGTTTCCGATATCTTACCTGGAGAGGCTGCTTTAGCTTTCTTCAGCAGCTTGACATGGTCAGCAGCAGTAAGGCCCGCTATGAGCGGCTTTTCATCGACTCCTTTCAGAAGCGTGAACATCGTAATGAGAGCCGAGTGGTCGTTACCGGCCAGTTGCGGGTACAACGTCTCAATTATGCTGGAAAAGAGATAACGCAAAAATATATCGAGCTCAGGCCATTACCTTGCACAATGTACATTCATTGGCTGTGTTTATTTTGGACAGCAATTTTCCTATTATTTTCTTTCATAACAATCTTAATTTAAAGGAATTTCGTATTTTCAGACCTTATTATCTTTTGACATTGATTGTAAAAGAAGATTCAGTCCAAACCGACCACAAGCATCATGACGACTCAGTAAATAGACTTCCTTAGTTATTCATCATAATTATGTAGCTCCAATAAATCGATTGTTATGAATTTTGTGAGTTAGGGCGCTCAAGGCAAGGAAAATATTAACTTAGCGCACAGAGGGCTCAGTACAGGACGTATTACACGTAAATGGAAACTACAATAGTTTCCGTGTGTCTCTATATTTTTGTACAGAGCCCTGGCGAAAACGACGAAGAACTAACAGAAATGTATGGAGCCACACGCAAACGAGCAAGTTTAAGTAAACTATGCAAACCTGTACTAAAGGCTTAGGAAATCGCCAATCAGCATGGAGAATAATATGGCTCAATTCGTTTTCGAATCAAATAGGTCTGATTCAGCGGTGGGATCTTATTCTTATTAGGTGTGGGGGCCATAAGTCCTGCACTGACGTCCCGCATGGAGTGTTTTGTGCATTTCCCCTCCAGCCTACCCGAGCCAGCCCAGCTCCTTAAAGTAGCGGAGCGTGGCTCTGGGCCGCTGGCATAACTGCTCCAGTTGCTCGGATGGCAGCGGTAGGATATTAAAAGGCTAACACGAAAGTGTTAAACTCACCGTTGGTGCGTATATTCGGGTCGTTCCTTGGGCATCGTGTCAACAGTCAAGTGCGGCTTGTTGATCGCTACCGCCGCGTGCTGCAGCCACACTTCTACAGCATCCAATGAATATTTTGCTGCTAGGGATAGAGCCATATCTAGATGTTCTTTTTGTGGAGACCTGCGAAAAGAAACTGAGTTGAACCATGTTATAAATCTACCTGAGTCAGATTTCGTTTCCTTATACAGGATTATCGGGCACTGTTGTACTAAGCCCAAAGAAGGTGATGTAAACCATCACTATGAACAACTTTTTTTCTCGAATTTCCGTTAGAAACCGAAATTTCCAATGAATTGGCCACCAAATCGCCTGATGGAAAGCGAAGTTGTAGCCAAAGATGGAATATTTAGACCTAAAAGATACTTATTCACTCTTGTCTTAAAGATATCCAGATTGTGTTGTCAGGAAATAATGACGGAGGCAGGGCATTCCAATCCCTAACGGTTCGCATTATGAAGGAAGAAGTAAATCGCTTAGTACGAGCAAGTATTTTAATTTTTTAATAATATTGGGGGATATTACACACGGTCTCTGACCCCAAACTAAGCAAAGCTTGTGATATGGTTGCCAGAGACTGATATACTACATATCCATATTTTAAATACATACTTATATAGATAGTATCTAAATACATCCAGACACAGAGCAAACATCTATGTTCACCACATAAATGCTTGCCCTGGGTGGGGATCGAACCCACGCCTCTTTGATCCAGAAGTCAGGTTCACTAACCACTGAGCCACCGAGGCAGGCAAGTATGTAGACTGTGTAGGGATGGTATTTCAGCTATTTGCGGCTTCTCCTGTAGTGGAAAGGAGACGGAGGAATTAGGTCGTGGAGTTCGAGCGCATACTCCTGCTTCCTGATCCTGTTCTGCTTCTCTAATGTTAGTAAACTGTTAGGTACCTAGCGAGCCGGTAGACGACCTCCCGGCGGTAGTCCTCGTCCGCATTAAACAACAGTCCGTTGACGTTGAACCCGAGCGCGCGCAGAGAGTTGCTCTCCGCCATCCCCGACAGCCGCGAGATGCAAGTACGGATTATGTCCAGTTGTTCTTCTGTCGCGTTCTGCTTTTCTAACGTTATTTCCGCCATCTGGGGGAAAGCAAAACTTTTAAAGTAAAAAATAATTTGTCAGTGATAATTTATTTACTTTTTAATATATTCTTATTAAATATGCTCGATATTAAAAGTGTCGATCTTGATCGTAGCATTTCAGAATCAAAATCATTGAAGAAATAGCCAAATTCAAACAGTAAGGTAAAGTGATACGCATGCGCCGCGTCTGTATGGTTCGACTCTATGAACCGTGACGTCACTCACCGTTCTGGGCTCGGTGCGGTACACGCTATCCCCGAGTTCAGTGGAGTTGCACTCGACGAGGGTCGCATACAGTGCCGCGCCTAGCGCTGCGTCAGTGTGGTTCGACTCTATGAACCGTGACGTCACTTCGCTATTTTGTGTCGCTCGGAACAAACACGCCACGCTCAACGCGGTGTCTTTGTATAGAAGCTCTTCGGCGCATTTTCGGACCACTGTGAAAGTTAAACGTTAATAAACAAAAAATCACGTACAAAAAATTATCAATTGCGCTGCGGATTTAATGGCGGCCGTTTACCTAATTTGCAATAATTATAACCCGTCATACATCTCTTTAACTGAATCTTATGAAGATTCAGTTAAATGATAATATATGATACAGCCTATGATAATATCTCGACTTGCTCTTGACCGATTTGGTTCATACTTGCAAATCTTGTTACCTATCAAAAATCGCCGACGGCAAAAAAACGATTAATATATAAAACTTGTGTACCCAGTTTCGTCAAAATTCGTTGAAAAATGCGACCCGTAGAGGAAAACCAACATCTGGATAGATGAAAGCAAAATCGCCGTGTTTAAAACGGAGAGAAAAGAAATATCGGTTAAAAATGAAATATTCCATCAATACCTTCAGATTCCATCTCCTCATTGTAACCATCTTCTAGACTGTTTTGAATGTAGAACCAGTTGAGAACAGTGTGTCCGACCGGTGTCTGTCCGTCCAGAGCGTCCGGTACAGAAAACCGATCGTAGCGGTAATAATGATCCGACGTAGCGTGCTCCGGGTATAAAGACTGGTAGAACTCTTGTAGGTGGACTGTGCGGTCAACGGCGTCGAGTGCTGCGGTTTTTGAGTCCCTGCAAATTTGATCTCAGATTTTTTAACCGACGAAACGGAGGAGGTTCTCAAGTCGACAAGTATATATATTTTTTGTGTATGTGCCTACGTATAGCTTTTTACAGAGTAGTCCGCTTTCAATATTTTTTTTGTTTGGTACAAGACAGGTGATCGCGTTTAAATTTTGTCTAAATTGGCTGAGCCATTTTTGATAAATCAACATTATTGTTGATACTAGATCGATCCGTGCAAACTATTCAAATTCTATACACGGTTGAAGTCAGTTATACATTTTTTTGCGAAAAATAATTATTTGTGTACAAGTTTCCGTAGGGGTTTGCGTATGAGGACATAAGAGCTGTCAGGATGGACGAGTGTAAGGTTTTGATTTAATAGAGGTTGACTGGTAGAAGGCCGAAGGCAAATGATACTCTACAAAAGACATATAAAACAAGTGCCCACATGAATTTTTGATTTGATTGATTTTTACGGGCGGTACTGAGTCGCCTTTCTATTCATTTCTGAACAATCCTTATTCTTACTAATATTATAAATCAGAGAGTGTGATTGTTGGTTTATTGGTTTATACCTCTTTCAGGCAACAACGGAGCAGTGAGTTGACTTGAGTTTTAACACGCTTCCATTAGGTCAACCTGTATGTAACACTAACTATGTAATGGAATCTAAGGTAACTAATTTAACCATAATCCAAGGGTCGCAGCGTAGTGAAAATTGGCAGCTGTATGTAGTTCTGATGACAATACAATAATACCGGAAGATATGAACTGGAACTTCATGATAGACCGAAAATCGTATCATAGCAAAAGTCTTGTAATGAACTTTGATCATATAAGCGTGTTTTTCTAGTGTTTTTAAACTATTAATTTACTGGCATGGACATACATAGTTTGAAAGACGATGGGATATATATCCCATGGGATAGCACAAAAATTAAAAAAAACACGCGGTCGAAACAGCGGGCAAAAGCTAGTACAAAATATGTAACTTGAATAGTGTCATTGACCCGGTTGTATGAAAAGTGTCTAGTTTCTGGTGTACATTTTTAACATCTTTGAAGTGAATATTTAAAGCTTAAATAACTCACCCTAAAGCGAATTTATTCTGAAAGGAATCCAGGAGGTAGTTTAAAAGCGGTACTTTCTTCTCGCAGTGAGGCGCCACCAAGTCTTTCTTTTCTATCACGGGCTAGAAATAAAAAAATGTGTTGTTGAAGGGATTGAAGGAACAGAAACTACACCAAACAGAATTAATTTGGTACGGGTTAAGATATGATTAAGATCCTCAAAATTTAAATTTGAAATATACAGAATTTAAAAAATATAAAGTCTAAGAGCCGCTAAAGATCGATAGTGAAGTGGTAACCAGATGAGACATTTTTTTTCAATTTCTATTGAACTCCTATTTATTTATATACCTGCCTACAATAGCTTGCCTATCGGAAAGTCTTGATGGCTATTTTTAATGATATTTTTTTTTCTGGTTAAGAGATCAGTGTAGTACTTATATTCACATAAATATTCAACCCTGCTTCTACCTGGCGGTAGTCATGAATAAAATAAGTAAGCAAACGTACTAGAGCATATTCTCTACATTAAAAACAATCAGTTGGAATAATAAAATATCGGCTATCAAAAGAGTAAGATAAAAAAAACCATTGACAGTATGGTACAAGTGTGTAATGTTGGTGACTACCGCTGAGGCGCCGTTGAGTCTTAAGAGAGCCGAGGACGGTAATCATCAATACACACGTGTAGCATACGACGTTTTTCAACACACTTGTGAATAAAATAATACTAAAATAGTTATTTGTTTCATCAACTTTGCACTGTTGTATAAAGAGTGCAAAGTTGATTTTTAACCGCGTGCTCAATTTTGATGACCGAGCAAGCGAAGGTTTTTAAAATTGATGCAACAATTAGAATCCTGAGCGTTAGCGAGGGAATTAAAAGAGCACAAGGTAAAAAATATTTGCACTCGAGTGCAACACTTTTCATTTCACCTCAGCGAGAAAATGACTAAAGTCGTCTACATACTGCACTGCTTCAAATACTTTTTAGCGTGATTGTTGAGGGAGAAAGCTCATTTGTGCACTATTAACAGTTTCACTCAATTCTGTTGGCGTCAAATAAACTTCCTCGTCGCTGGAATCACTCATTTTAGGTTTATCACTTGTTTTCAAGTTTCTTATTTTTAAAACTTTTAACAATACGCATATAAAAAAATGGCGCGTGCAAAGCAAATTAAAAAAAGTACAGCAAGAAGGTTCCGTGTCTGAGTTTTAGAAATATTAAATAGGTTTAATAATGTTTAGTATTCACAAAGTTAGAGCACACGATGTTCTAAATTTAATTTTACTTTATCCCCTACCGGATAAAAACGGATTTTGCACTCAGATTTCGAAGAGTAAAAATAATCTTTCCGAGATGGGGGATGAAAAAATATTTTCAACAGTGAAAACGAGTTGTGAAAAAATGTTTCGAAATGGGGGAAAAAATTAATCAGTTTTCCTATGCGCGCGCAATGGCCATCGGCCATAGACTAAAAGAATGAGGTTTCTTTTTTTGGCTTTTTTGCGGATAGCGTTTTAGTCACGTACAAAATGGGAAATTTCTAGTTTTCTTTATTGATTACAGAGAAAACAGAAGTTATATTTGAGTAAAAGCATTATTTACACGTACACGTTGCAATTAAGTATCTATTTAAATACGAAGTTGCATGAAATGAGCAAGCAATAGGTACAACAATTTATTTGTACCTACTATTGAACAGGATCTTTTTTGTATCGAAACTTTTTTCAATCAAAGTGATGTCACATTTTGATTACAGGTGTCATTATGTGCCTAATTGTGGTGAAAATAGAGCCACTTTATGAGCAAGTGCGTTGAAAAAAAAAAATCGAATCAAATATAGTCATGAACACTTTTCGAAAGGCAAACTATCTTAGGCGTGTTTGTAAATAAATAACCATTTCATCTCCGAGCAAATATCAATAGTCACAATCGTGCAAAAAAAGTGTCCGAGCCAAAACCCTGCTCAAGCTACATAGTGGGCAGGCTTTTTAGTTAGTCGTATTGCAAGCCGATCACAACGCCGCGCGATACCGAACTGATCGGTTACAAGCACAAATTAGGTGACATAACGTCGAGATTCGAGAAAACGGGTCATTGTGAATTATTTAATGTAAATATATATTAGTCGGCATGTATGACGGCGCTTGGACATTTTTATACTATTTTCACTTAGGGACTGTGGGTCTGTAGATATTCGCTCGAAGCATTTCATAAAAAGTATGGTTCATTTAAACTTAATATCAATTGTATTTTTTCAAATGTGTAGTTTTTTTTTTAGTTTTAACAAAGTCGTAGAATATAAGTTGTTAGTTTTGATGTACAGAATAAGCCCCTAAAATGATTCTAATTGATTAGGACTATGACTGTATATCGTCGTACACGAAAACTAACCGTGGTGACGGCGTCAGCGAACTCGTCATCGGTAGAAGGCCAGCGCTCGGACAGGTGATGCTGGTGAGCGGACTCCTTCAGGGCCACGCCCATCTGCTGGAACCCTTCCAGCTCCAGGCACAATCTACAACAACGCACGATTCTGGTATAAAACTTCCCCGCATTACACAACCCAGCGAGACGAGGCAACACACGGTATATATCCTGCCAGATTGCGTCTAAAGTACAGCTTCTAATCTATCTATATCTATAAAAATGAATCGTGGTTGTTAGTCTCGCTAAAACTCGAGAACGGCTGGACCGATTGGGGCCAATTTTGATCTTGAAATATCTGTGGCAGCTAAGGGAAGGTTTAAACGGTGAGAAAATTTATAACAGTTGCGAGAAAAATACTAAGAACATTAATTTCATTTTCCCATACAAAATGTTCCTGCATGTAAAAGTGGTCATTGACAGTTGACAGATGGTGACATGTGAAGTTTATGAAGTTCACCGGGTCATCTGGTAATATAATCATAAAAACATAAATTAGAACTGTTAATGTTGAGCAAAGCTTACTAAAAAAAAATACGTAAACAACGTACTTACTATTATAATTTGACATGTTAATTTATATTTATCAATAAACATTCTGTATCAGTATATCCCATAGGTTTAGGTCGCGTCATGTAAAATGAACGCTAAAATCAAAGCTACACGCACAAGGAGATATTATATACTTCAATACTAGCGGTCTTTTTTATGTGGCAGGTCCAATACCGACCTGGATCGGAGCATGTCTTCTATATCACTGGCATGGCAGTAGGTGGCCGCGGCCGCGTACAGCTCGCGCCGCGTGTTCCTGTCGGCGTGCGCGTGCGCGTGCCTCGCCACGTGCGCCAGGAGCGGCGCGGCGCGCGCGGCCCGCAGCGTGGCGAGGCGGCGCGCGGCCGACACGCCGGCCGAGCACCCGCCGTCGCCGGCCATGATGGCGTACTGGCACACCAGCTGCAGCACGCCCGCTTCACTGCGCAGTCGACACGAACACACATTACTAACATCACGAGATAAACCCAGCTTTTGGTTCGAAGCGGAAAGAGTTAGAGCGCTTGTATACGTCCGTTTTTTTCACAAGACAACGGACCGCGTGTTTTTCACCGGATTCTCGGTGGTATATGGTTTATATAAATGTGTGTAGTCTAGGACTAAAGTTCCTAATGACTAGTAATGACATCAATTATATGCGTAAATAATGAAGTTACCGCGCAGTTTCGTCATCGCCGGCGACCCGCAACAAAGTCGCCAGTTTGAGCAACTTGTGGCTTTTCAGGAAAGCGCTCGAGTTTGACTGCAGGCAGCTCTCGATCAGGCTCATTTTATCTTCACACAAACGAACTGCAAATCACAAATTATATATTCGATATTAATCAGGGAACCGTAGTCCTGTAGCGGTGATCGGACACAGTGCCCGTTGCTACTTCCGGGCACTGGTAGCCGTAGTTGCTGCGTCGGCTCAGTTAATGTGGCTTGTGTCTTCAACCGACGACTTTTAGTTTCCAGTTACCGACACCGAACACTTTTTGATGGTCAATGAGTATGTGTTAAGTGGAAGACAAAAAATGTTAATATATACGCAGGGAGTGGATGATTTAGAATTCATTTATTAGATATCAAACATTCATCGATAGCTTGTACCTGACACAAGACACAAAAGTGATCACGTCTGCGCTTGTTCTAAAATCTTGTACAAAATGTCAAAAACAATAGATTGAATAGAATTCAAGTTTTTTTGTGTTGTTTCAAGTTTAATTACCTTGAATAGGCAGTATAGTCAAATGGAACGAGTGCAGTATTTGTAGCGCGGCGATAAGGTCTAACTCTTCCTGTATTTCATTGTTGTCATCCTTTATCAGCGTCAGACAGCATCTACAAAAAAATAACATTGATACTGAGTGATGGCGGTCAGCTTAATATCAGATTATTTATTGCAACAATGGCATGACTGACTTCAACCGTGTACAGAATTCGCGAATATTTCGTACGGATCGATGTAGCTTTTTAAATAATTATTGTTGATTTATCAAAAATGCCTCGGCCGATTTCGTTAAAACTTAAATGGGACCAATTTCGTACTATCAAAATCGGACTACTATATAAAAAGTTTGCGTGGTTACACAGAGACAAAAATAGTGCATGGAATCCCTCCGCGCGGAAGAAATGAGTCTTCGGCGCACCAGTGCTTTCATACCCCCTCCATGGTAACGTTAAATGTTTAATGCAACCTTTTTGGAAGTCGCATTAGAAGTTTCACTTCAAAAATATACAGGGTTATTTCTAATCAGTTAGCATCATTTTAGGGGCTTATTCTGTGCATCAAAACTAACAACTTTTGTTCTGCGGCTTTTGTCAAAACTCAAAATAAAACAGCTGTTCCATACATTTTGTCGCGGGTGAACGATATTTTTCTATGGAAGAACGAATTTTTTTTTTGGTTTTTGATAAAAGTCTTAGAATCTTTGTTTTGAATAAATATTTAGTGTATTTCCGCTATCTTGTTGTAGACAAATAAGTTTAAGGGTATTTATAAAACACTATTATTAATATTACAATAATTATACATTTAAAAAACTATTTTTTTACAAAATAATATAGATAAAATAATAATAAATTATTTTCACTGCACTCTATTTTTTATGTATATATTTAAATAATAATATATTAATAATCTGTTAACAAGAATTAAATATTATAAAAAAAAAATCTTTAAAAATAACATTATAAAATATTGAAAATACACCACTAACAATTAATACCCATATTCTCACTGCACTACACTCTGTTCGACACGTGTTTCGCCTCTCAACGAGGCATCTTCAGGACGTGACTCTTCGAGGTCGCTCGCAAGAAAAGTCGTAGAACAAATGTTGTTAGTTTTGATGTAAACTCCTAAAAGGATGCTAATTGATTAGAAATAACCCTGTATATACGCGTCGTCTTGAATTCGTCCTCCGTGTCGTCGGTCAAAAAGCTAACAATATGACAGTGTCACTCACTCAGCCAATTTGAGCGCCGGGTCGACCAGCGAAGAGGCGGAGTTGAAGTACTCCCGTGCAGCCGCCGACACGATCTGCAGCGCGCGAGCGTGCGGCACGCGCGGCGCACGCGACCCGGCGGCGCACGCGAGCACGCCCGCGGCCAGCTTGATGCTGGCCGCGTCGCCCGACGTTAACAGAGCTGATGCGTAGATCTGCGACATAAAAAAAAACCACATATGTTTTAAGTTTTAACTGTGCTTTTCGATTAGATTTTTTTTTCGAGAAGGAAAAATTTATATTTTACTTACTAGGTAATTTTGATGATATTAGATAGAAACATTTCTTCCCAAAAATCCTCACGAAAATTCCTTTTTTTTTAATTATAAGCAAAAAAAGTGTTTAGGTACTGTCGGGATAAAACATGCTAAAGTCGTGCGAAAAGGGGAATTTTGCAAACAGCGAAAATTGACGTAAAGAGCAATAGGTCCAATGAAAAACGAGGATGGCTTTAATTCTAATAAGAAAAGTCACAAAGATACATGCGGAGTCGGAGTACCGCGGAGGAGTACTTTTACGTTGACCATCGCTCCGAATGGATGACATCCATTCAATGTTACGTTTGCAACTGTGTCGTTAGAAATATCGACTTTTCTTTGGCGACGTTTCAGCGAACACATAAATTTAACGTCAAAAATAGTTTGGCAATATGTCTGATTAACTTGAAACTAAAACATCTGTGGATTTATCTATAAGTACATTGTATTTCTGGTTACCTTTATATTTAAACATCATGTGTAAAACATGAAGTCAAAACTACACTAAATTGGCAACATGTGATCCATTCGGAGCGATAGTCAGTGACGGCCCTAAGTGGTCACCTCGTAGCACTGCTCCTTGGTGATGCAGTCGAACAGCGAGGCCTGCAGCTCCAGCATGTCCTTCAGCAGCCGCTCCCACTCCGCCTGCGACGGCTTGTTGCCGCTGCAACAAAGTCGCCCGTTAGCCACCTCGCGGAACATGGCCTTGTGGAATTACTTACGACTACTGCCGCATGTGCGGTACATTTGTAATTATGGGTCCAGACTCGTGGTTACACCACTTTGTTACACTAGTGTGACTACGAGTAAACTTTTTTACTCGTGGTTACACTACTCTAAACGGATCGTGCTTGACTAAATATTAGGTAGGTAGTGATGTTCCGATAGTTGAAAATATTTTAAGGTAAAGTTATGGTATAATATATTATAAAAATATATATAGCATATCTCCGAAATCGATAAATATAAAAATTTATCCACTGACATTATAGTAAAATGTATGAATAAATTAGTAAGAGCAGTACCAAAGAAGATATAATAATACTACGTATAGAACGGCCACTCGTTACCCCCCACCCGTTTGAGTCTTCCTCACTTCCACCCCGCGTCAGGACACGATTTACTACTCTGCGCGCGGGCTGCACAGGCCGCTGCAAATACCCGTGTAGCGTTCGTGCGTATGTGTAGTGTCTGTGAATAAATATAGTGTTGTGTGCGTAAGACAGCAGATTTTGTATGAAGAAACGCGGAGTGTCCGGGCTGTGGCAGTACTTAAATTATTAGGCCTGGACACAGAATGTAAAATGGTAGTTTAATGGACGTCGTTGATTGGTTGACAGTTTACAAGGTCATCTTATATAGCATAGAATTTTTTTTATTTCCCTACACTAGCAGTGTGACCACGAGTCCTACGTTTTATTAGTTTACTCGTAGTCACACCAGTCGGTGTAACCAAGAGTAAAAAAGTTTACTCGTAGTCACACTGGTGTAAGCGGCGTAACCACGAGTCTGGACCCGTTATCATCAATGTGCAAGATTTAGTGTCTTGGCTCACAGTGACAGTGAAATAAAAAAAAACAACGGGTTGCACTCCGGGAGTGCCGGCAGAAGTGAAAACTTGCTCTCTCCGTGTTAAGAATTTTCGATTAGTTATACTGACTCGTGCGCGAGCTCCCGCGCCAGCCTGGTGAGCAGCGCGGCGGCGTCGCGCGGCTGGCGGCGCGTGTCGCGCAGCGCCCGCGGCGGCACGCGCACGCCGCGCCACGACAGTTTGCTGCTGCCGCTCACTAGCCGCTCCAGCTCGGACACGCGCCGGATCAGCTCGCTCTCCGATATCGTGCCGTCGCTGTAACAAAACAATGCAGAAGAATAAACACCAAAGCGACAGATCGTAGTTTTACTACATAGGAAGAGACAAAGCTCAAGTGAGTGCGGACGTCTAACTGGTACTGTTCTGATTGAAGCAACTGACCGAATGATACTGACCTCTCCTTCAGTATGGTGTCGAGCAGGTCGCAGGCCATCTCCAGCTGGTCGGTGCCGCTGTACGCGAACAGACATCGCTCGGCCAGCTCCAAGTGCGTGCGGACGTCCAGCTTGTAGTCATCTGACTGAAGCAACTGTTCAAAAAAAACATTACGAACTTCAAATTTTATTTTGCACGATTTGAAACATCTGTAATCATCATTGCCAACTTACTACAACCCACTGCAGGGTAAAAGCCTCTTCTCGCTTTTATTAAGCTTACCTATACTGTGTCAGTGTCATCCAGGTTTTGACGTTATGCTTTTTTTTATTTTTTGCTTTTATTTTATTTTTACTTTGGATATCAGCGCGCCATCTCGGCGATGCTTTTTTCCGGATCGCGTGGCGACCGCTTTGTTATGCTCGGGCCACACTAATGGGAAATACCGTTAATTATCGCGATGATTGTCGTCTTTTGTAAGTGTGGCCACCGATCAACGCTAAAATTAGACAATGGCATTCACATTGCCGTTCAAAGTTAGCCGATAACTCAAGTGGCGGTACAAGTTATTCGCTATTCGTTAGACATTGTACATAACACTTATACATCTTACCAAGTATCCCAGGCCAAAGCCACCCGAGTTTGTTTTGACCTTTCTGAAACATTATTATAGTGTTATTACCAAGAGGATAGGCGCCAGATCATCGACGCTGATGCTCTCCAAGTAGTCGACGAGGCCGCCGTAGCACACGTCCTTCTGTTTCTTGAACTTCTCGTACCGCTTCAGGAACGGAACCACGTAGCCTTTCAGATCTGATACGAATGTTTCTGACGTCGACTGAAAAAACACATACAACTCAAACAGATTGTTCTTTTAAATTAAATTGATTTGTAACCAACGAAACGAACACGTAGTCGACACATATTTTTTTTATGTTTGACGCTTAACGTTTTCCAGAGTAGTCCGATTTTGATAATTATTTTTTTGTTTGGTAGATGATACTTCAAATATAGCCATCCGGCCTATACGAACTTACTTACTTCAAAGGTCCCATTTAAATTTTATCGAAATCGGCTGAGCTATTTTTAATAAAACAACAATATAAAAAATACTACATGGATCCATGCGAACTATTCTAATTCTGTAGACGGCTGAAGTCGGTTATGCCATTTTTTGTAAATATAATTAGTATATCAAATTCCATCCAATAAAATATATACCTAGCGAAAACTTTATAAAAGCAGTTTTAAAAATATCTCATCATTTTCATCAAAGCAGTACAAGTCTCGAACAGTGACCACTTTTCCACCTCTTTCAGTGTCACCCCCTCGACATTGATATCAAGGTATCCAACGTCAGAAGATTGAACATAATCGCATCAAGCTCAGTGACCCCGCTGCCAACCGAGGCGAGAGTTATAACTGCTACAAGGAAGCAAATGGAAGATTTATACTCATAACTCACCATTTTCATCAAAGCAGTACAAGTTTCCAGCAGCGACCACTTTTCCACCTCTTTTAGAGTTACTCCCTCGACATTAATGTCATATATCAGGGTATCCAACGTCAGAAGATTGAACATAATCGTATCAAGTCCTGTGACCCCACCGCCGATCGAGGCGAGAGTGATGAGGTGTAGCGCGTAAGAAGCGAGGCCGCTGCGCTCCTCTATCTCCCTGGCGCGGCGCTCGTACCATTTGACGATGTCGTCGGTAGCGTCGGTGATGTTATAGGCAGACTCCGAGTCCGGGGTAGTTTCTTCGGACCAGTTGGAGCTCCAGATTGATCTAAAAACAACACATTTTCTCATACCACCGAGATCGATGCGAGCAAATCGCTCGCTCCATAGTTATCGTTACATTTGCTCATACCTAGTGTGACAACAGTTCGCTATACAGGGTGATCTGCTTGCCATGTACTACGCCGAAAGGGGGTGATTACCTAATAAGTACCATAATTATGAACAACTTTTATTGTGGGGTCAACCCGGAATTCGAGGAGAAAAATCTGGTGTCCAATGCAAATTTGCACCTCAGAATCGATAAAGTGTATGAAACAGCTATTTTTTATTTTTTTCAGGGTTGGCCCATAGTAAAAGTAGTTCTTAATGATGGTCTGAAACCTCCACCTCCTTTCGGCTTATCACACTAGTTCTGGATAACCCTGTACCTATAGTAATTTGAAACCAGCGAAAAAAAACATGTTAGCTATCTTAGTACTCTACAATTTATTTCTATTGCCCTTCAATCTAAAGAAATGGAAGAAAGTTTGCACAATACTTGCTTAGCCGAAGAGTCAAGATTTTTGTAATAATAATTACTGATCTATAATATGGGGCGTCCATTAATCACATTATGTTTTTTGCAACTTTTTAACCATCTCCCTTTATTTTTATTATTTATTTGTTTATAGGCGAGCAGTGCATACTGATGTGCCTATATCAAGCAGCATCGAATAAAATTAGTATTTATCTGTCAAAGATTTTTTTTCCTTTCTTATCAAAAGGTCCAGTCTATTCTTAAATGTTTTCTTTTTGTGATAAACATTTCAAAAATTGACGCGTTCGCAGGATTTCAACCTGCATCCTCTGAGACTCCGGCCCAGATGCTTTGTCCAATTAAGCTAAAACGCTCTCTGCGAAGTCGCCGAATTAGTGAGCGTTTATCATTTTTACCAACTACTACATTGTTGGAAGCGCCATTTGTGAGAACTGCTTTAAACCAGTCAGTCACTTAATGTGAAATTATTAGAACTTCTTACCATTAACGAGAAATGACGCATTGCTTAATCAATGAAATTATTTTTATAGTGCTTCACACACTAGGGGTGCGTTCCAAAACATTTAGCTGTTTGTCGGGTGAATTTTACCGGATGAATTTTGGTTTCGGAACTAGGCTGTAAAGGGTGAAAATCACACTGAGCGAATAATGTTTTGGAACGATCTTGGAAAAAAGAGTTACCTAAGTGTTACCATTTATGCAATAAATGTTCCTTTTGTTTCTTTACCGATACTTTTTCTACATGGTTGATTTTTTGTTTTTATTTATGTAGGTCATCGTTTCCTAAAATGGTATATAAATTCTCAGTACAAATTCTTCTGAAAATAGGTACCTATCATGAAAATCATCCTTTTTCTAAGAAAATGTTACTCTTCGATCTGTCGTACGTTTAAATCGCACAAAAGCTCTGGTAGCACCAGCAATAGCATCGATCGGCGCGCGAAATTCAATTTTTCTTAGGTTTTATATCAAGATGTCTATGTGGAGACATTACAATCTGTTCATGGTTGTTTTGCCTCTGATATTTGTCACTGTCTCTGCCTAGTCATTACACACAATCACAAGTTAGAGAGAGACACAGTCATGGGTATCAGAGAAAGCTACTTCACGTAGCTGTAAACGGACTGTACTCATGTATAGTCATTTTGCGAAAATAAGTAGTTTTAAATTAGTACATACATAAAATCCGAAATAGTGAACAGTCTTTATACAAAACTGTATCAACCTGATAATTTCTAGATGAAGAGAATTTGAATTTTGCGCGCCGATCGAGGATATATGCCCAAAAAAGATCTTTAATTAACTTTTATATAATAACTAATTTCATCTTTATCTAAAATGCTTATAATATTTTGCCGTCGCAGAACATCTAGTTTAGTGTGAATTGGAATGATAAAATATTCAGTATATTTTTCCTCAACCGCTTGTTTTCATTATAACTTCTCTCGTTATGTCAATTTTGACAGCCGAGTGAAATTCAACTCTGATTTTACCAGGGTGAATTATTTCAACTGACAGGTGGAATTTCACTCTGTCGGAGGCGTTCCAAAACACTAGAGTAAAATTCACCGTTGCGTTTCGGAACCAGCATCGAGCGAATTTCACCCTTCACCGAGTGAATATTGCCCGTTTTGGAACGCACCCTAGGTGTATAGAAACTTTCTTTTTGTGATAAACATTTCAAAAATTGACGCGTTCGCAGGATTTGAACCTGCATCCTGTGGGACTCCGGCCCAGATGCTTTGTCCAATTAAGCTAAAACGCTCTCTGCGAAGGCGCCGAATTAGTGAGTGTTTATCATTTTTACCAACTACTACATTGTTGGAAGCGCCATTTGTGAGAACTGCTTTAAACAAAAAGAAAGTTTCTATACACCTAGTGTGTGAAGCACGATAAAAATATTTTCATATTCTTAAATGTGTTCATAGTTCTTGCTGAGATTACATTCTCAGGCAACCTATTCCAGTTGTAGACAACTCTATTGCATAGGATGTGGTGTGCAGTGTTGGTTTGTGATGGCGAGGTTTTAACGACCGATTATATTAATCAACGATTTTATCCAGTGCTGAGATACATCGCATATAGGTCGAATCATATAAGTCGGCGGATGTGAAATTAGCTACAAGCAGCGCAATATCCAATCAACGCGCAGCTTTACATGAGCTTCAGTCAGGACTGGATATTGCGCAGCTTGTAGCTAACTTCACATCGCCGACTTTGTATGATTCAGTCTATATCGGTCGTACGCCTGAATATATCATCATTGCCATCATGCCATATCCCATTATAGCTCAGGTACGGCTTTGGCCAGCATTTCTAAACCTGTGGTCATATCCTATATACCCGAAATCCTATTTTCCACTATTTCCTTTCGTTAATAACAAACTTATTATTATTTTAGTAAATAACAAAATTTCGGTCTTCGCAAATTTGATCTAGAATTCTAATCTGTAATCTATAATCTGTAACAATTCCTGGCATCTTGGTAACGTCGCATTTGAGCCCTAAGATACAAGCCTGAGCTTAGTTTGAGGCTCGCCGTCTAGCTTTTTATTGAAATTATTGCTGATCTGTAGTTGATTATTTGTAATCTTAGAAACTATTGGATTATATTAGTTTTAAACTTTTATGATGTATTACTTTTGTTGTGTATTTCTTTTGGTAATAAACTTATATTATATTATTATTATATGTGTAATTGCTTTTATAGACACAGGTAATAATAATTAGTGATATAAACAAATTTTCGTATGCCATAGTGGCAAATTGTATCGTTGCTAAAAATATAAAAAATAAGATCCTGTCACTACAATTTATGCGAATAAAGAATTTTGAATTTGAATAAAAAGGTAAAGAAATAAAAAGGTTAAGAAACGCTGGCCTAGGCGATAAGTTCAGGAAAAACCTACTGCATAAATATGTATTTCAAACCTGAACATCTGTTTCCTGCACCAGTCGTGTTCCACCTTGGTTTCAGGCAGCGGCAGCGACGGGTCCCGCTCTATGAACTGCATGGGCGTGCGCGTCGGCACCAGGTGTTGGTAGTCCAGCGGGTTTATCGTCTCTGGCAGCTTCTCTAGCACCGCCAGCTTCATGGCAGTCGTCTGTCGAACGTTATTTCCTTTTAGTAATTAGGTATGCTTTTACAAGTGCTTTTTCCTTTTACTTTACGAGACTTGAACTTGATTTGAAAATAAGAAATAATCCTCGAAATGAAATGTCACCACCGAGATATAAATAAATATGAAGTATTAATAGCGACAGCGATGGGACCCGCTTTACGAACTACTGCATGAGTGAACGCGTCGGTACTAGGTATTGCTGGGCGAGGGGGTTAATTGTCTCTGGAAACTATAATCTAAGTTCATGCCGCCTCAGTCTTGAAAACCAGCGGCTTAATATCATAAATAGCAAACTTTTGCTGCGCAGTCGGTCGTATTCATCCTGTTATCAACACTGTGCAATACATACCTTGATATGTGGCCAGAGACAAGTGAGCGCCTCGATGCGCCCTTCCTTGGCGATCTCCATAGAGCTTCGCATCACGCTGTTGCTGCGCAGTCGGTCGTATTCATCCTTCTGGTACTTTGACTTCTCGAACTTTAGGATGCACTATGGACGATTGCAGTAAAATCTTAGTAAGATTCGTGTGTCGTGACTCGTGTGTGTAAGCTAGGCTTATTACAGCATTGAAATATCATAAAAAAGCCGTGGTGATATATTGGTAGTGACACCCGCCTTACAATCGTGAGGTCGAGGGTTCAAATCCCGGTCCCGTACCAATGAGTTCTTTGGATTTTATGTACGGAATTTCACACCACTGGCTGGAAGAAATTCGATGGCATATGTAAATGCACCAACCCGCACTGGGCCAGCGTACAGGTACAGAATTATCACAGTTGATTGGATCATGCGTCATTTGCGAATGTACATCTTCAAACTATCTTTTTTTATCAGTAATTTATGCATAACTTACTTCTAGACTTATAACTCTAAAAAAAGCATTTTAAAACATAACAACAGTGAAAACGTTCCTAACTTATACAACTAAAGTTTTTTAAAAAAAATTAGTGTAACTTATCATAACTTGTAACTTATCATCGTGTGTGCGAAAAAAGATTTTTTCAAAACAAAGATTGAAATATCAGCTTTATATCGAGTTCGATAAAGACAATTTTTAAAATAGAAATATAATTATTAGAAACGCGACGATCTCAATTTGAAGATCAGTATCTCTAGCAGTAGAGAAAAATGTATTTCCATTACATTGGATAGCAAATAAATACGGATTTACATAGACAAGTGACGTAAAAGAATGGATATGAACGGTTCGTTTATTTATCATGCTAGAAGTACTATCTTAATATATATAAATCTCGTGTCACAATGTTTGTCCTCAATGGACTCCTAAACCACTTAACCGATAAAATTCGCACACCATGTGCAGTTCGATCCAACTTGAGAGATAGGATAGTTTAAATCTCAAATTATAGTCGCAATTTTAATTTATTTAGCCACAGCAACGCGTGGCCGGGTCAGCTAGTACTCTATAAAATTTAACTTGATCTCTGCAACAGTTACATATTGACATATTTAGAGTTGGGATAGTGGTGGAAAAAATCGATTTTCAAACAATGTTGTATTGAAATCGAATGAGTAGTTGAAGGTGAGAAATTAGATTTTATTTACTTACTATTATTTAAGATCAAGTATGTACACATGTAAATAATGTTATGATATTAATTAAATACTCATAATAATGTAACGATAATATTTATCGACGTTTTTCACTATTATCAATGCTAATGTAACATATAAATGGGTTTAATTTAATTACGCATGTAAAAATGGTATGATATTAAAATATACAATAAAATTAATGATAAATTAAGTTTTATTTAAAATATCGTCATATCATAAACTATCAATATTTTAATTAAAACTCTGTGGCCACGATCATTCGTCGCCCATCACTAATCGGCATGCCCACAAAGTATGACATTGACAGGTACTGTCTGTACTATTAAGAAATTCAGGACTTCATGGGCGTGATTTTTCTGACAGCTGTCGCAGAGATCAAGTTAAATTTTATAGAGTATAGTGTACGAAGAAAACCAACAACAATTTGCGTAGAGATGTCGCTAGATGGCAGACAGTGAAACTAAATTGAAATAAACAGGCTAAGCAAGTAATGAAATGGCTAGGCATGTCATGAAACGTCATCGTTCCAAGTCATTTGCCTAGCTGTTTGATCAAATGGCTGAATTCAGGCCGCTAGTCAAACGGCGCTGTTTAGTAACCAACAAAGATATGCCTTGAATAGGCCGGATGTTGGTTGTATCCAAAGTGTACATACTGGCAGCGCCTACATCGGCTGCTGCCAGAGCGTTTTATCATTTTGCTCTCTCTTTATCCTTTGTAAGTATTTGTAAAACTAGTTTTTACCCGCGGCTTCGCCCGCATACGCAATATATCATTATAATTTATAGCCTATGTGTTATTCTGATATATAAGCTATATGATTGCAAAGTTTCATCTCAATCCGTTCAGTGGTTTTTGCGTGAAAGAGTAACAAACATCCATCCATCCTCACAAACTTTCGCGTTTATAATATACTAGTTTTTACCCGCGGCTTCGCCCGCATACGCAATATATCATTATAATTTATAGCCTATGTGTTATTCTGATATATAAGCTATATTATTGCAAAGTTTCATCTCAATCCGTTCAGTAGTTTTTGCGTGAAAGAGTAACAAACATCCATACATCCATCCATCCATCCATCCATCCATCCATCCATCCATCCTCACAAACTTTCACGTTTATAATATTAGTAGGAAGGAAGTAGGATGTTGTTTGTGTTCCCTATGGGACTGGCATAACGTAAAAAATCCCTAAATAATAAAGAAAGAAAAACCACCAAATAGATTATTTAGATTAGGATGTAGGAATTACCTCATAGAGCCAAAGCCTCTCTTTATAAAATAGCATAACGTGCCGACACCGCAGCAGCTCGCTCGTGTACGCGTTGAGATGCTCGGGCAGTATCGCATCGTGCTCGGCGATCTGCTCGTCTGACGGACGATCCTTGTTTATTTCTGCCACAGAAAATAATTAGTTAAATACACAGAGATGATACCAGAGGGATAATGTGGACGATCGAGAAAATCTGAAGGAGACACATTGATTTAACATGGCATGAGTTATGAAAAATATCTCGATTCAGTGGCTATTACCGGGTATTTTTTTTTCGGAAATTCTTGTTAAATTCCAACTAATATTTGACAGTTTTGACAGCTTTAGGTAAGATTTTCAATACATTTCTGTGGTTGAGAATGGGCTCAAGTGACAACAGCGCTATCTCTCTGGTTAGTTCCATATCTGTGGTAATATAATATACAATGTCTTCTATCAGAATAATTATTTTGCACAAAAAATGGCTCAACCGACTTCAATCATGTACAGAATTTGAATAGTTCGCACGGATCGATGTAATCATTTTCGCATTATAGTTGATTTATCAAAAAGGGCACAGCCGATTTCAATAAAATTTAAACGGGACCATCTTTGAAGTATGATCTACCAAACAAAAAAAGAATTATTGAAATCGGACAACTTTGTAATAAGTTTTGCATGGTTATACATAAAAAACAATGGGTTGAACTCCGGGACTGCTGGCAGAAGTGAAAACTTGAGCATATAAATTACTATCATTTATATGCTCAATGCTATATGGTAAAAATGATTGAAATGGTAATAATGGTAAAAATGATGACAGCGGATTGGCAAGTTGAAGTGGCAATGGGCAGGGCACATAGCGCGGAGAACTGATGACCGATGGGGTCGAAAAGTTCTCGGGTGGAGACCACGTACCGGCAAGCGCAGCGTAGGACGTCCACCCACAACGTGGACGGATGATCTTATTAGGACCGCAGGATCGCGCTGGATGCAAGCCGCTATCAACGCTCTACGCCGCAGCGGCGGTCTACTCTCTCCGTCTTACGAATTTTCGATCAAGTCACGTGTCCTGACGCGAGTTTATCATTTTTTACCCATCACATAAAGTGCACTAAGGCGCTAAAGAAGTTTTCACTTCAAAAAATATACAATAAACGAGTCTAGTTGATTACCTCCCCCGTTTCGTCGGTTAAACAGTGAAGGAAAGATTACCGGCCAGAATATTGTCGTCGGTGAGAGTGAGGCCGAAGGCGAGCAGCTCGCGCGCGGCCGCCAGCGTCTCCGGCAGTCGGTCCACGCACTGATGCACCGCCCATATCTTCTTACGAACTTTGCTCTGAAATCATTATATTGTAATATTTTTGTTACCGCCATTTGGAATGTTGCCTCGACGATCATTGTTCCGATAGTGGTTTCGGTAAACGGATTAATAGCGAAGAGTCTCAACCACCATCTTAAGAGGCTCTCGCTAGTCGGTTGGTTCAAGGGTCAGATGAAGAAGGCAGTTGTCCTGGAGACAGCGCGCATTGCTCAGGTTCCTCTCGCTGTAGCCCCAACCATCGGTAGCATAGTATCATAAGATTTTTATAGTATTTTTTTAATAAATAATATTGTAAAAAATGTAAGATAATAAATGAAAATGTATATATTAGTATAATATTTCACACCTGAGCAACTATTTAATCTTTATAAAGCACAAGTCTGGTCTTGCATGGAATACTGCTCTCACCTTTGGGATGGCTCTGCTAAATATCAACTGGAGGCTCTGGAATCGATTGATAAGCGAGCCAGGAGGCTGATAGACAACGACACCTTGACTAGGTCACAGCTGCAAACTCGAGCATCAACGTAAGATGGCGTGTCTATCAGCTTTCTATCGGATACACTTCGGAGAGTGCGCCCAGGAGCTAAATAATCTGGTCCCACCTGCCCTTTTTTTCTATCGCACGGCTAGATAGACGCGACCAAAGCGCCACCCTTTTATGGTGGACATTCCGCGCGTTAGAACCGAGCGTTTCGAATTCACATTCCTCATACGAACAGCCAGAATGTGGAACGCTTTTTCTGAGTCTGTCTTCCCGCTAAAGTACAACGTCTAGTTACCATAGTCTCATAATTTTCAATACAAAGAAAATACGACGAGGTGTGCTAATTTAGAGGACACTTTAAAAGTAAAACAAAATAATATAAATAAAAAAAAAGAATTATACAATAGACATAACACATACAAATTTTATAAATACTAATACATATATAAATAATATACTAAAATAAATTAATAAATACTTTGAACTTCTAACATACACGTAATATAAACATGTAAATAAAAATTAAATACCTCAAGTAAAATATAGGATTAAATATTTAGATAGGATTAAAAGTTTGAAACCATACTCTGCAACACAGGCTCCTCGGAGACCTAGTGCAGAGTGCAGCATACTTAATTTAGCCTAAGCGTCCTTTTAGAACAAATAAACTATTATTTATTTATTTCATTTATTATTTATTTATATCTAGATTTTAGTTCTAGTTTATTGGTGTTAATTCCAATACTATAATTCATTAATTCATATCGATTGAATGTATAAGTACACAAAACAATAATAAGCAAACAAATTAATAAACCACCCAAAAACTAAGGACGATTTAAAGATTGCGACAGATATAATTGTTTAACTTCCTCATTGAAAACCGTTATGGAAGGGGCCCGTTTAATGGAAATAGGTAGAGGGTTCCATAATGAGACTGCTTGGATTGAAAAGGATTTGCCATAAAAGTTAGTTCGAGCGGAAGGAGTCATCAGAGTAAGGTTGTCTTTGGACCGAAGGGGGATGGAGTGGGATGTATGCCAATAGGTAAAACGCTTTTTAAGATAGGTAAGGGTATAAGGGTTAAATAGAACATTATAAAGAAGGGAGAGAATGTGAGCATTCCGACGAAGGCGAATAGGAAGCCACTTGAGCTTTGTGGGAAATTCAGATACATGATGATATTTACGTAACTCAATACAGTAATTTTGGAGGCGCTCTAGTTTGTCAAGTTGGTCTTCCGTAAGATCAATATAGCAGGCGTCAGCGTATTCAAGAATAGGGAGTAGTAGAGACTGCCCAAGCGTAACTTTGGTGGCAGTGGATAGGAAGTTCCTAAGACGTTTTAGGGATCCCCCAGGCGCAAACAACTTGCAGTTAATCGACCTGAGGTGAGAGTCCCAACTTAAGGTGCGGTCTAGAATCACGCCAAGATTTTTTACCGTTTCACAGTAGGGTACTGTGGTTCCTCCAAAAACGACCCCTGGAATTCTATCCCAGTCAATTTTAGATATCATATATGAGCTACCGATTATTATGGCCTGAGATTTTGTAGGGTTAACTTTAAGACCATAGGAGTTACTTCATTAATGCGACACAGGTCAGTGTTAACAACGGCTATGGCAGAGTCCAGCTTACTGAGCCGGGCTTGTGAATAAATTTGGAGGTCGTCTGCATAACGATGGTAGGAAGATGAAAGGTGTTGAGATATATAGCGTTTATGAAAATAGCAAACAGTAAGGGAGATAGCACGCCACCTTGAGGAAAGCCGGCATCAGCATTACACCAGGGAGAAAAAAAAATATTCGAGGCGAATGCGCTGCCGACGTTCGAGAACTTTGGAAAGGAAAAGAAGGATAGAAATAGGTCAATACTCGGAAAAAGATTTAGAACTGGGTTTTTATGGCAGAGGCAAAATTTGCGTATCTTTCCAGATAGTAGGGAAAACCCCGGATAAAATGGAGTAGTTAAATATGTGGCAGAGAATGGGAAGAATGGCGTCCAGGATTGGCATGAGCATGTTCCGACTTATGCTGTCACCGCCAACTGCATTAGAGGAACTCAAATTAAACAGGGAGAAGTCAGAAGTTAGAATGGCACAAAGAAAATTGATAGTTAGTTGTTTTTATCAGCATCAGATATAGTAGAAGCAGAAGAAAAGTGTATTTTAGTACATACCAAGTAATTTTGAATAGCTTCGGTGGAGACGGGATTCTTGCGCCACTGCTGTTGATATACAAGATCGCTGTCCAACTTGAAGGTTTCCGCCAGCGACAGAGCCTCCGTGTAGTTGCCGGCTTCGATCTGTTGACAAACACGAATAAGTTGTCAAGTGCGTGTCGAGACACGCATATGATAGGCTTCCGTAGATGGTGACGATGATAAAAACCCATTGCTATGATGTCATTAAATAGTTGACTGATAGAAAAATATAATTGACTAAAAAATATCTTTGTGAGGTCCATGACCTCTGAGCTGTGTAAGAATTTTAATTTTCTTTTAATAAATCAAAAAGTTTTTATCTCACAATGCTCAAAATAATTTTAAAAGAAAGTTTTTTATATGGTCTATACATGGTCATAGGTATTAAACGCAAAATATTTTGAGGGCGGGTCTAGTACATCTAGACTACAAACAACTTTTGTACAACGACTTTTGAAAATTAGCAAAAAAAAAGAATTCGCTGCTCCATACATTTTGTCGCGCGTTGACGAACTTATTGTACGAAAAAGCTGATTTTTTCTTCGTGATTTTCCAGAAGTCTTAGAACAAAAGTTTGTCTAGATGTACTAGACCCGCCCTTAAAAGGTTTTGCGTTTAGGTAATATCTACGAGTATGACCCTGTATAAACTTAGAAAGTTTCAAGGGTGGGACACTCTTTTTCAACTTTGGTGTCCAATGTCTCACAAATGGTACATCTAACAAAAAAAAATTTTATATGAAGCTTCACATGAGAGGGTGGAGTTGAAAAAAAAATTCATCCACACTTTACAAGTATGTATGTATGTACGCCTTATTTTTTGTTTGGTTAAGCATTTTTAATCGAGATCTATACTAAAACTAGCATGATATTAAATTTTATGCAATTTGCTCTATAAAATGTGGTAGTTATAAGGCTTTGTAATAGGGGTGGGCATCCAAGAAACGTGATTTTTTTGCTCGATATTAATAACGGCAACAGGAAGACGGATGAAATATTCACAGAATATTAAGAAATAAGTTGTACATTCCCTTCATAAATAAATAATTAAATTAAAATAAAATCTGAAGGGGGCTTCCATACCATAACTCTTTGTGCGCGACCCCAACTCGCACATGGCCAATAGGCATGATGACTAAAAATATATAATTAGTCAGATAGACTATCAAAAAACATTAGATATGTATTTTTTCTTTTGTCAATTAAATAAAAATTTATGAAGATATATACCGTCAAAGCTCCACGTGATGTCACACGTGCCATACAAATGTATAGACTTCTGTAAGACAAGTGACGTCACGACCTCCATTCCCAATCTTTGACAAGGTTTATCTTTTTCATTTGTTGTTTAATTAACAAAATAAAATATACGTGTCCAATATTTTTTGATAATCTAACTCACGGACTAATTATAATAATGATTTTTTACCCAGACATCATGCCTAATATATGACTACTCGAGCCTACCTAGGCTTGTACGGTCCTCTACGACAACGGTACCACGTTGAGGTCCACTTCAGGCACGTTTGAGTAAATGGCCAGAGCCCCCATCTCTAACCATTCACGATCCCAGAGGCCACCTTTTAATAGGTTCTTACTACAGGCATGGGATACCGATGCCGTATTGTTCTGGCATCAGGGCCAAAGGCTAACCTTTTTTTTTTACTGAAAAATTACTAATCACAGAATACAGAGTGCCCTTTGTTAACTTTTTTTTAATTACCGTATAGGTTTGCTTTTAACTACATACTGCCTGATGTTGAGCAGATATGCGGTCTAGGGTGATTTGATTTTACTGTACAAAGAGAGTTTGTACATAGTTAAAATCTTAGCCAAGTTATTTAGTTGGTGCACTGCGTGAATACCACGAGAAGGCCGGCGACCCGCAAGCAACACCCGAAAGGCTCACCTTCCTAGAGAAGAGTTCAGTAGGCGTGGTGCTCTTGACGGCCATGAGCCGGTAGACGCGCGACACGCACGTGATGCGACGCGGCTTGGGCTGGAACGCTTCCATGTCCGTGATCGCGAAGAGGAAAGACTTCAGCAGCTCCTTGGCCACTTCGAATACGTTGTCGTCTACGTCTTCTTCCACTTTCACCACTTCCATCTGGAATTTTTATATTTTTTTTAGTGAATTGATTAATATTAAACCATAAAACAAAACCTTATCAGTAATGCCACTGTACTGTATCAGCCTTTTTTATTGATTGAGCCATATCCACCAAGCTGCCCAAGTGCGGGTTGGTGGCGGTACACCATTTCTTTTATGGACGTATGCAAGTTGCCTCACGATGTTTTCCTTCGCCGAAAAGCCAGTGGTATTAAATTCCGTACATAAATTCCAAAGAACTCATTGGTACGGGACGGGACCGAGATTTGAACGCCGTGGGTTCAAATCTCAGTCCCGTCGCCCCACGATTGTAAGGCGGATGTTATTACATCTAGACCACCACGGCTTCCAGTAACACCCCTCTATTATGTATAAATGAAAATACATTAGGGCATTTGGCCATAAACTCGCCTGATAGAAGGCGATGTTGTAGCCGAATTTGGAGTATGTGGACCTAGAAGATACCTATTCAGTCTTGCGTTAAAGATATTTAGATAAACGATGACTGAGGACAATTTCACATTCAAGCGCCAATAACACGGCGACGCGTCGTGCGCGGGTGTGACGCGTGGCGCGCCTTGGAGGAAATCAGATCGTCCCAAAATGTTCACCAAGTGTCGCACTCTATAATATAAAGTTTGCAGTCTAGAAGAACTCACAGTGTCATCGCTGTCACTCCGCCGGGCCGGCAGAACGCTGGTTTCACACTCAAGCGCCAAAAACGCGGCGTCGTGCGCGCGAGTTACGCGCGGCGCGCCTTGCAGGAACTCGGCGCGAGCTAGGATGTTGGCGAGGTCGGCCACTCCGCACACCGACACTAACCCACTGAAGCGGGACAGGACCACTTCCTGGGGAACAAATGTATCATTATTATTTTTCGCTAAAAATTGCTTAACCGAATTCAACCGTTTACAGACTTCGAATAGAACGGATCGATGTGTCACCTATTTAGTATTATTTATTCATTATTGTTGAATTTTCAAAAACGGCTCAGCCGTTTTCTGTGTTTGTCAGTCTTATCGTCAGCGTGTAGCGGATTGCTTAGGCCGTGTCTGGAGCAGGAACCGGTGCAGCAACTTCAGGAACAATAGTTGTCAAACTGTAACGTCACTATAGAAACTTACCTCATTACTCCACCAGTTGACATCAGCAGCGTAGAACTGCGCCACGTCCTTCTTGTCAGTCTTATCGTCAGCGTGTAGCGGATTGCTTAGGCCGTGTCTGGAGCGGGAACCGGTGCAGCAACTTCAGGAACAACAGTTGCCAAACTGTAACGTCACTATAGAAACTTACCTCATTACTCCACAAGTTGACATCAGCAGCAAAGAACTGCGCCACGTCCTTCTTGTCAGTCTTATCGCCAGCGTGTAGCGGATTGCTTAGGCCGTGTCTGGAGCGGGAACCGGTGCAGCAACTTCAGGAACAACAGTTGCCAAACTGTAACGTCACTATAGAAACTTACCTCATTACTCCACCAGTTGACATCAGCAGCGTAGAACTGCGCCACGTCCTTCTTGTCAGTCTTATCGCCAGCGTGTAGCGGATTGCTTAGGCCGTGTCCGGAGCGGGAATCGGTGCAGCAACTTCAGGAACAACAGTTGCCAAACTGTAACGTCACTATAGAAACTTACCTCATTACTCCACCAGTTGACATCAGCAGCGTAGAACTGCGCTACGTCCTTCTTGTGAGTCTTATCGCCAGCGTGTAGCGGATTGCTTAGGCCGTGTCCGGAGCGGGAATCGGTGCAGCAACTTCAGGAACAACAGTTGCCAAACTGTAACGTCACTATAGAAACTTACCTCATTACTCCACCAGTTGACATCAGCAGCGTAGAACTGCGCTACGTCCTTCTTGTGAGTCTTATCGTCAGCGTGTAGCGGATTGCTTAGGCCGTGTCCGGAGCGGGAATCGGTGCAGCAACTTCAGGAACAACAGTTGCCAAACTGTAACGTCACTATAGAAACTTACCTCATTACTCCACCAGTTGACATCAGCAGCGTAGAACTGCGCTACGTCCTTCTTGTGAGTCTTATCGTCAGCGTGTAGCGGATTGCTTAGGCCGTGTCCGGAGCGGGAATCGGTGCAGCAACTTCAGGAACAACAGTTGCCAAACTGTAACGTCACTATAGAAACTTACCTTATTACTCCACCAGTTGACATCAGCAGCGTAGAACTGCGCTACGTCCTTCTTGTGAGTCTTATCGTCAGCGTGTAGCGGATTGCTTAGGCCGTGTCCGGAGCGGGAATCGGTGCAGCAACTTCAGGAACAACAGTTGCCAAACTGTAACGTCACTATAGAAACTTACCTCATTACTCCACCAGTTGACATCAGCAGCGTAGAACTGCGCTACGTCCTTCTTGTGAGTCTTATCGTCAGCGTGTAGCGGATTGCTTAGGCCGTGTCCGGAGCGGGAATCGGTGCAGCAACTTCAGGAACAACAGTTGCCAAACTGTAACGTCACTATAGAAACTTACCTTATTACTCCACCAGTTGACATCAGCAGCGTAGAACTGCGCTACGTCCTTCTTGTCAGTCTTATCGTCAGCGTGTAGCGGATTGCTTAGGCCGTGTCTGGAGCGGGAACCGGTGCAGCAACTTCAGGAACAACAGTTGCCAAACTGTAACGTCACTATAGAAACTTACCTCATTACTCCACCAGTTGACATCAGCAGCGTAGAACTGCGCTACGTCCTTCTTGTCAGTCTTATCGTCAGCGTGTAGCGGATTGCTTAGGCCGTGTCCGGAGCGGGAATCGGTGCAGCAACTTCAGGAACAACAGTTGCCAAACTGTAACGTCACTATAGAAACTTACCTCATTACTCCACCAGTTGACATCAGCAGCGTAGAACTGCGCTACGTCCTTCTTGTGAGTCTTATCGTCAGCGTGTAGCGGATTGCTTAGGCCGTGTCCGGAGCGGGAATCGGTGCAGCAACTTCAGGAACAACAGTTGCCAAACTGTAACGTCACTATAGAAACTTACCTCATTACTCCACCAGTTGACATCAGCAGCGTAGAACTGCGCTACGTCCTTCTTGTGAGTCTTATCGTCAGCGTGTAGCGGATTGCTTAGGCCGTGTCCGGAGCGGGAATCGGTGCAGCAACTTCAGGAACAACAGTTGCCAAACTGTAACGTCACTATAGAAACTTACCTTATTACTCCACCAGTTGACATCAGCAGCGTAGAACTGCGCTACGTCCTTCTTGTCAGTCTTATCGTCAGCGTGTAGCGGATTGCTTAGGCCGTGTCTGGAGCGGGAACCGGTGCAGCAACTTCAGGAACAACAGTTGCCAAACTGTAACGTCACTATAGAAACTTACCTCATTACTCCACCAGTTGACATCAGCAGCGTAGAACTGCGCTACGTCCTTCTTGTCAGTCTTATCGTCAGCGTGTAGCGGATTGCTTAGGCCGTGTCCGGAGCGGGAATCGGTGCAGCAACTTCAGGAACAACAGTTGCCAAACTGTAACGTCACTATAGAAACTTACCTCATTACTCCACCAGTTGACATCAGCAGCGTAGAACTGCGCTACGTCCTTCTTGTGAGTCTTATCGTCAGCGTGTAGCGGATTGCTTAGGCCGTGTCCGGAACGGGAATCGGTGCAGCAACTTCAGGAACAACAGTTGCCAAACTGTAACGTCACTATAGAAACTTACCTCATTACTCCACCAGTTGACATCAGCAGCGTAGAACTGCGCTACGTCCTTCTTGTCAGTCTTATCGTCAGCGTGTAGCGGATTGCTTAGGCCGTGTCCGGAGCGGGAATCGGTGCAGCAACTTCAGGAACAACAGTTGCCAAACTGTAACGTCACTATAGAAACTTACCTCATTACTCCACCAGTTGACATCAGCAGCGTAGAACTGCGCTACGTCCTTCTTGTGAGTCTTATCGTCAGCGTCTAGTGGATTGCTCAGGTCGTGTCCGGGCTGCGTCGCGAGCGGGAATCGGTGCAGCAGTTTTAGGAGCGGCAGCCTCCAGACGGAGATGTCGCCGTTACAGTGCAGACAGACGAGCTTACTGCTGTCCGGGGATAGTACCATTTGGACTATGAAAGCCTGTAAGAGAATAGTTCACTAGAAGATTTTGGCGGGAACGCGGAAATATCATATCGCCGCATTGTATTATTTTGTTAAACTTGTGTTTCTATCAGTGATAATTAGTAAAAAAGCATGAGTGTAGACATGTGCTATAGTGTGGTGTATCGTGTTGTACCGTTTTGTTACCAAAACTCCATACAGAGGGATCTAGTAAAGTCTCCACTGCTTTACTGAGGTATAGTTTGGACTATGCTTTAACTTTACTGCGACTTATTTGGACTATGACGTGAATACAACTGGGACTATTTCGATAAAATATCTAAAAAATATTAATAACTTTTACTTGACACTAGCAAATGCATAAATCATATGACGCCAAAATATAAAAGAAAAAGAGTTTACAGAACTTGTATTTAAGTTGAAGGTGCCCACCGGGGCAAAGGCCTACCCCTCTTTCAGTCCTGACAGTTCTGTGTGTAGTATACAACGCGTCACATAAAAATAACGCTGGACTGTCAAGCTGCGCACAACTTTGACTCCTATTGTACTCGTAATAGGAATGAATTCTCCTTGCTGCAGTTATGACTCGGAGATTTAACACCTATTAACTGTGTAACCTATTACACAGTTAATAGGTGTTAAATTTCCTTGGTCATCATTGCAATAAAAAAAGACTTTTAGCAGACAACTTACTAAGTTCTTTGTGGATACAAAAGGTATGTACAGCTGGAACTTCTCGTTGGCCTGCCCTTCGAGCTGGTCCGAGACTACGGACAACTTGTAGTGAGGCTCATCGTTGAGGATCCTCCAAGCTGTGATGCCGGCGCAGTGGGCTGACTCTTTATCCTAGGACACAATAATAACGAACACAGTTATAAAAACGTAATGTTAAAGTATGTATGTACATGTAAAAGTTGCCATTGACAGTTGACAGATGGTGAGAAGAAAGAAATCGAATCCTGGAAGAAATCGCTTAAAGCGATAAGGCCGCCAGTTAGAAACCTATAAATTGTACTGTTTTTTCCCTGTAATTTGTTTTTTATGTAATGTGGTTGTCTAATAAAGTGTTATTGTTTGTTTGTATGTTTGGTGAGATGATGTTCACCGGGTCAGCTATTCATCGATAAAAGTACTACATTGAAAGTTTAATATCGCAAAAATACTTAAAACGCGTTTTAGCTTTTGCTAATGCAGTTCTTTCATATAATACCGGACATGTTACGATTAACTCATTTTGAAATTTAAGCCCATATTTTTTTTTACATTTAGGCCTTATATTTTGTGGTAAAATAAAAAAAATCCTTGAAGTACTCTAAGACAAAAATCCTTGCCAAATTATAAAGTTCTAGGTCAACAGGTAGGTTTTTATTCTATTGTGAGTGTTGAAATATGAATTATTTGAATTTATCTACGATAACTGAGAAGTTCAATTTTTTCACATCTGCAAAAGACTATAGATAAATATACGTATACGGTTTTAATTTCAACTCGTCAGCTTTACGCGTTGCCGAGAAGGGTTTGACACACGGACGGACGGACAGACGGACAACAAAGTGATCCTATAAGGGTTCTGTTGAGGTATGGAACCCTAAAAAAGAAATAGCATACCTTATTAGGTCCTCTAGGCACACCAGCCACATACAGAGTAGCGTGCAGGTGGCAGTAAGCCACGCAAGCAACGCCTCCACTGAACGAGGTGGTGTGGTGCAGCGTGAACCCAGCCATCACCGACACCAGGTACCCTCGAACCTTGCCATCGTAGTTCACTATTAGAACCTCCCAACTCCTATGACAATTCACAAATAAATTACGAATGTTTTTAGTACCTGTACCAGGTTATTTTAATAGTCCACTGCAGGACGTGGGCCAACCCACGAAGGTTGATTGGGCCATATCCACCACGCTGGCCCGATGGGGGTAGGTGGATTCTCATACACCATCCAGTTTCTTCAAAGGATGTACGCAGGTTCCTTCACGATGTTTTCCTTCACCGAAAAGCCAGTGGTGTGAATTCCGTACATAAGTTCGAAAGAACTCGAAGAAGTTCGAAAGAAATAAGTTACGAGATTGGGATTTAAACCCCGACTATTGTAAAGAGGGTCGTATCACTGGACGTCGTTAGCGCCTGAAAGCGCTGATCATTTATTTTGGCGCTCACAATTTTAAACAACCATATTCACAAAAAATATATGAACTACATCAGATTATTAGTACCGCTAAGTAGGTGTCGAACAAAACATATTTAATTGCTCCTCATGGCAATTCTTTAGAAAAGTATCATGGAACTGTTATAACTATCATAGAGATGTTTTTCTAAGAAATTCTAATTTCTATCTATGCTAATGGCAAAGAAAATACAATAATACTATGTGCAAAGGGTTCCATTTGCATAGATAAAGGCGCTCGTCGTAGCTGGAGCATTTCTGTAGGAGCAGCTCCCTACTTTAGTCCAGGTTTACACGTAAATTGAAACTACACTTTTCACATTGAAACTTGTTTTCGTATGGCTCTATACATTTTTGTACAGCAAGAAATGAGGAAGAACATATTACGTAGTATTTATAATAGTTTGTGAGAAGAACTAACCAAAATGTATGGAGCCACACGCGAACGCGATTATTTAACTACGCAAAGCCTGGACCAGGGGCTCAGAAGAATAGAATGTATTCGATATCAATTATTCTGAGATGAAAAAGAAGTTTCTAGGTTGGCCAAGCCCCATCCGCGCCCTTACTACTACTTCCTAATTTCGCTCATGGAGCTCATATTCATTTCTGATCTTTTAGTTCAAGCTGTAGTTATTTATGACAAATCATTAATATAAAGTACTGTACCAGACTTTTTAATAGTCCACTGCAGGACGTAGGCCTACCAACGTGGGATGATTCAGCCATATCCACCAAGCTGGCCCAATGTGGGTTGGTGGAATAGTATAAAGTTCATAGTTATATTTTTGATATTTTTTAATCTGTAGTTATTGATTATAAATCAATAGAATAAAGTACATACATAGTTACACTTCAAGCTTTTTCTTACCATTTTGTGTCTTTGACTCTCAAAGGCATGAAGATTATATCAGCTACGGCATGTGTATTATCTGTGCACTCCAAACCTCCAGGCCTTGAGCAATCCTACAACAAAATAAAACTTAACACATTTACTGACAATGACTCCAAATTGAATCACGTCTGTACAATATCATACATCCATGACTAGAGTCATAATTTAATGATTTTTATTTGATTGGATGTATGAACAATAACAAAAAGATTCTCATGGATGTATGGTTAAGTAACAAAGCTACCAAAAATTTTAAATGTTGCCTGTATTTTCAAGCTAGAGCGAGATTGTAGATGGACGACATAACTTAGTACTCATACGTCATAACTTTGTACTGGGACATGGGAAGTGTTAAAATAATTTATTATCAGACACCATTATCAATTTATAGTGCCTAACTTAAGTAATACTTACAATAGGAATGTTGAACAGATTTGATGCAGTTAGATCAAAAAAGCTGACCACACCATTACCATAGGCTAAGACTAGAAAAGCGCAATCGGGACTCCACACTAGTTTACGCCACTGAGAGTAAGCATCACGGCTCACTGAAAAGAATGTTGATTGGTCTAAGTACACTACAGTATAACTTTAATAGAACACAGAAAATAGACAAAACAGTGATTTAATGAGAGAACAAAATAAACAGTCAAATGCAAGCCGGACTCGCGCACGAAGCGTTCCGTACCATATGGAAGCATCCCTTAATACATTTTAATTTAACTATTTTTTGAAGGGAATATATTTCATTTATTTATCATTATAATTACAGCTACCATTACAGCTACCTTGGTTGCCTGGAAGAAATCGCTTAAAGCGATAAGGCCACCAGTTAGAAACCTATAAATTGTACTGTTTTGTCCCTGTATTTGTTTTTTATGTAATGTGGTTGTCTAATAAAGTGTTATTGTTGTTGTTGTTACAGTCAAAACAAATGCAATAGTGAAAAAAAAACAATTTGTAATAATACCACATAAAAAAGTTATAAAATGTCAATTTGAATACTAATCAAATCAAATCAAAAATATTTAATTTTCAGACACATTAATTAAGTTGATTTCATGTCAAATCAAGTTCAATTAGATTAAAATAATACATTAAATTGTTCATATCACACATTATTAAATTAAACATGTCACAGCTATTCATTTCAACAGCACCTTAATGTGGTGAAGCAAGATCGGATGGACAGCTGAAGTTAGCCATTCAGTTTCAAGGAGGGCACAGTATCAGGACCTTTTCCTCCGTTAGAAAAATCATGTATTTGCTCTTCTTAACATTATAACGTAAGCCATGTCTTTCAGCGTATGTTTCACAAAAACTAATAAGCTTTCTGAGAGAACTCACAGATGGCGCCAGCGGTACCATATCGTCAGTATAGCTCAGATTATTGACGGAGACTCCGTTAATCGAGCAGTATGCTGAGTGTGAGTTTTGTCGTAAACATGACGCGTTCTTCGGCGAGCGCGTAAACATGTAATTTGTTTAAACTTGTTGAGATTCAAATACGCGCCGCTAGCAGCGCTGTACATGTCTTCATACAAATTACATGCTTACGCGCTCGCCGAAGAGCGCTTTACGCGCTCTTCGGCGAGCGCGTAAGCAAGTTTGCGACAAAACTCACACTCAGCTTACAGACCTCAGCATACTGCTAAGGCCCTCTATGAGCATTACATACAAGTTAAAAAGCTTTGGAGAGCTTAATCCCCCCTGCCTAACTCCGCAATCCAGCCTGTATGCATCAGAAAGCTCTCCCGCCCATTTTACACAATTAGTCTGATTGTTATACCAATACTCGAGAACAGAACATGTCTCCCCCGACAGAGTCGTGTTCCGTAACTTGGACCAAAGCAGCACATCATAAGACACTGTATCAAAAGCCCTCGATATATCAAAAAAACAAGCATAAACCGGCGTTTTCCTCTCGATATAGTATCTTACAACGTATCTTACAACATGCTTGAGACTGAATATAGCACTCTCCATTGATAGCTTAGGTCTGAACCCAAACTGACCATCATGCAGATTTATGTATTCTTCTAATTGCTTGTCTAGTAATATAAATAAAAACGTCATAAATTATAATCAATACATCACATAAATCTTAATAATAATAATACCGAATAATGTCATAAAAATAAAATCAATTCATCATGTCAATTGACATTAATAATAATAATGTGATATATTTAAATATTGTAAAAAAACTTAAATTTAAGACTATAAATAAATATGTGATATACAACTTAATCATCATCATTCACAATCACAATGCACTGCTGGGTATAGGCCTCTCTTTTACGGTGCTATTTGTCTCGGTCCTGTGCTAATTGTGTCCAGGTTCGACCTGCGATTTTCACAATATATACAACTTAATATTCTGAGATGGACTGTGGAGTCTTAGTAATAGGGCCCTGTTTTTACAGAACCCGAAAAATACTGGCTTTTGTCACTATTTTCATTTATAGAGTTGGGCAGTAGTGTGAGTTGGATATTAAATTAGAATAATAAGAAAGATAAATAAATAAAAAAACTTCATAAAATGACAGCACAAAATTAAGCATTTTACCTGTGGTTCTTGCAGCTATAGTGGCATAATCAGACCTCTTAGTCCTAATTTCTAGAATATTATCAGTTAAAACTGCTATAACTTTTCCTTCGTCACCTAGAGCTATGTGCCATTTCTGCTGCCTTTCTTTGTGCCTGAAAGTAACATTTTAATTAATTAGCATTTATTTTTGTAAATTTTATCTGCACAGAGAAAATAAACTTAAATAACACTTTCCACTAAAATTAATATTAAATAACCTACTTTAACTATAAGAAAAGGAAAAGAATAGGTACTAAAACTTACACAATATATAAAACCTAGTCTAAAAGACCCCCGAGAGATGGTTTAATTTACTTCAAATGTATTTTAATTTGGACTTACGCCGTTACGCTGTCGATTAGACTTTTCTTTGGCCCCAAAAACTTCATCCATCGCCACAGTGCAGAGATATTCTCAGGTAATAGGCCATCCGGTTTTTGCTAAAATGTAACATATTTCATAATCATAATCATAATCATAATCAATTTATTGATAACAATAGTTACAGGTCATTACATTGAATTTCTAATTAGATACATAAAAAAAGGTAAGTTTCAAGTTTAAATAATTATCTAGAGATTCTGACTTTGGGATTCATTAATATTTGACGAGTTGAGAAGAGTTACCAATTGGTAAATAAAAAGATAAACTAAGTTTTTAAATCGCTATAATATGTTCACCACTTACAATATACTCAGGCTCCGGTTTCCACTCAGAATACACATATAATTCGTGCAAGATAGATTTGGTTTCCTCCATATTCAAAAGTTTACACGTTTTTAGATAAAATTATATTTTCTGAAGGAAAACATCAATTTATCGACCGAGAACCTACGTGATACGTGTTGTTTTGATTTTTACATGACATGCCATTCCAGCTGTTCGTTGTCTGTTGTCAATTTGACAATAATTAATTTTTTCTTTTGTTGGCAAACTTTTGCTATTCTTAACAGTGTTGTATGTGTGTGTAGTTAAAAAAAAAATATGCCGCAGCCGCAGGCCGCAGCTGTCTGAAGACACTTTAAATTCTGTTTGGTGAAAACTCTTTGATGAAAAATTCTGACCCCAACAAAATAAACACGAACGAACCTACAAATGTTTTCGGTATTTCTACCGATTAAGGGCCTGCTCTACAGAAATACCGAAACGAGCTAACTTTTCCACGATTTTTGAGACTGCCAGATTCCCCCGTTTTTCTGCCGAATTTCAAATTGATTTTGAAGATTGATGAAGAATTCTCCTGTTATTCCCAATTTTCTATCGAATTTCTAGTTTGCAAAAAGGAAATCGGCAAATATTTTGTTATTTGAAGGGAAACTTCTAATGCGACTTCCAACAAGGGTGCGTTAAACGTTTAACGCTATCATGGAGGGGATATGAAAGGCCAATCACTGGTCTATTACATAGAAAACATCTACTACATGAATAGGGAGAACAATACAAAGCAATATGCACATAATGCTTTGAACGCTAAGTTGGGGCCGGTTTTGTGGCAAACTTTTGGGTGCATTTTAGTTGACGCCTATTTGTATATAATTATTTATGTAATAATTTATAATGTACCCTGTACTTGTTTTTGTTTGCTACGAAATAAATATATTACTTTCTTTTTTCAATGCACTATATGAATTGCGTAAAATAATAGTGAAATATACCAATTCGTATTTTTTTGTGGAGATTCGAAAATTTTCGGAAATTTAATCTGGTCACATCACACTGCCACTGACACAACTGGGAGTTTAGGCGGGAACGCGGAAAATTCATGTCGCCTCATTGTATTATTTTGTTTAACTTGTGTTTTTACCAGTGATAATTAGTGTAAAATGGTGGTATTTCGTTGATTATGAGCTGATTTACGTGCATGAGTGTAGGCAAGTGATATAATGTGACGTATCATGTTCTTCCGTGTTGTTACCAAAACTCCATAGACGCCTCTAGTAAAGTCTCCACTGCTTTACTGAGAAGAAGAAGTTGAAAAAAAGCATTATTTAAGACTTCGACTGAAGGACTCTGTATCCATGGTCATGAGTAGGTTTAAAAAAAAAAAAAAACTGACAACTCACAAGTAGAAAATAAATCGCACTGACTAAAGTCACAAACTGTCATTTTTAATTTTTTTTAAATACTTTTTTAATTTCATGTTGTCCTGGATACTTGTCTTTTTTTGCCACTTATGTATTTAAATTTCGGGCCGTTCTAATATTACAGGCCAGAAATAGATAGTTTTTGCAATTTATTTGCTGTGAATAGTGATAGGGAGCAATAATAATCAGTAAAATAATATAATCAGTGATAACACAATGTTCACTCAAATCATTCGTTCAAAATAGGGTCTGTTGATAGACCCACCCTAAATAGTAAAATGTTCACTCAAATTATTCGTTCAAAATAGGGTCTGTTGATAGACCCACAATAATATCATAGGTCTTCTAAAATTTGCCTAAAACTAACTCCGCATTAACAATAAATAATATTCTCATTCTACAAACTAACCAGAGAATTGTTTTATTCTGGTTTTTCAATTAAACATTGCGACATTTATCGATTTTCGTAGTTGACAAAAGTAACATAATATGGACGCAATTATTTTAGATTTTACTGGTAATATCTGAAACTATTAAAAAATAACTGTAGCGAAGTGTGGGTGCAAATTGTTTCAATGTGTTGACGTTTTTGTCAATGTGTGACACGCACTGCTCACGCAATGTGGTTTGTTTTGACTATTCGCACACAACACCAACATATGCAGTGCATGTTGTCAGATCTTGTTGTCGTTACGCCCACCATTTATATGGTATTATAGTTACACAATGTTATTTATAAGAATTATAAGGATAGTATATTCACTTAGATTGATTGGGGGAATATTTATGATGGAGGGCGCAGCGAGTGTATGATAGACGGAATAATAAAAAATTATAAGTAGCGTGCCTTCATACCTTGATTCGTTGTAGAACGGTCAACAGTCAACCTTCACCTTCTTACCCCTTTGGTTGCTTCGCTATAATATATATTAGGGTCACTCTGGGTCAACGTTCTTCATCTGTGAAATTTACAGTATGATGACACCAACTTCTTGGTGCCATCGACTGGAAGGATCCGTCGTGTCACACACAACGAAGCCTTCCCGTTAGTTAGTAGGATGGAACCGCGCTGTCCCATCCTTGAAATTAGTTTAGTAACCTCACCAGATACTTATTGAGAAAGATTATATAATTAGTAGGATGGAACCGCGCTGTCCCATCCTTGAAATTAGTTTGTACTATGTTGTACCTCGTGGCTACAACATCTCATACCATGCCTGACGTCTGCACCTCATTGCGCTAGGTGCTGACTTGGTTTTATTACATGTACATGTCGTCAGGCCTTACCGTTACCACTTTTATGTCGTAACGATTGTTTTAGAGCATTAACTGCGTTACTGCTTCTATGCTTGTAACCAGTTGCGCTGCCTGTGGAGTCAGGCTCCAAGGACTTCTCTCATATCATGGGCTCGATCCATTCACGAAGTGTTCCGTGAGCTCGACCCTGCCTGCGGAGTCAGCATCGCGACATTACTCCCAGGACTTTTAATATCACGGGGCTCGATCCATTCACGAAGTGTTCCGTGAGCTCGACCCCTGTTACTCTGCCGGAAAGCCGGCCATATCTGGTGAGATGCGGTATTAACATTACAACAGACAATTAGATTATACTTAGTTTATACTTAGACACGTAGATAGATACTTAGTTTTCGTTACTGGTTCTCGCACAGTTTTATAACTTTTATGTGGATAAAACACTTGAAAATACTTGACTTAGCGTTACAAAGAAAACCGCCAAAAGAACTTACTACAGAGTATGTCAAATTCATAGAGTTCTAAAATCACTGGTCTATGGATAGAGTCTTGGAGTTGCCATTATTAAAACTTGTTTTTGGTGCCTTCGCGACCGGTCGTCGCGACACTTGTGTCGATGGCATAGAGTTCATTATGGTGCGCAATAGGTGCATTATCGTATGGTTTTTGTAATGTTTCTATGTAGTACCTGTAATCACAATACCGTATACGTAGATAAGATTACGTTCCAAGTTACGGAAACAAGTATCAACTGTAAATGTTTTTAGCAAAATTATCCCGGTTAATGGACAAAAATGACATGACTAACAATAGAAGAATTATAGAGGTATGAGTTACCTACATGGTTTTTAATTCATTTATTAATATATTCATTTTAATAAAAAATATTTTGATAATTCTGCAAAATTAACGAAACAAAATGTTTCCCATCAAAGGGACCATCTATTAATTACGTGAGACTCGAAACTACTCGAAAGGTTCTGGAAGGTGGAGGGGGTTCGGAAAAAAAACGGAATTTCACAAGAGGGGATATGATCAAATGACACGAGTAATTTTCGCTAATGGCTTTTTTTAATATTGTTAGGTAATAATTATATTTAAATTTCCTGACGCAATGATGCCCATGACGCCCATGAGATTTTATTGTAGCTGTAATGTAATTGGTTTTGCCGTGTTATGAGCTCAATGAATTAATTGAATGAATTTAATTTAATTTATGTTATTTAATAGGTTTTTGCGAACTATAACAATAAATCATTTTGACATCGTACAATATTTATTTTATTCCATTTTTAGGGTTCCATACCCAAACGGTAAAAACGGCACCCTATTACTAAGACTTTGCTGTCCGTTCGTCTGTCAGTATGTCACCATGCTGTATCTTATGAATGGTGATAGCTACAACGCTGAGACATTCACAGAATATTAAATTGGATATTTCCTCTACAAATAAATAATTAAATTAAAATTAAATAAGCTAACGGGGACTTACGTACGATACGGAACCCTAAGTGCGCGAGACCGACTCGCACTTAGGCGATTATTATTATTTGTTGTTATGGCGGTAACATCAATAGATCAATACATCAGTTGTGATCAACCTTCTAACTTCTAAGGTTCATGAGATACGTGCCGCTACTTGTTCAGCCTGGTGACAGACAGTCTAACGGACAGACGGGCAGTTGAGTTTTAGTAATATGGACCCGTTTTTACCCTTTGAGTACGGAACTCTAGAAATCATTAATATATGTAACCTGCGTACCAAGTTTCATCAAAATTGGTTGAAAAATTCGTAAGTTGCTAAAAAAAAGTCATGACTAGTGGTCGACCCCAAACTAATTAATAGGCAATCGATTTTATTTGTTACTACTTTATATGGCAATACTGATGAATACTGTACCTTTTATGGGCTGTGGTGAACGAACATGTTTATTTCCATTGTTAATCTGTGGTACAACACATGCCAGTGTTGTCAGCTTAGAGCTACCTTACTTAATTAGTAGTTTTTTTAATGCCTAAATTTTAAATCGCGATTGAGATTCGGAGTTTTAACAACAAATCATCACTTAGAAAGTGTAGATACGTAAAAACTCCAGGAAATGCCAAGACGTTATATTTTCTAATGACACCTGGAAGTACACTACGCCGTTTTAAATTTTGGGTTCATAGTAAAATTTTAAGCGCTAATCCTGGCAACTTTATTGTCGTCAGTGTGTGTAAATAACCTTTGCCAAAATAAATATGTCGAAATGAACTTGAACCATTGAGGATTTAATTCCTTTCTCGATGACTTGAACTGCCGAAGTAAGGTTATGTTTTGTTTTGGTTATATTCTTCCAGTTTTCTACCCTGTTCCGTGTAATTCCTGATAAATTGGGAAGAAATTTGAACGCAAATATGATATTCCTAGATGAATTATATCAAAAGGTAAGACTTAATATTATTTTTGACCATATGTAACTTAAAGTTACATATAGTCAAAAATAATTTAAGTTCTTTTGTGTATTGGTACATAATACTTACAAATATTTTTTCTTATTTTGATTTTATGAACAATGATTCCAGAGTGCGGCGGAAAATCAAAAGAACCTAACGTTTTGGGAAAACTATCTAAATGGTTTGAAATCACTGAATTTCAGCGAATATGCTGGAAAACTGAAAGTCCCTATTCTTGTACCCATAGGGAACAAAATACTCTTTAGAGGGGAACTGAAGCACACAAATGAAGTTACAGTATCTCTAGGAGCTGATTATTTCATCAAATGTTCTATAGCTCAAGCTGAAATCTTGAAACAACACAGAATTAAAAGTAAGATTAACAATTATTATTCACTAGATGCGCCCAGCGATATTACCCGTGTTAGCCCGAGATAAAAAGTATCCTATGTGTTAATCCAAGGCCTAAGCTACCTCCATACCAAATTTCATCTATATTGGTTCAGCCATTTGTTTGTGAAAGAGTAACAAACATCCATACATACTCACAAACTTTCGCATTTATTATATTACTAGTTTTTACCCGCGGCTTCACCCACATACGCATTATATCATTATAATTTATAGCCTATGTGTTATTCTGATATATGTATAAGCTATATTATTGCAAAGTTTCATCTCAATCATTCAGGCCACTCTACTACTAACCTACTGGGATTGTTTTATTGCTTTGGAGTCCTCACATGTGTCCACACCTGCCTCCATCTTCATAAATTGTAACAAATAGGGCACCACAACCCTATAGGTGTTTTGAGTCCCACCACTATAACATCCATATTATTATTGAAATACCTGGAACTCTAAGTCCAGATGTTAAATAGATTTTACTAAGTGTTTACATCATGATATTGATGGCTCAATTTCACAACAGTAGGTACTCTGATAATATTAAATTTTGCAAATAATTATGAGTTCATTTTTTTTTCAGAAGCACAATCTAAAGTAGACATCTACAGGAAAGAAAAAGAATATCTTGAAAACCGAATGTCATTTACTAAACAGAACATATTTGAAGAAGATGGCCAAGAAATTCTTGAGGAATACTCTGAAGAAGAAGATAAAGCTTGGAGAGAAAAACACAAAGAAAATGTTAGAAAACATAAGCAGAGTGAAGCTAAACAAAACAAACCAAAAAGTGATATGACTGATGCTGAGTTGTGGGAAAGGTTGGAGGAACTTGAGTTAGAGGAAGAATTAGAAAATGAGCTTTTAGATAACTACAATGAGATTGTAGACAGAAGACAAACAAACACTTTCCTACAAAATGAACAGGCTCTACTTCTCAACACTTTTAAAGAAGAAAACAAACTTACAAGAGAAAATAAAAAGGAGGTGATTTTTGATGATAACAATGAAAAAGAACAAAAGATAGAAACAAATAATCGAAAAGAAATCTCTCCAAATGAAGTCTCAAAACATGAATTACTACAAAAAGTACTTGATAAGCAAAATGAATTAGAAAGTAAGTTACATGAACTGAAAACTAGAGAAAGAGAACAAAGTAAAACTGAGCAAGATCTCATTGCTCGGTTGGATGAAATGGAACAACTTGATGAGCTTGAAGATGAAATGGAAAAATTAGATGATATTATAGAAACAGAGGATGTGGAGACTGAAGATTCCGCTGAAGAAGACAAATCAGATTCAATAGAACTAAAAAAAAGCATATCTTTTGCAGATGAGACTGATAGTGAAACTTTGGAAATAACATTTTCACACACAGATACAGAACCAAATACAGAACCATTTGATCCTGAAAAGGGTATAATGAAGCCAAGTGATTTATATGAAGCATACTCACAACTTTTTAATCATAAAACAAATTCAATACTAGTAAAGAAATCAAAATATGCAACTGAAGAAGAGGTTAAGCCTTCTATTAAGCACAATAAACAAGTTATGTTTCAAGAAAGCACAGATCTCGAGTCGGAAACAACACCAGTAGATAGGACAATAGTCATTAATGATGTTGTAGAAAATATTGGAGTTAATCAACACAAAATAGAGGGTGGAGCTCGGCCAACTAGTCTTTTCAAGAAGAAGAGAATGCAAAATAAATAATTGAAAAATATGATAAGACTCAATTCAGCCTTCTGAACATGACATCTCAGAACTGTATTTTTGATTGGATTGGACTCTTTCTTTCATTGATTGTAAAAAAGTATAAAGAGCAAGTTTAAATATGTCAACATAACCGTCTAAGTACCACCTATCTATATAAGCATAACTGGACCCAAAAGTCACGAATGGATTATACATATATTATTTGTTCTCAAATAAAAATCTTACTAAACACAGACATTTATAATCATAACCAGCAGCGTGATTCAGTTCGATCTCGTTCTCGTTCTTCTTCTTCTTAGTTTTGGCGTCGCATTATTGTGCATTTGCCAGTGTCAAGTATTAAGTTTTAGTAATTTTTGATAATATTTTATCAAAATAGTCACTGTCGAAGTCTCGTCATAGTCCAATAAAGTCGCGGTCAAGTCCAAACATAGTCCAAGTCATACCTCAGTAAAGCAGTGGAGACTTTACTAGAGGCGTCTATGGAGTTTTGGTAACAACACGGAACAACATGATACGTCACATTATATCACTTGTCTACACTCATGCACATAAATCAGCTCATAATCAACGAAATACCACAATTTTTCACTAATTATCCCTGATAAAAACACAAGTTTAACAAAATAATACAATGAGGCGACATGATTTTTCCGCGTTCCCGCCAAAAACTCGTTCTCGTTCTTGAACCTGTCTCGTTTTTCTGCTTAGATTATAGTTTTTCTGACAGTTTTGAACTGTCAGAAAAACGAGATAGGTCAAGGAAGTTTCATACAAGATAGGTAGGTTCAGGAACGTAAGCAGTAAAGAAATCGGTTAAAAGAATTGCCTCGCTGTTCTATTACCTCAAACGTTTTTTATTTGATTGGCTTTGAGCTTGGTTTAGAATTATAGCTACACCTATTTGCGTTTATTCTAGTCCTATTAGGACTAGAATAAACGCAAATAGGTGTGCTCTATCAGTATCAAAGAAAATATTTCTCCCAGGGGAGATCAGAATTTTTAAATCAAAATTAAATCTGACAAAAGTTGCATTTTGAATAGAGAGGAATTTGTGCAAAAAGAGAAGCGTCGTAGGTGAGGTCAATCGTGTGCCATTTTACTAATTTTGTTACGTTGCTCTGTCAGCTACTACAACTAAAAGTGTTTGATACTTGGTAGACACCAATTCAGTTTTCACTAGTACTCGCGCCTACCACGTATCGTCAGTCAGTACCACGGTCAGTACCTTGGCTGTTGATTAAAATCTTATTAGTTCACCGTAACGCCACGACGGTTCTCTTTTTGCACATACTCTATTATTGATAAACAGTAAAATACTTATATATGTTAGGTGCGTTCGGATAGCCAGGTGGAGCTTATTTTTATATGTTTTCATTCACCGTTCGGATAGCTTAAAAACAGCTAAAAATGCCATCGTGAACTGTTAATTTTGACCCACCTGCGGAGGTGGGTTTTTGTGATCTTTGTTTGTCTGACATTTTAGAGCTTGACGTTTTGTTGTTGATATGCGCGTAATCTAAAGTTTGAAGCTTTTTAATAATTTGTACGGTGTACAAATTAATAATGGATGGTGTTTAAACCAGAACAGCGAAGCAAAGAAAATGTAAATACTACCAGCAAATTGCGTATTGCTAAAATCGGATAAAATTGTGTAATCTAATGTTTATATTTAATTGTGTACTTAGTTAATGTTCTGTGATTTGGTGTTTTTCCATCTATAATCTAAGGGTGTTTCACAACTTTACTACTGCCACGAGTGACAGGTGGGTGATTGACCGTCAAAAGCAGATGTTTAAATCAGAACGAACAGCAAAACAAAGAACATGTAAGTTTGAATAAGCAAAACAAAAATCACATCTCACGAATTTCTGAATTTTCGAAGTATTAGTAGCCTTTATGCCGTCATAATTATGTTGTTTGACACTTGACGCACCGCAGTTTGTTACTTTTGCGTTCGTTTTGGGAAGTGAGCAATAATAGCATTATTGGCGAAATGGGCAAAATTCCCAAACTCAACGCTAATTTTGCAAACGCCATCGAGCCCAAACCGAACGCATTTATGATAAAATATGGTTTTGATTTTTAGGAACGCAACATAGAATAAAAAAATGACATCTTTATTTATGTCATTGTCAAATGTCAATAGTTTTTGAAGAGTCCCTATATTGTACAGCACGTATTTGATGACACCAAATTGTACGGGCAGGAAAGCACGGCTCGTATTTCATGTCCCATGCCACCAATTATCAGGCTGTACAATACGTGTCGTACAATATTGGCCGGACATTATCACCTCGTGCCAATAATGTACAGCCCGTATTTTGCGACCCAATAATATACAGCAAGATAAAACGTGTCCCGAAGAAAAGGACACAACATCATGCTGTGCTTCGAAACACATTATTACATTTATTAATTGTCTAAATGTCTATTGTTTCTATAGTCTTCTTTATAGAAATATAGGACTATATGACTTACCCCAAGGTACATGAACTATTAAGAATCCTTGTACCTTGTATCCTTGTACCTTGCGACACAATATCATGCTGTACATTATTGTGTCGCAAAATACGGGCTGTACATTATTGGCACGAAGAATATTTGCTCCTATGGGTTGGTTCGTCTGTAACTTCTGTCAGTTCCAATGAGATATACTATACGCCACACAAGTCAGCGGATGAGAAGTTAGCCACAGATGACACATTGCCGTGATTCGCTAATTATTGCGCATGTGTGCACAATGCCGATCCCGCGTGGCGTAGTGGTGAGCACGGGTGAAGGGAGCACGCGGGGGGCATGAGGTTGAGAAGGCTGACGTCGCATTTCTTTGGCTCCCGCGCATACCTTTAAAGTATCCTTAACTCGTAAAAAATGTCTTTTTTATGTTTGTGGTTGTTTCTGGCGCTTCGCCGGCCGCTGCCGCGGCACGCTCGCTTCGCTCGCTCGGCTTGCGCATTGTTGTCACTGTTCAAACCTAATCAACAACAGAGTCAAATTACCTTAGACAACTCATACCTTGCTATAAAATAACCAAGGGCCAGGGACACAAAATATCAGGCCGTACAATATGGGCCTTGCAAAACTGTGCCGGACATTATCGACACAGGCCGATAATTTACGGCCTGTATTTCACAGCCTGATATTCCATGGCCAGTGACACAAATTATCATGCCGTACAATATCAGGCTGTACATTATCATGTCGTGAATTACTGGGTCGTACATTATTTGATCCCGTTTTTGAACATAGGTTATGAATATGTTGTGAAAAGTAATAAAACACAATTCAGGAATCAGGAAATTCGCCCTTAAAAGGTCTTGTTAGACTCTAAGTACAGTGCAATATGCTTTCTCGTAATTGGCGTGTACTATGTCGGCGATATTCGCAATCAGCTACATTCAGAACTACGGAAACCTCTCCAGTAAGTAACCTAAATCCTTAGTAGCTTAAAAAATTACTTAAAGTTGTATAATAAATGGTGCCTTCCTCTCTTCTGGTTTTGCTGCTCCTGACAGTGTCCTTACGCCATTCTGTACCCAAAATTATATCTACCACCATGTACTTTATGGAAGCAGAGTAAATCAGTTATATTCATAACTTTTCAGGCTCAACACAACGAAAAGCAAATCGGCCTATTCTACTCCCTAGACAAAGACGTTTGTAAACAGTTGTTCAGCCACGGCGGGTTCCCTCGGAGTTTTCAGAAGCAAGCAAAAACCTTCACTGAAACTACAATCATGGTGCGACAACCAGCACTAGACATTATAGACTGCTTGAAGGCATCGGATATGGAGAAGCCAGTTATAAGATATGTGCTATGTATCCTTTTCTTTAACAACATTTATGTGTACGAGGGGTGATCCAAAAGTAATGATAATCAATAACAAACACAATGAATAAAATAAAATAATAAATTTATTTCTCAACCTAGTCTCCTAGCAAGTCTATACATTTAGTCCATCTCTTTTCTAAACCTAAAATTCCCTTAGAAAAAAAAATCTTTATCTTGACTCTCAAAAAAGTCCTCAACCGCGGCCATCACGTCGCTATCATCGTCAAATTTCTTGCCTCGGAGATGTTCCTTGAGTCGTGGAAAGAGATAAAAGTCACTGGGGGCTAGATCTGGTGAATAGGGGGGGTGATCCACCAGCTCAAAGCCCGCTTCCTGAATGGCAGCCATGGCAATTGCAGCTTTGTGAACCGGTGCGTTGTCTTGATGGAACAGCACTCCAGCCCGCAGTTTGCCTCGCCTTTTCTCCTTATAGCCTCCCGCAATCTTCTTATTTGTTCTGCATAGTAGGAGCCTGTAATAGTGGCCCCCTTTTCCAAGTAGTCCACCATGATTATTCCTTCAGCGTCCCAAAAAACAGACGCCATAACCTTCCCTGCTGAGCTTGACACTTTGAATTTCTTCGGCGTCGGTTCATCAGATCGTTTCCATGTCATCGACTGTTGTTTTGTTTCAGGATCAAAATGGTGGATCCAGGTCTCGTCCATGGTCACAAAATGTGACAAAAAATTATCCTTGTCTGCCTGGAAATTTTCGAGATTTGCTCTTGACATGTCGACTCGTTTCTTCTTTTGCTCGTCGTTTAACATTTTCGGTACCCAACGCGCGGAGACCTTTCTCATATGCAATTCGTTCGCAAGGATTCTTTGAATGCTGCCATATGAGATCCCTGTGACCTCAGCTACATGCCTGATAGTCATTCTTCGATCTTCCAATACAACTTCTTCAACTTTTTTCACATTTTCTTCAGTGAGGGACGTCGATGGGCGTCCTTCGCGGTGTTCGTCTTCCGTCGATGTTCTTCCCAGCTTAAACTCCTTAGCCCAGCGTGCAACTGTGGAATATGGAGGAGAAGAGTCCCCTAATGTTTCCACCAAATCGCTATGTATGTCTTTGGTAGACATTTTTTTCAAGCAGAGGTATTTAATGACAGCTCTGATTTCGCGTTTTTCCATTTTGATGTTCACTCCTTGACAGTCCGTATTCAAATGAATGTAGCTAGATAAATGAATCGTGGCCTATTTATATGATTTTTTTTTCCTGAACTAGTTAGTAATTGAGCAAGTGACTGATATTTTTTTTGTATTTTTGTGTGCAGTAGAAATAACTGATTATCATTACTATTGGATCACCCCTTGTACATAAATACAAGGCTACAAGCTGTCTTTTAAACTGTTTTTTAATGTGAACTTCTTAAGGTGAAATAGTATACATGTATATTTATTTATTTATTTATTTCTTTATAGCAGTAGTAAACAGAAAAGGTTATCATAAAGCATGCCAAGTCAAACTTGCACACAAAAGCTGTTGTACCACTATAGTTTTTCAACTGTACTGTACTGTACCAGCCTTTTATAGCCCACTTAATAAAACTTACCACTTACATAAATTCAATAGATTTTTAATAGACATTTATATCTAGTGTGTGTGTTGTAACCAAATGTCTTGTATTGAAATAAAATGCATTTGTTTATTCAATATAAATATTAAGTACATGCTGTCAAAGAACTTAGATTTAAATTATTGCTGAACAGTTTGTCCCACGAGTTTCAGATACAATTTTCCTTAAAATTACTATCAGATGGTGAGAATGGATCAGGAAAGTCTCTCACTTTAGCTCACTTGCTGCATTATGCTCACGAACAAGGATTCTTAATAGTTCATGTACCTTGGGGTAAGTGAATGTCTTATTGTTCCTATATTTCTATAAAGAAGACTATAGAAACAATAGATATTTTGTCATTTAAAAAACGCAATAATGTGTTTCGAAGCAATTTCAACATCCTTGAAATAGTAAAATTATATTGGAATCAGTAATTTTCTACTTGAAAAAAAATGTCCGTAAAGTTGGTACTGAGGATAAATTTATGTAATATCACCATGAGAAAACATTGTTGAATCAAGAACTGAAACTCGCTTGCTCCGCGTTCTCGCATCCACACTCGGCTCATGCGGAGTGCTTTTTCGTGCATGTAGCTGGCAGTCATCGATTTATAAGACGTTGTCACATCAAAAGGTAAGAAAGAACGACGATTGCGTGGAGACTTGATTGAGACCTTCAAAATTCTCAATGGCTTCTACAATCTTCCGGATATTCACGACATGTACACCTTGAAGGAAAACATACGCGACAGCAGACGCCATAAGTTCCTCTTGCAGCCTACACCTTCACAAACCGACACTGCACACCACATCCTCAGCAACAGAGTGGTTTACAACTGGAACAGGTTGCCTGAGGATGTAATCTCAGCAAGGACTATTAACACATTTAAGAATAGACTGGATCTTTGGATAAAGAAGGAAAAAATTTCCTTGACAGATAAATACTAATTTTATTCGACTCTGCTTGATATAGGCACATCAGTTTATACTGCTCGCCTATAAACAAATAAATAATAGACAATGTTTTGTTTTTTCATTCAGTGTCAGAATGGCTACGCAGGCTGCCCCGCCACAAAGAAATGGCAAACTCTCAGATTCATGAGGGCTTTGTAGACCTGCCCTTAGATGCCGCCGCATGGCTCATTCACTTCAAGAGTCAAAACCAGGCCATACTAAAAAATCCAGAGGTAAACTCAAACATTTTTACAAATTCTGCAATAGAGATAATATAAAAATATATCGAGCTTAGGCCAATAGGTACCTTGTACAGTCTTAAATTATTTATGTGTTTTGGAAAATGATTTTCTTATTATTTTCTTTCAGAACAATCTTCATGTATAGGAATTTCATATTTTCGGATCTTATCTGCTTGTAAAATATGGCGGGGTGATGGCAGTTTTGAACAAAAATCAAATTAGAACTATGAAATTCCATTCTAATTAGGCATTAAATGCGGTTATTTTACTCTGCGCATTTATTTACCCAGTCACAGTCCAGTCCAGTACCTACACAGTCTGTCCCATTTTGCAAGATCTTCTTTTTATAATTGATGGTTTATCTGTTGATTTTCCCATCCACCTTGAAGTGGTGAGGATATAGATAATGGCTACTATCATATTCCCTGAAAATAAGTCTTCAATCTGAAAAATTTTGCAGAATGAATGAAGAAATATTTATATCCTATTTATTTTTCATGGGAAATCATTTTTATTGGAGTTTGCCAAAAAGTGAAATGTTTGTTTTGTACAGGTGAAGATTACCAAAGAGTATGTATGGAGTAAGCGCGAGACTACACCTGCGGGCGCGCCGCTCGCCGAGCTAGTGGAGCACGGCATCACGCGCGTGAAATACGCTTGTGACGTCATTGATGCGCTTGTTTATGAGATCAAGACACTTTCAAACAGCAAACAGTAAGTAAACACTCAAATTTAGGTATAGCCGTGAGTCATAGAGAGGTCCATGCTCGGTATCAAACTCCAAGACCGAGTCCGAAATACGGAAATCCGACGAAGGAAAGGACCAACATCGTCGGATCCGCTGTCATGAATCTTAAGTGGAGTTGGGCAGGACACGTGGCCAGGCGGTGTGTCGACGGGTGGAGTAGGGCAGTGACGGAGTGGGGGCCGAGGCAAGGCAAGTGAAGTGTTGGTCGTACGGCTGCAAGATAATTATTGTAGAAATCGCGGGTCGGTCTTGCGACACGATTGGCACATTACCGAGACCAATGGCACCTTAAGAGAGAGGCCTTTACCCAGCCGTGGATAGAGAAGGTCGCAGATGATGATGATAATAGCTTTATCTTTCCTATTGTGGTACTTTTTAAGAGCATAGTCAATCTAATAGGCAAGGCAATCAATTGGAAAAGATCCTTAAAATCAGATCTTTAAAAACAATATGTCATATAATTTTTAGTCATGAATTCTTTCAGGTATGTAAGTCATAGATTGTTGTAGAAACTTATGTTGTTGACTGTACAATCCAATATCACAAGTGGCAGATGAATTGATTAAAAATACGTTACCAGCATTTTTTCAATAATTTATTCTATTTCAGGATCAAAACATTTGTAGCAATCGACGGGTTCAACAGCTTCTTCTATCCGCTGACGCGACTTAACACGCCCACCAAGAAACGGGTCAAACCAGAAGAGGTCACACTCACCACATCCTTCTTGGAACTCACTAAGAATGATTGGGTAACGAAATATTTCCATCCAACCATCAGCAATAAATAGGACGTAAAATTCAAGAAAAAAAACCGGACAAGTGCGACCGGGCTAGTCAGACTCGCACATCGAGGGTTCCGTACAAATCCAGAAAATTTTACAAAATTGGGAAGTAACTTGTTAAAATTTCTATATTATAACCATCGACAAAAAAGTTTTTCTCATCATACATCGAAAATTACACATTGAAAATAATTAAAAACCTGTTTTAGCATGTGCTACTGAAGTTCTTTTATATGATACCTAACATGATACGATTTACTCCCTTCGAATTTAGAACCCATATTTTGTGAATTTTGAGGTCCTATTTTATGTGATTCAAATAAAAATGTACAGTTTTCAGTACCTGTACTCTAAGATAATACTTCTCGCCAAACTCATAGTTCTATGTCAACGGGAAGTACCCTGTAGGTTTTGACTTTTGTGTCGAAATTTGCGGTTTTTTACGACATAAACGGCTCTAAAAGTAAAAACGATAACTGAGAAGTTTTTCTTTTACACAAATGCAAGAGACCATAGATGTATGTATACAGTTTAAACAACTCGCTATATTTACGCGTTTCCGAGATAAAGAGTCTTGACATACACACAGACGGACAACAAAGTGATCCTATAAGGGTTCCGTTTTAGCTACGGAACCCTAAAAATGAACTGTTTCATAAATTTTACCTTCCCAAGTTGCAATTTTGTATGGAACAGCTGTAATGTTTTTTCTCGAATTTAGGGTTGGCCCCATAGTAAAAGTTGTTTTTATGGATGGTCTGAATAACTCCCATTCAGTACAGGCAAAGAAGATATAATATGGTACAGGGCAAGCAGATAACCCTGTATATTTCACTTTTTCACATGTCGACAAAAATTACGTCATGGTGCCCATGCTAGCAGAAATGTTCTATCACACAGTTACTCTATTTTGGATTTATTGAATTTTTAAATAAAACTATACTTATAATAATAAATTTATGCATGAAATCCCCAAAAAGTTAATGATATTATTTTAATGATCATTAGCTAAGACTGTTTGCTAAAAAATCTTTTTGTGCAAAATTAATTCTTTGTTTTTCAAACATTACTTTGCAGACAAACGGTGCTATAGTGGTGACTGCAGATCAGCTTGCTGTGCCTGAAGATCACCATGAAACCTTCTTGCCCAAATACTTATTGTATAAAAAGGTAATTATTGTAAATTCGAAATAAAATTGTAACATGAGGAACCCCTATTAGGTCATTGTGGCTATCCATCCTAATATTACAAAGGCTTATTAACTTCCACATCTATAAACCAAATACACACATTAACCAAATACACCTACATGAAATTTGACATTATGGTAATTTTAGTATATATGTCTCAATTTTAAATACTTAAAATTTTCAAAATTGTGTATTTTGGGGGTGGCAACAATCTCATACAAGTGCAATAAAATCTTATTGACCTCACAATCATATTTTTAGCCAGTTACATTTTTCAAGCAGGCTATCATATGACATCATATAAAATGGTTTTTATCATCATATGCATGTCTCAACAAGAATATCCAACAACTTATTTTCAGTGTTCTTTTGTATTTTCAATACCAGTGCACTCAGTATTATAGTTAATTATAAAAAAAAATTACAGGGTTTTGAACATTTGGACCCATTTGTTCCCGTGGAAGTTGGAAGATACAGTGACAAAGAGTTTCTGAGCTGTTCCAGTTACTACAGAGACAGATTATGGTTGAGAGGGCCTCCAGAAGTTGAATCTGAACTTAAACTGACAAGTGCTTGCAACCCTTATAGGTTTATGGAGCAGTGTGCACCTTTGTAATGTATAGAAATAAAATTATGTTGTAGTTACGACTTGTTTCATTAAAATAAACTTGACTATCCTTTTAGAAAACAACCAATGTTATAGTCGCTTTTGACTAGTTTATCTTAAAATAAATCAAAAGCAGTTCATGATTTTTGAATAATTTATTCACAGAACATTATAACTACGGTGGTACACTTATAAACTTAGACATCATAACCAACAATGTTGCGCTTGCCGATACATTCTCCAACATAAAACCAGAACAGTACTTCAGCGCCGACTAGCGCATTAAGGGTTGCTTGCTTCACGGTCTGATCTTTCCAGGCTCCAGTTTTGGCGCTGGTCAGAAGCTTGCCAATACCAGCCTTGATCTGAGGAATCTCACTGAGCTTAGGTGGGGCCAACTCAACTCGCGCATACTTCATGAAAATGTTGAACTTAGGGCGGGCCTGGGAGAGCGCCGCTGGAAAATAGTAAAAAAATTATAACCTCATAAATGTGACAAGACAGTCGATATCACGTCCACACTCCTTCACCGTGAATTATAAACACTGGCACAGCATTTGAATAAGATTCATTGGTATAAAAAAGATATAATATTCAAGGGCTTTGTAAATTGAGCTGATTATTTGGTGGATAAATAGAATTACATAACTACAAAACACATGAAAATATTATGTTATAGTTTTAGTGCTTTTGACTTACAGTTAATAAGGCTCGGTAATTTAGCGGCTGCCATTTCGTTTATTTAATCAAAACAATTGAATATTCAAGAAACTGGCATGAAAATCGTATTTTTTCGATTTTGGAATGAGTACGGAAAATGAAGGGAAACCGAACTGTCAAATATTTGACATGTAACAGGGCTACCAGGCTTAAAAAAAAGCGTAATCGTATAAAGGGTCCATCAAACAGAGGCGGTACGGGATGTGAAGGCATGCCGCACCGCTCGTAACGTGGTCGCTACTCGCGTTTGTAAACAATAGCCCCCGCCTCGACCGCGGACAGATCGCGCGGGGCCACAGCAGCTGGCCTGACGGGTACGCCGGTAGTTGTTCACTCTTTTGACTGAAGTTAAACGTAACCAAAGAGTTTGGATGGAGCCCCAGCAGCTCTATGGTGCTCTTGCGGTCAAATGTGATTTTTTACAATTGACCGCGACCTTTTTTTTTAATTTCGTTTTCTCATAGTAAAATTAAGAAATATATACATATTTCTTTCTATTCTATATTAGAGCCATTCTAGCATCGTTAAATACGAGAAAAAACTAGCTGTTCCATACATCATTGCCTCTATTCCGGATTAGCACCATAGTAAAAGTTGTTCATATGTGATGGTCTGAATCACCTCTTCTTGCACAACTGAATTGTTTGTAGTTTATCAGTCTCTGGCAAAGATATGACAAGAATTTTTTAGTTTCGCGTTAGAAACCGTCTGTGAGATGTCCCCCTAATAGACATTCCTGCTAATCATAGATATTCGTGTATTTAAATCTATTTCTAGAGTTGCTGATGATTCGACAATTGCATAGAAAGAAAATTAAATTGTACTACGTGTGTCCACGTACCGCTCGCACCGCGCCCGCCGACCGCGTGGCATCCGGGCGGGCGGGCAGACACGCGATCTAGGGCTGACATCAAATACTGTAAATTACTAAATCTTTTAAAGTAGCGTCCTGTAAGATTATTAGCGTCTTTTAAGGCTGATAACCAGAAATATTTGCAGCCTTTGCGTTTATTATGATAGCTGGAATTGAAATTATGGTTCTGTTGAATCAAAATACGGCAATTTCATTTTTATTTGATGGCAACCCTGGATCGCGTGTTCGCCCGCCCGCGTCGCGTTCGCTGAGTTCGCCGACCGCGCCCGTGCAAATGTGTGCAGGCATGCCGTACCGCCGTACCGCTGTACCGCTCGTACCGCCTCTGTTTGATGGACCCTATACCGCCTGTGTGTGATGGGGCCTTCTACCGCTCGTACCGCTCTACCGCTTGTACCGGCTGTGTGTGATGGAGTAACCGTTAGCACAGCCCGGACACTCCGCGATTCTTCATACAAAATCTGCTGTCTTACGCACACAACAGTACATTTTACTCACAGACACTACACATACGCACGAACGCTACACGGGTATTTGTGTGTAGAACGCCTATGGTTGTCAACGACCCATGTCGACCGTATGAATTGTAATTCTGACTTACCAAGAAGTTTTGTGAGTACTGATACGATGTACTAGCCGCTGCAGGTTTCACATACAATCGTACATACACTTATTTCGATGAAATCACTCATTTACCTACGTAGAACATAACCAAAACACGGCACTGTTACGAAATTCCCTTAATTTTCTCACATATTGTTGAAGTATCCAGTAATATGAACATGCACACACACGATTATGTATATTTGTAAAATCCTCCCATAATTTAAACAAAAGATATACCTAGTAATTAACGATTAAGTAAATCACGCGCTAAACGCACCGACAGATGGCCAACTGAGGGAAGTCCCTAATTTCATATTTCATACACCTAAGCTAGTGAGGCCCCTCACCGGTTAAATAGCGGTTGCGGGATCGTTGCTGGTTTTCATAACTGTTTCTGGCAATGTTTCCGAATAATTGCAAAAAAATATTTTTAACCCTTAACGCAAAAAGGAGGTTCTAAAAGTTTATCACAATATTCTTAGTAGCTTAACATGTATCAAAGAAGATATAATAATACTACGTACCTACAGTACATGTCTTGTGCCAGTGTGATGAGAATCCAGAATTTTAAACGGTATTTTTTCGGTGGCTCTGTCGACTTTTTAGAATATAATATCAGAATTTTAGGCATATTTGCAGAGGTCGTTTTTTTTCAATAAATATTGATATTTTGGGAAAAATCTTGGTAAAAAGATTTTTTGAGAATGTCTAGAAGATTTTTTTGTAAAAGGTATAATTAGCTTGATGACAAAAAAATATAATTAGTCCGTTAGATAGATAATTATTAAATAATATTTGACACGATTTTTTTCTGATGTCAATTAAGTAGCACTAAATATTTATTCAAAACAATGATTTTAAAATTGGTAATGATATAGCTCGTTGAGGTATGATTAAAGACAGGGCGGGCTCAGGACGGGCGCGGACGTGGGCCCGTACAACGCACGTTCCAAACATTTTGTCTTATGTAAATCATCTCCGCGAAAAGCAAAAATAAAAAAGAAAAGTATAACTCATTACTCCCGAACTTTGACAAGGTTTATCTTTGTAATTTATTGTGAGATTAACAAAATCTAATTCTTTATGTATTAAAATATATTTAGTATTAGTATTTATGTAGAAAAAATAACTACAAATTATAGGACTGTACATATTAACTCAATGTTATATACACATGTTCGTTTATTTACAGAAAATATACAAATACAAATTAGCACTTATCTACTTGGTATGTATGTGTTAACGCGAAACAATACATTGCATATCGATACCGATATTCTGTAACAGTTGCGTACTAACTAGTATTTTCACGCCCATGGCAACTCTATCTGTGATCAGCACGACGAGCGAACGAGAGATTATGCGCGCGAGTAGCGGCGCTACGTACGTTATGTTGGTAGCATTACGAATTCTCTATCAGCATTGAATTAGTTCCCAATTTTGGCCGCGCGCAGAATTATCTTGGCGTACTCTACGACCGATCCGCCATACTTTCATGCGGAAGTGAGCTAGATGCGAAATAAATTTACAAAAATGAATATCATTCTAGTGCTTATACCTAAAGTATAATGAATTCATAATAATTTGACAGCACTGTAACTAAAAGTAAGCGATTTATTTTATTTGAAACAAATTATCAAGAGAAAGGAACTAAATTTGAATAACATAATTTTTATAACAATATTATCTACCTACTAAAAGTAAATAAGGTACCTTATTTTATCTTTAGGGAAATAATGAAATGATATCTTGTCGCGAATTGTTGTAGAACAGCCATAAACAGCACACGTCTTCCCCATTGTAAGTCTGTATTTTTTGTAGTCAAAATCACCGGCCTATGCAACCCGCGCGCCGAGTGAATTTGACGAGTCCTGACGCGGGGTGGAAGTGAGGAAGACTCAAACGGGTGGGGGGTAACGAGTGGCCGTTCTATACGTAGTATTATTATATCTTCTTTGCCGTTAGGTTTGGGAATTTCGCCCATTTCACCAATAATGCTACTTTTGCTCACTACCCAAAACGAACACTATAAAGGCTCCTTTACACACAGGCGGTACGAGCGGTATAGCAGACGGGCGGGCATCTGTATTGTACTGGTTATATAAGAAGGGCTCACACAGGTCCGGTCGCGGTACTGCTGTACCGCCTGTGTTTGATGGAGCCTTAAAGGCTCCATCAGAGCGGTAGAGCAGTACGAGCGGTAAAGGGCGGTACGAGAGGTAAAGGGCGGTACGGCGGTACGGCAGTACCGCGACCGGACCTGTATGAGCCCTTCTTATATAACCAGTACAATACAGATGCCCGCCCATCTGCTATACCGCTCGTACCGCCTGTGTGTAATGAAGCCTTTAAGTCAAACTTGAACGATCACAAAGAACTTACCTCCGCAGATGGGTCAAAAGTCTCAGTTAGCGATGGCATTTTTAAGTGTTTTTGCGCTAACCGAACGGTGAACAGTTAAAAATGCCACTTTTGCTCACACATTCTCAAAACGGACGTTGAATGTGATCGTTGTTGGCGTTTTTAACTGTTGATTTTTCCATTAGTAGGCTTTCCCACGAAGTTATGGGCTATCGGAACGCACCTCTTGTTAAATTATTTAGGTTGGCAGCAATGGGATGTCTACGTCGCTGACTTTTGTCAAACTGTCAAAGACCTGTCAAACTGAGTTGAAGTCAAAGCTTGAAGCCATCTCTGGACCGGCGATAAATTGTGGTTTTCTATGAAATTCTGCATTAAAATACTAAATCAAGCTTAAATAAAAATAAATCAGGGCTATCCCTGATACTAGAGTCACCTGCAATGCAGTCTTTCGGTACGGACTCTGATTAAATACACATTTGAATTCTTCGCCATGTCACAGTTTTAATTATGTTTTTCGTCTGTATCTTTAGTATAAATAGCTAATCGTGTAATTAAAACGATTCCTTATAGTGCGTTTCTTAATTAAATCCATACACTGGTTGCCTAAAATATGTTTTTGTGGCCGAATACAATGGGACACGTCATTGTTATCAGGCGTCGCTGCCGGTTTCTGTGGCAAGTTTTGAGGTTACAGCTATATAAGTTTCCCGATATTCTATTAAATATATTATATTTTGTTCCAGGCTTGTTTCTTCTACTGCTAAGTACAGTAGCACTAAGCAATGGTAGCACATTACAGAACACAATAGATGTAAAGCGATTGCAAAATATCCTTCAGGAAAGCACTAAAAGCAAAGATATCTCTACATTATATCATGCCGTAAAAGGCTTGAAAATACTTAATGCTAAACTACCAAATATATGCGAGGTAAGTAGTAATAACTCATTAAATCTATGATATTGCAATAATATTTAATTTTATAGAAGTACTCCTACACAGATAAACAAACTCCCAATTTACTATATCTTGGCAATAGAAAACACTAATATTAACCACACTAACATATTACAATGCTCCATGAATAAATAAAATAAAAATAGCCTTTATTCACTAGTACCTATATGACCTTACAAAACATTACGCTTAATTCTATTTCTTAAATCCTAGGTTGTCCACTCTGGACATAGACCTCCTCTAGAATGCCCCATTAATAGTGTTATTTTTTAAGTCAAATTTTAACATTCAAACAAGGCTATGTTATCCCTGTAAGCCCTGATGTATCCATCAAGAAAATAAAAACTTGTAGTCAGTAAAGCTGAGACATATGAGAGGTGAGAGGAGGTAAAAAAAATGACATAGTCTATGCCCTATGGCTGTAACTATCAAAATTTATATAAAAATAGAGATCTAATCCTCTATTTAGTTTGTGGATATCTCTGAAATTCAAATGTCGAGTCAAATCATCATTTTTGGACGTGAATTCATCTTTAAAATTACTTTCATATGGATTGTATGCAAAAAGGATTTCAATTAAATAAAAATTAATTACAAAATCGAGGGATACAAGTTGGTTTCATATCTATTTTTGGACGTTCAATGAAATTAACTGATATAAAATAGTAAAACAGCAAACGAGCCCATAGTAAAACATTAATTAAACACTTACCTGTTTGAGAAAAAGCATCCATCTGCTTTAAGCAAGTTAATCTATGTTCTTTTAGGATCTCAAAACAATCAAATTTGACATCAAAAGTGTTGAGCAAGTGTACTACCTCACCAACGCGGCTGCTCTCACCGGCTGCCAGAACTCCTTGAAGCCCGACCTGCTCACCACGCCAACCCAGATCCTGGACAAGAAAGATGTCACCATCTCAGAGTTGTTCTATGCTGTGTACTCACTGAAAGCGCTTGGGAAAGGAACAGTGTATGATAAGGAAGATGGCTTGAAGAATCTTATCCAGTTGCTGAAGAAGGATGACTCTCCTGTCAAGTGAGTGTAAAAACTGCTCTGCTTATTATAGGCACGTCAATTTATACTGTCTGTCTATAATAAAATAAATAATCTCCTTTTTGAAGTTGGTTAAAACTATGGGCCACATAATATGAAATAGAGAATTATTTTTTGCAAAAAATAACATGTCCAACTTCAACAATGAAAAGAATTCCCAAATATTTTGCACGGATCAATGTAGCATTTTTCACATTATTGTTAATTAATTGCAATTGGCTGACCCGTTTTCGATAAAATTTAAATGTAACCAATTTCGAACCTCTTTCCTACAGAAAAAAAAACTATCGAAATCGGACAACTATGTAAAAAGTTACATATAAAAAAAAAATGATGTGTGGAAAAACTTTGATGCAACAGTGATTTCATACCCCCTCTATTGTAGCGTTAAACATTTAACGCAACCTTGTTGGAAGTCGCACTTTAAATATATTTATGTATACTCTTCGAATTGAGTACCTCTTCCGTTTCGTCTGTCAATAACAAAACAAGGTGAAGGGAAGCTCCACTATCTCTTTTAACATGTTGTTTTAAAAATGTGATGTAATTGGCAGCTACGGCTACGTGTTTGCTCTGTGCGAGCACATGGGCTGCGAGGCGTGGAACACGGCGCACGCGGAGGGCGTGCTGCTCGCCGCCGACGAGACTGACGGCCGCGCGCTGCACTTCGAGGGAGGCCTGCCCGCCACCTCGCTGCTGCTCACCACCATCATCAGGTCACCGTCATTATAACAGCTAGCCTTCAAGCAAATATCTAAAGAGCCACAGTCCCTTTGTGAAAGTAGTAAAAAAATGTCCAAGTGCCGTCATATAAACCGAAAAAAAAAATTGGAGTGTAACACAAATGTGGTAATGTGTACAGGTCGTACAAACAGCAAAAGAAGGAGATTCCACTGAGCGAGGCGCAGCGAGACAAGTTCGCGGAGTACCTGGTGTCGCGGCGCGCCGTCAGCACGGCTCGCGGCGCCGCGCTCCTACTCGACGCGGCCACCACGCTCGCTGACCAACAGGTAAGCGATACCATCGAGCGAGGCGCAGCGAGACAAGTTCGCGGAGTACCTGGTGTCGCGGCGCGCCGTCAGCACGGCTCGCGGCGCCGCGCTCTTACTCGACGCGGCCACCACGCTCGCTGACCAACAGGTAAGCGATACCATCGAGCGAGGCGCAGCGAGACAAGTTCGCGGAGTACCTGGTGTCGCGGCGCGCCGTCAGCACGGCTCGCGGCGCCGCGCTCCTACTCGACGCGGCCACCACGCTCGCTGACCAACAGGTAAGCGATACCATCGAGCGAGGCGCAGCGAGACAAGTTCGCGGAGTACCTGGTGTCGCGGCGCGCCGTCAGCACGGCTCGCGGCGCCGCGCTCCTACTCGACGCGGCCACCACGCTCGCTGACCAACAGGTAAGCGATACCATCGAGCGAGGCGCAGCGAGACAAGTTCGCGGAGTACCTGGTGTCGCGGCGCGCCGTCAGCACGGCTCGCGGCGCCGCGCTCTTACTCGACGCGGCCACCACGCTCGCTGACCAACAGGTAAGGGATACCATCGAGCGAGGCGCAGCGAGACAAGTTCGCGTAGTACTTGTGAATGTACCTCCATGTGCAGAGCGCCTAACTGTATAAATCACAGGACTAATGCAAAGACTCCCTCTCCAACAAAAGTATAGGCCGAATACTACAAGCTGTGTAACGTCCATTCCTGACTGAAGCTCACATAAAGCTGTTCATTAATTGGGTTTCACAAGGATTGTGTATTGCGCAGCTCGTAGCTAGCTTCACATCCGCCGACTTGTATGAAGTGGCCTATAAATCCACAAAAAAAACCATCTATGTGAAGTCCTCTGACTGCCACGTAATCGAGGGTCTAACCTAACCACAATGTATCGCATAATTTCCTCAACTTAATATCGTTTGTCGCCAGCCGACCCCGATCAGCATCGCGATCAAAGGCAAGAAATTCATCACGTCCGAGTCCGACACCGTCGAGATCGCCATCACCGACATCCTCGGGCGCGCCGTCGGAAGCCTGAAGCCCGACGAAGTGGTCGCCCAATCCGGCACCCGACTCGCCGACGACGTCGTGGTCCTATCCAAACAGCCGCTGACTCCGAAGCCCAACGAGCCGGGAACTTTCGTCCTCAACCTCGGGAAGATTAAGGCTCAGTATGGGCTGTACAAGATCGCGTTAAGCGCGGGGAACAAGGTGGCGAGCGTGACCGTGGCGGTTCTGGGCGAGATCCAAGTGAGCGGCGCGGAGATCGGAGTGGGCGACGTGGACGGCACCACGAGCCCCCGCGTCACCTCCGTGGCCTATCCCAACAAGCTGACCGAAGTGCTGCAGGCTGATCATTTGCAGAAGTGAGTGTCCATTCTAAACATTCTTCAACAAAAGTATACAGGGTTATTGGTAACCAATTAATCCCCTCTTAGGGGCTTATTCTGTACATCAAAACTAAATACTTTTATCAAATCTTAAAAAAATGCTGTTGCATAGAAAAAATCTGTCCACCCTCAATGTATGGAACAGTTTTTTTTTTTTTTGACAAATGTAGCAGAACAAAAATTGTTAGTTTTGGTTCACAGAATAAGCCCCTAAAAGGATAGACAGATAGATAGAATGCTAAAATTTTACAGAAGTGGTAATAATATGTGTAAAACGATAATTTCAATTATGTTTGTGTCTATAAAAAAAAAGTTTGTATCAGTAAATTCACGTTTTTATTATATTACTCACTACGTTTTTATATTTTCTCAATCCTCTCTCTCTCTCCATTTAAACCTTCCCTTAGCTTCCACCGATATTTCAAGACCAAAATTAGCCCAATCGGTTCAGCTGTTTCCGAGTTTTAGCGAGACTAACAACTACGATTCATTTTTATAAGTATATTTATATATATATAATAAAATAAAACTTGTATGATTCGGCGTATAATACCGTATGGTCGGTGTGTCAGGGTGTCGCTGAAGCTGTCGGTGCGCGACAAGTGGAGCAAGCCGGTGTCGGTGCAGCAAGCCTTCGTGCGCGTCGCCAACGACCGCGACGAGACCATCTTCGTCGCCGAGCCCGACAACACCAAGGCCTACAAAGTAGAACTGGTTCGTTACTGTTTCACTTATGTTCTCTCGGTTATGTTTCGGTTAAAAGACGTCCGCCGCTGGACGGAGGTCTCCCCCGTAGATCTGTAGTCAGACCGCCTTTTGTGCCTCTTTTTTGACTTTGTTTTTTGTTTTTATTTCTTTGTTCCTTTTTGTGGTGTCAATTTAGTGTCGTTATTAGAGTTCTGTAGTAAAGCGAAGGGCCCTTATAACTTCGTTGTGTCCGTCTGTCCGTCCTAATGTTGCAAAGCCTTATAATGTCTACATTTATAAAGCAAATTGCATGAAACTTGACATGATGATAGTTTATGTATTGATCTCAATTTTGAATACTTAAAATTATCAAAACTGTGTATTTAAGGGCTCCCATACATGTAAAGTGGGGATGAAAATTTTTTTTACATCCATCTCCTCATTCGGGTTATCGTTAAATAAGCAAAGGTAAGCTCTTGGGGTTCAGCGCGCGTGGGATGATGTAGGGGCCAGGCTTGTTCACGAACAGGTCTTGGAAAATGCCGTGGGGGTGGACTTGGCTAGACTCCGGGCTGTCTCACAGCCTGAATCCGGGGCATGGCTGCACGCGCTTCCTTCACCTCACCTGAGTACATTGTTGGATGATGACTCGTTGCGTGTGGCGGTGGCGCTCCGCCTGGGAAGCAAGGTGTGTGAACCTCATGTATGCACCTGCGGTTCCATGGTGGAAGCTGACGGCCATCATGCTTTGAGTTGTCGTCGCTGTGCAGGGAGGTGTCCGCGTCATCATGCCCTAAACGATATAGTCCGGAGAGCTTTGGTAGCGGCAAACGTTCCTTGCGTGCTGGAGCCGCCTGGGCTTTCGAGGTCGGACGGTAAGAGGCCGGACGGGTTGACAATGGTGCCGTGGAGGAATGGTAGGTGCCTGATTTGGGACGCAACTTGCGTCAGCACTGTCGCTGCGAGTCACTTGAGTCGCACCGTCCACTCGCCGGCGGCTGCGGCGGAGGACGCTGCTGACAAGAAGCGGCGAAAGTATGCCCCTTTAGCGGCAAGTTATTTGTTCGTGCCTATTGCTGTGGAGACGATGGGCTGTTGGGGTAGTGAGGCTAAAGTTTTTATTGGAGAAATTGGGCGCAGGCTAAGGGAGAAGACCAATGACTCCCGCTCCGGCTCGTACTTGGCGCAAAGGTTAGCCATCGCCATCCAGCGAGGTAATGCGGCTAGCATTTTGGGCTCTTTTGCGCCGGGTACAGTCGGAGTTGGGTTGTGTGTTTAGTTTTTAAGGTTGACTATGTGTAAGTGTAATTTTTAATTTATATTTTCAAACTTATCAACTATGTATTTTATCTTTATTAGCTAAATGAACTATTTTATTGATGGGAATATAATAAGCAAATAAATGTTAGGTTTTTTAAAGCATTTTTGTCACGTCTACTATTTGTGAGATATAATATATGCCGCGCCAAACTTGAAAAAAGAATGTTCAATCTTCATAAGTTTATACACCATGTTAAAAACTTTGTCTGAAAATTATTTTGAGTTATAATCCCAGTGATTATAACTTTTTGAGTTATAAAAGAAAAATTAAAATTCTTACAGTTGCACATAGCTCAAAGGTTTTTCTAGATCTCAGCTGTCTAATGATATCATAAAAAATAGTTTTCATCATCGTCACCATCTACGGAACTACCTATCATACGCGTGTCTCGACATGCACTTGACAACTTATTGTAATGTATAATTATTGTGTCTCATCGTCGATGTAACATTCCAGAACGTCGGAGCGATCGCGAAGCACCTGAACGGGGTGTCGGGGGTCTACTCCCTGACCGTGTACCTCGGGGACAGCGCGGTCTCCAACCCCATCGCCTGGACTCTCGGGGAAGTTAACTTCAACTTCGGCAAGCAGGCCAACGCTGTCGGTACGTGCCGATTGCTCTCTATACTTGTGACCTAGTTAAGAGGATCGTGAATAGACCAGTGTTTTCGCGTTTTCTGTAGAATATCGGCAATAATTTTCGGTACATTTTTGATAAAAAAATTACGTTCCGGGAGAAAACTATTGTAACAAATTGTAATTTTTTTTCGTGTCAATCGCTCGAAGATGAGATATTGCACGCTAGTACGTCTTATATTTTTCAGAAAAGTTTTTGCGTACAAATATGACTTTTTAGATGCTTATAATTGAGATCATTTAAAAATTAGGTATACCTAGAATAAGGAGTTCCAATTTCATTGTAGCGCTTGTAGCGTAGTTGACTCGGTGTTTGTCAGCGATCATCGAAATTAAGCAATGTTCGTCACAATCAGTATTTGGATGGGTGATCGTGGGTGCCATTTTCCAACTGAGCGCTACCGTGGCTCGGAAGATACGTTAAATTGTAGGTCCCGATTGTTTTAACTGTTAATCCATGTCAGAGGCCTTCAGGGAGCCCAAAAACTCTGACACCAGGGCTAGCCACCTATAAGAACTTATTTAAATCTACCTATCGTTTTCCAGGTGAAGTAGCGAGCGCGCCGTCCGCAGCCCGCGGTCCTCTCCCCGAGATCGCGCACACGTTCCGCGTGGCCGAGCCGCGGCCCGCGCGCTTCGTGTCCGACGTGTTCGCGTGCGCGTGCGCCGCGCCGCTGCTGCTGCTGTTGCTACTGTGGGCCACACTCGGACTCAACTTCTCCAACCTGCCGCTCTCGCCCAGCGTGCTTCTCTTCCACGCCGCGCTCGGAGGTGAGTGGGGTCCGGTCCGGCCGCGGCCCGCGCGCCTCGTGTCCGACCTGTTCGCGTGCGCGTGCGCCGCGCCGCTGCTGTCGCTGTGCTGTTGCCGTTACTGCTGTGGGCTACACTCGGACTCAACCTCTCCAATCTCCCGCTCTCGCCCAGCTTCTCTTGCACGCCGCGCTCGGAAATTACTTAACATAATCGCACCGATACACACGGGACTGATAATACTATTCGAGAGCGACCGAGCTTCACTCTCGATACAAAATTTAAAAAAATGCAATTTTCCAGAGGTTGGTATACTACATATACATATTTTTAATTACATACTTAGAGAGATGCCAGACGGGCGGTGTCGCCGCGACGCCGCCAGCATCCCGTCGCGGAATCCGAAGTGTAGATCTCGTTGAACTCTTATCACTTTTGTGAAGAGAGCAGTAGTCTAGAATCGATAATAACCGAGATAAATCACTTTGAAGTTGACAGCTGTCATCCGAAAAGTAGATCTTGTTGAGCTCTATCACTTTTGTGATGACATCAATGGTCTAGAATCATAGGGGCGCCCTAGCACAAAAATAACGTATCATAGCTACGTCACAGCATATCTCGGAAACATGGCGTCGATTTTGCCCCGCCCCCTTGAAGCGTTGCGCTAAATCAATACTTCGAAAATCGATTCGAAACTCGAATCGATAAAAATATCCATTTTTCCGAGAAATACCTGATTGCCCACAGAAATGAGACCTTCTCTCTTCTGTGTTACTGCTGATGTACTAAACTTATAAAGCGTAGTTTTTAAGCTATACTAGGCCCAATTATGAAAGCGCTATCGTAAATTAAATAGCAAACTTAAAAAGTGTTCTCTCTATCCAATGCCTAAAGTGAAAAAGAAACAGAAATATGCTAATTAGCTATTATAGTTACGATGGCGCCTTCATGATTGACACGACACGTTTTAAATTTACTATCATAAATATGTATAACTTTCTTCATTACTTCGCACTTTCTTAACCACTCAAAAAGTCGTAGAACAAAAGTTGTTAGTTTTGATATACAGAACAAGCCCCTAAAACAATGCTAATTGATTAGAAATAACCCTGTTTAAAAGACATCATTCATTTTGGGCTATATCTGAAAGAGTGCCGACCAAAACAATTATTTAGGCAATAATATTCGTAGATACATAATATTATCCTGTACATTTTACCCCACATGACCAACCCTCTAGAATCACCTCCTGTGCAGTAGTTAGTTACCGCGTTTTGAAAACAATTATTTAAAAAAAAAGATTTTATCAACCAGCTATGAATGAAACTGAGACACTGTTTAATGTATCAACATACACTTAGGCCAGCGAACGAATATTTTTTTGATATATTTGTTAGTAGACCCTTTTGTGTTCTCTATTGAACTTAAAAACATTTATTTGAATGACAATCATCAAAATCACTGAAGCCGTTTCCGAGATCCAAAATCAATATTAGGTAGTTTAGAAAATACTAAAAAACAGGCTTTCTTGGCATATCAAATAAAAAGAGTAAAATAAAAGAGTGTTTTTTAGGTTTTTTTTACCATATTTATTTTTCAATTATAGATTTTTTTCTATTTTTTTAGTAAATATATTGTCATCCATCTTTGATAGGTGTGGAAATTTAAAGAAAATGTTATCGCTCAAAGTAGGTCAAAATCGAGCTCAAAGGGGTTGGTTACAAGCAAGCAAACATACAGGTTAAACTAATAAAACCATGTTAATAAAATAAATAAATGACAAGCCAACACATATTAACTACAGTAAAAAGCGTCTAATACTACTGAATATGCAATGAACGGTTCTAATAACTTATTAGAAATAAGCAGGTAAATTGGTGAATATTTTTGTTAATATATGAATATAATTGATTTCAAAATTCGATAACTACGCAGGGAGTGATCATAGAGGGTTGGTCCCATGGTATAACATGTTGAGAATTATATGCATTAATACTATTTGGTCGGAATTATCAGGATTAGCCCAATATGAATGTTGTCTTTTACAAACCTAATAGTTAACCAAGATTCTACTTAAAAACATAGGTAGTCATTAATTGGTAGTCGGGTTAAAAGGAAGTTTGGCAAAAACGAGTACTATACTACCATAGATTTATTAAAAACTTCTACCGATTATGCACCGAGAGAAGTATCGAATAACATATTGCAATGCAATAAAATCGTAACTTTGTCCATCACTATTTGAAGTAATGTAAACATTCAATATATTTGCTTTTCTCAAAATTATCGTTTTATGCTGTGTTGTGAATTAAAATAGATAGTTTTAAACGTCATTTATAGTTCCTGCATTGAACACTTATTCATATTTCAAAAACATAGACGTGAAAATACAAAAACTACGACTAACCTAAAAATTATAAACATTCGCTTTTGTTCTTAGAACACGATTCGCAGCCCCAAACACAGCAGGTAACCATGGTTGTTTTTTATTGTTTGTGCCCTTATAATGTTATAAATTCTATTTATTTACACGTTTAATACAATATTTGTAGAAATCACAATCAGCTTTGCTATAGCCAAAACATAAATATGAAGATAATTTCTTATTGGTTGGATGGTCTCAGAATAATGACGGCTACAACTGTCAAAAGCCTTTTGGGGTATAGTAGATGGCGGGAGGCGAAGAATTTGATTACATATTTTTAATGCCATAATCTTAAGACATAGGGAAGCAAACAATAAAATTAAAGCAATGAGGTGATGTAATGAGAGTTGAAGGGCAAAAATCAGAATATAATCCACGCCCTTCGTTCCTACAGGTCCTCAAATTAGCCGACCACTATAAGGTCTGAATCTTTGCGGGAGGACATAAGAATTTACTTCGTATCTATTCCCTCTATAATCTAAGTCTAGAATCGATAATAACAGAGATAAATCACTTTAAAGTTTGACAGCTGTCACTTGGACAGCTGTTACTGTGACAGTCGTCGTGACAAATCACACGATCCAATTTCAAATGTGTACGAGTGATTTTACTCATCTTCAGCTTAAGACTGAACGGTTGTCCTCAAAACCTTTTTTTCCCGCTATTTATTCATAGAATACTCGAATACTTTAGTTTTAATGTCTAAGACGCTACCGGCAACACTGGTCGCTGCGGTGTCGCCGCGGTCCGCGGTGCAGTGGCGGTGTCGGCATCGCGTCGCGGTGCCAACGGCCGTGTGGCACCAGTCTTACATAATTAATACCAAATAACACCCAGGCATAGAGCAAACACCACATACATAAATGTTTTAATTAAAGTGTAGCACAGGACAAACTCTTTCCACCATTATATTCCCTCGAATAGGAAACAAAGTATGGATTGACAATGACAACTGACTTTAAAAGTGGATAATGGTTGTTTTTCCCTTTGCCATGCTACCCGTGCAAGGTATACAACCTAGTATTAAAGAACAATGTTTTATAAGGTTACATATTAGAGAATAAAGACTATTTTTATTTATTTCCAATGTCTGTCAGGTTCGCTGGCGCTGTACGGCGTGCTGTGGCTGCAGCTGTCGATGTTCGAGACGGTGCGCTACCTGGCGCCGCTCGCGGCTCTCACCTTCCTGTCGGGCCACCGCCTGCTGCGCCGCCTGGCGCGCGACAAGCAGCGCTAAGACAATATATCTCACGCTTGGTTTCCTCCTACCAGCTTTATGAAAACGTGCGCGTAATGTGCTCTAAGTTTTTTTTTTAATCTGTGTTTTTGTTTCCCCTGCGCTAATGCGGCTCCCCGCACCTAGCGTGTTGCGCCAAGTTCGATATGTAGGTGCGAAAAACATCGCGTTTGTGGCTTATTCGCGAAAAAAACAGCTCAGCAGTGAAAGCATAGAAAATTGCGTGAAATATATTTATTTTGCAAATAAAATAACTGAAATTTGGTTTCTAATTCGTTTTAACGTAAGTTTATATTTATAAAACATTTTTCCGAACGAAATTCACGGGAATAAAAAAATACAATGCGTTACGTTTCGTCGATAGAGAATTGGGCCCCTGACATGCTGCATAAAATCTATGTTCGTTTCCATAGTATAGGCCGAATCAGAATTCTCTGCGGCTTTGATGTTAGCTACGAGATACGGATAACCCAATCCTGACTGAAGCACAATCAACAGTTGCGCCATAATTGGGTTATCCGTATCTCGTAGCTAACATCAAAGCCGCCGAGAGTTTGATTAGGACTATAAAATATGCATGCGATTTGATCGTCGATGTGAGCACCCTGTTTGTCGTCGCCGTCAGCAGTCAGTGTAGGAGGAAATCGAGCTTAACAGTGACACTACACTATCCTATATAGTTAGGTATTGTATCTCCAGTTCTTTTTAGTTGAGTTACTGCGAGCGATAAAGCATTCCTACCGCAAGTGATGAGTTGAACTTTTGTATGTGCATTTTGATCAATATGCCCTGTGCTAAAACAGTTTAATACATGATTAGTGTAGGTATTGTAGTGTCATTGCATATAATCAGAGTGAAGAAATATTTATTAATGGAAGTGAATGGAAGACTGAAGTGTCAATCGCGCACTTTTGTTGATAAATGTTTCTACACCAAATACTGAGGTAAAGGTATTATTTTGTCGAGTGTTTTGCTATGTTTGAAAGCTATTATTGAGAGTAATGTGAAGTCGGAGAGACTGCGTGTTTTTTATAGTTGTTTGTCGCTAAATTAACAATACCTATTACCGAATTTCCTTTATAATTTTATCACAAATCACGATACTTAGGTTTTAGAATAAGTTAAAGTATGTATGTTTGTTCTGAAGAATGGCTGAACGTCGACAAAATAAAATCGTTTCTCTAGATAATAATTTATAAATTTTATATAATTAATGTTTTTTTGTGAATGTGGGGCGTATACGTTGAAATAAATAAATATGTAATAAAATTCTTGTTCTATTTTTTTAAACTATTTTGATAAGCAGAATAGGAAGTGATAGATAAAATTTGAAATGAGAGAAATAAACCAAGTCGTGATAATCTGCTGTACACAAGATAAATTGGAACTGTAATTTATTGACCCGTTTTCATTTTATTTGATCCACTGCCCTTTAAACGTCAACATGTTATTTTACCAGACGACCCTGTCTGACCTTTTATTAAGCATTTTTTAGCTATTATTCTCGCGTTATGCCAATTCGACACTTTTGAGGTATTTGTCGTAGACAAGAGTACCTTTTTGAGATATTATCCTCATTTATTTATAAATCTTGGTAAAGATACAGTTTCCTTTTCAATAATCCCTTAACTCCCTGGTGGCCAGTGGCGTAACTATACCATCTGAGGCCCGTGGCATTTTTTTTAGATGGGGCCCCGTTCCAGTAAAAATGTAATGTAAATGACAAGTTGTAATTTAATGTAATTTGTTGTTTTATTCCGTAAAGGCAAAATTTTAAGCTGAGGCGCGAGTAAGGGAAACTTTTATAACTGTACGAAGCGCGAGCGCAGCGAGCGCGATAAATTTTCATGTTGTTTTATTCCGTAAAGGCAAAATTTTAAGTTGAGGCGCGAGTAAGGGAAACTTTTATAGCTGTACGAAGCGCGAGCGCAGCGAGCGCGATAAATTTTCATGTTGTTTTATTCCGTAAAGGCAAAATTTTAAGCTGAGGCGCGAGTAAGGGAAACTTTTATAGCTGTACGAGGCGCGAGCTCAGCGAGCGCGATAAATTTTCATGCTTTTTTCATTACGGTAATAAAATTTGGAAATTTTGTTCAAAATGTTAGGCTATTTCTGTGTTTACGGTCTCTTAGGCCGGGGCCCCCTCTAGTCCGGGGCCCGTGGCATTTTGCCAGCCCTGCCACCCTATAGTTACGCCACTGCTGGTGGCGGCGGTACGAGAATGGAACTCCAGTCCCTTGCATAAGACTTGGAGAGCATACCACGCTCCCATTACCTAGATCATTTAAATTTTAATTATTTTCAGTTATTATTATTGTATAATTTTTAATATCATTCTTGTATTGTAAATTTTAATTTTGTACTGTTTTATATTTGTGATGTGATGAGTAGTGTTATATAATTTGTTTTTAATGGACGTAAGTCAGGACAATAAACATTTTCAATAATCGTTTACATACAAGTTGACAAGTGACCAGTCTCGAATTTTTTTTTGAAACAAGAATAGCGCTACATTTGGCCACCAACTCGCTCGATTGAAAGCGAAGTTGCAGCCGAAGATGGAGTATGTAGACCTAGAAGATACCTCACTATGGCAGGACCACATTCATTTGACGATTACTCTAAAAGTACTTATGTACAAATTTTAATATTTCTGTACTTTGTACAAATTATGTACATTTTTTTCCACTATCTATTATATAGATATAACGATGTGGTCCTGCCAGGGAGTATGACCCCTGGTTCAGTTCTGAATGCGGTCTAGATCTTTCTCATCTCATCGGAAATAAAAGGGGAGGCCTATGTCCAGCAATGGATGTCCTCCAGCTAATGATAAAATTAGGATAGTAAGAAAAAAAATAATATCATATTATGATAGAAAATAATCAACTTTAATGTCGATATTACATTTAATCCTTATCAATCGTACTTATATCACACAACTCGACCATAGGTCTCAGGTTATCCTATAGTGGTCATTTCCGAGAAGCCCAGAACTAAACTACATTGCATGCTTTGATTACAGAAACAATGGCAAAAGACAATTGGATTAGCAAAACAAAAGTATGTTACTACATATAAGGCAAACAAAGCATAGGAATGCCAACTTTTCAAAATAAAAGAAGTGACACGTGACCAAAGACGTTTTATAATAAATACAAGGTCTTTGCACATGACCTATATCTTGACTTCTTTGACTTGCTATGCTATGCTGCCAGCCACAGAGCATTCTGGCCACGTTACCCCCTGCCAGGCAGCTTTTATGTAAACTTTTTCTACACATTTTAAATCCATTTAAATAAAATATGATTAGTCTTTTTAAATATAGCAGTAATCTAAATTTTCTGAAGGAAATGACCACTCAATATTATATAAAACTTTCTTAAACTTCTAATTTCGTGTAAAAATTAGAAGTAATAATCAAGCGACTCAATCTTATATCATTATATCTCCAAAGTACATTATAACGTAAATCTACAACATCAAATCAATTCACAATGTCAATCAAGCGTCAACATATTCTCCATATTATATTCTATAGAAATAATAGTCACAATGAAAATGCAATACCGGTTCAACCGATACCAAGTACTAATACCATAGACGAACCATTTTCGTCTCTGCTTATACTTATCAACCTAACACTGGGATTATATTACTGGAAACTGCTGAAATATACAGATCAGAGAGGAACTGAATGTTTTCAAGATTTAAAGCCTTCATAACGTTCCGATTTGGCTGGAGCTGCCGCACGACTGCGATCGCAATTAACAAACATTATTTAATTTTTTTTATTAATACTACACTATAATTGTGCGTGTGTAAATGTATTAGCCAAACGTACATAAGCACATTCTAGCACCTAGAAGTCAGCAAAGAACTTATGAACTGAGCGGACTCATCCTCGCAATTTGTTTTCAATATTCTCAATTCAATTCCTCCAAAAGTTTCTGTCACGTAACTTCCCTCGGGAAATACGTTTGTCAGCGAAGAACTTATGAACTGGGCGGATTCATCCTCGCAATTCGTTTTCAATATTCTCAATTCGATTCCTCCAAAAGTTTCTTACATGTAACTTCCCTCGGGAAACATTTTATTTATAAAGTACTCGTAGCGACCCGCCTCGGCTTCGCACATGTGTATTATACATATAAACCTTTCTGTTGAATTATTCTACCTATTAAAAAAACGCATCAAAATCCGTTGCGTAGTTTTAAAGGTATAACCATACATAGGGACAGACAGACGTGAAGCAACTTTGTTTTATAATATGTAGTGATAGTGATGTGTTAGTACTGATTACAGTCAGTTGTTTTATATAGGTGACTGATGATTTGCCTGAGTGCGTAACTTGGAGCGGAATGATCAATTCGCTAGTCTTTTCCCGTAAAAATCAGAATTTCGATGATCAACCGTTTTATATTTCAATGCTAGAAGCCAACGGAATAGGACTCTTATTAGGATTTAAATACGAAAGAATCTATCTGTCGGTGTAAGAAATCACTCTTAGTGATAAGGGCGCCAGCTGTTTCACAAATATCTCTGTATGCAGTAAATGTGTAAACAAATTTAATGTTTATCAATCTGCATAGTCGGCAAATTATAAGAACATAAATATGATTTATTGAGTGTCCCCACCAAATCGGAACGTGTATAAAGGCTTTTCTGCAACTGGTCTGATGCCTAAAGCAAGCAAGTCGCCACTGAATCATCCCAAAACGAGTGTCCAACTTGTTTGAGAACTTATTGGAATCATAATACTGTCAGTCTCCTTGTATAGGCCGAATCAAATTTCAGCGGCTTTGATGTTAGGTATAAGCTGCGGATGACCTTGGACTGAAGCTCACTTGACAGCTATGCGAGGATTGGGTTTCGTGCAGCTTGTAGCCGACTTCACGGCCGCCAAGAAGTCTGACTCGGCCTATAAAGATGGGGTTTAGAACTCTGCGTCGAGCGTGAAAACGTTGTCGCTGGGGTCGGCCATGACGCCCCACTTCTGGTACTCGCCGACTTTCTTCTCGAAGAAGTTGGTCTTGCCCTCGAGGGAAATGAGATTCATGAAGTCGAATGGGTTCTTTGTGTTGTAGTGCTGTAACAAAATCAAATTGAAATAAATTATTAATAATCACTTTTTAAATTAATATACGATAGTATAGGCCGCGCCACACAAGTTGGCGGATGTGAAGTTGGCTACAAGCAGCGCAATATCCAATCCTGACTGAAGCTCACATAAAGCCGCACGTTGATTGGCTTTTGCGTAGCTTGTAGCTAACTTCAAATCCACCAACTTGTGTGGCGCGGCCTATAGGACAAAAGGCCCAATTCTAAAGGTGCCATCGTAATTTTAATAGCGATTTAAAATGTTCCTTTTTCTTTTTCACTATATACATTTGAAATTTACTATGGCGCCTTTAAAATTGGCCAAAATATTTCGTTATATGTAATTGTTAAATATTATTCAAGTATAGTCCGCTTCAAACCGATCTTAAGGAAGAATAGTAGGGGAGGTCTATGTCCAGCAGTGGACGTCCTATGGCTAATGGACAGATGATAGATAGTCGCCGTACGCCTGTGGACGCAGGCTCGACAACTGAGCCCTATTTTATAAAACTACAAGTTACAGGCTACAGGTAAATTACTGGCAACATTGACGTCAATTTGCCTGTAGAATTGTACTTGTAGCTTTATAAAATTGGACCCTGAAATAAGAGCTCGGCGTAGCAGATTGCCTAACTTCCGTCATTTTTACAATAATAGATAATTAGATATGTAATAGGAAAACATCTATTATGTTATATCAATAACATGTTATATAGTAATATGTTATATATTTTTATGACTAAAGGAAAAAATTAATTTAGCCGCTATATGAATGTTTTCCTTATTCATTCCAATTATATCATTGTTTCATCACATATATTCTCAGAAATCCCTAAAACTCAAACTACAATAATCTTTGTTTATAAACTCAGTCAAATGGACGACCGGGGAAACCCCGGCCCCAATGGGGAAAGCAAAGAATATATTAAGCTTTTCAGGGGAAGCCTCATTGAAGTATCATAATTCATAACATCATTGGGAAGCATCATTGTTATTCAATGTGTTGTTTTGCAAAGGACAGGTACTTTCAGAGGTGTATGGATGATTAATATTAGCCCGGGCCGGAGACCGTGCTTCGCCAGGGCCCCGTCCGGGCCGTGGCCGGGTCACAAATGTTAGACGTTGCATACTATTCGTGGCGCAACGTGGCCCGTCCGGGCCCGGACATGCTCCCTCCGGACCGTGGCCAGGACATTAATGTTATGCAACATCAACAACCACACACAGAGCAAACCCCTATGTTCATCACATAAATATTTGCCCTGGGTGGGAATCGAATCCACGCCTCTTTGATTCAGAAGTCAGGGTCACCCACTGAGGCACCGAGGCAGTCAAATCGTCCACACCAAATAAGAATAAGTAGATGATACCTTTTCACCGAGTAAGTCGACCAGCAGCCTGTCGGCCACGAACTCGATGTAGTCCGACATGAGGTCGCAGTTCATGCCGAGCAGCCGCACGGGCAGCGCGTCCGTGAGGAACTCCTGCTCGATGAGCACGGCGTCCTTGATGATGTGCAGCACGCGCGCCGCGCTCGGCTTCTGCACCAGGTGCTTGAACATCAGGCACGCGAAGTCGGTGTGGAGACCCTGCACGACAATATACACATTTATACCAATAAATTTACGCTAAAAATGTAAGTATACTGAGCGCCACACAAATTGCCGGATGGGGAGTTATGCGCAGAACGCTGCGCAAAAGCCGACATATAGGTATGCGGAGGAGCCAGAGACGAGACGCCGGGGCACACCCGCCCGCCAACCACATGCCTCCAGCGCGCTCCCTACGCCCGTGCTCAACACTAGGTACGATACGCGGCGTTGGAATTGTGCACACTTGTGCAATAATTGGCGAATCACGGCGAAGTGTCATCTGCGGCTAACTTCTCATCCGCCGATTTGTGTGGCGCTTAGTATATGTAGGTGTAAAAATGTATATTGGTTCAAATCCTGGTCCTGTACCATACCAATTAATTACTTGGAATTTATCTACCGAATTTCACACTACTGGCTTTTCGATGAAGGAAAACATCGTGAGGCAATTTGTATACATTCGTATTTCCGTAGAAATAATTCGATGGCATATGTGAATCCAATCCCCCTTCGTGGGTACGCCTACTTCCTGCAGTGCACTAAAAAAGGCTAGTACAGTATGGTAAAAATGTAAAACAAAGACATTTTGGCGCAAAATGGTGATGATTTGAATGATAGAGCTGAGACAAACTGTAGTCGAATAGGTCGAATCTTACAAATCGGCGGATGTGAAGTTCGCTACAAGCTGAGCAATATCAAATCCTGACTGAAGCTCACCTAAAGCTGCGCCTTCATTAGATATTTCGCAGCTTGTAACTAACTTCACATTTGCCGACATGTATCATTCGGCCTGTATACGAGGTGTAACTGTATTCAAGTCCATAGACGAAATTTCGTCTATGTCAAGTCGAAGTACGTGTGCTAGACTAGAATATAAATGTACATTATAATGTTATTATGATCAAATTTTACTATAACCAATATATTTCAGCTGTTTTATACTATATACAACGGGACTGAACTCACGTGTGGGGATAGTCGTAACGACTATCATTGCATTGCGAGACGGCTCCGCGTGCTAGCACTCGCCAACTTGATAAAGGCCGAAACTATAGTCGTTACGACTATCCCCACACGTGAGTTCAGTCCCGTTATATATGGTATAAAATGTGTGAAAACCACGTTAATTTCCATAGTAAAATATTTCAGCTGTTTTGAAATATATATTTTTTCGCGATTTCAGAGTTATTCCCATAGTAATAGCTGGCCATCATGAGAGACTATAATACCATAGCTAGGGACAGATACACTCTGTAGATAAAATCTATACTCAATAAAAACTTATTGAAGACTGATGATGATGATTAAAACACGCCTTCGAGCGTTTCAAGTCTGTATTCAGTCATCCAAATCTAATTGGGTATTTTCCATCAATGTTCAGAGACTGGAACTTCATCTACTTGCATAAATAAAAACTTTGCCAATGACTAAGCACGCCTTATCGAGACGCCGACTCACTCTATAAGGCACTCCAACTAAGTTCGTATAGGCCGAGTGGCTAGCCCAGCTAGTCAAGCATGCGACCACAAAAAGAACTCATTTCGACGTGAAAAAGTGACAGATACATAAAACCCTGTCTCGTTCTGACACTACGAAAGAAATATTTCGTGGCGCGCATACTAGCCCGGCTGGTGTCAGTTGTAAGGCCGCGTCAAGGTAGCGCTGTTGGTAAATGCCACCCGCGGTCACCCATCCAAATACTCTAACTTAGAAATCAATACTTATAAAATGTAGTAGGCTTATAACATAAGGCTTATCATAGGTGTGCCATATTCATAAAGTAGGTACCTATTTCCCTGATAATGACTGTGATAATGCTGTACGTGAGGAAATGCGCGCGATAACTAAGTGTAATCATAAATGGAGCTTTTTGTCTAGACAGTGAATATGTATCTGTACTACTTTGCCAGAAAAATATACTAGGTGACTAGTTAAAAATAAAAGTTAATGCATATTTTCTACACAGCAGTGTATAATTAATGAATCACAGCAGTCCCTTTAAATCTATACTGAAAAAAAAAACGATTTTCTATTAGGTATAATTTTTAGGATTAAATGATGATTATGACGAAAAATAGAGTAGGCACTAGGACAGAATACTTTTTCCTCCATAAAACACATAATATAATAAAACAGCAGATATTTCTACTGCAACAATTGTCAATAATTATTTACAAATAAGTAATTATTTTTCGCCAAATATGACACAATCCACTTCAACTGTGTATAGAATTCGAATAGTTCGCATGAATCAATGTGTCATCCATGTAGGTAGTAATTTATGCATTATTGTTAACTTTTCAAAAACGACTGGCCCAATTTCTATATTTCTACATAATACATGATCTACCAAACAAAAAAAATCATCAAAATCAGCAGAGTCAATACAAACATACAAAAAAAACAGATAAAATATGAGAACTTGCTTTTTTGAAATTGGGTAAAAAATTATACAAACCTCATCCCTAGATATGAGTTCATTGCTGAAGGTGAGTCCGGGCATCAGTCCTCGCTTCTTGAGCCAGAATATGGAAGCAAAGCTGCCGGAGAAGAAGATGCCCTCAACCGCTGCAAAGGCAACTATCCTCTCTCCGAATGTTGCCGTCTTGCTGCCGATCCACTGCAGCGCCCAGTCCGCCTTCTTCTTTATGCATGGGAGGGTCTCAATTGCGTTGAATAAGAAGTCCCTGTGAAATAGTAATAATATAGCTAATCTTTTTTTCAAGCAATGAGGCCGTTGGGTACACTTATGAACAATAAACTATTTAGCAAGTCATGAATTCAAAATTTTTCATCATTTTTACTATACAGAATTACAATACTAAGCTCAACTGAATTCAGGGAGCTTTCATTTTTGTTAATGACAGCTTGAGACTGAAAACTTTGCTTTAGGACAGCTGTGAAAAATAATATGATTGTTGTAAATTATGATATTACATACATCACTTACATACATTGTATGTAAAATCATATTTTACAACATGTCATGTTCTTACATTAGTATTCCTAATGTATTATTACTAATGTACTGTTATTAGTAAATAGTAAGTACATCTAATATTTTGAATAAATCTTCTATCATATACAAGTTGAATTACAAGCTTTCATGATTTTCATTGGCATAACAATATTCCAAGGAGGCTAATTTTTCATAAGAACCAGTTATTTGAGTAAACAAAACAATAATAATAGCAGCAACTGTATATATAAGTTACTCTATTAGCAACAAGGTGCAAAACTTCAACAGGTACAATACAAACTTGTAGGTAGGTATTTAACATTCACAAACAGATGCTAATCTGTTACTGGAAAATTCCCAGGAATGAGTCATGCTATAATGAAATAACAAGTTCTAACTGAAAGGCAAAGTTTATGTATATAATTGTGATGTTTAGCTACAAGCTGAGGATAGCCCAATCCTGATGGAAGCTTACTTATATGCTTGAATCATAAAAGTCGCCAGATGTGAGTTGGCTACAAGCTGCGCAATATCCAATCCTGACTGAGACTCACATAAAGCTTTCATTTCAGATTGGATACTGCGCAGCTTGTAGCTAACTAACATCCGCCGATTTTTATGATTCAGCCTATAATAGCTGCGCAAGGATTGAGTTATCTGCAGCTTGTGGCTAACATCACAGGCACCAAGTTATATGATTCGAAGTACATTCTAACTCACCTCTCTTTAGGGTCTCTGATGTAAGTGTCAATGAGTAAGGAGTACATTTCTGAGTGTACATTTTCCATAGCGATTTGGAATCCATAGAAGCACCTAGCTTCAGTCACTTGGACTTCTTGAGAGAATCTTTCCACCAGGTTTTCGTTGACAATGCCGTCTGATGCAGCAAAGAAAGCCAGGACATGCTTGATGAAGTGTCTCTCACAGTCCTTCAGGCTTTCCCAGTCTGATAAGTCCTGAATTGAAAAATACAATTTGCACATCTAATACTTATAATAAATGGCTTATAACTGATTTGCTAAAGTTTTTAAAATAATTTCTTTCCCATATTTGAATAGATATATAATACTATTCACCTCCCATAAAATTATTTAACCACATTAAGTTCAATTGCGGAACATTCTATAAGGATGCAGTAAAAAAAATATCACAATAAACAAGAGTACAATGCATTTTAAAACAATCTTATTGTAGAAGACATGTTTTCCTTTGTGCGAACTTATTAATTATCAAATAGTTGTCAACTATTCTACTATAATTCTACTACAACTATACCTTTGAGAGGTCAACTTCCTCCGCTGTCCAGAATGACGCTTCAGCTTTTTTATACATTTTCCAGATGTCTGGGTACTGGATGGGGAATATGACGAATCTGCGGGGATTCTCCCTAAGGAGCGGCTCCAACTGCGGGTCGAATTCCGCTACCTCTTCGCCCTTTTCAATTTCCATTTTCTCTTCATTTACGTTTTCATTTCTCGCGGTTAATACGTTGTTTTTCACTGGAGACTACATGGAAATAGAGGTTAAGCATAGGTATATAAAGCCTATAGCTAATTAGGGACATGTTACAGAATACAGAAAACTAGACGTTTCCCCACTAACCTTAATGTGCACGTTGTTAATTCCATTGAGGATATTTTCCTTGCCATTCACTTGAGCCATTGTTTTTAAATATCAATATGAAACTTTCTAATTTATAATTTCAAAAAAGATACACTCTAGCCCACTCGAAGACAATATGCCGCAATTTCTAGCAAACTGAATTTATTTACGCGTTACAGCTGGTTGTCAATTCACATTTGGCGGGAATGAATCACGTACCGAATTGTCCTTAGAGAGCGGGGAAACTTTTGAAAAAAACATTACATATGGTCGGCTCTACTAAAATACAGTTAAATTAATCAAGTTTTAGTTCAAAATATATACTTTCATCAACAAATCATGTGATAGAGATCTTTTCCTTATTTTTTTGTGTAATAAAATCATGTTGTAAGTATTTCCTCATAAGAAGGTAAATTATTCTTTATTCATATCAGTATAATTCGGACTGGTGAAAATTAAACAGCTGTTTCCGAGTTCAATAAACCATTCAGAAGGAGCTGTTGAAATAACGCGCGAATTATAATAAATATTTTTTATTTTCTTCAAGGAAGAATAACATTCGAATATAATTATATGTCGATATTTATAAAACAATTTTCTTTAAATTAAATCTATACGAAAATTATATTATTGTTTATTATTAAAGATATTCACATAGTTATTTTCCCGCGCAAATAACTTTAACTTATATGTCTTTTTATTGGTTAATATTTCTACCAATCAATGACATTCAAACACCACAGAAAACATAGTAACTAAAAAAAGATGCGTTCAGGAAAACCTGTTTATATTTTGGCCTACAGGTAGGCTCGATGCTTTCGTATTAAATATGAAACGAAAAAAATTTTTTCAATTTCAAAATCCATTTAAAAATCTGAATAAAAATACTTTCCTAGACAGACGCGTCCTGCGGCTAAATCCCAGATATAAAGAAACATGACGCCATTATAGCTGTAAGAAGCCGAAAAATTAAAAAATTCTGACAGCTTTTTGGGATGTCAAAGTTGACATTGACATTTTAATTGCCATTTCTTCCTCCAATTATTTTGGATTGCGTTGTGGTGTTGTTTCTCTACATTTTATTTGAAGAAACTAATAAAATACGCCGATAATGTCTGATGTTGACGATGATTATATGTGCGAAGAAGAGGAGGACTATGGTCTGGTATGTAATGCAGTCAAATTTGCCATATCATGATCTGTAGCTACCACAATACATATCATCTTTTCGTCAAGATTTTAACCAATTAGATTCCCGGTAGATCCCATAAATCGTTTCGTATAGACCTCAGCAAGTGTACAATGTGATAAACATATCAGTTTTACATGTGCTGTACAGGAATATTCGGAAGACAGTAACTCTGAGCCGGACGTGGACCTCGAGAATCAGTACTACAACAGCAAAGCCCTGAAGGAGGATGAACCCAAGGGAGCCCTCCTCAGCTTCCAAAAGGTTCTCGAGCTCGAAGGAGGGGATAAAGGCGAGTGGGGTTTCAAAGCGCTCAAACAAATGATCAAGATCAATTTTAAATTGGTTAGTATGACTACCTTACCTAGTTGTTTTTTGCTTGTTACCTTTTACAAAAGATATATACAAAAAATAAGAAGCAAGTAATTTACTATCATTATATTTAAGCCCAACTTTTGTCTGTGCATTATACAATGATTAACTTTTATCCCATCTAGGTTAAAAAGTATGACACTTCGACATTTGAATTACAGCCATGCAGTAAATCCAGTTGTTCCATCTCTCTGTTGCTGTGTCAAAGCATAACTAACTATAAACTCTCAGGTTTATAATATTACTAGCTGACCTAGCGAACTTCCTACTGTGTTAAAGCTAATGAATGTAGCTAAACCTAATTTTATTTGTGTTATTGATGACGAAATGTAGATTACATTAAGTTCTCTGTCTCTGTGTTTTGTGACGAAAACAATGGTCTTTAGTTGATAGTTACTGAGATAAACCACTTTTAAGTTTGACAGCTGCTATCCGAAATGTCCCGATTTGCCCTACGGGCTGAACCGCTTGCGGGGCGAAACGCCGCGATACCCATCTCGTTGAGCTCTATCACTTTTATGTAGACACCAGTCGTCTCAAATTGAGTAATGGAGATCAACATCTCGTAATTTTGACAGCTGTCATTATTATTTTTACAGATAGTTGATGTTTTTGACATTTTTTTACAGCTGTCAAGGCAAAGTTTGTGCAAACGAATTGCTTTGGGTGATAAAAATTAAAAGTAAAAAAAAACTTCTCACCAATTTTCAGCCAAATTAGTTCAGCTATTCTTGAGTTATCTTGAGTCACTATGTATATAGATATAGATAGTGAGGATTTTTTTATATAAAAGTATATTTTCTATGACAGGGCAACTTCACCGAGATGATGACTCGATACAAGCAGCTTCTGACCTACATCAAGAGTGCTGTCACGAGAAACCACTCAGAAAAATCTATCAACTCTATTTTGGATTATATTTCCACTTCTAGAAATGTAAGTAACAAAATTAAGATCTACAAAACTAATGTTCAATTTGTCTGATAAACCAATTTTTTCCTTCTTTATCTAAAGGTTCTTAAATGTGTTTTTAGTCTTTGCTGAGATTACATCCTCTGGCAACCTCTGTTATTGTTATGTTCCATGTTGGCACAATAATTGCTGGACTTGCAACAAATGCATAAGATATTTTATGCATTTTTTGTATATGTAAATCTTGTTTCACGGAAATCTATCTCAGAGCTTTTTGATTTCTTATTTGATTCTCATTTTAAAGATGGAACTCCTTCAAGACTTCTACGAAACCACCCTGGAAGCTCTAAAGGATGCCAAGAATGACCGACTATGGTTCAAAACAAACACCAAACTAGGCAAGCTCTACTATGATAGAGGTGACTTTAACAAATTAGCCAAAATCTTGAAACAACTGCACCAGAGCTGTCAGGTAAAACTTTATATTTTAATTATTATGATATTGATGAAACATCCAGCTTTTAATTATGTTTTCAAATAATCTCAAAAGATGTTGTGCAATATAAGTACAACAATTTCAAATTGAAAAAAAAAAATCTAATCCTAAAGCTACTGCAATTGCTGAACATCAACCACTATAAAAATATCAATTGTTTTCAACTCCTCAAAATTTTTGCAAATAACCCAAACTTGTTCATGAAATAAATTCCCCTATTTCTTGTATTACAGACAGATGAAGGTGAAGATGACCTGAAGAAAGGCACACAACTACTTGAAATCTACGCTCTGGAGATCCAAATGTACACCGCTCAGAAAAATAACAAGAAATTAAAGGCTCTCTATGAACAGTCACTGCATATAAAGTCTGCTATCCCTCATCCACTCATAATGGGCGTTATAAGAGGTACCAAACTTTTTTGTGATTCATAACCATTATTTTCATATCTGTTAAAGATAACATTTTTACATGTATTTCCTGTCATTTCCTTTTAAAACTGTCTGAGGGTGGAAAATATCAGTATGTATAGGCATAACAACATAACCTCAACAACAGTAGAATAGGCATGATGACTAAAAAAAAATATAATTAGTCCGTCAGAAAGACGATCGAAAAACATTAAATGCGTATTTTTTCTTTTGTCAATTAAACAAAAATTGATAAAGTTATACCCAAAGTTCCTTGTGACACCACAAGTGCCACACAAACGTATAGACTTCTGTGAGAGAGGTGACGTCACGACCCCCACTCCCAAACTTTGACAAGGTTTATCTTTGTCATTTGTGGTTTGAATGACAAAAGAAAAAATACATGTCCAATATTTTTTGAAAATCTAACTTAAGGACTATTTATAATAATGATTTTGTACCCAGTCATTAAGCCCGATTACAGAGTCGCCAGCTTAAATTAAATAGCAGCGTAATAGAAAACGAACTATGCTACATAGCTAATATATTTACGCTGGCGCCTCTGTAATCGGACTTTCTATGCCATAATAAAATTTATTTTGAAATGTATTACATCATCATCATCATCATCATCCGCAGCCTTCTCTTTCCCACTGCTGGGTATAGGCATCTCTCTTACAGTGCCGTTTGTCTCGGTCCTGTGCTAATCGTATCCAGGTTCGGCCCGCGATTTTCACAATATCGTCTCGCTCGTCTCGCCATCTTGCAGCAGGATGACCAACGCTCTGCTTGCCTTGCCTCGGCCACCACTCCGTCACCGCCCTACTCCACCTGTCGTCGCTCCGCCTGGCCACGTGTCCTGCCCAACTCTGGCAACCATATTCACTTCTGAAACTGTTAGCTTAAAATATTTTCATTTTAGAATGTGGGGGTAAAATGCACCTGCGAGAGGGCGAATTCGAAAAAGCTCACACGGACTTCTTCGAAGCTTTTAAAAACTACGACGAATCAGGCAGTCCAAGGAGAACTACCTGTCTCAAATATTTAGTCTTGGCCAATATGTGAGTACAACTCAACTAAAATAAACCATTTTTGTAGAGACATTTATTTAGCTGACCCAATAATCTTTGAGAGGTAATCGTTTCAGAGAGACTAGTCCTAAATTGAAACTACAGTTGTTTCCGTATGGCTCTAAACATTTTTATACAGCGCCCCTGGCGGAAACGAGGAAGAACTAACCAAAATGTATGGATCCACACGTGAACGCGAAAGTATAAGTAAACCACGCAAAACCCGGACTAAGGGCTCAGCTACCTACTATAAAATGTTTGCATAAAATTTTAAGATCTTTCAATAACTGTTACTGTACCAGTCTTTTCAATAGTCCATTGCAGAACATTGGCCTACCCACGAAAGGTAATTGGGCTATATCCACCATGCTGGCCTAGTGCGGGTTGGAGAATTCACATACGTCATCTAATTTCTTTTATGGACGTATGCAGGTTGCCTCACGATGTTTTCCTTCACCGAAAAGCCAGTGATGTGCAATTCCGTATATAAATTCCAAAGAATTGAATTCAATTTAATCTAATGAATTGCTGAATCTCTGTCACTGTCCTCAGGTTGATGAAGTCAGGCATCAATCCGTTTGATTCTCAAGAGGCCAAACCGTACAAGAACGACCCGGAGATTCTCGCCATGACCAACCTAGTGATGGCATACCAGAACAATGACATCAACGAATTTGAGTCTATACTCAAACATAACAGGTAAAACAACATACCCTATGAGCTATAACAATAAGTCGCGATTATTTTTACATTTTTAACCGACTTCTAATAAAGAGGAGGTTCTATGTTCGTCTGTATGTTTTTTTTTTTGAAGTGAAAACTTCTTTATCAGCGTTGTGCACTTTTTGGGTAAAAATGTTAAAATCACGTCAGGACATGACATAACCTGATCGAAAAGATGGAGGGCAAGTTTTCACTTCTGCCGGCACTCCCGGAGTTGTTTTTTCTACCTGTGAAACGAATCAAAAAATATTTTACTTCCGAGGTGGTCTTATTTTTAATTTTATGGAAATTGGCTGAGCCGTCTTGAAAAATCAATAATAACGGAAAAAATCGTGCGAACTATTCGAATTTTGTTTACGATGGAAGTACCTACAATTTAACGTGTCACAAGCGCTCTGTTGTAAATGCCACCCGCGGTCACCCATCCGATGACTGACCGTACTGAACGTTGCTTAACTTCGATGATCGCGAACGAACACCGAGACAAACTACGCTACGCTATGTATCAACTCAGGGGTTAGTCTAGGTTTACACGTAAATTGAAACTACAGCTTTTTCTTGTACCGCGCCCCTGGCGGAAACGAGGAAGAACTAACCAAATTGTATGGAGCCCCATGCGTACGCGAAATTTTAAGTGAACTACGCAAAACCTAGACTTAGCATAAAATACGTCTTCTATTCTTCAAGCGGCGCACAGCGATGCCGATATCAACGTCAATAAAGCAGAATATAAATTAATTCTTGTATGAGCGACCGACGTCAGCATAAGAGGAATTCATACATAGTTTATTTCAGGAACAATATAATGGACGATCCGTTCATCCGCGAGCACATAGAGGACCTGCTCCGCAACATCCGCACACAAGTCCTCATCAAACTGATCGGGCCCTACACGCGCATCCACATCCCCTTCATATCCAAGGAACTCAATATTGATGAAAAGGAAGTCGAAAATCTGCTCGTCACCTGTATACTAGACAAGTAAGTACTCGCCGTTCTTTGAACTTTCAATAGTCCAGTTCTGACCATGGGCCTGCTATAAGAGGCGATCGGGACGTACATCGACTGTGCTGAACAGTCCAGGGTAAATTCAAATCATCCATCCATCCGTCAGCTTAAGAACGTCCACTGCTGGACATATGCCTCCCCTAAGACCTTTGTTATTGGTTGGAAGCGGCTTGCATCCAGCGCGATCCTGCTTTTGCGATTGTCTTAATGATGTAATCCGTCACCTTGTGGGTGGAAGTCCTACGCTGAGAATTCTAAAACGCTATCGAATTTCTTCTCCAGGCGTGTACAGGTCTCCTCATAATGTTTTCCATCACCGAAAAGCTTACGGCGGTATTTAAATCTGTGCATAATAAAAAAGTCATCGGTATAGGCATTCGAACTCACTATTCTAAGGCGACCGTTTTCCCATTGGGCCACCGCATATTTCACGTATATGTACTCTACACAAAAATAATTATGCAGTGCGGTTTAGTTCACTTAAGGTTCGGCGCAGACGGGCCATTAACCACGGCCACCGGTGGCGGGCGCGCGCTATCGCTACAACTGAATGTATTGCAACGAGTGACCGATAGCGGCCATATGTGTGCGCCGTGTTTTAACGAAATGCATGAAAAATAGTGTGAACTGCTCGTCGCTGAACACCGGTGCCTGTGATATCTCCCTGAGTCCTTCCTCCCAATGTTGTGGAAGTCATCCCTCTGTGCTGAGGCTGGGCACTGGAGAACACTATCCCCGGGGAGATCGGGAGGGGCGAGTCGTCGGACCCCCGTTTCTTCTTAGTTGCCCGTCTGCGCCGCCTATCGCAGAAAAGTGCAAGATCGCGATCGTAAAAAAAACTCGAAGGGTCAAATTGAAAAATTGGTTTTTAAATTAGATATTTAAACCGATTTATTCGGTTCACCAATCGACGTACCTAATCATAAGAGCCTTTCGAAACATTGTAAAGCAGAAAAAAATATCGAGGCTGGTATCATTTGCAGTACGATCAGCGGGCGCATCGACCAGGTGAACTCGGTGCTGGAGCTGCAGAGCTCGGCGCGCGGCGCGGCGCGCTACTCCGCGCTCGACAAGTGGACCGCCCAGCTCTCGTGTCTGCACCTCGCGCTCGCCAACAAGATGGCTTAGACTCTACGCCATGATATTAAGACTCAATTTTCTATACCACCCGAAGGTCGCTCTAGATTTGATTCGCAGATCGCGCGCTGTCGCAGCGCAGACGTGCTAATGGTCATTAAGGCGCTTTGCACATGGAGCAACTGAAGTTGAGACAACTATCAACTTTCCTAAAAGTTTCCTGTTAAAAGTTGGTCGTTGCTATAACGTTTACGGTTGCCGCACTTTTATGGCAATCTGTGAGCAACTTTCACAGCACTGGCTTTGCCGGGCGTTTCGAAGAGTTGCTAGTTGCAGCAATTAGAAACTAACTATTTTACTATGGAAATTTACGTGGTTTTCACAAATTTTATACTATAATATAACGGGACAAAACCCACGTGTAGGGATAGTCGTAACGACTATAGTTTCGGTCGTATTCGGCGACCTTTCTCAAGTTGGCGAGTGCTAGCACGCGGAGCCGTCTCGCAATGTACGGCTCCGAAATATAAATATATAGAAACTAACTAGTCAGCGATTGAAGCAACTGATAAGTGTTGATGATTACCGAAACTTGAGTTGCTATGTGTATTGTGTACATTGAATTATATGTAAACAGTTAGTTGACAGTTTCCAGTTGCTGCAATAGTCTATCCATGTGTAAAGCGCCTTAAACGATGCGAAAATTTTCGCGAGGCTTCGGACCCGATGGCATGTAAGCGTGAAAGTCTAAAGCGCTCTAAGTGTTAGATAAATAATGAGTAGGTACTCTAGTTTATGCAAGACAAAAATCGAAGAATAAAGCACGGGACCGCGTAGACTGTGCGTATCGGTTATATATCTCACCGTCATAAGTTCATAACACATTGTGCCCCGTCTACGGCTTTAGCAGGCGATCGGCTGACCGAGTGTGGAGCGGCTAACACTCATAAATACCTCTACAAGTGGACGACTAGATTGATTTTTGGAACCTCTCGTTTGCTAGTATGCTGACGAGTACCTAAGGGTTGCTACATACACGCGGGCCGGCGCAGTCGGTTCGGCAGAATTTGTCGAACGACAAAGTCTTGCCGAAGCAGCTACTACATACTACATCAGTCGAATGATGCCGAACGTATGTAGTAGCTTCGCTGTTACTCTCCACGGCTAATTGGCACGGCGCAGTTGATTCGGCTAAATTTATCGAACGACAAAGCCTACCCAAAGCAGCATCATTCGAATGATGCCGAACGTATGTGGTAGCTGCTTCGGGTAGGCTTTGTCGTTCGACAAATTCTGCCGAACCGACTGCGCCATGCCGATTGAACGGTTCCTTCGGATCCAATCGACACAAATCGGTTTTCGTTCAGCTGTCACGCGTCTCTCCGCGCGCATTCCTAAACACACATGTACATACATCCGCCCGGCTTAGCGAAAGCCGATCTGCTTTTTTCTCCGAACATTCATCTACACATATTCGATTTTATCGCCATGCAGTGCCGATCGATGCCGGTCCGCTTATATGCGGTCCGCTTATGAAGCCCAAGCTTTCAGATATCCAAGCTATTGACAGCATGTTTGTCAGTTTATTTAGAGACAAAAATGTTTTTTCTCTTTTTTTTATTGTATGTATATATGTATTTATAGATATACTCCTTACCCCAAACATAATTAGGGAAGTTTTTTAATTAATTATTTACATGCTAATGTTTAATTATACAATAATATTTGCATGAGAATTATATACATAACTGAAGAGAACCAATTAAGAAAAAAGAAACATAAACTTCAAACACCACAATCAATATCAGCAATTTTGATTTTCTTATAAATACATATGTATACCTATATACAATAAAAAAAAAAACATTTTTGTCTCTAAATAAACTGTATTGGCCCACTTGTATTGAGGTTCTTGTAAAGCAGACAAATAAAGACTAAAATGCAATCTTACCCAATGTTAGATTTAAATGTTCTAGATAATAAACTCATCCGCATGTTTAAATATTCTCTTTGATGAGTTTAGTCAAAGTTGGTAGTCATGCCCTTCTAAGATACAGAGGTATCTAAACTGTGATTAATTTAACTAATAAAATAATGTCAAGTTTCTTTTTGTAAAGTCATAAGATGATCTTTGTGAAATACAATTAAATGTGCTCTATGAACTCAAGTTTGCGTACTATTATTTTGACCGTAATTTACTTGCCAACTCCGCCCACACAAGGTAAAGTTCCCATATGTTCTTATTTGATTAGGACCAACCGCCAAATTGAAGTGTAAGTATGTTACGTCGGAACAATAACATTATTATTAATACTTGTTGAAGACCCAACCAACCAACTTTTCATCGGGACATTGTCGGAACGTCGTTATGTAATAAAGCAATATTACATGTCGACCCTGATTCGGTTGGCTTCAACCAAATCGGAACGTGTATGAGAGCTTATGCGCACGCTCTCAAGTCGATATGAATCTTTATGATATTCGAGGAAATAAAAAAAATGTTACATAGTAAAATAATTATATTTCAATTCGTTGTAGTAGTAACTACATACATGGACGGATTGGTATATCACAGGTTAGTTATATACATTTTCCATTACAGTTCATTAACAATACAATTTAGCACAAATAAACACTAATACATGTAGTAAACATATTAATAATACTTTACAAATTCGTAAAAAAATAACATAGGTTTTAATAGGTTAAAATTTAGTATATTTTAATGGCACCAAATCCTATAAGGTTGAATGCGAATCACTTTATGAGTTAGTAAAATATTCATTTGAAGTATTGATCTAATTCGGCAGTGATTTTCCTAACAAAATTAGCTTTTATAAATCATCAATAATAAATTAAAATGTATAATCAGATCCATTTTGACTGCCTCGGTGGCTCAGTGGTTAGTGACCCTGACTTCTGGATCAAAGAGGCGTGGCTTCGATCCCCACCCGGGGCAAGCATTTATGTGATAAACATAGGTGTTTGCTCTCTGTCTGGGTGTTATTTAGGTACTTTATTATTATATACTACGGGACTAAGCGCGCACCAAAATTACGAGATAAATAAATACCTCCTCATTCTATTTTTTATTTAGGTAGGTATTTATTTATCTCCTAATTTTGGTGCGCGCTTAGTCCCGTAGTATATAATAATAATGTGTTCACATCACATCGCGAAAGTTGATGTGATGCGCAGTCGTTACGAATAAGTACCTTGTACGCCAAAGGACGTCAAATATACAAAAAAAGTAAGTTCGTAAGGCCGCGTGGCTAGCCTGGTGTAAGAGTTTTTATAACGCCTTTAGATCTCTGACATGGCTAAATGGTTAAAACAACCGGGACCTACAATTTGACGTATCATCCGAGCCACCCATCCAAATACTGACCGTGCGGAACGTTGTTTCAGTGATCGCTGACAAACACCTTACGCTACGGGCGCTACAAAATAAGCTTGGACATGGCGTAGCATTTTATTCCCGGGCAAAATGCAGATTTATTACTTGGTACTTAACTAATACTTCAGTGGTGCTACTTGGTACATGGCTTAATGCAGTCATGCAGTACTCTAAGTACTGCTTAAATAAGTACAACGATAATATTTTTTGAGCAACAAAGGGATCAAAGCTGAGGATTGGTTAATTTTTTACATCAATGCTTTTCTTAACAAACATAAAAGCAAAATGCAAAAAAATAGTTGCCTTCATAGAAGGCAAAATTGTGCAATTTTATTTATTAGTCGAAAAAATTAATTAATTTCAGGTAAAGCACAATTCCAAAACATTATAAAAGTTATAAATGCGTTTTGGATCGCTCTTAATTCCATAGTCATAAGGATACCCTAGATACATATTTAGGATTTTTAGAGGCTTTTCCCGGCTAAACACCAAGACTTTAAAAACCCTTCAAATCCTCCAGAGATGAGGTGTGTAAAAAAATTCCACTATTCATAAAATCATTTTATGTTATGCGTTCCTTTATAAGTTTTATATATATTTTCTGTTATCCTCGACCTGCCGTGCTAGTATGCGCTCCACGAAATATTTCTTTCGTAGTGTCAGAACGAGATAGCGTTATGACAAAGTATATATCTGTCACTTTTTCACACGTCGAAACGAGTTCATTTCGTGGTCGCATGCTTGACTAGCTGAAAGCAACAACTAGCAATGCGACTTGTGCATTATTACAACTGTCATAGGTACAGAATCACTTTGGATATATCGCATTGTTTTGCGTCGCAAAGTTTGTCGCCTGTCGGACACCGGCCCCTACCGCCTAAGCAATAGTAATAGCAATCGTTTATGACTTAATTTTAGTCATTTGGCACCGCCTATGTGACGTTAGCCATCAATTGCTTTGCGCGGATTGCAAAAGCAATCGTTGAATGAACAACTTTGATGGCTAACGTCACATAGGCGGTGCCAAATGACTAAAATGAAGTCATAAACGATTGCTATTACGATTGCTATTGCTTTAGGCGGAAGGAGGGCGGGCCCGATAACGTACCCTCGCACAGTTCATCTACACACCTTATCTCTGGTACTATAGTCAATAGTGTATAGGCCGAATCATACAAGTCTGCGGATGTGAAGTTAGCTACAAGTTAGCGCAATATCCAATTCTGACTGAAGTTAGGGTTGCCATCTGTCCGGGTTTCACCAAATTTGTCCTAGTTTAGAGGGCGTCCGGGCGGGGTTTCAAGAGTAGTCCAGGTTTCAACTCGCTAAATTCACCGTGCACCTAATGTAGTTGCCACGATATAAAAAAAAAACACGACTCATAGACATGACCTGCCCCCCGACCGCCTAAGCAATAGCAATCGTTTATGACTTCATTTTAGTCATTTGGCACCGCCTATGTGACGTTAGCCATCAATTGCTTTGCGCGGATTGCGAAAGCAATCGTTGAATGAACAACTTTGATGGCTAACGTCACATAGGCGGTGCCAAATGACTAAAATGAAGTCATAAACGATTGCTATTACGATTGCTATTGCTTAGGCGGTCGGGGGGCGGGTTCTGGGGCTCTATTTTTCAAATTCGAACACCTAGGGACGTATACTTACTTATCTTTAAGGACGACTTTCGTTTTCTTGAGATTGATTTCTTTTTAATTAACGTTCCATTTTATGGATTCGCCCTTACAGTCAATGGTTTCTTTTAATATTACCATGTCGAGTACTGAAGTTTTGCGTGACATGGATAATTTTAGATAAATTTCGAGAAAAAAAGTCATCCTTAAAAACTGTAAAAACGGAAAATGTGCTCAAATCTCGAAAGTTTCAAAATAACATGTAAAACCCCCGGTTTCACCCGAATTGTGATAGTTGCCAAATTTTAGAGATGGCAACCCTAACTGAAGCTCACATAAAGCTGCGCGTTGATTGGGTTTCGTGCTGCTCGTAGCTGACTCCACAGCCGGGAAGTTCGAGTCGGCCTATGCCTATAGTCACAGTAACCGGTCAGTGGTTCTGTTTCTCGTGCAGCCAGGGTCGGAAGATGGGCAGCGTGGACGGGTAGTGCGTGGGCGGGCCCTCCGCGCTCTCGTCGCGGAACGGGTACGTGCCGAGCAGGATCGGCAGCTGGAGTTTCACTTCCTTCTCTAGGCTCTTGGGCTCGATTATGAACTGAAAATAACGAGTCTATTGTTACACAAATTACGTAGGTACCTCTACCATAGCTAGGGGCTATGCCGGCCGCTGACGTGGCTCAACGATCAGTCCTAAAATATAGCGTATCATTCGAGCTACTATAAGTAAATTTCGTCGTCGTCCTACTGTGACGGTAAGAAATGGAGATCAGGTGGCAGCCGCGCAGGTTGGTGGGCGGCAGGGGAGGCACGTAGAGCAGCTCCTGGCGCCACTCGTCGCTGTAACCTGCCGTATCTACAACACTCAGGTACTCACAAACACGTCATACTGCACGGAGATAAGGTGGCAGCCGCGCAGGTTAGTGGGCGGCAGGGGAGGCACGTAGAGCAGCTCCTGGCGCCACTCGTCGCTGTAACCTGCCGTATCTACAACACTCAGGTACTCACAAACACGTCATACTGCACGGAGATCAGGTGGCAGCCGCGCAGGTTAGTGGGCGGCAGGGGAGGCACGTAGAGCAGCTCCTGGCGCCACTCGTCGCTGTAACCTGCCGTATCTACAACACTCAGGTACTCACAAACACGTCATACTGCACGGAGATCAGGTGGCAGCCGCGCAGGTTGGTGGGCGGCAGGGGAGGCACGTAGAGCAGCTCCTGGCGCCACTCGTCGCTGTCGCCGGCGCGCGTCTTGCCGTGCGCGAGGGACGCGAGCTCGCGCACTTCCTTGGCCGCTATCTTGCCGTGTGCCGAGTATTGGATCGTCTGCAATGAAAATATTTATCGTCAAGTTAAATGTAGTGCGTATGTGCGCTGAAAAACTTTCATTCGTACGCGCCGCGGGGCAATACCACGGTGCAGGTGACGGCGCTTTGACACTAGCACATGTCAGAGAAACAGAACCCACCTCAGTGAGCGCGGCGCGGGTGGCGCGCACGGTGGTGCGCGAGTTGTTGCGCAGGCGCGCGGTCAGCACGATGCTCTGTCCGGGCACGTACGCGCCGCGGTCCAACGCCACGGTGCAGGTGACGGCGCCGCCGCCCACGCACCCCACGCCGAACTTGTGCTCCACGCTGCACTCGAACTGTTGCTGCAACACACATGTTACAGAATATAGCAACGTAAAATAGCTTTGCGGTGCCTTGATAAAATATTTTTAGCAGTCAAGATGAAACGAAACTTCCGTTTGTTTGCGTTAGTTCGACGGTCGAACCAGTAAGAACAAAAATTCTCACTATTAGTGCATTTAAAATAAAACATGAAGTAAAATAAATAAAGTATGAACTAAAAATAGTATTTTTATTCATTGAAAATCATTTATACATGATAAGAATTTTAAAATGAATCGTCAAGAGCGTGTATGATAGGATTCTGTAAATAAAAAGGTCAAACACTGAATACTATTCGGTATCGCAGTATATGGTTAGATAGATGACCTGATTAACATCGCAGGAACGCGATGGATACAAAGACCCAATTGATATCTTATTAGAAATCTACTGAAAAGGCATATGTCCAACATTAGACACATCTTACTGCTATGATCACGTCATAATCTACATTCATAACTTTATTTACGTTAATAACAAACATTCCATTATACTATATTTTGAACGACATTGCTGAGAATATGCACATAACTTGCATAACAATGCAATGGCAACGTACTTACTCAACTAGACCCAGTGGTCTGGTTACAATGGACACAAGAGGTAAAGCTCTCATGACATCGGCGAACAATGCCATCTATTGTATAATGTTTGTGTAACTAGCGAGTCAGAGTACTCTGCTCAATGTTATGAAAATATTTCTACAAATTACTGCATAATAGAGCTGTTGAAATGTGCATTACGAGGATAGGTAATAGATTGAAAAAGCTCGACGAGCATTTAATCTTATGACTTCTTATATATGCTTAACTTTACTTCTTTCTTTGGTTTAAAATATTAATGAGTTTCAGAGTTACTAATATTTTTAAATTACATTTATTACAATCATAGGCCGCTGCCACACAAGTTGGTGGATGTGAAGTTACCTACAAGCTGCGCAATAACCAATCAACGTGCGGCTTTATGTGAGCTTCAGTCAGGATTGGATATTGCGCAGCTAACTTCACATCCGCCAACAAGTGTGGCGCGGCCTATACAGTACGATCTTAATAATCCGGCACTATTAAAAATCAAAGGGGAACCGGATTACTGATTGGAACGGATTACCGGATTATACAAAAAAATACAATAAAGCATAAAGAGAATATAATGTATGCGCGTGCATAAAGAGAATATAGCGCGTGCAAGTGACATTTATTGATATTTTTTTTCTTCTTTTACGCCAGTCGTAGTATGTTCACTGTCCAGCAGTCTCCCTATAGATCTCCAATAAGATAAGACAGCAGTGGCTTTCATGTAGCATGATTTTGGGGTCATCTGTCCACTTTGTGGATGGTCCTACACTGCGAATTTATGATATTTATGACTATAAATCCATGCACAAAAATTTTAGCCTTACATAGATAGTAAATGTGTCCTAAAGAAAAATTAAATTTAGGTTTGTACTGTACTGTATCAGCCTTTTTAATAGTCCACTGCAGGACGTAGGCCTACCCACGAAAGGTGATTGGGCCATGAAAGGTGAAGGGTGATTTAGGTTTGTGATATGTTGTTATTCTTTAAAATTAAAGTAACTATGTTCAATGTTCATGCTGTGCTTTTGTTTAATTTATATTTTATGGACCTCTATACTATTGCCTAAAATAAATGTTAGTAAGTAGGTACATAATATTATTATTATTTTTTACAAACATCTTGCGGTTGATACGCTACAATTATAAAGTACGCCATTTTATGCTCTACATGCTGATTAATATATAGTAAATAGCCCGACTTATACTATCCTGTTCGCCGCGCGCATCGGCGTGTTCGGTTTACGAGAAATTCGAACGTGTTCCGCGTGGGTTGTTTTACGTACGCACAGCACATTAGGTTTACGATGACTTCGAACTTATTAATATGCGTTCTTTTTACCCTTTCGGTCCAAAAAGTTGAATTCTTAAAATGTATTACTGTACTTAGAATACTTACTGATAATACTGGAGGCTCCATATTCAGATCAATAGGGTTCATAACAATGAAGACTTGTTGGTTTTTATGCGTCAGTCCGTTGGGCTCTCTGAGGGCTGCCTTACAGAAGTACTGCACCCAGCCGTGAGTACCGAGAAATGTCGACGGCAGCCCCATCGGTAGGCCCAGCTTGAATGGGAAGCTGTGGATCCCGGGGGACAGGACCGATGTGCCATGACCTGGTAATATCATTTTTATTAGATACTGTACCAGGGTCAGATCTATCATATCTTTTTTTGGGCTTCAGCCCAGGGCCCCGTGTATTCCAGGGGCCCACTACTAAGTCACGTCAAAGTTAGACGATAATGAGAAAAAATATTTATAACTTAATTAAATTATTAAACAGATAACAAACACTAAGGCATAATATATTAACATATATATGTCACATAGTTTACAGTTTTATTTTTTCCTATATTTTAAGTAATTAGGTGAGCGGTGGGCCCCTAAGTAGTATTAGCCCTGGCCCTAACTACCCTAATTATTAATGTTTGCAGGATTCCATGTTCCATAAGACTATGGAACATGGAATAATATTTTTATAATTAAAAAAATATAAAATAGAAAACCATGAGCGTAGCAGTCTGTAACAGCTAATATAACATTATAATAGAGTAAACCTCTGTAGTTTTGGGCTTCGTAAACATGTAGAGGTTCAATAAATAATTTGAACAGACAAATGTTGTCATTGATTATGAAACATGTGTTAATGTTAGCTGTGAACAAATAGATGGTTAGGCTCAATAGTTAGGCTGGTATGAATTCATTTGTATGGAATAATAATTATTATTATAACTATTATGGCTTGGCACTAAAAATGTTTGTCATAATTGCAGAGTATATAAAGACTTGACATAAATATGTTATGTACCCCAGTGAAGTTTTTAAAAGGAAATATATTGCTGTTCTAATCAATTTTTTCATAAATATGCTGTTGAACTCATAGTTAATACAAAAATTATACACATTTTATGCAAGACCTAATGATATTTTTGACTGACTTAAAAAATGGAAGAGATTTTCGATTCGATTGTACTTTTTTGTTGTGCATTACCTCAGAACTTTTTGTACGTGAATTAATTTTGATGATTCCTTTTTAATTTTTAAGTTGGTGCTTTTCATGGTGACTCATTTAAATTTCATCAAAACCGGTTGTCTTTAAGTTACCCTTAATAATGCATATTATGACTTCAATATGAAGTTGGTTAGTAAGTTTTTGTCAATAAATAATTATTTTACAACATAGAAAGGGAATTCATACACCATAGGCACTGAAAAGAATAAGCATTTGCTTCAGAAATTTAAACGAATAAATAAATATTAGGGGACATCTTACACACAGTCTCTGACCCCAAACTAAGCATAACTTATGTTGGCAGCCAGAGACTAATAGGTACTACATATTTTTAAATACATACTTACATAGATAGCAACTAATAATATCCAGACACAGAGCAAACACTCATGTTCATCACAAATAAGCTAAGCTTGGGTGGGAATCAAACCCACACCTCTTTGAATGTACAGTACATACCTGGTTCACCAAGCAGCCTCATCCTAAAGTCAATGTAGTTCTCCTTATCAAACAATCTCTCATGTCTCCCTGAGCCAACTCTAACTACTCCTTCTCCCACCACATGGAAGTGAAGACCTGGGAATATAAAATAAATAAATATTAGGGGACATCTTACACACGGGCTCTGACCCCAAACTAAGTAAAGCTAGTCATATGGCTGCCAAAATACTACTTTTACATTTTTTTAAACAAATAATATACTATTTTATATAATAATTACTAATAATAACTAGACACAGAGCAAACACCTATGCTCGTCACATAAATGTTTGCCTTGGGGGGAATAGAACCTACGCCTCTGACCCAGTAGTCAGAGACACTAACCTCTGAGCCACGGAGACAGACGACAATATGACAAGAAGTATGAATAGATATTAGCATATTGCGACTGTCTGAAATCAAAACCTAGCAAGTGTATTTCCCTTCCTATGTGTCACATATATAGGAACGGAAATACACTTGCTAGGTTTTGATTTTAGGCAGTCAATTAGCACTGCAAGAGGACAATGATCAGTTAGGGACCTACTACTGAATCCATGTTCAATTCACTTCTTTATTTCTTTAGTAAATAACATTACAGTTTACACCAATAAATTACTTATTATACTTTTAATACTTAAAAAACATTTAGGTATACAAAAAAATGTGACAGTGCTAAATTTACTCACTTACTTAAATAAATAACTAATAGACAAGTTGGTATAACACACTTTAAAACCTTGTTGGATACATACCAAATTGAATGATTAATAATACCTATCTATAGAACAGTGGTACACAATCACTGCGGGAACTGGTGAGATTCTCTGGTACTGAGAGTATGGATACCACAAGAAACTATAATGACACTACTACTATTATTCTCCATCTAATAATGTTATAGCTATGATTGAGTTAACTTATAAAAAATTACTAACAACATCCTCCAATTACAAAGTTGTTATGTAGTTTGGTAGATGTCATAATCGCAAAATTACATATTATAAAGTAGTTTTTATCTATTGAATTCACTTTAATTTGTAAAAAGATCTTTTACGCTTCATTGAATCAAATCAATTGATAAATGCAATGGCTGCTAATTGAAATGTGCATTCAGTAACAAATTAACATTTCTGCATAATATTAGACAACTCGTGGAACTGTGAAGTATGAGAAAGCAATTCATACTATAATATGAACTCACCCAGGACTGGAGTGTCATCTTGCAGCTCCATCAGTACTTTTCCTGATAGGAACTGGCCAGGGAAGTATAGAAGAGAGGTGTTATCAAACACTATCAGGAACTTTAGAAGCTTTCGCGGCATGTTGACGTCAAAATGCTGCGAAGTCTGTAAGTTAACAAGAGACTATCAATATGACAATGAAACTAGCAATAATTGAATCATTGCAGAAGCACTTTAAAAATGGTAAGTAATGTAGATATATTTCAATCCGGAAGTTTTTGAGTAAGACTGCGTTAGGTACACATCTGTAGAAAAACATTAATTAAGAATAAGTTTTGGTATTCCATGGGGTAATAAGAGGGAACCTTGTATGTACGAAATTTACGCCTACGGCGACATTATCCTTAATGTTTCGGCTATGTACAAAGTTGAGAAATATGCTAATCGAAGGCCATCAACTACATCTACACAACACCTACCTTTATTTCGTAAACGGCTAGCCTTTGAACGAATAATTCTATTTTGTAAAAGAAATATATCTTCAAATAATTATTGAACACGTCTAAATTGTTTCATTTAACTTGATTGAGCGTTAAAAATAAATAAAACAAAACTTTTACGAACTTTTAAAACTTTTTGTAAATGCACCTGACATGATGATGTGAATGTGTGTGCTGCAAGCTTAGATTATATGGCTGCAAGGGTGTGCTGTGATGTCATGTCAGTCAGTACACATTTGACATCTGACACATAGCTGTCATTTCATTTTGGACAGCTTTGATCTTTTGATTAAGTACGGTCCGAGTTAATCCAACATTTCTAAAGGCTTTCCTCTGCTCGTGTGATGAATCCCTTTTCTTTCCACTCACGAAGACTACTTTATAAACTTCGACGCAAATAAGAGTGCATGTGAGGAGAGAGCTGCGAGCTTGAAGGCTCCTTTACACACAGGCGGTACGAGCGGTATAGCAGACGGGCGGGCATCTGTATTGTACTGGTAAAGGCTCCTTTACACACAGGCGGTACGAGCGGTATAGCAGACGGGCGGGCATCTGTATTGTACTGGTTATATAAGAAGGGCTCACACAGGTCCGGTCGCGGTACTGCCGTACCGCCCTTTACCGCTCGTACCGCTCGTACCGCTCTACCGCTCGTACCGCCTGTGTGTGATGGAGCCTTTATATAAGAAGGGCTCACACAGGTCCGGTCGCGGTACTGCCCTACCGCCCTTTACCGCTCGTACCGCTCGTACCGCTCTACCGCTCGTACCGCCTGTGTTTGATGGAGCCTTCAAGGTTCCATCACACACAGGCGGTACGAGCGGAAAAGGGCGGTACGGCGGTACGGCAGTACCTGCACACACTGGCGCGGGCGCGGTCGGCGAACTCGGCGAACGCGACGTGGGCGGGGAAACAACGGATCCAGGGCTGCCATCAAATAAAAATTCATTGCCGTGTTTCTGATATGAAATTATTTTGATTCAACAGAACCACAATTTGAATTCCAGCTATCATAACAAACGCAAAGGCCGCAAATATTTCTGGTTATCAGCCTTAAAAGACATGGTCTTACAGGACGCAACTTTGAATAATTTAGTAATTTACAGTATTTGATGGCAACCCTAGATCGCGTGTCCGCCCGCCCGTCTGGACGCCACGCGGTCGGCGGGCGCGGTACGAGCGGTACGGGCGCGGGCATAGTTTTGCTACTGAGCACTTTCAAAGTTCTGCCGCTTCACACTAGGTGGCGTCATGCCGGTAGTTCTAATAGTGATGGGACAGTATTTCTGAATATGACAAAGTTATCGAAATGACATAATTACAAAATAATTTTCTACTACGTGGACACACGTAGGCAGTAAAATTTAATTTGCTTTCTATGCAATTCTCGAATCATCAGCAACTCTAGAAATAGATTTAAATACACGAATATATTATATGATTAGCAGGAATGTCCATTAGGGGGACATCTTACAGACGGTTTCTAACTCGAAACTAAAAAATGCTTGTCATACCGCTGCCAGAGACTGATAAACTAAAAACAATCCTGCTGTGAAAGAAGAGGTGATTCAGATCATCACATATGAACAACTTTTACTATGGTGCCAATCCGAAATAGAGGAAATATCAGCTGTTTTATACATTTTGTTGATTCCGAACGGCAATTATGTGTGGAACAGCAATTTTTTTCTTGTATTCTATGATGTTAGAATGGCTCTAACATAGAATAGAAAGAAAATAAATCTATACTTACTACTTACTAATTACTCTTAATAATTTTATAATTAGAAACAAGACATTTATTGTATTTTTACTAATAATTCTGAAGGCGTAAGTAAATCAGACAATAATAATTTGTTTATCCATAGTTACACAAAGCATATTTAAATGTGTATTGTTACTACAATATCTCATAATCAATGCATCTTTATAGTCCATGGTGGGTGCTTGTGTAGTCTACTGTCTGTAGAACTAATAGTTATTACTATGCCGCAATTCAATTTTTCTCGTCTCTTCACCGTTTACTATGAGAAAACGAAATTAAAATAAAAGGTCGTGGTCAATTGAACAAAATCACAACTGACCGCAAAAGCGCCATAGAGCTGTTGGGGCTCCATCCAAACATTTCGTCGCTTAAATTCTATAGGGCCACAATTAAAAAAAGTCGAATTTCCACTTTAGTGTAAAAATCGCGATAAACAAGGTAGTTTTTCATAATGAGAAGACACTCGCATAAATTGGACAGTAAATACGACTAAAATTCACAAGTGCCTGTTTCGCATAAAACTACGTTGGCGCCAAAGTTCCGAGCAAAACGGCCATTTTGTTAGTTGCGACCCGCCAGTCAACGCAAACGCACGTCTCTTGTATTCGAAACAGCCACAACTTAAAAAAAATTGCTAAATGTCCATTAAAGTTATACTGTAAAGTGCCATATTTTGAAATGAGTCTGTATTGACTATAAAATTCACGTAAGTACACTATTTTTTTTTCAATTCAATGATGCTATTTTGAAATACGTCCGTATTGAATATAAGATGAAGATATAATTCTACATTGCCATATTTTGAAATCCGTCTGTATGGACTATAAATAAACATTCTGCCATTGTGTATCAAAAAACGCATTGTTTTTATTTGTCTTAGTATTTTTGTGGTTTTTACATATTTTGTCACAATTCTCCTCAATATATCAACTGAAAGGGCTTGATTAGTAGAATACTAAACACTATTCTAAATTTCAAATCCAAGATGACCGCCACTACAAAAAGGCGATTTTCTTTTCACAACTCCTTCAATATGGGTATCAAATGAAAGAGTGTGACAGCGACTAGTAGTATAATGTAACTACACTATATTGAAAGGGAATGAAGCATAGTAATTTATACGAAATAAAAACTTGACTGTAGGGGTCTTTAAATTTAAAGTTAAATTACTTGTTTGGTTCGTTACGCTCAAAATAGTTATTTTTTTAATAATATTTTCAGAATGGAGAATAGAGTTAAAAAAAATTTGAGGATGATTACGAATAAAAGTCAGGCTCAGATGATAGAAGATAAAGATAAAGACTCTAATGATTCTTATAGTACGAATTCCATTGCCGACAGTCAGCATAATCTCAGTTTTTCAATTCTGGACGATGACAATGACAGCTTTGAGTCTGTAGTAAAAATACTATGGGAAGGCCACAAAATAATATCACTATTGAAGAAAGTGATAAAAATACTGATACAGATAGTGAGTCAACTACATCAACAAGCTCAGACAGCAGTACATCCGATTTTTCATCTGATGACAGTGTGAAAGATTCCGATTTTCAAATTGCATCTATAGTAGACGATACAGAGAGTGATAATGAATTGCATGAGTCTCAACGTCAAGTCTTATTATCTAAACCTGTACGATCGTCATCTGAATGAAAAGACACTAGCTAGAATTGAAAAGGATAGAGACAAGGAAAAAGTTAGCGAAAACTACATCGTGGCAGTATACGACCTTCAAGCAGTTATGCCGTGCCCAAAAGGCGAAGTTTCGAACTTTTAATATGTTTCCAAGATCAATCTTCTACACTTCACAATAACCGAACTCGTCACGAACAAGACTACTTGTTACGTCTGGTATGAAAGAGAAGGTTCTCGTGGTGTAAACGAAATTGGGTCGTGCGTCTATTCTTACCTCAAAGACCTAAATGAGAAGGCAAAGGACAGCTTCGAGGATATCTTTTACTCAGATAATTGTTGCGGTCAACAGAAGAACAAAGAAGGATGCGCGAGCCCATACATACCAGGACCTGTTATATACGAACAGACTAATTTTTCCTCACTTATTTTCTAAGAATGATATGTTCACCAATGTGATTTATGACGCTTCTAAAACTGTTCAAATATGTACAATTTGGCTAAAATTGAATATAAAATAAGAAAAAACGAAAACAATTTTCAAGCTATAAGTACCTATTTATAGACATTTATACACACTAAAGATTATGGATTGCCAGGTTTGTTATGTTCAGAGTGCTAAAATGGTGCTCGATTTTAAAAACTTGATGTCATGTTTTTTTAGTCAATATTGTCTCAATGATATTTATATTGATTTTTAAAACAGTGCATGTCATCTTGTCTGTAATATCAGATTACTTTTTAGAGTTCATCGATTTATAGGACGTTGTCACGTCAAAAAAATCAATGTCTAGGACTGATATAAAAGAAAATGAAAAATGGAATGATAAAGAAAATTCGGTATTCATCCATTTCATTAGCAAAAGTACAAGAACCGCAACTATAAGTTAAGAATATAAGTAAAGCAGCTATTCGAACCTCGGCTGCAGCCTGCGGATGCAGGTTGCGAATGGAGGTAGCAAACACATGAGCCGCTGCTTGTATCCGCAGTTGGGAATGATTCCGATGCTGGTTGCCTACGTCGTACATCGCAGGTACGTTGGACTTGTTTAAACATGCTAACAACACTTGCAGCCGAGGCTCGGTAGCACATGCTGCCGCAGCCGTGTTCGGAATCTTTTTGTAGAAATTCATACAACTACGTAGATAACCAGAGCCCTTAGTCCAGGTTTTGTGTTGTTTACTTAAACTTTTGCGCTCGGGTGCTCCCCTCCATACATTTTGGTTAGTTCTTCATCGTTTCGGCCAAAACAAAAATGTATAGGGCAATATCGAACAGATGTAATTTCAATTTATGTGTAAATCTGGACTAACGCCTCAGTTGTGTAGCCACAGCCGGCCTAGTGCAGCTGCTGCAAGTGTAGTAAAGCTAGTGATAGATTCGAATAGCACCCTTAAGGATTATTACGAGTAATATTAAAATTGCCACGAATTTCTCGGATAACTTCAACTACTGCTTTTTGTTTTTAGTAGTAAAGTATATGATAAAAAGTACATATAAAAATAATAAGAATATTCTTTCTTTTTGATAATCTTTTAGTATACAAAAATGTATGTTTCTATAAAAATGTATAATAACATCTCAGTTTGTAAATATTACGGGCTAAAACGAGTTAACGCAGGATTATGTGCCAATAGTTAAAAAAGAAAATAATTATTACATCAACACGTCAACATTTCCAAAATTGCTAAGTCTGGATACGAGAACGAAGTCTGGCAACACTAAATACGTCATCTGATTGACTGAATTTGACATTTCCTTTTTTTTTGACAGCAACAGTAATAAAATATTGATATTTTTTTTCAAATAATTCGCCCATTTTTGGACACTAAAGCCTTTAAGACCATACCGCCACTTCTTATGTATGTAATCCGTAATGTAAAAACAATAAAAAAATCATTGTAATTTTTCTGGTCGGTTAATTTTAACTAGTGATATGAAAACAGCAAAAAATCCCTATATTTTTGAAGCACATATCATTTTTAGAAAATATGTTTGGTTTTTTTCTAACAAAAAAAAAATAAAAAATATTGACAGGTTAATTCCGTGCATCCTTCTTTATGTTGGCCATGTATCAGTATGCGGTGAACAAATTGGACAAGCTCATCAGTGTTACGCATAAATTTTTGATCAAAGGCCACACTCAGAATGAGGGCGATGCTGTTCACTCAACTATCCAACGAAATATCTCGCGGGCGTTGAAATCATCCCCTATATACGTACCGGATCAATACATAACCCTGATCAAAACAGCAAAAAAGAAAGGTGAGCCTTACACTGTCAACGAGCTAGAACATGGGAGATTTTATGATTTGAAATCTCTGTGTATTGAAAATTACACTACTGCCGAAGATGGGACAAAAATTAAATGGACAGATATAAAAGTAATGAAAACTGGGGATGTTAACAAATTTTCATTCAAAACTTCTTATGAAGATAAAGAGTTAAAGGAAGTAAATGCATGTAAAAAACGGCAAATCAGTGGATTTAGAACCACTGATTTAAAAAAGCTGTATACACGAAAACTCCAAGTGCCAGCAAAAAAGAAACAGGGTATACTTAATCTTATCGATAAAAATGTGATACCAAAATATTATGAGGCTTTTTATAGCCAACTTTAAAATTCGAAGATATTTATAATCTTTTGGCACAATTTTGTCACATTGTGTAGGTTGATATTATTTTAATACTCATACCTATTCAATGATTACCTATTCAATGACTTGATTAAGATTGTTAACAAGCAATAGTTCTAAAATAAAATGGATCTCCTTATTTCCTAATTAAAAATCTTAAAGACTTATTAGTATTAGATGATGGCTGTAATTTGTGTAGTGCAATGTTTAAATTGACATAGTTTGGTTTATTTGTAGAATGTTTTGGTTTGGTTACCATTGTACCATCACAATATTAGGCAACTATTAGTTCCATGTTCATAAATGATTAGTTTAAGGCTGATTACCTATACGTTATTTTAAAATATGTCAAAGTCTTATTGGTATTAAATGATCCCTGTAATTTTGTGTAATGTTTTTTGATAGTCTTAATTTTATTTCAAGAAGTTTTTGATTAATTTACCATTGTAGGTACCTTCTAAATATTAGTCAACAATCAGTTCCTAGTTCATTAATAATAAGTAAAAAGGTGATTTCTTATAATTATTCTCAAAACTAATTTATCTTTTCTGATTTTTGTCTAAAAATATGTGTATGGTTGATGTGATTGTGTTTGTTTGTTTATATCGTTATTTGTGCTAATTTTTAGAAGTTTTTGATTTTGTTACCTCGGTAATACAATTATTTTAATTTCTGATTACTACTTTTTTGTTAAAAAAAGGAAATACTAATAAAAAGTTATTTTTGTATGAAATGTGGCTGTTTTATTCAAAAAAGCATATCCAATCTTTATAATATTTTATATACAAAAGGGCCTTATGTGCATTTTTACGCGTCTCTGTCAATATTATAATACAATTATATATACGTGAATGTGCAGTTTAAAATAACGCATTGATTGGTAGTACATTTATTTGTTTATGTTAAGAAACTTATTCAAAAATCGAAAAATTTAAAGTCAAAATCTTTGATTGGCTCTACTGAAAAAAGTGATTTTTTGAGTTGTGACCCTATAGAATTTAAGCGACGATTTGGTTACGTCAAACTTCAGCCAAAAGAGTGAACAACTACTGGCGTACCCGTCAGGCCTGCTATGGCCCCGCGCGATCTGTCTGCGGTCGAGACGCGGGCAATTGTTTACAAACGCGAGCCGCGACCGGTCCTGTGTGAGCCCTTCTTAGACAACTAGTACAATACAGATGCCTGCTCGTCCGCTATACCGCTCGTACCGCCTGTGTGTAATGGAGCCTTCAAGGCTTCATATACGGTTTATTCCCACTGTGACTACAAATCTTACTACCAGTAGCAAGAACGGTAAATGAATAACCGTTGTTACTACTGCAGTTGAAAGTTGTTAGAACAGTAAAAATAAATTACCCGTGTTACTACCGTAAAAGTAAAATAACAAAAAGAAACAAAATATGACCTATCATGCTAGAGTTTGACAGCTGTCACTATAACTCTTGTCATGCAACTAGTATTCATTCCAGAAAGATAAAGTGTATAGTCGTGGTTGATAAGCGTAGGTGTCGTTTTTCATTTTTTGGGTTGTATATTTCAAAATTGGCATCTATTTTGGAATTAAAGATGGCGGACGTCACTTTTTTTAAAAGGCCTTAAGTCATCTTTACGTTCAAAATAGATGCCATTTTTGAAATTTACACCCCCAAAAACCTAAAAAACGACACCAATGACGACTTTTTGCGAAAAGTAACATACGTTATATTTAATTTCAAAATGGATGCCATTTTTGAAATCTACAACCCAAAAAATTAAAAACGACACCCACGCTTAGCAACCACGACTATACACCTATTTACATCCAGCATGTTTAAGAAATATGTCCAGCATAGTCACCCTTCTACACTTCTTTGTGTACACCATAGTACGCCATTTGCAATCGACGGTGATACCCTGGTCAAAAATAAAAAATAACCATTAATCATAAAGTAGGGATATTCATACAAAATAAATGTCAAACTGTTTTATTACCATCTATTCGCAATTTTAACTAAAATCTTATCAAACTACATTGTCATAAAAACTAAGAAATGCTTAAGACAGTCGCGGCTTTACAGGTAATAATTCTACCATACATAAGTGTCGTTTCGAAATGGCAATAGTGCGAGTGGGACACCCTCATCACTTTGGGAAGTCTCACTCGGCACATCGTCTCTCTTACGTCATTTCAAAAGAATATATGTTGCAACGTGTTAAGGTTGAATTTTCCTAAGCTAACTAAGCTATCTGTGCGCAATTCAGAGCCTTTAAGGCTCCATCACACACAGGCGGTACGAGCGGTAGAGCGGTACGAGCGGTACGAGCGGTAAAGGGCGGTACGGCAGTACCGCGACCGGACCTGTGTGAGCCCTTCTTATATAACCAGTACAATACAGATGCCCGCCCGTCTGCTATACCGCTCGTACCGCCTGTGTGTAAAGGAGACTTTATATACAAAATCCTTGCGTAGTATCTAGTATCTATAGTTGTCTGTGGACTAGTCTGTACTGCCAATGGACGCTGAACGAACTTCTCTTATTGGTCTGTGGCTGAACGTTTGAGCAGCTGACGGATTTGTTTTTAATTTAAATACAATTATTTAAAATATAAATCGCAATAAATGTTAGTTGCTGTGTTTAATTCTAAGTGTAAATTAAACAACCAAAATGCCAAGTGAAATGATAACTTTACAACTCGGCCAATGTGGTAATCAAAGTGAGTGATATTGTTATGGTTCTGCTATCAGCGGTTATTTTAAAATTGTTACGCCTTTAATAATTATTTAATTGCTCACCAGTTGGCTTCGAGTTTTGGAAGCAGCTCTGCATAGAGCACGGAATATCTCCAGAGGGCATATTGGAAGAATTCGCCTCAGCTGGTTCTGACAGAAAAGATGTGTTTTTTTATCAGGCTGATGATGATCACTATATACCAAGAGCAGTGCTCCTCGATTTGGAACCTCGAGTCATTAACACCATCTTGACATCACCTTACGCTAAGGTAATTTTTCTACTATTTAAAAAGTAAAACCTGGCTCTAACTCCATAACAATTGCTGCTTTTCCTAGTGTTTCCAAGAAGGTTTAACCAAACAATACATTAATTCTTAAAATGTATCCTGATACTTTATAGTGCCACAAATGGCTTCAGTGTAATAAAAAATTTAATATTAACTATTAAGTTTCTGTCTGCATTCTCTTTTTATAGCTGTATAATCCAGAAAATGTGTACTTGTCCAAACATGGTGGAGGAGCGGGCAACAATTGGGCGTCTGGCTATGCCCAGGGAGAAAAGCTTAATGAAGAAGTGTTTGATATCATCAACAGAGAAGCAGATGGCAGCGATAACTTGGAGGTATGATTCTGCAATTTTATTTATTATGCATAATATTTTCAGCCTATTCACTGGCCTTTGCCCTGCAGTGGGACGATAACGGTTAAAATAATAAATTATTAACTGTTGTTATTTAGCTGTAGGAATTCAAATACAAGAAACAGAGAAGAACTTTGTTGTTTTGTTGGATGTTGTGGTCACAGTTTCTAAAGTTCTAAAACTCCTATAGATATTAAAGGACATGTCCACAAAATGTATGGAGGCTGGTATAATAATAATCAAAAATTCTAACCACAACTCTCATTACATATTGAGAAAGTTCATATTTTTCTGCATCAGTTAAAACCAAAAAAGAGCCCACTGTTTCTTGTTAAAATTAATTTTGAATCTATTAGGATAAATACATATATTTAGCTTAATAGATAATTTATCTCTATCAACCCTGATTATACTTAATCATCTCCAAATTGTTAAATAGAAGCATTTTTACCCATTAAACACAGTTTTTAAGTGTTTTTTTTGTCACATTATACATACAACTGGTCACACTGGTAGGTTTTTCATTTTTGATATTAGCAAAAATAAGAGTTGAATGTGGAAGAATCTGCTATGAATGCAAGTAACATAACGATAGAAGCACTGTATTATTGCTAAACTGGAAAAAAATATAAAGCTGTATTATTTTTCACATTTAAAAAAAAACGGAAGGATAAAAAAATCTAAATGAAATATTTTTGAGAAGCGCATAAATCAAGCTTTCAAATGATGTATATACACTTAGTTCAACTTTTCTCTGAACTTTTTTTACCACTTGTGGACGTCACCTTTTCAATGTTTTTAAACACATTTTAAAGCAATTTAGAGAGTTGAGCTTAGAAGGAAGGATATTATTTTAATCTATAAAGAATATCTTTTAGTCAATGCATTAATACATCCTGCTGAAATCTTATTATCATTCCAATTTCACAAAATTCTTATTTCAACTTGCCAGTAGGTACCTATTTCTCTTCAATTAATTTTGGGGCATTTGCAATCAGTTTAACCCATATGGACCCGCTGTGCCCAAGCGAGGACACTTTTCAAAGTACCATTATTGTTTAATATTCATGTTTCTAGTTGATTTTTAATGTAAGCAGTAGTTCATATTAGTATTTTTATATGTTACAAACTATAAAAGTATGTTTAATAGTGTTTTGTAGTGTTCTTCTAAAGCTGTTTCGTACACCACAGATAATGCAAAGTGATTATTTTTTATTTTTAACTTTTTCTTTAATATTATTTTATTTTTTTACTTGAAAACATTAAATATACTGTAACCTATAAAATAAAATTATATTGCTATGAAAATCTTCAGTATTCATATGATAAGGAGTAGTTTTATATTAGTGCCCCTAATTGGGGCCAATAATGGGCACAGTGGAGGTAAATTATTCATATTTTTGTTGATAAGTCAATTTCGTATAAACAATGATCCTAAGGATATTCTATGGCTGTCATGTTGTATGGGTCTGAATGGGTTAATTGTTTATTGAGAAACAAACAAATAACCTCAGTTACAAATACAAATAATTGTTGTTACATTTTTGTAAAACCAACCTAGATAATATAATTGATCAACTTGTTTGCGTGCTAAAAATTGAATAATATATTTTGTAATTTGCAACTGATACATGTGAATATTATTTTAGGGTTTTGTGTTGTGTCACTCGATCGCCGGAGGCACGGGGTCGGGGATGGGCTCCTACATCCTGGAGCACCTCTCCGACAGGTTCCCCAAGAAACTCGTGCAGACCTACAGTGTGTTCCCCAACCTGGACGAAATAAGGTTAGTCAAAAACTATACCTACCTAAACCTTTAACAAAGACTTCTTGCTGCTATTAATACATATTTAAGGTTTTAATAACGGCCTTTTATGGGCTAACAGAATAAAAATGATTTATTGAAAAACACTTTAACACACAAAGCTTCTGAAGCAGCTGAACTGCCAGCAGTTAAGTCTAGCCTATAGTATTATTATAACAAAATTATAGTCAAAGTTTTCAACACAACTGGACTACAATTTTGCAAAAAAGACTGTTGCAAGTTGAAGATGTTTACTGGATCTGTTTGTGGCATCGCTAAAGATTAGTGTGACCTGACCTGACTAATCTACTCAGTGTGAACTTCAAGGCTTATCTTATTTTTTCCCATGGTCCTACTAGTAGTACTTCTGGTAGGACCACAGGTAACAAACAATTCTAAACCTTGATTCCCAGTGACGTAGTGGTGCAGCCGTACAACTCCCTCCTGACTCTCCGGCGGCTGACAGAGAGCGCGGACTGCGTGATGGTGCTGGACAACACGGCGCTCAACCGGATCGCCAGCGACCGCCTACATATCAAGAACCCCTCGTTCGCGCAGATCAACACGCTCGTGTCTACCATCATGAGTGCCAGCACTGCTACACTGCGGTAAGTGACGTAGTCATATAGATATACAACTCTCCGGCGGCTGACGGAGAGCGCGGACTGTGTGATGGAAGGAAAAATGAAAGGTTCCTATGGAAAAGCACAAAAATAAAAAAAACCAGCGGGCGAAGCCGCGGGCAAAAGCTAGTTAATAATAAAATTAATGTTTTTGTGCAGATACCCGTCATACATGAACAATGACCTGATCAGTCTGGTGGCACCACTGATCCCCACCCCGCGACTGCACTTCCTCATGACGGGCTACACGCCGCTCACGGCTGACCATGAACTCAACACCGTCAGTAACGTACGTATTACAAGGTCGGCCGGCTCGGGCAGGCGCCGGATCGGGTGGAAACCGTCTCGTTAACGACCTCTCTTAGGCTAAGAACTCACGGAGCGGTTTTTGCCGCGCCCGCCGTAGTTGCGAGCCCGCAGCTTCTGTAGAATACAGATATATGTAAAAAAATTAAAATAGATTGCTTGCGTATGTTTGCGGCTCCCGCTACACCGGCGGGCAACTAGTAGAATCGCGCGGGCCGCTGTCAACCGCAGCGTCGGCCATTTGCAACCGCGCGCTCTGCGTTCGTTTGGCGGTCTGATTTTCAACGGATCGTTTAACCACACGTTTTGCGATCATCATTCATCGCCCATCACGTTTGCTATAATCTCAACCGCGACGGCTGCGTCAAATAACGGGTCGCGTGAGTATAGACATAAAACCGCTGTTCCGCCAACGCGGCGGGCACGGGAAAAAACCGTTCCGTGAATTCTTAGCCTTAGAATATACCTACGTGTAGTTGGGTAACTGCTGTAAGTGTAGCATTTGCTTGCAGGCACCGAAGATCCGCAAGACGACCGTCCTGGACGTGATGCAACGACTGCTGCAGCCAAAGAACATGATGGTGTCACTCAGCCCCGACCGCACCAACCAGCACTGCTACATCTCCATACTCAACATTATACAGGTATAGTTCATTCATTCAGGATTTAAGAGCGCGGCTCTTGTCGGTGGAACAACTTCTATGTCTCGCGGTCTTCCGCCAGTGTCTTCACCTCCCTGTGCGACATGACATCTACCTTTGATCTGATCTAAAACAGACCTCCTCCCTTTACTTTTTTTCCTTCTACTTTTCCTACTATTTTATTTATTCTTCTACAAGTATAGTTACATAAATAAACTAGCTTAAAACCCGCGGCTTCGCTCGCGTTGTCTTAGTAAATAGGTACTTACTTAAAATGAAAATAGCCCGCGGTTTGATCTACGTTGTCTTTGTACTTGCTTACAATAATATCTAATAGTCCGCGATTTGGCCCACTTTGGGACACCTTACACGTGACCTCTAAACCCAAACTAAGCAAAGCTTGTGTTTTGGATGCCAGAGACTGATATACTACATAATTATAGAATTTTAGATTACAGAATATTGATATCGCAACGAACGATGCACCAACCAGCACTGCTATGTCTCCATACTCAGCATCATATAGGTCCACGCAACGTTCGCCACGGTTAGTCTTCGGATGGGTGACCGAATAGGCGAATATGCTTCACAGGCATCATTAAATTTGAATCGGCAATTACAATAGTTTGGTTTGAATCGCACTATGCCCGGGAGGTGAGAGTAAAAAAAATGCAAGCATTTTCTAAAAGCTGAATCTTTGGTATTACGTGGCTAGTTATGGGATAGTGTTGAAATCGCCTGAAGGCTACTAACATGGCTAAACGGTTGAAACAACCAGGACCTACAATTTAACTTGTCATACGAGGCAAGGTCGCGCTCTGTTGGAAATGCTACATGCGGTCACCTATCCGAAGACTGACCTTGGCAGACAACATGCTAGTAAATGGCAAATAGAAGGAACGAATCAATCTGAAACACCATTTATCTGTACTCTATTTTAGTGGAATAAATATTTCATTTCATTTCATTTCATTTGGCAAACGTTGCTTAACTTCGGTTGTCGCTAAGAAACACCTAGTCAAATTACGATACGAGCTCTACATTAGGAACATCAATCCTCAGAGGTGCGTTTACGCACTCCAGAATAAGTCTAAAAATTAACCTGGTTATGTTTAGGGCATCCGTCAGGAGAGCTGGGATTGGTCATAGCTCTAGAGCTATGACGCTGTTCACGGATGCTCTTCAGAATAAATTTTATCCAGCATAAAAATTAAAATTATCTGGAGTGCGTAAACGCACCCCTGTGGTTATAAAATCTGCCCATTTACCTCAAGTGTTGATTGCAATAACATTTAACATGTTATACAATATTAAGTTCATTGGTCCATTACGGCGTGTGACTAAACGCTAGCTGGCGGAGCACGCGAGCAGATCCAATCAGAATGTACCATAAAATGCATTACTTCCTCAATTAGTTCAATTTCACGCCTTTTTCGCTGCCGTTCTAATTTACTAACTAGAGTTTGTGCAAAAAGAGAACCGTCGTGGCGTTACGGTGAACTAACAATAAGATTTTAATGAGCAGCCAAGGTACTGGATACTTGGTAGACGCGAGTCTACTGATGAAAACCGAATTGGTGTCTACCAAGTATCAAACACTTTTAGTTGTATTAGCAATGACAGAGCAGTGTTGTCAACGTAACAAAATTAGTAATGTGACGCAGTAGGTATGCCGCGCGGTAATGAGCTAAGTGCGAGATTTATGGTTATATGACTAGAACGAGATCAGTCTTTGTTTGCCGCCTATTGTTTAGTTTTTTTGTTTGGGTGTTTACGTATTTGAGAACGAATTGCGAATTATCTCGTAGGTTCGAGACTGTAGGAAATAACGGATATAAATACGCCGGCCGACCCTTGGGGATCAGTTATTCGTTTACCGTCGAAGCGATAACATCTCGTGTTTAAGTGCAGTACCAGTGATTGTGAAGTCACTAGTTTGTATGAATATCAGTGCCAGTGTGAAGTGTTTGTGCGAACAGTTGTGTCGTGCGTATCGTGATTTTGTGCAATAAAGTGCAAAGTGAATAATCGGCGTTTTAACTGACAGTAATATGGCACCCGGGCGACCTCACCTACGACGCTTCTCTTTTTGCACTAACTCTATTATCGACTAGGCATTTTCATCATTATAATAGTTGATTAATTTTGCTATTGTATTAGTGATTTTTATATATTTTAATACTGCCTACACAGGCCTACCCACGAAAGGCGATTGGGAAATATCCACAATGTTGACAAATTGTAGGTTGACACTTCATGGATTTGATTTGAATTATGGATTCACGTTCATAACGATACTGAGTCGAGCGTTCACCCATCCTCGATCTTCCATCCATCCATTCATCAGCGATAGGAGATACGCTGCTGGAAATAGGCCTCCCCTATGGATTTCCAATCTGTAATGCCGGTTGAAAGCCTGCATCCTGCGCGTTCCTGCGGACTTAATTTTATCGTCAGTCTATCTAGTCGGTGGACATATTACGCTGTGCTTGCCGGACGTGATCTCCATTCGAGAACTTTATGGCCTCATTGACCATCAGTTCTTAAAACTGTTCCCTGCCCACTGCTATTTTAAGTAGCTAATCCGCTGGGCTATGTCTGTAACTTTGGTTCGTCTGTGGATCTCCTCAACCCCGATACGATTTCGCAGACAACTCCCCGATACTAATAAACTTTTATATTGTTACGAGATGGGATCTTTGATATAAGCAGTAAAATGCCGATTTATCCCTTTTTGCACTTTATTGCACAAACTTCACAGAATCACAAATACATGACACAATTTCGCAAAAAAACACACTGGCACTGATATTCACACACACTAGTCACTGAATAATGCACTGACACGAGATGCTTTCACTACAAAGGTAAAACAAACACTGTCCCGAACGAAAGCTCATCGTGCTATTTATATCTGACATCTGTCTCTGTCTGCAATCCACTAGATTATTCGACGCTATTGTTTCGACAAAGCAGTAAACAACATCAAAGTTCTCGAACCCTATTGTTCTTCAATAAAAAAACACCAACAGAAAAACTAAAGAAAGGACGGTAGACAAATAGCCGCAGCTTATGTCATAGTTACATGACGTCCATGCGTAAACAACGCAGATTAGGTCGTAGTTACTGCGCGGGCCTACCGCGTGACAAAATTATTACATAGTCCATAAAATCCATAACACAACAGTTTCTAATGGAAAATGTCTAATTTTTTCAGGGCGAAGTAGATCCGTCACAAGTTCACAAATCTCTCCAAAGAATTCGAGAAAGAAAACTCGCCTCGTTCATACCTTGGGGTCCAGCTTCCATACAGGTAAAGTAATAATGGCTCATGTTTTTTTATTTATTTTGTATTGGTTTGCATTTGACTATACACTTGTGTTACTACTGCCCGATGTTAAGCAGGCGGTTTAGGGTGTAGCACGCTTACGTCTGTACCAGCCTTTTTAGTAGTCCACTGCAGGACATAGGCCTACCCACGAAGGGTGATTGGGCCATATCCACCACGCGGGCCCAGTGCGGGTTGGTGGATTCACATACGCCATCGAATTTCTTCTACGGACGTATGCAGGTTGCCTCACGATGTTTTCCTTCACCGAAAAGCCTGTGGTGTTAAATTCCGTACATAAATTCCAAAGAATTCATTGGTACGGAACCGGGGATTCGAACCCACGACCTCTCGATTGTAAGGCGGGTGTCACTACCTCTTGACCACCACGGCAAAACGCTTACCTAGAAGATACCTATTTACACGAGATTTGAAGACACCCACGTTGTACTTTAGCGGGAAGACAGATCCAGGCATAGCGTTTCACATTCTAGCTGTTCGTATGAGGTAGGTATGTGGAACAGAAACGCTTGGTTCTAACGCGCGGTATGTTCGCTATAAAAGGGTGGTCGCGTCTGTCTAGCCGAACGATAGATGTTTTCAGCAATTGATATTTCTAATCAATTAGCATCCTTTTAGGGCCTTATTGTGTACATCAAAACTAACAACTTTTGTTTTACGACTTTCGTCAAAACTCAAAAAACAATTTGTTGTTCCATAGAAAAATTTTGTTCACCAGCGACAAAATGTATGGAACAGCTGATTTTTATTTTTGAGTTTTGACGAAAGTCTTATAACAAAAGTTGTTAGTTTTGATGTACAGAATAAGCCCCTAGGAGGATGCTAATAGATTAGAAATATCCCTGTATATTTCACTGGTTGCCTGGTAGATATCGCGGTGCCATTTGTGGCACTAATTTTAGATGTAGGTACAATACTTTGTACCTTCTGTTTTAGTTGTTATGTCTGTCTGTTTATTTTGAACGCAACATTTTATTTGCGCAGCAGTTTTTTAACCCAGCAGTGGGATAAAGAAGCCTGATAATGATGTTCAAGATTTTTGAAGTCGAAACGAGATGTCAATATAGTTCTATTGCATCCGGCAGCCTTTTTCTGGACAATTACTAACGCGCGAAGTCGTTTCGCTTAGTTTTTACGTAAGTCCAGTAAGTAAGTAAGTTCGTATAGGCCGGGTGGCTAGCCCTGGTGTCAGAGTTTTACGGCCGCCTGAAGGCCTCTGACATGGCTAAACGGTTAAAACAACCAAGTAAGTCCAGTGAAATGTTTTCAAAATAAAATGTGTGAAAATCAATGACCTTTCACAAATAGAGACGTTATACTCATTAAAAATAGCCCTAAAACGTGGCAAAATTCTGTTGTAGGTACTTAGAATATATGTATGCAGCATGATTTCCATTACTTATTAGCAGAGTTTAAAACCCAGTTGTTATAAAGAGATAACACAGGTTCACAGAAAGTTCGCCTTTTACGTGAGACGCGTGTAACGTCGGCACAAGACAAGGCGCGACTGACTTGACTCAAGCTAATTAGCTTGACTTGAGTTCGCCACGCTAAGCGGAGTATAACGAATCTACCTCAGTTTATAAGATCATTGGTGTAAATCATGTTATTTCCCGTAATCCAAGTTTTGAATTTCATTGTAAACATTCCAGGTGGCTCTATCGAGAAGGTCGCCGTACGTGCAAGCTACCCACAAAGTTTCTGGCCTCCTGCTCGCTAATCACACAAACATATCGTCTGTAAGTAAACTGTAATGATGTTTATTTTTTAAATTAAATGACTTAGTTAATTTATCATAAACTAACAACACAATTATATAAAATAAAGTAAAAAAAAATATATCAATTTGTTTTGATTCTAGGGCCACTTTGTTTTTTTTTTTATTTCGAATAGTTTCGCGTTTGACTACTCACTGCCACTTATCACTCATCGCGATAAATCAAACATTTGGGCTATAGCGATCTTTGAAGCCAAATCATCGCCAAGTGTTTTGATGAATACTCGTATTTCACGATGATATTCGCGAATAGTTTCAATGCGAAGTCGCGTTGTGTGGTCTTGAAAGTTTATTTTGCTGTCCCCAGCTGTTCGACCGGTGCCTGCAGCAGTACGACAAGCTGCGCAAACGTGAAGCGTTCTTGGAAGTGTTCCGCAAAGAGCCCATGTTCAAGGAGTCGCTGAAAGAGTTCGACGAGTCACGCGCCGTCGTCGACGAACTCGTGTCCGAGTACCAGGCGGCCGCCACTCCCGACTACGTGCACTGGAACCCAGGTATATGTTCGAGTCGACGGACCCGTGTCCGAGTACCAGGCGGCCGCCACTCCCGACTACGTGCACTGGAACCCAGGTATATGTTCGAGTCGACGGACCCGTGTCCGAGTACCAGGCGGCCGCCACTCCCGACTACGTGCACTGGAACCCAGGTATATGTTCGAGTCGACGGACCCGTGTCCGAGTACCAGGCGGCCGCCACTCCCGACTACGTGCACTGGAACCCAGGTATATGTTCGAGTCGACGAACTCGTGTCCGAGTACCAGGCGACCGCCACTCCCGACTACGTGCACTGGAACCCAGGTATATGTTCGAGTCGAAGAACTCGTGTCCGAGTACCAGGCGGCCGCCACTCCCGACTACGTGCACTGGAGCCCAGGTATATGTTCGAGTCGACGAACTCGTGTCCGAGTACCAGGCGACCGCCACTCCCGACTACGTGCACTGGAACCCAGGTATATGTTCGAGTCGAAGAACTCGTGTCCGAGTACCAGGCGGCCGCCACTCCCGACTACGTGCACTGGAACCCAGGTATATGTTCGAGTCGACGGACCCGTGTCCGAGTACCAGGCGGCCGCCACTCCCGACTACGTGCACTGGAACCCAGGTATATGTTCGAGTCGACGAACTCGTGTCCGAGTACCAGGCGACCGCCACTCCCGACTACGTGCACTGGAACCCAGGTATATGTTCGAGTCGACTGATCCGTGTCCGAGTACCAGGCGGCCGCCACTCCCGACTACGTGCACTGGAACCCAGGTATATGTTCGAGTCGACGGACCCGTGTCCGAGTACCAGGCGGCCGCCACTCCCAACTACGTGCACTGGAACCCAGGTATATGTTCGAGTCGACGGACCCGTGTCCGAGTACCAGGCGGCCGCCACTCCCGACTACGTGCACTGGAACCCAGGTATATGTTCGAGTCGACGGACCCGTGTCCGAGTACCAGGCGGCCGCCACTCCCGACTACGTGCACTGGAACCCAGGTATATGTTCGAGTCGACGGACCCGTGTCCGAGTACCAGGCGGCCGCCACTCCCGACTACGTGCACTGGAACCCAGGTATATGTTCGAGTCGACGAACTCGTGTCCGAAAACAAGGCGGCCGCCACTCCCGACTACGTGCACTGGAACCCAGGTATATGTTCGAGTCGACGGACCCGTGTCCGAGTACCAGGCGGCCGCCACTCCCGACTACGTGCACTGGAACCCAGGTATATGTTCGAGTCGACGAACTCGTGTCCGAGAACCAGGCGGCCTCCACTCCCGACTACGTACACTGGAACCCAGGTATATGTTCGAGTCGACGAACTCGTGTCCGAGTACCAGGCGGCCGCCACTCCCGACTACGTGCACTGGAACCCAGGTATATGTTGGAGTCGACGAACTCGTGTCCGAAAACCAGGCGGCCTCCACTCCCGACTACGTACACTGGAACCCAGGTATATGTTCGAGTCGACGAACTCGTGTCCGAGTACCAGGCGGCCGCCACTCCCGACTACGTGCACTGGAACCCAGGTATATGTTCGAGTCGACGGACCCGTGTCCGAGTACCAGGCGGCCGCCACTCCCGACTACGTGCACTGGAACCCAGGTATATGTTGGAGTCGACGAACTCGTGTCCGAGTACCAGGCGGCCGCCACTCCCGACTACGTGCACTGGAACCCAGGTATATGTTGGAGTCGACGAACTCGTGTCCGAGTACCAGGCGGCCGCCACTCCCGACTACGTGCACTGGAACCCAGGTTTATGTTCGAGTCGGCGAACTCGTGTCCGTTTTGATATTTTACCAAAATAATCAAAGTCGTAGTAACGTCCGTCATAGTCCAATAAAGTCGCGGTCAAGTCCAAGTCATAGTCACGTCATACCTCAGTAAAGCAGCGGAGATTTTACCAGAAGCGTCTATGGAGTTTTTGTAACAACACGGAACAACACCACAGTTTAACCACATTTTATCACTTGCCTACATTTATGCACGTAATTCAGATCATTATCAACGAAATACCACAATATGCATGATGACTAAGAAAATATAATTAGTCCATGATAAATAAATTAAAAAGTGATATGTGATTTAAAAAAAAATATAAACGTATTTTTTCTTTTGTCAATTAAACAAAGATTGACGAAGATATAGCCCTTTAAAGTTCCGCGTGACGTCACGAGAGCTAGTCTATACAAATGTGCAGACTACGTGGTCACGAGCCCCCACTCCCAAACTTTGACAAGGTTTATCTTGGTAATTTCTTGTTTGATGGACAAAGGAATAAACCGGACAAGTGCGAGTCAGGATCGCACACAGACGGTTCCGTACAAATCCAGAAAATTTCACAAAATTGGAAAGTTGTTAAAATCTCTTAAAAGTTTTTTTTTTCACTTTTCTCGTCATACATCGAAAATTACACATTGTTAAAATAATTAAAAACCTGTTTTAGCATGTGCTAATGAAGTTCTTTTATATGATACCTTACATGATACGATTTACTCACTTTTAATTTTGAAACCATATTTTGTGATTTTTTTGTGATTAAAAAAAATGTACAGTTTTCAGATTTATTCCTACATGTGTACTCTGAGACAATGCTTCTCGCCAAATTTCATAGTTCTATGTCAACGGGAAGTACCCTGTAGGTTTTGATTTCTGTGAGTGTCGAAAAATGCAGTTTTTTACAGGACATAAACGGCTCTAACTTTTTTAAACGATAACTGAGATGTTTTTCTTTTACACAGCAAGAGACCATAGATATACGTATACAGTATATCTTTACGCGTTCCCGAGATAAAGAGCCTTGACATACACACAGACGGACAGACAGACAACAAAGTGATCCTATAAGGGTTCCCTTTTTTCCGTTTGAGGTACGGAACCCTAAAAATACGTGTCTAATATTTTTTAATAATCTAACTAATTATAATAATGTTTTATTTACCCAGTCTTCATGCCTATTGTTCACTAATTATCACTGATAAAAAGTTTTACAAATGAATACGGACTATGCGGCGATTGACTGCCAAAAACTCCACAGCCATCATCAATCACGACGCGTTCCCGTGTATTCTAAATAAGCAAGCAGAATACCACTCTGAATGCGACTTCTTCTAAAGTTGGGTATACCACTGTAAAAACATGTGAAAAATAAAATGTTTACTTTGCATTTTTTCCAGAGAGCAGCCAAATATAACACCAAAACGGATCTGCATTCGGAACATTGTGATTAGAGCATCATCATGACAAAGATGGGAGAGAAGAAAGCCATTCCAAGAAAGGGAAACTAAAAGTATTATTGAAAGTTCACTCACCGTTAATTAAACCTGTGCCATGTATTGTTTTAATATTAGTAATCTCAATTGTTAACATTGTTTGTCGTTTATACTAATCTCGAATAGCTTAACGTTAATAAGTGTACTCGGAAAATACGCACAGAGGCGAAATAAAATTACGTTGCTTTTTTTTACCAATAATTTATTTCAATTTAGTATTCGCTATCTTTACATTCCTTATACCATTCACAATGATCACTCTCGTGCGACTACACACAGTGGTTTGTACGACCCTAAACTTTCTTTTAGCCTGATTATGGATATATTTTTAGACACAATATTATTATGTATGAAAGGTTGACTATTACTATGACCGATATAGTGACAAGCATTAGCTACAATCATCGGCGTGAAGGCACATTCTAGGAACTTTCGACGTCAGCTTCTATCAAGCGAGAAAGGTTAATAAAATAGATTGATTTATGCAGCTCCTAGAATGTCCCGACTTGCCAATACAGCATCACAGAATACATCTTACAAAAATAAAAACTTTGATAGTTTCCACATCTGCTGATACTATGTAGAGAGCAGATCTTAAGTCCATTGCCTTATTCTGAATATGACGAGACAAATAGCAGTTTATGTACGATACTATACAGGGACAGGCTCTATCGACGAAACACTACCTACCTAATAATGCACGATCTAATTATGTCGAAAAGGTGTATATTATATGACAATCGAAAACTATGAAAATTACTGACTACTGCTAGTAAATGTTTAATCGGGAGACTATCATGCGCGAAACTCTCGTTTTAAAGGAATAAAAGTAGGTACATAACATATTCTTGTTGCATAAATTTTTCAAGGTCTTTTATGTTCGAAATTAGTAAATCTACTTTGATTATATTATTAACAAGCTAGTTATTTCCTGATTTTAAAATGCTTAAATCAATATGTCATAGGTATGGCGTTGTTATAGCAGCAAATAGTTAATGGAGAACAGAATACATAGCATAACTTAAGCATTTTAATATGGCTTTATGCAGACCTGATTATGAAATAAATCATCTTTCCATATGCCAGAGTCATTATAGTATTCAATAACTTAAAATAAGTGCATAATGAACCAATCACTACCATGGCTTCATAGTGTCTCAAAGAACAAATTTTGGCAAAGATGATTGACAATAATAAAATAATAGTAAAATATGCACACACATTCTTAACACACAACTATATATGTATATCCTAATTTTATACATTAATATAACAGAGTTGTTCTTATAAAAGTTTTGTAATTTCAACATTAGACTACTTAGTTACAATTTAAAACATCACAATGTTGATATCATAATAATTTTAGTGCAATTATGGATAAATGAAACTTAACAACTAAAGGATGCATGTTGAGACGGTGCCAACATTCACGAAATTAAAAGCGATGTATTAGTGCTATGCGGAGGCAAAATTATGATGTGGAATTAATGAACAAGGCGGCCGGGCGGCCGGGCCGGACCGTTGGCTAGGAGGTCTGGCTGGATGGCTGGAACTTGGGCTGGATGATGGATGTCTTACGGATGGGCACAGTCTCTGGTGTGGGGATGGCATCACCAGTCGATATCTTTGCGGGCACAGCTGGCGCTTTGAATGGAGCTGCGAGGTTGCTTGGCCGTTGTTTTGCCATCTGGTAGTCGCCAGAGTCGAAGAACTTTTGCTGAAATGAAGAAGGTAGATTATCTACAACGTGTAACGGAAAGACTGTATACATACTGAAAGTACCAAATCAGATAACGGTAACAAACTAGATGGGGACATGTTTAGCCGTGTAAGTTCGTTTGCTGATTTTTAATCTATTTTTGAAAAACTAGTAATTTTTGTGACTAATTCATATTTGCACAGCACTATCCCACTAAACAGCTGTGAGGTCAATAACACGACCTTGCCCATCAAAATCAGACCACACCTCCTTGTTGTGACATGTTTGTTTATGTGCAAAAGATTTTTCTAGTCAGTCATATTTAATTTTTTTTTTAAAGTGAATGTTGTTAGTTTGGCTCGGAATTTCGAATACAGCATCTATATAAGGTATAGTATCAACCCACTTTTTATGTATACAGCCTTTCCGTTACACGTTGTATATACAACTAAAAAGGCGAGAACAGAGAAGTAGCTTCTTCACTATTTTGTTTCTTGGGTAAACAACTCTACTGGGTTTAAGGACATATGTATTTACTTATTTTACAATGTCGCCGCATTTGTAGTGGATGCTAACTAAGGAACAATACAATAGCAAACACATCAAGTTTCCTAATCAGTTTGTCCTTATCAAATACTTTACTGTATATTCTAAAGATACATAAACTATATCTGCAGTGCTTTTATAACACCAATCGTAAAAATTGGGAATCAATGGCATCTCACACAAAAAATGTGGTACTTACATTAAAAACTATAATAAAGCTCATGTGTTAGAGCAGACAAATAACTCTATAATGCTCTAAATTCAAGTGGAGATGGGGCTATAAGATAAATTAAATAAACAAAATTGAAGTACTTAACCCTTAAAGCCTAATCTACGTCTTTGAGACGTGGATGATTTTGAAAATTGTCTATCTTTTTACTGAATAAAGTTGATGTTTCATGCTTTTCAACCATCTCAGGAGTCGGCGAGAGCTCGCAAATGGTGCCTAAATCATTCGGATATATTTCGTCATTTTAGAGTTATTTGAGTGTTGTACGCCTTCGAGACGTATGTTTAGGCTTTGCGTTACTTTTAACTAGACTGTCCAATATTCATTTTCTTCAATTTTGTACTATTTATCTATTGAAATTTGTCAATGTTTTAGATATTTTTGTCACAGTTCAGGTAATCAACTGACTCAACTTTAGTGCCAATAACTGCCATAAACTGTAATTCTCATGTGTACTTAGATAAAGTGCTTTTGTAAAACTAACAAAGGAGCGATGCTCTGAACTGTGTTCTGAACTGCATTTTTAACGTAATTTTAATCAGTCCTGATTTAGTTTATACTTCGCATGTATGTCTGATCAAAGAGTTTATAGCTAAAATGTAATAAATTTAATATTATGAATACCAATGATAAAACACGGTTCAATGAAAGAAATTTCATTAAACAACTCAATAAACATTTAGTCAAGCCATAGAACTGAACTGAACACTGAAACTTGATGTTGAAGACTTTGAAGAGAATGTCATAAAAAAGTAGTGTAAATTTTTACTAAACTTATTGATTTCTAATATAGGCTTTAATTTAGAAAACCACAAGTTCAAAAAGATAATAATAGTATAGTTGTAGCTCTTATACAAAGAATCAAGTACAAAGTGTACTATAAACAAACACGAAATTTGTGTCTCAGTAAATCTGTTTGAAAATATAGTCTATCATCGAAAATTTGATTATTTGTATAGACTATTACAAAAATAGGTAAATCAATCTAAAAAATATTTGATAATTTATAAAAATTATATCATCATCAGTATTTTGCGATGACGTCATTTCAGTTAAAATGAATCAATATATTTTTCATTGTTATAGAATAGAATAGAAACGCTTTATTGTTCACACAATTGACAACAATAAAAGAGTACAATGTGCAATGCAAACCGGCGGCCTTATCGCTTACAGCGATTTCTTCCAGGCAACCTGATTAAGAGAGGAAAGGATTATAGAGGATAAGGTAAGGGACGGTGTGTACAATAATGGCGAATTAATTAAAACAAAATGAATACACTTGAATAAAGTCATAAATATACATACATATCAATATACACAATAATTTAATATTACAACAATAATAATGTATACAAAAACATACTAATAGTAAAATAAAAATACTAAACACATATTAATAAATCAACTAAAAATGACTTTCTAACATGGAGGCAACTGCGATAAATAAAATTCTATGACTTGCTTCTTAAAGACAGCAAAAGAAGGAGCATGTCGAATAGGAACAGGTAGCGCGTTCCATAACTGAACAGCTTGGAAAGCAAAGGATCTGCCGTAAAATAATTCGGAGCAGGCAGAAGGAGTCATGAGGGTAAGGTTTTCTTTGGACCGGAGGGGAAGGGAGTGGGCGGATTGCCAGAAGGTAAACCGTTCTTTTAGATAACGTGGAGTAGAAGGATTAAATTTGTTAATTGTTATAATTAACAACTGTAAATGTTTTATTCATTGATAATATACATATATGTATACATAGCACAAAAACATAAGTATTTTAGCTATAAAAAATATTTTATGTATCTATGCTCCTGAGACATATGTTTAGGCTTTATGTACATCTAAAATAGATTGCTTCAAGGGTTAATAGTGAATGCATCTCCAAGATGAGCCAATCATATAATAATATTATCTTCTAGTTATGTTATATAGAGAGTTAACACTATTTTATACTGCCTCAATCAGTTATTGGACTAACATTTTTTGATATTGGCCATATAGTCATAATTTGTTGCCTTGTTAGGCTAAATACCATCAAGCAGGAGAAAAATCATGTACCCAATCAATGTTGTCATGTCATGTATAATATGTGAAACATTGTAATAACCTTAAAATGAGCACTAAACAAGTCAACTTACTCCTTTAGCTAGCCTCTTCTGCAAAAATGCTGAGTGGCCTTGTGGCCCTCTTCCAAGCACAGCATTTGGAAACTTCGCTTTTAACTTGGCTTCTTCCAACTTTTCCAGCTCTTTGGGCTGTAAAGTAAAATGTTAGTTATTTTCAATACTGGTTGTATGATTAAAGTAATTTCATGTAGGCCAGGTAGCTAGTCCTGGTATCAGAGTATGATTTATTGTTTAGAAGCATGAACTTGGCAGATGTGAAGTTAGTTACAAGCTGTGCAATAGCCAATTAAGACCAAAGCTCACATAAAGCTGGGTGTTGATTGGATATTGCACAGCTTGTAGCTAACTTGACTTACAATTTGGTTAGCAAGAAGTTCACAGAGCACTTGAAGTCTTAAACACTGTGACTTATGTTTTTATCAAAAATTTATACTATTAAAACTTGAACTGATTGACATACATAGTTCAAAAACAAACGTAAATGATTTTGGCATTATTTCTAGTAAAAATAAATACTTACATCCTTTGGAGGCTCGTTCTGATCTGGTGAGTCACTCATTGTAAAGTCTGAAAACAAAAGAAACGCCTGAAAAAAGTGCCAAGTCGGAGGTTGGTAGGTTTTGACAGACTTATCTAGAAGCAGGTTGTTTTGTTTACCCTCTTAGCTAATTTAACAACTATGTAACGATCTTCTAATCACAATTTGAATTCGACACGTCGCTGTTACTATAATAGAGAGTATCTTACATTAACATTTAAAAACTTTTCTACAATTTTATGCTGCCATTTCCTATGAAAAGTATTAATTTTTTCATAATTTTAAGGTCGGCGAGGCCAGCATTTCCAGTAAGTAATCTAATCACGACTCATGGGTGAATTATATATACCTTGATAGATCTTTGTTGTTCAGCTGTAGAAATCGAATCGCTCCTTAGTACGGAGCTAAGGATTTTTATTTACAGTGTACACAAAGAAACAATAAATGTAAAATAATTTCAAAATTATCAACAATACTCCCGTGATTTTCGTTCTACAAAAATGGCGTTTCGTTTAGGGCTACCACTACCTCAGTTCCAAATTTCCCGTAAAATATTGAAAAAATCCCCAAATATAAAGAACTTTTCACAATTTTGTATTTTTACAAGTTATGTATTGTATAAAGGAAGAAGATTATTAAAATTATAAATTGTAGATTTTGTACCCTTTATTCCATTTTTATACTTTAATTAAAAATAAATGTATTAAATGATATTTTTTAATAAAAAGATTAATTCATAATTTATTTGTTTTTTTTTTCATCAAGTAAGAAGTTATTAATATTAATTCGGTTAAAATTCATAATATATAATTCCTATATTTTCATTAACAATAAGGAAGTTTCCTTTATCATAAAAACTAAAAATAATTACATACATTTAAAGACGTTAGAAATATATTAGATACAGTGAAAAAAATACTCAAATATCTTAATAAATGACGGAGTTATGGATGTCTAAACATGACCGCACGAAATCAAAAAACCTCGCGACGGATTTACGCGTGTGACGTCATCCGGCTCCAGAGCTGCGCCGTAGATTAGGCGGGAGTAAGGAAAATAGGAAATAAAGTGCTTCATTCTGTGCCGGGTATTTTTCTAAGCCACGAATACGTTCTAGAATATCATTGTACTTATCTTTATGTTATGATCAACATTTACTATGGGACTAACCCCCCAATATAACGAATAAAAAGTCAGCATTCCCATAATTTGCCTCTATAATCTAAGGATTTTTCTGACAGCTGTCGCAGAGATCAAGTTAAAATATCTAAGAATTTTATAGAATCTAAGATCTATACGATTATAGATACCTGTCTACCTAAGGTGCGTTCGGATAGCCTACTGGTGGCAAAAATAATAGTTCAAAACTCTAAAAACGATCACATTCAGCGTTCGGTTTGAGAATGTGTGAGCAAAAGTTGCATTTTTATATGTTTTCATTCACAGTTCGGATAGCTTGAAAACAGTTAAAAATGCCATCGTGAACTGTTAATTTTGACCCACGTGCGGAGGTGGGTTCTTTGTGATCGTTTTCTGACATTTAAGAGTTTGATGTTTTATTGTTGATAAAATTTTGCGCGTAATCTAAAGTTTCAAGCTTTTTAATAATTTGTACGGTGTACAATTAACATTAGATGGTGTTTAAGGCAGAACAGCGAAACTATTGCTAAAATCGGATAAAATTGTGTAATTTAATGTTTATATGTATTTAATTGTGTAGTGTAATGTCCTGTGATTTAAGATTTCACAATCTTACTACTGCTACGAATGACACGTGGGTGATTGACCATCAAAAGCAGATGTTTAAATCAGAACAAAGAACATGTAAGTTTGCAAAACAAAAATCACATCTCGCGAATTTCTGAATTTTCGAAGTATTGCCGCCATAATTATGTTGTTTGACATTTGACGCACCGCAGCTTGTTCTTTTTGCGTTCGTTTTGGGAAGTGAGCGAAAGTAGCATTGTTGGCGAAATGAACAAAAATCCCAAACTGAACGCTATAAGGCTCCTTTACACACAGGCGGTACGAGCGGTATAGCAGACGGGCGGGCATCTGTATTGTACTGGTTATATAAGAAGGGCTCACACAGGTCCGGTCGCGGTACCGTCGTACCGCCCTTTACCGCTCGTACCGCTCGTACCGCTCTACCGCTCGTACCGCCTGTGTTTGATGGAGCCTTTACATCATCGCTAATTTTGCAAACGCCAAAAACGCCACCGAGCCCAAACCGAACGCACCTCTAGCAAGTAGTTTTTGCTGTCAAATGTTATGTTAGCTAAGTGTCAACTGTCAATTAATGAAACTGCCAAACTGATTTAATGGTGGGCCCACACACTCCACGAGGCAACACGAGGGTACGCGAGCACGAGAATAGAGCATAAATGAGTATAATTTAACTGCTACTAAAAGCTAAGAACTAGTGTACGAAAAAAATAATTAAGAATCATCCCATCACGATTTAAATTGTGATTTTCACAAAAGAAATTCATAGAAACATACTTTTTTCAAAATATAGCAAATAATTAAGAACTGTATAATCCGCGCCACACAAGTCAGCAGATGGGAAGTTATACCTTGTAAAAAATAGCTTGATACGCGAGACATTAACATTGACATACGCGTAATGACTCACGCACATCAAGTACCATAATGTTATAGTCAAAATGTTCGGTATACAATGTTCTACTTCATGCTCATGAATCTCTACCAAGAAGTACGACATTGTGTTTCAAGAACCAGAACCCTGAACCCAGAACAGAATGCTGTGCAAAAAAAGCTTCCCATCCGCCGACTTGTGTGGCTTGGATTATACAGTGTTTAATTTGCTTTATTTGTTTTGCAAAATATTTTTTTCTATTATTTTCTTTCGGCCATTTTTTAGTATACGTAGCGGGCAACTGAATAAATCGAGACGAGGCTTGACGAGAGTGTGAATGGCTATACTCATGTGCCGCCTCCGCTCTCCAAGCCTCGTGGCGAGGGCCTCGCCTCGCCGCCTCGTGGAGTGTGTGGACGCACCATGAGATTTCTTGTTTGCCTTAGGGATGCAACATCGCTCATAAAAAACATCGATATTAAAACATCGATATTTTAAAAATTTATACATCGATGTTAAAAACATCGATGACTATGAACGATACATCGATGTTTTTTCGATGTTTTTTGGATTATATAAGTCCTTGCTTTAAATATGGAAGATAAATCGTTTTGTCAATACTTACATGAAGTTTTGTGTGTTGTGCAAGCAATCTTAAAGCTATTTAAAAGATAGGTATCTTTGTAAACGATACATTAGTGTTTAAAATTGGATTTGAATGATAGAAAAGATAAGAAAGTTTAATTAATGCTGTAGAAATATGAATCTAGAAAGGAATTATGGGGTTAAAATTGCATGATAGGATTAGATAATATTGAGTGTTATAAAGAAAGATGTGCAATAAGCAGAGGATGTAAGAATGTCATATAAACAGGTGGATAAAATAATTATACTTTAGCTAGAATAAGTACTAATATGCGTCCTGCTATCACTATTTGCGAATAAACAAATCACGTCATAGGTAGGTTTTATTAGCTCTAAGTATATTTACGAGAAAACAATGCCTAAATTACATGAAAATAACTACACCTCAGCTAACCATCGAGCCAATTCAAAATTATATGAGAAAATCAACAACCACAAAAACTTTACCTACAAAATATTTCCATGTGTGTTCCAACCTCGCATTTAAATAATGAACAGTTTAACAAACAAATTCTAAATCAATCACTACTTACGCAGATACGCAAAATAAGATGAAGACTGAAGTATTTTTCTTCGAATTGAATCTTAATTTTTGATTATAACTATCTACTTCGCAACAATTCGTGCTAGCTGATATGCTAACCGTTTGTTGTTTATGTCAACGCTGACATAGACAATACAAACGCAACGACAAACGAGATTTATTGTGGCAAAGAACTGTAGACAATACAGCCAAGTTACCTGTAATAATTAATAGCCGTAGCCAATATTTTTTTATCAATAGTTAGTTGGCATTTAAAAAATATCGTTCATAAAACATCGTTCTCGACGAACGATGTTTCATCGATGTTCATTATCAATATCGATGTTAAAACATCGATGTTTATGAACGATACTTCGATGTTTTTAAACATCGATGTATCGTTTGCATCCCTAGTTTGCCTTGCCATGCCGGTTGGGGATTGGCGTTGGCGCAAAAAGCAAAAGCTGATTTTTATCAGAAAAGTTCAAAAAGTTGCGTTTTGGAAAACATGGATACAGAAAACATTGAAGAGGTAGAGGATATAGATGGCTGCATCCATAGTATACACGTCAGGAATTTTTTCTGCCATGAGAATTTGGAAGTGAATTTAAATAGAAATGTTAACTTCATAGTTGGACGAAACGGTAGCGGCAAGAGTGCTATTTTGACCGCTCTGGTCGTTGGTTTAGGCAGCAGAGCGTCTGCGACCAATAGAGGAAGCAATTTACATTGTAAGTGAATTACCTACCAGTACCTACTCATATTGTATACTTATAGAATTTTATTGCCGAGGGACCATCCAGGTTCAGACTTTTCCACAGAGCAAGCCCAGAGAGGGCATATTGATCAACCAATCATTACTACCTTCAGATATGCGTCAATTACTTGCTGGTTAGTAAAGTAATAAACTCATATACTTACTTGCTGTTTATTTCAGCTTTTATCAAGAAAGGCCAAAATTCTGCAACCATAGAGATTAAAATAAAAAACAACAGTGCAAAAGCATACAAACACAATGTGTATGGAGATTATATCACTATTGTGCGGAACATACAGGCATCTGGCGGGTCCAATTACAAAGTCAAGTCTTCTTCGGGTAAGTACATATTTAACTTATAAGGGACAAAAGTGAAAGACACAAGTAAAAAGAGGCCAAAAGTGGGCTATCAGGCTCTGATGATAATGATGAAACTTATAAAATACAATATACAAAGTGTGTAGTCTTACTATAATAAGTCATCCATCCATCCATTCATCAGCCAATGGACATAATAACTAAGGACTATAATAAGTACTCTTCATTAATTTAATTTTTTCGTTATGAGTATGGCAAAGAAGAAGTTTATATGGTTTGATGGCCTGTGTATCAACAGTGACAGACTATTAAATTATATGCTCAATTGAAATATATAATCAAAATAATAGCTGATGCTGCTACTTGTTTACAAATTTAAGACTCAGTCCAGTTGCTATAACTATCTCTTATCCATACTCTGTTTTAAATAGTGACAAGTATAATGAAAAATATGTAATAATATAATTATTCAATCTTTTTCAGGAGAAGTAGTATCAACAAAGTTTGAAGAAGTGAATGCTATAGTACTCGCCCACGACATACAAGTGGACAACCCAATATCGGTACTGAACCAGGATGACGCCCGGAGCTTCCACGCCTCTGACTCCAAGAAAAAATATTCCTTGTTCAGGAAGGCCACCAACTTGGACCAAACGGAGAACAACTATGTGCGGGCCCTGGAGAACTGCAACAAAGCTACTGCTATATGGAACAAGAAAAATGATGTAATCTATTGCCTGATTTAATCCGTCCATCCATCTATCAGCCATAGGACGTCCTCAGTTGGACATAGGCCTCCCCTATGGTTCTCCAATAAGACAAGTCTGGAAGTGTTTCTTTTAATTTTTATTTTAAACCTTTATTCTATTTTCAGGCTTGTATAGAACTTGAAAAAGAATACAAAAAGTGGAAGACAAATCATGAACAGATGCAGTCTCGAGACGAGATCGAAGCACAGAAGCAGGCTCTGCAGAATGAATACTACTGGAGCGAAATAGCCGACTTAGAGAAGGATGCAAGAACTATTCAGCATCAATATGATAAGCAGAAGGCAAAGATGGAGAAGCTTGTTGAAAAGCTCAACAATATGGAGAAGAATTATGGCAGCAACACTGATGCCATCCAGTAAGTATAATTTTTGTAGTATGATCTGTGTCTGAACAAATGCAGTAAAAAGCCAAGTTATCAGAAAAGTTTTACAGAAATATGAAATTAAAGTTGTCATCTATGATTTTCCCACAAACTTATTTTGATCTCAGAATAATGGCATTTAGCCAAAATATCACTTAATTTTATTGTATTTTACCACAATGTCTAGGGCTCTCAAAGATCAGTTGAAAGAAAAGAACGTAGAGAAGTTGTCTTCAGAGGAAGAGCTGCGGAGGCTAGAGTCTGAAGTTCGCGACGTGCAGTCGACGTGGCGCCAGGCACAGAGCTCTATCGGCAAGCAGCGCGAGCTCCTCAACCGGGAGAACAGGAAGGTCATCGACCTCGAGCGGGAGATACAGAACATTGAGTGAGTTCAATATAGTCTGCTTTGTAACAGGAGCTACTGCGGCTAGAGTTGGAAGTGCGCGACGTGCATTTGATGTGACGTCAGGCGCAGATCTCTATCGGCAAGCAGCGAGTGGAGCTCAATCTGGAGCCGAGGAAGGGCATCAACCTCGAGTGGGAGATACAAAACATGAGTGATTTGAATATTGTTTATTTTGAAACAAGCTCTATCTACAAGGCTAGAGTTGGGAATACGCGACGTGCAGCAGACGTGAAAGAAGAGAAAGGCCATCAAGATGACAAATAACAAGATGAAAACTCAAATGTTACATTACTTTCGGAGCTAGTAATTGAATTATTGTATGGAATAGCTCACCTTATATAAAAATCCTCATGTTATCTTGTGTGTGGTGTAGGTCCGGCAGCGCCGGGTCGCAGCGCAGCTCGCTGGAAGCGCGCGCGGCGGCGACGCGGCGAGCGGCGGATGCGGCCTCGGCGCGGTACGACACGGCGCAGCACGAGGCGGCGCAGGCGCGCGCGAACCTGGCGCGCGCACAGTCGCTAGCTGAACAAGCCCAGGCGCGCGCGCGGAAGCAGGCCGACTCTATCCGTGAGTAGTGTGCAGGGCAGGCAGTGGAGGTCGCCAGCGCAGCTCGCTAGAGGCGCGCGCGGCGGCAGCGAGGCGTTTAAGTTTTCAAGTATTTATATAAAAAACAATGGGCACTACGAAGGTGCCAGCAGAAGTAAGTAAGTAAGTTCGTATAGGCCGGGTGGCTAGCCCTGAGAAGTGAGAACTTGAATATACGAAGTACTATCATTCATGTGGTAAAATACATATCACACACGCACACTCGCAAAAACGCCCTGCGCCGCCGCGCCGCTTAAACAAAACAGCAGGAGCAGGCATACATTTTCGCGCGGTAGAAAGATAGGGGGATATTACTTGCTCTCTACGCCTCGGCGGCGCTATACTCTTGCTCCGTCCTACGAATTTCCGATCAGCGTTTGTACTGACGCTAGTTTAACATTTTTTAACCATCCCAAAAAGTGCACAACGCCGCTAAAGAAGATTTCACTTCAAAAATGTGTTGAATGTGGTTATTTGCTCTGTGTCTGGATGTTTATTATCTATTTAAGAAATATTTATGTGTATCAGTCTGGCAGCCATATTATAAGTTCTAATTAGTTCGGGGTCAGAGATTGTGTGTAGGATGCCCCCTAATATTTATTTGTTCATGCGTTTCAAATCTTACATAGGTAGAGTAATGATAATCCGAAATGAAAGCTAGTATTTTTCATACAGGGCAACTAAAACAGCAACTCCGAGAGCTGGAGTCCCGCGGGAACGATTCTCTGGCAGTGTACGGGGCCAACATGGTGGAGCTGGTGGAGCGCATCAAGAAGGCCGGCAATCAGTTCAGTGCGCCGCCGCGCGGGCCCGTCGGTAACACTAACATTCATTGGCTAAAGATCTTCTCTCCTTATTCTTGTATCCTCCTGGATATTTACTTAATTTTTCTCACTCGAGCAAAATATATTGTATTGGCGCCTGTTCCGCGAGAAGACTAATTAATAGTACATTGTTCACCGAGAGGAGAAAGTGACCGATTACCGTCGAGGGTGTCGTTTGAACACCCGAGATTGGGAATCGCACTTTCTCTCGAGTGATACATAGTGCTTTATACTACACCTACGAGGAAAATAAAAAACTAAATCTTTACTAATTGAAATTTATATTGAAATTGTTGCAGTTAGTGAAGCTTATTTTCACATGTTCTTTTTTCAAATAGTTTGACACCATCCAACACACAGCTAGTGGCCAGTGTCATTTTGCGAACTTGGAGATAAAAACTCACTGTAAAAACTTTTTGGCTTTTGATATTTAGGTTACCAGCGCATAGTCTTACCCAAAATTAAAAAAGAAAAACCACGTAAGAAATGGATTTTCATACACTTTTCTCTCCCGTTCAGATGCGTTTTCTCGCCGCATATTTGTTCGATATGCAATGACGTACTTTCTACCGTAAATTTGATAAAGTATCAAGGTACTTTCCGAGCAGGTGTAGTATAAATATTTTATAGCTATAAACAAAAAAAAAGGTGTGTAATCTAGAAGAACTAAGCCTAAGATCGGTCGGTAGCGGCTGGCATCCAGCGCAGTCTTATTTAGGTTATCCGTCCACTTTGTGGCGGACGTCCTACCCTGCGCCACTCGAGAACTTTTGGAACCCATCGGTCATCAGTCTTCTGAGCTATGTGCCCTGCCCGCTGCCACTTAAACTTGCTATCCGCTGGGCTGTGCCCGTAACTTTGGTTAATTACGGTCTCCTCATTTATGATTCGATCTTGGATGAGACTCCGAGCATAGCCCTCTCCATAGCTTTGGGCTTCTTGGAGCTTACTAATAATGCTCATAGAGAGAGACCACGTTTCTGTGCCATTACAGTTATTGTTATGATTCTAGGTGCATATTTGAAAGTGAAAGAGAACAAATGGGGAGGAGCTCTAGAACACATCATCGGTGGAAGTATGCGAGCGTTTTGCGTGAACACTCCGGAAGATTCCAGAAAGCTGTTCGAAATTATGGGACAGGTAAGTTCCATTGGTATGTTCGTATTGTAACGCAGTAGACGCCCGTTGTAGGTATGGAGTGCGGTGTTTACGTGATCCGGTTCTGGGAAGCTCTATTGTTCTGTGAAGCTTTATTGTGTTTTTATTGGTGCCTTTTGTATTCGGTTTTATGGCTTTATGACTCGAGTTTATTTGTTTGGTGTTTACGTATTTGAAAAACAATAGGGATTCTCGAACTTTCAAGTTGTTTACTTGTTAACACAATAGCGTTTATTGAGATCGAGTAATGTTGCGAAATATCTCGTAGGTTCGAGACTGTAGGAAATAACGGATATAAATACGCCGGCCGACCCTTGGGGATCAGTTTATTCGTTTACCGTCGAAGCGATAACTACTCGGGTTAGAGTGCGATACCAGTGATTGTGAAGTGACTAGCTTGTGTAAATATCAATGCCAGTGTAAAGTGTTTGTGCGAACCAGTTGTGTCGTGTGTTTTTGTGATTTTTGTAAAGTGATTGTGTGCAATAAAGTGCAAAGTGAATAATCGGCGTTTTAACTGACTATCCAAGAACCCATCTCGTAACATTTGGTGTCAGAAGGGTGGATAACTGAAAATGCCGGTAACACCATACGACGAAGAAACGCTGCGCACAAGGAGTCAGCACCGACAGGAGGAAGCGCGCCGACAAGAGGAGCAGGAGCGCCGCCAGGAAGAGATTGACCAGAGGCGCTTCGGACACAATTTGCTGTTAATGGAAGCCAGCGAGTCCGAGGCAAACAACGACGACTCCAGAAACCCGGAAGCACCTTCCGCGGCACCAGCTGTCCCTGCGGCATTCGACATGGCTTCAATGATGTCGATGTTGCAGTCAATGTTGGATCGCAACGATGAGAAGCAGACTCGCCAGCTCGAACAAACTTTGAATCGCAACAAGGAAGACCAGGCTCGTCTACTGGAAGAACTGGCCCGTAGCAACAGGGAAGAACAGACTCGCCAAAAAGAAGAGCTGCTTTCAAGCCTGCAGACAACTTTGAGCAAGGAGATAAAAGAGGTCAAGGACACGGTCAAGCAGCTTGATACCAGCGTAAAGGAGCACGATACAAAGATGAAGGCGTATGAATCTCGCATGTTCGAGGCGGAAACACAAATCGCGGACGTAAGGAGAACCTTGAACGTCTGGAAAGTCTGGAAATGGAACTGCTGCATCAACAATCTTCTCGCCAGCCTCACAGAAGATTAAAGTGACGCCTTTCGACGGGACATCATCGTGGTCAGCCTACAAAATTCAATTTGACGCCGCCGTTGAAACCAATGGATGGAACAAGGACCAAGCCAAGAACGCCCTCATAATGAGCCTTCGCGACGAAGCCCTGAGTATTCTCGATGCCGTGGGTAAGGAAGTGACCTACGATAAATTAATGGAAACGCTGGAGAGTCGCTATGGTGATGAGCACCTGGAACGTGTGTACCGAGCGCAGTTGAAGAATAGGGTGCAACGTCGTAATGAAAGTCTTCAACAGTGGGCCGTCGAGGTAGAGAAACTATTCCGGAAGGCATATCAGTCCGCGCCATTACCCAACGACGAACATCTAGTGGAAGCGTTTGCTAACGGGATAGCTGACTTCGAAGTAAGAACTGCAGTAAAACTCGGGCATCATAAAACACTAAAGGAAGCGTTGGCTCAAGCTTTAGAAGTCGAGGCTGTACGAAATCCAGCGAAGGATATCCAACATATAAGGGAGGTAAAAGACGCATCACTTCGTACAAGGTTTGGCCCTAGATGCTGCAACTGCGACGAAAGAGGCCATTTATGGCGGAATTGCCCAAAGCCACGTCGAATGAGGGAGGATCGACCATTAGAAGAACGGGAAGAACGGCCGCACCGTGACACCACACAGCAGCAGGGAAACGAGTAAGCGCCAGGACCAAGGGGCGGGTGCTGGCCGGTCTAAAAAAGGCCCCAAAGATTTTGATCTCACAAGCTCATGATGGGAACAGCCTGATCATCAATAGTGCCATTAACGGAACTTCTTGCAAGCTTACATTGGATACTGGAGCTTCTCGCACTGTCGTCAGTTCCCGATTGGCTAAGCGCTTTCTTCCGAACTTCGAAAGCTGCAAAACAGTTCAACTTCTAACAACGACCGGTCAGCACATATCCGTCCAAGGAGAGAAGCTGGTGGAGTTAAAGTTGGGTGAGAAAACCTTCCAACATAAAGTCATTGTGGCAGATATAGTTGACGATTGCATTTTGGGTCTTGACTTCATGCGAGAACATCATTGTGAGATTGACGTCAACCAAGGAATCTTGAAATGTGGAAGAGAAGAAATCTTCATGGAAGGCGCCATATCAGGAAAGGTTTATTGTCTGCAGAGAACAATCCTTCCACCTAGATCGGAAACCATTGTGGCCGTTAGATTACCGCCGAAGTTGGGACATCAACAACGATGTGTGCTAATAGAACAATCGAAAGGTGATGAACCATGGTTAGTGGCCCGAACCTTGGTGAGGACTACTAATACTGCTGTGGTACGTGTGCTCAACACAAGTAACGAGGCACAACTCATCAAAGGAGGAACCCCGATTGGTACATGCGAAGAAGTAGACTGGATGCGCAGATGCCAAGAACAACCAAAGGAGAAATACAACTGTGCTGGGAGTTGCAACGTGTCAAGATTCCCGTAAAGATCTCTCTGAAAATGAACTTCTGATGGCGAAGAAGATGCTACAGCGCTTTACCGACATAATATTTGCCCTCGATGATGCTGTCAACGGGAAGACTGGCTTAGTGAAGCACACGATAAATACAGGAAACGTGCCACCGATACGACAGCGGCCAAGAAGGATACCAGTGGCTCGAGAAAAAGAAGTTGAGTCAATGATTGAAGACATGGCGCTAAATGGTGTGATAGAACCTTCATCCAGTCCGTGGTGTTCACCAGTGGTTCTAGTGAAAAAGAAGGACGGCAGTATGCGGTTTTGTGTTGATTATCGACGACTCAACGACGTAACGAAGAAGGACAGCTACCCTTTGCCGAGGATTGGTGACACGTTGGATACACTGACGGGCATGAAGTGGTTCACTACGCTGGACTTGAAGAGCGGGTACTGGCAAGTGGAAATAGACCCTAAAGATAAGGAGAAGACCGCATTTTCTACGGGAAAAGGCCTGTGGCAATTTAAAGTAATGCCGTTTGGGTTGTGCAACGCCCCCGCTACGTTCGAAAGGTTAATGGAGTTAGTTCTTGCGGGACTAATTGGTGACGCATGCCTTGTCTACTTAGATGACATCATAATTGTGGGAAAAACCTTCGAAGACCACCTGCAAAACCTGGAACGAGTCCTAACAAAAATACGTGCTGCCAATCTTAAGCTGAGTCCGAAGAAATGTTCCTTCTTCAAGAGGCAAGTGAATTTCTTGGGACATGTGATTTCCGAAGCTGGCGTACAGACGGATCCAGGTAAAGTCAGTGCTGTCAAGGATTGGCCTGTGCCAAAAGACAAGACGGAAGTCAGAGCATTCTTGGGTTTATGCTCCTATTACAGGCGATTCGTGAAGAACTTTGCTGACATCGCTAAGCCGTTGCATAGACTGACTGAAGAAAAACGGCCCTTCCTCTGGGATGAAAATTGCGACGCAGCTTTTCGAGGACTGAAGGAGCGACTTTGTAATACGCCTATTCTCGGCTTTCCGGACACCGAGAACGAGTTTATCGTGGACACTGACGCCAGCAACACCGGCATTGGAAGAGTATTGTCGCAAAGAAAAGGAGACCAAGAAGTGGTGATTGCGTATTTCAGCAAATCCCTGTCCAAGCCAGAAAGGAACTACTGTGTGACAAGAAAGGAGCTACTTGCAGTGGTGAAGACATTGCGTCATTTTAGCAAATACCTGCTCGGGCGAAAATTCCATCTGAGGACCGACCACGCTGCTCTAAAGTGGCTACTGCAGTTTAAGGATCCCGAAGGCCAAGTGGCAAGATGGATTGAGCAACTACAAGAGTTCGACTTCACCACGGAGCATCGCAGTGGAAAATCTCATGGCAACGCAGATGCACTGTCAAGAAGGCCATGCTCAGAGGACTGCAAGCATTGCTCAAGACAAGAGTCGAAAGATCCAGTACCTGTCAGAATGCTCAAAGCTGACATCGGCGACGAATGGAAAGAAACCCTTCAGGCTGCACAAAAAGAAGACGTCGACATCAAGCCGATTCTTGAATGGATGGAATCAGAAGCCCGTAAGCCTGACTGGAGTGCTATTGCTTCACTGAGTGTTACGACAAAGAGTTATTGGGCGCAATGGGATAGCCTGGTGCTTCAAGAGGGAGTGCTGTGCCGAAAATGGGAAAATGCTCGAGGAAACCAGTGCCATCTCCAAATGGTTGTACCCAGAGCAAAAGTTCCCGAAGTTTTGAAGCTGTACCACGAAGGATTTTCGGGAGGACATCTGGGTGTGAAACGGACACTGTTGAAGATTCGAGAAAGGTTTTACTGCATCAACTGCAGAGATGACGTAGAAGACTGGGTGCGGAAATGCACGACCTGTGCATCAGTGAAAGGTCCGCATACCCGCAGCAGAGGAGCACTAAAGCTGTATAATGTTGGAGCACAATGGGAGCGAATCGCACTGGATGTGGCCGGACCATTTCCTGTGAGCGAAAGTGGCAACAAGTACTTCCTTGTCGTCATGGATTACTTCACCAAGTGGCCGGAAGTCTTCGCAATTCCAAACCAAGAGGCATCGACGATAGCAGACAAATTGGTCCATGAAGTATTCTGTCGTTTTGGAGTACCATTGGAAATCCATAGTGACCAAGGAAGAAATTTTGAATCTCAACTCTTTCAAGAGACGTGTCGGCTAATGGGTGCACATAAAACAAGGACAACGTCATACCACCCGCAATCAGATGGAATGGTGGAGCGATTCAACCAAACTCTGGAGAGATACCTGGCAAAAGTAGTCGAAAGCAAACAACGGGATTGGGACAAGCATATCCAGCCATTTTTGTTGTCATACCGAAGTGATGTTCATGAGAGCACCAATGTTACTCCTGCTTTTGCCAATTTTGGACGTGAATTACGGCTACCCGCCGACTTAATAACTGGTGTCCCACCGGATTCTCCACAACCCATAACTGAGTACGCCAGTGACCTCCGGAACAAGATGAACGACATCTATGAGCACATTAGAGAGTATGGCCAGCAAACATCAGAAAGAATGAAGACTAGATACGACAGAAGGACTAACAACCCTGGGTTCGAGGAAGGCTCGCTAGTATGGCTACACAACCCTATACGCAAAAAAGGGAAATCTCCAAAGCTACAAGCCAAATGGGATGGAATGGTCCATCCCATTTGGACCGAGTGGTGACCAAGATCAACGACGTGACGTTCCGCATACAGAAGGGACATCGAGGTGCTCCCAAGATAGTTCATGTGGATCGATTGGCGCGATATTACGGGTGCAACGATGCTCGGGACGAGCATGTCTTAGGAGGGGGTAGTGTAACGCAGTAGACGCCCGTTGTAGGTATGGAGTGCGGTCTTTACGTGATCCGGTTCTTGGAAGCTCTATTGTTCTGTGAAGCTTTATTGTGTTTTTATTGGTGCCTTTTGTATTCGGTTTTATGGCTTTACTAGCTTAAAACCCGCGGCTTCGCCCGCGTTGTCTTAGTACATAGGTACTTACTGAAAAAGGAAAAGAGCCCGCGGTTTGATCTACGTTGTCTTTGTACATGCTTATAATAATATCTAATAGTCCGCAATTTGGCCCGCGTTGTCTTAATACTTGCTTAAAATTACTTGCAAGGATAATGCCCACGGTTTGGTCAAAATTGTAACAGTATTTGCCTATAATGATAATAGATCACGGTTTGGCCCGCGTATTGTTAGTGCTTGCTTAAGATGGTTATTTATAGCACGCAGCATGGACTGCGATGTCTTAATACTTGCTTAAAATTATAAAAGCTCGCCGTTTGGCCTGCATTGTCGTATTACTTACAATGATAATAGCCCATGGTCTGGCCCGTATTGTCTTAGTACTTGCTCAAAATGATAAAAACCCGCGGTTTAGCTCGCGTTGTGTTAATAATTAGGTACTTACAAAGATAATAACCCACAGTTTGGCCCACGTTGTTTTAATACTTACTTAATTAAAATAACAGCCCGCGGTTCAACCCGCGTTATCTTGGCATTTGCTTATAATAATATCTAATAGTTCGCGGTCTGGCCCGTGTTGTCTTAATAAATCCTTAAAATTATAATAGCATGCCGTTAGCCTGCGTTTTTGTATTGCTTGTAATGATAATAGCCCACGGTCTGGCCCGCGTTATTTTCGTAACTGCTTAAAATTATAAAAACCCACAGTTAGGCCCGCGTTTTCTTGGCACTTACTTAAAATAATAGTAGCTAGTGGTTAAGCCCGCATTAGGCTCGATTATGAAGGCGCCATCGTAATTATAATAGCTAATTATCATAATTGTATCTGTTTCATTTTCACTTTAAGCATTCGATAGAGATAACACTTTTTATGTTGTTATTATATTTACTATGGCGTCTTCATAACTGAGCCTATTATTGTATTACTTGCAAAATAATGCCTACGGTCAAAGAAGATATAATGCTACGGTTTAGCCTGAATTGTCTCACTATTTGGTTATTTAATTTACAGCTTATTACAGAGTACATACGTGAATTTTTGGATGATAAATTGCCGAATTTCTGAAATTAACTCAATAATAAATAAATATATAAAATAAATATTGGAGGACATCTCACACACGGTCTCTGATCCCAAACTAAGCAAAGTTTGTGATTTGGCTGGCAGAGACTGATATACTACATATACATGTATTCCAATGTATGTACTAATAAATATAAATAAATATAAATATTTTTGGGACGTCTGACCCCAAACTAAGCAAAGCTTGTGATATGGCTGCCAGAGACTGATATACTACATATACTTATTTTTAAATACATACTTATATAGATAGTAACTAAATAACACCCAGACACAGAGCAAACACTTTTGTTCATCACATAAATATTTGCCCTGGTGGGGATCGAACCCACGCCTCTTTGACCCAGAAGTTAGGGTCACTAACCACTGAGCCACCGAGGCAGTCAATTGTATACACCACCGACCATACTCCTATTTTTAGAATAATTCCAGTCCATCCAAAGGTTGCCTGGTAGAAATCGCCAAAGACGATAAGGCCGCCATTGTACAGCATATTGTATAGTTTCTGTACTGTGTTTCTGTGTACAATAAAGATATATTTATTTATTTATTTATACATGTAGGTTGACTGGCAGTTAATGCTGTTTAGCGTTAAGTCCTCCTTTTGTACAAATAGTGTGCAATAAAGTGGTTAATAAATAAATAAAAATACATTAATAACACTCAGACACAGAGCAAACACATATGAACATCACATAAATATTTGCCCTGGGAATCAAACCCACGCCTCTTTGACCCAGGAGTCAGAGTCAACCACTGAGCCACCGAGGGAGCCAATAATAATAATTGTATGAGTAACTATGTAAGAAATTTCACTTTTCTTTGCTGGAAAACATTGAGGCAACCTGTACGTACGTAGAAAAAATCAATGTCGTATGTGAATTCAGCAACCCATGCTTGGCCGGCGTGATGGATATGGCCCAATTACCCTTCGCGGATAGGCCTATTTTCAGTCATCCATCAGCCGCAGGACGTCCACTGCTGGACATAGGCCTTCCCTATGGATCTCCAATAAGACCGGTTGGAAGCGGCTTGTATCCAGCGCGATCCTGCGGTCTTAATGAGGTCATCCGTCCACCTTGTGGGTGGACGTCCTACGCTGCGCTTGCCGGTACATGGTCTCCACTCGAGAACTTTTCGACCCCAACGGTCATCAGCCCTCCGCGCTATGTGCCCTGCCCATTGCCATTTCAACTTGCCAATCCGTTGGGCTATGTCGGTAACTTTGGTTCTTCTACGGTTCTCCTCATTAATGATTCGACCTCGCAGAGAGACTCCAAGCATAGCCCTCTCCATAGCTCGTTGGGCTACTTGGAGCTTACTAATAAGGCCCATAGTGAGAGACCACGTTTCTGTGCCATAAGTCATCACTGGCAACACACACTGGTCGAAAACTTTCGACTTGAGGCACTGAGGTATGTCGGACGAGAAGACACTACGCACTTTTCCGAACGCTGCCCAGCCGAGTTGAATTCGTCGATTGACCTCTTTGTTGAAGTCGGACCTACCTAACTGGACTACTTCTCCTAGGTAGACGTACGAGTCAACGACTTCAAGAACCGAGTTTCCAACGGAAATCGGGGAAGGTAAAACATGGGAATTACACATGACTTTCGTCTTGTCCATATTCATCTTAAGACCCACCTGTTTCTATTATACGTAGTGCAATCCGTAGTACCTATTTTCAGTAGTACCTTAGATAGATAGATAGATAAACACTTTATTGTTAACACTAAAATACAATTCAGAAAACAAAAATACACAAAGAGCAAAAAAAAAAAACAACAACATAAAATAGTGCAACAAAGGGCGGCCTTATTGCTTATAGCAATCTCTTCCAGGCAACCCTTTCTTCTGGAGAGGAATTAATAAAACAAAAAAAATAGAACCTTAGAATACCTTAGTGCTTCATTATGTCGTACGATGTACGTATATTCCAAATTTCAAGCTCGTATCTACAGCGGTTTGGGCTGTAGCCTAAACTTATTAATTTTGCGTATCCCTAAGGAACCTTATAGATTTTCCTGGATTTTATTAGTTTCTGTATTAAAACATGCTGTGTGTTTCCTTCATACCAATTTTCAACCATAACCGTTCAGCTGGTTCGATGTAATTGACGCTTTTTTCACCAACTTTGGGACCTTATTTGACCCCTTAGATGAAGAAAATTCGGAAAAACAGGAAAAAACGTGACTTTTACTTTGTTTGGAAAGCATGTATACAAAGTTTCAAGTCAATCGGTACAGGGAATAAAAAGTTACATACAAACGAAAAGGGCCCATTTTACCCCCTTAGAGGTCGAAAGTTCAAAATTTTTGTCCTTAGTGCTCCATTACGTCGTTCAATGTACCTATATCCCAAATTTCAAGCTCATATCTTCAGCGGTTTGGGCTGTAGGCTGTCTGTCAGTCAGTCACTCAGGGAAGCCTTTTATATAATAGATGACTCGAGTTTATTTGTTTGGTGTTTACGTATTTGAAAAACAATAGGGATTCTCGAACTTTCAAGTTGTTTACTTGTTAACACAATAGCGTTTATTGAGATCGAGTAATGTTGCGAAATATCTCGTAGGTTCGAGACTGTAGGAAATAACGGATATAAATACGCCGGCCGACCCTTGGGGATCAGTTTATTCGTTTACCGTCGAAGCGATAACTACTCGGGTTAGAGTGCGATACCAGTGATTGTGAAGTGACTAGCTTGTGTAAATATCAGTGCCAGTGTAAAGTGTTTGTGCGAACCATTTGTGTCGTGTGTTTTTGTGATTTTTGTGAAGTGATTGTCTGCAATAAAGTGCAAAGTGAATAATCGGCGTTTTAACTGACTATCCAAGAACCCATCTCGTAACAGTATTACTGCCTTCTATAGAAAAGTATTCATTATTAGAAGTAATTAAGATAAGGCAAAAATACAATGTGTCGCATATATGGCAAAGGTGACGTCCACAAGTGGTATATTATTCAGAGAAAAATCGAACCAAGATGATATATATACATCATTTGAAAGCTTATTATGGGCTTCCCAAAAATATTTAATTTAGATTTTTTCACCACTCCAATTTTTTTTAAATGCGAAAAATAAATTGTATAAGAAATAACAATACAGTTTATTATATTTTCTAGTTTAGCAATAATAAAGTTCTTCTATCGTTATTTTACTTGCATTCCTAGCTGATTCTTCCACATTCAACTCTTAATTTGCTAAAATTAAAAATTATAACCTACCAGTGTGACCAGTTAGTAGGTACAATGTGACAAAAATCAATTAAAAGTGTGTCTAATTGGTAAAAAGGTTTTATTTAACAATTTGGAGGTTACTTAATCAGAGCTGCTAGAGGTAAACTACATATTGAGCTCAATATATTTATTTTTTCTAATAAATTCAAAATTAATTTTAAAAAAATTGGAGGGCTCTTTTTTGTATTTAACTGTTGTAATAAGCTCAGAAAAATATGAACTTTCTCGAAATGTAACGAGTGTTGTGGTTAGAATTTTTGATTATTATTATACCAGCCTCCATACATTTTGTGGACATGTCCTTTACAATAACTTTTACTGTGGGATCAACTCTGAAACCACAAAAAAACAGCTATTCCATACTTTTTGTCGAAAGTCTTATAAAAAATCGTATGGAAGAGCAGTTTTTTTACCCTTTCAGAGTTGGTCTCATAGTAAAAGTTGTTCAAAATTTGCCATAGATGTCACCGCTTAGGCTCCGACACCGGTAGACATTGTATATCGAACTTAGGCCATTACCTTATACAGTATTCAATTCTTTACTTTATTCATTTTGGAACATGATTTTCCTATTATTTTCTTTCATAACAATCTATTTTCGGATCTTATTATCTTTTGACATCGTTTGTGAAATATGGAGGCGTGATGGCGGCTTTGAACAAAAATCAAGTGGGAAAATATGAAATATTATTCAAATTAAGCATACTATGTGGTTGGTTTACTCTGCGCTTTTATATATACCATATTTTAATGGATTTTTTACACAGTCTGGCCCAACTTTGCGAGATCTTCTTTGCTGCACTTTTTGATTGAAAGTGTATACTGATATGCCTATATCAAGCAGTGTCGAATAAAATTAGTCTTTATCTGTCAAGGATTTTTTTCCTTCTTTATCCAGAGGTCCAGTCTATTCTTAAATGTGTTTATAGTTCTTGCTGGGGTGACATCCCCAGGTAACCTATTCCACTTGTAGACAACTCTATTGCAGAGGATGTGGTGTGCAGTGTTAGTTTCTGATGGTGTAGGCTGTAAATAGAATTTATGGCGTCTGCTATCACGCATATTTTCCTTAAAGGTGTACATGTCGTGGATATCCGGAAGATTATAGAAGCCTGTAACTCTATTCCTATTTATTAAATACCTATTTATTTATTACCTTAAATGAGCTTTTGACAGCTACAGAAAACAGTGAGGCCAAAGAAGTCATCGTCGATTAATGTTCTTCCTGTGTGTGCATCTAGTGTCTTCAGTAACTTACTTCAAGATAAATTCAACGTGTTTCGAGATGACCGGCTCCTCTACATAAATTGGATGAAAAATTACCAATGCAGTGTGTATTGTTGTTTTACATCTAAGAAATAAAAAAGTGCAGCGCTTAACAGTGATAAATTTCGTTTCATTTTCGCCCATAGCTTTTTCAGTTTCTCAAAATATTAAATAGAAATACTAATGTATAGAAACCTATATATAGCTTTACGTTTTGGTGTCACAGAATAAGTAATAGTATGTATGGCATTCTAGGCCGAGGGCTGAAGTATGTGAGGGGCGAAGTTCAATTGGCATCACCACTGATAACGTTACGGCCTAAAAAAATCTTCGGCAGAGTCGTCTGATACGTAGTATCTCCTTAGTTTGTGACACTGACAATGTGTAGTGTGGCCGCTTCAACGCTAAAATTCTCATGTTTATCTCTTTGATTTATTTATTTATTATTTACAGTAAAATATAGCTTTTACAGTAAATATGTACTGCCACTCGAGTTATCGCCCAACGTTGAACGGCAATGTGAATGCCATTGTCAAATTAACGCGTTGATTGGTGGCCACACTTACAATAGACGACAATCATCGCGATAATTAACGGCATTTCCCGTTGGTGTGGCCCGGGCATTACCAATCGCGCCTGCATTTTTAAGTTCGGCGTAGGCTTTCATGTTGTGGGCTTTCAACTTTTCTCATATTTTATTGACTTTCTGAGGCTGCTGGGCTCTTAAGCCCGCGTGCTTAGAATCAATATAGATATAGGCAACCGTAAGCCATTTTCTTATAATACATTCACATGAGCAATTCTTGTAACATTTATTGTTAAGCATTGGATCTCGGAAACGGTTATATCGATTTATATGAAAAATATAAATATTGTCTTTATAAAGTTTATTTGTGTAGGTAGTATTTAAAAAAAAAAGTGGAGGTCTCAGCTGTATACTGAATGTAGTACAGGTAGCAGGACGTAAGTTTAGCGCTGAGCGAAGTGTGGAGGGGATGGCTCAGCATGGGTTTAGTATAGATAGCGGTTACCATGCGCAGCCAGCCCCTCCACACTACTCTCAGCGCTAAACTTACCTGCCGCTACCTGTACCACATCATTAGAGAGACTACCTGTACGTTTGCCGTTGACCGCAGGTATACGGCAGCGCGGCGAAGCCAGGCGTTACGTGCAGCAAGTTCCTGAGCTCCGCGCACGACGTGCGCCGCCACAAGGTGCGCGCCGGCGGCTTCCAGTCCGCGCTCGACTCCGTGCACGTCGCCGACCCCGTCGTTGCCAACTTCCTCATCGACAACGTCGGCCTCGAGGCCATCCTGCTGGTGCCCGACCACGGTATGACGCTCGCGTCTAACTGTCTAATGCATTTAACATCATAAAAAATATTTTTTCAAAAAAAGTGTTATACATATACTAGCTTAACCCGCGGCTTCGCCCGCGTGGTTTTAGTAAGTATACGTACTTGGTGAAACTGATAATAGCGCGTGGTTAGGCCGGCGTTGTCTAGTACTTGCTAGTAATAAAGCCCGCTGTTTGGCTGCGTTGTTTTAGTACTTGCTTTTTTATAACGATAATAGCCTCGTGGTTTCGCCCGCGATGGCTCAATACTGGTTCAAAATGATTATAGCCTACGGTTTGGCCAGGGTTGTTTTAGTACTTGCTGATAATGATAATACCAGCAGTTTGGCCCGCGTTTTCTTAGCATTTGTTTAAAATGGTAATAGCCCGCAGTTTGGCCTGCGTTGTCTTAGTACTTGCAAAACGATGTAGCCTGAGGTTTGGCCCGCTTTGTCTTAATACTTGCTTAAAATGTAAAAGCGGAAAATACACATGTCAATAGCTGGCACTCTTGCTTGCGAGCTCCTTGCACGTACCAGCTACTGGCATGTGTATACTCTATAGAACGTTACGTGAATAGAAGCCGCCACGTACAAAAAGCTGGCATGCAAACGTGCCAGCCACAGGCATTTGTACTCTTAGCTTAATAGTTGCTTAAAATGATGAAATCCCGTGTTTTGGCCTGGGTTGGCTTAGTATTTGAGTAATATTATAAAAACCGGCTACGTTGACATAGTGCATACTTAATATGATTATAGGCCGCGGATTAGCCCGTGTTGTCTTTTACCTACTTACTTATAGTAGGTATAATAATAGCCCGCAACATGGCCCGCGCTGTTTTAGTACATGAAAATAGCTTGACAACAACGAAGTAAGAATGAATATTACTGGTACTAAACCACTAACCGATTCATGAAACATTATATTTATGTTAGTTTTTACGGATATTTATTATTTTCATTAGATCCCAACGGAACCGAATCTATTGGGTTATTTGCTTACCCTGCACTAAGCCAAAAAGGGGTGATTCAGACCATCATTATGAACAACTTTTACTATGGGGCCAACCCAATTTTCGAAAAAAAAAAACAGCTGTTTCATACATTTTGTCGATTCCGAGTTGCAGTTTTGTATGGAACAGCTGATTTTTAGGGCTCCGTACCTCAAACGGAACCCTTATAGGATCACTTTGTTGTCTGTCTGTCCGTCTGTGTGTATGTCAAGACTCTCTATCTCGAGAACGCGTAAAGATATCGAGTTGAAATTTAAATTGTATATGTATATCTATGGTCTCTTACTTACTTTATGGTCTCTTGCAGTTGTGTAAAAGAAAAACTTCTCAGTTATCGTTTAAAAAAGTTAGAGCCGTATATGTCGTAAAAAACCGCATATTTCGACACTCACAAAAATCAAAACCTACAGGGTACTTCCCGTTGACATAGATCTATAAAATTTGGCGAGAAGCATTGTCTCAGAGTACACATATAGGAATAAATCTGAAAACTACATTTTTATTTTAATCACAAGAAATAGGGCCCCAAAATTCACAAAATATGGGTTTGAAATTCTAAGTGAGTAAGTCGTATCATATAAAAGAACTTTTAGCACCTACTAAAACAGGTTTTTAATTATTTTAACAATGTGTGATTTTCGATGTATGACTAGAAAAGTGAAAAAAAAAATGTTTTTGGTTATAGTTTAGAGATTTTAACAACTTACTTCCCAATTTTGTGAAATTTTCTGGATTTGTTTGGAACTCTCGATGTGCGAGCACTTGTCCGGTTTTTTTTCCCGAGTTTTGGGTTGGCCCTATAGTAAAAGTTGTTCATAATTATAGTCTTTAATCACCCCCTTTCGCCTAAGTACAGGGTAAGCAGATAACCCTGTATATATGTTACGGAATCACAGTTACGTAATAGTTTCATTCCTTCCTTCATTGGCATTCCACGCGAAGCGGACAGGTAAAAAAGATCGATGTTTTGAATTTCGGTAATATTTAAGTATATTCTACCTATACATGTTCGTGACGCGTGTGCTAAAAATTTTTGTAATATCATTAATGGTTAAGGAATTAAGGGGCTTTGAAATTTTGCCAAACCGGTGGGCACGCAGTACTTCAAAACCGATTACCATGTCATAAAATTATAGATTATTATAATAAAATCACTGGATTTATTACTTTACCCCTTTAGAAGACGAATTTTCAAAAATCCTTCCTTAGTGGATGCTTCATCACAAAAGGAATACGTGTGCGAAATTTTGAGTTTCTAGCCTTAATGGTTTAGCCTGTGCGTTGATACCTGAGTCAGTCACCTTTGCCTTTTATATATATATATATATATATAGACGACATTGGCACTTCACCGTCAATGGGTATCTCTTGAGATCAATGCTTGAGATGAAACAAGATGACGCATGAAACTTTTAAAATCACAATTACGCGTCAAATCATATGTTCGTTCATTCGTTCACATAATCTTCTCGTATGTTTCGTAAACATCATTTTATAGAGAAGTTTTTTCTACGTAAATGTCTCGCGCGCCGGGCAAAGAAAACGTCTTTAGAGCTGTATATGTATAGCACAGACGCATCCGAGCCCTCTCTTCCTCGACCGTAACCACCGGCACATTGTTCCAGATGACGCCATCCGCCTCTCGAGCAACGAGGAGAATGTGCCCGAGAACTGTTCGAAGATAGTGACGTTAGACAACACAGAGTTCCACCCCGCGCCCAACTACCGCAGCTACGGCGGCGTCGCGCGACCCTCGCGCTACCTGCAGGTCAGCACGCACGAGCGGAAACGGTGAGTCAAATCATTATACTGCTTCTCTACATCTAAAACTTTTCCAAGTCCTTGTGTCATCTTCTACCGCAACATCGCTTACTAATAAGCGAGTTGATGGTCATATAAAAAAAAAAATCAAAAATATATTTTCATCACAGACAAGTGGCTGTAGAGATCGAGGAAGCGGAGTCGAACCTGCGCGAGCTAGAGAGCCGCGCTCGCGAACTCAGCACAGAGGCGGAAGAGGCGCGCCAGGAGGAGCGGAGCGCCTCTCGAGCGCTGCAGGCGCTGCTGGCCGACCGACACGACAAGACGGAGGCGGCGCGGGAGGCGGCCGCCGCGCTCGACCATCACCACACGCCGCATCACACTGTCTTGGTATGTGCTTTAGGAGATATTCTTACTGAAGCAGAGGCGCTGCTGGCCGACCGACACAAGACGGAACAGCGCTGGAGCATCACCTCACGCCGCATCACACCATCTTGGTATGCACTTTGGGAGATAGTCTAGTTCTAGTAGATCTAGTCTAGTTGTTTAATGTGTGATAGGCTAGATGACGCTCAGATAGATTTAAAAAATATTAGACACGTATTTTTTCAACAAAAATTGACGAAGTTATAGTGTTCGTGACGTCACGAGTGCACTACAAATGTACAGACTACGTCGCACTAGTGACGTTACGAGCTCGCACTCCCAAACTTTGACAAGGTTTATCTTTGTCATTTATTAATTGATTGACTAAAACAAAATACGTGTTCAATATTTTTTATTGCTCTAGCTAATGGACTAATTATATTTTTTTACCCAGTCATCATGCCTATTGACCGATCGAACGAAGCGTCTCCGTTACGAGATTGGCAAAGTTTTCTTTCATCTTTTCATCTGCTATTCCGCGTCTACTGATCGCATTTTATAATCTTACCCGATTTTCTTCTAGCAATCTTATGCGATACGAATACATAAAAAGAATTACCTGTTTTTTCTACATTTAAACTTATATTTGCTGAACAGGTGGAGGAGTTAAACATATCGAAAGAGAAGCAGCGCTCGCTCCAGCAGGCCGTGAGCGCGTTCGACGAGAAGGAGCAGGAGTACCGGCAGCGGGTCGACGGCTACGACGCGCAAGTGAAGGCTGTCAAACAACAGCTGGCGGAAGCCTCTACCGCTTGCAGGAGTCTGAGCGTAAGTATACAGATAATATCTACTTTATTACTGTTACGAGATGGGTTCTTGGATAGTCAGTTAAAACGCCCATTATTACTGTGCACTTTATTGCACACAATCACTTCACAAAATCACTAAACATAACTTGTACGCACATTACACTTCGCACTGGCACTGATATTCACACACTACACCAGTTCTGGATAATATTGTTTACGAGATTGTCTGCCGCGCGCGCCCCGCAAGCCCCTAGCTTAACTATATAGGGACGCTACAATGTGAAAAAAAACCTGCTGTTCCATGCGGAAATTTCTTTGACCTGCTACAAAATATGTGGGAATGATGTTTTTTTTTGCTATTTCAGTCTGAAGTATAAATGTTGAATACAATCGGCCATCTTGATAAAGTATGTGTCCTCACACACGTTGCCAAACGGCAAACTGTCCTTATTCAACGCAAACAATTGCAATTGCATTCTGTTGTTTTCGCGAAGTGGCCGGCCGGGCGCTCGCTGTGTGCTCCCGTCCAGCACCTGGCTTCTATGCACACGAGAAAGCGTTACAGAGAGTGTGACGCGAGCGGTGTCGCACGAATCACCGTTGTTTACTTATATCTTACAATAATAAGTTGAAGTTAAGTTGAGTTGTTAAAGCAATTTTGGTAGCGATTTATATAAAGCTTATATTATCAGGAAGAAATAGAGCAAGAGCAATTAAAGCTGGACCAAGGCGTGACGGAGCGACGCACGTGGCAGCAGCGCGTGAAAGAAGACCGCATCAAACTGACGCAAGTAGAGGTCATTCTGGAGGAGAAACGAGGCGTCATCAACACCAAGGTCGAGGAAGCTCTTACTTTGTGTCCCAGGATTGAGAGGCCAAGGTAAGTTTTAAGTTAGTCTTAATTGTTATTCAAGGAGGAATCAAATTCAGTGAATCAAAGGTCATAAAATGTATTCTAGCGTTCTAATTTTAAATGATGGCCTACCATCCTCATTATATTACTGGACTTGTAGGACGTCTCACTATCAGTTTTATACTGTCGATTTTCCTTCGATACGTACGAAGCGGTTTGACTCATCATTTCTGACTGTGTGGCCAGGGATCAGATGTTTCCTGAATAATATTATCTAAAGCTTCAAAATCAGAGTGAATAAGTATCTCCTAAGTCTGCTTCGACCACAACGTCGTTTACCATCAGGCGTGCTAGTGGTACTTGCTACTTGTGCTAAGTAGATATTTTTTGCACGACTGGACGATGGACGGCTGTTTCTCACAGATTAGGCATTAATATTATTTGAGTTCGTATTGAATCTAGCAAAATGGTGATTACGTCAGCAATTTTATAGTTTTTTTTTACGCATAAATGTGTGTTACTCCGCTAACATAAATCTATTTTCTTATTTCTAGAATTAAATCTGCTTATGAATCAATAAAAAAATGCATAATGGACTAATGTTTACGTAAGAATTTAAGAGCTTTGCTTACTTTTTCTGACAAGGAGGGGAGGGGAGTAAATAATTGTAAGTAATCTGCTTAGGTAATACTTGAACTGCCCCTAAACTGTTACAGAGACAAGATGATAGTGACGAACGAGCTAAAGAAAACGCATCTGAAGCTGAGTTCGATCCGCAGCGACGGGATGTCGAAGGCCGAGGTCGCCGAGCGACTGGTGCAGGTGGAGCGCAAGTATCGCCGCACCAAGCTCACGCTCGACCGCCTCAAACTGCTCATTGACGACGTATGTACGACTTCATTAATAGCCAATGTCACTGAATTGGTCTTGTAAATTCAATTTTTTTTTTCAAAATTAATTTTGAAATGAAAAGATCGTACTTAAGTTTCCTTAGAAAACTATTTTTATTTTATTTCATTTCATTTTTCGTTGTAATAACAAAGTTACTACATTAAATATTAAGTACCCAATTCCCGCTGACAGTAGCCTAGCGAGCGCGTGACGTCAATTGTATACTTCATATACATTTAACAGTAGTAGGTGGTGCAGCGCGGCCACTGAGATACAGATACACAAAATAGTTTTCTATAGAAACAAAAACACGATCTTTTGATTTATAATATAATATATATGTAATTTTTAAAACCAAATTACCAATAAATATGTTTATCTGTTTATAAAAAAAAATGATTCAAAAGACCAATTACTGTACCATAGGTAGCGAGCGGCACGTAAGTTTAGCGCTGAGGATAGTGAGAAGGGGATGGCTGCGCATGGTGACCGCTGTACTAAACCTATGCGCAGCCATCCCCTCCACACTTTGCTCAGCGCTAAACTTACGTGCCGCTATCTATTATTCATTAATTTTCAATATATTATTTTGTATACATACTTTGATCAAAAAAGAGACACAATCTTCGAATACATCGCGGCCCTGTACCAGCCTTTTTTTTAACAGTCCACTGCAGGACGTAGGCCTACCCACGAAGGGTGATTGGGCCATATCCACCACGCTGGCCCAGTGCGGGTTGGTGGTTTCACATACGCCATCGAATTTCTTCTACGGACGTATGCAGGTTGCCTCACGATGTTTTCGTTCACCGAAAAGCCAGTGGTGTGAAATTCCGTACATAAATTCCAAAGAACTCATTGGTACGGGACCGGGGATTTGAACCCGCCACCTCACGATTGTAAGGCGGGTGTCACTACCTCTTGACCACCACGGCATCGCGGCCCAGCGTTCGGAAAATTGCGTAACTTCTCGTCCGGCATACCTCAGTGACTCAAGTGGAAAGTTTTCGACCAGTGTATGTTGTCAGTGATGATGAAGACTTATGGTACTGGTAGTCTCTTTCTATGGGCTTTATCAGTAAACTCAACAAGGGCTATGCTTGGAGTTTCTAGGCGACTCGAATATGTACAATTATTTTTTTATTTTGTGAACAGATTAAAAGCACCACCGACAAGCATTTGAAGTTCTGCCACCGAGTGCAATCCTACATCGCTAGAAGAGTGCAGTACTGTTTCCAGTCTATATTGAATTTACGCGGTTATTCGGTATGATATTTTTTTTATTCAGTAATTTATTCATTCTATACCTGAGATAAAGATTAAAAGCCACATTAATTTTCAAACAGTTTTTTAATACTTTATATACAGGTATAGGCCGCGCCACACAAGTAGGCGGATGTGAAGTTAGCTACAAGCTGCGTAATATCCAATCCTGATTGAAGCTCACATAAAGCCGTACATTGATTGGCTATTGCGCAGCTTGTAGCTAACTTCACATCCGCCAACTTGTGTAGCGCGGCCTATAATACAGGGTCATCTGTTTGTCCTGTACCAAGCCTGTACAAAAGGGGTGATTAAAACCATCATTATGGATAACATACCTTCATAATATTTCAACTAGACCGAGACAAAATACTAAAACTAAATGCGCCACAGAGATACATAGCTCTGTGAAATGCCACAGAGATACCAGAGGGAAAATTGGTTGATCAAGAAAAGAAAGAAAGAGATGCATTCATTTAATATAGCATGAGTAAAAAAGAGACATTAAAAATATTTCGATCGATGATATTGTATTTTACCACATAAATGATAGTTTTTTTACAAGTTTTTATCTAACTTGCAATGGATGTACCTATGTATGTATGTAAGTTCGGGTGGAATCTTGTAAGTTAAATTTGACCAACTTCCTGGTTTCCGATTGAGCTGAAATTTTGCACGCGTATGTATATCGCGTGACAATGCAGTAATATGGTACCATGCAGCTGATCTGATTATAGAGTGGGTAGGTGGCCATAGGAATTTCTGTACTAAACAAGATAGACCCGTCGTGTTTGGGCTCGTTTTACTTGGTTTGGCTAGCACTCTTTTGCTACATGATATCAAGGATCTCAACATTTTGTATTTAAAAAGAATTATAATAAATTATTTATATTAATAAATATTAAAGCATATAAATAAAGCAATTCGTGCGAAATTATTCCTTAACCATTCCAAAATATTCAAGAATGCACAACGTTAATGTTCAAGTTTTGACTTCTGTCGGCACTTCCGGAGTGCAACCGGTTGTTTTTTCTGCTATTACTGAGTCTTGTGATAAAGTGTTGACTACTTGTACAGGGTCGAATGGACATCGACCACGGTCGCGGCGTGCTAGAGATCGTGTGCACGGGCCGCGAGACCAGCGCCAAACGTCACGCGTCCTCGACTTCCTCGCTGTCGGGCGGAGAGCGCTCCTACTCCACCGTGGCCTTTATTATGGCGTTATGGGACTGCGTGGAGCTTCCTTTCTACTTCATGGACGAGTTTGATGTCTTTATGGTGAGTAGTGAGATACAAACAGTTTTGAGTGATGTGTGTGCCAAGTGACACGCGTCGTCGACTCCTCGCTTTCGGGCGAAGAGCGCTCCTACTTTAGCGTGGCCTTTCTTCCTTTCTTCTTTCCTTAGAAATGTTACAACTAGTACCTACAGGTCACGTCGTGTAAAAATAACGCTGGAGTGTCAAGCTATATATGTAATTAATTTTAATAGGAGTTAGATTTTTTTGTGCGCAGCTATATTACATATATATGGGTGATTATACAAAAATTGGGTAACTCAATGTCATCAGCCAATATATACAAAATCTTATTATATTTTATTGAAATAACAATTTATTTTAAAATAATGAAAAGTCCTTTATTTGGTCACCCAATTTCACTTCTTTATTTTAAATAGTATTAAATAAAAAAAACAAAATTAATACTTAAAACGTCAGTTCTTTGGCATGTCACAATCCCGAAAACCAACAATCAAGTGACTATACATTAAACATTATCATTGATTTAAGAAAACATACTAATTTACTATAATCTGTGATGTACGTAGTATAATATACTACAACTTTCATAATGCAATGTTCTCCATTTTATTTAAAAAAAAATAAGAAACTTTGTGTTCGTTTCATTCGTCAGACCGTTGTGTCTTTTTCAAAGTTGAAATTCGCGCCAAATATCACCGAGTCAAGGTTAAATCCCTGCTTAAGTTTTAATGTTGGTAATGAAGTTAGTTGTGGACCGCACAATTTGACGGCCGCCATAACTGTACCAGTGCTTGAGTTGTGTTTGTCGTCTATACACATGATAAGCCAGTCAAAATTTCAGTCCTGTGGTGAGTCGTTATTTTCTTGTTAATCTGAGGTTTATTTTCATTTTTACATAGTTAACTATGATTTGTTAAAATGTAGTTTGTTGATATTCAAATTTACCAAAAAAAACATTAGTTCTGATTATAACCTCAAATTATGTCATTTTCGTCAGTCCGTTGGCGTCAGTCTTTTGTCAGGTATCGCGCCAGGGGACTGACGTGTCTCCATAGTACTGATGTTTTTTTTTGTTTTAGAGCACTTTTATCTTAATTGATACCGTGTATAAGCATTTATATTTTATATTTCAGTTTAAAACATCATGCGGCACGCTAAAAGCAATTTGACTAGGGAAGAAATATTAAAAAAAAGAGAGAAGCCGAAAAGGCTCGCTTGGCCAGAATTAAAAGTGACCCCATTAAATTTGCGGAATACAAAGAAAAACAAAAACTTCAGTACTTAAGGAAAAAAGAGAAAGGACAACGAATGAAATGTTGAAGACATGACACCACGAGAGCAACAAATAACTAGAAAAAAATGGAAAAAAATATTCATTAAACTACAGGCAAAGAGAATAGCTATTGAAACAAACCACTAATACTTTTATACGCCAGAATACTCCTCCACCAACTGACGACGAAATACAACCCATGGTTAAAGAAGCAATCAGACCTGTTATTAACGAAGACCAAAGAGCAAAAACAGCTAAAAGGAGAAGTGAAAGACAGAGAAAATCTAGAAACAGGGAAATAAAAAAGATGGAGGCTATAGTTTCAAAGCTTAAAACTAAATTAAATACTATATAAACGAGTCAAAAAACAGCTAAAAATAGTAATAAAATCTAGTAAAATAGTAGTATAGTAGTAGTACGCTAGTCGTAACGACTATCCCCACACGTGAGTTCAGTCCCGTTAAATATAGTATAAAATGTGTGAAAACCACGTTAATTTCTATAGTAAAAAAGTAATAAAATCTGTTGAAAAAACGCCAATGACCAGAATTGAAAACACGAGTGAAGGTATAACTAAAAAAAAGAATTAGTGAAGAAGGCCCTTTTTGGGGAAGTTATTAAAACGCAATTAGAAGAAAACTACTTACATGAAACTAAAGACTCATGAAGAAAGAAAAAAAATTAAACAAGTTATATCTGGAAATGTAGTAGACAAATACAAACTATGGAGAATAAAAAACAAAGCAGTCACCTATAAAAAAACTAGACATAACCTGACAAATAAAAAAATAAATAACAGCAAACAGCAACAGACTGAAATAGTTGACTTTCATAGCATTATATTGTTATTGTTCTTAATTTCATGATAATTAGTACTGTTAAGATAAATATTGTCAGATTTTTGTTTCTATTGTTTGTTAAGTACTTTAAATATTAAGTAAAACTAAGTCAAAGTAGTAGAAGCTAAGTGAATAACGTTACGTTAAATGTCAAAAAGCTGTATTGAAAATTGAGATAGTATTTTCTCTTAGTATTACATATTAATAATTATTTTTAATTGTTACTAAGTTATTTTAATACTTAAAAGACATGTGCCATTATTAAAACTAAGAGATTTGTACTAATTTTTATTAAATTTCATTATAATTCTGACAAAATTGTGTATTTTATCAGTACTATGTTAACCTCGTCAGTCCTCTGGCAGTCAAATTCAGAAAATGTTAAATATCTCACAATCTACTTAAAAAAGTGACTGGCCCGATTGGGAACAAGATAATCATTAGATTAGCCATCATATACACCCGAATTCGTAATAATTTGATTTAATAACTATAGTAAACAAAATATCCTCAAAAGTTACCCAACTTTCGTATAATCACCCATATATATATATATAGGAGTTAAATCTATATATATATATATGCGTACTGGGAGATGGAGATTTAACTCTTAATTTTAATAGGAGTTAGATTTCCTTGTGCGCAGCTGGACACTCCAGCGTTCTTTTTACACGACGTGACCTGTAGGTACTAGTTGTATTGTATATATATATATATATACAATACAACTATATATATATATACACACATTATGAGTTAAATTTCCTTATGCGCAGCTTGACACTCCAGCGTTCTTTTTACATGACGCGACGTATATGTCGTTCCCCAGGACAACGTGAACCGCAAGATAGTGATGGAGCTGCTGATCGACCACGCGCTCAAGAACACTTCGCGCCAGTTCGTGTTCCTCACGCCGCAGGACGCCTCGGCCGTCACCGCCGAGCCCAGGATCTCCATACACTTGTAAGTTATTCCACATTTCAGTGGTGCATATACCGACAGGCTGAGTAGGCTGGAGCCTAAAGCGGCAGATTTTATGTGCTGGCTTATTACTAATTTCGGACAAGGTGCAGAATGTCCAATATAGGATCACGGATCCTATTAATGTAGGACTAACGCTAAATTTAATCTAAACTTGTCGACGCCGCTGGTGACAAAAAGGCTGGATCATTCCTTACGCAGATAATTTCTTTAGCAGTTCAGCGCGGGAATGCAGCCAGCGTTCTTGGCACCCTTCTACAAGGACACGGAATTTATTTCGATTTTTAGCCTCTGTTTTTGTATAGGTATTTAGGTAGGTTTTTTTGTCTGCTAAAGAAATTATCTGCGTAAGGAATGATCCAGCCTTTTTGTCACCAGCGGTAGTATTTTAGGTTGTTGTCAACTCAGTGTTTTATAAGTCATGTAAATAAAGAAATTAGATTTAATCTATCCCATATTATTTATCGAAAGTCAATCAACACTTTACACCAATCAGCTGATTTTTATGTGCTCTTAGTAGTATTGGTCCAGAATTTTGAATAGCATTGAACTTTTTTTTTAATAATTTGAATAGAGAGCTGCGAGAAATGTATATGCCAGAAATAGTTACTATTTCTTTTTTTTTTCAGAATGGCTGACCCGCGTCCCTAGCCTCGTTGTATTATATAAGCATTTTATCCAATGGATACTTTAATTACTGTTTATAATTGTTAAGTTGAATAATTGTGATTCAATTTTATTTCTGATGCCATACTTGTGATTTCGATTCTAAGAGCGGATAATAATACTCTATTTTAATTACTAGGTACGTCTTTTTATTTACTATGAAAATAAAAACATATATTAGTGATGAACTAACAAATTAAAACGCCGTTATGTCGGTCCGAGTACAGGAAGAGAGCTCCAAAGCGATCCCTTTGAAAAGAGGCTTCAGGCAGCATGGAGATGTAATGTCACCGAAACTTTTTACTGCCATTTTGGAGAACGCCTTTAAGCTCCAGGAATGGAATGGATTCGGTATCAACATCAATGACGAATACATCACTCACCGACGATATCGAAAGCATAAATCATATATCTACAAAATACAATCAGCTTAAGCAAAACCTTGATTCAAAGAATAAGAACATAGCTTGGAAGACAAGAACAATGCGCTTAACAAAAAAGTATTAGCTCTAGATTGCACTGTGAATGATCTCAAAAACAAATTAAATTAATTCGAACAGCATTCTCGTGACAGTAACATTGAGATACAGTGCGTGCCTGAGCAAAAGTCTGAAAACAATCTGAAAACTTAGGAACCATTATTCGTCAAATAGCAACAACAGTGGGCTGTTCTCTCTCAGAGCACGAACTGCACAACTTTCATCGTGTAGCCAAGATAAATCAAAAGTCCGATAGACCTCGCTCTATTGTGGTAAAATTGTCCAGCTCTCTCGTCCGCGATAGATTTCTTTCAGCGGTCAACAAGGGCCATCACAGCGATAAACTGAACTCGACGCATCTAGGCCTCGCCGGTGAAAAGAGCGAGCGTGAGCGAGCACTTGTCTCCTGCCAATAAACAATTATACGCAGCTGCGCGACGATTTGCGAAGGAGAAGAAGTACCGATTTATATGGGTTCGAAACGCCCGTATCTATTTGAGAAGAGACGTCAACAGTAGAAGTTTTATTGTCAAAGATGTAGATTTCCTAAACACATTGTGATTTGTTAATCTTTTCTGTATTCTATAAATTTAGATTAGCCAAATTTCCTATTTATTATCTATTGGAATTTATGTTTTCATTGTATAATACTCAGAATCAATTTAAAAATCTTAATGTATTTTATCAAAACGTTTGAGGTCTAAGGACCAAGACAGAAACTATTTTAACAAATGTACTTAGGCAGGGGGCGGATGTGATTCTTCTAACGGAGACGTGGCTTAATGATTCAGTGTTCGATCATGAGATCCTGTATAACAGATACATGATATTTAGGTGTAAACGTAGTTCTACTAGCTCTAGTAGGACTGAAGGTGGTGGGGTTTTGGTGGTAGTCCTTAAGGAGTATAGTCCTATTCGCAAGATAAATTGGGAAAGTGCGGGTGAAGACCTCAGGATTCTTATTAAATTGAAACAGGGTAACTCAACTGTATCTCTCTGCATCTGCACACTCTACCTACCGCCTCCAGTCTATCACTCCAAACTTGAATCTCTAACGTCGCACTTAACCGATGTTATACAACGTAAACTACCTCAAAAGTCCTTGTTTTTGATAGCGGGAGATTTCAACCTTCCCAATTTACAATGGTCACTAGACACTGCGTCTAATAGCATGCTTCCTAGTAACTCCTAATAATACTGATAGTTTACTTGTCGATATGCTATCCTTCAATGACCTATATCAAATCATTCTAGTCTGCAATGCCACGTCGCATACACTGGATCTAATCATAACAAATACTCGTAACACGTTCGAAGTCTCAAGATGTTCTTTACCTTTGGTTAATGAAGATGTATATCATCCTTCCTTATCTATCTCCTTGCATACGAGGTATCATAAACCTCCCAAGATTAAGAAATCGTCTACTTTGAATTTCTGCAGAGCTGACTACGATAAAATCAAGGGAGAATTGGGAGCAATCGATTGGTCAGACACTTTCAAACCTAACCAAGCAGTGGATGAATCGGTAGACTCATTCTATGACACGCTAATTCCTATTATTGAAAAGCATACACCGGTCAGAAGCACAGGTAATTGCCAGTATCCGTTTTGGTTCAGCCAAGCTCTTATTAAAGCTCTCAAAGAAAAAGCCAAGTTCCACCGACGTTATATTAAATATTCAAACCCGAGAGATTTACTAACTTACCAGATGTTACGTGATCGATGTGATAAAATGCTTAAGGAGTGTTTTGCCAAATTAAAAACTGACGCTAAAACGCATATAAAAAAATCCTAAATACTTTTGGTCATTTGTCAAGTCGACAAGAGCAAATAGTAGCGATATTCCTGACGAGATGTTTCTCAACAACCATAAAGTTCAAGGGGGGCAGAATATTAGCGACCCCTTCTCTGAATATTTTCAGTTAATTTACCTTAATGAAGAACCCTCTGATAATTAAATCGACAAGGAATTGGGCAATTGTTGCCGCACGCTTGGTTCTATTTACCTCTCAAAGGCAGATATTCTTAAATCACTACAATTAATAGACACAACCAAAGGGTGGGTCCAGATTCTATCCCCCCTATATTGTTGAAGAATTGTTCAGCTGAATTAGTATAACCATTACACTACATTTACAATACCTCTCTAGAGGTATCTTCCTTGCTAAGTGGAAACATGTCCATGTAATTCCTGTGCACAAAAAGGGAGATAATTCCTGTGCACAAAAAGGGATCAAAGTGATATCTCGAACTATAGGCCCATATCGATCTTATCGTCTTTGGGTAAACTGTTTTAGTCGATGATACAGAAGCGTATATACTACCACCTTAAACCACAATTGAATGCACATCAACATAGGTTTTTACCGGGAAGGTCGACCACAACTCCTTGGATACGTAAACGATACGTAGCATTAGAAAATAACTTAAAAGTTATTTTCTAATAAAAATGCATGTGTAAATAGCATGTCTAATGCTACATGCTATTTACACGGATTTTTCAAAGGCGTTTGTTGTCGTTAAGCACAGTCTTCTCGTAAAGAAGGTTGGACATGCAGGGATATGTGGCTCCCTACTGAGATGGTGCGAGTCATATCTGGGTAACTGATCTCAGCTAGTCACTGTCAGAGGCTATAAATCAGTCGCCAGAGTAGTCCCCTCAGGGGTAGCACAGGGATCTCACCTGGGTCCTCTTTTCTTTCTTATTTTTGTAAACGATTTGTGTAAATCTATTACATCGCAATACCAAATGTTCGCTGACGACCTCAAATTATACAGGGTTATTCGAGACAAGAGTGACATGTTAGAACTTCAGAAAGACATCGAAATAGTCAGAAACTGGTGCGATGTTAATAGAATGTCAGTAAATGCTTCCAAATGCTTTCACATTAAGTTTTCAAGAAAAAGGAACGTTACCCCGGTGAGCTATTATATATAGAATAAGCTTATTAGCGAAGTGACGAGCATACGAGACTTGGGTGTGGTTGTGGATGCTAAGCTCGATTTTCGGGATCATATTGATTCTATAATTAGAAGAGGCTCAAGATTGGCGGGCTTTGTAATTAGGCAAACTAAATTTTTCAAGGATCCCGAAATCTCAATAATTCTGTTTAAGTGCACCGCTTAGAAAGGCTCCAAAAACAATTTCTCTACCATCTCTCATTCGTGAACAATCTCTGCCGTCGTCTTACTTCTTACGATTCCAGACTCCACCACTTCAATATGTACACTCTTGAGAACAGCCGTCAAGTAGCAGATATTGTGTTTCTGTACAAGTTGGTAACCGGGAAAATTGACAGCCCTGAACTGCTCTCAAATTGTTATCTCAAGATTCATAGCCGTCTCGTTATTAGAAGAACATTCAGCCGTACTAATTACTTCCAACACTTGCCCATGTATCGGATATTTTTCTTCTACAATAACATCTGCCATAATTTAGATATTTTCCATACTTCACCAGTTCAAATTAAGAAATACTTTGACTCTTTACTTAGCCTCTCTTAAATTTGTTTTGAATGTCATATTAATTTTGTTAGTTATAACTTTTGGATCATTTTTTTCTTTTCTTTTGTAAAACGCAATCATTATACGCATGTTGTTTGCTCTAAGGTTCATCAGCTTCACAAGTAAGTAAATTATTAAGATTTAAGATGTAAAATTATATATGTACTGCATCAACCCGTTTGCAAACCTATTGTTACGAGATGGGTTCTTGGATAGTCAGTTAAAACGCCGATTATTCACTTTGCACTTTATTGCACACAATCACTTCACAAAAATCACAAAAACACACGACACAACTGGTTCGCACAAACACTTTACACTGGCACTGATATTCACACAAGCTAGTCACTTCACAATCACTGGTATCGCACTCTAACCCGAGTAGTTATCGCTTCGACGGTAAACGAATAAACTGATCCCCAAGGGTCGGCCGGCGTATTCATATCCGTTATTTCCTACAGTCTCGAACCTACGAGATATTTCGCAACATTACTCGATCTCAATAAACGCCATTGTGTTAACAACCTACATCGAGCGTCTACTGCGTTACACTACCCCCTCCTAAGACATGCTCGTCCCGAGCATCGTTGCACCCGTAATATCGCGCCAATCGATCCACATGAACTATCTTGGGAGCACCTCGATGTCCCTTCTGTATGCGGAACGTCACGACGTTGATCTTGGTCACCACTCGGTATGGTCCATCCCATTTGGCTTGTAGCTTTGGAGATTTCCCTTTTTTGCGTATAGGGTTGTGTAGCCATACTAGCGAGCCTTCCTCGAACCCAGGGTTGTTAGTCCTTCTGTCGTATCTAGTCTTCATTCTTTCCGATGTTTGCTGGCCATACTCTCTAATGTGCTCATAGATGTCGTTCATCTTGTTCCGGAGGTCACTGGCGTACTCAGTTATGGGTTGTGGAGAATCCGGTGGGACACCAGTTATTAAGTCGGCGGGTAGCCGTAATTCACGTCCAAAATTGGCAAAAGCAGGAGTGACATTGGTGCTCTCATGAACAGCACTTCGGTATGACAGCAAAAATGGCTGGATATGCTTGTCCCAATCCCGTTGTTTGCTTTCGACTACTTTTGCCAGGTATCTCTCCAGAGTTTGGTTGAATCGCTCCACCATTCCATCTGATTGCGGGTGGTATGACGTTGTCCTTGTTTTGTGTGCCCCCATTAGCCGACACGTCTCTTGAAACAGTTGAGATTCAAAATTTCTTCCTTGGTCACTATGGATTTCCAATGGTACTCCAAAACGACAGAATACTTCATGGACCAATTTGTCTGCTATCGTCGATGCCTCTTGGTTTGGAATTGCGAAGACTTCCGGCCACTTGGTGAAGTAATCCATGACGACAAGGAAGTACTTGTTGCCACTTTCGCTCACAGGAAATGGTCCGGCCACATCCAGTGCGATTCGCTCCCATGGTGCTCCAACATTATACAGCTTTAGTGCTCCTCTGCTGCGGGTATGCGGACCTTTCACTGATGCACAGCTCGTGCATTTCCGTACCCAGTCTTCTACGTCATCTCTGCAGTTAATCCAGTAAAACCTTTCTCGAATCTTCAACAGTGTCCGTTTCACACCCAGATGTCCTCCCGAAAATCCTTCGTGGTACAGCTTCAAAACTTCGGGAACTTTTGCTCTGGGTACAACCATTTGGAGATGGCACTGGTTTCCTCGAGCATTTTCCCATTTTCGGCACAGCACTCCCTCTTGAAGCACCAGGCTATCCCATTGCGCCCAATAGCTCTTTGTCGTAACACTCAGTGAAGCTATAGCACTCCAGTCAGGCTTACGGGCATCTGATTCCATCCATTCAAGAATCGGCTTGATGTCGACGTCTTCTTTTTGTTCAGCCTGAAGGGTTTCTTTCCATTCGTCGCCGATGTCAGCTTTGAGCATTCTGACAGGTACTGGATCTTTCGACTCTTGTCTTGAGCAATGCTTGCAGTCCTCTGAGCATGGCCTCCTTGACAGTGCATCTGCATTGCCATGAGATTTTCCACTGCGATGCTCCGTGGTGAAGTCGAACTCTTGTAGTTGCTCAATCCATCTTGCCACTTGGCCTTCGGGATCCTTAAACTGCAGTAGCCACTTTAGAGCAGCGTGGTCGGTCCTCAGATGGTATTTTCGCCCGAGCAGGTATTTGCTAAAGTGACGCAATGTCTTCACCACTGCAAGTAGCTCCTTTCTTGTCACACAGTAGTTCCTTTCTGGCTTGGACAGGGATTTGCTGAAATACGCAATCACCACTTCTTGGTCTCCTTTTCTTTGCGACAATACTCCTCCAATGCCGGTGTTGCTGGCGTCAGTGTCCACGATGAACTCGTGCTCGGTGTCCGGAAAGCCAAGAATAGGCGTATTACAAAGTCGCTCCTTTAGTCCTCGAAAAGCTGCGTCGCAATTTTCATCCCAGAGAAAGGGCCGTTTTTCCTCAGTCAGTCTATGCAACGGCTTAGCGATATCAGCAAAGTTCTTCACGAATCGCCTGTAATAGGAGCATAAACCCAAGAATGCTCTGACTTCCGTCTTGTCTTTTGGCACAGGCCAATCCTTCACAGCACTGACTTTACCTGGATCCGTCTGTACGCCAGCTTCGGAAATCACTTGTCCCAAGAAATTCACTTGCCTCTTGAAGAAGGAACATTTCTTCGGACTCAGCTTAAGATTGGCAGCACGTATTTTTGTTAGGACTCGTTCCAGGTTTAGCAGGTGGCCTTCGAAGGTTTTTCCCACAATTATGATGTCGTCTAAGTAGACAAGGCATGCGTCACCAATTAGTCCCGCAAGAACTAACTCCATTAACCTTTCGAACGTAGCGGGGGCGTTGCACAACCCAAACGGCATCACTTTAAATTGCCACAGGCCTTTTCCCGTAGAAAATGCGGTCTTCTCCTTATCTTTAGGGTCTATTTCCACTTGCCAGTACCCGCTCTTCAAGTCTAGCGTAATGAACCACTTCATGCCCGTCAGTGTATCCAACGTGTCATCAATCCTCGGCAAAGGGTAGCTGTCCTTCTTCGTTACGTCATTGAGTCGTCGATAATCAACACAAAACCGCATACTGCCGTCCTTCTTTTTCACTAGAACCACTGGTGAACACCACGGACTGGATGAAGGTTCTATCACACCATTTAGCGCCATGTCTTCAATCATTGACTCAACTTCTTTTTCTCGAGCCCCTGGTATCCTTCTTGGCCGCTGTCGTATCGGTGGCACGTTTCCTGTATTTATCGTGTGCTTCACTAAGCCAGTCTTCCCGTTGACAGCATCATCGAGGGCAAATATGTCGGTAAAGCGCTGTAGCATCTTCTTCGCCATCAGAAGTTCTTTTTCAGTAAGATCTTTCCGGGAATCTTCCAATAGTGTTGACACGTTGCAACTCCCAGCACAGTTGCATTCCTCCTTTGGTTGTTCTTGGCATCTGCGCATCCAGTCTACTTCTTCGCATGTACCAATCGGGGTTCCTCCTTTGATGAGTTGTTCCTCGTTACTTGTGTTGAGCACACGCACCACAGCAGTATTAGTAGTCCTCACCAAAGTTCGGGCCACTAACCATGGTTGATCACCTTCCGATTGTTCTATTAGCACACATCGTTGTTGATGTCCCAACTTTGGCGGTAATCTAACTGCCACAATGGTTTCCGATCTAGGTGGAAGCACTGTTCTCTGCAGACAATAAACCTTTCCTGATATGGCGCCTTCCATGAAGATTTCTTCTCTTCCACATTTCAAGATTCCTTGGTTGACGTCAATCTCACAATTATGTTCTCGCATGAAGTCAAGACCCAGAATGCAATCGTCAACTATATCTGCCACAATGACTTTATGTTGGAAGGTTTTCTCACCCAACTTTAACTCCACCAGCTTCTCTCCTTGGACGGATATGTGCTGACCGGTCGCTGTCAGAAGTTGAACTGTTTTGCAGCTTTCGAAGTTCGGAAGAAAGCGCTTAGCCAAACGGGAACTGATGATAGTGCGAGAGGCTCCAGTATCCAATGTCAGCTTGCACGAAGTTCCGTTGATGGCACCATTGATGATCAGGCTGTTCCCATCGTGAGCTTGTGATATCAAAATCTTTGGCTTTTCTGACCCGGTTAACACTCGCCAATTTCTGCTTTCTTCAGCAGGTCGTTTATTCCTCCATAGTGAATGCGTCGCCTCACGATCCGTTCGTTCTTCCAATAGTCGATCGTCCCTGGTTCGGCATGGCTTTGGGCAATTCCGCCATAAATGGCCTCTTTCGTCGCAGTAGCATCTAGGGCCAAACCTTGTACGAAGTGATGCGTCCTTTACCTCCCTTATATGTTGGATATCCTTCGCTGGATTTCGTACAGCCTCGACTTCTAAGGCTTGAGCCAAAGCTTCCTTTAGTGTTTTATAATGCCCGAGTTTCACTGCAGTTCTTACTTCGAAGTCTGCTATCCCGTTAGCAAACGCTTCGACTAGATGTTCGTCGTTGGGTAATGGCGCGGACTGATAAGCCTTCCGGAATAGTTTCTCCACCTCGACGGCCCACTGTTGAAGACTTTCATTACGACGTTGCACCCTGTTCTTCAACTGCGCTCGGTACACACGTTCCAGGTGCTTATCACCATAGCGACTCTCCAGCGTTTCCATTAATTTATCGTAGGTCACTTCCTTGCCCACGGCATCCAGAATACTCAGGGCTTCGTCGCGAAGGCTCATGATGAGGGCGTTCATGGCTTGGTCCTTATTCCATCCATTGGTTTTGACTGCGGCGTCGAATTGAATTTTGTAAGCTGACCATGATGATGTTCCGTCGAAAGGCGTCACTTTAATCTTTTGTGAGGCTGGCGAGAAGGTTGTAGATGCAGCGGCTCCGCTTCCATATTTCATAACATTCAGGGCCTTTCTCACGTCGGCGATTTGTGTTTCCGCTTCGATAATACGAGATTCGTGCTCTTTTACGCTAGTATCAAGCTGCTTGACCGTGTCCTTGACTTCTTTTATTTCCTTGCCCAAAGTCGTCTGCAAGCTTGAAATAAGATCTTCTTTTTGTCGGTCCAATTTTTCTTCAAGCTGGCGAGCCTGTCTTTCGTTGTTGCGGGCCTGTTCTTCCATTAGACGAGCCTGTTCTTCTCTGTTGCTGCGGGCCTGTTCTTCCAGCAGACGAGCCTGGTCTTCTTTGTTACGATCGAACATTGACTGCATCATGGACATTATTGCAGCCATATCAAATGCCGCAGGGGCAGCAGGTGATGTAGCAGGTGCCACAGCAGGTGGTGCAGCAGGTACCACAGAAGGTGCCGCAGCAGGTGCTCCTGGGTTTCTGGAGTCGTCGTTGGTTGCCTCGGACTCACTGCCTTCCATTAACAGCGAATTATTTCCAAAGCGCCTCTGGTCGATCTCCTCCTGGCGGCGCTCCTGCTCCTCTTGTCGGCGCGCTTCCTCCTGTCGGCGCTGACTCCTTGTGCGAGGGGTCTCTTCGTCGTATGGTGTTACCGGCATTTTCAACTATCCCACTTCTGACACCAAATGTTACGAGATGGGTTCTTGGATAGTCAGTTAAAACGCCGATTATTCACTTTGCACTTTATTGCACACAATCACTTCACAAAAATCACAAAAACACACGACACAACTGGTTCGCACAAACACTTTACACTGGCACTGATATTCACACAAGCTAGTCACTTCACAATCACTGGTATCGCACTCTAACCCGAGTAGTTATCGCTTCGACGGTAAACGAATAAACTGATCCCCAAGGGTCGGCCGGCGTATTCATATCCGTTATTTCCTACAGTCTCGAACCTACGAGATATTTCGCAATATTACTCGATCTCAATAAACGCCATTGTGTTAACAAGTAAACAACTTGAAAGTTCGAGAATCCCTATTGTTTTTCAAATACGTAAACACCAAACAAATAAACTCGAGTCATAAAGCCATAAAACTGAATACAAAAGGCACCAATAAAAACACAATAAAGCTTCACAGAACAATAGAGCTTCCCAGGACCGGATCACGTAAACACCGCACTCCATACCTACAACGGGCGTCTACTGCGTTACACTATTAATAAAATAAAAAATGAAGGTCATTTATAATGACCATGTTGTACCCATCCCAAGATCTGTCGGGAGCTCAGTACTTGAAGATGTAGATTCGTATGTCTAATTGTCTACCTTGGACAAGTAGTCAAGAAAGAGGCCAATCGCCGTAACTAACTCGGCTGGACAGCGTTCGGAAAACTGCGTGAGATCTTTTCGTCCGACATAGCTCAGTTTCTCAGGTCAAGAGTTTTCGATAGCTGTTTGTTGCCAGTGGTGATATGTGGAAGTTGGAACTGTAACTCTTTTACTGTTGGCCTTATTAATAAGCTCAAGTTAGTCTAACGCGCTATTGAGAGGGCTATGCTCGGAGTTTCGCTGAGAAATCAAATCAGGAATGGAGAGATTCGCAAACGAACCAAAGTTACCGACAGCCCCGTGGATTAGTAAGTTGAAATGGCTGTGGGCAGGGCATGTAGTTCGGAGAACTGACGGCTAATATAATTAAGACCGCGAAAAGTTTTACTCGTATTATATTTTGTCGGTATAATTCTAGTACTAGCCAGTCCACCCTTTTTCTCGGTGGTCTCCTCGCCTTGCTCGATGTAGGTCCTCCGATGGTGATGAGCAGGGGGAGATGCTGATCGTACCTGCAGGTCGTACAGGACTCCAACGAACACTGGAGCATCGACCCCCCTGTGCAGTACTATATCCAGTACGCCGGCACGTCCTCGAGCGTTCGATGGGACATGAGTGGGCGAGTCTGGGCCTATTACCGTGACGCCTCTCGCCTCAGTCATGTGGAGAAGCTTTCTGCCGCTGACCGAATTCACGTTTGGCATTTAGGTCTACGGCTAGCAAGGTCGGTTTAGACGTTAATATTCTGTCCACGTCCAACGCATTGATCTCTTCAAGATTTGACGGTGGTCTGTAGCCGGCAAAAATGTCTGTTTCTTTGCCGGCCACTATGGGTCGGACCCCCGTTGTCTTGGTCGTTTCGAACTGCAGGTTGTCCAACTCTTCGTGTACGTCATCCCTCCTCACCAGGACGGTTGTTCCCCTGTAAGCCACGCTCCGGGGGGAGATCTCGTCGTGGCGATACATTACATAAGGTACCTTTAGCTGATGCCTAGACTTCAATTTCGTCTCACCCAGGAGTATGAAATGAATGTCCTGCGACTGGGTGAGAATTCTTAGTTCACCGGTCTTCCGTGCTATGCCTCCGGCATTCCAGTATAGGATGCGCGTTGGGCCACTATCCATAATGTAATGACTGGAGTGTGGCCAGTCCGCGCATCGCCGCCGTCTGGAGGTTTTCCCCCGCAGCAATGGCAGCAAGCAGTCCCACAAGAGCCCCCATCATTGCACTGATGGATTCCCCTAAATTGGCGCTCGCCGGAGATCCCGTTGTATGCGACACTTGGGGCATCTCGGAAAATGGTGAATAAATGTGAAATTGTATGGCCGGCTCCTTTTGCTTGATCTCAATCAGGTAAGCTTGGACGGTCCTGTACTCCTGGGGGGTTTAGGCAAATTTGCGGTTCGGTCTGTTGCAGCTATTTGCCTCTTTACTAGCCCCAGGTCCCGTTGCGGCTGCGGCTCTTGGTTTGTGGGTTTTCCATTACCACTACCACTTACCTTTGTGGTCGTAACCCTCTTGGTGATGGGGGTGGTCGGTAGGGGGACGTTTGCCGCTTCATGAGAGGGATGTTGAATCTCCGCTCTGACGACTGGTGGTGGTGGTTAGCGGGGTTGAGACCCTGAGGCACTCGATTCCTCGGCTGAAGATGTCGCCTCTTTGATAGTGCCTTGTTTTATGTGAATTTTCTGCACTAGGTCCTCTGCAAAGACTTTAATGACAGGCATCGGAATTTTTGTCGATTTGGGCGGACGGTGGCGAAATCGTGCGCTTATTGCGCGACTCACTAGCGTCTAGTGTGGCCTTAAGGTGGGAATTCACGATCACGCCATCGCGTCAAATGGCGCGATATACATACAGCCAAATTTTGATCGTGAATGTTGAAATCCAGTGGCATGACGTATAACTCTGGATTTCCAGTCGCGCCAAAATCCATCGTGCTGCGCCGCGGCGTCACGCCGCAACATCAAGGCGACACCCCGTGAATGCGAAAACCCACATCCATTTTATGTTCATTTCGCGCCGAGACGTCGAACGATCCGTTTGTTTTTGTTTGCGGAGAAAAATTGTCCATTAATCGAGTTTATAGATACAAGAAACTCGAATGCTTGTGAAAGGTGAATGACAAATTTTACAGAAATAAACATAAGAGATTGAGTGGTATGGAAGAACTATTCCGATGACAGCTTTCAAACTTAAAATTGGATTATCTACGTAAAATTCGATAGCTGTAGAAAACGTCTCAAATAAAGATCTCGTTGAGCTCTATCAGATTTGTGAAGACAGCAATGGTCTAGCTTTGATAGTCACGGAGATAATCCACTCTTTGAGTTTGACAGCTGTCATCTGAAATGTAGATCTCGTTGAGCTCTATCACTTTAGTGAAGACAGCAATGGTTTGTAGTCGAAAAACAGTTTTTTTTTTTAGTTTTGACAAACAAAATTTGTTAGTTTTGTACAGAATAAGCCCTTCCTGTATAGTATAGTGATTAGGTAACAAATAAAAAGAATGGATTTAAATATCAACACCTTTATTTAATACTTTTACAGCTATATTGCCGCGACTTTTAATGAGTACAGAAATGTGATAGAACGCATTTATTGCACGAATCAGTCATACACATCATGGGCCAGTTCCGAAAACATCATAATGTCAGAAAGAACATTTTATATTAAATTATTAATGAACTATATTAACTTTATACAGCGAGATCCCAACATTACAGTGGTCGCGGAACAGTGTTGATATACGGAACATTCTTGAGATCACACACTCATTTCAGAATACAATTGAAAAATATCTATTACAATTAAGTTTTTATATTAGTTTTCAATATAAATTGATATAAAAATAACTTAAATCTAAGTGTGTACTAATCGAGCTAAGAATATATTTAAATTATTCTGATAACAAATCTAAGTCTTATTTAAAAGGCGAGGTCGCCTCGGAGGATAAGCGTAATCGTTGGACTTAACTCTAAGTGGATTTTACTAACATCGATATAAATACCCGGATTGTTTTAGGCACATTACGTAGTAACACACTTGATTATACTAATTATTAATTGTTAAATCCATTTTAATGTATAGTATATCAGTTTCCTTCGCTCTAAATGTCAGATATGCAGAATAGTATGAATAGGAATTGTAACACTAGTTTGTGCAAAAAGAGAAGTCATTGCTAGTACAACTAAAAGTGTTTGATACTTGGTAGACACCAATTCGGTTTTCATCAGTACTCGCGTCTACCAAGTATAGTCGGTACCTTGGTTGCTGATTAAAATCTTATTGTTAATTCACCGTTACGCCACGACGGTTCTGTTTTTGCACATACTCTACAGCTAATACTAATGATTCTATTTATACTTAAATTACTTGACACACATATTTTTATCAGTGCTGAATAGTAGTTAGTAGACATAGTAACTGTCTATTTTTGGCGCATCGTCGTTAATGTCTCACACTAGGGAACTAGTTTGATTGAATTAACTATTGATTGGCGAGGTTTGTTTGAATAATATCTGCAATATTAATAAAAAATTGGCACTGCTAAAAGTAAATAGATTTTACAGATTATCTGAAAAGCTGCATGCGCTTTTCCTATTCAATACTAAAATTGAAATGTATACATAGTAAGCATTTTTATTAAGATTATAAAATTAATGCAGAAAAATACACACCGACATTTATCTATATAAACATCAATAGAGAAATATTAACCGTTTGAACGCCAAAGTCACCTATACTTGACCAGCACTTCTGGCTGCCAACGAACACTATATGTCGACTATACACTATAGGTGTATAGTCGACAAAAACCAGGCCACATAATATGAAAATAAAAGTTCTGGCGTGGCGCTCGAAAGGTAAAAAAATAATTCCAAAATAAAAATGCAAAGATCTGTTTCCCGAACGACAGTCTTTGGTTAGTCGAAATAGCCGCAATATTTATATCATCTGTCGCAGAACTAGTTATCACTTACTAAATACAATTTTACAAGAATTTACGATAGACCCTGAAGTCTTGTAATCAGTCTCATGAACATACTTTTTGTTCATCAATCAAGAATAATATAATATTCAAATATGTACATACAATTAATTTAAATCCCGAAAGATTAAGCATACGCATTAGCAAAATAACTAAGGAACAGTTTTATTATATAGAGAAAATTGATTGAGATTAGAAAAAAAGTAGCAGTGTTCATCTCTACTTACAACAGAAAAACTACAAGAAAATATTCGTTTTCTGATTTGTGCCAACTCATTTTAAACTTAAAAATTATGAATATAATATTACTGATCAAAATGATTGGTTTACAAATGCACCACTATTAATTAAATATTTATATATACATAAGACATATCCTATAAAAAAATAACCAGATTGGAACACAACCATTTATCTACACTACATGCATCTATCATTTGAAACTGTTAGTTATGAGTTTATTCTAAGATGGAATTATACGAGACCGAGGCGTAATTACTTCATTACAAAAGTACTCTTAATAGAAATATACACAATATAAGTAAGCGTGGAATAAATATATTCCGAAAACATGAAATTTATGATGATAACGAAGCACCTAATTTTCACATAACTTCGGTCAAAAGTTTCACATAAAAGAGTCAAGTTTTATTTTTCTGAACTTTTTTACTATAGCCAAGAAATTACCGTTAATAGATATTAAAATAAAGAAATAAGTTATCAAGTGCGTGTCGACACACGCGCATGTTAGACCTCCGTAGATGGTGATGATGATAATGATGGAAAAAAGGTTTGGAAAAGATTTTTTTACTTCATATACAACACGTCCTTGGCTAAGTAAACGTAATTCGTACTATACGAATTTTAAAAAAGTAAACTTTCGCAAAGCTTTGTGTAAATTAGCTGTTCAGGTACCACCAACTGTTAAACCAGCGTACAACATTAGTGTAGATGTATTAGTTACGCATGGAGCTGTTTTAAAACTAAATTGTTACATGAAAATGTAAAATATGTTTGGAATGTTCAGGCAGTATCAATTTTGATACGCGAGTCAAGCACATGTTGTTCCGTTATCCCAGTATGGCTAGTATAATATAGTTACTATATGACTTTAGCAACATAATCGATAACAATATATGTATATCACAAAGATCTTAAATCCAGAATTTATAACCGGCCCCTAAAAATTAACGTTACATGCGAGTCACGGTCGAATGTAAACACGCCACTCACATTGAATACAGTCCAAAGACTGGTCGTTTTGGGCCGTTTTTGTTTACTATATTGTCAATTCCTAGATTCTTGTAACTTGTTCTATTTTGAACAAAGATTTGTTTATGTTTGAGAATTTATGAGGGGTTCTACATTATTATAAAGCATTTAATTTCTGAATAAATCCACATGAGTGCCTCTCGTAATTTTGTACGACTATATATAATACTTAAAAGATCCTAGATTATTTATTCCTTCTTGGGAGTAAGTTTCATGCACACTTCAAAGCTGTGTTAGTAACGGTCAGTAAATTAATAAGCGATCACTCGAAGGAATTAATATCACTCAGTGTTATTTTCATCTTGTGGAAGGAATAAACTATAGATTTTGTTTTACAAAAATTACTTATTCGACGTGTTGATGTAAGCTCGAGGGATTAGGCAGTTAGATAAATTGGACTGTTAATTTAAGGTTAGGTATAGCTCAGGCTTTCGTAACTATGCATATACAGGGTTATTTCTGATTAATTGCCATCCTTTTAGGGGCTTATTCTGTACATCAAAACTAACAACTTTTGTTCTGCGAAATTTGTTAAAACGAAAAAAAAAATTGGTGTTCCATAGAAAAATATCGTTCACCCGCGACCAGTATGCTGAGTGTGAGTTTTATCGTAAACATGACGCGCTCGCCGCGAGCGCGTAAGCATATAATTTCTATGAAGAAATGTACAGCGCCACTAGTGGCGCGTTTTTGAAACACTTTGTGCGAGTGCAAGTTCATACAAATTACATGCTTACGACGTTACGCGCGTCATGTTTACGACGAAACTCACACTCAGCATACAGATGTATTGGAACGGCTGATTTTTATTTGAGTTTTGACAAAAGTAGCAGAACAATAGTTGTTAGTTTTGATGTACAAAATAAGCCCCTAAAAGGATGCTAACTGATTAGAAATAACCGTGTATAATTTAGGATATTATAATTTTGTTTCAGCTTTGTATCTAATTTTCCTATTGTAGATATATTATGCAAAACGATTATACCATAATCCAATTCTTATATTACATATGAGACTTTGAAAATTGAATTCAAGTTCTCGTTTAGTAATAATTTACGAGATTACATAGAAGCTCTCATGTTGATCATTATGACATCCTTTTCATTGTTCAGGTTTTTCCTAGGCAATCTCATGATTAGCAAAAAAAGTATTCTTTTTATACTCTACAATCGCATTTCTTCATAATCTATAAAAATCTGCAAAAGTTTACAACAATAACAATTCTATAACAACAATTATGTAGGTACTCCTTTGGGGAAAACGGTGGTTATTACGATTTGACTGAAAATAAGTTGTTTGCACGATTTTTTAAGCGTTTGCAATGTTTGTCATTCAAGAGTCAAATTGCACAATACAACAATGAGGTCTTAGCGTTTTAGGTTAGCCTGAACTACATAGCGTTTGCTTTTATCTTGCATTTTCTTTCTCTAGCTGGGAGAGACAGACAAAAGCCAGAGATCCAGTTCACGCTTGCGCCAACGACTCATGTTGCAAGGAAAATCACAGTATTATAAAAATAAATAAATTAGTATTTTACAACCACGGAACGCCGCCGCCGCAAACGGGACCGGTCAAAGGCAAAAAGTCTATAGAAAAATCTAATAGTACTATCTCGTACAAGTTATATTATTTTACAATAACTGTCTTTCTTTCTAGGACCTCCCGATTGAAACGGTTCGTTCGCTACACGCCGCTTTATGAAACTACCCCAGGTTAAACGATTTGCCGGCAAAATCACAAAAGAAAACACTCTCCGCGTCATAACAGGAAAGAACACCTATTCCAGTTTGAATGTAGTTTTCGCATATTGACAATTTCGGTAAACTACTATTATCTAAGAGCCGCTCACTTGTCGGATAGTATTCTGACGTCTGCCGCAGGTTGTCTCGTGGAGGGGGTCTTGGTGGTGGGGGTCTTGGGGCTTTTGTGGTCTGACTGTGGCGGCGTCGGCGGGTAGATGAGTTCAGGATCTTGTGACGTAGACGCGGTTTCTTGCGTGTTCTGCGCGGTGAGCTGCTGGTGCACTTTGTCCTGTGGAAGGAGAATAATTATTTTTTGCAAAAAATAGCATGACCGACTTCACCCGTGTACAGATTCGCGAATATTTCGCACGGGTCGATGTAACATTTTACACAATATTCTTGATATATCAAAAATGGCTCCAATTTTGAAGTATACTCTTTATGATAAAAAAAGAATTATTAAAATCGGACTACTATAAAAAAAGTTATGCGTGGTTATACATAAAAAAATATACACGTCGAACTGTATACCTCCTTCGGTTCGTCAGTCAAAATAACTCGTGTAAGTGAGAGTTGTATGAGTAAAACGCTGAAATTGTTCGAGGGAAAAACTGTTCAACTTCAATCAGGAATTTGTTAATAAAGCTGCGAATTCTAAAGTTCTTCAACACCTAATAGACACCTGTGTTTTTGAAGTAGTCGAAGCTCCTCCGAGACGAGTTCTTTATAAATATATTAAATTGAATTTGAAAATTTCTAGGGTTTTATTTATTTTTATAGGCACCGCGCAACCGCAACTGGCCGCAAGTTCCGGATATCATATCCGTTAAATTCAAATGTACAACTATCAGCTGGGTGTTTTGCGAGAGCGAGAGATAAGAGAAATTCAATGTTATTTTAAAATTACGAAGAAAACAAGTGTCGCAACTTCCGATTAGGCAATTTAAGATAAATGAGGCTGGTGGCTCTAGAATCTCATTGGTCTACTTATTATAGATCTGTATTATTTGATATACAGATAGACCTACTTGTTGAACTCGAGGCCGATGTGTCCCATGCAGTCTACAAGGTATTTTTAGACTTTTACTTTGGACATGGGACTTTTTAGCTATATGGCTACTAGTCCTGTGTCTGTGTGTATGAATGAAGAGTCTATCTAGTGGCGTTCGGTCGTGCTGATGCCGGGACAGATCTAAGTCTAACGAGATCTAACTCGACAGTTGAGTCCCGAATCCGAAAATCGCGAGATTAGCTCATTACAGTCCTGGGATTTTCAAGGCCAGGAAATAGTCGGGATCCCGATTGAAAAACATGCTCGGGATTGTATTTTCTAGGCTCGGCGCACTGTCTCAATATACTCACAAACATGTCGAGCGAGACGTTGTGCGACTGTATCCGGTGGCTCTCGTCGGTGTTGATGCCGGGGCAGATGAGGTCGAGGCCGGCGGCGCGCTGCACGTACTCCCCGTCGCCGCCGCGCACCACGCACACGCCGCCCTCCGCGCGCACCACCTCCGCGAACGGCGCCAGCCACTGGTAGCACGGCTCTATGCTCTCCCAGCTGTACCCTGCACACACGGTATATTTATTGCACTAGAGGTACATATTTATATAGACTGTGATTATTGACCCTGACACATGGATCAAAGAGGTGTGGGTTCGATTCCCACCTAGGGCGACCATTTTCGATGAACTTTGTTTGCTCTGTGTCTACATGTTAGTACAATAATGTCTCCCGTTTTCTCCCAGTCTCCCAGGCTTTTAGAAACAGATTTTTTTAAAATTACTTAGGTTGAAGAGTGACAGTCGTCGAGAAAAGAATAAGTAAAATACAACTCAAATAGTTTTAGACACAGGTATAGGCCGCGCCACACAAGTTGGCGGAAATGAAGTTAGCTACAAGCTACGCAATATCCAATCAACGCGCGGCTTTGTGTGAGTTTCAATCAGGATTGGATATTGCGCAGCTTGTAGCTAACTTCACATCTGCCAACTTGTGTGACGCGGCCTATAATAAGCTGAAGTTTGACTGATCGCGGATGGAAAATCTGTGAAGTGTTCAATTCTAATGTTCGATTTTTTCTTGTTTATTTCAGCTGTGCATGAAGTGCCTAGGAAATGTTTGTCTAGTGACGGACAGCTGGACTGATAATGATGATAACATACACCAAAAGATCTAGTCCAGTGTCATTTAATAATTAGTAAGAGCACACCTGTTTCGATAGTAACAATGAAATTGTTGTCGTCAAGATAAAATCGGCTTTACTTATCTTCAAAGCTAGCGCAAATGAAATCGTGGAAATGAAAAGAAATTGTTTCTGCAAAAGGTCTTTATCAATCTAACAAACATCACATTTCAAATGATAGTAAACAAAACTTTATTTCATCATCAGCCTTTAATATATCCACAGCTGGGCATAGGTCTGTCTTACGATACCTTTTGCATCTGCATCTGCATCATTACAATGCCTTTTGGTCCTGTGCTAATCTGCATACGTGCTAATTTATAAGATTTGAATCTAACAAGTACGTAAAACCGGAGAACAACTTGATTAAAACTCGCGTGAAAATGTATTATAATAACGAATAATTAATCCGGATATATACTAAGCGCCACACAAATCGGCAGTTGGGAAGTTATGCGCAGAGCGCTGCGCAAAAGCCGAAATATGGGTATGCGCGGGAGACAGAGTGACGAGACGCCAAGGCACAGCCGCTCGTCAACCTCATGCCTCCCGCGCGCTCCCTACGACCGTGCTCAACACTTCGCCACTTGTGTCGGTATTGTGTAAACATGCGCAATCATTAGCGAATCACGGCGGAGTGTCATCTGCAGCTAACTTCTTATCCGCCAATTTGTATGGCGCTTAGTATACTTGGCATAAATTTATCGGTCAGACTGCTGGTCCCTGACCGGTTTCAGAGTAATCAGTACCCCTTCAACAAAGGATACGCGCACCCCCGTCGTAGGCACCCGTGCACTTTTACACGGAGGATAAAAAAATATCTAATGAACGACCACTAATTACTCCAAAACCGGTGGGGTACCCAACCGCTATTTTAATCGTTAGTGTTTATCCTGATTTATTACTAGTTATACCTTTATAAAATACGTACCTGACACCCTGACCGCGAGGTCATTACTAAAGGTGTGAGCCATCGCCGCAGCCGCGACCATGCTGTACGTGAACATATTGACGTCCACGTGCAGCACCGCCAAGTCGATCAGCTGGCCGCAGACCACGAACTCCAGAGACGAGTACTGAGGAAACACGAACGTGTATCCTCGCAAGGCATTCGCCGCCACATCGCTCTCTCCCAGCAGTCTGCGCTTCGCACTCCTCCCTTCACTCGCCAACTGCATGTAAACATTCAGCCAGCTGTTGATCGTTATAGGCGTTATGCTCCACGAAAGAATCTTCAATATCAGCAACTCTTCCAGTAATATTTCGTCCGTGGTGCAAGCGCCGTCTGTCACGTAAGCGAATTCGCCGATCTTTGGCGGATACACTTCTTCGACTTTCGCGGCGATGAATAGACACGTTATTCCTGGAATTGAGACAGAAGGCGTTTTGTTTGTAACCTATCTTCATAATGTTTTAATGAGGTCTCGAAACTCCGGATAGTAAGAACGTAGGTACGTGACATGACCAAACAAAACAACTCGAGTAACAAAAGCTGCTTAACTCACCTATATCTTAACGTGGACACTAACGTAGAAAGATAGGGAAAGACTTGAGGCATTCGAGATGTGGAGTTGGAAAAGAATGGAAAAAATCAGCTGGACAGAAAATAAATCAAACCTAAACACTGTCAAGGGAAACAAGGAACCTTTTATGAGTAATCGAGAACAGAAGAGGAAATATGTTTGGCCACCTTGTACGACATGACATTCTAATGAAAACCATAATAGAAGGAAAGGGAGGAAGGGGAAGACCAAGAAGAACATTTCTAGACCAAATTAAAGAAAAAGGTAGATGACATGCCCTATGGGAGGTGAAAACACTAGCAGAAGATAGCGAGATGTGGAAGTTGCTCCACCGACAAGAGCCTTGCTCTTAAGTCGATGATGAACTCACCTATAAGCTGCAATCGTCCTTTTTGCACATCTTCTGTGTTTGTCAGGTACCGGTCTATGTAATCCACTGTGAGGTGAAACGATTCTCTGTGCAGCTTATATACTTCACATACCTGTCGAAGAGAACACCATTATTTTATTAATTAGCACACGTCGTCGTATTTTCTTTTGTACCTATCTCTCTCCATCCTAAGGTAGCCTGGAGTAATAGTAATAAGACCGCCGGTTGCTTCACATGTTCTAGCATCTATTTTTCCTCTATTTTCTGTTTTATGTGTGTTTTAATGTGAATCAATAAAGAGTTTATCTATCTATCTATTTTATCGTATTTTTTAAACTCCTTATTCGGTAGATTATATGTATTGTGAAAAACAGCAAGGGATCTCTGTCAATACCTATAATATTTTTACAATTTAGTAAGGTAAGGAAATAACTAATATGAATAAATAATAGGGTAGAACCTGGCAAAAATTGGCAAAGGACCGAGGCAGATGGCACTACAAGAGAGAGCCCTATACCCAGAAATGATGATGATGAAGGAAATACTCGTAACATCAAAGATGTACCATAAGGACAGGCAGAAGGTAATAACATGGAATAAAATCAAATTTTGTAGGCCACAACAAAAAAATAAAATAATACCCAATTATTATACTCTATAAAATTTAACTTGATCTCTGCGACAGCTGTCAGAAAAATTACGCCTATGAAGTCCTGAATTTCTTAATAGTACAGACAGTACCTGTCAATGTCATACTTTGTGGACATGCCGATTAGTGATGGGCGACGAATGATGGTGACCACAGAGTTTTAGATAGAGTTTTAATTAAAATATCGATAGTTTATACTGGCGATATTTTAAATAAAACTTGATTTATCATTAATTTTATTGTATATTTTAATATCATAACATTTTTTACATGTGTAATGAAATTAAACCCAATCATATGTTACATTAGCATCGATAATAGTGAAAAACGTCGATAAATACTATCGTTACATTATTATGAGTATATAATTAATATCATAACATTATTTACATGTGTACATACTTGATTTTAAATAATATTAAGTAAATGAAATCCAATTTCTCACCTTCAACTACTCATTCGATTTTATTACAACATTGTTTGAAAATCGATTTTTTCCACCACTATCCCAACTCTAAAAATGTCAATCTTCTACTGTCGCAGAGATCAAGTTAAATTTTATAGAGTATAAATACAGCCAGAAAAAAAAAACACTTTCCAGTTGGACAACATATGTATTTTTCATCTCCCCTTCTCGGAAAAAGTATTAAGGCTCCTTTACACACAGGCGGTACGAGCGGTATAGCAGACGGGCGGGCATCTGTATTGTACTGGTTATACATATAAGAAGGGCTCACACAGGTCCGGTCGCGGTACTGCCGTACCGCCGTACCGCCCTTTACCGCTCGTACCGCTCTACCGCTCGCACCGCCTGTGTTTGATGGAGCCTTTAAGCTCTTCGAAAACTGAGCACAAAAACAGTTTTCATCAACTAGCTAGAGGATAGGGAAAATTTAATTTAGAACGTCGTGTGAACCAAGTTTTTGATTTCAAAACATTATTATCATTGGTAGAAGACCTCCATGATGCTGAATTTATCATACCTTTTTTAATTTGTTAAAAACTCAGACTCGGAATCTTCTTGGTGTCCTTTTTTTAATTTGCTTTGCGCGCACCCTTTGCTTTTTACATCATACTAGCTTAAAACCCGCGGCTTCACCCGCGTTGTCTTAGTACATAGGTACTTACTTAAAATAGCCCGCGGTTTGATCTACGTTGTCTTTGTACATGCTTATAATAATATCTAATAGTCCGCGATTTGGCCCGCGTTGTCTTAATACTTGCTTAAAATTACTTGCAAGGATAATGCCCACGGTTTGGTCAAAATTGTAACAGTATTTGCCTATAATGATAATAGGTCACGGTTGGCCCGCGTATTGTTACTACTTGCTTAAGATGGTTATTTATAGCACGCAGCATGGACTGCGATGTCTTAATACTTGCTTAAAATTATAAAAGCTTGCCGTTTGGCCTGCATTGTCGTATTACTTACAATGATAATAGCCCATGGTCTGGCCCGTATCGTCTTAGTACTTGTTCAAAATGATAATAGCCCGCGGTTTAGCTCGCGTTGTGTTAATAATTAGGTACTTAAAATGTTAATAACCCACAGTTTGGCCCACGTTGTTTTAATACTTAATTGATTAAAATAACAGCCCGCGGTTCAACCCGCGTTATCTTGACATTTGCTTATAATAATATCTGATAGTTCGCGGTCTGGCCCGTGTTGTATTAATAAATCCTTAAAATTATAATAGCATGCCGTTAGCCTGCGTTTTTATATTACTTGTAATGATAATAGCCCACGGTCTGGCCCGCGTTATTTTCGTAACTGCTTAAAATGATAAAAACCCAAAGTTAGGCCCGCGTTTTCATGGCACTTACTTAAGATAATAGTAGCTCGTGGTTAAGCCCGCATTAGGCTCGATTATGAAGGCGCCATCGTAATTATAATAGCTAATTATCATAATTATATCTGTTTCTTTTTCACTTTAAGCATTCAATAGACAGAACACTTTTTATGTTGTTATTATATTTACCATGGCATCTTCATAACTGAGCCTATTATCGTATTACTTGCAAAATAATGCCCACGGTTAAGCTTGAATTGTCTCAGTATTTGGTTATTAGTAGTAGTAGAAATTTCACTTTTCATTGCTGGAAAACATTGAGACAACCTGTACGTACGTAGAAAAAATCAATGTCCTATGTGAATTCAGCAACCCGTGCTCGGCCGGCGTGATGGATATGGCGCAATTACCCTTCGCGGCCTATTTTCAGTCTTCCATCAGCCGAAGGACGTCCACTGCTGGACATAGGCCTCCCCTATGGATCTCCAATAAGACCGGTTGGAAGCGGCTTGCATCCAGCGCGATCCTGCGGTCTTAATGAGGTCATCCGTCCACCTTGTGGGTGGATGTCCTACGCTGCGCTTGCCGGTACATGGTCTCCACTCGAGAACTTTTCGACCCCAACGGTCATCAGCCCTCCGCGCTATGTGCCCTGCCCATTGCCATTTCAACTTGCCAATCCATTGGGCTATGTCGGTAACTTTGGTTCTTCTACGGATCTCCTCATTAATGATTAGATCTCGCAGAGAGACTCCGAGCATAGCCCTCTTCATAGCTTGTTAGGCTACTTGGAGCTTACTAATAAGGCCCATAGTGAGAGACCACGTTTCTGTGCCATAAGTCATCACTGGCAACACACACTGGTCGAAAACTTTCGACTTGAGGCACTGAGGTATGTCGGACGAGAAGACACTACGCACTTTTCCGAACGCTGCCCAGCCGAGTTGAATTCGGCAATTGGCCTCGTTGTTGAAGTCGGACCTACCTAACTGGACTACTTGTCCTAGGTAGACGTACGAGTCAACGACTTCAAGAACCGAGTTTCCAACAGAAATCGGGGTAGGTAAAACATGGGAATTACACATGCTTTCGTCTTGTCCATATTCATCTTAAGAGCTACCTGTTTCTATTATCCGTAGTACCTATTTTCTGTAGTGCACTATTAATTAAGGCCGGTACAGGTATTCGACATGTTTCATTAAGTCATTAGAAATATAATTTTCCAGGCAATTGAAAAAATGGCACACATGTCGTAATTCTAGTCAGGCATATTCTAGGATGCTATTATACTCATAATTTGATTAACTTTTACAATGGTACCAACCCCAAAAGCACGTGAATAAAATCAGCTGTTCAACACAAAAAGTTCATCGACCCGCGACAAAATCTATGGAAAATGTAGGTAATTTTCGCTTGTCGGGGTTGATCCCATAGTAAAATACATATATTGATCCATATGTGCGCTAAGTTTAAGACTATTGGCTCACAAAATAAAAATAATCGTAAACTTTTGGGGACCCATTTTGCTCCATTTAAAGATGAACTATCATTATCATAATCCTATTCTAGATACTACATTATTTAAAAAATAGCATTGAAGTTTTGGAACGTATCTGACCCCTAAGGATTTTTTTTAAGGAAAATTCAGAAAAACAGGTACAGCCATATTTTTTATTTAGTCTCAAAAGCATCTACACAAAGTTTCATGTCAATCGGTACAGGGAATAAGAAGTTACATGCAAACAAAAAGGGCCCGTTTTACCCCGTAAGTTAGAGTTGGGTACGTTTTTCATCCTTAGTGCTTCATTATGTCGTACGATGTACATATATTCCAAATTTCAAGCTCATTTCTTCAGCGGTTTGGGCTATAGCCTAAACTTATTAATTTTGCGTATCCCTAAGGAACCTTATAGATTTTCCTAGATTTTATTAGTTCCTGTATTAAAACATGCTGTGTGCTTCCTTCATACCAATTTTCAACTATAACCGTTCAGCTGGTTCGATGTAATTGACGCTTTTTTCACCAACTTTGGGACCTTATTTGACCCCTTAGACGAAGAAAATTCGGAAAAACAGGAAAAAACGTAACTTTTATTTTGTTTGAAAAGCACGTATACAAAATTTCAAGTCAATCGGTACAGGAAATAAAAAGTTACATACAAACGAAAAGGGCCCGTTTTACCCCCTTAGAGGTCGAAAGTTCAAAATTTTCGTCCTTAGTGCTCCATCACGTCGTTCAATGTACCTATATTCCAAATTTCAAGCTCATATCTTAAGCGGTTTGGGCTATAGGCTGTCTGTCAGTCAGTCACTCAGGGAAGCCTTTTATATAATAGATTGTTAAAACCTTATGTTAAAAAGAAAAACAAGTAACTTGAACACAAGTGAAAAACCTGAATTAGTGATTCTATTAACGAGGAAGTTTATTTGTCGCCAACAAAATTGACTGGAACTGTTGATAATGCGCAAATGAGCTTTCTCCCTCAACAATCACGGGAGAAGTATTTGAAACAGTACGATATGTAGACGACTTTAGTCATTTCCTCGCTGCGGTGGGATGAAAAGTTACGTGTTGCACTCGAGTGCAAATATTTTTCACTTTGTGCTCTTTTGATTCCCTCGCTAACGCCTAGAATCCTTCGCTTGCTCGGCCATCAAATTGAGCACGCGGTTAAAAAGCAACTTGTGTAAAAAATAACTATTATTTCATGATGCTTATTTCCTTTTCAGGTAGAGCCATTCAGTCGTTACTTTTGAATTAGACCTATTTCAGTTTTAAAGGCTTAGGAGCGTTAGCAGGATTGCAAGAATTCGTGGGTTCAAATCCCCGGTCCCGTACCATTGAGTTCTTTGGAATTTATGTACGGAATTTCACGCCACTGGCTTTTCGGTGAAGGAAAACATCGTGAGGCAACCTGCATACGCCCATAGAAGAAATTCGATGGCGTATGTGAATCCACCAACCCGCACTGGGCCAGCGTGGTGAATATGGCCCAATCACCCTTCGTGGGTAGGCCTACGTCCTGCAGTGGACTATTAAAAAGGCTGGTAAAGTACATACCCTGAGTCTCTTAACTATAATTAGGTGCCAGTGGTGAGTGGACAGGCAGAGGCCGCGAGGATATAGACTACAAACATTTTTGAAAGGATCTGTATTTATTGTTCGCTTGTAAGTGCGCTATCGGAAAAACGCCAAACTGTAAAAGCCACCGGTCAGAGTTTATTATGAAGGCTGTGCGTAATAATAAAAATAAAATTACCTATTACAAATCCTACAAAAAGCTAGAACTGGTATTCTGACCAACATAACTGTTCATAATGTACCAAGGATACAGGCATACGGCATATCACACTCGCGTCCTGCCAGCCTCTCGAGGCACAAAAAATATGGCAATTTATGACCTAACAACAGCTGTTCCTAATGAGGGCTTTTCTATTCTAGTCTCGGTTTTTTGTGCGTTGATGAGTCAATAAGCGAGAACTGTCGATTAAGACTTGTTAAGAGTACATTCTATTGCTTTATTAGCATCTTTGGCCACACTTCCGGGTCCAGCAACTAATTTGACAAAAAAACGTCTGACAAACTCCTTTCAATGTGGTCATGGACAATGTACCAATAGCTCACTATAAGTACATCGTGGATATCATTCTCAGAAATATCTGAATGTATTCGAATCTCTAACGCACTGAGGCTCTTTCGGGGCGATAGACGCTCGGTAAGAAATATTGCTGCTTTTTGCATATCTCGAGTAGTATCGTCGTCAATGCAACGTCACAGGTTATCTAATAGTTGACTTCCCGCTATTTTAGAACAAAACAGCCGAATAACTATTTTTATTGCCTGTCGCTTACTCGTTTGCCTATTCATCAGGTTCAATACCTTACTTCATTAATCTTATAATGGGCAAACTGAAGAAAATTAAACATTAGGTTTTGAACAGGTAATTACTCCGCGATGATGACTATTCATGTAACAATCGATTTACCGTAGTCATTGTCGTTACACCTTTTAAGACAAAAATAAATAGTCGAACAAAACAATAACTATGTACGCGTTGTCATTTTATTGTGTATGAGAAATAATAAAGGTAAAATTGTACAGACATCAGCCGTCTCGACGCGGTAACTGCAGTCAGATTATTTAAAAATACGAAAAGAGCATTGAAAAAATTATTTTTTGCATAAAATCGCAACGCCGACTCCCACTGTGAACAGAATTGGAGTGCAAATTATACATCCATATACATTTTTGTAGATCTATCAAAAACGGCGCAGCCGATTTCGATAACATTTAAATGGGACCACCTCGGAAGTACTCTTTCGAACTAAACAATACTTTTTTAAATCGGTTCACAATTGGCGAAAATTTCAATTCAATTCAATCATTTATTTATCAAATAGGTACAAAAAAGTACACTTTTGAACGTCATAACATAAACAAAAGCAAATGATAAATTACAATAAATTAAATCAATATTATTATTACATGTCAAAAATTAAAAACTATAAATCAATATTATCCAATGTCATATGTTTCCAGGCCAGTTTATCCTTCAAGAAGTCGTCAATGGTGTAGTATGCTTTCTTTATTAAAATTTTTTTCATGATATGTTTAAAACGATTGTCATTTAGACTTGTCAAGCTTACAGGTAAAATATTATAAAAACGTATACAATTATTTTGAAAAGATTTATCTATCTTGCTGAGCCTAGTCTTTGGTATTACAAATTTCAACTTATTTCTCGTGTTATAATTATGGATATCACATTTTTTAAGATATTTATTACAATTTTTTCGAGCATACATAATATTATCTAGAATATACTGGCAAGGCATGGTCAAGATATTTATTGATTTAAAGAGTAGCCTCAAGGAGTCCCTGGGCCGAAGCCTGTAAATATAACGAATGGCCCTCTTTTGCAGCACAAAAATAGTTTTAATAGCATCAGCGGCGTTGCCCCAAAGCAAGATTCCATATGTCATCAAAGAATGAAAGTAGCTAAAGTATACTGTTCTTGCAGTGTCAACATCGGTAAGGTTTCTTATTTTACGTATCGCGTAAGCAGCTGAACTGAGTTTACCTGAGAGTTCTTTTATATGTGGCCCCCATTGGAGCTTATTATCAATCCTCAAGCCAAGGAACTTGGCAGTAGCAGTAAAATCTAATGAATTATTATCAATATTTATGTCACTTAAAACTCTTTTTTTTGCTAAAGAAAAATGTACGCAGTTGGTTTTTTTCGCATTTAGTGCCAGATTGTTTATACTAAACCAGTTATACGCGTGGCTCAGAGCTAGATTGATATTATCAGTATCAGTTGCTTTCCTTTCCATATCGAACAACAATGATGTATCGTCAGCAAACAACACAGTTTTGGAAAATTTTTGTAATAGGAAAGGAAGATCATTGACATAAACCAAAAACATGAATGGACCCAGTATCGACCCCTGAGGCACTCCCACATCTACACCCAAGGCATCAGACATCACCCCATCTATATTAACGCTCATTATTCTGGGAGAAAGATATGATCTCAATATTAGTAGTGCTTCTTTTCGTACTCCGTAGTGAGACAGTTTAGACAAGAGTATATTGTGATCTACGCAATCGAAAGCCTTCGATAAGTCACAAAAAATTCCCATAGCATCTTTAGATTTTTCCCACGCCTCGTAAATACCACTCACAAAAGCAGTGGTTGCATCAGTAGTGGAACATCCTTTTGAGAAACCAAATTGATTCTTGTACAGGATTCCCCTCAGATTAAAGAATGAACTCAGTTGATCTAGTAGTATTTTTTCAAAAATCTTACTTAATGTTGGAAGTATTGATATTGGTCTGTAGTTTCCAGGCTCTTTTTTACTTCCAGACTTATGCAAAGGTAATATTTTGCTGTATTTCATGAGATCGGGAAACGTACCTTTTTTAATACACTCGTTAAAAATTTGAGCAAGATAAGGGGCTAACGATACTACAAAATTATTGACAAATTTCACCGACATTCCCCATATGTCTTCTGATTTTTTCTGTTTTAGCGATTTAAAAGTTTTAATTATAATATCCGGCGTGACTTCATGGAAACAAAAATCAACTGGAGTCGCTGGTACATTTTCGGCAAGTAACTTTACAGCCTGAGTTTCACAAGGTTTCAGATTTTTCGTAGTTTCCATGGGTATTTTGTTGAAATAATCCACAAAGATATCAGCTATTTTTTGATTATCATTTACCAGAACATTGTCATGAACAACCTCAATCTTACGGTCTTCTTGAGTGGTCTTGCCAGTTTCCTGTTTTATTATTGTCCAGGTAGTTTTAACTTTATTGCTAGATTTTGTAAGTTTATTTCTAATAAAAATTGATTTTGCTTTTTGACACACTATTTTGAACAATTTACTATAATTACGTACATGGTTTAAGAAGGGTACGTCATGTCTATAAGCTTTCTCACTATAGAGTTCGTATAATTTATTTCTACTTTTAAAGATACCTGGCGTTGCCCATTCATTAAATTGTAATTTCTTATTACAGATTTTTTTCTGTATGGGGAACATTGAATCAAAGTTATTTTTAACAACGTCAAAAAGTCTATCATAATTCACATTAGGATCCTTATGTTTTATATCAATAGAATTTAAATCATTAGTGATTTTAGTTCAGTACATATCGATTTTCTTCTTATTTATAAGTCTACTATTAACAACCTTCTGACCTTTTGATTTATTACTGAAAAGTGGAACTTTAATGAGTTGGCCCGTGTGATCAGAAGATAATTTGTGTATAATAGCTTTGTCGAGAACTTTAAAGTCACAAAAAATGTTATCTATGCAGGACGTTGACGTGCTTTTTATACGAGTAGGTTCACAGAACAAATTAGACATGTTAAAACTTCTTAAAAGGTTAATAAAATCTCTTTCTTGTTTTGATTTTTTTAGTAAGTCGATATTAAAGTCACCTAAAACGATGACGTGTTTGTTTTTGTTACATACCCTATCTAAAACGTCTTCTAAAATTGATAAAAAATCCTTAAATTTTGAGCTTGAAGGAGGTCTGTATACATTTACAATTATATAGTTTTTAATCTCGATGCATGACAATTCAATGCGACGTTCGACAGCTAATTTAACAATATCATCCCGATTTTTAAATACCAAATTGTTTCTAACAATAATCAGAGAACCACCTCCTACAGTAGTTTTTCTAGAAAAGTAGCTACCGATCTTATGCTCCGAAAAGCCAGTTTGAATCTCGAAGTCTTTAATCCAAGATTCTGTTAAACATAAAATATCAATATTATCTGTATCCATAAATAAATTAATTTCAAGTTCTTTATTTCTGCAACTTTGAATATTTTGATGGACTATCGTGATGCCTTGAGCGGATGAATCATGTACAAACAATTCTGTTCATTTTCGGTCAGTGACACAATATTACTATCAATATTACTTCCAAATGTCGCTTGATTCTTATTACTAACTTGTACAGCTGTTATGTCTATAACAGTTTTCTTCGATCCAATAGGTGAGTCAAAATTACAAACTAATATATTACACAAAATGTCAAGATATCTTTTAACGTATAAGAAGTTGGGTGACCCAAAGTTAAAATGGTTATTAATATCAATTATATGGATATTATCATTGTGACAAGTTCCATTATAAAGGTCAAGGTTAATTTTATGTAAATAATCATTCTGTTGTTTATTGCTGCCATAGGGAATTGTGCAAATTATAATTTTATGTAATTTTGAAATTTCGTTAATCAATTCTAAACTAAACTTAATATCTCTACGGCTTGTGATTATTTTTTCTCCGGTAACTAATATAAATGTCGACAACTCTGCGTATTTGTTACGGTCTTCATACATGCGTTTAACAAGAGTGCTGAAAGAAGAACCGTGGCTGCAAAAATTTGTTACATTTTTCATAGTGCGGTTCGAGATGCTACTTCCAAGACCTGCACCACATTTATCCGAGTAAATACAAATGAAGTCACTTTTTTGTTGAGGTTTAAGCGACGTACCATTTGTAATGGATTGAGCTTCTTCACAAGTTTCAGAGTTGATAGATGGCGGAATCTCAAAAAAGGACAAGGTCTTATCATTATTTAGTGTATCTGTAATTTCAATTTCTGTATTTCGATGAATATACACAAAAAATACATACTGACGAACATAATAAATACCTCCTCCTTTTTGGAAGTCGGTAAAAATGATTAATGTTTAAATTAAACTTTACTTTTGGCAATCGACAAAGCTATATATATTATTATGAGGTGACCTTTGCAAGCCGCTATATTCCAAACCAATCAGAAAGTTTCCAATTTGAAAGTTATTCAATAGGTACATCATGATCATCCTCATCATCTGTCTGATCAATATGAATATGACATTTTGGAGACAGGAGCAGATTTTCAGATACTGCCCAAAAGGATGAGAGCACGAAGGCTGAGTAGTATCTTATCTTATTTTTTATTCCGTATAGGTTTGCGTTTGACTACATACTGCCTGATGTTGAGCAGATATGCGGTCTAGGGTGTAGCACGCTTACCTAGAAGATACCTATTTACTCGGGATTTGAAGACACCCAAGTTGTACTTAAGCGGGAAGACAGACCCAGGCAAAGCGTTCCACATTCTGGCTGTTCGTATGAGGAATGGGGATTCTAAACGCTTAGTTCTAACGCGCGGAATGTTCACCATAAAAGGGTGGCGGTTTGGTCGCGTCTGTCTAGCCGTACGATAGAAGAAAGGGGCAGGTGGTTAGAAAGAGTTATCTGTTTATCTATTTTCACAAAATAGAATTGGTGATGAGATGATGTATGATGAGTGAAGTGACGAAAGGAAACGTGGTGTGCCGACCCCACCTATTATCCCACCTAGTGAGATAAAGGGCAAAAAGATGATGATTTATTTTCATAAAATAATTTGACGGTTACGAAAAATGAAACATAATTGAATATTTTTAACAACTATGGATACAAGGAGGTTCATTTCGCATAGCGTCGGTGCATAATAATATTAATCAATCTACCTTTGTCGGCGCAGCTACTCGAAATGTATCTCGGCCTCTGATACTGATATCCTCATACAATGCTTTTATTCATTGGATATAATCCTACTTGACTTGTAAAGGAAATCATCAATCTATTAAACAAATAGCTCCATATTTGTGTTAGCTTAAATCGATTTAACGGAAAATTCTCAAGTACAAGTAAAAGCTTTCAAACCGGGTTCCTTATCGCTCCATTGTAGAGGTGTTCCAGTTTCGAGGCGGACTTGGTCGAATTCAATTAGTATTAGTACTACACTGCGTATGACGCTTATGTTAGTACAAGCATATGCCACATACTCTTAAATTGATATGGCTTTTGTATGGGCACAACCTGTCATATCATTATATGTGGGCAGATGCCTTAATTAGGTCCTCAGAGCTTTTCATGACGTTTTGTTTGGAGTACGAGATATTTTTGGTTTGTACTCGTAAGATTGTGGAATCCGATGGCTGAATCGATTTACTGTGTGCTGTGCCAGCCTTCTTAATAGACCAATGCAGAACGTAGGCCTACCCATGAAGGGTGGTTGGGCCATTTCCACGACGCTTGCCCAGTGCAGATTTGTGGATTCACATAAGCCATTCAATTTCTTCTACGGACGTAAGTGGGTTGCCTAACGATGTTTTCCTTCACCGAAAAGCCAGTGGTGTGAAATTCCGTACATAAATTCCAAAGAACTCATTGGTACAGGACCGGGATTTGAACTTACGACCTCACGATTGTAAGGCGGGTGTCACTACCAGGGGTGGAAACTAAGTCCATGGCCAAAAATACTGATTTTACTGACTAAAACTCCCTAAAATACTGACCAAATTTGTGTATACTACTGACACTTGGTCGGTCAATATAACACCATACGAACGTTAGTTGCTGTTAGTTAAACATATTTGTTAATTGTGTATGGAGAATGATTGTAAACAAGGAAGAAAAATGATTTTGTGTTTGGCCTCCACCATCCCCATACCCAACAGCTGCTTTAAATTTTGCGTCATGATTTAATGATAAGAATCAATAAGAAGAACTATCATAACTGTGAACGGACTGTATGTTGCCAAGAAAACCAAGGAATAAAAGATTATTTATTGATCATTAATAAATAATCAAATCAAAATGTATTAATTGTTATTAAAGACAAAACAAAGCTTTTTTATATAATAAAATAAAAAGCTCCTGAGAAATGAGAATATCATATTATTCTCAATAATTCATCACCAGGGCATCATATTATATTAATAACATATTTTTAAGTCACTCCCCACTCCAAAACGGCATTTTTGTCACCTCCATCTACAGAAACTACACCACTTTTACCTTCACCTTAGCCCCTGATTCTCAAAATACTGACTTTACTGACCATTTTTCTAAAAAACTGACTTTTACCGACCTCAGCCAATAAAACTGACTTTACTGACCATTTTCCACCCCTGCACTACCTGTAGACCACCACGGTGGAACGATCGTGTCTATTTACGGTGTATGAATGTTTGATACGGTAGACGCCATGTCGTACAGTGAGGTGAAGACACTGGCGGAGGACCGCGACAGGAGGAAGTTGTTCCACCGACAAGAAATCTGCTCTTAATTTTTTTTATGTAATTGAATGAAATGTTGTGTTCTAAAAAACGAAAACGATGCAAATTCGATGTACTTTATTTTAGACTAGCAGACCCGGCGAACTTCGTTTCACGCAATATCTTTGTAAATTAATGTCTATGTGTTATTCTGATGTATAAGCATTACTATTGCAAAGTTTCATCTCAATCCGTTCAGTAGTTTTTGCGTGAAGGAGTAACAAATATCCAGACATACGTACAAACTTTCGCGTTTATAATATTAGTAGGATTTTAGTAGATTCATTTTCGGAAGCAATTTATAATCTTCGATATTTAGATAAGTAATGGAACAGATATCTGGCTATCTAGTTTCCTGAGAGATATAATTATTATTTTACATAGTGAATTGAGGCCTTCCAAGTCTGCGTGCTTCGTCTTTGATCAAAATGCCGCTTCAAGCGTATTCGTTGGTTGGCGATACAAAAAACTGCTTAGGTATTTAGTCCATCCATCAGCCATAAGAAGTCCACAGCTGGACATAGTCCTCCCCGATGGATCTCCAATAAGACCGGTTGGAAGCGGCTTGCCTTCAGCGCGATCCTACGGTGTTAATGAGGTCATCCGTCCACCTACAAGGTGTACTCCTACGCTGCGCTTGCCGGTACGTGGTCTCCACTCGAGAACTTTTCGACCTCATTGGTCATCAGTCCTCCGCGCTGTGTGCCCTGCCAACTGCCATTTCCACTTGCCAATCCGTTGGGCTATATCGGTAACTTAGGTTCTTTTACGGATCTCCTCATTTCTGATTCGATCTTGCAAAGAGACTCCGACTCCGAGGTACTTAGTAAGTTGCGTAAATCAAATATAAAACATCCAATTGAAAATAGTAACTACAAGTAGTTCATTTCGACGTAATGTTGTACACGATGTAATTACACCGTAATTTAGAAATATGGTAATGTTTTGGAAATATGTACGTCATCATATTTTTTATCATATATCTATTACAAATAGTACATATAATAATAAACACGCTAGAGCATGTTTCACAGGGCTTTGCCGTCACAGCGTACGTAAGCATTTTTTCATTTTCTGATAACTGTATCAAAATCAGTCTAGTCATTTTCGAGTTTTAATAGGCTGCGCCCCGCGATTGCACGAATTGATACTTGATGTTAGAGGCCGAACCAAACTTCTTGGCAGCTGTTACGTCAGCTACAAGCTGTGGATAAACCAATCCGGACTGAAGCTGCTCGAGTATTAGGCTATCCGCAGCTTGTAGTAGCTAATATCACAACCGCCAAGGAGTTTGATTCTATTATTACTAGCCCTGTACTATTATTTAAGCTCAACATGTCCCACTAAGGTTTTGAATTTGACGAATCAAGTATTTGACGACTGCCTGAGTAATCCCAATGAGATAAGGACTCCTAAGTATCTTCCAATCTCTTTGCATGTAGAATCAAGAATGAATCACGAGGCGAGTACACCAGGCTTAACCTGAGGAGTAATCGTGGAAAGGACCTGCTCGCAACGCCGAGCCACATGCTAGTCAGGTCAGAGAAATCGGTATACATTTGTGGCCCTGCTGTCTATAACAGATTACCTGCTCCCGTGCGTGACACATCTTCTGTCGCTGTATTTAAAAACAAACTGAAGGCATCGCTCCTACAGAAGTTATTTTACGATATAGCCGAATTCACGAAATTACCAGAGGTAATTTAATTTTCCATAAGTAGACTATTAATTTACCTGGATAAATTATTGTTTGCTATTGTTTTGCCTGTGTAATGCTGATCTATTGAACATCATAATGAAATTATACTTTATTTATGACGTATATCTGATATCTGAATTGTATACTATTTGACTTCTAACTTGGCGTTTAAATTTGATTTTTGATTATTATTGAATGAAAATCTCCTTACGGATCATCCAAAGTTACTGGACACTATCTCAGCGGATTAACAAGTAAAAATAGCAGTGAGCAGGGCACATAGGACGCAGAATCGACGGCCGATGGCAAGCGTAGCGCAGCACGTTCACCGAAAAGTTGGACATTCGATCTGATAGGACTGCAGGTTTAATCTGTGCCGCAGGGACGCGCTGGACGCAAACAGCTTCTAATAAAACCAACCTATTTTAATCAATGTCAAATAGGGAGACATTTAACCAATAGGTAACGTCTTACGGCTGATACTTACCTCTGTGGCTGATATGATGAAGATTACTGATATTTCTGCGTAATTTTGAAATTCATTTATGATCCTTTTTACCGTCTTCCAAAAAAGAGGAGGAACTATGTTCGCATGTATGTATTTTTTTTCTTTGTAAATGGTTTTAGATATTTTCGTCAATTGAATGAGAACCGATTTAAAAAATCTATTTTATTTCGAGGTATAGTTTAGAGGTTGTCCCTTTTAAATTTTATCGAAATCGGCTGAGCCGTTTTTGGAAAATGAACGATAATGTAAAAAATACTAGATGGATCACACAATGATTCGTGCGAACTTTTCGAATTCTGTACACGGTTGAAGTCGTTTATGTTATTTTTTCCGAAAAATAATGATTATTTCCTGTGATTATTTATACAACTATTTTTCGCAAAAAATAGCAAAACCGACTTGTACAAAATTCGAATAGTTCGCTCAAACTGATGTACCTATACAATTTTCCCAGTATCGTTGATTTTTCGAAACGCCTCAGATCCGATTCGATTTCGATAAAATTTTAATGGAACCACCTCGGGAGTGTACCCTTTCGAACCAAAAAAAGATTTTTAGATTCGGTTTACAATTGGCGAAAATATAGACACAAAAAAAAATTAGATACAGACGAACATAGAACCTCCTCTTTTTTTCGGTTAAAAAGAGCAGGCAGCTGACGTTTTACGTGAAAACCGAGACGAAAGAGCCGATAACTTTCATCCAACATTCGTAATATTAGCGACAATTGATAATAGAGCTGACATTTTCGTAATAATCTGTATTTTACATGGTTATCAGATTGTAACGGTATGCTAATTCACGTACGCTCGAATGTCGTAGCACCAGGATCCGCGCTAAAATATCATTCCATGGCATTCAGATATTCATTGTCGTCGCTGGGTACAAAGCCGCGCAGATCGTAATTAAATAAAAATACCAAATTGTATAAAAATAACCCGAAATCTCTTACGTTTCAGCAAAAAGTCAGGTGAAATAAAAGATAACTGTAAAGCAGGAAAAAACCCAATGGTGGTGGATAGGAATCGTTGAGAATCGCGTTGGTTAAGAGGTCAACGTACCTACCTACATCGCAAAAAAGGGGTCAATGACCTACGTTACATCACTTCCTTAGATACGGGATCGATAAAAAAATGACGATCGTCTTACCTTCTCCCATTAACCTTCTGCAGCGTGAAAATCAGAATATCATGTTTATCATAGAGGCATAACATTGGCACTTGTGTGTGCACCTGTTTTCCTGTTCAACTCTACATTTCTATACTTCTAGACTATGCTGAAGTCTGTCTTTTCAGGGAAATACTTTAGAAATGTTAGAAATAATAATTAGGAAACTTTTTATGCAGAATGGAAATTCTAAAATACTTTTTATCATATCCTGATTATCTTAATCTCAAGGTTATCTAAAGGTGAAGGTTGTACAGCTAAAAGTGCATATTCTAACTGATTCTGTGGGTGGAGAAAACTGTGCTGGCTAGCAGTACCGTCTTACTTTGCACCTGGATTCACTGGACCTGTGCTAATTTGGATATACCTACTTGAAATTTTCATGTCTACAAATGAGATGGAACATTGATGTTCAGGAATAGCTTGACAGTTCTTTTCAGTGATATCTTCAATCTAATTTTATTATAACTGTGCTTCATAGCAAATATACAATCTTAGATCTAAGTAAATGACAATCAATATGTTCATTACATTCGCTTATAGCTTATAATTAAAATAACCTTGAAAGGTTTGTTCACTGATTCTTAATTTCAAGGGACATTAATTCTTAATGACAATAGCCAGTCTAAACCAGCCAGTTAGTATCTGCAACCTCCAGGGATTTGCCAAGACTGTGTAAAGTTAGTTAATCTAATGCTAAAGAGCTGTCAAGCTTGGCATTTTATCCAGTCCAGTTTCTTCTCTTCCCACAAAGCAATTGGATTGCTTTATCTTTAAGGATGTGGAGTTCCCAAGCTGTAAAGTACATGGTCTCAGTTTCTAGCTACTGCTTTGTATAGGTACATACCTCATTGAGCCAGTCTAGCAGGATGGCCCTCATGCGAATCTGTAGGTTGGGGTGGTTCTCAAACATGTTGGGGTTGCGTTTGGCGGCGGAGCGCGCGTCACACTCGCACATGGTGGTCCATACATCGCTAGGGTCGGCCCAGGACAACCCAGGGAAGGGGCATTTACGCTTGGGCTGGCTCGGGCAGGGGGGCTTGTTTGGGCTGCAAGGGGGCTCTCATTACATATACAGCTACTGCATAAAATCCTGCTTTTATTCTATATTGTGCATTATTTAGTTTACTCTATTTGGAAGTCAATGGTAGTCTACAATCAATAGTTAGGCAGGTAAGCAGGCGAAGGAGATGAATAGGTTCATATTCTAATTCAAAACAAATTGGATGTCAAGCCAGATGTATATTTTAGTAGGTCCTAAGCAGCTGATGTAGACTAAGCAAATTTGAACACAGCATTAAAGTTGCATTTATGCACATGAGACAATTAACTTCGATTGAGAAATAAGTCGACAACAGCAATCTAAGTTGCTCCACTTCAGTCCACACCTGACACAGATTCACTTTTGCATATCCAAATGTTTATTAAAATTTTGAATGGATAAGCAGCTGATGAAGTCATAAGTTGGCACTTATCTAAATATGCAACCCGCCTATCACATTCTATAAATAACTGGTATTCAATGTGAGCTCAAGCTAAAAATATTTTTAGGGGCCCCAATTGCAATCTGGCTGGGATAGAAGCTTATGAATTGGTAGGTAAATTACTGGAAACTTACTTAGTTCTCTTATTGGAGTGAGGGGTGGATTCTCCCCTTGCAACATTTTCAAGAGGGCTTAGTACACAGTCTACACTTGGTGGGCTCAGGAAACTGTCTGGGTTGAGGTCTAGGTCTGTGTACACACTCGGCTGTTCGTCATACTGGGAGCCCTCATCGTCACTTGAGCAGGAGGACGACTCCACTACTACATTCTGTGCTGGTTGATCAGACAATTCGTCTTCAAGCTTAGGTGATATCTTCACCGGTGGCATATTCTCAAGCTACAAATGAAATAAGTACAAACTGTAGACATGATTCACATCAAGAACTATGAATAAATTAAGCAAGATACAAACCTCATCGTCAGTGGAGTTTCTTTTCCGTTTTAAGGTCATATGTTTGTCAGTCTCTTCTGAGCAGGAACTGTGAACAAGTGGTCGACAGTGGTAAGTAAACAAACCAGACCAAGGTCAGTGTCTCATTGAAACAGGGGGCTAGTGTGTACATACCCGGTCTGTGCCATTCTAGCTTGGTGAAGTCCTATGGCACTCTATTCCCGCCGCCTAAAACATATCACAGGTTCAATATCCTACACGACACACTCAATTAAAATATTAGAACTAAGCGCAAATAGTCTGAAATTACCGCATGTCATGTTCAAGATGCAAATAGGGTTATGTCACTTGACGACCGCTATTGAGGGCAAATATCCAATTTTATCGTTGAATACATTAAACACCGATGTAATGCATGTATTTCAGATGAGAATAAAACGTATTATCATGGAATAATATGGCTTAAAACACGGTCTATCAAGGAATGTTCCCGCAGCGTGCCCCCTGCTGATTGGCGGGAGATTTTTTTCAGAGGGATATTTGAGGTGGTAATAACAATAAATATTTTCGATTCTCGGTTGATTTAGTCACTACAGTTCATAAACTATCGATTAACATCAAGAAATAGTGGAAAAGTGTTAATCAGCTGCTGTAAAAAATGCCACGAATCCGTCACATTCGCGCGCGAAATCCTCCCGTCAGCGCCATTAGACACGTCGCTAGCTTGGGTTTCTCGCCACATCCACTTATGGAAATTGATAAAAATAGCACTAGCACCACATGATATCGTCACAATAGAGTTACTTTACTAAAATATCAGCTTTCAAACTAAAATAAATGCACCCTATACGATAGAATCGTTGACAACTTAATTGGCTTGGCTTATCGCCCACCAAAGGTTTCTAACCTATTTACAGTTGCAAGACGAAGAATCACTAGGATTTTACTAATTCCAAAACACAATCCGTATCTTTTAGTCTCTAATAACTGTCGTAAAACATACCTGATCATTCACAAATAATTCCAAATCAATCAAAACTCGATTTACTCGGGCACTAGATATGAGGAGTAATCTTGTATCACAATTGGTGGTATTTTAGTAACTTTTAACACACTATAGTCTTGTAATTCTTTGAATATATGTAAATGTAGTACACAAAAGGTAATTTTCTACATTTACAGGTCCTTTTTCAGTTTTTCACGGCTCGATAACGCCCGGCTTTCCGCGCGAAAATGTCGCGGCAATTCTTGCTGCTCGGTGGGTTTACAAGTAACTAACTTCACGTTTGTTTCTTCTGAAAATTTACGTCAATAGTTTGGTTAGTTTCGTTTCACGCAGAATCTTTAAACCAATCTAAAGTAAATAAAATATGTAAAATGTTAAATAAATTCAAAAAATAAATTGTAATAATTGGTCTGATTTTACTAGTGTATACTATTTATAAACTATCATTCAAACAATAAGCGTAAAAACAAGAAAACCGATGTTTTTGAGTAAATTTCCTGTTTTTGGATACTAATTTTGCTACAAATAGCACGATTATCAGATAAAAAATCTTAGTGATGCTATTGTGAAACAAATGCAGTAATTTTATGATCAATAATCTTATAGTTCCAAAATAATATTAAAATTATCCAAAAAATATACGTAGCTTGGAACGGTTTTTGTAAATCAATGACTATCACGGATTGGCTAATAACCATGGATTTATCATATAAACAGGATTGAGTACTGGCAAAGAAAAACGTGCCGACAAGGATACCACATCAGATGATTGTGTCTCTTTTCCAAGTAGGATGACCAAAACATCTCGATCTTCTTGGGATATAATTTTTCTTTGGAATGTTACTGCACGCAGGAATCGCAGTTATCTTACCCCTAACTCGTCGTCCTTCGTAATCGTCGTCGCTTTAGCAATAAGACGCCTACTGCTGAGCATAGGCCTTCCTTGAAGATCTCTATAAAACCAACCCCCATAAAAACAATGGTCTAGACTAGAATCAATGTACACGGAGATAATTCAGTTTCAAGTTTGACAGATGTTATCGGAAATGTAGATCTTGAAGAGTTATTTCACCTTTGTTAAGACAGCAATGGTCTAGAATTGATAATGACGGAGATAAACCACTTTTAAGTTAGAAAGCTGTCATCGGAAATGTAGATCTCGATGAGTTCCTTCACTTTTGTGACGACAGTAATGGTCTGGAATCCATATTTACGGTGTTGAACAACGTTTAAATTTCATAGATGTAATCTTGACACATATCACGCAACCCGTGTCAGTACTTAACCACGAAAAATTTTTTCACAAAAACTTTTTCACGGAAAACTTTGTCACAAATAGACTTTATCACAAAAAATCTTAATCACGAAAACTTGTCCACGAATAGACTTCCGTAGTTAACAGAATTTTAAGGCTTCCGTAGTAAACAAGGCATCCATTTTGAAATAAAAAATAGCGGACTCACTTTTTTGAAAAAGTCGTCATGGGTGTAGTTTTAGAGGTTTTTGGGGGTGTATATTTCAAAATTGGCATCCATTTTGAAGTAATGTTCGCCATCTTCAATTCCAAAATGAATGCAATTTTGAAATATAAACCCCCGAATTCTCAAAAAATAACACTTATGACGACTTTTTCAAAAAAGCAACATTTGCTATCTCTAATACCAAAATAAATGTCATTTTTGAAATCTACATCCCCAAAAACCTCGAAAACTACACCCATGACGATTTTTTCAAAAAAGTGACGTCCACCATCTTTAATTCCAAAATGAACGCTAGTTTTGAAATCTACACCCCCCAAAAACCTATTAAACGACACCCATGACGACTTTTTCAAAATAGTGACGTCCGCCATCTTTAATTTCAAAATGGATGCCATTTTTGAAATCTACACCCCCAAAAACCTATTAAACGACACCCATGACGACTTTTTCAAAATAGTGACGTCCGCCATCTTTAATTTCAAAATGGATGCCATTTTTGAAATCTACACCCCCAAAAACCTATTAAACGACACCCATGACGACTTTTTCAAAATAGTGACGTCCGCCATCTTTAATTTCAAAATGGATGCCATTTTTGAAATCTACACCCCCAAAAACCTCAAAAGCGACACCCATCGCGACTTTTAGCAAAAAGTGACGTCTGTCGTTTTTAATTCCAAAATGGATGCCAATTTTGAAATCTACACCCCAAAAAACCTCGAAAACTACACCCATGATTTTTTCAAAAAAGTGACGTCTGCCGTTTCAATATGGATGCCAATTTTGAAATCTACAACCTAAAAAAATTAAAAATGACAACCACGACTATACACCAATTGTACCCAACATGTTTAAGAAATATGTCCAGCATAGTCACCCTACTACACTTCTTTGCATACACCATAGTACGCCATTTGCAATCGACGGTGATACTCTAGTCAAAAATAAAAAGTAACCGTTAATCATAAAGACGTAAGTATATTCATACAAAATAAATATCAAACTCTGTTTCATTGGCATCTATTCGCAATTTTAACTAAAATCTTATCAAACTACATTGTTAAAAAACTAAGAAACAGTCGCGGCTTTACAGGTAATAATTCTACCATTTATAAGTGTCGTTTCGTAATGGCAATAGTGCGAGCGGGACAACTTCATCACTTTGGGAAGTCTCACTCGGCACAGCGTCTCTCTTATACCATTTCAAAGGAATATATGTTTTGGTGTAACGCAATAAGGTTGAATTTTCCTAAACTAACTTTGAGCCAAATTTCGTCTGTGCGCAGTCCAGATAGTATACAAAGTCCTTGCTAATAACATAAAGATGGCGTTTCATTGTTGCCAATAGAAGGCACCTATTTGAAGTTGTTTGGTTGGATGCATTGAAAATACCAACCTCACTTCAAACTACAGCTGGGCGCCAGCTGATAGAAAATTGAGCGAGAAAAGTCAATAGAGGTGCGCTTTTCCAGTACTGATAACGTGGCTATACATCGATTTAGTACTCAAATTATGTGAAGAACAGCTGGAATTTACGTAATTATCGTATTTAGGATGGCTACGCAAAATATTGCCGTAAAGTTATGCGGTGTACTTCAAGCACAGGGTGACGAAGGTATAGTAAACATATTTGCGTCTTTATCCGATGTTTTTGTATGAAAGAGCGTTATTTACTATTGCAATGATCTTTACCTAATACTTCCAGAGGTAACCGCGAGAGAATGGCGTTTATTAGGTCAAGAACAAGACGGTTCGCAGCTGTTAACTTGGATATCAGACAAAGATGGCCAGGAGGTTTTAAATATCGGTGTTTATACTAATAGGACTAAAGTACTCGAAACTCTGCATACTTTTAACGACAAATTGAACATAATACAGGCGTCAGTAAATGCTACAAGAAGTTTACTAGCCTATGTGGTGAAAACAACACCTGATGAAGAGGTGAAGGAGTCATTATATTGTCCATTTTTGATTTGTTTACTACCGGAAAAGAAACGTGATCCTGAGGTAATAGAAGCTGGCTCAACAAAGCAAACAATGGTGCAGTATGTCTATGGGAAGAGCAATAAATACAGTCCCGGGATAAGAAATGATAGATTCTTATTATTCAAACATTTGGAATGTAAGTTTCTATTTTTACTCCATTTTTATTGATTAATAAGGTTTCACTGAATGAGGAGATTCGCAGAAGAACCAAAGCTATCAACATAGCCCAGCGTATTGGCAAGTTGAAATGGCAGGGCATGTAGCTCAGAAGACTGATGACCAATGGGGTTGTAAGGTTCTCGAGTGGAGACCATGTATTGGCAAGCGCAGCTCACGACGTCCCCCTATGAGGTGAACAGATGATCTCATTAAGACTGCAGGATCACGCTGGATGCAAGTTGCATCTAACTGGTTTAATTGGAGATCCATTGGGGAGGCCTATGTCCAGCAGCGGACGTCATATGGCTGACATATGGATGTATGGATGGAAAGTTTTACTGACATCTAAAACATGTTTTATTTCTAGGTATAAAGATTTATCGAACACCCATGTTTCTGAATGAATGCGACGATGGCTCAGAGAAGTGGGGCTTTGATGGTATTTATCCAGAGCCCGAGACTATAGTGAAGGTGTTTTCCTGGGCCCAGTGGGATTGTGTCAATCAGGTCTGTGCATTATTTTATTTTATTGATTTTTAAATAAACAAGTGCCACATGTACATACTCCTGAGATTAAAAGTTTTTGAAACTTTATTTTTAATAGAAAAATAACAGTAAAAAGTAGCTACAAATTAATTGTTTTTCTTAAATAGATGAAGTGAAAAGTAGCTACAAATTGATTGTTTTTCTTTATTGGATGAAGTGAAAAGTAGCTACAAATTGATTATTATCTGTCTTTAGATGAAAAAATAATAACAAGTATCTAATTTGACCCATAGTTTGAAGGATTTCTTGAATAAGTAGATTTATTTTTTGCAAGCAGCAAGATATCAGCAAAGATACTGGCAGCCTGGATTACTTTGCAATTCCCCTCTTATATGATGGCAATAGGCCCAATTATGAAGGCGGCATCGTAAATTTAATAGCAACGGAAAAAGTGTTCTCTATCGAATGCCTAAAGTAAAGTGAAAACAGAAATATTCTAAATTGTTAATGTAACTACGATGGCGCCTTCATTATTGTGCCTAATATCTTCGTCATTTGATACTGATTTGTTGTGTCAATAAAAGCCAGATGAATTATGATCCAATAATTTGGTTTAATTTACCGATTCACATAGCCAGCTTACTTTTACCCTATTTCCCTTGGTCTCGGCTTCATGCGTGAACGGCTGGATCGATTTTGCTAATTCTTTTTTCTTGTGCTTGTTATTGTCAAGAGAAGGTTCTTATGAAATAAAATTTAAGAAAATTGCTTAAAAAATAATAAAAACGTCGATTTAATTATCCCATACAAAATGTTCCTAGATCCTACCATTGATGGCGCTAAACGCCATCGATGGTCATGGCCATGTCGCTTACCCCCGCGCCCCTGTACTGCGCAGGCGAGGATTGAGTTAAGCGGACGGACTATAGTAATGTTATGGATTTGCAGGTGCTGTACTACATCCACTACCGGCCGCCGACGCAGAGTTTCGCGGAGGGGGAGGAGGTGAAGTCGCCGTGTGAGATGACGCCCACGCTGTCTGCCTTCCAGTTTCACGCCGATTTGCCATATGAAACAGTTGTAAGTAAGATTTTTCAATAGCAAACTTTTCTTTCGTTCCTAGCCTATGATATGAAGTCATAGGAACTAGCAATATTCAAACAACTTATTAATTCTGCATATAATTTTTGTTAGCATACATGTACGAATTCTTGTTATTAGTTTAAAACGATTGTCGTGAATTTTTTTTAGTTATTGAGACGTCCAGGGTGCAGTCAGTGGCGGATTTACCAGCGGGCTGCGTAGGCTGAAGTCCAGAGCCTAAATATTATTAGGTTTACAGAAAAACAACAACATAATAATATCATACGTCCTACCGCTTAGAATTAAAGTCTGAAATATTTATTACTACCGTTTGCGTAGTCGCATATTGGAGCGGCAGTTTTTAGGGGGGTGCAAAAATTCAACAGCTTACTTTTAGGCGCCAAATACGTCAACCCGCCACTGCGTGCAATAGAAGTCCCAGAGAACATTATGGGCATTTTGAGTTGTCTCGAAATATCCTTTGGTACATTTAAAATCATAGTCGAACAAGACACTCCTTTTTTTAGACAATCGTGACCACGGAAGAGAGAGAGAAGAAAAGCTGTACCTACTGTGATCGTGACAAACGCATTGCTCTTTTAGATACCTACGCAACAAGAAAATAATTTAGAAAGAGCTAAAGAAAGTTAAAGTTAAGAGAAATATCCAAAATTCTCATCCTTACCTTGCGCGAAGAATGTGTTTGTTAATAATTGTTTTAAAATCTTTGTTTTGAATAAATATTTAGTGTATTTCCGCTATCTTGTTGTAGACAAATAAGTTAAAGGGCATTAAAAAAATCTTTCAAATAATATGACAAAATATTGAAAACACTTCACTAATAAATAACACCCTTATTCTCACTGCACTACACTCTGCGAAACACGTGTCGAACAGAGTGTAGTGCAGTGAGAATAAGGGTGAAGTGTTTTCAATATTTTGTCATATTATTTAAAATATTTTTTCAATGCCCTTAAAATTATTTGCCTACAACAAGATAGCGGAAATACACTAAATATTTATTCAAAACAAAGATTTGAAGATGAATTTCCGCAAAGTAACGCCTGATTCAATCAATAATTATTTTTCTTTTTTATATTTTGCTATTTTTCACCAAAAATGGCATAAAACCGACTTCAACGGTGTACATAATTCGAATAGTTCGCACGGATCTATTTAGTATTTTTTCCATTATTGTTGAATTATCATAAATCGCTCACCCGATTTCGATAAAATTTAAATGGGATCACCTAAGTATGATCTACTAAACAAAAAATAATTATTATCGAAATGGTACAACTCTGTTAAAAGTTACGCGTAGTTACACATAAAAAATATACGCGTGGACTTGCGAACCTCCTCCGTTTTTTCGTCGGTTCAAAACCAATAGAGTAATGACATGATTAATTGGATTTTTGTGACATTAATTGTTATTATTACTTTTAATTGATATTACGAATTCATTGTATTTTAATGACATTATTATTATTCAGATTTATGTAATGAATTAATTGTTATCATATGACATTATTTTTAATATTCAATGAGACATTTTATAACTAATCATTATTATTGAATATTGTATAATTTATTTTGGAAGTAACTTTTTTCTTTTTTCTTACACTATCGCATTAGTTTTTAACTGTATTTATGAAATAAATTAAATGAACTGAAATCTTCATTCTTTAGTTTGATTGGTTGAGAGCAGCCTCGATCTGTATGATATTCTACAGTTTGTTTAAAGTCAATCACTTCATTAAAACTCGCGTGAGAAATCATTATACTAAATAAGAGTGCGCGTGCGCCAGTAGACGGGAGCCCGCGTATTCCCTGACGAAGGAGTATTTACTACTCCGAAACCGGTCGGGTTCCCAGAGGTCCGGCCGCGAGATCATACGTGAGTAAAAACCGGTGTTTAAAGTCAGTACTCAAAAAGCCCTTAACCAATAGGCTGTATTAACTTTTGAACACATCCTATGTAGCGCTGTTCCATTGTTGTAGTTGAACATTCCTCTAAGCCTGCCGCATATGTCTACGGCGGGCGAGGGCGCGACAGCGTGCGGCGCGTACGAAGACGACCCCATCCCTCTGCGGGTGCACGACTGTAGCCTGGACCTGCAGATCGTGTGCGATCAAAAGGGCATCCTGTGCATCTGTCACCACTACCTCTACAAGGTATATAGCTAGCCCGGATAAAGCGGCACACGGCACATTCTGTTAACTATTACAATCTCTATGGGACAGACCTAGCGCGGACGAGAACCCATCCCGCTGCGGGTGCACGACTGTAGCCTCGACCTGCAAATCGTGTGCGATCAGAAAGGCATCCTGTGCATCTGTCATCATTATCTCTACAAGGTATAGAGCTAGCTCGGATGAGGACGACACATCCCGCTATACTCCGCAGCCTCTACAAGATACAGAGCTAGCGCGAACGTGAATCCATCCCGCTGCGGGTGCAAACTGTAGCCCCGATCTGCAGATCGTGTGCGACCAGAAAGGCAGCCTGTGTATCTGTCATCACTATCTCTGCAAGGTATAAAGCTAGCGCAGATGAGCACAGCCAACCCCGCTATCACCACTATCCCTAAAACATGCAGAATTAGCGCGGACGAGAACCCATCACCCTGCATCGGACATAAGAGCATCCCGTGCATCAATCGTCATTATTTCTACAAGGTATAAAGCTAGGTCACGTCTTCGCTATGTCATGCGTCATAGTGGTTATTCCACGTCCCCCGTTAAGGTCGACTGACGTTCTGACCAAGAATTCCTACGTTCGTAATCAGCACGCTGGATTACCACTTCCAGCCGGTTCTTTTGTAAATCTATTGGAGAAGCCTATGTTCGGCAGTAGACGTCCTACGGCTAATATGATGACGATAATGCTCTCGAAACTTCTGCAGTGAAAAAAAATTATACATGGCTAAGTTTCAAATATTTCTGAACTTCTGAAGACTGCTACACCAGAATATAAAACCATTGGATTTGTACAGTTTGTGGCAGCCCCAAGGCTTACGCGAATATGAATTTAAACACAGTTTATGGTTTCTGCATTGGGCATTTTGAATTCATAAGCAAGAACTGTTTGGCTTACGTATTTCCATTTAACCTGTTTTTGCTGTGTTTGTTAGAAAGCCGTTTGATTTCATGTAATTTAAAAATACAATAAAAATATCCCATTAATATATACCTTTTTTAGCCACTCGATGATTCGACAACATCCCTAATTCTGGAAGACAGCGTGGATCTAAAGGACACCGGCGTGAACTTTGCGTACTCAATAACGTTGCTGCAACACGGCTGCGTCGTCCACACCGTGGTGCCCGATCTGCCCTGGCCACTTGCTAAGTCATTAAGGCCTTCGTACATCTTGTATGCAGGTGAGTCTTAGTTTCTAGCCCTTAGCTTAGTTTTGGCCTCTTGCCGTGAATAGAGTGGCTACTCTATATCTTGATGACTTTTAGATCCCGGAAGATATTAGGGATCTGAGGAACTCTAGCGTCACTCAATAACGTTGTGCAACACAGCTGCGCATTCTACATCGTAATGCCCGATCTGCCTTGGTCACTTGCTAAGTCTCTAAGGCTTTCTTATATCTTGTATGCAGGTCAGTCATCCTGAGTATTATTCTGAGTAGTGTAGTACTTGAATCTACATTTCGAGCAGCCACTCTATACTTTCGTTATATTTTTTATCTGGCGTTAATTCCGCGTACTCAACACCCTGGCTTCAGGACGGCCGCGTTGTCCAGAGTATAGTACCCGATCTAGGCTGACCACTCGCCGAGTTTCACAACCTACATTCTCTCTTATTCTGGAAGACAGCGTGAATTTAAACAACTCTAGCGTGAACCACGCGCACTCAATTATCTTCCATCAGTATGGCTGATTTTTTTTCTATCCTCTACTCTACAGCCTAGCAACCTATCTGTACTTGGAAAACAGAGTACCTAGTCCTAAAAGATAAACGTGAATTACATGTATTTGATAACTTTGGACCTTTCTGAAAACTGGTAGGTGGAGAACAATTACATCTTCCGAAGAACTAATTGGCGTTCTTTGGAATTTATGTCCGGATCACACCACTGGCTTTTCGGTGAAGAAAAACATTGTAACGCAAACTGCAAACGGCCATAAAAGAAATTCGATGGCGTATGTGAAATGTGAATCCACTAAAGCCCGCACTGGGCCAATCAATATGGCTGAACTTGGATGATTAGTACTGTTAATAAAATGTGTACCCTTGTGAATGAACCACCCCTTGTGGGTTGGCCTAAATCCAGCAGTGGACTATCAAAAAGGCTGGTATACTGAGAGCTACACAAATTGGCAGATGTTAGCCGCAGATGACACTTCGCCGTGATTGCCTAATTATTGCGCATATGTGCACAATTCCGTTGACGTTGATTGACTTTGCGTGTCGTAGTGCACAGGGAGCGCGCGGGAGGCATAGGTTGGCGGTCGGGTGTGCCCCGACGTCTCGGCTCCCGCGAATGCCTACATTTCGGCTTTTGCGCAGTGCTCTGCGCATAACTTTCCATCCGTCGATTTGTGTCGCGCTCAGTATACAGTTACAGCCGATCTACGCTGGTTACTAAAATACTAACACAAAACAAAAGTACTTTTGATTAACTTAGAAAAAAAAGAGAGAGTGTGTATAAAATGTTTGGTAATCTAATAAATTACGTTTACAACATACTAAAGAAAAGAAAGCTACGTGGTCATGGTCACTTGAGTATAATTGTTACGCATTCGTTGTTTTTGCACTACATTATTGCGATTAGGCTATTTTTTTTTACTGTGGTATTAATTTGCATCTTAATCTAATAAAGTATTAAGTTAAGATGTGTATAAAATCGCTTGTATGGTGGCCTTTGATTGTGTAAATATGTAAGCCTTTTTAATTTAAACAATATTTGAACAAGGTTTGACTTGGACTATGGAACTGTCTGAACAGTTAATTCATTTCTGCTGCCTTTGAAATAGATGAAATATTTCCGGATATTCTTTAAAACATTGAAAACATATTTGACGATCTCTCCTCTCTCTCTTTCTGATTAATGTTTAATTTATTTAGATTTGTGTCTGTCCCAGAGACTGTAAATAGAGAAAACTGACAAGCTATTAAGACCCCACTTAAAATAAAGAGGATAGTATTATATTGATAAGTAATCTTCTATAATCATATCTATTTTCAACAGATACCCAACTGCTAATCAAAATCCCGATGCTATACACGCACCTCCTCGACATTAGTTTACACCACGAGCCGTGCGGCACTATCGTAATTCCCATGGAGGAATACGAAAGCGGTCCCAGTCTTGCTCCCATTTTGGGCTGGGGAGCCCACGCTATGGTGGACTTGAAGACTTTAGACGTTGTTACCATGACGGTCGCAGAGAAAGACTTGGCGGCCACGTTCAAAAGCAACACGGCCATTGAGAACAAACTTGCCGTTTTGCACTACCTGATACAGCATGAGGGAAATATGGATTTGGCTGAAGAGGTGAGTATTTGTTTTGTTGATACTGTATTAAAATGTTCGGTATTAAGTTTCTAGATTTACACGGGCAAAAACTTGTATAAATAACCGAGAATTAAATTAAGGTAAAGCAAAATAATTCGAATTTCGCTATGCCATAAAATTACTTAAACTCGGTTTTTATTTAATTTGAATGGCATAAAAGACATTAACAACCTTATTCTTTATGGAATTTGCGAAAGTAATTGTACAATATATTTGGCAAGTAGTTACGTCTTGTCGATAGGTAATGGGAAGGGATGTTTTTTATTGACGGATAAGGAATGTTTCCCAGCTAGTGTCGTGGTCGACGCTGCGGCAGCGCGAGATGCGCGCGGGCGACTTCCAGCGGCTGCTGCAGGAGTACCTCGTGGCCACGACGTTCGCGCTCACTCGCCGCACGCTGCCCGCCTCCGCGCTGCCGCTCATGCGCATGTTGCCCTTCACGCAACATCTCAAGTTCGCTGACGTCAAGGTGGGTTCACTTCCAGCGGCTGCTGCAGGAGTACCTCGTGGCCACGACCTTCGCGCTCACTCGGCGCACGCTGCCCGCCTCCGCGCTGCCGCTCATGCGCATGTTGCCCTTCACGCAACATCTCAAGTTCGCTGACGTCAAGGTGGGTTCACTTCCAGCGGCTGCTGCAGGAGTACCTCGTGGCCACGACCTTCGCGCTCACTCGGCGCACGCTGCCCGCCTCCGCGCTGCCGCTCATGCGCATGTTGCCCTTCACGCAACATCTCAAGTTCGCTGACGTCAAGGTGGGTTCACTTCCAGCGGCTGCTGCAGGAGTACCTCGTGGCCACGACCTTCGCGCTCACTCGGCGCACGCTGCCCGCCTCCGCGCTGCCGCTCATGCGCATGTTGCCCTTCACGCAACATCTCAAGTTCGCTGACGTCAAGGTGGGTTCACTTCCAGCGGCTGCTGCAGGAGTACCTCGTGGCCACGACCTTCGCGCTCACTCGGCGCACGCTGCCCGCCTCCGCGCTGCCGCTCATGCGCATGTTGCCCTTCACGCAACATCTCAAGTTCGCTGACGTCAAGGTGGGTTCACTTCCAGCGGCTGCTGCAGGAGTACCTCGTGGCCACGACCTTCGCGCTCACTCGGCGCACGCTGCCCGCCTCCGCGCTGCCGCTCATGCGCATGTTGCCCTTCACGCAACATCTCAAGTTCGCTGACGTCAAGGTGGGTTCACTTCCAGCGGCTGCTGCAGGAGTACCTCGTGGCCACGACCTTCGCGCTCACTCGGCGCACGCTGCCCGCCTCCGCGCTGCCGCTCATGCGCATGTTGCCCTTCACGCAACATCTCAAGTTCGCTGACGTCAAGGTGGGTTCACTTCCAGCGGCTGCTGCAGGAGTACCTCGTGGCCACGACCTTCGCGCTCACTCGGCGCACGCTGCCCGCCTCCGCGCTGCCGCTCATGCGCATGTTGCCCTTCACGCAACATCTCAAGTTCGCTGACGTCAAGGTGGGTTCACTTCCAGCGGCTGCTGCAGGAGTACCTCGTGGCCACGACCTTCGCGCTCACTCGGCGCACGCTGCCCGCCTCCGCGCTGCCGCTCATGCGCATGTTGCCCTTCACGCAACATCTCAAGTTCGCTGACGTCAAGGTGGGTTCACTTCCAGCGGCTGCTGCAGGAGTACCTCGTGGCCACGACCTTCGCGCTCACTCGGCGCACGCTGCCCGCCTCCGCGCTGCCGCTCATGCGCATGTTGCCCTTCACGCAACATCTCAAGTTCGCTGACGTCAAGGTGGGTTCACTTCCAGCGGCTGCTGCAGGAGTACCTCGTGGCCACGACCTTCGCGCTCACTCGGCGCACGCTGCCCGCCTCCGCGCTGCCGCTCATGCGCATGTTGCCCTTCACGCAACATCTCAAGTTCGCTGACGTCAAGGTGGGTTCACTTCCAGCGGCTGCTGCAGGAGTACCTCGTGGCCACGACCTTCGCGCTCACTCGGCGCACGCTGCCCGCCTCCGCGCTGCCGCTCATGCGCATGTTGCCCTTCACGCAACATCTCAAGTTCGCTGACGTCAAGGTGAGTTCACTTCCAGCAGCTGCTGCAGGAGTCACTCCAATAGACGAACGAGACATTGTAATCATTTGTATTATTTCATCAGTATAATGTCACTAAAAAACTAATGTTTTTTTATTTCGTATTGGTTTGCGTTTGACTACACACTGCCTGATGCTAAGCAGATAATATGCGGTCTAGGGTGTAACACACTTACCTAGAAAATACCTCTTTACTCGGGATTTGAAGACACCCACGTTGTACTTTAGCGGGAAGACAAACTCAGGCAAAGCGTTATATTCTGGCTATTCGTACGAGGATTCGAAACGCTTGGTCTCGTCCGTGGAATGTCCACCATAATAGGGTGGCGAGCTTTAGTCGCGTCTGTCTAGCCGTAAGATAGAAGAAAGAGGCAGGTGGTCTGTGGCCAAGGATATAAATATAGAGCTAAAACTGTATACGTGGTGCGCAGGTGCGGGAGATGTGCGTGAGCGTGAGTCAGGACACGCTGTGGAACAGCGCGTGCGTGGTGCTCGCGCCGAGGCAGCGCGTGTGCCAGTTCGCCGAGGACGTGTGGACGCGGCTGTGGCACGCGCTCAACGCGCCGCAGCCGCCGCGCCTGCGCCCGCAGGCCGTGCTCGACAAGCTGCGCGTCAGCCTGCACTGCTACCAGGTGAGTGTCGCCGGGTGACAGTGCCAGTGTGTCGGTGACGTGTGCCAGTTCGCCGAGGACTTCAGTTCATGGTGTAACTATAAAGTAACCGGATCTGTGGTTGCAGCCGGAGGCGCTGTCGCGGTGCAGCACGCCGCTGTCGCCGATGTCGTCGGGCCCGCCGCTGGGCGTGGCGCCGCGCCGCTCCTCCGTGGGCTCGGCGCAGGACCTGCTGCCGTTCTTCGAGCTCGACGTCTGCACCGCCAGCAAGCAAGAGCACATCATCGCCGCGGTCAGTACACACAAGAAAAAATCATACTGATGCGGGAAGGCTCACTCCGAGTCACTCCTTAACAAATAGGTAATCCTCAGCCCCCAATATGACGGCATCCAATCGAGTTGATTATCAACGTATGTGATGCAAAAGAACGAAGAACCTGAAAGTGACCTGATGCGCCAGCCGAACCCCTCGAGCGCGGGGGACGCGCACGAGGCGAAAAGCTGAGTTCACGTGGTCGACGCTTAAACGAGCTGTAGGGCCTCGCCAAATAGCTTTATCATAAATCATTTCACTCCCCATCATAACAGTGAAAGTGTGAACGACAGAACCTGCGCGACTTGAGCGTGCACCTGATGCGCGAGCTGTCGGAGTCGAGCGCCCCGAGCGCGGGACCGAGACGGGAATGCACGTCGTGGACGCGTGTTGGGCCACGCAGCCGAATCTGTTTACCTCTGACCGTCTTACCAAATAGTTTTACTATAAAGCCATTCAGTCCCCATCATGACAATTAAGGTGTAACGACAGAACCTGCGCGAGGTGAGCGTGCACCTGATGCGCGAGCTGTCGGAGTCAAACGCCCCGAGCGCGGGCGCGCGCGGCGTGGAGAGCGGGGTGCACGCGGTGGGCGCGCGCTGGGCTGCAGCTCAGCTGGACGCGGCGCGGGCTCTGTGCCGCGCGCTGGCTCGCCCGCTCGCCGCCACGATACACCACAACCAGCAGCGCGGCTTTTCTTTCATGTATGATGATTGTGGCTCGAGGCTCGCTCTCGCGCTTTTGTAGACTTCCGATTCCAGGCGGGTGGCGGGGACCATCAGACTATCTGTTGTTTGCGAACGTGTTTCTTCTGATGTACATAAGACACGACTGAAATTAACTGCATATAAATGAATAGGGAAAAGTGGCGATTTTATTTGTTTTGAAATCATTTTATAAGAATAAATTAAAAAAAAAATAAGTACAAGTAGTTTAAGATTTCACTGGTAGCATTTTTCGTTTAGCGCAGGGCATGAAATGAGCAAGACAGCTGCAACAAAAAATAATCACTGTAAAATGTCGCTTGGGCGAAATCTGAGCTCTACAATGCAAAGAATTCAGACGAAGAGACGGACTGCAAAGTGATCCTATAAGGACAAGGCTTCTGTTTTTTCCTACAATTACGGAAACCAAAAATGACATGGAGCTTGTAATATTGATAGTTTTCAGGTTCAGATTTGTCTTCTCACCGGCAGAAACACGTTTGCAAAGAGTGTAAAGTAGCTTATAAACATGCAGATTAAATAGCGCCACCAATAGGCATGCTGACTAAAAATAGTAGATTGTATCAATGGGAGCAAAATAATATTTTTACGGCGAGGGCACTTTTTTGAATCTAGAGCGAAGTAAGGGATTCTAGAGTAGAATCCTGAACGTAGCGATGGATTCAAATTACGTCGCCAGAGCCAAAAATATATTTTGCGCCCGAGTGGTACACTCTACTTTTCATCACCTCTATGAGAAAATAAAAGGCGCCTTATATTTTATATTGGAATATTATTATTTAATAAAACGTAGAGTAACAACTAAATTAAATTAAATGGTATCTAATAATAAAACAAATAAAATCGCAGGGGCGGCTTTGTGGCGAGCCGTCGGTGAGTGGCGACACCGCGAACCCCGATTCCCTGGGGCCAAATGAGACCCCTGACTCCTTTCTTGCCTTAACCGGCCGGCTAAGAGTGGAAACCGCAAGAGCTAAGAACCAAAGCTCCAGGGTGGAAGTGTTAAAGGGCATAACGCCGCTAGTAGCTCTTAGTGAACGCGCAGCACACCTCTCGACACCCTAAGCCGTCCACACCAATGCTGCCCCTCCGGCGCCAACTTAAGGTAGCCTTTATGGGGGGCCCATTTAGTGGACGGCAAGTCACCACCTGCTACGAAATTTTGAAATGGGGCATATATAGCGGGTGCCGAATCTCATTCCATAGTCCAATTTTACAGAACATTTAATATTTCACCTCAATAGCCCAGTTTCAATATTTCAAGTCTTTTTATATGCCATAGTTTGTCTACAACGCTATCCTTTTTATACGTACTGCTGTTTTTTTTATATTTCAATTGTAAAAAGGGCCTCTCAATGTTGGCTTAGGCTCCATTGATGCCTATTAAAGGACCAGGCCAAGCCTGTGAATTCGACTAAACAAATAAAAACTTATATTTACATTCTTTTCATTCATTTTCTTGGCGCTGAACACTAACATTACAAATACTTCCAAATTCAAAAAGTGCGCGGCAAAGATCATTCCGGCGCACTTATTTGTTCCAAATTTAAAAGTGCGCGGCAAACATAATTCTGGCGCACTTTTAAAGTTTATTATAGAAAACCCCACCTTTGGGCGCACTTAAAGGCTAACCAAGTAGTCCTTTTCGAATAGATGTGATGAAAAATATAATTAGTCCGTCAGATAGATAGACTATCAAAACATATTTGACACGTATTTTTTCTTTTGTCAATTAAACAAAAATTGATGAAAATATAGCCTGTCAAAGTTCCGCGTGACGTCACGGCCTCCACTCCCAAACTTGGACAATGTTTATCTTTATCATTTGTACGCGTGCGCCAGTCGACGGGAGCGCGCGTATTTCCTGATGAAGGAGTACTGATTACTCCGAAACCGGTCGGGCTCCCAGCGACCCGGCCGCAATATCATACGTGAGTAAAACCGGTGTTTTATTTAGTATAATGATTTCTCACGCGAGTTTTAGTAAATTGACTATAATTTATTTAATTGGCAAAAGAATACGTGTCCAATATTTTTTGATTATCTTACTCAAGGACTAATTATAATAATGTTTCTTTTTTATCCAGTCATCATGCCTATTTCAAGATTCTATCTGTACCAAAATTCTATAACTGTCTCGCACCCGCCTTGAAACCGTGTTGGCTTTGTGGTCTTTGTCAGTTTTGATTTTGTTTATATTTGGCACGTTTTTTGTGGGTTTTGATGTTTTTGCACGAGGTAACTCACGCGTGTAAATCTTAGCTTTTGATTTTCTGTGTGCCATTTTGGTTTTGTATTATTGGCAGTTATGTAAATACGATAGGGCGTTCATTATTTGTGATTTGTCCAAAAAGTTTCTTATGTTTCATTTCTTTTCATAATTTTTATCACTGCTCATTTGGTGTCACCGTGTGTGAATCACTATGGGAGTTTGCCATTTTCACATTTTTCATTGTCTTTGGTTAATAAAATTTGTGTTTGTGCTGGCAGCAAAATCGTTTGGGTTGTGTGTCGTTTTTGTTTTGGTTTGGTGTGTTTTTAAATGTTTTTTGTATATTTTGATATTGTACTCTGCAATGTTATTTTAGTAGTACCTCTAGTACTAGACTAGGACTCTCAGAATCATTTTCCGGCTTTTATTTTTTATACCTGTACTGTACTGTATCAGCCTTTTAATAGTCTACTGCAGGACGTAAGCATACCCACGAAGGGTGATAGGGTAGGTATTTTTTATACCTATTGTATAGGTAATATGAATGCTAATACAATGACTCAATATAGACGAAGCTTGAAGGACCAAAATGTCCTAGTTTGTAGTCTCAGGAATTATTTGACTTATAATTTATACTTATATTTGCCGTTTGGCAACCCAAAGATAATAAAATAAAATAAATAAAAAATAAATAAATAATTATGTCGTTTTTTTGTAAGCAAATACTTTTCGATAAACTTCGTTCATTGTTATATATCTATACCACATTGCATATCAAATGATTACGCTTAAATGTTTGATTGCCTCGATCGGATTGAAAATAGTAAACTGTATATATCTCCCATCTAGCAGAATAAAGACCGGACTATGATGACCATTCAATATTGGTGTAGCTAGGTTTGTAGGAATGGCTGCTGGCAACTCCATTTGTATACAATTATTATTTATTTCATTTTGTTCTAGCCCCTACTATGTAGGTATTCACTGACTTAGTTAATGACCGATCCATTAACTAAGTCAGTGCGCGAAATTCTCTTTTTTTGTTTTATTTTTGGCATTAACTTATATACTGTTCGTTGTAAGTTAAAAAAAACTCATTTAGCGGCTATGAATATATAGAGGTCTTTACACGTAGAAACCAAAATAGTGGCCAGTTAATGCACAAGACTCCACTAACTAAAAACTAAAGTGAATAGTTGATTGAATCAGGCGTTACTTTGCGGAAAGTCATCTTCAAATCTTTGTTTTGAATAAATATTTAGTGTATTTCCGCTATCTTGTTGTAGGCAAATAAGTTTAAGGGTATTTAAAAAACACTATTATTATTACAATAATTATACATTTAAAAAACTATTTTTTTTTAAATATTATATATAAAATAATAATAAATATATATTTTTTTAAATAATATATGAATAACATGTCAACAACAAATAAATATTATAAAAAAATCTTTAAAGTAATATGACAAAATAATGAAAACACTTCACGAACAAATAACACCCTTATTCTCACTGCACTACACTTTGTTGGACACGTGTTTCGACTCTCAACGAGGCATCTTCAGGGCGTGTTGACTCTTCGAGGTCGCTTTCTTTCTTCGTAGGAAAGCGAAATGATATTTATTATTATTGTATCAAAATTATTTTAAAAAAAATTAGTTTTTTAAATGTATAATTATTGTAATATTACTAATAGTGTTTTTTAAATGTATAATTATTGTAATATTAATAATAGTGTTTTTTAAATACCCTTAAACTTATTTGCCTACAGCAAGAGAGCGGAAATACAAAACAAAGATTTGAACTAAAGTGAAAATCAGTTGATGCATTTTCGTGCATAAACTGACAACTAATTTGGTTTTTAGGTGTACCTATCGTAAACGCCACCTATTCATGGCTGCTAAACGAGTTTTCGTAAAATTAAATCGAGTAGTTTATGTGTAAAAGGCCAAAAACCAAAAAAAAAACATTTTCGCGCCTTAAGCGAGACAATCAGCGTTAACAAGTATTCTTCTTCCCACCAGTGATGAGATGGAACCGACGCACGCGTACATTCTGTTCAAAGTCCTGGAGCAGTACTACCTGGCTACCGAGTCGATAGCGTACCCCCTGCCGCAAGGGTTCAGCTCGTTCTTCACGTACCTCGGCTACCGGACCCTGCCCTTCCACAGCTTCGTGCAGTACGTGCATCGGAACGTGTTCGAGCTGCAGATCGACGTCATGAAGACTATCATTGCTTGTAAGTTGTGCATTAGTATCTAGCGGCTACTGCAGCCTCGTACGTAAAGGATCAATTCGGTCTTCCTATTTTGATTCATGCACTCTACGCACTTAGTAGTATCAAAAATCAAGTACTGGATAAGTTCTATTATCGTACACACTTCATCATCATCCACACCCTTCTTTGTCCCACTGCTGGGTATAGGCCTCTCTTATCCATCTGCCTCGGTTCTTTGCCAATCGTGTCTAGGTTCGATCCGCTATATTGACGATATCGTGGACCAACTCGCTGTCGGACGACCCTCGCTCCGCATACTGTACAGTTCCGCTTACTGCACTCATATACTAAGCGCCACACAAGTCGGCGGATGAGAAGTTAGCCGCAGATGACACTTCGCCGTGATTCGCTAACTATTGCACATGTGTGCACGGGCGTAGGGAGCACGCGGGATGCATGAGGTTGGCGGGCGGGTGTTTTCCGGCGTCTCGTTTCTTGGGAGCCAGCCTTGTATATCTATATTTCTGCTTTTGCGCAGCGCTCTGCGCATAACTTCCCATCCGCGGATTTGTGTGGCGCTTAGTATACCTAATTTCTGTTCGTAGCGAAAGACGACGACAACAAAACAGCGGTGAACAACAAGCTGCGCCTCATCCAGCTGATCGGCGAGGGCCGGGCGCGGCGCGCGCTCGCCGCCTGGCCGCACCGCGCCGCGCTCGTGCTGCGCGCGCGCGACCACGCCGCCACGCTGCTCAGCGGCGCCGCGGGCTGCGCGAGCCGCGAGCACGCGCGCCACCACGCCGCCAACGACACCGGTAACACACAAGCGGTGCTAGTGCTGCGCGCGACCACGCTGCTCGCTGCATGTCGAAGTGTAGTAACCCCCTTCGAACATGGCGTCGTATCGTATTGTAATTCGCGCGTAGAACGAAAGCAAAACGAGCGCCGTACGTGTTCAAACAATTCGGCACACGAAGCGGTGCTGTTGCGAATCGTAGAATAAGTTCACTGTCATTACAACAGTTGTAGCGTACTGGCGTAAAAGTATTTTTAATTTTTGTAACTTTTTCCGATTTTAAATTTCAATATGAATGATAGTGATTGAATTCGTGAAACTGGTTGAATAGTTCCCTTGTCTATATAATAAGTAACTTACCCTTAATACTTAATAAGCAACATATTCTATGGATTTATTTATATGCTGGATGGAGGCCGCTTCCAACCGGCCTTATTGGAAATCCATGGGGAGGCCTATGTCCAGCAGTGGACATCCTACGGCTGATAGATAGATAGAACATATTCTAGGAAAAATTAAACAGATAAAGGTGGGTAGAAATATGGTCAAAATAAACTGATGTCATAAAACGCCATGATTTCATCTGAGATCTTACAAAAAGATACGTCTACTCGACGATTCGTGTGTAGAAAACTATTCGTCTCTTACGCGTTGCGTCGTAACGATACGCTTACAATACGTCTACGCTTACGACTGGTGTGCGAAGGGCCGTCTTCCCATTCCAGCTAGTCCAGCATGCGACCACGAAAAGCCACGAAAAGTAAACTCTTTTCGACGTTTAAAAAAGTAACAGATATTCATATACTTTCTCATAACGCTGTCTCGTTCTGACATGTCAAAAAAAATATTTCTTAGTGCGCATCCTAGCCCGGCTAGATTCAGATTCCCTAATCTCCGTTTCAGTATATTTGTTGGTGTCGCAGGCATAGCAGCACTGCCGTCGGGCGAGCGGCTGTCTCCGCTGGACACGTTCCTGGACCTGCTGACGGCGAAGGCGAGCCTCAACGAGCTCGACTTCAACCTCATCATCGAGGCCACCATCGCCTCCGTGCAGCAAGACACCGCCGCCTAGACTTGCAACACATTTCTACTGACTCATTTACCATCGGTTATATGCCGAATCAAAAAATTTCGCGTCTGTGATGTCACCTACAAGCCCAATCCTGACTGAAGCTTACGTGAAATTTACTCGAGGATTGGGTTATACACAGCCGCCAAGATATTTGGTTCTGCCTATGACCGATCTATACCAAAGAAGATATAATAATACTACGTATAGAACGGCCACTCGTTACCCCCCACCCGTTTGAGTCTTCCTCACCACTCCGCCCCGCGTCAGGACACGATTTACTACTCTGCGCGCGGGCTGCACAGGCCGCTGCAAATACCCGTGTAGCGTTCGTGCGTATGTGGTGTCTGTGAATAAATATAGTGTTGTGTGCGTAAGACAACAGATTTTGTATGAAGAAACGCGGAGTGTCCGGGCTGTGTCTATACTTTAGACTGTATTACACAAGTCGGCGAATGTGAAGTTAGCTACAAGTTGCGTGATATCCAATCAACGCGCGGCTTTGTGTGTGCCCGCAGTCAGGATTGAATATCGTGCAGCGCAACTTCATATCCGCCAACTTGTGTGATTCGGCCTATTCCTAGACTTCGCGCCACCACCGAAGTCCGATAGACGAAGTACTATAATAGCAATTTCCAGTTTTTTTTTTTATAATTTACGGCTTAGAGCTGGCTTTGTCTCAATATTATACTCATACTTTTTTATTAATAACAATAAGTTACAGGTCATCTAAATATTACAATAATTCACTTTCAATTTCAAACATAAAAAGGCACTCAACAACATAAATTGTTTAAGAATCACTACAATCAGTAACTTATCTCAGTTAAGTTATTCAATCATAAGAAATAAAAAATCAAATCATTACAATAATTACATAGCTCAATCTATAAACAACTACATAACTAAATTATACCTAGATTATTATTACTAATTATGGATAAGGCGTCAAATAAATAAAATAATAAACCCGAAAAGTCAGTTCCTTTTCAAACTTTGTTCCAATTTTTATCGTCGGACTTCAGTGGAGGCGCTGTGTCTACCAGTTACCACAGACGACGGATTTTGCATTACTACTTATTAAAAGAAAAGAAATAAGCTAAAATATATGCGTGCAACTTAGATATTGCGATCGTCGAAAGTACGCGTTACAAGGAATTAATGTCAGAGTACATAGTCATTATACATTAAATGAGAAGGTCCATTTTCCTAAAACTTTGTTTCCAATAAAAAATAGCTGTAATAAGATAAATTGCGTTGGATTCAACCGCCCATACTAAAAGTAGATTGTCTGTGGTAAATCTGAATATTGTATTCACTTCTATGAATTTATTGATTATTTATTATAATAGTCATTTTTATACCAAATCGCACCACAGTTTATGCACATAGATCTATAGATGTGAATACAATATTCTACTTAAATAAATTTATTAGGGATCTCTTTTAAATTAGGTGAAATAGGTTTATCTAGCAATTCTGTATTTTATTCCAAGCATAGAAATAAAATAAAGTTTACATTTTGCATTAGCTGTAGAATTTCGAGTAAAGGCATGGTTAAAGAAGACATAACATTACAAAAAAAAAAAACTTTTAGGGACAGTAAAAAAGCTCAGTAATTTTTCAGCCATTTAGGAACTTATATAATTCTGAATCGAATTTATTTTATATTTTATGAGGCTGAAGTACCAAAGTGTTTTTATAGGTATAATGGCATTCCACTATTAAAGAGATTGTTACTTTGATATTATTTATTGAATTTCGCTAAGTTATATTTTGTTAAGGATGAAAGATTTTAAGATGTAACCAAAGAAGGCACAAAAATTGAGGTTTTGTAGCTTGTCCAGAAAAAGCAATTTACGCGTATCGGTTGTGTACAGTGCGCGGGTCTTACACAGTGCATCCCTAAAACTGTATGCGTATTACGCGCGATCAATGCTGGACGGGAATGTTGGAACTCGTGTGACGCGCGGGTGCAATCGCGCGTAAATCGCTCTTGCTGAACACGGTCTTAATAGTCGCTGATTTTATAGGCTTAATTATTACATTCGATGTATTTATGTGTACAATGTGCTAGTGCAATATTAATTTAGACTTGAAATAAAACCATGTTTATCTACAACCGTAATTTTATTGGAATATCATTAACATTTTAGTTACAAGGGACAGTAGTAAATATTAATCTATTTAGATAGAGCTAAGATAATAAAGATAATAAGATCTTATTTAGATCCTGCAAAGACAAAGTAGCTTGTCTTTGCAACATTAGCATCAGTTGTAGAAAGGATTGTATGTGACCCAATGTGCCCTCTGCTGCTCTTTCTCACTCTGATGTGACGTAAACAAAGACCTATACACTTCACTGGTCTGAGGATCTTTGGCTACGCTGTAATCTTTCTTTGTCTTCTTATAAGAAGGATCTTGTTGCAACTCTGTTGAAGAAAATGCGCGTTTTGAGGAACCAAAATGCCCTCTCGCCTTGTGGTTTGGATTGAACTTTGGTAGAGACAAGGGTATAGTGTCGATTTCCTTTTTGGTTGCATTACTCGGCCCTGCCTCTGGTTCGGTTTCTTTTTCTGACTTTATTTCTGTGCTAGTGGAAGGTTCAGTAGAGATCTGGGAACTTGAGGCTTCTGTTTTGATTTCAGTTTTCTCAGTCTTGTCAGCTTTGGATTTCTTGCTGCTCTTTCGGCTGGCTGTGCGTAGTGTCATCTTCTGTTTGAGCCTCTCAATGTCTTCATCTGTACCATTTAGCACAACTATGTCGTTGTCTGTGAATGGTGACTGGCACTGTGGACAAATTATCAAAGAATCATTCACTCACAAAATTTAAATATGTACTTTCATTAATACAAGGGTATCCAGAATTCTAGAACCGGTGTACTAAGCCGAAAGAGGGTGATTAAGACCATCATTGGGAACTAGTTTTATTATAAGGCCAATCCGGAATTTAAGAAAAAAATCAGCTGTTGCATACAAAAGACATGTCTACAAAATGTATGGAGGCTGGTATAACAATAATCAAAAAATACAACCACAGCACTTGTTACATCTCGAGAAAGTACATGTTATTCTGAGTTACATCAGTTAAAGAGAAAAATAGATCTCTGTTTTTTTTTTTTTAATTAATTTTGAATTTCTTAGGAATTTATTATTTGACATATCTATAATTTTAGCAAGATATGAGATAAATATGGAAGAATCAGGTAATAATACAAGTAAAAGAATGATAGACGCACATTAATATGGTTAAAACAGAAAAAAAACCATTTTCCATTTTATGACCTGAAAATAAAAAAAAATTTTTTTTGAGGATCCCATAAAACAAGCTTTTAAATGATGCATATATCATAGTGGTTAAACTTTCTCTGAATAATATACCATTTGTGGACATATCTTTTGCAACTCTGAATTATTGATAAAATGTAGGAAACAGCAGATTTTTTTTTCCCAAGTTCCGGGTATGTAGCCTCACTAATCATAAACTGGGAAATAACCTTTTCACAAAGATTTATGTCAACAATCAGTCAACTTAAAAACTGCCTAGCATACACAAAGTGCAAATTAATATTTTAAGAAATCATAATAATGATAGCAACTACATTCCTAATTAAAATTGATGTTATTCCTAATATGTATACATTTATATAAAATTGATCTTAAGCAATAAAATGTGCAATCTTGTATGCAGACTACACTGTTGTCCTTACCATGTGACAGATGTTCTGCTTGACCTCTTTCAGAGCACGCTCAGCGAGCACACAGCCACAGCTCCAGAGGAAGACAAAGCGGAACTTCCCTGACATCTCAATGCCACTGATGGGGCAGATGTAGGGAGCATTGCCTTCAGCCACAGCGCTGTCGGTGTGGTCTGACTCTTTGTATGCCGGGTTCTTTACGAGGTTCAGATCTTTTATATCCTGAAAATTATATAAATGATCAGATTATTTAATTATACACTTTAGGATTACGAGAATAATTTCTTTAGAAGCCATAACAGTTAAAAAAAACATAGCACGATGTCATGTAGGTTTTACAAGGCCATGTAAGGAAGCTGAGGCAGAGAAAAACCATTTAAAAATTTTAACCTATTTAAAAAATGTAGAACAGGCAGTGCATAATACAATACCTTAAGGTTTTTGATGTGGTTTATAGAATCTGGCTTACATAGGAAGCTGAGGCAGAGAAAAACCATTTAAAAATTTTAACCTATTTAAAAAATGTAGAACAGGCAGTGCATAATACAATACCTTAAGGTTTTTGATGTGGTTTATAGAATCTGGCTTGCTTTCCTTGTCAATTAGAGCTTCAAGCACAGAGCTCTTGCTGTACAATCTGCCAAGTCCGCAAGCAGCCACGGGTGCCTGCAGCGGCTGCTGCGACAGCGCACAGTTACGCCATTTAAAAGAACGCTCTGCATCTTTGTCTTTCTACAAATATAATGAGTATCATGAGTAAAATAACATCAGTAACCTTGGTAATTGATTACAAAGTGTTTACTCACCTGCTCAGGCTTCTTTTTCAAGCGCACAAGCTCATCTCTGCGTGGGATAGTACCACCATCACAACCCATTGTAAATAATCTCTATCTCTATTGATTTCAATACAATAATTTCATGGAATAGGTAATTATTCTAGTGAATTTCTTTCATAACGATCACAACACCTCTTGAAATGAAAAATGAAGTTTTTGACAATGGTGTGACGTCATCAATTGATTGAGGAAGGAATGAGGTAGGCTTGTGTAGTTCATGTACTAAGAATTGTTAGGAATTAATTCCCAAGACCGAATGAGTATGTACTATTCACCAATCACGTTCTTATTCATTCATGAACGATTTAGAAATTTACAGCATACTACAAACTAATAAGAATCGTTAAGTTGTAATAAGCTGTATTACTACGCAGGAAAGTTTAATTTTATTTGCACTTCTTAATAGTTCAAACGAACTAATAAGACAGTGCAAACCAAATTAAACCTTATAATTATAACCATACAGCACAATACAGCATACTACAACATTACGACTCATAATGTTACTGAACTGGTAAGCATCGTAATGATGTAGTGTGCTGTATTACTATGCAGGAAGGTTCAATTTTGTTTGCACTTTCTTATTCGTTCATTTGAACTAATAATAAGTCCTGAGTCAGTAGTAATACAGCATACTACAACATTATGATTCATAATAGTACTGAACTAGTAGAGCAAGCAAGAAGAGAAAGGAGAAGGAAAGAGAACACTGACGGACCACGACCGAGACGCATGACTTCTGACACATTTATTTTTACTAAATTAAGCTTTAATATATAGGTCGTAAAGCCTATTGGTTAAATTAGAATTTTGACAAATTGTTTTTTGTTTTGAGATTTATTTTCGCGGGATCGCCATTTTGAATTTTTGATTGATAATTTGATAGTTTGTGCTACTCGTTTTTATACTACCGTTTGGAGCTTTGGAGTAACTACCTATTTTTAATTACTATTCCTATTTAGAATTGACAGTAGAACCAACAGTTACTGTTGGTTCTACTGTCAATTCTTGTATTAAATTAGTTTGTGAAATTGTGAGAGCCGAACCCTATTATATTTTTTATTCGACTCTTAACTCACAATTTAGGGGGTTTTTGTTTTTTCATTAATTTTTAAATACTAATACTAACCCTTGTACTAATATAACTATTAGTAAGCCCTGGCGAACAGATCTAACAGTCAACCAGTCACATTCTAATCCACTATCCTACTGTACTAATAGAGCTACTAGAGTGAACTAGTACACTTTTTTAATTGAACTAGTACGGAGCGCTCAGACCAGTGACCGATTAAGCACAAGCAAGCCTAGAATGAGGTTATTTGCTGACTTGACATTAGACAAAAACTGAGAATCAACTTTTTTATTGTTTTGGCGTGACATAGCTTATGAATTTGCTTATTAAAAACATTTTAATACTCGTTCAAAAATGAACAAACTCCATTATGACATTTACACTATACTTCTAATGTCAACTAGAGTTGTCATCTTCGTAAGGCGATGAGGCCGACGACGTGTTTCTGAACGTGTTGAACTATTGGTGAAGTAACCATAGACTCTGTAACTGTATCTATAGTAGTCTGTGGAAGTAACATACACTATTCGAGTTTTTGTAGGTTATTGTTTAATTGTTTACATTTTGGTAAAAAATAAATATACAGAAAATTGAAATACATGTGTTTTCAAGATTAATAAAAGAAAAAATGGAAAGAGTTCCAGAGAACGGTGCTGACTGTGACAATAGTGAAGACAGTTTTGCTTTTGATAAAACCCCAGTTTCAACAGAACTACTTAGCAAGAAGAAGAAAAAGCGAGGGATTGTTTTCCTATCAACCATACCTCCGTACATGAACGTAGCTAAAATACGTGAAACATTCAGTGAATTTGGTGAAGTGGGCAGAATTTATTTACAACCTACAGGCAGTGAGTATTAAGAGGTTATGTTATGAATAAAAACTCTCTTAACATTATTCAATAGATTATCAGATTGGTAATCTTGTTTCATCTCATTTACAGAACCAGGCGAAAAACGGAAACGTGTTCCCAATCAGTTCTCGGAAGGTTGGGTCGAATTTCAAAAAAAGAAAGTAGCTAAACAAGTTGCCGCCAAGTTGAACAACGCTAAAATCGGGACTAGGAAAAGATCTCGTTACTACGACATGATATGGAACATCAAGTACATTCCGAGGTTCAAATGGATTCATCTCAGTGAACGTCTCGCATATGAAAGAGCAGCCATGAAACAACGTCTCCGTGCTGAGATATCTCAAGCCAAGAAGGAAGCTCATTACTTGCAAACCAATGTTGAGAAAAGCAAAAAGATGAAAAAAAGAAAAGTTGTGAATACCGAGTAAAGATTTATTGAGTTCTGTTCTAATATCAATGTAAATAAATTACAACAAAATCTCATTGTTTTAATTTTACAGACACCAGAAAAAAAAGGAATATTTGGGTTGGTTGATTTTAACAAAGCAGAGTAGTTATAAAGCCCTTGATAGAGACCATTTGACAAGAATTGCATCATAAGAACATTTACATATTTTTATTTCTGACTAAAGTTCACTCTTCCGCTTATTATCTCCTCCACCCTCATCCTTTCCTTTGTAGTCAAGGGATCCTTGGTTAGTTTCTGGATGTAGCGTCGTGGCGGAATTTTGTGAGATAAGATGCCTTGAGAGAACTCTCGGTGCACTCGCACTCCATCTAGAGCATTGGGCTGCAGTTTTTCAAAATTGTGCAATTCTTTCATGAATTGCCTTCTTTGGGCTACTTTGGCCCAGTGGTAGCGGTGACGACATACAACTCTGCTGAAATAGGCATAATAAACAATAATATTATTATTCCATAATGATGAATTTCAGTTTCAATACTATATCCAAACTCTAATTTAAGCCAAGCAAGTGTAAAGCATCTAAACCAAGTTACACCAGGCCATTTGCTATAGGATTCTTGATCCAACAACCCTAGGTTCATAACCTAAGGCACCCATTTTATGAAATGAAAGTATATGTGAAGTTTGCTATGTATATCAGCTATCATCTGTATGTGAACTAAGAGCAAACTTCTTTACAAATTGAAAAGCCTGTTACTCAACAGTGAGCCAATTCATTATAAGGATCATAACAATAATAACATGCAGTAAAAACTAAGTATTGGACTATTAGATTGTTAGTTACTTACTAGGCTAAACATAATTTGGTGTATGATGGGAAGATGCTGACGTCAGATCTTGCTAGTTCTGGATATCCAGGGTACAGGGGAACTCTTCTCCTTTTTATTGGTATTTCTCTGTCTTCTGCCATAATTTAATTTAAAGATATTTTACTTTGATATTTTAGTAAAAAGTGCAAGTTGTTTCAGAAATTGATGAAAGTATCCATGGTGACAGTGAAGTTATTCTCTATGGTGACAGTAATGATTTTTCCCTTTATTTCAGTAAGTTGTTTTTAGAAGTTTATGTTTGTAAACAGTTTCAATACTTGCCTAATATATTCAGCCGACCCAAATCATTAATTTACTATCCTTACTAGTATTATAAATCCGGAAGTGTGTTTGTTGGTTTATTGGTTTGTTCCTCTTTCACACAGTAACGGAGCAACAGATTGACTTGATTTTTTTTGGCATGGACATGGTTTGAAAGAGTCATAGGCTTCTTTTTATCCCAGAAAAATAAAATGTTTACATCGGATAGCACAAAAATTAAAATTTCAAGCAGGCGAAGCCGCAGGAAAAGCTAGTTGATAATAAAATCAATACACTGTATAAAATCAATTCAAGAAAATGACTATCCCTTTAGCTTAGAGAGCTTTCCAGGGAATGATTACAATGAAATTGAATTCATTCAACTTGCTAACAAGCTAATCTAGCTAGTTTCAGCTATTCTAGTAAAGCAGAAATTGGCAGTTAGTTTGGGGCATGGGTGGGCCTTGAACTCTAGGAACCTTTGTTCACCCAATAAAATTTCAATACATTATATTTTTCTGGGGTGAGCAAATGTGAAGAAAATCTCTAGCTACACCAATGACAGCATAACCTTTCTCTTTTTTTGTTCTAAAACATATTGTTAGTTATGTGTAAGTAATTATTTATACCATACATTAGCTAAAAAGTATAATCAAATAAAAATAATATTAAAAATAAATTATATCATTTATAGCTACATCCAAAAACTTTTAACGTAGAAGTGGAATAAAAATACTTGTGTTTAAAAACCAAAATTAAATCAATAACATTTTATTAATACATCAATAATATTAAAACTACTTTCCAGAGCTTTGCAGTCCCAATGTGTATTGATATTATTTTCTGGGGTATGTTCAAGGCTACCAGTATGAAGAATATTTACAACTGTTGGTGCTCAAGACGATGCAGTCACTGCGTTGACTCTGCTCTTGCATACACAGTCATTGAATTGATTTACTAACACTGAACAAAGTAGAGATTTGTCCGGGTTTGTACTGTAGCACTCGAGGACCTGGAATGTACAAAATTTAGATATTTCAATGCAGTTCAGTTATTTTATTCAAGTTTTAAGCATATGTATACATACATTATATTCTAGCAACATGAAACTTTGACAAATCATATTCACAGGTCAAATATTGTGTGGGGAAAGATGAATGTTGCAACCGGACTTTTTGGATTAAAGATGCATCAAAACTATTTAAGAATGTACATCCACAACATGTCAGGAGCTTTATAATTTAATCATTGGAATGTCTGAATGTATGCATCGAAAATGCAAATGGTCATGAGACCAAGAGCAGCAGCGAGCATTGAAAGTCTATGCTTGTTTGAATAGAGCATAGCATGCGATTCTCTTTCAATGTTAGAAATTATTGTAATGTTTCAAAGGTTGAGCTCCATGTTTGATTAAGACTGAAGGAATATGCACGCCGGTCCCAATACTATTGATCATCATCAACATTGATAGCTTGTTTCAGCCCATTGCAGGGCTAAGCCTCCTCCCTTTTTCTACTATCAATACCAACTATTAATTTTATTTACCTTTGCTTTTTCATCTTGACACGGTGGTAATTTATGCGTAATTTTGTCTTCTTGCACAATGTTGAACAAATCATTGGCTTCTTTCAGTGTTTTTTGGTACTCCAAATGCATGCCACTGTTTATCTTTTCGTGTGCTCTTTTGAGGGCTTCGATACGTCGCGCCCAGTAAGCCTCTTCAGCAGCATTCTCTTGCTGTTGTCTCTGATCAAAGAACTGCGGCGGCGGAGGCGGCGCCGCTACGTATTGCTGCTGAGATGGCTGCTCAGCTTGCTGTGAAGTAACATGATGTCATCAATTAACATACTAGACATCTTGTTAACTTATCTTGCAATAATTTACTGAGCATTATTCTCTGAAAGACGTGTTAGACATGTAAACATTGGCGTTGTGTATGAATGACGGTAGTGTATGGCAATGTTTCTACTAAACAGGGTTGAAATAACCTATACTGATAAGCTCCACTATGGCTAGTATACGCTCAAACGTAAACAGTTCTAATAACTTTGATAAAGTTAAGGCATTATTTTGACTGTTTCTGAAAGAAACATCCTTTTATTGTGTTACAACAAGACGTGACATTGATCTAAATTATGTAATGCAGCATTATATTTACTTTTTGGGAAAGCTGAGCAGATATCCGATCTAACGCTTCTTGAGACACTTGTATAGCATTTTCATTGTCAACACTTAATTTTCGAGTACTTTGTGAACCTCCCATGTTTTCTAAATCGGAATAAATTAAATATTTTTATCGGCAAATCACGTCAAAAAGGACATTTTTTGACAGCACTCATTCGGTCACAGATATCTATTCGGTTATTCGGTTTTCCATAGAGCATCGCTGAAAATGCCAACAACTTTTTAATTTTTTTTTAAATAATATTCGGCGGATTCTAAACGATCAAGAATAATAACAAACCATATCTTTACGTCATCTATTGTGGAATAGCTGTACTAAATGTAGCGCACATTTAGAATTGTTACTACTCCACAATAGATGGCGTTAAGTTATCTAAAATCTCTACTGAATAGTTTTTTTGGGTAATTACTTACATAATTAGTAAGTACTGTTGTTTGACTGTTAGAAATAGTTTGAAATTAACAAAAAAATTTAAAGATGTCCTGGAACACGCACAAAGTGGATTTATCACCATCATCATTCATCTGCTTTGCAGGATTCGAACCTGGGACGTTCAGTTCAATAGAAAAATATTGTAGGAAATAGTTACCTTGGGTATTAATCCAGTCTTCCTGCATACCTACATATAATTAGTCTGTTGTTAGATTAGGTACCTATCAAAACTCGAGTGGAGACTCTTGTCGTCACTTCTTTGTTAAAAAAGGTATAGGTACCTTAGGACCTTCTTTTGTATCTTCGTCCTGAGGCTATTATCTTCATAAATTTTTGTGTAAGTAGGTACTTGATTGACACAAGAAAAATAAGTGACTCATATTTTTTGATAATCTTTTCTGACGGACTAATCATATTTTTTTTAGTCCACGATGACCACGCGATGGATGCGAGCCGCTACCAACCGGTCATACTGGAGATCTTTATGGGAGAGGAGGCCTATGTCAAGTAGTGAACGTCTTGTAGCTGAACGAACAAACATATCCCATTGTAAAGTTGATTATAATGTGTGTAATATTACCTACCCCTGTAAGTTCGTGGACTATACAAAGCACATTATGCATACGAGTACCTAATAATATTAGGTACTTGTGTAGAACGTGACTGCTTGTACCTAACTTGTAACCAATCCAAATCGAATCCCAACGACATGACATCAAGTCTGCCCAAAAGAAGAAAATTAACACAAGTTGTTTTAGCGAACCCTTTTTTACGGAGCAAAGAAAGAACGCCAAATCGACGATCGCCGGATTCACGAGGTAGTTTGGCCGTAGTAACTGTTATGTATTCTTTGGGGTGCGTTTAGGGATACCATCGGATTATTATTTATTCTTGATGCTGTCTGAACGGTCTGTGCGGTGATTATTATCAACATAGCTTTAAAACATAACGTTGTTTATTACCTATGGAAACAAGCGTAGTTTTAACATATTGCTAAGTTTGCTAACGTCAGGTTTTTAAAGTGAAATTAAGCAAGATAATTAAAGAAAACTATGACGTTAGTCGTTACGACTTCATTACAACGATGAACCTGATGACTTCTTTCAACCGAAATAGGCTGAAACGAAGCCATAGACAGTTCATTGCAGTAACATTATGTTTCCTTTTTTTAAAAGCTTTTATTTAACTTGCAATGTATGTATGTATGTATATATTATGCAAGTATGGGTTGAATCTTTAATAGGTGTACCAGTTGTGGCCACTAACCCAGATGTGGCCATTTGGTGTCAAAATTATTGCATAAATTATACCTAGTTAAAAACAATGTAATACCATAAATATTCTTTGTGTCAATCTAAATGTTTGAAAATTTCTTTAACAATGTGATATTATTCATTAAAATTCTAAGTGGCCACAAATGATACTAAGATGGCCACAACCGGTGCATCTACAAATCTAAATATTATTATCTCAAGCGGATGATCCTAAGCGCACCCCAGCAGGGGTAGGTACAAAAAGTGATCACAATGGCGGGAACCGGTCGCGCCGGTCGCCGCCGGCCGCCTCGGACTTTCTTCTGTCTGACCGGCGGCGGCGCGCGGCGCGTCCCGCAGGAACTCCAACCGTTTATTTTCACTAATCTTTACGCATTTTCATAGGTAACGTTTTACTTATTTGTAAATAGGTAATTATTTAAAATTCGCTGCAAAAATAACGAACAGGTAATCTTCTTTTTTCCTACCTATAAAAGCGGTTGTCATTCTATGCTACTTAAATACTATACAAAATAAAGAAATCTACCCAAATATGTACAAAAACAGAGGCTAAAAATCGAAAAAAAGACTGTGTCCTTGGAAGGGTGCCAAGATCGCTGGCTGCATTCTCGCGTTGAACTGCTAAAGAGATTCTCTGCGCGAGGTATTGTTTTAATACCACTAAGGTTGGCAGTGAGATGTTTGAAATTTGCCTTATCAAGTGCAAGCCTAGCCTAGCAGCCTGTGGAACAGTTGTTCCCCAGATTCTCTGATGTTCTGAACTTTTGAAGCCATGACATTTGCCGCCTTCCTCTCTTGTGCTTGCGCGTGCTCGGCATTTCATGATAGTACCTACCTATCTACGAGTATTAGGTAATAGTTTTCATATGCATATACCTTTAAAATGTTATATAAGTGGGACATAAATAAGATATAGGTGGGATTATGTTAATGATTCAAATTGTATTTAAAATTGTAGGAAGAAATGTCGAATTGTGCAAAAACTTGAAGAAAGATCACAATCTGAATCTATTGACTTTATTGGCAGCAAGAGTTTATTTCGTTTGACTGGAGCTGGGCCCGATAAACTTATTTTTTCGTTTATTTTCTGTGACCTTTTATGATTTTTTTAGACAAAGTCTTGTCCAATTAAATATTACCTAACTGAATATTGTTGTCTTACTGATATGCCGAAACCTAATGAATGGACAAAGATATTAAAAATAGCACCAGCTATTTCTAAATTCTTTGCTTTAATTATATTGCTGTGTTAATCGCACTTTTTGTAGTCGTAAATGATATAAAAACAGAGGACGATGACCAAATATTCGGAAAAATAGTCTTAAAATGCTCTGAGACAAACATAGTCGTAAATTATATGCACAGTCTTATCTAAAGTGTGTCACAAACACGCTTAAAAAGCTAAATAAGCGCTAAAAGACACTGAATTAAATATTATGATGACGATTCTACCTGCTTAGTGCTTCGTTCCTACACCTACCTAAATCAGAACAAGATTTTATATAAACTAACCAGAAAAAAATAAAAGACAGTCTGCGTAAGATTTGACTCACTCATTAAGATTTGATTGATTTACTGGTTTTATATTTATGTTTTTGATTCAACTAAGTAGGGGCTTAGTTGAATCAAGAACTTAGGTTTTATTGTTAAACGGTTAATTTAGTCATCTACAGTTCTTATTTGATCTAATGGTTAATTTAAATTATTACCTACATAATAAACATAGAAAGAATTGTTCTGTTGCTTTGGAAGTGCTGTAGGTACTTATAATCTGTAGTGCGCTTTACATAATATGAAATAATATTTATTTATGATGAGCCTAGTCATCATTTTGAGAAGTTTTTATTTTTATTATAAGATCAACTCTGAAAATTGAACCTAAAGCAATAAGCTGCTCTATGGAAAAATATCATTCTCCCTTTAACATTTCTGAAGTAGGCGACATTTAGCAAATTCACAATCAGTCTCTTTACTAGCTCTAGAGGTAAAGTACGAGTACAGTACATGGTACTTTACCAAATATGTAGTGTAATATAAAGTACTAGTGGATATGTATTAGTACCTACTATTAGTTAAGAATAAGAATAAGAAAATGTTTATTGTTAAGCCGTGTAAAAAGATGTAACAAAAAATTGGTTTCAACAGCCTGCCCATTTCGAGCGTACGATAATCTACGTACGATATTTGAAATGTGAAGCGTTAACAGTAATCAAAGAAGAAAACGCCATAAAAATAGTCGTCTCCTCTCACATAAAATCTTTCTATATCAAATCAACTGCAAAACCTTACAAACCTTTATGACCTCCAGCCACATTGCTACGCATCTCATTTCGTAGAGTAATCCATTAATTGCCCAGATTGGGCCCGCTTTTTGTACCACTGACGTTTATCTTTTTTTATTGAACAACCACCTGTACGGACCCTTCGATGATTCCGATGACTGGTTATTCTTAAACGAAAATAAAAAAGTTATCTGCTACACGCTCACGGATTGTGGTCTTTATTGTAGAGCAGCTCGATTCAGTTTCGTTTGAAAATTGAAGAATATTGTAAATGTTTTTCTTAAATTCTGAGGGTGAGAAGATCCACTGACAGGCTCCGAGCTCGCAGGTAGAAAATCGATTGTTATTAGATGTCAGATCTTTTCATAATAATACAAATATTATAAAGAATGTGCTGCGTAAAGAATGGCGAAGTCGCGGACAAAGGTATTGAAGTCAAATTAGTTTTATCAGGCTTCGTTATGAAATATTGGACGGGTGTTGTTGAGAATTTTTGCTAAATCATCCGTAACTACATTATGGACAGCGTAAATTCGTGTACCTGTACAGGAGGTACAGGGTTTAAAGCTTGCCATGAATTAACCCGAAAGGAGTAGGTAGGTACATTGTACTTATCATTGAGAACCACTTTTACTACGGGTTCAGTACAACGCTTCACAAACAAAACAGTTGATTTGTACATAAAGTTCTTTAACTACAGACAACATGCATGAAATAGCTGTTTTCATTTTCGCAGTTTTGATAATCCCATAGTAAAAATAATGATGAATTACTTACTAGTGCTATAATTTTCCTAAGCTTGGCTTAGTAGGTACGTGATTTTACGTGAACATTTGTAGCTCTGTAGAATTTTTTTTTACACATATGAATTGATTTAAGCCTGCCATTAGCACCTAAAATGGTTACGATTACCCTTAACTATCATAATCATAGCATCGTGATAAATAATTACACCTACAATAAAAAGTAATAAACATCATAATCCATAATTATGATTCTGAAGCGACGAATAATTCATAATTATTGTGTAATAAATAATAAAGCGGCTCAAATGTTCCCACAAGGCTTTTTATGTTGCCGAGATGCTAAAATGAGAGCTAATAAAATATGTTTTTCCTAGAATTAAACGTTTATGATAACCAGAATATCCCAAGAATGTCTGTTATTTAACGGAAGGCCTACACAAGGGCCTACATAAGCCTACACAAATATATGAGTTATTAGCTCATTGATGTTGTGCCAATTCTAATTATATTTTCTATTACTGAAGGCAAAGGTTTCGTTAAAACTACTTAGGTAAAGTGGCTAAATTGTTTATCAGTATATTTTACGTGTGCGTCTTTAAGCATGTGCGTGTGTGAGAGCCTGAGAGCTTAGGTATGCCTGTGCGCGTGTATTTGAATATGTATTTTGGTGTCCCTAAATATATCGTGCAAGATTATAAAATACTAGCTGCGCCCCGCGGCGTTACCCGCGTTAGCCCGAGATAAAAAGTAGCCTATGTTAATCCAAGGTCAAAACTTTTTTTTTTTTAATTTTTATTAATGACAATACTACACTACTACTACATAGAAACCAATTGGATCATCCACAGACCCTTGAAGGTCAAGATAATCCAAGTGCTCAAGCCCACTGCCAGTTGGCAGCGTGCCCAGCATGCTGGTAGCATTGCCACGCTGAATGGCAATGCTTATACGTTGAGCCAAATAAACATCAGGTCAAAACTATCTCTATACCAAATTTCAGCTAAATCGGTTCAGCCCTTTGTTCGTGAAAGAGAAACAAACATCCATACATACTCATAAACTTTCGCGTTTATAATATTATAGTAGAAAGTTATGGCTGTGTAAAAAAAACTATTTATTATGCTAATACAAACTAGGTACCTACTCTAGATGTAGGTGACGTGGAGGTATCTCTTACTAAATAATGCATAGTAGTAGTAGATGTAGTGAAAATTTCAAACATCGTCTGCGAATTATCCTGAAGCGACATCTTAGCATAGCAATGCAAGGGCGATAATTGCGTCTGTCTCTGCAATCTTGCCGTCTTGTCTTATCCTATTTAGTATTCTTTCTGTGTTATACATTGATATAAATAGTGCTTTGTAAGGACTGGGCTAGTGATCTATTTGTCTTCAATTTACAATGTGTATAAAATATAACGTACGTAATATACGTCTTCTCGTCCGACATACCTCAGTGCCTCAAGTCGAAAGTTTTCGACCAGTGTGTGTTGCCAGTGATGACTTACGAGTATGGCACAGAAACGTGGTCTCTCACTATGGGCCTTATTAGTAAGCTCCAAGTAGCCCAAAGAGCCATGGAGAGGGCTATGCTCGGAGTTTCTCTGCGAGATCGAATCAGGAATGAGGAGATCCTAGAAGAACCAAGGTTACCGACATAGCCCAGCGGATTGGCAAGTTGAAGTGGCAATGGGCAGGGCACATAGCGCGGAGAACTGATGACCGATGGGGTCGAAAAGTTCTTGAGTGGAGACCACGTACCGGCAAGCGCAGCGTAGGACGTCCACCCACAAGGTGGACGGGTGACCTTATTAGGACCGCAGGATTGGAAATCATTAGGGGAGGCCTATGTCCAGCAGTGGACGTTCTATGGCTGATATGATGATGATGATAAAATATATACTGCACCATGCATTTACACGTGAATAGGTTTTTCTAGGTCTACATACTCCATCTTCGGCTACAACTTCGCTTTCCATCAGACGAGTTGGTGACTAAATGTAGCCCTATTCTACATAAAAACAAAATATTTATAAGTGAATTCAGTCACTCTAGTCACTCGCTAGCTAGCGGACCTTTGGTTCGTTGGTAGAGCCGCTCTCATTTTATGCTATGTTATAAGGCGACGCAGGTAAAAATTCAACAGTGAGCACCAACCTACGCCCTACTTCTTCTTCTTCTTCGTAATAAATATCTGTTTATAAGGCCTTCTCTCAACGCTTCGCCACTGCCACTCCGTGAGAGAATGCATAATAGTACAGGACCTGGAGCACAGATCAGAGATGTTCCATGATCTGTGTCCTTGAGAATGCAGGTACAGACGGCACCCTCCACTTGGATCCACAGTTAGGCTCCACTTGTGGATCCGCGGATACCTTTTGCTCCTCTTAAATCCACCGTGGATTCATGGATATTTCTTTTTCCATCTAAATCCACAGGTAGATTCACGTTTTTTTTTCTGCTGCGATATCCGCGAAAAGACTTTCACAAGTGCTCAGGTTGAGGATTTTTGCTCAAGTGCTTCTCAAAGAAAAGGAATAAAACTGTCCACGGATATACCTGGTAGATATCGCAGCAGAAAAAAATCCGTGTGGAAAAAGTATCCATGAATCCACGGTGGATTTAAGAGGAGCAAAAGGTATCCGCGGATCCACAAGTGGAGCCTAGCTGTGGATCCAAGTGGAGGAAGCCGTACAGACTACTAAAAAATAAAAGTGTACAATTAGCTTGCATATGATAACCCTGGTGTCAGAGTTTTTAAATTTCAATAAAGCCTTTGACATGACCAAACGGATGAAATAACCGGGGTTAACAATATTTTATAATAGCATAATTTGATGAAGTTGTTTTGCCGCCTTCTCAGTCCTGATATTTTGATGGTGTTACACCTTTTGAAGGCATTAGGAATGTCGTAGACGAGTCACGTACCTATCCAGCTTTATTGCTGGAAAGCTTTTGGATTGATCTGAAAACATCAATTGAAAACTTTGCATTTTCACACTCTTTATTTTTTTTAAATTATACATATTTGCGGTTTAAAATAAAATGAGATTAGATCCAGAAAAGTCTCTTTGCTTTAACTTTAGCTACAACGTCACTAAGTAAAGTACCTAAAGTTGTCAAGTTAAGTACCTGACTGGGTTCAATAAATTTCTCGAGGACTGCATTTTATACGTCCGCGCGACCACATAAGTTGAGGACAAAAAATAATAAATAGGTAAGATGGAAAAATACCTATCAACTTGCGCGTATTCGCCAGTTTCCGCTTGTCATTTGACGAATAAGTTTTTCCAACAAATAGGTTCCTATTTTATGGTACCTATATAAAAAAAACTAAAGTTATATTTCACGTAAGATTTTTTTTTTTATTTCATTACACACTGCCTGATGTTAAGCAGATGTGCGGTCTAGGTCGTAGCACGCTTACCTAGAAGATACCTATTTACTCGGGATTTGAAGACACTCACGTTGTACTTTAACGGGAAGACAGACCCAGGCAAAGCATTCCACAAACCGTGATAAACAAGATGATAGTAAGTACCTACATCAAACAAAAAGTTCATTGGGTTCCAATAAATATATATATGAATATGTCGGTTGCTTTTTCAGGGTCCAATTAATAAAAAAAAAAATGGAAATAAAAAACAGCTCGTGTAACGTAGTCAATTAAAAAATGCAGTTATTCGTTGCTAATCAGAACTTAAGTGCTAAAATTCCCAAACCACAAAGTTATTAATCCCATAAAACAAAACAGCCAACGGCAATACGAGAGCAAAGAGCATTGACATTTAGAAAAAATCTAAACAAAAAGCGCCGCAAATAAGAATAAATCAAAAGTGAACATCCACTTCCAACGTTAATAAAACGGCTGAGATAATGTGGCTAGATTTCGGCACGGTACCTCGTCTGGGACGCGTCACGATATTCACGATTTATGGTCCACAGCAGAAGCTCTGTCTGTCGCTGCTCCATATTTATCAAAGACGATTATATGTAAAGGCTAGTTTTAGCATCACAATGCTAGTTATATTACTGTTTAGTACTACTAGTAAGTCTAGATATGACATTATTTTTGACTGTCCCACCACTTCTAAAAACATTTCCTAGTGCGGTTCGGGTCGTGCTTATGCTATTCTACCAGGTACTGAAAAGGCTGGGTAAAAAAAACAATTTGTAATACGAACTGTGAGGATATGAATGGTCTGTATGAGTTTCTTGTCACTAACATAATTATTCTTAATTGTATAACATTAAACTGTCTTATGTAGGAAATTTGAAGGACAAAAAACAGCCCAATAGGTTTTTAGTTTAGTTTTTAGTTTTTTTTACCAACGTCTAGTTTTTTATTATCAGCTATCTAATTACTACGAATAAAATAAATACAATCTTAGATGATCTGTTATCACATTTTTTTTGTCTAAAACTTTTAGAAACAACCGCTCTATCAGTTTTACATATAACTCAACTTCGTGGCTCTTTTCAGTATTTCAAGTTCTAAATGTTGCCAGATAACAATAATTATGATCAAAACTTAGACGCAGTTACTAAACAATGTGGTCGTTGCGGTCGTTTTAATCCTTTGTGTGACGGGCCCTTTACTTAACCACAGCTTCTGTATCATGGCTTGCTCTAATGGTTTTATCTTTCCGAATGAAGCGAACCTCTTCAGACAACAGATAATACTCTAGCTATCTGAGATTTATTTGGAGGCGTCGTTGGATTCAAATTGTAGAGTATAATTTATTTACAACATTTAGAATCGTCCCAGATAACTGGGCATGTATTTAAGTTGTTTCTAGATTTTGCTTTAAATAATAAAACATAAAACTCATAATATTATGATGATATCTGCACTATAATCCAATTGCTACTTTCTTACTACTCTTTTGAGATTCAGTTCAATTGTATTTTTTCGCTGGGGATTTTTTCTTGTGTAGCAAATGTGTGATTTAAATTATCTAAAGGGAATTAATATTATAGCGAATACATAATAGTCCACCTGTTGACACTGGTTCTTGTTGTGCTGTAATAAATAAATAGATGGAGCATTGTTAAAACCCAGGTGAAATTAACCTTACCAAATAGCTAGGCTCCGATAGTAGCAGCTTGTTATTATTACTGATATAGATAGTAGGTCATCTCACAACACAAGCTGAGCTCAGCGCTTACAAGAACATTCTATTTATAGAATTGTGCATATCCATTTTTAATTGACTTCCAAAAAGACGGACGTTCTATGTTCGTCTGTCTATATTTTTTGTTCATTATCGATATTTTCGCCAATTGTGAACCGAATCAAAAGAACAACCAGTTCGGAAGGGTTATAAAAGAGTCAGGTCAGGGTTATAATCAGTTGGATCGAGGTGGCCCCATTTGAATTTTATCGAAACTAGCTGAGCCGTTTTTGAAAAATCAACAATAATGTAAAAATTGTATAAATCAATTCGAGCGAACTATTCAAATTTTGTTCACGATGGAAGTGGGTTTTGCCATTTTTGCGAAAAATAATGATTCTATAAAGAACACAAAACAGCTAACAACATATTAAACGTAGCATAAAAATGTTCAGTTTTTTTCAGAAATGAAATACTTCCTCGGACAACTTTGTAAACAATTTAAATTAAAGATCTAAGTATCTGTAAGATTTCCGCTATCTTTGGTTTCGGCCGGCGGCGGTCGCAGGGATCAGAGGTCCCGGAGGGCCGGAGGGGAGGGAGGAGAGAGGGAAAAGAGGGCTAATGTTATAATTTGTAATTTAAACCGCGGCCCTACTGGCTTAATTATAAAGGTTAATGTGCGGTCTCAACGCGACGATTTTGCGGTCGCGGGATTTACTTGGAAATGTGAGATTTTATCGCGCGCTAGATGCAAACTTTGGAATTTATTGTCAAGGATGCTTAGCTTAAGAATTTTCAGAAATACACGTAGAAGTTATAAAGTGCGAAATATTTTAATGTTTTATTATTATATATTACGGGACTAATCGCGCACTAAAATTACGAGATAAATAAATACATAAATATCTCATCATCCCGACGTTTTAATGTTGTTAATTATTTTACAAAGTTAGTAGTTTAATACGCATTTTTTTTCTGAACATAATATTTATACCTACCTAAGCCGTGGTGGTCTAGTGGTAGTGACACCCGCCTTACAATCGTGAGGTCGTGGGTTCAAATCCCGGCCCCGTACCAAAGAGTTCTTTGGAATTTATGTACGGAATTTCACACCACTAGCTTTTCGGTGAAGAAAAGCGTCGTGAGGCAACCTGCATACGTCCGTAGAACAAATTTGATGGCGTATGTGAATCCACCAACCCGCACTGGGCCAGCGTGGTGGATATGGCCTAACCACCCTTCGTGGTAGGCCTACGACCTGCAGTGGACTACTAAAAAAAGGCTGATACAGTACCTACCTATATTGGCAAGAAAGTAATAAATTGCAACCTACTTTATGTTTGGAAATTATTTATTTATATTTAAAATAAAATCTAAGAACTTAAATCTCCCGTAGAGTCATGGTGCCCTTGAAAAATGTAGTCCATTTCCTTTTTATTTTAAACTTGTTACTTGCCAGTCTCTCCAATCGCAGTGATTTCAAACAACTGCATTTAACCAAAAGTAATAGCGTTATTTATTTTAACGACTGCGGAACACCGGAGCCATCAAACCGGCGCTTAAAGGCGCAAACCCACCACGACATACTTAATCTTCGCTTTACAAGAAAATGTATATTCGACTTTATTGCTGACTTATTAAAAACGGCTTAGCCGATATCGATACAATAAAATAAAACTACCTCAAAAGTGTAATCTTTCGAAATATATTTTTTTTAAATCGGTCCACAATTAGCGACAGTATCGATAAAAATACATGAAAAAAACCCTCTTCTTTTCGGAAGTTGGTGAAAATGCGCCGCGAGCTTTATCGCAATGGGTTTTTGCCTTAAACCAAGAGCAAACCTTCAAAGTTACACAGTTATTATTTCTGCACAAGGCAGCCGAGATTAACTTCGTTAGAGGTTTTAAGGGACGTCGACTTGTGTTACCTTTTTCCTGCGGCTAAAAGGCTATTCATAGATACGTCATTTAAATGGCTAAGGGTAGAGACGGCGTCTTAAGCGAATGGCGCCGTAAGGGATATCTAGTTTAAATTTAGCAGAAGTCAAAGTTTATTTTTTTGCTTGGAACTTCAGGGACAGAAAAATAACTATCCACGCCATATATCCACACAAATTCACCTATTTATATATATTTTATGACAATTATGATATCGTTCATCTTTTCCCATTCCAGAATTCCCAGACCATATTTTTTACTAGAGACACTTGCAAAAGAAGACTTAAGTTCCAGTAGATTAGCTTGTATTGGGGTGTAATAATACTCGTACAAGTACGAGTACATTGAGGTAATATTTGAATATATCCAGACGCACAATTTTCATTAAATGCTACGTCATGAGTCAAAGAAAATAGAGAACGCTTGCTTGGGTCGTTTTAAAAATACATCTTCACGAGCAAGTGAAGCACTCGAGGCGCGCGCGCAGTGCGCCCGTTGATGTCTTTTGTTCGTCGAGCACGTTGCGTACGCACAGTCGCGTACTCAGCGTTCTTTTTTGTAAGAAATATTCTAACGTGTATTTAAAATCTAGTCAATTTGGATTAGTAAGTAAAGTAATTAGAACCAAAACTGATTCCGAAATATGTGCTAAGAATAATGTTGTCAGCACACTCGTAGTATATGTAGGGCTTCAGCATTTGGATTTATCTTTAGACTTTCACCGTCTTACCACAAAAGTTTAACGCAGGCTGTAAACAATGTTTAACAGCACAAATTTCACTGTTAAACTGTGTTTAAAGCGTGTCTAAACCTTTTGTGGTAAGGCGCTCAGTGATTTTTAGATGATCCAGTTGTTTTCTATGTAGTAGTTTGAGTATCGTATTTTTACTGTTAGTAAAGAAACTTGTCCAAAGCAAAACATATAAATAAAAAAAGATATGACCTATACACATTTTTTATTAATTTTGTAGATTATTATTATATACTACGGGACTAATCGTGCACTAAAATTAGGAGATAAATAAATACCTCCTCATCCCGACGTTTCGGCCGAGTTGCAACGACCGTGGTCACGGGTAGTCTATGATGATGATGACATATTTATTTATCTTTTAGTTTTAGTGCGCGATTAGTCCCGTAGTATATAATAATAATGTGTTCAAATCGCGAAAGTTTAAAAATAATTTTGTAGAATCATCTCTCCGTCTGCGCCCGCGCACCTACCTACATTAACGATTCTGTTTATTCTAATCTGGCGGCTTCCTTGTCATTATAACATTCTCTTTGACAAGTAAATTGTACGTTCCACATGATTTACAATCAAATATTATTACAACTTATTTACCTACAGTTCTCGAGTTACACATTTATAAATTGGTAGGAGTGTCTCGAATATTTTTTATAAACTTAATTGTAAGTATCTTGATGGTATCAAACGTATACTTATGTCAAATGGTAAGTTTTTTTTTCAACGAACACATTATGGGATAACGTTGTAATCATCAGTGTATCAAATTTTATTACAAGACCTAAATTGAAATCGCGAAAAAAACATATATTCCGACCCAAAAGCAAATTGAATTTAAAAAATCTTACAGATCTCTGATAAGTTGGAAGCAGGTTATATCAAGCCCAATCCTGTGGTTTCAATGAAGTCATCTTACTAGGTGGAGACACCTTGCCGCGGAGGAGTGCGGAAGCGTGCCCGAAGCCCCGATACCAGGCGCAGTGGAAGAAAACCCAGGGGTTTTGGTGGGTATACCGTTCAGTGGCGGGACTCCCACATAACAACCCGGCTGCCCACGAGGTGTGGTGGTATCCATAAAGGATTTCCCCAGGTAAAAAAAAAGTTGGAGACACCTTTTAGGTGGTGGTACACCGGTACGTGGTTCTTCGAGTTATGCACCCTGCCCACTGCCTTTTTATCTTGCTGGCTTGAACCTTGAACCTTGACGCGCGGGTCTTTCCCACACTCAGGCAGCCATCTTGCCATATTGCTGGCTATAAAGCGCTATGTCAGTAACTTCGGCCATCTCGTCACTCAATCCAACAAAAATATCAACGCTTGCCAATAAGTTAACTATTTTTAATGTTATCATACTGGTATTTTTAGTGATTTTTTGTACTTTTTTGAGAAAATAAATATCTTAAACCAAGAAAATAAACTGTCAACTTAAGTTCCTTGAGCAAGCACAAAAACTTTTATAAACTTTAATAACGCGTAAAACGAAAAATTTACTTCAAATTTTGGAGATGAGAACTGGCAGCTCTTAGTCAACAGTCAACGAATTTTTGATAAGAAAAGTTAGCGAATATATTCGATAGTTTGCGTCTGAGCGTGTGTAACTAATAGTTTTATCCAAGCTGATTCAGGGGTCGACGGCCGGCTAAGCGAGCTCTCGTCTAGGCATCCTAGACTGTACAATAAATACCTACCATACGTACCTCTATTATATTATACTTGCGATTCACAAGCGCTGGCGGATTATAACTCGAGAACTGTTGTTAACCCACTACGTGTTGTTTATCGTATGCGGTGTATCTGCCTAACCCTCAAAAAATGGGAAAATATTGATTCGTTTTTCTTTATCGAGATAATTTTCAAATATGTACATGTAGATATACTAGGCGGAGTTTTAATAATGGTTCATTACCTAAATTATTTTCTTTATAGGTACATTTATTATTTATGATTCCTTTATATTTATGTTAAAATGTCGATATGTGATCTGTAAATACAAATGCTTAAGTGTCGCAACTTTTAACCCTTGTTATTAGATGTTCTACAATGAGCTCTTAGTGTGTTCTAAAATTGGATCGTATTGATAAAAGCTTATGTTACAGACTTAGGTCTTTACGCTTGTGAATTGGACCGATAGAGCTGACATCACGAATTTGTTAAGATTATTTGGAGAACATACACGGCGTAAAAACTTACTATTGACAATATTAGCTCTAACAGCTATTTCACATTACGCCACAATACATTAAAAAATCATATATTTGTTTCCCCATAATAATTATTACTTCAACCATGTAACAATGCTCTTCCATTTCTAGTCAAATATTTAGTAGAATTCCGAAGAAACAATGATTTTCGATGAAAAAAAATCCTATAAATGATGATTCTAGAAGCCAAGATTGACATAATATGACGTTTCATACTCATCGACTTATTCGACATCGACTAAGATTATTTGTGTCAGATATAGGTCCCACGGAAAATACACAATAGGGTTACTTACATCTGTACCTACCTAGAACAAACATTGTGACTGAAACGCATCATATGTAATTATAGTATAATATCACCAGAACTACTCCAAAAACGGATACAACGAACGCTGTTCCATACAAAAAAAGTAAATACTTAACAAATTCATAGCCAAAATTTGCTGATTCTTTTTGTTATTTTAGTGTCTCGCAGTAAAAGTTATTACTGGGCCTTTAATAAGAACGTTGAGTAAATAATTAAATACAAATTTAAAACCTCAATATCTGCTTGGACGGAAATCAAACCCGTAAAAAGTAGCTTTGTCTGAAGAATATTTTGTTCAATGTACCTACTCTGCTGTTCACATAACGTACTTATTTTTAAGTTAGTAAATAAGTTTGCTGGCTATAAATAGACGTTAGAATGATGTGAACTGATTGTAGCTAATGTATGCGTATAGACATAAAATACAGATTTAATTAATAATACAGATTTAATTAAGTAACATAATGAGTAAAAATCAAGAAAAACGGTTTGTTTCACCTCTCTAACACAGTTCTTATAGAAACAACTAGAATATCATTTTATTCTTATAATATTTATTTAAAACATGGGATTTGAGCTGTTCTTATACGTTATCATCATAATATTTAGCATTTTGCACTTTACGTTACTAATTATTTTGACCTACGAACCCAAGCCAAAAAAACAGCGCGTCGAAAAAGGCTACGATTGTAATAACTTTTCCGAACCAACTCTATTCCAACAGCCATTTCACATAACACTTTATTTGCTTCAAATTAATCCTTTCCGTAGTTTTGCCGGCGCTGTAAAAAAAACAACATCGATCGGAGATAATACCACGGTAGCTTTATCGTTGTTTTGAAGATTTTTGTGTTAAAATGAGCGCTATCTGTTAAGGTATAAGGTTGTATGGTTTGGAAGGTGGTGGCAGCGGTGGGTTGGTATAAAGTAACATGTCTGGGCGGGGTGCGGGCGGCGGCGAGGAATGCGGTCTGATACAGCGCCTGTAGCGTCTGGTCCACGGTAGGTGTATGTATACGTCTTTAGGTGCCGACGGCTGAGCAGTGTGGGGACTTGAGACAAATTTGGTAGACCAGAAACCATTGAAGTTTAAACTTACAAGTCTTACAACGTTGCAATATTTAAATGCTTTCTGCACAATTTGCCGAAAAAGCTCTAACATGCATAGCTTGGAATGGAAACTTTCAATCGGTATGAGTATGCAGTGAGTAGATTATTATTTGTGCCAATCTCCAAAGACGCTAAACTAAATAAGTACCTAGTGCTTCTAGTACAAATGTAATGTTATTTGTATTAAATTATTAAAACGAGTTTCTTTTCAGCACATACAGTTAAATTCGTAAAGGCCGGGTGGCAAGACCAGTGTTGAAAGCCTCTGACAGGGCTGAACGGTTAATACAATCTCCGCTTACAATTTAAAGTGTCATCCGAGCCACGGTCGCGCCCACCCATCCGTAGAATGAGCGTGCCGAACGTTGCTTAACTTTGGCTGAAACAACTCTCTTGGCAATATAAGACAGGGCTTGTGCTAAAAACTGTTTTGCTAAGTATAATGGCCCCGTTGACCATAACGCTAAATGGATGACATCCAAACGAATGTGGCTAATGTTGCCAATTTAGTGCATTTAAATTTAGACTTCATTTTTTACAGAATCATTGTTTGAAGATATAGGTAACCAGAAATACTATGTACATCACAGTCATCAGAGGGATAGTGTGGTCGATCGAGAAGTGAAAGAAAGAGATGCATTGATTTAATATGGCACGAGTTAGAAAGAGACTTGAAAAATATCTCGATTCCGGGGCTAGTTGGCGTGTTTTTGTCCCGATGGTGCCATGTCAAATTCTTATCAGATTTCCATACATATATTTGACAGTTGACAACTAGTGATAACGATTATCCGTCACAGAGCTACTACAACAAGAGAGATAGCGCTGTTGTCTCTTGAGACAATTTTCAATCACAAAAATGTATGGAAAATCTTGCCCATGGCTGTCAAAACTGCCAAATATGAATTGGACTTTGACACTACTGAAAGAAAAATCATGGTAACTAGCTAGTGAATCTAGATACGTTTCAACTCATGTCATATTGTTTATTTATTTATTTATACAATGTTGGAAAACAAACAGCTTTAATAATCAAAATATAGAAAAAATAACTTAAACAAGTAAGCTTTAAAGTTGCCTTAGTTGTAGCAATAAATATGAAGATATAGTCTTCTTAGCAACAAATTAATTTATACATAAAAGATAATAATAAACTAAGTGTTATACAAACATAAAAGATAAGATTATACAAAAGTATAAAAGGTCGTAGAAAAAATGAAATCATTGCATCTCTTTCTTTTCTCGATCGACCACATTATCCCTCTGGTATCTCTGTGTTGTCCATACATTTTTGCGCCTCAAGCGACAACAGCGCTATCTCTCTTGTTGTAATAGCTCTGTGATGCACTAAGAGATAAATCCACAGATGATTTAGTTTGAAGCTAATCAGCGCTAAAGCGCTCGCAAACTTGTAACATCGAGTAGATGTCATCCATTTGGCGTGATGGTGAGTGGGACCTATTAAGTCAGCTGGATTCTATATAGTGACCTGTTTGTAATGTCGATGTTAAAAAATATTTCTTGACCAAATAGGCCAAGTCCACACTATAGCGCGTTCTTTCTCCCATATAAGCGTTGCGCCCGCGGCGTGGCTCTGACAGCGCGGGCAGCAACCAGCGCCCAGTGGTCCACTGATCACTGGTCGCTGGTCGCTGGTCACATTTGGACCGGCCCGGGGTCGACGCCCGCTGAGACAATTGGAGCCCAATCGTCTGTACGCACCATAATTTATGTTATGGCTTTTAATGATCTCGATGCAATTGCGGTGCACTTATAGGAGCGGTTTAAAAATAAACATTATAATTAGCGTAAGTATCCAACATGCAGTACTACTAGCTATATACATCATCATCATCACCATCCTAGTCGCAGGAAGTTGATTGAAAGATATAGGTCTTCCTTATAGATTTCGAATGGGATCATTTTCAATGGTAAGCCAACACGATTTTGTAGGTAGGAATTAGGTCATTGGTCCAGTTTGTAATCGAATGCCCTACGCTGCATTATATTTGAGGACTTTGCGACTCCATCATTGTGGCACATTTTGTGTATGTGTCGTTGACGTCACCACCTTGGTTAGACCTAAAACAAAAACAACATAGGCACTTAGGTACAAGGTAGGCATTGCATGGTAGGGCGATATAAAGTACATTTTATATTGCGAGCAAAACTCTACAGTCTCCAGTAACCATACAACACTTTAAGCAAATATTATAACTTTGAAGTTATTTTTTATTTAAAATTATTTACTTGGCGCAGTTGCAGGATTCCCATAAGTTGCTGAATTTCATCAGGAGTCCAAAACTTAGTAGTATTAAAATCCGTTTATAAATTTACCCGATATACCACCACCTCATATTAAAGCCAGAGTTTTTGTACTAGGGTACATCATCATTTAATTTCTTAAACATTCTCAGCCTTACGACAAAAGATTTAAACACGCTCTGAACACTGTTTAAACGTGCTATTTGTACTGATAAACATATTCTAAAGAGTGCGTTAAACTTTTATGGTAAGACGGTCACTGTTGAATAAGATAAAAACCTTTGCTTTAACGCACCATTATATTTCCTCCACACCAATCTCACCCACGTGCATCCCTTCACCTGCACGACATGGCCCTTCTGACTTAAGCTGTACAAAACATTAATTAAGACCTAAGTGACTTAAGTGACCGAAAAGAGCATTAATTTATCTCAATTAGTTATTAGCATTGCTCGCTGTGTATGTCTCACCTTAGCAGCAGTCGTGACCAGACTAAAGAGGAGAAGCATGCGGCCGCCAGACTCGATGGTATCGCGTTCACGAAATGACTAACGCTGTGCAGCATCCAGCTTTCCAGCTAGGAATTTGTGAAATACAGACCATATAACTTTACTGAGGTGAGAAACTGACGGCACTAAATATAGAAGGCAGATAAGTGGATAGTGATCATTGTTCTCGGCTGTAAATAACATTTTGAGTGTATACTACTTGTGATATCAACTCAATTGTATCGCGTTTACGAAATTACTAACGCTGCGCAGCATCCAACTTGGATTTTGTGAAATACAGACTATACTTTAACGAGTTGAGAAATTATAAGGTAAACAAAACTAAATACGAGTATAGACGAACGGCAGAAACTAGTTAGGAGTAATTACCAAAATAGTATGTTACTTAATATTTGTAATATATAGAGGTAGTTACAGCACGGTATCATGTTCACGAAATGACTGACGCTATACAGTATCTGTGTTAGTAATACCCACCTCACAATCGCAAGGTCGTGGGTTCAAATCCCGGTCCCGTACCAATGAGTTCTTTGAAACTTATGTGCGGAATCATCACTGGCTTTTTGGTGAAGGATAACATCGTGAGGCAACCTTCATAGGTTCTGTTGTGTGGTGGATGGTTAAAAGCTTTTTATTAAAACGCCGTATTGGAAACGAAGGGTTTTTATTTCCCTTTTTACTTCATTAATATAAGGTTATTATATAAGGGAATTAAGAATTAGAAAAATGGCCCTTAGGCAACCAGCCGGGTCTGAGGTGAAATACGCACTGATTCTCAGACGTTCCAATTCCCGAGCCTGGGACTATAGTGCTGATACAGGCGGGTACAGTCCTGAAACCCGGGCCATAACAGTCCGTAGAAGAAATTTGATGACGTATGTGAATCCACCAACCCGCACAAGGTGCACCAGGTGGATATGGTCTAATTGCCCTTCGTGGGTAGGCCTACAACCAGTAGTGGACTTTTAAAAAAAGGCTGGTATATGTACATGCAATATCCAGATTTCCAGCTAATAATTTATAAAATACAGATTACATAAACATAGCGAGGTGAGAAACAGAACTAAACATGGATGCCAGAAGGTAAGTGGTTAGGAATAATCACTGTAATAGCCCTCGGCTGTACACATAGCTCGACTCTACTATAGTACTTTACTACTTCATACTTGTACTAATTATTAAGTTGAAAGATGAAACACATGCCGCAAAACTATAACGATTAACTCATCATAATATTTTCCTAGACTTTACATCCTTCTTTCAAGACTTAAAGTCAGAGGTTTTAAAAGTTTTAGATTAATCTTCTATGTTACACTTGGTTACAACCACAGTGAACCTGGTAGATATTACTTTTCAGCGATAAGACTATCAGTTGTTATAACTTCCACTTGTTAGTTAACTTCTTGTTTATACGTGTGAAGTACTTGTAAAACGAAGAATTGAAGCATCAATCTAATAACAATGTTTTAGAATTCGATTCGATAACGATATATTCGATTGTGAATTGAATTGTCGGATCCCGTAGCCAACAAATGTATTAATACTACAAAATTCACGTCACGTACATTGTAGAAGTGTCACAATGATAAACGGTAACATTAGGAGTCCACTTACGAATACATTGCCATTGGCCAACTTCTATCGAATAAGTTTGTAGGTATAAACACTAACCTAACTAACCCTAGCGTCACAGTTTTAGCCCGTCTGAAAAGCTCTGACACAGGTAAGGTGGCCCCTTTCGGCAATGGGGCCCATTCTATAACATGTTATCAGAGTCAAGGCAGAGTTAATTTGTTATTCCCCCCGTGGTCCCCATACGAAAGCTGATTGTGCCAACCGTTGCTTTGGTGATTTCTGACTCATATAGTCAATCTAGATTATGAGCGCTACCTCTTTACTTCCAGTCCCAGGGATTGGCCATCTAAGCCTAGATGCAATAGCATGCAACCCATGCGGTACGGACAAGAACCGTATCCACAGGGAGGGGGAAGAGTTACACCCTACCCCCCCACACATTGCCCCGTCGTCCAGCCCCAGCAAGAGGGGTCACCCTGACGCTGGAACCAGACTCCCACGTGATACACGGGAGGAGACCACTAACTAACTAACCAGTCCCAGGTAAGCAAGCAAATGGTTGAAAACTGGAAACAGCCGGGGCTTGGCAACTTAAAGAGACACAAATAACTGAATATAAGACACGAAGCTTTACTAATATCCGCAAGTGTATTTGTTGGATTGTTCCTCTTTCACGCAGCAACGGAGCAACGAATTGACTTGATTTTTGGCATGGACATATTTTGAAAGATGAAAAGTGACATAGGCTACTTTATGTCCCGAAAAAAAATGAAAGGTTCCTATGGGATAGCACAAAAATCAAAACATCACGCGGGCGAAGCCACGGGCAAAAATTAGTAAATGAATAAAGGTATGTGATACTCATTTTTCTGTTCAGGTTATCGTTAATGTAGTCATTTCACGTTTTAGGCAATTTGTATCCTTTTTTCCTGAACGAAGTCCTTGTCCTTGTTTGCAAGGTGGATAGATGTCCTTAATAAAGTTTCTTTACAAGGACATAATACATTCTGGAACCTAAACACTAACAGTTTTTCTTGCGAAAATTGATCAGATTAGTATTTCTTCCTCGTTCTTTTTCTTCGTCGTATGAGGTGACGCGATGTTTTAAATATTTACTTTTTTACCATTGGCTTTATGAACCAAGTAACTAATGAAATAGTACCTAACTCTTAAATTACATGGTCTAGCTGATTAGTAAGTTAAAGTAGCAGAGGATAGTGTAATGTTGGAGGTTTAGGGATGTTATAGGGGAAACATGTTGTATGTTTCAGCTCCGTTTATTGAATTATTAATTATAATAACTTATTTTAAAGGAAACTTATTCTAGATCAGCAAAACGTAATTTAGGATGCGCGTGTAACCTAGATTCGCTGTAGATGTTGTGACACATCAAACATGTGTTGACCTACGCTTCAATAGGGCACATAAAAAAGTAGACATAATCTGAAGTTTTTCAAAGTTATACTAAATGTATCTAAGACGAGTTGGTGGGCGGTGGTCAAGCGGAGACTTAATTGCTGTAAAAATAAAACATTATTTTATTTTAACTTTGCTTACAAAAGTGGCTAGTCCAAAACAAAATACAACTATTTTGTTTGGACTAGCCACTTTTGTATATACCCTCTAATAAATTCAGGCCATTTATCTCAATACACGAGATGAGTTTTAGAGCCCAGTTTTGTTGGCTTAGACTGAAACTTTGATGAATAGAGAAAACTGAAATTCGTTTCGGCAAAAATTTTTATATCGTAAAATATTTATTAAATATTGTTGTAGAAGCTAAAGTAGTGTTCTTTCTTCTTTTTTATATTGGTTTATTTGATTGATAGAAAATGATGGCTATTTGATATCTTAATTTCATTCATAAGAATACGGAATACCTAAATAATACAATAAATTTTTAGGCAACTCACAAATTGCACTGGTCACAAATTTTGTCATTGGATTCAGTGATGGAAAAATACTGCAGTGATCATAGGCCAGGCAATATTTTTTATCGTTTAGATAACGTCTTGACTAGCTTTTTAATAAGAATAGAACGTCTTAGAAACAAAATCTACATAACGAAATAGTGCGTAACTTAACCGATTTTGATTTGCGGTTGATTGGGGTATTTAATTTCTTGTACTTTAGATAACAGACCATTGGTATATAAAGCTTTCATTACACCGATGAGCTCAAACAAAAGCAATGTAATTTCAATTCATCTTTGAAACCAATTAATCACTGGTGTCAGTCTACCTAACCCAATAACACTAAACATCGAGAGTACAGAAGTAAAACTCCTAAAACATATCTCGAAGCAATGGCGTGCAATGTTCGGGCTATCTTGCATGGAGGGAGTTTTGGGATTGATTCCTATCCGGATAAATTATGGCTTCAATGAAAATTTTAATTTTTGCGCCTACGTGCCGAATCTTATTTAGACTAAGTCTGTCAACTTTGGCTCATGTAAAAAGGTGTAATGCAGAAAAATAAAAACGTAGACGTGGTATTAAAGTCGAATTACCTACATCATCATCATCATTATCAGCCGTAGCATCTCCTCGGCTGGACATAGGCTTCTCCTATGGATTCCCATTTTTGTAGGTATTTTTGAATTGCCTTTCTTGCTTCATATTTTCCGAAAAAGTTACAAAACGTGTATCTGGTGCAAAAAGCAACCGTGTTCAAATTATCCCAGCGTATCCGAATTTTGTGTCAGTGTGGAACATCTATGCGTCTGTTTGTTTGTTTTTTATTTGGCCATATCTTACAAAACTTAACTTCTGTACTTTTAATATTTCGTGCCAATAGTGTGATAAGGACAACAGAATCATCGAACCAGAATGGAATTAGGAACATTGAGCGATGGGTTATTAATGAACTGAAGCAGCGCCTATTAATGGTATTGTGGATCAGTACAGACCAGAAATCAAGCAGAAAAAAATTGTAGTGATTGATGTATTTGGCCTTGAATGACTACGTCTAAGTAATTTTGTCTCAAGGTTAGGGTTGCTATAATTTCTACCCTAATAGAGTTTTGATGTTTCTATAATTCTAGCCAAATAGATAAGGCAGCGGTCTGTATTAATAATTTTTTTGTAATATATTTTATAACACCTGGTAAAAAAGTAAATAGTTAATTTATCTATGTTATAGGATAATGAACACGTCTCAAAAGTCACCGAAAACGAATAACACAAAGGACGTGACTACCCGCTCTGTCGTTTCGTTTCGCGACACATTGCGGGCCATTTCCCACGGCAACAAATAGCTACTCTCGTTTCGAATCTACATTACATTTGCTGGTCCTGTATCTCGTAAGAAGCCCATTTGTACTGAATAGCCGTGGACAAATAAGAAGACGGACGTGGTACAATTTTTTTTTAATTTTTCACTTCTTTACTGACAAATGCTGTTCTGATCTGTTCTCTGTAAAAGACGAAAAGATGTCTCAATATTAAAAATTATCGTGGTGCCATTAAAAACTGGTCATATTATCGTAGCAGCTGGACTCTAATTTAGCTACCAGAAACAAAACCAGATTAATATCAGTGAAATTAGCTCGCAGCTACCTAAAGAGGTTTTTTGTGACCTAAGTGACTTCTCCAGTGAAATATTTATTCCATATTGCAGCCGACTTATCATTATAAATTCTAACCGAGCTGCTAAACCATTTCAAAATATCTTCTCTTTTTTCAAAATAAATTAATAGTTTAAAAAACACTAGAAAAACATGCTTTAGTGCCTATCTTCCGGCTTCATCATCAGACCTTGAAACCTAATCGTGGTCAAAGTTCATTACAAGACTTTTCTAAGAAATCCAAAACAGCTATGATACGATATTCCAGAAGTTCCTATTCATATCTTCCGGCTCCATCATCAGATCAGTTCGATAGTACCATATTATTGTAATGTCATCAGAACTACATACAGCTGTCAATTTTTATAACGCTACGACGCTTGGAAGACGGTTAAATTACAGAAGGGACAAGATAATAGGTCACTTTTGACAGATGTCAGTTTTATATTCATAGTGAGGTGACCTGCTTAAAAACATCGATTAAATGAATGAATCGATACAGACTTGAAACATATGTGAATTTTAAAAATGATCATGCCAATCCCTGTCCCATTATTATTTTTTCTTTCATAAATTAAAGGAGCAAAATAAGACAAGTACCTACGTAATTTAACAAAAATATTGCTTTTATTCACTTGAACTATCGGAACTGCTATAGTTAGTTAAAAGAATAATAAATATGTATAATTAGGTTTTATTATAATCACAACGTGGTTATAAATTTATGGTGATTTTTCTTCACAAGTAATCATTGCATTCGATTCAACTTACAATCCTATCAGCTTTCGATTTTTAGAGTAACATCGATAGTGTTTAAAAAGAAAAAGGGTTGACTGACGCAACATTGTAACGACGTTCAGTTCTTTAGATCAGAAATTGTTTATTATGTTTAGAATAGTTTATTAGTGAAAGCAAATCGTAAAATTACTCGTATCGGTCATTATTACAATAAATATGTAAACGTAATTGAAAAAAGTTAAGCAATTGTGCAGTTCTTATTTTATGCCCGCCGTTACAAGGTTACGTTGTTGAATTTTGATGAAATGTCAAAAGTGACCTATTATCTTGTCCCTACGGTAGTTACCTTAGATTCCATTACATAGTAACATACTGGTCGACCTAATAAAAGCGTATTAAAAATGTGTTCTTGTCCAGTAAAATATTGATCCTAGCACGCAGCCGACATATCAGCGGCAGGATTATACAAACAAGGGTAATAAATTGGAATAATTTCAGCACGAACACGGAACGGGCACGAAATCGTGCGGCTTCTACGACGGTTTCCATTTCATGCTTTATTTTTACCGACTTCCAAAAAGAAGGAGGTACTATGTTCATCTGTATGTATTTTTTATTCGGCTTGTGTAGTGTCATTATCTCATTTCACAAGCAAAATTGTAGGAGGGCTATTTTAGAATAAGTACCTACACCTGTACAGCGTACCTTCAGAAGCTGTAAGACATCTGATAAACATAGGCCTCCACAATGTATATCAGATCTATTAGGACCGGTAAATATAGTCTGTTCACCTTGTGGATTCACTGCAGGACGTAGGCCTATCCACGAAGGGTGATTGGGCCATATTCACCACGCTGGCCCAGTGCGGGTCGATGAATTCGCATACGCCATCGAATTTATTCTACGGACGTAGGTTGCCTCACGATGTTTTCCTTCACCGAAAAGCCAGTGGTGTGAAATTTCGTGCATAAATTCCAAAGAACTCATTGATACGGGACCGGGATTAGAAGCCATGACCTCACGATTGTAAGGCGAGTGTCACTACCTCTAAGCCACCACGATTTCGACAATACTCTACAGCATACATTTATTGTTCGTAACTGTTCACTGATAAAATGTAGAGTTTGAGTGTGCTCTGGAATATTTATCAAAAATTAAGCTATGGTCCTGTCTAAAGGTAGACTGTCAGTAGAAATATTAAGTACCTATATCCCAAAAACCGAAAGAATTCACGGTATTAGAATTGTGACTAATCTGGGTTTTGGATATTAGGTACTATCTGACCGGAATCTAAATCTTACTCAGTGACTCACTAACCTGGCCTGGGAAAGTAGGTATTAAACGGGCTCAAGTCAATCTGATAGGTCTATGACGTCACCCTGATGACGTCATGAGGCTTTAATGCACTGAGGATATTTTGACAGGGGCGTTGGTGATCGCAACAGACTTCGAATTTATAGTAAAACTAGCTGCGCCCCGCAGTGTTACCCGCGCTAGCCCGAGATAAAATGTAGCTTATGTGTTAATCCAAGGTCTAAGTTACCTTCATACCGAATTTCAACCAAATCAGTTAAGCCGTTTGTGCGTGAAAGATTAACAAACATCCATACTAGGAAGTACTAAATCAAATTAAAAAAACCGAAAATTTGCCAAGTGTCACATAAACTTTTTAATCACTTTATACGAGGAGCAAATAATTAAAATAAATGGTAATTTAAGGTGGTATTTTTAATGTGGGTTGAAATTTTAAATTCTTCAAAATTATTTAAATGTCCAAAACAACTAAACTAGTGGAATTAGGCTTATCTTAGGTATTTAAACTGAAATGATTCAAGAAGCGATTGGTAAAGAACACGTTTAAAGATATAAACCGTTTATTACAGAACCGGGAGCGTATTGCAGCTTCCCAGGAGAACTGCAGGATTAAGTTTATAGAGCACACGTATTTAAACGGTTGAATACGGACTTAATTAAGTTATTATAGTAAAATTATAAGTAGGTATATTTAGAATGAAAAGACTACACTACTAGTATTAGCATGATCGTTGTAAGAAGAAATCGTCAGAATTGTCGTTGTAATCGTCAGAAGTAGGTAAATAATATCTATCGTTCATTTTTAATCTCTAATTTTGTGGAACTACAAATGTTATTGGTGTTCTTTTTAGGATTATTTTTCAATAAAATATGCCGAAACTTTGTGTATTTTTACAAGCTTTTATTAAACTTGCAATGGATGCACATGCAACTTGCATGTATGTGTGTATGTAAGTTCGGGTGAAATTTTGCAAGTTAAATTTGACTAACTTCCCGATTTCTGATTGAACTGAAATTTTGCACGCATATGTATATCACGAGGCAATGCAATAATATCACGTAACAATGCAATAAATTGGCGGATGGAGCTATGGAGCTGATATGATGATAGAGTCAGAAGGTAGCCATAGGAACTCCTGTACTAAACAAGATAGACTCGTCGTGTTTGGGCTCGTTTTACTTGTCTTGGCTAACACTCTGCTGCTACATGATATCCAGGACCTCAAAAGGTTGTATTTAAAAAAATATATTTTTATAATAATTCGACAGTTGAACTGGTCTACATTATATAAGTTTAAACATTACTTAATATACCTATGTCATCTTCATATGTCATCATTTCTTTCTTATTCTTATCTAAAGAAAAAATGCCAAGTCAATGCTATGTAAATAAATTTAGTGATTAAAATTTTGAATTATTTAAATTATAATAATTGAATTTATTAGTTATGTTTTTTACGTTGACATTTTTATTATTTAATTTAATTTAATTAATTTTATTATTTGTATTGAATGGTAGGTACCAATTGTATCCTATTTTATGAAAAATAACAATATTGATGAAATGTATAATTGATAATTAATATAATTGTATACCTAATTGATTTGACATGTAACAATGGTGTTATTAATAAAAATATTGTATTGTATTGTATTATATTGATTTTTTCGATGTGTTCAAATTCGTTTGATCTAAAATCATCATCATTCATTATGATGCAAGTTTAATGACATAACAGAGGACTACAATAAGGTTATATAAAATAGTTATATAAAAGGTTATAGAAGCGAAAAGAACTTATGGTGCTATTTGAGAACTAGCAAAAGGTTCTTACTCCTTTCATAAAGTTACTTACACAACGTTATGAACACCACACACCATGATCACATTACATCTTAAACTCGCTTCGGTTTGCGTTACATTTTCACACATTCTGTTTACTAATATCTTGTTAGGAAACAATACAAACAAGTACTCCGCCAAGCAAATCTGTTCCCTGTTTCTACAGATGTAAGAACAGAAATCTGGTGAAGAGTAAATTGACAATTTGTCCGGAGATTAGGCAAGTTTTGTAATGACGGTGTTAGCCGCAGAATCTACTAAAGCGGAGTGGAGCTAGGTAGACCTGTGTAGAGCGTTGCAGTCTGTAAGCACATTGCACAAAGCTATATTTGTTTAGAGAAAGACGAAACACAGCTCCGCTCCGTTAAAAACTGTCTTATTGTTACCTACTCGGCAAGAATGGGATTTCTGCAGTAGATTTCGGACTACAATGCTTCGCATAGCATTGCTCCACTTCCACTCGTTACTGTTTGTTCCTTCTCATTTAAAATTACTGTAGTGGACTAATGAACTTAACGCTCGTGCTCAATCCATTTTGCACGTCTCGGCTTCTCTCCGATTTTGTGGAGTTTGGACCTTACACGTCGTTTGTGGATTGGACATTCTGATGAGATCGTGTACCTACTTGCAAAGCTGTGCACGTGCAATCCAATTTTACGTTAGTAACAATGCGTTGAAGATACGTACATATGTGTACTATTGTGAACAAAAGTTTAATTATTCATGAATTCATGAAATAATTAGCAAAATTATTAGGCAACATAATGTTTGAAAATCACACACAACTACTGTAATTGGAGCTTTACAAAGTCTAGTGCTGAGCAGGGCCGGGGGCGAGGCTTTACGTAAAACAGTAAGACTTTATTCAATTAGATTGCATTTAACTACACTATGCTAATCAAATATACAATTTGCCTATATTCAAAGTTATTCGTCTTTCCACATAAACCTAATAGGATAAAGAAATAAAATATTGCTTTAGGTAATACCTGCGTACTGCCTTAAATAGAAGATATGCATAATCTTGATGTCCCGTAAGGTTTTATATGAAAAAGCATGCTCAATGCTCATATGTAAGCTTAGAGTCGACTTGAGCAACATTGTAAGATTTATTGCCGGGTGATTACGGCGGATAACGTCGAACAATTTTAACCATTACCGCATAAAGTGAGGTTTACCTTCCATCATTATTTTAATTCCGATTTCCGATATTGCTCTCCAACGACGTGACCGACCGATTCGAGAATTACAATACAGGCTGTTCCTTTGTAAAAATTTAATACGGAGGTACATAAACTACGTAATAATTAAATAGAAACAATTTTTATAATGGAACCAACACTCGAATCACATGTATGAACAACTGTTTCTTAAAAGTTTTGTCGAGAGTAGATAAACTTTTCGTGTATTATTTTGTTCGATCTTAGGGTTGGTTCAGAAGTTAAAGTTATTCATAGTGATAAATACATGGTATCCTCTGATATTAATTGGGAGCACTTTGAAAAGAAACGTTTTCTACGTAGGAATATTCTAAGATATCACTGTTCTCGTCTTTATCACCAACTTTTCCAATGCGACCAACCTTGGATTTAGCGAAAAATATGGCTGTTCTTTACGAGTAAGTATTATGTATACATGTTAAAGGTTATTAAACTTTTTGTAATAGAATCAGCAAATTATTTTGATATTTCAGAGTTAATATCGGAGTCAATGTTGATGTTTAAACTAAAGGCGAGTACGTACATACAATGATATCCTGAATATCCGTCGATTTTAGAAACATCATGTATTAATGTCAGAGTATTTACGCATAATATAATGGCGCCAAGAAGTTGACCTTTTTTGAAGGTTTATTTTTACTGTGTGATTGATGGTGGTCGTAAAATGTAGACCGATTTAAAACGTAAGTACTCGCATAATGAATTTAAATTTTAGGTTGGCAAGTAAAATAATAATGTATGAAATAAAGTTTACTTACTCTTATTTTTTTTTCATATATCTATCCAATTTTAGCTTTTGTTTTATTGATTGTTTCCTCCACTCTGTATGGGCCAATTCACGATATCATTTTTTAATCTTATTTTTATTACGATGTAAGTACTTATTTTTATGTTATTTTTACGCAGTGTTTGTTTGAAGTCGATTGTTTAGCGAATGTCAAAAAAAAGTGTTTAATCTTCAAATCGACGTCGAAAACGATCAAGTTATACGAGTGTGTCTACGCCTAGATGTGTATACAAACGCGCATCTCTAATTCTCCCTTTAAAAACCCATCATTGTGTTTACAGACGTATGTACTATGTAGGCGAGCGGCCTGCGGTCGTCCTTTCCGACGGATAGCCGGCTCGACCACTAATAAAACTCGTTCAGACTACACTTCGACAGTTTTACAAGCGCAAAATTAAAAAGAAGAAAGATTTTACTGAAAAATGTAGCTAAAAACGATCTTAATTACATCGATTCAGAAATAAAAAAAAACGCATCAAAATCGGTCTATTTCATCATTCATGTCCAAATACATTCGTCAAACATGATAACCACTATTTTTGGTGATCATTTTATTACATGGCTGTAGAGATCGGTGGTATGTAAAGACTACACTTTCTTAGATTTTTGTCAGTATTATACAGCGCTCACCATTGGTCTGTCATTTTTAAGGTGCTAGTTGGAACCAAGCTGCTAACTGCAATTGCCGACAGCACGTGCAGCGGCTGATGCAAAGTAGTAGTGCAACTGCGGCTGACTTCATTTGTTTTGGCCACAGTTGCACTTATACTTAAAGCTGTTGTCGCCCACTTGGGCGAGAGCAGAAGGCGGCTGAGCCCTAAGATTAGGTTAGGGTGACTAGCGCAAGGGCACCTGAGAAGCTACGGACCTCGGCTTGGGCTGTCACCCGGCGGGGAAGATCAGACTTGCCCGGGCACCCCGGAAGGGGTGTGCCCTGTGGCCCTAATGGGTTGAGCTGTTTGACTATTTGGAGAGAATCTAACCGATCTCCTGACAAATCCTGAGAGTCCTCGACCTCGCCGGGGCGGGGTCGGTGTATGTCGGTGTGCCTTTGGTAACCGTCGCCTGCACGTGCTGTCGGTAGTTGCAATTGGCAGCTTGATTCCACATGGCACCTTTACATCTTTGCACCCTCTGGACATCTTGTTAGTTGCGCTTCATTTACGCTAAGTATCATTTGTATATTTCGTCTCATTTTATTTTTCTTTCGAAGTGTCTGGGATGCAGAGTAACGTAGTCTGAAAGGTCCCTTGCCCAGCCTCCGTCATGTCGGGTAATTGATGACTATGTGGGATCGCGAGAGCGGGATCGAGGTTCGTTAGTAACACCCTTTTCGGAGCCGTGTTTTAACTCAGGAAAAGGGTTTAATGGTTTGTCTTATCTTTACAGATAATAATGTACTACTGCGAAAAGACGTGCTGAAGAAATGTTTATGGTATGTGATCCAAAGTTTTAAGTAGAAAATAAAGTAAGCTGATAGTGGAATTTCGAATTTCGCTAAATCTTACTCGTTGAGATCTGTACATTATAAAGCGAAACCTTAAATTTAAACAATATAATTATATTAATATATCTTCGAAAAACTACGCTATGAGCTATATGTGAATGTGAACAAGAAAATTTAAAAAGAAACTTTTTAAGAACAAGCTTTTACTGAACAAGTACTTGCCAAAACGAATTAATCAAGCCGGAACTCGATGGGTTTGCGTCGTTTTGTTACATAACTCTGTAGGACCTAGGACCACCTTTCAGCTCCATTATCAGACCCTGGTTACCATTGAAAGACAAACTACCCGTCAAAATGATTCAAATGAGTCCAAACTCGATGAGGTTGTGTCGTTTCATTGCAAAGTTTCTTTGATCAACTTCCAGCTCCATCATCAGATCAGCACCATGTCATAATAATATTGCATTGTCACAAAATTTACACATGTATGCAAAATTTCAGTTCAATCGGAAACCGGGAAGTGGATCAGATTTAACTTGCAAGATTTGATTACAGACCGACAGACAGACAACGGGACAGGTGAAACTAAATAAAAGCTTGAAAAATATTCTTTAAATTACATTGTAGAGACGCACATTACACGTAAAGATACATACGGGAAATGCGTGTGCATTGCAATGCAGCGTGTTTAATTCCAAGGAATTTCTTCCGTTTGCTTACAGCTAGTACCGTTATTATAAAGTCCATTACCTTGATTACGAATGTTATAAACAGTCCTTAGGGCTAACAGGGTTCCCGCACGCGATCGCATCATTAGCAGGCGAGCCAGCAGTAAGCCAGCAGTTCTGTTGCTGTAATGAAGCTGAGAGCTCGTGCACTATGGTGATTAGATAAATAAAAGCAAATAGTAAGTAAAAGTCAGCCAGTAAGTATAGCTTGTTTTATTCTATAGTTAAAGTTCTAGACACTTTTCTAATTCTACGGGACGTATCACGCATCAGATTATGAGATAGTTAAATATGCTTAAATCACGAAAATTTATAGATAGCTATGCTAGACTCCATCAAAACGGAACGTTGTACTCCTACTAGGTTAGCATACGACCATGAAAAGAGTTTTGTCGCCGTGTGAAAAAGTGACAGATATATACTTCACAATAACTATGTCTCGTTCTGACACGTCGAGAGAATTATTTCGTGGTCAGTTTGCTAGCCCGGATAGAGTCCTCTGCATAAATGCCATATTTGCTTAGCAGAGTACACTATCAACTCTGATCACGATTGTATTTTGTTTCTCGCTAAACGAATATGATATTTATTCAAAATTCAAAAATATTTACTGTGGACAATATTGACAACAATTATTAACTTAAACACTATGTTAGTACTAATTCTAAAACAATTCACGCAAAATAAGGAAATACTACAATTGGTGCATTTAGTATGAGATAACTTTGTACACACAAACTATAGCAGTTCCATGTGCCATTGTGGTTATACATTTTCGTAAAGCAACTCTGGTGGAAACTAGACAGAACTAACAAAAATGTATGGAAAAAATTATGAAAACGACAAAATCTTTTGTATACATACAAATTCATACAAAACCTTCTGAACAGTTCGCTCTTTTTCCATTTCCATCAGCTCAGTTCTATGTTAGAGTCTCAGTCTTAACAATAATAATAAATAAATAAAAAATCTTCATTTTTTCCATACATTAATATACGTTACAAATCAAATGTGTCTAAGTGTTAGGTATATAAGTTTAGCATACAAAAGTTTATTATGTATTTTTATTTAGTTAGTGTTTCTTAATTCATGTATCCCTTTAGGGTAAAAGCCTCCTCCATCCCGTCCCAACTCTCTCTGTCTTGAGCAGTCGTCATCCAGTTCGTAGTCTGCCTTGGTTTCGTTTTCCCACTGGGCTACAATAATAATAACGAATACTAGGGTCATTCTTTGGGACAGGGTTTTCAAGCGGCTTTACTTAAAAATAATATAAATCATAAAGTCAGCGAGCCAGTTTTTTTTCGAGCAAAGCTTAAAACCTCTCTGAACTGGGACACTGATTATAATTCAATTATCTTTATAAATAAATATGATAAAAAAATGAAATACCCCCATTCTTTGATTTTCGTGGAGTGTCCCAATCCCCGATCTGATCACTTAGCCAATTATATATTTTAAACTATACGCTACATGGTTACAAAAAAAATACCACTAAGCCCTAAGAAGTTTAAAGTGCTATAAAAAATTAAACCATAGTTCTGAAAGAACTACATTGCCTACAAAAAAATTAAATGTAACTGTCCCGAGGTAGTTACTGATTTGCGTGGATTTTTATAATTGCACTAGCATATCTCTAAATTTGCGGCCTGATGTTGCATGATCCTAATTCAAGTTACAACTAGTCGCGCTCCGACTGCCGGGTAGAGTACTTAAGTGATGGTGCGTCGAGTTTTAAAAAAATAGAGGTAAGAACCTTGTTGCTTGGGTTTGGTTTCTCAAAACTTTGATTTGCGTGGTACAATTATCTCCGATGTCTGTGAATTTATTTATTTAGTAAAATATTGTAGCGAACAAATATGAAGTTACGTAACTTATATTCAAAACACAGTTTATTTGTTTAAAAAGTTTTTATGTAAATAAACCCTTTAGGATTTATTTTGACTTTCGTGGTCGTGATCTGCGTGGTTTACGTGGTAGTTTTGACCCACGCAAATCAATTTTTGCCCATCCATCCATCCATCAGCCAAAGGACGTCCACTGCTGGACATAGGCCTCCCCTATGGATCTCCAATAAGACCGGTTGGAAGCGGCTTGCATCCAGCGCGATCCTGCGGTCTTAATGAGGTCATCCGTCCACTTTGTGGGTGGACTACGCTGCGCTTGCCGGTACGTGGTCTCCACTCGAGAACTTTTGGACTCCACCGGTCATCAGTCCTCCGCGCTATGTGCCCTGCCCATTGCCATTTCAACTTGCTGATCCGTTGGGCTATGTCGGTAACTTTGGTTCTTCTACGGATCTCCTCATTCCTGATTCGATCCCGCAGAGAGACTTTGAGCATAGCTCTCTCCATAGCTCGTTGGGCTACTTGGAGCTTACTAATAAGGCCCATAGTGACAGACCACGTTTCTGTGCCATAAGTCATCACTGGCAACACACACTGGTCGAAAACTTTCGACTTGAGGCACTGAGGTATGTCGGACGAGAAGACGTTACTCAATTTTCCAAACGCTGCCCATCCGAGTTAGATTCGGCGATTGGCTTCTTTGTTGAAGTCGGACCTACCTAACTGGACTACTTATCCTAGGTAGACGTACGAGTCAACGACTTCAAGAACCGAGTTTCCAACAGAAATCGGGGTGAGTAAAACATGGGAATTAGACATGACTTTCGTCTTGTCCATGTTTATCTTAAGACCCACCTGTTGAGAAACCCGATTGAGGCCTTCGAGCATTGTGCTGAGCTCTTCCATCGATTTTGCCATGACTACTATATCGTCGGCAAACCGAAGGTGAGTGAGGTATTCGCCATTGATATCGATGCCGAATCCTTTCCATTCCAGGAGCTTGAAGGCGTTCTCCAAAGTAGTCGTAAACAGTTTTGGAAAAATTACGTCTCCCTGTCTTACGCCTATTTTTAAAGGGATCGCCTTGGAGCTCTCTTCCTGTACTCGGACCGACATAGTGGCGTTATTATACAACCACTTCAACACTTCGATGTACCGATAGTCAATACGGCATCGTTGGAGAGACTCGTGCACAGTCCATGTCTCGACCGAATCAAAGGCTTTTTCATAGTCCACAAATGCTAAGCAATGTGGCAGATTATACTCTTCGGTCTTCTGTATAACCTGCCGCAGCGTATGAATGTGGTTCATGGTGCGAAAGCCTTTTCGGATATCGGCTTGTTCGCAAGGCTGAAAGTCATCAAGCCTGCGCTCGACACGGTTCATAATGACCCTTGAAAACAGCTTATAAACATGGCTCAGAAGTGAGATGGGTCTGTATTTCTTCAATACGGTGTAGTCACTTTTCTTGAAAAAAAAAACAACACCACCACGCTTCTTTTCCATGCTTCTGGCGTGATGCCCTCGAGGACGACGGTGTTAAAAAGCTTCTGGAGGACTTTTAGTACCGGTGTTCCACCCGCTCTCAGCAGCTCTGATGTGATACCGTCATCACCCGGCGCCTTGTTGTTCTTAAGCTGATTCAGGGCCATTCTAATCTCGTACAGGCTGATGTCCGGGATGTCTTGCTAAATTGCCCCACTCTCAGCTCATCATCGCTTCTTTTGTCCAACTTTGCGTTGAAATCCCCCATAACAACAGTAAAGTGGGTCTTAGATGTATGTATGGCCTGAATTACGTCTTCATACATAGTCCACTTCGTCATCTGGGTGTGACGAGGTCGGTGCGTATACCACAATGACCTTCAGCGAACACCTCTTGGAAATTCTGAGTATTGGATATACAACCCTGCTCGACACACTTTCGATGGTGATAACATTGTTAGCGAGGGACTTGTGAACGAGAAAACCGACACCACTTTGGGACCACTGGTCACCTTCCCGGTAGTAAATCAGGTTGCCGGATTTCAGAGTTATCGTGTCCTCCGCCTCTCTACGGACTTCTCTCTACGGGCTATTTCGAGTCATTTTGGGCCCGCAATTTTTTTAACGTCGTCTTCCCATCTTGTGTAGGATATTCCTTTGTAGCGCTTACCTGGTGGTCTATACCAAGTCGTCAGTTTTGGTCCATCTGCGATCTACCAGGCACGCTACATGCCCGGCCCATTTTCATTTTAATTTTTAAGCGTGGGATAGAGCATCTATTGCTTTGGTCTTGGATGTTATTTTCAAATGTCTTATCTTTTGTATTTTTTTTATGTTTAACATGCTGCGCTCCATTCCTCTTTGGCAAGTAGTTAATTTATTTTTAACTTTGTTGGTAAACTTCCATGTTTAGCATGCATATGTGAGACAAGAGATAATACACGAGTCCATGACTTATTTTTGAGCTTTATAGGCATATCGCTTTTAAATATTTCTTTATACCTTCAATAACTGTTCCATGTTCTATTGACTCTTCTCTCTATTTCCAGCTCATTATTATTTCTGTTGAATCCGACTTGTTTTCCCAAATAAATGTATTGCTCTACGTATTCAGCTATATGATTTCCAACAATTATGCTTGACTTGGTGTGATTTGACATAACCTTTGTCTTCGAAATATTCATTTGTAGGCCTACTTTCATGCTAGCATCATGTTTCAATCATATAATGTAGTTAGTTACTTGACTCTGATAGCAACACTAAATCATGAGCAAATCTTAAGTGATTGAAATATTTGCCTTGAATATACAATCCTTGTTTTTTCCAGTCTAATAGATTCTAATATAGACAGACTCTCTTCATGGACAGCAACAGAGAAAGATTCGGAATAAGCTTTTGCCAAGTCAGGGCCCGGAAACGCGTCCGCTTGTCACCAGGACTAGCATGTCTTCTTAACGGGAGCACCGCCAAAGTAACAATGAAGCGGAAATCCTACGACGCTATGCCAGTGTGTGAGGCAGGCGGCCACCAATTCCGACTGGTGGTCCAACAAAACGATTGCACTAGTCGAGTGGGGCGTCCAGTCACCTTTCACGCAGGCTAGATCATTGCTTGAACATCTTAGCATACAAGGAGACAGTCCCCGGGTGATAAGCGTGGATGCGATGGTGGTTGAATGATTAAAAGCTGAAGCCGTAGACCGGCTGGGTTGTATCAAAGCCTCTGAACACCACGAGGTTGTCGTATATGAGGACAGAGGAGAAAATCTGAGTTTTCTGAAGTCCCCAAGTAACGACCCTAATAATGCAACAGACAGCTGGGGCCATCCCATTCCAAGTTCAGCCACCCTATCTGGTTCAGAAAGAGCAGAGCTTAAAGCAGCTTCTGAAGGAACTGTATTCCGCCCAAGTGGTAACAGTGGCACTATATCAGGTTTTTTCAGTGCTGCAGCGCAGAGTTTGTTCCGATTCACACCCAAAATTCCACCTCCACAGACAGCGGTGACCTCGAGAGTGGTTTCACAACCTCAGGTAACCCGAACGAGAGCCGACATGGGACAGGTCGATTCGCCCCGTTATATCTTGACCTCGGCCCCGCGAGACCACGCAAGAAACGCCTTTATCGAATACCTGGCCTTATTGAGAGCGACAAAACTTGTCAATCTCAAGAACTGCGACAACATTCTGGAGTTCTTTAGGCTAGGCGGTCCGGTAAGTGAGAGTCTACTAAAATCGAGACTCGAAGAGGCAGAAGCAGCCATATACAATAACGTCACTTCCCAAGTCATCAGAGGGACCATGAAAGGACAGCATATGGCAGCTTACAGTGCAGAAAGTGGTTTCGTGGAGCTGAATGAGAGAGAGACGGAACGAATAGGAAGACCGAAATACGCGATACCATCGAACGACCCAATTGTAGTCACCGCCAAGTGCACCAAGATAATGCTGGACGACAGAATCCTTGAGATGGCTAAAACCATTGAAAGAGGCTCGGACGTCGAGGCAGGCTGGGAAAACTGGGTGGTACCAAAGATACAATGGGTCAACGGGGTACCAGGTTGTGGCAAGACAACATGGGTGATTCGACACTTTGATGTGGACAGGGACGCTATCATCACTACAACAACAGAGGCAGCAAAAGACTTGAGAGAAAAGCTATCGCACAGAATAGGAGATTTGGTAAAATCCAGAGTGCGAACCATGGCTTCATCCCTCGTCAATGGTTTTGGAAAAGAGAGCTTCAGCCGCCTTTTGGTGGATGAAGCTCTAATGAACCACTTCGGAGCCATAATAATGGCTGCAAGGCTGTCTGGTGCTAGCGATCTTGTCCTCATTGGAGATGTCAATCAGCTGCCTTATATCGACAGAGAAAATCTCTTCGAGATGAGGTACCATCGCCCGACCCTGGTTGCAAACATTACCCAGGAGTTGCTCTGCACACATAGAAACCCAATGGATGTCGCGTATGCGTTGAGGGAAATATACTCAGGTATATATTCCTCAGCTCCCCGTATTAGGTCTCTTGAGCAGAAAAGGTTCAAGGGGGCTCAAATATCCAAAACCCTCTCCAACACCCTTTTCTTAGTGCATACACAGGAAGAAAAGGAGATCCTCACCAGCCAGGGTTATGGAGAGGGCGCAGGATCACGTACCCTTACCATCCACGAAGCTCAGGGACTAACGTACGAGTCGGTAATCGCCATCAAAACTAAGCCTGGAATGAAGCTACACCAGAGCGTGTCACACGCTGTCGTTGCATTATCACGGCACACTGGAACTTTCATTTACTACGCCGACGACATCGAAGATGATGCCATAAGCCGATTCGTGCGGCGAGCATCCTCCGCGTCATTGAGGGCCATCAAAGAGTACAACCTGCAGATGGCCATCAGAGATCGGAACGAGGCGGTAATGGAGGCTCTGGGCCGGGAGGAGGCTACAGAGTTGTTATAGAAGGACATGGGAGTGATCACAAGCAGAATTGAAACCACCGAGTAACACAGAGTCGTAGCCTCGGACTCTGCGAATGATCGCTTTCACAAAATAAATCATAGCAAGTGTGTAATATCTAGAGTTTAGCATTGCGTGCATGCCTTGAGCATTCATTCTCGCCATCGATGGCTCCTTCTTGCGGCGGCGTCGTGTGTCGGGTCGTTCTCTTCCCTAAAATATGGTCGAGGAGAGCGATGGCTGGCACATACGTCACACTTGTGATCGGGTGCTGCATGCGGGTCGCCGGTCTGCTTGTGGCATTCACGCAATGCACCGAAACTACTAACTTAGGCTAAAATTTAAACTAACCCATCTCTATTGTAGGTACTAACTCTTGTTGTACAGTAAAATCGAATAATTGAATATTTTAGTAAACAAAAGGCACAGACCCTGGTGTCTGTGGTTTGTAATTTCCCAATAAAAAAAAAAAAAAATATATAGACAGAAAAATTCTCGAAGAGAGCGGGTCACGTTGTCTTACACCTCTACCAATAGGGAAACTTGGGCCAATGGTTTCGAGCTTAACTCTACCGGTGCTCTTTCCGTATATTTGTTTTAATACATCTATGTACTGAATTTCCACATTTTGAGCTTCCAGAGTTTCCCATATACTTTGGTGTGAAAATGCATCAAATAGGTTGTTGTTGTTCCAACGTAGGTCTAACTCGTACTGTTACAAACCAAAAATTAATTGCTTCTCCAAAAGCATTAATAAAAGAATTTGATAAGCAGCTGATTCCCTACATGAATCACGTTTCAAATATAATATCACAGCACAGACACATCAAACAAATAAAATACAATCTGAAACAAGACGAATGCATAATCCATTGCAACTTTAGCGAGAATCACAATGCAAAATATTCAAGAGAAATCCAAGCCGTTCACTTTAGAGGTAGTAAAAATAGCTGACTCTGCACACTGTAGTTTTATACTACAAAAAAGATGGCAAAATGATAACGACACCTTTTTACACAGTAAGCAAATCACTGCGACATGATGCACTTGCTATTGCAAGTGCATCATGTCGCAGCATGGGAGCATCTTCAGCCTATCCCAAAATTTTTGGAAGATAAAACGCCACAAGTTGATGCTCTTTACTTTGTATCCAATTTCTTTCTGTACAATACAGAGATGAAACTTTGATTATCTAGCTTATACGTCAGAATAACATATAGGCTATAATTTATAAAGATATTGCGGGAAACGAAGTTCGCCGGGTCAGCTAGTAATAAATAATGTTGGACTGATTCTACTAAATACGGTGTCTGCCTTAGTAACCTACCTATATTTTTGTTATTTTTTTAAATCTTTTTTTAATTTGTGTATTTTTGTAATTTCTTTGACAAATAATAAATAATGTTGGTCTGATACTACTAAAAACGTTTTCTGCCTTAGTGACTTACCAATTTTTTACTTTATCATAACATAATAACTTTTTTTCAATATGAAGGAACAGTAAGTAAGTCATCTGAGAAAGTCAAATTAAAATTATCATTTTCGTGGGGTGTTTTATGATTTGCGTGGCCTCCATTTTTTTAACCCCGATTATCTCTGTAAGTATTTGGCTCTTTGAGGTGCCTCTTCTATAAAACATATTAATTTTACATATCTTTTTAGATTCTGGCAAGAAATTGAAAAAAAAATTGAATTTGAAAATTGCCACGAAAATCACCAAAGAACGACTTACTCGAAGAATCACCCACTAAATTCATTAAAATAATAATCATTCAGAGTCCACAACGTAAAAAATATCTTCGCTCCATTTTATGGCAAAATATAGCGAAATATTACAAACCATTAACCGAACGCAAAGTGACACGGCCGTAAAAAGCTGAGAGCTAATGGAAACCAGAATACGACGGGATAAAACAGACACAGACAAGAATCGGAGATCAACGAGCAATTAGCCTAATAACTGAGTTTACGGTGTAAAAGAAATATAGCAATATGTCTTTATAATAAAATAAAAAAATGTTGATTACGTACACATATCTGAAAAACTACCAAACACTGTTCTCTGTTTTGTGTACCAAACCGATTTCGATGAACCTTGCACTTATTGCGTAAGTGAAGTCAATTTAGGCTGATAAAAATATTCTACAAGTATCATAATAAAAAAGATTCTACAAGTATCGACATGTAGGTGCAACTGTTGTATTTAGACTTCCCGAGTAGATTTTTTAGTTGGACCGGCTTTTAGCTGCTTGCATGCAAATTAATTCAGCAGTTCTTAGCAGATCCAACTTTTACCTAGTGCATTAATAGTAAAAAAAGGCCCATATCGCGAATTAGTCTTAAAGCGATCTTGTCATATCTGCTGCCTAGTCAAATAGAGATGTAGTCGTAAAGCTCCTAACCCGTAAGTTTTGATAAAAAAACAAAAAATATTGCACACGTATTTTTTCTTTTCTCAATCAATCAATAAATAACAAAGATAAACAAAAAAATTCAAAAGTTTGGGCGTGAGGGCTCGTGACGTCACTAGCGCGTCGTAGTTTATACATGTGTAGTGCACTCGTGACGTCACGCGAATCTTTAACGGGCTATATCTTCATCAATTTTTGTTAATTTGACGAAAGTAAAAATACGTCTCTATTTTTTTTTGTTTTTCTATCTGACGGACTAATTATATTTTTTTGGCAAGCCTATTCGGCTTAAATACGCAGATTTTTTTATTCCTTGATCTAAAATATGAAAATAACCGTCATACAATCCTTATCAAACCCGGAAAATGCGACCGGATTATGTAAATCTGTACCAAAAAGCCTTGTAAAATTTGGTTTTAAAATGTTCAATCAGTCTTTGTCTCCCCATTGGTACTCCCTGACAAAGAATTGTTTCCAATGACAAAAATACCCCATCAATGGCGTGCTCAAAAATGCCCAATTAAGGCATAAAGTCTCTCCAAAACCAATTTTTATTCAATAAACCAACGTTGTCTTTGTGAAATCAGTTACGAATATAATCGGTACAGCGGATTCATATTCGATTATTATCGATTCTTTTCATCGAGGGCTTTACTCGATTAATTTTGGTTCATTTGAATTTTGTTCTCTATAGCCAATACAGAACGGATATTATGGAGTATTCATATTGATTACTCATTGAATAGAGATAGACTTGTGATTCAGCTATAATAATACGATGTAGTACTACCAACCAAACAATAAATTGTTGTATTGTACTATCGATTTAGAATTTTATTGTTCCATCTATATCTAAAGTATTAAAAAAATACTTAGTTAATACGACGATTTTTAATTACTGTAATAAGTACTCTATAAATAAATATAATTAGCGATTATGGTTCACACACTAGTTATTAAATCATTCATCTCGTGTCAATGGCTAGATTTTTTTTTATGACACTAGTTATATATTTAAATAAACCTAATTTGGACTACGGACATGGCGGCATAAGAAAAAAAATATTTACATAAATCCTTGGTTACATTTAATTTTATAACAATATTATTATTATTTTATAATGTTTCACACCAAGATAAAAAATAAATTATCATTTAATTAGTAGCTAACCTAGTGTAACAAACGGCGGCCTTATCACTGTAAGCGATTTCTTCTAGGCAACTTCTGCTCTGAAAGGATACTGTAACGAAAACTGGACAGGGAGCAAAAGAAGACATGGTCAAAAGATTTTACATTATTTATTCACGAGAACCTAAGAGAGACTACTCGAAGACAGGACCTAGTCGTAGCGTACTTTATAATAAAAAGTTTAAAGAAAATCACCTTCACAAAGAGTTTCATCGTTTCATAGCGGAATGATTTCATAGAAAATGTTAAACTGAGAAACGAGCACAAAGCATAATGAGATCTTGCTCTCAGACGCGCTGCCGCTATCTTATTAATGAAATGTAAAGTTCACGGGTTTTTCTAACGTAATTGGAAGTTTTTATTCTCTGTTTCTCCTTAAATAAACACAGATATTATCTTGCATAAGTAAAATAGAGATACATACTATTACAGTAAGCCCGATTACAGAGGCGCCAGCGTAACTAACTTAGCTAAATACCATAGTTCTGTTTCTTTTTCACTTTAGACATTCGATAGAGAGAACGCTTTTTACGCTGCTATTTAATTTACGCTGGCGCCTCTGTAATCGGGCTTATATTGTAATTATGTATTCTAAAGTTGTAATAATCGTATTTAAGTATTATGAAATAAATCTTTGAAATCTTTGAAATAAATCTTTGAAAATCATTAGTATACTAAAACAAGGAATGGAATTAACCGTTTAACATAAAATATAATTGATTGTATCACTATTGTGAGGATTATTTTGGAATAACATGTTTGAAAACTCTACTAAGTATTTGCCGATTATGATTTATTACATGAAAAAAATGCATAGAGAGAATACAAGAAGAACAAAAATACAGAAAAGTAAGTAAGTTCGTATAGGCCTGGCGGCTAGCCCTGACGTCAGAGGCCTTAAGGTGGCCTAAAATACTGAAAAAACCTAAAGAGAACAATTGACATAATAAAATAATATAAAGTGTAACCAAGGACAAAAAGAGAGCCTTTAAAAGAGTGTTAAATGTTTAAATAAGATATAATTGAAATTTTTGAGCATTAACGAGTACAACGTCAGAGCATGTTTAGTTCTTCAATTAAGCTTTCAGATACAATACTTACTAATGGAGCCGGACATGAACTCCTGGACACAGCCTGACACAGGGCCAGTTTATAAAGAAAGACGACGCGATTAGTTACTTTAACCGCTTAGCCGATTGTATATAACCTCCGTGGCTCAGTCACTATTATGCCACTACTAGCGACCCGCCCCGGCTTCGAACAGGTGTACTTATTATACATATAAACCTTCCTCTTAAATCACTCTATCTATTAAAAAAACCGCATCAAAATCCATTGCGCAGTTTTAAAGATATAAGCATACATGGCGACAGACAGCGGAAAGCGACTCTGTTTTATATTATGTAGTGATTAGCGGTAGCATACTGCGGAGTGGTGGTAAGAAACTAATGTACTAAAATACACGAATAACACCACGACGTCTACGACGCGACTTCCCGCTGGTTAACCAAGCGCTTGAAGCAAGCAAGAGCTACAACCGCTGCTGCTAAAGCCCGAAGTCGTGGCCCAGCGGTTATAAGCAGGCAGACGGACGGACATGACGATTTTAAACAGTCTTTATTTTAGTACGGAATCCTAAAACACAGGTTATGTACATCAGCGCATTAGTCTACATAAAAGCTATGGTAATCAAGTTGAAAAAATAAGAATAATTTATTTTTCCAGAAATATTTTTGACAATTATTTTTTTGAATCCATTGGCCCCGAACTAGTATACACTGTATGATGGAGCCAATGGCTTCTTTCGCTTGAACAAAGAATGCTTGCATTAAAGTCGTGAGGACGTAGGTTGCGGGTTTAGTTTGGTACCAATGAGTTCTTTGGAATGTACAATGCGTACGGATTTTCACACTACTGGCTTTTCGTTGACGGAAAACACCGCGAGAAAACCGTAAAACGTTTGTAAAAGAAATTCGACGGCGGTGTATGTTTGTAAATTCGCTAACTCGTACTAGGCAGCGTGGTGCTATGGCCCAATTGCTCATTGTTGGTAAGCTTATGATCAGCAGTGAAATATTAAAAAAGGTCGGTATAATACAGTAAAATAAGTAGTAATACCGTGAAATAGCTACACAAAAAAGTATAAAATTGGTGAAAACATTCTCCTAAACCTATTAGAGAAAGCGTAGAAGCCTATTCTTTGTTTCTTTAAAATGAGTTATATTGTTAGGCATGAAAATAAAAGTTCGCCGCCTTATCACAATAGACTTAAGCAATAAACACGCCCTAAACACTGTCTAACCGAGCTATTTGTACTGTTAAACATTGCCTAAAGCGTGCGTAAAACTTTTGTGGTAAGACGGTCGGTGTCGTATATTGCTCGACTTAGTGAGTCTTTAATAAAGAGCGGTCACTATAAATCGTCGCGAGTACTGCAACGCTTCGCTTCTCGATCTAAAGTGACCCTAAAGCGTTTCAAGCGAGATCTAGGAAATGCAGCGACCTAAGTATTTAAATAGTCTGCTTTGGCTTTCTAATGGATTTCATTATCGGGTGTCTGGATTGCAGACGGGTTGGTCATAAAGCAGACAGGATGGTTACTGCTAAATATTTATACTCGTAACATCTGCGGATTTAAGGCTGTATTTAGAAAGTTTACTGGAACGATCCATTTAGAACAAAAATTCAGGGATGTAGAACATTACGAAGAAAAGTTATATCTCTTTTCGTTCATACTTATGTCAGGGTTTTTATAGAGGTTACAGGCAAGTAAGTTTCAAGTGTGGAGGTTACAGGATATAAAGGCTTTTCTAAAACTTTGTGGGAGATTTTACTTTGTAAGTAAGATGCTTTGGGATAGTTCCGGATTGTTTCTTGGCTAGTTGGAAAACGATTTCAATAGCGATTTTGTTTGATATATTATATAAGTCCTTTGTTAGGGTTCAGTACCTGAAACTGAAAAAACGGAACCCTTATAGGATCACTTAGTTGTCCGTGTGTCCGTCTGTGTGTATGTCAAGATTCTTTATCTCGGGAACGCGTAAAGATATCGAGTTGAAATTTAAACTGTAATGTATATATATGGTCTCTTGCAGTTGTGTAAAAAAAACTTCTCATTTATCGTTTAAAAAAGTTAGAGCCGTTTATGTCGTAAAAGCCGCATATTTCGACACTCACAAAAATCAAGACCTACAGGGTACTTCCAGTTGACATAGAACTATAAAATTTGGCGAGAAGCATTGTCTCAGAGTACACATATAGGAATAAATCTGAAAACTGTACATTTTTATTTAAATCACAATAAATAGGGCCTCAAAATTCACAAAATATGGGTTAAAAATTCAAAGGGAGTAAATCGTATCATGTAAGGTCTATAAAAGAACTTCATTAGCACATGCTAAAACAGGATTTTAATTATTTTAACAATGTGTAATTTTCGATGTATGACGAAAACAGTGAAAAAAACTGTTTTGTCGATGGTTATAGTATAGAGATTTTAACAACTTACTTCCCAATTTTGTGAAATTTTCTGGATTTGTACGGAACCCTCGATGTGCGAGCCTGACTCGCACTTGTCCGGTTTTTTTTAAATATCATACTTATGCTCGTTTGTTAAAACAATACAATAGGTACTGTAAATTACCCTAAATCCTGTGATATGTGAGACTTGTGATAAAAAATAAATAACTGTATAATAAATAAAAGGCTTTGTCAGGAAAACGGTTAACGTTTCTACTGCCGTTTAATAAATACAAATATGTACCAAGCTTTGTGTTGTTAATAAAATCTAAATCTATTGCCATGTCTCTATTAACCTCATTATTTGTAACAACGCAAACAAACTTATTGCGTATCGGAATCGAATTGAACAGCCTCGAATGTAACAAATATCATTTATGTACCAAGGAAAGATATCTTCACGAGTACTCGATAATCCGTTGTGGCCTTGTGGAGGTACGTTTGGATTAACTAGGGTGAGGAATGCGTCCAATCTCTGAGGATCGCCATACTTAATATCACTATTAGAACTTAATTATATACTGAACATCTGTGGCTTAGTCCATCTTAGTTTTAAATGGGCTCACTAGTTATTGGTTTAATAGTATTTCTACGGGTGATATAATCTAATTTAAATTCAAATTTTATGATATTCCAACTCTAAGGTTGTCTGAATATTTGACCCCTGTTTCAACACGCCAAGGCGCGATGTACTTATCATACAAAATATGATATTATGTTCTTAACGGATTCTTTGATTTGTATTGCTTATTTATGTCATGCTAATTATGCATCTCTTCTGTGATCTATTGCATACACACCGTACAAAGCTTTTTTAATCCTTACTTCTTTACTTAATTTTAATTAATCCGAAAGTGTATTTATTGATTTGTTTGTAATTCTTTCACGTAGCAACGGAGGGGTGGATCGACTTGGGTCTTGACTTAAATAGAGTTAAAAGCGAGGTTAACATTGCGCGGGTGAAATAGAAGCAAAAGCTAGTAAGATTATAAGGGACAAAGCAATATGCAAAGTTCGGTCTGTACTCTACTTCATACTACACTACTACTACATAGAAAGCAAATGGATCATCCACAGACCCTTGAAGGTCTAAAGATAATCCAAGTGCTCAAGCCCACTGCCAGTTGGCAGCGTGCCCAGCATGCTGGCAGCATTGCCACGCTGAATGGCAATGCTGAGCCAAATAAACACCAGCATTTTGGTCACGCGTCGCGTCCACCAGACGCTCAGAAAAACTTATACTCTACTAGACTTAAGACTCTACTTCATTATAAACACCAATCAAGAGTATAGAATTATGATATACACGTGTCACGTAAAATTGCTCGTGAAGATTGCGACTAATGGTAAGGAGTGGAAAGTCCGTTATGTCACGAGAGTGCGATTATAGTAACTCTGCGAGGTCGAACCGTCGGGAAACTTTATTGAAATATCAATTTATTTGCAATTGGATTACTCAAGTACCGTTTCAATTATGTAGATTGTCTGGGCAGTTATCTCGGTCTTGTTTCTAGATCTAGAACCTTTATAAAGGCTTTTCCTCTGGACGTCGAATATATTCTATCTAGCTAAAATGATCTAGAAATTTTACGTATAGACATATTCTATTATATCATTGTGTTCATTATTGTGATAAACTTTTACTATTGTGCCGATAGTAAAATTGACAAACACTGGCTGTTCCTAAGATTTAGTCAAACTGAAAAAAAAGGTATTTTGGTTTTACATCGCTATTCCAGATTTAGCCCTATGATAATAAACAATGCTCTCAATGTTGAATATGATGATTCTAGAGTAAAGTACCCAACCTACCTAATATGTACACACAGGCTTTAAGCATCAACACACTTATTTGTTGACTGTTGTTTACATTTCAAGCTCCTGGTGTTATGTTGATTCCAAAAATCAGTGTTTCTGGTAATACCTAAATACTGTAATTTCAGTAATTGAATACTAATTGTTTCCCACAAGTAATTAGCCAGTATTTACATAAAATTGTCGTAATTTTAGCTCATTATTCCACTAATAAGCCAATGTTAAGTCGATATTGTAGGAATTCAGTAAAAATCGTGCGGTAATCGTTAACGGTTTCGGCGAATTAAAAAATTGAACTCGAGTTTTTTGTGTCGGTTGGGCGCTGCCTTGCATTTTGTGTAAAGTGACCACTTTAGTTTCGTCGTGTGGACTTTACTTACTGGTTTGCAAATACTTATATGAAACAGTAAAAATTCTCTACGTGTTTTTTGTCCCACATCAGGTTTGGAGACCATGCGATTCCTAACTATGTTGCGGAAGTGTGCGCAAGCGTTCCCGCAATACCGACGCAGATGCGCAGAGCAGGAACATCCCAGGGTTTTTAGTGGGTACACCGCCTCAGATGGGTCCCACATAACCACCCAGCCTCCCCCGGGGTGGGGTGGTATCTATAAAAGATTTTCCCTAGGAGAAAAAAGAGTTCAATTAATGCATTTATTGTATTGTGAAATGTATTTATGACCCTGACTCAAATACAAGAGTATTCTAAGCTGGACATGCGTGTATGCATCGTGTCCTGAGTTTGATGCTATTTATATTTATTGCAATCGAGATGCTTAGCTATAATTCTATACAATCTGTGGCTAGATTTTTTTTATGTTTCTATGATTTGAAGTTTTAAACTCTGAAGTCCTAGTGCAGGATGGGAAGTGGTGCATTTTACCCAAATACGTTTGTATTTAAATCTCAACAAATATTTTATTTGGGCACCCAAATTTGGTAAAAGGTTGGTTCCATACAGTGCATGAATTTCGATTAAGAGTATATCTAGTCCGGGTCGGGCTCGCTTATTCCATTACATCATCAGACCATCTTCTTCTGAGTCCTCCGACTGGCCGCGCACTCTCTCTAGGATACAAGTGGATAATGCATTCGCTCTATCTGTTGTCCTGTCCGTAATTCGTGCAACGCGCCCAACTTAGTTCCTTTTTATTGCATTCATGAATTGCTTCTCCTGTCATATCTCTACATTCTTACTCTGTCTTATAATTTGAGTCCTAGCATAGAACGATTTGGAGATCTTTGAATAATTGCGAAAAATAAATGCATTTGATAATTTAAGTCCGAGCGCTGGCAGTACATGTGGTGCACCCAGGGAGAGATTCGGCCGGACCGGTCGAGCCGGTCGGCCGGGACCGGTTGTTTTTCGCAACTCTTCTCGAGCCCTGCTCTCGCCGGCGCCGATATTGAACACATATTGTATCTGTTGCTACGCTGCTAAAGCTGTATTACAAGGTATTGCAATATGCAACACATATCTTGACAAAATTGTTATGAAAACTGCATTGAAACGTTTTTTTAGTGATTCGAGCACGAGAGATCACAAGTGATGTGTGAGGTAGAGTTCACATTAGATAATTATGTATATACAAGATTTACAAGTATGTTGTACAATACGATCCATATCAAAATCATTTCGTTGTCAAATTATTGATTTGTGAGATACACTTGGGTATGCAAAAGTTATAACATTTTTTGTCGATGATTAAGAAACAGGATCTGCCTAAAAAGTATTCATGTACTCTTAGTGGCCAGCTTCTACAAGCAACATACAATAAATTCAAAAAACTCATTTAGCATTTTGCCCAAACATTTTGTTCATTCCAATACACATAATATTTACTCGTATTTATAAAATACAACGATGGTCTTGCATTTCGAAATTGTTCTGGAAAGTTCATCATCAACAATATCAAACTATTTTTAACAAACTATTTTCAATCTATTAAAATAATCGATAGGTATATTTACATGTAGTCTAAAATTCCATCAGCATTTCGCATCTCCGCTCAACCCATAACCAAATTGAATCGACTTCCTGTTTTGTTAATTAAAACTCTACATTAATATCTATACATACCGATCGCCATCTACCCGATGACTATATACAAGCTGCACAAAAAATGGCGAACACGTTAGTCCAAATCTGCGAGAGGGAGCATTGACTCCGTAGTCCATTTAGCTGGGCTTGTACTTGTGTGAAGTGTACCTAAACGTGTTTTCTGTGGGTTTCCATTGCGACTCTTGCTACGAAAACTAAGATATATACTAAAACCAGGAATATTTTTCTCTTCAAATCTTATGTAGAAATCGCCACATATATGTAGTCCCCGCGATACATTATTTGTTTAATGCAGGGTCTACAAGTAAGTATATAGAGAAATATACCTTGTTTAATGCACTTGTCGATGTACCTACTCGTACTATAAGATCGATGTAAATGGTAAGAAATTATTTTGAATTTGTAATTTTGATTTCTTCTATAATTCATATAAATCGGAGAGAAGCCATGATAGCCTGTGAGAATATTGTGGCGTTGGTTCAAATCACCATCACGTATTTATAAGGCATTTGGTTTTTAAAAACTGATTTTCTTACCTATACTCTATGTAGGAAAGAAGGTGATATTGTGTTTGTGAAACCATAAGCTCACAATTGATTCGAAGTAGTAATAGTGTCACTTAACCAGGACGGTGTCAATAGTAGCATTTTCTGGTATATTTTTGATTCATATTATCTTATTATTACTATATACTAAGGGGCTAATCGCTCACTAAAATTACGAGATAAATAAATACCTCATCATCCCGACGTTTCGGCCGAGTTGCATCGACCGTGGTCACGGGAGTATAAAACAGCTGGTACCGCCGATTCAACTTGCACTTGAAAAATTATTAGTCCCGTAGTATATAATAATAATGTGTTCAAATCGCAATAGTTTAAAAATCATATTACGAGTATCATAATCAAAGAGATCATACATCTCTATTCGTGATAATATTATTAATTCTATTCAGTGAGATATGCTAACAGTAAGATTCACTATGGCTTATTACTTAAGAAGTAGGTATTGGAACATTATAGGCGTAATTAATGTAACAAACGGCAATCAAGTTTATCAAGTGCCAAATTTAGTCCAATGGAAACGCACCGCACACCCACACAGGCGCACTCCTATAGCCACGCCCCACACGCGCAGGAGATCGCGAGATCATGAGATTGTCTAGTCTATCCTATAACTATACTGTAGTATGTATGTCGATACTACGTCTATTGTGTGGAGCCCATTGTCTGCCATGATTCGTCGATCATGCGCAGGTTGTCTTCCTTAGTTGGTATTTGTACCTAAAGTGTATAGACTCTAGGTACCGAATATTTAGTGCTTTAGGCACTGGTGCCGGGTTTTACCAATGACTTTTGTGCTTAAGAGGAATGCTTGAAATGGGCGTAGCTACTTTGTGTGGTGACGCATCTTTTAGGTCCCTTTTCCAATAGATTTTTTTTCTCTTTCTACCTTGTTATTGGCTCGTTTCGTTCGGTTTCGTTTATTCTGTTGATGATTTACTAAAATTTCATTAAAATATTGTGGAATACATGGACACAGTATACCAGTTAGATATATTATGGAAACCACTTTATGGACAGTATGATTGCAATGAAAATAAATATGTAATTTTGCGTATTATATAAGCAATATATTAATATAGATATGCATTGTTCAATTTAAATATTTTATCTCAAATGTATTGTAAAACTATACCCAAGATGGCAATTCAAAGGCACATAAGTATGACATTAATGAACTTGTAATAGAAAAACGCTACACGTTTCGCTATTATCTTTCCAACAGAGATGTTTTCAAAACGATTTGATTAAAAAAGTAGTCCTGGTTTCCGCGGCAGGAGTTTAACCAGCTGGCGAACTGCTGCAAAAACATGCGTAAATATATCTACTACATATGTACGTGACATATTATAAAGATACTACATTCACAAATCTTGCGAGTTACGATATGTAGTCTCAATGTAGCGGAGACTTGAATCGCTTAAAAATTGATTTGATTTGATTTCGGAGTATAGTAATTAGTCCGCGTATTGTCATTTTCTTTGTTTAATAATCTTAATTCTCTTCTAAATGTCAAAACACGGACTAACTATTCCGAAGCAACTCTGCGTTTATTGAAAACGCGGGTAGAGCACAATAAATCTCTTATTATATGCACAGTTGCACATCTATTTGCATGTAGGTAGGCATATTTGCTACATAATACGAGAACCTCACTCGCCGGCTAAAGACGTCTCTCTCTAGATCTCTGACGAAGTTACATGCTGTATAGAATAGCAGTTTTTATTCTGAGTTTCCAACTTATTAAATTGTCATTAATGTCCGACACAGCAGGGTGTTCTCGCTGATTGTGAACATGGAAATATAATTTTTCGTTTTCTCTCCAACTCTATCTTTCCCGTGAATTGGGGGGTTATTCTGGGAATTTAAAACTATACGCCTTATCTCTGCTATGACCAATTTAATATCCATCTCTAAGACATGAAATATCAATATAGGAGTGGATGGACGTAAGCATGACTAATCGATTCAATTTAAAAGTAACATAACAGTAACGTGAATCATAAAGATTCGAGATCTAATTGAAGGAATTCTGAGAAAGTATCTTAAGGTGCTAAGCTCAAAAAGTATATTGTTGTGGAGCGAAGACCTCGTTACTTAAATTAGATTTTGTTGTTGGTTTAATGAATCAATGTTATAAAAAGTTAATTTGGAAATGATTAGTGTACCGTCGTCGTCATTTTAACCATAGGACTGGATCTATACTGATGGGTATATATCCAACAGTAGATAGATGATATACAAAAGATGGACTAACACCTAAGGATTGCCCTGGATGTAAGTCGCTTCTAATTAGACCAGTTGACAGCAGCTTGTATCCAGCATAAATAAATAAATATTAGAGAACATCTTACACACGGTCTCTGACCCCAAACTAAGCAAACTTGTGATATGGCTGCCAGAGACTGATATACTACACATACTTATTTTTAAATACATACTTATATAGATAGTAACTAAATAACACCCAGACACAGATCAAACACTTATGTTCATCACATAAATATTTACCATGGGTGGGGATCGAACCCACGCCACTTCGACCCCGAAGTTAGGATCACTAACCACTGAGCCACCGAGGCAGTCAAATGATCTTGCGGTCTTATTTAGGACTTTCGTCCATATTGTGGGTAGAAGTCATGAAGCTGCGCTTACTGGTACGTGGTCTCTGTTTGAGAATCGACCTTAATTATCAGTCCTCCGTGATATGAGCTCTGTATATTTATCCTACTTCCTACTAATATTATAAACGCGAAAGTTTGTGAGGATGGATGGATGGATGGATGGATGTATGGATGTTTGTTACTCTTTCACGCAAAAACTACTGAACGGATTGAGATAAAACTTTGCAATAATATAGCTTATACATCAGAATAACACATAGGCTACAATTTATAAAGATATTTTGTGAATTGTCTAAAATATAACGATAAATGTTGAGTAAGTAGGAAAATTCTGCCATCTGCGAGCTACTCTAGCGTGCGCTCCAAGAATATCAAAATAAACAACTGTCGATCGAATATCTGTCAAATCAATCGATGAGCAGTCCTTGGATATCACCATACTGATAATATATTATGGATAATTATAATTAAAATATAGGTATATATATATACCTATATTTTAATATTATAAATTCGAAAAGTTTGTTAGTTTGTTCTTCTTTCACGCAGCAACGGAGCAACGGATTGGCTTGATATTTGGTATAGATATAGTTCGAGGGCCGGAAAGTGACATGGGCTACTTAAATAAAAGGTTCCTGTGAGATAGCATAAATGTCTAATTCCACGCGGGCGGCGCCGCGGGTAGAAGCTAGTATTATTATATATTTAACTTGCTATTTGGTATTAAGATATCAAATAGTCAGAAACTTTTAAGCTTTGTTTGGAAAATAGCTTTATAAGTCGCATTTTTCATGTCGTTGTATATATATGAAATCCTGGAAGAAATCGCCATGGGTGATAAGGCCGCTATTTTATAATCGTATTTTTTGTCGTATATGTGTAATTAGTGTTTATTTTTCAATTTTGGTCGTAAATAAAGAGTTTTGTCTGTCTGTCTGTATATATGCATATTACTATATGGTATGAGAAAAGGATAATATGTAATATTATCCTTTTTCCTACCATCCCCTTCATCATCATCATCATCCACAGCTTTTTTATTCCACTGCTGGGTATAGCCCTCAAGAAGAGCATCCATCCCCTTAAGAGCAACCTATTGATCAATTAGAAATGAGGAAAACTACAGCATTTTTTTGATATTTTAAAAGTACTTATACACAGAAAGCTAAAGTCATGGTTCAATGACATTTGTAGTAATTGTTGAATGAGATTATTGGAAATACATTAACGAGCACATACAGAACTGATGGACGATGCTGCGGTAGAGTTCTCAACCAAAACATACGTTCTGGCAAGCGCTGAGTATGACTCCTACGCTTGGAAGAGTTAGTTGGAAGAGTTAGAAGATAATAGACCATGCTCCTACGTGATTTTAAGCAGAGTGTAAAACGTAAAAAACGACCTAAAAATAATAAAAACTGTGTAGTTTTGAATTTTTACTCAGCTTGTTTTACAATACTGTTCAGTTTTTAATTTTAATCCAGGGTGTTCATTTGACGAACTGGACTCTTTTTGTACCGACTGAACCCATCTTGCTTCAGTTAGATCGTAACGAGTGGAAACAGCCACAGCTTCCACAGAAGTGGGATGGAACAGGCTCAGGCTCATACTAAAGAAATTATAACGAACTTTAATCTATCAAAGTTTGTTCAATACTTTCAGTATCTACATACTTTTGAACTATTTTAGATAAAGCTGATACATAATGCAAGTCAGTAAATACTGAATCAACTTGGATATGTATTAACGCTACACTAGATTTTTTCAAATAAACTAAACACTTTCTAATAAACTGAAATATTTTACATAGACTGATTCGGGTTTGCAGCTCTATGGATGTTTCTATCTAGATTTAAAGATATTTCAGTACTTACTGACCACTGAATAATAATAAGATTGTTATCTAACCTAAAAAGTAAACACATTCGTGACAGTGAACTCAAGTTAGCTTCCAGTGCAATAAATAACACTTGAACATCCTGGTAAGCTGAGAAAATGTACACAAATCATCACAAGAACTGATATTGGAAAATTCGTTGAATTATTTGTTAAATTTGAAGACTTTTAAATACAGCGAATCAACAACAAACTTGAGTCAACTTTATACTAAACACTCAGCTGATTGGATCAGCTGTATTGTGACAGCGATTTGACAGACGAATGCAATTGTCCAACATTACGAGACAAATTTCGTTCGGATATATGTCTTACAGACCATAGATAATCAAGACGGGAATACGAATCGATCGATTTGTGTAACAACTATTTTGAGTTCTGAAAAATAGCCAGCTTATTCTGATTGCTACCATTTAGTAGAATTAGCAAGATTTCTGGTGACTGAAAATTTATAAATAGTTAAATTACCTTTATTACAAGCCTTTTTTAAATTAAGCTACTAGACTGAAATCTACAAACTCCGGCATTGACCAACATTGTAATCAACATGAATAGACGAGCAAAGGCTGTTGCTGCATCGGCTAAATTAAAAACCTTAGTTCAACAAGAAAATGTGGACCTCGAACAAACTATAAAGGATTATGAAAATATTATAAAAGTTCTCAAGTTAGAAGTAACGGAAAAGGGCCGTTTAATAGAAAAGTTGAACGAAGAACATGAAAATAATTCAATCGAATTTGAAAAGATGTGCATGCAAATTAATACATTAAAAAAGAAAATAATGATTTATGAATCAGCTGAAAATGAAAAATTGTCTGACGTAATTGTTTTAGAAAACAAAATAGAAGAATTAGTAGGTGTAAACAATGAATACGAAAGCGAATTAACAAAAAATATGAATCCTCTAAAGAAAGAGCTATTGGAGATGTCAGAAAAATACAATTCGCTGCAAAATAAATATAGTGCACTTCTAATAGAGTCCGCAGAAGCCGTAACAAAGAAAACTAAAACGAGTAATTCAAAGAAAAAAAGGCGTAAGACCACTTTTCATACTAATAATAAGAACAAATCATTGATAAAACTCTACAAGATAATTAAAAAGCTAAAAAATGTAATAAAAAGGCTAAAAATTGAACTATGTAAATATACCACAACAAAAAATTCTAATGATGACTTTGACAGCATAGCTGAAAGCCAAAATTTGATAAGCAAACTTAGCAACGAACTACTTTCTCAGGAAAATTTGGTACTTACCCATGAAATTCAAAAAAGAAATATTGCTATTGAATCTCAACAACAGTTAAATAATACCTGTGAAAATTTTGACATTACCAAGTTTGTACATTTTTTTAAATATATTATATGTACGAAAAAATTTACATAGATTTAAAACATTTGGTGACATTTACAATTGTACAACAAGGAACAAGTCCAGACTAATTCTACCAAAGATTAGATTAGCCAAAACTGGCAATTCTTTTGTAATGAATAGCCTATGTTTTTATAACTTGTTGCCAGTGAATTTAAAATGTCTGAAAGAAACTATGTTTAGAAAAATACTAAAGGACTTTTTAATACAACGGGCTTATTATAAAGTAGATGATTTCACCAATGACAAAGCTTCACTGCGCAAACTATCTTTAGACTGTAATAATATTATTTAATGCTGTGTACGTATGTACTTTTATTTTATTTTGCTTTTGACATTTATCTTAGTTTTTTGACATATATTTTTTATTTTTATCTCAATTCGAATGTAATGTTATGTTTATTCATTCTCTATTTCTATTGTATTTTTGACATTCACAAGTATACATATAATTGTATCTATGTTGAGAAATAAATGAAATATGAAATATAATATGAAATATGACTGACTTCAGATCAATAAAATTATGTAATTTATTACCAATTCAGTTTAGTTATTCGCTAGGGTTATCCTTCCATTACTAGCCTTGGAGCAATCTTAGACAGTTCTCTTGGTTAATGGGGTCCTGCTTCCCTATCTCCAGCGTTAATTGACAGTTGAATCGGCCCGGTCACGAATTAATCGTCTCTTGAATTATTTATAGCCGATGTGCGAGGGGCGGCGTGGGGCGAGGGGGGGAGGGGGCGAGGCAACAGGTCCGCATTGTGTCGGGATGCAGGGATAAGGACCCGCCAGGGCTGCCAGGATGAGTTGACTGCGAAATTTTTAAATTGAAATATTGAATTTTCTATTTTAGAATGGATCGAAAGCTGTTTGTGCATATTTTATTGGAATTTATATAGACTTCAGGTGATTTCGGTGATTTACTTTACTAAGAAAAATTAACAGAAGATAAAGTAAACATTATTAAAAATTATAACAGTAGTGATAGATTATCTCACATTGTTGTACATACAACAGATAGATAATGTCCCACTATTGTAGATAGGTACATGACTTCCGACAAAATGTGAGTACTTTCCCAAGAACAAATGTCTATCGTCGAGAAAAATACTCTGGTTTTACTTACACTGGCTAATCTCTACAATCTACATAATTATCTATATATATAAAAAGGCAAAGGTGACTGACTCAGGTATCAACGCACAGGCCAAACCATTAGGACTAGAAGCTTAAAATTTCGCACACGTATTCTTCTTATGACGTAGCCATCCACTAAGGAAGGATTTTTGGAAATCCGACTTCTAATGGGCCCTTTTTTATTGTTTGAAACTTTTTATTTCCTGGACCAATTGACTTGAAACTTGGCTTACGTACCCTTCGAACAAAATATAAAATACGTTTTGTTCAAGATTTGCAGTTTTATCATCCTGGGGAGCCAAATAGAATCCCAAAGTTTGTAAAATAAAACACCAATTACATCCAATGGCTGTAATAATATTTAATATTATATTTAGTAATAATATTTGGTTTTAGATAAGCTTAAAATATGTCCTAATACTGTAGTTAAAGTTATCCTGAAAAAAATATTCTATTCCTTCGGGATAGTAAAAATTACCAAAAAAAAAAAATAGTTTTAATGAAACAAGTGGACGGATTCAAATGCAATTTGATAAAAGAGTAGACAACAACATAAGTATATTCGCACAGGTGCTACTGTTATTCTGAAAACTGTAAGCTGTTTTTAGAGTATTGAGAATTGAAGTAATTTGCGAAAAAATACTGAACAGAATTGGATGAAATTTTGTTTAAAAACAGCCTACAAGACTCACTAAGATATAGACCATAGGCATCCAAGAAAACGTCAAAACGTCTACTCGAAAACTTTTCGATCCCATCGGTCATCAGTTCTCCGCGCTATATGCCCTGCCCATTGCTACTTCATTTTGCCAATCCGCTGGGTTATGTCGGTAACTTTGGTTCTTCTACGGATCTCCTCATTCCTGATTCGATCTCGCAGGGAAACTCCGAGCATAGCCCTCTCCATGGCTCGTTGGGCTCCTTGGAGCTTACTAATAGGGCCCATAGTGAGAGACCACGTTTCTGTGCCATCAATCATCACTGGCAACACACACTGGTCGAAAAATTTCGACTTGAGGCACTGAGGTATGTCGGACGAGAAGACGTTACGCAATTTTCCAAACGCTGCCCAACCGAGTTGGATTCGGCGATTGGCCTCTTTTTTGAAGTCGGACCTACCTAACTGGACTACTTGTCCTAGGTAGCTAGACGTACGAGTCAACGACTTCAAGAACCGAGTTCCCAACTGAAATAGGGGTACAACATGAGGATTACACATGACCTTTGTCTTGTCCATGTTCATTTTATGACCCACCTATGAGAGACTCGATTAAGGCCTTCGAGCATCGTGCTGAGTTCTTCCATCGACTTTGCCATGACCACGATATCGTCGGCAAATCGAAGGTGAGTGATGTATTCGCCATTGATGTTGATGCCGAGTCCATTGGGCAAAAATGGGCCAAGCTGCGAGCTATTGAACAGTATTATCATATTATTATTAAATACGTAAGTATTAAGTCGACGAGGGCTATTATTATTTTAAACAACTACTTTACAATGCAGTCAAACTGCGGGTTATATTATTTTAAGCAAGTACTAGACAAAGTGGGCCAAACCTCAGGCTCTATTGTTTTGCAAGTACTAAGACAACGCAGACCAAACTGCAGGCTATTATCATTTTAATCAAATACTAAGAAAACGCAGGTTAAACCGCAGGTATTATCATTTTCAGCAAGTACTAAAACAACCTTGGCCAAGCCGCAGGCTAAAATCAATTTAAACCAGTACTAAGACATTGCGGGCCAAGCCACATGGCTATTATCGTTATAAATAAGGAAGTACTAGACAACGCCGGCCTAACCACACGCTATTATCAGTTTTAGCAAGTACGTATACGTATTGAAACAACGCAGGTGAAGCCGCGGGTTAAGTTAGTATAAGTTAGTTGGTGAGCCGTGAGAACGGCTAAACTTATTTGGCTAATTTTAATCTTAAAACATTTGTGGAAGTTAAGCTTCAAGTTAAGGGAAGGAAAAAAATTGCGAGAAACGTAATGAAACCATTAATTTAATTTTCTCAGTTAAAATGTTCCTACATGTAAAAGTTGTCACTGACAACTGTAAAAGTTGACAGATGGTGAGATGAAGTTCACAGGGTCAGCTAGTAAATAATAACATGATAATAACTCTATAACGCTGACGATGAAAAAAACGTCCTTGAGTATCCGTATCAAAAAAGTACCAACCCTGCGCAATGGCGGGAGTACGCAGGCGCGGGGCCGGAATGCAGTCTCTTGTTCGTTTTGGGACGTCTGCGCAGGTAGGCGCCCGCCCCGCGCCCCGCGCCCTGTTGCTAGCCCCCACCCTGTTCGCCCGTACTAACTGCTGCTTAATCTGGCCCTGGAGCGCGGAGGCTGCGCTAACTAACTACTATTAAATCTATGTACACTCGGCTGGTATTGAACCTTAGATTTATATGCGGTGTGTCAGTATGATATCCTTTGGGACATTAGTGGGCTGCCTCTCAATATTGATGGTTTTAGGATCTATGTTGCAGGGATTATTGTCTTACTGTAGGCGAGTGCTTATCAAAGTGCATTTCGCTCTAAGAAATATGAACAAAAGGAAGTTAGTACGACGATTATTTTTATCTTCGTCTTCAACGGTAATGTTATTGTGCTATTAAGTTTTGAGTGTCTAATAAATTTTATTGCATCGGGTTTTGTTACTGGCACAGATGCAGAAATTCCTCATTTAATTGATAGACATTTTATATTTTCTATAACAATAGTGCTGTTTTGATGAGTATGTTTATATGGCAATGTTATATTCAATTACTATAAGAAATACCACTAATATTGTTGTAAAAATAAAATATTTTAATGCTTTAAGGTAGACTTAAAAGTTATAGAAGCCCTGTACATTTATTAAAGATAACTTTTTGAATCAAACTTTAGTTCACTTAAACCAAAAAGTAGTGTTTGAAATTCTATGGACCATAGACAGATTCTAAATCTACCACATTGTTTCAGTTGCGAGATGGCAAATCCACAGACGCAAGCGAGTTTCTCTTCTGGACATAAGTAATTACGCTGGTTTAATCGTTATGTTTTACTTACCTAAAGCTAGTGGAAAAAAATACTTAAGTTTTACATATTATAGTGAAGCTAGAAGCTGTGTTAAATTATAATACGGACCTCCGCACCCCATGTCTCATACAGTAAGTAGAGTACAGTAGAGTTGAGACATTGAGTCCGTGGGGGCCGGGAGCTCATCTTGTTTTCAAAAGTCTTTCTGAGCGTCTGCTGGACGCGACGCGTGACCAAAATGATGGTGTTTATTTGGACCAACGAATAAGCATTGTCATTTAGCGAGGCAATGCTGCCAGCATGTTGGGCACGCTGCCAACTGGCAGTGGGCTTAAGCATTTAGATTATCTTTATACCTTCAAGGGTCTGTGGATGATCCAATTGCTTTCTACATAGAAAGCAATTGGGAAGTAGTAGCGTAGGTAGTTTTAGCATATAAAGTATTATTGTATCTTATTGTAGAGTAAGAAAAAAGCACAGGTGCAGGCGATGTCCAATTGTGGCGACCATCCACTTCAATTATATTGGGACCGTATGTGTACGCTTTTTTTTGACGTTCAGCTTCGCTTTGTCTCCTGCTCGCGCCTGTTACTCGCGCCAAGAGAGCGAGCGGAAGGAACAGCGAAGCTGAACGTCAGAACGCGTATACAATACGGCAGTTGGGCAGCTGGGCAGTGGGCCCCGAACAAGACATATTTCGACATCAGACTCCCACCAACTGAAGGGAAAAAAAATTCCAGAATGAAAACATTTCTGCAACCCTGTTCCGTGGCATCTCGAGCGAAGAGATTGTTATCGAAAAATTCTGGTATTTCTCATAATAATCATAGTATAATCATTAAAATATAAATACTTTAATTTAGAAAGTATTTAGGTACAAGACTGCTTTTTAATTGTAAAAATCATATAAACTCCATTAGTTTAGCTATGCATAATTATGCGCTTGCGCCTGACACGAGTCATACAAGACACGGAATAAGAATGCGCGGGCGCAGGCGATGTTGTCCGAGGCATTTCCCTCGCATCTCAAGGGTTCTTTCGAGTTTTTTTTCTTATTTCACGTCCGGAGGTCACTTGAGTAGTAAAAACTGTGTCTATAGTATATACAGTAAGGTAGCTACTTGCATTGTACTCGTATTATTTAATATATCATAGAGAGAAGTAATTTATATTCTACACGATATAGGATGGACTAAAATACTAAACTTTCACAAATAACTTTAGTACCGCATCAAAGCTGTTGTGGGTAAAACAAATTCCATGCTTCACGGTCTTGGCGCTGGTGGTTTTATAACCCTGCACAACATCACATTTACCTTATTTCAGATCTAAGAATGCTCTGCGTGGTTTTCTTTGATAGAATAAATGGTTTTCAATAAATATTAAAATAAAAAATATTTTAAAGTCAAAAATTGCCCAGACGCTTTAAAAATGGTTTCCAGCTGTGTGAAAAAGTTGTGGCAAATTCTTGTGTGAACTTGACCTACTTCTATTATCGCTGATACCGCTGTCTGACGGCAAAAGTATTAAGTTAAGATAAATAAAAGAGCTTCTGAGCCTGGGAGCGGAAACCAGGTCATAAACGTAGGCTCGCGTCCTGGGCAGGGCCGGACTAACTACTTCGGAGCACCAAGTTAACGCGGATCTTAAAACTCCAAGGCAATGCAATTCGTATGTCCTAAGGTAAGGCACTTCTTAATGCCATGTTGCACGATTACAATAAAATGCAAATATTTAAAAGCGTGATGAATTTCAGATGGAAATGATGATGGAAAAAGGGGATTCTTTTCGTCCTTTTACCAAAAATTTATCGCACGCAGAATCAAGATCTCAGTTTCAATACCCCATGTTGTTAATGTCGCCGTGAAAATTTGTAGTCAGGAGATTACGAAACATTAAAAAATGAATGCTATGATCATAATATATATGCTATTTGATCCCGTTCGTTTAGTCGTTCTTACTCAGTCTCGTGACGATTTTCGCAAACGTCTATGCTGAATGAATACCGAATAGAAACTTACAGATACTGCCTATAGGTAGTCCGATCCTGGTTTCCTTCTGGCGCAATATTAATGGCTTTCTGATCTCATACAAAAACGACTTGATCCTGTGAAAAAAGTTGTACATCGTGCGATGTATTGTCTGTATAGTGTACAAGTACATGCTTGCTTTAGAATACTTTAGATGATATTAATTACGTTCTTTGGTTTATTAATATGTGAAATAAAATATTCTGTGAATTATGATAAAAAGATTTTGAAACGATGAATTAAATTTAAAATAATGATAGTACTGAATACTACTAACTAACGTATGATATAATTGTGCAAAAAAATCTAATGGCGTTCTCACTTAAGGTGTTAAAAATACAAACAAGGAAAATCAAGTGCTGTGCCTTTCTCGGTATAAAATAAACCACTTTGTTTAGTAACCATGATCGTTAAGGGAATGCGCCTCAATTTGAAATTGAAATAAGTATTAAGGCAGGTCACACACCAAAGATCCAATTGAGGCGAAACTTTACACATACAGAACTCCCGTGCATCGACACTTAGGCACGCAAAGCAAATTTCAGAAAAAAACTGAACAAACCTTCAATACTTCAATGTAGAATTTAGAAACAGCTTTTTACTCTTTATTTTTTATTAAATCACAGAAGCACTGTGTTCGTATCAGTGGATTGGAGATACAAAGTATTACTCGATAAAAATATTTTTTCTGAGGCGTGTGGGAACTTCCGTGGCATATTTCAAACATGTGAGATGTTTGAAACAATACATCTGAAATATGCTTTGTGACTCTGGTGTGCAACTTGCCTAACTATACTTTGTTACCAATTCTTTGCAATCGCAGGAAAATGTATCGGTATAATTTCGTAGTTAGCTTTGAAATAAAGGTATTTCGATTACCATTTTACACACCCCCTGGAATTGATATTATTTTGTTTAGGCTTTAAGTAGAAATTTATTGTTTTCTGAATTGAGGGTTTTCAAAACTTAATTTTTAGAATGGTCAAATACAAGCTGTTTTGATTTCTAAATGTTCTTGTGTCTAATTTTGGCGAGCTTCATCTTAAAATCATATTTAAAAAATTGGCCATGCAGTATACGCGGTACGTGCCATATTAAAAAATAAGTTCTTAAAAAAAAAGAAGAATGCGCAATCAAAAATAAAATATTCATATTTACCAAGACTAAGAATTTATAATTTAGAACTCCTTAATTTATCTCCCTTTGTGAGCTGTCGGGTAATAAATATTGCATAAAATAGCATGACCGTATTTACCCGTGTACATTATTCGCGAATATTTCGCACGGATCGATGTAATATTTTTCACATTACTGTTGATATATCAAAAAATGGCTCAGCCGATTTCGATAAAATTTGAATGCGAACAATTTCAAAGTATACTCTTTTCAATAAAAAAAGAATTATTGAAAACAGACTAATATGAAAAATGTTATACGTGGTTATACATAAAAAAATATATGAACACGCGTCGAATTGAGTACCTCCTCCGGTTCGTCGGTCAAGAATCAATACTCACTGCCACGTATAAAAGACATCAACGCGCTCGCCTTTGAACTCAATATCATAATTTGTATGATCGATGGTGTAAAATTTAGAAAAATGGTCGTTATCTATTGTGTATCTTATTGATGTACGTTGTCACTTATCATCAGGCAAGTTGGTGCTCCAACAAGGGCTTAATTGCAATAAAAAAGTGTGACCAAAAGAAAAATGGTAGACTCAAAAATAAAAGTTTAATTGAAATATCGATTTTCGACTTTTGCCTTCTCAAAATAGTGCCGTAAAATAAAGGTCACTTCAATGATTTTTTATTTTATTTTTTTATTTCGTGTCAGTTTGTGTTTGACTACAAACTGCCTGATGTTAAGCAGAAATGCGGTCTGGGGTGTAGCACGCTTACCTAGAAGATAGCTATATGTTTATATATATTTCAAAATACACAGCGATATTACGTCACTGTCGTATTGGAGGTGAGTCACAACTATTAGAAAATAAAATACAGCAATCTATAAAAATCCATAACAGTAAATAAAGTGATCGGTACTAACATTTCTAAGTGATATACATAATTTAGTTTTATACGATTTTTAAATGACTCTATTTAAATTCATTTATCAGCCAGTCAGTACTACGATCTAGACTCCTACCAAAACGAGGCGGAAAAAAGATGTGCGGCACGTTATAGTCTGTGTGTCAGTGTAAATTCCGTATTTACTTAGTAAGAAACAAAATGTAACGTAATGTAATGACCATGGTCCGTGCCCTTTGTTGAGTAAAGTTTTACAATTAATAAAATCTTCAGTTTAATAAAATGCGATTGTATACAAAATAGTTTTGGTACATTACGTGATTGCCACGCCACTACCAAATCAATGACCCACAAGCTTTTGAGAGAAGACAATGAACTCACGACAGCAACTAAGAAAGAGCTTTTGATAGCAATCATGGGTAGTAAGAGCTAATTTCTAAATGGTTTACTGCTCCGTATATCTCTTGTTCGCTCCACGTTGGTAGGGCATGAGATACAGTTGATTTCCTTTCTCTGGCATTATCTCAGAGATTGGCCGTAATATCTGACGATCGCCTATTTGTTTAATAGCCATAGATTTCCGAATGACATTTAAACGGGCGGAAGAAAGACGTGCAATGACCCAGCCTCAGGGCCGAAGCGCACCATCTCCGTTCAAATTATAAAAAGGACCCCCTTGATATTTCTACTGAAGAAGTGTATCTATCTTATTTGTCAAAACTGTCTAAAACGAGAATTAAATTTAAAATAAATAAACTGTTTAAGATAGATAAATTGCTCTGGATGCAATGACATATGTCAAACAGTGAATGTCGTATTGCTGAAATAACAATAATGAGTAAAGTTAGAAATAAAAACATTTGTAACTAACTTTATTTACTTACACATTTAGGTTAGTTTGTTTAAAGTTAAAAATAAGATAAAAAAGTACATAAATCAAACGCCAATTTTGTATAATAATAACCAAATTCTAAGAAATCTATTTTGATTTAAAAACCAAAGCTTTAGCTAAATGGACTGTATTTTTTAAATCAATCAACGAAATAATTTTAGTTTAGCAGGAACTGACACAGAGAATAAGCTATTTAACTGAGGGATAACTCACAAAACTGTCGAAGCAGAGCCGTTCTATGACTCTACTGTATAATAGCGAATTCAATATTCATGAAAAATATTTACTGATTATCTTCATAGTTATTAGTTCACCCAGCGCCGTGCACTCGGCTGCTATAAGATCTGATCCCAACAGATATTGACAGAAAGGTCACGTTTCTCCCATCGCACTGTCGCAACGAATTTATTTTTATGTTACTTTATTTATGGTACCTATAAAATGATTGCCGCATTGAAATATATACCTACGTCAGGATAAGTCGATAAACATGATATTGACGTCGTAAATTAAAGTGAGACTTGTTATTTTGTGAACTTTTTATGATTGTATGTAGGATGTGGTGTATTAAGGAGCAGAATTTTAGGCTCAACTGTATTTGATGTTATTTTTGATATAAAACATTTTGTGCCGCTATAAGTGTATCATCATCATATCAGGAAAGTTGTGGATGTACACTGCTGGACAAACGCATATTCCATAGATTTTCTATAAGATCAATAAAATCGTAAGCGACTTGCATCTAGCGCGATCCGTCAATCTTCAGCGAGACCAAGAGCATAATTCATAGGTCGATAATAAATAACTATTAATATTTTATGTCCACGTGATTGGAAGAATTTTTGTCTATCTATTTTGAGTTATTCTAATTCTACTGTAAATATCAAAATTAAGTGTTTTTCTAAACATCCAAAATTTAATACCAAACTCTACGAAACCGATTCTTGAACAGCAATTTTTGATTTGTAAAATTTGAATGAAACTCACATGCGACAAGAGCCTTAAACGATTTCTGAAGTAACTACTGGTAGGTGGTAATTATTTCAGTTCACTCTTACGGTGATTTATTGAACTGTGGTTGTTTTATCGTCCAGCAGTAAATCATACATCTCGATAATTACTCCAATCTAGTTCTGTAATGGAAGCTGCGAGTCTGCTGCGAGTCATCCATGTCATTAGAAAAATGGTTTGGATTGTTTCGTTCATTTCTTACAAAAGTAAGACGCTACTACTGTTGCTTGTATTGGGTGATGATGCTTTAAAAAAAGAGAAACAAAACTAAAATATGTTGCTTATCCTACATTATTACCTATTAACAGTGTATTATCTCTATATGATGATCATCTCTTGTAAGACATGTATTTGCTGAATATTTGGCAAAATCTCTAATTTAGATTGGCAAATTAGATTGTGTTGATATCAATTGAATTTTTTATAATCACATATCTACATACAAAATGATTATGTACATACAATACATACATTTTAAATTAAAGTTAGCTTCTTCCGAGAATTGTAAGGAAAAATCAAAATAGAGTAAAAAGTCAGTCGCCCAGTGTTGAAAGTTAACGTACACTTTGTATACTTCAAACAAATAATTATTTTTTTAATAATAATAATAGAAATGCAAACAGTTTACGCGGAATTCAATCTTTGAATTCTGTAGCCTGTTGAAGCCGGTTTTGCCATTATTGGCAAAAAATTATTATTTGCTAATTATTAACTATTTTATCAATTTATCATAAATTTTAGCATTTTTGTTGTATTTTAAAAACGGCTCATCCAATTTCAATAAAATTTATATAGGACCAACTCATTACCAAAAAAATCATAATTTTTTTTATGACATGTTACGCACGGCCTCTGGCCCCAAACTAAGCAAAGCTTGTGGTATGGCTGCCAGAGCCTGATAAACTACTTATACATATTTTTAAATACATTCTTAAATATACCTTATTTTTATATCATTATGTTGTTTTATTATGTTTTTTTGTGCTTCCTGATTCGTAATGTCGAATAAAGTTTTTTCAATTTCAATTTCATATAGTATCTAAATAACTCCCAGACACAGAGTAAACACCTATGTTCTTCACATAAATACTTGCCCAATAACCACTGAGCCACCGATACAGTCCAAAAAAAATAGTCCATAAATGGCGGATTAATTGCGTAACATACATACAAAAATCATACAATTTGAGAATCTCCTTTTTTGTAGTCGCTTAAAAATCTTGCATAACCTGTAGGTTTAGTAGATGGGAAAAACAAACAGCGCTAAATGTCCATATAAAATTACCAACTGTCAATTATATAAAAAATTAAGATACCACTAGTCTAGGGCAAGAGCCTTTATTAACTACAACAAAACACAAATCAAAGAGAAACCTACCACACAAAGATCTCTACCGTGAACTACAAGAGCTATACCAACAAATACTTCAAAAAGTACCGCGACACAGCCCAGCATCCAATATTTATGAGTTCGCCATTACAAAAATAACCGCAGACGTCGGACCGCGAAAGATAACCTTGGTAGGAAAATATGTGAGTACGCGCCAGTGTTACCAGGTACAAGGTACTTGCCGTAAAAGAGAGGTATTTTTGGCTAAATAACAAGAGCAAACCAAAAAAACATGTTTTTAATTTATTTTTTCAAATAGGTTTGCGTTTGACTACATAATGCCCAGATATGCTGTCCATGGTGTAGCCCATTTACCTAGAAGATACCTAAATAGGTAATCTCAAGTAAATGCTTGGGATTTGAAGACACCCAAGTGTTATATTGTAGAGCACGTTTTTTGCGTAGTTCTTGTTCTTTAGCCAAAATACTTATGTACTTATATATCTTTCCGCACGTAATTTAAAATTAATGACAGATTGAATTTATCACAAAAATTTAAGGTAAAGAAGATTCATTTAAATGTCAGTTTATCTTTCATGTACTGATTTGAAGGTAAAGAACAACAGTTCTTAAGCTCGAGACATACTATCGGATGCGGCTTACGGACGCGACTGACAGCCGCGACCTAGACTATGAAAGTACACTGAGCCGTGCACACTATCGGACATAAGTCGCGGACGTCTTCGGACGTCCGAGAGCGATCTGGCACACCGGATGTCTTAAGACTGTGCACATTGCTAAGTCGCGGCTGTCAGTCGCGTCCGTAAGCCGCGTCCGATAGTTTGTTTTCGGCTTTACACATTTAATCGTTGTCTTTTGCCTAGAGTAAGCAGTTATGTATGTTTATAACATACATAACATGTAAGTTCGTACATATATGCTGGGTGGCTAGCCCTAGTGTCAGAGTAATTTGTTGCCTGAACCCCTATTGTTTTAACTGTTTAGCGACCTGACATGGCTAAACGGTTAAAACAATCGGGACCCACAATTTCACGTCACATCTGAGTCACAAGACGACTCAGTTGTAAATCATCGGCGGTTCCCATCCGATGACTGACTATGCCAAACGTTGCTTATCTGCAGTGATCGCTGACAAAGTTAACATCAAGACGTGACACTACTCGGTATTTTTGAGCTGGTAATTTAACTTTTTAACATGGCAACATAGATACGCGCCCGCGCCGGCCGCGGGCGGCGGGCGGACTCAGGCTTTTTACTTGTATTTTTTGTGTTGTTTTTTTAGAGCGAGCCGAGAGAAACGACCGTTGGAGCGGCGTGCTCGTGCTATACGACGCTTTGTTGCTTGACTTTTTGGAATACCTAATACATAATAATGTGCTGTTTATCAGCGGAATAAGTCTTGCGTGGAACGCAATCTTGGAGAAAGCCTGGTTATTTGTAGAAGGCAGGAGAATCTTGATAAATTACTTAACAGTTCATTTGTGGATTTGTAAAGATATTTGTTTCTGAAGTTCGTAAATTTTTATTTTTACTTAAGTATACCTTGTGTGACCATTTGATATCTTCTCTAACATTTTTTTACAAATACCACTTCTAATGCCACCCATTGCAGACATCATCAGTATGGGACTCATTTATTGTTACACCTGTGAAATTTTCTCTATAGATAGAAACTCTCAAAGGTTACATACGGACGATATAATGTAACAGGAGTGTCAAAACTAGATTAAGAAAAAAATACTTTTTAAAGTGGTCGTTTAAATGGAAAGTGATTAATAGGTTTTTTATCACATTACGGTACCAGCCTTTTTCATAGTCCACTGCAGGACGTAGGCCTACCCACGAAGGGCGATTAGGCCATATCCACCACGCTGGCCCAGTGCGGGTTGGTGGATTCACATACGCCATCGAATTTCTTCTAAGGACGCAGGTTGCCTCACGATGTTTTCCTTCACCGTAAAAGCCATTGATGTGAAATTCCGTACATAAATTCCAAAGAACTCATTGTTACGGGACCAGGGATTCGAACCTACGACCTCACGATTGTAAGGCGGGTGTCACCACCTCTTGACCACCACGGCTATACGGATATTTATCACATTATGACGGTAATATTTTCTTTGTGAAGATAAAGTGCACTCAAAGCCCACTTTCTTAACTAATTCCTAAACCTACTCTACTTTTCCTCATCTTAATCCTATTGCTTTAATTACTAAGCGCTTCAAAGACTCTGGAAATTGTTGAATGAAAATTGCTTCTAGGTACTTCACTGATGAAGAAGTCATTGAGAAGTTTTTCTAGAGATTTAAGTTTATACTTATTCTGAGGCTGTGACGTATTTAAAATTGAAGTTCGTCTACGCCGAGTGGCTAGCCCTAGTGAGAGGCTTTTTAAGCCTCCTGGAGGCCTCTAAGATAGCGGAACGTTTAGGAGCCACGGCATCACTCAGTTGTAAATGTCACCCGGGGTCACGCACCCAAAGATTGACCGAGCCAAACGTTGTTTGACTTCGGTCAAACTACACTGTGAGCGCTAAACAATTTTTAATGAATATAGTAGATGAGTTCAATGTTACAAAGTTAACCCATCTCTTCTCTGCTTTATGAAGTTAGGAACGTGTAACAAAGTAAGAAACAAAAAAGCCCTGCAATGAGTGTACCATTTGTTGTTTCATCAATTTATATCATCCGAGTCCGCTTCCTGCACCTAATGATCTAAGGATAGCTTGGTTTTTGTCCCTTTCGGCCCAGAATCCACTAAAGCGGAGATGGACAGAGCTGGGTAGAGCATTGTAGTCCGAACTCCATTATACAGTGTTATTGGCATCGACTTGGCATTGTTATTGGTAATCAACTAACATCCTTTTGAAGCATTGAGCAGAAATATATTTTTTCTCAATGTTTTAAAGGCATATTCTGTATATCAAAACCAAAAACTTCTACAACTTTTCCCAAATCTAAATAAACCCCATTTTTTTAAAAGTGAAATTACTTTTTTTTACTTAGCTAACTAATATTTACACTCGTTTGTAAATTTACACATTATCTCCTATGAGGTCCTGCGGGTGTCGGCGAGCGCGCTTTATAAATAGAGCGATCAAATCAATTTTTAAAATATGTGTGAAGAAAATAAATACGAATTTTTAGAAGTCATTTAACAAAAGGTATTCCCTTAAAATGATTCTAATTGATTACCAGCAACCTTGTATAAATGCCACATTTATTTAGCAAGCAACAAAACTCACTCGTGAGTGGAACGAATCTGCTTTGCTCTATGTCACTTCTGCTACAGATTACAATGCTATGTTGGCTTAATTCATCTCTGCACCGTTTTAGTGGTGTCTGCGGTAAGGATAGCTTTGGTTTTTGTCCCGTAACGAGGGACGGTGATGAATAGCCTGAGCTAAAAGGCTAACTGCCTTAGACGACGGGATATTGTAGATGTTATGCCTTGATAAAAAGTATTACAGACAAATGACAAATGAAATATGCCGATCGTTGCATATGCATGCAGGCGTTTTTGAGGGAAAGGGGTACGGGTAGAGATAGGCTACAATTCATTGTACTACTGATATCCAGGTATTTTTATCCAGGAAACCCTTCGAAATAATCGGCAAGATTGAGAGATTATAAGTAATATGTATGTAAGTTTTGAAATTGTTCAAGAAATTTTCAAGGCCGCTATCACGCCGTCATATTTTACAAGTAATTTCAAAAGATAATAATAGTTCAAGCAATTAGTATAAAGTACTTTTTTAAAACTCGATAGATATAAGTATGTGATCAAATCGTGACGAGCAAAACTTATACGTCTCTAATGTATTGCATTTAAATTGAAACTTTAGAAGCATGGACAATAACAGTTACAGAAGATTTTGTCGAATGTCAACGGGTTGAACCCTCAACGCTATACTTGGCAGGGACTCTCGTGCCTCACGATTTTGTCCACTTCAACTTCTATGTACGTCTAATGCTAACCGAGACAAGCCTGACTCACGAGCCCTGCTATTCTTCTGAGTATGGTCGTCTAAAAAACAATAATGGCTCGCCAACGCACAATGGCGATTAACCTCCGGAGAGCGAGGTTCAAGCCGCGGCCGGTACCGTTACCGACCCGGAACTCGCCTCCATATTGTAACGTACGGGGTGGTCTGTGTCTTATTATAAGAGGTTGTGTGCGCCGAACTTAATGGTCGCTACATTTTTGAGTCTGACATTTTATCTTCGATTCGATCGTTGATCGAAGGAACCATAGAAACCGCAACACTCGTCATTATCCATCCCATCCAATAGCCTTAGGACGTCCACTGCTGGACATAGGCGTGGATTTCCAATAAGGCCGGTTTGAAGCGGCCTGCATCCAGCGTGTTTCTGTAATTTTTATTCGGATCACCAAACCTCGTTGGAAGTATTTATTTTTAATTCCTATAATAGAGCCCAATTACATGTCTAATAGCAAGGAAAGATGATTTGCGGCAGTTCAATATTTCAAATAATATACTTCTTTTCGGGTCGATGTTTCGATGTTTTTTTACTGGTATAATATATTAAAATTAAGACGTAATAATATACTTTAGGTATTTAAGTTATTGTATGAAATCCTGAAGGCTTTGTTATGGTAGCTTCTGTTTTGAAGAATGAATTAATTGAATATTTATTTTTATGGAATTTTTGACGTTTTTGTACAACAAATTTTTGGTGATAAAAAATGGTGGTCTTTTGATATCGTACAATGTAATGGCAGTTAAAGGACGTCTGTTTGAGTTTCCAAGACAGTCGTAAAATTTGGCTTTGACTGTTTGCTTGAGTTTCCAAGACAGTCGTAAAATTTGGCTTTGACTGTTTGCTCGAGTTTCCAAGACTGTCGTAAAATTTCGCTTTGACTGTTTGCTTGAGTTTCAAAGACAGTCGTAAAAATTAGCTTTGACTGTTTGCTTGAGTTTCCATGACAGTCGCATAATTTGGCTTTGACTGTTTGCTTGAGTTTCCAAGACAGTCGTAAAATTTGGCTTTGACTGTAGTTTTTACTGAACGTAATTGTAATCATCCTCATAAATAGATTCACAGTTTTCTATTAATAAAAAAGGTACATTCAAAGTTGTATAGATTTTTGAAGTGAAATAAGAAGCAGTGTTAGTAACTGTTAGCAGTCTTTTTCTCAAATTAAAATTACTTCCAACTAATTAATATGCAAATTACATACCAGTAGTAAATTTTTTGCAGAGTACTTTTTTGAAAAGCTTTATAGTTATCATCTTGCCTGTAGGAAATCCATTTATAGCCTCCTCCATAGTTTAAAAGTCGGTATAGTGAAAAATATTGGTTTTACACTACGTCTTCAACATTTTCGAAACAAAATTAAAAATAGTGGCTGCGATACAGGCATGTATCGAGTGAAGTTACCAGTAGTAAAATAAAAATGCCTTCTCAACACATTAAGTGGAGCATTATAATACGGCAGCAGACAGGATGCGCGGCGGATGTCGAACGGTATTCAGAGATTTATCGACTGCCTGTTAGTCGTTATAGTCTAGATTTCTGCATAATGATGAGACGTTTATGTAAACAACTAAAATCACACTATTCTCCTCTAAGTAAGTTAGTATAGGCAGGGTGGCTATAACCCAGTTAAAAGTGGTTTAATTTAAGCGTTCTTTATATTTAAGTTTCCTGAAGACTTTTTAATTCAGTAAACTAACAAACCGAGGAATATGTATCCAAATCGGGATAGCACTCTGATGTAAGTGTCATTTGACATTTCATTTGACTGCCTCGGTGGCTCAGTGGTTAGTGACCCTGACTTCTGGATCAAAGAGGCGTGGGTTCGATCCCCACCCAGGATGTGTTTTGTTGTTGTGCAAATATTTATGTGATGAACATAGGTGTTTGCTCTGTGTCTGGGTGTTATTTAGTTACTATCTATATAAGTATGTATTTAAAAATATGTATATGTAGTATATCAGTCTCTGGCAGCCATATCATAAGCTTTGCTTAGTTTGGGGTCAGACCGTGTGTAAAATTTCCCCAAATATTTATATTTATTTATTTGTTAGCAGTCATATTTATCAGAAAACTAACCGTTGCTTCATTTTTGTGATCGGAAAAAACCACCTAAGCAAGGGCTCTACATAGTACGATCCAATACCTAAACAATTTTCACGGGTATGTTCGATATTTTTATTTATTTATCACTATGTAATAAATTAAAAAATTAAAAGTACACACCCAATATCACGCTAATTTTCTACATATAAAAATAACTATAAAAAACCTGCAATACCTGTGTTATATCTTAATTAAAATATGTATAAACCACGCAAGTTTCCATAACATACTTAACCATAAAAATATACCTAAATGATTATAAATTTTCGCAATTTTCTTTAGTTCTTAGAATGAGATATTTGATGATAATGAGTAAATTACAATCGTAGTACAGTATGTTAGTTACATAAATGGAACTAGCATGTCGTCATCATCATCATCATCCACAGCCTTCTTTATCCCACTGCTAAGTATAGGCCTCCCGCTTATAGTGCCATCTGCCTCGGTCCTTTGCCAATCGTGTCCAGGTTAAAACCGCGATATTGATGAATCGGCAGCATTTACCATGGTTGTATTCTAACTTCATGTACAATACCTACAACTCCAGAGATGCACGTCTTAATAAGCATAGATATACATCAAGCCATACTCGGTTTTCATTGTAGACGAGACATGTATAGTACTAGTATTGTCAACATAGCAACCTAACATCACACGGATCCTGTTATTGTATCCCAGTTTATGTCAAATCAAACACGTGACGCACTACTCATAATTATGAATAAATTATACCCAAGAATTTTGGTTCATATGATAAATCCATGATTATACCTTATTCGCGGTAGGTGTACCGATTACGATGCTCTATTATTATCTACTAAGAGGTCTTTGCCCAAATAAGTAGCTTTGATTGACGATTACAGTACAGCACTCGTTAAAGCCTGGTTCACAACAGTCCAGTCAAGTAGCTTTCCAAATATCTAATGTTATTAAGCGTATCCAATATGTGGCTTCGGTCCCCACTCAGGGCAAATATTTATGTGATGAAAATAGATGTTTGCCTTGGTTCTGGGTGTTAATTAGTTACTATCTATATTTAATGCAAGGTTTGATATAACAAATAAAGTGAGTTTTTAAAATAAGTATATGTAGTATATCAGGGTCTGGCAGCCATTATCACAAGCTTTGCTTAGTTTGGGGTCAGAGACCTTGTGTAATATGTCCCCAAATATTTATTTATTTATTATATTAAACATTTCGATGATATTTGACATAGTTACTGGTTATTGGTCAATATATTTTAATGCGTTTTGCAGACTAAAAAATCATAACATTGTGACACAAAATATTTTTTTTATTTTCTCGAGGCACTTGCACCTATTCTCTATCGTTTTATGTAATTTTTATTTCACTTACTTTACATATGTTGCCAAACAATTAAAAAATCAAGGTGAACAGATCACTTATGGACACCGTTTAACTCGCAACGTCAAAATTCATACAAGTCAAGTTTTCAGTAGAGGAGTGGTAAAGCGATGTAATCTAGTCAATTTTAGTCCAATACCGCGGTGGAGTGCTCACACAATTACTAGACTGAACTGCTACTGGAATAATGTGAACCGAGCTTATCACCTCGGAGTTCTCTGACCGCTATTTTCATAAATATTTGATCATAGTTTAGCACTCGATTGTCAAACGGGGATTCTCCTGAGAATCGACTATTCTTGGAAATAGCCTTTTTAGAGTTCCGTATCGGTTTAGCTAACCGTATTTTTATCACAAATCAGGCCCAGGCGTATTGGCTGACCAGAGCATTGCAGTGTATGAATTACTTAATGTCAAATTTGCATAGTGAGAATAGTGAGCTGGGTTTTGTTTTTCACCAGGAAAATGCACCCTTCTGCAGTTACATTCAGCATAGTTCCGTAATCTTACACACTCATTTGAAGCCGTGGTGGCTTAGTGGTAGTGACACCTGCCTTACAATCGTGAGGTCGTGGGTTCAAATCCCGGTCCCGTACCAATGAGTTCTTTGGAATTTATGTACAGAATTTCACACTACTGGCTTTTCAGTGAAGGAAAACATAGTGAGGCAACCTGCTTTATGTCCGTAGAAGAAATTAGAAGGCGTATGTGTATCCACCGACCCGCACTGGACCAGCGTGGTAAATATGGCCCAATCACCCTTCGTGGGTAGGCCTACGTCTTGCAGTGAACTTTTAAAATAAGCTGATACGGTACAGTACACATGCATTTGTCCACAAAATCATCGTGACGTTGCAGACGAAGATGGAGAATGGTGACTCTTTTAGAAAATAAAATCCACCCAGGAAATAAACTCTGTTTTCTCATTCTGCTATTGGTTTGATGCAAATATGACAGAAAAGTCACAGAGATATAATAATATGCTGTTAAAAAGTTTAATTGAATCATATATTCAAACTGTTTTATTAAATCGTTAAATTTAAACATGTACGAGCAATTTATGTTTTTCCAAGTAGGGCGACTATTAATAAGTAATAATGATGAGTTATTAAGTTATTACTTTAATCTCTGAAGCAGCTTAAGTACAGTGCAAAATATCTGGTTCAGAATTTTATCATTCTTACTGTTATTTTAAAAAATTGCGTCGATATTCTAAAATTCCACCTACGTTCGTCTATATTTAAATTTAAAACTTGTTTGATGATGCTTTTTTAGTTTTAGGGGTTAATGTTTTTTTCATATAGGAGTAAAAAAAAATCATTTTGGAAGTAGTATGTTGTATAGAACGCTTAGTGACGATTGTAAACTTGCTCAAGCAGAGAGTACACTAAACAACTACAAACTTCTCTTACTCGGAATGTCTGAAGTTAGACGTAATGGCTTCGGTGAGACCATGTGGTGCTGTCACCACATGGCTCCACTCTGCTTTACTCCGGCAAAGAGAATGAAAATGAGGTACGTGAATACGGTGTCGGGTTTCTACTCTCAAAGGAAGCAAAAAGGAGTTTGATAGACTGGAAACCGGTGTCTGAGCGAATCATAGTGGCGCGGTTTAATTCTAGAGTTAGGAAAATATCAATAGTTTTGTGCTATGCTCCGACCGACACTTCAGATCTTTAACGCAAAGAAGAGTTCTACAGTCAACTAAATAAGACCTTCAGTGACATTAAGCGGCAAGATATTGTCATTCTTATGGGAGATTTAAATGCTAAAATCGGTAGAGATAACAAGGATTTTAAAAAAGTCATGGGTAAGCATGGTTTGGGCGACCGGAATGAAAATGGGCAGATGTTCCTAGAGTTCTGCGAAATCCACGATCTAGTCATCGGTGGTTCTCTCTTCCCACATAAAGACTGCCACAAGTATACGTGGACATCGCCGAATAGAAGAACGCAAAACCAAATTGATCATATAGCAATTAGAAGCAAATGGCGTGGCTCATTACTGGACGTCCGTAACAGACGTGGTACTGACATAGACAGTGATCATGAACTTATTATTGCCGAATTACGACTCAAAGTAGCTGTTCCACGTCGCTCCACGCAAGGAGGTCAAGGCAAGAAATTTGATGTGGCAAAACTAGCCGCTGGCCAAATTGTAGAAAGTTTCAAGACTGAGCTACGGAATCGCTTTGCCGCCCTGAATGACATAGCGGACAATGATATAAATAGGGAGTGGGACAGCATTAAAACGGTTTACAAAGAGACCAGCTCCAAAATTCTTGGGTATAAACATCCTATGAGAGAGGATTGGATGTCACAAGGAACATGGGACCTGATAAATGACAGAAGGGAAACCAAAATCAAACTCCTCTCAGCCTCTAACAACAGGGACGTCGAGATGCTGAGATCTCACTACAACACTTTGCGGAAAAGAGTCTACCGCAGTATACGTAGAGACCGCCGTAAATGGGCACACATACTGGCAGACACTGCTGAAGCAGCTGTTAATGGGGGAAATCTGAGGGAGTTATACAGGGCAACCAAGACCTTGGGCCTTATTTTGTAAGCGCTCTGACGTTCGGCTTCGCTTTTTCTCCTGCTCGCGCCAGTTACTCACGCCGCGAGAGCGAGCGGGAGGAAAAGCGAAGCCGAACGTCAGAGCGCTTACAAAATAAGGCCCCTTGTCAGGTAACAGCCGACCAAAGAAACGTCCTCTACGAAATACCAGTGGTCACCTTATTGTGACTTCAGAGGGCCAATTACAGCGCTGGGCTGAACATTTTAGGGAAGTTTTTCGTGGCTCTTTGGCAGAAAGTCCTGAAGATATAACAGACACCTCATCTCTGGTCAGCTCACTCTTGGATATCAACACCGATGTACCGACCTATACCGAGGTACGAGAGGCTATTCTTAGTCTCAAAGCCAACAAAGCGCCAGGTGAAGATCTTATTACTGCTGAGATGCTCAAAGTTGATGTTCCAACAGCTACCAACCTTTTAACCCCACTCATACAAAAAAAAATGGCAAGAAGAAACTATGCCCGACGAGTGGAAAACGGGACTACCAGTGACTGTGCCAAAAAAGGGTGACTTAAGCAACTGCAGTAATTGGAGAGGAATCACGTTATTATCTGTGCCCTCTAAAGTGCTTTGCTGGATTCTCCTAGATCGGCTCGCTAAAGCAGTGGAACCATTACTTTGGAAAGAGCAAGCCGGTTTCCGCCCCGGAAAGTCTTGCACTGACCAAATTAACACGCTGCGTATTATCCTAGAACAAGGAGCAGAATTCCAGAGAGAAATATATTCTTTATTTGTTGACTTCGAAAAAGCCTTTGATACGCTGCGTTGGTCTGCAATTTGGTCAAGACTGGAATCAATCGGCGTACCTGCAAAGATCATCAACTTAATAAAGTCTTTCTATGATAACTACTCATGCAGAGTACGACATGATGGGCTAAATTCCGAGAAGATACCGGTACACGCCGGCGTTCGACAGGGTTGTCTTCTGTCACCGTTGCTGTTTCTCATAGTTTTGGATGGTATCATGACCCGTGTCAACAGCATACCAACACGTGGAATTGAATGGGGCTTAACGAGTCATCTGCAAGACTTGGACTACGCTGATGACTTGTGCTTACTCAGCCACCGCCGCATTGACATGCAATATAAACTGGACGATCTGCAAAGAGAAGCAGCAATGGTCGGCCTTAAAATAAACGCGCAAAAAACTAAAGACATGAGGAGTGGAGCTCGTGATGACAGTCCACTACTAATAGGCGATGAAGTAGTGGAAAAGGTGTCGAGCTTCACCTATCTTGGCAGCGTCGTGTCAACATCTGGAGGAACAGACTTAGACGTAGCTTCCCGGATTGCCAAAGCTAAAGGTGCCTTCGCGTGTCTCCGTTCAGTATGGCAGTCGAAACACCTCTCTCGTAGAGTGAAACTTCGAATATTTAATACAAACGTGAAAAGCGTACTGCTGTACGGATGCGAGACCTGGAAAGTCACAAAAGCAATAACGCAACAGCTACAAGTTTTTCTCAACCGATGCCTACGGCAAATCTTGAAGATCTTCTGGCCAGACACTATCGCCAATATAGACCTCTGGAGGGAATGCCATGAAGATCCTATAGAGCTACAAATACGGCGCCGTAAGTGGAACTGGGTTGGCCATACATTGCGCAGGGAGCTGGATCACATTCCTAGGCAAGCCATGGATTGGAATCCACAAGGCCGGCGAAAACCTGGCCGCCCAAAACAAACATGGCGGCGCTCCATCACTGCTGAGGCCCAAAGCATCGGACTGACTTGGAGCGAAGTGAAACGCAAGGCACAGAACAGAGAGGAATGGCGTAACACTGTATCAGCCCTCTGCCCCGATGTGGGGACTTAGGATAAGAAGAGAGAGATGTTGTATAGAACTCCCAACTTACGAGCTCCAAGCGCACTTGGCCATTTTTTTATAAATCCTGTTTTAGCACTGAAAGAAGCGCGTATTTTTTGTGCATGTAGAGTGTGAAACTAAGTAAGCTTCACGGTTTAAGTACTTTTTTAATACAAAATTACTGTTTAAGACAAACATATGATATTTGTTTGACATTCTAAAAAGCCCGGTAGCGCAATCTAAAATCTGTCTGGAAATTTTAATTTACGGTTAGTCTGCTGTAATTTATTATCTAGATTAAACTTAATATTTCTTGTACGCATTATTAAGATCCTTGTGCATATTTTAGTGCTCTATATAAAATACCGTAAATTGTTATTGTAGCTAGATTCGTTAGTACTTAAAATATATAACACTGTCTAGACAACTGAGACGTTGTTTCGCAAAATATTATTAAGTGAGAAAATGCTGTTACAGTTTTAACTAAGAAGTTGTTTAAATATTGCCTATTAATGTTATTTATGCTAATTAGATAATATAATTTTATTTTGTGTTGTGTAAGCATGTGCTAGCTTTTTAGTTCGAAGTAAAGAGAATACTATACGTATGAAATGTGTCCGCGAGTCAGTGCTTGTCCAGAAGAAGGCCGCCAGATGCGGTTCAAAAATCAAATTGGTTTAATTTAGTAAAATGTATTAGGGACCAATTTTACTAGGTAAAAATATATAACTTGAATAAAATAATCATTGTTATAAAAAGTTTTAGTGAAGTTAGTCAATTATAAAAGTTATGTGCTTACATACATAAAAATTTAAAAAAAAATCGCGTCGACTTGATGAATTTCCTTTCCGTAATATTTTATTTTTTATAATTTCTATTCATCCGTTTCATCGGTAAAAATACATAATGTAGGAAGAAAGTACATATTTTCTAAAAAAATGCAGTTGCATGTAATTAATTGCTTCAAATACATAAAATAGTATTATATTTTACTCGATAATATGATGTAATTAATATTATTATTCGATAATAGCATAAAGATATTCGTAGCTTACTGTTATGGAAAACGTTTAGTACGTACAATAACTTAAAAGAGAAAACTGTATTTTTAAGTTTTTGGATGCTGCTCGAATAATTTTATAACTATCTGCCGTAATTTTTGTACTTATGTACAGGGTGTTTTTTTTTCAGTGCACATACGTTCCATACGGAAAGTATAATAAACAAACAATTATACCTCTACATTGGTTTTACTCACATTAGTACAAAAATATGGAAATAACTTTAAGAGTAAATATACAGATAAACGGAGTAATCAGTGTCACCCTACGTCTGAGTACTTACGTGGTGGCGTCGTACCTACGCCCGAGTCGTTTTGGTAGGTAGTTATTGCCTGGAGTGTAGGGTGCTTGCAATATAATTTTCTTTGGTATAGTTTGACAAAAAATTGATGAAAAAAAGTCGATCTTTTTATGAGCGAAATATGTTCTATCTATTAATGATATTTATTGCGCGATAAAAAATTGTGCACCGAATAAAAAGTCATGCTGTACATACAGGGTCACAGGTATTAAACGCAAAACTTTTTAAGTGCAAATCTAGTACATCTAGAAAAACAACTTTTGAACTACGAGTTTAAAAATTTGCAAAAAAAAATTTCGCTTCTCCTTACATTTTGTCGCCCGTTGACGAACTTTTTGTGTGAAAAAGCTGATCTTTTCTTCATGATTTTCCAAAAGTCGTAGAACAAAAGTTGTTTGTCTAGATGTACTAGACCCGCCATTAAAAAGTTTTGCGTTTAATACCTATGACCCTGGTATAGATATATAGTTTATCAGAGAACCCATGACCATGAGCGTCAAGTAGGGTTGTTACCGAAATGAGCGAACCCGTGTTCGTAACAGCTCTTATCGAGTTATACGAAATATCTATAATTTAAAGACTGTAAACTCGGTGAATTTCTGGAAAAGCAACATTGTACGAGGGTTAAGTGTTTCGTTATTTATGTTCGCAGGATCATGAACATGAGAGTGTGGGATTATGAAAGAGCTTTACTTTAGAGTTTTGCGCCTGTTACGTTCGTATTACATTTTATAACCGAGCGAAATATTTTTGCCTCGGATAAACAGGCTAATTTTGGTTAATGAAGGTAAGACAATCTGTAGTAACATGCAGTCATAACCAGTAAGGTATTTGTGAACACGTGAATTTGATGAAAAATTTAGTATTATTTTTGGCTTTATGATGTACCTAATTTTATCTCTATTGAAATGTATCCTAACTGAATCAGAAAAATTCATTAAAAGAAAAATACATACGAATTAATTAATACTTTATATTAGTTTATATGCACCATAATTGTTTAATATTGTAATCTTTGTCTCTGTACCTATGCCATTGCTTGTGTTGAGTAACGATGATATTTTTATTGGAACACCCACATTCATTTCGTATTAAATCCGTTTTTTCTTAGAGAGGAGAAATAGAAGAGGTTCTATTCAGTACACACAGTTAGATGATGATGATGAGAATGTATACAAACTAATTTTGTATCTGACAAACGTCACCTTAAACGTTTATTTTCCCGTATTGGTACCTTTTCTAGAAGTTGTATTTACTAGTATGATTTGTTAACCAATTGTTCAAGAGATAAGCTCCCTCGGCCTCTTCACTGTTCGTCCACCTGGCAAAGGCAAGAAGTTGCTACGAATGGAAGTGGGGCTATTATGTGGTCGAACGATAATTAAAATCGTTTAGGGAGTTTAGACCTAAGCAAGGATTAATAGAGGCAAATGATTATAACAAAATGATTACCAAATTCTTGAAAGGTTTTTGTGACCCGGATTATTTTACGACCGTGCTAAGAAGGTAGGCCCAGGTTTACAAGTGCGCTATACAGGGTTATTTCTAATCAATTAGCATCCTTTTAGGGGCTTATTCTGTTCATCAAAACTAGCAACTTTTGTTCTATGACTTTTGCCAAAACTCAAAAAATGTTTGTTGTTCCATAGAAAAATATCGTTCTAATAAATAGCTTTGAAAAAAGTCGCAGAACAAAAGTTGTTAGTTTTGAAGTATAGAATAAGCCCCTAAAAGAACGCTAATTGATTAGGAATAACCATGTGTATTAGAAAAATACTGATACGGATTTATGCGTCTAATTAGAAATCATAGTGTAGTTGATTTTTTTACGTGTAAAGAATTTTTTTAGTTTTATATACAAAAATACGCTTAAAGCTACCACATTGAAATACTAGCTTTAGCCCGCGGCTTCGCCCGCCTGGTATTTTAATTTGTGTGCTATGCTATGGGAATATTTTATTGTTTTGTGATAAAAAGTAGTCTATAAAACTCTAATCGATCCATTGCTTTGTTGCTGTGAGAAAGGGTAATAAACCAACAAATATACTATCGGACTTATCATGGTAATGATTTTAATTTTTTTTAATAATATTATGGAATAATTGTGTTGGTCGTTACCGTTTCAAATTTTGAACTTAATTTTTTTTATAAGAGTTTTATCATAGAAGATTAATTACGAGCGATCTCCTCTAAACTATCAACACTGAGATTTACAGCTCGTTTGTTAGAGCACTCGTAATTTTATCGAGCGCGAATAGCGAGCGACTTCGGAATACGACGCTATCTCGCAATCGAGGGCTTTGTTCGACAATGAGTCGTCTTTGTAAATAATATACCTACGTCGGAGGTGGGCTATTTAGAAAGAGTATGCATCTTGGAAGGAAGTTTTGATAAAATAGGATATTTTCATCTGTCTTAAGTGTTACATTGCACCGAGCATTAAACATTTGAATTTGTGACTTAAAAACGTTTTTATAGATCACAGTTCTGCTTCCTAGTTTGACTACATTTTCGAAAATCATCGAGATCGTTGGGCATTCTAAACTAGCTACTTCGTTGTGGTTGTTTCGATAAAATACAAGTATATGAATGCTTTTCCCAGTATTTCGACTTAGCTATTCTACGAAAAGTCAAATGCATTGTAAAGGTTCTGAAGAAAACAGTGCGCTGAATGCATGACAACTCCTTTGAGCTTACGTACTCATTAACAAGAACCCCATTTAATACAAAGCTCTGTAATGTAGGTAGGTACGTAGAGAGATTATATCTTGACAGGTATTGTCCACGGAGTCTGAGTTACGACCAAATGCGATACAAGTACAAGAAGTACAGACTGCTCGCTTGAGATAAAACCTCGTCTCATAGCATGTGCTAATGGATTTAAACGGGAATTCACCCACGGACGCTATTCATATTTAACTGAAGCTTTTCATAGAGACTTATTGAATTAGCGATAAGGAAAGCTGAGGCTTTGGCTTCGTAAAAATATCAAAAAACGCAGCGCTTGGACCTAGCTGATTACCTACCCTTTAATTATTTTTTGACAAAATGGTACGTACAATCGAAACTTGTCTAAATATAGGTCCTCCCGAATCAAATTGCTTAAGCAAATGTGGTGATTTTTGCTTTGCTATTTGGTAGGCGATAAAATTTTAATCAATTTTCTAGACCAACTTCTAAATTCATTTTTTATGGGACCATTTTGTAACTTTCCTTTACAGATAGAAACATGTCTACAAATAGATAGTGGAAGTCAGGTAACGACGTAGTAACGTCACAAACACATGTAGAGGAAATGAAAACAACCTCCCTTTCGAATAGTCGTTTGAAAATCTGTCAAAAGATATATCCATTATCCACATAAGATATAGCGAATGTGTGGAGTTGCTAGTATAGTTTATCATTGTGGAGACCCTAAATTTAAGTTTTAAAATTTTCTTTAGTTAACATAATTTTTATATTTATACGTTACGTTACGAAGTACGGTCATTTTGAGAATGCATTTTACCACCGCAAGTGCGGTAAGTATCATGACTTAAAGAAAATCAGAATTTGTGCAATAAAAATAACATAATACATAAGTACTTAAGGTAAAAAAGCGTAAGTTCAATATGGGTGTAATTTAGGCGCTCATTACCATAATTATAGTGAAAATAAGATATCAAAATCAAATAATTTTCAGTTCAAGTTATATTTGCGAGCAATTAAAATTCCTTGACCTTTGCGTCGTGAGTCAAAACAATTCCGATGTCCGGTTGCTGAATGTATTGAGTGTTGACTCTACGTTTCGCGGAAATCAGGGAAAATTAATGTATTTGCGAAAACACGTCACATCTATGACTCATTGATCACTGACTCGAGAATTATCACTCCTTATGAGTAGGTGTACCTTCGTTGAATTAGCATAACTGTGGTTTTAGTTATTTTTTTGCCTATTGTGCTGTGCTGTACCGGCCTTTTAAAATAGTCTATAACATTGGTTACTAAGGCCATATGGTCCATATCCACCAGTAGTGTCACCAGTATGGGATGATTGACTTACATACACCTCCGATTATATTTTACGAGCATACATAATTATAAGTAGATAGTTTCACGAGTTTTGCTTTATCGAAAAGCCAGCTGCGTGTACCTTTATCAAAATATAAAGTCCAAGGAACGAAAAATATGTACCTGTTATAAAATATTAGTAAATAAAAAGTAAAGTAAAGTAAAAGTTTATTACCAAAACAAAAATACATAGCTACTGAAGTACATAAAGCGAGTAACCAATGAATACAGTTGATTTCGATTATGTCTAATATAACAGCATTACCTTATATTAAAAATTAATTTCCAAATAGATGAACTGTGAGCCCCAAACTAAGCTCAAGGCTTGTGTCCTGGGGCTCGAGTGCAAGGTTATCCGAATTCGAAAAGATTTAAAAGTATTTAAAACCTACAAAAATATAGACCTAAATAATTGTTTATTTAAATAATAAAAATAAGCAGTAGACTTGTTAAAAAATATAAAAACTTTATAAACTAACGGCAGTACCGGGTATTTTCTATAGAAATTATTTTAAAAGTTATAAAAAGTAATAAAGCAAGCAAACATAAAATAACTGTACTTCGAGTACGCCCATCATGGTTTGTCTCGCGAGCCATTCAGGCATAGTTAGCACACTTCGCACTTTATCTACTCATCTGCACAAATCATTAATTAGTGTGGGAAGCCGCCATTTCTGTTTCAAAATACATTTTTTGATATAATTGAAAGAAAGAATAAAAAGCGAGAGGCTTAAAATATATTAGACATTAAAAATGAAGTGTGTTGTGTATATAATCCACAATATAAACTAACTAAAATAAAAGGTCTTTAATATTTTACAAACTGTTACTGCTTCCAGTTCGTTCGTTGTTTTCAGCAGTGAATGTGTTAAAAAATTCCTTCTAATTCTAATATTTTTAAAATTTATAACTTAATTTGTAAACCTTTGTAATTTATGATGTTTTTAAACTTTCGCGATTTGAACACATTAATATTATGCTACTATACTTTTATTATTATGATACTACCCGTGATCACGATCGATGCAACTCGGTCGAAACGTCGTCTGGATGATGAGGTATTTATATATCTCGTAATTTTAGTGCGCGATTAGTCCCAAAGTACAAAATAATACTTTGTAACTTAGTCTTTACTTATAATTATGTCCGACAGTAAAAGTTCAACAATTTATCTTTAGATCTTCAAGGGTCTGTGGATGATCCAATAGCTTGTTATGTAGTAGTAGTATGTAGTTTTAGATAAAATAAGTCTTGTATTTAGTAAAAAAAAGTAAGTTCGTATAGGTCGGGTGGCTAGCCCTGGTTTCAGAGTTTTTAGGCCTCTGACATTAATATTACATTGTATGTAGTGGTAGTTAGTATAGGTATACTTGCCCTAAGAATAAAACAATTGATATGATAATCATGAAATAGATATACTTATCCCAAGCTCTAGGTCTAACCTAACATGTGTCTGAATGTAAGTGTTAATCATGTATTTATTTATTTATAATTTAAATTATTTATGTATTTTCAAATTTTTTTCTCTTTGTCTTAAAAAAATATTCGCGGTTCGCTGAACTTCACAGATATGTACCTATCTATCAGTAGATACCTACCTATAGTGAACCAGCTTGAGACTGTGGGTCCAATCGATCTTTCGAAAGTAGAACGCTGTAGACACCCACCGTACCGACCGACATGTCTACTTGAATAGCTGTACACTTACAGGTACGCATTATCTATAACTAGTCATCTAAATCAAGAGGTCGATGACTCTAGACTCGTTTGATCACTACACATCATAGATAAACCATCTATCTGCTCTATTAAAAAGTAATAAAACTACTTATTGCTTTGCTACTGTTTTAACCCCCGACCTAAAAAGTGAGATATTGTGCAGAGAAAATGTTGTTTGAAAACTATGTAATCGACAGGGTTTCTAGTTATATTGCTATTAAATTATTACTAAGTATTTAGGTACGTCTAATATCTTCAAGCGTCTAGGACATCCACCGCTTAGGTTACCTAACCGCTACCCGACTTATAAGTACGTACTTAATGTTAAGACAGGCAATTTAAGATATTTTTGTCAAGGTTTTAGCTTTTTTTTAAAATTACATACTGTATCTGCTGAAAAACAAAAAGCTCAGGCTCACAAAATCTTTCTTAAAAATACTGAGTTAGTTTAAAACAGCGCTCATAGCGTAGTTTGAGTGATTGTCAGTGATCACAGAAGTTGAGCAACGTTCGGTACGATCAGTCTTCGGATGGGTGACCGCGATGGCATTTACAACTGAGCGTTGCCGTGGCTCGGGTGACACGTTAAATTGTAGAGCCCGGCTGTTCTAAGCATTTAAGCATATTACAGGCATTCAGGTGGCTTTACATCTAGAACATCAGGGCTATAGCCATCCAGCCTACACAAACCTATAGGCTGAATCACACAAGTCGGCGGTGAAGTTAGCTACAAGCTCCGTAATATCCAATCAACGCGTAGCTTTATGTGAGTTTCAGTCAGGATTGGATATTGCGCAGCTTACAGTTAATTCCATATCCGCCGAATTGTATGATTGAGCCTATAACCTAAAGCTTAAAACAGTGATTTAAATACTTAATGTTATTAAAAGTTTTCTAGGCTCCACAACTGGTCCACGCCGCCTACGTCACCGCTGATAATGTGGAGTATTGTGAGCCATCCAGTTGGAACTGGTTCGCGGCAGTTCTCAAGACTGGTCGAGAAAAACGACCGACAACTATCGGAGATTTTTTATTTATTACGCGAGTATAGAAAGCTTATAATAACTTGTGATTTTCTAGTACCTTAGTCCTAGTATAAACGGTAGAGCGATCCCGTGTTTATAATATACAACACGCATGTAATTTTGGCTACTAAGTTACATTTTTATATCAATTTCAATTTCTGCATTTACCAAAGCTTGACCTATTTACATGATGAGATAACTAAGTTTATCATGTGTATAAACAATATCTTCTTAAATTAAAACTAATGAACATAATAATTTGCAGTGGATTTTAATAACAATACATCTAGAACTTTAATCGATGGTCCTAGATGAATAATATATTATAACATGGCAGGCATAATATGGCTACATCGAAGAATAGTAGTAATTGCCGTGCAGTATAATATAATAAGTAGTGTTTTAGTAATTTGCTTTTCTCAGAATTCGTTTCTTACGAACCTTCACTATATTAGTTTATTCAATACATACAATACTTTAAAATTTCCGCAACACGATGTTACATGAAAATACGCGCATCACGTGCCCCAAGTTAAATTATAATTTCAAGAATTTCGCTTGAAATATATTTTTAATGATAAAACTTGTACTCGGTTTATATTTAATTTTAATCGATTTAAAAATCTTATTTCGAACGAAATTCGCGAAAGTAAAAAATAATATATGGTAAGGGACGTTATGTTAATTATGTGATCTTAGATGAGCTGAGGCTTAGATACAAGTGCTACTAAACTAATGACTCGAAACAAATCCGTCCGATTCCAGTTTGTTTGTTTCTAAAATTATCAAAGCTCTAAATTTTCAGATCGTCCAAAAAGCACGTTCGCGTGGGTTGAACTCACGTATGACCAAATCTGGCGAAAATGAACACTACTTATATGAGTTACGAGCTATCAAATTTCACACTATGCAATTTTAATTAATCTCAGATCTTCCCGAGCTACCTGTAAAGTTCTCGAATGATGATTGCGACCACGAATTGACAAGGGCAGTAAAGAAATCCACCAATAAGGGAGACAGACTGCTCGATTTTGGATATCTACGAGGAGTGGAGAGTATGGAGATTTAAAATAATATTGCTTCGTATATTACTGGGACTTTTAAGAGTTGTATAAGCGAGAAACATTCATCGATCATTATGAGAAACTTTTACTTGGAGCCAACTACGAGATCTCCAAAAAATCTGCTGTTTCATAAAAAAGTTGAATTAAGTCTATGAAATATGTATTGCTGCTACAGGAGTTCTTTTCCGTCTTTTCGCAGTTAGTGCTATTGTAAATATTCATGGTGGTGTAGTGCTAGTTACTCATAATGGTGATGATATAATTTGATTATTTTTGTGTATTCTATATTTCAGTGTATGGGGCTGGCCTTATAAATCATAATTTTAAACTATGAATGTCTAACCTAAGATAGCAATCTATTCTATTAGCAATTCGTTCTTAATGTCTTCTAGTTTCCAATTAAAATTAAACTGAAACAAATGATACCTTGTGCAAAATTTACTGCAGCATTTTTAGCGCTTTGGAAAGTTCCATAATCTAGCCGGGAGATATTCTCGTAGGCGACTTTCTAGGTCTAGACGCCAATTAGAAAGGAACCACCTACATAGGTACTAGACTCGGTGCTTATCTAGCCACTCCGATTAACCTATATCCTGGTGACTCACTTGCTACGGTGACAATGTTGCTAGATCGAAAACAGTTATTCTTTGTGATAAACATTTCAAAAATTTGTCGCGAGCGCAGGATTTGAACCTGCCCCTTCGGATCACTAGCCCAACGCTCTCCCAACTGAGTTAGCTCGCACCCTTAAGTGTTTATCATTATTACCAACCAATATGAGGAGATCCGTAGAAGAGCCAACGTTACCGACATAGCCCAGCGGATTGGCAAGTTGAAATGGCAGTAGGCAGGGCACATAACACGGAGAACTGATGACCGATGGGGTCGAAAAGGTCTCGTGTGGAGACCACGTACAGGCAAGCGCAGTGTAAGACGTCCACCTACAAGGTGGACGGATGACCTCTTTAATACCGCAGGATCGCGCTGCCTGGGCGCAAGTCGCTCAACCGTTCTTAGTGCCCAGCAGTGGACTTCCTATATGGCTAAAACGAACGAATGAACCAACTTATAGCGTTGGCGGCGCCACCTGTGATACCAATATTTAGATAATCACTTTCTGAAATATTTAACACAACGAATAAAATTAAAATCAGGATAGTGATGAAACGTGGACAAGATAATATAAATGATTTTTAAAGCAGAATTATATTTATTGAGTGTTCGCGTAGGGTTTCACAACACAGATGCGGTTTGCGGTGGCGGTGGCGACAATATATACTTAATCATGCAAGTGTTTTCCCAAATTTAAGAGAAAAGTGCTTCCATATAGAAAAAAAATTTTTTTTTCCATTGTTCTGCAAAAGCTGTAAGGAATAAAAAGCTTAAAACTTTGTTGCTGTATTTTTCTAAATGAAATTTAAATAATACTTTTTAATTCAGCAGGAGCTTGTTTGTACTTATTTATAGAAGACTGCATCACCTAAAATATCAATTAACTTCTAATAACTTTCGACTGGAAACTGTTATTATTCCGTTTCCAGCAACCTCTGATTGTCATATTTCTGTTCCCGCATCTTGAACATTTTCGATTAAAGTCACAATGGAAATCATTACCTGAAATATCTCGCACATATCCGACAAAGTTCGCCATTATAGTAACACAAGCCGCTAGTCAGATGGTTGCCTACGCCAGCCGACGGCGTTTCTATTGTATGCAGAATCGCAATTCACGTTCATTTCGCGAAAGCGCCAACTGGATATGCAATAAAATTTACATAAATTGACGTAAATTCAATATAAGTGCCGTTTAAATAAAAGCGAGGCTCTATGTGACCTCCTGATGCGCTGTGACCATTTAGGTTGTCTGTGCGCGCTGTAGGGGACCTGCGTTGCACATTGTTGCACAATATCTTAGCAAATAACTTATCTTTAGAAGAATTTAGATAGACCTAGACCATATATTGCATTAGATATTAGGGTGGGCCGATTTTTTTTTTTTACAAATTTGATTAGTACTAGTAGTAAAAAGTTGTGTTTGCATTCAAAGATTCAATATTTACTAGTATTTTGCTATAGAAAGCAGACCTTTAGGTTCCGCAAGTACTTTAAAGTTTGAAAATATTAGTGATATTTTGCTAGTTTTCATCCATTGATCTACTGAATTTTATAATATTTTTCTGATATTTTCTTACAATACTGTTGACGAAACCGTGTGTAGCTTTACATTACATAACCTTGAAAGAGCGAGAGCGCATCAGTGTGAAAACAAATTTTGTATGGAGAGGTCGCGCAAGTTTAATAAACGTTTGTTGTGTCGCAAATATGAGCAAAATTAAATATAGACAGTTAAATACGTGCCCTATCATCGGTACTTTTACCGTACATCAAGAGAACGTATTGCCAACATACGAAGATGTCTTAAAATGTTGTGAGTGGGAACGATTGGAATGGAAGTCGATTCATGGCGCCAAAGATCCTTCATTACGTGATATTGTAGAGAAGGTAACTGAAAAAATTATTAAAATATGGGAAAAAGCTTCTTTATCAACAGTTTCGAAAATCAGAATAACTACAATGATTAAAGCGTATCATCTTATGTACAAAAAATTGTTAAAATCAGTTAAAAATAGACAAAATACTGCATCGTTTCAAGAAAAGATATTACTGTTTAAAGAAGCAAGTTCACGCTTTTAAGACGTCTGTTCTCGTAAATGCCAAATGAAAGTGTCTCCTGAAGAACAACTGTCTTTGGCAGATCAACGACCTGATAGAAAGATGATTATTTTTCATTGATTTATCACAGATTTTTTTTCGGATCTAAGTACGGACCAAAAATACTTACATGAGATAGATAAAAGCTGTTTCAAGTGGACGTTGCTATCTTGAACTTGCCAGAAAAAACCCAGGAGTGATGTCACATACAAGGTGGCTTACTACAGCAAATCGAATCGTAAGACTCTACATAGCAACTGAAACACCTTCAGAAAATTTGATCATTTTAACTACATTCATCCAAAAGGTTTACGCTCGTGTGTGGTTTGATATCAAGCAGCATTCGTCATGAAAGGACGGTGCAAGGCATATTTTTAATATGATCAAATATTCACGCTACCTCCCTAGTCAGCAAAAATCCATTATTGACCGAATGCGTATTTTGCGCATCCTGAAAACATATTGCTAACAATGATAACAGATCCATGGCCTTCGACAAAAATTGGAAGAGTTAACCAGAGAGCAGCCACGATTGTTCAAAATTCCAAAATTAAACTTTGATGCTATGTCTTACATTGACATGTTTGCATGGCAAGACATACCTACCCCTCACTTACCCGCCTGTATTAGAAGACGTGACGAAGGAAGAGCTCGAAGTGTGCTTGTTGTAGCAATAAAAAAAAAACATTTACCATTTTGACCCATTCCACTGCCACACTCAAGCAGTAGAACATTGTGTGAAGGTTGTAACTGAAGCTGCTGCAAAAGTATGTGGTAAAAATAACAGAGAAGGACTTATCGCTTCAACCATATGTTCGAGGGAAACTATGCCTAAGATGGAAACAAAACAGGATTATGTACCTGAACAATAATGTTTATAGATGATTTTGTTTCCGGTGTGCTGTGTAATTTTTGGAAATATTTTTATAAGTATGTGTCTGCCAATATTTTATTGTAATAAAAATTATAATAACTATTTTAGTTTTCTTTATAATCCCACCACCAAGCTTACAGATTTCGCATTAACTTTTAAAATTTCAATCGACTTGCGGAACCTGAAAAAGGTATTTATTTAAATTGTTTTTTGAATGTCTATTATATTGAAGGCTATACGCAACTTTTCCGCACTAAAACATTTTGATATACGAGTTTTTTTTTTCACCATACTAACGCGGCCCACCCTATTAGATATAGCTTCACGTATTATATATAAGTCTGACCGCATAAAGCTCTCGACTTACAAAAATACGGTCATAACCACCGCTATCAAGTTTTTTGTATGAAATGTTAGTGACCGGGAGTGGTGTTTGTGACAAGTGTCGGCATTTGTGGTTGAATATGTGGTTCGTATGAGAAACGTCATCATCGGTACATACATCTTCTCTGTAACATACCTACTCCCATCCATCAGACATAGTACGATGGACATAGGCCTCCCCTATGGATCTTAATAAGACCGGTTGGTAGCGGCTTGGATCCAGCGCAATCTTGCGGTCTTAATGAGGTTCTTTGTTTTGTGGAATTGTGGGTGGACGTCCTACGCTAAGCTCCTCTCCCCCCTATATGATAAAAAGTACATACTACTACTTTGCATACTTTCCGATATGAAAAACGGAATTATACTCTATTAAATTTAACTTGATCTCTGCGACAGTTACATATTGACATATTTAGAGTTGAGATAGTGGTGGAAAAAATCGATTTTCAAACAATGTTGTAATGAAATCGAATGAGTAGTTGAAGGTGAGAAATTGGATTTTATTTACTTACTATTATTTAAGATCAAGTATATACACATGTAAATAATGTTATGATATTAATTAAATAATAAACATGTAATAATGTAACGATAGTATTTATCGACGTTTTTCACTATTATCGATGCTAATGTAACATATCATTGGGTTTAATTTAATTACATATGTAAAAAATGTTATCATATTCAAATATACAATAAAATTAATGATAAATTAAGTTTTATTTAAAATATCATCAGTATAAACTATCGATATTTTAATTAAAACTCTATCTAAAACTCTGTGGTCACGATCATTCGTCGCCCATCACTAATCGACATGCCCATAAAGTTTGACATTGACAGGTACTGTCTGTACTATTAAGAAATTCAGGACTTCATAGGCGTGATTTTTCTGACAGCTGTCGCAGAGATCAAGTTAATTTTATAGACTATAAGTACATGTTATGTATTTACAAAATAAAACTAAAATACCTTTGCAATACAGTGAAGTAGTATCACATTATAATTAGTTAAGAAGCGGGGGGTGATTCGGCGCCGTTTTTGTTAGTTTTGTGTTCCGGAACAGTTGGCCCATTGTTCCGGCAGCCTTGGCGCTCTCCCACGAGTTCAAACGCCAATTCGGTGTCGAATTTCGGTGCATTGTTTTAGGGTACCGCGACCCGATTATGTAAACCAGGGATTATCAAACTTTTTCAGTATGACGGTGCAAGTAGTAGACGTTTTTTTTGTCGGCGGTCTAGCTTGTATATGTTAGTGAATCTTGATTTCAAGATGATGTCGTAAGAGAGTCCAATAAGACTCTTTTCTTTGAAAAGTGAATTATGATTTTGTGTATAAAAAGCTCTGGGACCAATGCAAATTTTTCGATATCGTCTTCGTCATGGGTAAAGTGTACAGTACTCCGTGAGTTTAATTTTTTTATGTTGTTGTGTTTTATTATTGCTACACTCTATGTTGCAATAGTAGCTCCACGACGCCAACATTGAGAACCTTTGGTGTAAACATTGTTTCGGCGTTCAGTTACGAGTACAAGCAGTCTGGACGCCGAGGCTAATTGCAACTTTCGGTATACCCAGTTGCAATTTGGGTGAAATACTATACTTTCTTGTTTTACGTGCAAGTGCCTTTGTTAACTACAACAAAATACAATTCAACTACCTACAGTAAGTATTGTACCTACTGTTTAAAAAAACTGAATTTTCCGCACACCGCTGCAGGTTTAAAGATAGTCTAAATCGTCAGAGCACTGTCATTTGGCAGAGTACCCAGTGTATTGTAAATAGTTTTAGTTTAGCCTTCACTAGTAGTCCACTATTGTTCACATTCCAATGTAAAACATAACATACAGTACGATATATTCAGTCGAGTCAGTAAACAGAACGAAATAAAGGCGATTGTAAACAAAATTGTAGACAAAAATCATCAGGAATAGCCATCCGATCTACACGAACTTACTAGTAATATTTTTTAAAATTGAGTGATCAATAATGAAGATCATCTAATTTTATACACGCATTGAGTATGTCCATCACAGGTTGGTGCCGTTCAGAATTTTGAACTACAAAACCCTACGCGGACTGCGCAAGATACTCTAACAATATTATGATCTGAGTTTGTAAATACATATATGTATATATAATATATTGTTATTAGTAAAAGTATGCTTTAATTAAATGTATCTGGATGTGGCCCAAATCACAATAACTCCAATAGTTCCTCCAACACCGGCTGTTTTGCATATTAAGCCTAAAAACTCAAGGAGCGGTTTTTCCCCGTGCCCGCCGCGGTGGCAGAACAGCGGTTTTATTTCTATGCTCACGCGACCGGTTATTTGTGCGGTTACGCAGCCGCCGCGGTTGAGATTATCGCTTGCAAACGTGGCGGGGGATGATCGCAAGACGTGTGGTTAAACGATCCGTTGAAGATCAGACCGCCAAACGAACGCAGAGCGCGCGGTTGCAAACTGCCGATGCTGTGGTTGACCGCGGCCCGCGCGATGAACTAGGTGCCAGCCGGTGCAGCGGGAGCCGCAAACAACCGCGCACGCCGCAGGCGTAAAACGCGCCGTGAGATCTGCTTTAGTTTTTGAACGACGAACCACCGGAGGAGGTACTCAATTCGACGCGTATATATTTCAATAATTCTTTTTTTATTGGAAAGAGTATACTTTTAAATTGGTCCCATTCAAATTTTATCAAAATCGGCTGAGCCATTTTTGATAAATCAACAATAATGTGAAAAATGCTACATTGATCCGTGCGAAATATTCGCGAATTCTGTACACGGGTGAAGTCGGTCATGCTATTTTAAAAATAATTATTTACGTATATTATCTGCATTCTACAGTAGCTGCGGGCGCGGCGGCTTAAAACCGCTCCGTGAGTCCACAGCTAAGCGTTCCGTAGGTGTGAGTTGGCAACTTGGTTGCAATAACAATCTGTGATTATGCGCCTGTAGGGGTAGCTGCTGCCGTAAATATTTATCGGCAAGCGCTACTCTTATAATGCTTTTCTCGTGTTTTTTATCTAAAGCAGGATAAGATATCTGATGAATATTTAACAAAAGATTTAATAGTCTCAAATAGAGAGTATGTAAATAAACTAGCTTTAATTTTGTTTGTGACTTCATTTTAGTGTAGTCTACTAGGTAATTTATAGGTTTACTGATAAAACAGTATCAAAGTTATAATGTACCTAGTAATCTATATGACCTATGAGATTTTCATTCAATGCATCAGTAATCTTTGGTGCCAATTATTTATGATTCGAACAAATATAAAAACATTGACACATTACATTATATCTATTACAACACTACAAATCATAGAAAAACTAGTGGGGTGATCTGAGTTAGGTCCACTAAATTGTGTTGACAACATTTCTTCCGTTTTGCCAAGTAGGTACTCTAATAATTAAATTATGATATGCCTACTTAAAGAAAAATATTGTACAAAGTTACTCAATTTATCCCTACATCGAGACTTATTATAATTCTACAAGTGTATTGTAAAGTAGCCTTAATTAATTATGATGTCAATCTCGATCCCCATCAGAATACGAGTAAAAAAGTACAATATCTTGCATCATCCAAAACAGAAGCAAGTGTAGCGAGTCGAAGTCATAGATGTAAAAAAAGAGGGATTCGTTTTTGAGCCTTTTGTTTTTGATTTGAGGAGGTTTGATTGCAAGGTCACTTGGTAAGCTCCGCCTTGAAGCTGTATGCTATTTTAGGAACAGACTAGCGACACAATAGCAACATTCAAAGACTTTTATTTGTTGTTTTCACAAGTTCTGGCCTTAGTATGTGCGAAGAGGACCGAAGGCTCGATGCAGAAGAAACACCATTATTACAATAATACTTTGCAGATTTATTTCTTCCAATACAGTGTTCTTCAAACTTTAAATAGCTAATCTAGACTTGTTCTTCGCTCGACCAGAATGGTCTTCATTCAAAACCTATGCGAGTCTCTGAGCACGAATTCTTTTTAAATTTATTTATTAATATTTACGACTTCCTCTGTAATAGCCAACCAAAGCTCGTTTCCTGACACATTTACTTTTTAAAGTCTGTGGTTGGCTTCTCTATCACGTTCGTTCAAAAACTGCACATTATTTAAAATATACATTTTTTGCCCAAACCCAATATATGAGCAATTATTGCTTCAAGTCGCAGATCTTATGCCTGATCTTTTGTCTCTCTTATATCCATGGTCGAATGTTACTCCGCGAGGTTACTCCCGTGACCACACCTCGCCTTCAAAGTTATCATGTTTCCTCTACATTGTTTGCAGGATTTTAGGCATAATACTATAGTGATTGAGCCTATTATAGCTTGCGTGCTTTCGATGGTGTGGAGTATTTTGTGCCGCTAATGATATCGTTAGATAATCATGGTTTGTAAATTGAAGTTCAGGAAGGTTAACTTGAGAAGTTTAGCTTGTTCAGGTATCTTGAAAATACTTTGAGCAAAAGATCGTCGTATCAATTATTATTTAATTTTATCAGTGCAGTGTAGTAAACATAGGCACTCGAGTGTTGAGATCATTTTAAAAAAAAATACAACTTTACAGTTAGCATCAATTATACAACAATCATTCTCCCCAATTTTTCAATTTTATTCTCGAATGTTTGTTTATTTATACAGGTAGATACAGATGACAGTATAAAGAGACAAATAAATTCAGAGATAAACTGACTACATAAAAGCTTCTAAAAACTTTAAACTGAGAACCTTTTTGGAAGTTATTTGATCATTCATGCCAAAAATACCTTCATTAGGTAAAATGATCCTTGGTAAAATGTGATCACAAAAGTGCACTGAGATTCCTAAAAATAATACTAATTTTACATCGATATACAAAATAAGGATTCTTCAAATACTTTCTCGGAAACTGTCCATCTGCCGGACATGTACCATCGCATCAACACGCGAATAAAATTGCCAAAATTGTCGGCGCGTGACGTCACCAGCTCTAAGGTCACGACTCACGAGGCTCTCCGATTCATTGACCCTTGTGGCGAGACTAGAAATGTTACTCCATAGGTAATGGAGGGGGAGGAGCTAGGCTTTGTCTATAGGTTATAAGAGGAGGAGGGGAAGAGGAGGGGTAGGTTTTGGTAAGATTTTGTAGGTATACTGGGAAGAGTATATAAAGTAACTGGGAGAGTATCTCTCTGTCGAAGATCGGAGAGCCTCGTGAGTCGTGACCTTAGAGCTGGTGACGTCACGCGCGTACCTAGCCTAGTAAAGCAATTAAATCATCTAAAGACTACAGGAGGCAAGCCAAATGTTTAAATTCACTGTCCGTTGGTAGCGAAGAGAATTGATGTAGAAGTGGCGTATAACAGAGAGACGCAACATAATCAACGAATATAATCTAAGCGTAGGACATCCGCCGACGAGCAGGACAGTTGAAAGACAAAATAAATACGTACATTAAACTGTATAACCAGACACGTCTCATGCTCACGCGCTGCATACTTTTTGTCTATATATGTTATTATGTATAATAAAAGTCTAGATTTTAAAGAACAAGTTTTACCAGATGATAAGATGTTTTTAATTGGCTTATTATTATCATCTGTCAGTTTCACGATGTTTACTATGGATAGTAAATCATTGTTCTTAACTTGAACTACTTATTTATACTTCAGTTATTCAAAAATAGAAACTAAATGTACACAAAAAGACGACTAAACGGAATTTAATCAATCTGCTCTATGAACTATTGTCCAATCTTTACTCTTACAAAAGATGTAAGTACAATCCTTTCGCATCTAGCAATATTAGTATCAATAATATGTGCATTATAGTTGAAAATCCTTTGAACAAAGAAGGTATCGATCTAAACTTTTTCAAATTACGAATAGCGCATAAGAAATTCTCCAAAACTATTAAACTACTTCATGGGCTGACCGAATGTAGAGTCACGGACAGCCAAGGCCACTGCGGCCGTTACAAAGAGGTGCTATATCAATGGTTAGCTGAAATCTTCTCTGGTCAGCTTAATTATTGCCTATAAATTGAGATTACAGCTGCATACAGGTGCATTTGGATAGCTCTTTAAACAATTCGAAAGATCAGGAGAATTCAATTCTAAGTGAACCTGAAGTAATGTAATAGTAGCGATGACTGGGTAAAAACATCATTATTATAATTAGTCCGTCAGTTATATTATCAAAAAATATTGGACACGTATTTTTTCTTTTGTCAGTCAAACAATAAATGACAAAGATATACTTTGTCAAAGTTCGGGAGTGGGGGCGCGTGACATCACTTCTCTGTCAAAAGCCTATATTTTTGAAATCTAGTCATGACGTTACGCGGAACTTGAACTTAAATTATCAGCATATGTTTTTTAATTGCCGTGACAAACTTACTGTAGTTTTACGGCACTTCATTGATTTGTTGTGATAACTGTGTATTTTAATGATGAATAAAAAAAAAATTGATAAAAGAAAAAATACGTGTCTAATATTTTCTGGTAATCTTAGACACTTAGATTAATTGTATTTTTTTTTGTCATCTAGCCTATATGCATACCATGCCTTTAAGTATGCATATACATACAACGTAATGTTTCCTATCACCATGCAAGACTGGCTCATCTCATCACTAGGTCGTATTATGACACATTGCATCAATTTTTGTAAGGAAATTTTTTTAGACAACCTGGATCGTTTCCCAAATATATTTTTTGTCTGATGTACCTACTGACACTGTCAAAATGAGTTTCTAAATCATGACCAATTGTTTGCCATAAAAATCCATGTCATTTGCATAAAAATATAATTTTAGTAAGAGTTCCGGGTTAGAAACTAGTGTATTATTTTTTACTAAGCATATTAAAGACTCGGATAAATAGACCTGGCTGTCCGCCGTGTCACAACTATTTTAGGGGGAATAAATTCCACTATACAGCTGACCGTTTGCGCCATACCACTCATAAAACTGGCGGTTAGACCCAGGATCTAGACAGATATATTATTATATTATTACTATACCTAGGGTTTTGGGCGTTCTAGTAATAATAGTGGACGTGATTTTTTGTGACGTTGGAAGGTCGGAGTCTTAGATATATTTTAATAAGCTACAGCTTTAGTTGGAGCTTTTTTGTGAGAACGACTGAAATTGGAGCGAGGTTTCATTTCATCCTGTTTATCTTTCTATTGGATTAGTTTTGAGTAAATAAATATTGAATTACAATAGCATAAATGAAACTTTAGATTAAGTAACAAAAATGAAAGGCTAGCAATAAATAGAAAAAATAGGTAAAGGAACTATGGTGGCTGATGATGGAGGTGATCTGTTGAAGTGGGCATGATGATAATAAATAAAAATGTATACTTTTAAAACTAAAAAAAGTTCATGTCAATGACTAAAATAAATCCGGTGCGTAGTGTAGGTACCTACGATAGTAACAAACTGAGCTCACCTCGAAGAAATTTAAAACAACAAAAAAATTTCAGCTCCGTTCTTCATTCGTAGTATTTGTGAAACGTTTTATTGTTTCTCTACTAACAACAATAGCACAAACCTGACATTCCACAACCCGCACAAAATTATGCAGTCCTTGACTGGGCATACATTTGCCCACCATTCAAGCAGTGTTAACTTCATGGACAAACAAGTCCAGGGTTCTGCTAACCCGCGGCACGTCAAAGGAGCTGTGTCCAAGCATTCTGCGAAGTGTAGTAAAAATGCGGTTCTGTGGCTAGCCTCTGAGACCGTCTGAAAACAAACGAGGTAGGTATACAGCGATCTAGTATTGCTATATTTAGTCATTTTTTGACGAGATATAAATATAACAACTAACTTACCGTAACACTGCTCTGTATAGGCTAAGTTTTAATGACATGTGACAGTGGCTATCGTGCCTTGGCGGGGCCATATTTGTTTGGGGGCCCTTATGAAGGGTAAAGATTTCTCACAAAAGAAAAAAAGTTTCCATGACATTAAAATAAATATTTATTCATCTTAATTATCTATCTGCACTTTTTCCAAAATTTTCACAAACAATTCAAATTTAATATACCTACTTGACTTTTTTTCGGCAAACTGATTTGCTAAATCTACTAATACCACTAAACCAGAAAAACAATTGTTTGTATCGTATAACAACGAAATGCACAATTAAAAAAAATACGGTTTAAAGTTTTCATTCATTTTTATTTACGAACGTCGGGGCCCCCGTGGCCCGGGGGCCCCGTATAATTGATACGGCAAATACGGCGGTAGCTACGCCCCTAATCTGTGAAAACGGGACGAGATAATGTGCAGTAGCAATTTATACATGTGTCAGAAACGCAAGGAAGTATAGTTATCTTCAAAGATTCTATGATTTTGATTTGATTTAAATGCCATGTTTGATTTGCATATGTATGCCCTGCGTTTTTAAATGCACGTGGAATCTGTCAGTAATTGAGTCACTGTTTGGTTGCTTAAAGCTGACGTTCAGAAGGGTTAGTCCAGGTTTACACGTATATTGAAACTACAGCTGTTTCCGTAAGTATGAAAGAACTAACCAAAATGTATGGAGCCACTCGCGATCGCGAAATTTAAGTAAACTACGCAAAACCTGGACTAAGGGCTCAGTATCAGTTTCAATGACAACGTCAATGCAGTAGCCACCAACTAAAGTGGACTAGACCAGCGTGGTAGATATAATCCAGTCACATTTCATGGGTGGGCTCAAGCTCAGCAGTGGACTATTAAAATACTAGCCTCAACCCAAAGCAGAATATCTCTGTATAAAGCAAAAGGAAAACTGTTTATTTAAGTTACAATTACATCGATATTTCATTTTGTCTACGGCCTCAATCAGAAAGAAAATAATTCCTTCGGCAGCGGTGCTTGAAAGCATACATACCTAGTCATAATAACGTTACAAGTTGCCAAAAACAAAGCGCTTCTTTTGTTATGTTTTGTCTCACTTAGTGCTTGTGAACGGTACATCTTTTTATAGTTAGTTAAAAGAAAAAATGGATAACAATTCACACAATAACATGAAAGAAACAATGCCTGCTTTAGTCTTTTTAAAAACGCGCTGCAAAAGAAACTTGCAAATAGTTTTTATCTTAGGTTTCTTCCATTACATTCAAGGAATTGTCGTGCAAAGTCTGCAATGTTTGCAATGACTGCCTCAGTGGACCAGTGGTTAGTAACCCTGACTGCTGGGTCAAAGAGGCGTGGGTTTCATTCCCACCCAGGACAAGCATTTGTGTAAAAAACGTAGGTGTTAGCTCTGTGCCTGGTTGCTATTATATAAGTAAGAATTAAAATTAAAATGTAGTGTAATATTAGACTCTGACAGCCATATCACAAGCATTCCTTAGTTTGGGGTCAGAGAGCGTGTGTAAGATAGCCCCACAATAGCGATACACCTTCAGAGGTATCTCCTATCTAACATATTTTAACAAAACCTACTTTTAACGCCATTTTTACAGACGTCGCAACGCCATTAGTTTTATGATACCTTGTGATATTGGTTTACATGCATATAGATTTCAAAAGGTCATGGACGTTGAGATGTAAGGCTAAAAAGTAAGAAAGTTTGTATAGGCCGGGTGGTTAGCCCTGGTGTTAGAGTTTTCAAGCCACCTGAAGGCCTCTGACATTGCTAAACGGTTAAAACAACCGGGAACTATAATAATTTAACGGGTATCCGAGCCACGGTAGCGCTCATTTTTAAATGCCACCCGCGGTCACCCATCCGAAGACTGACCGTGCTGAACGTTGCTTAACTTCGATAATAATAGCTAAACTTCTATTTAAACTACGCTATGAGCGTTACAGCTGTTAGGCTGTAACACCTAATATGTACTAAGTACATCTACGGTATACAATCATTACTCTCTTTCTTTTCTTCTAGATGTTGATGCAGAGTAGGTAAAACGTAAAACCCGATACCGAAGCGCGACACTAGCTTTATCGGCATACCACAAGCCTTTGTTATAAAATTCGGCACGAAAACCGATTTGTGACGCCGGAATTCGACGCCTTTTAGTCCGAATACTTTATGTTATACTCGCCAAAACAAACCGACTAACTCAGTGCACGCTAAATGCAAGGTCAAATCCGTGTGTTGGTAAGTTTTGTGAACTCTGCAATACCTACATTACCGTTAATAAATAATTTTGTGTGGGAAATGTACATTTTGAATATTTTTATGTTTAAGCGAAGCGCGCTTTAAAAACATCCCTTGTCATCATATTCTCTGTTAATATAATATCAGTCGTAGGAAATCCACTGTTACATATAATAAATTGTTCTTTTTTATTTCATATAGGTTTGCGTTTGACTACATATTGCCCGATGTTAAGCAGACATGCGGTCTACTGTGTGGCACGCTTACCTAAAAGATACTAATTTACTCGGAATTTAGTCTACGCAATATATTAGTTGTGGAAGTGAATTTTGCAGAAATAAGTACCTAATCAAATACGCTGCCATAATTATATGTACCCAAGTATTAAAAATGCTTACTGTTTATACAGGAATATTAGTTTAACCTGTACTAAGCTGAAGGAGGGTGATTTAGACCATCATTACTAACAACTTTTACTATGGGGCTAACCTTTATTCGAGGAAAAAAATCTCTGTAACTCGGAATCGACAAAATATATGACACAACTAATTTTTTCTTGAATTTTTTGTTGGCCCCATGTTAAAAGTTGTACGTGATGATGGTCTAAACTAAATCACCCCTTTCGTGTTAGTATAGGGTAAGCAAAAAACCCTGTATTGTACGTATAAGCCATCCCGATAAATTCTTGTTTACTAGCTTGCTACCTTAGAATCCTACTCAATATTATAAACGCGTAAGTTTGTAAGGATGGATGGATGTATGGATGTTTGTTACTCTTTCACGCAAAAACTACTGAACGGATTGAGATGAAACTTTGCAATAATATAGCTTATATATCAATATATACAATATAGATTATATATAATGATATTGCGTCAAAAATCAAAATATCATGCGGGCGAAGCTGCGGGTAAATACTAGTATAAAATAAAAATGAACCATGCATTACTGCGCCATTCAAACCCTGAAATTGCCTAATGGAATTTTATTTATGCAGTATTCAACATTAATCTTTCATAATCTCAATGATGGTACAAAACACACAAAGTATGTACTCGATTTTACCGTTTCAGACATAGTTTAAAAACAAAGTTTCAGAAGTGAAGATTTAAAAGTCATCTAAACGTAGAGCGACCACACTTTTCGCTTGCAATATTGTACAAGACTATGTCGTACGAACCCATATAATTAAATCAGGAAACGTTTAGGTAAACGTTAATTGGCTATTTTATTATCTAGTCTATTATCTTGCTACTAGCTAAACCTTGTTTCACCCACGCTGAGCCTTATTTGGAATAATTTATTACGGATTTTAGCCTTTAAGAACATGTTAGAAAAATTAGAAATGTCCACCTGTGATCTAAAAACCCTCGCGTGAAATATGTTTATATTAAAATTTATAAGTTAATGTTCTTTCGAGCCTCTTAGCTTACGTTTATTTACTAAGAATAGTAGGTACTTTAAGTTATTTCAGTACGAGACGTCGTAAAATAGAGAACAAGACAGTACTAAAACGAACAGATCATATTTCTGTTTGATATAAAGAGGAACATAAATCAAGATTTATTCAAGCTTTCTGATACAAGACTTATAGCTACAACTCGTGGACATTTCGGTTTATCAACTAAAATTTTGTAATAAGAAATTTTGGGTTTTTTAAACAGTAGTCTTCAACTGAATCGTAGCTCTTCTGACATTAATTGACGGCGTGGTTACAGATGGTTTTAAACTAACCTAGCCCAAATCAGCAAAAACTCTCAACTTCATACTACTGACTGACATGTAAATGTATAAAATTAAATGTAAAATTTTATGTGATGAAGTTTTCCTATCATGGATTGTATTGTTTCATAATTACATGTCAACTTGCAGTGCTAAAGCAAAATCTGAAACTCTAGCATCCAAGATTGTGAATGGAGGGACATCTGTTAACTGTCTGTATACCATCTTAGCGTAACCAAAGTAATTAGCGCCGTCTTTTATATCAGACCTTTTAGTACTAAAAGTCTTATTAGTGCTTGAAGAAAATGGGATACTTACACAACTGCGCTTGATAAATGTCGCATGGTAATAGGCTGTATTAGAATTGATTATTCGACCAAGATTTCTCCCTAGTGTCCACAGACACGAAGTGAGCTTCCATATTTCATGGCTGTCCCTTCAGCCTCGCGTGCTCAGCTCCCATGATCCAGTTGGGACCGGTTTGGAGAATTAATGCGGTATCATAGAGCACGGTTCTTGGAAAAGCAGTGCACGTCTGTCCATGTCGTGCAGTTTCTCATTATAGGTGACGTCCGACGCTGCGAGAAATGGCGCACGAAATATGCAGCTGTGGATAAAGATAAGTTATCGTACAAAGTTTTGAATAATTTATTTATTTACTGAGAGACAAGCAGCGTAAGTTGATGTGCCTGGAATTATTTTTATTTTCTTAGAGCTACTATAAGTGCTTCACAGATTTGCATATCAATATGGTATGTCGGTAACTCGTTTGTAACAGGTATTACATAAAGTAGGTAGGTAGTTCTAGACCTCTATAAAAGATCATCAAAGTTCCTAGACAAGTCAAGAAGTAAAATTCCAATGAGTTTACTTTGGTGGAATAATTCGAATAAACCAGGATCTAATATAGATCAAAGTGTTCCACCAACATTACTAACCACAACTCGATAGTAATAAAACTAAATGCAATTAATCGAATACATTCGCTTAATCAGTTGAGCAATCGATTACAAAAGCTCAATTAAAAGCTCATTAGGGAAGCTTGTGTCCGTATCTGGCATACCGATCGCACCTTACGTGTCTGGCCGCGCTGGCGAGTGGCGATGGACAAATAATTAAGGATTCCTTCTATATCGGATCTGCATAACGAGCTCGTGCACGCAGACTATGAGAGTCTGCTCGAAGAAGTTGGGAAGAGGGTTATGCTCACACTGGTCCACGCCATGCGGCGCGGGCGCAGACTGAGCGGCAGTATGTGTTTAGCCTCCTTTGAAAATACTGAATCCCACCGCTGTAAGTTGTGTTGTTTGAGACTTGTGTGTTTATAAGCTCTTTGTTTGATGCAATTGCCCGCTAAGACAAATGTTTAAATGTTCACAAGACGGAGTAAAAGCAGGAGCAAGACTGAAAACTTATACTTTAGTGCGAATGGGATAGGATTAACTCAAAGTATATTACTAACTAACATCATATTTAGGTATGTGGTGTACTCCGTGTGCTAGACGGGCGAGTGCTATGGATAATTATGGATTTCTTTTATATTGGATCTGTATAACGAGCTTGTGCTTGCTTTACTGGAGTCTGCAGACCGAAGTTGGGAAGAGGGTTATGCTCACACTGGTATATGTGATGCGACGCAGGCACAGCGGTCTTCGGTGTTTTTTAACACCTGACAAAAATACAGAGGAGTTATAAGTTTAACGTCTATGTCTATATATCTAAATGGCATCGTAAATTGCGTTCATGCCTGGACATCGAATTCGGCAATCAAATGATTCTCACGCTGGTCCGCATGATGCAGTAGTGCGCGGTAGCACCTTATCGAACCTTGAGCTGAAGTTTGTACGGAAACACTACACCCCTACATCACTTCTACGCACAGTAAAGCAGTGCGTGCACTGCCGATTAAGTTCTGCTGTAGAGCTGCGAAACATATTTTTACTAAACTGCAAATGATGTAGAACTATATCTCATTGCACCGTTTCTCCATGGTCTCGCGGATTATATCGTTGCGCAGTGTAAGAACGATCTAAGCCGCCTGGCGGGCAAGCTGGGCCATAGATTTTATTTGCATTGCAATACTTGTATGAACCATGTCGGGATAAGCCGCCAGGCTAGAAGACAAAATGAACAAAGACATTTTTGATAGCGTCGAAGCGTTATGTATTTATGTAAATCTCAGACATATATTATATGTCTGTGATGTAAATAAACAAACCGTAATTACCCTTTGATCATTTCAAAATAAGACATTTGAAGTAAAAAAAGGTCGCCGGTTTGCTCGTGGCATTCACGCAATGCATCGAAACTACTAACTTAGGCTAAAATTTAAACTAACCCATCTCTATTGTACTAACTGTTTTTGTACAGTAAAATCGAGTAATTGAACATTTCAGTTAACAAAAGACACAGACCCTGGAGTCTGTGGTTTGTAATTTTCCAATAAAAAAAAGTAAATTGAGTAATTATATTAAATTGAGATATAATTTTGTTTTGCTGTCAACACTTAATTTAATCTTTTTAAACATAATTACCTACTAGCTTTCATCGTGAATTCGCTGGGCCGATTTCAATTTGGCCTGAATTATGGCTTCTAATTTTCATGACAAAGAGCCGAGCTCACACCACAACGCGATCATAATTAATTGCGAAAATTGAATAACCACGTACATGTATGCAGAGATGCATTTTGTGGAAAATGCCTTGGAGATTAACTTGTTGACAAGAATAACGTACGTAAGAAGACGCCAGTTCTTTAATTGGGTTTTCAAGATTATGTTGTGAAATACTACAACTCAATACTAAGTAGATTACTTCGACTTCCATTATGTGTATTGTTTCTGACAGATAGGTAAATTACAATTGATGTTGGGCAGACAACAGATGAAACCGTCACTCTTGGAATGGGTAAACGCAGATGTTGAATTTAGGTATCTTCAAAGATACCTAAATTCAACATCTGCGTTTAATTTAGGTATCTTCAAAGATACCTAAATTCAACATCTGCGTTTACAGCTCAAGCTGTACCATGGTCTGGTTGGTTGAAATTTATATGGCATATAATATAAGGAGAAGGAGGCCTAAATCGTTAATTCTCTGACACCAAAACCAATCACTTTTAATTTTTCCTTCGATCACCGAAATTTTATTTGGATGGGTGACCGCGGGTGGCATTTCCCAACTGAGCGCTACCGTGGCTCGGATGACACGTTAAATTGTAGGTCCCAGTTGTTTTAACCATTTAGCCATGTCAGAGGCCTTCGGGCGGCCTAAAAACTCTGACACCAGGGCTAGCCACCCGGCCTATACGAACTTACTTACTTACTTAATTTTTCCTTTGTAACAAAATATGAATTGAAGACTATCTGAAAAAAAAAATTAAAAATAGCCGTGGTGGTCAATAGTTAGTGACACCCGCCTTACAATCGTGAGGTCTTGGGTTCAAATCCCCGGTCCCAATGAGTTTTTTGGAATTTATGTACGGAATTTCACACCACTGGCTTTTCGGTGAAGGAAAACATCGTGAGGCAACCTGCATACGTCCGTAGGAGAAATTCGATGGCGTATATGTGAATTCACCAACCCGCACTGGGCCAGCGTGGTGGATATGGCCCAATCACCCTTCGAGGGTAGTCCTACGTCCTGCAGTGGACTATTAAAAAGGTACTATCAGGCAGGTACTATCTGAAAAAAAAAGTTTCATAAAGTAAATAAATACAATCCAAAGCAGTCCATAAATAATCAGTGTTCAATCTGGTTTAGCAACTGAGAAATATTTACTTCCAGTGGTTAATTTAGAGGATTAAAATAAATCCGAAAGTAAATTCACAAAGGGACGGTAACTCGCTACACAAACACAATTCAAAGAGTTATTTCTAAGTGAGTGAATGCAAAAGTCTTCGGTTGGAAGCTTGGAAGGCTAGTTAGCATTCACAATAGACACAATTGTCTATAAATATTGGCATAACCATTGGAGTATTAGAGTAGATACGTTCAATCGCTCTTATTTTCGGAAGAAGAAAGCAAGGCAAATGCCGGAAGTTTATTCAGTCACACTGGAAGCACTGTTGCGGCAAAATGTCCCGGACGATAAAATTAATATTTCCGTTCAATCAATAAGTACATAAAATGGTTTCCGAAATACACAATTTATGCACGATAATCGTGACATAAAAACATATGTATTTTTTTGGTTTTATGTCTAATCGGTTCATATTTGTGCTTTATTTTTCGTTCATAGTTCATAGCATGTCTTTATATAGAACGTCATTGGATATAAGTTAAGTCTTTAGCTCCGATCGTTTGTTTGACGGTACTGTTACCAGAAAAATGGCTTTTTCTTTTCTTACTTCCAGTTCCAAAAAGGGCTTCAGTTGCTTTGAGTCATCAGTTTGTTAGTTTAGTAATAACTATGCCTAAAATTGTGTATATTCTTGCTTTACGCCATTTTACGGACATGAGCATGAGTAAGAAAATAATAGTTTATAATATTGTTACGAGATGGGTTCTTGGATAGTCAGTTAAAACGCCGATTATTCACTTTGCACTTTATTGCACACAATCACTTCACAAAAATCACAACGACACAACTGGTTCGCACAAACACTTTACACTGGCACTGATATTCACACAAGCTAGTCACTTCACAATCACTGGTATCGCACTCTAACCCGAGTAGTTATCGCTTCGACGGTAAACGAATAAACTGATCCCCACGGGTCGGCCGGCGTATTTATATCCGTTATTTCCTACAGTCTCGAACCTACGAGATATTTCGCAACATTATAAAATAAAATAAAATAGCCTTTTATTTCTTGCGTTTTACAAAGCGATTATAAAAATGCTTACAAACTTGAAATTAGAACTTGATACACTTAAAAAATGTAATACCTACTTACTAATTATCTAATTTAGTTTTTGTTATTACCTACTTATTAGTTATCTAGTATATATGTAGATATGTATAGCTTAATTTCCTAGGTCCCCAGGGTGGGGCAGAGGGCGTCCACAGAGACTCTCCATCGCAGCCTGTCTTGAGCTTCACGCTTCACCTCCGGCCATGTTTTGCCAATTTTCTGGATGTCCGCCATGATAGAACGCCGCCAGGTGTGCTTTGGTCGGCCCGGCCTTCTCTTGCCTTGCGGGTTCCAGTCCAAAGCTTGTTTTGGAATGTGGTCTTGAGTCCTACGGAGCGTGTGACCAATCCAGTTCCATTTACGGCGTTTTACCTGGTCTTCAATTGGACTTTCGTGGCATCTCCGCTGTAGGTCTTTGTTAGAAATTTTGTTAGGCCAGAAAATCCGTAGTATTTGGCGAAGACATCTATTGACAAACACTTGGAGCTTCTGCATAAGGTCTTTTGTCACCTTCCACGTCTCGGATCCATAGAGCAGAACGGTTTTTACGTTGGACCGGAAAATCTTCAACTTTATTCGTCTGGTCAGTTTCCGTGATTGCCATACGGGTCGAAGTTGAGCAAAAGTGGCTCTAGCTTTTGCTATTCTTGAATGTATGTCTTCTTCCGTTCCTCCAGTTTCAGCAACAACACTGCCAAGGTAGGTAAACTGCTGAACGCGCTCTACCTTTTCTTGACCAATATGTAAAGGTGTGATATTCTTCGTTCCAGATCTCATCTCTTTCGTTTTTTTGATGTTTATCTTTAGGCCTGTTGCTGCTGCTTCTTGTTTGAGGTCCTCGATTTTAGCTTGCATATCTGCGCATCTGTGACTAAGGAGGCAGGTAGATATGTATGGTAGAGCCATATGCTCTACATAACTATCTATATAATTGTGTTACTTTTTTTTTACTTTTTACGCATTTTAAAAGTATCTATTGTAAGGAAAGTCTATGTATACTTGTGCATCTAAAGTTATGTTCTAAGTTTTAAATAATTATTTTTCTAAGTATTTATTTCCTTAAATCTATTTATCTCTATTAAGATATTTGTCTCTAAGTATTATGTTGTTTATTTTGCAAGAACCCCCTATGGGTGAAGGCCTCCTCCAAAGAAGCCCACATGTCTCTATCTATGGCCACTTGCTGCCAATTTTTGCCTGCTGTCTTAATAATGTCGTCTTGCCATTTCGTATAAGGTCTTCCTCTATGGCGTTTGCCGCTTGGTCCTTTCCATGATGTTATTTTCAATGTCCATCTCTTGTCTTGCAGCCGCGCAATATGTCCCGCCCATTTCCATTTTTGTTTCTCAGCATAGTTTAGGGCGTCCGTGGCTTTAGAAATATTTCTTATTTTTGTGTGTTTAATTTTTTGGATTTTTTTGATGTTAAGCATGCTACGCTCTAATCCACGTTGACAGCTGATGATTTTATTTTTTACCTTTTTGGTATATTTCCAAGTTTGACAGGCATAAGTTAAGCTTGGCAGGAGACATGTATTCATCATTTTGGTTTTTATCTCTACTGCCATGTTGCTTTTAAATATCTCCTTCGCAACATTACTCGATCTTAATAAACGCTATTGTGTTAACAAGTAAACAACTTGAAAGTTCGAGAATCCCTATTGTTTTTCAAATATGTGAACACCAAACAAATAAACTCGAGTCATAAAGCCATAAAACCGAATACAAAAGGCACCAATAAAAACACAATAAAGCTTCACAGAACAATAGAGCTTCCCAGAACCGGATCACGTAAACACCGCACTCATACCTACAACGAGCGTCTACTGCGTTACACTACCCCCTCCTAAGACATGCTCGTCCCGAGCATCGTTGCACCCGTAATATCGCGCCAATCGATCCACGTGAACTATCTTGGGAGCACCTCGATGTCCCTTCTGTATGCGGAACGTCACGTTTTTGATCTTGGTCACCACTCGGTATGGTCCATCCCATTTGGCTTGTAGCTTTGGAGATTTCCCTTTTCTGCGTATAGGATTGTGTAGCCATACCAGCGAGCCTTCCTCGAACCCAGGGTTATTAGTCCTTCTGTCATATCTAGTCTTCATTCTTTCTGATGTTTGCTGGCCATACTCTCTAATGTGCTCATAGATTTCGTTCATCTTGTTCCGGAGGTCACTGGCGTACTCAGTCATGGGTTGTGGAGAATTCGGTGGGACACCAGTTATTAAGTCGGCGGGTAGCCGTAATTCACGTCCAAAATTGGCAAAAGCAGGAGTGACATTGGTGCTCTTATGAACAGCACTTCGGTATGACAGCAAAAATGGCTGAATATGCTTGTCCCAATCCCGTTGTTTGCTTTCGACTACTTTTGCCAGGTATCTCTCCAGAGTTTGGTTGAATCGCTCCACCATTCCATCTGATTGCGGGTGGTATGACGTTGTCCTTGTTTTGTGTGCACCCATTAGCCGACACGTCTCTTGAAACAGTTGAGATTCAAAATTTCTTCCTTGGTCACTATGGATTTCCAATGGTACTCCAAAACGACAGAATACTTCATGGACCAATTTGTCTGCTATCGTCGATGCCTCTTGGTTTGGAATTGCGAAGACTTCCGGCCACTTGGTGAAGTAATCCATGACGACAAGAAAGTACTTGTTGCCACTTTCACTCACAGGAAATGGTCCGGCCACATCCAGTGCGATTCGCTCCCATGGTGCTCCAACATTATACAGCTTTAGTGCTCCTCTGCTGCGGGTATGCGGACCTTTCACTGATGCACAGCTCGTGCATTTCCGTACCCAGTCTTCTACATCATCTCTGCAGTTGATCCAGTAAAACCTTTCTCGAATCTTCAACAGGGTTCGTTTCACACCCAGATGTCCTCCCGAAAACCCTTCGTGGTACAACTTCAAAACTTCGGGAACTTTTGTTCTGGTTACAACCATTTGGAGATGGCACTGGTTGACTCGAGCATTTTCCCATTTTCGGCACAGCACTCCCTCTTGAAGCACCAGGCTATCCCATTGCGCCCAATAGCTCTTTGTCGTAACACTCAGTGAAGCAATAGCACTCCAGTCAGGCTTACGGCTTCTGATTCCATCCATTCAAGAATCGGCTTGATGTCGACGTCTTCTTTTTGTGCAGCCTGAAGGGTTTCTTTCCATTCGTCGCCGATGTCAGCTTTGAGCATTCTGACAGGTACTGGATCTTTCGACTCTTGTCTTGAGCAATGCAGTCCTCTGAGCATGGCCTTCTTGACAGTGCATCTGCGTTGCCATGAGATTTTCCACTGCGATGCTCCGTGGTGAAGTCGAACTCTTGTAGTTGCTCAATCCATCTTGCCACTTGGCCTTCGGGATCCTTAAACTGCAGTAGCCACTTTAGAGCAGCGTGGTCGGTCCTCAGATGGAATTTTCGCCCGAGCAGGTATTTGCTAAAATGACGCAATGTCTTCACCACTGCAAGTAGCTCCTTTCTTGTCACACAGTAGTTCCTTTCTGGCTTGGACAGGGATTTGCTGAAATACGCAATCACCACTTCTTGGTCTCCTTTTCTTTGCGACAATACTCCTCCAATGCCGGTGTTGCTGGCGTCAGTGTCCACGATAAACTCGTTCTCGGTGTCCGGAAAGCCGAGAATAGGCGTATTACAAAGTCGCTCCTTTAGTCCTCGAAAAGCTGCGTCGCAATTTTCATCCCAGAGGAAGGGCCGTTTTTCCTCAGTCAGTCTATGCAACGGCTTAGCGGTGTCAGCAAAGTTCTTCACGAATCGCCTGTAATAGGAGCATAATCCCAAGAATGCTCTGACTTCCGTCTTGTCTTTTGGCACAGGCCAATCCTTCACAGCACTGACTTTACCTGGATCCGTCTGTACACCAGCTTCGGAAATCACATGTCCCAAGAAATTCACTTGCCTCTTGAAGAAGGAACATTTCTTCCGACTCAGCTTAAGATTGGCAGCACGTATTTTTGTTAGGACTCGTTCCAGGTTTTGCAGGTGGTCTTCGAAGGTTTTTCCCACAATTATGATGTCGTCTAAGTAGACAAGGCATGCGTCACCAATTAGTCCCGCAAGAACTAACTCCATTAACCTTTCGAACGTAGCGGGGGCGTTGCACAACCCAAACGGCATCACTTTAAATTGCCACAGGCCTTTTCCCGTAGAAAATGCGGTCTTCTCCTTATCTTTAGGGTCTATTTCCACTTGCCAGTACCCGCTCTTCAAGTCCAGCGTAGTGAACCACTTCATGCCCGTCAGTGTATCCAACGTGTCATCAATCCTCGGCAAAGGGTAGCTGTCCTTCTTCGTTACGTCGTTGAGTCGTCGATAATCAACACAAAACCGCATAGTGCCGTCCTTCTTTTTCACTAGAACCACTGGCGAACACCATGGACTGGATGAAGGTTCTATCACACCATTTAGCGCCATGTCTTCAATCATTGACTCAACTTCTTTTTCTCGAGCCACTGGTATCCTTCTTGGCCGCTGTCGTATCGGTGGCACGTTTCTTGTATTACTTCTTATTGCTTCACTAAGCCAGTCTTTCCGTTGACAGCATCATCGAACAGTATAAAATGTAGCGTATTGGATTTTGTGTAATCTGTAAAGCTATATTTTACTGTAAATAATAATAAATAAATAAATAATAAATAATAATCGAGGGCAAATATGTCGGTAAAGCGCTGTAGCATCTTCTTCGCCATCAGAAGTTCTTTTTCAGAGAGATCTTTCCGGGAATCTTCCAATAGTGTTGACACGTTGCAACTCCCAGCACAGTTGTATTCCTCCTTTGGTTGTTCTTGGCATCTGCGCATCCAGTCTACTTCTTCGCATGTACCAATCGGGGTTCCTCCTTTGATGAGTTGTTCCTCGTTACTTGTGTTGAGCACACGCACCACAGCAGTATTAGTAGTCCTCACCAAAGTTCGGGCCACTAACCATGGTTGATCACCTTCCGATTGTTCTATTAGAACACATCGTTGTTGATGTCCCAACTTTGGCGGTAATCTAACTGCCAGAATGGTTTCCGATCTAGGTGGAAGGACTGTTCTCTGCAGACAATAAACCTTTCCTGATATGGCGAGTTCCATAAAGATTTCTTCTCTTCCACACTTCAAGATTCCTTGGTTGACGTCAATCTCACAATGATGTTCTCGCATGAAGTCAAGACCCAGAATGCAATCGTCAACTATATCTGCCACAATGACTTTATGTTGGAAGGTTTTCTCACCCAACTTTAACTCCACCAGCTTCTCTCCTTGGACGGATATGTGCTGACCGGTCGCTGTCAGAAGTTGAACTGTTTTGCAGCTTTCGAAGTTCGGAAGAAAGCGCTTAGCCAAACGGGAACTGATGATAGTGCGAGAAGCTCCAGTATCCAATATCAGCTTGCACGAAGTTCCGTTGATGGCACCATTGATGCTCAGGCTGTTCCCATCGTGAGCTTGTGATATCAAAATCTTTGGCTTTTCTGACCCGATTAACACTCGCCAATTTCTGCTTTCTTCAGCAGGTCGTTTATTCTTCCATAGTGAATGCGTTGCCTCACGATCTGTCCGTTCTTCCAATTGTCGATCGTCCCTGGTTCGGCATGGCTTTGGGCAATTCCGCCATAAATGGCCTCTTTCGTCGCAGTTGTAGCATCTAGGGCCAAACCTTGTACGAAGTGATGCGTCCTTTACCTCCCTTATATGTTGGATATCCTTCGCTGGATTTCGTACAGCCTCGACTTCTAAGGCTTGAGCCAAAGCCTCCTTTAGTGTCTTATGATGCCCGAGTTTCACTGCAGTTCGTACTTCGAAGTCTGCTATCCCGTTAGCAAACGCTTCCACTAGATGTTCGTCGTTGGGTAATGGCGCGGACTGATAAGCCTTCCGGAATAGTTTCTCCACCTCGACGGCCCACTGTTGAAGACTTTCATTACGTTGCACCCTGTTCTTCAACTGCGCTCGGTACACACGTTCCAGGTGTTCATCACCATAGCGACTCTCCAGCGTTTCCATTAACAGCGAATTGTGTCCGAAGCGCCTTTGGTCAATCTCTTCCTGGCGGCGTTCCTGCTTTTCTTGTCGGCGCGCTTCCTCCTGTCGGCGCTGACTCCTTGTGCGAGGGGTCTCTTCGTCGTATGGTGTTACCGGCATTTTCAACTATCCACCCTTCTGACACCAAATGTTACGAGATGGGTTCTTGGATAGTCAGTTAAAACGCCGATTATTCACTTTGCACTTTATTGCACACAATCACTTCACAAAAATCACAACGACACAACTGGTTCGCACAAACACTTTACACTGGCACTGATATTCACACAAGCTAGTCACTTCACAATCACTGGTATCGCACTCTAACCCGAGTAGTTATCGCTTCGACGGTAAACGAATAAACTGATCCCCACGGGTCGGCCGGCGTATTTATATCCGTTATTTCCTACAGTCTCGAACCTACGAGATATTTCGCAACATTACTCGATCTCAATAAACGCTATTGTGTTAACAAGTAAACAACTTGAAAGTTCGAGAATCCCTATTGTTTTTCAAATATGTAAACACCAAACAAATAAACTCGAGTCATAAAGCCATAAAACCGAATACAAAAGGCACCAATAAAAACACAATAAAGCTTCACAGAACAATAGAGCTTCCCAGAACCGGATCACGTAAATACCGCACTCTATACCTACAACGAGCGTCTACTGCGTTACAATATGTATCTCTATGCTTGATGCAAGGATCAGAGAGCTGCACCAAGACAAACCTCTGTGATGTAACTGAATATTTTAGTGTTACCACGTGTGTGTGTGTGGGGGTGTGTGTGTGTGTGTGTGTGTGTGTGTGTGTGTGTGTGTGAGTGTGTGCGCGTGTGTTTTGTACTAAAAAAGGTTCTGGACCTGACAATGGTGATGATGATGACTGTCGTTTATTACATGTTGATTCCACTGTCTCGTGATTTTTGCCCAGCATTCCTCCGGCATACAACTGAAATGATTGGTACTTACAGGTAATTAAACCTAATTGCTTAACAACAAGGCACACCTATAATAAAATTATTGCAGGTATTGTTTTACATATCCCATAACTAATTTCCTTAGCAACACTAGCACACAGCACACTGATGGGAGCCTTTTCTCGTCGTGGTGTATTAACATTCTTTTATACTCGATTATCTTCGAAGCTAACACACAGTAGTCAACCATGTAATGGGTACCGGAAATAGACACAAAGCTCTTGACTTATTGTTCAATTCATAATATAACTTTGTTATTAAAAATCGTACAATTAGCGAGAGCACATTTTACATTTGACACTATTTGACCGCGCATTTCATAACTGGCATCTAAATAAAATTTCACCAAAAGGTATCGAATACGTCACACGTGAGAGCTTTACCTTTGTAGCGATTCGTTTTTTATAAATAGTATTTCTACCAGGTAATACTAGTAAAGAATATATAGGTGATTCAAATTAATTAGGTTTAGATTTCTTTTAGTGTAGAGTTTTCTTGTAAAGCCTTTAGTTATAAGAAATGTTGTTCAAATCATACTAAAAAAATAATGCATATCTTGAAGAACACATACCCTGGAGTATGTGTGGTGTAATAAATCTATAAAACAAAATAGAATATTTATAAAGGCGGCAATATTAATATCGGTGTTCCTTCGACCGCGCCTCGTAACCAACGCCCAATTTATATATCACCAAAAAGTTCCCATACCTATCCATCACCCAGATCACCGAAGCATCCTAGCAATATTTAAAGTACCTTATAGGTAACTGGTACTTTTCTAAAGAGCATTTATAAAGGTAAATTGGCTGGTACTCGTGAATAAGTCGAGTGGGAGCGTGGTTAGGGCGCAGGCTGCCATTGGCGCTCCTTCGCCCGCGCGCCTCGTAACGAGCACCCAATTTAAATACCAACAAAAAGTTCTCAAATCACCACGGATTTACCTCGACCAGTTCTCGTGTAGGCGGACTTTTTGTGCCACTGTGGTAAGAGACACGAGCTGAAAGCGGATTTTGCTTCGTGTTATCAAATAACGTTTGAAGTGCCGTAATAGCAAAATAGCGTTTCCAACTTTTCGTTAGAAAGTGGTACGAAATCTTCATATTTTTAAACCTTTAATTTTTATTTTAATTAATAGTTATTTATTCGTAGGTTAAGGTAGCTTTAACTATGTACTTTACCGTGCGCTTGTAGCCTAGCGAAGCCAAATTTTACCAACTGATAAGTCGGTATTGTGATAATAAAATTATTTTAAATGGTAATTAACACAGACTTCCATAAAAGTCTGTGGTAATTAAAGTAATTTTCTAAAACAGCCGAAAGTTTCAAGGTAGAGTATACTGAGTAACCTTACGTCTGATTTTCTGTCTTTTTCGTAAGTTCATGTCCATGTATCGTAAATGGAAACAAACGAATAGACTAGCTTCAAATACAGTTCATTGTTTAAAAGCTGATGTGATCTATATTATGGTTCTTAGACAGAATTTAGAATTAAAATATGTTTTTGGATGTGTGTGTGTGTGTGTGTGTGTAATTGTCTGTACACGGCGAGGCGTAGTTTTGGTCGTCCTCACTTGTTTGTTCACAACATTCTGACTTTATTTTTTTATTTGGTCTGAGTGAGTGAGAACATAACATTTATTAGTTTGAAAACTTTTATCAAGACCCCAACGCAATCTAATATTACAAAGATAAATCACTTTGAAGTTTGACAGCTGTCAGTTAGACAGCTGTTACTGTGACACCTGTTATTCAATTTTAGAACGAATTCCAGAATATGATAGCTGTCACTTTGACATCTGAAAATGTCATCTGTCATTAAGTTTTTCAAACTAAAAAATGTTAAGTCCTAATATAACCGTAAGTTATATTCAACGGAATGAATATTCAAGATTTTAGCAAATTCGACCTTATGAGCCCTGAAAGCGTGTTCTACAGTAGAACTACTTACCGGGAAAATTTCTTCCCGGTAGTCCTACCGTAGAACTACCGGAAAAATTTTGTCCCGGTAGTTCTACTGATAGAACTAATAGTAGAACTTACAGGAACGACCTATTTTTGACGCTAAATGTGTTCGCTAAAACAAAGAAAAACGACATTTCTAATGAGGAAGTCACAAAATCGTATCATTGAATGGATATCCCCCTTTCCCTTTCCGTTCGTACCCTCGAACCAAATAGACGTATGTATTACACGTAACCATTAATTTTAATCAATATTAATACGGAAGGCACTAAATCCTACGACACAGGAATTCTCCTAGTGTGGGATCTAGGGTTCACCTACAAGTATGTACAGTCCACGGACTCAATGTATGTAGCTTAATAAGTTTAACTATTAGTTATATACTATAAAACTGTATAACTGTACCTATTTCTGTACATAGCCTTAAGAAAACTCAAATAAATTTATTTTATTTTATTTATTTTTATATCATCATTCGGCGCGATGCTCAGTGGAAGCTTTAAGTCAAATAAGTAGGTATTAATGTACATAGTAAGTTGCGTCCGCTTCAGCAGTTGACTTGAGGGCCGATCACGTGGGAGGTTGTAACGCTACATGTGAACGCATCTGCATCGCTCCGGGGTCAACGAACCCCGCACGCTTGTTTAACGAACAACGTGAGAAGGTCATGAGATTCGGCAACTGCCAATATTCTTGACCGTTTACATTTTGAATTTAGAATGCACACTCGTTCCATTTGATTTTTTACGTTTGGAATTAGAACTCGTTTTTCAAATGTTTTCGAACGAGTTCGAGGCTATAATAGCTTATATTATTATAACAACCTATGTGTTTGGTTTTTATGAACTTAATAAATAATTTTCAAAGCTTACGAGTATAGTAGTGTAATCATTTTTGGTTCAAGTAGAGAAAAATGATGAGGAAGTTATACAATATTTAATCATAATCAGTATTTATAATACTTATAAACGTAAGTGAAGAATTAATATGCCATGGCTCTCTATACTCATGTGTAAAAAGATTCATGATCATGGAGATAAAGCAATGCTATCGTTTATTACATTTTGAAGTGAAAGCTTAGAACATAGATTGCTTTCAACGAAATTATACTAAAAGACATGTCTAAGTTTACGTTTAAAATTACTTAAGTACTTGTAATAAGCACGTTAGCAAAGAAATTGTTATGAGAAGTAAGTTTCTTATTTGAAATGGAAATAGTTTGGTCGTAAACCCGACAGGTCTTTCCAGCTTCGTGTTCAGCGATAAACTGAAGTTCATTATAGATATTATAATGTCTATGCATTTGAGCAAAATCGTAAGGAAGATAGTTATCTTAAAGGATCTAGCCACAAATCCTCCAAGCCACCTAGTTGTTTATTTTCGAGAACCCATATTAGTTTAACATTGGTTAATTTTGTCCACCACCAACCAGAAAAGAGACGTTCTTAATTTAACTATAAATAATATGTTTTTATTTTGTGGTCCTATAATTATTACCTAGATAACTGATTTATCCGCGTAATTTGAAGACAGATTTTTGACCGAGTTTCTTTTTACAATCAATAGAAAAATATCGCGAAATAATTCCTTCAAATCATAAAAGTGAAAAAAATAGTAAATACTAATTAAACGATATAAGTGACATGCTATATGTGCTATAGGTAGTAGTTTACAAATAGTTTTTGAAAATTGATGAAAGTTATGGGTTTTACAGTAAACGAATCGCAACTTTTGCTGGTTATTTTCAGTTAGAGGTCTATTGTAAACACAGACCTAATATAACCAGAAAGAGCCCTGTTATCGCTTGACTCGCTTGAGGCAATTTTCCTTGGAGAAACAATTTTCAAGCATAAAAATATATGGAAAATCTTGCCCAGAGCTGTCAAAACTGTCAAATATGAATTGAGATTTGACACCATCGGGAGAAAAACACGGCTACAGCCATTGAGTCGAGATATTTTTCATCTCTCTTTCTAACTCATGCCACATTATATCAATGCATCTCTTTCAGATTTTCTCAATAGACCACACTATCCCTCTGGTAGCAGTAAAAGCTCTGTTATTGTAAATAATTTCGTTATGTTTATCACAAAAATATAAATTGGAAACAGTCTTGTCGACGAGTTTATCAAACTTAGCCTTTTATTTTCAAAAATCTAAATTCAGAGTTTCTACTAGAAGTGAGATGTGTATGTGAATCTAACATTTTTAAACAAAACCCACAAAAAAGCCTAAAACTATAATTCCACGTTTTAAGTACAACATATAGCTATAGCTAAAGGTATAGCTATAGCGCAGTATCTAGATTTTTTATAAGCCTAGTTCAGAACCTTCAGAAGGGGTTGAACAAATAGTGCTGCCAAATTGGCTACACCCCGCAATAGAGGGAAACAAGACGACCTGGGGGAATTCTCCGCAAGATTGGTTTCGACTGTGATACAAACTTTGTTTACCTACAAACGTATTTAAGTTATAGCTAGAGATGTGCTAACATATGCATCGAACTGAATATTTTTATAGACGGTTGTTTAAACACATTTGTTTAAAAGGGCAAGTGCTTTAATTAACTACAATAAAATACATTAAAACTATATATTTAAGATACAACTACATCAAAGTTCCGTTATGATAATTAATTGAAATTAATTGTTCATTTCGTTGGTTATCAGCACGACTTTTTTACATCTATTAGTGGAAGCCTATGACTAATAGTGAGCGTCTTACGGTTGGCTGATAAAATGATGATTACGTGTGTAGCCTCTTTTCATTAAGGGAATTTATCTATTTTTTTATAGAATTCGAAAAACTTATCCTAGTAATCGTTTACAATGATGGTCTAACTACAATAATAAGTCTACAATAATTTACAACCTTACTAAATAATCTTGTATATTGTAGTTGTATGTTTCAACTAAGTATTAATATAATTATCAAATATTACTATTGATTAAAATAAGCTATAAAATGGCTATGGATGGCTTATAAGTTATAAGTGTAACATTTTGACCTATATGGCGATAACACAATAAATGGACATATTATCATAATTTTCAATACCGAAAGAGCTACTATTAGATAATAATTATAGTAATTTGTTTAATTTTGCATTTATTTTGCATGTCGATAGAATTTTTGGAATCTAGATCAATCGTTTGATAGCTACCACATCTCTATTGAGGCTCAAAATATGGTGACTATAAAACTATATTGGGTGAGATAACAAAAAAATAAATAAAATTCACGCATTGGATTTCCATAACACTAAAATATTTGACGATTTGTATTCAAAAACGTAGTAAAATAATAATTTTACGTGTATTTTTTTTTCAACTTGCTCTTCACAAAATGCTCCTAATTTTTACGTAAAACTCCTGATCGACGTACATTATAAAACTGCGGTTTTAAAGTTTTCTCTGTGGTTTTACCGTCATACCGTCACAGTAGGTATATGTAATCACAGAAAAAAAAACTTTAAAACCGCGATTTTATTTTAAAACATATGCGTTACACGTTTATATATCGATTCGCTCTTAACTAATTTAGTTCATATTCGCAAACCATGTTAAAATTTAAATACTTAACAACCTTGACAAATATTATCGAAATTAACTGACAAATAGCGCAACAGAGTCAAATTAAGTCATTTTTATTGCTTATCAATACAAAGATTCAATTTTTATTGTATACAAAATAAATTTTCTAAAACCCTGGGTCTCAGGAGGTTATATCACAAGTAGGTATGAAGGGCAATCATGTAACTCATACAGATAGTGGCATACTAGCGGCCCATTCGTTTCTCCGTCACGACTGCTATTCGCTTGCCCTTTATTGTCTGATAGGAAATTTATAGAAAGTCACATCAAACGCACAGATCAACCACTATTTATAAAAAATTGCCTAGAAAGCAAGCTGGACAGCTATAGGGGGCTTCTTTGGGGCTGTGAAGTTAGCTACAAGCTGCGAAAAACCCAAACAAAAACGCTGTGGGGTCAGAAAACGCGACCACAATTATTCCAAATGACTTAGGTAAGCGTCACCCTATCATTTGGAATTAAGACACGCTCTGGACAAATCTTTTCAAATTCATTCCCACTTCAATCAATTGAATGTACCTATATACCTATACACGTAATTTGATAAAAATAAGTGAGGACGCCGTTTGTTGATATATCGTGATTTCTTTCGGGACTTCTATATCAATTAAGGACACAGTAGTTAACGGCACGAACTCGTCTTTAGGTGTAGCTTAAATAAATCATATCTCACTTGTACTGTCCAAAGAAGATATAGCTTCTATCATAGTAGTGCGTGCGCTACCGTATTAAAAAGAACTATATATTTTTTCCTAAAATGGCCGCGTAATAAATGCGCGTAGGGGATATCTCTTTAGAAAATTTTGAAAAAAATATTGAATGAATTTATTTATAAAACAGTTATTTGAACTAATATAAAAATAATCCGCTATTTTAATTAAGAATTACTCAGTTTAGTGTTTTTCTGTTTTTAGGGTTCCGTACCTCAAAAAGAAAAAAAGGAACCCTTATAGGATCACTTTGTTGTCCGTCTGTCCGTATGTGTGTATGTGAAGACTCTTTATCTCGGGAACGCGTTAAGATATCGAGTTGAAATTTAAACTGTATACGTGTATATATAGTCTCTTGCAGTTGTGTAAAAGAAAAACTTCTAAGTTATTGTTTTAAAAAGTTAGAGCCGTTTATGTCGTAAAAAACTGCATATTTCGACACTCACAAAAACCAAAACCTACAGGGTACTTCCCGTTGGCACATAACTATGAAATTTGGTCAGAAACATTGTCTCAGAGTACACATATAGAAATAAATCTGAAAACTGAACATTTTTATTTGTATCACAAAAAATAGGGCCTAGATTCACACAATATGGGTTGAAAATTCAAAGTGAGTAAACCGTATCATGTGAGGTATCATATAAAAGAGCTTCATTAGTACACGCTAAAACCGGTTTTTAATTATTTTGACAATGTGTAATTTTCGATTTATGACGAGAAAAGTAAAAAAAAATCGATGATTATAGTATAGAGATTTTAACAATTTACTTCCCAATTTTGTAAAATTTTCTGGATTTGTACGGAACCCTCGGTGTGCGAGCCTGACTGGCACTTGTCCGGTTTTTTATTTTTTTGTACGCCCAAGTTATCTGAAAATTCGATTCAAATGTTTCAATCCTTATTTCATTCGAGTGCATAGTTTTTTTCACAGTTTTATTATTGCATTGATTTCGTATTTAAATTTTAGTCTAAGATATTAAACATCTAACAATAGTGTAATTAGTGTTACCTTAATATACGAAACGGAATTAAGTATTGTCTCACCTCTAATCTGTGTTGTCCATTATCGGATTATAAATAAACAGGGACTCGTTTAAAGAGTTCCAAACCACGAGCAAGGATTAGTACGGTACAGTTACGGTTAATAAATTTATAGATTTGCCGCAGTTTTCCATTTATGCATAATTAATTTGGTTATTAATGGACAGTCGGTAGCATAATGGATAAGTAATGTAGTGTAATTTTGTGCTGTCAGGTAATTTCGATTAATTACAAAGAAAATGTTTCTGATAATAATTAATATATTACAAATTTTGTTTAGTGAAGTAAATAATCACATTTTTTCCATGTTCACATATCACAAGCAAATAATTATAATAGTAGAACTTTCTTTGTTGGTTTTTAGCGAATCTTCGTAAAGTCACACTCGACTTCGTCTTGATTATGATGTACAGTCCGGCAAGTATAACTTGGCGCGGCTGTGCGGCAATGTCAGTGTAATCAATGTCAGTGTACTTTTGTAACTGCTTCTCTTGTACCACTTTTTATCACTTTAGGCATGATGATAGCACAGTAGTTACCAAAATATTCGCAACGATGTTTACTATGAACTCGGAAGTGTCAAAGTGAATTTTCAAGATAGCCGTTTTAGTTCCTCAAATTGCCACCGCCAACTTATACTTGTGTAACTGTAAAGCCAAATAGAGAAGTTAACGTTTAGCTATATGACGTTCAGTGTTCTCCTTCTTCTTTATTTTGGCGTCTGATGATTTATGCATTTAATAGTGTAGTACAAGATTCAAATTCAAATATTTTAATTTTTTTATCAACATAGTTAAAGTGTTAGTCATGTCGTCGTCCACAAAAGTCGTGGTCAAGTCCAAGCATAGTCCAAGTCATACCTCAGTTAAGCTGTGGAGACTTTACTAGAGGTGTCTATGGAGTTTGGTAACAATACGATACACCACATTATATGACTTGCCTTCACTCATACATGTAGTTCAGCTCATAATCATCGAAATACCACAAATTTTCACTAATTATCAGTGATAAAACACAAGTTTTACAAAATGATACAAATTTACAAATTTGACTAAAAGTAATTCTCTTCTTCTCTTTACAGCTAAAAAAATAGTCTGTTGTTTCTCTAAGTTCACTCGCATCGCTTTAAACATTACGATGATAATAAGCTCAATTACAGAGGCGTCATCGTAATTATAATAGCTAAATAGCATAGTTCTGATTCTTTTTCACTTTAGGCATTCGATAGAGAGAACGCTTTTAACGGTTCTATTAAATTTACGCTGGTCTCATATAATCGGGCTTATATTCAAATCATATAATCAACTAACCTAAAATCTTCTCCACTTCTACTTATACTTGTGACTAAAGCTTTATTTATATTATACTCTCCGGTTCTAGGGCCAATAAAAATACCTAAATATGTTATATATACGAGGCAGCTACAAGGAAAATGGTAATGTTAGCATGGATTCTGTTTTGTGCTGCTTTAACTCCTACATAAGTTTACTTTCTTAATGGACGTACACGAACCATTACTTTACAATCTCGCACCTCAAAGTTTTGTACTGCAAAAATACAAACGATATTATTTCTCCTAGTAAATAATTTTATTGCCATTCAGCGTGGCAATGCTGCCAGCATGCTGGGCACGCTGGCAACTGGCAGTGGGCTTGAGTATTTGGATTATCTTTAGACCTTCAAGGGTCTAAGGATGATCCAATTGCTTGTCATGAAGTGGTAGTTTGTGTAGTTTTAGATTATCTTGTATTTAGTGGTAGTTAATAAAGGCTTCCCTGTCATTACCGTTTAATTATATGATGATTACTCACCTCACCGAATGTTCACCGAAGAGGTGGATGATCTGATAAGACTGAAGATACGCAATACGGAAACAAGCTGGATGCTAACCGCCTCCACCCGGTCTTTTATTAAATTCATTTTTTTTATAAATGATTTACAAGATTTTACAGTCTTGAAATTAAAGATAAATATATGGGTGGCCTATTTCTAGCAGTGGTTGAGATGATTCTTCTTCTTCTTAGATGTGGGGCGATAAGTTCTGCACTGACGTTAAAGTCAAATCGTTTATTGTAACATATGAAATTCACATGCGGTTCTTAGTTCGGTTCTAAGAAGGAAAAATTCTGCTATCTGCTAGATATTCTGGAGTGCGCTTTAAGAAATGCCAAAAAAACAACTGTCGAATCGAACAACAGTCAAATCGTTTTTTTTTGTTTTTTTGATTTTCCACCTTCTCTATTAAGGGTGGTAAGGTAGGGCCTCGGGTTTGAAAGACGGAAAGTGACATAGTCTACTTTTTATCCCGGATAAATAAAGGGTTCCCATGGGATGGCACAAAAATCAAAATATCATGCGGGCGAAGCCGCGGGTAAAAACTAGTTTCAAATATATAAATAGATACCACACCAGGGACTTCATTTTAACGTCCCGCATGGAGTGTTTTGTGCATATCCGCACCCAAGCTAGCTCCTTAAAATAATGGAATAACTGCTTCTTGCTGCTGAGTGGCTTGGGTGGTTTATGAGATAGCGATGATTTTTATGGCTGAGATGATGTTAGTGATTGTAATTTTTTCTGTGATATGGCTATATTGTTTTAGTTTTGTGATATAAAAATAAAATAAGTTATTTAGTGTACACTAATCTATTTCGACTTTTAATGTGGTGTAAAAAAGCCATTTAGTAAAAGTAGGTAGTAAAAATACTTTGTGATGCTAAGCTTATAGAGTCAAGCTGCTTCTAAGGAAACAAAGTTATAAAAGATGCGTTAGATAACGATTTTACTTTAAGTTGTTTTACCTGCGGCATCTCACAAGATCCCTATTTTTTCCTGGATAAAAAGTTACTTTTTCTCTCTTTGGCCTTTGAACTATATCTGTGCCAAAATTCGAGTAGACCTGTTACTCTGTTGCTTCTTGAAAGAGTTTCAAACACATCTATAAATCAAAGAATAACATTTGAATTCATAACATTAGTTAGGATGGTACGTATGATGGGGGACGCTAATTAAATCACAAGTAAAAACTTATACGCTACACAAGCAAGACTAAAGTAGAGCCATACCCACAAGATAAAGTGTTGCCATGGGCGCTACATTAATATGGTTAACCAAGAACTGGTTTCTCTCAAAGAGCTGATAGCCTACTAGTACAGCTTACCAAAAAAATATTGTGAACTTTATACAATTTAAAGGGAACTGGACAATTCCTTTATTTATTTATTTTTATAGATTCAACTAGCATTCCTAGATTTATATTTAAATAAACTACTATCACAGTTGCTTTTATAAATCTCAAAAACTTGGCAATATAAAATTGACAGTAGTAAATACTGTATGTATATTGTATATATCGTCCTTTAGGAAGATCTAATGTTTGAAAATCCTTCTTGAATAATACATTTATTTTGTGTAGGACTTTTTTGTCCAGCTGTACATGAGCTCTATTATTTAATATCTCGATGTGCCCATTTTATTATTAAACCCACTTTTGTTAGTAAAATTTAATATTCAGTGAACTTGTATCATTATATTTTCTTTGTCGTAGTCTATTAGTTTCCGTTAATTTAAATTAGACAAGATTTTATTATCTAACATCAGTAGGATATTGAAAAGAAATTAAAGCTGATTAGGTAGCTATGAAATTTGCTGGATACTAAATTCAAACAGGTTTTAGTATTTTTACATAGAAAAGACGTTTAAAACGCAATAAAAAGAATGGACAGATTAATAAGCAATTTCGCAAAATGAACTCGAGAAGAAAATATAAGTTATGACACCTATTTGGAGAGTACAACTTAACTTGAAATTGAGAGGTTAATGGGCTCGATTTTCGAAGGCTTTGCGTTGACGTTGACAGATTTAAGAGAACTAAAAACCTGTCTGGATTTTAATAGGACTGATTTAATAGGATTGTTTTACATCGTGATCTTATTGTGGTGTTTATCAACCATTATGATTACATTTAAGTATGTGATTTGTAGTCTTGGAGCACAAAATTCTAAACCATGATTCTTACAATTAAATGCCCTTGGATGCTCTTGTCGTGCAGACAATTTCTGCCGAAAAATGTGCCTTTTTTAAATATAATAGCTATCAGATATAATATGATATGGGTCTTTCTGTCAGTGACATCATGGCTTCTAAGTGACCAATTTTGACATGTTTTTTTTCTCGAAAGCTAATTTTTGCACACCCGTTGCCTACTCACTCTGTATACCTTATTATTTCTTTATGGCATACTTACTTGTGTTCTGCGGTTACTTATGATTGAAATATTTTTCAACCTACTATCAATACAAAAGAAACGTAGGTAAATATGTTGTATAATTATATTTTCTTTTAATTTATAATGCGGTGAGAAATATTAATCAGGCTTAAGTACTAAAGTTGAACACATTTGAATTGACATTTTCAAGCTGTTTTATAAATTTGTCTACGAAGAGTTTTCATAAGGCTTCATTTGTGTTTTCATGGTGTTTTAGAGTATTCCCAGTGTATTGAGCTATTTTCAAAGCACGACATCAATGTCTGACGCCTCCATTTTTTGTCAGCCGTTTTTAATCCATCACGCTAGACGTCAAGCTGCTTGACAAGCGGCTTGACGGCTCGAAAGGAAGTACTGATTGATTTACAAGTCCGATGTAAACAGGTTATATAGCTGGCTCTATTTAGGGGTCAATGAACCAATAAATATGATAGAATATACATAGTACATTGTATACTAGCTGTATGTACTTGTTTTACAGTGGAATAGTACTACGTCTGAGAAATCTTTGATTATTTAGATGTGTCATTATTAACAGAAAAGCCGGGCGGATATTACTACTGAAATCGTCGGAAAAGTCGAACGTGAAAGGATAGACCAAAATACTTTAGAGGAATCAGCTGTCATTTTCTCATATTTTAGTTTTCAGACCTTATCCAAAAGAAAAACAGATACGAGTATGAACAGATGTCTCGAATAAGTAGGTACTTAAATTAGTTGTAATACCTACAATGTGAAAAAACTTTTCATTGGTTCGTAGTAAGACTGAAATTTACGGATACACACTACACTATCTATACGACTATTATAATTACTATATACGTACTAGACTATCTGGAATTTTCAACCTTTAAATGGCTTTTCTACTGGGTATTATTTATTCTGCTGATATACAGTGCATTAAAGACATAGTAAGGCTTGTATGTTGCCTCGCTCGGCGTTGTAGATGGTAATCTCTACTTTAATCATCTTAATTCAATCTGGAATGTACTCTTAGATAAATTGCTTACATAGAAAAGTAAGTACAAGTAAATATTTGAAAAAGTGCTTCCTACGCATTTCACATTTTAAGGTTGATCTGATCTTTCGTATTAGATTAATAGCCTGATAGACATTTGAGCTGAGTAATTTTAGTAGTCATGATGGTTGAGTGATTGATGCGGTTGGTTGGCTTGCCGCAGAGTATGGGTTCTAATTTTTATAATAAGTCTGAATTGTGAAGAAGAATAACATGAGGTTATTAGGTACTTTTTCATTAGGTTTTGCGTTTGACTTTATACTGCCTGATGTTAAGTAGATACGCGTTCTTTAAGGTTCAGCACGCTTACCCAGAAGATATCTATTTACTTGCGATTTGAAGTCACTCATGTTGTACTTTAGTGGAAGCATCGTGTTGGAATTTTATGATACGATCATTATATTGGTCAGCATCAGTTGAACTAGCAGCATTAGATTTATATTTTTCAGTAAAAGTTTTCTAAACTTTCAATAGTAAGTAAGTAGTTCTACCAAACACTACCTATGCGATAAAGCCTACATTATTTTATTTTATTTTAAATTATATTTTATATATTCATTAGGTACCTATGTGGTTTGAACATAATATTATGAAGAAAGATATTGATAGTACAAAATTTAGACGATACGAGCATTTAACTGCACCGTAAGAAATCTTACAATAATATACATAGTAGCTCAAACAATTTATAACTTTACTAACACCATATAGCGGTAGTGCCTTCGCGAAAACTCGCGCCGGACATTCTGTAGTTTTCCTCATGACGTCGTGAGCTATAAATAAATATGATTTTCACACAAATTACTCGGCGAGTAGAGTTTACTGACTTGTGCGATTTCTGCGAAAGCCGCCGCGGATAGCCAGTTGTTGACCAATTTGAGCATGAATGTTGCTGTCTAGAGTAAAAATTAGGATTGCCAATTTGTGGATATCCCCAAGAATGCGAGCAATTTTGTAACAATTGGGGTGTTTAAATACAATCGAGTGGTAAGACTATTGATTAGGCTTGTACCACGTTGTTGATCATTTTCTCTGTTGTACACACTATTTTGGTAATATATAAAAAGCAATTTTACTAAAAATTGGTGATATTAACACGTGAGGAAACGCGACTGTGTTTGTCAATAGATTCATGTAATGTCATGTCTCAAAGTGCATTGAGAAGGCCCCAAAATTTAGTTGAACTTACTGCGTTTACAAATTTACTTCGAAATATAGGTGTCCCCATCTCTACAATTTAAATTATCTGCGGCGATTTTATTGCTTTAATTGAAAATATCCTTTCCTTGATTTTTTTATTAGTCTCTCGATCTCTTAAATCATCAGCTTAGTGTTAAGGCTTCATAGTTTTTGAAGTGCCTCAAATGTCTATTAAATGGCAAATTGATAAGGCTAGGTTTGACCTATAAGCAACAAGAAGCGAAATCTCAGTGAAAAGATCATGCGGGCTGCGATAACTTGCTGAATCCCGCTTCATGCTATCTTATCTTCACCAAACGGCACATTGAAGCACAAAAGCCATTGTTATCTCAGGTCCACCATCAGTTTGGTTCAGTTCGAGCTTTTGTCTAAGACTGATTAACATTTAAAGTTTTACTGATAAGTGCAAGCTGTGGCTGGCTGTTTCGCCCGGTTTATTCGAGGAACTAATTTATTTTTTCAGTGTAAAAATCACTAAAAATTAAAATTATCATCGCCATCAGTTTTGGCAGCTAGGTCCATCCCATAGTTCAGAGCAAAGCCCCCTTTTCGGTAGTTTTCCTGTCATTCGTTGTTTGTCAGTGGTTTGTAATGAGAGTCATCACCTAGGACCTAGAGTCTACCAATATGTTTTATATCTATATATGGATATCTTTGCGCCATTTTGGATTTCAGTAAAATTTATTTGTAATTTATATTTTTTGTAAGTTGAAAAACGTTAATATTCTTCATTAGGCACCCATTACCGATAGACAGTTTTAGAACATATTTCAAAAACAGATTTGTAAATTTTCTCGTATCGATCAATAACCCCTCGATCGATGAATCATCCGAAAGGACTATTTCACTTAACTCGATATAAATTTCATTCCAACGAATAAAAGCATCGGCCATCTTGGATATTCGAGCGCAGGCCGTGCAACCGCATTCCAGCATTTATCTGAAAACAGAGAGAAATATCCTTACATACTTTTACATTAAATTAACACCCGCTTTAGCACCATATTACAGCAAAAAATCCCTCGCAGTTAGTTTAAAATGATAGTAACTCGTTACTTTCTTACAGCGACATGGTGCTAAAATGGTCGAGGTACCTAATTGGAGTTCCAGTACTTTCTGCGAAAGAATTTACATCGATTTTAAAAGCTAACCGGTTACTTCCAGCTTGCGGATGTGAAGCGCCGATCTACTTGCTATATTTCATGCCGGTCAAATGCAGAATGAAGTGTTTTGTTGCTACCCAGTTACACGGCCACTATCTAAAATTATCGACAGAATATTGTATATTCTGTAAATAAATAAATATTAGGAAAAATTAGAAATTAAAAGATTCGTAAAAGAACCAAAGTTATCGATATAGCCCAGCGGATTGGCAAGTTGAAGTGGCAGTGGGCACGGCACATAGCACGGAGGACTGATAAACGATGGGCTTATAAAGTTCTCGAGTGGACCATACTGACCACGTACCGACAAGCGCAGCGTAGGACGTCCGCTGACGTAAGCCGCTAACAACTGGTGTTATTGGAGATCTATAGGGGAGTACAGCAATGGACGTCCTATGGCTGAAACGACGAGCGTCGAGGAGACATCTTTTAGACCGGTAAAACCTGATACATATAACCGAAATACTAAAACTATAGCATACTGCAGTTTTCTTTTAACCCCAGAAAAGTGACCTAACATGAGATTCGAATGTGTTTTTATAGTACTTCCCACAAGGTGTTTATCTCAGTTTCTTTTTGGAATAAAATTTTAAAAATTTACCCAACCGCAGGATTTGAACCACTCTTTCTCTTGCATTGCATCTGCGCCTGGGTTCAAGCTTTGCGGTCAAATCATGCGATCGCGGCAAATTTTTGTAATGTTTATCACAAAAATAACTATTTAACATGAAATTTACTTAAATGTTTCTGACATGTAGGTATGTCAGAATAAATAAATAAATAAATAAAAATAAATATTTTGGGACATCTTACACACGGCCTCTGACCCCAAACTAAGTAAAGCTTGTGATATGGCTGCCAGAGAACTGATATACTACATACACATATTTTTTAAATACATACTTATATAGATAGTAACTAAATAACACCCAGACACAGAGCAAGCACTTATGTTCATCACACAAATATTTGCCCTGGTGGGGATCGAACCTACGCCTCTTTGATCCAGAAGTTAGGGTCACTAACAACTGAGCCATCGAGGCAGTCAATAAGGAGGGTTTTGCTGTGCCGAGGAAGATGTTAACGGACACAGAATATAAATGAAATAAAATAAAAATGTGTTCTAATTTCTGTATAATGCTGTCTCTGCTGACTTGTCACGAGTAAACGTGACGCTTATCGTGAGTTGTTTGCGTGACGCATTTGCTCGTCTCGTCACTCTACATTTTTTTTTGTTCTATAATTTTGAACCTAACAGATCTATTTTGTTTTGCATATTTCGCAAGTGTTTGAGGAACAAGTTTTGTTGTTCAGTCGGATGTTTGTAGATCACCTGATGTTCGTCCCACGAATTATAAGTATGATATTTTATATCACAAAATCTAGATTGGTAAAAACTAAAGCGACGATAACTAATGATAAAATAATGTCACCGGACAATATAAGTGAACAAAGCTCAGTATTTCGCTTTTCTGAGCTAATATATTACATAGCGGAACTTATTGTGTATTAACTATTGGAATGAATAATTGAATATGCCTTTTGACGTTTCAACCATATCGTGAAACGTTACAATATTCAAAGTAACATTATTATTATTATTATTCTGTCAGAATACTGCGCAGCTAACCGCAGTATTGAACATTAATATGATCTTTGTTTGAATGTTTTATTTAGATATATTGGACCTATTGTACTTGCAATTAATACAAATTAGTTAAGTAGTTAAGTTAAATAAAATCCTCCTTCTGTTATAAATCAATAAAATACCATTGATAGCTAACCAAAAAGTGACAAAATAAAAGTAGATTTGGAAAAATTAAATTGTGTTAAATATTCATTTTTTCACACCACTGGCTTTTCGGTGAAGGAAAACATCGTGAGGCAACCTGCATACGTCCTTAGAAGAAATTCGATGGCGTATGTGAACCCACCAACCCGTTTCAGCACGGTGGATATGGCCCAATCACCCTTCATGGGTAGGCCTACGTCCTGCAGTGGACTATTAAAAAGGCTGGTACTTTACAGTACAAATATTAATTAAAGAAAAGAAATTATTCGTAGAAATGAGTATAATATACAACGTATTTTTTTTGTATTAACATTCAGTTATTATTTTGCGGAAATTTTAATGAATAAAACTCTTAGAAAGTTCGGTCTTCTACTTGTATATGCACCTTATTATATCTCTGGGCCTGTCTGACGGTCATTTCATTTATTGATTCCCATAAAAGCCGATAGCTACATCGAGCTAAGCGAGTTTTTTCAAGCATCCGTTCTAGAATTATTCCTATCGACTAACAATTAAATGGGCTGTCGAGCCAACCCGTCCAGTTATTTTAAGATAAACCACGATACGAACATTTTATTTTGAACCAAACTAGTATTTTTAACCTCAAGTATGTGGAATGAAATACCGGCTCTCGCACGAAGTGAATGGCGAGTATGTAAGTAATTTCATAGCCACAGAGGAATTGTAAACGTAAACGTAAAATTCAGCGACAACCTTGAACGGAGGTGCCAACTAGCGTGAACTTGCGATTGTGCCGAAGGAAATAATGTTACTGGCTGTTTATAAAACCGGTTATTTCAGTGCCGTGGGATCGCCTGAAGAGGCAGGACGTTATTTAGCTAAAAAATTAGTGCACGAAATTGTTCGTTCCAATCGCGAAAAGCCGGCGCACCCAAACCGGTCTCGGCGTTCGAAGAAAGCCGCCATTGTGAGTCCGCCATTACGAAAATTCGGCCATGTTTGTTTCGCGGCGCAAAAACGCGGTAAAGTATCGGTGTCTAGTCCAAACCTAGAAACGTCGTTCGGTATTCCAAATTCAGATTTGAACACATGATCCGGATGAGCGCGTCTGGCGGCGCCGGTTTGAATATTAAGATGAGGTTTAGATGGTATGTAAGAAGCGTCGGCGGCGATCTTTGAACGCCCCACGTTCAGCCAGTCGGTGTCGAGACAGCTTACTCAGGTACATGTGGAGATAAAAAAAAACATTCAGTCAGTAAACGATACATATCTAAGATAGTCTTGTTCAAGCAGTGAAATACAGCGGTTTGCACTATTTACCGATTGAAGTCTCCTAGTAAACTCAATTAGATGAAGCTCGAACGCTTCCCGCCAAGTGTAGAAGGCTGTGTCGGGCGGTGGCGCGGAGGCTTCGCGGCCGCCTCTGGCTGGCGGGCGGTCAGCGGTGACGTCAGGCGCGGGGGCGCGGGCGCGGGGCGGCCGGCGCGGGCGCAGGCCAGTCGCGTCCTGCCGCCCAGTGCGCGCCGCACGCGCCGCCGATACCGCACGTTGCTCCTACTTGGCGGACCGGCGCGTACAAACCTGTCTACGTTCCCACTCTCCCCGCGATGCAGTTCCTTTTCGAATTCAGTTCTCTTTTGAAAGCTCTCGCGTAGCCGCCAAGTTGGAACAGTCGTGAGGCTTGCGAGCCCGCCTCCACCCTTGTCCGGGACACCCGGATGCACCGAGCTACTTTTAGGCGTCAGGTGAGTTTTTTTTCTTTTTATAATCTTTACTGATGAGATTTTAGTTGTTTTAAGGCTGTTAACATGTTAAGTTACATTCTGAAAATTGGGCACGTTTTTATGCCTATTTCGCTTCCAAATTTGTAAAAGAGGGTAGTTTTACATTAGCAATTATAGTTTCTGGTTTTGTAAGCGTAATACAATTGTATATTGCTCGTTTTTAAAAATCCTTATATATTAGGTATCTAAAATTTGCCTGTAGCAGAGTCTTTTGTAAATAATAAATATCCGTCATATTTGAAACAAGTCTTTTGTGCTAATATAATTTCCTTGTTGCAACTATGTAAATTGAAGTAATTTATTTGATTAGCAGAATTGACCAGGTGTTCGATATTAATAATACCTATCGCATAAGAATCCAAAAATAGTACCTACCTAAAGTTATTAGATTACATTAGCGTTAGTTACCTAAGTTAGCGGTGAAGTAGTTAGCGGATCGTTATTTCTTTTGTATAAGCGATAGTACAACAATACTAAAAGACCCAAATATAGGCTATGAAAAACGTTAAGTGAAATTCTAAAGTATGAGAAGATCAAATGTATAATACCCTTAAATCAATGAACGCAGTGATTATTAATATTGCTTGCAAGTACTAATTTTACAGGATAGGGCTTTAATATTTCTTAAAAGTATGCTTAGTAAGGTGGTAACTGTTAATTAAAAAAACTAACTTGACTATACCCGATACTATTCTAGACAATAGACATAATTTGTCAAAATCAATCCACTCTTATATGGTACAATGATTTCTCGGCATTTAGCTAAATATTTGGGGTTCAATAATCGTGTATTTTTCATCATATTTTGCTATATGTGCTATATGTTTTTTATATAACAAGAACGGCATAAATGTTATTTTAATACCTAGGCAGATAAATATTTACACAAGGCTGAAAATATATCAGCTACTTATCTAAGATCAAAGTCATGTCACAAATTTATTTTTATTATCCGGACCGTTGCCCAGAAGTTTACAGCATAGGTTGAGAAAAAAAAAACTAAATCCATGGTATAAAGCTGGGTTGGTCCCATACATTCAAAAGTCCATACAATTTTGGTGATCTTCCTCCTTTATCTTTGTTTTCTTAAATTATCAATGCAGATTCCTATGGAAAGAAGCTGGATTTTAATACAAATTTTGGATCCACAAATGTCCGTGAAAGCCAGGCACTACTAGTCAGCATGGTTAGGATCAAAGAACTCCTACCCCAATAGCCATGTGGTATTTTGGTGGAGTCGGGCGTCGCATCCGGGTTCGTCGGCTCGCGGCGCCCACGGCAGGCCTTGACCGCGTCTTGCGCTTGCGCACGATTCTAAGAAACACACTTATAGCCTTCAAATTAATATTCGTAGGCAGCGCCGAAAATTATAACCTACGTTTTTCAAACATATCACGCCGATAAAATAATATAACTCTGTAGATACAAAACACATCGACGATGCTTTACGGACTTTCAATTCAATTACTTGTTTCTACTTTTTGAATTTAACTCTTTATTTGATAGTTTTTATAGCTATTTAGAGTTTGCCTTAACTTTATATGCGGTTTAAATCATCCGGCCCATACAAACATTTAAGTTTACCCCAAAATTGTACTTATTGTACAGTTTGCTGTATCATTATGGTTGAAATACTAGTTTCAATTAATTGACAATGTTTTCAGTGTGTTGACTAAAGATTCAGACTCATATTAGTTTAAAATTAATTGAGTATCCATTGAGATATTAATTTTTGTAATAAAATATAGGTGAGTATATAATGTTAACAAGTTAGTCCGATGTGAACACATAAGAATGAAATAAATTTATTAAGCAAAATAAAAAAAGTAAACCAAAAATTTTCTTTAGAATAAAAATATTTTATTGTTTAACACTTCTACCTATATCTATCTTTATGCTTCACTTTTAGGCTTATGCCTTTTCTTAACAAATTTCAAAAATTCTAGATATTTATCATGCTCTAAATTAAAACAAAAAGAGCCAAAAGCCGCACCTGTGTCCACGATACGGCACGATGTCTGAATTTAAAACTCCAAACCGTTGCATTATGTCTTTAGTATGTAAATTAATCTATTTCGTCTAAATCTACAATAACTAGTATTTTTCCACAAATATGTTGACACTAGATCGGCGAACAGAACAGGAATTTGAAAAGTTTTAGGTAAAATTTTAATCTTACATTTTTATTGTAGGTACGATTAATATTCATAAATTTATGCCATTATGTATAAATTAAGAAGATTATTAAAATCATGAATCACTAGCGACCCGCCCTGACTTTGTCTAGATAGTCTTATTTAAAACAGTTTTATTAAAATGTTTTTGAAAATAGGCGCCGTCCGTATATTAGTATACATTTAATAGTAGTATAATACATACAATCAAACAAACAAAATTAGACACTTTTACTAACAATATTAATTCCAGATATCGAAGTATAGATGGAGTTATCAAACCAATATGGAGTTTAAAAATAGAACTGGGAACGCGTTGATGTCTTCTGTATGGCGGGAATAAACACTCCATTCTCGTTAGATGAATTAGCATCATCAATATGGAATGTAAGTAGATATGGTCTAAAAGTACCACAGGGGGAACAGCTACTAGTGAAAAAACTTGACTAGTAAACCTGTGACGTCACAGCCTTCAATTATACTCTATAAAATTTAACTTGATCTCTGCGACAGCTGTCAGAAAAATCACGCCTATGAAGTCCTGAATTTCTTAAAAGTACAGACAGTACCTGTCAATGTCATACTTTGTGGGCATGCCGATTAGTGATGGGCGACGAATGATCGTGACCACAGAGTTTTAGATGGAGTTCTGTTTAAAATATCGATAGTTTATATTGACGATGCTTTAAATAAAACTTGATTTATCATTAATTTTATTGTATATTGTAATATTATAACATTTTTTACATGTGTAATTAAAGTAAACCCAATTATAATTATGTCACATTAGCATAGATAATAGTGAAAAACGTCGATAAATTACATACATTAGAACGTTACATTATTATGAGTATATAATTAATATCATACCATTATTTACATGTGTACATACTTGATCTTAAATAATAGTAAATAAATGAAATCCAATTTCTCACCTTCAACTACTCATTCGATTTCATTACAACATTGTTTGAAAATCGATTTTTTGATAGTGGTGGCACTATCCCAACTCTAAAAATGTCAATCTTCTACTGTCGCAGAGATCAAGTTAAATTTTATAGAGTATAGTTCGAATTTGTCATTTGCTGATGGCGGCCACGGCCAAGTTGTCAAATTATATCAAGAAAATTAAATATTTCCGGGTGAAAATGTTCTTGTAAGCTATTTAATCGCGCATAAATAACAAGTTAAATACAAATAGAATAATAATTTACGTTTGCGTTGATGAAATAGTACTTTTTTACCATGAATTTTAATATTAAAACAGAAAAAAATGCCAAATCGATGATTAGCATCTAATTAATGGACTTTGTATATATTTATTAACAAAACTGTATCATACTATACCTTATTAGTCTTTAGTAGTTCTCTACTGATCATAGGCCTACCCTTGATTCAGGCATATCTAGAACGCTAGCCCAGACAGTAGTAGTTTTTTGACATACGGTATCGAATATCTCTCGTTCTTTATCTCGCCTAAAATAAAGTACATGAATTAAATTTATATTTTTAGCTAAAATAATCACGTGTGTAGTATGGAGTAAAACTTGCCCGAAATATGGATTATGTTTACACAAGTTGATATACATTGTGCTAATATTTGGATATCGCTTTCATATTCCACACATTTTGCGTTTTAATTTATTCACTTTTATTATTCTTTGCAGTTCAAATTTCACTCATAAATTAATAATTACATTTTTGAAAATAAATAATTTCATGTACCAATTTATGGTTTAGTTCTCAAATAAATAAAGTAAATCAAATTGACGATATCGAGTACCTACGTACCTTGTTTTATATGGGTAGACCTGACAAGGCGTGTTTTTTAGTAATCTATTAATTCCTTTGTCGTCATGTTTTGAGTCATTCGTCTTTCCTCGTAATAATCTTACATATATCTGCATAAAATACCGACCATTCTCACACAGTTACATATTATATAATAAGTACCTATCATGAATATTTCAAAACCAATCTTAATACATGTACTCATCGTTAATGCAAAACTGATGAGGTACTTTAGTGTCGACACTCGACCATTGCGGCCCACTTGAGACCAAGTTGAGTAATATTAACTTTATTAAAGTGCAGGTTTCCACTTATGTGCAGTAATGGGAGCGAATGGCACAGATTTGTTACTAATTGTTCGCAATTATGCGTGGGCGCAGTTGGGAAATTCGGTATCGATCTGGTCAACTGTTTTGAGCTGTTTCTTAATCTTTAGCAGTGGGTCTTATGAACCTATTTAACTCTGCCAAAATATCGATAGCTCTATAAAGAGAAAATTTTATAAGTATAAAATTTCTATGCACTACTGGTCTGAATATTAATTTTTTTAAGATTTGATATGTTTGTTATTGATTGTCGCAAGTGGGAAAAACCTTTATTTTAGTATTATAAGTTAAATTCCGGTCTCGTGCCAGTGGTGCTTTAGAATTTGTGTACGATTACGGAAATATTAGTAGAAAATCTGCATTCATTTGGAAGAAATTCGTGGCGTAAGTGGCTCAAGCAGTAGACATCGCCGAGTCGTATTTTTCAGGTAGGTCCATATTCAACAGTAGACTATTAAAGGTTTATATGGTACGATTGTTGTATGTAGTAGCTAATTTTGGAACAAAACACGTACTGAGTCTACATAGAATACACATGAGCCGTGTTGCTACGAGCTCCAATCAGCTTAAATTGTCGATTACGTACACAAAACACGTTTGATTGACTTAAATCAAGTTATAAGACGCGGAAATATTACTTGTCAGCCTGTGGCTTGTACTCGCCAGACACTTGTATAATTTTCCTTAATATTCCTCTGAGTAGTGCTTAACTCAATTACTCTACGTTATGGTCTTATGCATCGCTTGCGTTAGAGTAATCTTTATCGGTTAGCAACACTCATAAAGTGTCCAATTTTTCAGTATTATAATTAATAATTTAAATGAGCTAGAAGAATTTCTCCTAGAAGCATTGTTTGTAGTTAACTAGTTAATAATATTCGTCTGCCGTGGTCGGCGGTCGTCGCTCTTTTCTACTGGTGTGGGTTAGTTATTTACATAGCCACCGACCGTGAATGTATGTGTGCATCATTCACAACTCACACCGTGTGAATCCGCTCGACTAAGAATGTGCTTGGAAAAATCTAATGTTTTTGTGCGGTGACCATGAAGTTTAGGGAATTACACACTCTCAGTATGTAAAATAGTTAAGAATCTTATGTAAGAAACGCAAACGAAGCGAAAAAATCAAAGAACATAATGTAAATATGTTCATTATCCTGCATTTAGCAGTCAGTCATTACATTTATTCATGTCAGAGGCCTTCAGGCGGCTCAAAAACTCTGATTAGCCACCCGGACTATACGAAATCATGTACATATTTACTTTTAGCAGTCAGTATTTTGGATACAAAAAAACTGTTTGGCAGAGTAGTGAAGTTCTGAAAAATAGTGAAATGAATTTCAAAACTGTACTGTGATTGCCTTAGGTATTACATTACGTTATTGACTTTGTAGTGTCTTGATATTTTCTGTGTATTGTGGTATGTGGCTCGATGTGCCGGGAAACAAACCACTACTTACACATATCGCAAGTGTAATTTTTTTATTTTTTTTTATTTAATTTGTACTCTCCACAGACTCCAGGTTATGTGCTTTTTAAGATATACATTAAGAAAAAAAGATTTGTACAATATTGCTTATAAAGGCTTCAAAAGGACTCTAAATCTAACAAAATTAAAAACAAAAAAAAAAATATGACTAAACTACGTCAATTTTACAATTACAATTTTTAATTTTAAATTATGTTTGATTCATCCAAACATCTATACAAATAAATAAAATAGGAGTGTCTGTTTGTAATTTTGAAATAACCTTTTTTATAACATAAGTAAGTAAGTAAGTTCGTATAGGCCGGGTGGCTGGCTAGCCCTGGTGTCAGAGTAGTTTTATCACATGCATATGAATATATATATATATGGCACATACACCAAAATATTTTTTTTTTTACAATTTTTGTTTGTTTGTTCCGGCAATATTTAAAATGGCTGGACCAATTTTGACGGGACTTTTATTGGAAGGTAGCTGATATAATAAGAAGTAACTTAGGCTACGTTAATCTACTGCTAGGCGGAACGAAGTTTGCCGGGTCAGCTAGTAGCAGATAAGAAATCTTGGATGCATTCATGTTGAACAATTGAACATGGCAATGGGATTTCAAATACCTAACCAAATATATTTAAAAAGAAACATCATCTGAAATATCGTAACTGTGTTATAATTCCTACTGATTTACTCGTATACTACTGTATCGACTATAGGTACATATTAGCTGGCTTAGCGGGAAAACCAAACGATAATATGATGTCTGTCTATCACAAATTCATAAAACCGTGTTTCTATGTCAGACGGAAAATGCGTGGATGCACGGATATTTTAGTAGCAAGAGTTAAACAATCATATTTGAAAGGAAATATTCAAGACGAGTATGATGTGTCTACATGCGTGGGTGCAAAATCTGATGAATCACTCCATCCAGTCGCAATCGAACAGCCTGTCGTTAAGTTCGTTGCGCTCGCAGCGCGAAATTCAAATTTTCTGGGTTTTTTGCTCAATACAGTTCAAATTCACATTGTGAGTTCGTGAGAATTAGTTTTGCTGTAATAAATAAAAACTGGTGGAAAACTGACTATGCCTACCAATCTAAGACTTATACTGATCTAACACGTGCAACCTGCCGAAAGGCCAAAAGAAAATGTCTGTCTATGCCCATGTGTAATTAGTTACACATGGGCATAGACTAATGATATCTGAGCTATGATATTGAATATGATTATTTGGTGTGAGCAATATGGTGTTAGAATTGTACCTACCATAGTGTGACAAATCAAGACGCTGAATCACTTGAAACCGCATTTCGCGACTTCCGAGCTTGACGCTTCGATCGTTTTCAGTTTTCGCAGGAACACCGGCTTTGTTCTCGACGATGTAACTGTAGTTTCGTCTGAGGCTGTCGAGAATTAGTCAGTACAGTCTCGATTTACATAGCCAGTGACCGTGAATTCTCGTGTGAACACTTCAATGCGAGCGACGGAGCGTTCAGCGCCTCGGCCCGATCATTTTGTTTTATTACAGCGCCCAAATTAAATTAGAAACGGTATGGTTTTGTGTTGGGGCGTTTGTGTTTTTGCGGCTTAAAAAATTATGTTACATCATTGTCGAGTGATGGCTTTTTCAGATACTATTTTGGTGCATTTTGAGTGACTCCTTAGAAACTCAGTAAGTAGTGGAGTAAGAAACTATTTGTACTTACTGTCCTTTTCTTCTCCTCATTGGTTTAGAGAAAGGTTTGGCTTGCCTTCAGTATTATTTTTGCTATTATACTATATCTCCAATGTATCTCTGCAGTAGAGAACTGGCAATATTAGTTTGTTATGAATTTATATTATTTGCGTTGTATGTAGTAACATCAATCATATTGTAGGCAACCGATTGGGAACTCGGTAATTTTTATCTGTGTTAAATTTATCTCGTTATCAGTGGCACATTTCTTTTCCTTTATGTATAGGGCCACACCCTTTTCATTCCATATAATTATTCACAGCCTGTCCTATATATTTGTTCCATGCGCATGCGCATCCTTCCCCGTACCAGCCGCATTAAAAGTGTCGTCACGACGCCGACCGCTGTACTGCTCTATCTGCCCGCGATCGCACGTGCACGATCATACCCCGTGTGGCTTGAATACATGCCAATTAACTTTTTATGGAAGCTAGCTTCAAAATGGGCGAATTCTTTTAATGGGCGAACTATGGGCGAACTTTATATTCTATCCAAAGAACTTTACCAAAACACGTGAAATCTGCGCATACCTGCTTCTAACTTTATACTTACACGAGTTTGCACAAACTTAATTTATACACAAGTACTTGACTTTGTATTTTTATCAACGTTCTCAATAACGGTGTATGTATATATAACCTACATAAATATACATGAAAGTTTTTTTCTCTCATATTTTTTTAATTTATAAATCGATTTTGAATCGTGAATTTATTTACGTCGGTATAAATTCACTTCCATATATGTATGTACAATGTAGCTATTTTAAAAATTCATTCATTTGTTTAATTTTAAATTATAAATATATTTTTTTTATAAGAGAATAAGTTAGCTCTCAGTGTAGTAGGTATACAATATACATACCTACTATAAGCAAAGCATTTGTGATCAGTCCTAATTAATTCTTTGGATTAGGTATTTGCCCAGAGCTTGTTACGGAGTTCGTGTTTCGTTAACCTGATTAAGCTCACACACGAGTTCTTTCAAACAATGTATTTGCGAAAAGTTTTTCAATAAAACAACCTATCTTTACTCTGTAAGCACTACAAAACAAAGTAAATAAATGTACCTATGTTTTTACCCTCTGGGGATTTCGATTATGCAGCCTTGACTCTAGAAATGGTCTGTCTTTGTTTATTTCTTGTCCAATAATCAACAAACACCATTTAAAATATACAAAGAAAAATTACTTAGATTTCAACAGTTAAATTTTTCCGCCGGAAAAACGCAATAAATATCGCATAAGTATTAAACGTCGTCAGACTTTAGAAAGTCGCCTTTTTAAGAAGTCAGTTTTAAAACCGTATAAAATAAACATAATTACATGGCATTTTCGAAACCAATAACTCTCGAGAGGTGGCTATAAAAATTTACTGTCCATCGACTTCGGAGAAACCCGAGAGTAACTACCTGGCATAAAACCTTTTTGCTTTGTCCCAGAGACTTATACGGCTTATCATTGTAGCCTGGACAATTGCGGCTTTAAAAATGTCGAGACAAAAGATACAATTATGGAGAGAGATGGTGCGAAGTCTAAGAAGGAAGACCTGAGAACTGAAAAACACGAGATGGGATGATAAAAGTATTAGAAGTCACCAGAGGCTCAATAGACAAAAGCGAGCAACAGGTTGTGTTGTAGGATTATGTGCTTATTGTTCAGGTCCGGTCTCGAGTACCCATTCAGGGATTTAAATTATTCTTTCAAGTGTTTTATCATACCCCATTTCAACTTTGTATTCAAAATAACTACCTGTTGAGTCATTATAGAATGGTCAAGAATGCATTGTTCTAAGTGGAGTTTCTGAATACCATAAATATTTTGGCTCTAATGACTATTTCCATGGTCAATTTCTCTATTTACTAAGTGTAATGGCACGTAGCGGCCAAATAGGGCTAAATTGTGTATACAGACGGAAGGAGTAGGCGGGCCAGCGCTTCATGAGAACCATTGTCCATAAACAAACTTACTAAGTAGATGTTTTACCCAAAATTAAATCGTCATTGTTTCGCTCAAGTACCTATTTACCATTTCAGAGGCGAATGATCTTTCTACTGAGTAACTTTACATTAAATTGGTTTGAAAAAAAAAACGTTCGTGTGCCAAGAATAAGTAAAAATAAGCAGCGATTTTGGTAGTATTAGGTACTTAAAATAATCAGGTTCGTATTGAAACCTGTCTTGGAGTGATCGAGTTACAAAATAACGAAAAGCAACCGAACGGCGGGCGGCGGCGCGGCGTCCAATTAATGCGAGCCCGGAGTCCGGACCGGCTCGCAGGTATCTTTATCTTCGTCGAGCAGGTAAGTGATGCGTACTCCGGCGACCCTCCACCTGTTCCGCACTTGCTCCCCCGAAGTTACTCGAAGTTCCCCTCGGTCAGCCGCGTGTGAAGCCGGCGCGGGCGGCAGGGCGACTCTCCTCGGCTCAGTATTGTGCAGCCACCTGTGATGCTACCTCGCCGTGTCCCAACTATTGATCAAGTGCCTCATTGTGTAAGGAGCATCTGTCCGAGGTAAATACACATTTTTGCTTTTCAATCGTCGCGTCGATGTGTGCGATTTCTTTGTTCGTGTGGGCAACGAACGTGTAATATTTGCTGTTAATTTTTCGGTTCTGTTTGTTGTTTGAGTTCGTTAGTCTCCGCTAATACGTGACGGTTTTAAATTGAATTCTCAATGCCAATGCGGTTCATAAATATTTGAATGCTGAAATGGTATTCCCAGTGGCGTCGTGCTCGTGAGCGTCCCGTGTGTAAGTGCCTTATTAATGTAGTTGTTTGTAGATGTATTCAGCTCCTGACATCCGTCTGTGTCCATTCAAGCCTAGTTATTAATGAGCCGACCTCGTTGAAGAACGTTCACCTGTCTTATTTATTCCCATGTGGGTACCTAGCTACCTACACGATATGTCGCCGTACGTGGAACACCTGTGCAAGTAAACTTACCATACTTGCACTTAATTGTTGAAAATACCTATTAAAGATGCCTGGCTATTATGTTTTCTCACGTGAGAACATTATTTCGTAATGATTAGAAAAGATTTGATTAGACTAAACGATAGATAATTGCTTTACTACTTATGATTAATTATACCGCATATATTTCACCCTTACTTACTGAAAATCTTAAAAAATAGATGTATACTTAGGTATATTTGACTGCCTCGGTGGCTCAGTGGTTAGTGAACCTGACTTCTGGATCAAAGAGGCGTGGGTTCGATCCCCACCCAGGGCAAGCATTTATGTGGTGAACATAGATGTTTGCTCTGTGTCTGGGTATATTTAGATACTATCTATACAAGTATGTATTTAAAATATATATATGTAGTATATCAGTCTCTGGCAACCATATCACAAGCTTTGCTTAGTTTGGGGTCAGAGACCGTGTGTAAGATGTCTCCCCAATATTTATTTATTTACTTAGGTGTATAAAAGGTTCTCAAAGAAAAATACCCGTCGCTATCAGGATGGGACAGCGGTTATTTTCAACATTTTTTATAAATTTAGATGGACTTTGATGACGTTTTTGAATATTTTGGAGCTGCATTCAAATATTAAATACACGTAATACATGTATCCACATATCAAGTGATGACAGTAAAGTTGCAAAGCATTTAGCTTACCGAACAAAAACTGAACCTACAGCTTATCGTTCCCTAACAAAGTGCAAATGGAAGAAAAAACATCAAAATTCAACGATCCCAGACGCCGATAGAATAAAAAACCTTAATCAGCATAAATTGCAATAATTGCGCTAATTACCCGGCGCCGGCGCTACGAATGCAACGCCTTACCTTGCTTACCGTAAATTCAACCGCGGGAATCGCGCCTAATGAATGAACGAAATGAATGAATGTAGATTACAATTTATAACACTCGAATGAACAAAAATACTGGAAGCTCTTTTATAAAAGGTTTAACATACCTAATTAGTTTTAGTTTTTCGATATGGTGGAAAGTAAAAAGTTTATACGTTACCCATTTGTTTCTTACTTTTTACAATATTATGTACTTACCAGATAAAATATTTGAAGATATGTTTTTTAAAGTTGGACAAGTTATAACGCGAAAAAATCATCTTTATCATAGTATTGTATTATTTTTGAGAACGTGTGCATTTTAAGCGCTGTTGGCCAGAAACAATTTGATTTTTTATTTCAGAAATGCCACTCCAATGCTATTGACACTTGTTGAATTAGGTGATTTTTATATTGTCTTCAATTCATATTACGGGTCTGATTTGTTATGCCTTCAAATAATGATACCATTATTAAAAAAATCTAAAATTGAATTTAATAAACATACACATAAGTAACATGACTTGGTAAAGAAGTGAACTAGTCACAGGATTTTCCCACAAATATAAGCATATCCTTTGAACAATGAATGCAAACTGGCAAATAGTGGTAAATCAACTCACTTATAAATTCCCCTCGCCCCGCTTACCACGAAAACCTCGGGCCAGCATACAAAGTACTCATACGAATGCGTTTTCGACATTTTAAGTGATTCCGTGGTTAGATTTTGCAATAGATGTTTCGTTGACATGTATCTACAATTCACAATTTAATTCCACGTTTAAAATGTTGTATTTGTCTGTTGCTAATGCCCTACGTAGTTAGGGGCTAGTAGAAATTAACTCCCACTTATTCTAAAATCAAACTGATTCTAAAATAATTTTCTTTTTTTGAGACACGAAATACGTAAACTGTAGAAACCAATAGTGTCGATGTTGTTTTTTAAAAGAAAAGTAACGGTTTGCAATTTCAATATTCTTATTTTCGCACATCAAATGTTTTATTCTTCAAACATCAGTAGTTTTTACAAGTTATTTAACGTTATCGGGCGGAAATATTCCAAGGAAAATATTATCAACATCAAAAACAACAAAGTTATTTTACGTATTTTTTGTATGCTACCTGCTATGTGAAAGAGATATTAATATCCTGTTACCTGTAATAAATAGGAATATAAATATTGCAAAGATATGTTGACTAATATTTACAGACAATATGCCATTGACTTACGTATGGTATATTATCCTTTACATCAAAGCATCGCATCTTGCATTGAGGCGTAAAAATATAACATCCAGTCTAAGCACATTTTTGAAAACTATTTAACCAATATATTCCCCATTTTATGACATCCTTGAAAAAAAAAGCATTTTTTTTTCGTGAAAAGGATACGTCGCTTCTTATGAAAGTTAGGTTTAGTAGTATATTTTTATAGCAATATTATTTTGCGACACATATTCTCGATTCAAAATTGTCTTTGCTGAAACAGGAAATATGATTCCTTCGATAAATACGATTTGGATATTCACATTCTTTTATCGAATAGATTTCCGCGTCGCAATATCACAGCGAAACGTGAGGAAAACACAAAAAAAACTCGTTAATGTAGCCGAAAATTGAGAGAAAATTGTTTGAAAAACGAGAAGCTTGCTTTTTGTCGGGCTATAAAAACTTGATTCTCGATCGTTACCAGCCAGTTTCAGGTGAAAAAGAGTTCTTATTTTGAAAATCACTTAGTTGTTTAATTTTTGTCATTATTAGAATACGTACTTAGTTTAAAACTTTGGTGCGAAGGCCAGTTAAAAAAAATAATTTAAAAAATGGAAATTAAATATTAGGAAAAAACTCAGGTCAAAACATCAGGTCTGTGTCAGGGCAGTCACAAACACGCATCACTAGTCTATAAATATCGACCTGAGTCGGATCAATTATTAAAATAAGTACATTTGTGCTTAAAGCCACTTCCCATTTGCCAACATTTTTAGTTTCATGCGATTTCAGCCAGCAAAAGGGTTAAAAAAGAAGAATGAGATTACTATTTCAACTATATTGATATCCAGTTAATGAAAACATTTTTTGGTCAAAGTGTTATTTGCTACGAGATCATCCTCAAATTTTCCTCGCATTTGTTTGCATTCCAATGTACATATTCGAAATATCTCCTTTCAGGCCTGGAGACATCAAAGAGTGCTTGAGGTTTCATCGGTTACATGGCACGGGATGTTTGAAGAGGATAGACCTTATTCGTGCTCTTTGAAGGATCACGTCACCGAAAATCAAGTGAAAAGCTAACGAGGTCACCCTTTGTGTCTTTGGGGAAAACCTGGTAATCGTTTTATCCTATTAATCTACCGTGTTGCCCCTGAGGAATGGTGGCTAACGATTCTTTTTATTACGCAATTACTTACCTAAATATCTTCGTGAACGAAGAAAAGAATAAGTACGATTTTTATTCGAGCTACAAAGAGCCTTTGTGCAATCAACAAATACCTAATTGGTAGTAATGTTAAAGATCAAGATGGTAAGTCATAAGTGCCGTGGAATTCGCGTATCTAAAACGAATGTGTCAAAGCGTTTGCGGCAGTAATTTACCATGTGCCAGCCATAAATTCAAGCGGTATTCAGAGTCGTAAAACTAAGAGCCATTCCACACTGCTCCTTCGAGATGTCGTAAGCTGAAAGCTAGATTTAGCGTAGCGTATAGCGTGATGCAGGCCCAAGATGCCCAAGACTAGGTCTCGAATGTAAGGCAGTGCTATGTGAATGAGAGCTAGGTTTCGCAAATGGCGTCGCAGAAACTAGTCGGGTTGGTCTGGGCATTGAATAAGCCATTAGTAGAGTTTCTACGGCAATTACCGATGGCCCTAGATGGCCGGTCCGGTTCGCTCGCATAAATTTATACCGCACAGATGCTCGGCCCAAATTTGTAGCTTTTATTGACAGCGTCCTGCGAGAGCTTTGACGTGCTAGCATATCATAGTTAGATTCATGTAGCACTCCCTATTGCAACACACTAAATTAATATGTGTACTATAATGACGGGCACGTCTACTTTCCTTTTCTCGCTAGTTTCGTTCATAGCTTCCCTTCTTGCGTTCTAGGTAGGCAGTACATAGCCTTTCTAAATACATACCCAAAAATATTATCCTTCCTTTGAAGTTTCTTAGAAATAAGGAGCGTGTCAGTGAAATGCTTAAATTTTATAAGTGATGCTTTTGTCTAAATCATTGCTATTTTATATGATTATCGCCAATTTATTTTTATCATCTCAAAGTGCTTTTATACTTAAAACATAATTTCTTCCATTTATCTGATGGTTTCTGTCTAAAATTCGCCCATTTAGTTAATATCGTTCTCCATAGAACTTGTAATGGATCTGATTAAGTTTCAGACATTTACTTGAGATGTCGTTTATCACATCTTCACCTTAGGGTTCGTTTCCACTCGACATAACATGCGATGATATGTGTGAAAGAAAATATACCAACAGATATCATTACTTTTTTACAATTTATTTAGAAAAAACTATCGCCACATATTTGGCAGCAAACCTACGAAGATCCAGAATTCAAATTTCAAAAATGGAGGTAATACCATCAATACGTTATGTTTACCTAGTACCTACCTACGTAAAGTGCACAGCTCGTTTATCTCGAACATTTGTTGTGGACATGCAGCCTTTGTCAGATTACCTCACCTTTTTGGCACATTACTCGGCCAGTCTAGGTGCGCATGTAAATGGCCCGAGTACGGTCACGGCTGCCGTTACACCCGCCCTCGGCGTGACACCGTCGTGACCGGATAACGTCTCGCTGCCAGCTTGTATATGAACACGGACACTTGGGCTGAGCTTGCTGTGATTTTACTAGATTTGAAGGCTTAATATGGTGTGTTCTAGAAGTTTTTCAAAAATATTCATTGTGTTTTCAACGGGTACAGCTTAGTTATCTAGATACTCGTAGTACTGACAAGAATGATAATCGAATGAAATGAAAAATGTAGACAACCTCTGATAGCAGATTTTATTGATTTGAGTAGGAATATATAAGCTATCAAACAAAACAATTTGAAGAATTTGAATTTGATTTAGATTTTATAAAACGATTTAGCTGAACAAGCTTGCTGTTAGACTATCAAAAACGGGCCCTAGTATAAAATAAGTACTAATAAAAAGGTTATTCCAATAGACCTATCAGTATTAGAAGTATACAATGACCATTTTATTAGTATTTAATAATAAAATAAAAACATCAAAAAAATAAACCTTTGCACAAATAAGCTTGGTCGGATATCAGTGTGATCAAGTTTATTTGTGCAATGTTTGATCAACCTCTATCTCTATAGAATTTGATGATGATGACATTGTACAATATTAAGTTCATTGTGTTGCGCAAGTCATTGTGTCTATCATTCGTATGCAAAATTACGAGGCTCCCGTCCTAATATTTGTCGAAAATGGCGTGGATGTATAATGAGTCAATCAGCGTGGAGTTCACATCACGTCCCGCAAGGCGATTCCGGAGAGGGACGACAAAAAACGCGCACATACTACACGCCACGCGTATGCATACAAATGTCCCTTCGCACGCAATCGAATTCAAATAAAATGTACGGTATAAACAGTATGTAACACATGCTCCACCACGATAAAATATGAGCTAGAGTCTAGCTGCTAAACCACCATCAACCAAACAATCCCTCCAGGCAATCTATGTATCCTATAATATTACATATTTACTACACAATTGCACAATTGCTTTTAGTTAATAACAAACAAGTTTGTATCTTGTCCACCTAAAACGCATTTGTAATTGGCAAAATATGTTACTTATTATTTATAATAAAATATTATATTATTATAACTATAACAGAATACGGCTAAAACTCACGTTATAATTATACGGTCGATCCGCAAGGAATCCAACCAGTTTCAGAGTATTTAGAACTCCATCTTCAGGGAATACGCGCAACCTCGTCGGCCGGCGCCGTATAATTATAACGTGAGTTTTAGCCGTATTCTGTTATAGTTATGATTAATACTCACGGTAGTTTTAATGATTATATTATTAGGTTCTTTTTAGGTTATATATTTTCTTTATAATCATAAACTTACTTCACCATAATTTTGGGTTGAATGACTAAATATAATGATAGACTTAAGTTATTGCCACTTAAAAATCCTATTTTACTTTGGAAAATACCTACATTTTTATGTATTTAACTAAATAACTACAAATATCTACCACGGTAAAATATATTCTGTGCATTGTGCAGTTTTAATGCGATCTGTTAAATAATCACAACTGTCCTTACTGTTGCCACAAAGGACATGATATAAAAGGCGTTTAGCATCCTACCCACGTGTGGCGAAGGACGAAATGCGTAACGTCCTGGCGGGGCTGGCGGCACGATGTCCGTTACAGATTAACAGGTCCTTCGAGACCGATATGGAAGCCAGACGCGTATCCATGGGTATATTTGTCACTGGCTGACGACGTGGAGAAATTACTGTTTCGTTGATTCACTTATTATTTTATCGTATTGTCTTTTTTTAAATGAAAATGTATTAATCACAGACGCCAAGGTCCGTGTTTTTTTGTTTGGTTAAGTTGCTTTAATACAGATATTTTTGGTGGATCTTCTTTTAGTACGGTTATTATGATGTGGATATCTTTAAAAGAAATAATTTTGTTGTTCAAGTGAGTACAAATTAAATTAGTCATTATTTGGATTCCAAAGTTTAGAGCCATCTCAGTTCATAGTCTACACCAAAATACTTATTTCTTTTTAACTAATAAAACCTTAACTCAGAGAAGCTCTTTATCATCTGAAAAAAATCTAAAAGATCCCAGTATAATGCAATCGCATTTCATAGTTGAACACAATTACGGAAACGTCATAACAGCTTCCTAGCCATTTTTGGGACCGAGCTGCCTTCGTCCGTGGGTAGGAACCCTTTTTTTTTTTTGTCCCCCACACGTGGTCCTGGGTGGTGCTAACCAGGCAGCAACCATACTGGTGGTAGGCTATAGCCACGGCGAGAGACCACCCACCAGACTAAGCCGCGCCGCCAAGCGACTCTCTCGAGCTCGTGTTCCGGCGCGAAGTTTGGTGACGCCATTCTGGGAGTCGGGTCGGAACAGTAGCGTCCTCTGGGGATTCGAATACGGTGCACACATTGATTTCCGCATCGGCCGACTAGTCGAGGAGGGCAGCGGGATCCGAGGCACGGTTTGTCGCTGGCCGACCGCAGATAGTAGGGGGCCCAAGTAGTGAGCTAGCCACTCACGAAAGGCTGCCCCGCCATCTGTCGAAAAATCCCAGGGATGCGCCATCGTGCCGGTTGGCGACCGGACGAGAGGGCCCGATGGACATCCTTGGGGGGGGCTCGGGCGTCCCCGCGGTCTCCAGGCTAGTCTACCGTGGATGTGTGTGATTTTTGTGTTGTACCACTGAATCTGCAGAGTGACGTCTCGTTCCACTTCCGACTTTCTACCTACTTTACTCCGCCATTAACCATGAGAAACACTAGAAGAAAAAGAACGTGTACACAGCGGCAGCACTCCCTCTCACTTAAAGTGCACCTGTGCAATATTCGGGGCCTGCACTCCAATCTCACGCCTGTCCATCATCATCTCGAGACAGATCGTCCCCACCTATTGTTTCTCACGGAGACGCAGATTTCTGGTCCATCCGACGTGTCGTATCTTTCCTACCCAGGGTACTCCCTGGAGCACCGTTTCAAACCACGTGCGGGTGTATGCGTGTACGCCCGGGATGACATTTGCTTTCTGCGCCTTCGTAGGTTTGAAGACTCTTCATTTTCCGTGCTCTGGGCTTTGGCGGACACTGGCGTAGAGAAAATTATCTACGCCTGTGTATACCGATCACATAGCGGAGACCAGGAGACGACCAGACTCACCGAATACCTTAGTGAGGCGGCGGATGCTGCTCAGCTCAGCTACCCTTCGGCCCAATTAGTGATCCTGGGGGATTTTAATGGCCACCATAAAGAGTGGCTTCACCCATACCTGGACACAAACCATGCTGGGCTTGAGACGCGCAAGCTTGCCTTGACACTTGATCTCACCCAGATGGTTCAAGGCGCCACACGGGTACCTGATGTTGACTCGCACACGGCCTACTGCTTGGACCTTCTGCTGACTACCGATCCAGACCGTTATTCAGTGGCGATCTCCCCACCGTTAGGTACATCTGACCACTGTCTGGTGAAATCTGTATCCGTCTACTCCCCATCAGACCCCAGTCCCAAAGGGTCACGGCGCGTGTGGCGGTACAAGTCAGCAGATTGGGATGAGATGCGGTGTTTCTTTGCTTCTTATCCTTGGCAGCCTGTTTGTTTTTCTTCCGATGATCCTTCTGCGTGCGCGGATGCCGTGACAGATGTGCTTCGTACCGCCATGGAATACTTCATCCCATTTTCGGACGTGCCTCTGTCTAGCAAAGCTCGGCCCTGGTTTGGGCCTGAATGTGGACGCGCCGAAGCGCAAAAGCATCAGGCATACCTGGCTTGGGTCGATGCTCGAAACTGTAAGTTGAGGGACGTTAGTATGAGGAAGAAGGCATACAATAGGGCTGCTAAGTCCTGCAAAAAGGTTATGCGGAGGGCTCGCTTTGACCACATTAGTCGAATAGGAAACAAGCTTGCTTCTTACCCTGCGGGTAGTAAGGCATTCTGGTCCCTAGCTAAATCGGTTGAAGCGAACTTCTGCCGCCCCTCACTGCCTCCGTTGCTGAAACCCAATGGTTCACTGGCCCATACCGCGGTAGAGAAAGCAAATTTATTTGCATCTCAATTTGCTGAGTCTTCGCGTCTAGACCCCGGTAGTGCGAGACCTCCAACTTTGCCAAACTGTGACACTGTAATGAGTGAAATACACATCCGGCAAAAGGAGGTCCTCAAAGTTCTCCGCAGTCTAGATGTGAACAAAGCCAGTGGCCCTGATGGTATTCCGGCCATTGTATTGAGGACTTGTGCGCCTGAGCTGTCGCCTGTGCTGACTCGCCTCTTTCGCCTATCTCTGAAGACAGGTCAAGTGCCCAAATCTTGGAAGCTTGCTAACGTGCAACCTGTACCCAAGAAGGGCAGCCGTGCCGACCCTGCCAACTACAGGCCAATTTCGATCACGTCTATACTCTGTAAGAGTATGGAACGTGTTCTAAATAACAGGCTCCTGGCCTACCTGGAAGCGAATGACTTACTCAGTGACCGCCAGTACGGCTTTCGCCGAAACCGGTCTACTGGGGACCTTCTAGCGTACGCCACACACATCTGGAGTGAGGTCATGGAGAAGCACGGGGAGGCGTTGGCTGTCTCCTTGGACATTTCCAAAGCTTTTGATAGGGTCTGGCACGAGAGCCTTATTGGCAAGCTTCCATCTTACGGCCTGCCTGCTGATTTCTGCACATGGATATCAGATTTCTTGAGGAATCGATCGATACGAGTTGTCGTTGATGGCTGCTCGTCAGACCAAATGGCTATCAATGCCGGTGTTCCTCAGGGGTCTGTGCTCTCTGCGACACTCTTCCTACTGCATATCAACGATCTGCTTAAGTCCGGGATCTTTGGGTACGCAGATGACAGTACAGTCGTGGAGAGCTACACGTCCGATGCAAGAACCAGCGGGCCACAGATCGAGTTATACAGAGAGGCTATGGTTGAACGGCTCAACTTGAGTCTGCAGGCGGTATCCGACTGGGGTGATGCTAACCTGGTCAAGTTTAATGCCACAAAGACTCAGGGCTGTCTGTTTTCGGCCAAAAAGAGACCTTTTCAATTGTCTCCCGCTTTCCGTGGTGTCTCCGTTCCGGTAACTGACAGCTTGGAACTATTAGGCGTTTCACTCTCATCTTCTCTTAACTTTGGCTCTTACATAGAGTCCAAAGCCCAATTAGCCTCCAAAAAACTTGGTGTTCTCTCTAAGGTGAGACAGTATTTCACACCTGAGCAACTGCTTAGTCTTTATAAAGCACAAGTCAGGTCTTGCATGGAATACTGCTCTCACCTTTGGGATGGCTCTGCCAAATATCAACTGGAGGCTCTGGAATCGATTGAGAGACGAGCCAGGAGGCTGATTGACAACGACACCTTGACTAAGACGCAGCTGCAAAGTCTTGAGCATCGTCGCAAGGTAGCGTGTTTGTCGGTCTTTTACCGGATACACTTCGGAGAGTGCGCCCAAGAGTTGCACAATCTGGTCCCCCCTGCCCCTTTCTTCTATCGTACGGCTAGACGGACGCGACCAAAGCGTCACCCTTTTATGGTGGACATTCCGCGCGTTAGAACCAAGCGTTTCGAATCCTCATTCCTCATACGAACAGCCGGAATGTGGAATACTTTGCCCGGGTCTGTCTTCCCGTTAAAGTACAACGTGAGTGTCTTCAAATCCCGAGTAAATAGGTATCTTCTAGGTAAGCGTGCTACATCCTAGACCGCACATCTGCTTAACATCAGGCAGTGTGTAGTCAAACGCAAACCTATTCGAAATAAAAAAAAAAAAAAAATTTAAAATGCGGCAAAAATAGCACAAAGCATTATTATTGCTTCCACAAACAATCTAACGAGACTAAGGCAGCGTGCAAGGCCGTCGATGGTCGTTGCCTTGCTTCGCGCGTGACCGACGACTTTTACCTTTTTTGACAGCATTATGTCACCAGATAGACTTTTTAATCAACATCGGGGCGTTTGGGAATCGGGGCGAAAGGGAAGTAGAACGAGGTCTCTGTACAAGTATGGCTAAGCTAATTTTTTTTTGTTTTATTTCCCTGTAAATCTTGTATTGTTTAGTGTTAAGTCTTCATAATTCATGTATTCCATATACATGAATTATGAAGACTGAGACTATCTTAGTATCTATATTTAACTGACAGATGTTTCCCGTCTGCCCCCGTCATACAACTTTGTAAGTCGTGTTAGTACTTGGTTACTTTACCAAATAGGTAAAGTGTATCTTGGGCACCTTTTGAATAGAATTTGTTGAAGTGATTTGCTTTGCGTTATACTAGCACGAATGCACTATTGCTTTATTTTCTTTACAAGACACATTATTAATTATGTTCAATACTGTAAATTATTGGATCGTTAAAGAACATAAACTATCTTTATTATGTATTATACCTACATATGTTGATAATTCATTTCGTATTCAAGTAAAAATACCTTTGTAGGTATTATTTGTGTGCAAAAATAAACGTTTACCTCATTTCCTTTCAAAAACGTTTGCATCATCAGCAAGGCAATCTCAGTCATTTATATTTTAACAGTTACTTGGAAAATTGCGTACTAAAGGAAGGAAAATTCTCCAATGACAGACAGCAGTTTTCTAGGCCGCTGTTTCCTTTACTTTGCGTCCATGGTCACGTGCTCAGCCATTATAACGTGAATCGTGGTGTTTAGACTTGGTGTTTTAGTGAGGAAGGACGTGAGAGGTCTTATTGTGTTGGTCATTTCGCGTAGTAGATGTATTTACCTAAACAAATAGTTCCTCGAAGCTGGTCACCATCAAATATCTTTACTCAAGTCATTTGTGCCTCGTAGCGCTGGGACGACCGCGGTGGGCTCGGTTTACAACCTTTTTTTTATAAAACCTTTTTGTGTGGCAAATGTGTTTTCTTTTTTTTAGTTTTCTTTAGCAATGGCCGTCTGAAGTTTAGTTTTTGTCGCTGTGATTTTATAATAAATATAATAGGTATACTATGTTATTATCTAAAGAAAGAGATTTTTATTTGTGTAATTTGACAATGTAGAATTGTAGCCTGTATAAGTGAATATGTGCGGAATCATTAATGCGTTTATTAATATCATCAAATCAGCGTTAGAACGTCTGATATCAATATTAGGTATTTGAGCTTCGATGAATTTCATATATATATATATATATTTTAAAACAAGTTAATTTAATAGATTGTTAATACGTTTTTTCTTACATTTCAGGGTACCAGCAGAATACCAACATTGAAAAGTTGAGCCTGTGAACAGAAATCAGCGGAAGATACAAGAAAGAAGATTTTTTCTTCAGTGGAAAGTATCCAAAAAGAAAAAAGAAGAAGTAGATTGGTTAGTTATCTTTGGTTATCTAGCTGTATGAGTATTCAGACATCATAAAGCTAGGTTACCGGAGTTAAGTGCCATCTACGTCTACGGTTGCCACCATGCCAACGGAATTGAAAATCGAGAAAGGAAAAGCAAAGTTCAATGAAGAAAATCTCTTTTTGGCAATAAAAAACGGCAATAAGTTTAGTAAAGGATTCATTTTAAGTAACTTTCTTAATATGATATCTTAGACCAAATAAAAAAATCAAGATGGAACGTCGTAAACAGACAAGTGATGCCAGTTTTTTATACATGTGAATGCGTCGGTGTTGCGCCGCCATAGTTCGACTGACGAGTCAAGGCGTAGTTTCGTCGTACGTGTTTGTCTATGTAATCGTATCTGTACACTGCGAGGCGTAGTTTTCCCAGCCTCATTTCTTTGTTTCTCAACATTATGTAATTTTTTATTTGGTCTGAGTATGATATGCGGTTCATTATGTCTATGTCAGAGGTCCATTTAACTACACTTGAAGTCTCAACACAAGAGCTACGATATAAATTAGGTAAAACTAAAGCAAAATGAGTCAACCTTAAGCAATTGTCGATTTTTAGATTTTCTTTGAGGTGGCCCTATAGTAAAAGTTGTCCATAATGATGGGCTATACAGGTGTACAATTGTACATGTACCCTTTCGGCTTAGTTCACCTTTTCTGACTGCCGTGGTACACAAACAATATAAGTAAAATAGATTATACTCTATAAAATTTAACTTGAACTCTGCGACAGCTGTCAGAAAAATCACGCCTATGAAGTCCTGAATTTCTTAATATTACAGACAGTACCTGTCAATGTCATACTTTGTGGGGATGCCGATTAGTGATGGGCGACGAATGTATATTTTAATATCATAACATTTTTAGGGTTCCGTACCTCAAAAAGAAAAAAACGGAACCCTTATAGGATCACTTTGTTGTCCGTCTGTCCGTCTGTCCGTCTGTGTGTATGTCAAGACTCTTTATCTCGGGAACGCGTAAATATATCGAGCTGAAATTTAAACTGTATACGTATATCTATGATCTCTTACAGTGGTGTAAAGGAAAAACTTCTCTGTTATCATATAAAGAAGTTAGAGCCGTTTATGTCGTAAAAAACCGCCTATTTCAACACTCACAAAAATCAAAACCTACAGGGTACTTCTCGTTGACATAGAACTATGAAGTTTGGCGAAAAGCATTGTCTCAGAAAACACATATAGGAATAAATCTGAAAACTGAATATTTTTATTCAAATCGCAAAAAAATAGGGCTTCAAAATTCACAAAATATGGGTTTAAAATTCAAAGTGCGTAAATCGTATCATATAAAAGAGCTTCATAATTAGCACATGCTAAAACAGGTTTTTAGTTATTTTATCAATTTTCGATAAATGACGAGAAAAGTAAAAAATTAAAAAAACTTTTGTCGATGATAATGATGAGTATAAAGATTTTAACAACGTACTTCCCAATTTTGTGAAATTTTCTGGATCTGTACGGAACCCTCGGTGTGCGAGCCTGACTTGCACTTGTCCGGTTTTTTACATGTGTAATTAAATTATACCCAATTATACCATCGCATCGTTACATTATTATGAGTATATAATTAATATCATAACATTATTTACGTGTGTACATACTTAATCTTAAATAATAGTAAGTAAATGAAATCCAATTTCTCACCTTTTTTAACTACTCATTCGATTTCATTTCAACATTGTTTGAAAATCGATTTTTTCCACCACTATCCCAACTCTAAAAATGTCAATCTTCTACTGTCGCAGAGATCAAGTTAAATTTTATAGAGTATTTTATAGAGACCCTGCCACGCGTTGCTGTGGCTAAATAAATTAAAATTGCGACTATAATTTGAGATTTAAACTATCTTATCTCTCAAGTTGGATCGAACTGCACATGGTGTGCGAATTTTTTATTATAATCGGTTAAGTGGTTTAGGAGTCCATTGAGGACAAACATTGTGACACGAGATTTGTATATATTAAGATAATGAAGTATGCGCTCGCTCAATCAACGTCTATACATGGTCAATTTGAAAAGGTGCACTAAGGCGTAGACCAAAAAGTACTTATATTTCTAAAGGAAACCACAATTTCCAATCTTTAAAAGAACAAAATTAAAATGAACATTCAACGTTTTTAATTTTCAGGCCAGCTTATTAGTGAAGTTATGCCAAGTTAGCCTAAGTTGCGGCCGCACCATTCTCTGCCTATTCATAAACATTTATTCCAACTTCAATAAACCGAAAACCTCTAGAATCTAGAATAACATTTTTCACAATCGAGTTATCGTCTCAAAGTTTCCTAATTGATTTTGTAAAAATTCCGAGTGGAGTTCTATGAGAATATTGTGATGACTGATGAGATACTTTAGGGATGCTTTTTTATTGGGGCAGAAAGTGAACAATTGTATTCGAAGTTGTTCAGAATAATGAACCTCTTTACTTTTCCTAGATTGTTTTAGTACTTAGGTACCTAGTTAAGCCGGAAACATACTATCGGACGCGGCTTACGGACGCGACTGACAGCCGCGACCTAGACTATGAAAGTACACTAAGCCGTGCACACTATCGGACATAAGTCGCGGACGTCACCTTCAGACGACCTTGAGCGTTCGGCCGTCCGAGAGCGATCTGGCACACCGGATGTCTTAAGACTGTGCACATTGCTAAGTCGCGGCTGTCAGTCGCGTCCGTCAACCGCGTCCGTCCGATAGTATGTTTCGAGCTTAAATAGGAACAGTTTTATTTTTAATATTTTTTGACTGTATTTTTTTCTCTAGTAGTTTATTGACGTGAAAACTTTTTAGCGGCATTATGCACTTTTTGGGGTGGTTCAAATGTAATGTATGTAAAATGTTAAACTCGCGTCAGGTAAATGATCAAAAATTCGTAAGACGGAGGGAAAGTAGATCTCCTCTCTTTCTACCGCGCGGCGAAAATGTATGCCTGCTCCTGCTGTGGCGCGAGTGTGCGTGTGCGATATTGTATTTTACCACATACTTACTACAGATAGTACTTGATACTTTGATAGTACTTTTATACTGATTAATAAAGCAATTCGTGCGAAATTATTCCCTAACCATTTCAAAAATTTTCAAAAATGTACAGCGTTTACGTTCAAGTTTTCACTTTTGCCGGCACTCCCGGAGTGCAACCCGTTGTTTTATTTTATTGTATCATCATCGTTATTAGCCGTAAGACGTCCACTGGCATAAGCCTCTCCTGTGGATTTGCAATAAGACCGGTTAGGAGCGACCTGCATCCAGGCGCGTTCTTGCTTTATTCATTTTGTCGTCGCTCCACCTTGTCGGTGTACGTCCTACGCTGAGCTTGCCGGTGCGTGGTCTCCTTTCCAGAACTATGTAATTTAAATCTTATCATATTGTCTTAAACGTTCTAAGGCAGGTTAATCAAGTAGAGTACAATTTCAAATTGATACTAACAAAGCTTTGAGATTCTGAATATACCTTCGGATTCTACACATAATAACAATTGGTCAAAGCTCAAATAATAGGTATCTATAGCCACTTTGCCCTCAAGGGACAGGCTCAAAATTTTGTGAAGCAGAAAATCCTTTGTCTATATTCTCTGATCTACAATATTTGGACGCGAACTACATTAAATTAACTTTAGCGAGTGGCCGAGAGCTTCACCGAGTTAAGAGCAAGTCTTTTTAAATGTCTGTTATATATATGTATATTCGAATACATCCATAAATGCATATACGTATGTTGTAAATAAAAATTAAGTATAATTTTATATATCCCCATTTTCAATTTATAAAAAAATGTTTTTGTAGTATAAATAGGTAGGATAAAAGCCGTGGTGGTCTAGGCGGGACACCCGCCTTACAATCGCGAGGTCGTGGGTTCTAATGTCGGTCCCGTACCAATGAGTTTTTCGGAATTTATGTACGGAATTTTACACCACTGGCTTTTCGGTGAAGGAAAACATAGTGAAGCAACCTGCATATGTCCAAGGAAAATTCTATGGCGTATGTGAATCCACCAACCCGCACTGGCCCGCGTGGTGGATATGGCCCAATCACCCTTCATGGGTAGGCCTACGTCCTGCAGTGGACAATTAAAAAGGCTGGTACAGTACAGTACAGTATAAATAGGTACTATGGCTGAAACCGAAAAGTAGATTTAATATCAACTTTACATTGCCTTTAAGTTTGAATCTTATAATTACATTATGGCAATTTTATTTTAAGTTGATCCCGTTGCAAGTAATTTATATAAATATTTATAAGAAGTTACTTTACCCCATGAAATGTCTGCACTTAGCAAAGTAGGTACAACACCATATAATTCAAGACAATATACAGGTTATTTCTAATCAATTAGCATCCTTCTAAGGGCTTATTCTGTACATTAAAACTAACAACTTTTGTTCTTCGATTTTAGTCAAAACAAAAAAATTGTGGTGATCCATAGAAAAATATCGTTCATCCGTGACCAAATGTATGGAACAACTGTTTTTGTTTAATTTTGACAAAAGTCGTAGAACATAATTTGTTAATTTTAATAAGCAGAATAAGCCCCTAAAAGGATGGTTATTGATTAGAAATAACCCTGTATATTATACCTTTACCTATTTGTGAAATTCTGCGTAACCAATCAATTCCACGAGAAATTATTTCTCAGAAAAATCTGTTAGCTATAGTCCTTTTACCATAATGTTAAAAACCTTGAAAAGAAATCTTCGAACCCAATACTTTTCGATAATCTTGTCAAAAAGTGAGTGAGATGTTAGTCTATTATTAAGCTTAATTGGGATTAAAAAGAAAAGATAATCATTGGATTTCGCTTTGTCTTCGACTTAATTTAAATTCTGGTTTACTGGCTCGGAACAAGCGCCTCAAGATTTTGATTCCAAATTAAATCACAGAGGAGTAGATTAAGTTACCTGTTGAACAAAATCTTAAGCCATTTTGGGCAAATAAATGAATATCTAAAACATAACTACGGAATAATTATTCCTTTCATCTTGAAACAAAGCTGGATTAAGTAGAAAAGGGAAGCAGTTTAAATGGTCAGCTGTTTTTTATTCAGCAACTAGTAGTAAGCAAAATGTTTCACGGAATAATTATTCCTTTCATCTTGAAACAAAGCTGGATTAAGTAGAAAAGGGAAGCAGTTTAAATGGTCAGCTGTTTTTTATTCAGCAACTAGTAGTAAGCAAAATGTTTCGTCGAAATAAGTCTTGCGTGTAGTAACTAGACTTTTACTACTAACTACTTTCACTAAGAAGAAGGCTAGCTTATAGACAAATAATAAGCTATATAAGCTATACTAGAAATAATGTAAATCCTACTAATATTATAAACGTGAAAGTTTGTGAGGAGGATGGATGGATGGATGGATGTATGGATGTTTGTTACTCTTTCACGCAAAAACTACTGAACGGATTGAGATGAAGCTTTGCAGTAATATAGCTTATATATCAGAATAACACAAAGGCTATAAATTATAATGATATATTGCGTAGGCGGGCGAAGCCGCGGGTAAAAACGAGTACATATTATATTGTCAGCTGATATTTTTATAGTTTTCCGCTCATTTTTCTTAACTTTTTTTTATAAAAATTTCCTTACAAGAACAAACGACAAAAAAGAATAAGCGAAATTGGTCCAGCCATTTACGAGTGATGCCGTGACAAGGAAATAGAGATTCATTTTTATGTGATTGCAAGTTGATGACTATATTACCTACATCTTTTGACGTGAAATTAGACGGGCAAACTAAGTGTTTAAAATATCTAAAATACACCCATTTGCCTTAGTTAATTATTTATTTGTATGTAAAGATTGTAATGCAAAACTAATGATGTGGTTTTAAGGATTTTAGGATAAGTCTTTAAAATCTCTTCTGATCTCTTTATGTATTCACCTTATTCATTAATATTATGTTATGTAACTATAAATGCAATACTTTGCCTTAATAAAATATTATTATTTTAATTTATTATCATCGCAAGCCTCGTTAATGGATTTTTGAGCTATTTACTATGAATACTTGGATTTATATTAATACCGGTCGGTAGTAACTTGCACAGCACAGCAAGCTCCTCAAATCTACGGTTTACCTTATCAGTTATATATATTCATCGAGCAAATATCTATAGAGTCACAATCGCGCAAAAAAAGTATCCGAGCTAAAACCCTGCCCAAGCTACGTAGTGGGCAGGTTTTTTAATTAGTCGTAAGGCGATTGCAAGCCGACTACCGCGCGATGCCAAAGTGCTCGGTTACAAGCACTAATTAGGTGACATAACGTCGAGATTCGAAAAACGAGTCATTGTGAATTATTTGATGTAAATATCTAAGTCGGTATGAATGACGGCACTCGGTCATTTTTCTACTGCTTTCGCTTTAGGATTGTGGCTCTGTAGATATTTGCTCGAAGTATATATCATTAATTACACCAACACAAAAGATCTATTGGTGAGCCCAACATTACATTAGTTCTTTTAGACAGCCTGCCCAATCAGGATTCCATTTGCCTTATTGAGTTTTCGATTTACGGCCAAAATTACCCGATGTCTTTCAAAAAGAAAATCATTAAGTTGTTGTAAGTAGGACGTGAAATAGCTTTAACTGTACTCTTGTTTCATTGACAGATGTATTTCCAATATTAATCGAAAAGGATTAGGTAAGTTCAGTAGCGGAATTACCAATAAGCTAGGCTGAAGCCTAGGGCGGTAGAATAGGCTATTATAGTTAACAATATTTTTTTGATGTTTTCTTCAGCATACCAGAATACAGCCGACTAACGAAAACAAAAATAAAATCAACGTAAAAATAAAGAATTTATTTTCTTGCTAGACAAAGTGCGAACTATTACAGACTATGACGTTACTGCCTGTAAGTGTCATACATTCGTCATACAATGTTATGCGTTGTGGGAAAGAGACACGACCCTCTTTCTCCCAATCTATATTATTACAAGTTTATGTCTGAACTTGATAAGCCAATATCAACTATTTTTCCAGTTTACGAATCATATTTAATTGCATAATTCACTAATCATAATACTTTTAATTAATATTATACCAGCCAACTACTCTTTAGGGAGCGGTAAATTAGTGGCCAACATACTTTCTAGTTGATTAAATGGCTAGATCCGCGTTTGTTCATAGTATAAATTTAATAAAGTGTCAACTTAACATTAAAAATTGCAATAATAAGATTGAGAACTAAGGTGTTGGATTGTAGAAGTCTGTAGGGGCGGCAAAATATTTGTACCCCAAAGGCTTACTGTATACTGTACTGTACCAGCCTTTTTATTAGTCCACTGTAAGACGCCTACCCACGAAAGCTTACTGTCAGTACATAAATGTATAAATTCGCTACTGACTACTGGGTAAGTTCTTTTGGCAGTTAGCCAATGTTCCTCTATAACTTATTTCGTACCACTAGTTATTTACTTATTTAACTATAAACAGCAATAAACTAAGTAACTAAATAACAGAAAGTAAAAATCATCGAAGTACATACTTAATTACTAATATACAAAGACAAAATACAAATATAAAATCGTTTATTTATATATAGCGCCGCGGATAAGCAAGTTGAAATGGCAGTATGTGTGTCCACCTTGTTGGCACTTGGCAGTCGTTTTACGTTGCGCTTGCCGATGCGTAGTTTTATTCAAGAACTTTACAGATCCGATTTGACACTGTACGGCCAGGGAAGCCGGCTTTCTTGTACCCGAAGATATATAATCTTAAGCTTTTCAAAGTCAGTAAATAAGTAAGTTCGTATAGGCCGGGTGGCTAACCCTGGTGATAGAGTTGTCAAGCCGCTCGAAGTCAGTGTAAATCTTTTAAGTCTGCGTGCTTCATCTTCGACCACAATATTCCTTACCAGGCTGGTTGACGGTCAAACACGGACTTATTCGCGATAAAATAAATCCATCGGCTATCTAACTACAGTACAATATCCCAGGAAATTTATGCTGATGATCTCGCACAATTACTTAACCCTCTTATGCTAACTACTTACCTCATTATGCTAAGTTATCCACATGTAACAAAGGTGAGAGCAAAGTGCTCAGTGTTCGTAAACAAGCACATTTTCGAGGAAAACCGCACAAATAACGTTCCCTGCGAAATTAATTAGGAACAACTGTATTTTCTCATTAGCGACGTGCTGGGTTCGTTAGTCGCCGAATGAGCGCGAGGGGTCGAGGTACACTGGCGTTTTGTCGTCGTGCGATTTCTAGCTTAGATGCGTTTTAGTCTGTTACCGCCTCACCACAAAAGATTTAAACACGCTTTAAACACGTTTAACCGTGCGTAAAACTTTTGTGGTAAGACCTCAGAGAAAATAAAAAAATCGGTAAGACGGTTATTCTTTATTTGATAGAGCGAAAGTGAAGATCTCCACACACGGTGATTTTGCATCGTCTGTCCAGATGTTGGTTTTCGTCTACAGGTCGCATTTTTCAACGTCTCTCGACGAAACTTCACAAGCTTTATACAGGGTTATTTCTAATCAATTACATCCTTTCAGGGGCTTATTCTGTACATCAAAACTAACAACACTTGTTCTGCTACTTTTATCAAAACAAAAAAAAAACTGCTGTTCATACATTTTGTCGAGGGTGAACGATATTTTTCTATGGAACAACAACTTTTTTTTAAAGAATTAAAAAAAGTCGTACAACAAAAATTGTAAGTTTTGATGTACAGAATGAGGCCCTGAAAAGATGCTAATTGATTAGAAATAACCCTGTATTTTAACTGTATTTTAATATTTTTTGTTGTTGGCGATTTTTGATAATTCCTTCAAGATTTGCTGTCGCTTTTTAGCTGCCGATTTCTATCATATTTGGCAGAATTGTTTAGCATATAAATCCTAACAAGATTTACGAGTATAAATTCAATCAGTCAAGAGCGAGTCGAGATATAGACATATGAAGATTCAGTTAAAGGGAATATTTATCGCGAGATCTACTGTTCGAAGACAGCCAAACAAAACTGATTATGACTAGATATGTAACCCTCTAAATTAATAAAGAGATATTATTAAAAGTTTTACCTATGTGTTCCTCATATGTGTATTTGTTAATAAACACTTATCAATCCCGCCTCTAAGGAGGCTGGAATGATTTACAGACTGGTGGAGACCTTCTTCCAGACTCTAAATCACACCGACTCCACGAGACTGCTTCGCTGGCTTATTATAATTATCTTAGTGTGAATGTATAAATATGTGTATGTGTGTATGAAATGTAATAAGCTTGTATTTATAAGGGTACGATGGGGCTGGCATGGACTTTCGGTCCAAAAGCATCCAAAAAATATAACTAAAAAAAAGGACGTTACAGATTTTGGTGCATTGTTCATGTTTAAAATCTAACAAAAACAAATTAAGTATATAATATAGTAATTAAGCATCTTCAAATAAAACTTTTAAAATTTCAAACATGTGATTTAAACGCAAGTGTGTTTTATCGCTTCAAATAAATATATTAGTTTTTATGCTAAAGATACGTTAAAATATAGCCAAAGTTGGGGGATAAATTACACAGTTTATTGTACTGTGTTTTCTTTTTGTTTCGGAGTGAGATTTATGACGGGAGATTAATTGGATTGTTTCATTATTTGGCGCTTATGTGAGTTTGAAGTTCGGCTGTAACCAGTGTCTTATTGTATACACTTATTCACTGATTTTTTCCCAAATATAATAACGGTTCTCGAATGTAAGGCCAGTGCCATTACTACGGGTATGGGACCGTGCCAATGAGTTCTTCGGAATTTATGTACGGAATTTCACACCACTGGCTTTTCGGTGAAGGAAAACACCGTGAGGCAACCTGCATACGTCCTGTCGTATAAACTCCTACAAATTTAAATTGACCGCGAAGCGCATGCAGCGTTTGCGCGCAAATTCCTACAAGGGAAAAAAATGGAAAAGACAATTTTGACATTGACATAACGGATTTCTAAAGATGGAGGTTTTGTGTTCCAAGACAAAAATATTATTTATTTTATATAGAATTGTAGCATGAGTTCTTTAGCATAAGATTAGTTAAGGAGACTCTTTCGCACTCGAGGACAAGACCGAAGGTGCGAGGGAGAACGACGGGGGACGCGAGCGCGCGCGACACTCCGCGCAACACGACCCCGGCGACTGCGACGACGAGCGGACGCGTTCCTGAAGCTTTTTGATTGACCGTCATCTCAGCCCCAGGAGGTCCAGTCCAGGAACATGGTTTGAGGCGAGGGCGGCACGCTCCGAGCAGCGACCGGTGCTAGTCCGCGGTGGAACCGCGTCACCAACTCCGAAAAACTTCCTTTGAAGCCGTGCCATGCGGTAGCGCGTGGCTGATATTGCGCGGCGGGTCCAGCCCAGCTGCCTCTCACACTCACGCAGGATGAAGATGGATCTCTTTAGACAGGCGTGAGCTTTTACTTGCTGCTGCCGAGATACGGGGATCTCGCAGCTCAGCCCTTTTTTACTTTTTGTTCGCCGGACCTTCGGACTACGCTTCGACGTCAAGCAAGGTATAACCTCCTGTGCGACTCAGTGTTTGTTCCCCGCTCTTTAGATCTTTTAGATGGACGTAAATTTTTCGTAGTTTCCAACTTTTCACTTTCAAGGACGTCGCCCCGTTATACATATAAGCATTTAGATTTAAAATAGATAAGAACTTATTCACATCAGGTTTCGTGAGGTGACGACCTCCATTTTGTAATGTAAGTAGGCAGTAAGGTTAGTCCAATACATTTATTATAAAACTTGTCACCTTTTGTTTCAATGGATATCTTCCTCAGGTAGGGTTAGGTCTTTGTATCACATATCACAGTAAGAGGACCTTGCACTACAAAAGTCTAGTCGCTTATCTGCGTAGCATCCAGGCAACCTTTTATTCAATTCAACTCTTTTTCTCTTATTAAGCTGTCTATCCTATCCGAGCCAGGTTAGGTAGGCAAGCCCCTATCTCATATTCCAAATTCACATACATTACCTCTCATTAATATGACAGTCCGTAGACGAAATTTGATGGCGTATGGGAATCCACTAAACCGCATTGGGCCAGCGTGGTGGACATGACCCAATCACCCTTCGTGGGTAGGCCTACGTCCTGCAGGACAGAGACTTTTAGAAAAAGACTCAGTTTTCAAGAAGAAAAAGAAAGCGCATCAAAATCAAATCGCATCGATCATCCTTACCTTTCATTTGGAAACTTCGATGCTCCAGATATAATAGGTGTTTTACTAAGTGCAGGGAAGGAAAGAGGGAGACTATGTCACTCTTCTCATCGTCACTTTAGTGGATAATTTTATGTTTTGCTGATATGAATTATTTTTCTTTGCTGCGAGCATTTCATATCACTAAAATAATCATCGTTTGGAATAATACCTACATTGGCAAGTGACGCTGACATTTGCGTCGAGTAGAAGTATCCAGTGACCAAAAATATTCGTTCTATTAAAAAGGTCAGGACAGTAGTATTGCACCGGTTCGCTGGGCCGTATTGTTCACGTTGGCTCGAGCTTGAGTGATTTCCAGTTATTATTTTAAAATGCTCTATAAAGCTGCAATTCGTTTCAAATTGCATTACCTCTTCCTCCCCTTACCCCCATCAGATCCCACTTATGTGCAATTAGAGTGAAACATGTGGAACTAGTAAATCGAATCGAGGACGTCGGTTGAATCCCTCATTTACATACAATAATCCTGCGGTGAAACATCACGTTTCCACATCACTCGGTGCACGGCTTCGATCTTATGACGTATGAACTACGGGACAAGAAACTACACGCACTATCATAAAATTAAATACCGGGGCAGTTCTGTTAACCAATTCTGTTGACGTTCTTGAATTTCTTTAGTTTTTATGACATTTTTGTACCGCCAGAACTGTACAAAACTGTCATAAAAACAAGAGAGGTTCAAGAACGTGTCACTTCGGTAAAGATATCGGTTAACAGAATTGCGCTCCTGATCTTGAAACCCTTCGACTCCAAATACATAGACGTACCAAAGTAGGCGAACTGTGCTGTACTTACCGGATATAAATTCCACTGGTGATTTGTGACATTAAAATTTAAGTACTTACCTAAAAGTAAATTAGGCAAACATCACATTTTACTTTCGGGTCCCAATAGCCCATTAGTCCAGGCCTCAAGTTTTCGATTCATATTCGTATGCTCGCTGCCTCTGCTGATTGAATACGTAATCTCTAATTACCCTTTTGCGATACTAAAATATGATTTGGCACGTTTCGAACGAGTGATACGAGTAGAAATAGAACATTATGTTTATTAAATCTCTCATCATTTTTGACGTAGAACGTCCATTGCTGAACATAAGCCTTCTCTATAGATCTCCTACAAGTCCAGCTTAAAGCGGTTTGAATGATTTGGCATAAAAATAAATCTCCAAATACACATAAATACATTTTACAAACATTTACAAAATACATTTAATAAAAGTGGTTTTTGGCGTATCAGTGTGACTTATAAACAACGCAATTAATTTTTGATAAAGCTTAAACTGTACTGTACTGTACCACAAATTTTAACAGTCCATTACAGGGCGTAGGCCTACCCACGAAGGGTGATTGGGCCGTATCCACCACGCTGGTCCAATGCGGGTTGGTGGATAGTTCTATAAGAAAGTAAGCGCTCATAGCGTGGTTTGACTAAATGTTCGTTAGCGATCATCGAAGTTAAGCAACGTTCAGCACAGTCAGTCTTTGGACGGGTGACCACCTATACGAACTTACTTAGGTACATTTTTACTGCATAGGAAAGTTTTATATGAAATAAAGTCATTAGATGGAAATAGATTTAAAAATTCTCTAAAGAAATGGCTACTTGAAAAATCATTTTATGACATGAACGAATTTTATGCATGTACTCACGAATCGGGCCCATATTTATATTATAAAAAATAACTTTGTGCCATAACAATTTTGTATTTATACATGGATGATCTCAGTTTTTTAGAATAACATATTGTAAACATAAGATAAAGCGAATATTAGATAGGTATTATTGTTATAAATTGTTTAATTTATTAATGGTTAATCTCAAACATACATATATCTACAGAAACGAATTTTATAAACGAACAAAAATTTGATGTAAATAGCTAATTAATATTATTCTAAATTATTCTTATTATATCTCATTATTCTATATTATAAATGTAAGTGATGCTTATGGTACCCATCTATTACGTCTCTAGTCTGTCTTAGGATGGCTACCATATTGCATAGGTATTGCATGTCCGCTAGGACAAACTGTTGAAACCAATAATGTACTTGTAACATCTTTGTAATGACACAGTTTAAAGCAATAAAATTTACTTTACATTACTTTACTTATAGATCTATAGTTATATAGTTTTACAGACAAACTTTAAGTACAACAGCTTACTATTAAAAGGCTGACTACACACCACACTGCATGCAGTGCAGTAGGTACAATACTAGTAGGTACCGCAGCACTTTTTAAGTAGATATAAAGTTTGTTAGAACAAATTACTGGAAATTGTGTTAGTTGAATGACATTGGATCTGGTGTGACTCGGAAGGACGAAAGCCTCGAATACTCACTTATTAGATTTATTGGATAAATTCGTCGTTGCGGAGTCGAAGATCTAACGTCGGCCTTTGTTCAATTGAGGAAATTGGGACAATCGGATACATCTACTCTTTGGATCTTTCTCTGGTGGCGGAGATGTGTGATGGATTGGACAGGGTACATAATGCTGATAGCTTACTAAGTTAGTACTGTATTGTAATAGGTCGAATCGTGATTGTGATGCAAGCTACAAGCTGCGGAGTACCAATGCCAAGATGTTTGATTCGGTATATAATAGCCCCTTTGTCTGTCTACGGCTGAATATAGGCCTATACACTACTGAGCCATATCTACCACGCTAGTCCAGTGAGGATTATTTCAATAACTGTTGCTAAAACAGAAAATCTGTTAATTAACTAGACCGAACATAGATGGATATATACAAGTAAAACGTAGAATAAAACATTTTTTTTATTACATATCTTAAATCTCTGCCGCTACGCCCTAACTGCGTTCAGAGTTAATAATCAGCAGCTAGGTAAGTACGAGTAAACATTCAATTTTATATTCTACGGTGAACATTTTGTATTTTTTTAAATTGTCTTAAAACTTACTTTGATTATTTAAAAGTGACATACGCGAAAAAATACATAATAACATACGCGAAAAAATACATAAAATAATTACCATTCTTTTGACCCTTGATTCAATACAAAGACTGCTGAAAAATTGCCCTGATTTTTCACAATTCGTCGGGGAAGTTTATTCTTCACACATCACGGGTTGCAGACGTCGCGTAAAATTGTTATACGTAAAGGTTACGGACATAATACGGTTTCAGACTCCGAGATAACACTTTGGCGCAACTCGAAACACTATTATTTAAGCTGTGGTCCAACGTAGTTATCCGGTAGCACTGACTGTCGAGGGAACCATTTTCAGATACACTACTGGCCGCTGAGGTAAGAGAAATGAACATTTTGTTCTAATCTAACGATGTAGGTGCACTTATTTAAATTAACTTTGTTGATGCTCCTATTTAATTAGTTGGTTTGCAATGAAATAAGAACTAGTGTAGGTACTTTTTATTAGTGTCAAGACTGCTTAAGCGGTGTACATAAGTAAAAATAAAATAAAGTAATTTTCTAATAACATAATTCTACGCCAAAAACAAACATATCCAGTGGATTTAAATAAAACTAGTTTTCGCCCGCGGCTTCGTCCGGGTAACATTTAGATTGTGCAATCCCTAGAAAAGATAACGTTTATTTCATCAATAAATAATTTACATGGTTTGAAGTTAGCAAATGTTGGTGCTGCTTAGTAGAGTTAGTAGGTACTTAGATTACATTTACAGACTTCCAGAGTGAAACCCTAAATCTCACACTGGGGTGTGCCTGTGTTGTCAGACTTATTAAGTACTCCTTACTTAAAGGATGTAGCGGCGAACAGTGTTGCTATACTTACTATTTGTAAGCGCAGCGTAGAACTTCCGTTCACAAGTCGGGCTAATGACCTTCTATAATTTAATCATTATAATGACTCGTTTACACATATCGATCACAAAACCGAGTTAGAGTCGGAGCAATAATTACAGATCTATGCTTGTATGAACGAGAATACCAAGATATTATTTTAGCGTTTCAATTAAGTATTGGGCTCCTGAAAAAAATCTCTCGATTGCACTTATGATGGTTCCCGTTGCCAATATATTATACAGAAGTTTTATGTCCAATAGTTGCATAAATGACGAAAACTTAGGTATAAATACATCTTGCTTTCAAAAAAAAAGTATTTACCTTCATGTTCTTCTTTGTCTCAGCAGACAGCAGTAACAATTCACAAAACGCCTGAACCAAAACTAACAGCTAGGGCCAGATGAAACTGTGCAACATTTCTCGAGCAGGCGCTTCAAGCGTATTCAGTTGTTTACGTTACTTGGTAATTGTGAGCCATATAAGGCTGTATTTTAGACTAGAAACTATTAAAATGGTTTCCTGTAAAGTAGTGTGGTAAGAACATAACGATAGTTAGATAATTACCTATAAATATTTTACTTACGTAGGTATTTACTTAGAAGTCATTTCGAGCGGTTAGTCCGCCAATCCATTTAAATGCTGAATTAAATTATTTTTTAAATTATTTAACTTTTCCCTTGTAAAAAAGATGTAAGTTGTGTATCTGTACCTCAAATCCTAAAGTTTATATTGTAACAGTTTGTAAGTAACAAACTGCAATTTCGTACGTTTTTATTTCTCTTGAGAGCAGTAAAACGAGGTGCCACGTTTTCTAGAAGAATTTAATTTATTCGATACTTTTTAAGCTCTACACTGTATTACAAAATTTTATCAGTCACAGGATGTAAGATGTTACATCGCCTACATTAGAATACTTGCAAAAATGTAATTTTGTTTATTTTGTGCGAACATTAACTTATATTATAATATATCCTCTAATTGAAGAACTAGATAGGCTAGTTTGTGTATCTGATTTAGAAGCACGTCCCGAGTCATATTCTCGTACAAGCAATTTGACTGTAGTCATGAATTTGAATTTATTGTATGTCCTGCCCGGGTGTGGGTTAATTGTCTTTGTGTGTGTTCCACAGCATTTCCCATAAAGCATACTCAGAAAAGCCTAGTGAGAAACTATGAGCTATAAGGATGGATGAAAAACAGTACAGTAGGTAGTTCATGTATAGGATTCACCTTGATACTTACTCATACATAAGACCAAGAGGATTTAACCATTTTGAAAATTAAAATTTGACATGCTATAATATTTTTTTTGGAGAGTCCCTTTGCTTCGCTTCTTTTACTACTGTGTTTTATTCGATGCTGCGCTTAACAAATAACCGAAGTAACCGACATAGTCCAGCGGTTTGGCAAGTTGAAATTACAGTGGGCAGGGCTCAGCACGGAGGACTGATGATCGATTTGCTTTCAACCGGTCTCTTTGTCCAACAATGGCATTTTTGCAATAGAATCGTGGTCTGCAACGCTCCGCCTTGCCTAAGAAAATATAATAATAAGTACTGCCTTGCTCCCCTGTACTTCGGTTTGGTAGAATTTGAGCTTTGTTCTTTATAAGGCCGTTTAAAGCCCTTTTCCTGATAAAATATAATTTACGTCGTAATGAAGTAATTTCCCATCACCTCGCCGAAATTGAGGGATTAGGACTTAATTTCTTTTGTGGTAAATTTATGTTGTTTTCATGAGACGGTTAACGGGTGTAATTTCATACTTTACTGTTTATTAATTTTTCGGAGATAATTCTAATTTCGAGACGGTTCTGGGGGTTCTTCTTTCTTTTCTTTGATGACTTTTAAAAGCGCAGTTTACTTAATTATCGTTTGACAAGGTTTTGTTTTTCTTTTTACTTTGTATTTTGTAGATTAATTACGACCTATTATTTTTAATTATTTATTTACCTAAGTAATCTATATAAGAATAACTTATTAAATATTGGTGTTTAAATTCTTCACTATGTTTAATAGATCTGTGAATGTATATTTTGGTGTAAATTCCAAATTGTTTTTACTTCCGATAAATGGTTTATCAACTAAAGCTACAGTAATAACCTATTACTACAGTACCTAATATATTTTTACGAGGTAGTCTAATTTATTAGATAGATTAATGCTCTATTGTTATTGTAAAATAACATGATAAAACTTAAAAACTAGTGTAACAACAGGCGGCCATATTACTAACAGCTATATTTTTCAGACACTTATTAATAAAAACAAAAAAGGAAATGGATAATCTAAAGGAAAAAAAATAACCCTAAGTCAAGATATATCGGAGGGCATGGCAGTACCTCCGCCAAGTCGAGAGCGAAGCAAACAATGTACCATCCTTTACTGGAACCATTTTGCCGCATTTTCAGGCCCCTATTTGAGAACTTCTGGATAAGACCAGAACGCAGAAATTTTCGACATCAAGTAAGCTATAAAATCACAATTCAAATAAAAAAAATCAAGTCTGTAGGTCATTTAGTTCCGAAGTTAAGCGAAAGTAAAGTTTCGCATTTATGACACTCACTCACTCATGATCATCACAATAGAACTAGTACTTCCCATAAACTCAGAGAGCTGAAATTTGGTACAGAGTAAAAGTTTGATAGCGATATAAAGGGAAAACTATAAAAACTAGGATAATTGAAGATCTGGAGTATCTGGTGACCCTTATTGAAAACATAAGAGCCCAACCAAACTATTAGAGATCTACATATACCGCCTTTACAAAAAATATTCAAGTTGGTTTGCCTCTTCATTTGATGTCAAAAATCGAAGGTCTGAAGTATATGACGAAGAACCCTCAGCTTGTCTCAGCTGTATTAGAGATATGGTAATGCCCCCTTCTACTATTGGTTCATGAAAAAATCGAATGTCATTGCAAAAATCCAGCGTAGTGGGACACATATTCTAATTTAATCTAGCCTATTGCTTGCCACTGCTGGGCGAATGCCTCCCCTTCTGCTTTTAATACGCATATAAATAAAATTAAAGGAAAACTCTGGATAAGACCAGACTGGCTTTTATACTTATACTTACAAGTTTACAAGAAGAAATAGTTGAACGATCAACTTTATTCTACTCGAACATTACAGTAATTAAATCGGGGGCACTGTTACAGTTAGGCAGTACTTCGAATCGCGTTCGTGTTTATAAGTAAGATACTAGTAAGGTACAAAATGCATGTGCTAGGTTTTGCTTCAACATTCCGCCCAGATCACACGTCACTCCTTTTCTGAATAATAATAACTTGTTAAAAATGAAATCCCGCCGCAAATTACATCTCGCTTGTCTTCTGTTTGGTGTTATTAAATACGGTAATCCTGCTTACTTGCGGGAGAGAATTAAGTGGATTTCTGATAGCAGGCACCGTTATCGCCGATTGTGTGCCCAGCAGTTGGCCATGCCGCCTTGTCGCACCGTCAATTTCAGGGGTAGCTTCCGGTATGCGGCGGCCAAATGCTGGAATAATCTGCCTCCTCCTATTAGGGAGTTGAAGAGTCTCTACTCTTTCCGAGTACAATTGAAACGCTATCTTATTTCGAAACAACTTCAGCACGGATTGATAGTGTACGACCAGTCCTTTCTATAAATGACTCCGCTCTTTTTCCATGTTCTGGATATTTTTTGCTGGCAATTTATGTATTTTTGTTATTTTTTTCATTTTTGTGTTGTTCTTTTTCGTTACATAAGTTTGTAGATTAATTATCATCATAATTATCACTGTTGTTTATATTGTGTTTGTATGTGAGAATATATATTTATTGCGTTTATTTCATGTTCTTTAACCTTAACGTTATTTTGCTTGATTTTCCTTTATCTTAGCTTTGCACTGTTTGTCAAATAACTTTTCACTTATTTCTTATTTTATGTTTTTTTTGTTCCTACCCTCAAAAAGGGCTAACCTGAAAACCAGCGCTAAGTGTGCGGTTCCTACCTGCATTCAGCATAATGCTGAGGTGGGCCCTTTTCGACATTTCTAATTCTTTATTTGTATATCATTATTGTTTTTTTGTGTCTCTTGTATTTGTAATGTCGAATAAAGTTTTTTCAATTTCAATTTTCAATTTCAATACTTTATAGTTTTCTAGGTTTAGTTTATTTAGGTAGATATTACTCCGTTTCGTTTAAAAATATCATTAATTTAGCTGTATTTCAGTACTAGGTAGGTAATACCTTTGGTACAAAGTTCATTAAAAATTAATTATATTGACACTTGTCTAATAATTTAGAGTTAACGTTAAATTAATATGCCCACGTTTCTACAAAAAGAAGTGAAGTCCCACCAAAAAATTCTGTAAAAAACTAGCCAAGTCTCGATGAAGCTGCTTGTTTATCTCTAAAAAGTAATGAAATCTAGAAAAAGTCGTGCCAAGTCTAAGGTTCCTTACTGCGATTTCTTTATTTTTATAGTTAATATTGTGTGACTTGAACGGTGAACATTCTTTATGCGTTAGTGGGTAAAATAACAAGTTCTCTGCACTTTATGCCGAAAAATTCACTTACATCTTCAGCCATTTTGGTTAAATATTTTGTTTCACCAACCGAAATACCAACATTGCGGCAGACTGCTCCTAAGTAAACATCTGAGTTCAAACATCCTCAGAGTTTCCTATCTCAAGTTATAACAAGCTAAGTTTTATTAACGGCGTGATGGATTGTTAGCTTTAAAGAAATTACTTAAACTTTGTTTTAGAAATGAGGAATGGGATCGGATAGATGGTTCGTTCTAAATACGTAACCTTGGCAGTGAACGCGGGTTCACCAATAGGTTGAGTAGGCTGGTGGGCCTGGAGCGGCATATTTTAGGGGGGCGGCAAATTTCGTACCTACAGCGTTTTTTTAGAAAAAACAAAAGGCTAATTTTATATAGGTACCTAAGTATTAATAGGTGTACAGAAAAAAAATGTTTCGTGGCATACAAACTAAGTCTCAAATGTTTATTACTTCTAATTTACTAGCTCAGGTTGCCTGGAAAAATCACTTTAAGCAATTTTTTGCTTAAAGTGATTTTTCCAGGCAGCTGGTTGTCGCACTAATTTTAAACATTTTACTCTTTTTTTGTGAAAAATAAATCCTTTATCTATCTATCTAGCTTTTGCCCGCGGGTTGATTTAATTTTTGTGCTTTCGTTATTTTTCTGGATCCTTTCGTTACTCACCGACACCATATTAAAATATAGCCATGGCAAAAATTAAGAAATTCCTTACTTAATTACTTAATTTTCGGCATGGTTATATTTTAAAACGCATCGCTTTATAGTTACGTGAAAGAGTAAAAAACAAACCAAAAAACACGCTTGCAGATGTACAATTTTGTTAAGCATTTACGTAATCGCGTATTCGTGCGGCAGATTTTAGGCGAGCGGTAAAAATTAACAGCATAATGGCGGCAAATACGTAAATCCGTAACTGTTCGCAGTGGAGGTGATGAATTGCTTCCAGATGACAGGCATGTTTTACCCACCTGAGAATGTTATTAATAATTAAATTACAGTATCTATGATGCAACATTTCATTTACCTAAGATGTTATCCACGTCATTAGTTTAGTTGACAATCGTTAATAGAAATGAATATGAGTAAGTAATTTACTAGATAATGTGTGAAAATTATTTGAAGCTGGTCCTTACCCGGCTTCATTCATATTTAGATTTGTTTTATCCCATAGGAATGTTTTATTTTTCGGGATAAAAATTAGCCTAAATCTCTATGACACTTTCTGACATTTGGACCACAGTAATTAAAAAATAAATCTTTTCGTTCCTGTGCTTGATAGAGGAACAAGCCATTATAATATTACTAAGGAAGTAAGGACAGGTATCTGACGCGAACTAAACGGCGGTGTTATAGTAGTAGGGATCTTTTGTGAATCGCGACTGGAGAAGGACAACTTACAATGTTCAAAGCATTTGTGATCAAGCATTCTTATGTGTTTCGGTTTGACTACCAATATCTCCAGTTAAATAATAGAGTAACATAAGAATAAATAAGTTATTTTATTTCAGAGGGTCATTTTTTACAGTGATGGTCGCGAAAAGTCAATCTTCAACTCTACGTCAAGCGTCTACGCAAAGCACCTGGTAAGATTTCCTCACTGTAGTCAAATATACCATTTGCTGTACAAATTGCAAAATAGTAACGGTTAATTCCTGCCAAGTGCATGCGCAGCAAACCGTAAAAATTGTGAAAGTGAGCGAATATCGATCGATATTTTGGTGACCACTGTCACCAGCTCCGGCAGCCGTGATCGTCTAGTGGTTAGGACCCTACGTTGTGGCCGTAGTAACCCAGGTTCGAATCCTGGTCACGGCAGTGCCTCACTGTCGCGGCGGAGCATATTTTTTAAGATTTACTTATTGCAGCTTTACTTCAGCAATAATGTTTCGCGTCAGTCTTACTTTTGATAATACAAGTGAATGGGAAAAAATGATGTTAATAATAAGAATCTTTTTTTTAACAACTCCCAAAAAGGAGAAGGTACTATGTTCATCTAAAAACAATTATAGTATGATTAAATCTCTTGCATGACGCATCGATTCATGCGAACTGTTCAAATTCTGTACACGGTAGACGTAGATTATGTCATTTTTAGGGTTCTGTACCTCAAAAGGAAAAAACAGAAACCATATAGGATCACTTTGTTTCCCGTCTGTCCATCTGTGTGTATGTCAAGACTTTTTATCTCAGGAACGTGAAAAATTTGTGTAAAAGAAAAAAATCTCAATTATCGTTTAAAAAGTTAGAACCGTTTAGGTCTTAAAAAACCGCATATTTCGACACTCACAAAAATCAAAACCTACAGGGTACTTCCCGTTGACATAGAACTATGAAATTTGGCAAAAAGCATTGTCTCAGAGTACACATATAGGAATAAATCTGAAATCTGTAAACTTTTATTTATATCACAAAAATTCTCAAAATATGGGTTCAAAATTCAAAGTGAGTAAATCGTATCGTGTAAGGTATCATATAAAATAACTTCATTAGCACATGCTAAAACAGGTTTTATAATTATTTTAACAATGTGTGATTTTCGATGTATGACGAGAAAAGTGAAAAAAAAAAACATTTTTTTTGTCGATGGTTATATTATAGAGATTTTAACAACATACTTCCCAATTTTATGATATTTCCTGGATTTGTACGGAACTCTCGATGTGTGAGCCTGACTCGCACTTGTCTAGTTTTTTTTAATTTAATAGTATGACTCCAATTTACAAGCTCTTATTTCACCTGTCCCGGTGTCTGTAATCAAATCTTACAAGTTGATTGACCCACATTCTGGCTGTAAATTGAGCTGAAATTTGCATGCATAATGCAAATTTTCAGCTCGATCGGAATTCAAAAAGTAAATGGGCTATAAAATGGTATAATATTCCATGAAATGGAATTCGACGACGAAGCCAGACGCTATATAAGAACTTCTTGACTATAGGAATTGCGTAACAAAATAAAATAACTCTGTGTCCTAAGTGTGGCAGTTACGATAATATAGACAAATATTCATGCTATTCGCGTGTTAGAGTCATAACTTTTATAAGAAAATTTAAATTTGCATGCATGTTCTAATGTAGATGTAGGATATGATGGGACTGACATAGCACTGTTCGTAAAAATCTCCAAGAAATTAAAGATAAAAAAAAAATTAAGTACACGATATTTCACAGTCTTTGTCTTCAATAGTGTAGAAATCCTTTCTACCGACACCGATACCTTTAAGCTCTTTTCTTGCCTCTGACCCAATGAAAAGGAAACTAAATGAAGTTCAATCTGTAAGCTGCAGAGATTGCATTACCGAGAGCGAGACAGGGCGGCGTCTTTGTACTTGTTTCAAGCTGAATAGACACTTACTCGATACTCTACTTTAACTATAGCGTAGTTTGATGAGGTGTTTCTAAGCGATTACTAAAGTAAAACCATTCCAGCTTAATCAAGGCCAATCGTCCGGCATATATTTGAACTAAAATTGTATTATTATTTGGTAATTATTTTATTTTTTAGATTTGATTTGTGTTGATTCTAGTTAATATATGTATATATTTGTATCTTTATTCATGCCTACATCCCAACGTCTTCTACCTAAATGTTGACTGGCAGATAATGCTATTCAGCGTTAAGTTTTGTACAAATAGTGTGTAATAAATTGTTAATTAAATAAATAATTTTTAGTTTATGTATATTTACTGATACTTTTCATTCATGCTATATTATATTTTGTTAGGTGGATATACCCAATGTTTCGATATATCGATGTCAGTAACTTTTACTATACAATGTAAACTACTAGTAACCACCGTAATTCTAACGGAAAACATGTTTTCCACATTTATTGACATCATTTTTGCAGAAATTTTAAAAATATTCAGTTTTGAGTGGTAATATTGTTTATACTACACCTGCTCGGAAAGTACCTTGATACTTTATCGAATTTACGGTAGAAAGTACGTCATTGCATATCGAACAAATATGCGGCGAGTAAACGCATCTGAGCGGGAGAGAAAAGTGTATGAAAATCCATTTCTTACGTGGTTTTTCTTTTTTAATTTTGGGTAAGACTATGCTCTGGTAACCTAAATATCAAAAGCCAAAAAGTTTTTACAGTGAGTTTTTATCTCCAAGTTCGCAAAATGACACTGGCCACTAGCTGTGTGTTGGATGGTGTCAAACAATTTGAAAAAAGAACATGTGAAAATTGCAGACGCCATTGGCGCCATTTTCAATTTGTGTGTTGTTTGAGGATTCAGTTTTCGTAGAAAAGTAAAATAAAACTATCAAAATGATAAGTAGTGATAGTGATGATGAAGTTAGTTTTTTATTTTCCTCGTAGGTGTAGTATAAAGCACTATGTATCACTCGAGAGAAAGTGCGATTCCCGATCTCGGGTGTTTTAAAGCCCTCGCCTACGGCTCGGGCTTCAAACGACACCCTCGACGGTAATCGGTCACTTTCTCCTCTCGGTGAACAATGTACTATTGTCCATCCGTACGAAGAATAAAAATGTGCTCAATAATGAGCAACATAATGGGTCGCAGTTAGCTACTCTGTAGATCATACCATGATAATATACATAATTAAAAAGGTATAATTAGTACGTCAGATAAACTATGAAAAATATTAGATAGGTACGTATTTTTTCTTTTGTCAATTAAACAAAAATTGATGAAGGTAATTATGGCCCACTAAAGTTCCGCAAGTCACAAACAAATATATATACTTCTCTAAGAGAAGCGATGTCACGACCCCCACTCCCGGACTTTGACAAGGTTTATCTTTTTCATTAGTTGTTTGATTGACAAAAGAAAAAAATTATACGTGTCCATTATTTTTTGATAAATCTAACGGACTAATTAAAATAATGATTTCTTTACCCAGTCATTATGCCTAAGCAAAACAACATAATATAGCCAGAGCATAATACACGTCACGTGTCACGTGACGAGCTCATCTATGTAATACATAAAGACACAGCGTGATCTGAAGTGACGCCGCAACACATCAGTTTATGCGGTAAGCTGCTGCGCTGAAAATGGCGGAGCTTTTAAGCCAGTAACGTCTTTACAACGTGTTACGTAACACTGAATTTACGTTTACTTTGGAAAGTCTGGCGAGGAAGCTAAATATTCAACACATAAGCTCAATTGAGAATATTATGTGAAATATATTGTTACTTGATTATTTCTTGCTGACCATAGAGTTTTAAGTTATTACAACTATGTAAACTGCTGGATAGCCTAATCTATCTATCAGTCATAGAACGGCTACTGCTGTTCATTGTCTTCCCCTATGTATATCCAATAAGACTTATACGACTTAAATCATCTACCGTGATAACGTCCTACATTGTGCTTGCAGGTACGTGGTCTCAACTGTAGTGTGTGCTTTGCCCACTGCCATTTTAACGACTTGCCTACCCATTGGGCTATATCGGTAGCTTTGGTTATACTAATACTACTAGTAAACCGAAAAATCCGAGCTCAGAAGTAACGAGTACAAATACAACCAATCTATGGTTAGATGATCAAATTGACAACCCAGTACAAATGTCCATACAGAGATAGAACCAACGGTTTTTATCCACGGGTCAAAAATATAAGTGAGGTTCAGATACCTGACAGAGTTAAACAGCGTTCAAACCGTGTTTAAACCTTTTGTGGTAAGGCGGCAATTATTGTTTACGTCCTGTAGACTATCGTAGACGAAGCGTGGCGTAGGCAGGACGATTGCACTGCTACGCCGTAGATCATAGACTACGTCTGTAGACCCGTAGCACATGTGATAGTGCGTTACAGGTTCTACAAAAATCTTTGTAGTTCTGTTTTTATTAGTTGTTACAATTTTTAGTGATTCGTGTACAGATTTGCTTACTTGCAAAGCTATTTCAATTAGTTTGAAATAGAAAAATGTCACACGTTTAAACAGTGGGTTCTACATATAAATGATAATTACGTATAAAAATTAAAATGATAGTAAAAATCATAAAAAAATATACTCCGCCGTGACAGTGAAGCACTGCCGTGACCAGGATTCGAACCTGGGTTACTACGGCCACAACGTAGGGTCCTAACCACTAGACGATCACGGCTGTCGGAGCTGGTGACGATGGTGACCAAAGTATCGATCGATATTCGAAACTTTCACAATGTTAATGGTTCGCTGCGCGTGCGCTTGACAATAAAAAGCGTTACACAATATCAATAATTGCAATGTATAACGGAGTCCAGTAAAGTTACATACTTCTTACTAATTTTATACATATTACTGAACTTGGTTCGCATTAGGAATGCAAAGAATCGCAGACAATGGAAAGTTACTGACCGACTGATCTAGCGGACCTGTCCATCTTGTAGGTAGATGTAGGTCATCGACTAGGCATTTTTTTTTGTTTTATATGTAGGTAAATCAACTGTTCCAAAGTTTTAAGTCGAGACTGCGGACCGGCAACCGCAGCGTAGAACATTCTCCGACAAGATGGATCGACGATCTAATTAAGAATGCAAGATCACAATGGACACAAGCTGCTTCTAATCAACGTATGCGTTTTGACGTTTGGATTCGCTTTTCCTCCTTCTCATTCTCGTGATGCGAGTAACTGGCGCAAGCAGGAGAAGAAGCGAAGTCGAACGTTAGAACGTGTACCTACACAATACGGCCCCAGTCTACGTTATTGGAAACTCATTGGGAAGACTTTGATTGATTGGGATTGATATTTATTGTATATAAATATGTGTTGAATTTACTATGAAAATGAAATGAAATTGTTTATTCACCAGACAATGTCCACAATAAATTCCACAGATTAAGTTAAAATTACAATAAAATTAATATATTAAAATGTCCATAAAAAGAATAAAATTACAAAATAAATATTTGCATGTCAGCTAAAAGCTAAATAACGGGAGCGTGTTACGCTCTCCACGTTCGATGCAGGGCACTAGAATCCCACTCTCTCGCCGCCGAGACCAGGGAATTGGAGGAGCGGTACAGCGCCGCGCGGGCGCCGGCCGAGCGCGCCCGCTGAGCGCGCCCGCTGCAGCAGCGCCTGCCAGCCGGGCGCACGCCCCGCCGCGAACATGCCGCTCGCATTATATATATTCATATTATATATTTATGTAATTGTTTATGTATGTATATTTATCTTATTGAAGATATAGTATATTATTGTACTTAATATGTAATTATTGTATTTGTATTGTGTTGTAAAAAAACCTTTTTGACCGAAGAACCACCGGTGGAGGTATAGTACAATTCGACGCGTATATATTTTTTTTAAGTATAACCTTTTCTATTATTTGTATTATTAGTATTCTTTTTATTGCAAAGAGTATACTTCGAAACTTGTTCCATTTAAATTTTATCGAAATTGGCTGAGCCATTTTTGATAAACCAACAATAATGTGCAAAATTCTACATCGATCCGTGCGAAATATTCGCGAATTCTGTACACGGGTGAAGTCGATCTTGCTAATTTTTGCAAAAAATAATCTTGTACTATGAACAAAGAGTCGAAATTTACGCTCGCCAATGGGTATTTGGTAATAAATTGGAACTCAAATATCTAATTCAAGAAATCCAGAGTTGATTACAAAGGGAGTCCAAAAAATAAGCTCCGCCGCGACAGTGAGGCACTGCCGTGACCAGGATTCGAACCTGGGTTACTACGGCCACAACGTAGGGTCCTAACCACTAGACGATCACGGCTGCCGGAGCTGGTGAGAGGTGCGACAGATTTTGCATTTGGTTTGACCACCTGTCCTCGAAACGAAAGCACTTTCACTTTTACTGCGCTTGAGATTATGTCGATCATTGATTGGCTGACGGCCATTGATGTTTTTGTAGTTCATTTGCTTATCAGTTTTGTAATAGTCAGTTCACTTGGTACATAGACGAAATAATTGATTTGAATGAATTAATGAAGGGCTCAGTTTCATACAGAGTCCAAGCTACTTACAGCCGGTGCTCTTGCAAATCTGGAAGAGGGTACTATGTTCAACAAGAGAACGTTCTATGGAAGATTGATGATGATCATCTAATAATTTAGTTTATCTTGATATTTTCTTTCACCTACACGATGCACACGAGTACGCTCGCAAAAATGGAGTAAGACAGTGCGTCTACCTTCAACTAGGCCAGTATGGTGGATATGGTCCATTTGCCTTTTGAGCTGAACACCTTTGTTGTCTTGATGACAGTTTACTCTACATAAATGTCTGAAACTTAGCAATCATAAATCTAAGATCTGAAAATACTTTGTCTTCTTGATGTAAAAAAATACGCTCCGCCGCGACAGTGAGGCACTGCCGTGACCAGGATTCGAACCTGGGTTACTACGGCCACAACGTAGGGTCCTAACCACTAGACGATCACGGCTGCCGGAGCTGGTGAGAGGTGCGACAGATTTTGCATTTGGTTTGACCACCTGTCCTCGAAACGAAAGCACTTTCACTTTTACTGCGCTTGAGATTATGTCGATCATTGATTGGCTGACGGCCATTGATGTTTTTGTAGTTCATTTGCTTATCAGTTTTGTAATAGTCAGTTCACTTGGTACATAGACGAAATAATTGATTTGAATGAATTAATGAAGGGCTCAGTTTCATACAGAGTCCAAGCTACTTACAGCCGGTGCTCTTGCAAATCTGGAAGAGGGTACTATGTTCAACAAGAGAACGTTCTATGGAAGATTGATGATGATCATCTAATAATTTAGTTTATCTTGATATTTTCTTTCACCTACACGATGCACACGAGTACGCTCGCAAAAATGGAGTAAGACAGTGCGTCTACCTTCAACTAGGCCAGTATGGTGGATATGGTCCATTTGCCTTTTGAGCTGAACACCTTTGTTGTCTTGATGACAGTTTACTCTACATAAATGTCTGAAACTTAGCAATCATAAATCTAAGATCTGAAAATACTTTGTCTTCTTGATGTAAAAAAATACGCTCCGCCGCGACAGTGAGGCACTGCCGTGACCAGGATTCGAACCTGGGTTACTACGGCCACAACGTAGGGTCCTAACCACTAGACGATCACGGCTGCCGGAGCTGGTGACTATGTCGCCAAATTCTCGAGTCTCTTGCAGAAAAACTGGGACACTTTCACTGAGTAATTCGTCACGGCTTGCGCAAGAGTCGATAATAATGCAATATCTATCAACACACTGACAAAGGTACTACATCTGTAATTAAGATACAATCAAAAATATTTTATAGAGTCATTTATGTTGATTGAAAATTTGATTTTTAGTGATATACCTACCTAATTTTTTATGTACATATTTTTCTTTATCGTACGTACTGGTAAGAATGTCTTGTAAAAAAATAATTTCATTTAAGGACTAAATTGATAAATACGTTCGAGAAGAGCAATAAATAGATTATAGAAATATTTTTTGTCTTCTTTATTATGTTATCTGTATGCATTATATTCACTTATAAGATATGTTTATTTTATACAAAAAGCATATTCAGGTAGACATTTCCACAGTTAAAACTGTGGATGCAGTTTGTATAAAATTTGGATTATTGTACTGTATACACTCAGCGCTACATTTGTGTATGTACTCGTACGTAAGTGCTACATGTGCATTTCAATCCATTCTGAAATTGCAAAACACTGCAGTAAAAAAATCCGCATTCCGGAATTGGAAAATGCTACTGCACTAACATTTATTCTCGCCCACAAAACGTCACATCTACAACAGAGAGGGCCGTATAATTTTTTACGTGCCCCCGGACAAAAATTGCAAAATCTTTTACTATTTTTCCAGCAGAGTCGGGAGTAATTGGACTCGCATAGTTTTATATGACAAGCGCGCTGGCTGCTCAGTTTCAGTATGTTAAGGTACGACCATATTTGAGCGACGCTACGCAGGAGTACGTTGCAGTACTTTACAGTATAATTATATTATTCTCTCAAAGTCGGATTGTTCATTGCGACGCGCAGCGACATTCACAACTGCACCAGCGGTAAATCTTTGATTTCCTAGTAAAGTTGGGTCGTTATAGCTGATGTTACGGACGCTAGTAGTTATTTTTTGTATTACGTTGTCTATCACTACTCTCTTGGAAACCGCGCCATGTAGTTAACGTAGAAAACATTTTAGTGGCATAATTCACCACCGTATCAAAGCTGCTATAATATGACAGACGCTATAAAATCAAAATACAAAATGGTTAACTCTGCCGCGCCGTGCAGAACTATTCAAATGCGGTCCGGCCTTCAAATTCCGATCGGGCGGTGGCCATTCCATATTGATGAATGGAAAATACCAAGTGAATTGTTCAGGGATCCTGCTCAGGTAGTAGCGGTGTTGATTGAACGATGTGTGACCTAGTTTCAACCCTATTCCAAACTTCAAGTATCTTTTTTGCCTTTTTACTCCGGTTTGAAAAGCAGACAATTCTATCGACGACATTTTTTCCTAGGATAGAATTTTATAGATTTGAAAATCTTCTCAGGAAGCGGTGATGACCCAATGGTAGTAACGCTCGCTTTGCAATCGTGAGGCTGAGCGTTCAATTCCCGGTCCCGTAATAATGAGTTCTTGGAGCTTATATACGAACTTTCTCAATACTGGCTTTTCGATGAAGGCAAAATGCATAGGTACGTCTGTAAAAGAAATTAGATGAGATATGAGAATCCACCAAACCACTCTAAGCCACCATACTGGATATTAATTATCAACAAATTAATAACATCACCTGTTCAATACAATAAGTTTATTGACAACATGTATAGAGCCAGTGATTTATCTTCTTAAGAGTTAGCTCCTTAGTCAAAAAGTGGTTCAAAACGATATTGATGGCGACTCCTGTGACATTATCTATGTACTGTGTATGTAAGCATTATTAAAATCACGAAGACTTTACTATATATAGCACCTATGTAACTTAGGCTATTCCTGCTATAAATCAGCAATAACTACATAAAATGCTCACAATACTTACTCACGGAAAGAAACCTTCACGTTTCCTTACCTATGTCAAAGAACGTAGGTATAGGTAACTCCGTGACGTCACTCACTACTACAGAGCAAGCACTCTCGTTGTGTAAACATTTGCCTTATAAGAGCTTTCAATCTCCAATTTTGATCGTAATTGAATGTCCTCGGAGCACGGGAGGCTGAGAGGGTGAATTTGTATCGTGCATGCATTTGGGACAAAATGCTAAAGTTCACTTTTTACGTACAAAGTTTCTTAAAAAGTGCATAAATACTTTTGGCAATATAAGTAAGCACGTTTCTCAGTATTTACTAAAAAAATACACTATTTATTTACTAAAACTTAAATACTTAATACTAAAACATTTTAATCGATTTCCAAAAAGAAAGAGGTTCTATCGTCGTCTGCATTTTTTTTTGTACATGTTTATGGATATTTTCGATCAGTAATTGAAAGTATATATCTACATATTCACGTTTGACGAAATCCACTTCAATCTCGTATCTATCATAGACCATAGATTTAAAAACGCCTAAATTTTACTTGAACGAGAAAACAGACTCAGGCAAGGGATTCCACATTCTACCTATCCGTATTAATATAAAAACACTATACCAAAATCTTTGTAAATAGATACTGTAGAACCAGCCTAGTTTTGACAGTCCACTGCCGGACGTAGGCCTACCCACCGAGGATGATTATGCCATATCCCCCACGCTGGCCCAGTGCGGGTTGGTGAATTTACATACGCCATCGAATGTCTTCTACACATGCAGGTTTCCTTTATTTTCCTTCACCGAAAAGCCAGTGGTGTGAAGTAGGTACAGCCATTATAAATGCCAACATAGATGACGATTGCAAATGCAGACATATATAAAAACAGATACTCGTATGTATTGAACAGATTAAGATATAATCAGGTTTAATACGCGGTGAAATATTTTTACAATAATCCTAATCTAAAAGTTCCTTGATTTCCGGATATCATCACGTATTTTCCGAATAAGCACAAGCTAACATATCGCCGTAACCTATTTATAGGCCTCATCAATCCTGACCCTCGCCGCATAATAAGAAATACCCACGATGACAATTCCCTGCGAAGTGGGATTCGATCAATCATAAAGTACCTATTCAAATAGATTTAACCAGTATTGCCAATTTGGGAGATTTATCACTAGATGAAGCAATTGAAAAAAATTAAATGAAATAAAAAAAATTAAAGCGTCAACGGACTCTAAACAATCAAGATAAGTGCTTTCTTAGGTAACACTGAATCAAACTGCCATAATATGTAAAATGATTTATGTTTGCTATGCAATTGAAGCCGTGGTGGTCTAGTGGTAGTGACACCCGCCTTACAATCGTGAGGTCGTGGGTTCAAATCCCGGTCCCGTACCAATGAGTTCTTTGGAATTTATGTACGGAATTAAACACCGCTGGCTTTTCGGTGAAGGATAACATTGTGAGGCAACCTGCATACGCCCGTAGAAGAAATTCGATGGCGTATGTGTAACCATCAACCCGCACTGAGCCAGCGTGATGGATATGGCCCAAACACTCTTCGTGGGTAGGCCTACGTCCTGCAGTGGACTATTAAAATGGCTGATACAGTACAGCTATTCAATTTTACTAAGCGCTTCAAATAAAACAAATAATTAATATAAAAAAAAAAAAATTAAAAAAATAAAAAATAATAATTAAAAAAATAATATTAAATTAATATTGATTAAAATAATTAATATAAATTTATTATTAATCAAATAATAACCTATTCGAACTTAAAAAAAAAAAAAAAAAAAAAATTCAATAATAACTTTTGGTGATGTTTTCCAATTATTGAAAATAAGTAAATAAAAAATAATAGGACAGGCCGAATCAAGCTTCTTGGCGACTGTGAAGTTAGCTACAAGCCGAGCACAACTGCTTCTTTCGCAGCTAACGTAACGAATTTGCTATTGCACTTTGACTTGCCTTGTGATCATATTTGACTGCCTCGGTGGCTCAGTGGTTAGTGACCCTTAACTTCTGGATCAAAGAGGCGTGGGTTCGATCCCCACCCAGGGCAAAAAATTATGTGATGAACATAGGTGTTTGGTCTGTGTCTGGGTACTATATATATAAGTATGTACTATGTATTTAAAATATGTAGTATATCAGTCTCTGGCAGCCATATCACAAGCTTTGCTTAGTTTGGGATCAGAGGCTGTGTGTGAGATGTCAAAAATATTTATTTATTAAATTAGTAATTATATTCGATTCGGCGTAGGTATAATACTAACAACAACTAACAGGTTGTTTTTAGCTACTTGTAGCAATTTTCGATTAATATAGTCTATACATTTTTCTACTTTTTTTCTTGTCTAGCTCTTAACCATAGGTAGCACTTAGCAACACTGGATTTAACTCAATAGAAATGTAAATATCCCTTGTTCCCTGCCAACATGTAGCGAGGGCGAAATAATGTGCTGAAAAAATATGTAGGTCGTTTGTATTTGAATATTCTTACAAATAGATATTTGTACCTAGGCCAATCTAGAGTAGATAGTCTAGACTACGCAAGGTCGGAGGATCGGTTTATGTATGCGGAGGATTTAGAATAAGCTGATAACGTTATAAGCAATACTGTTTGCTGTTGGAGCGAGTTTTTCTTATTTTTTTCTATATTATTTTTTTATTTTTGTAGCTATGATAAAGTGGCAAAATGGGTCTTCTTAGAATAAGCCGAATTAAACTTTTTACTGACAAAGAGCTTTTTGTGTAGGTATTTGAGTCCCGTTCGTTTTATCCACACATATGAATGTCAGAACCTAAGTGATTTATAATAACTTACAGTTTTTGTTTTGTAGGGCTTAGAAGATTTCATTACAATATATGTAGTAAGTAGTAGTATTTGTAGGCTGTCCAAAGTCGAAGTAAAGTATTATCTTTTTGAAAATTAGATCACGTCTTCTGTATAAAGTATTGGTGACGCAGCTGTTACCATGCATTATGTTTACGGGAACATAATTACCTAAGGGTGAAACGTTTTTTCCTCAATGTAAAGGGAATTTGTAATACACCATTCAAGAACAAGAGTGTTTAATACCACTTTTAAATATAATAACTATTACAGGTCAAGATATCTCATACGAGATATTAATAAGAGTTATGAGATATCACCTCGAATAACTTGGATTTTCTACTTTAGGAATGCTACGAAATACACACAAAGACGACGACAATAAGTGTCCAGACTTAAAACAGATATGTAAATTCATTATTTAAACATTTTACCCACTTTGAATGCAGATGTACTAATAATAACAGAAGAAAGCCAAATAACAATGGTGACGTCACAGTCAAGGTCGTCCTATGATTTAGTGAGTAAACGTGACCCAAGCAACCTGCAAATATCACACGGGTCATGTGTATCCCGTGTGCGCTGACATTAGAAGATCGGCCGCAGACGTCGCCGATGCTCTTTCAGCCGACAAATTGCTTCACGTTGCGCCATTCCACGTTACCTACCGTATATCGCGCTACATTGGGGTGTTATTAGCTTTTTCGCTGCAAACATAAAATGAGACATCAAGGTTGTTCCAAGATTTAGTGAGTAAGCGTGACCCTGTGACGTGACCCATAAAGCAACCTACAAACGTTTCTTCCATGGGTCATGTGTCTCGCGTGTGCGCTGACGTAGAAGATGGGCCGCAGACGTCGCTCGCCGATGCTCTTTCAGCCGTCAAATTGCTTCACGTTACGTAATTCTACGGTACCTGCCGTATATCGCGCTACATTGAGAGGTTATCAGTTTTTTTGGCTGCTAACTTAAAATCAGACATCAAAATCAAGGTTGTCCCATGATTTAATAAGTAAACGTGACCCATAAAGTAACCTACGATGTTTCTCACGAGGGTCATGTGTATCGCGTGTCATGTGTATGACTTGGAAGATTGGACGCAGACGTCACTTGTTGATGCTTTTTCGTCTCCTCTTTTCGCCATTCCACATTACCTGCCGTATATCGCGCTACATTTTAGCTTTTTCGCTACGAAGACGTGATAATGATAACGTCACAAATTCACAATCAAGGTTGTTCTATGATTTAATGAGTAAACGTGACCCATAAAGTAACCTACGATGTTTCTCACGCGGGTCATGTGTATCGCGTGTCATGTGTATGACGTAGAAGATGGGACGCAGACGTCACTTGTTGATGCTTTTTCGTCTCCTCCTTACGCCATTCCACGTTACCTGCCGTATATTGCGCTACATTGTTAGCTTTTTCGCTACGAAGATGTGATAATGATAACGTCACAAATTCACAATCAAGGTTGTTTTATGATTTAATGAGTAAACGTGACCCATAAAGCAACCTACGTTTCTTCCATGGGTCTTCCGCATGTGCGGTGACGTAGAAAATCGGACGCAGACGTCGCGCGCCGATGGTCTTTCAGCTATCAAATTGCTTCACGACCCTTTCCGATAGGCTATTTCACGTTACCTGCGTTACGTCACACTACGTTGGGATGTTATTAGCTTTTTCGCTGCGAAGATATAATAATGATGACGTCACGATCAACGTTGATCTATGATTTAATAAGTAAACGTGACCCATAAAGTAACCTAAGATGTTTCTCACACGGGTCATGTGTCCCGCGTGTGCGGTGACGTAGAAGATCGGACGCAGACGTCGCTCGCCCATGCTCTCTGAGCCGACAAATTACTTCGGGAAGCACCATTCCGCGTTACCTGCCGTAAATAACGCCACATAAAAAGTTCTTGGCCTCTTAACTATAAAAATGCTCGTGACTGCAGTATTTTGTACATAAAACTTCATCATTTTTATAATCAAAGTATCGTACTTCTTTATGCAGCCTTAAAATAAATTTCAAACTTAATATCGTCAAATAAATATTTTAAATTTTTACTATAATTTGACAAAACAAATATTATAGCTTGCTGTGCGAAGCCATCGTATTCCTGAATAAAGTTAAATTCCGATCATGGTCGTGTTTAAGTCGATAGACTACCTCTGTGAAAAAGTCCTAGTTATTTAACCTTTAAGCTATGTCAGCAACTCTGAGGAAGCTTAAAACTCTGATATCAAGACTGGCCAACTTATTTTGCAGCTCTTCTTCAATTGTATTTTGAAAATATTCTAAAACCTGTATTCTAGAGTATTCTGAAACCCATTTCGGATTTGTTCGAAAGCTGATTTTACAGCTAAATGGGTTTATCTGCAGACTGCGCGGAGCTCTGAAATAGAGAAACCATCAAGTAAACTTTATCTGGGATACACGTGCGATGCTTCGAACGTCGTTTCAGTGCTGCGGGTTGGAAACCTCGCATCTAACGTGCACCTTTAGACGCAGACTACGAGTAGCTGTCTATATACTGACCGGATTATACACGTATGAAAGAAATATCACACGCTTGCTATAAGCATGCAAATAGGCATGAAAAATGCTTGATATATGCACGAAAATCGGCAGATATGCAGGATATGTAAACTAAATAGAGAAGTAAAGTAAGTTTTTGTGACTTTTATTTCACAATCAGTTTACAATTATACTATGGAAATCAACGTGAAATTTTATACTATATATAACAGGACTAAGCTCACGTGTACGGTTAGTCGTGTAGTTAGTTAGTTAGTCGTGTAGTTAGTGCATTGTGAGATGGCTCCGCGTGCTAGCACTCGCCAACTTAAGAAAGGTCGCCGAATTACGTCGTTACGACTATCCGTACACGTGAGTTTAGTCCCGTTATATATAGTATAAAAAGTATACAATTAGGTAGTAAATTATCCTTTCATAAGCGATAAAAGGGTACAGTAACATTAAATGACATTAAATTTTTTTGTAAACGTTATCAAGTATTGTTAAAATTGTTCAGTGGACAAATTGTGTCTTCAGTCATTAAAAATATTTTTTAATTTTGTTCGGATTTACGATATTTTCACTTTTGTCGCATTTTGGAATACAGAGTAAGTTCATTCATTCATCACTTGGAAAAATATTCTAAATGTATCGATAATAAGCATCATAGTTAGATCTCAGGTAAAATATGCTATGGTATTACCGCTGACTCTATTAATAAGTGTATATAAGCGCATTTAGAGCAATCCCAAAGAAAAAGTTAGTTTTAATTGAGTACAATAATACTCTAGAATATTATTGTTTGTCAGTGATCACCGAAATAAAGCATCGTTCGACACGACCAATCTTTGGATGGGTGACCGCGGGTGGCGTTTAGGTACAATTGACCGCTACTGTGACTCAGATGACACCTTAAATTATAGGTCCTGGTTGCGTTAACCGTTTAGACATGTCAAAGGCCTTCAGATGGCATAAAACACTGACACCAGGGCTAGCTACCCGGCCACACGAACTTACTAAGTTAAGATACTATATGTAATAGAACTCACGCCCCGTACAAGAACAAACCTTAATGATTGCTACATCAACTATAATATTAGAAAATAATGATTTACTGTTTTAATTCTTTTATTATTTAGTAAATCATTATTAACTAATACTATAGTTGATGTAGTAATCATAAGGGTTGTTCTTGTACGGGGCGTGATCTCTATAGAGATCACGCCCCGTACAAGAACTATATAGAACTATATTATTATTGTACAAGTTTCTACTTAGTAAATTCGTATAGGTCGGGTAGCTATCCCTGGTGTCAGTATAATTGAATTATTTTTTATTATAACTTACTATCTTCCTATCCCAGTTGTATTTCACGAAAATAATTACGATTATAAACTATAGGCATTGTACTTATATTATAATACGAAAAACATCTTCGTTATTTCTTGTCGTATTTCAAATTGTATTTCGTGAGAAGAGGATTTACCTAACTTCCACGAAAGCTCTCGGGAAACACACTCATATGAATAAACGTATTTTGAATTCGGATCTTCTCGTTAGTTTCAAACGGTTTTGGTCCAAAAGGGTCTCTGTTTCATCTCCAGGAAATAAAGATTTGGGAGAATCCTTTTAACCTCAACTTTGATAAGTATCGCGTTGCCTTTTTAGGGCTGTATCCAAGGGGAGGGATGGCCACCTATTAATCGTAAGGCGACTGTCCGTCTTACCTTCAAATGGCAAGAATCTCCTCTACCATAAAATAAATAAACGCTTTTTTAATACATTGCGAATAAGAGCGCGTTTGAACACCATCTCACTTTATATATTTATAGTAAGCAACGATAAAAAACATGTTAATGTTTTGTAATATTAACAGTAACAAAGTCATCATCATCATTCATCAATTCAGCCATAGGACGTCCACTGCTGGACATAGGCCTCCCCTAATGATTTCCAATAAGACCGGTTGATAGCGGTTTGCATCCAGCGCGATCCTGCGGTCCTAATAAGGTCATCCGTCCACCTTGTGGGTGGACGTCCTACGCTGCGCTTGCCGGTACGTGGTCTCCACTCGAGAACTTTTCGACCCCATCGGTCATCAGTTCTCTGCGCTATGTGCCCTGCCCATTGCCACTTCAACTTGCCAATCCGCTGGGCTATGTAGGTAACCTTGGTTCTCCTACGGATCTCCTCATTCCTGATTCGATCTCGCAGAGAAACTCCAAGCATAGCCCTCTCCATGGAGAAACTCCAAGCATAGCCCTCTCCATGGCTCGTTGGGCTACTTGGAGCTTACTAATAAGGCCCATAGTGAGAGACCACGTAACAAAGTACTTTTTTTTATTTTTATTTTTTTAATAGATACTTAAGTTTTAATGACAATACTACACTACTACTACATAGAAAGCAATTGGATCATCCACAGACCTTTGAAGGTCTAAAGATAATCCAAGTGCTCAAGCCCACTGCCAGTTGGCAGCGTGCCCAGCATGCTGGCAGCATTGCCACGCTGAATGGCAATGATTATACGTTGAGCCAAATAAACACCAGAAAAAGTAAAAAGTAAGTAAAGTACAAAGTAAAAGTAAAGTAAAAGTAAGTAACACCACAAAGTACTTTATTATAACCCAGTAATAATAAAAAAAAAATAACCTGCTAAAAATAAATCACTATGTTGGATTTTTACATCAGTATCGTTTTGTAATACCGTAAATAAAAATTGTCATGCCAAAAAAATAAAACGAATTAAAGTTAGTGATATTTTTGAAGAAACTTTTCGCGTTGTTGTTTTTCCTTACAATTTTCACGGAATACTCGATAGCGATGTTATATATAGAAATCGTAGTAAGGGTTCCATATCATCTGTAAGCGTATCTAGATATTTGTTCAGTGACCACCTAAGTTGATTTGGCACGGTAGTCTTCGGATGGGTGACCCCGGGTGGTATTTACAACTGAACGCTACCGTGACTCGGTTGATACGTTAAAGTGTGGATCCCGGTTGTATTAACCGTTTAGCCATGTAAGAGGCCTTGATGCGGCTTAAAAACCTTGACACTAGGGCTAGCCACCCGCCCTACACGAACTTACTTAAGTATTTTATCTGTGTAGTGCGTAGTATCAAGCGTAATTGCGTCGAAGGCACAAAGCGTCAAATTGTCCCTCAGTACCGGTCGAGAATCACCGCCCTCGAGGGACACCTGCCCTATCTACAAAGTTACGAAGGGTTATTTCCCAGTAGTTGTATAATGTGTTTCATGATAAAATAACCACCTCATCCTTTGTGTATTGTCAATTATTGACAACATTTATTTATAATTTAATAAGAATATACCAAAGTTGTTATTCACGCGAGCGAGACCGCGCGCCACTACTTCATCTTGAAAAAGTTCGCGAAATGCGGTCGAAGCTAAGCAAAAACCACGCTGGTCAATAAAATCGTCTAAGTAAATACCTTCCTCATAAGCTTCTACTAATACCTTAAAATCGCAGCGAGCATGGCACATAGCACGGGAGACCGATGGGGTCGAAAAATTCTCTAGTGGAGACCACGTACCGGAAAGCGCAGCGTAGGACCACACAACGTGGACGGAGACCGCAGGATCGCGCTTGATGCAAACCAACCAACCAGTCTTACTAGAGATTTTTAGGGTAGGCCTATGTCCAGCGGTGGGCGACCTATGGCTGATGGATAAATAAATGGAATACCTTTAAATACAAGGGTTCCCGATACTCGGCCTGGGGCCAAAACCAACTTGAGATATTTTCAAGATCGGTATTTCCTACTTATAAAACAATTAGGTAACGATGAATAAAATAATTTTCATTTGGCTAGTAAGTACATAATATTCTTATAAGTTAGTTTGATAGAAATAATATAATAATTAGTTATGTTAGCTAGTCGGTAGTACACATCTTATAACATCGAATAAGCTTGCTAAAATTGTAGGTGCCAGGTACAAAATACAAAACAGTTATTTCCATTTCGTATTATACACCAACGATTACCTTCCCCCAACAAGATAACACTTAACTATGTACTTTCACAATTTCCACTCGTAAAGGTCATAGGAGCAAACTTACGGCAACTCGACTTTACACCTGAAAACTCTAGAACAAAAGCTCAAAAATACACCATCTGTAAAACCGACCCAATTTTTTATTACAAAGAGTTCAAATTCAAACAAACGGAGAGCTCTGCAAGTGCCTTTCTTGGCGGTTTCGTCTTATTGCACTAAAACGTTCATCCTATCCTTTATTTTCGTTCCAGCTTTCTTTATTCTCCTTCCAAGAACATTGTCTATATCTTTACAGTAATTTAACAAAGCATTAAATTCGCTGAATTTTAACAACGACTTTTTGTGCGGGTCTATCATTAAAGATTAAAATAAGTAAAGAAATGTCTTTTCACAGGGTTATCGTACTTGGGATATATATTGCTAAAAATATTACCTACTGTAGATACCAACTAAGACTAACCGTAGTTTCTACTATGTTGTTGACAGTTTAAAATTAAATTAAAATCAATTTTAACTTTTGTTCTCAGTTTTCTGTATTCTAAATGCAAGTTGTTTTCAACCATACTTATTAACCAATTAAAAGAAAAATACAACAATAAACGTAAGTATATATACCTGAGCTGAGAAATCGATTACATTTAGGCTTTTTAGAACATGTTAAATGTTCTAAAATTGAAATTTTTCAAGAGACAAGCAAATTGAGGCAGTAAAGTAAGCAAAATATATACCTAACCTAATAAAGATATCTTTTATCAACAGCAGAAAACCCGGAAAAATATAATTCTGACTCATCGTGTACATCCAGTACATATGAGAGAAAAAATTTCAGTTCACCACATTTTAGATTCAAACCAAACTTTTCTTGTGAATGTCTGAAAGAAATCGAACACATGAATAGATAAGCAAACATTTCGAATAAAATATCACCAAGGTATTTTTCCAAATAATGTATAGCGATATTTCCTGTGCGTCCTATCCTGAAAGCTCCCAGCTTTCCCGTTTCAACGGTTTCAGTAGAGGCGCGCTCTTGGCGCCGTGAGCACGCCCCTTCTACTCGTATTTTTGTTCTAACAACCCGCGAATTCAAAACTGCACATAAACAACACTTCATTTTCCATAAAATCTCAAAAACAAGAAACCGAATTAAAACCTTAGCCTAAACAAACGGACCTCCTTTAATTCCTAAAAGTTTCCAATGACCAGTGCTCGGATAGTTTTTAAAACTTTAAAAATGGAACGGTTGAACGAATTTAAAACAATTGACGACTAATCGTTGATTGATTTAGATTGCTGTAAAAATTGCTTAAAAATAGTGTTAAAGAAGAATCATACTTATCATTAAAATAAGTGTAATGGAAAAGGCGATTTGAGAAGAGATAAGAAGAAAAGCTGATCGAAAACCAGATAAATCCGGATTTTGTTATCTTCTGGGTAAGAATATTTAATTTATTTCACTTTTCAGACAACAAAATGACGATCGAGTAGATATTTTGAAAAGTTAATGTCGCAATAAAAAAATAATGATTTACATGTTTTATTTTTTTGTAATAATATTGACAGAAGTGTATTGTTTGCAATTTTTTGTCATGGTAATAGAAATAGGTACAAAGTACGAATATTAAGCTTTGAAAGGACATTGATAAGATAAGGATTCAATCGATTTTCACTTTTTCAGCGAGCCAGAAATGTGCAAATTGGTAGGTAGGTAACGTTTGTTACTCGCCGGTATTCATAGTTTAGCCCTCGGCAAAAATGAGGGGTGCTTAAAGTTTAAAGTGTATAATTATATGAGTAAATCTATGTTTGTCTGTTATATCTTAGTGCTAGTGCCTATAATAAACGAAAATAACTTAATACTATCATAGGACGTATGACCAGATTTTGATGCGATTTTTTATTTGAAAACTTGTGACATCGATATGATTTTTCAATTTAGTTTCAATGGAGTCTGTCGTTTGAAGTTTAAATAAATAAATATAAAGATGCAATTGGCAAAGGACAGTGGTGAATAGCATAAAGAATAGGCTTTTTTTTGAGAAGAAAGAATTTTGCTCAGCAGTGGATTATTATGGTCTGATGATGATGTATCCATTCATCAGCCGTAGGACGTCCATTGCCGGACGTAGGCTTCCCTTATGGATTTCCAATAAGACCGGTTGGAAGCGGCCTGCATCCAACGCGTTCCTGCGATCATAATTAAATCGTCAGTCCACCTAGTTGTGAACGTCCTACGCTGCGCTGGCCGGTCCGTGGTCTTCATACCACTACTATACGTATTTCATATTAACTCATGTATCGTATTAAATACAATACATGCATTGTTAAACTACTATTTGCGCAGAACTACATATAATTTCAGTTTATTACCTGCGACAATATTCGAGCAATATACGACGTCGTTTAACTAAGAGATAATGCTATGTCTGACAAATAGTTAATTTCAACTAATTTGAATATTCAGACCACTGTCTGAATAATTACTTATTGGTGCTATTTACATTCTAATTAGGAGCTTTTATGCGATCGCCAACTATTTCATTCGAAATGCCGATGTGCTCGTTTTACTTGCAAAGTGGTGCAATTAGAGGTCTTAGCGTATTTTGATATTTAGATTAGACTAGTTTTTGCCCGCGGATTCGCCCGCGTTATAATTTGATTTTTGTGCTATCATATAAGAAACTTTTATTTTTGCGGGATAAAAAGTAGGCTATGCCAGTTTCCGTGTCTACACTTGTGTAGAAAGTAAGTATTGACGAATTGCTAATGCAACCACCAACACGTACTGAGCCCACGTGGCGGATATAGGGGTAAGCGGGTATGCCTATGTTCTATCCAACAGCCATAACACATCTTCTGCTTGACATAGGTCGTCTGTATGGATTATATATATATTTCAATAAGGCAAGTTGGAAGCGGCTTGCATCCAGGCTCGATCCTGCGGTCTTGAATAGGTCATCTATTCTCCTCGTGATTTGACATCCTACGTTGCGTAATAACTTACATAACTTGTGGTCACACTAAAATGAATAATATCTCGCAAGATTGTTTTGTTACCATGATATAAAAGTTACCGAGTCATTTTCGTGCGTTAAGTTATACTTCGATAGAGTCCATAGTGAAAAGGTTTTTCATCTTCGCCTCATAATAGTAATAGTGGAACAAAAGACAGCGTAGAGTCGCCTACTTTGAGCCAAGTTTTCATGTTTCAGCGCAAAAGTTGACACAGTTAGACATTACTAGAGTCTATTCGAAGAAAATGGAATAATGAGGAGATAAAATATTACATATGGCGTCTTGAGAATGTTTTGTGACTTTAATAAATCCTTTATTTAATTCTGAAAACCATTTGGATTGGTATTTATTTAGTTAAAGGTACATTGTGGTTATAATTATGAAGTCACCACCCTGAATTTAGTAGCAATTTTAAATATTGCTGTTTATTTTTCACCATATGCATTTGAAATATTTGGCGCCTTCATAATTTATCATATTATACACACACGTTATTCGTGTTAATCAATAAAACCACCTGTATTATTTATTTATTGAGATTTTGCATTAAGACATACATTATAAAAACATACGATATAAATTAACTTGCTATTAATATTGCCTGTTACTACTACCTATTACCAATTAATGTGCTATTTAAATTGCCTGTTACCACAAAAAAGCATTAATTTAGAACCAGAACTACCACCATATTTTACAACAAATCCATTACCAATTTATTCTATTGGAAATAAAATATTGGTAAAGATTGTATAAGGCCTCCTAAGGCAGTATTGTTTTCCAAATACCAAAATTGTAATGCAGCTCTAATTTCTAAAGTTAAGTTAAAGTAGTTGAGTAAGATAAACCTGAAGTCAAAAATTACAAAAAAGAATAGTTTTCACCGTTGAAATTAACACCTAAAATGTGAATTTTAGTTTTAGTTGCAAGTTAATGGACTAATTTTGCTTATTTTCAAAGCAAATCCGCATTCCGCAAGCTAAAAAGTGCTGAAAAGTACGCGTAATAGAAAAATCAGTACTTGGCGTACTGGTTTTTCTAAGACGTTTATTCTCGCTTATATTTATTTGGCTCTTAGAGCTTTTCCATGTTATTTCATTTTACTCGGTGGAACATTTTAGTGTCTTACTCTTTCTTCGTCTTTTGAGTCATTAGTGGTAGGATAGACTGGATAAATATTGTCATTTACAAAACCGAGTAGAGGCCATTGTAGTCATCATTATGAACATTTTTTTAATATTAAAGGAGACAATACTTAATTGAACTCGCCAATCCAACAAATTAAAATAATACTTGATAAAGATATTTCCAATGACAATTCCTGATCTACTCGTAACTCATGTGCCAAGAAAAACACTTCTTGGCCTTTTGTATGTTTTAAGCAAAGTTTTTTTTATTTTTGTCTACAAAATATAAAAATACTGATTTTTCATTTGCGGTATCTCTTTTTCGGTTAAATATACACTCGTAGCAAGCTTATAGTCTTGAATGTATTTTAAGTTAACAAAATATGTTTGCTTTATTATATTATACTCGAACAAAGTATTAGATATTTGGTAAAGTATTGAAAGCTAAGGTTGAACAGCTTTCACTTTGGGACCAACCCTGAAATAGCGAAGAAAAATCAGCAAAATAAAAGTAATGGAGCAATAAATTTTGTCAAGATTCTATGAAATTTTTGTTTATATAGTGATGAATATTTGAAGTTAGTAGTTACATAATTCTGTAATTAAATCTCTGTGCCATCACAGGGATTAAGGTAGCCATGCAAATTTTAATCAAATTTAACACAGGTGTTACTTACGCTTAACTAAGTAGATAGACGTTATTATCGCATAGCACTAACGAGCCCGCATGCTAGACTTCTTCTTCTTCTTTTCAGCCATAGGACGTCCACTGCTGGACATAGGCCTCCCCTAACGATCTCCAATAATACCGGTTGGTAGCGGCTTGCATACAGCGCGATCCTGCGGTCTTGATGAGGTCATCCGTCCACTTGCCATTTCAACTTGCCAATCCGCTGGGCTATGTCGGTCACTTTGGTTAGTCTACGGATCTCCTCATTCCTGATTCGATCTCGCAGAGAGACTCCGCATAGCCCTTTCCATAGCTCGTTGGATCATCGCTATCGTCATCGCTACTTGGAGCTTACTAATAAGGCCCATAGTGAGAGACCACGTTTCTATGCCACAAGTAACACGCGGCGCGTTGGCGTGCTAGTACTAAGATTGCCAAATCTGATCGAAACTAAAGTATAACGTCTATCTACTCAGTTAAACATGAGTAAAACCTGTGTTATATTTAGTTAACATGTGTAAAAACCCCGCTAATTTCCTTAGTCATATTATATATGGGTTTGACTACCACCAAATTAGACTATAAATATTCGCAAAAAAATCTAAACATCAAGATTGTTTGAGCTTATAGATTTGTGTCATTGATTGAAATTATCAACCAATCAATTCGATTAATGAAACAATTTTATAGTAATTAATAGTAAGTAATTTCATAACTTCAAACATGTTTTTTATTTATCAAGAAAAACTCAAATATTTTTTATCGTACCAAGTACCAACTGAAATGCCTTATCATGCGAAAATTGTCCTTTACTTTGTTAGCAGTTACTTTGATAAACTTTTACAGATAACGAACTTTGCTAACTTCGACGATTCGAAATAGCAACACGAGTTACTATTTTACTCAGAAGTATCTACGAGGAGAGTCGTGTAGAGGTACTATGTAGAGAATACACGTGCCCAGTAAAGTAGCTTAAAGCTTTTGTGATGATCTTGAAGCAGGTTATTTTGCAATTAAAACATTGAACATATTTATTCATGATCAGGCCAAAAAATCGTTAAAACACTTTCACGATGGTCAGTGAATGTTTTATATAGAATAGCTCGTTTTATTTCGTGATGTCCACACTAAAAATTGTTCTTAATGACGAGCTGACTTCCAAAACGGAGGAGATTCTCAGTTCGGATCATCATTAATAAATAAATAAATAAATATTTTGGGACATCTTACACACGGCTTCTGACCCCAAACTACGCAAAGCTTGTGATATGGCTGCCAGATACTGATATACTACATATACTTATTTTTAAATACATACTTATATAGATAGTAACTAAATAACACCCAGACATAAAGCAAACACATTAATAACATTATATTGTTATTAAACGTAAGATGGATGGGTGGTATACAATGACATAATTGCTGATCTTGTTGAACTTTAAAATAATCATTTATTCCAACGAACATTTCTGAGAAAATTACGCGGCATTTGAATTTAAAAACGCTAGATTTCCACGAATAAAACGTCACTGTTAGCACGAGTACTCCACATACGAGTCCTATCGAGCATGGAACTGGCATATTTGCACTGCACTCGACACCGACAGATGTACGAGTACGAGTACAACCTTCAAATGATCAACTGCTCGCGAACACCTTAATTTAACGAACCTTGACAATTCTCTTAGTGGGAGATCTGGCTTAGGAAATATCTAATTTCACCTATTAATCAATAATGATTGAGATAGATATTCGGTGATACTTATAAATTGCACATGAGTTGACCACTTAGAGTAATAAATAATTGTTTTTTGCTCTACTTTCTCCCTTTTTTGGATCCTATTCATCAGTCATTCAGGTACTCGCACCGTGATAGAAACTTACATGACGAGCCTTTTTAACAAACCATTTAAGAGTATTAGAATAGAGAATAAAATAAAAGCAGCCGAAAACCTTCAGACTGAGAATAAAATAAGCAATCCTCCTATAATATTATAAACGCTTACTACTAAACGGATTGAGATGAAACTTTGCAATAATATAGCTTATATATCAGAATAACACATAGGCTATAAATTATAATGATATTGCGTCAAAAATCAAAATATCGTGCGGGCGAAGCCGCGGGTAAAAACTAGTAATTTATAAATATTTTATTTTTTATATTAATAAAACATTTATCTGGGCAAACACATACGATACGATTAGTTATTATTTTATCTAAAATCTTTATCTAACATTTGTCACTGTCTTAGAGACAAGGCTAGTTATTTCTTCGCCTAGTCTTGTACTATCCAGGTACGAGAATTCTCGTATTTTCCAACACCTACGAATATCTCGGCGGGAAATATTTGCCGAAAGCTCGGTCTCGCTAACAACGATATGTTTGTACATTGTTATCGAAAAGTACCAATGTGAGAACACGTAAGGGGTTGTATCTTTTTATAGCTCCCTTTGTGTCAAACGTAGGTAGATGAGTAGCCGAGATTATAGCCGTAATAACAATTTCCCGTACCTTCCCGGCACCTAACTACGTCTTGGTTTTCCGTGATTTTGTCATTTAGGCGTACCTAGGCAGTTTTTAGCTGTTTTGGATTTCAGGCATTTTCTTAAAGCGTCGTAGCATTTTTGTGAAAAAGCTTTTTGCTATCCGTTATTGCCAATCTGTGTCCAGTCCCTGAAGTACAATTATTACTTTTTGTTGGTATCAATAGCCTACTTTTATCCTACCACGTAGCTATAGTTACATGTTTTGTTCAATCTCACTTCTACGTCACATCTATATATCACATTTCTCTAAGTATGTGCGTCACATACTCCTTTCCCCATATATTTCTGCTACATCTTTTCAAGAACATTCAATTCTTTTGCAATTTCGACTTAAGCCCTTTTACCTAACGATTTTTTAGTTACGAGTAGATTCAATTATTAGATTTTAAGGTAATTTAAAAAGAAACTAAGATGTTTAACTCTAGCGATTGAAGTGCTGATTACTCCAGAAAAAAAACGAATAATATTCAGTAGTAGATATAACAACTTAAAAAGAAACTAAGATGTTTAACTCTAGCGATTGAAGTGCTGATTACTCGAGAAAAAAAAAAGAATAATATTCAGTAGTAGATATCGACGCTTGAAAGGCAAAAATTACCAAGCGACAGTTTGGGCGATATTGAGTTATATATATCACTGAAATCAGAAAAAAAACTGCGTCGATTGGTCTTACTCTCACGGCGCTAGGACGAAGTTTGTTGTCGTTTGGTAACTTAAAAAAAGACACATTTTCACAGTTTTCGGCGTCCAAGCGACTAAAATTTTAATGATTTATGAATATTTTTCACATAGTAAGGATTAGATTTTTATAATTTACACTAAGTAATTTTTGCCTCGACTTTAAATAATGCATCTAAACATAAAGTATTTTCTGCCTTGCGAGTACCCAGGAATTAGCATTACTTAAGAATTTTTACCTGATTGTTGTTTTTCTCTCTCGTAATTTAAGACTTTTTAACACACCTTCAATAGACTTTCTTTGTCATTTAGTACTTTTTACCTAAATATAATTTATTCAAAAATGTGAAGTAGTGAATATCTACCTGCCTGAAACAGGATATATTTTGTCGTTAAGTAATTTTCTACCCGCCGATTTTTTTAAAGTTTATGTTACTTAGATAACTATTTCTGATATGAGATTTCTCTAAAAGTGACCTTATCCATGCAGCATCTTTTTTGTTTTGTCACTTATCCGCACTGTAAATCAGATCCTAAGTGGCTGTTGGTAACAAAATAACGATTACGTCTTCACCGAACTGTCGCTTAGACAACACGCATGCGTGCGCGCATGGTGCAAAGTGCTTAATCTCGTAGCTTGTTTGTGTACTCGGTAACTGCATTATTAAGATTTTATGACTTTATATTTATAGATTTTCAGATATGACATTATATTAGATTATTAAATTTATATTTTACATTAATTTAAATCTATTGTTAAAGGTACATAAAAATCGAAAAAAAGCGAGTAGATTGAAGCGAGATAGAAGCTTGGTAATTTGGTGTGTTTCAGTGTTTTTAGCATACAAGTATGTGGACTTTGAGATAGCCATTGATTCGGTCAATACATGGGCTGTGCTTGAGTCTATCCAGCGATGCCGCAAGTAGTCCAGCCGGTCTGGAGACAGGGCAGTTCCTAAATTTATGGAAGACGGATAGGTTAGTCCTTCTCAGGAAAGATGGGCGCCCAGCAGACTCTCCCTCCGCGTACTGCCCTATAGTACTGCTGGATAAGGTGGACAAGCTGTTCGAATGCGTGATAGCTGCTTGCCTCATCCAGTATCTTGATAGGATTGGTCCGCACTTGTCCGACGAGCAATTTGGTTTCCGGGCGGGCCGGTCTACAATCGACGCTGTTAAACGTGTCAAAACCCTCTCGGACGAGGGGGTGGCTCATGGTCAAGTGTTGGTGGCGTGTCTGTAGACATCGCCAACGCATTTAATACACTGCCATGGGTTTGTGTAGAGAACCTACGAAGAGGCTGCCAGTCTTACGATGGCAACGGTGCAGGTGGTGGCGAGAAGGATAGTGAAACTGGGACTCTAAGTAACGCTGAACAAGTCAAAGGCCCTGGTATTCCATGGCCCTCGACAAGCGCCTGAGTCACTAGGGAGTGAATCGATTAAGGTGAAGCCTACGATGAAGTATCTAAGGCTACACCTCGATGAAAAGTGGAACTTTTGGGAGCATTTCGCCCAGTTAGTTCCTCGAATAATGGGTGCGGCTGGGTCACTTAAAGGCCTTCTTCCTAATCTTGGGGAACCAGTTGCCGCTAGTCGTCTTTTTATCTTGGAGTGGTGTAGTCAATGGCCTTGTGTGGGGTGCTTATATGGGCGGACGCCCTAAACCGAGAAACGGACGCTTTTCTGAAGTGACCACAAGGCGCAATGGCCATCGGGGTAGTCAGAAATTATCGCACTATTTCGTGTGACGCGACATGCCTATTGGTTGGGTCACCTCAATGGGATTTAGAAGTGGAATTTTATTTTCAGACAGCACAGTAAATCGTTAAAATCAGTAAACACAAGGCACATGCGAACATACCCGTGGCGCACGGAGCTCCGCCAACGCGGGCAGAATCCGACACTCGCATGCATGCTCGAGGAGTGGAAGGAGGAGCTGGCCAAGCATAAAGCTGGCAGCTGGACCGTCGAAGCTATACAGCCCGTCCTCGTTGACTGGTTGGACAGGGCGCATGGGTAGCTTATCTTCCAGCTCGTGCAACATTCGCAGGTACTTTCTGGGTATGGATGCTTCGAAAAGTACTTGTGCCGCATAGCCGGAAGAGAACCGACAACAGAGTGCCACCACTGCGGCTGCGACGAGGATTTGGCGCAACACACTTTGGAGGAGTGTTCAGCATGGGCAAATGAGCGCCGAAGCCTCGTCGCAAGTGACTGATCTCTCGCTTCCAGCATTGATTTAGTCAATGCTTGGTTGTGAGAGATCGTGGGAGACGGCCGTTTCCTTTTGCGAACAAGTTATGTTGCGCTTGTGTCGAAAGGAAACGGTGAAACGCGAAAGGGAGAACTTTTCGGAACTCCCGATGCGCCGCCAAAGAACTGGGCGTCGGAGGAGGATTTTCCACGCTCTCCTTCGACCCCGTAACAGGTGGCTTGGGCAACGAATTCGAGGGAGTTCGTTGCCTGAAAAGCATAGCCCGAGGGCTACGCTAGGAAGAGCGTGCGGTATTTTCCCGCGCTACTTAAGGAAAGAAGAGTGAAAATCCACCCTTAAATAGGGCAAGGTCCTAGGAGCCGCGAACGAGTGCGAACGCGTCCCCGCAGCTCCAGCACTTAGGCAGCAACATCCCCGGGGTTTGTAGTGGCTACACCGATCAGTGGAACTCCCACATAACCACCCGGCTCCCTCGGCGGGGTGGTATCCATAAAATATTTCTTTGGAAAAAAGAAGGACAAGTAGTCCAGCTAGGTAAATTCAACTTCAAGAAGGAGGTCAATCGCTGAATCCAACTCGGCTAGGCAGAGTTCGGAAAACCACATGACGTCTTTTCATCCCATAAACCTCAGTGCCTCAAGACGAGAGTTGCAACAGTTGTGTGTTCCCGAAACGTGATCGTTTACTGTGAGCCTAATCGCAGCGTAGTATTGATATCTAGATTATGAGTCCACCTCCGAGATGAACGGAAGATCTCATCAAGACCGCAGCATCGTGCTGGAAGCAAGCCGTTTCCAGCCGGTCTTATTGGAAATCTATAGGGGAGGCCTTAGTCCAGCTGTGCAATGTCTGCAAAGACAACGACGACGACAAATTAATAGAAATAATAAAATAGGTAATGATTTGACATGGTTGATTTTTATTATAAATATTTAGATAAGTTTTCCAGAAACCGATATCAAATTTATAGTTTTAATTTTAAGTAGTTTTTATTGTGACAATATTTTTGATAGCATTTTTTTTTCATTCATCATCAGATGAGGTTCATACTCAGTAGAGAGTGATTGTAGATAACTACAAGGGCTGTTTAAGAATTGGTGATGACGATATCCGTTGAAAACTTTTGCAAAAGTTACTAATGTAGTGTACAAACCTGAATTTTTGTTAGGTTGTTCCTTTTTGGAAGGTAAGTGTAGGACTTTTTGCCCTACACTTACCTTATTTAAATAGGACTATGGTTGAAATTGCCTGATAGTAAAGTGGTTTATCTTTTTATTTCGATCATTTTACCTATGTGTTAAACATCTGTTTATTCTGGATGCATCATTTTGCTTCAAATATAATCATAAAATATTGGGGTTTAGTTAACTTTTCATGTTTTATGATAAAAATTTGTTTTCGGTTAGTAATTTTTACCTGTTTGTGATTTTGATCAAAATTTTACTAACCGACACTATCTCTTAAATTATTGAGAAAAATCATATTTTTTAAATGACAGTTCATAAAGCTTTTAAATTTCATTTATAATCTATTAGAACCGAGTAGAAATGAGTAATAGAAAATTTTATATGATTTTTTTTCCAAAAAATAAAACTTTAAAATGCTCTGGTGTAAAGTTGCCAATATGTCGCTTGGTAATTATTGCCTTTCAACCGTCGATATAACAGCTTATTTTTGTATGGCCAATTTCGCGGTTCGCGATGAAACATATACGCAGGCGTAAATAGGATTTGACAATCTAATTTCCATTCGTGTCATCTCAAATCACACAACATACATGATCAAATAAATCCGCGTTGGGACAAATAAATCGGTAGCTATCGTTGCGTATTTACTCTGAAATGTCGCGAATTACTGCGGGTATGGTTTAAAAGGTCAGCAGCGGCATAATGTTCAGGTTTCTTTTCAAAATACTTTTGGATAGCAAACAAAAATATTCATCAAGTATCAGGTAATTTACGTGGATAGGAATAATTTAAGGTTAAAAGTCACTGTTGGTAGTAAAATATAATTTTAGTGGTTTCGTTTTATCTTAAAATTGTTTTAAAAAATCTAACAAATATCTATAGCAAATATCTCGAGCAAAAACAACGCCGCGATGCTCGGTGCTCGATTACATAACGTCGAGATTCGATAAAACGCGTCATTGTGCATTATTTAATGTAAATATCTAAGTCGGTATGTATGACGGCACTCGAGCATTTTTTTACTACTTTCACTTAGATACTATGGCTCTGTAGATATTTGAAGTGCTTCAATCACCATAACTTAAAGCAAACTAGAATGTAGAGGTAGATAATAAATCAGTCAAAGAAGATCAATTGCTCAGTGTCATAGATAAAATTTTATCACCGCAATAAAATCTAACTGATTGAGTAGCTTATTTTATCATACTACCTAAATTATAAGTAAGGTACCTATATCTATCTTAAATTTTTAAAAGTATAATAATATGACTAAACTAGAATTGGTTTTTGGTGGCATATTACAAAATTGTCGTCGTGTATTGATAATAAAAATGAATATCGCAAAAGAAATATTTTTGCTTAAGCTTTTTAACTTACCTAATAATAATGGGCTGAATCGCAAATGTTGCTGACAGATTGCATTCGCAGCAAGCCATTTAAAAAAATCCGAAAGAAATCCTCTGCTATCGCTGTTTATTTACTCTGCCATGTTGTTTCGTCACGGTGGATAAGGTGCTGGATATTTTTATAGGCTACCCATACAACAACGTGGAGGCTTAATGAATGGCCTAGGAAGCTGATAAGCACACACTTTAGATAGAAATATTTTTTCTTATACATTTGGAGAGGTTTTCTAATCGTCAAATATAGCTAATTTTGCCGACCGAGTAGATTCGCAGCAAGCCATTTAAAATGTTCCTAAGAAATCTTCAGCTATCGCTTTACCCTGCCATGTTGTTTCGTCACGGTGGATAAGGTGGTGGATATTTATAGGCCGCCCATAAAACTACATGGAGGCTTGATGTACGGCCCGGGAGGTCGATCGGCTCACACTATACGCCAAAATGTGTTTTCCTAACACCTTTGGTGAAGCTCTACGTCGAGAGCCATAAAAGCCTTTCCTTTTACGTATTTAGGTTATTGTGACTAAAAACCGTAGAGATCTGTGCAATGAACTCTATTTTTTTTACTTTTAGCATAGCAAAATATCCATATTTAAAAGAATATATCGCTGTTGCAATTCTTTCAATTGTAAAAGACCATGGCCGCTACAGTGGCTAAACTTATAGACTCAAAAGATTTGCCAAACTTGCTTCAAAATATGACCTAGGAAAATATCTCATAAGGTCATCTGCATATTCAGAAATTCATATTGTCAATGTCAGTGCGGATTATCGTCTAATCTTGTGATGAAAATCAGGGACATATCTCACAGCTAATAAGTAAATATTTTTTATTTGGTCTGAGGGACACATCCGAAAATTTGAATTAGTAACGAGATAACTTTCTATTATCTATTTATAATGTTTTTTATTTTCATATTAATAAATTAGTTGTGCGTAAATCTCAGCAAACTCGTAATCTGGTACACCGAAAGGGTATTTCAAACTAATTCGAGTGCCGAAACTTTACGGTCGTCTCAAATAAATTATAGACGCCTTTGTCAATACTTGGGCTCAGTACTCATACATTAGTAATCAGAGGTGGGTAAGCGAGTGAATTCAATTCTTCAGGGCACTACTTTAGAGAAGAATTTTATTTTTTACTTAGTCCCTATAGATTATCGTGCTTTAATGATTACATTTTGCTTTTTAGCCCCCCATTTAAATGATATGTACCTAGTGTTTGAAATCGTGGCTTTTGAAGAAATTAAGGGCTCCCTCCACTTGGATCCACAGCTCAGCTCCACTTGTAGATCCGCGGATACCTTTAACTAGAATGTTTTAAAAAACTCTTAGAAAGGCATAATTTCAAATCGGTTGTATGCAGAGGTTTATTTTTGATTTGTTCTACTTTAGGTGTCCCAAATTTATTAAAATCTTAATGAACCAAAATGAATAATACTTAATCAGTACAGAGAAAACAATTCCACTCCTAAACTCGTCCTTAGTATGATTTACAAGTTAAAATTATATTTCTTCTCTTGATTTCTGTAATTATGCTATCAATACGTCATCCACAAAATCAACTACCGAGTAGGTACTTACTGCACATATGTAGTATCTACCAATACCTATAATTCATCCCAATATCAACTGGCTGCCATCTAGAGTACCAAGTTTACGAGCCATTATTCTATTAGCCAAGCGGTCTTCACAGTCGGATCTCTATAAAACTTAGATATAACTAATATATTATATCTTGCGATAAAAATGCTCAACTCAGTTATTGCAGATCGACAGTTCTGAAGCAAACACGGTCAAGGAAGTTGGCCAACAGATAAAACTGTCAAAGGTCACGAAGTAAAATTGGAGCAAACTGGAAACTGTTTACACCAGGAATATTAGAAAAAGGGAGGATCGGGTATGAAACTAATACATACTATTACCCTGAAACCAAAATATTTCCTAAAATAACATTAGCTCTGCCAACAGCTAATTTACTTAAAACAAAAAAAATAAGATTCCGAATGTAGCAATTGTGATAACTGAGTATTGCGGCGTTTCGCCCCGCAAGCGGTTCGACTGAACTACGTACTACAAATGACGGGAATATTCTTAAAATGAAATTATTTCAAGAAGTATTTTCGAGTAACCTTACTTACGACTTCTTTCTAATAAATATCCATGCTAAAGAATTGGAGCAAACTAAAGACAGTTTGAACAAGTTGTCGCGGGACATATCGGGTGAAGTTAGGGCCCTATTCTGGAACTAGACGAGAATACTGTGACTATTTGTCACTGTTGGTTTATCCTCAAGGGCATGATAAAATTAATGAAGCTGTTCTCGACATTGAGACTACCTACTAAGACTTGACAAAGACAAAGTGCTAATGTGCGTACTAGCTAGCGTTGCGCAGTGTAATGTACGTTCGCCACATGTCATGATACGATACGCCTTGCGCTAAAACCTGTATCATTTCTCATTCCGAGCGTCTGCACAAACGCTCGCTATGCAACGCGTTCAAAACGTCACATTACGCATTTTTATTTGTAGTACTACAGACATCTGTCTATAGACTACACAGACAAAACCAAATCTGTAGCATAATAATGGCAATAAAAAATTGTTGGAGGAAATCACTGACTAGCCCGAACTGAGCAGATGCTGCATACAGTCGTAAAATGCTTAATGCACTCGCATCCAAACTTTAATAAGATGTGGTTCATACCACATCTAGATCGATAATGACGTTTGCCTCACCGATTAAAATTTTATAACAGCGAGTGTGCTAATAATCTAGAGCGAATGAGGATAATTCGATTCGTACGAGAATAGGGGCCTGAAGTTTGAATGAACAAAATGTGCTTGCCTCGACCTGTTTTGCATAGTGGACATGGACAAGCTGACATTACAGCATTGCTAGCAGATTGCTAGAGTTTAGTCAGAATATTAGCGAGAATGGTGTGAAAAATAAAATTTTATATTAGGAATTTAGCTCAAGTAGAGTTTAAGCTTTTTTTAAATTTTAATGGACATAAGGGTGTTGCGAGATAAACTAAATAATAAGGCAGCTAATAATAAAAAATATTTTAAAGATCCGTTAAAATAAATCAGTACGTACTGTACTGTACTGTATCAGCCTTTTAATAGTCCACTGCAGGACATAGGCCTACTCACGAAGGGTGACTGGGCCATATCCATCACGCTGGCCCAGTGCGGGTTTGTGGATTCACATACGCCATCGAATTTCTTCTAAGGACATATGCAGGTTGCCTCACGATGTTTTCCTTCACCGAAAAGCCAGTGGTGTGAAATTCCGTACATAAATTCCAAAGAAATCATTGGTACAAGACCGCGATTTGAACCCACGATCTCACGATTGTAAGTCGGGTGTCAACTACCTCTATGCCACCACGGCTTTTTATCAGTACATAAAATCAGTATATTATGACGTATAGTATCAGTATATTATGAAGTATATTGTTTCCTTAGATTATCTTACATCACTGTCGTGTAAGCAGATAATTCAAAGCAGCCTGTTAATTGAGCCCGCAATTACGTGTATCATGGTTCACCAGCCAGTTATCGAAGCATCCCAAATCTGCACACATGAGCTGCCTGAGACGAGCCTTATCTTATCTCTTTAGCATCTGACCTCAGGTCATCATCATACACCTATAGACATCTCTACAGATGGTTTACGCAGAATTCGGAGTTTTTTCAGAATCCGGGATGTCTGAACAGACCAGTGCGGAATCTGCAACCAAGATCGTAACAATGGTAAATAAGATCTGGTATAGAGGTTCATATAATCATCATCATCATCATCATCAGCTAATTTCAGCCCACTGCAGGGCATAAGCCTCCTCTCCCTCTCGGTGGCTCAGTGGTTAGTGACCCTAACTTCTGGGTCAAAGAGGCGTGGATTCGATTCCCACCCAGGGCAAATATTTAATTTATTTACAATAACATAAGTGTTTGCTCTGCGTCTGGATGTTATTTAGTTACTATATATGTAAGTATGTATTTAAAAATAAGTGTATGAAGTATATCAGTCTCTGGCAGCCATATCACAAGCTTTGCTTAGTTTGGGGTCAGAGGCCGTGTGTAAGATGTCCCCTAATATTTATTATTTTATTATTTATTTATTATATCCCTGTCTCAATCAAGCAAGTCGTATATCAATACATCAACAACAATCAACACAGGGGTTGATATATTTGACAGTTAATTAAGCGATCTGCATTTTTTCTTCGCATTTGTCGGGTTTTTCAAAACGTCTCGACTTTTAATGGGAACACTTCTGGAATATGATCTACCAAAGAAAAAAAGTCATCAAAATCGGTTCATAATTGGCGGAGTAATCGCGTAATATACAAAAAAACATTCAGTCGAATTGATAACCTCCTTTTTCGAAGTAGCTTAAAAATATAGCGATAGAGAAAAATGACTTGTAAGCGGATAATTTAAAGTCTTTGAGCAAATATCTACAGAGTCCCTAAGTGAAAATTGTATAAATAAAAATGTCCGAGCGCCGTCATACATTCTGACTTATATATTTACATTAAATAATTCACAATGATCCGTTTTCTCGAATCTCGACGTTATGTCACCTACGAGTAATTTGTGCTTGTAACCGATCACTTTGGTATCGCGCGGCGTTGTAGTCAGCTTGCAATCGTCTTACGACTAACTAAAAAGCCTGCCCACTATGTAGCTTGGGTAGGGTTTTGGCTCGGACACTTTTTTGCACGATTGTGACTCTATAGATATTTGCTCGAAGTTTAAAGTGCGATTACTCGTCTCACGGATCACCGGACCGGTTAACGGAGCACCCGAATCAGCGCACATGAGCTGCTGAGACGTGCCTTGTCCCGTCACGAGGGAATTAGCTCACTGCCTGTCGTCATCGTATTAGTCTATTAATAAACGGGATTCGGAAGAAAATACCATGTAGTTTACAAAAAGATAAATTTCTCAAAAGCTCTCTTTTAAATCATTAGGGTAGCGATTATCCCGTTTTTTGTTCTATTTGTTTGTGAGAGGTTTACAGGTAATCAATTAGCATTATTTTATGGGCATATTCTATACATAAAAATAAACATTTTTGTTCTAAGCAAACAGTTCAGTTCAGGTATTTGATACGGTCTAAACATACTCGTAATTAACTCTGCGTAAAAAGCGCGCGCATCCGCGTAACTTGGACCTCAGAGGAGATAGATACTGTGTAAATATGCAAACAAATGTGAACATTACTTTGGTATGTAAAAAACAATGATTTGTAAATATGCTGATTTCACCTCGAAAAAAAAAATGAAAATTTGTTGACAGTTGGGAAAAGTTGTAATACAAAAGTTGTTGGTTTCGATGTACAGAATATGCTCTTAGAAGGATGCAAACTAATTGCCAATATTTTTCGGTAATCAACACCAAATCAAAGTGAAATATAAATATCTACAATATCTTGAACTTGGGATGAACACAGCCATTAACGGTTTTATCACTAAAACTATTTTTATTTCTGTTGATGACCGAGTGAAGAATGAGAGAGTGAGAGAGAGAGAGAGAGAGAGAAGAAATGTTTGTTCTATTTATCAATTGATTTCTATAATATTTAGCAAGATCGATTTGAAATCTTAACTAGATTTGCAAGTATGAACCAAATCGGTTTAGATCGGTTAGAGATAAGGCTTCTGAAGATTTAGTTGAAGAGATGTGCTGCGAGGTCTACTGTTTGAAAAACTACTTGTTTATTTTTTGTTTAATGGATTTTTATTTACTCGGAAAAGCATTAACAATATTTCGTAAGTCACAAGGAAAACCTAGGCCCGTTCTATATTACCAAACATAATTTTCGTGTAATCCTAACCTAACAACCGGTAAAATATCTTTTTCATATTTCGTTGACCTCAAGGCTAAGCCAAATAATAATATTCAAGGGTACTGTTATTAATGAACAGGGATATAAATGGGCGTGAGTAGCATTATAATGACAGAGCTTTTATTTCGCAATATACCTCTGTTTATTACTACCAACAAAAACACAATATCCTTCAACAAGGACGGGTATTATATAAGTGTAGATAAGTAGGTATACCTGTGGACTCCATATCGTAACTTCCAACATAATGAACAGATTTATTGTCAAAGAGACAGAAAGAGAGGCTTGAGAGAAAGTATTTTTTCTAAACTCAAGAAATTCTGAAATCATAACCCATAGTTTTCAATTACCTAATGTAATCGTCGATTACATTTATTGAAAACTCCCAATCATAGATTTTTAAATTAGATAACTGAGAACCAAATCTTAAGAGTAAGAAGGTACTGAACTGACGGCGGTTGATTCAGACCATCATTTTGAACAACTTTTACTACGAGGCCAACCCGAAATTCGAGAAAAAACTGTTCATCAGTTGTTTCATATATTTTGTTGATCATGCGTTGCAATTTTGTGAGATTTTTTTCTTGACGGGATTAAAAAAAAATCAGGTTGTAGTCGAATTCAACACAGTAACTACTCACTCTTTACTCAGTGATACACGAGACGAGTTAGTTGTTAGTACTCAAATCTTGAAAAAGATCTCTAAATGCGGTTAAAACTATAATGGAACGTCAAAAAACACGGTACCTTCCATAATCAAAAAATAAGGTGTCTCCAAGTTGGCTCCGTAAGTAAAAGTTGTTCATTACGATAGTCTGAATAACAACCTTTTGGTTTAATACAGCCTTTGTGAACAGCCTTTTGTATATGATTACTCTTACCATCCCGAGTGATAGCACACAGAATGAAACCAATAGAGCAGCCAATCAGTCTCCCGGGGGTAAAGTCCGCAATTCTCTGTTTTGCGGTCGAACATAAGGGTAGGTACGAGTAGATTAATCAAGTAGCTCCGGCACCGAACTTTTTGTCTACTTTTATCAAGTCGATATGTGTCAGTGTCACACAAGCTACAATTTGTCCACAAAGTTTTTTGTTTGAGACTTATATTATCAAGATGTATCTCTAGACAACGGACATTATTTTAGTGTTCAAGTTCATTTATTTCTCAAATAGATAGATACAATAGTGCACTCATAAGAATGTCAAAAGATACGAACACAAAACTTTATACAAGTACCTAACAAAATTATCGTGTAGTTAATGAATTAAGAAAATCTGGATAAATCTTAATATGGCATACAAAGCAGTCGTATCATTTGGTACTCATCCTCGAATGGTGGTGACCTTGCTCATTTTGCCAGGATTTATTGATTATTATTCATATAATTTTATTATACCTCAATGGGACATCATTATTAATTCAACTTTGAAATTGTCAAAATAAAGTTGCTTTGACTAAAATAGTTAAAAGATTTTAATTTCGATTTTTCATGATTGTTCTCGTAGAAAAAGGTTATTATGATGATGGGTGCAATGATATTTTAGAACTTATCAATTCTCTAGCTAGAGCACCCAGTAGAGCAACATAGAGTTATCGAGCCCAAGCTCCCTTTCAGGTCGTGTACGAGTTCACTCCTATGATTAGGCGTCAATCGAGCGACTGCGGCGGATAGAATGAATAGCCAATAGAACGGCCAATCAGCCTCTCCAGGGACACGGCCGCTATTCTGTTTTGCGGTCGAATATTGAGTAGATTGGTATTAGTACAGTCAGCAAGAAACATTTTGTTTTCATCAAAGAATCCATCGATGTGTCGTAAATGTGCTTCCTGTAGGTATTGTATTTCAGATTAGCTTTAGCGAGCACTAGCTCTACTGAACATAAAACTATGCTGGTGCCACCGACTTTTAATATTTTTATTCCAATGTAATTTAATATTTATGCAGTTTTATTTCAATTGTAATTTTTCATGTAATGTGTTGGACTTTCACAAGTATGCACAATTGTATCTATGTTAAGAAATAAATTAAATGAAAAATGAAATGACTCCAATACTGATAAACACCTATAAATGCCTTCTCTGTCTTGGGTAAATTCGTGCCAGACTTCAATCCCAAATTGACGGAGATCTAGAATAGTATATCTACTCGTAAGAGATAATCTAATATCTAAGAGATCGAAGTTTTTAATCAATGGCTATGATGCCATGACTATATCATTTTGCTTTTTGATAAAGAACATGGAGTTAACTTTACTTCTCTAAATAAGTAGCTTACCATGTAGGTAGCTGCGTATATACCACGAGTATTAAATATACTCGTAGCGTATACGTATCGAATTTTATTCAAAAACATATTAAAAGAGATATTTTCTGCTTTATGCATGACGCTTTTTGAGATATTTGTCGCTCTAGTAACTTTTTGTTGTCGCTATACAACGGACTAATTAATTTCAACCATAAAATAATTTATCACACTATCAATATTTCCTACAGATACAAAATTAATATCAATGGAGATTAAACCCAAGGACATTGATAAACTTCTGACAACATCCAAATCGAAGGTAAACCGATACGGTGATCATTGTTGCGAACGATATTCTTTGATGTATTTTTCATTCGACAAGATTGCTACCTATTAATAATTGTAAATACCTACTTATTCCAAAAATATATATTAAAACAACATGAAATTCCTTTCCTTATGAGAATTTGTTTCACAATTTAAAAAAGAAAATATTGTGAAGAATTGTACCTACTCTTATAACGAGATGACAAAGAATTTTCATTATTTTTACAATAAGTATACAAGGTTATTTCTAATCAATTAGCGTCCTTTTAGCTTATTTTGTACATCAAAACGTTTAGTCGCAAAATGACAGAAGCTCAAAATGACAACCGGGGCGCATATTGTCCAAAGAGCAAAATGTTCAAAAATAATTACGTCCAAGGCGCACAATGACTAGAGATCAAAATGTCCAAAGCGCACAATGACTAGGAAGGAAAAATGTCTATAGCGCACAACGTCCAAAATTCCAATTAATACTACAAAATTTATAGGGTTTAATATTGTGTTATAACTGCGATGATATACAAATTATTTTGGTGAGTCAACACAGTAACGAGCATTTTAAACAAAACTACAAAAGATTTTACAAAGTTGTGTGGTAACTACAAAGTATAAATGTAGTATAAGTACCAGATTATCCTCAAATTATAATTTTTCAATAACACTACCATCAAATTAATGTGTTTTCAATAACTTGTTGTGTCATCGAAAAACAATCAAATTTCATGTCCGTTAAAACAGACCGCAAGCAAATAAATGATGCAGTAATATTTAGAAATAATATAATCGGCCAAGTGCGTTTCCGTACCATATGGAAGCCCCCCTTAATGTATTTTATTTTAATTTAATTATTTATTTTTGAAGGAAATATACAACTCAATATTCTGTGAATATTTAAAGCATCTTCCTGTGCCGTTATTAATATCGAGCAAAAAAAATCACGTGTCTTGTATGGGAGCCGCCGTAAATATATATTTTAATTTAATTATTTAGTTTTAAAGTGAATATTTGACCAAATATTTGTGAATATTTCAAGCAACTACCTGTCACCATTATTAATACCAAGCGAAAAACGGCTATAAATTCAGATTTGTTTAATGGGAGCTCCCCTTAAATATTTTTTTTCTGTTTTTAGTATTTGTTGTTATAGGAGCAACAGCAATACATCTGTGAAAATGTCAACGTTCTAGCTATAACAGTTCATGAGATACAGCTTGGTGACAGATAGACGGATGGACAGAGGAGTCTTAGTAATAGGGTCCTGTTTTACCCTTTTGGTACGGATTTAACAGAATAAATAAAATTTTGGACGTTTTGCGCTATAGACATTTTGCTTCCTAGTCATTGTGCGCTTTGGACATTTTTTCTTCCTAGTAATTGTGCGCCTTGGACGTAATGCTCTTTGAACATTTTGCTCTTTGTACAATTTGCGCCCCGGTTGTCATTTCGCGCTTTTGTCAATTTGCGACTAAACCCATCAAAAGTAACAACTTTTGTTCTGCAACTTTTGTCAAAACTCAAAAAAAAATTTTGTCCTATAAAAAATATCGTTCGCCCGTGTCAAAATGTATGGAAGTTGTTTTTTTTTGAGTTTTGAAAAATGTCGTAGAACAAAAGTTGTTAGTTTTGATGTACATAATAAGCCCCTAAAAGGATGCTAATTGATTAGAAATAACCGTGTGTAAATAAAAAAAACCGTGTGTAATAATTATAAATTGTCTAAATATCACAATTTTAATAATATGCCGTGGCCGTGAGCCGAAGCCGTGGTGGCTTAGTGGTTATGACACCCGCCTTGCAATCGTGAGGTCGTGGGTTCAAATACCGGACCCGTACCAATGAATTCCTTGGAATTTATGTACGGAATTTCTCACCACTGGCTTTTCGGTGAAGGAAAACATCGTGAGTCAATCCGCATACGACCGTAGAAAATTTCGATGGGGTATGTGAATCCACCAACCCGCACTGGGCCAGCGTGGTGGATATGGCCCAATCACCCTTCGTTGGTAGGTCTACGTCCTGCAGTGGACTATTAAAAAGGCTGGTACAGTACAATAATATATTGTAATAGAAAAATGGCAGTAATTTATCAACTAAGACTAGACCTTGAAAGGTCAAATATAACCAAAATGAATAGAATTCTTATGAAAGAAACGTGATTTGCGTTTATATTACAGTGTACATTTTTTACGAAAAACGATAATCAAGACACCGAGCATTTTCGTTACTTACAGAAAGTTTTTCGTTGATACTCGTATACCTACTTAGGTACCTAGAACGCTTTTCGTAAACGGGGCAGTAATATTGTATATTCCACGCGAAATTCTTGAAATTAAATACTATACCTACATACGAGTACTTAACTTAAGGCACATAACGCACTATTATGTACAAAATATACTTAATCTTCATAAAATAGCTAAATTCATGTTGTCTGTCTATTTCAAAACCGCCCCGCTCCGCTGAACCGGGAGACACGAGACGCCACTTTTATGTTTTCTCGTCCATTAGTTCTGAATACTTAGATGAACTAACGAACGAGGTCGGGTGCTGTCTTGTATCTACAGTCTCTATGAATCCTTCTAGAAAACCCATAACACAGATAACTATGCGTAGCTTTGTAGTACAACTTCAGCAGTACAAATGTTATATAAGCATTAATGGCGAAGTACTGCAGCTCACAGATACGTTAAAACATAAAAACTTTCTTAATATATTTATACAGACACGTAAAAGTTCCGCTAACAAATGAAGGCAACGTGAAAAATACTGGCATAAAATTAAACCATGCAAGCAATCGGAAGGTGTTTCAGTACCTATAGCTTAAATTAATAATTAGTCGGTATAGTTTAAATTAATAATTACGTTTTCGCAAAAAATCGCAACACCGACTTCCACCTTGTACTCGACTTCGAATAATTTGCACGAATCGATGTGACATACATGTAGGTACATTATTGTTGATTTATCAAAAATGGCTCAACCGATTTCGATAAAAATTAAAGAATAAATTTTAATAATAACTCGAAAGTATACTCTTTCAAGGAGATCCCACCTAGAAAAGTATACTTTCGAGGTGGACTATTTCAAATAAAAAAAAAATCAAATCGGTTTACAATTGGCTAAAATATCAATGAACATACACAATAAAATACACATACAGACGATTATAGTAAGTACCTCCTCCTTTTTGTCCTCCTTCGTTACTGTCATCTGACTTGATGAGTTATACTTTCTATTTCATTTCAAATAGTAAGTAATTCTATAAACTGTGAGTTTTTAAATAAACGGACAAGCAAAAATTGAATTCAGAACCATAAGAGCACAACTTTTAAGTAAAAGTTTTTATTTTGTAAATTTGATCGTCAAACGTTTAAACTTTGATCCCTTAACGGTTCACGCGCCAGTGCAATTTTCTTCGTCTTTCAAAACCATTTAATTTTTATTTTATAAACTTGTGCATTCCTCTGGGCAATGTCAAGAAATATGAAACAACAAAGTTTCAGGTATATTGCGGAGTAATGGGCAAGTCGGTGGTAATCGTTCTAGACGGACGCTAGGTCCAAGCTCCACTGAATTGGAGCTAAAATGTGCTGAGCTGAGCAGAGCAGTGCTAGTATAAATACGGCACTTCCGACTTTCGATAGTCATTTCTCAATGAATGACATAGATTGACAAATGACTATAAACATTCGGGAGAGCTGTCCCTTATTTTTATTTGACCATAACTCTATCCAGTTCAGTGCATAGCAACATATTATTATGACTCAACACCTTGTTTTATATCCATGGGGAAAGCTCTGATTTCCTACTATTGTCAAGTGGTACCATCATTTAACCTTAAATGCATGGTGTTGACGAAAATCTAATTATTTTGTGATTATCTGTGGGCTGAAATATGGTATTTATGTAGTCTAAAACTCTGCTCAGATCAGCATATCTTCGTACCGCTTTGCTTTGGTGGAGATTCGGCCTAAAACAAACGGAGCGGTGCTGTGGAGTTTTCACATCTATCATGCGTCCGCGGGGAACTATCGAACAATAGATCAAATACTAAAGGAAAAATAGCATCTTTTGTTTAGTTCAAATATGGTTTTAAAAGAGTGTTGTTAGTTATTGTTAACATTTAATGAATAAGATCCATAAAATATCAAAATTTACCAACTTAGCCCAGCGCATTGGCAAGTTAAAATGGCAGTGGGCAGGCCTCATAGCACGGAGAACTGACGGCCAATGGGAGTCGAAGAGTTCGACGGACGGATGACCTCATCAAGACCGCAGACTCATGCTGAATGCAAGCCACTTCCAAACGGTCTTATTAGAAATCTATTGGGGAGGTCTATGTCCAATGGACGTCCTATGGCCAATGGATGATTTATGGAATGAATGAAAAAGGACAGTACGCGGAGGCGCCTCGCTGTTGTCGTCTCTTTCCTGCTTCAGGCTCCTGACGTCTCAAAATACTCCTCCATCTGTGCCGGTTGCTCGTATCAACCAGTTGCGAAAGTTAGTTGCCTAGACGGGCAAAAGCGTATCATACGCACACTTCACCACGGTGGACTATATGGTTTTTATTTATCAGATCGGTCCAGTAAATGCCTATGTTAGTTTGTGTAGGCCAGGCTAACGATGGTGTTAAAGGTTTTAAGTCGCCTGGAGACCTCTGACATGGATAAACAGTTAAAACAACCGGGACCTACAATTTAACGTGTTATCCAAGCCACGGTAGCTCTCAGTTGTAAATGTCACACGCGGACACCCATCCGAAGACTGATCGTGCCGAACGTTGCTTACCTGTGGTGATCGCTGTCAAACACCTATAAGATAATTTAAGAGTCAAACTACGAGTAAGGAAATGAAGGAACATTGACTTGGCATTTTTTCTTTCCTAAATATTGATGCTAAGGAAGTACGTAGTGAGTACTTAAGTGATCGACTAGAACTTCGCTTGCCTTCCACGATCCACGTGGTCCAGCACTATGGCCCTATCTACATCGATATTATTGGAAATCAACGGAAAATGTCCTGTTTGTGGCGCTATTCACAGTTTTATACCTATTGTAATTGAAAGAATTTCAATTATTATTTGAATTATTGCGGAGTCCTATGTCCAATAACAGACGTCCTATAGCTGACAAAGTGATGATGATGAAATATCTAAATCGTAGAAAGTTGCGGCGTTGTATACCTATTGAGTCCGCGACGGCGGTACCAAGTATAAACTTGGAGTTTGGAACATTTCATTGGCTTGTCGGTGATTGTTGACAAACTCCGTTATAAGCAAAGTTCCGTGTTATACTCGTATTAGGGTAAAGCAACATCTTGTTTTATTGCTTCTTTCTGCTTGTTTTCTTATTTTTCTCTCTGAGCGGATTCGGTTACAAGTTTTCATGGTTTCCGGTTGTGCTCACGCGTTGTTTACTTAGAATACTACTACCTACTCGTATGTAGTGTATATGTAACTAGCCGTGGCCATCTTTGCGTCATTATGAATATTGGCCACTTAGACAAATAATTTTAATGATTCTGTAATCAAAATAATATTATTAAAGAAATTTCTGAACTTTGCATTCACACAAACAATATTTATGGTGTTGCACTGTTTATAATCTACTTCTGCAATAATTTTGACATAAAATGGCCAAAACTAGGGCAGTGACCATAACCGGTGCATGTACCTACTATACGTATTATGAAGTTAGAAGATCTTCACATGATCAGTACCTAGTCTGAAGTGTAAAGAATGTCGATAACCTCTCTGCAGAAAGCGAGTACCGGCTTCTTGAATCCAGTTGATAGAAATCAAAGGATCACACCGCCGGAGGTCAGAGCTCGAGTGAAGTCGAGTCCACTCTCCTTTTGTTGTAGCTCCGAGCAGGATGCCGACAATGAGGTCAGGGATTACTTCAGATCGGTTCTCGTATAGATTGATTTTACACTTAAAAGTGCTAAAAAGTTGAGGTGAATTTAGTTATTGCCATTGCCATTAAGTAAACATGTTTTACTAAACCATATCAATTCCATACCTCCGTATCAATTTGTTTCTGTAGAAGTATTTTATATACAGCATACTTAATGAAAATATCTTACTATAAAATATACATTACCTTCCAAAGCGACGCTATCACACCGCAGGCAGTCTATTAATAGCTACTTAATTTTCTGAATAAAACTAAAAGCAATAAACTTTAAATGAAAAGAAAAATCCCAGGTTTTGACAAGAGAATTCACAATTAGTGCGACATCGTTTTCGGCACAAATAAGAGCCTGTGTAAACGGCCGACTAAACTTCGGGAGATGACGGGGCACCGCCTTTTTGTCATTAATGCAAAACATACGTGAGCTTCTGCTTCCTATAGGTGTATGTTCTTCAAATCCAAAGAAAATAAGTGCTATATCTGAGACTGCACGAATATCTATTTAATATCAGCCAGTCTATCCCGTACGTTTATACAGCCTTGGCCAAAAGTATTAGGCACCTTTAAAAAATCAAAATGCATGTTTCCTACTTAACCAATAACTGAGTGCTTATCTTAAATGACTTACCGGGGTCATAAATAACTTCTTAGAATATCAAGCGGCTCTTTGTTAAGAACATAAAACACCTGGTGACTAAAAACAAAGGATTCGGTTTTCTTTCGGTCTTATCAGTCAATTTTTGGTCACTTCTGTTCTGGACTCTAACAAGTAAACAAGCTTTAATTTCTGCTGGCGCTAATTTTGTTAAAAATGCCAAAAAGGAGTGAAATTAGTTTAGAAGATAGAGTGAAAATACAGGGTGCCTAATACTTTTGGCCAAGGCTGTATATATCGATAGAGAGGATCTCGTTAATCCGGTGCCCGAGTAGTTATCATATGCGCCTCAAAAATGTGTGTGCAGTACTCAGTTTTGTGTGAGCACTTGTGAACAGTCATGTAACTTGTTGGTCAGTAATTATTGGCATCCACGTGTACCTATGATTTAAAAGTAAGATGATTTATTGGTCGCATGTGCGTCAAAACTAACAAGAATTAAAAAATAAACTCCCAACGCAATAAGATTGCTACGGCAGCTCACAAAGGAGCTGATAACTTTGAAACAACTGAATCGATTTTGATGAAACATAGCCAAGAACACTCGACGAATTTACCTTTGAAAAAAAACAAGAAAAACAAAATGGTTCAACTGTTTAGGAGCTACGATGTCACAGACTCACATTCACACATATAGACACTTCAAACTTATACATTAAAAAAGGTAAAAGTTTTCCGTTTGGCCTGCACAATAGCCCATGTTTCTGCTCGTGTTGTCTTAGTAATTGCTCAAAATGATAATAGCCCGCAGTTTGGCCTGCGTTGTGTTGATACTTAGGTACTTAAAATGATAATAAACTACAATTTGGCCCGCGTTGTTTTAGTATGTACTTACTTACTTACTTACTTAAAGTAATAGCCCGCGGTTCGACCCTCGTTATCTTGGCACTTGCTTATAATAATATCTAATAGTTCGCGGTCTGGTCCGCGTTGTTTTAATACTTCCTTAAAATTATAATAGCCTGCCGTTAGCCTGTAGCTGGTACAGGGAATAAAAGTTACATGCAAACGAAAAGAGCCCGTTTTACCCCGTAAGAGGTCGATTATTCAAAATTTTCGTCCTTAGTGCTTCATTATGTCGTACGATGTACGTATATTCCAAATTTCAAGTTTATATCTTCAGCGGTTTGAGCTGTAGCCTAAACTGATTAATTTTGACTATCCTTAAGGAACTCTATAGATTAGTTTTTGTATTGAAACATGATATGTGCTTCCTTCATACCAGATTTCAACCATAACCGTTCAGCTGGTTGGATGTAATTGACGCTTTTTTCACCAACTTTGGGACCTTATTTGACCCCTCAGATAAGCAAAAATTGGAAAAACAGGAATAAATGTATATTTTATTTTGTTTGTAAAGCATGCATACAAAGTTTCAAGTCATACAAGGTATTACACTGTTACAGGGAATAAACATTTGCTTACAAACGAAAGGGCTCGTTTTACCCCTTTAGAGATGGATTTTTCAAAATTTTCTGCCTTAGTGCTCCATTACGTTGTACAACATACCTATATTCCAAATTTCAAGTTTATATCTTAAGCGGTTGGGACTGTAGGCTATCTGTCAGTCAGTCACTCAGGGAAGCCTTTTATGTAACAGATTACAAAAGATTCTATTTCGAGCATTTGACAATAGCTTAAAACCTGGCCCCAAATGGTGGCACAGTCATTCATACAATCCTCATTGAAGTGTCACAGTGGGTGACGGTGTTTGTAGCCGCGATTGTGGGCCGTGTGCGGTGATCCTTAGCTTTTCCACTCAAGAGCGTAAACAGAGATAAATGCCCGGCTACTTCATTATAACTAGACTGTTTACAGTGAGCACTGAGATGATGGAAAACTCTGGGAAAAGAGAGAAGTGATTAGAATAACAAACGTTTTTGTTACTTGATGGAATAAAGTCACGCTGTTTTGGATTGAGTGCTCACTTTGCCGTGATTTGGAAGCTTTCGTCAAGTACCTACTTGAGGTTACGTCCAGGATGTACTATATAGACTAGTAAAGTAGAGAATTTCATAGTATTATACAATGGTATTATAGTACCTGATGTAGGACGCGATGATGACAGACTAGATGGCATCCAGCTTGCATCATCAGCGTGGATGCAAGCCACTTCCAACCGGTATAGTGTCACCATAATCGTTGTCAGCTTGTGTCTGCCCACCGCATAAAACTCCTCTGTTATTTGCCAAGATCAAACAGGCATTAATTAAAAAAATGCATGACGCATTAAAAAAAAGTATTTATTTCGGTTCACAAGTTTATAGATAATTACAGTACTTTAGGGATTCCTTTTAAACAAAAATATGCCTGAATCAAATCAAGACTATAGATTAGATTGTGTAAGTCTTGTATTTAGTGGTAGTTAATAAAGGCACTTGCCCTAGTATAGAGACTATAACAATGACTTACCATATGATATTTCAATAACTGCAATCATTGAACGAGTAAACTTTTCTGCTACAGAAATGCTTATGTACGGTGAAAAATTATTCGCAAGACTGCAGTTTAAAGTAATTTAGATTATTTACATAAAATATTTGCATATAAAGTGTTTTTAAATTCCACAAAAATATGATGTTTGTCATAAAAAATCATATTATTGTGGAATTTTTGATGATGCACAGAATTAAATAGATGCCCTTATTGTTCCTTTAAAGCGACAAAGCACGTTTCACATTGTTCCGAGACTTGATTAACGTTACACATTACAGCTTAGACATTTCTTGAGCTAACAGTACCTATTTCTCACAACCTTATTTCAGAAACATTGCCGAAATGTAAAAGTTTTTATTGCTCTGAAAATTGTAACAATGAAGAAGTTGGCGAGAGGCAATCAAAATAAATGTGTCTCCGAGTTTGCAACAATTAACTACTTATGGGCTTTCAAATAGTTACCAAGTGGCACAAACTCGTAAGTTGTTAATTCGAAAACCTAATAGTTTTGGGGAGTAGGGGTGTACACGCAGGGGTGTATGTCAACTTTTGCTAAGAATGATGGAAAAATCTCGGAAATAACTGTTGTTTCACACAAAAAGTCCATCGACTCCTGACGTAATGTATGGAACTATGGAATAGCTAAACTGTTTTTTTATTACGATTTCAGGAACTCAGAATAGTACCATAGTAAAAGTTGTACGTAAATGATAAGTTTATATCTCTGAAAGTCGTTGCCCTTTTCGAAACAACATATTCTAAACAATAAAGTTGTCAACTAATGCATTTGAAGATAAGAATATTGGCACCGTAATTGATGTAACATATGTTAATATTTTTTTTGAAATTACGATTACATGACAATTTCTTTACATGTAAAAGTAGTACATCGAGTTTTTGGTGGCTCTAGCTACCTTGCTATCTTTGCCATACCTATGACATCAAATAAAATACTGTACTGTACTGTACCAGCCTTATTTAATAGTTCACTGTATGACGTAGTCCTACCTACGAGGAGTGATGAACAAATTAACAAAATAAATATTTAATAGTACTGTGTACTCACCTATCTATTTATTATTAGGTATGCAGTTAAACAGGATTAAATCCAACTGCAATGCGACTAGTAATTGAGAATTCATATTCATATTATTATATTGGTATCAAAGTACAAGATGCAAGTCAATTACAATGTTTGTTATAATATTATTCGTTAAAATTTCAACTTATAGAAAAGCACAATTATCTTAAGATTATAATTACTTAAAATTAAAAGAAAATAACAAAGTCAAATAAGTTATCAAATATTAAATTGTATAAACAACATAATAATCATTCAACATAAATCTGAACAATGCTTTAATACCAAAACTTACACTTAAGTCGAAAATTGCATAGTTTAATTAATTAACAAATAAGTATGTATTTGTAACAATATAATAAAATCATCCAATATAATAGAAAAAAGTCTAAATTCCACTAGACCGTCGCATTCAAAGCAATTTTATTGGAAATATATACATACCAAGCATTACTACTACATTACTAGTATGTAGAGTAGTGGACGCCCTATCGTATGGCTGGACGATATTTATGACGTTATAATACATAGACTAAACAATAAACATGGTGTAACTAAGACATTTTCACTGAAAAAGTTTAACGGCGAAATATATTCCGTACCGGCAGCGTATGAACATTAACCCAAAAGGTGGAAAATTACCAAAAATTAAATTAGTTTTTGATCGTGGCTTCACCCGCGTGATATTTTGATTGTTGTGCTACCCCATAGGGATCTCTCGAGATTAAAAGGAGCATATGTCACTTACCGTATTTTTAGCTATGTCCGAGTCAATCAAGTCAATTCGTTGCTGCGCGAAAGAGGAACAAACCAAAAAATACCCTTTCGGATTTATAACATTAATTAATAAGGAAGTAAGGATAAGGATTATAATAATAGTAAGGATTTAAAAAATATCTTTCGCAAAAATGGCAAAACCGACTTCCATCGTGTACAAAATTCAAATAGTTTTCTCGAATTAATGTATACAATTTTCACATTATTTTTGATTTTTCGCATTATTTCGATAGGGCCTCGGGAGTCTTTTGAACTAAAAATATTTTTATGATTCGGTTCACAATTGGCGAAAATATCATTGAACATACACTAAAAAATACATACAGTCGAACATAGAACCAAGAAGATTAAAAAACAGATTGCGCTGGGTGCCACCCGCTGCTAACAATATTTATCCTAATAAGATAAACCTAGAATGATGATGATGATGCCGAGATATTATCTTGTTGTTTGGGCCGTGCGGCCCATGTAAAAGGCCCCTGTACCACGTAAGTCTGTACGGTGTCGTCGTGTACGTCCGTCGTGTACGTGTACGTCCCTCAGTCTGGTGAGTACCAGCCGAAATAGCACGTCATAATAATATGACAAACTGCGACAATTTGTCCTGCTATCTGTACTGCGAGATTTTTACTACTACTGCGAAACGCGCGCTTTTGTGTCTGTATAAAGCCCCGACTCTACCAAGGCAGAGCTGAGAGGAGCGTTATAATCTATGAGTTAACTGTATAAATTCTATATCTAGGTACTTATTTAAAAACCAAAATCAGTCGCAACCGAAATTTAAATAATAAATAAATATATCTTTATTGTACACAGAAACACAGTACAGAAACTACACAATATACAATATGCTGTACAATGGCGGCCTTATCGCCTTTGGCGATTTCTACCAGGCAACCTTTGGATGGACTGGATTGTTCTAAAAATAGGAGTATGGTCGGGTGGTGTGATTTTTAAATATGGGAAGGGATTTAGCCTGTCTAATAGCAACAGGCAGTTCGTTCCACAGCAGGACAGCTCGTAAAGTAAAGGATTTAGTAAAGGAAAGGTTGGAGTGGGTAGAGGCTTTGAATTCTAGTTTCAAGGCACGAGAGGACCTTAAAGAATTTGAGTGACCTTGAATAAATTCAAAGCGCTCTTTCAAATACAAAGGAGTTGAAGGAACAAATAGGATTTTATAAAGGAGGAATAGGATATGACTATTACGGCGAAGGCGGATAGGTAACCATTTGAGCTTTTGGCGAAATTCTGAGATGTGGGCATATTTGCGAAGGCCAAATATGAACCGAATACAAAAATGTTGTAAACGTTCAAGCTTGTCGAGTTGCTCTTCGGTTAAATCAAGATAGCAGACGTCAGCGTAATCCAATATTGGGAAAAGGAGTGATTTCACTAGCGCAGTTTTGGTAGTAATCGGAAGGAAATTTCGCAAACGTCTAAGGGACGCTGCAGAACCGAACATTTTTCGACTGACTTCAGCCAGTTGAGGATGCCAAGAAAACTGTCTGTCAAAGAGTACACCTAAGTTTTTTACAGTTTCGCTTATTGGTATAGGAATTCCATCGAATATTACCTGAGGGAGATGGAACCAGTCAATCTTCGATATCATCCGGGAACTCCCGATGATAATCGTTTGAGTTTTTGCCGGGTTAACCGTGAGGCCGTATGACTTGCTTCTATCCCGTATGCGTGCGAGATCACTATTAGTCATTTCAATCGCCTGATGTAGCTGCCCCAAAGGAGCCTGAACATAAATTTGCAAGTCATCTGCATAGAGGTGATAGGACGAAGAAAGTTGTTTCGAGATAGAATTTATGAAAATAGCAAAAAGAAGTGGAGATAAAACGCCGCCCTGCGGTACACCAGCAGAGATATGACACCAAGAAGAATAGGAGTCATACGTACATACTATACGTATGCGCTGCCGGCGTCCAAACAGGTAACAACGGAACCAATCAATTGCCGTTGGAGATACGTTAAGAGAGCGAAAGATTTCCAGCAAAATGTCAAAATCTACGTTATTGAAAGCGTTACTAAAATCGAGTAGCGATAGCACCGTCAAGTAACAATGACCTATACCATCCCTTATGTCATCCGTAATTTTTGTAAGAGCTGTAACAGTACTATGTCCAGCACGGAAACCGGATTGGAACAGGTTAAGGAGATTGTTTTTAATAAGAAAGGATGACAGTTGTTGGTGGACAAGCCGTTCCAACACTTTGGACAAAAAGGGTAGGATGGATATTGGACGGAAATCTGAGAAAGACTCAGGATTTAACTTTTTAGGAAGTGGAGTGATTTGAGCTTCTTTCCACATAGCTCGAAAGGTGCTCGAGGATATGGAAAAATTAAGGAGGTGCTGGATGACTGAAATAACCTCGGATAATCAAGAATGGGTATGATCATTCTCCGACTTATGCAATCATTACTGACAGCATTAGAGGAAATTGACTGTATGCTCTTCTTAACGTCACAAGCGGAAAATTGATCAAGCGCGAAGGATTCATGATCGGGTGGTTGGTGAGATGAAAGATTTTTAGCGTGGCAGCTTTTGCTGGTCTTTCAAAATTAGAAGAGGCCGAGAAATGCTGATTCAACAAGTTAATGTCTAATTTTTTAGGAATATTGTCTTCACGCGATTTACAACTCCCAGAGATCTAAGAAACTTCCAGACTTTTACTGGGTCTCCGTTTTCCACAGAACTATGAATATGTCGGCGTTGTGCGTCCCTACACCTACAATTTAGCTCTGTTTTGTTTTTCCATAAGCTTAGATGTTATTTGTGTCGGTTTCGTCCCGCTGTACTCTATATTCAAGTCGTTTTGATGAAGTCTACGCCTAAGTTGTTGTTAAAAACTCTCGGTGAAATTTAGGGGCTCTATTTTTTAACCCATAGCCCATAAGACTTATACGAGATCGAGTAAGAGCAGGAACAAACATTGAAAATGTTATACGAATGGGATAATATGGGATGCGTTTATGAAAGTCATTTACTGACGTTTCAAACAACAGCTCATGATGCTCTGTTCCACTTCCATCTTCTCTATTTCGCTCTACTTTGGTGGAGTCTGAGCCTAATAAGGAAAATGTGCGCTTACGTGAACAAATTATTATTATTTTGTGACATTCGTCTGGAGAACGCTCATGTTCTCCCATCGTGCTATTTTTGTACAATATTCGGAATATTTATGTGTATTCAGAGAACTTTTGCAATCTTATAGATACGTGATTTACATCATAAGCCAAGATGGAAATTTTATTAACATATCGGAAAATAATTCACTCGATATACTTTGATAAAATAGAGATAGATAGCTTTATCATTTTATTCGTCACGGGAATTTAAGAAATTGCTGAAGTATAATATATTTTATAAATAGTATTTACTTGAACATAGTAAAGTGTATAGTGACTACAGTAAAATTATATGAAATCAATGGCTTTTTCATCGATTTTAGTATCATAAATTCTTGAAAACAAAACTTTTAGGTGCGTCCGTGTTTTCATAAAGAATCACACGGAGAATTGAAAAACTTGTATTACGATGTACGATATAAAAATTAACCGTACGAATAACTAATAATTTTAAACTAATCTAGTAAAAAAAATACAAACAGCCCAAATCTATCGAAAATAGCAAATCTTTCGTCGGAATGAAATAGACTATAGGTTTACATTAGAGTGGTTTGTAGCAGAATTGTTATTATTGGCAGGAGCCACTTGGAATCCATCGGCGGACAAACGTAGCAGCGCTACGAAGAAACCCAGACAAAGAAATGATCTTACTGCCGATACCGCCCGATAACTCTTAAAATATTAGATTAATCAATAAAACGCATTTATCCATTTATAAAGATCAGTTTATATCAGTTTTTGGTGTTTTTTGTTTTTTTTTTCGGCCGCGATAGACAAACTTGTTCATTAAATGGGCCACAAATCGTAAACGGTAAGTTTAACTAAAAAGTTTACTGGAAACAAAAGACGTGAAATTTTATTTTATACAATAGTTTCCGTGACTTTTGGCTTAAAGTGCATAGTTTCTGAGATATCGGTCAAAAACTTTTTTTTATTTGAAGTTCCACATTGATTTGTTAGCATTTTGTGATTTTAAGCTCAATAAGTGATCTTAAAATAAAAAATAATTATTAGATCGGATATTTAGTGCAAAGTTGACCAAAAAGAACGTCTATTTTACAAGCTTTTATTTAACTTGCAATATATGTACCTATGTATGTATGTAAGTTCAGGTGGAATCTTGCAAGTTAAATTTGACCAACTTCCCGGTTTCCGATTGAGCTGAAATTTTGCACACAATATGTGTATATTGCGTGACAATGCAATAATGATGGTACCATAGAGCTGATCTGATGATGGAGTTGGAAGGTGGTTATTGGAACTCCTGTACTAAACAAGATCGACCCGTGGTGTTTGGGTTCGTTTTACTTGTCTTGGCACTCTGCTGCTACACGATTTCCAGGATCTTAAAAGCTTGTATACCCTAGATAACTAACCTTCGGACGTAACCTGTTTAAGCTAACCATCCGTCGAAACGACGGGTAAAAGTAAAGCATATTTTTTTCAGAATCTGTGATGTTTATACAATTATTATTTTAAGTTATTGTTAGTTGAAAAGGTTTTAAACAAAGTACTATTCATAAAATTGGATTTTATTTATTTATTTCAAAACAACAGGAACTTTCCTGAGATCTCTCAAAAAATCACAATTTTTCTTATAATAAACTGTAAAATGCAAAATCATCCATAAAAATAGACATATATTCATTTTTTTGATATTACATGGCACATAAGACTTTTATTTCATAAACAGCCTATTGTTTTTCCGTAATGTGGCACAAAAAATCTACTTTATGTTCATCGCAAATTGCTACCTTACTTCTGGCGCAAACACTTCTTGTCATTCGTTTTTTTCTGTAATGACACTTCCAGCAAGTTTTTCTTTTACGATTTTCTCTTCTTGAAGAAGTTGACGAATCTTCTTCATTTTCTAAGTCCTAAAGAGGAGCATGACGTGTCACCTGCTGAGTCTGCTTAGTAGGCGAGTGCGCTGAAATAATGGTCCTGATTTTATCTTTCACGTGAGTAGGCATCGATATTTTTTGCAATGTCTTCTTTAGCCAGGGTTCTACAAGTTGAAAGTGTAGTTTCTTCATGAAGTCTTTGCGTGGAACTACTTTTTGTCCAGCCGTCAATAAAGAAGTGCGTCTCTTTGTAGTAGCCCAAGCATGACGATTTTTACCTCGTACGCTCCTTTGAGGCAGTTGAATAATACTGCTTTGTGATGTTTCTGGAGGAGAAGTCTCGGAGTCTCTTGAAACTGCAACTTCCACAGTCAAAAACAATATGTCAGGTAAACGAAATTGTCTTTGGAATCAGATGGTTTATAATTTTCATCATCTTCCGCCACAAAGCCCTCCGTCTCGCTGGCAGAAGCCTCATTATCAAGGTTTTCAGAGTTAAGCTCGTGTAGTGCATTCAATATACTTAGCATCATCATAATTATAACGCAGACATTATAAATACCTAAAAGAAACCGAAAAAATGGTAAAAATATACACGTTTACTCAAACAAAAAAATGACAGTAAAGCTAACCATCCGTTGAAACGACGGGCAAATCTCAAGTATCTCAAAAACCACAACACCTACCTGGAAGATGTGTCTACAGCTGGCACGACCTCGCCGGGGACTGAGTTGGCTAGCAGAGACAAAACACTCACCCGCATCGTTAAAAAGGGACAGCGATTTTACTACGCCGTGCCCGTCGATTCGACGGAGGTTAGCTATATAGGGTTAAAAAAAATATTTTTTTATTATAATTGACAATAGTAATAGCCTCTCTTCTGTGAGTAATAGCACTGATATATTGTTATTGAAAGTTGTTTTTGTTACTTTTGTTTAAACAAACGAGATCGTAATTAACGTATCTACTTGACATAAAACATTAATTGATCTACTTTGTCAATTTCACTCCGTAGAAACAATTCTTTAATTTAACAAAACAATAATATTATACATTCAAATTGTAGCTTTATATTACACCAGCAGCTTCGTATTTGTGCCATTAGTAAAAATATCAAATATCTCCAAAACACAGTATAATTAAAATATTATTTTCACAATGAATTATAAATAGCTACATCGACGTTTATACAGCTTCAGTAAAATAAAGTCTTCATAAATATTTTACACTAGCTTAAAACCTGCGGCTTCGCCCGCGTTGTCTTAGTACATAGGTACTTACTTAAAATGAAAAGAGCCCGCGGTTTGATCTACGTTGTCTTTGTACATGCTTACGAGTATAATAATATCTAATAGTCCGCGATTTGGCCCGCGTTGTCTTAATACTTGCTTAAAATTACTTGCAAGGATAATGCCCACGGTTTGGTCAAAATTGTAACAGTATTTGCCTATAATGATAATAGGTCACGGTTTGGCCTGCGTATTGTTAGTACTTGCTTAAGATGGTTATTTATAGCACGCAGCATGGACTGCGATGTCTTAATACTTGCTTAAAATTATAAAAGCTTGCCGTTTGGCCTGCATTGTCGTATTACTTACAATGATAATAGCCCATGGTCTGGCCCGTATTGTCTTAGTACTTGTTCAAAATGATAATAGCCCGCGGTTTAGCTCGCGTTGTGTTAATAATTAGGTACTTACAATGATAATAACCCACAGTTTGGCCCACGTTGTTTTAATACTTACTTAATTAAAATAACAGCCCGCGGTTCAACAACGCGGGTTGAACCGCGTTCTTGGCATTTGCTTATAATAATATCTAATAGTTCGCGGTCTGGCCCGTGTTGTCTTAATAAATCCTTAAAACTATAATAGCATGCCGTTAGCCTGCGTTTTTTTCTTACTTGTAATGTTAATAGCCCACGGTCTGGCCCGCGTTATTTTCGTAACTGCTTAAAATGATAAAAACCCACAGTTTGGCCCGCGTTTTCTTGGCACTTACTTAAAATAATAGTAGCTCGTGGTTAAGCCCGCATTAGGCTCGATTATGAAGGCACCATCGTAATTATAATAGCTAATTATCATAATTATATCTGTTTCATTTTCACTTTAAGCATTCGATAGAGAGAACACTTTTTATGTTGTTATTATATCATAGTAAATATAATAACAACATAAAAAAACGTCTTCATAACTGAGCCTATTATTGTATTACTTGCAAAATAATGGCTACGGTTTAGCCTGAATTGTCTCAGTATTTGGTTATTTAATTTACTTGTATCTAAAGCTTATTACAGAGTACATACGTGAATTTTTGGATGATAAATTGCCGAATTTCTGAAAATAACTCAATAATAAATAAATATATAAAATAAATATTGGAGGACATCTCACACACGGTCTCTGATCCCAAACTAAGCAAAGTTTGTGATTTGGCTGGCAGAGACTGATATACTACATATACATGTGTTGCAATGTATGTACTGTATTGTATACACCACCGACCATACTCCTATTTTTAGAATAATTCCAGTCCATCCAAAGGTTGCCTGGTAGAAATTGCCAAAGGCGATAAGGCCGCCATTGTACAGCATATTGTATAGTTTCTGTGTACAATAAAGATATATTTGTTTATTTATTTATACATGTAGGTTGACTGGCAGATAATGCTGTTTAGCGTTAAGTCCTCCTTTTGTACAAATAGTGTGCAATAAAGTGTAAAATAAATAAATAAAAATACATTAATAACACTCAGACACAGAGCAAACACATATGAACATCACATAAATATTTGCCCTGGGAATCAAACCCACGCCTCTTTGACCCAGGAGTCAGGGTCAACCACTGAGCCACCGAGGGAACCAATAATAATAATTGTATGAGTAACTATGTAAGAAATTTCACTTTTCTTTGCTGGAAAACATTGAGGCAACCTGTACGTACGTAGAAAAAATCAATGTCGTATGTGAATTCAGCAACCCATGCTTGGCCGGCGTGATGGATATGGCCCAATTACCCTTCGCGGATAGGCCTATTTTTAGTCATCCATCAGCCGCAGGACGTCCACTGCTGGACATAGGCCTTCCCTATGGATCTCCAATAAGACCGGTTGGAAGCGGCTTGTATCCAGCGCGATCCTGCGGTCTTAATGAGGTCATCCGTCCACCTTGTGGGTGGACGTCCTACGCTGCGCTTGCCGGTACATGGTCTCCACTCGAGAACTTTTCGACCCCAACGGTCATCAGCCCTCCGCGCTATGTGCCCTGCCCATTGCCATTTCAACTTGCCAATCCGTTGGGCTATGCCGGTAACTTTGGTTCTTCTACGGATCTCCTCATTAATGATTCGATCTCGCAGAGAGACTCCAAGCATAGCCCTCTCCATAGCTCGTTGGGCTACTTGGAGCTTACTAATAAGGCCCATAGTGAGAGACCACGTTTCTGTGCCATAAGTCTTCACTGGCAACACACACTGGTCGAAAACTTTCGACTTGAGGCACTGAGGACACTACGTACTTTTCCGAACGCTGCCCAGCCGAGTTGAATTCGTCGATTGGCCTCTTTGTTGAAGTCGGACCTACCTAACTGGACTACTTGTCCTAGGTAGACGTACGAGTCAACGACTTCAAGAACCGAGTTTCCAACAGAAATCGGGGTAAGTAAAACATGGGAATTACACATGACTTTCGTCTTGTCCATGTTCATCTTAAGACCTACCTGTTTCTATTATCCGTAGTGCTATCCGTAGTACCTATTTTCAGTAGTGCACTATTAATTAAGGCCGGTACAGGTATTTGACATGTTTCATTAAGTCATTAGAAATGTAATTTTCCAGGCAAATGAAAAAATGGCACACAAGTCGTAATTCTAGTCAGGCATATTCTAGGATGCTATTATACTCATAATTTGATTAACTTTTACAATGGTACCAACCCCAAAATCACGTGAATAAAATCAGCTGTTCAACACAAAAAGTTCATCGACCCGCTACAAAATGTATGGAAAATGTAGGTAATTTTCGCTTGTCAGGGTTGATCCCATAGTAAAATACCTATATTGATCCATATGTGCGCTAAGCTTAAGACTATTGGCTCACAAAATAAAAAAAAATCGTAAACTTTTGGGGACCCATTTTGCCCCATTTAAAGATAAACTATCATTATCATAATCCTAGATACTACATTAATTAAAAAAGCGCATTGAAGTTTTGGGACGTATCTGACCCCTAAGGATTTTTTAAGGAAAATTTAGAAAACAGGTACAGCCATATTTTTTATTTAGTCTCAAAAGCATCTATACAAAGTTTCATATCAATCGGTACAGGGAATAAGAAGTTACATGCAAACAAAAAGGGCCCGTTTTACCCCGTAAGTTAGAGTTGGGTACGTTTTTCATCCTTAGTGCTTCATTATGTACATCGATGTACGTATATTCCAAATTTCAAGCTCGTATCTACAGCGGTTTGGGCTGTAGCCTAAACTTATTAATTTTGCGTATCCCTAAGGAACCTTATAGATTTTCCTGGATTTTATTAGTTTCTGTATTAAAACATGCTGAGTGCTTCCTTCATACCAATTTTCAACCATAACTGTTCAGCTAGTTCGATGTAATTGACGCTTTTTTCACCAACTTTGGGACCTTATTTGACCCCTTAGATGAAGAAAATTCGGAAAAACAGGAAAAAACGTGACTTTTATTTTGTTTGGAAAGCATGTATACAAAGTTTCAAGTCAATCGGTACAGGGAATAAAAAGTTACATACAAACGAAAAGGGCCCATTTTACCCCTTAGAGGTCGAAAGTTCAAAATTTTCGTACTTAGTGCTCTATTACGTCGTTCAATGTACCTATATCCCAAATTTCAAGCTCATATCTTCAGCGGTTTGGGCTGTAGCCTAAACTTATAAATTTTGCGTATCCCTAAGGAACCTTATAGATTTTCCTGGATTTTATTAGTTACTCTATTAAAACATGCTGAGTGCTTCTTTCATACCAATTTTCAACCATAACCGTTCAGCTGGTTCGATGTAATTGACGCTTTTTTCACCAACTTTGGGACCTTATTTGACCCCTTAGATGAGGAAAATTCGGAGAAGCAGGAAAAAACGTGACTTTTATTTTGTTTGGAAAGCATGTATACAAAGTTTCAAGTAAATCGGTACAGGGAATAAAAAGTTACATACAAACGAAAAGGGCCCATTTTACCCCCTTAGAGGTCGAAAGTTCAAAATTTTCGTCCTTTGTGCTTCATTACGTCGTTCAATGTACCTATATCCCAAATTTCAAGCTCATATCTTCAGCGGTTTGGGCTGTAGCCTACACTTATTAATTTTGCGTATCCCTAAGGAACCTTATAGATTTTCCTGGATTTTATTAGTTTCTGTATTAAAACATGCTGAGTGCTTCCTTCATACCAATTTTCAACCATAACTGTTCAGCTAGTTCGATGTAATTGACGCTTTTTTCACCAACTTTGGGACCTTATTTGACCCCTTAGATGAAGAAAATTCGGAAAAACAGGAAAAAACGTGACTTTTATTTTGTTTGGAAAGCATGTATACAAAGTTTCAAGTCAATCGGTACAGGGAATAAAAAGTTACATACAAACGAAAAGGGCCCATTTTACCCCTTAGAGGTCGAAAGTTCAAAATTTTCGTCCTTAGTGCTCTATTACGTCGTTCAATGTACCTATATCCCAAATTTCAAGCTCATATCTTCAGCGGTTTGGGCTGTAGCCTAAACTTATAAATTTTGCGTATCCCTAAGGAACCTTATAGATTTTCCTGGATTTTATTAGTTACTCTATTAAAACATGCTGAGTGCTTCTTTCATACCAATTTTCAACCATAACCGTTCAGCTGGTTCGATGTAATTGACGCTTTTTTCACCAACTTTGGGACCTTATTTGACCCCTTAGATGAGGAAAATTCGGAGAAGCAGGAAAAAACGTGACTTTTATTTTGTTTGGAAAGCATGTATACAAAGTTTCAAGTAAATCGGTACAGGGAATAAAAAGTTACATACAAACGAAAAGGGCCCATTTTACCCCCTTAGAGGTCGAAAGTTCAAAATTTTTGTCCTTTGTGCTTCATTACGTCGTTCAATGTACCTATATCCCAAATTTCAAGCTCATATCTTCAGCGGTTTGGGCTGTAGCCTACACTTATTAATTTTGCGTATTCCTAAGGAACCTTATAGATTTTCCTGGATTTTATTAGTTTCTGTATTAAAACATGCTGAGTGCTTCCTTCATACCAATTTTCAATCATAACCGTTCAGCTGGTTCGATGTAATTGACGCTTTTTTCACCAACTTTGGGACCTTATTTGACCCCTTAGATGAGGAAAATTCGGAAAAACAGGAAAAAACGTAACTTTTATTTTGTTTGAAAAGCATGTATACAAAGTTTTAAGTCAATCGGTACAGGGAATAAAAAGTTACATACAAACGAAAAGGGCCCATTTTACCCCCTTAGAGGTCGAAAGTTCAAAATTTTCGTCCTTAGTGCTCCATTACGTCGTTCAATGTGCCTATATTCCAAATTTCAAGCTCATATCTTAAGCGGTTTGGGCTGTAGGCTGTCTGTCAGTCAGTCACTCAGGGAAGCCTTTTATATAATAGATTTTGAAAACAAGTCGTGATGGAAAAACAAGTCGTTTATTGAAACTGTGCTCCTCGAGAACAAAATTAATTGGATAGGCTTCACAAACTCGCCAACAACTTGACTTTTTACTCATTACAAGGTTAAAATATAAAAACCTTTTGAAAATAAAACATTGGGAATGAGTATTTACGCCACAGTTCAATTTGTTCTATTCTGAGCTATCAATTTTAGATATATAGTAGGCTCGCCCAATAATTATGACGGCGCAATCGTAAATTTAATTGCAACGAAAAAAGTTATCTCTCTATCGAATGCCCAAAATGAAAAAGAAACAGAAATAGGCTAATTAACCATTATGATTACGATGGTGCATTCATAATTAGGCCTAAAATATGATTAGGTTCAAAGTTAAAATCGAATGATAAAGAATCCTTACCGAATAATCATACTTATATTATAAATCCGAAAAGTTTGTTGTTTTATTCCTCTTTCACGCAGTAACGGATTGACTTGATTTTTGGCATGGATATAGTCCAAAGGCTACTTATTATCCCGAAAAAATAAAAGGTTAAATACTAAGGTTATAACAAATAGCACAAAAATAAAAAAAACACCGCGCGGGCGGAGCCGCGCGCATAAACTAGTATTATTATAAATCCGATAGTATTTTTGTTGGTTTATTGGTTTGTTTCTCCTACACGCATCAACGGAGCAACGATATCACTTTATGCATGGACATAGTTTGAAAAACGGAAAGTGACATAGGCTACTTATTATCCCAGGGAAATAAAATGTCCCTATGGGATAGCACAAAAAATGAAATACCACGCGTAGCCGCGGGTAAAAGCTAGTTTCCAATGAATCACTGCCTATTTAAACAATCATCGTCTACAAATATATTAGGTATTATTAAATCACTAGTTTCTTTCAGGAAAAACCCGCAGCCTTCACGTTTTTTAAGAAAAGCTAGTGAGTCATGTTCTGATTTTATAGGCAGGCGAATAGGATTTCCCACATTCTTAAATACTCGTACGTCAGCATGAGTGGGAAATATTATGAATACCACTTATAATTTTATTTTACTCAAGGGTTTTTGTAGACGACTGACATATTCTGGGATATATTTGTATTCATCGTAAAGACCAACGTATATTATGAGACTAACTATAATATCGCAAAAACTACAGACTGTGAGGAGACTTGAGATAAAATTGATAACAAAAATGCCGTAAAAATCGAAGTTACATAGATATACAGGTATATTTCTAATCAATTAGCATCCTTTTAGGGGCTTATTCTGTACATCAAAACTAACAACTTTGGTCAAAACTCAAAAAAAAATCAGCTGTTCCATAAATTTTGTCGCGGATGAACGACATTTTTCTATAGAACAACAATTTTTTTTTGGTTTTGACAAGAGTAGCCGAACAAAAGTTATTAGTTTTGATGTACATAATAAGCTCCTAAAAGGATGCTAATTGATTAGAATATGAAAATGTTACTAGTTTTCAGAGTAATTCTAATTTACAAAGCAAAAATATATACTGAATCCTTAATTTCGCCCTAACAATAAATAAGCATATAGTAGATACAGTGCAAAGAAAGATAGGTGTAGATGGTATAGTATAAAGTTAATTAACAGAAGGAATGAACAATTGAACCTTCATAATTAGATCTACCTACTGTTCAAACGGACGGACCTACGTTTAACCCTGTTACGGTAGGCCGAACGTCCCGAGGGCCTAAGTACCACTATTATTACCCGATATAACTACACAGGCGCCACCTGAATAATAAACTTCTCAAGGGTTCAGACGCTTAGAAAAGTAGCTTTTGATGAATATAAGGCCCTTTTTTCCTTTCCTTTTATTCACTTTATACATTTTCGCACGTGTTCGAACATTGTAGAGATTTGTGTACAATGGTTTACAGGGTTAAAAACAGGTTACTTACGCACAATTTCTTAAAAAGGCAACTTTAATGGAATAACTTATACTACTTGGGAATAGCTCCTAAAAATATGGGAAAAAGCAATCTTTTTCATAATATCTGAAAATTTCAAAGACTCTATCGACAAAAAGAATAGGTTAGCTGTTTTTCTCGCTTTCGGTTGGTCCCATAGTAAAATGTGTTCTGTTTCATGTCCAAAGTAAGTCGCCTTTAAGAAGTTCTCGTTACCAGTAACTCGGTATAAGGTTTTTGGTGATTAAGTAGATGCAAAGTTTAGAACGAGCTCATTCGCTATAATTTTATGTGTATTCAGTGAAATATCTCATGATTCGAATATCAACACTATTATTTTAAAGCGTAATTTAAAAACAGGATGAATGTGGTTTCAGAACTTTTAGGATTTAAGACAGTGAAGATGGTCCCATAGTAAAGATTATTCATAATAAATAATTAAGATATGTGTCTTCCTTTTGATTTAGTATAGGGTAAGATTATAATCCCTACAGTACATCATTACATCATCGTGGTACTCAGAGACCGAAAACTTCATAAGCTTTAAATCAGACATGTGAAAATCTTCACAAATTTATTCACGGATCAAACAATTTGGAAAGTTAAACAAAAGTACGCGAATTCGGAGGCTTTGACGCCATTTTACTGTGATCTGCATATTTATTCTCTTTTTCATTCCCTTAGATAAATAAAAAGGATTTAGCATCGGCCGGAGTTCAAAGGTTTTAACTCATAATGGCGTAATAAAAACAGAGCTTTAAAGATTAAATATACATAGCTACATAGCTTTCGAGCCTTGTTTAAGTCTGACTAAACAACTGTTCTTTTAGTTCTTTTTAAACTGTTCCTATAAATAATCTTTATATTACACACTAGAATAAGAAAGGTATCAAATCACTAAATAAAATTAATATTTGTAAAAAATACAAATACTTTTTACATTCTCAAAATATGTTGAAGAAACAATTTTTGCTTCAACATATTATATTTTTCGCTGTATGATATTCGCGGTATTTAATAATGACACCGCGAAAAATATTTTTTATTTAGTAGCAAAATTCCTTTGAATAAATCATTTTATCCAGAATTTTGGCTATAGGATTTAATAGATGTAGAAAAACTCGTACCATATACTTATAGAGTCATAGTTCGATACACCCAAATATACTCGTACACCCCAAGAATATTACCCTACTTTGTTGACATTTGCAAAAATTAGCCATTATCATCATAAGTATATTTCCATGACCTTGCTGAAAGATGTCCGACAAGGCTACAAAACCCTATAAGGTGATAGGTATAACGTTACAAGCTTGCGGTACGAGCCAGCGCCATTGTTCCTCAAAAACACTCGAGACTTCAGAACAAAAGTGCCAAGAACAATGAACTAAATAGTTTCTTATTCACCCTTCAGTTAAGAATTAAACGTTGAACAAGCTATTCACGAACGTACCAAGCTAAAAACTAGCGCTTAAATGCTTTAATTAAAAAATTTAAACGTTTTATGGGTTTGTTTCGTTCATTTTAAATGTTAGGAGCGGTGCCGTCTATTTTCTTCGGAGTTGTCCGATGTTCTTCGGGCTTTTAATGAGTTTTTTTGAGACAAAACAGCGCCTCGGGCAATGAGTTTTTAAGTTAGGTGGTAACTTAAAAGATAAAACAGAAATATTCCTGCTTGTAGCGAATGTCTTTGAAAAGTTCGTCGCGAGCAACTTGTGTAATTTTTCCTAAATAAAAGAAAGGTCGAGTTGAATGATGATTTTCTTAAATATATATAAAAATTGGTGATTGGACGCTAGCGTCTCATTTTAAGCAGTTGTTGATTTTGCAACACGTAGTAGGGAACCTTAGACCTGGCACGACTTTGTCTAGATTTCATTACTTTCTAGAGCAGCTCCATCGAGACTTGGCTAGTTTTTTACAGAATGTTTTTGGTGGTGTTTCACCTCTTTTTGTAGAAACGTGAGCATATTGATTTATTTTATTAGATTTTTTGTAAAGGCGGTATGTCGATCTTTAATAGTTTGGTTGGGATCTTGTGTTTTCAAATAAGGGTCACCAGGTACTCTAGATCTTCGATTATCCTAGTTTTTATACTTTTCTCTTTATGTAGTCTTTAACCCTAACTCTGTACCAAATTTCAGCTCTCTGAGTTTATGGCAAGTTATAGTTCTACATAGTTCTATTCTGATGATCATGAGAGTAGGTGTCATACATTCGAAACTTTGCTTTCGCTCAACTTCGGAACTAAATGACCTACAGACTTGATTTTTTCTATTTTAAGTATGTAATTTTATAGCTTACTGGATGACGAAAATTTCGGCGTTCTGGTCTTATCCAGAGGTTCTCAAATAGGGGCCTGAAAATGCGACGAAATGGTTCCAGTAAATGATGGTACGGCAGTGTTTGCTTCGCGCTCGACTGGGCGGTTCACCAGCCCCCCTACCGCCTAAAGCAATAGCAATCGTAATAGCAATCGTTTATGACTTCATTTTAGTCATTTGGCGCCGCCTATGTGACGTTAGCCATCAAAGTTATTCATTCAACGATTGCTTTCGCAATCCGCGCAAAGCAATTGATGGCTATCGTCACATAGGCGGTGCCAAATGACTAAAATGAAGTCATAAACGATTGTTATTACGATTGCTATTGCTTAGGCGGTACGGGGGCAGGTCCACCACTAGGTCTACCATTTTAAATTAATCCTAGCCTTAGCTCCCAATTTATAAAGTCCTACAGTGAACTGTTTCCATCCTACCTCATGCGTGATGTATGTATGCCATCGCTAGAAAGCAAGAAAAAAATGAATTACGAATTAAAAGAATTTTACATGTACGCCACGCCATACATGTAATGCCACGCAACATCAAAAAATATTTGAAAACAACATTTAAATATGAAGGTATGAACGTACTCTTGCTGTAACGCATTTACAAATATATAAAATAAAAATTTAAAAATTCTGGAAGGAACGTTGGTGCAAACACAGAAAAATTGTGACATAATTATAATATATGATAGAATCACTTGGACATTGAACGTAAAAAGCTCTAGCTGTGGCCTGAGGCAAGTATGCCAAGAAGTTTCACTGGAAATCCGTTGAATCTTTGTAGCTACATATATACATAACAAAGCAAAGCCAATACTAGCTAGGCATTAGATTTAATACCTATCCTATGCTAACATATGCAAATACAAGCAACAGAGGCAGGTATAACGTCTCAACCAGACCCGATCTTACGGTTCACCTGCTACATCGAATTTAGGTTGGCAATGTTGGTATTGCTGATCAAGCACAGCCAGAAGCTGTTTCATACTTTCCTTAGGTAAAATTGATTTTCTTGCACCATATGTTATTCCCAATCTGAACATTATTATATGTCGTTGTTTTGAGAAAATTTGTGGATTATACTTCGTTATTACACTACACAAAACTGTGGAAAATACTACTCCGTGAAAAAATACGGTCGAATAATCGACTTGCTATTAGAATATTCAATTTGATAAAGAGCACAGAAACACGTTGCTCCAGTTAGGTATTCCATTACCAGCGTTGTTACTAAATAAATAGGTGATATCAATTCCAAGTAGGTAGATAAGAAACAAAAACGAACGGAAATAAAATTAATCTATCCACTAACTCTTAAGCAGATAAACCGTTTCAAATACCACAAACGGACAAAGATACACACGTCAAATTTATGGTACCCTTTTTGCATTAGGGGTTAAAAATAATATGTTCCATGAAACCAATACCAAGGGTACATTGATAATTTGTTTGGACCTCAGTTTGGCCCAAAGTTAAATCTAACCCTTGAGACATCGTCAAAGTTGACGGTAAGACGAACGAAGGTGTAAGGGCGTAAATGTAATCGAATTCAAAGGGGTCGGCCAAAGGAACTTGGGACCACTGGGCCCGTACCACGAGTTCTTGTATAGGTAGTCATAATATCACTAAGTTTACTTCACTTTTTGACCGACGAAACGGAGGAGGTACTCAATTCGACGCGTATATTTTTTTTTAATGTGTAACCACGCTTATCTTTTTACATAGAGGTCCGATTTAGATAATTCTCTTTTTAATAGAAAGAACATACTTCGAATTTGATCCCATTTAAATTGTATCAAAATCGGCTGAGCCATTTTTAATAAATCAACAGTAATGTGAAAATTGCAACATCGATCCGTGAGAACTATTCGCGAATTCTGTACACAGTTGATGCATGCCTTTTTTGGGAAAAATAATTAATAGTTAACTACTTATTTAGACTCTCTTGATCTATGCTCTATTAGGCACCGGAGTATTTACCAATAATTTTCATCATCATCATCCGCAGTCTTTTTATTCCCAGGCCCTATAAGTCTGTCTCTCAGTTACGAATAAATTACTGGAAATAAATATTTAGTATCAATGCAAACTGACCTTGATCTCGTTTAAGATTTGTCAAGCCGGCAAACGCATTGTAAGTTCCACAAAGTAGACATACGAAGGGATTAGAACACATTATTATTATATACTACAGGACTAATACGAGATAAATAAATACCTCATCATCCCGACGTTTCGGCGGAGTTGCATCGACCGTAACCACGGTCGATGCAACTCCGCCGAAACGTAAACGGGTAATTTTAGTGCGCGATTATTCCCGTAGTATATAATAATAATGAAGGGATTAGAATCGCTTACTCTCGCAGGATGAAAACCTATACAACTAGTTTTATTAAAAATATATTGGAAAGGCCTATAATGAGCAATAGACATACTACAACTCTTATTATTATAATGATGATGCCTCTTTTCGTTGTCTCAGCTTCAGAATTAGCGAGACAAAATCCATCACGATCTAATTCAGATTTGCGTTAAAAGTTCGTGGTACGAAACCTAACGCTTAATCTATGGTGTATGTTGGGTCGAGGGTAACGCAAACAATACGATGGAATGTATTGATTTATTTATGAGTTAGTTGGAGATGTTCAACCTCTGAGCAATCCAGTGAAAGGGTTAAATCAGTTTTGGCATACACCATATAATTAAGCTGTGTGTGTGTACCTACGTTTACAAAGAAGCCTTTGTTGTGTTGTTATTATTCATTTATTTGATACTATTTCTGAGCGAGTCAAAATTACTTTTTGTTGAAGAAATACCAGGTGTTGTTTTGAAAAGTGCAGGAATTTTCAGGAATATAATTATGTATATTCATCATTAAGAACCACTTTTACCATAGGACTTAATAACTAAACTCTGCTAAGAAAAAAATTAAATCTTTCTGTGGTTTATAATTTTAGAAAAAAATTAATCATCTATCCTTCTAATTTAATCAATCTATCCTTATATCGATTAGCATCGTTTTAGGGGCTTATTCTGTACATCAAAACTTTGCTCTACGACTTCTGTCAAAACTAAAAAAAAATAGTGTTCCATAGAAAAATATCGTTCACCCGCGACCAAATGTATGGAACAGCTGATTTTTTATTTTTATTTTTGACAAAAGTCACAGAATAAAAGTTGTTAGTTTTGATGTACTAAAATAACGCTTAGTGATTAGAAATAACCCTGTGTAAAACATTGCTATTTTCTTATCTCTCAATGGTGCATTGAATAAATAGGTGTATATTTTTTCACACAAAACAAAAGCCCCTGAAACAAGTTCTTAACATCGTATTTAATCCACATTATGCTAAGTCACTTTCCACACAACTCATGAGATCTCAACACCCAGCAAGGCGCGGGTATAATGAGAAAACTTCATCCACATACTCTTTCACACACTTAGGCACACATTCCACCGATACGGAGCGTAGTGGAGATGTGTGTAGTTGGGCTGAATGTTGTGTTGTAATTTTCTACTAAATTAAGTTCGTACAAGTCGGGTGGCTAGCCCTGGTGTCAGAGTTTTAAAGCCACCTGAAGGCATCTGACATGGCTAAATAAACACATAAACGGTTTAACATATTTTACTACATGCGATGCGAGCGTTTATTTTTGATGATAAGAGTCAGAATTGTATATTTATAGTCAACTCAGATAGAAAGTATTGGGATTCCTCATCAATTTGTTTGGTGACAAACAGACCATGGCAACGAACGGAGTTTTAGTTTGCTATTCTATATATTTACTAATTTGGCATATCTGCAATGGGCTTTTATAAGATGTAGAGTTCTTTCAATACCCTCGTTCAGCTATTTAGCTTGAGTTACGGATGAACTCCGGATAAAGCTATCATTGAGTGAGAACATTATCTGTTATCCACTCTACTCCGTAACGATAGGATTCAAAATATATTAGGTGTATTTTACCCGGCACGCTGGAAATACTGCATTGTAATGTCACAGTCTGTAAATTCTTACAGACATCCAACGAGCTTGTTTAGACCGAACATTTTGTGCCTAGGTTATGTGGGTAAGCATGGGTAGGTATGCGATTACATTTGTATTCATCACTTATGTACAACTGTGTACCTTACTTAGGTACACATTATATTATCATGTTATTATCAACAAAAGAAACATTGAGAAGAAATCGTGATATTAGATATTTCACTAAACTGTGATCTTTGAACGTGGTGACGGGTCCTGCAGAGAAGACAGCATGAGCGTCTGGTAATTTTTCTTCGCGAGGCTTCGGTCTCTTTGGCCTTGTTACAGGAGGACCTCAACTTCTGGGGCCACTGACCTTGCCACTTATCTTGGTGTACCGAGCTAGCGCTACAGGCGCCTCCACTTCAGGCGCCAGAACAACCCCACGGGCGTCTTCACGCTAGTGCCCAGCTAGCGCACAGGCGCCTCCACCTCAAGCGCCACAACATCACGGGCGTATACACGCTAACGCACAGCTGGCGCTACAGGCGCTTCTATCTCCAGCGCCCTGCTGGCGCTACGTCTATCGGCGGGTCCAGCTTGTCTACGCTCCAACCTCGGCCGGCCTCCAGTGTGTTTTCTTTGTGTGCTACCCCTCCCCTATTAGGCTAACATTCCACGGACTCTTTTCAAAATTTTCTCTCTATTCGCTTCAAGAAAAACATATAGACTATAAGTGCAGTGTTATTTATATGGTGAAATGATTAAATGTGTAAACAGTATGGTTAGTTTTCTATATTAATCTCCTTTCTTCGAACCGTTAGGAATCCTAACCACTAGGCAGGACTCTTGGGGTAGGTTCTCTGAAGTCTCGTAACTTGTGGTGTTGCAAACGGCTCCCCCGTTTGTAACGTTACAGTTTACTCTGATACTCTTTACCTGTGGTGCTGCAACCGGCTCCCCCGCTTGCCGCATTACAGGTTTCTCTCTCTAATCCTCTCTTTACTTGTGGTGCTGCAAACGGCTACCCCGTGTGCAACACTACAAGGTAAAGGAAAACATCGTGACTTGTGAGGCAACCTGCATACGTCCGTAGTAGAAAATAGATGGCGTATGTGAATCCACCAACCCGCACTAAGTCAGCGTGGTAGATATGGCCCAATCACACTTCTTGGGAAGGACTACATCCTGCAGCGGACTATTTAGCAATTATGTCAAAACATATTTTTTGCTGATAACTCTCGAATAACTATTTCATATTTATGTCGCGTATTGCGGTTGGTCTTGAACTTTATTGAGAAATTGAGAAGCATTGTAAGCTTTGTTACTCTGTAAGGTTGTTACTCTGTCGCGTGTTCATTTTGTCATCGTTCTATTATGTGAGGCGAGGAGCTGGGTTCTGACACGAGATGATGGATGCTCCATTACTGCGGTGTGTTCGATGTGGCAGTAATGCCCTTATGATTCCCAAAATAAGAGTCACGTCATACGTGAAGTGTGGTGTGAAGTTGACGGGCTGAAAGCGTGGGCTTCAACCTTATTTGAAGCGAAAATGATGATTTGTGAGACATTTTGGTATAATTTGACCTGCAAAAGAATGCTATAAGTTATTTACACTTATTTTCTTCAATTTTATTAATTACCTGGTAGAAAAAACGCGTTTCAGACCCACGGTAACCCGTAGCCATACCACTGGTGGTTCGGTGGGAATTTTCAAGCTAAACGGTACCACCGAATAATAGAATAAGTTATATCCTAAGCGTAGGTAAGCTTAGGATGTAACTTCTTGGATGTAGCGTTAAGCTAGCGTTTAGCTAGGCTAGGCTTGAATAAAAAAAATCGATATGTTATAAAGGACACATATATTTGTAAGACATATATTTTAGCATTCGAAAGAATAAAATTTATTGTTCAAAACGCTCGCAAGCAAGCCATAGAAGCGCGCTCATTTGTAAAGACCCGCGGTCACTCATCTCAAGATTGATTTTGCTGCGCTGGCTATTGCTTTGAAAAAACTAATTGTGCTGACTTAAATCTGAAAATAATATCTATGAGCTTTATATAATTGCAGAAAAAACCAGGTACCTATACCTAAAATAACCAAAATGTAGTTACCTACCATATTCTCTATCCCTATCGGCTAACATACGAGTATTATCGTTATTAAGTGATGTGGGTGTAAATGACGTTGTTTCGATTCGCAGAAAACGAGATATTGTACTTTTGTAGAACTGCGCGGAATTACCCGTATATACCTATATTCTATTATTTCTACGTCTGTCTATTTATTTACACAGTGTTCTTTTGTTTTTATTCGAAAGATTAGCTTTAATAATTGTTGAATTTTATAAGTTCACTGAATTCAGTCTTACTTAATGACCGTAAATGAATCACTGAATTTTTTAATCAATGTTTGCAAAGCAAACCGTTTGAAAGCTCAATAAAACCAATCGAGCGTAGCGCAATCACGCCTCCATTGCAAAACACATTGGAAAGTAACTACAGTTGAATAGAGTCTGAAATTTCGACGTACTTGTCACCAGCTCCGGTAGCCGTGATCGTCTAGTGGTTAGGACCCTACGTTGTGGCCGTAGTAACCCAGGTTCGAATCCTGGTCACGGCAGTGCCTCACTGTCGCGGCGGAGCATTAATTTTGCATCAATTTTTTAACAATCTTATTGTAGTTTAGATAGGTATTCCTAAAGGAGAAACAAACAAGCAGTAGGTCAATATTGGTTAGTCTTCGGATGGGTGGCCGCAGGTGGTATTTACAACTAAGCGTTACAATAGCTCGCATGACTTGCGTTGAACTGTGGGTCTCAGTTGTTTGACCATTTAAAGGCCTTTACGCGGCTTTGAACTGACAACAGAGCTAACTAGCCGTATACGTTCTTATCAATTTCGCTACAATTTCTTTATGATAAATTGTTTTCATTTGGAGTTTTGCCAAGCCGTTTACAGAAATACCAGAGGTAGAGACCTGAGTTATGTGCAGATAGTCGGATAGAGCGAATCATAAATATTTAATGTCTCGCTAAAAGGCTGGCTATAAATATTTATGACACTAACTGTCACTATCTTACTAGTTTTCCAGTGTTTTGATGAATGACTGTATCATCTCTCACGATTAATGTTTTGAATTTTTTCTACTGAACGCTTTATTCTACTTATTTTGTAGATTAAATTGATTATTTACTCAAACACGTAAAAACCTTTATTTGATTAAATAGTAAAATACTGTTTATTCAATAAATACAGTTTGATGGCACACAATACAATTTTAGTGGAATGTAAAAAATATTTACTGATATAAATAAACTTACATCTAAATAAACTTAAATAACATTCTAACTATATAATTCAAACACTAAAAATACAATTTAAAGGAAGAATTAGGATTGAACCTCTGTAATTTATTATAAAAGACCAAACTTATATTATAATGCACAAAATGAAATAAATTACATAATATTTCAAATGGCCACCGCTCGCTGAGTGCAACGTATTGCCGCACAGGGAATTGAACATTTCTACTAATTTAGAGTAGATATGCTACTACTGAGTATGCTCTTGATTAGAATAAATAGTAGCAAATATAGGTACGTCGTACGGCTATCTGTAGTTAATAGATTTGTTAATATTTTACGATATTAGAAGGGATTTTCTTTAGAATTTTACGAGTATAATGTGGTCAATTTTAACGACGCCATCGTAATTTTAATAACAATTTAAAATATTGCTTTAATAACTAACAATTTAAAACTATTTCTTTTTCACTATATGCATTTGAAAGAGAGCAATTTGTTAAATTGCTATTAAAATTACGATGGCGCCTTTAAAATTGGCCACATTATGTATCTATACTTCCTCGGGTAAATAATGGGTTGGCCCCACTTGAAATGATATTCATAATGATGGTCTAACTTTATATCATCCCCTTTGGGTTTAGTACCCCTTTCTAAATAACCTTGTATATGGAGTTTAGGCCATCACACGTAAAAACACGTTAGACAACACATTATACGTAGGTATACCCGAGAATACATGCTAATAAAAATGTTTAACAAGCTACCAAATAATATCAGAAACGAAACAAACGAAAAATTGTTTAAAAGAAAACTAAAATCGATTCTCATATCCAAAAGCTATTACTCAATACAAGACTTCCTAGACGAAAAACGTTTCGACACCGCAAACTAGTAAAAGTAATATAAGACAAATAATATTTAGCTAACATTCCCATTAACTTAGTGTTTAAGTTAATTGCAATACCCTAATACAGGGTCCATAAGTATGTAACTCTAGGTTTATATAAATGATACATTTATAAATTAGACTAAGATAATATGTATTTATGGTGCAATAAAAACGATTGAATATTGAATATACTCATGCGTGTAATTCTTATATGAATTAGTGAGAAATACAAGAAAAACTTCACTAATAAAAACATATGTTGTAGAAAATTAATCCATTTCCCTTGTTTCTACCAAAATTCAAACCTTTCCGATGACTGAAAATAGCACATACGTAGTTGCTATTTGGCACTAACGTTCCAATTTCTGTTCAAACTAGCTATCACGGACACTATGAGCAACAATAAACAACAGGAGAACCCGCGATATCCTTTGTTTGGCGTGGTCCATTCGACATAAATTCAGGATTAGCAAAATTGCCCTCGTTAGGCTTAAACAGAATATTAATTGTTTCAGAATAGCTGTTTAATAGCTTCCCGATTGAAACTTAGCCTATTTAGAATAACAATTAGGTCGACTTACGGCTGTCGTTAATACTCCTTGGATCGGAATTTGTTTCCGGAATGTAACTGCCGATTAGGTGAAATACACGAGTTCGATCAGCTTAGATTACTACCTTAGTAACTTATCTTGCCCAAGGAAGTAATCTAATCTGGCGTGGCAATCCAGAATTTTGCTTTACGAAGGTCTTATGAAAGCGCTATAGATTTTGGTAGAGTCAATAGGCTTAAAGACTAAAAAAAACCGGACAAGTGCTAGTCAGGCTCGCACACCGAGGGTTTCGTACAAATCCAGAAAATTTCACAAAATTGGGAAGTACGTTGTTAAAATCTCTATACTTACTCATCATCATCATCATCGACAAAAGTTTTTTTTTTAACTTTTCTCGTCATTCATCGGAAATTGTTAAAATAATTAAAAACCTGTTTTAGCATATGCTAATGAATATGATACATTACATGATACGATTTACGCACTTTGAATTTTAAACCCATATTTTGTGAATTTTGAAGCCCTATTTTTTGTGATTTAAATAAAAGTTCAGTTTTCAGATTTATTCCTATATGTGTACTCTGAGACAATGCTTTTCGCCAAATTTCATAGTTCTATGTCAACGGGAAGTACCCTGTAGGTTTTGATTTTCGTGAGTGTCGAAATATGCGGTTTTTTACAACATGAACGGCTTTAACTTCTTTATATGATAACTGGGAAGTTTTTCCTTTACATAACTGTAAGATATCATAGATATACGTATACAGTTTAAATTTCAACTTGATATCTTTACGCGTTCCCGAGATAAAGAGTCTTGACATACACACAGACGGACAGACGGACAGACGGACAACAAAGTGATCCTATAAGGGTTCCGTTTCTTCCTTTTGAGGTACGGAACCCTAAAAAGACACAAGTTACATGCAAATTTATAGACTTCTCTGAGAGCAATGATGTCACGAGCTCCATTCCCAAACTTTGAAAAGGTTTATCTTTGTCATTTGTTGGTTGATTGACAAAAGAAAAAATACCTACAAATTGGTCTTTTGAATATTTTTTTCCAAAAACTCTTTACTTTTTGTAGTAAGTAGTAACATTGTCACGTCACATGCTCGTTCGAGTGCTGTCGGCGCTTAGATTAGTCGGCATGACTTCAATATAGGTACTCGGCTAGGAATCAAATTTTAATTTAGTATTTATAACCTTTGAGGAAACATTTTATGCTCGAAGAGTACTACTTTGTTATTATTAGGAAAAATAAAATAATAGAAATAGTTTTGTACGGAAACTTATACGATTTTTTCATTTATTACAAAAAATATTGGTTCAAAAGACCAATTGTGTAGATTACCTGCGCTAACTCTATCGAATGCGTAAAAAATAAAGGATTTGTAAAGGCATACTCAGGGTACTGATTCCAAAGTCATCCACTTCACAAGCCCGTCGCCCGAGTTCTCGAGATTAAATCTGAACATCTCGTCTAAATCCTCAATAATTATCACCTCGAAGGCTCCTCGTTAGATAATCGCATCTTCGACACCGCGAAGTACCCAAAATGGAGAACTCTCGTGCCGTCAGTAAATACAATTTTACAGGATAGCTTATAATATATTTGGTCTTGTATTAGCTTTTCGCGCAGTATCACAATAATTTAAATAAAATAACCTGAATACTGCTTTACACATATCTTCCGTGACTTTCTTTGATATTTTTTGACGTTTTGTAATTCCCTATTAATTTTATAAGACATACTTACACTAACATAATTATAAGAGTGACATACACTATTGCATTAGGCTAAGCCTGTAATAATAGTAGTATTTGTAATAAATAAAATAAATAAAATTTCTGAATATAGACGATTCTTACAGAAGGAACGAAAACTACTTAATTCCATTCCGATGTCTGCAACAAATGGCGTAAAAAGTGTTATTATGAAAAAATATTATATAGAAGATGTCTGACGGCCACAAATGACAGATATATAATGTGCATTAAGTTACTTTGGTTAAGATTTCTATAAAACTTACTGGAAATGATTGTATTACGTTTTAAATTAATACATTTTCTTGGGAATTTTCTAAATTCATAAAAATGCTCAATTACGAATAAATGATCTTCAGTCACCTCATCGCCGGTCCGTATTACCGAAAATGAAGGTAATATTCTTGTTCTTAGCTGAAGGACGTCCACTGTTAGACATATAATTCAGCGCTGCAGCCCTACTTAATGAGTCCATCTTGCCCAGAACTTTACGACCCCATCAATTCTTCGTGCTATGTGCCCTACCCACTGTTATTTTAACTCGCCAATTCAGCGGAATTTTAGATTGACTGTTGATGAATGTCATATTTTTTATAGAATTTGCATTAACTTTATATTGTACGGTCTCAACCATACAGTGTATAATTTCAGCATTGTCCACCATACACGTGTGCTAAGTGCGGGCGTGCTCCAACCACGGAAATGTTTAGTTTAACTCTTAGATTAAAATAAATCATAAGTTGAGTAGCGATTAAGCATAGCGTAAATACACGTATTATTATAGTTTCAATCTAGATACTCCACCACCAACTATTTCTGTGCAGCCTGCGGCAACCATAGCAGCAGAAACTGTACATAATTACCTATACCTACTTTTCGAAAAACATTATTTTAATCGTCATTAATGTTTTTTGTCATCTTCCTCACTTGAAGCGTTAATTAATGCCCATTGAATTTTCCCATTAATTCCGTCATCATTGGAAATTACTTTCTTTTAATTAATTAATTTTAAGGAAATCTGTTACTGTTACTGCTTTTACGTACTAATTGGTATTTTCAAAGACAATTTAAATAAAGTCTTAAGCTTAAGAAATACTCAGGATTTTTTGCAATAACATTGATACTTAGCTGTTTTGGAATCTTTCTACATTTTGTAAGTCTTACAATGTTGAGAAAGAAGGAGAAACCTTCTTAGATTACCATTTTATTCCGCTCCGTTTCTTAAAAAATAATGTAGATAGTTATGTAAACTTTTTGCCTATTACATATTTTAATCTTATTGCTAATTGTTGTAATTGAAAAACACTTTGTGATTAGATAAATAATATTTGTATAAATAAATAATAATTGTATTAAATAACTGTAATCGATAAAAATTCAGTAGATACGCTTTAGAGACAACACCTAGTTGATCCTGTTCTAAGGCACGCTTACTCGTATTTACCTAATACAAGTCTACAACTTTTCTTACATAAATCAAAATAGAACAAGCATCAATGGGTATAAGTCTCGAATACAATAATTCTCAAAGTGCAATATAACATAAGACAAGTCACTACCGACCAAAATTAACCTTGTTATGGCCAAAAATAACCTTGTTATTTTAACTGCAAACGGAAATCCATCTATAGAGTCGTTTCCTGGAACAATTTGGCATGATTACACAATTAAAACAACCGCGGGTGTTTACTCGGGCCGTTGCAACAACTCTGTAGAGCTCCTTGTTTACTTTAGACTTCGAAATAGAATGAACCAAGTAGTGGCTCGAATAGTTAATGGGCTCGACATGTTAGATGCCAAGTCCTAAAAATATGTAGGTATTTACATGGCTAATCAGAATACTGTTTTTAGCTAAAATTATATTAAAGACGGCTAATTCAAGCCATGAACAATGTTTACTATGGGGCCAAATCGGAATTTGATAAAACAACCCTGAATTACAAACTATGAATAATCTAATTTCGTCTTTCAGACGATATGAGATGTTTCTGCCCTGGTTCCATAGTAAAAGTTGTTCATAATGATGGTGTAAATCATCTATCTCTTTTTAGCTCATTAGGTACACCCACTGTAGGTAGATTTAAAATATTTAAATAACCAAAATGTTATACAGAAACACAGACATATATCACTGTCGATAGATATGCAATATATGCAATATGAACGGTTATATGCATGCCATTTTTAGCCATGTTTGTCCATTTGTAGCATCCTACACTGTTTTGCCTCAAGCCGATGTTAATTTCGTACCTGTCGATCATCAGTTCTGCGTGCTATGCGCCCTATCCATTACCACTTCATGTCCATGTGATTATTCATCATCATCGAATATGTTTTTCATTTCTGAAGCGTTACTTTTTCATCAAATTTTATCATGGGAATCGATAGATAGTAAATATCTAGTTAAATACTTGATTAATTTTACTACTACTACAATAACATGTCCAAAACTATCGCAACGGTGGTAATACCGTTTGGTTAGCTTTTACTAAAATTTGAGCTTGAATTTCATGTTTGTCTGCCCGAAAAAGACTAAAGTTTACTACAAACACCGACATATTACAAATTCATTGTGCACGGTTATGACGGAGGAATACAGAATGAGGACAAAAATTAAGCCTTTATTATTAAAATTAGATGAAAGAGTGTTCATTTCGGCGGGATTACGAGTGAGCCCCTATCAGCCTGACAAAGAGAAAATAATTCAGAAGCTTGCCGTGGGATGTGGGGCGGTCATAAGAATCCAGAGACATGATTTTTCTTTACTCAAAGCGCCAGATACGCGTGTATTGTTGTGTAACAAATACTCATATAGTTATTTATTTATAGCACCTGTGTTATAAGTCAAATAGAAAACATTAGTACAATATTGCGATAAACATTTATAGCACAAATAAAAACAAAAAAAAACTTGTAAATTACCAAATTCTTAAATCTTGATAAAGTTAAGATATTAAAAAAAAAAATATAATAGTTGCTCGTGTCGTGTAGCCAACATTCCAATTTATTCCTAAACAACGCAGCGGAAGGTGCATCCTGAACTTCTACGGGGATTTCGCCAACCTGTGCGAAAGAGTCACCTGTTGGTTTTTCTTAGCATTGCTTCTTAAATTTAATAACAGTGATGTGTGAGCGCATGAGAATAAGTGATTCTGTGATTCGTGTGGTCAGAGTAATAATTGCATAATATGTACTTCATTCGCATTGAATAGTTAATTGTATATATTATATACCATTAACTATTCAATGCGAATGAAGTACATAACCGTTAGATTGAAGCGACATGTCCCATCTCGAGAGATCTCGAGAGGGACGAGGGAGCGGGGGAATGTGTGAGGGATGTATCAAAGACGTTTTGAGACTTATAACAGTTTCATACTTTTAAATATTTTTTTCGCAAAAAGAGCTCAACCGCCATCAATCATAGCAATCTACGTACAAAATTCGATCTGTTCGCTCAAATTGAAGTGTTGCCACACTTCAATTTTTTTTTGGATTATTGTTGATATTTCAAAACCCAACTAACCAATTTAAAAAAAATATATTTGACTAACTAAAAAGTATATTATCCTTTCCAATAAAAATAATTATAAAATTGGACTACTCTGTAAACAGTTATGCGCATACATAACGTCGGTTAAAAAATAAAACAAGACGACATGTACAATCTCATGAGTTCTCTGAGGGAGGTATTCTTAGCGGACAACCCTCAAAGTCGTCATGATTTTATAATATTTTCAAGTTTAAGAAAATTTTCTTTTCGTAGAAGGAATGTTTTCTGTTAAAATTCTTGAGACGATTTGATTTTATCTGGGTTTATTACAAGCTTATGCTTGAGGGCAGAAGTTTATCATTTTTGCGTTTACCTTTTTTGTGAGTACTTATTAGAAAATACCGATAACCATGCGACCAGCGCAAAAATATACACGACTACCTAAAATAAAGATTCAAAAGTTCTAGAAGAGATCAAATCAATGGAAACATCAAATCCCATTATGTAGATATTTCTCACATTTGACAGTTAAAAATCACCCACGAAGTGGACATATGACCTCATCAAGATCGCGCAGTCACGTTGGATGCAAGCCGCTTCCAACCGGTCTTGTTGGAAATCCATAGGGGAGGTCTATGTCTAGCTGTGGACATTATATGGCTGATGGATGTAGACGGATGTAGTTTTACATTACATTGGATTCCATAAAATCCACGAAATGAGCGCACAACGGATTTTATGCGTCAGAAAAGACGACTAGACAAGTTTTGAGCCACTTTATGCTTGAAATGGTTGGCAACACAGGCGACACAATCATTTGCAATCAGCCAGTAACTCGAGCCACAGGACACGTCATCCGTCCTCCATTTGCGAACACCAGAACACCGTCACTCAATCGAACTAGTTCAGGGAAACGTGACCTTTTCAGCATTCATGACGTCACCTCCCTTCAGCAGCACGCCGACGCCAGCATAATGGAAATATCTGAGTTATCCAGTTGCAAGTTGTAAACTTTATGACAGTTTATGCGATGAACGTTCAGCTAGATCTTTCGAGAATTGTGATTTTTCGACATCGACACGGGTCAGTGCATCACGTCTTGTGCCAACAAAATAATTTAAGAGTAATTTAGTAAAATTTGTCGCGTAAAATTGTTACGTACGATAGTGATTTGTTGGAAAGGAAGTAAGTTTTGTATGAAAGTGGTAGTAATAAATATAATATAAACATCTATTGTATCAAAATAGTTTAGTGGCCTTGATAAAGTTTTATTGATTTCTTTGAACTGAGATCACATAAAACATAAGATCACCATAAAAAGTCCATCTTCAGGGAAGATGACCAGTTTAATTAATTGCATTGCGTTAAGATCTGCTGGCAACCAGTATGGAAAGTGTAGATGCATTGATCTATTGTTAAAGTTCTTTATTTTATTTCACACCAGGTTTCTCTCAAAGAGTTATTTTGTGACAAAATTTTTCGTGAACACAGGACTTGAACTTGCCCCTTCAATGGCAATTTTTTTATTTTCTTAATAAGTTACTTTACAGCCAATACCAAAACGTTACTTATTTTACACTTAATTACATACAGAAAATAGCTTAAACTACTACATATAAAAAAATATAGGTACTATGTTTACAATGCTATTATGGCACATCTTTAGAAGAAACAAGCTCTTGCTCTGTTGCTCTTCCAATTGAGCTAATTAAATGTTTATCACAATAATAACTCTGTGTTGATGCAATCACTGTCCAACACTGACAGGTCTATCACTAAGATGATTGTATAGTAAGTTCGTATAGGCCACGTGGCTAGCCATTTGACAGAGTTTTTAGGCCGCCTGACATATCTAAACAGTTAAAACAACCGGGACCTACAATTTAACATGTCATCCGAGGCACGGTAGCGCTGAGTTGGAAAATGCTATCTACAGTCACCCATCCAAATACTGACCGTGCAGAACTTTGCTTAATTTCAGTAATCGATGACAAACACCGAGTCAAACTACGCTACGAGCGCTTCACTACAGTGTATAGTGAACCTAGAGCTATTTTAAAACCATATATCCTCGCATAAGTTCCTCTAAATCCCTAGTCCTAAATAATCCTCTGAACAGATTGAACACAATAAAAATTTATTCTATTTTGTTTCATACGCGTTAGCAAAGTGAATCGGTGATTAGATTGTAGAAGTATAAATCTAAACAAACAGAGTATACATAAGTCAAAATTATAGCTTTTCTATTTATCACCTAAAACACCATGATCTATGTAAGTAAAGAAAACTTTTGAAGTTCGTGTCATCTCGCTCGTATATCGTAAAATGAGTGCAAGCAAAAGGACACGAATTATTGAATTTTTGTTTGTTTGCATTTTGTTAAAAGAGAAAGATTATAACTATCGAGTGCGTCACTATAGCTTTTTGAAAATCTGTACCTACTTATAAGAGATTACAGATTAAACACTGAATGTCCTGCGGCATAGGATAGTAACGTTCTGTTAGTACCCTCATTTATTTAGTCAACCAAATCACTGGATACCTACATATATTAACTACGACAATAGTTTCGCAAATCTAACAGTATCAAATACTAACACTAACTTTTTAAAAATACTAACTTTTTATTTTTATTGATATCAAATTGTATGTATTAGTGTATCATATATTATTATTAATTTATTTATGTATAAGGATGTAGGTACTAAATGTATTCAAATTTTAGCTCGTTATGTAAGTATTTATTATTTGTAATAAGTTTTTTTTTGTCTACTCTCTTTTGCTACTCACTCCGTATTTTCAATTTTTTTTTTATTAATTCCTCTCCAGAAGAAAGGATTGCCTGGAAGAGATTGCTATAAGCAATAAGGCCGCCCTTTGTTGCACTATTTTATGTCGCTTGTTTTTTTTCCTTTCTGTGTATTTTTTCTGTATTTTAGTGTTAACAATAAAGTGTTTATCTATCTATCTATCTAACACATAAATACTAAAAATAAACTTCGAGTCCCAAATCTCTCTAATGGCCATCCCATCAGATCAAGTCCATCAGACAGTTTATCCATGTCCCGATGATTAGACAGTGGACAATACCGAACAACGAGGATCTACAATGTCATCCGAGCCGCAGTAAGGTAGCCTGTTATAAGTACCATCCGTGGTCACTCGTCAGAAAAATGTCGGGGATCGCCAAGAAATATCTTGTCAAACAATCTAATGAACACAAATTATCTGCTAATCATGTATATTGTATAGGTACTATGAGCAAACTGAAAAGCCTAAAATAATAAAATGCTATGGATATGTATCAAGAAAATCAAGTTTAGGGGGATGAACAAAGGAATTACCTACACACAACAAACTGAATATTATTGTAAAGGTATATTATTTATATTGTACTGTACTGTACCAAGCCTTTTTAATAGTCCACTGCAGGACGTACGCCTACCCACGAAGGGTGTTTGGGCCATATCCACCACGCTGGCCCAGTGCGGGTTGGTGGATTCACATACGCCATCGAATTTCTTCTACGGACGTATGCAGGTTGCCTCACGATGTTTTCCTTCACCGAAAAGCCAGTGGTGTGAAATTCCGTACATAAATTCCAAAGAACTCATTGGTACGGGACCGGGTTTTGAACCCACGACCTCACGATTGTAAGGCGGGTGTCACTACCTCTAGACCACCACGGCTAAACACACAACAAACTGAATATTATTATATAAGTATATTATTTATATTATTTTATCTAAATATATTATAAAAACAATTTCACAAAAACATTGTACGAGTATATTAATTAACATTACTGACTAGATAAATGAGTATAAACATACCAACTATTCACTTTTATTATAAATAAAGATCGTTAGAATTGAATAATTTACTAACTGATAACTTGTTAAAATTATTAGTTACTTTTGTGTTTCAAAATGCAGTAGATATTATCTGTGTTCAAAATGTCTTAATGTATTAAAGTTACTTTAGCGGTTAAAAGACCAATAGAAAATTGTACAGGCTCTTACGCTAGTATAAGGTCCAAATATTTTAAAGGTACTTTTGCGACATTCCATCGCACCTTCTTTTTAAGATTATTGTTTGTAAGTACCTCCACTTGTTGTAATACGTAATAAATATTTTTATTATTATTATATTATTATACTACATACGTGCTACCTACATTCAAGTTCAACATACAACAAGCTGACGAAGTATTCACAACGACTGCGACTGGTGCAAGAGTCTCTCGAGTATATTTGCCCGAACTAAACTAATTTGCGTTGCAAAACGACCGCTTACTAAGCTCCCTTGCTAAATTAACTGTACAAATATTTTTTAACAGACTGCTCGGAAAAACTACAATTTGCTCTAAAAATGAATTAAAAGAACTATTTCAGTTATTTGCAAACAATTTAAAGTTTTCTTCGGAAGGATTTTCGTTTTCACGTTTTGCGTTAATTAACTATGAAGTTTTATAGTAGGTAGGTACTGTCAGCTCTGAAATGTTTTAATTTTTGAGCAATGCACGGGAACAAAACACAATTATGATTTCTGCTGCTTGACAAAGGCCCTAATCTCTATTAATTGCTGGGTAAATACAATGTAATGGATTTTTAATGTTTTTGTGAACTAGAACTAATCAGATCGTCATAAGTTCTGGTATATAATAAGTAAAGTCTTTAAAAGCTCCATTGGATATCTGTTCTACCCGCATGCATCCAATACATCTTACCATTCTAACTTAACCTACTTAATAAAACTGTGCACTTTTTAGTTTTCTTTTTCTCCATTTTTCTCCCCCTGCTCTATATAACAAACAAGGTGTGACGAAATTCTTCACAACTGTTTACCAACTCGTGATTCCTATTTCAAAGTTCCCACACCAAATTATTTGTGACTAAACTTTGCAATATCTGTAATTAAAGTTAGAAACTAGTTGTACCGAAGATCGTGCTCCAACTGAGAAGCGAAACCTTGTACCTCGCTATTATTTAGAGTTCCAGAGTGTTAGTAATTACCCAGACATAGTACACTTAGCTGCAAGCATTTTTATTAAAATAATACATACAAATATTTTGTCAGGATATCAAAATTGTTAAATTATTAAGTAATGTGTTGTGTCGGCGGCCTTTATTTTAAGGGCTGGCTCCCGTAGACACCACTGGAGGGAAAATGCACTGAAAACCCCTTGTAGGATGTCATCAAAGCATGACCTATCGCCTACATACATCATTTCATCGTAATATCATATCATCAGTAGGTTGCCCGCTTTAAACCCGCCGAACAGATTCATTAAGGATTCTTTTTAAGTCGCTTCAACAATATATATAGATATGATTCCATTCAAAAAGTTGACTTTTATGCATTTTAATCTGTACCTAAGTAGTCCGTTTCACTCGCAATAGAAAGAGGGATAAAGCATGTAAGAAAAAAATCATGTCCCTGGACACTACCGACACCTACTGTCTCCCTATTTAATAATTTCGTATCCTTAAAAAATTAAATCAATTTAATCCTTCATTCCCGGGCGGAATATTCATGATACCCAAAAACAATAAACAGACCTATTTGCTTTCCATTAAACGACTCCCAATTTACCATAATTGGTATCGAACAATGGCACGAATGCTTGAAGAGATTATTATTTTATTAATTTAGGTATGAGGGTAAAATATCATTTCAGCTGTAGGATAAAAAAGGCATTTTTATGTTTTAGCTCGGTTGGAAGCGGCTAGTATTCAGCTCAATCATGCGGTTTTAATAAGGTCATATGTCCACTTTAGGCTGAAGATAGAAGATACCTAGAACAGATGCGACATGACTAACGTGACCATTTATTTTTTGACTCAAAACGGGTCATCGATTTGTACTGTACTGTACCGACCTTTTTAGGATTCCGTACCCAAAGGGTAAAACTGGATCCTATTACTAAGACTCAGTTGTCCGTCAGTCTGTCTACCTGTCACCAGGCTGCATCACATGAACCGTAATTTGTAGCAGAAAGTTAAAATTTACACAGATGATAAATTTCTGTTGCGTCTATAAGAAAACTTAAAATAACAGCAGATATTTAGTTGTATATTCACTTAAAAAATAAATAGAAGGAGCTCCCGTGCAGTACGGAACCCTTCGTGCGCGACTCCGACTCGCACTTGCCCGATTTTAAATAGTCCACTACGCTAACCCAATGCGGGTTGGTCTGTTATTTAGGACAATTCATAATAATGTATTGAAAAAAATTCCAACGTTGAATAAATTGAAGCATTGTTTCGACCAGAATTTTTCTATCAACTGACTTCCAAAACAGAGGAAGTTTTGTTTTTGGGAGTATATACTCGTATTTTGGACACCGGGACAGATAATCGAAAAACGGGACGTCTGGTCACGTTAGACATGACTATTTAATTTATTTTTGGCCATATTCCGATTTACTTTACCTATTCAGCCTATTCTACACAGATAAAATGAAACAACAGCTAGATAAGCTATCACATCAAGAAATTAGGTACTAAAGACTGTATACTTTAATAACTCGTATCACAACAATAGCAATTACACGGTGCGCCGAGCACCGCCATTTCAAGCGAAAGTGCTCCAGTTTTCGCATTATCCGAGCAATTAAAATATACAGCCGCGTTGAGGCAACCTTGCAAAATTACTGACTTTTGAACACGGCTTCTTAATTTTTACTCAAGAAAGCAGTGCAGGGTTTCGGAGACCAGTCACCAGCTCCGGCAGCCGTGATCGTCTAGTGGTTAGGACCCTACGTTGTGGCCGTAGTAACCCAGGTTCGAATCCTGGTCACGGCATTGCCTCACTGTCACGGCGGAGCTTATTTTTTATTTGTGAAAAGTTCAAATTTTCCTTCGATCTTATAAGGTTAAAAATAATTCTAAATGTGACAATCGACAAGTATAATTATTGTGCCATAACAATTTTACTCGGTATAGCTCGAAAAAATATTTTCGAAACGTTTTCGTTTCAGTTTAAATATCAACTACTGAACTTAATAATTAAAAATACTAAAGCACACATGTGGAGATATTTTGTCTACTACACAACAACAAAAAACATAAGTACAGTCAAACTGGAAAAATAAATCATTTTTGATTAATTGAATATTAAAAATGATAATTTTCTACTTCCAACGTAAAACCGCAAAATAATAAATCTGGCCCACAAACTTCTCTAACATTGGAATAATTCATTTCATTGCCTCATTTATGTATTGAAAGAGAAAATTCCTTCCTTTAAAGAGAATTTTAATGAAGTGTAAATGAAACCCACGCAATCTTTCGCGATGATTTATCTAGTCTGAACCATATCGAAGACGCACTTCACCAAAACGGAGGAGAGCTGACATGGACAAAGCGTTGTACTCCGTGAATTCACAACATAAATTCCATATTTGCTTGGTCAGAATAAAACTCAATCTTGATCGAGCGGATTTAATATTGTGTTCTTCTCTAAGCAAACCTGACATATCTGTAATCGATTTCTGTTAATTTTACAACGGTCTCCTAAAGACTGATTTACACGGATCGATTTTCACCGTGCGGGCTAGTCGCTTCACAAATCGCCTCACCCAAGTCTTTTCCTAGTCACCTAGTGGGATTGCCATTTAGAAGGTCAGTTTCCGCTGCACGGAAAAAAAAATCTTCCGGCTATAATCACCCGTGTAAACCCTCATAACGCCATATATCTCTGCTTCGATCCACTTTGGTTGAGTTGGAGCTTTAGCAAAAATTCTGCTAGCGATGGTCTGCAGACCAAAGAAAACTTTGTTTTCTAATTTATATTGAATTTCAAGCTGAGAAAACTTTTAGACTACGTGTTTGTTAAGTAAATATTTTTTCATCCCCCAAGTGCGGAAAGAGTATTTTTGCTCTTAAATACCTGAGTGCAAATGCCGTTTTATCCGCTAGAGGATAACGTAAAATTGAATTTAGAAAGTCGTGTGTACCAAGTTTGTGAATTCAAAACATCATTAAACCCATTTACTTCTTCTACCTCCATGGTGCCGAATTTATCATACAACCTTTTTTAAATTGTTAAAAACTCAGACGCGGAACCTTCTTGGTGTACCAAATTTTCTTGTCATATTGTTATAACCTTATTTAAAAAACAAGAAACTTGAAAACAAGTGGTAAACCCAAAATGAGTGATTCTAGCGACGAGGAAGTTTATATGACTGAAACTGCTAAGCATGCGCAAATGAGCTTGAAACAATACGATATGTAAGGATAAGGGATGAAAAGTTACGTTGTGGATTTTTGGTTTTCTATTCACCTTGTGCTCTTTTGATTCCCTCGCTAACGCTCGGGATTCTAATTTTTGATTTTATCAGTTTTATTTTCGGTTTTAGAATCTGTTTCTTGCTCGGTCATCAAAATTAAGAACGCGGTTAAAAAGAAATTTTGCACTCTTGTAAAACCAATATTACTAAGTATTACTAAGCCGCGAATAACTTTGATCTTTTAATCAATTCTCGATAAGAAAATCTATGAAAAATAAAATCTACTAAATGTAAAATGATGAGCACACTGCTGTGTCGAATAGGGCCTGACCGGGGGCCTTATTTTGTAAGCGCTCTGACGTTCGGCTTCGCTTTTCCTCCCACTCGCTCTCGCGGCGTGAGTAACTGGCGCGAGCAGGACAAAAAGCGAAGCCGAACGTCAGAGCGCTTACAAAATAAGGCCGCAGGTAGCAAAAGCACGATAATAGGTAATAAGTAATTACATAATGTGGTTACTGACATGTTTGCATAAAGTGTTAGTATGCACAAAACTTTGTACAATACGATAGCTAATTGATATACTTAATTGACTACCTATTATTGCACTTTATTTTTCAAACGTTAAGTGCGCTACGCTTACAAAACAGTCTCTACGTTTTGTGCTAGAGTCTACTAGACATAATCTACATAATATTTAAAAAACCGGACAAGTGCGAGTCAGGCTCGCACATCGAGGGTTCCGTACAAATCCAGAAAATTTCACAAAATTGGGAAGTAATTTGTTTAAATCTCTATACTATAACCATCGACAAAAAAGTTTTTTTTTTTTTCACTTTTCTCGTCATACATTGAAAATTGCACATTATTTAAATAATTAAAAACCTGTTTTAGCATGTGCTAATGAAGTTCTTTTATATGAGACCTTACATGATACGATTTTCTCACTTTGAATTCTGAACTCATATATTGTGAATTTTGAGGCCCTATTTTTTAGGATTTAATTAAAAATGTACAGTTTTCAGATTTATTCCTATATGTGTACTCTGAGACAATGCTTCTCGCCAAATTTGATAGTTCTATGTCAACGGGAAGTACCCTGTAGGTTTTGATTTTTGTAATTGCGAAATATGCGGTTTTTTACAACATAAACGGCTCTAACTTCTATAAACGATAACTGAGAAGTGTTTCTTTTACACAACTGCAAGAGACGATAGATATACGTATACAGTTTAAATTTCAACTCGATATCTTTACGTGTTCCCGAGATAAAGAGTCTTGACATACACACAGACAGACAGACGGACAACAAAGTGATCCTATAAGGATTCCGTTTTTTCCGTTTGAGGTACGGAACCCTAAAAAAGACCTACTAGTGTACAGTATGAATTATAAGATCATTTATGACTTGTGCAATCATTCTTATAATTCTAATCATTGTACAATTATTCAATTCTTCATTTTCAGTCCATAGTCTACGAAAATATAGTATAGCATTCAAGTCAAAGCTTTTTCAAGGAAATCTAGGCATAAAACGACATGAAAAGTTATGACGCGGAATAGACTCGTCGCTCTCAACAAAACGACAATTACCGGGGACGGGATGAAAAAAAGATTTCTAGCCTTTTTTTCTGGATGGAGAATATTGCAAAGTGCAAAATTCCCTCCAGTTAGAAATAGAGGGTTTCTTTTACTAACCTTTTCGACTTTATTCTTTTTATAAGCCCGTTTGTGAAAAGTAAAAATGCACAAATACGGTAAAGACTCTGTTGCTGAAATAACTATGAAAACTTTTAGATGTGGAATGCAATTCGAAATAGTTTTGAGATGAATGCAAGTTTTCATAAATGTGTATTTAGGAAATTGTGTACTTCCTGCAGCACAATTTGATGTTTAAAATGTTACATCTCATCTTACAACGAAAAGAAAATTCTCAATATCCTGCGATATTTTAGTTTTCAATTTCTTTGATAAACCTCATTACTAGCACCCATACCCTCTTCATACCGGCATACTTGGTTTTGTTAGTAATTTTCAGCACGACCAGTCTTCACATGAGTGATTGCGGGTGGCATTTACAACTGAACGCTGCCGTATTTCGGAAGACACTTTAAGTTGTGTGTCCTGTTTTAACCATTGAGGCATGTCAGAGGCTATCGGCATCCGCTTAAAAAATACGAGACAGGGTGGCCACCCGTCTTATACGACTTAATTTAACCCCATATTATAAGCATGAAAAGTGCCTTGTCGTGCCGATTTCAAATAGCTATAAAAAGTTATCTAAAGAGGATGTGTTGCCAAACGCTAAGTAGTTTTAGCGCTATTTTTAGGGATCCGTACCTCAAAAGAAAAAAACGGAATCCGGGTGTGTAAGATGTCCCAAAATATTTATTTATTATTTATTTGTTATAGGATCACTTTGTTGTCCGTCTGTCCGTATGTCAAGACTCTTTATCTCGGGAACGCGTACAGATATCGAGTTGAAATTAAAACTATATACGAGTACCTATGTATATCTATGGGCTCTTGCAGTTGTGAAAAAATAAAACTTCTCAGTTATCGTATTAAAAATTAGAGCCGTTTATGTCGAAAGCAAACCGCACATTTCGACACTCACAAAAATCAAAACCTACAGGGTACTTCCCGTTGACATAGAACTATAATATTTGGCGAGAAGCATTGAATAAGGAAGTTTCCCGTTTTCTAGTTTTATTTTTATTAAATTACACTAAGTCTGCAATAAATTATGGTGTTTATATTTTTCAATTATCTTCAAAAATGACGGAGTTATGAATTTTTAAACATGACCGCACGAAATCAAAAAACCTTGCGACGGATTTACGCGTGTGACGTCATTCGGCTTCAGAGCCGCGCCGTGGGTTAGGCGGGAGTAAGGAAAAAAAGAAATAAAGTGCTTCATTCTATGTCGGGTATTTTTCTAAGCCACGAATACGTTCTAGAATATCATTGTACTTATCTTTATGTTACGATCAACATTTACTATGGGACTAACCTCCCAATATAACGAATAAAAAGTCAGCATTCCCATAATTTTGTCGTGAGTAAATGAACTTTATATCTAAATGGAACAAGACTTGGTGTATGTGTCTAGTGTACTGCGGTTTTTACATCTGTAACTATTAACTAGTAGCTCTCCAAACAGTAGACCTCGCAAGTATACATTTTCTCGTAATAAGTTCTCAAAAATGCACAACTTTCACAGGTAAATATATTCTTAATCATAAAAATGGTAAGGTTCTTTACTAAGATATTATTGTATATTATGGGACTAAGTAAGTAAGTTTGTATAGGCCGGGTGGCTAGCCCTGGTGTCAGAGTTTGGGACCGATCCCATATACAGGGTTAGCTAGCTAGAACTGGTGAAGCGTAATATATTTTGTTCTAATAAAATACTTTAGATAATTTTTTCAAGGCTTTTATTTTCTAGTCCCAATAAGTTGTCAAGTGCGTGTCAAGACATGCGTATGATAGGCTTCCGTAGACGTGACGATGATTATGATGATGATAAAAACCAATTTTTAAGATGGTTGATTACTGGGAAAACGTAATTTAGTATGAATTCTTGGTTGCCTGGGAGAATTCGCTTAAAGCGATAAGGCCACCAGTTAGAAACCTATTAATTGTATTGTTTTGTCCCTGTAATTTTTTTATGTTATGTGGTTGTCTAATAAAGTGTTATTGTTTGTTTGTTTGTATGAAATATACATGTGAGGTCGATGACCTCTAATGTTTAAAAATTTCAATTTTTTCTTTATAGATCTAAAATTTATGATTCCACAGTGCTCAAAATAATTTTCAGGGAAAGTTTTTAATATGGTCTGTAAACGGCGTCCGTTCGTTACACAGACATAACGAAGTTTTAAGGGTTCGTTTTACTACGAAACCCTAAAAATGACTGAACAAAGTGACAGCTGTCAAATTCTAGAATCCATACTAGGATGACATGTCAGGTCTCAAAGTGACAGCTGTCAAACTTAAATGCGGTTTATTTCTGTAAGTAACGATTTTAGACCATTGCTGTCTTCACAAAAGTGAAAGAACTCAACAATATCTATATTTCGGATGACAGCTCTTTAAAGTAATTTATCTCAGTAACTGTCGTTTCTATACCGTTACTTTAGGCACAAAATTGATAGAGCTCAACGAGATCTACATTTCGGATGACATCTGTCATGCCACTCTAGTATGAATTCTTTAATAATATGCCATATAATGGCAGATGTCACTTTCACATCTGTCATTTTCGGAACTAAAAAATAAGTCCTGAAAAACTTATTACCTACAATGACTTTATAAGAACAAATATTAGGCTGAGAAGTTTTGGATAACCCTATACAGGGGATTAGTCCTATAGTAAAAGTTGGTCATAATTTACAATGATATTTTATATCCGTCGCGAGGTTTTTTGATTTCGTGCGGTCATGTTTAGACATCCATAACTCCGTCATTTATTAAGATATTCGAGTATTTTTTTCACTGTGTCTAATATAATTCTAACGTCCTTAAATGTCTATAATTATTTTTAGTTTTTATGATAAAGGAAACTTCCCTAATAAATCTGAAAACTGTACATTTTTATTTATATCACAAAAAATAGGGCCTAGATTCACAGAATATCATATAGTAAGGTATCATATAAAATAACTTCATTAGTACATGCTAAAACAGGTTTTTAATTATTATAACAATGTGTAATTTTCGATGTATGACGATAAAAGTAAAAAAAAAAAAACTTTTTTTCGATGATTATTATAATATAAAGATTTTAACAATTTACTTCCCAATTTTGTGAAATATTCTGGATTTGAACCCTCGGTATGCGAGCCTGACTCGCACTTGTCCGGTTTTTCTTTATGTGGGTGTTCATGTTCAACCATATGAGACATGTGAGCTGTTATTTGTACATATTTCGTAATCTGTGTCCAACTTGAAGGTCAAGGAAAAGTTTTGAAAGGAAATCATACAATAATATTGTGACACTTTCAACTAAATCTGGAAGCTGGGTTCTAGGCTATCGAGGCTTAATCTTGAAGGTTACCTTCAAGTGGAAAAGTTCTATCGTACTCGTATCTTAAAATCCAAGAGCAATATGTTAAGAGCAAGTAACCAATTTTTGGTTACGGTGACTAAGTTAATGTTTAGTGTCATTATATACTGACTTTTGATAGCATATTTGATAACAATTTACTAATAGACTTTTCTAGCTTAGGCTATGAAATGAATATCATAAACATCTACATTGACTTAGTGGTTTTTCTCAGCTCAATTGAAATAATATACTCGATCATCAGTCGCTCGGCACTCCATACAAATATCGAGGGGTAACTACATTGTTTGATGTTGGATATGACCTTAGAGAATAAATAACTAAAGTAAATATGAATAAGATTTAAGTATATCAATTTGTCTTCACGTAATCTATGCTTTTTTGTTAGTAAAATTGTAAATAAAACTTTTCATATTCACTAGAGTAAATAAAATCTGGAAACTTTAGAATTTTAACACAGATTTTAGGGAAACCTTGGGCTTGAAAAAATCCCAAAATTATATATTATTTAATTAAATATTTTTTATTTGAACAAATACCTACATACTGTAGATTTTTCATAATTTACGCATTCCTAAAAAATATTTTACGATATAAACAGTTTTTTTAAAATGTATTATTAAATAGCTGACCCGGCGAACTTCGTTTCACGCAATATCTTTATAGATATGTGTTATTCTGATGTATAAGTGTACTATTGCAAAGTTTCATCTCAATTCAGTAGTTCTTACGTGAAAGAGTAACAAACATCCATACATACAAACTTTCGCGTTTATAATACCTAAAAAAAAATATTAATAAAAACGTAAAAAAATCTTTTAAAAACAACATCGATATTTGTAAGAACTCTAAAATAACAAATTAAAATCAATGTTAGCTCGTAGTCCTATCGTGTATATAGTATACTGACTGCTTCCAACCAGTACTTTTAGAAATAATAGTCATGATGACTGGGTAAAAAATCACTATTATTTCTAGTCCGTCAGTTAGATTATCAAAAAACAATGGACACTTATTTTTTCTTTTGTCAATCAAACAACAAATGACAAAGATAAATCTTGTCAACGTTTGGGAGTGGGGGTCGTGACGTCACTTCTCTGATAAAAGTCACGCGGAACTTTAACGGGCTATACCCTTCCTCAATGGGCTATACATACCTACACACCTCTATGTACCTACATCATTTTTTGTTTACTTGACGAAAGAAAAAATTACGTGTCTAATATTGTTGATAACATCTATCTGACGGATCTATTATATTTTTTTAGTCATCAATGTCATCATGCCTATTTTGTGTAGAAGAGGTGTACAGCAGCGGATGTCCTAACTCTGAAATGATGATGTAGCCGTGGCGTGGTACAAATTGAAGCTCGTCAGTGGATCGGATGAAGAAAGCTCGGTTTATGATCCATTTTACAGTCGTTGCCAGCCGAGACGTGGCCCTGTAATTGCACCAGTCTTTATGGATATTTTCCAAGGGTATGAATGAAATGGTTCGCAGCAATTCAAATCTGGACTCCCCGAAAATACATTCCGTTTTTACAAAAGTTTCATGCACGCTTTAGACAATGTTTACTAGTACAAATTGCACGGTTAAACATTGTTTAAAGCGAGTTTAAATCTTTTGTGGTAAGGCGGATAGTTGTTTATCAAAAGTCTATTTGGTGAGTATATTAAAAATTATTAAAAAAAACCTCTTCATTTTTCTTTTTTTATTTCTTTTTTTTTTCAACAAAAATAATAATAAAGTGTAAGGTGCATATAAGGGGCTGTGACATCGTGTCATTGTATATTAAATTATAATATTTTATTAGCTATGTTTTGTGTGGCAGCAATGGCGTGAAACCGTAGCACGCAAAATAAACTCGTTTCGATTAGTGCTGCAGTTGTAGCCGTAAATGTAGTCAACCAAATATTTTTTTTTATTTTTTTAGTTCTAATTTTTAGTGTGCATAATACAGAGTTTCGGTTTATCTATGTTGACCGAATGCTGACCAAATGTTTATAAGCCCGAGTAAGACAGCTAACCATTAAAGTAGCCCCCGTTCTTTAGTGCACATTCCCCTAACGACTGATTGAGATGTGAAACAGTATTAACATTTTTATTTGCTTCGTCTTTATGTCTAGAAAATTGTTAATCTTTCTTTGGGTATCCGTTTTACAACTTAAAAAGACTTAGAAGTAAAGTCTCAAGATTGAACTGAATAAAACATTATTACAGAGAAATAAAAAGGACTTCATTGCTGTTGTAAATATTTTAAGCGCCATAGTTCTTCATTTCTCTAGTCAAACGGTTTGGAAGAGCATTGTATCCAGCGGGTTCCAGCAGGCTCAGCTTGACGTTCGACGCTGAGTTCTACGCAGTCTCTTTTTGGAGAATAATGGCTCTAAAAATATATTCAAGCTGTGTCAATCAATTTCGCGCAAAGCTCAAATGGCTTCCTATTCGACTTCGCCGGAATGTTCATATCCTTTTCCTTCCTTACAATATCTTGTTTAATCCTTCTACTCCACGTTATCTAAAAGAACGGTTTACCTTCTGGCACTCCGCCCACTCCGGTCCAAAGAAAACCTTACCCTTATGACTCCTTCTGCCCGCTCTGAATTATTTTAGCAGGTCCTTTGCTTTCCAAGCTGTTCAGTTATGGAACGCGCTACCTGTTCCTATTCGACGTGCACCTTCTCTTGCAAGAATTTTATTTATCGCAGTTGCCTCTATATTAGAAAGTCATGTTTAGTTGATTTAATACATTTATTTATTATTATATTTATTATATGTGTTTAGTATTCTTATTTTATTTTTATTTAAGTATTAGTATGTTTTTGTATGCATTATTATTGTTGTAATATTAAATTATTGTGTATATTGATATGTATGTATATATCTTATGTACGAGTATATTTATGACTCATTGTTCAAGTGTTTTCATTTTGTTTTAATTAATTCGCCATTATTGTACACCCCGTCCCTTACCTTCCTCTTTATTACGTTTACACCGTCCTTGTCACCTTTACATTTTGTTGCACCCAAGAAAGGTTGTCTGAAAGAAATCGCTTTTAGCGATAAGACCGCCTTTTGTGCCTTTTCTGTCTTTGTTTCTTTTGTTATGTTTTCTTGTTGGTGTCAATAAAGTGTTGTTGTATTGTATTGTATTGTTATAATCCTTTCCTCTCTTAATTAGGTTGCCGGGAAGAAATCGCTCTAAGCGATTAGGCTGCCGGTTGTCGCACTATTTTAATTATAGTGTACTCTTTTATTGTTATATTGTCAATAGTGTAAACAATAAACAATAAAGCGTTTCTATGCTATTCTGTGTCCAAGCCTTGTCTTTAAGCGGAATTTTTCAGTTAATTCTATTTGAATATAATAATATGCTTAATTCACCAATAAACTTTTTAGCTATTATGATATATAACAAACAAAACACAAAAGAAAACAACTTTTCTACCATCAAATGAAACAATACCAAAAATATTACAACAGACATAAAACATATTTTTGGCAAAAAATATCAAAACCATGTCCTTTGTAAACTACACAATATTTCATCTCATAGCTACGGGCGGTATTTGCTGAAAACTTGGACAAAAAACTCGTGACGTCAATTCAAAGACTGTTTTTACGTTTTATTAGGCAAAGACAGACGAAGACCAGCAAAGACGCCATATTTTATTCACACGGCCTCCTAACGATGCCTGCAGGCGTATTCAAAAATTCTAAGCTCCTACAATATTCTGAACTTTATTTAAAGTGTTTTTGAAGTAGGTATTTTTCTTTTTGAGTGCGTCATTTTCTTTTATTTATTGCTTGTTTCGAGCTCAATTTTGTAAAACGTTGAGATGTTGATCACAGATTCCATATGAGACTACTAAGTACTCGTATCTACTGATACGTCAACATTGTTCGATAATTTATTTTTTTACCCTATACCAAAATATGTGGCCATTGACATAATCTGGTTTTTATCTTTTGTATCAAATAGAATCAAACGAGATAACGGTCTCGATCATCGTTTGTGATCTTTGTGCTAAGGCTAGCATTCTTAGATACATTCAGGTATTTTAGAAAAGTTGCCCTGTCAAAAATACACAAAAGACCATAAATCATTAAAAAAAATAATATAAATATTAAAAAACACGCTTAGGATTCATCAATTTTTTCTTAAATATTTGCATTGTCATCGGTATTTCATAGGTGTGCAAAGTTTAAAGAAAATATGATCGCTTAAAGTAGATCAAAATCGAGCTCAAAGGAGTTGGTTACAAGCAAGCAAGCAAACAAGCAAGCAAGCAAACAAACAAATCGTAAAACACAAACAAAAACAATGGTGTTATACCTAATATCTTTGTCACAAAACTGGTCCCAACTCAGCGTCAGTTATATTACGCCTGTAATAATGCGCGGACAGCAAATAAACGAACATAAATCAAAAATAAAATCTTAGAACAGTCGACAAATTACATACCTTACACACTATATACATATATAGATATAAAACCTCTCCAGACATATTGGCATACACGCTCCACGCGCTGACCATGCTTAGATATTTTAAATAATTATAACGGCACTTTTAGATGATACTAGTGTCAGTTCTAAGGCTTTCCTCACTTTTTTGATGGACAAGAAGAAATCGTTTAAGGCTACACTTAAAACCATGTATGCTTTGCAGGTTCCTAATGTGTGGTAGTATGTTGTTCCAGCACTTTGTCGCTGCATATCTGAAGCTGCCCCTAAAGACAGTTTTGCTGCGATGCTCTGTTCTGAGCGAAGACAGCTTCTAACATGCACGTACTGAGTGAGATTGCGACCTTTCTTCCATGATAACATATCAAATAGATAACGCGGATTTTCATATTTTACTACGCCGAACAGAAGACACGCTAAATGCATCTTACGCATATGCATCATCTTCAAGAGGCAATGCTTGTTTAAATATGGGGTCACGTGAGACCTATACAAAATATCGAAACAAAAACGTGTGCATGCATTTTGTACCCTTTGTATTAGCCGTTTTGTCTTAGATAGTAACCTGGGTCCGTATACTGCATCCATATCGTTTAGCTTAGATAACACCAAAGACTCCACTAACAGAACTCTTAACTCCTCTTTAAGAAAACGTCTAGTTCTGTACGGCACCTTCAATTTATAAAAGCAACTTCTTACGCAATTTACAATGTATTTCTCGAAACGAAGCTCACAGTCCATAAGAAGCCCAAGATTTCGAGCTTCATATACTCTCTCAACGGGTTCACCCCTAAGTGATACATTTATAGATGGACGTATTTTAGCAAGTTGGTGCCTACTACCGAAAATAATATACTTAGTTTTAAGTGAATTAAGTACAATACAGTTATCTGTAGCCCACGCAGCTACGAGTATTCTTACGAGGTCTTCGTACAAATTTCTAATAGCTGTATCAATGTTAGACGGATAGCAAGAAATGTGAACTTGAATATCGTCTGCGTATACGAGTATATGGTACTTGCAGTAATTAATATGTTGCGTGACAAGAATACAAGGAAAAGATGACCGGACCGGCAATAGAACCCTGCGGTACTCCTCTATTAACATACTCCGAATCAGATTCTATTGACAGTCCACTCATCCTTACCGATTGTGAACGTCTTGAATGGAGACTATTAAACCACTGAATATCATCGACATCAAATCCATAGTAGCTATATACTTAGACACAAGGAGGTCAATATTTAAGGAAACGAATGCTCGAGAAAAATCGAGTAGGTACCATTGACTACGAATCGTGACGTGGAAGGAAGCGGGGAGACATTTGGCCAGCAGCAGAACAGCACACTAGATTTAATTAATTATGATTTAATTAAAAAGTGCATATTCCTAAGAGTATAATTGTGTTGTTCCAGTGCAGCATGAGGCGCGATGTACGGTAACACAAGCGAGGCGGAGAACGACGCGAGCGACGAGACCACGCACGCGCTCGCCACGCTGCTGGCGCTCTACGTGCTCGTCTGTGTCACCGGCATCGTGGGTCAGTACACTCCTGTGCTCATTATAACAGTGATGTAACTATAATGGTGGCTATAGTAGTGGCGAAACAAGGCGAGCGACGAGACACGTTGCTGGCGCTCTACGTGCTCGTCTGTGTCACCGGCATCGTGGGTCAGTGCACTGCTGTGCTCATTGTAACATTGATGTAGCCACCGTGGCGCAAGGCGACGTGAGTGACGAGACACGCTGCTGGCGCTCTACGTATGTGTCACCGGCATCGTCGGTCAGTGCACTGCTGTGCTCATTATAACAGTGATGTAGCTATAGTTGCGGCTATAGTAGTGGCACGAGGCGAGCGACGAGACACGCTGCTGGCGCTCTTCGTGCTCGTCTGTGTCACCGGCATCGTAGGTCAGTGTACTGCTGTGCTCATTGTAACAGCGATGTAGCTACAGCAACACGAGGCAACGTGAGCGACGGGACACGCGCCAACACGCACTCTACGTGCTCGTCTGTGTCAATGACATCATTACGGCTGAATCAGTCAGAATGGCTGAAGACTATAAATTACAGTGATTTACGAGTAGCTACATCATTGGGAGGCGCTGGCGTCGTGAGAGCGGCGTTGGCCACTTCCTGCATCTTGTGATGCGCTCTCAACCGCAAAGAAAATTAATCAAACTTATTCAAAGAATGCAAGCTTTCTTCTAGGGTTTTCTTAGTTACCTTTAACTTTAGCCTGAATAGATACAAGCTAAGTATTTTGCTAGTTATATTTGTTACGCTTGTATGAATCGACATTAGAATAATCAACCAACGACAAATACCTAGTAAGTCTCAGGTAATAAAATTAAACTTTTATCCAGACAAGACAAAACTTTAGGGACCATTTTTCTGAAATTTCTACGTATCATTCTTTTCAACCAGAAAATAATGAGTTTAAGTAAATTCAACTTCAAGAAAAGTATCTCCCAGCTAGTTCACCATTCATCCAATTTCGTGAAAGTTCACTTCAAAATTGTAATCCTTCATATCATATTACTTTCAGCGGAGTAGGTACAGCGAGGAGAAATTTCGAGTTTTCTCCGTTCCCGGGGAAGGTTACCATATGTCAGGGTTTGTCCTGAGATCTTGGGATTTTTAGGTTTTTCTTGGGGTTGCGATTGGACTTCTCGAGATTCCTCAGGATTTTCGATCGCAATATAGACTACTTTGATCGAGCTCTACTGAAGCACGAAAGACATTCGTTGAGTTCCCAATTTCTAATTTAAATCATTCAGACCTAACTAGAAGCCCCCTTAGTGCAATATTAAAAAAATTCTAATCGCAAAAAATCTCGGAACTTTTTAACGAAAAGCCATTCGGACTTTATAATTTTCCATCTGGTGACCCTGTTTCTGAGTCCACTTTGGTATTCTCAAAGCTCGTGCGACTCGAAGAACTAAATTGCTTGTCTTCCTTTAAACTTCAAGACGATGTTATGATTTCAAAGCGAGATTGTATGTATAGAGGAAAATGAAAATTAATTTACACGCGCGTTTAATTTGTTCCATAATTTATGTATTCACGGCGCTGAGTTAGAGGAGCTTTGAAGTTCAAATGTTGGATAAATGCCTAGTGATTGTATTTTAGGATAAGCTTCATAGCTTATTAGTGATTACTTTGCCTGAGTTTAGTAATAATTTGAAGCGTTAGGTAATAATTAAAAGCTCAATTAACTGTTCATAATCGACGTAAAATAATTCTAAGCTCATACACCTTCTGCTTTGTTAAAATTATTGAATTGTGTTTCCGTTGAAAGATTTGAATACCTTGCTTATTTATTAACCAAATTAGCATACCTACTTAGCATTGATACACCCAAAAATGTCTTAATCTTATCAATATATGTAAGTTCGAGCAGTAAAATATTACTTACCTAGTCCAAAATATTCTCAATGGACGTCTGATTACGAACTGCTAAATATAGAGTTTTGTCGTGAAAATCTCAGCAGTGGGTTTAAATTGTTTTAGCTTAAGTACGTATACGATGAATCAAAGAAACACCAGCATTTTGGACACGCGTCACGTCTACCAGACGCTCAGAAAGATTTTTGGAAATAAGATGAGCTCCCGGCCCCTACGGACCCAATGTCTCAAACTCTCAACCCCAAACGGCTCAAATATGCAACACTACTGCCGAGGTGCCGGCATTTTTGCGCAATGCTGCTCCGCCAAACTGAGTCATTATCTCTTTTTACCGACTTTCAAAAAAGAGGAGGTACCTACCATGTTCGTCTGTATGTATTGTGTTTGTGTATATTTATCGATATTTTCGCCAATTGTAAACCAATTTAAAACATTATTTTTTATTTCGAAAGAGTGTTCTTTCGAAGTAGTCCCATTTAAATGTTATCAAAATTGGTTAATTACATGGGTGTCACATCGATTCGTGCAAGTTATTCGAATTACGTACACGGTGGAATTCAGTGCTGCTATTTTTAGCGAAAAATAATTATTAAGGCTCCTTTTTTTGTCGGCAGGTAATGTGAGCCTGATGGCCGCGCTGGCGTCCGGCGGCGCCGCCCGCCTGCGCACGCCGCAGATGCTGAGCGCGTGCGCGGCCGACCTGCTCGTGTGCGCCGCCAGCGCGCCCATCGCGGCCACCCGCGCGGCCAGGATACACCACCTGCCGTGCCACCTCACTTATTACATCGAAGTGAGTATATTTGGTTACTCTCTTTGGTCACGGTTATGGTATCTAACAGTATTGTGACTTGGCCTTGTCCTTGAAATAAGTAGATACCCGCAGCCCGCTTGGCCACACACAACGTATCACACACTAAGGCTGCCCGCTGACTGGTAGGTGAATCGCAAGCTTATAGATACAAACACGTTCGTTCGTCACCGCGGCGCGCGCCTGCTACAGTTCTTTTTTTTTTAATATAAGAAGTGTACCGAACTCCGAGGCGCGTAGGTTCGCGTTCCGGCCGTTTGTATGATGTTGGAATACTGTTAGATACCATTTGGTTTACTCCTGCCGTTTTATAGCCTTCTTAGCGTAGTTTGGCTAGGTGTTTGTCAGCGATCACCAAAGTTAACGAACGTTCTGCACCGCCAGTCTACGGATGGGTGGCCGCGGGTGGCAGTTACAACTGAGCACTATCCTAGCTCGGATGACTCGTTAAATTGTATGTCCTGGTAGCTTTAACCGTTTAGCCATGTCAAAGGCCTTCAGGCTACTTTTAGCTCTGATACCAGGGCGAGCCACCCAGCCTATACAAACTAACTTCAGCCACCAGCACTGCCATAGATGTAGGTTGTAGATATACTTTCTTACAGCTATAAATGCAGCCCGTCCGTTTGTATGCATCGACAACACACCGCTTACCACCACTAGAGATAAAAAATACAAAATCTTTCAACGCCTTGACTCCGCTCAGTCAACTACTTTACTAAAATATGTATTTCTACACAATTGTTGTTGCAAGAGCGTCAGAATATTGATGATTTAGTAATGATTCTTTTAAATATTCCAGTCGTTTCCTGTGGCGGCGAGTACGCTGTCCCTGGTAGCAATCGCCGCGGACCGCTGCGGCGTCGTGCGGCGAGGCGGCACGTCCATGTGCGCGCGTCCGCTCGTGGCTGTGTTCGTTGTATGGATCATGGCGTTTTTGCTCAGTAAGTTGCTAAATCTAATTCTCATTTTCTGAAATGTTCAGTTGTTGATAGAGTTACTTAGGTCTGAAATTATATTTTTTTTCCAGGTGCAGCAGCGATCACAACGACATGCTTACACTGCCCCCCACTAGCCGTAATACACGCCCTGCTAACGTATTGCTTCCCAGTACTAGCGGTAGCCAAGTGCCACTGGACGGTGCGAGTGAAGCTGACAGCGCTGTCCCTGACGGCGCGCGCGGCGCACGGCGAGCTGCCGCTGCCCGTGCCGCTGATGCGACGACCCACGCATGTCATTATAGTGGCTGGCGTCGGCCCGCGCGAACGGAGAGACGCCGTCGACGTCGGCGACGTGAGATCCAAGAAGAAGCTGCAGCCGAGCTTGCTGGGTCCTCAGCCGCAAACATCGACGTTACGATCGCGGCGGCGACTTGGCAACGTGCTGATGGGTATAGCGGCCATCTTTGCAGCGTGCTGGTGCCCGCACGCGGCGCTGGCCGTACTGGGCGCATGCGGTGTGCGCGTGCCGCGGCCAGCGCAGCAGTTCGCGCTGCTGCTCGGCCACGCGCACTCCGCGCTGAACGCCGTAGCCTACTGGGCGCTGAACCGGCACGCGCTGACGGCGGCCTGCGCGGCCTGGCGCTTGCCCCAGCTGCGCGTGCGCGAGGAGCGTCCTTCCAGCACCAACGAGGCAGCGCTCGGCGCCTTCCACCCGCGGCTGGCGCGCCCGGCGCCCTCCCCGCGCCCGCCCCCCTCCAGCTTCCTCTACTGATGTCCGCCTATCTTCTAAGCTCTGTCGATCTGTGATTCCTGTCTCTCAGTGCCTCTATGTGCGCCCCCGCTCGGGGACGCCGCTGTTTCGTCGTTATAAACGTGGTTGTTTGAGATTTTATGGAGAATAATATCCGTGAAGCAATAAAGTGTATGAAACACTAACTTGGGTTTTATTGCTGTCGATGACGGCGTGAGCGCGATGACGACTCGTTTGTGCGGAGGAGCGAGTGTGATTTATACTTGGATTTGCACTGTTGTTGCCTATTTATTATTCTAAGTTATGGCGCAAATAACAACGAGACGAACTTTACTGTCGTTTGAGTTATGTGGAGGTTTTGTAGCAACAATTAGAGGTGTAACTGGTAGATCTCGCTCACGCTTGTTTGAGTAAGCATGTTTTATACATGATTGATTAACTTTATTTAAAAAAAAACCTTTCCAGTACAGGAACAAATTGAGCTCATATAAAGTTATATGAATACATCACAGCGACCGAAATAAATTCAACCTTCTCCGTCTCCATAATTCCAAGTTCTTATACGAGAGAACAATTTTCGCCAATTTGCGCCGACTTAACTTGCTAGCAACTCGACACAGTCCAAATTATAATAAATCAACGTTTAATTTTATCTATATCAGGCCAAAGCAATTATGTCTGTAGGTAGGAATATCTATAGGTACGGGATTATTTAAGTAGCCTTGATAATCGAAATAATTCGGTTAGGTACTATGTATCCACCAACTCACCACTAGACCAACGTGGTGGACATGGCTCAATAGGCCTTTGAAATTTAGTCTATGTTCAACAGTAAGACTTTAAAGCTGATTACTGAACTCGTTTAGGTATTTCCACAGGATATCTGTGGGTATTTCAATGGTAGTAAGTAAAGTAAAATTAATGGCGGGACGATAAACTGATTGACGTTAAAAGCATCCAATATCCAGCGCAGAGAGTCGGTAGTAAGTTTTTACTAACTGACTTTTACACATGTTATTTTAATTATATTATATTATATATTATAGGTAAGTACCTACTTAACTTGGGTTCACTTACTCATTGAAGGTGTAAAGAGAGGAATCCATTTCAATTTGAAAGCGCTGTACAACTTTTGTGTAGCCAAGTTCCGTACTAGTGATATTGAATAGCAAGAGGACTTCATTCAGTCTTTCAATGAATAGTTTGCCTACATTGCTTCTTGTTACTTGGCAAGCTCTTTCAACTGCATTTGTGCCATAGATGTAAGAAAGATAGGGGACCGAATAGTAGGTCACGTGTAATGAAGCCAAGTAGGTATATATTTTTTTCGTCCAGTTGATGTCCAATGGCTGAAATGGCGGTGATGGTGACGATTCTCTTAAAATGGCGTCGGTTCTGCTCAGAATTAATAGAAAACGAATCATAAATGTCACTATTGTGACATTTGACCTACTTTTAACTTTATTGGAAGTTGAATTGCCCAAAATGGCAAAAATCATAAACACTATACTCTATAAAATTTAACTTGATCTCTGCGACAGTGACATTGACATAGAAGATTGACATTTTTAGAGCTGGATAGTGGTGGAAAAAATCGATTTTCAAACAATGTTGTAATGAAATCGAATGAGTAGTTGAAGGTGAGAAATTTGATTTTATTTACTTACTATTATTTAAGATCAAGTATATACACATGTAAATAATGTTATGAAATTAATTAAATACTCATAATAATGTAACGATAGTATTTATCGACGTTTTTCACTATTATCGATGCTAATTTAACATATAATTGGGTTTATTTAATTACACATGTAAAAAATGTTATGATATTAAAATATACAATAAAATTAATGATAAATTAAGTTTTATTTAAAATATCGTCAGTATAAACTATTGATATTTTAATTAAAACTCTATCTAAAACTCTGTGGTCACGATCATTTGTCGCCCATCACTAATCGGCATGCCCATAAAGTGACATGACAGGTACTGTCTGTACTATTAAGAAATTCAGGACTTCATAGGCGTGATTTTTCTGACAGCTGACGCAGAGATCAAGTTAAATTTTATAGAGTATAAGTAATCTTATAAATGTCAGATCCTCCATCTTTCTATATCCTTGAATATAACCAAAGTTACATCGTATATAACCTTATTTTTAGTTATTGTGTACTCAATAAAGGTATATTTTACAGATATTATGTTTATTTCAAAGGTTTTCAATTTGAAAGCGCTTTACTGCTTACGTATAGTATAGCTAGGTTTTAGCCAAGCATATTCTGAGGCCTTGGCATTGAAGTATAATACACGAGAACTGAAGATTGTTGTCTATGACGACGTCAGCCAACTGCCGGCGTACGCCGGCGAAGCGCGCCGACCGGCCTTAGTCGCGATTAAACAAAATGGTTGAATATATCAGACGTCAAAATATTATTTAAAAAATTAAAAATGGGGAAATGTGTAGTCAAAACCTTTTAATCCCTTTCTCAATTTCTTCATAAAGCTTCTGGAATTTATTTCCACAAGTAAATACGGTTTACACTATTCGTATTAATTGAAACTATCACATATAATATCATGATTTTAAAAGTAAATAATTTTACAGTTGGTGATGCCAGGTGAAACATGATTTTGTTTCCCCATAATTATGGGAGATTTCGACTAATCGATAATTGCTTTTTTGATACTATAGGATATCCGCAGACAAAATACGTAAAGATAACGATAAATAATGGATAAAAGCCATTAGAATATTACGAAAAGAAACTGACTGGATAATAATAGTAATTAGTGAAATAGTAAAATTACAATAGATAACAATATAACTTCAATAAATACTAAAAATACAAGAGTACAAAGATAATAACAAATCCGGTACCTAGATTAATGGGCGGCATTAACGTCTACAGCGATTTTAAATAATACTAATAATCATTACTATTTTTATAATTATTGATAGTTATGAATCAAGCAGCAGAATCAGGCTTAAATAGGTTACGTTTTGTAATTATTAGTTTAATCAAATAGCTCGACGGCAACAGGTATCTATGTCCGGAGATTGAAGTACAGGTATAGTATAACATATTAGGCTACAATTTTCAAAGAAGTTTTACGTGATACAGAGATACTGAAAAAGCGCGCGCTGCGTGGTATAGGTATGTATGAGTGACACTGCACGCGGGCCGTGCGGGGTGCGTGGTAACTAGTGGTAAGAGCTTACGAACTCGGGCGCGGGTGGCGGTATGGCTATGCTAGCTGTTAGTCTGCTATATTTATTATTGTTTATTATAATTGTTTACTCCAACGGTTCCAGAATAAAAAATAACATCACTGCAATTTTCAAAACAATATATTGTAGATTCTTCATGCAATGCTTTCGAATTTTCTTAAGGAATATCCTGTCCTACAATATGACACGTTTTTGATAATTAAGTACTATTATGGCGATAATTATTTTAATTATCAAGAACGAATAAATATTGGTCGGATAAATGAATAAAATATTCTTTGTATTATAACTTTATTCATAATTACATCATATTATATTTGATTTTGATTAATGACTCAAATTCATAATGTTATTACTAAAATGTTGATTATTAAAAATATCGGTTTGTATCACTGACATTGAGAAGATATCGTAACATTTTGGGGAAATTTCAATCTAATGAACTGGCACCCTAAGTAGGCATTGTCCGATTAAATTTAAAAATATTGCTATTTCTGTCATTTTCAACGTCTTACCGTACTTTAGCAACTAGTGTAACAGGGATAGAGATATGATTCTTTGATTACCTACCAACGATATTCGGGCGGTTAATGTGTCGCCATGCCTAGCAACGCAGTTGTTTGAGTCTGCTTATCTAGACATTAAACATCATTGGGCCTTGGTATGAGTCTTTGTAATAAACGATAGTTTTGTGTATAATGCATACTCATACCGTAACTCATACTCGAATTACAGTGTTTTCGTGTGACTCCATACATTCTTTTTAGTACGCGCCTGGTAGAAACGAAGAAGACGTTTCTACCAGGCGCGTACTACAAAAATGCATAAGGCCACACGGAAACTGCTGTGGTTTCCGTTAACGTTTAAGCTCATACTAACCCCTCAGTAGAAGAGATTTCATTCAGTTCTCCGATGAATAGTTTGCCAACCTACTTGTACTTGGCAAGTTCTTGCAACTGCATATTATGTGCTGAGTACCAAGTGATTCGATAAATTACCGTTCCCCTTTGAGAGCTGTTTGCGATACCACACTCATGCCTAATGGACTTTCCAAGATTGCTGTCGGCACTATTACCAGCTTGCTAGGTTTCAGTACTTAGTATTGACTTAGTAATTGTGGTCTTTGAATGAAGATTTAGATTGGTATAAGATGACATAGAAAATATGCTCTTTAGTCATCGGAAAGCTATATAGTCTTTTTAGAATATTCGTTATTTGCAAACTGTAGAAACCACAAACAAAGCAATTTATTTCACGAATCTTAGGCGAAAAACTAATCTGCTTTTCTAGTAGGTAAACATTCTAGCAAAAGTAGACAAAGGCTGCAGTGTCGAAATAGCACAAAAATTGTGTAGACCTAACGACTTGGCATTTTTTATAGACCAAACAATCTATAAAATTTACTCTAACAGAGACATTTGGAATCTACTTTTAAGTAGACTTAGTAAGTAGTCGTTTTTGTGTATAAAAGTAGGTAGGTACTATTAAAAGATCTTTTAATTTTCCTACAAAAAATACCGACCCTTTTACTTCGTCCCACATTTTTCTGTAAATATTTCCGATCCAAAATAAAGCATTTTGTTACGTCTGCATCTTTCCACCCCTTCGTTTATGGTGACAATTTCATCAGGCAAGAAAAAATAAATTCCCTGTCAGGTGAAATTTACAAAATAAAGTTAAATTTGAAGATGAAATATTTCATGAAATAACAAGGGGTGGCTCGTGTCGGAAGGCCAGAATGCGGCGCACGCTCGGCAGAAGCGTTGAGAAGGGTCGACGTAAACTGTGAGCTTGAGAACATAATCATGCAAAATACTGCCACTTTTCTCTCCTACCGAGAAAAACGGCCAGGACGGGCCGCTCCATCCTCAGTTTCTGTACAGGTGTAAAAGATTTGCGGTTAGTTTTGCCTACGCAATTTGTTTCCTAAGGTAAAAAGGAATTCCAGTCCCGTTTCAACCTTTTCTACATTTTGTTACGAACACAAGTAACACACATTAAAATGTACCAATTCCTAGTGTATAAAAATACCGAATTGTTTTTAAATTGTGAACAAGTCCTAAAAGCGGGTGTGTGAGGGAGAAAGAAAAGACTTGTTCTCTTTCCCCAGTGTAGGTTAGTTTATTAAAATGATAAAGAGGTGTCGTAATTTCTACGAGCGAAACGCCACCGCGATGCAGAATATTGATGGGCGATACTAACGCCATCTAGTTTTACAATGTTGAAGTAACAAATTGTACATTTACCAAGGGCAAAGTGGCATCTTTGACCTTACAAATTTACAAAGTTCAAATATGTTACAAACAGTTACCGCCGCGAAAGTATTACAGTTTTTGAATTCGCAGTGACATGTTGTGGAGGTCAAATTTTACCTACAAAACAATAACAATATGATAACGAAGTTTAGATATTAAAACATAAATCTGTATTGGTTATTAACCTAATTTTAAAGTGACGACTAAAGCCATGTAACAATGCTTTAGTAGATAGCCATATTATTATGCTATGTAATGAAACCTTCGTCACCGAAAACACAACAGTTATGTTACAGATTTATTTTTAACATTACAATTTATTTATTTTAATTTTATTTTGGTTGAGCGAGCTGCCATTAGTTGAAAGTGTTTACGTTATTGTTGAAATGTATTTTCGGTTAAACGAGTAATGCCTGATATAATCCACCCTAAACTAGTGGCTTGTGCTATTGAAGTACCAAGAGGTCCTTTTTTTATTCCTTCTTCTAGCACATGTGCATATACTTCGGCTCCTAAAAGAATATCAACTTTGTTAGGTATGTAGTAATGTGGATCAGCAAGCGCTCCGCTGATATCTTCCCATTCAATAGCTTCAACTCTTCTGGATGGAAGAGGAGAAGTTATGCTGTTGAGCACGTAAGCCTTTACCGGAATGTTGACAGTTGGGTTAATTCGGGATTGAATGTTGATGGTAACCATCGCCTTAGAAACATTCTTATCTCCACCCAAACCTGTCACGTCATTTGAGGCCGGTGATTTTTTTAATCCCAAATACCGAACAGCTGATTCGGTAATAAATGACCCTTCGGACCCCTGATCTAGAAGTGATCGAATTGGTTGTTGTTTATTATTTTTGGTCTTGGCCATAACTATGGCCGTGGGAAGTAAAGTTTGTTGCTGGATTTTGCCAGTAGAAAAACGTGATATTACATCTGGGGTTCGTTTACCTGCATTTGATGATGCCGATGAAGCAAAAGCACTTTCTGACGAAGTGGCAACTCGCCCACCGTGATTGACCCCAGTTGTCTGAGAATTCACACTTGATCCCGCACTCTTAGGATGTAGCAGCGAATGATGGCTTCGTCTGCATATGCGACATTTGAAATTACTGCGGCACTCTTTGGCAGAATGATTGCTGCCCAAGCAATTGAAGCACGCTTTATTGTTAAGGACAAACTTGCGTCGAATGTCAATTGATTCTTTGTGAAAACCTTTACATTTACTTAATTTGTGACCTTCCGAACAAAACGGGCATGAAACTGTTGTTACATTGGTTATGTGAAGAGATTTGACTCTATTTGTTGGACTTCTGAAACCTGGCGTTGACCTTGGATCCAGAAACTCAATTGCTCGGAATCTATGAGTTAAGAACTCTTTAAATTGTCTGAATGTGGGTAGTTCATCCGATGAATAATTACTACTAACATGGAACTCCCATTGACGTTTTGTTTCTGTATCCAATTTCAATGACAATATATGAATAATTAATGTATCCCAGCTTTTCACATCAATGCCTAAGCTAACGAGGGTTGCCAAACAGTCATTCGTAGTATCTACCAAGTCTTTCAGGCCGTTGGCTGATTCGACCGTTAGATTCTTTTGGCTCAGTAGCCGTTTCAAAGTTTGATGTAAAATATATTTTTTGTTGTTAAATCTTTCCTCTAACAATTGCCAACATCGACCAAAGTTACCTTCCTGGATGGGCACATGTCTTAGGAGCTGCTCCGCTTCACCAGTCAGATAACTCTTTAGATAATGTAATTTTTGTACATTATCCAAAGAATCATTCTGGCCGATGAGCGATTGGAACAAATCCTTGAATGAGCGCCACTCAGAATACTGACCAGAAAAAGGTTGAATGTTGATCTGTGGTAATTTTATTTGAGAAGATATCGATTGACTGTTGATTGGAAAAACATCATTCCTCTTTTGTTGTTGATCAAATCTAGAAGTTAAAGTTTTCAACTCGCATTTGTAATCCAAAAATAAATCTTCACATTTATCGTACAATTCAAATTTTGTATAGTCGGAAGCATTTACTTTATCTGAGTCGTAGTTACACAATAGATCTTTATGGCCTGCCAAGAATTCAGACCATAACATTTCTACGTACTCGAGTCTTCCTTCTAAATAAATACTCTTTGGTTCTTTCTTTTGCCGATTTTTCGAAGTTAACTATAGCCTTTGAAATTCTGGAAAACAAATCGCGCTGAAAATTGATAACTGATTCCATTTTTATTAAAAGTTAACGAATCTAATTTATATTTAATACGAATATTGATGTGCTAAATGTCGAAAGTGTCAAATATTACAAAAATATTCTAAGTTAATGAGAGGCGAAGCTAATTTTTTCTAAGTGTATGGAACCTTGTCGCAGTAAATTATTTGGAGTTTGACCGTAGGTTCCCCGTGATTCCGTTTTTCTTAAAACTATTCTAAGTTCTAGCATGCACACAAAATAACACAAGTTTAAAGTTCTAGTAACTTGAAGTTGAATTAAATTTCACCACTGCAATTTTATAGTTAAATGAATTTTTGCTGTTTCAATTTTATGACGTAAAAGTACTCACTGTTTCACTTCACTTATCCTTTTTTGCCGCACTTGTACTCCTAGCCGCTTCGCTTCTTCGCACGTGACTTCACGTGACGGGACACGAACGGGCTCCCTGCGCCGTCTGCGTTGATGATGTATTTTGGGAGTTGGGACGTCCACTGACGTCACCCAAGTAGTTTTCCTGACAGCACGCTGTCCCACCGATGTTTAGTGTATGGCCCGTAACATCCGTCTTAGTACATCCGGGCGTGGCGCGTACAGTCAGACGCTCGCACCTGGTATGCGGTCGCCCACTGCCGTGGCCTCGTCTCCACCGGTGTGGTGTAGCTCGGTGATGTTGCGACAACAATCCGTTGTCCACCAGCTCTAAACTATCCGACTCCGAAGGACCATGAACAAGTCCTAAAGGCGGGTGTGTGAGGGAGAAAGAAAAGACTTGTTCTCTTTCCTCAGTGCAGGTTAGTTTATTAAAATGATAAAGAGGTGTCGTGATTTCTACGAGCGAAACGCCACCGCGATGCAGAATATTGATGGGCGATACTAACGCCATCTAGTTTTACAATGTTGAAGTAACAAATTGTACAAATTGAATTATAACACAAAATTTGATACCTCTGATTTACTAAGTAATAGATGCCGTTTTACTCATTTCAACATATCCATCATAAAACTAAGTGAGTCATTTTTCTCATGGTCATAGTTTTTATGATATTTGCAATGAAGGATTTATCTAAGTGTAAAAAAATATCTGCCTAAAACTTCAGCCCCTTCGAAAACTATTGCTAAGTGTTACTAAGACAAAGCTAGCAGCTAGCTTTCAACATGTCTTACGAACCGTGACGACGAAACTATGCCGTGCTCTTGAAACTTCATTTAGAACTAGTAAAGTTGAAGTTGGTTTTTATTAGGCCTTATGTTGCCTGGAAGAATTGACCATGAGTGATAAGGCCACCATTTTATAACCATATTTTGTGCGTATAGTGTTAAATTTTATTTTAGTGTTAGTAAATAAAAAGTTTTGTCTATTTGTCTGTCTGTCTACGTTTCAACGTCAGGAGGCCTATAGATAGTACAGTTACACCCACCACGCTCGCCCATTCAGATTTGCGCTGGACTGTTTATTTAGACCACTGCCGAACCTACACACAGACGAAGGGTGATTTGGGTCACATTGGTCCATAAATTCACTAAGCCTTCGGTTAAACGCGAGTATAGGTAAGCACTATAACAACATGTAAGCATAACAACAATAAATAAAAAATAAAAGATTTAACGTAATTTGAACTAGCAAGAACCAAATTACAACAGGTACATAAAATATAGTTAGGTAAGTATTTTGACATAAGGTCATACCGAATAGGTATCTTCTAAGTCTGCCTGTCTCATCTTCGTCCGTAACGTTGTAAGTAGGTGGTCAAGCGCGGACTTTTTCGTGATAAAAAGTACATCGATAACGGTTCATTTTTTAAGTGCATGCGCAGCGAACCATTAATATTGTGAAAGTAAGTGAATATCGATCGAGACTTTGGTCACCTTCGTCACCAGCTCCGACAGCCGTGATCGTCTAGTGGTTAGGACCCTACGTTGTGGCCGTAGTAACCTAGGTTCGAATCCTGGTCACGGCAGTGCCTCACTGTCGCGTTGGAGCATATTTTTTTATGTAAACGTACTTTAAGGATCTCCATCGAAATATACCTAAGTACATGAAAAATGGGGGCTTTTATCATTTAATTCATATAGGTATATTTCTGAGCTTCATATCTAAACTAAGACAGGTATGTACGGCAGAGTAGCTGACGTAATACTCTACAGGGAGTAAGGATGTATAAATAGGATCTCTGTTTTAGACAGGTTTGATGCATTGGAAACTTGCAGAGCGGGTTGCTAGGCGAAGTTGGTTTTGAAATATTTTTTTAGAAAGGCATTCAAGCCAACATGCTAACAACATAATAATTTCGGGCAACCTTTCGGGTGCCTTTATTAACTACAATTTGATACAATACTACTTTATATGCTAAAACTACCTACACTACTACTACATAGAAAGCAATTGGATCATCCATAGACCCTTGAAGGTCTAAAGATAATCCAAATGCAAATCAAGCCCAATGTAGCATGCTGCATTGCCACGCTGAATGGCAAAAAAAAATTACTCAGCCATAAAATGTTAGGGACAAAATATTTGGAATTAAATATGATGAATGAGGCTTGCACAGTACAGGATACAAGCTTATTAGAAAGATGACCTAAAAGTTCTTCATTTACTTAAGTACCATTTACGAGTACGAGTTACTAGGAAAGTATGGCTATCTACGGTGCTATCTATCGGTGGACTAATTTCCAGACTTCATGACTTTCTACCAGTTGACCACCACCCTAGACCTATATGATTTTCTTTTTTGTTAAAAGTAAGTAGGTAACTTCATATAGGCCGGGTGGCCAGCCCTGGTGTCAGAGTTTTTAAGCCGCCTATATTCTTCTGACTTGGCTAACGGTTACGGGACCTACAATATAACGTGTCACCCGAGCCACGAATAAAAAAAACCGTATAAGTGCAAGTCAGGCTCTCACATCGAGGGTTCCGTACGAAACCAGAAAATTCTATAGGTACTATTTTTTTTTTTTTTCATTTTTCTCGTCATACATCGAAAATTACACATTGTAAATATATTAAAAACCTGTTTTAGCATGTGCTAATGAAGTTCTTTTATATGATACCTTATATACATGATACGATTTACTCACTTTGAATTTTAAACCCATATTTTGTGAATTTTGAGGCTCTATTTTTTGTGATTTAAATAAAATTGTACAGTTTTCAGATTTATTCCTATATGTGTACTCTGAGACAATGCTTCTCGCCAAATTTCATAGTTCTATGTCAACGGAAAGTACCCTGTAGGTTTTAATTTTTGTGAGTGTCTAAATATGCGGTTTTTTACGACATAAACGGCTCTAACTTTTTTAAACGATAACTGAGAAGTTTTTCTTTAACACAACTGCAAGAAACCATAAATATACGTATACAGTTTAAATTTCAATTCGATATCTTTACGCGTTCCCGAGATAAAGAGTCTTGACATACACACAGACGGACAGACGGACCACAAAGTGATCCTATAAGGGTTCCGTTTTTTCCTTTTGAGGTACGGAACCCTAAAAGTAAATGCAATGCGAGATATTTTAATTTATTAAATGACGCCTTACCACAAAAGATATAAACACGCTTTAAACGCTGTTTAGTCGTGAAATTTGAACTATAAAACATTACCTAAAGGGTAAGTAAAACTTTTGTGGTTAAACGGTGAAATTTTAACAGAAGTTTCGTTCAGTTGTGATTTTTAAATAACTTGTTCAGGCAGTTTAAAAAATTTATGCAACAAACACGAGCTAAACTCGCTGACGAGAAATGTTATTTGGGTTTTGTTATTTTTTGCTCGACACATGTTTGTGATTTGTTTAACTTTGTGCTGTGTTCAATTGTTCGTGACATGTTTGACAGAAAATAAATAAAGACACACTAAAATTCTGCGTAGGTACAGGGAATGATATGAAATACTAACGACAAAGAAAAACCCAAATATTAAAATTCCTCAGCGAGCATCCTGACATACATACATACTGTAGTGTACATAAAACAAACCTAGTACCAGTTAAGTCAAAAAAATTGTCGATTTCCCCGTTGGGAATTAATATTTTGTACAAAATCATAATTATAAGTATTGAATATTTACTATGTGTGCATTCGCATAATATTCAATGTTTGTATTGTGCCTCATTATTAGGGTCCCGTACCCAAAGGGTAAAAACCGGACCCTATTCTATTATTGTCCGTCCGTCTGTCTGTCACCAGGCTATATCTCATAAACCGTGATAGCTAGAAAGTTGAAATTTTCACAGAATATGTATTTTTGTTGCCGCTATAACAATAAATACTAAAAATAGAATAAAACAAATGTTTTTCGCAATTAATAACGCTAACAAGTAAAAAACGCTTCCATACAAAAAACGTAATTGTTTTGCTCGATATTCTTTGCTTGAAATATTCACAGAATATTTAGTTAAAAATTAAAGAATTAATAGAAAATTTAAAAATATTAGGGGGAATACGGTACGGAACTCTTAGTGCGCGAGTCCAACTCGCACTTGACCGATTTTTTTTTATTGACTATGAAATGTTTTACCCACAAGATAGACAGACATGATTAAGATAGCAGGATCGCTCTGGATGTACGCTACTTGTCTTATAATAAATCTGTATTTTCAGCCGCGCACGTCCTATGGCTACGACGATGCTGAATATACTTAAAATATAAGCACCAGAAAATGAAGTCTCTATTTTCACGTCCACTTTTCTCGTTTACTTTTAATTTGAGACTTGAATTCGTGCGGAAGTTGCGCAAACAAGACTAAGCCGATAAAAGTTTCCGCTTTGTAAAGTTATAACACGGGTCCGCGGTACGTGACGCGGTCGTTTCTAATGGAAATAGAATTAACTAGGTAACAACAAACAGCAGGCTAACCGGACGCTTCCAGCATAAAGTTGGTATGACCTGTTTGTTAGAGCTACTTTTAATCATATATGTAGGGCTCGTAGCGAGTTTGACTATACTCGTAGGTACCTAAGGCGCTGTAGCAAGGTGTTGGTGACGGTTGTTTTTTTTTTTAAAATTTAATAAGGTTTTGATTTAATTTACTTCAGTTATTAAGTATTTAATATATCACGAATGTAGTACAGCTGAAATACTCTGTCATAATTTGTAAATCGCGGCAAGTTAAACACTAATTAAATTTAAAAAAAAAACAACTGTCACCCGCACGGAGCAAATAGTGTATGTAGGTAGGTGTTCGTTAGCGATCATCGAAGTTAGCAATGTTCAGCACGATCAGTCTATGCATAGCTGAACGCCGGTGGCAAATACAACTGAGCGCTACCATGGCTCGGATGACTCGTTAAATTGTAGGCCCCGGTTGTTTTATCCATTCAGCCGTGTCAGAGACCTTCGAGCGGCTTAAAAACTCTGACGTCAGAGCTAGCCACCCGGCCTATACGAAGACATGGACCGCATATCTACTAAACATTATACAGTATCTGGTCAAACGCCAACCTATATGTAATAAAAATAAACGTCAACCTTTACTAATATTATAAATCCGAAAGTGTTTGTTGGTTTGTTACTCTTTCACGCAGCAACAGCGCCACGTATTTATTTGGTTACTGGTATGGATTACTATGGATATAGTTCAAAGGTTGAAGTTTCTTTGGGATAGTACAAAAATCAAAAAGTCAAGCGGGCGAAGCCGCGGGCAAAAGATACTGACATATAGTCATATAGTCATTTATTCATAACACCATTTGTTACAAGTCAATGAGTAAACATTACATTAGGGCACTATACAATATAGCACGAAAAAATAAAAAAATAAAAGAACTTGACAATTACCAAATTAGTCACAAAATCTTAAAACAATTCAGGTAATTTCAAAAAGTCATTTACGTCATAAAATAGTTGCTCATGTAGCCAACATTTTAATTTATCCCTAAACGACCCAGCGGAAGGTGCAACCCGGACTTCTACGGGTATTCGGTTGTATATAGCGGGCCCACCAAAATATACAGACCTCTCCGATTTCGCCAGCCTATGAGAAGGAGTCACCAGTTGATTTTTTCTAGCATTGCTTCTTAAATTTAACCTAGAATAGGTACCTTTCCTCTCAAATAATTCTAAATGGTTGTGCGTGAAAAGGGCTACCTGATAGATTAGTTCGCACGGCAGTGGCAGTACGCGCAGTAAAAGCATATAAAAGCAAGTCTATTAAAATAACTTGAAAATTTATTTTCTGATATCATTTTCTTACATTCCAAATTGAGGGCCTATTTTTTTCCATGCGTACGAAATAAAACCTAAAACATCTTTTCAATCAAAGTAGGACCACACTTTTACTTAGGTAGTAACTAATCTTTGGTGTAATAAGCTATAATACAGGGTTATTTGTTTACCCTGTACTAAACCGAAAGGGGGTGGTTCAGACAATAATTACGAACAACTTACTATAAGGTTGGCCCCATTGTAAAAGTTGTTTGTAATGATGGCCTGAATCACCCCCTTGCGGTTTAGTACAGGGTAAGCAAATAACCCTGTATAAGGAAATATCGCTATGAGGTAAGCCCATTTTCTAAAAAAGCTGTTAGACATCCACATAAATGATGAATCACTACATTTTCATAATATGTAGAATTCAAAAATTTAATATACAAATGTTTCAGATATGTCTAATTCGAGACTTGATAAGAATGAAGGTTTTCTGTTTTGTAAAGTTATAATACGCAATGTAAAGTTATAATCGGGATCTACGGAAGGTACCGGCAGCACATGACCCAGTCATTTGTAATAAAAATAAAATAACTAGGAGACAACAACCAGCTGGCCAACCAGACACCTCCAGTGTAAAGTTGGGAGCAGACCTGTTTGTTGGGTAAAGTTTAATAGGCTTACATGTGTTATAAGCTTTATTGACGAGGGAACACTACATTTTGTATCAGTCATATTAACTTAGTGTCAGATGGAATGGATAACACGGGACTTTTGAAACTTTCCGTAATCACCATTACCGCCTAGTGGTGATAATCCTTAGAGACAGATAGTCTAACCATGTGTAGTCAAATTAGTATTTAGCATCTCTCTCATCAGTAGGATCTCTCCCCTGCGTTCCTGCCTACATTATTCTTCCCATATTTATTATCTACTGATTCATTAGTTGGACGTGACGTTTCTTAGTTCTGTGGTACTGATTATCACCAGTCTTGTTGATGTCGTAGGAATTCCGCTTTGCATCTCTATATTGCATAAATTAAGCTTACAACAGAGTTGTTTTGTGAGGGCATGGATCCCAATCGATTCAACCAATTCTGTTTTTTTTTTAAACGGTGTCATTCATAAATCATATTTTAAGTGTTTTACTTGGTTGTATTCAAAGACCTTGTTTGGTTGTACTACATAAGTAGTAAATGAATTTTTTTATCGAACAAAAAGTATATTGTTGGGTTCAAAATTCAAAGTGAGTAGGTAAATCGTATCATGTAAGGTATCATATAAAAGAACTTCATTAGCACATGCCAAAACAAGTTTTTAATTATTTTAACAATGTGTAATTTTAGACGTATGACGAGAAAAGTGAAAAAAAAAAACTTTTTTTGTCGATGGTTATAGTATAGAGATTTTAACAACTTTACTTCCCAATTTTGAGAAATTTTCTGGATTTGTACGGAACCTTCGATGTGCGAGCCTGACTCGCATTTGTCCGGTTTTTTTTTTTAGTTTTGACAAAAGTCGCAGAACAACAGTTGTTAGTTTTGATGTACAGAATAAGTCCCTAAAAGGATGCTAACCCTGTACAAGTATTTATATTTTTATGTACTGTACCGTACTGTACCAGCCTTTTTAATAGTCCACTGCAGGACGTAGGCCTACCCACGAAGGGTGTTTGGGCCATATCCACCACGCTGGCCCAGTGCGGGTTGGTGGATTCACATACGCCATCGAATTTCTTCTACGGACGTATGCAGGTTGCCTCACGATGTTTTCCTTCACCGAAAAGCCCGTGGTGTGAAATTCCGTACATAAATTCCAAGGAATTCATTGGTACGGGACCGGGATTTGAACCCACCACTTCACGATTGTAAGGCGGGTGTCATTACCACTAGACCACCACGGCTTTTTTACTAGACCACCACGGCTTTTTTACTATTTTTATGACTAGTTCACAACTTGACAAAGACGGCTTTCTGTCGCAGTCGTAAAGCGACGTAATTATCTCGGAGATTGAAATATTGCACTCTGGGCTTTTATTGCGTGCTCACTGGGCTGTCGATAATTGTTGCGAAAGTGCTCTTATTTCGGACATTTCGCTGAGAGGCTGTTAGTATTTCGTTGGACCTCTCACCAGCTCCGATAGCCGTGATCGTCTAGTGGTTAGGACCCTACGTTGTGGCCGTAGTAACCCAGGTTCGAATCCTGGTCACGGCAGTGCCTCACTGTCGCGGCGGAGCTTATTTTTTTAAGCAAATGATCGACTGTACTTCATGTATGCTGCCTCTTATGTATAGACGTATCCAGCACGAGTGGGCTCACTCTAGAAACTTCTTTGTCCACCCTAGAAAACTTGAAAATCAATACATTATATTTATCTGGGTTTGGCAAAAGCAGGTCTCCTAGGTCTCCCTTAGAGAAAATCTCTAGCCATGCCCATGATTTGGTAAATTACAATTGCCCGTTGTAGGCTGTAGGTTTAATAATACAGCTTACTTAGCTACGAGTATGATTAGCGCATACATACGGTCGTCACTCAAGGTAGAGAAGTCAGACTTTTCCAAGCACCACAGGGGCTTCGGTTTTTAGACTTTACCTGATTGATTTGTTTGAACAGCAAAATGCTTCAATAAATCAGAACACATAGTAAGACTTTTTTCAGAGGTAAGACTTCAGCAACTTGATATTAAAATAACATATTGCTCTACAAGCTGTCCGTTATGCAATGGTGTATTTTAACGAAACGCAAGCGCAGCGAACCATAAACATTGTGAAAGTGAGTGAATATCGATCGATATTTTGGTGACCACTGTCACCAGCTCCGGTAGCCGTGATCGTCTAGTGGTTAGGACCCTACGTTGTGGCCGTAGTAACCCAGGTTCGAATCCTGGTCACGGCAGTGCCTCACTGTCGCGGCGGAGCTTATTTTTTTTCTATCCCAGACGAAAATATTACTTTTGTTTCACTGTGACTTCTGTAAGCTTCAGCACAACAACTGTCAAACGCTAAGAACATAAGCTGTAGCTGTCAAGTTCGTATCGAGATACGCGAAACGAAAGATGAGAGAATAGATCTGATGCCTGATTTTCATTAAGTCAAACAGGGCAAGGATGTGCGCCACGAAATATTTCTTTCGACGTGTCAGTACAGGACAGAGTTATTTCGAAGTATGTATCTGTCACTTTTTCACACGTCGAAAAGTAGTCTGAATACTAGAAGACAAATATTATTGGTCAATGAAGAAAATAAGTAGAGAGGTATAGATAAACGAATGGACGCAACGATCTTAACTAAGAGAACTTTTTCCGTCTTCTCTAAAACACATTACCTATTAAAAACTTTATTTTTTTTAAGAAACTATAGCCTATACTAGCTCCCTGGCTCATATACTCATTTGGTACTTCATTACATTATTTATCAACTTATAAAATAGTATTCGACTGTGCCTTTTACTTCAAAAGATCATTAGTATAATGTACTCAGGTTAATAGCATTCAAGCAACAAGATAGCAATCCAATTTTCTCAAGTCATTTCACACTTCGTTCTATTTCATTATCTAAATGCCTGTCTAACGCAGCTCTGAAGAAATATCAGATTACTTTTCAGACTTTCGTTATTTTAACTATAATAATTTAAAACAATCTTCGCTGATTTTACTAAGAAAATGATTAGATCGTTCCAAAAAACAATAGAGTTTAGATTTTTCTTGAGTCTGACCCAAGTATATTCGAGCCATTTTGTTATTACGCATATCATATCAGCAGTAAGTACTATTTATCGAGTGTCAGCAGTTGTTCAGTGCATTCATGTAGCTACAATCAGATATTCTATGCAATGTCCAATACTGAACTGACCAGTAGGTATTATAGTCTTCATTTGAGAACTTTATACCCACAGTCCCACACCCCAAATTCGCTGGTCTCAAAGATGTTTTACTTGATCGAGCAACCATTAAAAGCAAAAATATACATCACTGTTGTCGTGCCAATTGCAACTGCTATTGTAAAATTACATGCTACGTTAACTTCGTCTCTTAGAGAAAGTAGTCCAGTTTCATAAACCGATCGGTTTTAGTGGACAGTGGACAGCAAAGTGATTCTTAAAAATGTGGTAATTTTGGAATCTGTAGCATTATTTCTGCCGAGTATAACACGGCTTGTAAATTTGAAGGTATGGTCACCAGCTCCGGCAGCCGTGATCGTCTAGTGGTTAGGACCCTACGTTGTGGCCGTAGTAACCCAGGTTCGAATCCTGGTCACGGCAGTGCCTCACTGTCGCGGCGGAGCTTATTTTTTTACATAGAGTCACCTTGTCGAGGATTCACCATCAAGCAGGGACTTAAGTAATAAATATGTATTTTTGGGTTGTTAGCTAACAAACTGGAACAGAAAAAGTATAACGACACGTCTGAATTACTGCATCAAGTAAATTATTATTTATTAAGAGTAAGTAGGTACATATATATCTTAAACAATCAAACTTTAATTTTTGTAAACGGAGTCTCTAGTATGTTTTTAGTTACTCTATTTATAGAAGCCAGTCAAAACTCGTTATCGTCTCTCTGCGTTCACTGTCATCATTATCATCATCATAGCCATAGGGAATTGCTTGGATATGCTGAATATCCAAGATCGATTGGAAGCGACTTGTATCCAGTGTGTTCCTGCAGTCTTGATAAGATCCTCAGCTCACTTTGTTTGTCCACGCTTGCCGGTACACGATCTCCATTGTGCTCATTATAATACAAATAAAACTAGTCCGGAGACAGTAGATTTGGTACGTTGGCTCCTTTATTAGCTAACAATGTGAGCCCCTATCTTCTATTTATCCAAACAAGCTCGTGTACTAATTCGGGACAACCCTCATTTCAAAACTTTAACAATATAACAGCCTTAAGCCACATAGATCTTGTTTGTGTTAGTCGCTTGGCATCCACCTACGCACTTACGGCGGATATACAGGGTGTTTCGTACGTTGAAACAAAATTGAATGGGCACTCTCTTACTAATTTCGAAGCATTTTAAGGCATAGAGACAAGTCAATAAAGCCAGTTTTTTGCTTCGCTTAGGTTGGCGGTCCATAACTTTATTATCTTGTTTACTGTACTGTACTGTATCAGCCATTTAATAGTCCACTGCAGGACGTAAGCCAACCCACGAATGGTTTATTAGACTATAATTCTTTAAATAAGTGTGTAAACATATTTTTATTGATAATACGTATAAATAGTTGACTTTTGTATTCATTACATTGGTAATGCTTATCTAGAAAGCTAGCGAACGTTATTGTCATATCGCGAGGACTAACTCTATACTGTTTATTTGATTAATTTGTATCGAGTCAAAATATTTATTGATTCTCATTTTATTACGTTTTAGAAAAAGATCGATTCGTTCAATAGGTGCTAAAAAGTGTTTAAAAATAGGTACTAGAGTCATTTTTAAAGACCATGAGTATAGAAAGAGATACTGAGCTGTTCGGATGAAACTGTACTGATTCTAACTGCATTTATAACTGAAAATTGTAATATTGAGCTCATCTGTTACTTTTTCAAGCTTCTGATCGAGCTACCAAACACCCAGTATAGCTACAAGCAGGAAAGAAACTTTATTCAATAATAATGTTCCACAACATATTACAACCTGGTTCGGAAAAGTTACAACAATGTAAAATTATGAAAGGGTAGAGTCTTAGAGCAAATAAAAAAATCAAGAGGGAACGTCGTTGAACAGTCAAGTGAGGCCGCTTTTTTAAACATGTGTGAGTGCATCGGTATTGGGCCGCCATAGTTCGACTGACAAGCCAAGGCGTAGTTTCCTTGGACGTGGATGTATGTGTAATTGTCTGTACACGGCGAGGCGTAGTTTTGGTTGGCTTCACTTGTTTGTTCACAACATTCTCTCTTGATTTTTTTATTTGCTCTGAGGGGTAGAGTATACACATACTCTTTCATACTTATTTTAATATCTATCTTCATAGAGATGAATAGAGAATACTCGTAATAAGCTACATGACATGTTGTGTAATCTACCGAATAAATAACTTTTATAGTATAACGGTCGCGTAACCGTAGCGTAGCGTGGGACAACCAGATCATAGTCGATGATATAGTAAAAATCGCGGGTCCAACATTGTCATTGTCATTATCATTTTGGATCGGGATGATTAGCGTACCTCCAAACAGAAACTCCCAAAGAAATGCGAGAAGTGCCCAGCAGTGGGGGATTACAGGCATGAGTAATAAAAATGGCCATAAAACAATAAAAATACCAATGCTGCTCATTCAATGATGATGAAAATCATATGTGTGTATGTTAGTCTACGTCAAGATCAAGTTTCAATGCAGTTGATGGAACCAGATGTTGCAGTTTGAAGTTCGTCATCGAAACTGCGGCCAAACTTTAAATTGCTATGCCTCCTCTAAAGTGAGCTTCGTTGCCCTTAGTTTGGAGTTAATTGGAGCTAGCCCTTAACTGGGCTTGGCAAGTTCGAGAGTTGTTTCGTGAGTCGAGAGGGTTCCAGACTCAAATTCTCTTGGAAATATGCTGGTGCTATTGTTTTAGTTTTGTGTAGAGGCGAAATTAGAGCGCCTATTTTTGAAGTGAATACTTCTTTAGCGGCGTTGTGCACTTTTTTTCTTAATAGAGCAAGGCTCCTGCAGACCTTTTTCAACAAAATACAAAAATACTATTTTACAACAAAATCATCATTTTATAAAAATTAAACAATTTCAGTTAGGTAAAACTTTTGATCGTGGTGACTTTGATAGGTAGGTCGGTAAAATATGGGTAGAACAAAAGATTTTTCCTTAAAGGGGTTGGAATTTTCAAAACTGTGTGGTTGCTGAAAAACTGAAAAACTAATAGCTATCCAATTACTTAATTATTCCTTGTTCTGCTTGTGTTTCTTTTTTGTATACGTTTGCATTTGACCACAGTGAGTATGTGCAACCTGTCCATTTCTAGACGGGTACAGTAGTTCTTAAATACAAAAAAATATTGTAAAAGGTATGATAATGTTATGAGTGTGTTGTCGTACTATGTCATTATCTTGATAACTTGGTTTGACCCGCGATTTTGACGATACAGTAACAACTAAAATAATATAACAATAATATCTAGCACTCATATCCAGTAGATATTGAGTATCAAGACAAAGCGGTACGTTTTACTGAGCATTATTATTTTATCAGTTACTAATTTATGTTCGCGATATCTTGTGTGTTGTGATTTGACATGTCAAGATTTTTGTGCATTATTGTGTTAATGGCACTAGCGATTACTAATGGATGTACGTACACAGATACATATTTTATGTTCATTATCAAGTATTTAACTTTTTTTTTAAATTAGTATCTCAAGGTGGTGGTGGTGTACGTATACACTGGCTACGCTCCTTGGTAATGTTGGTAGGTACTAATTTAGTAACAAATCACATTTATTGGTACGCGGGGCCCCGTGAACGCAAAAAGAACTGGACAAGTGTGAGTCAGGCTCGCCACCCAATGGTTCCGTACAAATCACTATAAGATGCCTGGTTTTGAAAAACTATTGAAACATCTACATAAAAAGAAAATATTTTCCCACTTTTGTATTATTTTCCAGTGCATCCCGAAAAATGCCAACTGTTTCCAAAAGAAAAGCACTGCTTGATAGAGTACAGCGTGCGCTATCGTTGGCCTCACCAAATCAGGTTGGTATTATTTTTTTAATATGGCAAGTGCCTTTTTTAACTACAGCTAAATACAAGGCTTACAAAGTGGGAAAAAATGCCTTTACTAACTACAATAAGTTGCAATACTACTTTAAATGCTAAAACTACCTACACTAATACTACATAGAAAGCAATTGAATCATCCACAGACCCTTGAAGGTCTATAAATAATCCAAATGCTCAAGCTCACTGCCAGGTGGCAGCGTGCCCAGCATGCTGGCAGCATTGCCACGCTGAATGGCAATGCTTCGACTAACATTATCTAAAACTACATAACAAGCAATTGGATCATCCATAGACCCATGAAGGTCTAAAGAGAATCCAAATGCTCAAGCCTACTGCCAGTTGGCAGCGTGCCCAGCATTGGTTGGTACTTATTTCAAGGTTGGTTTATTTGTGCAATGATCAGTATTTCATCATCGTCATAATTATCTACCATTAGATCTCCGGTCTTCACTGCTCGACACAGGCCTCTCCTCAAATTTTTTACCTAATAAGAGTTTGGAGAGCGGATTGCATATAATTTATAATTGTTCAATGTTTCGGCGCTCTGCGACGTTTTATGAAATTATTTACCGTTCTTACTACTGGTAGTAAGATTGGTAGCAACACTGGGATTAAATCATTCTTATCTGTAGATACCTACTTAAGAGTGTTAGTTTGAACACTGATGTCAAATTATACTTAAGAGTGTTAGTTTGATTTGTACTGATGTCAAATAGTACAACATCTGGGAATAAACCATATTATGGTAGGTATGCGATTACTGTCTGGGGCAACGAAATAGACATGGTCAAGGTATTGAGAGCACAAAAGAGAGCACTGAGAATTATGCTAGGCCTAAAAAAGCGCAAATCGGTTCGACAACATTTTAAAAACCTCAAAATAATGACTGCGATATCCCTGTATATCTATAATTGTTTATTAGAAAATTGAAAAATGAAAATAAAAAGCCACGTACGAGTAAATGCCGGATGTATGAGGAGTTGCGCAGGCCATTTAACAGATTGACCAAGGTACAAAAATAGGGTATATACAATAAAATTTGTATCTTTAATAAGCTACCACAAAATATTACCAACCTACTCGTACATGCAAAAAAAAATAAAAGAAAAACTTTTACTCATTGAATGAATTTATGACACTGCACCTGACTGAATCTTCATTCTCGCATGGATAATAAATGATATTTAATCGAATTAACAATGTTCAGAATCTTGACACGATCTTGACATTCTTTAAAAATATGTTCCACTTTGGTTCCACCAAGGATTTTGTATGGATCTACTCATCAACCACAGAATAGGCCCTATTACACAGGGCATCAACTTCTTCAAAATTGTTCTATAAATTAATTTGTAAAAATATGTAACGATTTACATACATTGTTTTCTTATTTTTTTAATATTATGCAAATTCATTCTACATTTCATATTAAATTTTATTTTTATGTATATTTGATTATAAGTATGCTATTTAAAATGTAACATGACTTGCCCAGTATAACAACTGTTATAAGGCGAATAAATTATTCTTATTCTTATTATTTTCAAAGAAGGCTTCACGACTATTAATTTGTAATCAATTTTCTAAAATGTACATTTTGCACGGTTTCGGTCAATAAAATACAGATTTGACTTTGGTCATAGCGTAGGCTGTACCGCTCCCGAGTGACTGATGATGATGATCATCGTCACTCTTCCTCCATTTAAGCTCATAAGTGATGAATGGCGGTCACGTCCTCTATGGCTCCAGTTTCGAATTTATAGCTTGTATTTCGTGTTGACAAAAACATTTTGTTTGTGAAAGGATCCTTTTTTATCACCTATTTTTCTTTTGCCGGGGCTACACTCTTTTAAGTGTAAGTTATGAGAGGTATATGTGAACCTGAGCGACCTAAGTGGAAGACCTGAGTATTATATTGATGATAAAGATTCGAAAAATGTGATATGGGCTTTCCAAGTGACGAGAATTTTTCATGCTTAGCAGGCGTTTTAAGGCTTAGGCGCATACCCACTAGAAATGAAATGTAGAAAAGCTACGTGTAAAGAAAGAAAACTGCTCACGATAATTTTATTTACGCCCTACAGAGGCCACAGACGAGTAAAAATGGTAGGTAATAGCTATTATCGTCCATGAAAATTTATACTAATGCTTCAGGCCGACCAAAATACGAACTTACTTTAACTCATGACAAGAAAATAATTCCTAAAATTTATAAACAAGTAGTATGGTAATGTAGACACTTTTTCTTTCCCTTTTTCTTTGCAGGTACGTGTACAACTGGTATACCAAGTCGTGTTTCGAAGTGCGTTGGTCCGACAACTGCCCGACGCCCCCTGCGGACACCAACAACTTTGCTTCGGAACAAGACTGTTTAGACCAGTGCTCGGGCTGGGCTTGAATTGGCTGAATTAAACTTGTTTACTTTTGTATCTGATGTTTTATTAATTGACTCTAAGACAGTTTGTTAGAATACTAAAGTGGAAGCCGAGCGAGCAAACGGAAGCGCGTAACAAGCAATAGAGAGGCTAGTGGCACCATCTGCCTAAGCGTTCGGCTTATACGAGTATATATAGTATTGTATTTTGTTCTACCTAGTTAATAAAGACTATAAGCCCGATTATAGAGGCGCCAGCGTAAATTTAATAGCAACGTAAAAAGCGTTCTCTCTATCGAATGTCTAAAGTGAAAAAGAAACAGAACTAGGCTGAAATGGTCAGTTTGCTGACCACCACCGGCTCACGACCACTTTTTCATAAAACCACTAAAAATAGTTAAATAAAAGCGCGCCAAAGTTCGTTTTTTTTTAACGATACTTTAGTCTATCGCTTCCTCTCCGCGACACTGTGATTTGGCTTCTGCTACGTGATGCACATCAACGAGCCTGTGAACCAGACCCATAGTGGACGTGTCGGAATTGGTTGCACAAATTTACAAAAAAAATTGTGAGAAGACACTTTTTCAACCGAAAGTAAAACAAGCTTTTGTCGAGATTCACGCATCCAAATGTAGCTTGGAATGTTTAGCAAATCACGTTTTTACCCCTAAAAGGTCATTTTAATGTAAAATATGCGCTTTTCATTAAAATAATAGGTGTTCGGCAAACTAACCTACTAAAACTGTGCATGCATCATTTCACGACCACAATATGGTCGGCAAATGACTATTTCCCATCGATCTTGTTCATAAATTTTCTAACTGATACTTCACGGTACGGCAATTTAGTCTTTGTCAGTTTGATCTTTAGGACGTGGTTTATGTAGTTACACTTCAGAATGCGACCAGCAAAATCTGTTGATTACCATAAAGCATTATTTTGGTGGTCGGTAATCAGTCAGCTAACGACCACATATCTTATGCCATACAAAAATGACTAAATAACTATTATTAAAATTATTAAATAAGTGTGAATAGATGAAAAAAAAATATTATTAAAATAATTGAATGAATAAGATTAGATAACAGAAATTAAATGTCATATAAACATGATTTATTGATTATTTGATGCTGTTATTATTTACGACCCTAAGAACATGACCTAAGGCTCATTTTTCAATGGCTTTTGAGTGGACGTCAACTAACGAAAATGTCAGACGCAAACTGACCACATGTGGTCGAGAACTAAAAAAATAGCATATTTTGATAAATCATTATTTGAATTAGATTTTTGAATTAGAGTAGGTATTATTTGAATTAGAACAATATCATTATAGTGAATAATGTCACTTCAAAGATTACTAGTCCACTAAGTGGTCGTGAACTGGCTATTTCACCCTATGCTATTTTAGCTATTATATTATAACTACGATGGCGCCTCTGTTAATCGGGCTTTATGTCTGTCTATGTCTGCGTCTGTTATTTTCTTAAATAACAGACGCGGCGCAGCAAAACCCTAGTTAGTAATAAGTAGGTTAGGTAGGTCACAGATTTCCATAGGTAGGTACGATGCGCGATGCACCTCAAACTGAGTTGTCTTGATTTGAGCTGCGCCGGTGAATTCTTAACTCAGAACAAAAACTAAAGCTAGTTGCCATGGTATCTATATCTATGCAGGAGGTATTCCATCTTCATACAAACGATCGGATTGGCCGGAACACGAATCATAGGTACATACCTACCTGAGCGCTTCGGAGATCAGTAGGTATTCACTCGGTGCACAATAGTAGCAGATGCGCCGTAGTGAAAAACGAACGAGTGGATTTGTAATCAGTAGGTAAGCCAGGCGGGCAGACCTAACGCCTCATACGTACAGTGTGGTCATGGTCATGCGAGGCTATAGGTATTGTTTTTAAAACAGGGCCGAGTCGCATTACTTTAAAGATACCTACCATTACCGTGATAATACTCGTGCTAGTTATTAATATTATTATTCTGAGATTCGGTGTATCGCTCGTCGTAACTGCGGGTGGGGGAGGGGAGGTAGTGACGCAGCTGGAGACGCGCGGCGCTGCGCCAACCGGCGCAAACTCACGCCAGTACGTTATTGACTCACTGGCGAGAGACCGCGTTTTTATCTCTGTAACAAAAGTACTTGTAAATATTGTAATATCTATCGCCTATTACAACAATATAACCTTTTAGTGACGGCCGGTGATTTTGGCTCAAGTAAGTATAGATTTATCTAGGATAATACCACAAATTAAGCATTTTATATATTGCTCATTGACGCTGCGCTGCTACATCGCGAGTGAACAGTCGTAACTCGTATCACAGATTAGTTAATAATTTTCATAGCGCGTCATGGACTTGTTGCTCCCAACCACAGATATCTTTGAGTATCAGAAATAATGCTGTAGTCACTTGAGGCAATAGGTACTCAATCTGATAAATGCTCGGATTTTCAATGAAGGATTTTTTCCCAGCTGCTGTTGATAGCATCTGTCAAATATGTAGGTATTGGAATTTGACATTTACTACATATTGACTATTAGGCAATGATGTCTATTAGGCACTTAATTAATTAGCAAGAAATTATGATTGTGAACATCGACTTGGCATTTTTTCTTTCCTAAAATAATGATTGTAATGCCTAAAATTTTTTAAGCATTCACAATCATCTGGTTCTAGGTAGGTATGTACCTATAGATGACGGACATATTGCAGGATTACATTGAACTCATCATTACTTCTAGTATGGAACCAACCCCAAAAAGTTTATCGGTTCTCGGCAATACGAATCGCAAAAAAAAATCAAGGACCCGGGCATTGTACAACTGTGACTTATTTTCGATTTTTTAGGCTGACCCCATAGTAAACGTAATGGTGACAAAAAACGAAACAATCCTCCATGCAAATTGCACTTATGGGCTGAATCATACCTTACAACTCGGCAAAAACAAGCTGCCCGCAATCCAATCAACGCGCAGTTTTATGTGAGTTTCTGTCATGTTTGGTCATTGCGCAGCTTTTGCTAACTTCACATCCGCCGATTTATAATAATATAATTTGGCCTATACCTAATTTTCTTTCCAGGTACTCATTATGATGCAAAAAAGTTCCTTGTGGCGGCATTTCACTAAACTCACCTCAGAAAGAAAGGTGACATGCCTGTACTGTCCTCAACAGCTGTCTGTGGCCAACAAGTCCACTTGCAGTCTGATACGGCACTTGAAGGCGAAGCATCCCGATGTTGAAATATGGCTGAAATCTGCCTCGGAAGGGCAAAGCACTCAGGAAGAGGTTTTGTTGGTTAATAATGACGTGGATGAACATACTGTAAGTTCAATTCAATTCAATCATTTATTCATCAAAGAGGTACAGAAAAGTACACTTTCGAACGTCATAATATAATCAAAAACAAATTATAAATTACCACAGAACTAATACACCTTTGTAATACACTAGAGAAGCGCTGCAGTCGTTTGAGGCAATTCTCAACCACTTAAATGATATTAAGATATATCTTGCCCAGAGCTGCCAGAGCTCTTCTTTTTTTGGCGTCGCATTGTTGTGCATTTGCCAGTGTCAAGTATTAACGTATAATAATTTTTTGATATTTTATCAAAGTAGTCACTGTCGTAGTCACGTCATAGTCCAATAAAGTCGCGGTCAAGTCCAAACGTAGTCAAAGTCATACCTCAGTAAAGCAGTGGATACTTTACTAGAGGCGTCTATGAAGTTTTGGCATGGATTTATCATATAAACAGGATTGAGTACTGGCAAAGAAAAACGTGCCGACACATCAGATATCACATCAGATGATTGTGTCTCTTTGCCAAGTAGGATGACCAAAACAACTCGATCATCTCGGGATATAATATTTCTTTGGAATGTTACTGCACGCAGGAATCGCAGTTATTTTACCCCTAACTCGTCGTCCTTTGTCATCGTCGTCGTTTTAGCAATAGGACGCCTACTGCTGGGCATAGGCCTTCCCTAAAGATCTCTATAAAACCAATCCCCATAAAAACAATGGTCTAGAATTAATATAACGGAGATAATTCAGTTTCAAGTTTGACGGCTATTATCGGAAATGTAGATCTCGAAGAGTTCTTTCACCTTTGTGACCTCCAACGAATTGACTTTATTCGTGGAAAAGTTTTCGTTATTAAGATTTTTTGTCTTAAGATCTTTTCGTGATAAAGTCTGTTTGTGACAAAGTTTTTCGTAGTTAAGTACTGACACGGGTTGCTGATATGTGTCAAGATTACATCTATGAAACTTAAACGTTGTTTAACACCGTAAATATGGATTTCAGACCATTACTGTCATCACAAAAGTGAAGAAACTCATGGAGATCTACATTTCCATATAGACTTTATTACGAAAAGTCACAATCATTTTTAGACCTTCGTAGTAAACAAGGCATCCATCTTGAAATAATAAATGGCGGACTCTTTTAAAAAAACTACAACCATGAGGACTTTTTTGAAAAAGTCGTCATGGATGTAGTGTGTGTGTAGTGTCGAGGTTTTTGGGGGTGTACCTATATTTCAAAATTGACATCCATTTTGGAATTAAAGATAGCGGACGTCACTTTTTTACCGTCATGGGTGTCTGTTTCATTTTTTTGGATTGTAGATTTTAAAATGGCATCTATTTTGGAATTAAAGATGGCAGACGTCAGTTTTCCAAAAAGTCGTCATGGGTGTCGTTTTTGAGAATTTGGGGGTATAATTATATTTAAAAATTGGCATTCATTTTGGAATCAAAGATGGCGAACATTACTTCAAAATGGATGCCATGACGACTTTTTCAAAAAAGTGACGTCCACCATCTTTAATTCCAAAATGGATTCTAGTTTTGAAATTTACACCCCAAAAACCTATCAAACAACACCCATGACGGCTTTTTGCAAAAAGTGACATTCGCCATCTTTAAGTTCAAAATGGATACCATATTTGAAATCTACGCCCCAAAAGCCTCAAAAATTACACCCATGACGACTTTTTCAAAAAAGTGACGTCCGCCATCTTTAATTTCAAAATTGATGCCATTTTTGAAATCTACAACCCAAAAAAATTAAAAACGACACCCACGACTATTGTACACCCAGCATGTTTAAGAAATATGTCCAGCATAGTCACCCTACCACACTTCTTTGTATATACCCAAGGACTTTGTATACTATCTGGACTGCGCACAGACGAAATTTGGCTCAAAGTTAGTTTAGGAAAATTCAACCTTAAAGCGTTGCAACAAAACATATATTCCTTTGAAATGCCATAAGAGAGACGCTGTGCCGAGTGAGACTTCCCAAAGTGATGAAGGTGTCCCGCTCGCACTATTGCCATTTCGAAAAGACACTTATATATGGTAGAATTATTAACTGTAAAGCCGCGACTCTCTTAACCATTTCTAAGTTTTTATAACAATGTAGTTTGATGAGAATTTAGTTAAAATTGCGAATAGATGATAATAAAACAGAGTTTGATATTTATTTTTTATGAATATACCTACGTCTTTATGATTAATGGTTATTTTTATAGGATCACTTTGTTGTCCGTCTGTCCGTCTGTCCGTCGGTCTGTCTGTCCGTCTGTCCGTCTGTCCGTCTGTCCGTCTGTGTGTATGTCAAGACTCTTTATCTCGGGAACGCGTAAAGATATCGAGTTGAAATTTAAACTATACATATACGTAAACCTATGAATTCTTGCAGTCCTGTAAAATAAAAGCTTCTCAGTTACCGTATAAAAAAGTTAAAGCCGTTTATGTCGTAAAAAAACGCATATTTCAACGCTCACAAAAATCAAAACCTACAAGGTAGTCCCCGTTGACATATAATTATGAAATTTGGCGAAAAGCATTGTCTCAGAGTACACATATAGGAATAAATCTGAAAACTGTACATTTTTATTTAAATCACTTAAAAATAGGGCCTCAAAATTCACAAAATATGGGTTCAAAATTCAAAGTGAGTAAATCATACTCGTCATGTAAGGTATCATATAAAATAACTTCATTAGCAAATGCTAAAACAGGTTTTTAATTATTTTAACAATATGTTTGTACGGAACCCTCGATGTGCGACCCTGACTCGCACTTTTCCGGTTTTTTTAATTTTGACTAAAGTATCACCGTCGATTGCAAATGGCGTACTATGGTGTATACAAAGAAGTGTGGTAGGGTGACTGTGCTTGACATATTTCTTAAACATGCTGGGTGTACAATAGGACTATAGTCGTGGGTGTCGTTGTTCATTTTCTAGGGTTGAAGATTTCAAAAATGACATTCATTTTGAAATTAAATAAAGCGGAAGTCACTTTTTGCAAAAAGTTGTCATTGGTGTCGTTTTTTAGGTTTTTGGAGGTGTAGATTTCAAAAATGGCATCCATTTTGAAATTAAAGATGGCTGACGTCACTTTTTTGAAAAAGTCGTCATGGGTGTAATTTTCGAGGTTTTCGGGGGTGTAGATTTCAAATATGGCATTCATTTTGAACTTAAAGATGGCAGATGTCACTTTTTGCAAAAAGTCGTCATGGGTGTCGTTTAATAGGTTTTTGGGGGTGTATATTTCAAAACTAGCATCCATTTTGGAATTAAAGATGGTGGACGTCACATTTTTGAAAAAGTCATCATGGGTGTAGTTTTCGAGGTTTTTAGGGGTGTAAATTTCAAAAATGACATCCATTTTGAACTTAAAAATGGCGGATGTCGCTTTTTTGCAAAAAGTCGTCATGGGTATCGTTTAATAGGTTTTTGGGGGTGTAGATTTCAAAATTGGCATCCATTTTGAAATTAAAGATGGTGGACGTCACTTTTTTGATAAAGTCGTCATAGGTGTAATTTTCGAGGTTTTTGGGGTGTAGATTTCAAATATGACATCCATTTTGAACTTAAAGATGCCGGATGACACTTTTTGCAAAAAGTCGTCATGGGTGTCGTTTTGTTTTTTAGGTTTAAGGGGGTGGAGATTTCAAAACTAGCATCCATTTAGGAATTAAAGATGGTAAACGATACTTTTTTGAAAAAGTCGTCATGGCTATAGTTTTCGAGGTTTTAGGGGTGTAGATTCCAAAAATAGCATCTATTTTGGAATTAGAGATGGCGGATGTTTATTTTTTGAAAAAGTCGTCTCGGGCGTCGTGTTTGAGAATTTGGGGGTGTATATTTCAAAATTAGCATTCATTTTGGAATTAAAGATAGCGAGCATTACTTCAAAATGGATACAATTTTTGAAATCTACCAATAACTTCGAAAACTACACCCATGACGACTTTTTCAAAAAAGTAAGTCCGCAATTTTTTATTTCATAATGGATGCCTTGTTTACAACGGAAGCCTAAAAATGATTGTGACTTATCGTAATAAAGTCTATTAAGATTTTTCGTGACAAAGTCTTTTCGTGATTAAGATTTTTTGTGATAAAGTTTATTTGTGACAAAGTTTTTCGTGGTTAAGTACTGACACGGATTGCGTGATATGTGTCAAGATTACATCTATGAAACTTAAACGTTGTTTAACACCGTAAATATGGATTCCAGACCATTACTGTCACAACAAAAGTGAAGGAACTCATTCAGATCTACATTTCCGATGACAGCTGTCAAACTTAAAAGTGGTTTTGTCTCCTTCATTATCAATTCTAGACCATTGCTGTCTTAACAAAGGTGAAAGAACTCTTCGACTGCTACATTTCCGATAACAGCTTTTAAACTTGAAACTGAATTATCTCCGTATATATTAATTCTAGACCATTGCTTTTATGGAGATTGGTTTTATAGAGATCTTTAGGGAAGGCCTATGCCCAGCAGTAGGCGTTCTATTGCTAAAACGACGACGATGACGAAAGACGACGATTTAGGGGTAAGATAACTGCGATTCCTGCGTACAGTAACATTCCAAAGAAATATTATATCCCGAGATAATCGAGATGTTTTGGTCATCCTACTTGGAAAAGAGACACAATCATCTGATGTGGTATCCTAGTCGGCACGTTTTTCTTTGCCAGTACTCAATCCTGTTTATATGATAAATCCATGTATACACCATAGTACGCCATTTGCAATCTACGGTGATACTCTAGTAAAAATAAAAAAATAATTATTAATCATAAAGACGTAGGTATATTCATACAAAATAAATATCAAACTCTGTTTTATTAGCATCCATTCGCAATTTTAACTAAAATCTTATCAAAATACATTGTTATAAAAACTAAGAAATGGTTTAGACAGTCGCGGCTGTATAGGTAATAATTCTACCATTTATAAGTGTCGTTTCGAAATGGCAATATTGCGAGCGGGACACCTTCATCACTTTGGGAAGTATCTCGGCACATCGTCTCTCTTATACCATTTCAAAGGAATATATGTTTTGTTGCAACGCATTAAGATTGAATTTTCCTAAGCTAACTTTGAGCCAAATTTCGTCTGTGCGCAATCCAGATAGTATACAAAATCATTTTGGTAACAACACGGTACATGATACGTCACATTTTATCACTTGCTTACACTCATGCACGTAAATCAGCTCATAATCAACGAAATACCACATTTTTTCACTAATTATCACTGATAAAAACACAAGTTTAACAAAATAATACAATGAGGCGACTTTTCCGCGTTCCTGCCAAAACTCGTCAAAACGTAACCACTGTATTGTAGTACACAAGTATTAGTAGAATGTTTCAAAATGCATACAGGGTTTTGTTAAATTTACTGTTCCAGAACTGATGTACTAAGCCGAAAGGAGGTGATTCAGACCATCATCATTGTGAACAACTTACTATGGGATCAAACTGTAATTCAAGAAAAAAACAGCTTTTTCATACATTTTGTCGTTTCCGTGTTGCAGTTTTCTATCGAACAGCCGATAATTTTTTCTCGAATTTTGGATTGACCCCATAGTAAAAGTTGTTTATAATGATGGTCTTAATCATCAAGTTATGCTAGCGGCCCAGAGCCACGCTCCGTTATTTTAAGGAGCTGGGCTGGCTCGGGTAGACGCTGGATGGGGAATTTTTTTTTTTTTTGGAAATGCTCAAAGCACGTCAGTGCAGGACTTATCCCCTACTTCAAATGAGAATGAGAATGGTCTTAATCGCCCTCTTTTTGCTTAGTACGGGTAAGCAGATAACCCTGTATAGTGTATACCTATACCTAGTGAGATAGTTGTGTTTTTCACCTATCTGTTCATAAAGAGTAAATTTTTTGTGTCATTTTGGTTTTAACAATTAATTATAGGTATTTGACTTTCGCAAGCATTTACTGTACTAGGTATATCGGTCTTTTAATACTCCAATACTGTACATATAAGAGTTTAGATTGATTTTTGCAAATACGTTCACTGAATAAAATTATTTTAAGTACATATTGTGCCACAATTGGAGAAATTAGTATCGTTATTGGTGATATAAGTATCGTTGTGCAGTAGTTGTCATAGTAAAGGAATAATATGCACATCGACTACTAGACTAAAAATATTTTTAAACATTTCAGGAAATTCAAGAAGAACCTGTTCTAGAATACGAATTAGTGGAAGAACTGATAGAATCGGAGACTGAAGAAGAAAACAATGAGATTGATCAGAAACCTATTCCAAATACAGTTCGGTCAAAAACTTCTAAAGAGAAGATCAAATCAACTGAGCAGCAAGTGATATCAGCTATGGTTGAGGCTAGAAGACAAATAGGAGACGCTCTGCTAACCATGAAATCGCTCAAAAGGCCAGTCGAATCGGAGGACGAATACGACCATTTTGGACACGTGATCGCGTCAAAGATAAGAAAAATTCATGATGTGGATGAAAGAGAAAGAGTTATGCACTCTATTTACAACACGCTTTATGAAGCGTTGGCAAAACAAGTTTAGTTAAATATTTTAGAAGTTATTGATTATTTTTAAGTTTAGATTTAAGAAGATTCTTCCATTTACTAAGTCTAAGATCGAACACTCCCACTGTTGTAAATAGGTATTTTCAATGGATCTCTAATAAGGTAATAATACCCTAGTACACCAAGTTAAGTTAAGTTAAACTTTACTGTATTGTTAGCAACGGTTAGTGGTTGGTGAATAGCAAAATTTCGTTAACAAGCTGTTTAAGGTTTAACGGTTAATAAACTAAACATCTGTTGGTGAACTCGGGTGTAGTACCTGATTTCAACCGTTGTTTAAATACATTAATCACGCGTTTAACTTAAACAAGAGTTGGTGAACTCGGGTCTAAGTCTTCACTGGTTGGAGGCTGACATCCAGCGCAATCCTTAGGTCTTAAAGAGGCTACCACCCTGTGAGTGGACATTTTATGCTACACTTATCGCCGGTACGTGGCCTACACTGAAAAAAATGTTTCACTTCTTTTTGAAATTCTTAGTTCACTACAAACAGAAGGTAACAAATACAAGAACACAAAATATCGTTTCAGTACCTATTCTACTGCTCAACTTCTCATTAATTTTGAATAAAGTCATGTGACTAGAAAATAATACGTTTTTATATGAGGAGTTCCTCGTGGACCAACTGCTTTCGCACAACGAAGAGATTATATCGATAACCCAAATTATTTGCCAAGATTTCTACACTAGAAATTACTATTTCTGCTAAATAAACTACAGAAAGAAATATAATCTCAATGCTCGCCTCGAGTTCAAACAATAGTACGTACAATATTGTACAATACAATAACTTTTACTGTCCATAAAAATGCCACAAGGACAAAATATCACAAGTGAAAGAAAATTAAGGACCGTCTTGTATCCTGGAAAGTTGAAGGTTAAGCTTAGTGCCTAGTTAAATCATACTTTATACTATAAGATAAATCCGAAAAGTTTGTTCCTCTTTCACGCACCAACGGAGCAAAGGATTGACTTGATTTTTGGCATTGATATACTCGTAGTTCAAGGGTCGGAAAGTGACATAGGCTACTTTTTATCCCGAAAAAGTAAGAGGTTCCGGTGGGATAGCCCAAAAGTCAAAATACAACGCGGGCGGAGCCGCGGGCAAAAGTTAGCCTTTTTATAAAACTTCCAATGTAATACCTAAACTAATAAAAGTCTTGAATTCCGGACAATTCTAAAAGAACACTGCTAAAAGTAAGTAGATAGATAGATTTTTGCAAATAGTTCTTTGTACAGAACTTTAGACAGGCGCAGGCTTGATGCCTTCTGAACATGCCGGTTTCCGAAGCATCATGGGCCACATACATACGTTACGGCAGGTTATACAGAAGACGAGAGAGGAGTGGTATATCCGACGCGTGATGGATGGAAGCAGCAAGATATGTTGTGCGGTGTTCCGCAGGGATCAGTCCTAGGGCCGGACCTGTGGAACATAGGCTACGACTGGGTGCTACGAGTGGGTCTTCCCCCGGGTACCAATATTGTCTGCTATGCGGACGATACATTGGTAACAGCTCGGGGTAAAACTTACGAACAAACAGTTGGCCTTATCACCGAAGTCGTGGCTACAGTGGTGGAAAAAATAGAGTCTCTGGGGCTCCGAGTAGCCCTCGATAAATCTGAGGCCATATGCTTCCATGGCCCTCGACGCGCACCACCGAGCGGCTCCAAAATCTCTATCGGGCAAGTGCAGATTGAAGTAAAGACTTCTATGAAGTATCTGGGGCTACATCTTGATAGCAAGTGGAATTTCTTAGAACACTTTGTACAGATGGGCCCTCGCTTAATGGATGCCGCTCGCGCTCTCAAGCGTCTGCTACCAAACCTAGGAGGACCTAATGCTTCTAGCCGACACCTATATCTAGGAGTAGTGAGATCCATGGCACTTTACGGAGCACCGGTGTGGGCGGACACCCTGACACGGAGATCCGTGGCTCTTCTGAGGAAACCTCAGAGGGCCATGGCGGTTGGAGTAATACGTGGTTATCGCACAGTCTCTTTTGAAGCAGCGTGTGTACTGGCAGGATCTCCTCCATGGGACTTGGAGGCGGAGCTCTATGCTGACATGTACAGATGGCGCATGGAGCTCCGACTTCAAGGAGAAGATCCCCCATCAAGGCAAATTGAGCTGTGGAAATCACACGCTCGCAGAGCTTTGGTAGCAGAATGGAAGGAACGTCTGGCCCAACCCACGGCCGGAATTCGGACAGTGAATGCTATGCAGCCGGTACTCGAGAATTGGCTGTATAGGGCCCACGGATCGTTAACCTTCCGGCTTGTTCAGGTGCTTTCTGATCATGGCTGTTTTGGAAAGTACCTATGCCGTGTAGCCGGAAGGGAACCAACGACCGCGTGCCACCACTGCAGCTGCGATGAAGACACGGCACAGCATACACTGGAGGAGTGTCCTGCATGGGCCAGCGAGCGCCGTGACCTCATCGCTACAATAGGGGGTGACCTCTCGCTCCCAGCTTTGATCAATTCAATGCTGGGAAGTGAGACGTCATGGGAAGCGGCAGTTTCTTTCTGTGAGCATGTTATACTCCAGAAGGAAATAGCGGAACGCGAACGGGAGCTTGCAACAGATCTCCCGATGCGCCGCCGGAGAATCGGGCGTCGAAGGAGGCTTCACGCCCTCCTTCAACCCCCATAACAGGGGCCTTGAGCGACGGACTCGGGGGAGTCCGCCGCTCGACAAGTGCAGCCCCCGAGATGGCGCGCGCGGTGTTTCCGCGTGCCTCTCGACGGAAAAAATTGGGTGAAAACCATGAGACGAGTCCAAGATGGACACCGCTGCTGGGACTGCGGACGAATGCGCAAGCGTACCCGTACCCCAGTGTTAGCGAGTAGTAGGAAACACTCCAGGGTTTTTAGTGGGTATACCGTCCAACGGAGACTCCCACATAACCACCTTGCTTCCCCCCGGGGCGGGGTGGTATCCATAAAGGATTTTCCCTGGGCAAAAAAAAAAAAAAAAAAAAAAAAAAAAAAAAAAGGTTATACAGAAGACCGAAGAGCAAAACCGGCTTCATTGCTTAGCGTTTATTAGACTATGAGATAGCCTTTGATTCGGTCGAGACATGAGTTGTGCTTGAACCTCTCCAACGATGCCATATTGACTACCGGTACATCAAAGTTTTGAAGTGTTTGTGTAATAAGTAGTGCCACTATGTCGGTCCGAGTACAGGAATAAAGCTATAAGGCGATACCTTTATAAAGAACCGCCAGACAGGGAAATGTAATACTTATATCCGAAACTGTTTACTGTGTTTGCTGGTGTTCTCCAAAGAGAACACCTTCTAGCTCTTAGAATAGAAATGATTTGGCATCAATATTGTACAGGAATAAAGCTATAAGGCGATACCTTTATAAAGAACCGCCAGACAGGGAAATGTAATACTTATATCCGAAACTGTTTACTGTGTTTGCTGGTGTTCTCCAAAGAGAACACCTTCTAGCTCTTAGAATAGAAATGATTTGGCATCAATATTGTACAGGAATAAAGCTATAAGGCGATACCTTTATAAAGAACCGCCAGACAGGGAAATGTAATACTTATATCCGAAACTGTTTACTGTGTTTGCTGGTGTTCTCCAAAGAAAACACCTTCTAGCTCTTAGAATAGAAATGATTTGGCATCAATATTAATGGCGAATACATCACTCACCTTGGATTTGCCGACGATATCGTGGTCATGGCGAAGTCGATGGAAGAGCTCAGCAAGATACCCGATCGCCTCAATCGAATTCCTCAACAGGTTGATCTTAAAATGAACATGGACAAGTCATGCATGACTTTCGTCTTGTCCATGTTCATTTCATTTAAGATATATTATAATGCCCAAAACGTACCCACCCCAATCTCTGTTGAGAGCTCGGTTCTTGAAGTCGTTGTCTCGTACTTCTACCCCTAGGTAGAAATTACCTAACTGGACTACTTGTCCTAACAACTAGTCCGATTAGTTAAGATGGTACCTATTACCACGCTTATTACACCATAAATGGCAGCGCAGTGCATACTACAATTTTTTTCACCGACAATATTAATGTGATAAATCACGTAATCATAAAAAAGCAATCACTTAAATCTAATCTCACAAAAAAGCTTTGCTAACGAGGGTTTAAGCAAAAATAGAAAAAAGCAATCAGCAGCGCGGGCGGGGCAGGGCGCGGCCACTAATGGCCCGCACAGAGTAATTAAACGAAGCGTGCTAGAGAATACAGAGCGAAATTAGTCTGTCTAACCCTTGACAGATCTATTGATTTGGTAGTGAAGCGGGTGTATGTTATGACCGGTTTACATTATTCTAGACCGGCTATCAAATCCAGCGTTGGATTGCAACTGGAATAATGTAAACCGGCACTCCAGGTCATTCCAGTGCCAGTTTATTTACATTTGTTGAAGTTGCGATCGATTCCAGTCTAGCGCTGGATTCGATCGCTGGACTGGAACAATGTAAACCACTCACTATTTTCTCTGTAAGAGAACTAAGAACCTTAGGTACCTACACTGCATACAATTGCTGTCTTCTACTTTCCACATGTATTTGGGAGTTTAAAGCTTCTAAGTACGGGGTCCTTTCCCCTTCCAAGATTTAAACCTATGTTTAACAGCGGACTATTATTAAAAGGCTGATGCACTGCAGAAATATAAAAGACCTGAGTAGCTCAATTTTATTATTGGCGGTCACAGATCAGCGAAACAATTCGGAATCTGTATTATCAGTAGCCCAAAGGACATGTCCACAAAATGAGGCTGGTATTATAATAATCAAAAATTCTAACCACAACACTCGTTACATTTCGAGAAAGTTCATATTTTTCTCAGTCGATTACAACAGTTAAAAACAAAAAAGAGCCCTCCGATTTTTTTAAATCAATTTTGAATTTATTAGGATAAATAAATATATTTGGCTCAATAAGTAGTTTATCTCTATCAACCCTGGTTAAGTAACCTCCAAATTGTTAGATAAAACCATTTTTACCAATTAGACACAATTTTAAAGTGTTTTTTTGTCACATTGCACCTACTAACTGGTCACACTGGTAGGTTATAATTTTTAATTTTAGCAAATTAAGCGATGAATATGAAAGAATCAGCTACGAATGCAAGTAAAATAACGATAGAAGCACTTTATCATTGCTAAACTAGAAAAAGTAATAAGCTGTATTGTTATTTTTCACACAATTTATTTATCGCATTTAAAAAAAAATGGAAGGGTGAAAAAATCTAAGTTAAATATTTTTGGGAAGCCCATAAAACAAGCTTTCAAATGATGTACATATCATCTTGGTTCGATTTTTCTCTGAATAATATACCACTTGTGGACGTCACCTTTCACCGAGCCAACCAGCTAAGCAGATACAACAATTTAGTCTTAGCTGAAGTATTCTAAAAAATTCTAATGATAAAAATTTAAACAAACAGGTCCCCAAAATTACCAAAACCCAAAATCATTACCCAAAATTACCGTGTTTTGAAGCATCACACAAAAAATACAAACGAATTGAAAGTCTTCCTTTTTAATCAGGTGAAAATATGGTTCATATTGATGATGATGATTTTTTAACGATAATCTAGAAAACATAATAATAAATCGTTCCAATATAAATAATAAAATTGCCATACCCTTACAGGGTCATATGTATTACTATACAACAACAACATGGTTATTAAGAACCGCATATAATAATTTATAATTATGTTGCAATACATGATTTGAGTTTGAGTTTGATGTAACAATTTTGCTAATATTCAAGATGGCAAATCCTAAGATCACATAAGTGTATCCAGCTCTGTATTTGCGATCTGGCTAAGCTCTAGGTACTTTGTTCTTTAGTATAAGTGGGAACCTTGAAGTTAATTCTCTTGGAAGAAAATAAACATACTTATAACAAGCGCTCGAATTTGGCTTCAGAGAATACGAATGCCGCACGTATTTTGTTAGATAAGTAAGTAGGTATTCTACTTCAACAAACTTGAATATGCCGCAGAATATAAATATTTCGAAGTCGTGGTGATCTAGTAGTAGTGAGTAATACCCGCCTTAATTTCGTGAGGTCGTGGTTAGCATCCCGGTCCCGTACCAATGAGTTCTTTGGAACTCATTAACAGATTTTCTCACCGCTGGCTTTTTGGTGAAGGAAAACATCTTGAGGCAATCAGCATACGTCCTTAGAAGGCATTCGATGGAATACATTAGTAAATCTACCAACCCGCACTGAGCCAGCGTGGTGGACATGGTCCAATCACCTTAGGTGGGTGAATAAAAAAGATAAGCTACGTAATAAAATGTAAGTCTTCACAACCTTTTATATCAACAACCTCTTGACTAATTTTATTAATGAGGATTGAGTAGGTAACTACTTAAACATTTTAATATAAAGTTATTGGAATCTAAAAATAATCCAAAGAAAAAGTAAACCTTTTGTTATAAGTAGGTACTAAAAAAAATCAATTTTTTTTCCATTCCTCTGAAAGTTTCTATGGCATAGACACACAAACAGTCGGTACACAAATACTGAAGTCACGATTTACTGTACCGTGCCAGCCTTTTCATGGTCTACTGTAGAAGAATATGCCCTGCATATGCTGACGAAAAGAACTCTTTTCGACGTGTGAAAAGTGACAGATATATACTTTGCCATAACGCTGTCTCGTTCTGACACGTCTAAAAACATATTACTTCGTGCGCATACTGGCTCGGCTGGTGTCAGAATTTTTAAACCGATTGAAGGCTTTTGACATCGTTAAATGGTTAAAACAACCGGTATCCACAATTTAACGTATCATATCTTTTGGGCATGAGGTTAAATAGATGGCCAAAGTCAGAAAGAAAGTATGTTAGTCGCGCAACGTAGCCTAGCAACTATTCGGACAATAAAAATGTCGCATAAACCAGCCATTATCTCCCGGCTCATCCCAACAGTACAAAACGAAGGCTTTTATAGGCACAGGCACGTATTTAGATGATATTGTTATACCTTGTAGGATGGGCTATATTGAACCGATCTCAATCAGTCTTTTTGAAATCAATGGAATTTTTATCGTAATTAAATCGTTTCTTTATCTACCTATTTAAGATTCGGCAAAATCACGATGTTTTAAACATTAGTTTCTACTGATTACTATCGCGGTTGCAGTGTTAATACCACAGTTACAGTATATAAAAAGCCATAGCAATGGGAATGTACCTACAAGCATATTTTGTAATAAGTAATTTACATGACTCAAAGAAATAGAATAAAAATTCCACATAATCGTCGTAACTTAGGTCGTGTTTAATATAAAATATAGGTATAGCTATCATTTATAGCCGTTAGCATTTCCTTTGCGTGAAAATGTATTTAAAATACATCATTTATAAGGAGATACGTAAAAGAAGTAAGTAATCAGGATTACGCGTCCCCCCGTAAAAGAAAACCAAAATTACCAACGTAGACCAGCTGATTAGCAAGTTGGAATGGCAGTGGGCATATCACGGAGGACTGATGACCGATGGGGTCATAAACTTATCGTGTGAAGACTACGTACCGGCAGGCGCAATGTCCACCTATAAGGTGGGCGGATGGTCTCATAAAGACCCCAGGATCGCGTTGGTTGCAAGCCACTTCCAACCGGTGTTATTGGAGATTTATAGGGTAGGCTTATGTCCAGCAGTGGGGTCCTATGGCTGAAACGACTACAACGACAAGTTTAGGTACTACGCTATGCAATGTAGCAGTTTGTCCTTAGTCACATCTAGTTATTAAGAGGTCGAGTGGACATTGGCAGTTCAACCTTGTTACTAATTAAGACAAAACAGGACAATACCTGTTTATCATCAAGGTAAGCCCTTCCTCCCTCCCTGTCCTATACTACGCAACGACAGAGACCGTAGTGTCCGCACTCCGCATACTAACTACGCTGTCCTTGACACGATGTCTCTGTCGCCTACACTACCCTGTGACACTAATCATACACTACACTTGCACACAGTTAAACAATTCAACTTACACGAGTGAAAGTTTCGACTCCTGTTTCAGCATGTGTGACCACAGAAAATAAGTACTCGTATATTTTATACTCTAGAAGTGTGTTTTACCCAGTGGAAGAAGTGCACGAAGTCTCCTTTGACATGTTTAAATTCGTCAGTTTGCTTTCATACATCCGGATATTAGTTTAGGCTTCATAAACAATTAATATTTCCATTTATCTCATATAAAAATATATTTCTATGAGATCGCTTTAAGCTATAACTAACAATGTGATGGCATTGTCTCAGATTTCTAATTTCGTAATAACCAAAATTTTTATTATAAACGTGAAAATAACCTTGAACATCAGTGCTCAGTGCAAATTGTAATCTTGAAAAATACCTACCTAAAAGCCTACTAGGTGACGTAAAATACCTACTTACGAGCGATCAAAACTAGCATAATATTCACATTTCGCAGGCTTTAAATACAAACAATGCCTAGAAACGCCGTGACCCAGACATCGCTAAAGAGGCCAACAAATCTACCGACATCGTCCCGAGCACGCGACACTAAACTGTGATACTGTTATAAAATATACTGTAACTCAAGCCCCATAGAGGCTTTCAGTGTTTTGCCGCACGCCGCAACAGGCTGTCCTGGCCGACTCATGCGGGTTCCGGATAATACCGGTTAGGAACGGAAAATACCGGATACAAAATACCGGAGCGGAAAATAACGGAACGGAGGGATGGGGAACAAGGTGGTGACGTTCACGGAGCAGCAGTTAGAGGATTATCAGGTTTGTGTGATTTGTTGTTGTACTTTTTTTAGTGATAAGTGGGGTAATTATTTTGGTGAATCAATTAAATAGTTCAAATATAGAACAGGAAGTCATCGAAAAAGCAACATCAGGAAATAGGGTCATGACAAAATTAAAACATAGGGTATCATAGTTGTGAGTTTTTAATTCAATTTGTGCCCGTATGTTTTGTTTCGTCCAATAAATGAATGTTTGTTGCTTATTGCTGTGAAAGTTGAAGTTTTAGGATGTTGAAAGTGTTTTTGTCACTAATATTTAGAAATGTTGTCAAGGCATCTTTTAGAGACATCAGCTGTTCTAAATTCTCGAGGTTTGAGTTTGGTACACATTTTTGGAATAATACTTACCTACTTCACTAGGATATTAAACTTATACGGTTTTCTGACCAATAAGCAATGGGAGTAATTTATTTCACAATCTCAAACAGAACACAGTAATTGCGGTAGCTCTGAAAGAACGGCCGTGCATCCCAACAAGTTCAGTAAAGCTACAGCCGTGCTTCCTTATCTTTGAGATACAAAAGTCTTCAAAACGAAAGCCCCTTGAAAGCGGAAAAAACCATAAATACCTATAACCTTCATAATGTTTCATCATTCTTGGCCATTCTAATCAGTCCTAAGAACTTTGTTGAGAATAAAGTTAGACACCTGAATTTAATAAATAGCCAAGTTGTGTTTACTTATGTTGGATGACGTAACTTTTACTGTGCTATATTGTTCAATTTGTTGCATTTTTACACGTTATGTTTTTGATTTAAGTATAAAAAAATAAAAGCCTAATTCAGTTTCAAATTCTTACAGGACTGTACATTTTTTACAAGAAAAGAAATACTCAGGTAAAGTATGTGTTAATCTAGCTAGCTGGTATACTTACTTAGTTCTTTTTAAACTTTCACGATTTGAACACATTATTATTATATACTACGAGACTAATCGCGCACCAAAATTACGAGATAAATAAATACGTTCGGGTCAGTCTACCCATGACCACGGTCGATGCAACTCGGCCGAAACGCCGGGATATATTTATCTCGTAATTTTGGTGCGCGATTAGTCCCGTAGTATATAATAATAATTACTTAAATCTATTTTTGTACGGTTTCTGTTTGATTTGATTTGCACCATCTGTGAAACTTTTGTACTTAGTTCAAAGACCTCTTTTGTCAAGAAGGACACAATACTTTTAATGAGGAAACCGAATACGAACGATCATTATTCTTTACTTACTTGCTCGATGTACCTATCACGATGATTTGTATTGTATCGTGAATATTTGTACACATATAAGTACCTGCCCTTGTCCATGTAGGCTACTATGTACCCATAATATAACATCTGTCGGTGAGCTGCTATGTTTTGTGTTTATGCTGTATAGAGTTATCTGCTGGCCCTGTATAATGATGTCTGAATCACCCTCTTTTGGCTTAAAAGGGGGTGATTCAGACATCATTATGAACAATTTTTACTGTGGTCGAGAAAAAAATATCAGCTGTTCCATACAAAATTGCAACTCTGAATCGACAAAGTGTCTACTATGAAATACCTGTTTCTTTCTCGAATACCGGATTGGCCCCATAGTAAAAGTTGTTCATAATGATGTCTTAAGTAAGTAAGTTCGTATGTAGCTTATTCGTATACTACTTAACTTCGGGTGGCTAATTTTGGTGTCAAAGTTTTTAAACCGCCTGGAGGCCTCTGACATGGCTAAACAGTTAAAACAACCAAAACCTACAATTTAACGTTTCATCCGAGCCACGGTAGCACTTAGTTGAAAATGCCATCCGAGGTCACCCACCCGATGATTGACCGTGCTGAACGTTGCTTAACTTCGATGATCGCTAACGAACATCTAGGTAGTCAATCTACGCTATAAGCGGTACAAGACAAATCATCTCTTTTCGGTACCTACACAAAATCCATCATTATGAGCAATTCATACTTTGGGATTTATCATTACTTCCTTACTATTATAAATCCGAAAGTGTAGGTACTATGGGAGTATACAAAAGGTTATTATGCGACAGTACAGCAATCAAAATATCACGCGGGCGAAGCCGTAGGCAAAAGCTAGTCCTGAAATAAATTAATGTTCATAAGTATAATATACAAGATACCTGCGACAAACACGCTCGTTCTTTGGCAATCGGGTAAAGTTTTTATTTACTTTCGGCAAATTTGGGGAACTGCGGATCAAGACTAGCCCACGGATGATGCGAAGCTAGCCAGGGTCTGTATTTATTAAAAGACTGAAATGACTTTTAGAGTCGCTTACTCGCTATCCCATGGTATCAAGCTTATTAAAGCTAAAAATGTTCTAAGCTCGATCCACATTTGATCAACATCCGTACAAGACTGCACTCTGCTAGGTCGCAGTGGCCAAATATTTTAAGAAAATAATTTTGGTATTTTTTATCATTGACACGACAACGACAAAGATAAAAAGAATGTTCAATTCTGTTCTCATTCGATCTTGTCAAGTCTCATGTTCGAGCTTCAGATTTATACAAACATTATCTACTGTACATATGAGATGTTTAACATATAGTACTATAGGCTAGGTAACGTGTTCGGCACATACTTGTGAAAGGGAGTGCTCCGTAGTTTCGTGTTAATAATTTGCACTGTCTGCATCGCATCGTGCCTTTTTGTTAGTTCAAAGACCTTTAGCGACCTAAGCTGAAAGAAATTGATTCTAATACAAAAACCAAACACAATACAAACCACCCCACATGTCCTATTAGTCATTGTGATTCAAATTCAAATTCAAATTTATTTATTTACAATAAATATAGCTTGACAGACTTACATCCAATACGCTACATTTATAGAGTTGAAATACTATACCTATATACAATGTTTATGTTATATGATGTTCTAGTTCGAACATTTTTGATGAAAATCACCTACAGAAGTGTTCGTAGAACTCCAAGTTGAGTAATTACTTATAAACAAACACCTATGTTGTTATGTTTATGTGGAGTTCGTATCGACAATTCGTATCAAAGCCGATTAGCGCGTGACGCAGCAGATAACTGACTGTTGACCGCGCGTGGCTTCGGCCACGTCCCACTTTCACACTTGAAAATACGAGGCGACGATTTGTGCAGGCTTAGGTTAGCTTAGATTTCATTAGGTTGATTGCCTTTTTATTTTTATAGATCTATTAGCGACCCGCTCCGGTATATTATACATTTAAAAACTTCGCACAGGTATATTATACATTTAAACCTTCCTCTTGAATCACTCTATCTATTTAAAAAAACCGCATGAAAATGCGTCGTGTAATTTTAAAGAGATAAACATACATGGGGACAGACAGCAGAAAGGGCTTTTGTTTTATACTACGTAGTGATAGTCATAGTGATACCTACTGGTCATAAGTTTTGTTTTATTCATTTTTGAATATACTTTGATGAAGATTATGATGATGTCTTCCACGCCGATTTCGGCTACGGCGACCATTTTCTGTACATGGGTATGGTCACTGATGGGTCCTCACATGGCTGATGTACCCAATTTGAGCGGTGAATGTCCTAGGACAGTGACTACATGTGAAGACTCCATATATACTTTATACTTTCAATGTATGTGGTGAAGAATTCAATATTATTTATGAAAAAGGAGTATTCCTTGCTGCTTTATATAAATAAATAAAAAATGGCATACAACAATCCTGTCTTATCAAATCAAATATCTTTTCTGATATTATAAACCCGCGAGTGTGGATGTTGGTTTGTTACTCTCTTTCACGCAGTAACAGAGCAATCGATAGACTTAATTTTTGGGATGGTTGGTTATAGTTCAAAAGGTGGAGAGCGACATGGCTATTTTTTATCCCGGAAAGATAAAATGTTCCTGTGGGCTGGTACAAAAATTAAAATATCACGGGGGTGAAGTCGCGCATTTAAAGTATATGCATATATTTGATTTGATAAGACAGGATTGTTGTTTGCCATTTTTATTTATTTATATAAAGCAGCAAGGAATACTCCTTTTTCATAAATAATATTGAATTCTTCACCACATACAAATACTCGTATATGATCTAAAATTCATGCATTGAATAACTTTCCACATTGGTATCGTGTTGTGTGCACTATGCAATATGTATATCTCTTTGTGAGCGTCTACCTGATCCTCTTATAACCGAAAAATTAAAATAATTTCATAGCGTTTATCTCTCCTAATATAATAATATCTGTCAACGACAACAGTAAATCGTGTCCTAAATATTTTTAGCACAAAACAAACGCTACTGTATTGTGTGTCACTCACAAACACCCATCTCAAGGTTATAAAAGCACCCGTCAACTGATACCGAAGGGACTACAGGCAAACTACACTACAGACACTTCTTTCAAATAGTGTGTTCATAAGTTTGTTTGTAGAGACACCACATTATTGATCCATGTTTTAGGTATCCCACTATACGTGGATATTCTTTTAGGTACAATAATTTGAACTCACACTTAAGATAAGCCAGTAGATAACCTTAAACAAATAAAAAAGCTTTGAGTTTCATTTGATGTTTCACATTGCATTAAAATATTATAAATCTGGTTCTGGTCTGGACACCCAAATTTGAGCGAAGAACTTACCTTACATAGGTAGCTACTACTATACGGATCTACTTTAGTTATTATAATAGTATTTTTGCTTTATATTACGTCTACCGACTTGGATTTATATATATTTATACACATTGCAACTAACAAAATACAACTCTTGCTATGAGCATCCTGCACCTAATTAAGTATAAAAAACATCTAAGTTCTTTTAGAGATAACAGATTTAAGTGACGAGTTTATTTTAGAAGCATCGAAAGAAAAGCTAACGCACTTACAAAGTTTATTTTTTTAGTCTCTTCATGACACTAACAAGAAAAGTTAAAAGTAGAAACCCTCATTGAACATGGAAGATGGCTTGAAACCTTATAGCAGCGCAGTCGTCGACCGCTACGAGCCAGCTACGTACAGCTTATTCTATGTCTATGGCTACGTCGCTCTAAGTGGTTCTACACGTATTAGTATCACCGCACACGTGCCACAAACAGGACAAGAAACAGATATACCCGGCCATATTTCGTCAGCCGGAAAAGCTTTGTTGTCCTAGGATAGCGATATATAACTATAGCGACTACCTATATAATACAGTGTTGAAAGACGTTACTCATCATTTTGATATGTAGACCAAGTAAAGTAGTTACACTAGGAGTTTGTCAGCGATCACCAGTGTTAAGCAACTTTCGGCACTATGACGATTTGTTAAATTATAAGTCCCGTTTGTTTTAACCGTTTAGCCATGTCAGAGGCTTTCAGGCGGCTTAAAAACTCCGACACCAGGACCAGCCACCCGACTTATACTAACTTACAGACTTACTATGTTGACATGACGGTACAGTACAAGGTTATGAGTTTAATTCCATTTTTGCGTTAGGTATATTTTATAACATCTGTCTTATTGTTGTGTTGTTAAAAAACCGGACAAGTGCGAGTCAGGCTCGCACATCGAGGGTTCCGTACAAACACGTTGTTAAAAACCTGCTTTGGCATGTGCTAATAAAGTTCTTTTATATGATACCTTACATGATACGATTTTTTTGAACCCATATTTTGTGAATTTGAGGCCCTATTTTTTGTGATTTAAATAAAAATGTACAGTTTTCAGATCTATTCCTACATGTGTACTCTGAGACAATGCTTCTCGCCAAATTTCATAGTTCTATGTCAACGGGAAGTACCCTGTAGGTTTTGATATTTGTGAGTGCGAAATATGCGGTTTTTAACGACATAAACGGCTCTTACTTTTTTAAACGATAACTGAGAAGTTTTTCTTTACACAACTGCAAGAGACCATAGATATACGTATACAGTTTAAATTTCAACTCGATATCTTTACGCGTTTCCGAGATAAAGAGTCTTGACATACACACAGACGAACAGACGGACAACAAAGTGATCCTATAAGGGTTCCGTTTTTTCCGTTTGAGGTACGGATCCCTAAAAAATGAACAAACTTTTTTGCTAGGTGGGTTTTTTGAAGTGAAACTTCTAATGCGACTTACAAAAAGGTTGCATTAAACGCTTAACTCCACCATTGAGGGGGTATGAAAGTTAAAATATGCGATTAATTGTGTATTGTAAGCAATGTTATTAAAGAAATATGATTTCACTAAAAATCAATTTCTACCCCTTCCTATTTTCATTTCCACATTACGAAGTTCCACTTCTTCCGCGCGGAGGGACTCCACGCACAATTTTTTTCTTTAACTCTCTAGCTTAATGCCAAGGTTACCTCCAATATATCAGTAAAATATGTAAGAACCTGCGTTATAAATAGGTACCAGCCGGATACATAAATCACCTGCTCACCGACAGCCAACATTAAGGAAAATGAATATTTAATGCGAATCAAAGTAATAGATCTGTGTTGGAACCTGTCATTACCTTTCAGACGATCGATGGCTAATAAACGTGCTATATTATAGCTCTACCTTTTACCGTTGCTGTCAAGTACTTGTGACTTTACTGTGGTTAGAAGAAATATACTTCAAAATTACATCAGTAGGTTCCTAAAATAAATATTTCATCACATCTATTCGAAAAGGACTTCTTGGTTTGCCTCTAAGTGCGCCCAAAGGAGGTGTTTTCTACAAGGAACTTTATAAGTGCGACGAAATTAACTTTGCCGCGCACTTTTTGAATTTGGAATAAATAAGTGCGACGGAATGATCTTTGCCGCGCACTTTTTGAATTTAGAAGTATTTGTAATGTTAGTGTTCAACGCCAAGAAAATGAATGAAAAAAATGTAAATATAAGTTTTCGTTTGTTTTATAATTAGATACCATTTAATTTCAATTTAGTTGTTACTCTACGTTTTATTAAATAATAATATTATAGTAAAATATGAAGCGCCTTTTATTTTCTCATAGAGGTGATGAAAAGTAGAGTGTACCACTCGGGCGCAAAACATATTTTTGGCTCGGGCGACGTACTTTGAATCCCTCGCTACGTTCAGGATTCTACTCTAGAATCCCTCACTTCGCTCTAGATTAAAAAAAGCGCCCTCGCCGTAAAAATATTATTTTGCTCCCATATGATACAATCTACTGTTACTGCTTTCTTAGGGATGATTTAAATTAGAACACGACGTGCACGGGACGGGCCCGGACGAGGCACGTACGGAGCCCGGACGAAGCACATTCCACACATTTTGTGAAGTGGCCCGGCCTCTACACAAAATTTATGAAACGTGCGTCGTCCAGGTTCCGTAAGGACCCGTCCCGGGCACGTCCCGTTCTAATAAATATAAATCTTCACTTACAATTTTTTATCATGTAATCAAGGAAAAATACAGTATTTATTTGTATTATTAATCTATGCTGCAAATCCTTTTAATACTTACTTTGACATTAAGACGATTGTTATCCCTCAAAACACTATCACAGCTCCAGATTCATAATATAGTCATATAGCCATTATTCATAACACCATTTGTTACAACTCAAGTAGTAAACATTACATTACAACATATTACATCATAGCACTGTTTATACAATTATAGCACGAAATAAATTAAATTTAAAAAAATCTTAAAAATTACCTCAGAGCAATTAAAAAAATCAAGAGAGAATGTTGTAAACAAACAAGTGAGGCCGACCAAAACTACGCCTCGCCGCCGCGCCGTGTACAGACAATCACACACACATCATCGTACAAGGAAACTACGCCTTGGCTTGTCAATCGAACAATGGCGGTGCACTCACATATGTATAAAAAATCGGCTTCACTTGACTGTTCAACGATTTTTTTATCCTCTTGATTTTTTTATTTGCTCTAAGAAAATTACCGAATAAAATTAGTCTTAAATCTTCATACAGTTCTGGTAATTTTAAAAAGTCATTTTTGTCATATTTAAAATTATTTTATTAGTTCAGTAATGAAAGTGATGGTCGTAGCAGCATGTTGTCAAAACAATAAAGGATATCTAACCGCGGCGTAGCATACAAGATAAAAAATCCTACGGCGTAGCATCTAGTTCTTTAAGTACAATGAAAATGCTATGTTCTATGCTTGCGTAGCAACTTTATAGTTGTCTACACAATAGGTAATGTATATACATGTATAGGATAATAATTGGCTATACCATGTCAAGCTCAAGTTGCGTGCCACTGATGCTTAATTGCCAATAATTTTCTCGTTTATTTTGTGAACTTTTGCCCTTTACTGGTCCACCAAGCCGGAAAGTAGATAAATCATAATTATTTTGGAGGGTGTTTTTGAGTAGCATGACGCAAACATACAAAAAGTGTCTACCGGTACTTTTAAGACTAAAAGGACTTACTATAAAAGGATTTTTTTCACCGTCAAATGCATTTAAAGTGTCTTTTATAATTTTAAACAAATACTTATTTTACTGCATAATACCTCCACCAAATTATACACACAGCAAACAGCAGTAAATATAAATAAATAAATATTTTTGGGACATCTTACACACGGTCTCTGACCCCAAACTAAGCAAAGCTTGTGATATGGCTGCCAGAGACTGATATACTACATATACTTATTTTTAAATACATAGGTACTTATATATATAGTAACTAAATAACACCCAGACACAGAGCAAACATGTTCATCACATAAATATTTGACTTGGGTGGGGATCGAACCCACGCCTCTTTGACCCAGAAGTCAGGTTAGGTTATTTAATTTACTGAGCCACCGAGGCAGTCGAGGTAGTGATGCTAACACATCCTAAGTGATTATTTTATTCATTTGTGGTGTACCAACGACACCTAAAAATAATCTGTAGTTCTGCCCAATTTTTTATCATAAAATTTGTGTGCATGTGAGCGTGCAATTATTGTCTGTACATCATTTCTATAAATGCAATTGATTTTATAGAAAATTTGATATAAAATAGGTATGTGTGAGCACGCGCCACAATTTAATATTCAGCTAACCAAATCAGCTTGTTTGCCATTCTTTAATTGAAAACGTATTCTTTATTGATCTAAAAATGAAATTTAAGCTTTTAACCCTTTTTTATCCACAGAGTGTTCAAAAGGTTTCGCGACGTAAATCCGGATTTAGTACCGAAGCGGATGACGGAGAACCAAGCCCACACGATCGCTGTGCCCGTGGAAGAAATAGAGAAATTGCCAGAATTAAAAGTGAGATTTATTTGATCCATTTTTAAAAATCATGCTCATCCTCACAGTTAAACGACGTTCACAGTTGGATAGGGCCTGATAAATTTAATCTAGTGTGTTTTGTTTCAATGTCAATAATTTCCAGCCTTAAAATTTAAATTTTAAACAAGGCCTATCGGTTAGGCTTAGTGGTATAAATATAGTAGATTTTGTATGGCTCCAAACCATATTATTTATTTGTTTTCATTTCTGTTGAAATGCTTTACAAAAATTGAGTGAAATACGAAATCTTATTGTATCGCACTACTACTAACCGTATTGCAATACGGTTAGTAGTAGTGCGATACAATTGTAATAGCCTGAAACTAAGAGCACTGAAGCTACATGTAAAGTTCTACGAAAAGGCGTAAAGCCCTTAAAAATAAAGAGATTAAAACTGAAAAGTAATAACAAAAATAAACCATTCAGCGACCACAAGATTTGAACCTGCATAACTGACTCGCGTTTCGGGTTGCTGTCCTGTGCGGCGCTCTGTAAATAAGACGTGGAGCTAACATCCTTGGTAAAGCTACACCCAAGGAAGTTTCAAACGAGAACTGGAATGATTACATGCATCCCAAAAACGTTCCGAAGAGTAAAGCACCAACATTGGAATATATCTCTTTCTACTAGTGTATCCATACAGTAATTTCATTTAATAGGACAATCTACAATACACTAAGTATATACCGTCGAAAGGTCAATAAAAGAATGAGGGAAATCATTTGTATTTCAGGTGGGATAAATCTGAAATTCAAATATTATTATAAACAGGGTTATCTGCTTACCCTGTATTAAGTAAAAATTATTGGTTGATTAAGACCATTATTACGAGCGTTTACTATGAGACCAACCCGAAATTCGAGAAAAAAAGCAGCTGTTCCATGCAAAATTGAAACTCGGAATCTTTTCTGAAATTATAGTCTAGCCTCAAACTACAGCCTTATAGTAAACCTCCTTTCGGCTGAGTACATCTTAATGCCATCATCTTAATGCCCTCAGCGCCTGCCACCCGCTAGTAGACATCTTTGCCGACGAATGGACAACAATAATTGCTAAAAATATTTTTTCATATTGCGAAGAAGTCAAATTGTGATCTCAAATATTCCTCAAATTAAACAGTAGGTATAGTTAGCGTAAAAAAATAATAACACGTTGTTGTTCTTATAACTTTTAATTCATGTTTGTATTTATTCTGTCCTATTTTATGTAATTTTTTAATTTGTAGTCTTTAAGGATAAAATATATAAAGCCTAGTATTAAGTGCTGTAAGTATTTTTTTCTATAAATAAACAAATTGAAAATCTCGACTCGCTTTTGACCAGTTTCGCTCATACTTACAAATCTTGTTAGAATATACTAAACCATCTTGCCAAATATTATAAAAATTAGCTGATAAATAGCGCGACAGCAAATTATATCTACCCGTAGTTACCGAGCTGTACAAGTTACTAAGTACAACACAGTTTATTATTTTGCTATTATACAAGAAAAGTGCATAGTTCATAGAAGTAGGTTCTTAATTGATTACAATGACTTACTAACGTACGTAGTATTAGATTATATATAAGTAGTAATTACTTCTCTCTACAACCTAACATCACATTCCCGAAATGTTTTGTTGTTATTGTCACCCTACACAAGAAATTTGGAAATAAACCAAAAAACTTACCTAAAACATGAATTTCCACAACCAGCATAAGCTTCACTATTACAGCCTTTAACGCAACAATTTATCACCATTTTGCAACTTATAAAAATATTAAGCAGCAAGCAGAATAACGACTTTTGCATAAATTATCAGCCATATTGTTTTATGAAGTGCAATATGTGTGGCCGTGCGTAGTTGGTAAATTACTACTAATTCTACTAATATGAAAAAACTGTTTTTGTATTGCAAAAATAATTACGTACCAATATTAAAATCAGAATAATTTCGAACTTATTACGTTAATTAGAATACATTTTATGCTAATCTATTTATCAACTTGTACGATTAAATGCGATTTAATGATTACCAGACATATGAGATAATCTACCATCCAATAGTTTTATTAATACTGGTAAGTTTCGAGAAAGGGACAACGCCCAACAGTTGTTGCTGTCCTACTCGGAATGTTTTTCCCATTTGATAAGTAAGAAACAAATATAAACCTTTTGTCTATAGAAAGAAAGTACATTTTTCTTTTTAAAATTTTGCTTCGTAAGCGTTCCAGTTCTCGTATGAAACTTCCTTGGCTACACCACACCGTCCACACCCCGACACTCGCGCCAAATTAGTTTAAGTGCTTATCAGCGTTGATAAAAACAACTCTTGAGATGTAGGGGAAACAAGGGTTTTCTTGCCCACCGTAAGCGTTCCAGTTCTCGTATGAAACTTCCTTGGCTACACCACACCGTCCACACCCCGACACTCGCGCCAAATTAGTTTAAGTGCTTATCAGCGTTGATAAAAACAACTCTTGAGATGTAGGGGAAACAAGGGTTTTCTTGCCCACCGTAAGCGTTCCAGTTCTCGTATGAAACTTCCTTGGCTACACCACACCGTCCACACCCCGACACTCGCGCCAAATTAGTTTAAGTGCTTATCAGCGTTGATAAAAACATCTCTTGAGATGTACGGGAAACAAGGGTTTTCTTGCCCACTGTAAGAAAATGCCGAATTTTTACTGATTATAATGATCTCATTTCAATTTTTATCTGACCAGATATTACTTGAAGTACTTTTTAAGTTTACCGACATTGTATGATATGGAAATACAATAAATAAAATAATTTCCTACAAAGACAACAAGAAATTATGAATAAGCATAAACATGTGTTTTTCCAGGAGAACCCGTTCAAGCGGCGGATATGCCAGGTGTTCTCGCACGATGGCTCCGGTAACCTCACCTTCGAGGACTTCCTCGACATGATGTCTGTCTTCAGCGAAGCAGCGCCTAGAGATATCAAAGCATGGTTAGATTTTTTTCTTTTCATCAGCTCTGTGTGCCTAAACCCAAATTAAATAGTAAATAAGTAAAAAAAAAAAAGGTAATCATTTACATTTAGATAACTATTCAAAAACTATTCTGAAATTCAGACAGAATGTTTTATTAAACTGGTAACGTGAAATAGAAAAGCAGAACGCACGCAAACCATCGATTTACGAGATTCTAATGAAGGCCGACGCGTCAAACCGATGTCCTATTTTCGTGAAAATTAGCGCGCGGGGCGAACCAAATAGCAAACTGGGGACAAAACTGTTGGAAGTACCTATATCATTATCTAATTTTACTAAACACAACCACCAATATGATAGAAGACATGTATCAAATATCTATTATTGTAAAGTACCTAATCTATATAATTTAACGAACAACTCGCCTCTCACTTTGCTCACCCTATCATAAGATATATAGAAATATATAGAAACTTGTTGATATAATGTATTATTATTATTACCTAAGTAAGACCTATCAATACTTTGTTTTTTTCACACATATTTAGCACAGAACTAGATAGAATCGACTTGAGTTTTCTTTTCTGTTTATAAATAATTTATAGGATTAGGCCTGTTATTGGATGTTTATATGTACTCGTATCTGTACAATAAAGTTTAAATATATTTTTGTGCTGTTGGCCTATAAATAAATAAATACTTATCGACACAAGTACCGCTCGGACCTACTCTGGGACTTTTTAATCGACTGATATATTCTAGAATATTATTTTTATGGTGGTTTTTAGGGTTCCGTACCCCAAGGGTATAAACGGGACCCTATTATTAAGACTCCACTGTCCGTCCGTCTGTCTGTCTGTCACCAGGCTGTAACTCAGGAACGGTGATAGCAAGAACGTTGAAAACAACAGAAACAACTAAAAACAGAAAATAACAAATATTTAAGGTTGGCTCTCGTACAACATACCGGAATAAAATTTAAAGCCGTTTTCCGCTCGCTATTAATAACGGTGACAGGTAGACGCTTGAAATTTTAACAGAATATTTAGTTAAACATTTACTTCAAAAATAAATAATTAAGTTAAAATAAAATAAATATTTAAGGGGGGCTTCCAAACAAGAAAATATATTATCATTATATACTACGGGACTAATCGCGCACTAAAATTACGATATAAAATTACGCGATTAGTCCCGTGTTAATATTGTGTTCAAAACGCGAACGTTTAAAAAAAAACATTTATTTTGCTCAATATTAATAACGGCAACAGAAAATATTGAACTATTATAAATATTCACAGAGTATTATGTTGTATAATCCCTTCAAAAATAAATAATAAAAATAAAATATATTATTAAGGGGGGCTACCATACGGTACGGAACCCTTCGTGCGCGAGTCCGACTTGCACTTGGCCGATTATTTAACTACTATAATTACTGGGTTATCCAGGATTAGTGTACTAAGCCGAAAGGGGTGATCAATACCATCAGTATGGACGAATTTTACTCTGGGGCCAACTCAGAATTACTACCGTGAAATATGCCAACTTTGCCCGTTTTTTTTAGAAAACTTGAAGTATCTGTTTTTTTTTACTAGTTCTGAGGTATTTTTTCTTTAATGCCGTAATCTGCAGGATCATGGGCATGGTCTAGTTTAGTAAGTTTTTTAAAAAGTCAACATTTTGTCCAACATTTCATTGATTTTGATGGCGGGCAAAGTTATCTGCAATTCTAGCCAACATTACCCGTGTTCATTTTTGATGAAAGTATAGCCTTTTTGCCAGTGAGAAACAAACTATTAAAAGTATTAGGGCAATGAAGGAGTTTAATTTAAAAATCTTACCGATTATGAAACAACTTTGCTTTTGAAATGAGTGGGCAATGTTACCTTGTTATTTTTTGTCTTTTCCATACTAAATAAAAGTTTTGATTTCAATGTGACAGGGCTGCCACATTTGAGTTAGTAATTTTTAGTAATCACAAGAAATCACTGAGCCACCAACACAGTAGATCGCGGAGTCTGGAAGGAGGGAAGGGAAGCCTTTGCCCAGCAGTGGGACAACACAGGCTCAAAATAATAATAATAAAAACAAAAAAAATAAAATTATCATAAAAACACCACTTAAATTATTAAAGTATTCTGCGAATTTTTGTCGCCCTTTTTCTGCTCTTGCCTTTAAAATATTTTGAGTAGTTCTTACAGTTAATTCATTACTATGTCTAGACCAAAAGTTTTAGAACCATGCATCACCAGGATTTGGATTTTTGAATTTATGGGTCTGTGAGTTTTTTTTTCATATATCGGAGACCCATATTCATCAGAAACTTGTAAAACCTTTAGTGTTATTTTCTTCTTCTGCAGTTGGATGCCCCACAGACTTAACATGTTGTTTTGTAATTTTATTGATTATTATCCTTCTTGGTACACCAATCTATTGTTCAGCATCTCTGGAAGATTTTTTTTTGACTTAACTGCTTCGCATGCTAATTTTAGCATTTTTTCAGAGTAATTTTTGTACATTCTCGATCCTATTTTACGTCTGGACTAGACTTTCTTTGTCGGATCCGAGATTTGTGTTTGTTTTTCTTTTAAAAAAATAACAACTTTTAATACAGGTATATTAATAATAAATTAATATAGTATATATTTTTAAACATATTTTTTTCTTTAATTTAGTAAATTAGTAATTAGTAAAATAAAACATGTTTTATTGTAAAGTGACAACCTTAACACTTTTTTGAACGCTGGCAAAGTAGCCATTCTGAGGTCTTGAAATCATTAGATAACTTTGCCCATCATCATATCTTTTGATTGTGTGAGCCTTTATCGCCAAAACTACGGTTAAAACACTGAGCAATTAGATATTTATAACATACAATAACACAAACCGCCCTTTGTTTTTGCCATGTCTCGTAGTTCACTGCAAAATTTCTTCAAAAATTTGCCCGCGTAAACATGCATCGTATTCGACAGGTTCCGACACGTTACTGAATGAAGTTGGCTACCAACGATGTATTCAGTGATGTGACACATAAAACCTACTTTCTACCAAAGTTAGTAATATTCCCATAACACTAGAATATTTTTCAATAGAAACGGATCTCCTTGCAGATTGCATTCTGGGCAAAGAAACCCTTGGATGCAAAGTTGGCATGTTTCACGGTACTCGGAATCGACAAATTATTATACATTATTATTATTATACAGTTAATGTCAATGTAGGTAGTGGTGAATTAAATAAAAATACAGCTAAATATACAGCTGATTTTTAGCATATTATTTGGGTTAATCTTATAGTTAGTAGGGGTATTATATAGAATTATAGGTACTGTAGTATAGATATCCGATATTATGGCACAACTACATCCACCATGTTTACGGATTAACGGGTTAGTTATCAAACTGAGAAGCGAGATATACATACCTGCCCATAAATGCCCATAAGTTGAAATATTTAAATTGATGCTGCTCGGCGCCCGGAGATTACAGCTTCTTTCTCATTATTTTCAAGATAGGATAGCACTAGATCACATCCTGCCGGATGCTAAGCAATACTACGTCTAGAATAGAGCAAGTAGATGGCATTTAAATAACTTTAGGCATTGTACGAATCGTTGGAAAGACACGCACAATAATTTTTCAGGTAACTGTTGACAAAAAATCTACAGCAAAGACAAAAATGTAACACAACACCTTTGTAACAAAAACTAAGATGAAAGAAGTTAAAGTAAATTGTATCATTACACGAATTCTGAAATTGCAAAACAGTTATTCTATAGGTAGGTACTTTGATTAATTTGAAAGCCATGCACTTGTTGAATGGAACAGCTGATACTTTGTAATATCAAGCCAAATTCCATGGTAATCCCAAGTTTATTCCTAACAATAACTAGGTGTAAATAGCCAATGATATATAAAACGTAGATGCGTTATACTCTGCTTAGCGTGACGAACTCAAGTCAAGCTAATTAGCTTGAGTCAAGTCAGTCGCGCCTTGTCTTGCGCCGACGTTACACGCGTCATACCTACACGTACGTACCGTGTACCTGTGTTTATCTCTGTCTAACAACTGGATTTTAAGCTCTGCTAATAAAAGTGATGGAAACAATGCTGCGTTTATATATTCTACTTAAGTAGGTACAATAGAATTTCGTCACGTCTTAGGGCTTTTTTTAATGAGTTACGCTTTCACAAATAGAGACATTTGTGAAAGCTCACTGTAAATAGATCTGCAATTTTTTCCAATAACTTGACTTAAATTTTTTTTTCATCGATTCCAGGTACGCCTTCCGTATCTACGACCTAGATGACGACATGTACATCGGGCGCGAGGACCTCCTCGAAGCCACGCGCCTCCTCACCAAAGGGGAGCTACATCCGCAAGAGAGAGATGAAATCGTCGCCAGTGTACTAGATGAGGCTGATGTAGACGGAGACGGCAGGTACGAGTATAGTTGATTACAATTTCATTAAATTGCGAGGAGCTCCTCAAAGTCACGTAAGTACTTCTTAACCAGAGACGACCACACACTCGCAAGAGAGAGACGATTAGGCAGACGCAGACGGAGACGGCAGGTAAATATCTAGGTTAGAGAACAAACTGTAAGGACCTCCTCGAAGCCACACGCTATTTCCAAGGAGGAACTATACATCCGAAAGAGAGAAACGAGATCGTCGCGATTTATATACTCTGGAGAAGGCAGATTGAGCAACTTGGCTGCAGCAAATACATTGTTTGAAACTTTCTCGAAGTCATGTACTTTCTCACCAAAAGCGAGCTACGAGTACACCTACAAGAGCGGGATGAATTCGTCGTCAGTATTACGTCGATAGACACGTACCTATTAGTAGGAAGATACTTGGTAGGCTTTGCCTGGGTCTGTCTTTCCGCTAAAGTACCTACAACGTGAGTGTCTTGAAATCCCGAGTACCTACCTTGGTAAATAGGTATATTTTCTAGGTAAGCGTGCTAACACCCTAGACCGCATATCTGCTTAACATCAGGCAGTATGTAGTCAAATACAAACTTACTCGTATATGAAATACTATAGCAGGCGAAATAAATAGAGTTCCTTGCAGCTTCGCGCCTCATAACCAACTGGAAGCTACATCTACAGTAGCGGGACGTCTTTGCCAGCGTGCGCTGAATAAGATTGACGGCAGACAGAGACGGCACATATGTCTACTCAAGCTGGAAACATACTATCGGACGCGGCTGACAGCCGCGGCTTATCAGTGTATGGGAGGTGGGGGCAAAACCGCCCCAATAACAGTCAGTCGATTAAAATATAGAGAAAATAAAGCAATTTACCAATTTTCACGCTTTTATTAAGTAATAATACTATTTTTCTTACACATTTAATTAGTTGTTACGCATGAAAACATCACAAAAAGTGGATAGAGCCTCAAAACTTAATAAATATGAAAAACCGGTTTTGCCCCTACAGTGGGGCACAACCGACCGACAGGTGGATTTGCTTGGTTAGAAGACTGTGCTTGATTGGGTGATTGTAGAATGGATTCATGATGAACAACTGAGCAAATTATGGGTGATGATGGCGGGAATGGGTGTTTTTGCTTGGAAGACTATGCTTGAATGGTTGATTGTGAAACTGGTTCATGATGGTCCAATATGGATGCTGATGGTCGTGATAAATGTGCTTGGTTGGAAGACAGATTTGCCTCGTTGGAGGTACAGCGCACGTAAACTACGTGCGCCATTTTCAAAAGCTTTTATACCTAGAAATGCAAACGTCAAGTATCAACCTAAAATAGTATACAAAAATATTTTAGGGCATAACCGCCCCTATGTGGTTGTGCCCCTATGTGGTTTTATCCCCAGGCACTTGTTTTGAAAATTGATGTCCGCTGTGTCTTGTATTTTGAGGTTAGGTTACTAACAAACAATGTAAACATAGCTCAAATAAATGCTCTCTAGATTAGTAAATTACTTAATCATGCAACTAGTAAATCATTCTACTTATTGCATCTAAAAAAATGGTACGTAATTATAAGAAACTTACTAAATATAACATATATGCAAATTATTTTTTCTTTACACAACCAACGATACTGACACAACATGACAAGAGAGCGGCCATTGAAAATGTGTGACACTGCCGAAAAAATTATGCTATTTCAAAAAAAAAACGGCCAAAATGGTAAAAAACGGTTGTGCCCCTACATGCGGTATTGCCCCCACCTCCCCTACACAGTCTTAAAACGTCCGGCGCGCCAGATCTCTCTCGGACGTCCGAACGCTCAAGGTCATCCCAAGGTGACGTCCGCGACTTATGTCCGATAGTGTGCACGGCTCAGTGTACATTCATTAACTATAACTATCAGTCGCGGCTGTCAGTCGCGTCCGTAAGCCGCGTCCGATAGTATGTTTCCAGCTTTAGTCAGTCAGAATACGTAAAAGAAATGACAGGCACCTATTAGCTATAGGTGACAAAACTATGAGCAGCTAGTCAACGCCACGTGCCTCCCGTGTGCATCCTCTTCAAATTATCTCCTTAATATAGAAGACATTCATATCCGTATCTTTAGGAAAATAAACTTTATCTGAGTAGGTAAACTGTAGACGATATTCTTCATCGATATTTTAACACATACTAACATAACTTTTTTTTAATTTCCAGATTATCGTTCATGGACTTCGAGCATGTAGTGGTGCGCGCGCCGGACTTCCTCTCCACGTTTCATATTAGAGTGTGAGAAAGGATTAAAATGTTTCTAATTTTTGTAGTTGTTTTCCTTCAATAAACTTGTCCACAAAATTAGGTATATTCTGTATGTCAAATTAAAGTAGAGTAAGAAAAATAAAGATAGAGCTAAATTATAAAAGATAGAGTCGAAACTGAGTAAACAATTATACGGTATGGTGAGGGCTGAGTACCACATCATAAACAAGATATGGTTTTGCGAATTTCATGGAATTTCAGACATACCTATACTTATTACAATACAATATCATTATGAACAATTTCACAATGGAACTAATCCTGTTATTGCCAAAAAACAGGTGTTCCATTCAAAAAATCGTTGAGTCACAACAAAATGCAACCAAAGATCAGCTGTTTTTTCGCGATTTAAGGGTTGGTCCCATAGTCAAAATTGTTCATAATAATGAGTATTTTGCAATTTTACAACACCTATTATTTTTAAATAAAATAGGCTTCTAATAGCTCTAATAGAGTTACCTCATGAGTTGACGATGGTCTCCAGAATCTTGTAGAAATAAAAAATCAGAAAACGTTAGGTATTGCAACACAATGTAGGTACAATGTGTCAATGTTATTATTAATGTGTCATAACGGGCGTGCGATATTATAAGATGTTGTATCTCAACTAGAAATAAGTATCTACATAGGTAGGTACCTACCTACCTTTTACACGAATTCGTATAGGTAGGTGGTAGGTAGGTATGTGTCTTGTCAATGTTACATGTAAATCAACGATGTAAGCATAATCTAAACTAAGCAAGGATCTTTTACCCAATAGGTACATCCATAAAACTAAGATATTTCTAAGTATTGTATCTTCATCTTTCTCTATTTTAACTACCTACTAAAAATGCTCTGTGACAATATGCCAGAAAACTAACCTTTTTCGTGAAGCTTTAGGGTGCATACGAACTAACGATAAGAAAAAAATGTTGTCTGGATCCGATTATAGCGTAGGATTTAGTCATATTCCCAAGAGAGGGGGCTGCTTTAGACGCCGCCACGGTCCGATGCTAAAATTTGGCACCAGCGTCACCGCTCCGACAGCCGTGATCGTCTAGTGGTTAGGACCCTACGTTGTGGCCGTAGTAACCCAGGTTCGAATCCTGGTCACGGCAGTGTTTCACACTGTCACGGGGAGCTATTTTTTTCGTCAAATTGTTTTACATTATTTTCCCACATAGTTAAGTAGGACTAGAATCCTCAATTGCGTATAGGGTGTGAGAAAAAAGATGTGCTATACCTACTTAGCTATATATTTATGTTGTTATGATTTTATCATATTTAGACTCTAGCTTGATAATAGTAAAAACCTACATAATACTAATAGAAGTGATAGAAAAATGACATAAAAAATCAAAGAAGGGTAGAGACTACCTACTATTAACTTATTCTGTGGTTATTAGAGACTCAAAAATAAAACAGAGACTTTTATTTCCAATAAAGTTTTACGTGGAGTTGGTTAGTCGGTATCTATTTCTTGGGGAAATAAAAACTTAATAAAAACTGCCAGTCAGGCAGTCGTCTCTAGTTTGCGCTTTTAATAAAGTTGTCACGACGACGCCCGACACAAAGCTCGACGGATGACGGTTTTTATTAAAACTGGATACAGAATTATTTCGGAAAACCCGTAGGGATATATCGTACTTAGGTAGGTAGGTATAGGTAGCAAGTATCTACATAAGTAGTATCAAAGCAAGCAACTAAAGATCTTTTTCTTTTTTATAGATGGAAGAGTCACCTACAATAGATTCTTGTGTGGACGTACAATAACTAGATATTTTTGTTGTTTTTTTTTATGCATAGATAAATATATTATTACTACAGTAACAAAACAAATAGCCCGCCGCAGACGGTTACTGATGCAGAGGGCACCTCTGCATCAGTAATAATGCTAGTAGCATTACCTACCACGCTAAAAAGCGATATACATCCTTTGTAAGAAGAACCACCCAGAACGGGAGTCACTAATTTGAAATAGGTACAAACTAATCAATTTAGAGGGCTAGCAACCCGGCCTTTACGAACTTACTTACCTACTATATTCAATATTTTTCCAACAGGAGGTACTTATAAAAATAAATAAAAAAGAATTATCAAAATCAGACTTCTCTGTAAAAGTTATGTAGGAAGGCCGCCAATGGCTAACATAGGTAATTTTATAGTGCCTGCGCTAGGAAAGAACTTCATAATACATTCCTTGAGAGTCTGGTAAAAAAAACCGTCTCCACGATTTAACTAAAGCGACCTCTACTGACAAGCCGGTAGTACTATGTTTGACTGCCATCTAGCGTTGAGTAGCTAAACTAAAAGTAATTCAGAGACAAACCTTTTTTTTTTCTAAAAGTATATTCATTTTTCTCGTAAATAAGAACGCACCTTATTCTATATTGCACGTTTTGTCTATGTTTTCAAAATGTCTACATTGTCTGTGGTAAAAATTAAGAACCTCCGCTTTTGTAGTCGCGTTTTTAGCATTATCATGGTTAAAATGCTATTGTAATTCGTAAAACGTGCCTAAGAAATTGTTGCAAACACGTAAAGTGAAGAAGATTAGATATTTTTTACAATTATATGGTTACTCGCTCTCATTTGACAAATTGCGCTAGACCGCATATTTAAAATGGCAGCCCTACCACGTAGAATAATCAAAGAGACACAGCGACTGATGCAGGAGCCGGTGCCGGGAATCAGCGCGGTGCCTAGCGAAACGAACGCTCGCTACTTTCACGTAATCGTAACCGGCCCGGAAGACTCGCCATTCGAAGGAGGACTATTCAAATTAGAGTTATTTCTACCAGAAGACTATCCTATGTCAGCGCCTAAGGTTAGGTTTATAACAAAAATATATCATCCGAATATAGACCGGCTGGGTCGCATCTGCCTGGACATTCTGAAGGACAAGTGGAGTCCCGCACTGCAGATCCGCACGGTGCTGCTGTCGATCCAGGCGCTGCTGTCGGCGCCCAACCCCGACGACCCGCTGGCCAACGACGTGGCCGAGCTGTGGAAGGTGAACGAGAGCGAGGCGATCCGAAACGCGAAGGAGTGGACGCGGAGGTACGCCATGGACAACTGAGCGCCGCCGCCGCCGCCCGGCCCCGGGCGCAGCCGGCCCCCGCGCCCCGGCGACTCCGCTCGCCGCTATATCTTATAACGAGTGCAAGTTATTTACACCACCACCACCACAGCCGAGTAACTTGTGAAGAGACAATTGTGGATAAATTTTATTATCGGTGGAGAGCGGCGCGCTCTCGCATTTCTACATAGCCTCGCCCCTCTTTGTCTTGGAATGACCCGGTCCCGGTCATTTACCGTTCACATGTAGCTTCGTTACAATATTAGGTATGCATATTTTTTTACTATCTTAATAGCGTTTAAATGAACACCTTGAGACTTAATTGTATATATATTTCAATGGTTACAGATTTGGTTAATTTTATACAAAGATAGTGTTAGCAGTCACAAAGTGCGATACCTTCGTAAGCATGTAATTGGACACCGTCTTGTAAGTGAAACATATGCTTATCGGTTCTGATCTCTAGTGATACTGAACATTTATTTGTATTTTAATTTTGTCATAGTGAAGTGAAAGCCGTTAGGTTATATTTTCACTAGTTTTGCTGCATCAACATGATTTAAATGTGAATCTTACGTGTTCTATTTACTTGTATAAAAGTTATCAATTTAATGTATTTATGTAAATTTAATTTGGCTTTGTGAGGAACTTCAAAATACATAATATACAAAAGCTAACCAATTTTTCATTTTCTTGCTTCGTTTGATACACAAAGCTTTTGGTAGTTAGGTGAATAAGAACAATGTGCTAGTAATAAAAATTGTTCTTGTTACAAATGGTTTTTGCATTTATCCTTTTTATAAGGAAACAACAGAACTTTGAGTCCATTATTTTCATTAGACAACAACTGATTAGTCATTGTTATTGTACCGCTACAAAAATGCACCGAACCCGAAGATGACATACCCACTCATGTATTGATACTGGAAGGGTTTTTGTTTATTGTATATAAGTAGTGTGAATTGTGGTTGCATGTAAGTTGTAGAAATGATTGCTAGTGATTCATAAACGTCTGACTGGTTAGCATAGATTAAATACCTAGGCCATAAAAGTTTTGAGTTTTTCAACAGCAGTTTTATAGTTTCCCGATATACTTATATCAAGTACAAACTAAGACTAGTACTTAAGTCTGAGATTTAAAAATAATAACAGATTAGAGTATGTGCAAAAAGAGAACCGTCACGGTGTTACAGTGAACTAAAAATATGATTTTAATGAGCAGCCAAGGTACTGACTATACTTGGTAGACGCGAGTCTACTGACGAAAACCGAATTGGTGTCTACCAAGTATCAAACACTTTTAGTTGTACTAGCAGTAACAGTGAAGTGTTGTCAAGTAGGTAACAAAATTAGTGAAATGGTACACCTGTCTTTTTGCACAAACTGTACCTGTATATTTTTTTTCAAAACAGGGATAGAAAAATTAGTTATTCTATGCTATATACCTGATTTAAATGTCAGGTCTGAACTACTATGCATTGTTTGTACTTGTACAAGTAAGCAGGGATTTCCGAGGCCATAACAAGGATGCAGGGCGAGAGTTCCCCACTGGTCACAAAATGGTTGGCTGACTTTAGAATGTGATCCTGTTCACAAGAGTCCCTTTTCATGATGTTATCCTTCATTCAAAGCTAGTGGCTATTGACAATGATGATTATCACAAACTTAATTTTTAATTATACTAGTCGGCCGATGTGAAGTTAGGTACAAACTTGTTGGGGTGCAAGGAAGGAGCCTCCCCGAGCGGCGAATATGTCTCAAAGTTTATCAGAAACACTGCCCGGCGCACCCTGGACACGCAATAGCGTGACGAATCCTTCCACCACAATGGCTAACCCAAGGGCCCTTCTCAGGGCCAACCAAACCCAAAACGGCCCTTTTCAGGGCCAAAACGGCCCTTTTCAGCGCCAAAACGGCCCTTTTCAGGGCCAGAACGGTCCTTCTCAGGACCTAAACGGTTCTTCTCAGGACCAACCGCTACACAATTCAGATGGCATCCCCCAGAGCATGCCTAAACCCAACCACGAAGTACTTCACAAACCAGCTCTGACAGTTATATCTATAAACATTGAAGGTTATTCTGACGATAAATCAGAATTACTTTCTGACTTGTGTTTCAAAACGGGATGCCACGTTCTCTGCATCCAAGAGACCCACAGGAGCGAAGAACAACAAAGACCCAAGATCTCAGGGATGAAGCTCATCGCTGAAATCCCACACGCAAAGTACGGTAGTGCCATTTTTGTAAAACCTGACCTACACATAAAATCAGTGTCCTCATGCTCGGATGACTCCATCGAAATAATTACAATAGATACAGGAAGCTGTACAATATCTTTAATTTATAAACCTCCCAACCAACAATTCAGTTTTCGGAAACTCGAAAACTTTAATACCAGGGCATCAAAAATCATCATTGGGGATTTTAATAGTCACAACACAGAATGGGGTTACGTTACAACGAATCCGGATGGTGAAGCCGTAGTGGCGTGGGCAGAAGCTGAAAACCTTCAGCTACTACATAATGCTAAACTCCCACCTTCTTTCAATAGCTGTCGTTGGAAACGCGGTTATAACCCTGATTTATTATTCGTCAGCAATAATATTAGCTCCATGTGCCGTAAAAGCATTAGCCTGCCAATTCCACATACCCAACATAGACCGATCATATGTCACGTTCAAGCCGCAATCAACTCTCAAAAAGTACCTCATAGACGTCGTTTTAACTTTTCCAAAGCAAATTGGGACAAATACTCGGAACTTATAGACGCTAGCCTATGCAAAATTGACCCTTTGCCGCATAATTATGATAAATTTGTGGAATATGTAAGAACTGCTTCCCGAAAATCTATACCGAGAGGGTGTCGCACTGAGTACGTACCGGGTCTCAATAAAGATTCCTCCAAACTCCTCGAGCAGTACAAAATATTATACGAAAACGATCCTTTCTCAGAAGAAACCATTCAAGCTGGCGAACAACTTATAGAAACAATCAGTGAAAATAGAAAAGAAAGATGGATGAAGATGATATCAACCATAGATATGACACACAATAGTAAAAAAGCTTGGACCACCATAAAGAAGCTTACCGGAGACCCCCCAGAGGCTACGAAACCAGGACCAGTAACGGCAAACCAAGTTGCTCACCAACTTCTTGTGAATGGAAAACCCCCCCACCGACTTTCTAAGCCTCCAAAGCGAATAATACCACATGAAAATCACAATTACATCAGCAAACCATTCTGCATATCTGATATTGTCTATGGCATAAAAGACATGAAAAACGGCAAAGCCGCTGGAGTAGACGACATAACCGTCGAGCAAATTAAGCACTTACGACCTTTTGCAGTCTCGTGGCTCTTAGCTCTTTTCAATAGCTGTCTCGAGAAAACACACATACCCAAACTCTGGCGAAGAGCTAAAGTGATCGCACTTCTTAAACCCGGAAAATGTCCCACTGATCCCACAAGCTACCGGCCTATATCCTTACTATGCCATACGTTCAAACTTTTCGAGAGAATGCTTTTAAACCGACTTACACCTGTAATTGAACCAAACCTTATTTCAGAACAAGCAGGCTTCAGACCGGGCAAATCTTGCACCACACAAACTCTAAAGCTCACTCAATTCATTGAAGACGGCTACGAATCAGGAATAGTGACAGGTGTCGTATTTGTTGACCTGACCGCTGCATATGACACAGTTAATATCAGAAAACTACTCCTTAAAGTCCACAACCTGACTAAAGACACCGGTTTTGTCCAAATTCTGCGGGAGATACTTAACAATCGCCGCTTCCAAGTCCATCTGCACCATGAAAAAAGTAGGTGGCGCTGCCAGAGAAACGGACTTCCTCAAGGAAGCGTTTTAGCGCCAGCTCTTTTTAACATTTACACAAACGATCTGCCTTGCACACCTCTCGCCGAACGTTTTATTTACGCAGATGATCTTGCATTAGCAGTCCAAGCACCTCGCTTTGAGGAAGTGGAAGAAAAGCTCACGGTTGCATTAGAAACACTAGGAAAGTACTATGACAACAACGCACTTAGGCCTAATCCGTCTAAAACCCAATCTTGTGCGTTCCACCTCCGTAATCGTGACGCTAATCGACCACTTCATATCTCTTGGCGGGGTGAAAATATAGAACATTGCGCCCACCCACGCTACCTAGGCATTACACTAGATAGATCTCTGACGTACAAGTACCACTGTAATAAAACCAAACAGAAAGTCTGCAGTAGAAACAATATCTTAAGGCGTCTGGTTTCATCATCTTGGGGAGCCACACCAAAGGTTCTGCGACTCACTGGTCTATCCCTCTCTTTTAGTGCCGGTGAATTCGCAAGCCCGGTTTGGTGTCGCTCTACCCACTCCAAGGAAGTTGATGTAGCACTTAATGAAACCTGTCGCATCATAACCGGATGCCTCAAGCCCACACCTCTAAACAAGCTGTACCCGTTGTCCGGCATAGCACCACCCAGCGTACGTAGAGACGTAGCCAGTGCTTTAGAAAAACTGAAACAGGAAACAGACACCAGACATCCCTTACATAACTACCAAACAATAGACACCCGCCTAAAAAGCCGAAGAAGTTTCCTGAAACAGACAGAATCTCTAAGTACACACCCTCATGAACTAAAACGTGATCTATGGCAAGCCCGGCACCCACCCTGTTCAGACTTTACACCACCATCTGAAAGTCTCCCATCTGGACATGAACTCCCGTGGCCAGTCTGGAAGTCTCTTAATCGGCTACGTGTCGGGGTTGGCCGCTGCAAAGAGAATATGGTCAGATGGGGCTTTGAAGACCAGGAACAATGTGAATGTGGTGCTGCCATCCAAACCATGGCACACCTTTTAGTTTGCCCGCTTTGCCCAAAACAATGCACACAGAAAGGCTTGAACCTGGCCACCGAGGACGCGGTAGAGGTCGCCAGATACTGGTCCCAAAACATCTAAACCATGTAAATAATTTGTATATAGTAAAAAAAAAAAAAAAAAAAAAAAATAAAAAAAAAAAAAATAATAAAAAAAAAAAATAAAAAAAAAATTGCAATTGTCTAGCCATTGACACGAGATGAATGAATGAATGAATGAATGAGGTACAAACTGCACAATATCCAATCCTGACTGTAAAAAAGCTGTGCGTTAATTGGGTTTCCTGCTGCTTGTAGCTAGCTAACTTAACTCCCACCAACTTGTATGATTCTGCCTATTGTCTGTAGTGGAGTGCGCGTTGGAATTAAACCTCCTAAGTTCAAATACTAAAACACCATAGTCTACATATTGTAGCCTACTACCATCAGTAGTGGAGTGCGCGTTGGAATTAAACCTCCTAAGTTCAAATACTAAAACACCATAGTCTACATATTGTAGCCTACTACCATCAGTAGTGGAGTGCGCGTTGGAATTAAACCTCCTAAGTTCAAATACTAAAACACCATAGTCTACATATTGTAGCCTACTACCATCAGATTGAAATCATTTGGTTTTCCTATTAAGGTAGCTATTATAACTTCTTATATTTATCTACATTATTATGTTATGAATAATATTAAACAAAATCTCTAAAAGTATATAACCATAGGAATCTATTCCAGATCTGAGAATCTATTTTTCAATGAGGAAGTGCCGATATCTTCTAACAATTATTTTTTAAGTTTACGAATACAAGGGTCAAGTTAGATAGATCGAATTGGCAGTTCAAAGTCCTGACTTTGAACTGCCAATTCGATCTATCTGAATTACTGACATAAAAAATGCTATTGCGCAACGACTCGCGGCGAGTTCACAACCGCCATTAAGTTTGTATCGTACTGTACAAAGTTCAGTAGTTAAGGTGTGCTTGTTTTGTACTAAATGAAAATGAAGTCAACTTCAAACAGATACAAAAAAAATCTAAACTTGCGCGTTTGCGTGTGGCTCCACTAAGCCTCCACTCACCAGCTTCCTCGTTTCCGCCTGGGATGCTGTACAAAAATGTATAGAGACATACGGAAACAGCTGTAGTTTCAATTTACGTGTAAACCTGGATTAACCCCTCAGAGGAGGTAATCTACCAGACTATTTTAAATTCTGTGCTGAACATAGGGCTTACCCAGGGAGGTCGATTGTGCCATTGCACCACGCCTCCAAACTTCTACAAACATAGCTAAGCAAGGTTTCCCAAGATGTTTCCCTTCACTAAAAAAAGACATATTGCTACGTAACCGGAATTCGAACCCGCGATCTCACAATGATGTACATGGCGAGTGGTACTACCACCACATTTTTATTTATTTATAGCTGTTGGCCTCTGAGGCCTCTACAGCTTACCGGGTATGGGAGAGCGTAAAAGGCGGCTGAGCCCTAATAGATTATAGGGTGACTAGCGCAAAGAACACCTGAGAAGGTGCGGACCTCGGCTTGGGCCGTCACCCGGCGGGACACTTGCCCGGGCACCCCACTAGGGGTGCGCCCTGTGGCCCTAATGGGTTGACTATATTTGGAGAGAACCGATCTTCTGACAGATCCTGAGTGTCTTCGAGCTCGCCGGCGGGGACGGTGTGCCTTTGGTAACCGACGCCTATACCAAATACGGAATACTTCCTGTTGCAGGAAGCTGTCTGATCGGACTACCACCAACGCCACTCTATTTCTAGTAGGTATTTCTAATGCCCATTAGGTATCAATGGTAAGTATGATCATACTAAATGGAAGGCTCGCGCACAAAATGCTTCGAAAATACATCGCATTAACTACTCTGTAGCAGTCAAAATAACCTTATCAATACGCCGTACTTATGACATTGTTCTTCTAATCAGTCAATAGTGCCGAATGCGTAGACGTAGCTACTTATCTTTCAGCTTTGTTAGTACATACACCATGTTTTTAGTTTTCCTTTGTTAGGTATATGTTTTCATTCATCCGTATTATCTAATCGATAGATAGTCCTGATATTTGCTATTGACCTGTATATTATGCTACCGTATCCTTATTGACTTTGTAAGAGATAAGGCGGTTAGTTATGTGTATATCTTAGAGCTAGGTTAACTGCAGTTTACCTAGCTCTAAGATATACCTATCTGTACTTACTATGCTTTACTGGCCTTATAGAGTTTGTGCCGTGGTGGTCTAGTGGTTGTAGCGCTGGCCTGTCATTCTTGAGGTCGTGGGTTCAAATCCCGGTCCCGTACCAATGAGTTTCTTTAGAACTTATGTACGGAATTTCACATCATTGGCTTTTCGGTGAAGGAAAACATCGTGAGGCAACCTGCATATGTCCGTGGAAGAAATTCGATGGCGTATGTGAATCCACCAACCCGCACTGGGCCAGCGTGGTGGATATGGCCCAATCACCCTTCGTGGGTAGGCCTATGTCCTGCAGTGGACTATTAAAAGGCTGGTACAGTATAGAGTTTGTACAGAAAGACAAGCGTCATAGGTGAGGTCGCCCGTGTGCCATTTTACTAATTTTGTTACTTGACAACACTTCACTGTCATTGCTAGTACAACTAAAAGTGTTTGATACTTGGTAGACACCGGTTTCGGTTTTCATCAGTACTCGCGTCTACCAAGTATAGTCGGTACCTTGGCTGCTGATTAAAATCTTATTATTAGTTCACCGTAACGCCACGACGGTTCTCTTTTCGCACAGACTCTACTACAGGCTGCTGCTGAGTTTGGAGGCCTACCCACGAAGCCGTGGTGGCTTACTAGGTAAATCGTTGCCATACTATTTTGTGGCCAAAGATTTTCAACCCGATCCTGTGCCGTACCAATACTTATGAGTTCTTTGGAATTTAGGAACCTACATAATGTATTGTAGATAGGATTTTCACAACACTGGATTTCAAACCGTCGCGTACCTATAAAAAAAACCTTAGGTAGTACCGTAGGTACATATCGGTCGTTATAGACCGAATCATACAACTCGACGGCTGTGATGTTAGCTTCAAACTGCGGATAGCCCAATCCTGACTGAAGCTCACTTAACAGCTGCGCGAGGATCGGGTTATCCGCAGCTTGTAGCTAACGTCACATCCGCCAATTTGTATGATTCGGCCTGTACAAGCGACGAGTAAATCAATACAGTCGCAGTCAATCATAGATTAGATATTGTGAAGACGGTGGTAACATGTGGTTTTAGGGTGCCCTACCCAAAGGGTAAAAAAGGGTTGGACCATATTACTAAGGCTCCGCTGTCCGCCCGTCTGTCTGTTACCAGGCTGTATCTCATGAACCGTGATAGCTGGAACGTTGATTTTTTTACAGATGACGTACCTATTTCTGTTGCCGCTATAACAACAAATACTAAAAAGAGAAAAAAGAAATTTAAGGGGGCTCCCATACAACAAACCTAATTTTTTGCCGTTTTATGCTCGCTATTGCTGGAAATATTCACAGAATAAATAAATAGTTAAAATGAAATTTATTAAGGGGGGTTTCTATGCGGTATGGAACCCATATGCGAGTCCGACTCGCACTTAGCCGATTATTAACTGTGGTACAGCTCGGACGTACATGTAACTTGTATGGAGACGACTTGGACGTAGGTATACGTAACTTTACGGATTCTCCATACAATCTGTCAAAAGTTCCGTATACGTGTGTCCAAGCCGAAGTTCAAAAATAGAGCCCCAGACTTGAGCTTCTGCCATAGTGGGAGGGGGGCGGGTCGTGGCTCTATGATCTTGGACCATTACGTAGTATTATTAGGTAGGTATTCTTCTTTGCCATTACTGCCACCGCTGTAGAGGTAGAAGTAAATGTATGTCATAGAGGAATGTAGGTATAATTTAGGCCGAATCAAATGGCGTCTGTGAACACGAGGCGATTCGAGGTATTGAGCAGTAGCAAAATCCATTGTCAGCTGCGCGAGAAGAGGGAATCTGCGGAGCGTAGCTAACTTCACAGATGTCATTAAGCTTGATTCGGCCTATACCGTCGTTTTACTAGCGTAGGATCACACTTTTTGACCGACGAAACGGAGGAGGTACTAAATTCGACGCGTATTTTTTACGTATACTCCACGCATAAAATTTTACACAATAGGTAAGTAGTACGGTTTCGATAATTATTTTTTAATGGAAAGAATATCCTACTTCGAAATTAGTCCCATTTAAATTTTATCGAAATCGGCTGAGCCATTTTTTAAAAATCAACAATGTGAAATACATCGATCCGTTCGAAATATTCGCGAATTCTGTACACGGTTGAAGTCGCTCATGCCATTTTTTGCAAATAATAGTTATAATTATGATATACTAGTTTTTACCCGCGGCTTCGCCCGCATAATATTTTTATCTTTGACGCAATATCATTATAATTTATAGCCTATGTGTTATTCTGATATATAAGCTATATTATTGCAAAGTTTCATCTTACGGATGTTCAGTAGTTTTTGCGTGAAAGAGTAACAAACATCCATCTATACACACATCCATCCATCCTCACAAACTTTCGCGTTTATAATATTAGTAGGATGTGTTATTCTGATATATCCTACTAATATTATAAACGTGAAAGTTTGTGAGGATGGATGGATGGATGGATGTATGGATGTTTGTTACTCTTTCACGCAAAAACTACTGAACAGATTGAGATGAAACTTTGCAATAATATTGCTTATATATCAGAATAACACATAGGCTATAAATTATAATGATATATTGCGTATGCGGGCGAAGCCGCGGGTAAAAACTAGTAAGCTATATTATTGCAAAGTTTCATCTCAATTGGTTCTGTAGTTTTTGCGTGAAAGAGTAACAAACATCCATGCATCTATCCATTCTCACAAACTTTCGAGTTTATAATATTAGTAGGATGTTTTATTCTGATATATAAGCTATATTATTGCAAAGTTTCATCTCTTTCGGTTCAGTAGTTTTTGCGTGAAAGAGTAACAAACATCCATGCATCCATCCATCTTCACAAACTTTCGCGTTTATAATATGAAGTAGGACAGGCTTTATTCATAGATCACATACCTAAAAATAAACAATAATGTATTATTTATTTGTAGGCTAATGAGCTACATAGTTAACAAAATAAATAAACAATAGTTAACAAGATAATAGCCGCGTATTAACCCACATGAGGAAGTTTGTTCTAGGTTTGTTGATGGGATTCTCCCGGTTAGAGGTCGTCGAGATAAACGTACCATAAATACCTATTTGTAAAGGCGCGGTTCAACCGGAGTTGTCAACTGTAGCCCACTGTATTGAAAAATGTTGCACTCGGTAGAGACAGCCTCACATAACTGGTGGAGAGTCCTCGTCATGTTGTAAACTATTGTAGCGAACATATTTTCGTTATAATCGCATTACACGCGTCATTTTCAGCGTTCTTTTTACGTGACCCGACGTATACCAACCCCACAGAGGCATCGGTATACTAATTTAAGTGTTCATAGTAAGATTATGCCTATTATTTATTTATCGTTTTCGTTTGGCAACAAACATTTTAAGTACAGAAAGTACCTGTGCAGGGCTATTTCAAATCAATTAGCAACCTTTTAGGGGCTTATTCAGTACATCAAAACTAACAACTTTTGATCTACGACTTTCGTAAAACTAAAAAAAAAAATTGTTGTTGCATAGAAAAATTTAGTTCACCCGCGACAAAATGTATGGAATAGCTGTTTTTATTTTTAGTTTTGACGAAAGTCGTAGAACATAAGTTGTTAGTTTTGATGTACAGAATAAGCCCCTAGAAGGATGCTAATTGATTAGAAATAACCCTGTATAGAGCCGCACGGAAACTATTGTATAGACCGAATCATATAGAATCAAAACCGCCAAGTTGCATAATTCGGCCTATAGTTTCAATTACAATTACGTTCTGATTGAGAGTATCTACCTACTCTTTACCTCCATGACCTACCCTTGTTCACAGATAATTTGGGACAAAATACTAAAACAACTTCAATAAGTTTGTTCAATTTATTCTTAACTTTAATGCAGACTAGAATAATACTCTTAGAAATGAGAACAACAATAGTCATTTCACATGTCACAGTGTACCTACTATATACCAGCTTCACAATAAAAGGCTATTTTATTATCTGTGTCTCACAAATGTAAATAAATTTTATTCACAACAGCTAGCAATATAAAATTTTCATATCAGACTGTATACTTATAATTTACTCGAAAGATGGCGTGACCAGCGTCAAATAAATTAAATATTAATATCAAACCTTTTTCAATGATCAGACCTCTTTTTGAAAACAGGGAATGACACTGGCCTATATGCAAAGGAAGATTGAAAGGAGGGAAGAGGAAAAGTGTACACATGGATTACTCAACTTGACAATGGCAAATGTATGAAAGTGCGATGCCAATATCCTTTCAAGAGGGCGAAAAAAAATACATTTTTTAGATTAATCAAAAGTTAAAAGCAGACTGATTGGTTTTAACTATAGAGGTGTTTACATTTACATTGAATATACATATTATTATAATAAAGTGGTTCTCAGAGCGCTAAGCTTAGCTAAGAACACGGGACATACATAATATCATTAGGTTATACAGTAAATGCTATAGCAACTATAAAATTTACAAAATATGATATATCTTTTGAGATGCTACAAGAAATAATGCTTTAACTATATCCTCTAATCAATTCATGTTTATTTGATCTCTGTTGATCCGTTATATCTATAATGCTGTGCCTCTTAAATTACGTAATGATTGTCTTTGAAGTGTTGCAAAATTTCATTAATAGCTATGTGTTGCTGAAACGTAAATAAAAATAAAGATTCAACTTAGATCCACGTTAAGGTGGTTACACTAGGTCAGCGCGCGAAAGTCATTTTTTGGGTTTTTTGACATTTGCAGATAACTTCTCAGTATGTTTAAAAAAACTAATTTAGTGGCCATGAATAGATATTGTTAAAGATGTATAATATAATTACAAGTGGCCAGCTTATGTACAAGAGTCCACTAACTAAAAACTAAAGTGAAAATCAAATGATGCATAAAGTGACCACTAATTTGATTCATATGTGTAGCTATGTTACTCGTAAACGCTACCTATTCATGCTGTTAATGAGTTTTCGAAAACTTAAAATGAGTAGGTTTATCTATAAAAGGCAAAAAAAAAAAACAAAAAATAATTGAATTTCGCGCGCTGGCCGAGACAATCAATCAGCTTTAGAAAAAATGTACTTATTTTTCAATGTTGCCATTTTCAAATGGCACAAATTAAACGACGCGTACAATGACGTTAAAAAAACATCTCGAAATTGTAAAAGTAAAAGCAAACTTAACAACAGTAAAAAAATATACCTAAAATCGAACTGTGTAGGTACTTTTTATGTGGAATGGCTAGATTAGAAAACACTTAAATAAATAGTTAAAATAGGTGTACAAAATGATGGCATTAAACTTATAATCTAAAAATAAACCCAATGATTGTAAGGGCAAATGTTAGTAATATTTTTTACATTCGACAAGCTCAGTAGCAATTAATTATTACAATAGGTATTATATTACATTGGAGTTAGGGAACCGGGAACAGAGGTATACAACGAAAATATTAGCTTAACTATAAGGTTCAAAATCCTAACTCTTAATGGGACAAGCTTCAATTTTGTATACAAAAATACTTTTATTTGGATGTGGTTCATGGACCGAATAGTATCGAATAAATCTGCTACTTTTTGAAGGCGAGGTACAAATACTGTTCACGTGATTCTGAGTCACTGATTGGTTCAATTTGAAAGAATGAATTAATGAATAGAAATAATGAACGAATTAGAGAGTGAACGAATTGAATGAAGTTTGAATTATATCTAATCTGTACTTTCAAATCTTAGACCAACGTTACGGAAAAAATATAGTTTCTGATCATCACTAAGTTTACTGTCTTGAGATGTATTCGAATTTTAATTCTAAAGTTAATCCAGCCCAATAAAAATTCATAATTTTGGGGTTATCTAACTCCGTTCCCGTTAAAATTAATACGTCTCCGTAGCAGCATTTAGTTAATTTATAATAATATCTAAGCAGATATGAGTGGGTTTCGATATTCAATTTATAAATACAATTATATCAATAAGTGGAGCTTACACATGTCATGATAATTAAATATTATTCCAAACCGCATTTGCCACAACGCAGCGAAAAAAATAAAAGCATTTTTTTGTTATTTTTTTAGTAATTATTTATTTGTTTTTGAGTTTGCATATCGAAATGGCAAATGCGATTTGGTACATTAATTTATAGAGAGATACATCTTATCCTACTTTATTTAGCCACTTAAGCTTTATTTTTTATTAGCATTTGAAAAATTACACATCACATAATTTAGTTTTATGTTCTTCTGAGTATTTTTTTTGTTAGCTAGCTGGCAACTCGATCGGTCCTTTCGTTTTATGGGTACTTTATTTTGAAGTCGTTTGTAGGTTGAATTAGTAAGTATTGTATTTTTGAAATTTTCATTTTCGAGTGAAAATATTTTTTTATTTTTGAAAATCACTTTAGTCACTTTTGTAGGTAACAGGCAATGTCGTTTTGAATGATACATGTACGGAAAATTTTGTTTTAACATTCAATGGAAAACCTACCTTACCTATATAGGTATAAAGTTCACGTGACAGATATTACATTTTTTTTTCCAGCTTGAAAGGACTGGACCATTTAGCCAGCTCTATCTACAGCGACACACGCAGGAGTCACATTCTTCCCTAATCCAATTTAGAATGGCGTCAGACGGCGGCCATCTTGAAACTTTCAAACGACCAACCAACTTAACTGTAGCGTTGATCGGGGGCGCCAACGTCGCAATTTCTTCACAAATCTGTTGAATATGATTAGTGTCTTCACTTGTCCAGCTTTATAACAACACTGTATTCGATTGTAACCTACATCTCACTGTTTCTGTCCATTCGTATCACTAAACCAATCTTATTACGTATTTTGGAAACTGTACAAAACTTTAGAAAACGTCTTTTATCTTGAGCTTTATTATGTACAGGGTTATCCAGAACTGGTGTACTAAGCGAAAAGGAGGTGATTCAAACAATCATCATGAACAACTTTTTCTACCGGGCCAACACAGAATTCGAGAAAAAAATCTGCTATTTCATACTTTTTGTCGATTCCGAGTTGTAATTTTGTATGGAACAGCTGATTATTTTTTTCTCGAATTTTAAGTTAGCCTCATAATAAAAGTTGTTGATAAGATTATGATGGCTTCAATCACCCCTTTCGGCTTAGTACAGATAACCCTGTATTGGAAACCGCACAAAATTTTACTAAACGTTTCTTATAACTGGATTTATTTTCGGAATTTGAGTTTTATTGTAGCCAGGAATAAGGTAGAATGTGTCTCGCGAAGTGTCGCGCTCGCGTGCGTAATATCGTAAGCAGGCACTTGTGTTTATATGAACACCGGGTTCTCTTGCCCGGTCAGCAGTCGGAACATTGACGTCGGCATCGTCTTCATTAGGATCTGAAATTGAAACCGAAAATTAAATGATGAACGATGTGTCGCATCTGTCGTACGATGATTTGAAAAACCGTATTTTTTTAATTAGTGTACAATTTCTCAATGTTACTAGGATTTAAAAAAAAATACGATCGCTTTTTACTCAAATGAGATTTGATTTAAATTTTTTACTCAGGTGGACTTGATTTTGTTTTTTTTTTTTGCGAAAATACGGTTTATCACATCATCATACGACATATTAGAATAGATTTGATAATTTTTATTCGTGATGGACTTGCGTTTAACCTTGTTTTGCCCAATGTTAAGCACAGATGCGACATACCTCTCCAACAGAGGTGGCCAGTAAGTTGACGATGCGCTCGTGAGGGACAGTCACGACTTTGCGAGTTAATTTCTAACTATTTTTTTAATTCATTTTGTGCTTGCGTTTGACCACGTCTTGCCTGATTTAAAGGAAAAGCTGGGTCTACAATGTAGCACACAAGTAGGTGTATTCAAGTGTAAGTTCAGTACATACCTCTCCGACGGAGGTGGTCAGTAGCTTGACCATGCGCTCGTGAGGCACGGCCACCACGCTCTGCGAGTCTATCTCTAGTCGATGCTAGGTGTTAATGGAGTACATACCTCTCCGACGGAGGTGGTCAGTAGTTTGACCATGCGCTCGTGAGGCACGGCCACCACGCTCTGCGAGTCGATCTCTAGTCGATGCTAGGTGCCAGTTGAGTACATACATCTCCGACGGAGGTGGCCAGTAGGTTGACGATGCGCTCGTCAGACACGGCCACCACGCTCTGCGAGTCGATCTCTAGTCGATGCTAGGTGTTAATTGAGTACATACCTCTCCGACGGAGGTGGTCAGTAGCTTGACCATGCGCTTGTGAGGCACGGCCACCACGCTCTGCGAGTCGATCTCTAGTCGATGCTAGGTGTTAATGGAGTACATACCTCTCCGACGGAGGTGGTCAATAGTTTGACCATGCGCTCGTGAGGCACGGCCACCACGCTCTGCGAGTCGATCTCTAGTCGATGCTAGGTGCCAGTTGAGTACATACATCTCCGACGGAGGTGGCCAGTAGGTTGACGATGCGCTCGTCAGACACGGCCACCACGCTCTGCGAGTCGATCTCTAGTCGATGCTAGGTGTTAATTGAGTACATACCTCTCCGACGGAGGTGGTCAGTAGTTTGACCATGCGCTCGTGAGGCACGGCCACCACGCTCTGCGAGTCGATCTCTAGTCGATGCTAGGTGCCAGTTGAGTACATACATCTCCGACGGAGGTGGCCAGTAGGTTGACGATGCGCACGTCAGACACGGCCACCACGCTCTGCGAGTCGATCTCTAGTCGATGCTAGGTGTTAATGGAGTACATACCTCTCCGACGGAGGTGGTCAGTAGCTTGACCATGCGCTTGTGAGGCACGGCCACCACGCTCTGCGAGTCGATCTCTAGTCGATGCTAGGTGTTAATGGAGTACAAACCTCTCCGACGGAGGTGGTCAATAGTTTGACCATGCGCTCGTGAGGCACGGCCACCACGCTCTGCGAGTCGATCTCTAGTCGATGCTAGGTGCCAGTTGAGTACATACTTCTCCGACGGAGGTGGCCAGTAAGTTGACGATGCGTTCGTGAGGCACGGCCACCACGCTCTGCGAGTTGATCTCGATGATGCGGTGTCCCACCCTCACGCCGCCTCGCTCCGCGATCCCGCCGCGCAGCAGACTGCATATCTGTACATAACAATACGATGCTCACATCCTTTCCCTTCACCAGATTTGTGAAATGAAATAATATAACAGAACTGAAATTTTACTAGGAATGATAAGACAACTATAATTTTTCGTAATATGAAAATAAGATACCACCTTCTGGACAATATTAATAAATTTCATTGGTATCATACAATCTCAACGTAAAACAAAACATTATCATCATAACACAATCTCGATGGCTCGATTGATGACATAGGACAATAATGTCGTATGAAAGTAATTAAAGTGATTTAAATTTGAAACGTCAAAATTAATATGAAAACTCCTTTACTTAAAACAGATATGGGCATTTCCGATATTCGATGTGGCCATGATAATAGAGCAAGCAATGATTCGAGCATGAGTAATAAAAAATAGAATGTGCACTATTAGAACAAAGTCTTCGTTTTGGGCGGCTTGAAACCACGTTTTTACTCAGGACTAAATAACTCCCTCGCTTCATTCGTAAGTTCAAACTCCCTCGCTACGCTCAGGGTCCTATATTATGTCCATCTTGAGACAAGACAACTTTGTTTGGTACATGATCTACTATTACTTACCACACCATTCTGCACACTGAATCCCAGCTGGTATTTGGTGTCGGGCCGTTTTATCTTGACCTCGACGACGGGCGCGCACGGCACGACAGTAAGTTTTACAACAGTTTGGTTCTTGGAGTTCTTGATGTAGGTCTGGCAGGTGGACAGCGGCAGGCCGACGAGACTGACGCCGTTTATTGCTATTATTTGATCACCTGTAAAATGGGAACGTTTTATAATGACATTCCATTTTTAAATTACGCGTATTTACTTATACAACGCATATTATTAACTCTGTGAATGGCCCAGGGATAGTCATGCAGGATGGAATCTGATAAGTCACTCAGCACCACAAATAGGTGACTGCGTGTGGCATTGACAACTTCTTCATTTCGATTTTCACTATAATTTTGGTAATATCTTGCCTTTCGTCTACTACCACCACCAGCCAGGTCTTACTACCACCATCTGTAGGTACTATCACTTACCAATGTTGAGTTGTCCGCAGCGCGCGGCGGCGCCGGCGGGCGCGAGGTTGGCTATCACTACAGTGGGCAGCATCGACCCCCACCCCGACTCTACCACCACCACGCCTAATATCTCGCCTTTCGCCTTTGGTACTACCACCTGGAATGTCAAAAACATGTTAAATTTAAGAAGCCTATAAAGGTAAGAAAGGAACTGTTTTAAGATCACTTTATCGTCCGTCTTTTTGTTTCTGTTCAAAACTAATATTCTTTTCTTCTAGGAATTTTCAGTTCAAGCATCGAGAGTCATGCACCGCGCGATAAAGCGACCCGAATTCAGCTAGTGGTATCCCACACGTAACAGTTCGATCGAGCTTTATTTGTCTTTTTATGAAAGTTATTATTTAAGCCGTTTTCTACTACACCGATAGCGATGTGATCTAAACTGATATTCCAGTTGGAGTGAATCGTGCATAGAAATCATTAATTAGTTATTACTACGGCAGAACACTTCAAATAAATGATACCTCTTTTTGGAGCTCTTTCTTAGCGAACATTTGCAGCTCGTCACCAAATATCTCCTGGCTGTTCAGCACCTCCTGATAGTCCATCTCCTTCACAAAACTATGGTCTTCAATGCCATTGGCTTTGAGAAACTCCATGTACGCAACTTGGAAGGCCTGCCCTATCGACTGGGCTATGAACTGGGCCTGAAATCACAATACGGTGAAAAGAAGTGATAGGTAGTGAAGGGAAGTAGGGAAAGGAAAAATCATAGCTGCTTTATGGGAATAAATAGTTTTCGCCCAACGTATATTTTTATTTTTGTGCAAACCCATAGGACCTCTTATTTTTCCGAGATAAAAAGGAGCCTAAGTCTGTCTCCAATCAGTGAACGGCACATTTTTCGCACGAATATATAATACCGTGCCAAAAATCTAATCTATGTTTATTGGTACTCTTTCACGCAAATGTTTACTTTTAAAACCGAAAGTTAAAAAAACTACTTTCGGGTTTATTAGTAAATATCTTTATCACTTTGGCATAGCTCTGACATCAAGGCTTTAGGGCAATAACTACTTAGTGTAAATTGCAATCCATGAGTGTTGTATGGCGTGAGGAATAACAAACCCAGGCGCATTTATGATTGAACGATTTTCACAGAATAAAACTTGTAAAAGTTCAAGTTCGTATAGGCCCGGAGATTTTAGTCCTTGGACACTTCTGAAATGAGTTCTGGTGATAAATACTAAAGCGTTTTAAATTCTAAAAATCTCGACTCACCGAATGGTTAGCAGTTACAGTAATGAACAAAGACATTGTTATGTTTATTATTATCGCGATATGGAGATAAGAGACGCGTTTTAAATTCGTTGTTTGCAGAAGATTTGTATTATATTCCATGACATGGATTTTTTAAAAACTGTACTTACTTTAGAATTCGTCTTATTTTTAAAACTATTAAATAACACAATGAAATTGCAATCTATAGTTTCAGAATGTCGTTAGATATTACATGCTATTCTATGATTTAAGCAATAAGTCCTAGGTGGCCAAATGCCTATGTTATACCTACATAACATCGTGATCACGACAATATTTCTCAAAATTCTTTAATAATTAGTTAATTAGTTAATACTTGTTCAATTTATACAGTGAATCGCTTTATTTAATTTAGCAAAATATTATTTTTTGCATATATCACATTTTAAACAATTTTATTTTATTCCTATCACATCATAAATTCCAATTGATCCAACGGTATTGACACAATTATCGATGTAAATAATTAAAAAATGTTTTAACAAATTTTTATTTTCTATACCTGTAGAATAAGTTCCTGACGTACCTTTATCATCCTTTCAATTCCATTTTCACCGATAGTCATTTTTGTAAGAATATAATTTAAATAAATTTTATACTTATAATCGAAAATTGCACAACAAGTCGGTCGATTTGATAGTAAACACAGTTTAACCTGCGCGCGATTCACTTGACAAGTTTCAATGACATTATTTGCTAAACAACCTTGAAACTTTCTGAGTTACCTAAACTAGCTAGAACTGGCTAAAATATTCCTACTACTAGTTTGAGTAAAGATGCCACAACTACAAGACGCGCTGTTGGAATATAAAATGAATTTAAATTTGTTAAGTAAAATGGGCATGCGAAAATGTTATCATCAAGCAAACAGTCATATTGTTAATCATCTGTTTAAGACGTTTTACTAATCACAGGTTAATTATTATTAAGGGGTGAGGAACATTTTGGTCTGGTAACCTTACAATACACATTGTTGTTGCAATTTTAGTAGAGATGCTACAAATAAATTATTTATTTTTTAACCAAATGTTTATTTAGTAAATTCTGTTGTGTATATTCTATTGTTACGTGCATGTAACATAATATCGAGAATGCCTAGGCCCCATACGGGTGCTTTCTTGTACCCAGTCTGGGGAATAGTGTACAATGTAGAAGTTGTATAATTTGTATCTTGTGACAATAAATTATTTTGAATTGAATGGAATTTGAATACATGACGCGTATGTTAACATATTCTGAAGTGTCTAAGATATTATGTGCTTAGTAAAATGTGCATGCAATTTCTTTTAATTAAGTAAATATTCGTTTTGTTTAAACAGATGTTTTACGAGTACTATCCATTAGTTAGTTTAGTTATTGCGAACATTTTAGTGTTATGAGGTAGGTATGCATACTGTTGTTATAGTTTTGATAACGATGCTACGAATGCAAGATGTATAAATGTCAGAGAATATTCTCTGTGTTATAGACAACATGTACCATTGGGTAAACAATCGTTTTGTTAATCGTCTGTTTAACTAAGCGCTTTACTAATCATGAAAGATTATGAATATTTTGGTCGTATGAAATACAAATTTATCTAGAATTTAGATTTATGTCTGATATGGTTTTACTATAAGACCGCAAGCCTGTTAGTTGTACATTGCTTTGTAACTAATTCTAATTATTGTAAACCTAGAGAGAAATTACCTATTGCAACAAAAACCGCAATCCTGAATGAGCATTTGAAATTTGAGAGATTATTTGAGCTCAAACTTTATTCAGAAATAAGGAATTCGATCGATCAGCATATATATTTTTAACGCCCTTTGAAAATCTTTGTTTCATTTGGAGCTATGTACCTATACAATTTTATGGGTACCAATTTTGCCCAAAATTGAGTCGATTTCATCATACAATAAATCAATCAATTCAGTAGATTCATTGTCCAGATCCATCATGCATCTAAAAATATATTTAAAATGTATTCCCTTAATCTAGATTAGGATTAAATAGGTATCTGTTTATCTGCGTTCACATTAACCAAATGTTTCATCCTTAACACTCTAAAAGCATAGAAAGATACAGAAGACAGTGTAATATTCAAAAAATCACTTACACTCACCTCTTCACTCTCAAAAACATGGCATATCATCTTGGGCGTACGGTTCAATTTCGGCTGATCGGAATCGTTTTCATGGGGCACGAATCTCCTTCTGGCCATCAGTACAACCAAGTCTCCTATATCAGCTATGTACGATATTGTCCGTAACGCGTGATCCATCATGATTTCTTTTAGTTCCGTATTTAGAACCATAATTTTCTCTGTCGATATGAAAAGGTCTACTTCGGTGCTCGGCTGGTTTTCTCCTTCGGGGGCCTGGAAAGAAGAAATAAGTTAAAAAGGTGGAGATCTTGGTAGGTGGTATGTTGGCAGATTAATTTGGAATTTCGACTTACCAATGCCTGATTTGTCCAAGAGAGCGGGCGGGGAAATAAGGTTAGATTAGTTACAATCTTTATGTCTATTGAATGATACTAATCATCACACTCATTCTAAGTATTTCAAATTTAAATGTCTATCTCGGTAGGGATCCCTATGTAATTAAGATAACTACACAATATCATATTCCTAATAAGATATTTGACGTTGTTGTAAATCTATACGTTCCAAATGGTGAAAAGAAATGCGGTGGAGACCATCAGGCGCCCAGTAAATGTTTAGGTGTCGCTAGTGTACATTTTTCTTCGCGGTTTAAATTGGTAAACTTATTTGCCAATTAGTTTGCACTGAAATTCATGCTAACATTTCCCTATATTTCTATCAGTAAAATACAGCGATAGAAAAAAATGTTTAATGAGATGACTGTGGAATCGACGCTTTATTGAAACGATACGACCGTTTTCATTTCATTTTTCCATTAAATTTTTGGGCGTCCATTGATCCCACCTGCAAGATAATTCGTCAAATCAGAAACGAAACCCAACAGGAACGAATGCGAAACTTGACCGTTTTCGCCTCGCAAAAGCCACGAAACGTCCAAGCTACGATCAATGAGACAGAAAACGGATAAGTTTTATACCCCTTCCAGGGCCTTAGATTCCTATCGACAAAACGTAACGTAACTTGCCCTGTTATTTTTTTACTTTCAAGAGTTTCAACAATTTTCTACGTCAATGATGACGTAAAAATTAAGTTTTTTAACACCAAAGCCACCTATACTTGATCTGCACTTCTAATATAGTCGATGAAAACCAGGCCTTATGAAATGAAATAAAAAGACTCAGGCGTGGCGGTTAAAATTTAAATACAAACATAGTGTAACTTAGGGCACGTTACGCGCGTTTTTATAGAGAATCGACTTGCAATTGAGTTTCGTCTCCAATCAGATAAATCGCCCCCTACCATCGGTGCCCTACCGTCTACCCTAAAACGAAAACTGCCAGCCAAACCACCTTGATCTTAGTGACGGCCTCCTCGACCATGTTCTTTTTGGGGCGCTTCTTGCGGCGGCGCGTGTCCTCGTCCACCTCCACCGAGCCGAGGAAGGTGAGCCGGAAGACGGCCGCGGGCGCCGCGTACACACCGGAGTACGGGCCCTCGCAGCCCCACTGCAACGGCTAACCTCCGAGCAATCGCTCTCACACACCGGCTTGTCTTCGAGATGTTTTGCGCGTAATTTTTTGGCTCTATTATATAGGTTCTCAACATTTTTTTATGTATGATGGGATACACAGGTCGCAGAGGCCAAATATTGATAAGCCCTGTGGGGTTGCAGCGGCCAAATATTGGGATAAAAGATAGGCTACACCCTGTGGGGTCAAAGTGGCCAAATATTGGCAGAAAAGTTAGGCTATACCCTGCGGAGTCACAGCGACTAAATATTGGGAGTAAAGATAGGCTACACCCTGTGGGGTCGTAGTGTTTAAACATTGGGAGAAAAGATAGACCACACTCTACGGGGTCACAGCGGCCAAATATTGGAAGAAAATATAAGCTACACCCAGCGGAGTCACAGCGATCTAATATTGGGAGAAAAGATATTGCGGGTTGCAGTAATAGTAGATAAGGAGAAAATCAAGACCACTAAGAAAAATAATAAGACAGGTTTTGACTTGCTGATATTAAGCAATACGCTCTAGGATGGATGTTGTGCCTTATTGGATATAAAGACGTAGAAAAAGCATTCCACATGCTGGCCGTTTGTATAAAGATGCATAATACGTTTTGCTTAAACGTGATATATGCCCATTATATCCTCGCGGAGCTTTGGTCACTATAACGCTTCTTTTTGCAAGATTTTAATTAACCTTGCAATGTAATTTTAAAATAGTCAAACTCAACAGATTTTTAATACAGAATAGAACAGTTTTTTAATACATTTTTTGTCACTCGTCTGATGGAAAGCAACGTTATGACCGAAAATAACATTGATTAGGGGCGTTAGAGCTTTCACGGGATTAGTAGAAGCCTCATGGATTATCAAAGGGTATTGAGAAAGTAAATAGGGCCAGATAGGAATAGTGACAATAAAAAACCGTAGCAAAGAGAGATGTGTCAGATTTCGGATGTAAGACTGTACAAAAATGGGAGGAAAATATAAATCTCAAATTGGGGGGTTAGAGATTATAAGGTTGAGAACCTATGCTATGTGGTAGCGTGTGTTTACACCCTTATTTTAGTTAAGACTACTCAGTACTGTATGTTCCCTTTATTTGCAACTATTGAGCGTCAAATCTGATTACATGTATTTTATGATAAATGGCATGCGTAAAACGACTCAGGGGTGTTTAGCATTTCTGAGTAGTGAGGGAGTGACTGTGAAATCTGCTCACAAAACGAACTTGTTTAGACTTGGTTGTGATGAGTTTTGAGTCACGGACTCGTGGAGTAGGAATATTATGTTATATCTAATGACAGCTGATGATGTTTCTGATGTTTCGTTTGTATACGTAGAGCCAAAAAAAATACATTTACGTTATAGTGAAATCTTCCCGTTTTAAACCTGCTCAGCTTGCTTTAAGAAGTATTAGCGTTAATCAAAAGCCAATATGAACCGGACCCTCCAAAAATTTCAGCGCAAAAGCAAGCAAAACAACTCGAATACAAACACACAATGATAAGTGAGAAGCGGGCGATCCTCCTTGTTATGAAAGCATACCTAACGGAAAATCAACCAGTCCTTAGAATAAGGCTTAATTAGGTGCTTAGGCGTTGTTAAGCTAAACGCAATGTCTGTGCAATCCGTCCACAAGAGTCGAAGGCGACCGCAGCCGGTGTGAATCGGGTATGTCGCATGCTTTTTGTGCGTCATATGGAAATAGTGCGGTAAAAAGCTGATGTCTGTGGAAAGACCTTTTTCGTTAACAAAATCTCCGTTGGTATTCTTTTTTTATTTTATATTAAAAGTGCCGTTTACGGAGTTTGCTCGGAACATTAATTTCCAGTAACACTCTAAACAGAATATTAACGAATCACATGTGATTTTCTTGTAAGAATTTGATATAAAATTTGTATAATAGCATGCTTGAAAATCGAAGGAATTCATTAACAAAAGCATTCTCCGTAAACGCATGACCACAGTACAAACAAAGTTCTTAGGTTAAGTGAGATCAAACCCGACATGCTAACTTAGCCTAGCATAGCACAGAAAACTAAAATTCGGGGTCGACAATGATACAAAGCATAGCTCAAGCGGAACAAGCGAAACATTTTTAGAGGAGGCTAGCCGGCCATCCCGATAACTCCGAGGATCGAGGGGTGAGGAGCACACTGAAAAAAATACTCTAGTGCCAAGTCAATAAGAGCTTAAACGGTTTGGCGGGCAGGTTTCGTGGTACACTTACCGTAGGGCTCTCACGACGTTTATTTACTAGGAATCTGAATCGTTTATACTTATAGGGCGTAAATAAAGGATATCTCACTAGCATTCTCAATACACTAATCCTAGATGAGCATGAAATTACATATGTACAAATGACGGTGAAGACATAATTTTGAATGGAAAATATTGCGTGCAAAAAGTAGGTACGTATCGTTTTTGATGTGATTTTTGGGTATCTGTAGTATTTATTTGTGTCAGAAAAGTGTATTTGTACAAACGCAATGCCAGTGTAGCAGTGTACCTGAATACTGAATGTGAAGTACAAAATAAAGTGTACATAGAATGTCATAGAGAAGAGAAGTGATGAAGTATAATTTTATTTTGTAGGTTATTTTTGCCCGCCAATTCACAAAAGAAGGAAGACAGATTCAGCCAATTGACAGTGCCGAAGGCGATAGGACAGAAAGAGACAAAAGTAATTTCATGCTCTCACTCTTGAAAACATCTACAAAACAACATAAAGACCGATTCACACGGGCAACTTGGTATTCTGCCTTTTTAAACTGTGTAAGTTATGAGAATGCATTTACAAAATGTTTTAGGTAAAAAGGGTAATATTCTAATATTTCATCAAAAGGGGGATTAAAATACATAACAGTGGGAATTCTTATTCCTAGATATTATTAGAAGATATAAAATTGATAAATACATAACTTAAGTAATGGTTACATGCTATAAAATATTGTTAGGTTAGTAATTGAACATTAGGTATATTTTAATATATGCACATCATCTAAATACATCATTCTAATGTTCTAATAACATTTAAATGTAATTATTTGTTATAATTATTTAATCCCTATATTGTTAATATCTTGGAAGAGATAGTAACTATAATATCTAAAACTAAATATGCAACTGATCTGATAGGCTCAACCCTAAAATCGCGAAAATAACAACTGTACTATATATTTTATTCTAGATCAATGAACATTTTGTATGGAAAAGCTTTTTTTTCATAATTTCAGAAGGGAAGCTGATGAAGCTTAAGGCGCAAGTATTCAATTAGAATTGAACGTAAAACATTAGCATGTAAATGGTATAACAATATGATTCTCAAATAGTGGTATCGATTCCCTGATCGATTATGAATGTGTGAGAACGGATGAGAACGAACATACTGTCATTTTTCATCCGATTTTTCAATCATAGTGCTCTTCAAACTTTTTCGATTGGTCCTGGACACTCTTTCAACAAATTCCCTTCACAAAATGTTGCTCCTTCCAGAAACTTGCCACAACAGTCAAGGCACATGTCATGCCGCAAACACCACACGGTTCCTTTGATGGCTCGTTTGTACGACACGCGTTATGCCACAAACCGCACACGAATACCATTATACTTGCGTATTGCTTGCACGGAAGGCAGTGGTCTCGAACCTACCGATTTTTCGGTACTGCTACCGATTTGGGGCCTGTCCTACCGAAACACCAAAATGAAGGAATTCTTCAACGATTTCTAAGATAGCCAAAAAATTCTCCCAATTTTCTACCGGATTTCAAATGCGCAACAAGACGAAGAAAAAGATGATAGGCTGTCAGGCTACTTTGCGTGGTGATCAGACTACCTCTGGAGTGGTCCCCCCCTTCATTTGGAAGTGTCTTCCGGCTAAATAGAGTGCACTATTTATAGTTTTGAACCTGAAAATCCGAAACACATATCGATTTTTGTACGAATATACCGATATTTCTTGCCAGTTTATACCGATTTCGCATTTTGTCGTTCGAGACCACTGACGAAACGTGTAATGTGTGTAACAAACGGCACACGAGTACTACGACTCCTCGCTTGCCACGTATATTACCTTGATCCTAGAGACGGCCTCCTCCGCTTGCAGCATCCTGGTAGCTTTAGTGGGCTGGCCCTCGCACGCGAGCTGCGTGGAGCCCAGGTACCGCGCGCGGAACAACACGCCTTCTATCAGCACTGAACGGGCCATGTCTGCAACATACACGACCGATGTGATACACAACTATATGCACTCAATACCGTAGATAAGTGAACCATTATCCTAAAAAAGATGAGAACGCTGCGAACGTGATTGCAGCTTCTGAGCAAAGTAGGTACGAATAACTTGGTTAATCTACCGATAGGTCCACAGAACCCGAAACCCCGTTCATCATCATCCGCAGCCTTATCTATTCCACTGCTGGGTATAGGCCTCTTTCTCTTGGAGACCCCGTTAGAACGGAAGATGTGCATACGGTAGATGTACCAGTTTTCGCCATTTTATACTCATTTTTTGCTTTGTTTTTTTTTTGATTGTGTAGATTGGCCACGACAAAGTAGGAAAATAATATTGGAGTCTACTTTTGACACCTCTTATCTATGCTATCTATCTGAAGCCTGGTAAAAGTATCTTGAATGCGAGCGAATGTGGCGACAAATAATGCTATGCTTGATCAAAATGCTCGTGTTATCTAACTCAAGCGTTACTATTAGAAATTTACACTTAAAAATAGTTACTTCAGTGATTCGTATCAAATAAAACAAAAAAAAATAAAACGCACGTGTCATGCAAAAAAAATTATAAAAGCACAAAATTGCTTTTAGATCTTGGTTAATCTATGAAAACGAAGCAAAATAAGCGTGATATTTGCTTGCAAACCCTTTAGACACAGCTATAAGACTCAAAATCTTACCACAATCTTGAACATAATATGGCAATAATAACACATCACGTAATGTTAAATCACTACAGAATTAAGAGGTGCTTCCAAAGAGTTATAGGCTGAATCATATAAGCCGGCGGAAATGAAGTGAGCTACAAACCGCGCAATATCCAATCAACGCGCAGTTTTATGTGAGCCATATTGCGCTGCTTGTACCTAACTTCACATCCGCCGACTTGTATGATTCAACCTATACATACTATACGAGCTTTGTGATTGTCCCAAAATGCTTCACATACAGTTTGAATAAGCAGTGGTTTTCATTCAGTAAAATACCGTAACGTGTTGGAATTGAAAACAATATTGACAAAATAAGTTACAGAAAAAATTAAGCTCTATCATAAAACTATGACTTATATAGAGCAACTGTCAGCATACCTGCATCAACTTACCATAAAGGAATAATCCAAAGCAGCGTTAAGAGATGTCCAATTTAGTTTTTTTTTTCTACTTATAAATGGTTGCAAAAATTTTAATACTAATAAAAAACGTTTAAAAAATCGACAGGGCACTCACCTTCCTTATTTTTATTCTTTTTCTTGCTATCTTTGTCCTGAAACAGAAATAACGTCTAATTAGAAATCGTCAATCATACTCGTAGATCTCATAATTGTTTAGATCATACTAACTTCAGGATATTATTTATAAAAGTTGCCAAAAGGACTACACACGAACATAAGTCTAGCCAAAGCATTGATATAATGTCGCGTTTTTAGTGGTATTAGACGAATCGATTTCAAAGAGTGAGCCATGAGATGGGACAATACGCTATCGTCACTTCGTCAGGTAAACTTCATTTTATAGGTTTGGATGATCTCACGCGGTTTCATAACAGAGTGAGACAAGCGCAGACTGCCACTACCGCTTGCTCAGCGACCAGTTCGTCTGGCGAAGCACTCGCCCGATGCGAGATCCCTGACTGCAAATCAGGATTAACTTTGGTGTGGTGAGTGTACGATAACTTTTTAAGTATTTCCAAAAGACATCTAGATTTAGATGTAAAAGGACATGTCCACAAAATGTATGGAGGCTGGTATAATAATAATCAAAAATTCTAACCACAACACTTGTTACATTTCGAGAAAGTTCATATATTTCTGAGTCTATTACAACAGTTAAAAACAAAAAAGAACCGTCCGATTTTTTTGAAATTAATTTTGAATTTATGAGGAGAAATAAATATATTTGGCTAAATAAGTAGTTTATCTCTATCAACCCTGATTAATTAACCTCCAAATTGTTAAATAAAAGCATTTTTACCAATTAGACACACTTTTAAAGTGTTTTTTGTCACATTGTAGGTACCTACTAACTGGTCACACTGGTAGGTTATAATTTTTAATTTTAGCAAATTAAGTGATGAATGTGGAAGAATCGGCTACGAATGCAAGTAAAATAACGAGAGAAGCACTTTATCATCGCTAAACTTGAAAAAGTAATAAGCTGTATGGTTATTTTTCATACAATTTATTTTTCACATTTAAAAAATGGAGGGGTGAAAAAATCTAAATTAAATTAATAAAATATTTTTGGGAAGCCCATAACACAAGCTTTCAAATGATGTATATATCATCTTGGTTCGATTTTTCTCTGAATAATATACCACTTGTGGACGTCACCTTTGGAACAAAGAGACGTACCTTCCCGTTGTGTGTCGCGTCGTCGGGCCTCGCGTCGGGCGCGTCGTGCGCGTGCGGCGGCGAGCGCGCGCCCGACACGCTGCCCGCCGGCATTACAGTGCGCGATTTCGGCTTGCGCCATCCCTGCAAGACATTTCAAACAAAACTTTACTACAACGAACTCCATAGAAATCTTCTACAAGCCGCCAATAATACCAATCACTATTGTCATCAACAGTTCACCCGAAAAACGTCCACAGCTGCACATATGCATCCTCTATAGCATATGCTGAAGTGGGACCGGGTTGTGACAAAAATAATATGTAATTAGGATATCATTATCTGTAGTACATATTTAAGTTTGATAGTTGATGCTGTTTGTTTGTTTTCGTCCCATCTATTTGAAAAGGATGACTTGGTTCGTCTTTAAGTACACCCAAAGGTGGTGTTTTCTATAAGAAACTTTTGGCACTAATCAGTTTTTAATCCTCTTTATACGTGCGCCGCAATTATCTTTGTCGCGCACTTTTTAAATTTGGAACATGTTAGTGTTCATAAGAAACTTTTAGCGGGCAGTAATGAGATTTTATTCATCTTCATAAGTGCGCCGCAATTATCATTGCCGCGCACTTAGGAACATGTTAGTGATCAGCGCCATATTTTATTGTAATATTATTATTTAAAAAAACATAGAGTAACAAATAAATTGAAATCAAATGGTATCTAATAATAAAACAACTTAAAACTTAAATTTACAATCATTTTCTTGACGCTGAACACTAACATTACAAATACTTCCAAATTCAAAAAGTGTGCGGCAAAGATAATTCCGGCGCACTTATAAAGTTTCTTATAGAAAACACCACCTTTGGGCGCTCTTAAAGGCGAACCAAGTCGTCCTTTTCGAATAGATGTAATGAAATAGTAGATTGTGTCATATGGGAGCAAAATAATATTTTTATGGTGAGGGCGCTTTTTTGAATCCAGAGCGAAGTGATGGATTCTAGAGTAGAATCCCGAGCGTAGGCGAGGTAGTAGAATCCTGAACGTAGCGAGGGATTCAAAGTACGTCGCCCGAGCCAAAAATATATTTTGCGCCCGAGTGGTACACTCTACTTTTCACCACCTCTATGAGAAAACAAAAGGCGCCTCAAATTTTACTATAACATTATTATTTAGTAAAACTTAGAGTAACAACTAAATTGAAATTAAATGGTATCTAATAATAAAACGAATGAAAACTTATATCTATATTCTTTTCATTAATTTTCTTGGCGCTGAACACTAACATTACAAATACTTCCAAATTCAAAAAGTGCGCGGCAAAGATAATTCCGTCGCACTTATAAAGTACCATACAGAAAACACCTTTGGGCGCACTTAAAGGCGAACCAAGTACTTTAAATCTCTCGCTACGTTCAGAATTCTACTAAAGAATTGCTCGCTACGCTCGGGATTCTACTCTAGAATCCCTCACTTTGCTTCGGATTGAAAAAAAAGCGCCTTCGCCGTAAGAATATTATTTTGCTCCCATATCCCAGATACAATCTACTAGGTATTTGCTGTGTTTTTGTTTTGTTTAATTTTATATTTGTCCTTACAAATAACTATAGATTTCCATAAAGACCAATCGTGAAAGACTGGATACAGCACGATCCCGCGCACTTAATGAGATCATCTTGTGAACTGACATCCTACGCTGCACTTGCCGAGACGTAGTCACTATAACACTAACTTCCTTTCAACTAATACTAACTTTTTCTGTTCTTTTAAACTTTTGACATTGTCTAATTCATTTAAAAAAGATGTTATAAAGCAGTAACGATTTGTGTGTGTGTGTCTGCGTGTTTGTGAATCTTCTTAACTATATGCAACAATGAAAACCATACCGATAGACCGCTAGCCCGACTACACCCGATGTACGATTCCACGCGCAGTAAAGAGAGATTGAAACATGCCCATCAAATATTGATAGTTTATTTGAAATATGTTATCACGGCAGGTATTTGGGTCATAAAAAATTAAAAGTAAGTACGTGCATAATGCAGGTACTACGTCGTTTGTACATGCATTGTTATCAGCACGAAATGAATATTTTATTACCCCACAAATTTCCAATACTGCAATCAGCTTATCGCTGCCTGTTTACAGAATCGTAAAACATATCGCCATATTGATTAACGTAATGTCATTGACATTAGCTAGCCTAATGTCTTAATCCTAATTTAATGTTTTAGGTTAATTATTGTATTAATCAGCGTATGTGAATCTCTGTGACTGGCGTATTCACATACGCCATCTATTTTAAATGTTTTCCCAGGTTACTTCACGATGTTTTCCTTCACTGTAAAGCCAGTGGTTTTAAATTCCGTACAGAAATTCCAAGGAATTCATTGGTAAGGGACCGGGATTTGAACCCACGACCTCACAATTGTAAGGCGAGTGTCATTACCACTGATTTATTTTATTTAAAAATAGTAATGATATCACGGCGAAAGAAACAGTGCAAGCGGACGACTCTTACCTACACGTTTTCGTGAGATCTACACGCGCATCTTACTTACTTACTTAGAACGGTATTACCATTAGTAGTTTTCTTTTCTAAGAATATAACTAATCAACAATATTTGAACACAAAGTTTCCTTGTACATCGTTAGTAATGTATTAAAAATAATAATTAATATTTGTGGAAGTCCAACCTTTTCCGTTTCATGTTTTTCCTCGTTATTCGAATCATCCTTAAATTCACCTTGTTCGTCAAGTTGTTCATGATTACCTTTTGAGTCACTACTTGACTCACAATCATTTAATTCGACTTCTTCAATTTGTGCCGCCTCTACATTATTTACTATTTCATCTATATCATTTTCTAGATTTTCAACATCACAATTTTCAGTCCTAGCTTCTTCTACATTTAGTTGCTTTTCTTTCGCACTAATTTTATGCACTTCTATATCAAAACTTTTCAAATCTACATTCTTCTGCAATTCAAGTTCACTGTCATTGCGATTAATGTCTTTAGCATCTGTTAAACAAGGTTCCTTTTCCTCTACACTCATTTTGTTTACAAACTGTTTACATAGCAGGCACTACAGTCACTCGACTGAATCCGACTCATTCATGGAAGTGAAGTAACACACACTACACATTGCACAAAAATTCAAACATGGAACGTGACTTTCACATGTTTTAATTAGAGAACACTAAAAACAAAGCAGTATTTATGCGGTTTCTTTTTGACTTCAAAAAAAGAACACCACTTTTATTTTATTTTTTTCTACACGCGGCCTGCACTCGCGTTGAGTTATAACTGGTCGATAGAGGTTTATTTTGGTCATTTCGGCGCGATAACACTATCAGAGAGTAAATAAATACACACACGTCAGTCCGAGGCAGCTACCGACACCGGTTTCATTTACGTTTATGCTAAGTAAACATATGTTAGCAAAGATTATGGGTACACAGAAGGAACCTGTATTTAGTGTATAATTTAGATCTATACATTTTTAAACAACGTATAATTGGCTTCGTTAATTTTTAACATTGTTTTCAGCTTTCTATTTTGAATTGGTAAACGTGGATATTCATTTATTTAATTATCAACTTGATAAGTAAAAGGTAGGTATGTACTAAGTGTATTTGATAAAATTTTGGCCTCTAGTAATTTATTATACTTAACTATTCTCAGTATAACAAATCTCCAAATTAAATTAATTAATTATGTTAATTAGCAGTAATTTTTGACCATATTTAAGAATTAATAAACTATTATAAGTAACTCTAACTTCAATCACTAGATAGCATAAAACAAAGTCGCTTCCCTCTCTGTCTGACCCTATGTATGCTTATATCTTTAAAGCTACGCAACGGATTTTGATGCGTTTTTTTAATAGATAGAGTGATTTAAGAGGAAGGCTTATTTGTATAATACACCTGTGCGAAGCCGGGGCGGGTCGCTAGTCTAAGCATAAAATATTCAGGCCACAATGAACACAGTATCAAACCAGATTCAATCTTTGACCGTAATAATAAGGTCACTGACTCGGACAATGAAGCTCAGCCAACAATAAAGATATTTCAAGTCCCTTACTCACAGATGCAACATCTGCGTAGGCATAAACGATTAATATCGATCGAGTTAACGATTCAAAACCGATCATTGACCTAATAGGTAACCAAGGTCAAAGCGTAGGAGTTTACATCTCGGCACTGTTTACGTTCATTATAAACAATAGCTATAATTAGTGTTTCGGAATAACTTTCTGTATCATCTGTGATTTTAAATGTCAATGTTATTAGAAAATTTTGTAGTAAATGTCAAATTACCGCTAATTCATTTAAAACTGTTTTGATGATTGGTGCTTGGCCCTTTTGTTATTGTGTGATTAATTTATGAAAACTACATTTTTTTTCACACATATATCAATTTTCCTTCAATTAGCTTCCCAGATGGTGTTAACATTTAGGCACTATAGCGTGGTCTGAGTGGTTAGATTGATCTATGAATGTAATAATGAGAGAGCAAGGTCGCTGCGTGTGAGTCTAGTTTAGGTAGATGTCGGTTCAAGCACAGCTGCTCGTTGCGTCATTGTTTTACTGAATCAAGGGGGGGCTTATTCATTCTATAGCTGACTATAGTATTAAGGCAATCGTTGGTGAAGGCGCAATATTTTTCATTTCAACAGCACTTCAAGCTCTAGGACGTCTACTTTATTTAAATGACCTTTAAGTCAAAAACCTAAGCCAAAAAAAGTTATATATTTTTACGCAAAAACTTGGCTGAAAATAATTTTTCTTCTAAAAGATTAAAAACTGGAAAAAGTAAAATACTTACGAGCATGTAATATTTCTTACTCAAGCAATTGACAGTAAAAACTTGACATTTTGTTAAAATTTAAGAGTTCTCCCGGGACGTTAAATTTATCAAAATATGTACCAACCGAAAATTATCTCGATGTTCCACAAAACGCGAAAACACTGGTCGATTGTCCAAAAAACAGAGTAAATCAAATATGTATCGGTGTAGTTCGATCTAGAAAAACGCATTCCACGGTAAAAATGTGTGATAGTACCACGTGAACACAGAAAATATTATATACTAGTTTTTACCCGCGGCTTCGCCCGCATACGCAATATATCGTTATATAATTATTATAATTTATAGCCTATGTGTTATTCTGATATATAAGCTATATTATTGCAAAGTTTCATCTCAATCCGTTCAGTAGTTTTTGCGTGAAAGAGTAACAAACATCCATACATCCAAACATCCATACATCCATCCATCCATCCATCCTCACAAACTTCAACGTTTATAATATTAGTAGGATATAATTTAATAAATAAATATATTTTTTTTTTAATTTATTAAACTAGCATTTTCCTGTTCAAATATAATTATTACAAAAATAATAATTAATTTAGCCAAAACGTATTTCAAATAAAACTACTTTTAAACTGAAACAGGGAACATTTTAACTTATCGATCTGTTCACTTATATGCATTTAAATAAAAGCTTATCCAGCGGCTACATGATTATCTCAATTTTAATATTTAACACATGTAGGTACGAAACTGGAGCCACAAATAGTTTCAAGTGAGTATTAAAATAATATTTTATCGTTTGGAGATAAGCGATGACATCAGCTTCTGGTCAATAACTTTATCTGAACGTATGCAAACGAGCTCCGCGCATAATTACTGAATTATCATGTAGCCGATGAGATGTGTAGGTACCTATTACTCTAGCCAAATAACTAACTATGAAAAACTAACAAAAATACTTATAATTTTGATTGGGCAATTATCATATAAATATTAAATATTTTTGCATACATCCTATATTCTTATTTCTAACCTACAGACAGTAAAAAAATATATATATTATTTTACCGTTGAATATTTTAATGAGAATCATAAATTGGTCTAATTTTTGAAAACAGGAAACCGACGTCGACTACTTTTCTATTGTTTGAAACGGTTGAAGTCACTTTCATATGATACAGAAGACATTTTAATGAAATTACACTAGAATTTTTAATTTGAAGATACTGTGCATAGATACCTAACATAAAATCGTTTTCACGACACGACAATCAAGCAGGTTGAGCAATTACTTGACACATTGGCTTTGAATAGCTTCAATCATTTTTATTTTATTTAAACTTATTGTAAAAAGCATGCTTGTCTTTATTGAATGGTTGGGAAACAATTTTAATGATAACTAGACATTTTTGTAAATACCGTCATCCTAAATTAATTTAAGTTGGTTTTGTATGGGTACCTGCTCGTTTAGATTTTATTCATCCTGTTTTTAAAACTTCAGTTTTCAAAAATGTTATGGCTGGAAATGTGCATATAGGGGGGAGGGCACTGTAAGCTGAAACACAGGCTTCGGCCTAGTTCGGCAACAGAAACCTGTTATAAATTTTCTTAGTCAATTATTCTAGCTTAGTTAAGTTAAAATATGTAAACTTTGTTTTGGTCAAATAAAGAATTTATTTATTTATTTATAAGACATTTTGTATACTAAGCGCCATACAAATCAGCGGATGGGAAGTTATGCGCAGAGCGCTGCGCAAAAGCCGAAATACAGGTATACGCGGGAGCCTGAGAGACGAGACGCCGGAGCGCACCCGCTCGCCAACCTCATGCCTCCCGCGCGCTCATGCGTAGGTGTGTAAGTGTGCATTGTGCACACATGCGCAATAATTAGCGAATTACGGCGAAGTGTCATCTGCGGCTAACTTCTCATCCGCCGATTTGTGTGGCGCTTAGTATAATCAGGTTGCCTTGCCTTGCCATCAGCCTAGTAGGGCAATCGACATTAATTTGTTTTAATCAAATAAAAATAAAAATGTAATCTAAGCTGTTAAATAAAAATATTTTTACTTTTCATGGTCATAAGGTGAAACGTTTTAAAATAATTCTAACATGATGACGCACGTAACGCCGTCTCGTTCTATCTGTGAATGTGCACTAATATATCGTCCACGTTTGTTTAACGTTAGGTAAGATGTAGCAAACGCTAGCCTATAAAAATAACAAACTATGTTTAAATACTTCAAAGTCTAACTTGTCAGATTTAAAATTACTAAAAAATATAGCTGTAAATGAAAAAGACAGTTAAAAGACAAATATAGTAACCTTGTCATCAAAAAACCCCTGGTCGTCCGTCCGCTGCTGGCCCAGCAGCCGGTCCGTCTCCAGGTCCGTGTCGGCTTCGTCTGAAATGTTGCAGTGGATGCCTGTCACTACATCGTAAGTATAACATCCTTTAGGTAATGCAAGTATTGACACAGCTCGCGCCAACTAACTAAATCCAATATGGCGCAGTTTGCGCATCTATAGTACTGAGCCTAGTGTTGCAGCTTTATAGAATTCGACATATACAGGGTTACCGTTTAATTCGACCTATTCCCGTTAAAGGCGTGTATTTTACATTGTTTCTGACTGATTTGTCTATGAAACACCCCATCCTAAACCTAACTGTTTTCGGCGCACGCAAATAACTTTTTTCTATGATTTTTTATTCAAACACTAGACTGTTATACTTCGTTGGATAGCTGATGAAACGTAGATATTTTTAAATACATTTGCACAACAGGCACTATAATATACTAGCTGACCCGGCCACGCGCTGCTGTGGCTAAATAAATAAAAATTGCGACTATAATTTGAGATTTAAACTATCCTATCTCTCAAGTTGGATCGAACTGCACATGGTGTGCGAATTTTATTATAATCGGTTAAGTGGTTTAGGAGTCCATTGAGGACAAACATTGTGACACGAGATTTATATATATTAAGATTTTTTTAATATTTTAGAAAGTAAATTTACCTTTCTTAGTTTTTATTACTTTTTAAAATTTTAAACGTCTAAGTACAACTAATTATTTATTCATGTTATGTGCAATACTGGTTATTAAGATTAAAAAGCATCAAGTTTACACGTAAATCTATGCTAATATTATAAAGAGGAAAGATTTGTTTGTTTGTTTGTAATGAATAGGCTCCGAAACTACTGGACCGATTTCAAAAATTCTTTCACCTTTGGAAAGCTACATTATCCCCGAGTAACATAGGCTATATTATATATAAAAAAAATACTAATATTATAAAGAGGAAAGATTTGTTTGTTTGTTTGTAATGAATAGGCTCCGAAACTACTGGACCGATTTCAAAAATTCTTTCACCTTTGGAAAGCTACATTATCCCCGAGTAACATAGGCTATATTATATATAAAAAAAATACTAATATTATAAAGAGGAAAGATTTGTTTGTTTGTTTGTAATGAATAGGCTCCGAAACTACTGGACCGATTTCAAAAATTCTTTCACCTTTGGAAAGCTACATTATCCCCGAGTAACATAGGCTATATTATATATAAAAAAAAATTAGGGATCCTTACTAAAACTCCAATAATGTAATATAAGGTCTAAAAAAAGACCTGAAAAATTCCTTACGTCGCGTGCGCTGCGAAAACTATTGATGATGGAATAAAATAATGTACTACGACTTTATAGAACACACCATAATTTACAAAAAATGTCGCGACAGCATATATCTAACTATTATAGTTAAGCCGTAATAACTGTTCTTTTATTCTTAAAAATTAATTGAAATACCATCGCAGGAAAAGGATCTTAATTTGTATCTTGGTATTAATCCTTATCAAAATAAATTATTTCATATTCAAGACTGTTTCAATAGCTTTATGCAACTTTTTAAATTATTTCATTCAGACATTTTATTACAAAAATATTAGGAGTTCAAAAATGTAAGTATTATAAAAGTTTCGTTTCGCCGCTCACTCCGCTTGGCAATTCATGTACTTTGTACAATGTACATAATACAAAATTCACTTCGAGCAAATATCTATAGAGTCACAATCGTGAAAAAAGTGTCCGAGCCAAAATCCTGCCCAAGCTACGTAGTGGGCAGGCTTTTTAGTTAGTCGTAAGGGGATTCCAAATTGATAATTGATAATGAATAGAATATAATTACCTATATCAGATAAGTAAGTCTAGCTGAAGACGATTTCAGTTGTTATAAAATTTCTGCCTCTTAGGACAACTTTTGGAAGAATGCTTAACCCGGGAAAAAAAGAGATGATTTTTTTTCGGGAAGCACGAGATTAAGTTACATTGTGGATAACATTTTACTAGGTTTTGCTTACACACGTTATGGCCCCTGTAGCCCGGGAGCCCCGTATTATTGACACGGCTGATACTGCGGTAGCTACGCCCCTGCACATAGTATGTGAAACGAATTGTCGACCTTAAAGTTCTCGAATGTAGACAATGTATTGGCAAGTGTAGCGAAGGTCTTCACGTGAATCTAAGATCTGGTCGTGACGTCCGGAACACGTTGGATGCCAGCGCTTCGATTCCTTCCATCACAGCTCTTTGGGTTAGCAAGTTGAAGAGGCCTTAGGTAGGGCACACAATTCGTAGAAGTAGAACTGATGTCCAATGTTTTTCAAAATTCTCGAGTGAAGACAAGATCAAGAAACTAACTTACATGGGTAGAATATATAGACTGTGGGTCTGTAATATTTTAACGTCGCTTTCATTCTCATCATTGTCATTTTCTGAAATCAGGGCTATATATTATGTGCAGCCACCCAACACATACGAACTCACTTTTATTTAGATATGCCAATACCTACCTAATATCTCTTTTTCATAAACTTCGAACAGTTTAAGACTACGGAAACTCTCGCAATTTGGGTAGGTTTTAACTCATCATAATGGTTCATCCGGTATGTCTAGCATGTGTGTGGCGCATACCTACATTACGTGGTAAGTATATGTATAGCCAATCATACCCGGGCAAAGCCGGGACGGGCAGCTAGTAATTAATAATAGTAATTTAAATAAATTTTAAAATATTTATGCCGATAGCCGTAAAACTGGTGTTTTTTGTAAAAAACAATTGAACTCAATATCTCGAAAACAGGTTTAGGATGGGGATTTTCATAGACTGACTGATTACAGAAACAATGTAAACTACACGCCCTTAACAAGAAAAAAGCGCCCTCGCCGTAAAAATATTATTTTGCTCCCATATGATACAATCTACTATTTTTGTTAAGTTTTGTTTTCTCAGCAGGAAATGTGAAATCTTTTAGTTATGTGGCGCGAGCTGTACATGTCTTTCTTGCGATGGGTACCTTCGTCGCCGCTAGTAGGTTTGATTTCGACAGATTCTATGCTTTGCGCTGACGATGGCCTTTTTCTGAAAATAAAACAGATGGAAAATTCCATTACTGACTGTAACAACAGATGAATTTTCGCGCATCGTTATACTTGCGAAGATTTTATAAGGTCTACATCGTAGTCATAACTTGTGCTTATCAATAGGACAGAAATATAGGACCCATAGGAAAACGCCTTTTTGCTCTTGTAAAATAAAATGTGAGCAAGAGCCATTTTTTTTTCTAGAAACAAATAGACTCTTAATCAGTACGAAAGAAGTTTGTAGTTGCGCATATTGCATCAGTGATTCAATGTTAGGAAAAAAATAGTTCAAAGGACTGAACAATAGTCTATAAACTGCAGATTCAGAATGAACCTGATAGTTTTGTTGACCTAGTATATAATATATCCTTGCAACCTAAGCTGGCTAGATTCCCATTCAACTAACGAAGTCTAGAAGAGTACAAAGGAGAAGGAGTCTTCGAAAACTTTTAGGTTTGTAATCCTCATAACATACACGAGCGGGCGACGCGCGCTCGCACGCTGCAACGTCAATCCTTGCACCTTACATACTGTGTAATATTACCTGGGAGGGTAGATGTCTATATGCGGCGCGTGGTCGTGCGGCGGCGCGGGCGAGGCGCGCTCGCACGCTGCAACGTCAATCCCTGCACCTTACATGCTGTGTAATATTACCTGGGAGGGTAGATGTCTATATGCGGCGCGTGGTCGTGCGGCGGCGCGGGCGAGGCGCGCTCGCACGCTGCAACGTCAATCCCTGCACCTTACATGCTGTGTAATATTACCTGGGAGGGTAGATGTCTATATGCGGCGCGTGGTCGTGCGGCGGCGCGGGCGAGGCGCGCTCGCACGCTGCAACGTCAATCCCTGCACCTTACATGCTGTGTAATATTACCTGGGAGGGTAGATGTCTATATGCGGCGCGTGGTCGTGCGGCGGCGCGGGCGAGGCGCGCTCGCACGCTGCAACGTCAATCCCTGCACCTTACATGCTGTGTAATATTACCTGGGAGGGTAGATGTCTATATGCGGCGCGTGGTCGTGCGGCGGCGCGGGCGAGGCGCGCTCGCACGCTGCAACGTCAATCCCTGCACCTTACATGCTGTGTAATATTACCTGGGAGGGTAGATGTCTATATGCGGCGCGTGGTCGTGCGGCGGCGCGGGCGAGGCGCGCTCGCACGCTGCAACGTCAATCCCTGCACCTTACATGCTGTGTAATATTACCTGGGAGGGTAGATGTCTATATGCGGCGCGTGGTCGTGCGGCGGCGCGGGCGAGGCGCGCTCGCACGCTGCAACGTCAATCCCTGCACCTTACATGCTGTGTAATATTACCTGGGAGGGTAGATGTCTATATGCGGCGCGTGGTCGTGCGGCGGCGCGGGCGAGGCGCGCTCGCACGCTGCAACGTCAATCCCTGCACCTTACATGCTGTGTAATATTACCTGGGAGGGTAGATGTCTATATGCGGCGCGTGGTCGTGCGGCGGCGCGGGCGAGGCGCGCTCGCACGCTGCAACGTCAATCCCTGCACCTTACATGCTGTGTAATATTACCTGGGAGGGTAGATGTCTATATGCGGCGCGTGGTCGTGCGGCGGCGCGGGCGAGGCGCGCTCGCACGCTGCAACGTCAATCCCTGCACCTTACATGCTGTGTAATATTACCTGGGAGGGTAGATGTCTATATGCGGCGCGTGGTCGTGCGGCGGCGCGGGCGAGGCGCGCTCGCACGCTGCAACGTCAATCCCTGCACCTTACATGCTGTGTAATATTACCTGGGAGGGTAGATGTCTATATGCGGCGCGTGGTCGTGCGGCGGCGCGGGCGAGGCGCGCTCGCACGCTGCAACGTCAATCCCTGCACCTTACATGCTGTGTAATATTACCTGGGAGGGTAGATGTCTATATGCGGCGCGTGGTCGTGCGGCGGCGCGGGCGAGGCGCGCTCGCACGCTGCAACGTCAATCCCTGCACCTTACATACTGTGTAATATTACCTGGGAGGGTAGATGTCTATATGCGGCGCGTGGTCGTGCGGCGGCGCGGGCGAGGCGCGCTCGCACGCTGCAACGTCAATCCCTGCACCTTACATACTGTGTAATATTACCTGGGAGGGTAGATGTCTATATGCGGCGCGTGGTCGTGCGGCGGCGCGGGCGAGGCGCGCTCGCACGCTGCAACGTCAATCCCTGCACCTTACATGCTGTGTAATATTACCTGGGAGGGTAGATGTCTATATGCGGCGCGTGGTCGTGCGGCGGCGCGGGCGAGGCGCGCTCGCACGCTGCAACGTCAATCCCTGCACCTTACATACTGTGTAATATTACCTGGGAGGGTAGATGTCTATATGCGGCGCGTGGTCGTGCGGCGGCGCGGGCGAGGCGCGCTCGCACGCTGCAACGTCAATCCCTGCACCTTACATGCTGTGTAATATTACCTGGGAGGGTAGATGTCTATATGCGGCGCGTGGTCGTGCGGCGGCGCGGGCGAGGCGCGCTCGCACGCTGCAACGTCAATCCCTGCACCTTACATGCTGTGTAATATTACCTGGGAGGGTAGATGTCTATATGCGGCGCGTGGTCGTGCGGCGGCGCGGGCGAGGCGCGCTGCGGCGCGGGCGACGGCGGCGGCGCCGCGCGCTCGCACGCTGCAATGTCAATCACTGCACCCTTACATACGGTCTAAAATAATTTAAGTTTGCCAACGCCTCACATAACGGCAGTAGTATCACTACCGTTATACTACTGCCGTTATGTGAGTGCCGTTTACATGGGTGATTAAAGCCGTACGATTTATAACGCGCGGTGAAAATTTACTTTCTTAATGGCAAGGTCGCAAGTGACTACAGCCGCAAACCCAAAGTTGGGCAGTAGTGCGACCGGCCGCAAGCGACTGGTGACTATAATATTGACCGTGCACCCGATCAGTTACTGGCGACCGCCCGCCGCATTACCGAGGTACTACGTGGCACGAATATCTATGTTGCCGCATGATATTTTAGTCCCCTGTGTAAATGAGCTAGCAAAGTGGCTTGGTGAGGCGATTTGTGCAGCGACTAGCTGCACAGTAAAAATCGACCCGAGTAAATCCCTTTTTAGAGAAAATCTGGAACAGCTCTCGGTTTACAATCGGGATGAATAATATGAATGTATAATACGATTCAAATTTAATGGCGCTTTAGTAAACAAGTCGAGTAGCTGCGCAGTAGCGTATTTATCGGGAGTGATGGATTGGATTTTGCGCAGTTGCGATTTCACAGTCGCTGTAAAGTTTGATGCGACGATTATTTCTAGGTAAATCAGAAAAATATAACATTTAGCATTTCAGTATTGTCTTTGTCTGGATAAGGAATACATAAAAATCATTTGTATCTTATTAATAACATAACCCCATAAAAAACCAAATAAAGTTGATATTTACCTAATGGGTCTAGCGAATGCAAGTCGGCGTCTGATAATAAGTGAGGTTCTGTGCTGGTGCCGTTTTCTACGATCTCCTTCACCGTTACCGTAGAAGAATGATTCTGAAAGTCGAAAAAAATCATTATTAGGTATGGGTATCAGACAGGAATCTTATCAACACTGACTTTCAGTTTATAGCTGGTTTATGGCCTATTTGGCCTTTGGAAGAAACGTATTCGGATCGGATTCGTTTCGGACGCAGGGCGAAACCACTGTTCCTATAAAAGGTCGTATCCTAATCAACCTGATTGCGTTTTGGTCGTGGTGCGGTGCGACACAGTCAGTAACGACACGTTTCTCTCTGTGTCTCGTGCCTTGACTGATATGTGTGAAAGCCTGGAAGAGATAGCTTCCAGCCATAAGGCCGCCTAGTGTTGCACTACCTTAAAAATTTCACTATTGGTTGTATTATTGTTCTTCTTATTTTATGTGTACAATAAAGAGTTATTTATTTGTCTGACATTTGTTAGTGAATCGAGTGACGGCTCCGGCAGCCGCTGTAATGTGTCGTGGTAGTTGGTGGTACCTGGTTGTTGTCGTGTCGCGGCGAGTCGGGCTCGAGCGCGGCGGCCAGCACGGGCATCTTGGTGACGGGCAGGCGGCACGGCTCCGGCAGCCGCTCGAGCGCGCCCGGGAATAACGCTGCAAACATAACCTAACATCAGACGCCTTGCATACGAGGAATTATCCTGTATGACGTGGGATTGACTTGGTTGATTGACCTGACATTTTCCCCCTAAGCTAAAAAATAGAATATTTTCCGCAAAGTTAATAATTATATATAATAATTATATTGCTTTAGTTCTATAACTACGTACTTAAAAGTTAGAAAATATTTTTTTTCCTTATATCTAGAAGTATTGTATAATTGTAGGTATAATATAAAATAAGGAAGAGCCTAGGTCCCACGACACAGGTCGCCCTAGTGTGGGATCTAGTGCACAACTTGTTTGTGAAAACTGTTTTGAACATTAAACGTTTTATTTATTTAAATGTGAGAGCGTTCAATGCGAGTGTGGAGCCCCGGTGCAAAACATGCAGCACCTGCTTGCATGCCCTCAGGGCCCACCTGCACTCTCCAGGACCTGTACCATAAGTATATACTGGGTGTCTGGTTATTGAACCTATTCCTTCTTGTGGGTTATAGAGGGGGTTAATATCCTAACAGCCTGATGTCTCTGCTAAGTAAAAAATAATAAATGATTGTGCAAACACCTCAAACCTTTTTTTTACTAACCCTTAAGTCACCTAGCATAAATGAAAAATAAACTTAATTCGATTTTTCGCAGAAATGGTTAACTTTTGCATGACGGTTTATGGGGTCAAATTTGTTGATATAACCCACAAGAAGGAATAGGATCAATAACCAGTAACCCTGTATAGTTTAAAATTGATTTAAGAAAAATATGAATAGCAATAAATTTAGCAAGTTTTGGTTTTAACGTGGTAACGGTGGCACTTCAGCCGCGACTAGACATAAATATTATCACGTGGTATGTAATCGCGCGTAGTAATTACGGCGAGTTGTTTACATCTAAAGCGCGAGTTGTAACTATTCCTTAAGCTGAGGTTTAATGACAGTTGTGGGATCGCTCTTTGCTTACCGTCTATTGTGTTGGATTTTTTTTGTGTTTTTGTATTAGAGAACAATAGGGAAGTCTAGAACTTTCAGGTTGTGTACTTTGTCAAATTGTTCTGGAGATTTCGAGGCAATTTTACAAGCATATATTTAAGCTATTCTAAGCAAATTTCCTATTCAGTATCAGTTGCAGTGTGAAGTGTTTTGTGTGAACCAGTTTTGTCGTGTGTTTTGTGAAGTGATTGTGTGTAATAAAGTACAGAGTGAATAATCGGCGTTTTAACTGATCATCCAAGAACCCATCTCGTAACAATATCTTTCAAACCTTTTGACGTACCTTTAATACTTTCTATGTCATTGTCCATATGCACGAGCGACATGTCGCTGGCGCTGCCCGAGTCGCTGGAGTCCGAGGACAGCGTGAACGGCACGCGGTCGGCGTCCCGCCGCCGCGGCGACGCGCCGCTCCAGCCGCGCAGCGGCGCCTCTACTACCACGGGGTTCGACTGGGAAATTCCATAATAAAAATGAGAACTATGTACTTGGTAATAAAAAGTAAGTTGGTATAGGCCGGGTAGCCCATTGGTCGCGGAAGTGTGCGTAAGCGTTCCCGCAATACCGACAAAGATGCGCAGAGAAGGAACACCCCTGGGTTTTTAGTGGGTACCCCTGCCGCAAGGTGGGATTACCACATAACTACCCTGCTTCCTCCGTGGTGGGGTGGTATCCATAAAGGATTTTCCTTGAGTAAAAAAAGGCCGGGTAGCCCGCCCTGTCGAGAATTTTCAAGCTGCCTGAAGAACTCTGACATGGCTAAACGGCGTCACCCGAGTTGCGACAGCGTTTACCCGTCCGGAGACTGACCGTGCCGAACATTGCTTAACTTTAGTGATCGCTGACAAACACCTAGTCAAAATACGCCATAAATGCTACGCTCTTAGTAATAGTAGGCTGTATTTACTTTATGGGCTGGATAGTACGATATTGCGATCTCACGGCGAGCCATTTCAAAGAACGGAAGTGGTTATCGCGCTCGTCTCCCAGTCCTTTATGTGGAGCATCGCACTTCAAGGTCATCTCAGACACCGCACATGATTATATTATATTTTTAACTAACCTTGCTTGACATTGTGGCACGTTTCAATTTTTTTTTGGCAGTCAAGACGATTTCAAGTAGAAACTTTATTTTTCTTATGGAGTTCGTTCTTACTGCTGTTATTTTTTTGTGCCGTGAAGTCAAGTCAACAACTCACCGTGAGTCCGATAAAGTTGGAGTGGTTGTTGAGGCGCGGACTGTGGGGCGACATAGGACTCAAGTCTCGCGCGTCTCGCTGCGTCCACTCGGACTCGCTGCCTTCGTGGCCATTCTCCGAGGGACAGTCTTGCGTCTGTCGTCTTAGCTCGTAGTCTAGGTCCTGGAATCAGGTTACGGAACTAAGTTAAATAAAATCTTGATAATTTGACTTGTAGGAGACAAGGTGAACGAACAACTGACGTATAATCATACTGAACACAAATCGATTTAAATTGGGCATTTTGGAAAGCCACATGAAAATGTTATGTACAATAGGCAAACCAAGCGATGATTTAGACAAGCCTACAGCCTTAAAATATTGTAAATTGTAACGTTACATGACATGACTAAAAATGAAAAAAATAAGGTATCACGTTTTTCCACATTTAGGAATTCTTATGTTGATCCCTACACGCCTAAGTCCTAACCTTACCTATTTGCGCAATCAGTAATACAATACAAGAACACATTATTGGACACCACAAGTAGTAAAACATAACAGAAGAAGAAAAAACGTCAGAAGAATGGTGCAAAAGGCGGTCTTATCGCTATAAGCGATTTCTTCCAGACAACTTCTAATGTGTGGAAACATGTAATTGATGGACAGTGGTGTAAACATAAATGAATAAAGTGTAAAGTAATACTGAGTTTGTTCAATTAATTATCGTTTCAATACTAAAATTGGATGCATTTAAGGCGATTGAACTGAAAACTTACCTGAAAATTTACAATTTCTTCCGTGCTGTTCTGATGTCCCGCGACGGGCGGACACCTGAAGAATTCTTCTAGCACCTTCCTCGTTTCCGAGAATTCGTATAAATAGTCGAACGCCGCCGAGCTCGACGGCGGCAGCTCGGGGTCTCTGCTCTCTGTCACTACCCTCTGGAAAGAAAATGAGAGAGATATAGAGTGTGTGAATTAGTCTTTACATTTAAATGGATATGATGGATTTAACTTATATTACGGTTGGAGTGACATGCTATTGTTGGCCACAGTCTGTAAACACATCTGTAGAGCTAAAGACAGGAAACTTTTAGTCGGTAACATCAATTAGGTAAATGAAAAGCCAGCTAGTACAGTAAGCTGCTGAAACAACATATGTTCAAAACAAAAGACCAAAAATAGACTTCAGACTTGGGGATAAAGTTGCATATGTGAGAGAGAAAACATGATTTTATATTTCAGTCTTCATTCAAAAGCTTCCAAAGTACTGTACTCTTTTCCCTCCATTAAAAATGCACATTTCTTGCATCGATAGTTAGTCTAGTATTTATCTTGCGAGTTTAACTCGTCCTGGCACTTGCATTTTAGAATCTATATTTAGCGGCCTTTGTCCAAATTATTATGTAAAAAAAAAATACAAAAGGGTAAAAATTGACAAATCTGACCTGAGGAAATCCCGGGCGCGGCGACCGGGCCGTTTTCTGCGGGCCGACGCCGTACCTCCTCGGCGAGCCCTCATACTCCGCGATCGGCAGCTCTCCGATCACTCGCGTCACTCTCTTGTCCTCCTCCCCCGCCCAAGAGGGACTCTCTTCCAAGTCCTCCCGCGACCTCGACGACTCACTCCCATCACTTAAAGCCTTACTATCACAATCACCATTCTTTATATTATCTATAGTTCGCTTAACACTCATGTCTATCTCATCGTCACTTGCGTCCGGTTCCTTCCTCAAACCTAGAGACACAGAATTCAATATCACTGGAAATAAAACAAAAGGAAATAATAAAACAACGGGTTAGTCAGTAAAGTAGCTGTAAACTTCGATTATCCAATTATGATCAATTAAGAAATCGATATAGTTCAAGTAAACGGTCAAGGAATTAAATCCAAATGATGAACAGAAAGTTAATCGAGATAATGAAAGTTTACAATGAAAATATGAAACATATAAAGCGAAAGCAAACGTCCAAGTTAGTTAGAAAGCGCGACGAAAAAGTGACGCGATATCGAATATACAACTTCAAAACACGTGATTTAAAAACTAGTTGTGAATAGTACAAAGGATGTATCCATAAAACGATGTTTATGAGTTTATTATGCATATTTCGTGGCGATTGCAGTGAAATCAGCAATGTTCACAGAGTTGATAAGAATTGGAAATGTACCTTTCCAGTCATCGTTATCGTCAAACACCATGACTTCCCCGTCAGCCACGACGGCTATGGGGCTGCTCTTGGTGCTGACGTCGGTAGTTTTATGGGGGTCGAGTATGGGGGAGCTGTTTTTAGGTATCCCCATGTTGCTCGCCTCAACGTCCCTGATGGCGTCTCGGTCGCCGTTCGTGTACGAAGGCGACGTGTGCCGAGATATCATCTTTTTGGGCTCATTTGTTATTCTGTGGATCGGTATCTGTAATAAACGTCAGTATTGTAAAACCCATAAATTCAAAAACATTTTTGTAAAATTTAGGTATACAGGTATAACTTTAAAATAGAAATTGAATGAACAGTAGCTGTCAGAAAGTTGGAACAAGTTTTCTTTTCATAACATGTGGATCAAACTCCAAATCGAAGTGCTTTATTGATACCTGATTTTCCAGGACTTTCCAGACATCCAGGCAAGCTTAAGATTCGATAAAAAGACACAAGGGATCAAATCTACTAAAATATCATCACGAAAACTAAGAAGTTGTGTTGTCCAAGTGTCTTAAACTTTAAAGGTTCTCGATACAAGTAGTAGTTAAGGTAACTTTTCCTCACCTCATTACTAATATTAGTATCAACCGCATAATCTACAGTGTCCTTGTTTAGTGATCTCACTTTGTTTCTTAAGTTGTGTTTGTGTGTGTTGCTATGCCTTAGTTTCCGGACCGCCTTTGTCCTGCTCTGTGAGTAGAGCTCTCGACCTCCTGCTATTTCTATTATCCTGGTGACAACAATGTCTATAATAGAATCATCAATTACCATACCAATATATATAATAAAGATTATCGAAATCTACGGACAAAAATAAAATATTAGAAATAGGTAAAATGTAATTTTGAACAATGTTAAAATGTATACCTTTCAATCCGTAGTCAGCCTAGGCGTATTTTAGATTTTATGCATCTATATTGAATTGGATTTCATTACTCAAGTCATGCAATTTTCGTACACGAACCATGACAAACATTATTAAGGAATATCCCGCTCAGCAGGGTGTGATATGATCATAATTATACCAAATGGACTACATATTGGCGAGATGTCCATGTAATCCGATATAATTGGCCGATACTGCGGTAATATCACCCTCGCAATGAAATCAATAGACAAACTGGGGCAAGATAAGTTATTGTTGTTGGCACTATTGTTCGAGTCAGGGGTTATGCTGTAGGTACCTATTGTTTCAGCTCCCGGCATCTATCGCTAATGAAACTACAAATGGCACTACGATCTACGAGATAACTTACTTCTGTATTAAATCATCAAACTTGAGACATGAAAGAGAGAGAATTTTCTATCGGGTTTTGAAACGTGAAATATTTAATTTGGAACATTAACACACAAATTGACTCGATGAATGTTTAATTAATATGTCCCTGTTATTCATGAGGCCCGAAGAAAGCTTTCCTTTTCAGTCACCGTTAGAACATAATACGTAGAACATAGTACGTACATAGGAAAGTTGTGATGGAGGAAAGCAGTAACTAGGAAAGCATTAGGACGGATTAGTAAATTATTCTCTCGATTGCATTTAAGCTTGTTTAGATTTACAAGAAAGCTGAAGATGACTCAACAACCGCAGAACGAAAATTTTCATAAAAACTTGGTGAAGCGTTGCAATACTTGGAACTTTTAACTGGGGGACTAGTACACGACACCCGTCTGAAACGTTATACTCAGCAACTACCACGTTACCACCTACGTGTTTGTTGTTTCACTAAGATGAATTTAACTTGTGATGAGTATGCATTGAAATGTAGACAACTTATTCTCGACTCCCACAGAAACGATAAAATTTTTACTTAAAAGCGAAGAAGCGAGTTAACACGAACGGGTCACCACCGCAAAACAGAGATTGTATGATCTAATCTGTGGTCATTGCATTCTGCGATTGTTCAGGTCAAGCTTCGTCTTACGTCGATTAACACAGACTAGTGCCTTAAGTTCAAGTTATACTAGGGTAAGGAGTTACCTCGAGTCTCTAAGCTTGTAAGTGCCGCCTTTGGAGTTGAGTATGACGAGCTGGCCCTCGTTGCGTTCGTCGTCCGAAGACGCGTTGTTCACGTGGTTGGACTCGCGCCCCTCCAGGGTGGAGCTCAGCCTGGAATTGTGAAATTTTGGACTAAGAGAGCTGTAGAATTAGGCTCTTGAAAAACCCGTTTGGAGAAGTATAATACTTTTGGTATAGTAGTAGTTTTAGTTGACTGCCTCGGTGGCTCAGTGGTTTGTGACCCTAACTTCTGGATCAAAGAGGCGTCAAAGGGTTCGATCCCCACCCAGGGCAAATATTTATGTGATGAATATAAGTGTTTGCTCTTTGTCTGGGTGTTATTTAGTTACTATCTATATAAGTATGTATTTAAAAATAAGTATAAGTAGTATATCAGTCTCTGGCAGCCATATCACAAGCTTTGCTTAGTTTGGGGTCAGAGGCAGTGTGTTAGATTTCCCAAAAATATCATTATTATTATCTTTTATTCACTTAAAATCACAAGCAAACCTTGGTTTTTTGGTAGGCATCAGTGGGGCCGAAGCCAACACTGAGAGGCCCTTTTACATTTCTTTTTTTATAAAACTAATATAAAATGTTGTGTACATAAAGTAGAATGAAAATATAAAATAACTATTGCTAGATGTGACTTACAGTATATTATGGCTATTGTGATGTGCTGCTCGATGACTTAAAAAGATGGGCTATAGAATGAAGTACGGCACCCGCCAAATAATGCCTCATTTCAAATTTTCAGGCGGGTGGTGACTTGCCATCCACTAAATGGGCCCCCCATAATAGCTACCGTATATTGGCGCCGGAGGGGCAACATTGGTGTGCACGGCTTAGGGTGTCGAGAGGTGTGCTGCGCGTTCACTAAGAGCTACTAGCGGCGTTAAGCCCTTTAACACTTCCACCCTGGAGCTTAGGTTATTAGCTCTTGCGATTTCCACTCCAAGCCGGCCGGTTAAGTCAAGAGAGGAGTCAGGGGTCTCATTTAGCCCCAGGGAATCAGGGTTCGTTGTGTCGCCACTCACCGACGGCTCGCCACAAAGCCGCCCCTGCGCCTTTATTATTATTATTACCTAGTACATAATTCACACATTGCCATGTCAGGAGCATGCTTGACGATTAACAGCAACCAGGTGAACATCTTACTCATCTTGTCACACGAAATAAAATATGAAGAACACTTAGGGATACAGGAAAATGTTAATTGAGTAATGTACATAATGTAAAGCCGTTTTTATCAAAGATCAGCTGATGAGCCTGCTACTCATACTAACACAGCTCATCTAGGGATTCTTTATGTGTTGTGTTAGTATGAGTATGTCTAAATGAGCTGTGTTAGTATGAGTATCAGGCTGAGGTGTGACATAAAGTGATAGTTTTTTTCCTCGACCATCGCTCATATACATATGTTATCTCTAATGAACACGCAGGTAAATATGTGACGTAACAACGAATGCAGCAGGAATAGTGACCTGTCGTGGTGGTGCATGTTCTTGGGGCGGCACTTAGGGAAGAGGCGCGTGATGCGCTCGCCGAGGTCGCTGGCGGGCGTGGAGTCGCCCGCGTCCGCCCGCAGCGCGCCCGCGCTCATGGCGCCGCGCCCGCCGCGTTCACGCCGCCACCGCCTCTACCGGCAACACGTGCCTCCACGTTAGTTAAAGCATTTGAAACAAGTTAAAGGTTGTAAGGGCGTATATGAATAGCCAATTTTCATCAAAGTTACATTTCTTAACACAAACACCAATGTTCGTGGTGCTTTAAAAGTAAAACATCTTTGTAAATCTGGTTGTACGATTTTGTACAGCCAGACCTTTTGTGAATAGCTAGTCGTTTCATATTTTACAATACACATAACAAAAGAATAGGAAAATTATGCGAATTTGTTTATAAATTCATAAAGATGAAAATTAGCCACTTTTTAATGAAAGGATTTAAATTTTATCCTACTAAAAATAAAATTGAAGATTTTTTCATGTCTGTCATTTTAGGAACAAGAAAAGAGCAACATGAAATTTATGCACTAAAACCTAGTTGAGCCTAAAATTGAGCCTAGTCATAGTACAGATTTTTTTTATTTCCCTACACTAGCAGTGTGACCACGAGACCTACGTTTTATTAGTTTACTCGTGGTTACATCAGTCGGTGTAACCACGAGTAAAAAAGTTTCCTCGTAGTCACACTGGTGTAACAAAGCGGTGTAACCACGAGTCTGGACCCAGTTTAAGGTACGGTAAGTATCCGCAAACGCTTTGGTATACCAGCTTATATATACAGCTAGATATAAAGAAAATAGGTTAGGGGCTGAAACTACACATATCAGTTTTATCAAGGTCTTGTGAGCTATAAGTCTAGTAAGTTCGAAAAACAAAGAAAATACACAAAAATTACACAGTTTAAGAGCGACTGTTCAATCTAAATTAGGACCCCGCACTTACCTATTACTATATATGCGACCATTTGGATTCTTTTTTGGTAGTCAAGTAAGTCATAAATTATATTTTAGTTAGTTTAAAACATAAATTTCAAAAAAAAAATAGTGGATAAATCCCACGATTCCGCTTTTTGCAACAGCTAAAAATCAATGAGATTTTGAAAATAACGTCTTTCTGAACTACTCTTACAAACGTATATAACTTCCGAACTACTTTACATGACATTTATGCATATTTTGTGATGAGCTAGTGTGCCTAACATTGTTATTTTACATTACGACGTGTAGATTTATTTAGAGTCATAAATCTACAGAACTTGAAATCTTATCTAAAAGTTTAAAACTACAATGCATCTAAAATGTAGTATTGTTTTGACTCGGTGGCAACATTGTGGGGTTAGTTCCAACCACAAGAAACGAGGCCGCGCGGGCAATGACGTGTTTCGCATGGCACCAACAGTAACCGGTGCCAAACTGCCGGATCGATAGAGCATTAGCTGGGCGGCCACGAACACAGCGGTCTACGGACTGACTGAATTTCATATCTTTATATTTAAGAGCTATATTTAATGCGAGTTACAGGCCAAGAGCTTAAGCTAAGTTAATTTGACGCAGTTTTCCATAGATCTGATCTGAGCTCTCAAGGTGGCCATACGATCTGATAGAGACTGCTGGAATTCGCTAGATGCAAGCCGATTCTAACCAGTCTTATTAGAAATCCATAGAGGAGGTCTATGTGCAGGAGTGGACGCTCTTCAGGTAATAATGATGATATTTAAATGGTAGGTTTTCATCGGTAGAGCAACTTGTAAGCCGTTGATAGTAATATCGAATGGGTCAGGGATTGATAGTGAATATTGATGTCAAATAATAAATTCTCTAGGCAGTGAGAATAGGTACATTTACAAATAAATTTAAAAACGTTGAAAAGCCTCGGTTATTTATAGAATGTATTGGCATGTACTTAGCTGAAGAACCGCCTCGATCACATACTTTGAAGAGAGAAAAAAACGCTTTAAAGTCGGTCCACTCTTTAGGATGAACTGACTTATTATGTATGGCTCTACTTTTTATCTCGACTTGTTGGGGTGTGTTGGGGTACACTGCCGTGCACCCCGAATATTCTTTAATTGAGTATCACCAAACAAACACCCAAAATGCTAGTAGGTCAACATTAGTCGCTTACAAATTGAAAATATAAACTTGTGCCAAACTAAGTGTTTCACCTTTTCCGACAGATTAATTTGATGTCGAAACTTCGTATATTTATTATTTTTAGACCCACTTCCTACTTTTGGCACCGCAAAGATTTTCTATTGTGGATTATGCGCCGAGGAAATGCATTTCAAATACGAGCATGCCTTACTTGATAACAGTGACACAAGAGCTTCGATAATGTGAAATAAGTTATAGTAATATGAAATACCTAGTCTAACTACGCTATGAGCGGTACTACACTATTCGCAGGTTTGGTGGCCGCACGTCAAACTACAGGGCAGGCGGGCGATGCAGACACTCCAGCCGTCTTGGCAACGGATTTATGCCGGGGGTTTATGGCTGCGTCAGCCCTGGACGTTACACACGAGCTTCTTTGCGAATACTTGGCTTTATGGTAATGTGTACGTTTCTACTGTTTACTCGAACATATTTCTAGAATTACTGCTGTAAGAAATTCTTGATAAATATACCTACAGGCAGGGCTGTAGCTATGGGGGAGGTGTATTAAGGGGCAACATCCTAGCTTAACATTTTAATACTAGTATAACTCTTTAATCTGCTACGCTATTACTCGTCCTACGTTCCGGGCAAACCGCTCCGGCTATGCCTAAGCTTACGTCCTGTCTATAATCACAAAAATCCTACCTTAAATTTAACTCTAGCTACCTATACCTATAAAGAAAACATCTGAAAGTTCGTTTCTTCTTCCTCGCACTCATTTAGTTATGCAAGCTAGAGGACATGAACTTCTGAAAGTTTTATTTATTCACGTTTGTTATGTAATGGGTTATTGGTAAGATACACACAGGCTCTTACGGACGACTTTAATACATCTAATGATTTTTTTTTCTTATGGGACCAAACCTGAAGTAGCAAAATTCGGTGGCCCATACAAAACGTTGTAAAGATGAAGAACCTTGTAGGTGGTCAAGTAAAAAAATTGGTAATTTTCAAACTTTCACAGAATAAAATGACTCGTGGCGGTAGCGAAGAACGCTGCGCATGCAAATTAGAAAACTACCGAAACATACCTAACGTTACTTTGTAATGGCTGCATTACTTTGGTAAACAATTTCCGAATTTTTCCTTCGTCCGAATACTTTCACGATATAATATTTTCATGTTTCTAGAATTTTCTCGCACATTTTGTGGCTCTACTGCAAAGGGATGCGTCTTCGCCTACGTTTTTTTTACAGAAAGGCTACCCATGCCACATATTTCTACAAGGGTCCTTTTTACGTGGGTACCTAAGTGTATGTGTGTTTACATATACCTTAGTCTATATACTCCAGCTATATTAATTTCTTCTTATAAGTGCCTGCTCATGGTCGTAAAAAATATTGTTTAATCGTTAATTCGACGCTCTGTATTTTTGTAAAAAAATGTATATCGTGTTTCTACATTTGCAACATAATCTAGTAGGTTCTAAACTAACATATTTTTATCTTATTTGTGTAATTCTTTGAGAAAATAAATATCTTAAACCACATATGTGCAAAATGCTGGCTGGGACGAAACTGTGTACAATACTATATCCCAAAAGCAAGCGTTTTGTACAAGCTCACCTGATCATCACATTACATGTTCCTAGACAAAAACATATGTCAAAAACCTTGAAACGAGAAATTAGGCGTTATATCATACAGTACATGCTTAGTATTTGGATGGGTGACCGCGGGTGGCATTTTCTAACTGAGCGCTACCGTGGCTCGGATGACACGTTAAATTGTAGGTCCCGGTTGTTTTAACCGTTTAGCCATATCAGAGGCCTTCAGGCGGCCTAAAAACTCTGACACCAGGGCTAGCCACCCGGCCTATACGAACTTACTTACTTATACAGTACATATTTTTTAAAACGTGTTGAGTTATAAAAATATTACGTGTACAAGTAAAATATGTATTATGTGATCTGATGAAATTCAATCGTGCCATTTTAGTAGTCAATAATGAAGCCTTCGACTCGACTGTGACTATATGACTACTTCAATATCACTATTTTACTATTTAGGTACATATTTAACAATTGCAAATGCACGATAATAGTAACACAACATACATGTCAAAATCATCCTATTGTAGTAAGAAACATCACAAAACTACAGAAAATAAAATCATCCTACGCTCTTAACTCTTAGATAAAGTAAAACCTTAGACATTTCTATTGCAGAATCATTTACGATCCATAAGCAATATTCCGCTACAACTCCCGCATCTCTGCGGTCCCGGCTTCTGACAAAGAACTGTCTCCACTAAAAGCCTTCAATGGAATCGGACAATAAACCGAAAACCACTTCCCGAAGACGAAAATGTCATTACACAATGCAATTTACTCGTAATATTTCTGTACCCTTTGCTTTCAAATTTAAATGTCTATCTAAATGAAGTTGCGATTTAAAATGAATAGGAGAAGGTGTAATTTGGCCCGAATTTTGTTAATTGGTGAAGAGAGATTGCGCCTGGAGCGGAGGATGCCTTTTGGCCAGGCGTCGCCACTACTGTTCACCAATTAAAGGTCTCTCCAGTTATCCTGAAGAATGGCAGACACCCTCTGGTAGTAATTAAAAGTCCATTTACGGAATAGGCCGCCACTGCCACGGTTCCATTCACAATAAAATTCATTTTCAGAGTATAATTATAGCAATCAGGAGCTTTGACGGAGTGCCTACTTAGCGGGGCCAAAGATATTTCACTTATTGTGCGTTTTAACTTCGTATTTTTATTTCGGGCATCGGGCGATGGGGCCGGGAAATTTTATTCTGATCGACAGTAAACTCAAAGTAAAAATAATACATAATTTTTGTAACTTGGACATTATTTCTAATTTTTACTCAAGTTGGGACAGCGTAGCTTGGATTTCAAGGAATTCTTAATCCGTAAGTCTAAGTTTTAAATCCCGTGGCACGCACTTTTCAAAATAATGCGCTAGCTTCAACAACATCGTGAACGTGTTATGAACAACATAGTGGGGAAAACCTAGATGCCTGAGAGTTCTTTACGTTCTCGAAGTTTCATAGTCTGCATTTAAAATTATGATAAAATTTATCTTTAGTCTCGAGCCAGAATGTTTGAAGTTGATTCTATGGAAACATGCCAGGCTTTTACCCAAAAATGTCACGTCTAGCTACATTTTCCGATATCTGTGCATCCCCGTGGGGCACTCTTGTCAATTTTCATCAACATTATTTTAGACGCTTAGTTATCTCGAAAGAAATAGAGACTATACGTTAAATATTCAGCTCTTACTACAAGATCCATTACTGGCAAGTATCCTGTGTTACTATGGTACACAGCTTTTATATATATGCTTTTATATCCACATAATACATTGGTATTATGTGGATACTTCATTTGAAGGGATATTATGCTGTCATTATTAATGGCAGTTTGTTTTAGCCCACTGCCTGCCATAAACCTATTTGGCGAATCACCTCCCATTTTGAGCAATTCTCATCCATTGTAGCAGTAACATTTCTGGATGACATCAGACTCATTGTGCCATCATGTGTCAAATCATGCTATCACAGAATGAAAAAGGAATGTTATCAAATTGAGTCTTAAAATCATGGTATCTAACCTGTGGTATGCCTTACTTTGTGCGAACCTCCAAGTTCATTTGATAACCTTTACCTACAACCCACAGAAAAAAAGTCTTCGAAAAATGTACATGAAAAAACCCAGGCACAAATAAAACATAGACGTACCAATAAGTGTAAGTACATAGTATTTCAGGTTCAGCACACTAAGTAGAGGTTTCACATAAAGTTTCGGTGCTCAGACGGTGCGTCGTCTATTATTTATTAGCAAAATATCGCGGCCGCTCAATAGAACAGACATTTGGTGCTGAAGCAAAGGTCGATGGTTCTGAAAGGCGCACAGACTAACCTTTGATGGTACTGCCTAGGGCCATTTTCACAACATACAATCGCACAACTTCATAACTTAGATATTTTCCATACTTCACCAGTCCAAATTAAAAAATACTACTCATAAATTCACCTACTGGATAATTTCAAAACTTTTATTTTAAATGATGATGTAAATTTAAATTACTTTTATTTTTTCCATTCTTGAACATTTACAATTATTATTGTATGCATGCTGTGTTTGCACTGAGAAGGTTAATCAGCCTCACATGTTAATACATTTTTTTTTTTTTTTTTGCATTATTATTATTTGATTTTCAATTTTTATTGAAGCTTTTGCTAATAATTATTGTAATTTAAATTTATTACATAATTGTATTCAATGTTCATTATGTATACATATAACTATAATATTATGACGTGTAAATTGACATTTTATCAATAAATAACTTATGACTTACTTATGACTTATGACTCATATTTAGAATTTAGTTGTAAAACTATGTACACGTCTGTTTGTTATGTATCAATTTAGATCTTCACAACAAAGCATCGTATGTACCTATGTGAGTTTTCCATTAATGCATTTAGAATACCAGATAAACCTAGGTTACTTTTATTCCGGAAGATACTAAGTATACCAGACAGTTAATGGCTAGTGGAACCGCTTGGAGAAGCTAGTCAGTAATAGAAGTGTAGGCATTTTGTGAAAGCAGACCTCATTTCGCTCTATATATGAGTTTGTGGGTGTAGGGCCGTGGAAATGGCGAGGAGGTTAATGTTTGCGGGCTTAATTCCTTTTTACACGTTTTCTTGGAAAGGTCGACTTGAATGGTGGTATCTTTGACCAGATGTTTACTTTATCGAGATACGTTTACGGATATAATAAAGCTAAATATGCTCTATCTATTACAAAATAACACAATTTCTGTATAATAAACCTTTATAGATTAAAATAGAGAAAAATAAAACAACTAATGAATTACAATCCAAACTAAAGAATCTGTAAGATAAATGATGTGATAATAATCTAATAACACACATAATGTTATCTTTTTGTACAAAATCAATTTTTGTCTACTGTCTAATTCATCAATGGATCTAAGACCATCAGTTTCAACTGTGCCCTACATCCCGATGAAGGATATCCACATTTTTAACACAGGGAACATAGGCCACACCAATAGTTTTTTTGATAAGTTTGGTTATATGCGGCTTGAGTTCAGCGTGATACTGCAATTCAAGTCTGAACAATCATAAAATTCTTAAATTGTGAATTTTGTGTTACCTGTACGATACCTGGCTTTTAAGTGCAGGAAAACATCGTGGTGAAACCTGCATACACCCGTAGAATAAATTTGATATATGCGAAATCAACGATCCTTACTGGGCCAGCATCGTGGATATTACCCAACCGCCCTTCGTGGGTCTATGTTCAACAGTGGACTATTAAAATATCCATACAGTACAGAACCATGGTATAAACACAAACTTTAGCCAGACGGCCAATTTAATCGCGTCTATAAATAATGAATACACAAAATCTGGCTCCGAGAGTCCCGTTTACGACCGCACCCGTACCGAGCTGCAGTTTCCTAGGAAATAAAGATTGGAGCTCGTTTCGCAGAGAAACAGTCGCAGTATAAGAGGTCTGAATTATGGCAATGTTTGGTTTGCTACAGCTGCGCCATAATTGAGTTGGCAAGGGTGCTGTGAATAAGTGACGAAGTAGCGGACCGGGCTAAATGAGCCTAAATACTCTTACAATTTCATGATTGCCTAGTATTTTAGGCGGCGCGGACTTTTTGCTTGGTGTTTTTACCCGACTGCCAAGGGTATGTAGGCACTAGTAGGCAGGATATTGTTTTTCGCGGATATCTTGTATGTTTGTTTGTAAATTTCTCTATTCCCGCGTATTTTCCAAAGGAGTACGAAAATTAAGATATCGTTAGATATGTCTCAAAAACCTAAGTGTCCTTAAATATAGGTATTTAAAAACCAAATGGCAGATATTTGGCGCCAAATTGTAAGTAGTTTTTTTTTACCAAATCTATCGAGTAGCGTATCTATCAAAATAAAGGAAATTAAAAAGAGATTACAAAATATACGTAAGTCATGTATTTAATCTGAAAATACATAATTACAACCATTTTAACTGTTGGAGATCTCTTTATTGTATTTTTATTTAAATACTTTTCCGGAAACTTTGTTTTTTATGGCTATTTTTAAATAAGAAGAATGTTTTAGTTTTCTTTTGTTCTTCATGTCTCCACTTCTGTTTTACAGAGATAGAGATTAGAGATTAATTCCTCTATGACTTCTGTTTTACATTCATTACAGTGATGGTGTTTTTGTGCTCGTTTTATTATAATTACTAGCTGCAGTTATTGTCCTCTACATTAATTATTTTTATTGCGTTGCTTATCGGTTAATCCAGTCGGGATGTTTAGCTAATTTGTTACGTTTCACTTTGTCTATTTTTAAGAAGTACAAGAATAAATCGAACAGGCTGATGATGATAGCTACATTCAGAGAGAGACTCAGTCAGACTCTTGTGTTTTATTGTGATCCCTTTGCCACGCTAGCAAAGCTAACAATTATTTTTCGCAAAAAATGGCAAAACTGACTTCCATCGTGTATAAAATTCGAATAGAACGCTAGAATTGATGTGTAGAATTGATGTGATGTGTTTAGATTACTGTTGTTTTTTATAAAAAACGGCTCAGCCGATTTCGATAAATGGTAAGTACCTACCACTTCGGTAGTATACCTTTTCGGACTAAAAAAATTTTTTTGATTCGGTTCACAATTAGCGAAAAAAAATAGTGAACATACACAAAAAAACTTACAGACGAACATAGAACCTCCTCCTTTTTGGAAGTCTGTTAAAGATAAGTAAAATCTCGCGCTGAAACATTTAAATTCTCAGAATTAGTTAACAGTTTTCCCACGAAAATTAAAATTAAGCGAAACAAAGAAGTGTCGAAACTCATCTGTTCGCCGCAAAAAAAAAAGATTTCAAAAACTAAAGAATGCCGTTAGCAATAACAAAAGGTGGTTACCCAACAACCCTTTCATTTCTGAAAGTTTAATACAACGTTTTATATTAATAAAAACTTAGGCCCGTTTCTCATTACGATACTCCCAAGATACTTAGTCGCTATTATAAAAATGTTCTGCACATGTGTTATTTGGAAATAAATATGTTTATGTTTATTCGGATAAAGTACATAGTTGAATACTAATACGTGACTCGACGTCCGTTCATCATGCATAAAATTTCGACAATTTTGTCAATCGTAGCACACTTCGAGAGGACATTTATGAGTATATCTACAAATAAATATAACTTATTCATAGACTTAAACAATGTCGAGTAATTCTAGTGACATAGAAGCACTTGCACTTATGTTATTTTACAGAAACAGAAGACAGCTATCGTATCTGCACAAGAATTATTTTCATTTCCAAGAGTTCTCCTATATAGGCTCTTTCTTCGACTTTTTCTCATGTACTCTGGCAACCTAACGTAGGTAATACCAAATCAAGGATATTTTAACAATTTCATATATAATTAGCATGTTTGCAACATTTTGACGTGATTAGCAGGAAACGTGACGCGCGGACGACCAGCATATCGGGTATCGCGATACTAGTCACAATGTTAGACATTTCCACATATTTCCAAGGAATAGCAAAATAGAATGAGCATGTTATACAAAAAAAAATATCATCTTGATTGTACTCTATTTTTAGTGGAATAAATATTATTTATCATTTAGTCACGATCGCGTAGGATACCGATATTGTAGTGAACGAGCCTCCATTTATTGTATGTGACATACTCCGAGACGCAATCGCCTCTCCGAAACTAAAGGCGTCCTACTCGTATCGTTATGAGACGGACCAAACTGTAAACAAGAGAAACCTTCTAACTGAAGGAAACGGGAATATTTCGAAGACATGAAACGTTACAATCAAGTTATTTTCCATTAATTTAGTGAATACGTAATTAATCAATGTTAAGGAATCGCAAGCAAGATAATGTAATTAATAGGAATTTGGTTTCGTCTCTACAATAAGTGAATTGGATACCAAAATTGACAGAATAGTATTGGAAACATTCCAGGCTAAGTGTTAATAACCTTAACAAAAAAATAGGTATAGGAATAATTTATTTCTCATGCAGATTTTAAATCAAAAATGGTCCCAATTTTTTTAAGAAATTAGGATACTACGTCATGCTTACTAACCTTTTCTTAACATTCTGTCTTCGTTATACCTGGAACAATTTAATTAACATTAATAAAAAACATCAACATTTGTTCATGCGTCAGCTGCTAGACTCGGATCCGTTATTTTTGATCCCGATGTCCTGAGTTCAAATCCCGAGGTACGCAACTGTATTATCGAAGCTATGTGCTTGTTGTGATTGCTTCAAGCTGTGAATTAATACTTGAAAAAATCTGCACTTCTGTGTTCTTCGTGTTCTCGAGGATTACTTCGCGATGTTTGGTAACCCGTAAGTGGCCAGTAGGCTATAAAATACCCTTCGTGCAAGAAGAGACCTATTAGTAAGTTCGTATAGATCAGATGGCCTGCCCTATGCCCTATGTATAGTAATGCTACTATAATATTAATCTCCCATACTGAGACCTTTAAATAAACTTGAAGTTTCTTTTTTTGCCCCAAAACTTAGATAAACAAAGGTCGAACCAGGGAAACTAGTTCAAACCAGTAACCCTGTTTGTTGGAAAAATCGAACACGCAGTTAGGTAGTTCCACTTTATAAGAGAACTAACGTAATAAAACGATTTCATGGTGTTTTAGTTATTTACAGAATACTAGAATTCTTTACTTGAACCGCTCTTGCTTTTACCCCGTCTCGTGAACATTTATGAAAAAAGTAGTCCCCTCCACCGCTATGCAAACGATGATAGGTTGGAAACGGACAGCGCCTAGTACGTAACTAACCTTGATACCTAGGTATGAAAATAAAATCTTTCACTGTTTCATAACTAATTATTAATAACCAGGACTATCTTAATTATTTGCTAACGTTCAAGGCAAACAAATCTTATTTTTTGAATAGCGGAATTCTGTGGTTCGTATAGTATTACCACATAGATTTTAGTATTTACCACACATAGACTGCTCAACCCTACTAATATGTATTTATAAATAGCACGAAAACAATAAAAATAGCATAGTTAAAATGTTTTCTTTAAGTACTAAAGAAGTACAGGAAAAAATAAAAAACAAAAATATACCCACTATAGATTAGGACTGAAACGGCAAGTACGCGTCTGCTAGTAAAATAATTATTTTAAATGTACCTACTATCCTTTTAGGGTTTCCCGTTTACTTAACCCTTTCTCTTTAAAACAATTGTTGACCTTTCCAAAGTTTTCCTTTCCAAATATAGAAGGGGAGGGAGAAACGCTGCTTTAAATCGGGATACGAGTATAATTTCGTTGTGAAGAAGTCAGAAATCGGTCAAGTGCGAGTCAAGCTCAAGCTCAAAGCATCGCCTATTAAAAACAAACCTACAGGAGGTTTGTTTGCTTTTTAGTTTGTTCAATATCCCTAACGCAAGACCGGTGTTTCTTTAGATGACGGAAATATTCTAAAAGGTCGCCCTTAACCAAATTTTCTATGGGACCAACCCTTAATTCCTGAAAATATATCAGATATTCCCTTTAACAAATGTATAAAATAGAATATTGTTGTTAATTTTTTTGCGATGGGTTCATATTAAAACTATTAAAAGTAATCGTTATGAGTACAATGAAATCCTAGAATTGTTGTGACAACAGACATATCTGTTGTCACAACAATTTTCGCGTAGCATATACATACGGGAGTAGGTACGAGTTACTATTTTGTAATTGAGGTAAAGACATGACAAAAATACGATTTTAAAAATTTTGGGTAGCAATATACAGGGTTATTTCTAATCAATTAGCATTCTTTTAGGGACTTATTCTGTCCATCAAAACCAACAACTTTTGTACTTTTGTCAAAACTCAAAAAAAATCAGCTGTTCCATAAATTTGGTCGCGGGTGAACGATATTTTTCTATGGAACACCAATTTTTTTTAGTTTTAACAAAAGTTGTTAGTTTTGATTTATACAAGATGCTAATTGATAAGAAATAACCCTGTATAATAGCACCATAAACCAAAACTATCAATATCATATCACGAATCAAAAAACATCGTTTTCATCTTTTGGTTGCGGAACCCTAAAAAGAAAAGGTATTTGAAGAGCACTCGGCGGCGTTCGAAGCAGTGTTTGCCTTTGGTCCCATGCCCATCAAAGGTCTCTTTGATTTGACGGTAATAACGTACAAAATTGTAGAAAATTTCGCTTTCTCATTTTGGTCTCGAAAGTCGCAACGAATCCCAACAAGGCACGAACTTGAATTTAGAAGACCAAAGATTCATGATGTGCGGCTTTATTACTATTTTTGTAAGGTACCTACTTTTAATTTTTGTCTTTGGAACTAACTTTTGTCGCGCCGCACGGATTTTGAAATTTGTCTATTGAGTTGCCTATATGACTTTGCATCATCGGAAGACCGCAGTCTCTGTAAGCGTCGTTCGGCCATAAGATTTAGAGTTTGATCGAAAAATGTTTGATATCTATTTGTACGACGGAGTCTAAAGAATTTAGCACCCACTGTCTGGACAGTTTCTACGAGCCCGTTGTTAATCTCGTCCACCGACGCAAACTTCTCCAGGCAAGCAAAGCTATTCGAGAGCTCGAGCTGATCGGGGTTTTGGATATGGGCACGAGTAGGCCGGAGCATAGACTTCATCAGGCGTAACCTTTCGAGTTTAACGTTAATATCCAATGTGTCTCTTACGATTCTGTGATCACTACCGGTTTTCACTCTGTGGATCATGGAGACATTATTAAATTACCGTTTTTCAGTGGTCATGATCTATCTCTATCTATCTCATTTTTGATGGAACCATCGGGGCTCATCCAGGCCCACTTCCTGTGAGGCGGCTTCTGGAAGAAAGAGTTCATCATGAAGAGTTCCTCACTCTCCAGAAAGTCAGCCAGCCTCTGGCCTCTGGGGTTCCGTTGCCCATATCCGAATTGCCCCACTCTCAGCTCATCATCGCATCTTTTGCCCAACTTTTCGTTGAAGTCCCCCATAACAACAGTAAAGTGGGTCTTAGACGTATGTATGGCCTGACTTACGTCTTCATACATAGTCTCCACTTCGTCATCTGGGTGTGACGAGGTCGGTGCGTATACCTGAATGACGTTCAGCGAATACCTCTTGGATATTCTGAGTATTAGATTTACAACCCTGCTCGACACACTGTCGATGGTGATAACGTTGTTAGCGAGGGACTTGTGAACGAGAAAACCGACACCACCTTGGGACCGCTGGTCACCTTCCCGGTAGTAGAGCAGGTTGCCGGATTTCAGAGTTATCGTGTCCTCCCCCTCTCTACGGACTTCAGACAACCCCACAATATCCCACCGCAACCTACTCAACTCTTCTTCCAGCTCAGCAATGCGACTCTTTAATACTAAACATATTAAAGAGACAATAGAGCAGAACGAAGGCTCCAAAGTGTTCGCGAGGAATTTGTCTGTTGGGCAAAGCCAGTTGACAAAGCTGAAGAGAGAAGATGGCAGTGTAGCGTCGACAAAGGCAGAGGTATTAGAGGAGATGGAAAGGTTCTATGGACAGCTATACGCTTCGGTCGCTAAGCCTGTTAGCAGCGCAGCCAAAGATCCAAGAGCCAAGCTGACTCGACACTTCACCGAAGATATCCCGGACATCAGCCTGTACGAGATTAGAATGGCCCTGAATCAGCTTAAGAACAACAAGGCGCCGGGTGATGACGGTATCACATCAGAGCTGCTAAGAGCGGGTGGAACACCGGTATTAAAAGTCCTCCAGAAGCTTTTCAACACCGTCGTCCTCGAGGGCATCACGCCAGAAGCATGGAACAGAAGCGTGGTGGTGTTGTTTTTCAAGAAAGGTGACAACACCTTATTTAAGAACTACAGACTCATCTCACTTCTGAGCCATGTTTATAAGTTGTTTTCAAGGGTCATTACGAATCGTCTCGAACGCAGGCTTGATGACTTTCAGCCTTGCGAACAAGCCGGTTTCCGGGAGGGGTTTGGCACCATGGACCACATACATACGCTGCGGCAGGTTATACAGAAGACCGAGGAGTATAATCAGCCACTTTGCTTAGCGTTTCTGGACTATGAAAAAGCCTTTGATTCGGTCGAGACTTGAGCTGTGCTCGAGTCTCTCCAACGATGCCGTATTGACTATCGGTACATCGAAGTGTTGAAGTGCTTGTATAATAACGTCACTATGTCGGTCCGAGTACAGGAAGAGAGCCCCAAGGCGATCCCGCTAAAAAGAGGCGTAAGACAGGGAGACGTAATTTCTCCGAAACTGTTTACAGCTACTTTGGAGAGCGCCTTCAAGCTCCTGGAATGGAAAGGATTCGGCATCAATATCAATGGCGAATACCTCACTCACCTTTGGTTTGCCAACGATATAGTAGTCATGGCAAAATCGATGGAAGAGCTCAGCACGATGCTCGAAGGCCTCAATCGGGTTTCTCAACAGGTGGGTCTTAAGATGAACATGGACAAGACGAAAGTCAAATTCCCATGTTTTACCCACCCCGATTTCTGTTGGAAACTCGGTTCTTGAAGTCGTTGACTCGTACGTCTACCTAGGACAAGTAGTCCAGTTAGGTAGGTCCGACTTCAACAGAGGCCAATCGCCGAATCCAACTCGGCTGGGCAGCGTTCGGAAAATTGCGTAGCGTCTTCTCGTCCGACATACCTCAGTGCCTCAAGTCGAAAGTTGTCGACCAGTGTGTGTTGCCAGTGATGACTTATGGCACAGAAACGTGGTCTCTCACTATGGGCCTTATTAGTAAGCTCCAAGTAGCCCAACGAGCTATGGAGAGGGCTATGCTCGGAGCCTCTCTGCGGGATCGAATCAGGAATGAGGAGATCCGTAGAAGAACCAAAGTTACGAACATAGCCCAACGGATTAGCAAATTGAAATGGCAATGGGCAGGGCACATAGCGCGGAGGACTGATGACCGGTGGAGTCGAAAAGTTCTCGAGTAGAGACCACGTACCGGCAAGCACAGCGTAGAACGTTCACCCACAAGGTGGACGGATGACCTCATTAAGACCGCAGGACCGCGCTGGATGCAAGCCGCTTTCAACCGGTCTTATAGGAGATCCATAAGGGAGGCCTATGTCCAGCAGTGGACGTCCTTTGGCTGATGGAACTAACTTTTCATTGACTGTGACTTTTAATCTATAAAAAATATGCATAGTATATACTATCTATAGCATGCATGTTTGGAGAGTTGGACAATTCTCATACGACGGGAATGCAACCTAATCTGATCGGCACCTTTTCCATGTCAGGTTGCGTCGCCGTTGGAAACTAGTATTTGGATTATCTTTAGACTTTCAAGGGTCTTTGGTTGATACAATTGCTTTGTATGTAGTAGTAGTAAATTAATTATGTAGTTTTCGCATGGGTAGTAGTAGTATGTATTGTATTTCGTTGTAGACAGTACAGGTACTTGCCAGATATTAGAAACAATACTGTAATAAAGTTTCGTCCTGTGGACTTTCATTGTACTTGTGTACTAATGTACTTTGTAGCAGTTTTATTTCTTGGATGCCTCGTCTAAAACCGTATTTAGAATCAGGCACTACATCACCATCAGTGTTTCTAGTACCCACTAACATAGGCATCGGCAGTAAACCCAAACCCGAATATGCAAATTTTAGGCAAATCCACGTCGGAGAAATGGGATCTCGTGGGCGAAGTAATTGAAAGGAACGTGACGTACGAGTATTGTTAGGAAAATAAACAGGTAGTGCCCGAAAATAAATAAATGTTATACAAACAAAATAGAAAAATGGGTGCTGCGTACTTATGTCACCCCAGAAAAATAGAATGTATTGACATTCAAAATTTCTGTTGTGGGCCAAAGAAGTTTCTAGGTCGGGCAAGGTTCAAACGTGCCCCTTTATATAAAGCAACTTAAAATTTAGGTTTTAAAAGAACGAGCTGATGAGAGCTTTTTCCAGCTAAGACATTAATACAGGAGGGGGTTTATCCAACAGTAGACGTTCTAGGTGTGAGATGGTGATATAAAAGCTACAAAAAACTGAAACTTTAGCGCCAAGCTTATTAAAAATTACGCGTCTGTATTTGCCATGCAACGGAAAATCACACCAATAAGCATTTTTTCTTTAACAAACCAAAAAAGCTGGCACCTTTTCCTAATGAACTAAACCTTATTTGCCACAACAATTTCACTCGCCCGGGCTTTTTGTCAATCTCAATTCACATACGCCAAAGTGAATTAGACGGCACCCGTACCTACCCTTATTTTATTTACTGGCACATCAAACGGTGGCCGATATTAACGAGTTTCCCACAAAAACATATTATTTATACACGTGAAAAGCCTGTGCCATGTCGTTAACCCTCAAAGGGCCATCTCGGGGCGAATAAGGGGCCTGGAGGGGAAAGGAGGGAACTGCAGCCATGGGATATCATCAAAGACATCAGGGGTTTCAGAGTTACGTCCGATATGAAATATACCTATCCATCACGCATGGGTTAAATGTCACGACAACAGATAAACGACTTGTTTAGGTACTATATGAATAAACTTATCAAAGACATGTAAATCAAGTTTGTTTTCACAAATCTTACACAGACACAGACTCCAAGAGATTTAAAACCAATTTTACAAGTACAAATAATAAACTATGTAAATGTTTAGTATTGAGGTCAACGTCTCAATTAGTTTCAAAAAGCAATGCTTTACCACAAGTATTTCAAATCAGAATATTGTAGGTGCAATCAGGCTTCACCCTCCTTTAGTCAAACACCGGTTGCTGCAGCTCTAATACCTTGAGCAAGCGAGTGCAGGCTGCGCTGAACTAATGAAATACCAAAACCGAAGGCACTTGTCTCACCATCGATGGGGAAGCGATGAACTATAGACTGTTTTCTCGTTCGAGAATGGTGTAACAAGAGAATAGTTTCGTCATATTACACGTTGATTCCGTGTGGATAAAAGAGACACGAATAGACACTCTTTAACCAATTCTTTTTACTGGCTAAGCATTGCTCACTTGGCTGTCACTGCCATCACGGCACTCGCCGAGGGACTCCCAGCGGTCACTCTGTAGCGGTGCGAGTGGGTCGCACAAGCTATAGCCCAGTATCAAAAATATCAAACTACACATTCGCTTCTAGTATCTTGCTAGCTTCGCATCAACGGAGGCGAGACAAGTTCCGATAGCGCCCTGGGCAATCACCTAACAACCAGCCAGATCCGTGTATTAGTTCTAGTTTCTAGTGGCGCTAGAAGCTCAGTATTACCGAGCTTGGACTAATAACACAAATAAGTACATGATAAGTGTAGAATAGCACTTACCTTTATACGCTTTATAGATAGTTCGTCATCGTTAGGTGCTCGACTTAAGAAAAATATTACATTAAACCATGCCCGTCAGTCTTTTCATCCTGCTTAAAAACATAGGTAACATGGCATTTTCCAACTGAGCGCTACCGTGGCTCGGATGACACGTTAAATTGTAGGTCCCGGTTGTTTTAACCGTTTAGCCATGTCAGAGGCCTTCAGGCGGCCTAAAAACTCTGACACCAGGGCTAGCCACCCGGCCTATACGAACTTACTTACTTTATAGGTAACAACGTGAGAACTAGGCATATACAATATAATAGCTCTACTAAAGCTATAGACATTGTTTGTCTTTAGATTTTCTATTCCATTGATTGCACCCTCGACGTTTCACAACAAATACATGGCCACCATTCAAACTTCATTCTAATTAGAAGTTGATTCCGGAACCCGCAGATCGGAAGGACTACCAACTCGGTCAGAAGAGTCGATACATGAAATTTTAGCGGGGAGAAAAAATGTGATATCATTTACTCATTTTTAGCAGCTTCGTAAAACATTACACAAACTTTACAAATAAGAAAAGCAAAAAAATAAGGAGTTTTCTAGAAATCTTGCGTACTCAGTACACACTCTCTATTGCATAATTGAAGTGATTTTGCTCCCTTGTAGGATGGCGCGAAGCCTTTATGATGGAAAACAAGAGGAAACGCTCAGTGCGAAGCTGGAATTATTTAAGGGAAACGACAAGACGTAGAAACTGTAAACAGATGATAATAACATTTTATGTGAATGTGTTCGCGATTACGCTCTGGAAATTATTCAGCAGCGAATAGGGCCTATTCTGTGTTATTCAGATATGAAAATCTGTTTTTGCATTCGAATCCGTTGACAGATTAAACCGAACAAATAAAATACAATGTGTTGTATTACAAAGTGCAGGAACACTACGGGGCCACCGGATAAAATTCAAAAATATTAATCAGCTGTTCCAAAAAGTCCATTGCCTCATGTTGAGGAATTGATTTTCTTTTTTCGCGTTTGAGGGTAAACAGTAAAAGTTGTTCATAATTATAAGTATAATGTTATGTGATGTAGGTAAAATTTAATTTATTGTGAAGTGTGTTGGTTCCATTGAACTTATCACAAAAACTCGATTGCACAACGATGCAAGCACGTCAAAGCACAAAATAAACCCAAGTAAAGGTTCCTAACCATATGTACTGATACAAGATAATTATTATGAAAATTAAGCATATTTTACGCTGTTAACTAATTACACAACCTTCTTACCCCATAACCCCATAAACTCTTACCCCACATAGGCAGTCCTCGTCAGCAGTTTACAAAATCCTTGTCCACGAAAATACCTCACAAAAACCCTTGTCCCTTCACCCTTAATTACTATCCAAAGTATATTACGTAATAAGTGCACAGTTAATTATGACTTCATAATGTTGCCTCGAGCGGAAAATGTTTGCACGGACAAACAGGCACCTTTACCAACATCACCATATAGTCCCTATGTCAACGGGGTAGAGCTGAAAATAGGTCAGCTCTTATGCCGTGTATGCGGGATCCGCTAGCCCATTATGATATTGTGCAGTGTCCTCTGGTACTCTTCTGTGCGTTTAATGCAAAATTCATAGCGTGGAACAATGCAGGGAGTGTTTATGGTACTTATAGTTTACGACATGGCAACGGCAAAATGGGAAACCAGATTGTGAATTGCAGAGACAATATGGTAGCGTATTAAGCAGATGTAATTAAATTGCAAAACAGGGTAACAGTCACATTCATAATTAAGAATTAATAACAACCCAAAACATCAGTGCGTTATTGAATTTTATAGAACTTTTTATTCCGCTCTGTGTGGACTAGGAGCATCTCGCTTAGGCCCATTTTTGAATCGTAGCCACCACAGCTAAATTACTAACCAACAATTTGATTTACCTCAAGCAATTAGTATTCACGTCAAGTATCAATTAAGACAAGGTCCCTTGACGCGAATCAGTACAGTTCAATTACGCATTCCAATTGAATGGTCTGGAACATTGAAATTGAATTACAAAGACATGTTGGTCACTTTGTTACAGAAGAATAAAAGAATATGATGCTACAAGAGCAAAAGATAAGAAATATCAAATCTATTAGCAATGAAAGAAACAGAGAGACTGATTTAAATATATGAAAATAAAAATAACGAGAAGAAACGAAGAGAGAGAATTAGAGCCACGCACTCAAAAAATCAGAGACAAAAGCTATGTCAACGTAATTATGTTTTCCGATATTCATAACACGTTACATACTCGGAAATCAGATCTTATAAGGCCTCATTAAACAAGGATCTGCTGCCGATTAAATCCATTATTTTGTTTTATTTACTCGAAGCCAAGCAAAACGAGGTTTTAATACGCACGTAGACAACACAACAAACAAGCACGTTCCGTCTAATACTAATGTTACCCCCACTGTAAACATACAGCGGGAGTGTGTACATACCTGGGAGAGAATCTCGCATTTATTGCTTCATTTAAGGGGTTTTAAAGCAGATAAGTGCTTTGGCGAGGGCCTTATTAGGGCTTGGATACACAGGCATGTCGGTGAAAGATAAGGGAACTAAGCGCGTAGACAGATAAATGGCGCCGTTTTGGAATTCAGTGAGGCGTACTAGTTGGTTGCCTATATTTAGAACGCTTCCACTGAAAGCTTTGAATATTTTATTACTATCTGATTTAATATTTAAATATTTAGGAAGTTAATTCAGGCGATTGTTGATAAGAAATAAGAAATTAGATAATTACTAACAAGACAAAGACACGACATGTAAACGAAAAACAAATTGAATAGATCAGAGATACTTTACGGTCATACATGCTCCATTTAAAACCAATTATTTACTTCATCAAATGTCTCCAGTAAAATAATGCTAACTTAGTCAATCACAAAAAATAGATGACCCTAATTACCTTGGAAACTAATAGTAACTTAATGATATTGACGAGGAAATGAACATGGCCAGTAATGCATCCCCGAGGAAATCCTTAAAACATTCACTCTTCACGTTGAACCATCAAAATATTTGTTTTCGGCCGGTCGAACACATTCGGACAGGAGTGGGATTGTAACTCCGTACAATTCCAAGGATTGTTGCGACTTTGCAGGATTCTGATCGCTTGCTCTTTTAGTGCTCACGTGGAACAGACGTCTCTATGGGCTAACGAACGGCTTTTTAGTTCGTTTTGTGGCGGCCAATCAGCCCGGTATTACCTCAGAATTCAAAAAGCTTTAATGGTTAAAAATAACAAGGGCTTAGACTCGCAGTATTTTTGTTGCAGAAAGCATTTTTGCAAATGGCTTCAGTTGGGGAAATGCATGCTCTGTACCATCGACTTAGAATTTTTTCTTTCCTCTCTGTACCTAATAGCTAAAACCTTATCCTCTACATTAGCTTGTGTAAGTAGAACAATTTTATTTTTCAAATTACTTGTATCTCATATTAGCGAAAAAGGTCTGGGAAGTTTTCAAATTTGTTGCACAATTAAGTGATTACCAGCAATCCTGTAATGTCGCTCTAGTTATAACACAGTAGACGGAAATGAATCTGTACTTAAAGCATTTATAGGTCTTAACCCTATTAGAGTTCCCTACCAAGATCCGATCAGCGTAAACAACATCAAACAGTAATGTAACGAAACACGGTGAACAGAGATGTTCGTTGTTCACATTAATCGATTAAGTAAACTCTCGTATCTCACATAAACACACGGACGAAACAACATAACTTGAAAGCAAATAAATATGTATGAAGACACATCTTCGTGTCGCTGTTTATCCGAGGTCCTTTGTTCCAACAAATTTCACGAGAAATATTCTAGAATTTTGGTGTTATTCTTGCAAATATTATTGTAGAAAACGCGTAGCTCTTTTTGTACGTTAATAATTTGATCATTATTTTATTTGTGTTCTCGTTTGCAGAACCTTTTTTCTTTTAGCCGTCGTATTATTTGATGGTTTTATTTTAAAGAAACTTCTAAATGAAACCTACATCATAGCGGTCGTATTTCGATTAGTCTTACGTACTAAGTTATGTTTCGAATAATAGTTTCAAAAACTTCATTCATAATGTGGGATTCCGAATTCGAGAGAACCGGTATATACTTTAAATAAAAAAAATTAATTCTGTCAAGTCGCTTGACATAATGATGATTTGTTGTTTAGTTCCTTTATAGCTGCAGGCACTAATACCATGCAATATTGAAGGTCACATCAGTGTCCTTATTTAAAGTTTAAAAGTCGACTTGCCCCACTTTAATTGGATCAATTTGTACGTAAGTATGTGGCTCGTCTAGACTCCAGACTAGTGCTTCAGCAGCGTTCTCACCTAATTCGTATGAACTCGACTGGTTCATGGCGTGGCGTTCGTCAATCACTTAGAGGTTCGTGTGATTTTTTTAAACATTTTACACCTAAGATTTATTTGCATCAACATTAAAAGCCGTCATATCACCTTTAAAGGCAATGCTTTGTAGTTTTTAGAGTTATCTGTCTCATAAATAAATTGATTTTATTTGATTCGTATTATGAACGTAAAACATGGTACTATACTCTTCTATTAGAAATTATGATATAAAAAGAAGCATTTTCTGCTTTTCGGCTTTTATGTCCACTTGTTCATTTATTTAGTGCTTCGGAACCATGTATCAGAGTTTTTGACTGCCGTACAGGAAATTTCATCAAAAATAATTAAGTGATGATACAAACGGTGCTCAAACACAGACACAGTGGGACACAGAAACGATAAGGAATACTAATAATTTATTGTTAATTATTCCTCAGACTATACCAATATTGCAAAGCTTTAACAAGTTCAGCTGTAGCCTGTAACAAATAGGCCCAAGGACCAAGCCTCGCCAATATTTGTGTGCCGCTGTCTAGGTGCAGACACATTGATGCCCTCATCCTGGGTTTAGTTCAAGTATGCACAGATGAGCTCGGCGCTAAGCCTTTTAGGAGTTATAACAGGCAATTTCGTTAAACCCTTTGCTTTTGCTTATGTAATTGTTGTTTTACTATTCTTGGGAAAAATCCCCTTTATATTTTTGTGTATCTTGAGCTGACTGAGCAAAGAGAGATATCATTTTTGCGGTCAAGAGCGTGCTTTTGGAGATAGACTGCAATTATTATTTATAATTATAAGGATTGTATTATAATTATCCATAATTATTTTCCATGCATGCAGCAACCTACCTTTGCCTACTGTTTATTTCATTATGACTAACGTTTTCTCACACTTTGTGGCATGTAGTGTATGTGCCAACGCGCTAAAAACTTAAACGGCACTTCCCAACAAAATTCCATGAAGTATAGCTAAACACACGCTCAAAATGACTCCTGATCATCACATTTCGAACAAAAAAACTTATATCGTCTAGCTCCCAAAGCTACGTAAACACAGATATACACGCAAACGTATATCAAATAATCACACGAAATTACCTTAGAACACCTCAAAGAAAAACCTCCATTAGATAACCCCAGGTTTGCTAAATTACAAGCAGACGCGCAAACTAAAGTTGCTCCGGAACAAATGGGCCAAGTCACGGCAACTTCGGCTGGACTTGGGACATAGCCGCGGTATTATCTGCAAGCCCCTATAATTTAGGCAGCTAGCACTAGACCATGGATGAAAATAGAGATACAGAGAGAAGCGCTAATACCTTCGTGCTAAGCGTTTTATTGACATCTAAATGATCTGCGGACTCTTGGATAAGATTAGCGGTATATAGGGATAGATTGCGAAAGAAATCATGATGAAAAAGCGATCTAAAAATTATAAAATCTGTTGCTCTAATTGGAATACATATTAGTGCAGTTGGTTATATTGTAGAATGTAGGATATACGTAGGTATATTAAGGACGGAACAGGATCATAAATTTAGAAAAGTGGCAATCCAAGAGAGATCACAGAGGACATGACTCTCTCACCAAATAAATCTCAATTTATGGCCACAGGATCAGATCACTAGATACACTTAAAATTTTGGGATAGAGATCAATCAGTTAATATTTTAAAACTTAAAACGGAAGGATTTACCCAGGAGGATACTTACTGACTGAAAAATATACAAATTAATTATTTTTTTATTATTTTTAACGGATCAATTCTAATTTTATTTCAGGTTCATTAATTTTTAAAAACATACTAACCTACCTTTTTTTACCCTAACCTAAGCTAACCTTAACCTAACCATAGGCCTACGACAGAGCGGAAATACACTAAATATTTATTCAAAACAAGGATTTGAAGATGAACTTCCGCAAAATAACGTCTGATTCAATATGAAAAATGAAATGATTATTAATTAAACTATGAAAAATATACGACCTCAAAAAATCTTTGGCTGCGACCGGGAATTCAGGCATAATTTGTGGCAAACTACGACTACGCTATTAAAGAAGCTCATTGACCAAGGTGTACTTGTTTTCATGACACACGGAATGTACCCAGACGCGTCTCCTCTGAAGACGTAATCTTTGCTCTGTGGGCAGACCCTATAATTTCGGCGGCTAGCTAGACATATCGATGTCTTTGTGGTCGTAAAGGTTGTGTGTTTAGGGGCGGTTAGCTTGCGGGGAATAAAGGTTCATTGAGATCTTTATAATGTGAACTTGCTTAATTTATAACGTTAGGGCAAATTGTTGGATACCTGTTCTTCAATTGGCTGAATCGCATTAGTATATTATGGCACTGTTAGTTTATTTGGTAAACGTGATTTATGTAAAGATGGTAAAAACGCGTAGAAAAAGTTCACTATTATCTTAGTCTGATCTATTTCTAGAAATAACACTAAGCTATGGTTAGCATTACATAGCGTATTATTTATGTAGTATACATCCAACAAAAACATTTTATGTGAAATATAAGCTCATTTTATGTGATAAGAACACAGTTCGCACTTTCAAAAATACAATTATAAAAACTGTGTTTATAATTGTATTTTAAATAAATCATTTATTAAAAACCCTGATATACGTATTTTATTATATATAACAAAGAGTCTTCATATAAATTTTTAGACTTCTAGCATGAAAATTAGTGAAAGTCTCATACAAGCTTTCATCCCCTAGTTCTTGGGGTTAAGGGATAAAAGTTCGAAGTTTTAGATTTTTTCGTTTGTATATGCGTGATAGTCTACCTTGATGCCAAATATCAAGTTTCTAGGTCATCTGGAAGTGGGTTATGTTGTGATCTATAAGTCAGTGAGTGAGTCAGTGAATCAGTCAATGAAACCCCGGTTTTTAAACGTTAATATATCATTAACTGTTGAAGCAAATTCAACGAAATTTTATATTCTAGGCTAGCTAAACAACTTGAACATACTATGAGCTAAATTTCATATTTCGAGTTATGAAGGGGTCAAAAGTGGCTCGAAATGGTTCGTGTAATATTACACACGTCGCGTCCCCAGTTTCTTTTTCTTTGCTGTACACGCTACCGCGTGTCTAGATACTGAGTACTTACATGCATATCGAAAAGTTATTTCTGTAAACCTATGTTTAGTTTAAATGTAAGAATATTACATTTACAGCAATTTAAAGCAAGCTACGGCTGCTGCTACGGCTCCGAGTAGTTCGCAGACGAACTTTTCCACATGGTTCATTAGGCAAGCTTGCTCCAGTAATGCAATATACCTAAACATTTTACGGCTCTCACCTCCCGACTCCAGGGCCTTATTCTAGAGCGCTCGACATTATCTCGACCACATGATATATAAACATATATAAAGAAAAAACACAAGACAAGAGGTAGAGTATCAAGTATCTATCAGTACCTATAAGTTACCTGAAGACGAGAAGTGAGGTCACTTCTTGTCCTACCCTAAATCAGCTTAATATTTAAACACCCGCGTTTTCCAAAAATATTAGGTGTCATCAGAGTCACGGTACCATTTCTGTAGATTGACCGTATCAAGCGTGATTCAACTACAGTGATCAGTAAAGAACACCTAATCAAACCACGCTATGGCATTTCTAAAAAAGCGTGCGAAGATAATCTCACTATAGAGAGAATAAGGCTTTTCTGTGCAAGCTGGGAAAGTTAAAGCAAGAAGTTTCGAGTTCAAAATTTTGAGCCCGGATGAGAGCAGGTTCTTTTAACGATAATCGACACATCCGCCAAGTTCGGGAAACTTAGAAGCTCAGGTAATGAGATTGTTACAAGTTACAGAGATAGGGAAGGACAGTAATGCTATTGACGAGTTGGTAACTACTACGGAGGGGGAATACAATTCAGCGTTTAAATTGGACTGAAAACCCATATTTAGACAAAAACTCTACAAACTATCAGGCGACTTACAAATTGAAAACGTCATATCAACCTAAATATCACTGCTGAACATACACTTATCCTTAAAAGGGTCACTGGGCTTTATCCCCAGCGCTAGTACAGTTGCAGGTTGGTGGACTCGCAGACGACATCTCGGGACGTTTTAGGCCAGAGTAGAACCTTTAAAAATAATAAAGATTGAAAAAAAAATAATAGTAGGATGAAACCCATTAGAAAAGGAGGGGAATATTATAAAAATAAAAGGAAAAATAATTTACGGGCGATCTGAGTTCGGGAAGGGGTTGAGGGGGGGGTTTTAAGGGGAAAAAACGGTTTTTCTCGATTTCCGGCAAAACTAAAAGTCCTATCGAAAAAAGTCAAATAGCAAAGTTGTAGGTAATAAAAAGATCTAAAACTTTTCTATTGACACTTTTTTCACATAACCTCAAAATTTATGTGAAAAATCCAAAAAACCGAGTTTGTGGTTTTTTATTTTTATCTTTTACAATAATATTTTTTTTTAACAAAATTTGGTGAAAACTTACCTTTTTATGTCCCAAATACGCTGTAATTTATTTGATTAAAAATATTAATTTTTTTCACCTTATTTTGAATGAATATCGAAAAAACACCCTAATTTTCAATCGAAAATTCAACCGTCAAATTTCAGCTTTTTTCAAAAAGTTGGTATGTTTTCTGTTTGTTGAAATCTCTACTTTCCGATGGTGAAAAAAAATATATATGTTACTATAGTAAATCTTCTCAGAAAATGCAAAAAATCGAAAATAAATATTAAAGAAATAAATGTCAAAATGTACTAAAAATATATTATAAATCTATTAAAAATGTATAAAATATATATAGAAATCAGCCAAAAGTTTGTTATTAAAAATATATTTACGATATATATTTTATATATTTTTTATAGATTTTTAATATATTTTTTATGTATTTTGAAATACTTTTTTTTCATGGGATTAACTAAATTTGTTTGTCTAAAATTAAGGAGATTATTATTTTTCTATCTTGTACTAAAATATCATTTAATTTCAATCTTTAGGTTATGTTACGTTAAGCATACTATTTTTTAAAGAAAATATTACGATTTTTATATTTGAGTTGATTGATAGAGATAGTATTTACCTTCCTACGCATCATGCTTCATATTTATATCTGTATCAATCAACTCAAACATAAAAATCGTAATATTTTCTTTAAAAAATAGTATGCTTAACGTAACATAACCTAAAGATTGAAATTAAATGATATTTTAGTACAAGATAGAAAAATAATAATCTCCTTAATTTTAGACAAACAAATTTAGTTAATCCCATGAAAAAAAAGTATTTCAAAATACATAAAAAATATATTAAAAATCTATAAAAAATATATAAAATATATATCGTAAATATATTTTTAATAACAAACTTTTGGCTGATTTCTATATATATTTTATACATTTTTAATAGATTTATAATATATTTTTAGTACATTTTGACATTTATTTCTTTAATATTTATTTTCGATTTTTTGCATTTTCTGAGAAGATTTACTATAGTAACATATATATTTTTTTTCACCATCGGAAAGTAGAGATTTCAACAAACAGAAAACATACCAACTTTTTGAAAAAAGCTGATATTTTGACGGTTGAATTTTCGATTGAAAATTAGGGTGTTTTTTCGATATTCATTCAAAATAAGGTGAAAAAAATTAATATTTTTAATCAAATAAATTACAGCGTATTTGGGACATAAAAAGGTAAGTTTTCACCAAATTTTGTTAAAAAAAAAATATTATTGTAAAAGATAAAAATAAAAAACCACAAACTCGGTTTTTTGGATTTTTCACATAAATTTTGAGGTTATGTGAAAAAAGTGTCAATAGAAAAGTTTTAGATCTTTTTATTACCTACAACTTTGCTATTTGACTTTTTTCGATAGGACTTTTAGTTTTGCCGGAAATCGAGAAAAACCGTTTTTTCCCCTTAAAACCCCCCCCTCAACCCCTTCCCGAACTCAGATCGCCCGTAAATTATTTTTCCTTTTATTTTTATAATATTCCCCTCCTTTTCTAATGGGTTTCATCCTACTATTATTTTTTTTGGTTGCATAAATTATCGAGACTGGTGTATTTGTAGATAATCTCACAATGTTTTTCTTCGCCGAAAATCCAGTAGTATGTATGAATGATCTGTCTGAAATTAATAGGTAGTGGAGGCTTATGACCAACAATGGACGTTCTGTGGCTAATTTTTGTTTAGTATATGCGCAAATAGGTTAAATCGACAGAACTGCCTCTTTCATGTGTCTTGCAGACACCCTGTACCTACATAAGGTCATTTGCTGTCCCGACGCGGCCAAACTTGGCACTTTATAGCTCCGGTGCGTCCGCAAGAGTTCTGAACTTCGGACTGGGTACGTGCACTTTAGTACCTGGCAGCGCTAAGAGCGAATACGCCGGAACGTGGAATTCGATAACAGTAAGTAGAAGTTTGATTTAAAACTGGATTCCGATTCCATTTTCCATATTCTGATTGAACCATCAGCCATAGGACGTCTACTGCTACACATAGGCCTCCCCTATGGATCTACAATAAGAACGGTTGGAAACGGCTTGCAGCGCGATCCTGCGGTCTTGATGAGATCATCCACCTCGTGTGTCCTATGTTGCGCTTGCCGGTACGTGTCTCCACCCAAACACTTTATGGCCCTAGTTAAAATCAATCTGATTAGAAAATAAAAAAACTGAATAGGTATAACTTTATGGCTTGAATAATTAATAGGAACCAAATACAGATATAAGAAATTATTTAGTACATTTAGACTGGATAATTACATGTTTTTAGCTTGTAATAATACAAGTACAAAGCGCGGAAATGATAAAAATGTAGATGCTGTCCAACCACAGCAAAATGAACCTATGAACTTAGATTTAAGCCTCATGATGACAACTTAAAGAAATAATAAACTTAAAGAAGAAGAAATAAAGCACAAACATCATTAAACGGACTTAACAGACTAGACGCCAGAGTAAACACAAATCTTAACTTTCCCAACTTTATCCCTTTGAGCTTCGTGCCGGCAGAAATAACAGTGCATTTGGACGGTAAATGCAAGCAATTAGATACATTTGAACCGTGGACGATGCAGCACAACTCGTTACGGTGCACGAAAACCCGGGGCGAAGTGAAATGGCGGTTGTTAAACGAGATCTTAACACGAAGGAATAAGAAGGAAAAATAAAGATGGGACCGGTTGATAATTTAGTTAAACTTTCTTGTTTTGGGAAACGGTTTCAATTCGTGTAGCCAAAACATCTATTAGAATTATGCTTTCGATAACATTGTAAAGATAAGTTTCCTTTGAGACTATTACTATTACATAAAAATATTAAGAACCAGGCTTACAGGGTTATCTAGAAGTGGTGTAGGTATATAAAGCTGGGTGATGCAGACCATCATTATGAACAACCTTTTACCATGTGTTGTTTTTAAACTTTCGCGATTTTAACACATTATTATTATATACCTACTACGGCCAAACCGAAATAAATGCGAGAAAAAAAAACACCTGTTTCATAGACTTTGTCAATACCGAATTGCAGTTTTGTATGGAACTTTTTTCTCGAATTTTGGGTTGACCCCGAAGTAAAAGTTGTTCACAACGATGTTCTTAACCACCCTCTTTTGGCTTAGTTCATGGCAAGCAGATAACCCTGTACTGAACCAGCCATTTTAATAGTTCATTGCAGGACGTAGGGTGATGAAGGGTGATGATGATGAAGAGTGATTAGGCCATATCCACCACGCTGGCCCAGTGCAGGTTGGTGGATCCCTGTATAAATTAATAAATATGTCAAAGTTTATATTCTGTGGAATGGTGCAGATCAAAACTCGATAATTAAGCAAGAGAGAGTTCAACTTGTACAGTCCAATTTAAAGTTTAGACTATACCTATAGCGCATCCCGCAAGCACTAAGCAGCATTGTTTAGAGCTTGGGGAGGCTTAGGTCCTTGACACGGATGAGAGCGCTTGACCCGAGGTATATTAAACTGCAATGCTTTTAGTTTAGATACGTATATGTTTTTGTTAATATGTTTTTGTCGGACAAACTATTTGGGGATAGTTGAAGCAATGTGAATTGAATGTAATTTAATAAAAAAAATGAAATGATGGAAAATGAGATGAGTGAAATGATTGGATGAAAGTTGTTTCTTTTAATCCAAGACTATTTTACTAACACACCTAAACAAAAGAATAGAAATAAAAACCCAATAGGACCCAAAGCATCATCTACTTCTAAGGAGTAGAACAAAAACGGGTAAGATAAAAGATACAGCTACTTTAATTACAATTTTAAAATTTAATAGCTCTGCAAAACCATTATATCACACTCAGATGTCAAATAAAAAGGGGGGTCATTTACAAAGTCTATTTACTTCGTGACATTTATAGCACGAAAGTGCCTTAATAAAATTACATTGCTTCTCTGTTTCGCTTAATTATAAGGGTGAGTTTACGCGTGCAGTTAATTCTTATTAACGACTTTAATGTTCGAATAACGACTGTTTGGATGACCATGTGGCACGGGGCTGAGGGCAGCGATCAGCGGAATCGACAATTTAGATTTAGTGATTTTATGGTTCACGTCATTATCATTAACTAAATGCCTACTGCCTATGTTATCGAATAAGTTTAGAGCGAAATTAATAACTTAATCATCTTGTAACTTTAAACGAGGAATTTAAAATTAAATTTCAGCAAACCAAAAGTAAATTATATCTCAGACACTCCTTTAATGCTAAGCTTTGATCTCACGCTTTATTGACATAAAGTAAACTATGTTTAGGTACGAATCACTGTGATAAAACAAAAATAGCTAACGTTTTTACTGCAAAAATTAACACCCGATCCGTGAAAAACTGGCCATTTTTGTTTTAAACCATTTCATTGTGCCCATTTCTGTTTGTTTCCAAGCATTTTATTTCGTAAATCACGACACAACACAGTTGAATGTTTGAAAAAAAAGATGAGAGATAAATTCGTTATTAATACTCACGTTTATGCAAAACGCTTTCAACAATTTGATTAATCACACCAGAACGCGCACTAATTCTGCTTCACATTTATAAAGCCAGCAATCCATCACAGTCGCATACAATGACGATTAAAACGGTTCATCGTACCTACTGTTGACAATAATTACCCACTCGCCACGCCGAAATTATGACTCCATCCCCAACAACAGAGGGATGACACAAAATGTATAGCGCAAACATAGCGAAACATCTGTTGAGGTATGTAATTTTATTACCATCATAAAAAAGAGTGGTCCTAAAATGCGACCTTGAGGTACCCCGACTTTAATTAGAGTATCTTGAAAGTAAAAAACTTTCAGTATCGGCTGGGTTTTACGACACATTGTTTGTGTTTAATGACAACATAACAATTTTTTGAAATTTTAGCAGCTTAGTTTCTTACAATTAAAGTTTAAACTAAACAACATCAATAGCTATCGAGACAAACTTAAATGTTCGTAGCATAAATGTATGTGTAGCTTTACTGGCTACCAATTCATGTATACCCATTAGTACCTACAACCAACATTATTTAGTTCAGAACACTAAAAGCGTGTCCAAAGTCATCAATAGCCTCCCAAAGTGATTAATAACCGACGTTATCTAGCTTTTGTGCTATGATGTATCGTTTAATCCGAAGCATCGACTCATATATTGTGCAAATAGTATCCTACGGCAGTTAGCAGGTAATGACCGAGATAACTCGGGATTGGGGTTCATAAACCGAGACATGTATCGACGCCAACTGCCATTGTGTTCAACTATAGAATATATCACGTTCATGCGAACTAATTGAACGAGCTCTATCGGGCCACTTTCCGCCCTCCGATTGAGCTAGATAAAATACGGGATGGGTAAATTAATACCGGAGGATAACGTATCGCCACTCGTAGATAAATGGTATTGGGTGATAAGGACCGTGTATAACAGAGTGCTCCATGCAAATATCACCACTTATACGAAAAATGAGATAAATAATAAAGCTTACAGCGGTAGCGGAGCGTTCTACTGCAAATCGATGACGGTCACGGTTTATGAGCAACTTAATTACAAATCGAAATTCCATCCTATACATTTTTATGACAATAAATTTACGAGCAATAAAACTGAAGCTCACAGCTATTAACTCCATTTATAGTCAAGGAAAGATACACAAGACAACAAAATAAAAGTAATCGATTTTAAATTAAAGAAGCATTTTGAGATATTATTCGTGACAATACAACAAAGATAATATTAGAACGATTCCGTAAAATTTTTCTTTACAACAATAATTAGTGTATATATTTCGAAATATCTTTTTCACGCATCATGATCATAATGTATAATATTTGAATTTCCTTTCATCAGCGCCACGAAAAAAGCCATTCTTATAAAGAGCTCATTCACATTTCTCCTTTATTGAACTTCTTCGTATCTAGGTCGCACAAACACAGCATAAGTTAATAGGGATCTAGGTAGAAGAGGAAAATATTCCACGCATCCCTACACAAAAACCTTGAATAAATATCCTGTACTTGGAAGCTACCGTCGACACACGACTCAACTTATCTCCTTTATATCACAGGGGTTTAGTACAATCTCTGTTGTAATAACTTCAGCGACATTTTTAAAATCCTACTAAATTCAGTGAGCGGAGAAGCGTCAAAGGATAAAGCGGCAACTCATGAGTTTCCATTATAGTTCATCCTTAACTTTCGAAAAGTAACCCCGATCCAACTTATCTTGCTTGAAGAAACTAAGAAATAAGCAAATTGTTTTTGTCTTCGAACTATCGATATCCTTATAGAAAAACGAGTTTTGTTTGTAATTGAATCCCATATTGTCAAACGTTCCCAGTTTCAGATTCGGCGGAATGTCATTGTTCCCATGAGGGTAATAAAGGACGTGTTTTTTTCTCATTTGCCCCAGGGTGAGACGGAGTAGACGGTAGGTATGGGAGAGGTAAATTGATTTATATTATAAGTTAGACAGTTGCCAAACGAGAAAGATTCTAAATGTGCGACGCGAATTATTTCTGGAATTATTCCGTTCCCAGTAATCCTTGGAGTTTTAAAGTTGTTATGAGATGTTAGAATGTATGCCAATAGAGCTCAAACAAATAATTTACGATGTAATATAATAAGCGAAGTTCATTAGCAAAATTTTCGACTTCTGAGTACGTCAGAACAGATTCTATTCATGTAAAATTGTTATACAATGTGTTTGTCTACCTGTGTCGGAGCCTTAGAGCGGTGACATCTATAGCTAATTTTGAACAACTTTTACTATGAGACCAACTCTGAAAACGACCAAAAAAAAACTGCACTGTATACGATTGTTTATAGACTTTCGACAAAAAGTATGGAATAGCTGTTTAATTTGCGTTTTCAGAGTTGATCCCACACTAAAAGTTATTCAAAATTTGCCATATATGTCATCGCTTAAGGCTCCGACACCGGTAGACAAACACATTGTATATATCTATAATAGTTAACAAGTATACTTTTTTATATCTAAGTAATTATTCCACGTAATAGATGTAAGCATAGCCGTAACAATCGATAAACCTATGAATATGCATAGCGACTCACATAAATGTCGTGCAAAACGGTTCTGAAATCTTATTTGCATGACTCGTTATTCCAAATTGTATTCGACATGCTACCCTTGTCGTTAGTTTTTATGAGTATTGCGAATTTTATTTGCAAAAATATAATTCCGTCACTACTCTTACAGTCTTTCATAACATGTGGGAATTGATATTGGTATCTTTGAGCTTTGTATGAAGAAGGGCTTTTTGGAGTCGCTCTTCAGATTTATGTACCATGGTCAATCCGCAAAATATTCTTGTTAGCTTACTGCTTGAGTGTTACTCAACAAGCGAAACATGGTACAAACTCTCTCGGGCAAACCTAGAGAGTCCTACCTCTACAAAATTATGATTAACACGATTTTCAAAAGTACCATTGTATTTTAGGAAACTAATTAATAATTAAGCTTTTGGGGTGTTGTGGTGTGTGTTAAAACAAAACACTTCCATCAAAAGGCATCATGATCCCGAAACTAATTTGCATAAAGTAATTCCGGCGGAGGACGAACTTGGACCGGACCGCTCTATTAGCACTCGGGTCTTTGTGGCAACTTCTGTTTATTCTTTCGCTAAGCCTCTAATACAGGGATACACAGAAATCCGGCAGACCAGCGACCTTATTAAAGTCAGAGATGAAGAAATAGCCGGCGCTGATACCTACCATTACACTGGTTAAATGACTGCAAAGAACAACAAAACATTTTGCGACATTTGTTGCAAAATTTGCTATTGCAAAAAGTTTAACGAACATTAACGAAAATAAAAATCATAGACAAAACAGAAAATAGCAAACATTTCGGAAACATCACATGGTGGCAATGGCATGGTGGCATGGTACTATGTCGGTCCGAGTACAGGAAAAGAGCTCCAAGGCGATCCCTTTAAAAAGAGGCGTAAGACAGGGAGACGTAATTTCTCCGAAACTGTTTACGGCTACTTTGGAGAACGCTTTCAAGCTCCTGGAATGGAAAGGATTCGGTATCAATATCAATGGCGAATACCTCACTCACCTTCGGTTTGCCGACGATATAGTAGTCATGGCACAATCGATGGAAGAGCTCAGCACGATGCTCGAAGGCCTCAATCGGGTTTCTCAACAGGTGGGTCTTAAGATGAACATGGACAAGACAAAAGTCATGTGTAATTCCCATGTTTTACCCACCCCGATTTCTGTTGGAAACTCGGTTCTTGAAGTCGTTGACTCGTACGTCTACCTAGGACAAGTAGTCCGGTTAGGTAGGTCCGACTTCAATAAAGAGGCCAATCGCCGAATCCAACTCGGCTGGGCAGCGTTCGGAAAATTGCGTAGCGTCATCTCGTCCGACATACCTCAGTGTCTGAAGTCGAAAGTTTTCGACCAGTGTGTGTTGCCAGTGATGACTTATGGCACAGAAACGTATAAACGTCTCTCACTATGGGCCTTATTAGTAAGCTCAAAGTAGCCCAACGAGCTATGGAGAAGGCTATGCTCGGAGTCTCTCTACGGGATCGAATCAGGAATGAGGAGATCCGTAGAAGAACCAAAGTTACCGACAAAGCCCAACGGATTAGCAAGTTGAAATGGCAATGGGCAGGGCACATAGCGCGGAGGACTGATGACCTGTGGAGTCGAAAAGTTCTCGAGTGGAGACCACGTACCGGCAAGCGCAGCGTAGGACGTCCACCCACAAGGTGGACGGATGACCTCATTAAGACCGCAGGATCGCGCTGGATGCAAGCCACTTCCAACCGGTCTTATTTGAGATCCATAGGGGAGGCCTATGTCCAGCAGTGGACGTCCTTTGTCTGATGGATGGATAGACATGATGGCAATGTAAAGACAAAATACGATCTAAAAACTAATAAAAGCACTTATCTTTAGAAGTTCGAAAATTCTACTTGACATTATTGAACTGAAGTTGAATAGTAGACACAAGATAGCCCAGTAACATTTGAAGCTAGTCGTTACCTACGTATAAAATTGCCTGTCGTAATACATTCAGAGAGTCTATGCAAATGCCTTATCTATTCTATTAGTATTCTGGACCGGTGCTTTCCTCCTGCTGCCTTTCTTATTCAATTGAAAATCGATAAAAGGTTTTAGCATCTGTGCTAGACGTTACATATTTCCACCTTCCATTTCCAAGGTCAGCTTTATTATATCTGTACTTTGAAACAAACCCTTCCTGTATTTTTGCTCTAGTTTGATTTTGATCGAGATATTCGAGTTCTCGATTTCGCCTCACAGAATTTTCCGCAGACTTCATATTACGACACTTTCTTTTCACGATTTCTAATAACTTGTCCGTAGGTATGAGCTGAGCCTTGGAGGGTTCCTAATAACTACGAGTCCCGGTTGATCCTGTCCATCGAACCCTCCCCTCCTCATCCCAGAGGCTTTACCACTCATTATTTATTATTTTTTATCCGACACCCGGGACCAGGCTGGTAGGGCTGCTAACAAAGACATTTTTGATGATGATTTTGACAATGTTTTTTTTTGTACAATCGAGATACGTGAAATATGCTCGCCAGTCGCCTGATTATAGGCGTCACGCCCGTCCATGACAGGACAGCAACACCCAAATAAAAATATTTTTAAATAAAGCTGCTTTTTACAATATGTGAGATTTGATCAGCATAATTTGTTTTACTGTGTTTGCGAATATTTGATCTTTTATTATTCCTTCCCTCTTCTCTTTTCTGAGTCATTAAGGCAGCATTATCATCTATTATTATAGTTAACTATATTAGGTTGTTGTAACCGTTTAGCCATGTCAGTGGCATTAAGGCAGCGAAAACTCTGACACCAAGGCTAGACAACGCCAGCCGGCATAGCCTATTTCTCATTATTCGGTACAACCCGTTCACAGCTATTTTACATCTGACATTTTTCCCTATCTCTGTCTAGTCATTACACAACATCATGAGTTAGACAGAGACACAGCGACAAATTTCAGAGGTAAAATAACTGTGAGCGGACTGTACTGTAAATGTGTTAATACATATTAGGAATCACGTTACGACCGGTTTTAAAGTATCTGAACGTTTAATGGTGGCAACCCTAACTTTGGCAGAAATGGCGTGAAAAATATCGTCCCACAGATAAATAAGAAATATCGCCGGCGGGGTTTGGTTAACTTTTGATTGCGTTTGCGATTGTTGCAGAGACAAGAGCTGGAATTAGGCCTCTTCATAAGTTTTAGGTATTTTACGCGAGTTCTACTTGCCCTTAGACAAGATTTCAAAGCTCCTTCCTAGCTAGGGTAGCCAATTATTTCTGTAAGGTACTCATACTTTGTAACCCTTCTGAGATCGCTCGAATGACGTAAAACGGATTTTTTTTAGATCTTCGTACTATTGTGAGTTTAGTGTGAGCACCATTATATACAGCCGTGATGGTCTAGAGGTAGTGACACTCGCCTTACAATCGTGAAGTCGTGGGTTCAAATCCCCGGTCCCGTAGCAATGAGTTCTTTGGTATGTATGTACGGAACTTCACACCACTGGCTTTTCGGTGAAGGAAAATATCGTGAGGCAACCTGCATACGTCCGTAGAAGAAATTCGATGGCGTATGTGAATCCACCAACCCGCACTGGGCCAGCGTGGTGGATATGGCCCAATCACCCTTCGTGGGTAGACCTACGTCCTACAATGGACTATTAAAAAGTCTGGCACAGTACAGTACAGTACAGCGTGGTGGATATGGCCCAATCATCCTTCGTGGGTAGACCTACGTCCTGCAATGGACTATTAAAAAGTCTGGTACAGTACAGTACACAAGCTTTAGTCATTATCATTAAAAAATAAATTTTGACTATGGAACTCAGTTCAACCATACGTATCTTGATTTTATACAGGGTTATTTCTAATTAATGAGCAACCTTTTAGGGGCTTATTCTGTACATCAAAACTAACAACTTTTGTTCTACGACTTTTATTAATTCTTAATAAAAAAAGTTGTTGTTCCATAGAAAAATATCGTTCACCTTCGACAAAATGTATGGAACAGCTGATATTTTTTTTTTCTAGTTATGACAAAAGTAGCAGAACAAAAGTTGTTAGTTTTGATGTACAGAATAAGCCCCAGGAAGGATGCTAATTGATTAGGAATAACCCTGTATAAGGTGTTGTTTTGCTAAGTATAAGGATTAAGCTCATCATTATGAACAACTCTTAGGATGAGAACAACTGCAAAATTGCGGAAAAAAAAGAAACCAATTACTCCATACATTTTGTTGACTCAGTGTAACAACTGCTCATAATGATGAACATATTATAAATAAGCCTCTACATTAATAAGCAAAACACCTGTATTTTTTAAAGAATCCATAATTATTTGATTTAAAGTAGGTGGGCGTCTTTTTCTTAACTGCCAACAAGCAATCATCAACGTCGTAAAAAAAGTAAACAAACCGAGAAAAACAACATCATACATTTTCCACCACAAAGCGCCCAATAGCTATCTCGGCGGCTTCCAATCCACAATGCTATGAAATTTACCCTCGTCCTCCCTTATAATCTGAATAAAATTGCGCCACCACCATCGGAGAGTAGTGGTTTATAAAGCAGAATGTAATCTTATAATATTCGAGATCAAAAGGTAAAAAAAATTATACTACACCTAATCATCGACTTATTTTACTTCGACTTTAGTAACTGAAAATTGCATGAAAATCAGATTAGTTGAGCACGAAAATGTATGCCCCAGCGCCCCCTGGTGGGCTATCGCCGTAACATGCACCATTCAAAATCACACCCATAACTGAAAACTGCATCAAAATAGGTTCAGTAGTTTTGGAGAAAAACGGCAACATAAGTTTGCACAAACATCCTCACACCCCAAACGCATATACTGTCTCGGTTTTGTAAAGACAGCAATGGTCTAGAACCGATAGTAATCGAGATAAATCACTTTGAAATTTGACAGCTGTCATCCGAAATGTAGATCTTGTCGAGCTCTATCACTTTTGTGAAGACAGCAGTGTTCTACAATCGATAATAACCGAGATAAATCACTTTGAAGTTTGACAGCTGTCATCCGAAATGTAGATCTTGTCGAGCTCTATCACTTTTGTGAAGACAGCAGTGTTCTACAATCGATAATAACCGAGATAAATCACTTTGAAGTTTGACAGCTGTCATCCGAAATGTAGATCTTGTCGAGCTCTATCACTTTTGTGAAGACAGCAGTGTTCTACAATCGATAATAACCGAGATAAATCACTTTGAAGTTTGACAGCTGTCATCCGAAATGTAGATCTTGTCGAGCTCTATCACTTTTGTGAAGACAGCAGTGTTCTACAATCGATAATAACCGAGATAAATCACTTTGAAGTTTGACAGCTGTCATCCGAAATGTAGATCTTGTCGAGCTCTATCACTTTTGTAAAGACAGCAGTGTTCTAAAATCGATAATAACCGAGATAAATCACTTTGAAGTTTGACAGCTGTCATCCGAAATGTAGATCTTGTCGAGCTCTATCACTTTTGTGAAGACAGCAGTGTTCTACAATCGATAATAACCGAGATAAATCACTTTGAAGTTTGACAGCTGTCATCCGAAATGTAGATCTTGTCGAGCTCTATCACTTTTGTGAAGACAGCAGTGTTCTACAATCGATAATAACCGAGATAAATCACTTAGAAGTTTGACAGCTGTCATCCGAAATGTAGATCTTATCGAACTCATCACTTTTGTGAAGACATCAATGGTCTACAATCGTTAATAACCGAGATAAATCACTTTGAAGTTTGACAGCTGTCATCCGAAATGTAGATCTTGTCGAGCTCTATCACTTTTGTGAAGACAGCAGTGTTCTACAATCGATAATAACCGAGATAAATCACTTTGAAGTTTGACAGCTGTCATCCGAAATGTAGATCTTGTCGAGCTCTATCACTTTTGTGAAGACAGCAGTGTTCTACAATCGATAATAACCGAGATAAATCACTTTGAAGTTTGACAGCTGTCATCCGAAATGTAGATCTTGTCGAGCTCTATCACTTTTGTAAAGACAGCAGTGTTCTAAAATCGATAATAACCGAGATAAATCACTTTGAAGTTTGACAGCTGTCATCCGAAATGTAGATCTTGTCGAGCTCTATCACTTTTGTGAAGACAGCAGTGTTCTACAATCGATAATAACCGAGATAAATCACTTTGAAGTTTGACAGCTGTCATCCGAAATGTAGATCTTGTCGAGCTCTATCACTTTTGTGAAGACAGCAGTGTTCTACAATCGATAATAACCGAGATAAATCACTTAGAAGTTTGACAGCTGTCATCCGAAATGTAGATCTTATCGAACTCATCACTTTTGTGAAGACATCAATGGTCTACAATCGTTAATAACCGAGATAAATCACTTTGAAGTTTGACAGCTGTCACCTATGCCACCGGTCAAGCCACTAGTTCTACTAGTAGTACTTATAGTAGAACTTACAGGAACGTTCCGACTCGATGCGGTTATGGCGTTTATTTACTGAGTCTCTATGGTCACCTTCCAGCCTCATCATCAGACCCTGGGTACCATCTAGTGCCAAAGTACTCGTCAAGACGAAACAAACGAGATGAGACTTGATGGAGCTATGTCGTGTAATTACTTAGTTTCTATGACCACCTTCGAGCTCCATCATCAGAGCCTGGTTACCATCTAGCACCAAACTACTCGTCGTGACTATTCAAATGAGCCCAAACTCGATGAGATTGTGTCGTTTCATTGCGATGTTCCTTTGGCCAGCAACCTTCCAGCTTTATCATCTGATCAGTCATCATAACATTTCATTGTCACGCGATTCGCATATCATGCATACTATGCAACTTACTGGGAACAAATTATTAGGTAATCTATGTACAATAAATAAAGAAAAAAAAATCTTCTGCAAAATTGAATATTTCGAATCTAAGATTCGAACTCAGTACTTCAGATTGGAAATTCTTCACATCACAGTACAACTTTGCTATTTGAGAAGATGACAATGTGACCAATTTTGATGTATAGTTATTACTGTTAATTTCATTTGCTAGTGTGTGTGTTTTGTTTACACGCACGAGAGTAGATCTTTTCATTGACCTTTTCTCAGGAGTTTAGGTACCAAAAGTTTAAATTGTGTTTTATACGCCTAAAGAATGAAAGGAAATATTCTCAAAAATACTTTAAATTTGTAATTTCTTGCTAAATAATGAAAAATTAATAAATAACATTAGTTTCGAAGAAATAGCGCCATCTCCCGGATTAAGTTGCTTAGCTCCACGTGTCAAATACCCTTAATATTGGACTTGTTTGTATGGAATTGTATATTATAATTGAGTCTGTAATTAACTAATAACTACTCTACTATCTTTCAACTCAAACGATCAACAAAAACATAAAAGTCAGGTGTATTCCGATTGTTCATAAGCTTTGTTTTTTTTCAGGTGGACTAGATCATTGCTTCTTCCATTATTTTCATCTAAGTTTTATTATAATAGATGAATTATTTTACCCAGAGGAAATAAAATATTTCCTCCATTTAGTATTTACATACTCTACTGCATTCCACATTCTCTGTGACATCCATAACGTCATAGAAATCCCTTTATATTACAGCAGAGAGTTGAATACATGCGCCTTATTACGCGAAGGCAGTGTAGGCTCTCGAGAACTGTCATCTTTAGACATCTGAGCTAGGCAACTATTCCGTTTTATGAACGGGAATAAAACGAGGTATTGCAATAAAGATAGTTATTTCAAAGGAAATGTCCTCCTCGATCTTTGAGACGGCTGGATTTCAGGAGTTCCGGTTTAATTGGGTCAAAAATAACTCGGCGACGTTCGCAAGTTATGAAGCTTTAGGGGTTCATTTTGAAGATTTTGGTTGACAGATCTAAACTTAGTTACTAAAATATAACTTGCCTGTTTTATTATTTTAATCAAACTAGATAGAGATAAAGCTGCCAGTTGTTAGGCAAATTAAGACTTTATGTGATTTGCTTTTCTTCGTAACATGTGGTGTGAAGAATAAATTTAGTAGAGATTTAGTGATGTTAACTGAGTTTACACTGGGTTATAACTCGGTTGATCCCTTGATGAAGGCGTCAGGCTTAGACTAACGGTTCATAGTATAGGTCGAATCAAACATCTTGGCAGCTGTGAAATTAGCTGTAAGCTGCGGGAAACCCAACCCTCGCACAGCTGTTAAGGCTGCTTCAGTCAGGATTGGGTTATCCGAAGCTCGTGGCTAACACTGATCTCTCAGTTCGAATCCCCTCACGAGCAAATGCTTAGTTACACTGAGATACTACTAATATCAAAAAGATGAACCCTTTCCCTGTCGCCGAAAATGTTTATTTTTCAATCCGAAACAATGATGTGCTAACTACTACTGCTTTGCCGTTGACTAGCAAATAAGTATGTGAAGACGAATACAACGCTATCATATCATTTAAAGCTTTCAATGAAGGCCTTCAAAATCGGGTCACTGACACGAAATTTAATGTAACTTGAATAAAAGATACAGGATGCAAGCAATAAAACAATCGATACCCTCGCCTCAGGATAACGTTCGATTTTCCCGGATCCTGTTCAGGAATTCCTGGTATTTTGAAATATATTAGCCGCCCCAGTACAAGAGAGTAGGGAGTTACCCCGGGACTCTTCTACCCTCAACTTTTTATTGTTAGATGTGTCAGCATTATTCACTTTGCATGTCAGAGGAATTTCAAATGTAAGTCTGAAAAATTAAATGTTTTTGTTGTACTGTTTCATTTGTAACTGTGCAAGTATTTAGAATATACCTTCCATTAAACATATGATCCATAAACTCTAACCGCATTTAAGGTGATTGTGGAATAATCCTGAAGCCATGATTACTTACCTGAAACAAGAAAAATGTCATGGTGAATAATACAATCAAAATTAAATATAAAATACTCGTATGGTGCAACAGTTTTACATACGCAGGAAAGGTAAAGAAGCTTCGATATGACATCGACAGACAGACTCTCTCTAGCTAGACGATGGAGTATTCTAGAATATCTCATCATTATAACAATTTTAACTACGAAACGAATCTCGGATATAAAAAACAGCTATTCTTATTTCTGACATCACCGACGCAAAGAATCATAGAGGAAAGCTTTGAGTACAAAGCTGTTACTTTGGATACACAAGTTAACACAACTATAATTTATCAACTAGGTACATAAAGTAGTACGGATCAATAAGAAAAAGCACGAGTGTACTATACTCGCAATATTAAATTTAACAGTAGCTCATGAATAGTCAGCTGTTCTGATTACTGACATCTCCGACGCAAGGCATCCTAATGGAAAGCATTGAGTGCGAAACTTAATATAATAATATATGTTAGTGCCTAGGATACGCAGTCGTTTGGATAAACAACTCAACTAGGCACACATAAATAAAGTAGTACGGATCAATAAGTGAAAGCACGAGTATAGTAGAGCAATATTAAGTTTAACAGCAGCTCATTAAGCTAGTCATCGTCGCCGGCGAGGGCGCTGCAGCGAAGTAGGTTGTCGCCCCACTGCAGGGCGGGGGTCGACGACCCGCACCGCATTTATATGAGGATCAACTTGTGGCCGGCATTCGCATCTATAAGTAAATACATGTAGGTGGAGTGGCTAGCCCTGGTGTCAAAGTTTTTAAACCGCCTGAAGGTATCTCAATTGCTAAACGATTAGAACAACGAAACGCATAATCTAAAGTATCATTCGAGCCACTGTAGCGCTCAGTTATAACTAGTGTTATTAGCGGTATACTAAGCCAAAAGGGAGTGATTCAGATCATTAGCTACTATGAACAAATTTTACAATAGGCCAACCTAGAACACGACACAAAATCGTAACTGAGATGGCAATACGCGATGCTAAAAACAAACCAACCGACTAACTACTTATTCACTGTCTTTAGTATGGTTGAAATTCTGAACTCAAATTCCTAGGCTTAAGACAGAACAAAAGTAGTACAGCAAAGTAGCTGCCTTATAAGTAAATCCTACGTAGGTAATGCCTAGTCCTTTCCCGACGCAATCAACACGCAGGGCGGCGTCTGCCCTGCGGACATCGTTAGCGTTAATACTGAGCTCATGTACTAGGTAGTACTCTTGCTTTTTGTACTGAGATAGTACGTGAAGACCTGGCCTTAGGTTATACGTCAACTAGGTATATCAATAGTTACAAAAAAATGTAATTAGATCTACACTAGACAATGTTCTCAGAAATAAACTGATTTTATTTCATATTTGGGTACTGAGCTCATGTATTCGAACTCTTGTACCGTGATACCGTATGTGAAGAACGACCTTGTCGCAACGTTGTTTGAGTTTATATTAGGAAGAATAACAATACTAATTGCTGGATATTCACAGTTATTATAGTGGATATTCATATTATTATTATTATATTTCGGTAAAGTTACAACCCCTGGCTAAGTCAGATTTCTCTGAAGTTGAATTTCTTTGGTTATAACTGTGTACTACTGTATGTACAATATATGAAGATATGTACTCGATAATCTAGATAATATAAAACAAACTCATCCATCACAAAATGCGAATATGGCGTGAATCCAATTATAGCAATGATTGCCGAAATTCGCGGAGGAACGGCGTGGAAAACTGGTACAAAGGCAGTACGTGCCGCCTGAACAAAAATAGATAAACGCGAACTATTGATTTTAAAGCACAATATGATAATTTGTTTTGATGAAACTATTCATCAATTATGTAGATCGGGAACTGTGTCCGTGAATAAATATCACTCTGGTTGTATAATAAATGCGAAAGCTTGCGGATGCGTGTATGTGTGTCTGTAAATGTGGGTTGGAGTATTATTAGGAAGACGATAACAAACTCTAAAATTCTCTTAATCAAAGCGAAGAGTTAGGCCGAAATTTCGAGTTCCTCGCAATCCCAATAGATATATGTAGGGTACAGAGCGTACATTGGTAGGTAGGCATACTACACTTTTGACATGCAACGAAAAATTCAGGATAAGAACACATAGACCGTACATACATATCTCTGCATTATGTATGACTAAAGTAAATTTAAAGGTGAATCCACATTGTTCAGAAATAGCGTATCATCAAATACTAAAAACAATAAGAAAGCTAGTCAAGTTATATACGAGTTCAAGACGCGGGAACTTTAGAATTTAGAATACAATTGCGATATTCTTTACAGTACAACGGCAGAGCTCGAACGTAGCGATAACACACGCTTATCTAGAAGAGACATCGTAATTTATATGAAAGCTTTATCTGCCGTCAGAATTCATGAACTTGTCGTATAAATAATTTTAAAAGCATGTGCTTTATTTCTTACTACTTACAAATTACTCTTTCTTAGGTACGAGTATGTACAGTAAAATATAAAACATGGAAGATATTGTCAGGAGATATTTTATTTATCTAAGCGGCCATAAATAATCAGCCAAGTGCGAGTCGGACTCGCGCGCGAAGTGTTGCTTATATACTTATTTTATTTTAATTATTTATTGTTGAAGGGAATACACAACTTAATATCCTGTGAATATTTCAAGCATCTTCCTGTTGCATTTAGTAATATCGAGAAAAAAACACGTTTTTATGGGATTACCCCTCTCAAATATTTATTTTATTTCAATTTAACTATTTAAGTGAATATTTAACTAGATATCAAGTGTGTCAAACAAATTGAAACCTTAATGTTGAAGGAAGTAGGTACCAACTTAGTAGGTATAAAAAAAAAACGTGTTTTTGAAGTCGAGTGGGTAGTCGGATTATTTGTTTGTTTAGTTTTGTAATATTTATTGCTTTATCACGATTTTTTTGGTTGTTTATGTTTATATTTATGTACTGAGTGCGACGACGATATTTAAAAATGTTAATTAAGTTATTTTTATCATGTAAGCGACAGAAATGTCTTGAATGATAAATAAAAATTCTTTAAACCTATATCATGTAAATATTTCAAACATCTATCTGTCACCGTTATTAATATCGAGCAAAAAACGCCTAAAAATCAGGTTTCTTGTAAGGGAGCCCAAATATTTTTTTCTGTCTATATATGATTTCTGTCTATATATGATTTCTGTCTATATATGATATATTTCTGTCCGCTATACTGAAGTATAGCGGCAACAGAAATACGTCATGAAAATTTCAACGTTCTAACTATTACGATACATGAGATACAGCCTGGCAGACGGACGGACAGCGGAGTCTTAGTAATAGGGTCCCGTTTTACCCTTTGGGTACGGAACCCTTAAAATATCTCTTTGGTAAGAGCGACAAACAAGTTTTTTTTAAATATGGGACTCGGAATTCGAGAAAAAAAAACCAGCTGTTTCATATATTTTTGTCAATTCAGAGTTGCAGTTTTGTATGGAAAAGCTGTTTTTTTCTCGAATTTTGGGCTGGCCCCCTAAATGTTTTCGCAATTTGTCAGCTAAAATCTATGAATATTAAGCTCATATTAAGTAAATAACGACGCTTTAAATATTTTATACTTGAAGACGATTCTTAGATTAAACTACGTTCAGATTATCATACAATAGCTGCGTATCAAGTTATACGCAATACGCCAACTTCGATCATGTGTTCGCAGCCTTTAACGAACACAATCCACGTACAGTACGTCAGTAATTGATTTATAAAGTCCCCTTTGTGTTGACCCAACGCACACTATAGCAAATTGCCCCTGTCATACATACAATATCACGCACACAGACTTAAATATTGAAACAGAAGCGGCAGACGTGACCTTGACTTCAATACTTATTCAGGCTATTTTGGGAATCGGTACTTAAAGAAATTAAGCTACTTGGTCGTAACTTGAGGGTAGTAAATAAAGATAGAGTATCTGTTGACTTTCAACCTTTGCCTTCGCGATACTTTTCGAAAACATACAGCATAGTTTCGATGTAGGTATGTCTAAAGCCCAAAACACAGAAGTGATGTGATGATACATCTTGAATTTCATAAAAATACGTTGTATACAAATGCTATGATAAAATGTTCACCTGCCATTTCACATTGTATGTTCATATTATGCCACGTCACTCAAGTGAAATAAGTAATACTAATAATTATACATCTCGCCGATTTATACGCCGCCGCTAGTACTGTTTCCAGCACTTGTGAGCCAAATGGTTCCCTGTCACTTTTCTTAACCGATGCCAAAGAAGTTGCTGATATAATATCTAAACTAAAAACCAATACTGCTCCTGGCTGGGATAGTATTACTACTGCTATATTAAAAAGTTGCTCTGGATCGATAGCTGAACCGTTGGTACACCTTTGCAATGCGAGTTTCAGTTCAGGAATATTTCCTAAAGTACTAAAAAAAGCCATAGTTACTCCCATATTTAAATCTGGGGATAAAGAACTCCCTTCGAATTATAGGCCTATTTCTTTGTTGTCCACTATTTCAAAAATTATAGAAAAAATTGCTAGTAAAAGATTGGTATCATTTTTAGAAAAACATTCTATCCTCACAGATAATCAGTATGGTTTTCGCTCCGGAAAATCTACTGATGATGCTGTTTTAAAATTGACCTCACTAATAACACAATATCTAGATCAAGGCAAGAAATGTATCGCCATATTTTTGGACCTACAAAAGGCATTTGATACGGTGTCCATACCGATACTCTTAGCTGTACTACAAAAAGTTGGCGTTAGAGGGGTTGTTCACGACTGGCATACAGATTACCTAACTGATCGCAAACAACAGGTTAAAGTAGAAAAAGTTTTGAGCAACGAAGCTACAAGTAATTATGGGGTTCCCCAAGGTAGCACCATGGGCCCACCATTGTTCACAGTGTACATAAATGAACTCGGTAAATTGAAGCTAAAAAACGCTGATATCACTATGTTCGCTGACGACACCGTCTTATTGTTCCATGGAACCACATGGGCAGAAACTAGACAGTTGGCTGAAAGAGGACTATCTTGCGTTACTTCATGGCTTGAAGATCATTTATTGTCACTAAACACAACTAAAACTAAATATATGTGCTTTAAAAAAAACCGAAAGAAATAAAATACCCGCTGATTTTGGACTCAGTGTGCATACTTATCCTTGCAATCGCACCAACAGTAAAAATAATAAGTGCACGTGCCCCACTTTAGATCGCGTTGAAACTATTAAGTACCTAGGAGTTCAAATAGATAATAAAATGACATGGGTTCCGCACATTCAATCAGTATCAAAGAGAATCAGGAAACTTATACACGTATTTAAACTACTACGACCTGTAACAGATAAAAAAACATTACTAGAAACTTATAAAGCACTCGGAGAATGTGTTATAAGCTATTGTATATGCTCTTGGGGAAGTGCAGCGAAATCTCACATGATTGAAGTTGAGCGAGCACAACGTGCGCTATTAAAAGTAATAATGACCTTACCTTTTCGATTTCCTACAACAGAATTATATAATAAATGTGAAGTACAATCTGTAAGAAAACTCTTTATCTATCAATGTTTAAGAAGATACCATAGAAAAGTGATACCTAACTTACCTATATCTAAGAAAAGGCTAGATAAGTGTCCTATACCAAGCTATAATTGTGCCCTTGCATGGAGACATTACAACCATATAGCACCTATTCTTTACAATAAACTGAACTCAATTACAAAAATAAAGACTGTTAAATTGCAGGAACTTAATAAAATAATCTACGATTGGCTAAAACTATTAGATTACAATGCAGTTGAAGGTCTTATCATAAACACTAACTAGTGAAGCTCTTAAACTCATTACATCGTAATCATATTATTATTTCACACTATAACACACTATAACATATTTATGTAAGTATAAAAAATAAATAAATATGTACATATATTATAAACACATACACACGTGTAGCACTGCAAACCTTGACTCTCATGAGATCTCGTGTATTGCAGTGTTACACACACACACAAACAAACACTCACATATCTTCTTGAAATTCAAATTGTTTGGTTCATGCTGATAAAGACTATGTTTTGGTTTGATTTTACTGTTTATATGTACCCACTAATAGGGGAAGACACTGACTGCTGCAACACAGCTAACGCTAAAGCAGCAGGCAGGGTTTCTATATTTTAAATATGTTACGTGTATTTTGAACAATAAAATTATTTTGTATTTGTATTTGTATTTATACAAGCTGTCACATTTTATTTAAGACACATTTATTCTCCACTAAAATATAGTTAATGCTTACTTACTACTCTTTTTCTCGCTATAGGAACAAATAATTGCATGACTGGCGATCTGAAATGTTCTCATACACGTTATCTACTACACGCATAGCGTGCGACGAAAAATTTTTAAAGTCATAACTGTAATGAGTGTCGTGTCCGTCATGTCACGTAAGTGGACTCCCGGCTTTATAACACACTAGTAAACAATTTAAGTTAAAGAGTATCAACAACACTAAATAACTGACTAGTTAAAGAAACATTTAATTTTGTCACCTCCAATCATTTTTAACCCCATTGAATAGGTATCTTCTGAGTCTGCGTGCCACTTCGAGCAAATATTTACAGAGCCACAGTCCCTAAGTGAAAGTACTAAAAAAAATGTCCGAGCAACGTCATACATACCAACTTAGATATTTACACAATGACCCGTTTTCTCGAATCTCGACGTTACGAGTATGTCTAATTAGTGCTTGTAACCGAGCATTCTGGCATCGCGCGGGGCGTTAAAGTCGGCTTGCAATCGCCTTACGACTATCTAAAAAGCCTGCCCACTACGTAGCTTGGGCAGGCTTTTAGCTCGGACACTTTTTTTGCACGATTGTGACTCTATAGAAATTTGCTCGAAGGCGTGCCACAATATACATCAGACGTGTTGGCAGTCAAGCGCGGACTTATCCGCGTTAAAACCAGCAAAAAATAACTCTATAAAGAATTTTATCTCAATTTCACAAAAGGAAACCCCACATAACTCTATTTATGAGCTCTTCCCAGCCATGTGGGGTGGATTATTTTAACTAATTATCGAAGTGTCCCCCGCACGTACAGGGGATGAATCATCCCTCGAAATGAAATTGGATTCGTTTGGGGCGGTCGATGAGTCATGTGTTCTGGATCCAGGGATTCGACGATTTGATATCGTCGCCAGATATCAGAATATCACGTTTCCAATTTCAAAATACTCGTATCACAATACTTGCGTAGCGTCCGTGTATTACTTTTATGATTGGGCGCGTTCGAAACAATAGGGATAGGGCAGGTTGGCGGAACAATACTAAGGTTCATACGGAAATATGTAGGTGGTGTAAATATCAAAATGTAGTTGTGAGATGCTAGTTTTGCGAATAGGGAGAGTGATTGTCGATATATTTTCGAAGACCTGTCGGGTAAGGACTATTTATACGAGTAAGACAAAGTTCAGCGTCCGTGTCGGTTCGTATTCACTGTTTCCATTTTCGACCAAGCTAATAAGAGTTAAAATATCTAGTGGAATAAGTCGGGTTTAATCTTACTCAAGGTACAAGAAGTTTCAGTTCACATGTCATATAGTCATCAGTTTAGTTTAATGTTTATTAGGTAAATAATCTCAATTCTGTCAAAATTAATAATCAACTCAGTTAACTGGCCAATTTAACAACAACAAAGAAATACATAAGAGCCATATTTCTTAAAAGATGTATCAAAGAAATGGTAAATTAATCACGTTAAAAAACAAACGGCGGTTTCTTTACACAGTCATGAAAAAAATAAAAGTCAATTAATTAACAAAGAAAAATAATTTAGATAGTATAAGAGCTCGAACGAAATTCAATTTCACATCAATTGAGTATGCCGGGCCCTTGTTCGCTCACTCGCACACACCAGCGTCCCTCCATCCACCCGTGCGAACCCTAGATTGAAATTAACGAGTCCACACAACACAAGCTCCAGCTTGAACCTGAGCCTCGAACAATAGGGCCTCACGACACCGCAGTACAACCAACGTATTCGTAACAATCGCTTCTAAAAATACCCCCGCGGTTCCAACACTCCCGTCGACTCTCTTACTTTTTCTATTATGACGGCTCGCGCTCGGATACATTTTGGGATGTTTTCACGCGAAAACCGAGACTTTTTGTGATATCAAAGCTGTTTGCGGAATTGGAACGCTAAGTAATGAATTTTATGGAGATGTGACTGTGAAAGAGTCACTGTTGCTCCACTCTCTTTTGCCTGACGACCGAGGCGAAATCCTGACTGACAAAGTTAATTTCGATGAATTATTCTACGCTTCCGAGTTGATTAAAAGGCTTGAAACTTCGTCGGTTACGCTTGTCGTTTTATATTGGTATAATTTGAGTTATTGATTAAGCACTACGTACATAGTTTCACTATAACAAACAAAGATAACGATGAATTGATTGTGAACGTGACTGCAAAGCTATCATTAAACTAAAAATCAATGTTCACCCATCAGCACACGAGACTACTTAACAGTAACGAAAGAAAAGAAAAGCAATCGGTTGATTGACAGTAAACTTACATCACATCAGGACAGCAACAGCGTTAAGTATCGAATAAAATCCAAATCACTCGATTGTCTCACTGTCAGCAAGTCTTAATCACTGGTTAGTGTTATAGAACACTTTTTGACGCGTGTCAGTGCTAGAGGTTGGTTAATACGTCAGTGCAGGTGTGGGGAGGTTACGTGGTCAGGCTCGGGCGAGGTGGTACGGACTGCGTCGTCTGACAGAGGGTGATTCGCGCATGCGCAGTGATAACCCACCACCGAGTAGGCAGTAGGTACTAAGGGCATGGATTTGGAGCCTCACTCATTTTCCGATAGGTGTATTTACTCGGACAAATATCTGGATATCGGTGTTGAATAAATAAGGAGGTAATAATTGCGTCGCGATGTAAATGCGATCTCGACGGACGGACAAACGGATCGCGGGGACGACTTTTCATTCTTTTGGTGTTTCCTAAATAATATTGTGACGAAAACATCTGATCTGGTTGATTTTTGCGTTAGGTGGGTACAATAAAAGTGAGCGAGAGGAGAGTTACAAAATGAAAATGTGTTTATATGTAACTACACTGAGTTACAGAAACTATCAGAGACAGGGAGTATATAAACTTTAGTATGGGCTCAGTCATGACCCTTACACAAGTCGGTATACCTATTTCAGTCAATAAACACCGGGGCTAAGGTTATGTAAGGTTGCGATTACGAAAACACTCGAAGTAAGCGCTTTTAAGAGTTCAAAGAGGGAAATTCAAGTCCCCAAATCGATTCCAAGCCTACTCGACGGTTTTATAGTGGCGTATAAGTAAAGCAACGGGCAGGGCACGTAGCATGTGGATGGACTAAGGAGACCGTAAAATTCTCGCCTGGTTACCATGGATTAGCAATCTACAAGGTTGGCTGAAAACCTGATAAAGGTTGTATGAATAAACTGATCTGACTGATTCATTTAGAAATGTGTTATAGGAGAAGCTAGCAATAGATATCCTACTGTGTGACACGATACAGAAACCACTGTCGTCGACAAACTTCCTAAACCTAAGTTAAGTAATTTTAAAACCAATCATGCAAAAATCGGGACATCTCAAGGTACAAAATGTACAATTTCTCGCAAAATTAGTTAAATTCAATGGTTTTTTTTTGTAAATTATGAAAATTATTCGAGAAACTCTACGTAAAAAATGTTTGCCCTCCACGAGGAAACTCGACACAATCCAGATAGTCAAACAGCCAAATATTTATTAGCAAAACATGATAACGTCGCGGGCAAACAAGGAACAGGCGCGTTCCTCGGGGACTCGGGCACATGTTACAAGTATTGTACTGACACAGGAATTACAAAGAAGAATTATAAATACGGAGTAAACTTATTATTATTATTATACATATAGCGGCCCGCTCCGGCTTCGCATGTGAACAAATTTGGATGTTGTATATCTATAAAACTTCTGGAAGATATTTTATACCGTTTAGTCGCATAATGACGAAAGCGCAAATTGACAACCGGGGCGCAAATTGTACAAAGAGCAAAATGTTAAAAAAAATTACGTCCAAGGCGCACAATGACTAGGAAGCAAAATGTCCAAAGCGCATAATGTCTACGACGCAAAATGTCCGTGGCGCAAAACGTCCAAAATTTCAATTGATATACTCTGTAGTTTAATAACTTTTTGAGTTACGAAGGAAATAAAAAAAATAATGCGTAGGAGTCCCGCCGCGTGAAAGAATTATTATAATAGGGTAGTTGACTGGTATTGCATTAATTAAAAGTACTCATCATTATCAGCCGTAGGACGCCCACTGCTGGACAGAAGCCTCCCCCATGGATTTCCAATAAGGCCGGTTGGAAGCTTCCTGCACCCAGCGCGTTCCTGCGGTCTTAATAATATCGTCGGTCCACCTGGTCGGTGGACGTCCTACGCTGCGCTTGCCGGTGCCTGGTCTCCATTCAAAAACTTTACTGCCCCATCGGCCATCAGTTCTCCGAGCTATGTGCCCTGCCCATTGCCACTTCTACTTACTAATCCCCTGGGCTATGTCGGTAACTTTGGTTTGTCTGCGAATCTCCTCATTCCTGATTCGATCTCGCAGAGAGATTCCGAGCAAAGCCCTCTCCATAGCGCAAATTAGAAGAACTATGTGAATACATAGGCAGATATACCCGAATAGCGACATTTTATACTGAAGAGTAAACAAGGAAGACCAACAAAAAAGTATGGTAACAAAAATAGGATGATAATTTTTGTTAATTATGCAAACTCATACTAAGTCCTCTGATTAGATATAAGTTAATGCATAGTTCGTAGAAGGGTGGTAAACAGAGTTGTAAAGTTCTCGAATGAAGACCACGTACCGGCCAGCGCAGCGTAGGACGTCCACCGACAAGATGGATCGATGATCTAATCAAGACCGCAAGAACAATTTGGATGCAAGTCGCTTCCAAACGGTCTTATTGGAAATTCATATATAAGGGAGGCCTATGTTCTAAGGCTGAAAATAATAATGATGATGATGCCTATAACAACTACAAGAAACTAGGTTCTAAATAGGTGACTACCTAGAAACAATTTGAGGGATGTCTTACTTAGATATTCGAAAGTATTTCAAGGATTTCTAGAACACTGAAATATTTAATGAAAAACCTAGTGTTAGAGCATTACTTAGCTTAGCACGTATTTTTTGTGCACTACTTTAGCCAACGAAAATTGGTGTAACAATAAAATATAAATATGAAGTTGAAGAAATGTCTCATCTTCTATCAATACACAACATCATCTTTACACCGCAATGCACATAAATGTATCAACCTTTCAATTATACAACTTGGTATCTACACACAACAAAAATTGCAGTTTGGTAAAGTTTTAATCATTAAATCAAGGGTCGTGGAGGCAATCCGCTTAACGACCTCTCTGGCAACACTTTTCACCCACATGAAAAGAAAATGCCTATTTTCACGCTGATATTTTTTCTATTTAATTTACGTATCTCAAGGCTCATTGGCAAGTATATCTACAGGATGATCCTTTAAAAAAACGACTGACATACATATTTTAGTACATTACCTTATCATTTTGTACTCAGCATTACGACTTCTTGTTACTAATCTGTTACTGTTTTTGTAAAAATACGAAAAAATCAGCTGTACCTACCATATAAAATGTGCTGACATGGATAAAATATAATTATTATAGTAGGTATACACAGGTCTCTGATTGAATAGTGGCCCCGTGATGGGAAGCGCAGTCCCGGTAGACCCTTACAACGGTGGTGTGATGACATCCAAAAGTTTTGCGGCAATACCTGGATGAGACTGGCACAGGACAGGGATAGTTGGCGTAAGGGGGCGGAAGGAGGCTTATGCTCTGCAGTGAGCCGAAATAAGCTGATGATGATGATGATGGTGATGATGAGGTATACAACTAATCACTTTGCTTTTACTGAATGGTGGCCCCGTGACGAGAAGCGCAGTCCCGGTAGACCCTTACAACGGTGGCGTGATGACATCCAAAAGTTTTGCGGCAACACCTGGATGAGACTGGCACAGGACAGGGATAGTTGGCGTAAGGGGGAGGAGGCTTATGCCCTGCAGTGGGCCGAAATAAGCTGATGATGATGAGGTATACAACTGATCACTTTCCTATTCTGATTTATTTGAGAGCTGGTCTAATAGTAAATGTTGGTCAAAATACCTAATGAATACAATGATATTCTAGAATACTCAAAATTAGATTGTAGAATTTAGAGAAACACTCCGTATAAACCAAATTAGCAGCAATAGGAAATCGAATTACGTTTGTGAAACATGCGGGATAGTGGAAAACAAGAACTTTAATAGCCGCCGGCTGGAAAGGCAGATTTAGTGAAAAATAAAACGATTCGACCAACAGGTAAGCGGTATTCGAGTTTTAATCGATACAGCTTTGAACTTTCCTACGGATATTCGCCGGCTTGCACGGTGGTCCCTTCATAGGACAAAATTAAAAAAAACACAACCTCGAAAATCGCACAAAAACAATGATAACTAGGCAGTCCGATAAACAAACTAGCCATAGGTATAAATAGTTTAGCAATCCTATTTAATTATCATTTATTTTTTGACCTTTGAAGTGAGTGCATGTGCATTATTGCAACTTGTCGTTATCAGTGACTCATTCCTTTGGTATTTGGCGAAAGTATTTCTCAGAATTCAGTTGTTTGTTTCCAGTATTTGTGATAATGGAATTCCAAGAGCAAGGTATGTGTTTGGTTACCTGTTATATATTACGCAGATATATTGTTTCATAATTGCAATATTTACGTGCTACGCCGCCAGATACTATTTTAAAATATTTTAGTCGCATATTGATTAATCATCGACTTACAAAAATTGGCAGGCACGGGCCGGCATTCACACTAGTGATGTGCTAAATCGATTACTAATAATCGATTAATCGACTATTTAGTTAATCGACCGTAATCGATTATCATTGGAATGATCGATAGTTATCGATTTTTTCTGACAGTGACATTAAAAATTAGCTTTTATCGTTCAATCTATCCCAACCTTAAATAATAAATCTGTGAGAGGGACTTCCCAAGTAAAATACCATACGCTATACGGTTTATATTTACATTCAAAACGTTCAGTGGTAAAACTGGGGATTCCCCATATAAAATGCCTGCATTTTTCTTTTTTACTATAGGGACTTTCTTATATAAATGTTTCATTTCTATTAGGGGTTTTCCCAATCTACTTTTGAGTAGACAAATTCAAATTTTACAAGTTTATTTACCGCCAAACATAAGAAAGTCCTCCAGAGTGTTAGACGTGCGTAATATTAAAATTTATTTAAAGTGCTTAACGTTTATTTTGGAATGAAGCGACGTGAGAGTTCTAGTTACGTGTGGGCACATTTTACGAAATCGAATCAAGAAGCATCATGTAATCTGTGTAATAAGACTCTCAAATTCTGCGGGAACACGACAAATCTTCGTGAACACCTGAAACGCATTCATTTACTTGAAGATGAGAGGCCTTCCACAAGCAAAAATACCGACCAACCTGAAACGACGACGAAAGACGAAGTCGAGCCTAGGACCAAAAAGTTTAAACAATGTACATTGTCTACAACAATAGTCACAAGGCAACTTAGTCAGAATCAGAGAAATAATATTGACACTGCTCTTTTGCAAATGATTTGTGAAGATTTCCAACCACTGCAGATAGTAGAAAATACAGGATTTTTAAAATTTATAAAGACATTGCAAAAAGAAATTACTGGAGTTGATACAATTTACGAACCTCCAAGCAGAAAATATTTGACTCAATCTATCTTGTGTAAATATTATGAAAAAGGATGTACACGAATAAAAGAAATTTTAAGTACTATAGAATTCTTGGCTATCACAACAGACATATGGACATCTGATTCAAATAAGTCTTATATCACGGTCACTTGCCATTGCATCTACAATGATGAATTGCAGTCATTAGTCCTTGCTACAAGAGAACTTTTAAATCCGAATACTGGCGAAAACATTGCAGAAATTCTACAAGAAATATTTGAAGATTTTGGTGTTCAAGAAAAAATTGTAACCATTGTGTCCGATAACGGTGCCAACATGAAAAAAGCTATAAATCAAGTGCTTCGAAAACACCATCATCCGTGTATTGCACACACTCTGAATTTAAGCGTTAAAGAAGCTTTGAATGAAAATCATAGTCTTCAGAATATCATTCAGAAATGCAGACGAATAGTCGGTCACTTTCGTCATAGTGCCAAAAGTACTGCACATCTGTCCAAAATACAAGAAAATATGAATATGAAACTGCTGAAATTGAAACAAGACGTAGAAACAAGATGGAATAGTGTTAGTATTATGTTCGCAAGGTTATGTGAAGTTAAGGCAGCACTCACAGTTACTTTGAGTGAAATTAACAACGCTCCTGAAAATCTTGACTACAATGAATGGAAGGTATTAGCAGATTGTGTAATTCTGTTAAAAAATGTTGAAGAAATCACAGAACAATTATCCGGAGAAAAATATCCCACAATGGCATTGGTGATTCCACTGATACGAGGACTACAATATAATTTGAATTTGCCTAACGTCGAAACATCAATTGGAACGCAACTAAAAGAAACATTGCACGATGTGATACAGAGACGACTTGGTTCCTTAGAAAGCAATAAACATGTTGGAATTGCTTGTCTTTTGGATCCCCGTTTCAAGAAGGTCGGGTTCGGCTTAGATAGTAATGCCACCAGTGCTCAACAACGCTGCTTAGATGAACTCACCTTTCTTAGAAACAAAGCTGAAGAAACCAGTCAACCAGCAATAGAAGAGGAAGTACATCAGGAACAAACAAGAAAACAATCCATTTTGAGACAAAAAAATCAAACTTAGTCACAACTGCTTCAACGGAGAATATAATAACTTTACGTCAGTACCTAGAGTTGCCGTTACTTGATAGAAAAAGCAATCCTTTAATATATTGGAAAGGCATGAAAACGAATAATGACAATTTATACAAACTACACTTAAAATACTCCTGTATTCCAGCTACGTCAGTTCCATCGGAAAGGATATTCTCTAAAACCGGACAAGTGACAAATTTAAGGAGAAACCGGCTACTGCCCAAACATCTCGATTACATAATATTTTTAAACGCAAATTGGTCATTGCTGTAAAACTAAGTTACTAAATAAAATTATAAAATACTAGTGCTAATTTTTATTTTTTACTCGTACTCAGTATAGGTCAAGTTGATCAAAGTTATCTCATTAATCATCATGTTATATTGCTAAATTTAAAAATAAATAAAAATAGGCATAATCGATTAATAATCGATTATGTTCGGGCGCATAATCGATATATCGATTACTAAAATAATCGAATCGGCACATCACTAATTCACACTATATACAAATTAAAGCTCTATTTGTATATTTTCAAAATAGAAAAATTCAGCTGCCTCTGGTTGCCTCTCTGGGAGTTATAGGGTCATTTTGCCGTCGTAGCTACTGGCGTAGAACGGTCTACGAAGCCGTTGAATTAACTAAAGTTTTTATTTTCAGATACATCAATCAAATGCTCCTTTTCAAGATCGTTTATCTTTGATATTTGGGTCAAAGCTGATAAGAATACAAAGGAGAAACCTAAAGAAGTATTAGAAACCTTACAGGAAAGCTTCGATACCACCTATAACGTAGATATAAGTGCTTTAGGTAAACGAGATTCTAATTTGTGTAAAAGTTTAGAGTCATTTTGGAAAATAGTAAATGGCACTAAATCGAAATTATTATCAAAGTATGCAGATTGGTTGATGATAGTCGAATTTGTTGATTTACCCAAAAATACTGCGACATGAACCACAAGCGCGAGTGACGAGAGTACGGTTGTGTCAGGCTCGTCACGCGGCGTAGGGCGACCGCAGAAAGAGTTTTCTCAATTATGCGGTCGTTCAAAACGTAGGCGTTTATAAAGATTATCTAATTTTGACGAGTCTGCTGTAAATACATTACTTTGCAAAAACAATGCGAGCAAAGTAGATTTATGTTTGGTTTATCGCCCCTGCATTCATGGATCCGTTTCTTAGAATTTTTTCTTCATCTCTCTTACAGGACTGATATCAAAAAATGGCAGGTTAGGTCGGAAGAAGATAAAATTGTTAAAAAACAGAAAATTGTACATACAAAACCAATTTAGGTCTAGGTAAGGCTTAATCGTAGACAAACCACGAAGTGTCGGAAGCGGAACATCGAACGACGGCAATACCGCCAGAAAATTTTGTATGAAACCAGAAATTTCAGCTGAAATCACAGGTTTAAAAAACGATTTGATGAATTGTTGCTCGATTATTTTACAAGCTTTGTCATCAGGATTTGATATTGATTTGGAATTTAGAGAGTATGCTTTAGAAACGGCTAGTTTTTTAGTTCAAGAATATCCGTGGTACTATCTCCCGGCTTCCGTTCACAAAAACCTTATCCATGGATCTGAGGTTATTAAACATGCGATAGTTTCTATTGGGAAACTGTCCGAAGAAGCTGTTGAATCAAATAATAAAATTCTCAAGGCTTGTAGCCGTGATCACGCTCGAAAAATGACACGAGAACTCACAAACACGGATTTAATTAATATGCTTATGCTCAATTCAGACCCTTTTATAACAAGTCTTCGGAAACTTCCTCGGAAGAAAAAGAGCCTATTTTCAGGTCAGGTTTTAGATTTACTTATTGTTTAGGTCATTATATAAGAACATTTTGGTTTAATGTAACTATTAGTTTATTAATTTAGTTTATTGAAAATTCAGCTTAATTTTATTTTTTAAGACTTTGTACAGCTAGTTGTTACTGTTATATTTAGTTTTATTATTAGTAATTTCATGTTAGAGTTAGATTTAAGCGTCATAAAAATCTAGTATTTTTTACATGTTTTGTTTTTGGTAATAGCATGCTTAAAACATAATATACAAATGAGTAATTAATAAATTATGATTTTTCGATTAAATTATGTTATTATTTATGATTTTAAGTAACATTTACACAACGAATAACCGCTAATTAGGATTTAAGTAATTTTGTCCGCCGTTCTTAGGACGCGGTACTACCGTGGCTTGCAGCGAAGGACCAAGTTTTGCTTCGTCACGTTCACGGTTTCGAAGGGAATTGGGTCGTGCGATTCCGATGAAACAAAGGCTTTTAATCGAGTGAAAAAATCGGCCATTACTTTATTAGCTTTAAACTCATTGGTGTACTTACTTTGACAATGTTTGCGTTTCATCAAGGGAATTTTCGATACTGCTGAACGTAGATTTCTGTGGCGAAAAAGATAGCTTATGTTGCCAGTGTTAAGGATTGCTTTTTGATAGAAAAATACGATACACAGACGACACGAGAGTAGCACGTTGGTAAACTGTCGCGATACTAAAATAGCTTATCTAGTTATCTAATCTATTGGATGAAATCTTCGAGAATCTCACTTCGTCTAATCTCAGAATTCACGACGTAGCGCTCATGGCGTAGCTTGAATTCCTTGGACATCAGTGAAGTGGAGCAACTGTAGTAACGGGCACTCTTTGAATGGGTGACCTCGATTGGTCTACAACTTATAACGCTACCGTTGCTAGAGTGATACTCCCCGGTTGTTTTAGCGATTTAGTTTATACACGATTCGGAGTATTTTTTATTTTTAGGTGAAAAAAAAAGAAAATACCAGTACAAAACTACAGAAACATACATTTAACAGAGGAGATCGCAATATTTTGCGTTTTTAGTGTGAACTCAAACTAGCAAATGAGCGAGTGAGAGAGCTGTTGCCTGTTGTAAGGCCGTTAGGCGGCTTAAAGACTCTGACACCAGAGCTACACGAACTTCCTGACTAGATTTCACCATCCTGTTCTACATTTCTCGACATTTCTACGTCGGTTTTAATGTTCAAATGTACTTTTTGCCGGGAATGCTCCGTTTTTCCTATAATAATGAAGTAGTTTCTACTATCTTTGTAACGTTTATCTATTGAAATAAGCTTCTTTTCACTTTTCACCACGTTAATGAGGATTGCAGAAATTGCGACGTCTCTTAGTGCAAAAATAATAGGGGATGTCTTTTATGTTCCTTTGTTTTAAACTATGAAGTATTTTTCTATTGTAATTCATATAAAAGCTCATTCCTTTATTCCTTACGTACGTTTTACTTATTTTGTGAGTAAAAAAAAAACAAGAGTGAGGTGAGAATAGGACGTAGGACGTCTTCGGACAAATTCAGAAATAACGAAGAAGAAAGAGTTTTGCATGCAGTATGGAACATACTGAATGCTTCCAACCAGTCTTATATTGGAGGTCTATCGGCTAGCCCTTTGTTGAACAGCAGATTCCCTGTGACTACGAGGATGCTAAAGAAAAATCTGTTAATTAAATTCGAGGCACTATCCAATAGAATAAATAAATCAAAAGAGCCATAATTTAACTTACAAAAGCCTACATCCAGCAGTGGATGTTTTAAGGCTGGTATGATGACAGATCCAAGTGCAATAAATCAGTCAAAAGCGACAAAGAAAATGGCCAAACTGTAAACACGAAAATAAAACGACATTGCACGTACCTATTGACAATCTGGTAGTAAATCGTGGAGCCGATAGGATTTCCTTTATTCAGCGATTTCCACACCCGGGGGATATTGCAGGCGAGGAATTGACATCTGTTAGGAAATCACGGAAAAATAACAATTGGTCGAACGAAAAAGAAAACGAGACAAAGACAAGATGGAACAATGAAAAACCAGTGTAAAATTTAGCAATATTTTTTTTGCAAAAAAAAAAATAGCATGCCTTACTTCATCCGTGAATATAATTTGCGAATATTTCGCACGGATCGATGCAACATTTTTCACATTATTGATGATTTAAAAATGGCTCAGCCGATTTCGATAAAGTTTAAATGGGACCAATTTCAAAATATACTCTTTCAAATAAAAAAGAACTATTGAAATCGAATACTATTAAAAAAGTTATACGTGGTTATACATTAAAAAAAAATATACGCGTCGAATTGAGTACCTGCTCCGGTGGTTCGTCGGTCAAAAAACATAACGACCATAGAATTTCATGAAAAATAACTGAACACTTCACAATTCCATCAGATTTCAAACTAAAAGACTAGTATTAAAAACAAAACATTTTTTTAAATAAAATAACGCAGTTTTTAATATTTGAATACCGTTTTATAGTGGCTCGTCAACTATAGTGAACGTTTACTATTTGTAGTAATCAAATTAAATGCAGTATTGGCCTACTATTTTACTAGTTATGATATTCGTTTATATAAGGTTCTGTTTTGCAAATTGCGGGGGCTTTCAAGGGTGTTATTATAATCATACACCTTTGAAATTATAAAAAAAATTTACAATTAAAAATCAGCTGCTCTATAAATATAGTCAAGAATCAACGAATTATTTTGCATAGTATCAACTCGAGTCTACAAAATATTTAGCGCAGATATCGTTTGACGCGCAAAAAATACAGTGGAATTATTTATCATTGAGATTCTCGTTTTTGGAGATCGGTTCAAATGAACCAAACAAAAATCAAGAAGGGATCAATCGGTAACCTGAGTCGATCAGGTTCTTTGGCGCAACGGACCCAGTTTAACATTTATTGGAAACGGCATTGCTTCTTAGAAAGATCGCAATTCGGACGATATAATAAGAACTTTGCGATATGGTCTTTTTCTTTGTCTTTGATTTTTTCGATGGTGCGATAGCGACAAGGAATACGTTACCACATAGTTGTCTTATGCTGTTTACCATAAATACCTAGTTAGAAAATTTCGAAAAATATTCATTTTATAGTAATAACTTAATAAGGTACCTATGCGCGATATTAATATAAAAAAAAAAATTAGTATTTATTTATTTAATAGCGCGTAACGCTAGTTATATCAATAATTTTAATGAAAGTCGGTTGAAATTTCATTGAAATGTTTGGTCTAGAAATCGTGTATATTAGAATACACGAGACGCACAGTTAGCTACAATCAGTGGTTCGAAAAGTTAGCCACTAACCACTAAGTAAAAGGGTTGACAACACAACTGCTTTGATTAAGATAAAATGTGCACTGAGTGTGCATGAATGGAATGTAATTTTGTTTGACATGATTTTTGTAACAAACAATCAACTTCTGCGAATAAAATTCTGTTTCTAGAGTTTGTAGAGATCGTTTCACAAAAATCAAGAAGGGATCAATTGGTAACCTGAGTCGATCAGAGGCCCTTTGCGCAAAAGGCTCCAGTTTAACATTATTGGAAGCCGGCGTCGTGAGAAATATCGCGATCGGGACGATAAGACGTGAAGAACTTCGCGACGTGACTCTGAATAATCGTAGAATTTCATTAGCCGGTCGGATGATCGGATCCCGTGCGACTTTTGAGGGAGCCTACTACGATATCTATCTCTACTGTTGTTTTCATAGGGAAAGGGAATTCGAAAAGTACCTAATGTCAACCTTGTACGAAACTATCGAAATAAAATCCGTTTTCAACACCGACGCAACTTATAACGGTAGCACATTTTCATGAGTTATTATACGCTGCAACTAGTTTTCTAGAGGAGCTATTTGAAACCGAGCTGCCAACTTCAACTAATTAATACAAACTAGTAGTGCAGCTGTGGCCAAAACAAACGAAGGTGGCCACACTATTAGTTTGTATCAGCCGCTGCAATAAAGAAGATATAATAATACTACGTATAGAACGGCCACTCGTTACCCCCCACCCGTTTGAGTCTTCCTCACTTCCACCCCGCGTCAGGACTCGTCAAATTCACTCTGCGCGCGGGTTGCACAGGCCGGTGATTTCGACTACAAAAAATACAGACTTACAATGGGGAAGACGTGTGCTGTTTATGGCTGTTCTACAACAATTCGCGACAAGATATCATTTCATTATTTCCCTAAAGATAAAATAAGATACCTTATTTACTTTTAGTAGGTAGATAATATTGTTATAAAAATTATGTCATTCAAATTTAGTTCCTTTCTATAATTTGTTTCAAATAAAATAAATCGCTTACTTTTAGTTACAGTGCTGTCAAATTATTATGAATTCATTATACGTTATAAGCACTAGAATGATATTCATTTTTGTAAATTTATTTCGCATCTAGCTCACTTCCGCATGAAAGTATGGCGGATCGGTGGTAGAGTACGCCAAGATAATTCTGCGCGCGGCCAAAATTGGGAACTAATTCAATGCTGATAGAGAATTCGTAATGCTACCAACATAACGTACGTAGCGCCGCTACTCGCGCGCATAATCTCTCGTTCGCTCGTCGTGCTGATCACAGATAGAGTTGCCATGGGCGTGAAAATACTAGTTATCATCGTAACGCAACTGTTACAGAATATCGGTATCGATATGCAATGTATTGTTTCGCGTTAACACATACATACCTAGTAGATAAGTAATAATTGTATTTGTATATTATACTAATTTTTGTATACTAATATTGTATACTAATTTGTATTTGTATATTTTCTGTAAATAAACGAACATGTATATAACATTGAGTTAATATGTACAGTCCTATAATTTGTAGTTATTTTTTCTACATAAATACTAATACTAAATATTTTTTCATACATAAAGAATTAGATTTTGTTAATCTCACAATAAATTACAAAGATAAACAATGTCAAAGTTCGGGAGTAGGCAGTTATACTTTTCTTTTTTATTTTTGCTTTTTGCGGAGATGATTTACATAAGACAAAATGTTTGGAACGTGCGTTGTACGGGCCCACGTCCGCGCCCGTCCTGAGCCCGCCCTGTCCTTAATCATACTTCAACGAGCTATATCATTAACAATTTGTAAATCATTGTTTTGAATAAATATTTAGTGCTACTTAATTGACATCAGAAAAAAATCGTGTCAAATATTATTTAATAATTATCTATCTAACGGACCAATTATATTTTTTTGTAATCAAGCCAATTATACCTTTTACAAAAAAATCTTCTAGACATTCTCAAAAAATCTTTTTACTAAGATTTTTCCCAAATTTCAATATTTATTTGAAAAAAACGACCTCTGCAAATATGCCTAAAATTCTGATATTATTATATTCTAAAAAGTCGACAGAGACACCGAAAAAATACCGTTTAAAATTCTGGATTCTCATCACACTGGCACAAGACATGTACTGTACGTAGTATTATTATATGTTCTTTGATACATGTTAAGCTACTAAGAATATTGTGATAAACTTTTAGAACCTCCTTTTTTGCGTCAAGGGTTAAAAATATTTTTTTGCAATTATTCGGAAAAATGGCCAGAAACAGTTATAAAAATCAGCAACGATCCCGCAACCGCTATTTAACCAGTGAGGGGCCTCACTAGCGTAGGTGTATGAAATTAGGGACTTCCCTCAGTTGGCCATCGGTCGGTGCGTTTCGCGCGTGATTTACTCAATTGTTAACTACTAGGTATATCTTTTGTTTAAATTATGGGATGATTTTACAAATTTACATAATCGTGTGTGTGCGTGTTCATATTACTGGATACTTCAACAATATGTGAGAAAATTAAGGGAATTTCGTAACAGTGCCGTGTTTTGGTTATGTTCTACGTAGGTAAATGAGTGATTTCATCGAAATAAGTGTATGTACGATTGTATGTGAAACCTGCAGCGGCTAGTACATCGTATCAGTACTCACAAAACTTCTTGGTAAGTCAGAATTACAATTCATACGGTCGACATGGGTCGTTGACAACCATAGGCGTTCTACACACAAATACCCGTGTAGCGTTCGTGCGTATGTGTAGTGTCTGTGAGTAAAATGTATTGTTGTGTGCGTAAGACAGCAGATTTTGTATGAAGAATCGCGGAGTGTCCGGGCTGTGCAGTTGCAGTTGGCAGCTCGGTTCCAAATCGGCACCTTAAGGCGACGCAATCGGTCATGCAAGGGAAAAGGTTGCGAGCTAGTTCAGGTTGCGTTGACGTTAAGTCGTGTGAGAACGGTTGATGCAAGAACCCTAAATTCGCGTGTTTAAACTATAGATCTAAATAGAGCCTTATGTTCTTATAGTTTAAAATCTCGTATTAAAACGGAATCGCGATGTTATCAATTAATAGAATAGGAGAAAACGTAAGAAATAGTAGTAGGACCCAAAAGCTACTTGAAGATGTACCGATCTCTATCCACTAGGATCGACAGGCTCGTGAGGTCAGCCGGGTCATCTCACCGATCTTTGCTGTTCTTGGATCTCTCGGCATTTCATTCACTTGTTTGTCTTCCTGCTTTACTAGAAAACTAGTTCTCAATATTAAGACTGCGCATATTTAATCAGACTGAAAAACAGCTAGGCGAGCCATCGAGTACAGAGTAACAAGTCATCAAAGACATAGTAGAACAACTTTAAGTGTAGGAGTACGAGTATATTTTATGAGACTAGTTACATAACTAAGGGAACTAAATATGTTGATTACAGGAATTATCCGAAATCAAAAATGTTCCGTTCAAGAGAATAGAACCAAAAAACAAAATGACCGATTACATGTTGTATCGGTTGTTTTGCAGCGTTACGTTATACGTTAAAGCTTTGCAATGTTAATTAGGATGTTAGCATACATTATAAAAATGTTGTAATAGCAGAAAATATTACATACATTATTTATTCACGAATATAAGGTTCATATTAGTTCTGTAGCTAATGGTAATGGTGTAAAGCAGTACAATTCATTCATATACAAAGTAGGCAACGATCGCGCGGTTGCGATACCATCGAGCTGTTGTCCGTTCACGGTGCGAGCCGCAGCGGGGCCGCGCGGTCGACGCCTGCCCTACAAACCTCGAGGGCGCAGAACTCAAACTTCAACTTCACTTCAACTCAAGCGTGCAACGCGAAACAAAACACCCATAAACATCGCCAATGGACACAATCTCGAACTTCTACCGCGGGTGTTCCATCCGAGATTCCACGTCGTCACTCATCGCGATAACGTGAATATTCTGACTTTTACGAAGTGTGTAGCCAAATTAACGCAAAATATTTTCAAAGAAGCTCCTGCTCAGCGAATAGTCATATTGCCTTTGCAATAAGCGCCGATATGTGAAGCGGGATGTAAGAGACATCGGTGTGTGCGTAGCTCGTACACGTATTGGATGAAGCTTGGCTTTTCTACTTTCGGTATATTGCGTCCGCCTGGCGGCAGCGCCCCACGGCTTCAGGCCTTATCAGATCGTTGCGACAAACAGGGGCCACTCCGATTTCGAAACAAGGGGAAATTCAAGGACAAAGAACGCTTTTCGATGCCCGGAGCGCGGGCGGACTGAGATTTTGTACGGCTATGAATCACGAAGGCGAGACGTCTGCGAAACTTTCAAGTCTCCGATGGCTAGACTACGAAGTGCTGCGTAAACAGTATGTTACTCATTGACAATTGATTTTGTAAGGCGAGGGGAAACAAAAAACGTTCTAAATTGCAACTTCAGCAAATGTACAGCACTAAACACCGTTGCAAATTGAGTCATGTTCCTTGCTAACCCATGGGCGAGCATTTATGACAAGAATTTAACATACCTACGCTCTTCGTAGGAATATTCAATGAGCTCTTAGTAGTTCTAAGTTATTCAGACCACGAAAAGATCAAAATACGACATCACTATAACGAAATCGAACTATTATATCCCATAAATAAAAATAAATATCCCGCTTAAAGTAGGTTTAACGGACACTTCAAAATGTGGTTAATAAATTGCAAACCAACATAAAAGTGTTACGAATATACAAGAGATTATTGAAATAGTAGTCAAAAACAAACATGAGAGTTAACATGTGAGAATTGGTCGCATGTGTTGAAAATTATCTCCTGTGAATCATACTGCAGTTACAACGATACTGCCGCTAATCCAACTAATAAATCTTGTAAGACTTAAAACATAGGTAACGGATATTTCAGAATATGGTAAATACAAATTGCAAACCAACAAAAAAGTAACAATATTGTTGGATTATTGAAAATTTTCCAAGTAACCAAACCACCAAGGAAAGAGCTGTGCTCAGAGTCTCTCTGCAAAATCGAACTAGAAATGAGATTCGTTAAAAAAACTAAAATTACCGACTTAGCGGACTCGCAAATAAAAAAAATACAGGAAGCAGGGTACATAGCACAAAGATTCGACAACCGATAGAGCCGAAACATTCTCGAATGGAAGCCACGTACGGGCAAGTGCAGCGTGGGACATCCAGCCACAAGGTGAAAAGACCTTATTTAATCCATAGGATCGCGCTTCCAACCGGCCTTATTGGGGATATATGAGACGTCTATGTCAGACAGTGTGTGCAGTGGACGTCCTACAGCTGTAACAATGACTGTGATTAAAAAAACACAATCAGAAACAAACATGTGAGTTGATAATGTGCCAATCGGCCACACGCGTTGTGATAGTGTTGTGCATTTCGCCGCGAACCACAGTGCAGTAACCACGCGCCGCACTGCCGCTAACGATGCGATTTCCGGACTAAATCGACGCTTTATCCCGTAAGGCTCGTTTAATATGCAAATCCTAGTTTATTTTTACGGTATGCACGTCCCTTACGCCGACAGCGCCGTGGGGACTACTGCAATGTGCGCTATGAAGGCGGGAATGGCATATCTCGCAAATGTGGATAACGTTTCCATTGCAGTCGACTAAACACTAGCTATTGGGGTTCTAACACCTCATTACAGATTTGAAATAAGAAAATTGCATAATGTATAGGAAACCAGGTGCTTATTACGCGCTGTTACTGCAATTAATGAAGTGAAAATTAATGTATCGATGGATATAATAGTGTAGAGCAATATCAATATCATAGATGTGAATGCACCATAATGCAACATAATATTTTGCTGTTTTACTTTTTGTCTTTCAGTAAATGTGTAGTAAAGTGATATCGAATTCATATCGGATAGCCTTACAATGAATTCGGTACTTTGTCAAGAACTAGGGTTTGTTGACTTATTATGTAGATTCTAGAGCCACATCGCGACTTCGTGGTGAAACTATGCGCGAATGCCATCACGAAGCACAATGAATCACGAAAATATTTCGCGATTTGGCTACTTACATCGGATTCGCGTTATCACGAGTTCGGCTCTAATCTAATGATCTAGCGTCACTGATCTTGCTGGATAGCGGTTCTTATTAGGGCAGTTTTTTCCTAATTCGTAAAAAAATAAAGCAACCTACAAACACGCAATGTTAATCCTTTATAATAATATAACCAGATAATGATTGTAACTTACATTAATCACAATTTACTGTATATTTCCGTGTTCACGAACGAGGTGCGGCGAGAAAGCAAATAATGTTATTATTTTTTCGGCTCGAGATTTACATTTAAATAGGACGTTTCGTGACTCGTGGAGTTTCTCAGCAAGGATTATAACAAATTGTGAATGGATTTAAGGCTGATAATGGATTAGATTTAGACTTGGTTGCTTTATTTTATTTAGGTTTTAGACTAATTGGGTCCAATTAGCGAAGGATCGTGCCAGATAGTAACGCTACAGCGAAAGCTCTATAAATAATGTCTATAAATCTTTCGCGAAATAAAGGCGGTGTGAAAAACAAACTAATCGGTAAACAAGTATCATTTAACAACAGTTAAAATTCAGTTATAAATGAAGTCGATAAAAACTTTTCATTTTGCTACGAAACTTTATTGAAACCGCGAAAAACAAGTCTTCTCACGTATTCACAAAAACATTTTTCTATGGAACAGAACTTTTTTGTTCCGTGGAAAATGGTTTCGCCAACATTTTTTCTGAGGCAGCAGACTTTATTTCGCAACTTTATTTTACTTCACGTTTTTAAAGTTTCCCACGAAACCTTTATTTATGTATACAAAATATATCCCCCGAATATGTCCACTGTGTAACTGAACACCCTGTAATTCCACATAGCAACATTTCTGAAGTCTTGAAACACGACTATTAGACGCCACTCATACTGGCGGAGTCCTGAGGTCTGCGTTCTGTCGAATACTGACGAAGGTATGGAATCTCACTGGTAGATATAGATAGGTATACAGTTACTGCGTGAAACGTGCGTTTCCCTCACAGATCTATTTCTTGAACCGCTCATTTAACGATGCAGCCGTTTTACATAGTCCGAAAAAATATTTCAATAACATATAAATCGACAATTTGATACTTTAACGTTAAAATCATTATAGTATATTAAAGTTTTTCGGAGAATTCGAGAACTCTGACACATCACAGTACGAGAACACGGAATACTGAACGCAGATCTCCGCCACTGTGGGCGGCGCCTTACGTTTGTTACATTCCAAACAAGGAGTATAATTACATAATTATACCTATGTAAAATATGTTTAAGCAGTTTGGAATGAACATCATGTCTGTTCTGATAAAATTTAATTATTCAGTAACACGGTAGATTAAATACTATTGTTACTTTACCGAGTAGTAGAGTGATTGAATTAATAGTTCATTTGCAATGGTTCATTTTCTAAGTGCGACGTGATACGACATTGAATTGTTTACATACTGAGTTACCTATTGTTTTAACCAAGTGTTTATGTCAATTCAATATCTAACCCGTATTTTCTCTTTAATTGAATTTCATGTTATTCTTTGAGGAAATAAATATCTTAAACCAGAACTTAGCATACTTTTTTAGTATAGCCTATAAATAAATGTTGGTTAAATTTGTATGTTTTACTACGGGAGAGTTCGTTTATTAACTGCAACTAGAAACAAAACAAATAATTTATCTACCACGACTGTTGACTAAAGCCATCGACTATTGAAGGCCGCGATATAGTCGTACTTACACTCGTATGTACCTATCAGTTATCTTAGAAAATGTATGTCAAAACTAAGGACTATCTTAAGCTTTTGCTTATTGTTTCGTTGAGCTGACTCAGATACTGTCTTTATTTACGTTACCTTCAACAGTTAAAAACCGCTCGATGTATAGGCCGAAAGCAGTGGTGGTCTAGAGGTAGTGACACCCGCCTTACAATCGTGAGGTCGTGGGTTCAAATCCCCGGTCCCGTACCAATGAGTTCTTTGGAATTTATGTACGGAATTTCACACCACTGGCTTTTCGGTGAAGGAAAACATCATGAGGCAACCTGCATAAGTCCGTAGAAGAAATTCGATGGCGTATGTGAATCCACCAACCCGCACTGGGCCAGCGTGGTGGATATGGCCCAAACACCCTTCGTGGGTAGGCCTACGTCCTGCAGTGGACTATTAAAAAGGCTGGTACAGTACAGTACAGTATAGGCCGAATCAAACTTCTTGTCAGCTGTCATATTAGCTACACCTGACCAGCTGCGGTTGACCCAATCCAATGCAGCTCACTTAGCAGTTGTGCGAAGATTGGGTTTGGCGCAGCTTGTAGCTCATTCCACAGCCGCCAAGATCTTTGATTCGGCCAATAAGTGTGCAGTGTAGATACCACACATTCCGTTAAATTGGAATTGTCGTTTCGAGTACATTAAGGGACATAATACTGCATAAACTTATATGTCAACAGTCGTAACAGTTGTCATAGCACTCCAAACTGATCAGAAGTTTAATTAACACAAGATTTACGTCCATCACCAACGTAACCTTACCGTCACCAACGTTACCGCGTAATTACGGAACGTAACGCGAACCGCACGTAAACGTCTCCCCGCAGTAACAGTGAACGTTTGACTTTGTGCTAACTTAAATTGCTTGCTCTAAGTTTTTATGATGAAGATAAACGCCTTATTTGTAAATTTAATTTAATAAATAAATTAGCGCTCTGTTGAATGTTGTAACTTTCTTCATTGTCATCATCATTACCAGCCGCAGGACATCCACTGCTCGACAAAGGCCTCCCCTATGGATTTCAAATAAGCTCGGTTGGAAGCAGCTTGCATCTAGCGCGATCCTGCAGTCTTAATTATATCGTCGTCTTACGCTACGTTTGCCGGTGCGTGGTCTCCATTCAAGCGGAGGAGAGTGGTATCTTTCTTATGACATAATGTTTGCTGCGTTGACACGATCAAAGAAAGTAGATGTAAGAAGAAGGAAGAGACATTGACAAAATGTATTTAATAGCCTTTTGATCTCAAATGATACCTATTATATGTTTTCGAGGCACCAGTCGTCAAAGTGCTTATGGGTCGTTATGCAAGTTAATTCAAATTTGCTTTATATTTATACCTCTTGTCGTGCTTACATTCTGCAAACGAACCCATCGATAGAGCGATATATGCATCTCACAACACTCGAGACAAGTCGTTGGCTCAGACATAAAAGATGTAAGAGTCGTAGACAATTGAACATAGCTACTCGTATGTAGTCATATAATATAGGACGCAATTATTTATGTATGTCCAAAGATGTAGATGTAGACATACTATTTGCGTAAGAGCCACCGATATCAGAAACGAATTAGAGAAGTCACTATCCGGTATCAATCATGAACTGATTACGTCACTTTGCCTCCATCATATTGGCACACATTTTTCCAATACCACTTTCTCACAAAACCCCCAAATTCAAATGAACCCTGAATCTTAGTACATAAGGTTGGGTTCGTGGTAAGTAGCTTCAGGGGATCGTTAAGACCTCACTCCCTCTCTTTCCCACTACAAGTCAAACGCATAAAGCAGAACCCCACTTCATTAAGTGTTCGACGACCTGAGCGATTAACTTGGGAGATTTACTTTTATAGGGAACCGCGTATGTTGGGCCAGCCTTATGAAATTGTTTCAGCGCATTCGTACCGGCGTTATTGCGCTGTAAATCCTAGAATTGAACCTTTTCGGCGAATTATGGGTAGCTTTGGGAGTTTGGATTTAGTACCTTATAACAGACTTTCGACGCAAAAAATGTGGAGATTGTCATTTTAGTTGTATTTCATGTTTGTTAGCTCAGAAGTTTCATCGTTTAAGAAATGTTTCTCTAGACGACGGCCATATTGACCTGTCTATGGTATTATTGAACTCATCGTTATGACCAACATCAACGATAACTATCTACTAAGATTGACGACACAGATTCCTATATTTTTTTGTATGTTGGTCAGATCTTCATCTGACAAATATCAAAATATCACCCAAACCATTGTTTATAAATTCTTAGTTGATCCCATATTGAAAGTTGTTCATAATGATAAGTCAATATACATCGTAGAGTAGTAACATCAAGTTTTCAACTAGTACCTCGTAAAAACTGTCGGTAAAGTAGAAACAAAGCTATCTAAGACTTAAAAGCAGTTAACATGTTCAACACAATGCTTTCAAGTACTTACTTACTCAACTCAACTTTTTCAACTTAGATTAAAAACTAAGAGTAGATATTAAAAGCAGCAAAACTGGAAATACAAACAGCATTTTATACAAGTTGTAGAAAAGTGGTTAGAGTTAGAGGGTTAGGAACAATGTGGGCCGAGTTTGTCTACCTTGGGGCACTCCACGCAACATCTGGAAGTAAACTAAGTTATTTATGTAGATACATCTTAATTCAAACTAAGTAAGGTTTTGTCTGGATTACATTGAAAGGTCGAAAGTATTAAACATACTTAGCAGACGAGGGCAATATAGATTAATGAACTTAAAATATTAATATACCTGAAAGTGTGTTTGTTGGTTTGATACCCTTTCACGCAGCAACAGAATAGAGGATGGATTTCATATTTGAGATGGATATAGTTTAAAGGTTGGAAAATGACGTAGGCTACTTTTTATCCCGGAAAAATAAAAGATTCCCATGGAATAGGACAAAATCAAAATATCACGCAGGCGAAGCCGCGGGCAAAAGCTAGCCAAAAATAAATTTAATGATCTCTTTAGTAACCATAGTCCAAAAGAAGTTCGATTGTGTTTTTTTTTGTCATGTCTATTATCTTTTTATATTGGTAAAGCAAAAATATGAATTTTATTAGTTTATTTGCCCTTCTCAGCAAAATAATATTATTTTTAAGGTTAATGTATATTCCTGTTTCACAGAATTTAAAAGTGTAAGAAAATTTACCATTGATAAACAAGGAAACTCGAGTTTCCCGTCTGCTTTGACATTTTAAATTAGGCTCTGAAGCGCTGAAAATACAAGTGGCACCATGGGAGAGAATACACGCAAACGTTCTAAAACCGTATTAGGCTTACATTGTGCTTCTACTTGTCTAGACATAGGTACGTGTTTTTGGAGGGCTTTTAGACTAAATTAGAGCGTAGGAACAAATCTTTTTTGAATATCAATACTGTTGCTAATAGGAAGATTTTGGGAAAAATTTATACTTACGCTAAACTGCTAAACCAAGGGAAATGCCTCCTGCTGAGCCATAACAAAAAATAAATATTGGGGGACATCTTACACACGGCTTCTGACCCCAAACGAAGCAAAGCTTGTGAAATGGCTGCCAGAGACTTATATACTACATATACATATTTTAAATACATACTTATATATCTAACCTACCTCTTTGATCCAGAAGTCAAATTCACTAACCACTGAGCCACCGAGGCAGACATATTTATCAGATTATCTTATCTTAATAATGAAAACAAGTTAACCACAGATATAGATCAATACCCTTTTATAACATTCCTCTCATTGCGTCAGGGGCTAATAAATAAATAAGAGTTATTCGCAGGGTCTGTACGGATAGGTAGTACACGATGGCACTCAATTAATGGTTATTTGAGGAAAGATTTTCAATTGTTATATTTACGTAACCTACACGCAAACTCAGCCGAAAAGCATCGCAACATTTAAAAAAACTTCAGTTTTTCAGTAATTATAAAGTCATTATCACTCATAAATAAAGCTCGCCATTCACAACCGAACATGCCAATGATCGCCATTTTAAACGGGCGGATCGCGGCGGCCGTCGTATGTTGATTTCCCGCGGGTCTCGCCTCGCGCTGAAATAGCGAGCCCCGCGTAGGTTACAAATTGTACATTTTGGCTTTGCTAGGACGTGAGTTGGAGGATTTATTTTATCATTCCAAAAATATATAAAATTGGTATCGTAAAACAATTCAAACGACATCGACTTCAATTTAGGCAAAAAAAAGAGATTTTGTTTTTAATTTCCGATACTTAATGAATATTATTAGGTACTAATAATAAGATAAAATATTTGAGCAGTGATTTTAAAACTAAAAACCTCCACCTTGGTAATTGTGATAATAAAGCTGGGACGAGTTCCTAGATACATAGGTTGTCCAAAACTGATCAAACACGTTTATTCAATCCACTATTACCTCTTAATTAAAAAAAAAAATATTCAATCCACTATTACCTCTTCATTAAATTAAAAAAATTTGGATCCCTTGCGGATCGACCGTAAAATTATAACGTGAGTTTTAGCCGTATTCTGTTATAGTCACTATTACCTATTTCGGGATGCCCGAACAAAACCTACCAAAGAATTTACAAGAACACATGCGTACTCTACCTACACTTTTACGAACTCTACTAACGATCGGTAAAGTCTAATGGAGCATCCACACACTCCAGGAAGCGGCGAGGCGAGGCCCTCGCCACGATGCGATAGCCAACAGCCATCCACGCTAGAAATGACGAGGAGAGACGAAGCGACACGAGCGCACTATCCACACACCTGTGCTCGCGTCCCCTCGTGTCGCCTCGCGGAGTGTGTGGAGGCACCATAACGGAATGAAAAATTCACAAATATATTTTAGAGCCAGCGAAGGTGCGTGCTTCTTTATTTTATTTTTTTATTTCAAATAGGTTTGCGTTTGACTACACACTGCCTAATGTTAAGCAGATATGCGGTCTAGGATGTAGCACGCTTACCTAGAAGATCCCTATTTACTCGAGATTTGAAGACACCTACATTGTACTTTAACGGAAAGACAGACTCGGGCAAAGCGTTCCACATTCTGGCAGTTCGTATGAGGAATGTGGACTCAAAACGCTTGGTTCTAACGCGTGGGATGTCCACCATAAAAGGGTGACGCTTTAGTCGCGTCTGTCTAGCCGTATGATAGAAGAAAGGGGCAGGTGGGACCAGATTGTGCAACTCCTGGGCGCACTCACCGAAGTGTATCCGATAGTAAGCTGACAGACACGCCACCCTACGTCGATGCTCGAGACTTTGCAGCTTCGACTCAGTCAAGGTTTCGTATCAGCCTCCTGGCTCGCCTTTCAATGGACTCCAAAGCCTCCAACTGGTATTTGGCAGAGCCATCCCAAAGGTGAGAGCAGTATTTCATGCAAGACCTGACTTGCGCTTTATAAAGACTAAGCAGTTGCTCAGGTGTGAAATACCGTCTCACCTTAGAGAGAACACCAAGATTTTTTGAGGCTAATTGGGCTTTTGACTCTATATAAGAGCCAAAGTTGAGAGTCGATGATAGCGTAACGCCTAATAGTTCCAGACTGTTAGTTCCCGGAACGGACACACCACGGAAAGCAGGAGACAATTGGAAGGGCCTCTTTTTGGCCGAAAAAAAACAGCTTTGAGCTTTTTTTCTACCCACAAAAGCGGGTGGAAGAGAGTATTAAGGTATAGATTTGTGTACTCTACCAACAAAAAACTACCCAAGGACTACCCACATTAGACTGGAAGGACTACCCACATATTTTCCGAACTTCCTGTAACGATCGGAATGAACTCAAGGCGGGTGAAAAATCCCCAAATTCAAGCCGATCTTTTCTCCAAATTGGCCATTCAGCTATCAATGTCGTAAACTTTAAACCCTTGTTATGATCTCCCAAAATTGAGCGGATACTTTATTACAAAGGGTTAATTTGTTTTCTTTTGAAACTTATTTTACTTTACTCTTGGAACTCAGTTTAGATACTTTTGGGATCCAATCTCTTTTATTTCTACCGTACTTTATTTATTCCATTCATTAATTTGTATAGGCGAAGTTAAAACTCTTAGGACTCTGGAGGTAAATATACTTTTGTAAGTTTCGAATTATTTACTCTAATATACTGTGTTACAAGTCGGTTATAGATTATCAGCTTGCCTTGTCTTAAAACGAGTATTAATATGCCCTGTATTAATGAGATTAGATTAAAATCTTCTTCTTCCTTTCGATGAAGAAGAGATTAGTGTACTCATCGTTATGATGAATAGCTACTTATGGGGACAATAATCGAAATCACGATAAAATATTTAAACTATCAATTTCAATGGATTAAGCTAATATTTTTGCTATAGTTCATTTTTGCCATTGCAACATTTTTTCCCTGCCCTTTTTTGCATCGAATATGCAAAAACGGGCAATAAGCGACGACGAGGTACCGTGACGTGATCAAAATTCCATTTCTAGCTCGTACAAAATAAAAATTGCCTAGCAAAAAATTACACACTCCGTAAACGTAGTCCGACAATAGCAAAATGTATACAAGATTGAAATTGAAATTTAGGATATCGGATCGGACATTTCGATCGAATAGGCAGGCTAATGTTCTTTTGATAGAGATTGTTGGGTTACTGATACTGAAATGGAATCTGGTTTGATAGGTATAGATTTCACAGATATTAATATGAACCGTGACCTATCAAATGCGTGTATGCCTGGAGCACTCACTCTCGCCTAAAGGTTCCTCACTCTCGCCTAAAGGTTCTTGCTTGCGGCGGCGTCGTGTGGCGGGTCGCCCTCAACCCTCAAACATGGTTGAGGAGGGCGACGGCTGGCACACGCGTCACACTCGTGAACGGGTGCTGTTCATGGAGACTGGACTGCTCCCGATACACACGCAACACACGGTAATTACATGTTTTAACATTTATAGTTTAATTTCCTTTTAAATTTAATTTTATATTTCCTGTTGTAAAGCTATTAGTTTTTTTTTTCACTCAAATAAATACCTAGGTAGGTAATGCATGTTGTAATAAAGAACACAGACCATAGATGTCTGTGTAATGTAACAAATCAGCAAAAAAACCGTGACCTATCTCACTAAAATAAATATAACAAGCTATCTATTGAAAGTCGAGGTCGAATCAGAAGGAAATGCAGAGTAAACACGTAAGGCGCGCTCCACACCGCGTTAGCAACCCGCGCACGCACTCGCCACCGACTCGCGCCAAGATGGCGGCACCCACCATATTTATTTATGAATTGAATTCTCTGTGGACTATCTCTATCCAATCTAAAATTCTGTCTTATGAAAGCTGAGGTTAGTTAAATTTTTTTTTCATTTTGGTAGTACAACATATACTAGCAACTTAGCAAAATCATAATTTGTTTGCTGATGAGAGTTGTAGATTTTCGACCCTATTTTAGGTAACTGCGGTAGGTTTACGATTTTCTTTGAAGCAATTTTCTGGAGTTTCTAAACTCCAGGTTAAATATAGTGGCTTGAGAAAATGGAAATTCAGAAACCCTAGTATAAAATGAACCGCAAGGCTGGGCAATTCGTTACCTGCCCGAAATCCTGAAGCTTTTTTACCTAAAAATATCTTCAAAACCAACAAAAGAAAATTAAAAGTCTTGAAATGATTATTACGTGGCATTTTTCACTGAATCCAATTCGCTTAGTTTGAAGGTCAGCGTAAGCCACGTTCAAGCTGTGTCGAGTTTAAGCGGTCCATTCGTAGAGCAAAATGTTCACTGAAAACGCGTCTATACAATCCGCACGTTGCTTAAACAAGAATATTTGTTCAAAAGCTTCCTGTCAAGTACCTAGTGGAGTGAGTTAATACAAAGACAAAAAATTATATTATCCTACAGGCTCACATACACCCCCAGGCCAAAGTAGTAATAGTAACGAACTCTAATTCAGAAGCCGATACTTTCTTGAAAAGTAGCGTTCCACAGCCTTCATAGGTAGGCGTGTAGTTTTTGAAGCGCATATTTACCACTTAGTTTGCCAAGTATTCATGCTTCTAAAGTCTATGCAGTATAAGATGATCAAAAATAGGTAGTACCTACGAGGTTTCATATGGATCCCGTCGGGCGCGGCAATATTATACTCAGAACAGAAGACAGAACGACCATTAAACTAAAATCCTCGTGAATTTTTCATACGTTTTCAACAGTGTTCAGAGCGAATCAAACGATGCATCTCTTGAAATATCTACTAAGGTTCCAGCATTATTAAATTTCGCATTAGCGAGTTTGTGGCCATAAATTAGCTCGGTGGACGGCGGACACTCGAGTTTAACGAAAATATATTGAAGGCGCCTGAGAATCCGACTGTACCTTGACGCCGTTCCTGCAAATGATTATTTAGTGCTACATTTTAAACGTGAGGGAACTTGGGGGCTTAAATTGCGGACGCTTGGCCGAGGAAAGGCTTGGAAATTAGACGCTGGCTTGGATAATTAACTCACGAATTAAAAAATAATGGTTATTAATGTGATTGTGGGTTTGGGTTAGTATATGTCTATGTGTGACACTGTTGTTTAGTTTTTTTTTGTGTGAAATGTGATGTAACCAAGAGAGTTTTATTTATAGCAGTGATTCGAGCTTATATAAGCTCGGGATTTCTCGGGTTTGCTCGGTAATAATTATAACAGTTATATTTTCCAATGCACTTTCGCTGGCACGGCTCACAATCTCGAGAATTGTATTTGATTACGTGAAATCATCGAATTCTTAATACTTGCCAGGGTTAACTCAGTATAACAATGAAACTGATAACACAATACGCACAAGACTGAACACACTAGCGAAAGAAGTAGAGCAAACAGATAAGTTTAACATACGGCGAAAAAATGATACAAACCCACGAGAGACCGCCAACGAGCCGAAAGTTTCGGCCAAACTGACAAATGGCGACATTACACACACGGCACAACTACATATATGCCGAAGACTTTGACAAAGTAGTAAGAATCAGGCGAGTTTGTTATGGATCTAGGATTCACTGGTTTGTTTTCAGGCACCGATATACAGCTATTCATTGGTAAGTTATTTATGGGTACGAGTAACATCATTTTTGATTCCCTGACGAAAAGATTTGTTATAACTTTGACATGTTGTGCCTGCATATTTGTCTACCAAATGAATGCACCTATTTTGATTTTGTTTTAATTTTTGATTGAAAGCTAGTGCAATCGAGATGGTACTGTTAGCTATATTTTAAACATATCTACGGTCAGGAGTTTTTTTTAGAAATGTGACCGTTGGAAAAATGTAAGTTTCTACTTTTCGGGACATTCAATAAATAATTATGAAGCTTTTCAGGTTGTCTCATTAACGATAGCACGAAACCCCAGGAAACATTACAATAGGTATATATTAAGTAGGTAAGTAACACAAGAGTAGGCAGTTCAGTACAGCTGATAGAGCAAATGTTCACAGAAAAATAAAGTTTGTACAAGTCAGGTGGCTAACTCTAGTGTAGAGTTTATAAGCTGCCTGTAGGTTTCTGACATTTCACACTCGGCCTCTGACCCCAAAATAAGCAAAGCTTGTGATATGGCTGCCAGAGACTGATAAACTACTTATACATATTTTTAAATACATACTTATGTAGATAGTAATTAAAATAACACCCAGACACAGAGCAAACACCTACGTTCATCACATAAATACTTGTCCTAGGTGGGGATCGAACCCACGCCTCATTGGCCCAGTAGCTAGGGTCACTAACCACTGAGCCACCGAGGCAGACGGACTATCACGGAAAATTACCAGGATATACAATTGATCAACAATCCTAAGGGCTACAATTGATGATTGCTGATACTTCTGAGTTTCTGATAACGCTAAAATGGACATAGTTTAGCAGAAAGGAGTCAACCCTCACGGCTGTCCAAAATCAAAATGTAACAAGTTCTTTAAATCGCAAGACACTTGCTACGTTTTGATTTTAGACAGCCTTGTGGGTTGAGTCCTTTCTGCTAAACTATATCCAAATGATATTCGAGTGTAAAATAAACCAGCTGTTCCATACACTCTTCCTTGGAATGTATTATGGAAGAGTTGATTTTTAATAGATTTCAGGTTTTACAGATTAAGTGGTCAGTGGTGCATAGAAAAAAATATTTTGTGAATGATACTTTTGATATCCTAGGATTTGTATCCTAGATCCTAAAATATAACGAATACCTTTGTATATCTATGTTAGTTTCTATAAATGTAGGTGGAGTGACACGAGTGTGGGTAGTCCGATACAGTTTCACCGAAAGCGCGAGCACGCAATGGAGTGGAAAATGCTTTTTGAAGAAAACTTCCCGGCCTTAAATGATTTTTCTGCTTCGGCAAATACGTGAAGTGCCGAGAATGTTTCGAAATAAACCTACGTTGGGCTATATTACGGTAAACGATCGATGTGACGTGACATATTTAGGAGTAATGAAAGCATTAATACTGTTATTTTTGTATGGCCCTGGATCGCGTTTGACTACGATCTGCTTTACATATGAAAATCAGAGACATAGAACTCAGCTAAAGCTTCACACTTATTTTCTGTAGATTTATATGAAAACAAGTTTATTTACTTTACCAAGTTAGATTTACTCTAGGCAGATTATATGTTAGTGTAAAATATCTTTCAGAAAAAAAAAACATTGATGTTACAACCATCTTTTATTCTTATTGCTGTAGGTACTTAATAGCGTATAATTTTATCATCGAGATATGGCTATGTCTATACGAAGGTAAAATAACAGGTAAAAAGAGAGTTATTAGCTAACTCTCATTTCTAATAACTCTCATTTGACCTAGATTGTCATTTTTGTAAAATGAGTTATTATTAGTAAAATGCAAGTGGCGAAAATAAAAGAGCAATTTCCACTGTAAATAGCAACATCATCACCGCATTTTAATTACATAAGACTTTCAATTAGCTAAGCTCCAATAAGGAATGAAAAATCCCGGGACTTGAGACAGAAATACCCAGCAGACATCGTAATGAAAATTAAAATATATTTGCCAGACATCTTCGCGAAGGAATTTCATTTTTTACACAGAGATTACGGTCATCTATTTTGTTATCTATCAAAGCTTATTTTAAATGGAATGAAAAGATGGTACGGATTATGTATAATTAATAAATTTGCTTTGAAGTATAAAATTATGAAACAGATTATTCTTTAAACCTTCAACCGAAAAATTTGTGTAATAAGTTTTACAAATATGTCTGTATATCTCTGTGGTTTTATATTTTCGAAAGATGCCTTCAACGTTTGTTTCTTGTGAGGTAGGTTTTTTGTTTTACAACGGAACCCTATAAGACGCCACCAAACGGTAGGTATGTAATAATGGCAATGACAATATTAACTACCTATTGTACAACAGCAGATTGCGTAGTAAGGTCCCCTGGTTCTCCAGTATAAGTTCACGCCGATAGATTTCCTTCATCTTCATCATCGCCCGCAACATGCAATACTGGTTATAAGTCTATCTTTAAGTAAATAATTATATCTGTTTAGAAACTAGTTCTGTTTATGTTGATTTCAAATACATATTTATAAAAGTAACGCCAGATTCAATCAAATATTATGTTTGTCCGTTTTTGCTCCTATCGCTCTGTATGAGCGAACTCTGTGGATCCTGTGTCAATGGTATCAGGGATCTATTTATAATAAGTAATTGAACTACGAACGGCTAGGAACAGTAGGAACGCATACGAAACTTTGACAGATGGTATGGAGTATACGCAATGTTTCGTATACTTCCTAGGTATTATTATCCATTTAATCTGTCAAAGTTCCGTATACGTTTCTAGCCGGTCGAAAGTCAATCAAAGAGTGAATATAGATATTATTATAGATACCCTGATCCACGACTCTCACAATATCATCAACCATCTTTCCGCCGCACGAGCCTAGCTCCGCTCCATTAACCCTCATTTTAAGACTTCCGTCATGAATTATTTTTAACGTCTACTTTTTGTATTTAATAATCGCAGCACGTACCGCAATACGCCTTGATACCGGCGCATATTAGTTTAATTTGGCGTGTGATAATATGCAAATGGCGCCATTCATTATACACTCGCAGGCTGTGCCGCTGACTGTATCGCCACTCGGCGTCGGCGTCGCGTCGCGATGATTTATATACCACTAAGGTACTTGGAGGGTAATTAAAAATAAGAAATATTATAACAATACCGTTTGTGAAATTTTTTAGTAGGTACGTGGAAACTAGATGGCACTGTCGAACGTTAAAACGCACAGATGATTACCGTGGAAACAACAATAATCCTCGAGTGCAGCACCTCATGCGAGTGGTGTCGATTGCATTACACTTAGGTAATGTAGCAGGCATTTGAGTACAAATTAATGACCCTATAGGCACTATTGACGAGCCTACCGAGTAAGATTGTAATTATAATCATCACGATGATGGTAATGTACAATCAGCTGACTTCTATTCTTTATTCAAGGTTGCCCCTTGCAATGGTCTTACCAGCAACGATATGAGAGCAGTAATACCAGTCCAAATGAATCTGAAGTGACGCACGCCACGCGTGGCGTGTGACGGCTGCAATAAACTTACTGCCTGAATACAAATGGCTCCGTAGGCAGTATCGACGAGCCGACTGTGTCAGATTGTAATCTGATTTGAATAGCGCTGAGGCTGCGCCAAATGGAGCATTTATGTATTTGGTAACCTTTACCAGCGCGCGATGAACAAAGGATTCCCTTTGATTGGGATGTGAAGGAGATTGCTTGCTTATTATAATGATAGGAGTTATCTATTGCTGGCCTGTGCATAATAATCCACTGACAGTACAAGCTAACCTCCATATTTATCGAAATGCGCTAGATCGCACAAAACACTTGGTGACATCTCAAAGCCTTCTGATACTTCGGATTTTTAAATTTCTATATTCTAATATCTTCATGCATGTCTTCTTGAGACAATATTTATAAAGCTGATTTATTACTGTTTTAGATAAGATCAAATTATTTACTTACTACTGTTTGTGGTGTTACTTAATTTTGAACGATAATCGTATACATGCAACTATCCACGAAAAATATTCAGTCTGTTTTAAAGATATAGCAGAAAAGATCGCCTATTTGCAATCTAGCGCGTTCGGCGCGCGATCCGCCCTAGTTGAGGCTCTCGAGCCCAGCATGCATCGCGACCTACATACCCGCTGCTTAGATATCTGTCAGCGCCAGGCGGCCTGCAGCCAGCACCTCCATTTGTCCGCTACGCCTCATTTGGCGGGGATGCGCAATTACTAACAACCTATTGAATACTTCGGATACTACTGTATTTTTGATTTTGTACGTCAGATATACCTTTATGCGAGTTATTTGCGTTGGACGTTTTTTATGTCGTATTCTAGGATACTCATCATTATGACTTTTTTCGCGATTTCGTTTTTTTTTGTGATTTCAGAGTATATCAATAGTAAAAGTTAGTCATAATAATGAGGCAGTGATATCTGAGAATAAAGACTGCATAGACAATAGACTGCAGACGGCCTGCTGCAAGCACCTCGATTTGTTCGCTACATCTCATTTGGCAGGGATGCATAATGACGAGTGTAGCCCATAATACAAGTTGCATCACAATGACAAGTCCCGCGATATCCTTGACTAGAATATGTCCGTCGTTTATAGGAACACCCGTATACAACCAATACACATCAGACGGTATCCCTTGCCCAAGACGCACAATAAGCACTTCTAGCGTCGTCTTACAAACATAAAAACTGTCTAAGAAGTTCCCACTTCCCACATTCCCTCGGGATGCGACGTCTACTCGATCGATGTCACTGGTCCCTCCGGAGGGGGGTTGCCACAACTTTGGAAAAATAACTTCGTCCCCAGCACACTGATTAAAAGTTTCCAGTTATAAGTTTGGCAGTAAACTGTATTACGTGTTTTTAATTGTTTGAAACTGAATAAATTACTGTATCTTGAGAAAAATGTCTCTATTGGGACTGTTTGGGACATTATGTCTGGGCTTTGACTTAAAATTTGCAGTTAGAGTTTGTAATACGAATGAAAACATAGAAAAAATATAAAAACTACAATATAAGGATATGCCATCAGCCACAGCCGGATTAATGCCTGCCGTCCACTGCGAGAGGAACGGACCTAATACGGACTCCGTTTAACACGCAACATCAACATTCATACAAGAAGTTGTGTTTGGTTCCAAATACGTTTCATTCCCAATCCATAAGTTTGCAATCTCTATAATCAAGTCCAGGTTTGGGATGATTCTATTGGTAGATTTCTCCTTGCACATTGAGGCATATAGACATCTAGATAAAACACAAGGCGCTAGCTTATGAAGAGAAGCTTTCATATTTACCAATTCCAAATAAACGAAAAGTGTTCTAATTCCCTTAATGTTTCAAATCCACAAGTTTCCAATCTCAATATCACATTTTATCGGTTATCAGCTCCTTATGCGGTTCTTTGTAGAGTGTTTGATCAGGTTCGTCGAGAGGCGACGCGCAGATTGTTTGTTCTCGCTCAAGATACTTTACCTTTCAAGTCGACGGACAAGATATCGACTGAAAATTATAAGGATCGCATAATTAACATTCGCAAGTTGGTCAGCAATTTTTATAGGACATTTTTTGGCGTTAGGTTGATATTGGTACTAATAAGTATACGGAATGCTACCAATAAGGATCAAATGAGGAAATTCGTGAACGCATCAAAATTACCGACAGTCCAGCGGATTACCAAATTCCAATGACAATTGCGCAAAGAATAGAGACTAGAGTAGATAGGACCAGAATGGGTAGATAGACCTGATGAATCAAGGTCATAACAGTTCAAATGTAACAAATCTAAATAAATAAAATATATACTGCAGAGCTGTGTCTAAATAAACATTACCAGAACGTACAAGAGCCACGTGATTGTGAATCTAGACAGCAATTTGTTCATTATATGAACACCTTTGGCACCGTAATTCTGGATTTCATTAACGCCACTGCGGTGTAGCGGTAGATATTGGCTCTGTAGATTTATGGCCTCAATAGAATTTATCGACAAACACGCCGGGATTGGCCGAGCGTTGACTCCAGCCAGACTCCAGACGGATAGGGGTATGCAACTCTATGAGATATAATACGTAAGTTCGTGTAGGCTGGATGGATAGCCTTGGTGTCAGATTTTTCTCTGACATTGCTAAAAGTTTAAAAATAATTAGGATCCACAATTTGACAACGTATCATCCGAGTAACAGCAGCGCTCAGCTTTAAATGCCACCCTCGGTATCCCATGCGAAGAGTGACTGCGCCAAACGCTGCCTAACTTCGGTGATCGCTAAGAAACACACATAAGCAATATATATATACATATATATATACATGTATATATACACTCACACACGCATACATGCACTAAATTAATTATTTCGATGTTCTATATTTTGGAAGTGCGGGGATTTCTGATACAGGCAAACCTTTGCCTAAAAGGAATTCTCATTATACTGTAATTTAAAAGTTTATTGTGAACCGAAATAAAAATTGTTTAAATTGTTTAAAAAAAATGAGCGCTACTACGAGGGGAGGTCAAAAAGTTCGCGGAATGAAAGGAAAGGGGGGTGAATTTAAACACGAAATTATTTTTCCTCATCAATATATTCTCCATTAACTCTAATACACTTTTCAGAACTTTCAAATAATTTGTTTATACCTTCAAAAAAAATTATTTGTCAAGGCTTTCAAAATATGTAGAAATTGCCGACTTCACTTCTTCGTTATCCGTATATTTCTTTCCACGAAGCTCTTTTTTCATGTTTAAGAACAAATAATAATGACAAGGGGCCAAATCTAGACTATAGGAAGGGTGGTTTAAAGTTTCGAAGCCGCACTTGCGTAAGGCAGCCATCGCAACATGACTTTTGTGAACGGGTGCATTGTCGTGCAAAACGAGTACACCTCGACACCATTTTCCCCTTCTCTTTTCTTTAATTGCTTCTTTTAATTTTTCTAATCATGTAGCGTAGTATTTTTCCGTGATATTGACACCTTTATCTTATTAATCGATCAATAAAATCTCCTCAGAATCTCAAAAAACTGTAGCCATAACCTTTCCGCCCGATTGTGACACCTTAAACTTCTTAGGCGGTGCTGCGCCTTTTTTGCACCACTGCATTGACTCCTGCTGTGACTCAGGTTCATAGTGATGAACCCAAATTTCATTTCCAGTCACAATTTGGTTCAGAAATTCATTCCTGTTTTCACTACACAGCTTCAAAACCTCGCGCGAACGCTCGACGCGCTGCTGTTTTTGAAGCGCTGTGAGCATTCTCGGTACCCATCTTGCACTGACCTTAGACATGCCAGGTGGTCATGAAGAATATTCAAAATGGTTGTTGATGATACTCCAGTCATCTCTGCAATTTGTTTCTTCTTCAGGCGTGCATCTTCTAGAACAAGTTTTTCAACTTTTTCAACAATGTCTGAGGACGTTGCTTCAATAGGCCGACCTGAGCTCTGATCGTCTTCAATTGAGTCTCTGCCTTGCTTGAAAAGACTATGCCACTTATAAATCATTGTTTTTCCAGGACGAGAGTCCCCGTAAACTGATGACTTTTCTTTCATAATGTTCTGAGGCGTTTTTTCTTGCTTAGTGAGGAACTTAATCACGGCACGATACTCAATTTTTTCCATAGTTGATAATTTCTTCCCGATTGACTAGTTTATCCAGCGATATCTCAAAGGTTAATGAACCGATTAGGCTGAAACTTAGTATTTATACTTGTACTAGCTTAAAACCCGCGGCTTCGCCCGCGTTGTCTTAGTACATAGGTACTTACTTAAAATGAAAATAGCCCTTATAATAATATCTAATAGTCCGCAATTTGGCCCGCGTTGTCTTAATACTTGCTTAAAATTACTTGTAAGGATAATGCCCACGGTTTGGTCAAAATTGTATTTGCCTATAATGATAATAGGTCACGGTTTGGCCCGCGTATTGTTAGTACTTGCTTAAGATGGTTATTTATAGCACGCAGCATGGACTGCGATGTCTTAATACTTGCTTAAAATTATAAAAGCTCGCCGTTTGGCCTGCATTGTCGTATTACTTACAATGATAATAGCTCATGGTCTGGCCCGTATTGTCTTAGTACTTGCTCAAAATGATAAAAGCCCGCGGTTTAGCTCGCGTTGTGTTAATAATTAGGTACTTACAAAGATAATAACCCACAGTTTGGCCCACGTTGTTTTAATACTTACTTAATTAAAATAACAGCCCGCGGTTCAACCCGCGTTATCTTGGCATTTTCTTATAATAATATCTAATAGTTCGTGGTCTGGCCCGTGTTGTCTTAATAAATCCTTAAAATTATAATAGCATGCCGTTAGCCTGCGTTTTTATATTGCTTGTAATGATAATAGCCCACGGTCTGGCCCGCGTTATTTTCGTAACTGCTTAAAATGATAAAAACCCACAGTTAGGTCCGCGTTTTCTTGGCACTTACTTAAAATAAAATAGTAGCTCGTGGTTAAGCCCGCATTAGGCTCGATTATGAAGGCGCCATCGTAATTATAATAGCTAATTATCAAAATTATATCTGTTTCATTTTCACTTTAAGCATTCGATAGAGAGAACACTTTTTATGTTGTTATTATATTTACTATGGCGTCTTCATAACTGAGCCTATTATTGTATTACTTGCAAAATAATGCCTACAGTTTAGCCTGAATTTTCTCAGTATTTGGTTATTTAATTTACTTGTATCTAAAGCTTATTACGGAGTACATACGTGAATTTTTGGATGATAAATTGCCGAATTTCTGAAATTAACTCAATAATAAATAAATATATAAAATAAATATTGGGGGACATCTCACACACCAATGATGTTTAATGTCTAGATAAGCAGACTCAAACAACTGCGTTGCTAGGCATGGCGACACATTAACCGCCCGAATATCGTTGGTAGGTAATCAAAGAATCATATCTCTATCCCTGTTACACTAGTTGCTAAAGTACGGTAAGACGTTGAAAATGACAGAAATAGCAATATTTTTAAATTTAGTCGGACAATGCCTACTTAGGGTGCCAGTTCATTAGATTGTAATTTCCCCAAAATGTTACGATATCTTCTCAATGTCAGTGATACAAACCGATATTTTTAATAATCAACATTTTAGTAATAACATAATGAATTTGAGTCATTAATCAAAATCAAATATAATATGATGTAATTATGAATAAAGTTATAATACAAAGAATATTTTATTAATTTATCCGATCAATATTTATTCGTTCTTGATAATTAAAATAATTATCGCCATAATAATACTTAACTATCAAAAACGTGTCATATTGTAGGACAGGATATTCCTAAAGAAAATTCGAAAGCATTGCATGAAGAATCTACAATATATTGTTTTGAAAATTGCAGTGATGTTTTTTTTATTCTGGAACCGTTGGAGTAAACAATTATAATAAACAATAATAAATATAGCAGAATAACAGCTAGCATAGCCACACCGCCACCCGCGCCCGAGTTCGTAAGCTCTTACCACTAGTTACCACGCACCCCGCACGGCCCGCGTGCAGTCTGTGTCACTCATACATACCTATACCACGCAGCGCGCGCTTTTTCAGTATCTCTGTATCACGTAAAACTTCTTTGAAAATTGTAGCCTAATATGTTATACTATACCTGTACTTCAATCTCCGGACATAGATACCTGTTGCCGTCGAGCTATTTGATTAAACTAATAATTACAAAACGTAACCTATTTAAGCCTGATTCTGCTGCTTGATTCATAACTATCATTAATTATAAAAATAGTAATGATTATTAGTATTATTTAAAATCGTTGTAGACGTTAATGCCGCCCATTAATCTAGGTACCGGATTTGTTATTATCTTTGTACTCTTGTATTTTTAGTATTTATTGAAGTTATATTGTAATCTAATGTAATTTTACTATTTCACTATTTACTATTATTATCCAGTCAGTTTCTTTTTTTAATATTCTAATGGCTTTTATCCATTATTTATCGTTATCTTTACGTATTTTGTCTGCGGATATCCTATAGTATCAAAAAAGTAATTATCGATTAGTCGAAATCTCCCATAATTATGGGGAAACAAAATTATGTTTCACCTGGTATCACCAACTGTAATATTATTTACTTTTAAAATCATGATATTATATGTGATAGTTTCAATTAATACGAATAGTGTAAACCGTATTTACTTGTGGAAATAAATTCCAGAAGCTTTATGAAGAAATTGAGAACGGGATTAAGAGGTTTTGACAATACATTTCCCCGTTTTTAATTTTTTAAATAATATTTTGACGTCTGATATATTCAACCATTTTGTTAATCACGACTAAGGCCGGTCGGCGCGCTTCGCCGGCGTACGCCGGCAGTTGGCTGACGTCGTCATAGACAACAATCTTCAGTTCTCGTGTATTATACTTCAATGTCACACACGGTCTCTGATCCCAAACTAAACCCTAACTTTTTTATTATTTATTTATTTTATTTTTTACATATAGGTTGACTGGCAGATAATGCTGTATAGCGTTAAGTCCTCTTTTTGTACAAATAGTGTGCAAGAAAGTGTTAAATAAATAAATAAAATACATTAATAACACTCAGACACAGAGCAAACACATATGAACATCACATAAATATTTGCTCTGGGAATCGAACCCACGCCTTTGACCCAGGAGTCAGGGTCAACCACTGAGCCACCGAGGGAGCCAATAAAAATAATTGTATGAGTAAAAATCAATGTCGTATGTGAATTCAGCAACCCGTGCTCGGCCGGCGTGATGGATATGGCCCAATTACCCTTCGCGGATAGGCCTATTTTCAGTCATCCATCAGCCGCAGGACGTCCTCTGCTGGACATAGGCCTTCCCTATGGATCTCCAATAAGACCAGTTGGAAGCGGCTTGCATCCAGCGCGATCCTGCGGTCTTAATGAGGTCATCCGTCCACCTTGTGGGTGGACGTCTTACGCTGCGCTTGCCGGTACATGGTCTCCACTCGAGAACTTTTCGACCCTAACGGTCATCAGCCCTCCGCGCTATGTGCCCTGCCCATTGCCATTTCAACTTGCCAATCCGTTGGGCTATGTCGGTAACTTTGGTTCTTCTTCGGATCTCCTCATTAATGATTCGATCTCGCAGAGAGACTCCAAGCATAGCCTTCTCCATAACTCGTTGGGCTACTTGGAGCTTACTAATAAGGCCCATAGTGAGAGACCACGTTTCTGTGCCATAAGTCATCACTGGCAACACACACTGGTCGAAAACTTTCGACTTGAGGCACTGAGGTATGTCGGACGAGAAGACACTACGCACTTTTCCGAACGCTGCCCAGCCGAGTTGAATTCGTCGATTGGCCTCTTTGTTGAAGTCGGACCTACCTAACTGGACTACTTGTCCTAGGTAGACGTACGAATCAACGACTTCAAGAACCGAGTTTCCAACAGAAAACGGGGTAGGTAAAACATGGGAATTACACATGACTTTCGTCTTGTCCATGTTCATCTTAAGACCCACCTGTTTCTATTATCCGTAATGCTATCCGTAGTACCTATTTTCAGTAGTGCACGATTAATTAAGGCCGGTACAGGTATTCGACATGTTTCATTAAGTCATTAGAAATTTAATTTTCCAGGCAAATGAAAAAATGGCACACAAGTCGTAATTCTAGTCAGGCATGTTCTTGGATGCTATTATACTCATAATTTGATTAACTTTTACAATGGTACCAACCCCAAAAGCACGTGAATAAAATCAGCTGTTCAACACAAAAAGTTATCGACCCGCGACAAAATGTATGGAAAATGTAGGTAATTTTCGCTTGTCAGGGTTGATCCCATAGTAAAATACCTATATTGATCCATATGTGCGCTAAGCTTAAGACTATTGACCCAGACAAAATAAAAAAAAATCGTATATAAAAAACTATCATTATCATAATCCTATTCTATCTAGAATAGGACTACATTATTTAAAAAAGAGCATTGAAGTTTTGGGACGTATCTGACCCCTAAGGATTTTTTTTAAGGAAAATTCAGAAAACAGGTACTTACAGCCATATTTTTTATTTAGTCTCAAAAGCATCTATACAAAGTTTCATGTCAATCGGTACAGGGAATAAGAAGTTACATGCAAACAAATAGGGCCCGTTTTACCCCGTAAGTTAGAGTTGGCTACGTTTTTCATCCTTAGTGCTTCATTATGTCGTACGATGTACGTATATTCCAAATTTCTAGCTCATATCTTTAGCGGTTTGGGCTGTAGCCTTAATTGATTAATTTTGCGTATCCCTAAGGAACCTTATAGATTTTCCTGGATTTGATTAGTTTCTGTATTAAAACATGCTGTGTGCTTCCTTCATTCCAATTTTCAACCATAACCGTTCAGCTGGTTCGATGTAATTGTCGCTATTTTCACCAACTTTGGGACCTTATTTGACCCCTTAGATGAGGAAAATTCGGAAAAACAGGAAAAAACGTAACTTTTATTTTGTTTGAAAAGCATGTATACAAAGTTTCAAGTCAATAGGTACAGGGAATAAAAAGTTACATACAAACGAAAAGGGCCCGTTTTACCCCCTTAGAGGTCGAAAGTTCAAAATTTTCGTCCTTAGTGCTCCATTACGTCGTTCAATGTACCTATATTCCAAATTTCAAGCTCATATCTTAAGCGGTTTGGGCTGTAGGCTGTCTGTCAGTCAGTCACTCAGGGAAGCCTTTTATATAATAGATTGAGTCAACAAGTAGCGACAAGTAAAAATAACTACCCCCTCCCGTCTCTAACCCCTCCATTCCGCGAACTTTTTGACCCACCCTCGTATATCATATTACATCCCAACTAGCACACAAGCGTAAAATGCTACCTATTTTATTACTTTGAGTTTTATAATGGTGGTTTAAAAGTTCAAAAAGCAGTTTTGGGTTGCCTAGTAGCTGCCAAAATGTTTATAGTTACAAAATTCACTACAAGTTTCAGCATGACAAGTCATGCCACCTTTATCTTTATAATAGTGCATATTGCGTCTTAATTACAACTAAAGGCGATTGCAGAAAGTTGTGGAAGAACATTAAACCACTGATAGCTTTATATGAACTGATTTTATTACTGTAATATGCCTTGAAGCCGCTTTAAAGAGTTAAAAGTGAATCATTTAAAGCAGCTGCGTAAGAGCTCTAAATATCTACTATATGCCACTTCAGACTGCAATAAAGACGAAATATTAGGTCTATTAAAGGTTTAAGTAGCAGAAGAGAAACAAAAATCCCTTCATATATCTCTAAAGCGCTATAAAAGATCAAATTAGCGCTTAACCTCTCATAATGGATATATTCCAATGAAAATTGCAACTTAAGTCTGTATCATAAGATCGCCATGTTTTTTTAAACAACTGTGATGTTTACTTGCAGAATTAGAGGTTATAAATAATGTTTTTGAAATAAATAAGCTCATTTTTACTGATATTATTAAAGCCCTTTGCATATATTATTCTATTATTACATAATGAAATATGAAACAAGCTTATTTCAAGTGATCAAAAATAATATTTTATAAATTTTTGTATTATTTTAAGCGCATTGAGATGTTATTTCGAAAGCGCGTTTAAAATTACTTACGAAACATTATACATTTGCACAGTAAACCTAAAAGCGTTTGTAGTTTAAACTTAATAAAGGCACATAAACATTATAAATACCTATTCCATGATAAAAATGAAATGTTTACGCCATGAATTCGTTCACTTTGTTTGACGGACGCATCTTATCCAAGAGGATTGAAATACCATCCAGAGAATGAAGATGGAAACAGTTAAAATATAGTTTGGTCACATATTATGTTATAAATCATTCATTCGTTCTCTGTTCACAAAAATAGACGGTATAAGAGCTTTAGAGCGGCGGTAGTCCATTTTTGCAGCCTTTGAGGCACCTTTTTGCCACTGCTATGGAGTGGATATGGAGCTAAAGCCTGCAAAAAGTTGTGCCCAAAGTGTCTCTAAGTCTGTTGCATAACGGTTGCAGAGCATGCTCTAACACTTAATCCTATTACCTTAGGAAATTATTGGATTGGCTCTATGGCTATTATAGAACTTATTGTGTTAGTTGGGATAATACCGTACTTATGTCGATTATAAATAGTGAGGTTGGCCAGACGCTAACCATTGGGCAATACAGCTTCTCATATTTATAATAATAATTATCGCAGGGGCGACTTTGTGGCGAGTCGTCGGTGTGTGGCGACACCGCGAACCCTGATTCCCTGGGGCTAAATGAGACCCCTGACCGAAACCGCAAGAGCTAAGAACCTAAGCTCCAGGGTGGAAGTGTTAAAGGGCATAACGCCGCGAGTAGCGTCTAGTGAAAGCGCAGCACACCTCTCGACACCCTAAGCCGTCCACACCAATGTTGCCCCTTCGGTGCCAACTTACGGTAGCCTTTATGGGGGGCCCATTTAGTGGACGGCAAGTCACCACCCGCTACGAAATTTTGAAATGGGGCATATTTAGCGGGTGCCGTACCTCATTCCATAGTCTAATTTTACAAAACATTTAAAATTTCACCAAAATAACCCAGTTACAATATTTCAAGTCATTTTATATGCCATAGTTTCCATTTCACGCTATCTTTTTTATACCTACCACTGTTTTTATATATTGATGCCTAATAAAGGACCTGGCTAAGCCTGTGATTTCAGTTGAATAAAGAGGAATAATAATAAAGGGTCCTGTTTATAAAGGCGTTATTTATAATTCAGATTCTTAATGTATAAATATTATTGTAGTTTTAAGATCATATCTCCGAACACAAGCCGCGACTGCACCAGTAGCAAAAACATCGTCAATCTTGCCAGTCCAAGAATCACACAAACTAAATTGCTCCGCTAACTTCCCATAGAGACTTACATTAAATCGATCCTTCATCCTCATCTGGTTTAATTTAACTAGTTTCGGGCGGATTACGAGCGTTACGGCGCACTTTGGATTAAACTTAAATCAAATATCACCAGGACTCGAGTTGCGAGGAGATGGGAACGTCAACAATGGACGGCTGCTTCATACAGATTTCGAGCTATCGTGTTCACTGTTAGCGCGGGATGTTTGCTGCGAAGGTTGAAAGAAGGATGCACGGAATCACCTGTCAATATTTTTTTTTTTTTTTTTGTTAGTAAAATACCAAACTTTTTTTCTAAAAATGATATGTGCTTCAAAAATATAGGGATTTTTTGCTGTTTTCATATCACTACTTAAAATTAAAATTAACCCACCAGAAAAATTACAATGATTTTTTTATTGTTTTTACATTGCGGATTACATACATAAGAAGTGGCGGTATGGTCTTAAAGGCTTTAGTGTCCAAAAAAGGGCGAATTATTTGAAAAAAAAAACAATATTTTATTACTGTTGCTGTCAAAAAAAAAGGAAATGTCAAATTCAGTCAATAAGATGACGTAGTGTTGCCAGACTTCGTTCTCGGTATCCAGACTTAGCAATTTTGGAAATGTTGTTGATGTAATAATTATTTTCTTTTTTAACTATTGGCACATAATCCTGCGTTAACTCGTTTTAGCCCGTAATGTTTACAAACTGAGGTGTTATTATACATTTTTATAGAAACATACATTTTTGTATACTAAAAGATTATCAAAAAGAAAGAATTTTTATATGTACTTTTTATCATATACTTAACTACTAAAAACAAAAAGCAGCAGTTGAAGTTAGCCGAGAAATTCGTGGCAATTTTAATATTACTCGTAATAAACCTTAAGGGTGCTATTCGAATCTTTCACTTGCTTTACTACACTTGCAGCAGCTGCACTAGGCCGGCTGTGGCTACACAACTGAGGCGTTAGTCCAGGTTTACACAGTCATAAATTGAAATTACATCTGTTCGATATTGCCCTATACATTTTTGTACAACGCCCCTGGCCGAAACGATGAAGAACTAACCAAAATGTATGGAGCCACACGCGAACGCAAAAGTTTAAGTAAACAACACATAACCTGGACTAAGGGCTCTGGTTATCTACGTAGTTGTATGAATTTCTACAAAAAGATTCCGAACACGGCTGCGGCAGCATGTGCTACCGAGCCTCGGCTGCAAGTGTTGTTAGCCTGTTTAAACAAGTCCAACGTACCTGCGATGTACGACGTAGGCAACCAGCATCGGAATCATTCCCGACTGCGGATACAAGCAGCGGCTCATGTGTGTGCTACCTCCATTCGCAACCTGCATCCGCAGGCTGCAGCCGAGCTGAATTTATTCGAATAGCTGCTTTACTTATATTCTTAACTTATAGTTGCGGTTCTTGTACTTTTGCTAATGAAATGGATGAATACCGAATTTTCTTTATCATTCCATTTTTCATTTTCTTTTTATATCAGTCCTAGACATTGATTTTTTTGACGTGACAACGTCTTATTAATCGATGAACTCCAAAAAGTAATCTGATATTACAGACAAGATGACATGCACTGTTTTAAAAATCAATAATTATAAATATCATTGAGACAATATTGACTAAAAATACATGACATCAAGTTTTTAAAATCGAGCACCATTTTAGCACTCTGAACATAACAAACCTGGCAATCCATAATCTTTAGTGTGTATACATGTCTATAAATAGGTACTTATAGCTTGAAAATTGTTTTCGTTTTTTCTTATTTTATATTCAATTTTAGCCAAATTGTACATATTTGAACAGTTTTAGAAGCGTCATAAATCACATTGGTGAACATATCATTCTTAGAAAATAAGTGAGGAAAAATTAGTCTGTTCGTATATAACAGGTCCTGGTATGTATGGGGGCTCTTTCACTAGGCCCAATTATGAAGGCGCCATCGTAAATTTAATAGCAACGTAAAAAGTGTTATCTCTATCAAATGCCTAAAGAGAAACAGAAACGGGAAAATGCTAATTAGCTATTATAATTATGATGGCGCCTTCATAATTGGGCCTACTGTGTACTTAGATGATTTTTTAAGTTTGAAACAAAAGATGTAATGTATCCAAAGTGCTCAAAGAGATCTTAGATTTTACTGTTAAACCCCATCCCCCATCAAGCAGTTATTCCCTCTTCCTTTCGGAAAAAAAGCAAACATTTTAAAAAATTCACGTCAAACAATAAATAAAGCAAGCAAGTCGGCAAAAACATACATACACAGTATTCACGTGAAAGCGCTGCATCTGTCATCTACGGCTTACTCCGGACGTAATGCTGGCACGTTCTCGCAGATAAACCGGATAGCTGGCCTTCGTGAATGCATTTAGAACCGGATATTAGAGGCGTGTTCTACACTCAACTAAAATGAAAGTACTGAAATTATGTGAACTAGATTACATAGCTTCTATAATTATTTTTAAATGGAGTAATATTGAGTTTGAGTTTAACTTTGCCTAGGTAGACGTACACACGGCATACAGAACCGGATAAAGCATAGCTCTGTGCTACATTAGGCAAAAATGAAAGAGATAAAATAAAAAGTGATATCGATTATATTACTAGTTTTAATATACGTAATTGAATTTACAAAATGATTGTAACCATGTCAGTCACATAGACCGAAGGAATAGTGAGAAGAGAGAAATTATATTGATTTGCCTTATAAATATTTTCCCCGATATTTATCATTGAAAATTTCTATACTCTAGGTTAAGGAGTGCTACTTTTTAACCTAGAGTACTGTACTGTAATTCAGAATCAAACGTCGACAAGAGTACAAGAGACTTTTTTGTAGACAAACATTGCAGCAACTCGGCAATATCGGACAACACGGATTCACGTAGAGTTTAAAATAGAGCTTATCTCTGTAGGAATTCCCTGTAAGTTAGACCTGTTTAAATAAGTAGCAGTTAGCCGACAGGTTTTTATCTGTCAATTTCACAAGTTTCCTGTTCGTTTTGAAATATGTGCCGGTTGCGTTGGAAAGCTGTCACCGGCAGACATCGACCGGTCGCGCGCCAAACCGGTTAACCGGATTACAACAACGCTTTGTGGTTTCGACCGGGCGGGCCCGCGTCGCAAATATATGCGTGTATTCAAATTCAGAATTTATTCGTCGGGATTTATATGAGATGGGTTTTAAACGAGTTGTCGCGTTGTCATTGCTGTAGGCTACGATTTTCCTTCCCGCTATTGCATTGCTCTATCTACTCTATTCATGACACCTCAAGTATAACTACTACGGTAGCTTACGAATATTAGTTCTCTTTGTGAAATGTCTATTTGATCAATATCCATTTTACAAACATCGTGAAGCCTACATATAGTAATCCCGCTGAAAAATCTTGATTAAAAAGTATAAAAGCATCGTAAAGAGCATACTAAGTGTGGCCATACATAAACATCTCTGCTGCAACTGAGCACTAGTAAAACAGAACTCACACGCGACGAAAGCGAGTTTCATAAAGCTATGCATAAAATGAATGTTTTTTTTCTTTCAGTTTAACTAACGCAAATATTTATTTTGCTTTGACAGCTCTCAACAACGCGCCCGTGTTTTAGTTAAACGTAACAATTTTATCGCCTCCACAAAACTCGGTTGAGCGTGGATTAAACTACAGAATAGTTTCTTCCCGAACTATGTCAACTATAGGATAGTAAATTACTGAGTAAACCGCAAATCTGTCGAGTGTTTGTACTGAACCGTATACCCGAAGAAAGGTCCTTGCGAAAGCTTTCTGAACCGTAACTAAATTGGTGTGTATTCAACTTGGGATTTGAAATGTGCCCGCATCAGTGGCTCATGACACATTAGATAGATTCTAATAAATGTACCTATTTGCTTTGCTATTATCGGGCATGCACTAATGTGAATAGACCAAAACTAACAATGTTACTTAGTTTATAATGGAAAAGGAGAAAGTAAACTTGGAGTCCTTTTATCTATCTATATCCAGCCTGTTCCACCCATTGCTGAGTATAGGCCTCCTCTTTTTCTCGCCATTCTTTCCGGTCCTGTGCTAGCCTCATCCATTGCATCTCAACAAGTTTGGTGTCCTTAACTAAATTAAATTACTAGCTACACCTCACCATCATCATCGTATCATCGCAAAACAGCACGAAACAGTCAAAGTATTTCATAATCCTCTTAAATGTCACATTACAATTCATCAAGGGGAGTTTGCGTCGAAAACATTCGAGAACATTCGGGAACATTCTCGTATTTTCACGTACGTCGGGAAGTTTATCTGTCGCGACGAAGGAGATGAGAGAGACGAGACGAGTGATTTATTGGAGGTGGACAAGTGACGAGAGACGGTGATAAAATCTTGTAAGATTTAAGAGGTAGGAAGTCGGAAGTGTGCTTGATTTATGATCGTGAAACCATAACAAAGAAACGAGGACCTTCCACACTGGAGCCGTTAAGAATACGGACAACAAAGCTGAGATTAAATTTATAGAGCAAAAATTGTTGCTGAGCCTGAATTTTGAGTGAGACTCCTCAAAACAGGGGTAAACGTTTTTACCAATTTTACTGTCAATATTAAGTCCAAACTAACCAAATAAACTTTTAAAAAATATGGCAGACATCTAATAGAACAACAAAACACTAGAGCTGAAAAATTTAAAAAGAAAACAATTTTCTGGGCGTTTGAGCTAAAAATGTTGACTACAATTTGCAATAATGTTTAAATAGAAAAATAAAAGTCTCCCCAGGTTACCTATCCAAAATCTAAAAAAAGTATTCACAACACAATCACTAATCACATAATCGCTATCAGTAAATTTTTTAGAAAAGTGTCGATCGATTTGTGAGAGTAGAGCAGAAATTAAGCTAGGAAAGTGGTCGACTAGCAACAGTAAGAATACGCCTTCTAAAGTTAACTTTCCTGAGGCGACAATTTTCATTTCCCTCCGCTGATCTAATGAGATTCCTCACCTAAAGCCCGTTGTTTCCCCCCAGCATCGCAGATACCCGCTCCTAACTTACACCTACTAACTTTACTCGCGACGCATACTTACGAGTATGAATTTAATAAGGAACAAATTACCGCCATGGAACTACGATATGGCACACGACATCACACGAGTTCGTTAAGAACTAGTGCTTCGAGCTGTCTTCTTATTTGTAAGAATTCTTGAAGACGCTCATTCGTCCTACTTTATGGATGCCTTCCTGAGTTGTATGCTAATTCTTGATTAAATTAGTGATCAAAGTTATGAGCAATTTGGAGTTTGGTTTGGCGTAAAAACTAGGGTATGCGGAATGGTAATTTGGCTACTGAAATAGTCGTTGTTATGACTGTTGTTGTTGAATGTTGTAGACTCCTTATTACTTGCTCGTTAATTGTTACTTTGTCCCTGAATATTTGCATTTCAATTTTTTCTTCTTGTCTCAGATGTTAGCATTTTTCCTTTTGAGCGAATCTCTTATAATTAATTTTTCTTTCCCCTTTTTTCAAACTATGAATTTGAAATCGCTAATCATATTTACAACAATTTCATGCTTTGCATGGTATTCCAGTAAATAATTCAAAGCATCAGCTTAGGATTATTTACTTTACTAACGTCTAGATACTCCAATTGATTGTGTAAGCAAGAGTCTAACGTAGTCGTATGTTATTTTGCTAGAACCGGCTTTCTGGTAGCAGTATGTGGACATAAGTTATCGTTAGTGCTCCGAACGTCTGGTTTCATTTGAATTTCAGTTGAATAGGAAGTTATAGAACTATAAGAAGATGTAGTCTCTACGTTTCCGTGTAAATTGATCTTTTAGTGTACGTTGGCTATCGGCAATTATGAATCTTGAGAACTCTTTTGTTGAATGATATTGCGAGTAAAATGTGCATAGTGATGCAAGCAGAGAAGATGTACACATTATTTATGGATTTCTATACCTTTTGCAAGAGTTACATCTTATAATTACTTCTTTACCATCCGCATTATTCCATATAAAATAAACTTTGACGTGCATATTTTGTAAAAACAATACTAAAACTAATTTACGCTTATTACGATCTATAATAATCTATACTACCCGTAGAAAGCTTTATTTTTGTACGTATTGGTATACAAATGGAACTATATAGAGGAGTTCTCATAAAAACCTAGAATATATATAAAATAATATTTAAGGAGTATAGACTAAGACATGCGGCAAAAAATACTTTAAAATCGATAGCTACTTACTCCAAAAAATACACTCACAGATCTGAAACAAGAATCGCCTGAATAACGATAAAGCGAAGTACTGGAAATAATGTCAAGTGACCTGAATTTTACATGTTGTTTTCTTTTAACACTGAGTGCTTGTTACATCAAAAAGTTGAAGCGGCCGGGATCCTTGGCTGTTCAAAGGAAGCCGCCAACCTGGCAACTTCATGACTTGCTAATCGCATGCAAAGCGTCTCCGAGGGTGTAAGCTTGTCAACAGTTCTTTTTACACGGCATTTTCTCTGAGGTCCTTCCTTTGCCAGCGCACCGCTTATATTTTGCCGAAAAATTTCTGAGCTGTGGACGAAAGTACAGGGTGTTTTAGACAACGACATATTCTAGAATAGAATTAGAATCATTTAATGATGTATTGAGCTTAATACTAAAATTAAATATACAACAGTTTGTATAATATAAAAAAAAACATACAAAATCTCAAACATCAGATAAGCTAGAACGTCGAGCTGTTTTGTGCTAATTTTTTATAGTTTTAAGAAAATTATAAATGATTCAGTACAAATCTTTAAAAAAAAATGTGTATTACCTTGCTTAAGCTTTTCCATTATGTTATCATTAATTTAAAAAAAAATAGAATATTACTTATTTTGTACCTTTTATTGTAAATTTTGCTGTAATCATTGAAATGAATGCAACTGAATGTGTACAACGCTCAGCGAGACAGCGAATCTATGGAAACCGGCCACAGGGCGCCCAAGATACAGGCTTTGCCTAGTTTGGGGCCCGTTAGCACTACATTGTAATGTACATTCTTTAATGCTAATAAATATATTTTGTTTTTTTTTTTTATTATAATAATATGTAGTACCGCAAAATAGATCTCATTTCACAATACATAATCGCAAATATACATACTCGTACTCGTCATTGCGATCAACGTTTATTGTAGAACTAAGTAGTATTATTATATTTTATTTACTGTATCTTAGAAATTTAAATAATATAAACATTTTCAAAACATCATCATGATTTTTAGCAGCAGGACAGCCTGTTCTAAAGCTTTTGTCGATATTTAACTTTTTTAAGGAAACTAATTTTTCAGCAATTAGAGCGCTTGTTCACGGTTATTTGTTAACACCGGATTTGCGGTGGTGTATGGTTTATAAAATATTATAATGAATGTGTGTTGACGCACCGGACATCCATACGGCGAAAAATGTAGGCATTTGCTTACTGACGGTCCGTTGACCGGTGAAAAAAAGCGGCAGTGAATTAGCGCTCGTGCGTTATTACGTGGTTGTACCCATGAAATGATAAGACAATGTATATCCTTAAATACTTCTATGGTTTATAAAAACATCCTGTATTTTCTAGCAACATATCTGGGTTATGAACGAAACTATAATATGGCATACGGGATACAACGTTTGATGGATACCTCTTTAGCCCGCCCGCTACTTTACATAGTGACAAAATATGATACTTAAGATACCTATTTCGGATGAAAGCGGTGAAGGTTTGATAGTAATTCAGATATTGCTAGGAGAAATTCGGGTTATTTGAAGCAAACGGGTCTTTAAATGAAACAAAAGCGCCTGAAGGGTTTTGTGGTAATCTGAAAACAAGTATTTGTGTTCTAGAAGTTAGTTGATCTTGAGCGAGCTTTTAACAAACCATTCAATAGAATGAAATATTATTGTACTCGTAGAATTTACTCTTGGTAGGGCATAAAAAGACACGCTTTTGAACCATCAAAGTAACTAAAATAAAGACCACAAAAGTATCACTCAGACACACAAAGAATCACAACAAAAAAAACCTATTGCACTAATTGTTTATAGATTTGTCCTTTAAGAAGTTTTGTCAGGCAGCCTCCCTGACAAAACTTACTGAAAAAATGCTATAACATAATCTGTTAACTACTAATGAAAAACAATACTGAACGAAACAAGAAAGCAAAAAGGCCAGCGAAAGCTTTTTAAACAGCAGAACAAAGTTTTAAACCAAGCAGCTCTTTGAAAAGGCGTCGAAGCACTCGAAACCTAAAGCTTTGCTCTAACAATGGGAAAACGAAAAATAGCACCGAAATAGCAGTTATCTCGCCATGCCAGATGGGCCAATCCGATTCCATCACGGCTGAGCAAAAAGTGGCAGAACGGAAGCGGGATGGATTAGCGGAAACCTTTCGCTGTTTAGGCTCTCTTTAGGGGAATTTCATATCGGCAGATGTCAGATTAAGTGATGGTACAATTTATAAGAAAACTTGGAGAAAAACAAGATGCACGAGATACAGTTATCATTATTATAAGCCACAGAACGACCACTTGCTGGACATAGGCTTTATGATCTATGGATGGCCAAAAAAACCGATTGGGAGCATCTAGCCTAGAGTGTTCCTACAGTCGTGATTACAACATCAGTCCACTTTGTCAGTGGACGACGTATGGTGCGCTTGCCGGTACGAGTGCAATCATAACCTTTTCCTTTTGCACGTTGGGCTACTTTAACCTTACTCATAAAGCTTATAGCGAATGACCACGTTTCAGTGAACGCAGCTAGTGTTGTCGCCGTGGAGAAGCTTATCAGAGATATTCGCTATGCTCTGACTTACACATGGTGCATAAAAATGATACGTAGAATGTAACTAAGCCACAAAACGTTCACATTTTACATGGATATGTTGCGTAAACTTTCCGCGGACCAGACGATGGGCCGCCATTCAAGTAATGAAAAAGAGCAAGGAAGAAAGGTACCTATATATTTCTTTCTTATTTTATTTTCTGTTCGTAAGTATACATAATCCTCATGATATCTAGAGACTGTATATGTAGAAGACTATATAGCGAACATATGTAGAGACCCTAATGATTAAAGTATGTATTAAGTAGGTACACAATATAGACCGTCGTACCTTCTCTGCAAAGAGATGTGGATTTCGTAGCATATAGTTACGTTTTAGGTAATATTCTCACGTGTCACTTTACTAGCTATTTCTGTATCCATATGCCATGCTTTATCTATACATTTGGGTTGCTGATCTTCGTGGGCTGATTGTGCAGCCGATCGTATCGAGATGTTCCCGGTGCCGGCGTGTTTGCTCCGCCGCCCGCGCCGCTTGCATTGGCGACGTAAGCAGTTCGCAAACAATCGACTAACTAGGAGTGACTGCTGAGATTTGGATCTCTACATTTTGAGGTAACAGACAGTCGAGTGAGAGAGAGATGTTTTTGGCAGCTATTTAAGTAAGTAGGTAATATATTTAGGTAGATATGTATGTGGAGCCGTGGTGGTCTATTGGTAATGAAATCCGCCTTACAGTCGTGAGGTAGTGGGTTCAAATCCCGGTCTTGTACGAGTATTTACCTACCAATGTGTTCTTTGGAATTTATGTACGGAATTTCACATCGCTGGCTTTCCGGCGAAGGAAAACATCGGGAGGCCACCTATATGTATATGTCCGTTGAAAAAATTCCACCAGGGGTAGGCCTATGTCTTGCAATGGACTAATGATAAGGCTTGTACAGTTATGTATGTAGAGATAGAGCTAGGTAAACCCAAAAATAATGTTGAATCGACAACTTCCATACGATCCAATGATAAAATTAATTAGTCGTAGTCGGGCATTTTGCTACATTCCAATCGGAACATGTACGAAGACTTAATGTAGTATAAAGGGAAAAAATAAGACGGCCAGTGAGAAATTCAGATACACCTAGTGTTTTTCTTAGCAGGTGTCTGTTAGAAAGATAATAATATAATATAGTAGTACTTTAATCTATATGTATAGAAACCAGTATTAGCATAGCCATTCAATGTAATAACAACTTATATATGAGACAAAAAAGCTTCTCGAGTACTTTCAAACGAGCTTTCACAGTTCGTTCCTTTATACACATAGCAGAGAAGTAGGTACATATAAAGCTACATTCCTCGTCACAGAACGCAGAGGTATGTATAATGTATATGCCATACTTACATCTACTACGCGCACGTACAATATCCATTCAAAACTTTATACGATTTCAGGCCGAAACCCAAACTAAAAAGCCCTTTATTCAAAACGCACGTACCAATCAGAAGCTCGCTAACTCCACAGCTGTATCGATCACAAAACCACGATTACGCAAACTAGAACAACAAACCACGAAATAATAGTTCCACTAACTGGCGTTAACGGGGCAAAAACACTATAAAATAAATACAATAGTATCCAAACGCGAGCGATGGTTGACAGTCCACTAACCATGCAGTGTACTGTTAGGTGCAATCGATACGCGAACCCGGCGACCGGTTTTGCTTAAATATAAGCCTTTCCGAGAAGGCTCTGATATTTTATACTTTATATATTGTTTCAAACGCAGCTGGTTGGTTATGTGTGCTACGTACGCTACAGCTATAAGATTGTAGTTTTGAAGAGTGGTCGGACTTACAGGTGCATACGAGTATATGTATTATGTACATTGTGTGTACCTGTTCAAGTTTTCTGAAAGTTCACTTACTTTGGGACCAACGTAAAAGGCGAAAAATTCTGCTGTTCCATGCATTGTTACTGACTTCCAAATAGGAGGAGGTACTAAGTTCAACTGTGTGTATTTTTTATATTTTCATTTATATCTTCGCCAATTGTGAACAGATTTAAATAATTCTTTAATAAATCATCAATCACAATTAGACGAATCTCCTTAATATCTAAGAAGCAATGATTTTCTTATTTTTTAATTGTACATATGTTGACAAATATGATAAATAGAAAACACGAACTTGTAGTCTAGCTTGGGAACTGAAAAGCTATATAAACTTTGAACATTGTAGAGACGGCAATATCATTTTATGCATAAATTGTAAGCGGGACTGGTTCTGCAATTTACATTGCATTAATGGCGAGTAATGCTAAGTCTTTAATTGCAAGCTTTGTTCTGGTCTACATTCCAAAACAAACACATAAAATAGGTACCGATACGTAGATATAATGGAAGTTTGTTGGCACGGCAGATATTTTGCAACCTACAGATTCATAGTAGACGCCAAATTGCAATCTTTCACGCAGCACCTATACTATCTTATTTCTCGGAATTATATAAATAATATTATAATAGTTATAATTATTTAACAGACGTCCAAAATCAGATCAAAGGATTTACGGGGTTATCAAATTAGCAGAAATTCCAAACCCACAACAGTCAAGGCTCTACTTCAAAAATATTAAAGCGAAAGAAAGCGAAATCGCAATTAAGTAAATTACATAAAAAAAGGTTTGCAGAGCGTCGGTTAAGAGCAAAAATAAGAGTGCTCCACGCTACGGCCGAGGTTCCGACACAGAAACAGCCTCGTAATAATTCCAAAAGTGCTTATTGCAAACTCGATAAAACAAATTGAGCCCTGATAACTCAGAAATACGATTTAAATTGCAATTAAAACGAAATGTTAACACGAAGGACGGCAGAGAGCTGGGGGGTAATAGGAGGGAGGAATAAATGACGAAGTCGAAGACGCCCGTGGACAGCGCTCTTCGCCCAAACTTAATTTAGTTTGCACAATTAGCTTTTGGAAAGTGTTTTCTTGGAGATAAAGCAGAAACGAATACTTTGAAAATCAATACTCGGCAAGAAAGAGAACGTTGTAATATAAACGTGACCGACGGCCATTACTGCGCAATCTATAAAATATTATGTGTACGCTCACGCCGGGCTTAAAGCAAATATGGCATCAAATTGAAAACTCAATATAAAAGATCTGTAATATATGCTTTGTGTCGGACACAATCCGCGATCAAATTTTAAATTAGCTCGCGAGACACGAAGAGAAAGATAAGAAAACTCGTATAAATAGGAGTGAAATTAATAATGTCACAGCGAATATATTTCAACCCCAACACCCGGGCATGTAAATGGGTATTCGCTCTCATACAGCTCAGTGTGTGATAAACGGAAAATAAAAGAATATAAATACAGCGTAAAACGGAACGGTGCGGACGATACGAAGAGAAAATTAGATCCGAAAGCTATACAGCGCGCTGGTTGTCGCTTACACGGAATGAAGTTTGATCCTGTTTTTATTAGAGTTGGAGATAGGAGATATCGACCTCCGACCATGGATGAAAGAAATGGAGCCACTGTTAAGTCACTCGTCTTCGAAAATAAGATCCGCCTTGAAGAATGTCGGCTATATTGGAGGAGCGGAGCGACTAATGTGACATTTGAAGAGTTTTTTTTTTTTTTTTTATTTCGAATAGGTTCGCGTTTGACTACACACTGCCTGATGTTAAGCAGATGTGCGGTCTAGGGTGTAGCACGCTTACCTAGAAGATACCTATTTACTCGGGATTTGAAGACACTCACGTTGTACTTTAACGGGAAGACAGACCCAGGCAAAGCGTTCCACATTCCGGCTGTTCGAATGAGGAATGAGGATTCGAAACGCTTGGTTCTAACACCACGTACGCTAAGAGTAGTTCAAATGTCACGTATGTCAAGTTACGTTGATTAAATAGCAGTTTTACGAGTATGCATTGCTAGCGGGGCCCACGCTATGTTACGAAGCGTCTTGACTTCAGATTTTCATGCGGATCCACTTCTTTATTTCATCTATGCCTTCGAAGTCCCGGTGTCAGACGGTTCGCAGAATCTGAATGTAATAACTGTTTGGATTCGAGGCTTCCGAGATGAAAGCCTTTTGATGACAATATTTCGGTGATTAAAAGGATATTAGCCGAACGAATTTCAATAAACGAAATGTATTCTAAATGGCATCGAATTGCTAAATAGAGTTTTGAATGATGATGCTTTTGCTTTAATTGTGAAGTTATTCTGGTCTTATTCGTATATTTACTAAGGATTTATTACACAAAACTTATACATGATAAAAATAAGTTTAGTATGTACATAAATATCAATTTTGAAACACGATTACGCGTTGCCTACCATCGTACCTTGCAAGCGCTGCGATTTTTACCTACCACCTTTTGCTCAGAGTTATCTAGATCAAATATTAAATTATTTACTGCGATAGAGTTCCACTTGAGTAACACTCCATTCCACCTCGGAACCTTGAAGAGTGACTCGAGGTGACAAATGGATTTCGCGCGGATTCCCGCTGCATTCAATTCATTCCATGCAAATTGAACGCAAGTACCGCTGTAATGAGATCTGTCGTGTCTTTTGCTTCCCGAGAGCTATAAAGTATCTAAGATGCAGTGCATGCGAGGTTATTCGCGGTGTTTCAACCTTTACTATAAGACTAACAAGCAAGGACGTAATAAGCTCCAAGTAGCACAGCGAGCTATGAAGAGGGCTATGCTCGGAGTCTTTCTGCGAGATCGAATCAAAAATGAGATACGTAGAAGAACCAAAGTTACCGACATAGACCAGCTGATTGGCAAGTTGAAGTGGTAATGGGCAGGGCACATAGCGCGGAGGACTGATGACCAATGGAGTCAAAAAGTTCTCGAGTGGAGACTACGCACCGGCAAGTGCAGCGTAGAACGTCCACCCACAAGGACGGATAACCTCGTTAAGATCGCGCGGATGCAAGCTGCTTACCAACCGGTCTTATTGGAGATCTATAAGGGAGGTCTATGTCCAGCAGTGGACGTCACATGGCTGATGGATGGACGTATAGGACACGTACCATACAAAAAGTTCGTCAATTCTAGACAAAATGTATGGACTGGTATTTTCGCGATTTCAGGGTAGGTAAACCTTGGATAAAGATGTATACAATGAAATCTTAGAATATATCCGACGATGATTTCTAGAGGCTGTTTATCTAGACTCTAGACACTATACATTATGGTTTTATGGTGTATTCTATCAAAAGACAACGCGTTTTCTTGCAAATTGAAAGCTAATAATACCTCTATGAGATCTAATGAGATCTGTAGTGTCTTTTGCTTCCTGAAAGCTTTAAAGTACCCATGAATGTTGCAATGCATGCGAGGTAACACGAGATTTTTCTCTAGGCGACAGACAAACATTCTATTAGAATGTCACCGTACCGCCTTTTTCTATGGAACTTACTCCGAAACAGCAAGAAACAGCTTTTTTAATGTTTTTTGGCCACTACAGTTCACTTCTCGCAAAACTCTATTATAATGCTCAAAAATGTAAATGCGAGTGCACGGCAAACTACAAGTTTAATCCTCCCGCCAGATTATCATAAGCTACTCCAAACTTGGCTCGTGAAGTTAGGGGCAAAAAGTTGAAAGGACGCAGGTAGTTAACAAGCACTTCGCATGGTGTTAAAAATTTTCCGCGTGCTGGAAACGACGAGATGCAGCGATATTACATTTTTTTTTATTGTTTGAAAAAAGAAACGGGACAATTGACTTCAAACAATTATTCCCAGGGCCCGTACCTTAACCTCTTAGCACAAATCTAAGCTTGCATTAGCTTTTGTGTCGCCTTTTCCCCAGGTGACAGATTGTACATAAATGAATACTGAGAAAATAGAAGAGCATTTACTACACTTTCTTATTTGTTACGAGATGTTGGAGTAAGATAGATTACTTACTACTAAAAACGACTACTTAGAAGTACTTAGGATTACATAGGAATTACTGTCTTCACACATAAGCTATCTAAAGTAGAGATACAAATAAAGTAACATCCTCCTAGCTTTTCATCGAAGATTAAGACCGATAATACTCAATAAAAAATTCTAAGCCATAAACAAAATAACTCACACAGCGACGGACAGACATCGGCTGGCTGCCCACCCTCCCCCACCCCCTCCCACTGTGTACTTAGTCAGCTGAAGGGAAGTGAGTCATCCCCCTCGCAGGTTACGCTCATACGAGGGGCCCAAATCTCATGGTAAATAATTCATTTGTATGGGACTGGATAACTGCACGTAATTCTTTATTGGAAAACGGGACGCGCACGAAAAATGTTTTCAAGTTGAGATGCTTTCACGGAATATACTCGCGCCTTTTTATGTGCCTCACGTAGACCTGCTTTGAGTTTGGACTGAAGGTTTGTTGCCGATCGATAAGACTGTTATTATATTCTTTTTATTGTGAGTTTACGGCTTCAGGAGTCTTAAACCACTGTGCGAGATAAGCCAGAGGAAGTAAACGCTGGTCTTTCTCATAGGTTTATGATTTTGATGTTAATCTAATGCAGGCTGACGTTAATTTAAAGAAATAATGGAATTTTGTTTACATAAACTATTTAGTTTTTTTTACGTATTTTATCACACAACTCTTTAAATTAAGTAGTACAAAAACTAAATAACAAAAGTACCTAACAATTAAATACTTAGTTTGAATCTTCAAATTAAGAAATTGTAACTTCATTTAGTTGAGCAAGGTCTCGTAACTGAAATATAAAATGAATACAGTTACAATACATCATTATACAAACATACATAATAAAATTAACCAGGACTTCAATATTGCGTTGTAGAAAATGTAACTGAGAAAGCGCGCAATGCGGAAAAGCATTCTTAAATTATTCTCGTATACGGTATGAACGACAGTGATAAATCATTTCCGAGGAATCAAAGCAAATAGCCCGTTGAAGTATCGATTTGCAATATCACGGTTCCATCAATCAACATCGGCGGCAACGATCAGTTAAGATATTGCAGATTAAATATCTTCCTGACTCCATATACTTAATGGTTTTCAGACTCGGTCATTCATTACATCCCTTTCGTTTTACTTCAGATAGAATGAGACAAAAGTCAGAGGTAAAGTTGAAAGATTCGCCTGCAAGATTGTATCATAGAGGTTTTTACGCATCGTACATCTCCATTCCATGTGATAGGTTCTTTAAATTTTCTCCAAAACGTATATTCCTCACCGATCGTTTAACAAAATATGCGCCAGTCCAAAAACTACATCATTCAAACGTACTACCATTCATGAATAAAATATAAAAAGCATACAGATCGCAAAGATTATTTACGATTCGTCTCCTATCCCCGACGCGCATAAAGCAAAAACATCAGCCGCTAGGGAAATAGTCAATAACACACATCCACGGAATATAAGTGAAGCTGAAACTATAAATCAAAAGATGGCCAGGGAAGCGGCAATATAGTGGGAATGGCTTCACCTGAGACAAAGGGAACGGTGGAGAGAATGGCGGGATATAAATGACTGTATATACCGCAGTGGATGTTGAAGAATAAAGTGCCAAATCGGTAACAAAAGTTGCAAGAAACTGATTCTCGCAATATTAAAACTGTTTGGAACTGGTGGAATTCTTGCAATAAATAAAAATAGCCTTTTATTTCTTGAAAAATACAAAACAACAAGAAAGCTACGTTATAATATAAACCAAGTTATCATCATTATCTTAAAAAAAATCTATAACAGACAAAACAATGTATCCTGTAAGTATGGTAGTCCGAACGACTATCTATCTTGGAATGTAATAATTATAACTAGGTTAACTCCATGCTAAATCACAGTATCCACTGTTTGTACTAAACTACGGATTTTAATGGTAGTAGTAAGAGTATGAAACATTCTTTGTTCTCGCGCAAAGCTGGTGCTTTTAATAAAATAGAAAGGACAAAAAAATTAACCAAAAAATTTGCAGCAAGTAATAAGTGAATTAAATGGCAGGTTCTCCCTAAAATTTATAGGGATTTGCAGCGACACCGACGGCTCGTGATTATCGATCATGAAACCAAAAATAGGACCCAATTGAAATTTGAAGTGCTCTTAAAAGGTGATTTTAAAATGGCTAATGCGGCGGCATAATGAAGAGAATCGTCCCTTTCGGCGCGAAAAGATGGGCGGGACCGGCAGCGCTGGTGCAAGTTATAAGGGGCCGGCTAAGTTACTAGGTTGTTAGTTTCATTGAAAGCGTTTAGTAATTAAAGTGTACAGCGAAGTGAGTTTCCTGGATTTCCTTTTCACAGCCTTGACATCTTATTGGAGACCTATTAGGGGACTTATGTGCATGTGAGTTGTGCAACTTTTTACTTTTCGCGGGTAACGAGTTTAATATGGACTGAGCGTATGTCACTCACAGCTACGTAGCTACGTATTTTTGCAATTACTGTCGTAGTAATTGTATTTTTTGCCATTTATTTGTTACCGTTAATCATTAATAACATTTAACGACCCGATTATTTGTTTTCATGTACAACATTTTTTTAAATACTTGTTATTTAAAATAATGTTGTACACGAAAACAAATAATTATAAAAAAGCCTACAATACTTAACTCTAATAGAAGTAACTATCACCAAATATGAAGCATTAGGTAACATTAAAAAGAGTACTTACGGCCATCCACCAAAAATGAAGCATTAGGTAACATTAAAAAGAGTACTTACGGCCATCCAATTAAGAGTTAAGATTCAGCGCCGGTGAAAAATCTGAAGCAAAAGACATAAACTTTAAGCAAAGCGAAGCAAAGGCGGATGATTATTTTAATAGCGTTTAGTTTAGCCAATACCACTGCTCCTGGCGTTCCCTAAACACTTATGTAGTGAGTGAGACTACCAAATCAGCAGCGGTACGAGCAGTCAGAACAACATGGGACAGCGGCCCAAAGCCACGCTCCGTTACTTTAAGGAGCTGGGCTGGCTCGGGTACCTATTATAGACGCTGCAGGAGGAAATGTACAAAACACCCCATGCTGGACGTCAGTTCAAGACTTATCGCGCTATCGCATCCAAATCAAATAAGAACATGGGGCTCAGGTGGGTGCCCTCACTAAAAACTTATTTTCCCATTCTTGAAAGCATATGAGCTTGCATTATATTTTTCCGAGGTGAGCAAAAGTAGACAGCTACAAAAAAAATTGTACTGTCTTGTGAAGTGTACTGTCTAATACTCTAGCACGAGTGACCTATTTACATACTCGTGCTACCCAGTTTCCTGTAGGTACAAACCTAGCACATTTAAATTTATTTCGTAAGCATAGCGTAACGATAGCAAAATGTATGTAAGTTAAAAACTATGATTCGATTTAACGATACCAGTACATTTTGCTGTTGAATACATGGCGAAAGGTTTTTAGGCAAAAATAAAATTGTGGCTGCACGCTTCCCAGTCCAACAGAGTTAAATCCTGATTCTCTATCGACTTAACGTAACATGACCGATACAGCATATCTCTCATGTTACGTTAAGTCGATAGAAACATGTTAAGTATTTTTTATTAAAGTGAATTTTGTTTGGAAAAATGTTTTTTATACACAAAATGACATTGAAATTAAGTATAAGTTACATATTAAGAGTCTTAAGTTATACTATTGGAAAAACAAATGTTTTGCACACATATTTCTTACAAACAAAACTTAATACATAGCACGTAACGCGCGTTTTCACACAGAATTACCTGCACAATGTAAACAGCATTCAAAGGCAACACATCTGCATTTTCCGCAACAAACGAGAAGCGATAGGTACCTAATTAGGGCAGGAATACACCTACAAACGTTTTAAAAGGCGCAAATGTCGCAATGCTATCTCACCGGATGCGACGTTCTGTGCCAGACCTAAAGAGCCGGATGTTTGGCCCTACCCGCAAAGATAACATTTCGGCCAGTTTTCCCGTATTTGTGGGATTGGTACCTATATTCTGGTAGAGATAAACACGAGATAAATGGTATTAGTATTTTTTCGGGTAAATACATATAGGATTTTACCCTATTAGAAAAATAAAAAACACGGATAAAGTTGGTTTAGCCTTTTTTTCTAGTCAACTTCTAGGAAGCAAGTAGGAATGTTTAGTTAGGTTTGAATAGGATCAAACGTACTCTTTGCTTTAAAAAAAATACATCCATAAAGACTCATCGAATATAAACCTACTTATAAATCAAACCTACATAAACCTGTACAAATTATCGTTTTTCATACAGACGTAAAAATAGCTCAGAAGCCCGATACACAAGGCCGAATAGAAACACCAACATTACGAAAAAACATCGGATGTTTCATATCAAGGGTTAATGCATCACTACATATTATAAGGCAAAGTCGCTATTTCTGTGTGTCTGTCTGCCCATATGTGTATACGCTTATATTGTCCAAACTACACAACATATCTGAATGCTGGTTTCACTATATTATAGTGTTTGTTTTCAATGAGAAGGTTTGCACCTTTGCAGCTATAACAATCGTACCTAGGCGAAGCCGGGATCACAATATGTTCTATTTTCGCAATTAGGTACCATGAAAAATAAATTGTCATCGGTAAGACTGTCACTAAAGGTCATTTAGCATAGTAGCTACACGGTAAACTTAAAAACAATCAATATGGAATGTAAGAGAAAAAATGCCAAATCGGTGTTATAAACCCAGTATTTTAAATAAGAATTATCTGTATTAAACAGGAAAAGCTATCCCAATAAGACTATGAATAAATGATGAGTGCATTCAGGATAAGGCCCTGGGGCGTTGCTATCAATTCTTCCTGTCATAGAAAATTAGGGAGGTCATATAAAGTAGCCAATTTCCCGCATATAATTGAAACGCTGTGTTGCCAGCTAAGTTGCGTTAAATCCCGTTATTGCCAGTAATAACGATAAAAGTAAATTACATACTTCTCAAAATTTGTTGCTTTTTAAATTGCTGGATTTTCTGATAAAGTTGTTAGACGGCAATTTTTCCGAATAAACTTCAGTTACAAACATCCTTTCTCATTTCCGGTTTTAATTTCTGCTAAGTATAAAAGCATTTGACAGATTTCAGCGACCTTTTCCTCTTTTACATTTATTGCTTTGTACTTATTTAATTTTTATTTCTCGACCAATCTTTCCAAGTTGGTTCCGTAAGCCGGGTATAACATAGTCACCGTCGAACTTAGTTTTCAAGTTGATATATTTGACTGTTCTCAGAACTTGACGAAAGCTAACTAACCTGCGAGCTTCGGCAAACAATGTGCTCTTTAATTTCTGCGCAAGTTTAAAGTGAAGCTAATACCCTACCTATTAAAGTTAGTGCGGCTGTGTATACTGTACAATGTACATAGCATAGACTAGAGGACCTACTGGAACTATAGAGTTGCACCTTCACTTTTTGCAGATTACCTATAAGTAGGTAGGTAGGATAAGGAGCCCATTGTTTTCATTTAATACAGTACACAGAGTAAGCGCAACGTCGTCCACCCACAAGCTAAACAGACAATCTGATTAGCTCAGCAGGATCGCGCTGGCTACAAGTCGTATAGGCCTATGTACAACTGTAGACGGTGATGATAACGAAAATGATATCGAAACAGTAAAAAGGTATATACTGTTCAGACTGCAATGTAAATGAACCAGCCTTTTTTAATAGTCCACTGCTGAAAGTACTACTACTACCCACGAAGGGTGATTGGGCCCATATCCACCACGCTGGCCCTAAGCGGGTTGGTGGATTCACATACTCCATCGAATCTACTATTTCTAAGTAATGAGTTGTACAGAACTACATCGGGTTCAAAGCTAATTTTTCCCTCAAAATAAAAGGTCCTTTAAAAGCAACGAGAGAAGGAACGATCCTCACGAACTAACAGAATTATGGGCCATTTAGTAAATTAACATTTCTCCCTTAGCAAGCGGCGTGTAATATCAATAACAATACTAATAAAGTACCTTAACATCCCACTCGAGGAATAGATGTTTACTGGATGAACAAATAATGTAAAGCTCTCGTAGAAAATAACTGCGGTAAAGGCAAATTGAATCAGTGTTCGATTTTTTCATATTTATCAGTTCAGGTGTATGTAGCTGTATAATATCATATTGAATCAATATAAACTTTATGAGAATGTATTGAACAAATTTGTATACAAAACTATGTATTAACTACATGAATTGGCACTTACTCTTCCATTCAAACAGTGTAAGAACTAGGTTCATAGCGTAGTTTGATTAGGTGTTTGTCAGCGATCACCGAAGCACAATTCGGCACGGTCAGTCCTCGGATGGGTGACCGCGGGTGGCATTTACAACTGACCGCTACTGTGGCTCGGATGACACGTTAAATTGTAGTATCCCAGTTGCTTTAACTGTTTAACAATGTCAGAGGCCTTCAGGCATCTTAAAAACTCTGACACCAGCTAACCAAGTGTATGTTTTTTAGTGTAAGAACTCCAAACTATATACAATATATAAAAAATATACAAAAACATAGGTAAATAAAAGCATCCTGGCAACGCACTAATATCTATCATAATTTGATTTCAACTACTCGGCGCTCGGCAAGCAATTTACTGGGAACTTTTACAGGAAACTACTGGCAGCACTGGTTTACCGCAGTGAAAACTAATATCCCACTTGCAAGCTGACAACTTACAAAATGTAGGTTCTGAGGTCTGTGTTAGGTACAAATTGGAGCAAACTTGATATATTTTCCGTATAGAAAGTGTACCTACGAATTTCTGCTATCTGACAATTTCAGAAGGAACGTAAGTAATAATAATAATAATACATATTTTGGGACTTCTTACACACGGCCTCTGACCCGAAACTAAGCAAAGCCTGTGATATGGCTGCCAGAGACTGATATACTACATATACTTATCTTTAAATACATACTTATATAGATAGTACTCGTAACTAAATAACACCCAGACACAGAGCAAATACTTATATTCATCACATAAATATTTGCCCTGGGTGGGGATCGAACCCACGCCTCTTAGATTCAAAAGTTAGGGTCACTAACCACTGAGCCACCGAGGCAGTCAAGTATATAAGTTGATTTAATTTGATATTATAGGCCGATTCATGTTTCTTGATATCCATTTTACTTAGCGTCCACTGAGAAAAAAACTAACAAAAAAATAGTAATTTTTACTAAAATTTTACTAAATCCGAGGACAACAAATGACCTGTAATAAATACAAATCGATTTTTGTTAATGCAATTAGTAGGTATTACAATATCAGTTCTGTTATATGTAGTAAGGTCCCAGTAGTTTCAATAGATTAGCTTTGTAATATCTAGTAAAGTCCATAGTACTCTTTACTAAAATGTTACTAATCCCGAAGACAACAAATGTCCTGTTAAAAATGCAAATCGATATTTAGTAGGTATTACTAATACCTGTTTTGTTATAGCTAGCAAAGTCAAAGTAAAATCTTAGTAAAGAATACTAAAGATTTTACTAATTCCGAGGACAACAAATGCCCTGTAAAAAATACAAATTGATATTTAGTAGGAAATATTAATACCTGTTTTGTTACATGTAGTAAGGCCCCAGTAGATCCAATAGATTAGTTTTGTAATATCTAGTAAAGTTCTAGTAATTTCGAAATCATAGTTTTGTATTATCTATAAACCCCTAGTAATTTTAATAGAATAGTTTTGTAATATCTAGTCAAGTCTTAGTACTTTCAAAAGTTTAGTTCTGTATCATCTAGTAAACACCTAGTAATTTTGATAGATTAGTTTTGTAATATCTAGTAAGCCTTAGTACTTTCAAAAGTTTAGTTCTGTATCATCTAGTAAACACCTAGTAATTTTGATAGATTAGTTTTGTAATATCTAGTAAGCCGTAGTACTTTCGAAAGTTTAGTTCAGTATTATCTAGTAAAAGTCTAGTAGTTTCAATAGCTTAATTTTGTATTATCTAGTTGATTTTTGTAATGTCTAGTTTAGTTCTGTGTTATTTAGTAAACCCTATCCAAGAAAAAGTCATAAAACACTTCAAATTGAAATATTAAAAACTGTTTACCTATTTATAACAATTACCTATAAGTATACAGTTTTAAATATTTCAATTTGAAGTGTTTTATAACTTTTTTATGGAAAGGGTTAATTAAGTAGATATCAAAGAACTAAACTAGACATTACAAAAACCAACTAGATAATACAAAATTAAGCTATTGAAACTACTTGAGTTACATATCTTACAAAACGAATCTAAGGTTATAAACTAAAAAATCTAAATGTAAGTTACAAGGTGAATAATAATTGCAAACATAAAAATAAAGATTCAAGTGAAGTCATATTATATATTTATTAAGTATTACACATTTATAATATAACACACAAAACAGCCACATGTACAATAAAACATAATTTACATTGCCGGCGAGTATAATGTATTCACGGAGAAACCCAGTTACTCCGTAGATTCTGGGTAAAATTGACAATTTTCACTTACACTGGTTAATCTGTACTTATGACACTACACTATTAAACACAGTTAGTTGGTACGCACTGAGCTTCATTCTCCATGTTTACTCTACTGCACGTAACGACGAAATGGCTGCTGGAAAGGCGGGATCGTATTCACTGAGACCCCAATTACTCAGTAAGATGACTGTATAGCTGTTATAACAATGACTCCTGGGTAAGATTGTCAATTGTCACTCACAGTGTTTAAATCTGTTGGTAAAACACAGTTTGTTGGTACTGAACTTCACTCTCCATGTTTACTCTACTGCAAGCAACTACGAAATGGCTGCTGAAAAGGCGGGATCGTATTCATAAAGCAAAACACACCGGACACTTTACTGGAAATAACAAAACATTTCGTTGAAATTACTTAGCTTATTGCTGGATTTACAAAATAGACCAAAAACTAAATGTTTCTGTTGCATTAACTAAAGTATTGTAGTAAAATTACAATAGTGTCTTGAAATTAGTAAAGCCTCATGTTTGAAATTATTCTTCCATTCAATACAAATGACAATTGTGTTTTTAAAATGATTAAACTCACGCTTGTAATTACAAAACAAGGTAAATCAATTTTTTTTCATCTTCCAAACCAGTGGTATATCAGATACCAATACTTGTCTATACCAGTACCTATCTAGGTACCAACGCGGTGGATTTTTTTTTGTAAGTACATAGTACTAATCGCCTAAGCATGTCAAACCCTACGAAGTACTCGTATGATACTTAGTGTACTGAATTACTGAAACCAAAGCCAAAGCCGTCATATAAGAATATTTCAACGACGTTGGCGGGAACAGAAAACGCGGCATCAGAAAAAATAATTAATGCCAATTAGAATTAATGCATAAGTATTAATTTGAGATTTTTCGAGTATTAAAGTGTAAACTTATCTCGTATATTATTCCAGTAACTTCAGTGCCCTTACCATGACTTTTGATAGTAAACATAAACTTTTTTCCGTTTCCGTTTAATAGCTTTATATATTTAACCATACCTTATTAAATATTAAAGCCAAAAATTTGCTTTTTATTTGTAAGCGTTTAGAATCCAGCAGCTATGCTTATTCTTAATTTTTTTTACTCTTTACTCAAGACTTGCCATAGCGTAAAATAATTTTATTATAATTTGTTCTGGGATTTTCCCAGAACAAATTATAATAAAATTATTAATATATTACAATATTTTTTTATTGTTACTTACTACTACTTATGATCTAATATTTGCTATTGTTATAGGCGATAAGTTTACGTTTTAATTTTGACAATTTTATAACTTTGTTTGTTGTTGAAAAGCAATAATGCTTTGTTTGGGAATTTTGTTATCTTGTAATTTCAATTGAGATTATTATCGCAAGAGCGCTTATAATGTTTGTTTCTGAAAAACAGTACGTCATATTTTTTTTCCTGTGGGCGAAGCCACTGGAAGCTCATAATAATTAAAGCGTGTTCCTTGGAATTACAAAAAGGAATAAATTAATTATATTTGTTGTACCAAATAAAGTTCTTGCTAAATTTTACAAACGTGTGTTGAAGTTAAATAAGCGTGTTATTTGGAATTGCAAAACGGGAAAAACTAAATAATTATGTTGTATCAATATTCTTTACTCAACTTTGCTCAATCAAAGTTCTTTATAAATTTCACAAACGTGTGTAAAAAATTAATAAAGCATATTCTTTGGAATTACAAAAAAGGGAAAACTAAATATTATTGTTGTACCAATTAAAGTTATTTCTAATATTTACAAACGCGTGTTGAAATTAATAAGGCATGTTGCTTGGAATTACAAAAACGGAAATACTAAATATTTTTGTTGTACCAATTAACCCGGCGAGCATGAGGTGTAAAAAAGTTGCATCAAGCATGAGGCAGGGTATGATATACCCTTATGTTGATGTGCCATAATTTTGTTATTTTGGTTATTTTTTTTAATTTTATTGATTACACTATTAAATTTAATGTATTTTGATGTTAAAAATAATAAAACAAGTCCATAATTATACAATTATCATCGTTTATTCTCGTTTTTCAAAAACTAAGTAAAATTAACAACAAATCTTTATAGACTTACATTAACATAGATTTAAACAAAAAATCTTTATTCTTTGGAATGTAATCAACTTAAAATCAAAAGATAATGAGATCCTCCTCGTAAAATACTAATGATTTTTTTTTTTTCAATAAAAATAATGACTAATCGCTACCGAGGAGATCAGTACAATTTTCACAAGTAAATTTTGCATGTTGTAAACATATTGGCTTGTTACAAGCTTTGCAAGAGTATTTACTTTTTCTGTCCTTCTTGTAAGGATAGTCCTGACATCTGACGTATTGTCTTGGAACATTAACAGCTCTGGGTGAGGGCCCACCGAGCTGTTTTTCAATGCGCTGGCGGATGTAAGTTGGTATATTTTTTTTCCAGATTTTCTTGCATTCAGATGTTCGTAAATCATGGATAAGCCCAAATTACGCATAAATTCAGTTTTCTTGATGTTCACGTTTTTGTTTGCTCAATATATGATGCAAGCTTGATAGCAGCCATGTTCAGAACACCATAGAACAAAGTCATAGACCATCATTTAGTATATGATTAGTGCCAACAGTAAATCGTCCTCCATGTCGTTACCGGGATCATTTCCTACAGCTTCTTCCTGTCTGGAGTTAGATAAAATATTATCTGAATCGTCACCTTCTTGCTCCGTCGAAGAACCCACTTCGTGTTCACTACAATGATCCGTTTCCTGCTCTGAACTGGATTCATCGCCTGAAAAATCTGTCGTTGTCGCCTCTAGCATGGCACGGATCCGTTCTTCTTCCCTATCGAGATCCATTTAGGGGCAAAAACTAAAAACAACATAGTAAAACTCAAAAAAAATAAACAAACTACTACCGCAATCTAAAATCACAATAAAACTCAAAAAACAATAAACCAAAACTAATAAAACGATAATAATTCACTCTAAAATTTTTACGTAAAAAAAATACGTCTAGCGTGAGGCAGGGTGTGACATACCCTTGACACGTTTGCGCACGTATATCTCCGCCGGTGTCCCGCGCAGCACTTCGATCACACCACTCTCCCGCCCCGCACGCCCCTCCCTCCAGCTACTGAGCCCGCTAGAGTTGCCAAGCGAGAATCTTAGAAATTACACAACTTTTAAAAAGTTACAGGGTATGAGATACCCTGGGTCATGCTCGCCGGGTTAAAGTTCTTTCTAAATATCACAAACGTGTGTTGAAATTAATAAAGTATGTTGTTAGGAATTACAAAAAGGGAAACACTAAATATTATTGTTGTACCAGTTAAAGCTATTTCTAATAATTACAAACTAGTGTTGAAATTAATAAAACGTGTGGCTTGTTATTACAAAAAGGGAAATATTAGATATTTTTGTTGTACCAATTAAAGTTATTTCTAATATTTACAAACGGGTGTTGAAATTAATAAAGCATGTTGCTTAGAATCACAAAAAGGGTAAAACAAAATATTTTTGATGTACCAATTAAAGTTCTTTCTAAAAATTACAAACGTGTATTGAAATTAATAAAGCATGCTCTTTGGAATTACAAAAAGGGGGAAAACTAAATATTATTGTTGTACCAATTAAAGTTATTTCTAATAATTACAAACGAGTGTTGAAATTAATAAAGCGTATTACTTGGAATTACAAAAAGGGAAAAACTAAATATTTTTGTTGTACCAATTACAGTTATTTCTAATATTTACAAACGCGTGTTGAAATTGAAAAAGCATGTTACTTGGAATTACAAAAAGGGTAAAACAAAATATTTTTGTTGTACCAATTAAAGTTCTTTCTAACAATTACTAATGCGTGTTGAAATTAATAAAACGAGATGCTTGGAATTACAAAAAGTAAAAACTAAATATTTTCTTGTACCAATAATTTTATATTTTCTAAAAATTACAAACCCGTGTTGAAATAAATAAAGCGTATTGCTTGGAATTACAAAAAGGTAAAACTAAATATTTTTGTTGTATCAACTATAGTGAATTCTTAAAATTACAAACGTTTTTTAAAATTGATTAAAAGTATTACTTAGAATTACAAAATAGGTAAACTGTTAGAAACACAACTACCTTTTCTTGAAAATAGTAATCGAATTTGCGGAATTTACAAAACTCTAACAATATTTACTATAAATTTGTAATAAATATTAAACTTTTGCAATATCTGCATTTACTAAAATCGTATTTTAGGAATTACAATTACAAAAACAAAACTGTTAGTAAAAAATAATAAAAATTGCAAATACAGCAAAACTTTGCTAAATTATACTAAAATTTAGTGTTTTCGCCAAATACAAAGCACTTTTGTAATATTTAGTGGCGATTTTTTTCTCAGTGCTGTGAAGTTGCGATACTCTATATAAGTTGATTTAATTTGATATTATAGGCCGATTCATGTTTCTTGATATCCATTTTACTTAGCGTCTGTGAAGTTGCGATACTCGATCAAAATATCAAAATATACATATTTCTTGGCATCTGTGAAGTTGCGCTACTTGTATGATAGCGCTAGATAGGCATATTGCTACTGCGCAACTCACTTCTTGACCACAGACGCCAAGAAGTTTTATTAATTACTCACTTCTTGACCACAGACGCCAAGAAGTTTTATTCGGCCTATAATGTGCAAAACTAATATCATTCTTACTTCACTTAACATTTTGTTTAGGACATTATAAAAGTTACGTACCTAGATATCTCTGTGTATTACGAGAATGATTAAGTTTTCCCTTTACTGTATTATTATATTGCTGTGAAAAACTGTTTACACTCATAGCCCCCCCACTAACGTTAAATAAACAGCCCCAAACCACAAGTTGTAATAGCGCAATTTACCTATTTTCTAAACTCATTTCAGCCAGTCATAACATCAAAAGATCGTTTACAGCATGTTAGTTTCAATTTCGCTAGCAAATGGCAACACAGCCCCAATATGGCGGCGTAATCAATCAGCATTGAACGGTTCGTTACGTTCCAAATTATCGTCAAGTTTCTAGAAATTCATTTTGAACGTAGCATGTAACGATGGGTGTAATTAGTGTTACCAGATAGTTGAAACCCATCCAGATTCTTGGGAAATTAACAAAGACCGGAACAGAGTTGTTGGAGGCTTTTGATTAATATTATATTCCGGGGTTTATAGGAGTCTACTCGAGATACTTATTACTCGCATCTACTCAATTGTTAATGACAATCCTATTGTGTTTAAAAAAGTATTTAATCCTGTATTCCTATATTTTTTCTGCTTGGTAAACTCCTTTTGTAATCCCACAATCCGCAGCACAATGGCAGCATTCAGCGGCTGTATTCAGTAAATCTTCATTCATGGCTCGGTGTCAACTGCAAAGCGCTTTACATCGCTGCAAGGCTGAATCCACGGTGTTAGCAAAACCTCAGTTCGATTATTGAAATGGGACGCGCGTTAATGGTATTAACGATTGTTGTGGATGTGGGTAGGAGGAGTTCCGATAGAACCCCAGTACACGCTGTTTGCACGCTTTTGAGGATTATCTGATAATTACAGCGATTTGGGACGGCTTGTTGCGTAATGTTTGAGCTTGTTAACTCGTTAATGATTTTTAGTTACTTACTTTTTTAACGATTAATCAATCAAAATGTGTCAACGATCGATTTAGTGTAGGCACTGCGAAATTTAGACGGTAAGTTCTAATTCTGTTTTACGTAGATATTTCTAGATAGATGTGTTCTGATTGATGTAGTGTTATTTTAATGATCAATATTTGTGACAAACATCCAAACTTTCACGCCTATGCTTCAAAGTATTGTGATTGAGTAATTTAGTGCAAGTAGTTCTGAGTTTCTAAGTCCATCTTCCAACATCACCATCCACCTCCCATTACCTAGTGTGGTAATAACACACTACATCGTTTCGCACTCAACAAATGATTAATTCGAGACTAAGAGAACGAAAGCAGCAGCCCTCCGAGAGGGTAAAAACGTATGTATTTGTTTTAACGCCTCATCTATCAAGACACGTCATTTTATGGCCATACTGGCTTTTGGAACAGTTGCGTTTTGAAAACAAGCAAAATGTTTATTACCACCGTTACAAAAATTTATTAAAATGACTTAATTATGTTTTGTTAGTCTATTGTAGAGACGGTAGTAGGACTAGTAGGGTGCGTTGGCAGCGATGTATATAAATGGTGAAGTAATTTTTTGGCCTGTTCTCTGAATATTTAGAAAGTTATTAGGTATTATCAGGTGAAAGAATTTACGGGCAGGTATTTAATTATTTGATAGTTGGTAAATTAATGCGACCGGTAAACATGGACAGAAGTTTAAAAACGATTGGTCAGGTACTTCACTCTAAAATGTCAATCTAATAAATATATGGCCAGGAAAAAACTATTATAATAGGCAGAACGAATCGGTCATTTCTGTTTACTCTCCTGCTAAGTTGCAACTGCCAAACTAGTTTGCGATCATGCCTTTTCTAATTATTTATTTACCAAAACTACAGTATACACCTGCCCGGTTAAATCAGTGCCATATAGGTACGTATTTAATGTCTAAGTTTCAAAGAACATGATTGACTTTTCGTATCGTACACTGAATAGTACAGAAGTCCTAAAATTTTAAGTTTGGGTCACTACAATTTTTTTAATGACGCTCTTCTTATTTTGGAGCTTTGGCACTAATTGCTATTGTTTAAAAAGTGTATAATATTTCATTGTCAATACAGTAACACTACGGAATACAACATTTAGCATTTCGATTACGTATGATAGCATTTTAGTATTCAGAGAGAGTAATCGTATACATTTAACTACGTGTTTGGCAGTGCGTGATAAATATACGCGAGGCTGTTTAATATTTTGTAAGTGTTGGAAATAAATCTTGTCTCGATTAGAATTTGACAAAACAGAGACGATTTAATGAACTCTATAAGAATTTTAGTAGTCTATTAAATTTAATAATGTTTAAAGTTTCAGTTCTGTTATATGTTTCGTGTATTTACATTTTGTAGGTATTATTATGTTGGTAATGTTTTTTCCAAGAAATGGTTATGAAGTGATAAAATGAAGTTCTTCAAAGTGACAGAATCCTACTAATATTATAAACGCGAAACTTTGTATGTATGGATGTTTGAGATGAAATTTTGCAATAGTAATGCTTATACATCAGAATAAAACAGGCTATAATTTGTAAAGATATTGCGTGAAACGAATATGTACTAATATTATTAAACGCGAAATTTTGTACGTATAGATTTTAGTTCCTATTTCAAACAAAAACTACTGAACGGATTGAGATGAATTTATAAAGATATTGCGTAAAACGAAGTTTGCCGGGTCAGCTAGTATAATAATAATTTTAATTATTGTTTAGAAATGTGTAAGTACTAATCACAACAATGGTGAAAAATTCATGTTGCACGATATTACCTAATTTAATAAGACAGTTACTTAGAGTATATTTTCGCTTGACAGGATAATGGCGTAGCATGTCTTATGCATTTGTTAGAGTCAAGTACATACATATACTTGTCGAATCCATAAAAGAATCCGCATCAGTTATGGTGATTCAATGTGGTAATTATTTTATACCATCTGACCCAATACTTCAGTGTGGCGTGGCGTGGGTTAAGCGGGCGAGGAGATAAATTGCGACGTCACGAACAATCAGTTTATTTCACAGAAGATTACGTATGATTACAATTATAGAGAAAACTTTAAGCGAAGGACATGGCGTTCCGCAGCGTAACTCACGCTGCGACCATTTTATTAAGAATCACAACTCGAGCTGTTCTCAACCACATTTTCAACATAACCTCACCGAACCAGCTTTCCTTACCACTCTCAAGTGACATCTGTCAAGTCATCATCGCATTTTCCCGCCCATCGGCCGATCATGCGATATCACTTGAAAACCTCCTTGGAACCAATCAGCAGCGTTTGTTACAAGCGTTACCCCAGTAATGTTGCCACTACCATTCCTAGTCCTTCGAAATTATACTAAGTGGCACTATTTAAAAATAAACTTAAAGCTATTGTCCCGTTAGACTATTTAAAAATATTGTAACATATTCCAGCATACTGACACCTGGCCTAGCCACTCGGCCGTATAGAACTTACTTTACCTTCCGTCAAAACTACAATTTAGTAATTAATATGTATGATCACTAACTAAAGATAGAGACAAATGGGCTTCGTTGGAGGAGGCCTTCACCCTCAAGGGGTTCTTGCAAAATAATTAATTAAAAACTACAATAGCGTAACTAATATACATAATACTTACAGATACCTAAATTAGTTAAGAAAACTTAATACTTAGACTAAGAAATTATGAACTTAAATTGGATAGATAAAGAAAATTAGATGTAGGTACGTATATTATATAACAATAAATTAAATATTAAAAAACTGAAAAAAAAATATATATATAATAACACTTTGTAAAAGTTAGATACATAAAAAAAAATTAAATACTAGGGAATAGGTTAGAAACTTAGGTAATAACAATCTAATAAAAAATTAAACAAAAAACATTGTATCACGCTTAGACACTCAAAATATAGTATAATTACTAGAATTTAGTAGACTTAAAATTAGATACATAAAAAAACAAGAATAAAATACTAGGTAGCGTATAATAAATAGATATTAGAAAATAATTAGTGATAATTTAGTATATAATTATAAAGTTGTAGCGTTCTGTATCTTTGCAAGAAATAAAAGGCTATTTTATTTTATTTTATTTTATTATGTATAATCACTGAGTCGGATTCAATTTAAAACAGTTATTTCTCTTTCAACTGCTTTATTAAAACGCCAATATTATTTTTAAACGTTATTGCAATATTCTGGCAACATCGTTTAATCCCGAACGAACGAGCGTGTTTTCGCGGCCCGTTTGTTTTAAAACAAATGTCGTAATAAACGGTTAAACAAAAACAAATTATAAATTAAACTCCGTGCTGTGAATATAAAATAGCAATGTTTATGGAAAGGTTCCGCGTCGGAAAGGAAACGTTTTATTAAGTGAATGCAATTGTGTTTGGTGTTTATGTCAGCTTCGTTCTATGAAAGTTACTTCATTACATTTAATTATTCGATATCTTTTACTGAAACATATGATTGGGATGCTTTTGTCATTCCGCCAGGGAATGGAACAGTCTTCCTGCTTTCCTGTTTCCTAAGAGATATAATCTAAAGCTTTTCTAGGTCAGAGTGAATAGGTATCTTCTAGGTATGCGTGCTTCGTCTTCGACCACAACGTCGCTTACCATCAGGCGAGTTGGTGGTCAAGCGCGGACTTATACGCGATAAAAAAAAACACATTTTTATCAGCAGTATATCAAAGAAAACGAAGGACAAAATAGTATCTTTGAAAAGAAGTGTCGTGTACTGAAAGAAAAATAACCGACTACATAAATAATTATCTACTTTTTCAACAGTTCCACGCCGGTTCTAAAAAGAAAAATTCACAATCGTGAAAACTAGAAACGAAAAAAAAAACATGCTAAATTCATCCAAAAACATTCCAGGCGCTCTCACTCGACTCGACAAAATACGTATTCAACGCGAAAAAGCTGTAATAAACGCGACAGATACATTTTACAAAAGGTCCTCATGAAAAGTATCTTACGGTTCCATTTAGTACTTATCGCTCAGGCTATTGCGGCGCTGGTATAATTTATGCGTCGAATTTCAGACGTCGTTGTCCGGAAAACATAAAAGCTTTTAAGCGACATTTCATTGCGCCCCCGAGTAATGTCTGCAGCGGTTCAAACGATGTCAAAATGAATTTCTGAACGCAATGAAACGCTATTACAAGCGTTATCGACGCGGCGCGGGGGTGATGTAGAGCCAAAGTACACACTGGTGCTATTGAACTCTAACATGAACTGAGACGCTTTAGGTACCAAAATGATAGATAACCTCCGAGATATAAATTGCCGAAAGATGATACTCTAGTAAGATAAACAAGTCGCGAGTAAAAGACATAAATAAATGTATTACGTTAACACTTATTTGTACCTTATTACCTGCCTGTTATAATAGATTATGTAATTGAATTTTCCGCAAAGTAACGTGGGCATGAAAGGGCACGAGGTGGACCTATTGATGAATGGACCGAGTGGACGTCTTGACGGCTGACGAGGCCTGACGCACTGAAGCAACCTACGAAGGATGACCGCCTGTTTTCGACCACTTTACAATGGAACTTACACCGGCTTTCACTTAACAGACGTCAAGAGGTTCACAACTATTAATCTTAGGACGTTTCCCGAACAATTTATTACGTGGAGCGTTAGCAGGCCTGCAAATTGGGACGTGGAGATTAGGCGGGTCAGAATAATAATATATTCCGATGGTAACAAACGATCTGATATTAAATAGTGTTCGGAGGCTCGCAGGATACAACCTACATTGATGTAAAGTCCAGTTAGAAACGGTATTTAATCGAGTGTTTTATGCGTAGGCTTTAGAACTTGATGAATACGTAAACCATACACAAAAGTTTTAGGCTAAGCGAAACTGTTTACTGACAAGCCTAAATGAGCTAGAAATATTGCAAAGGTCATGGAAATGATTTAAACTTAACTTGTCCAGTCTCGAACGAGTCATAATCTATGTTATGTAGATAGTCAGGACCTCAAATCCGGGCTTGGAAATTCAAATGCAAAACACAGCTCCGGCCTCAATTAAAATTTTTGATAACTGATATTTTTCACAGGAAATACCCGGCCTCTTGGAAACTATTCTACAACCTAATAAAATTAGTTGTTTTATGTATTATTAAACCAAATACGAGCGCCGAAACGAATTTATAGCAAAGTATTTCGAAAACTAAAAGAAATTCAATGGTGTTAAGCATCTCGCTTTCAGAATCCGGTTAGCAAGAATAAGACTCGTCGATAGCGCAGTACCGATGTCTGAAGAATGCTGAATGCTTTTACTGGGCGATGTACAACAATAGGCAGTCCATAAGGGCCACGTCCCGCGGAGTGACGGGCAGGTCGGTCGGGAACAGCCCAACTTAAAACTGTTTCTCGACACTGAAGGATCATTCCGTAAAGTCATGCGAGAGCAATTAAACTTACGCGTATCACGTTACGTCGATGCTCGCGCGTAATGAACAGAAGGGACTTAGCGCTATCGTATTGCCGCTTTATAGATATCATGTATGTAATCTAAAACTAAACTAGAAACTTTTAATGAAATATTCAGAAGTCGACTCACAATTTCTAGTCGGTTAAACTCTAGTAAATCATCATCATCAAAATGGTCTCTTGTCGGTGGAGCAACTTCCACGACTCGCGGTCCTCTGCCAGTGTTTTCACCTGCCTGTACGACATGTCAACATCTACTTTTTCTTTGGTTTTACATACATACTCGCATTAACAATGTAAAGTTTTCATGTTGATTGTTGATGCACACTCAAGAAGTAAACCATCGGCCTCTGACCCCAAACTAAGCAAAGCTCTTGTGATATGGCTGCCAGAGACTGATATACTACATAAACATTATTTTAAATACATACTTATATTGATAGTAACTAAATATCACCCAGACTCAGAGCAAACATTTATGGTCATCACATAAATATTTGCCCTGGGTGGGGATCGAACCCACGCCTCTTTGATCCAGAAGTTAGGGTCACTAACAACTGAGCCACCGAGGCAGTTTTACTTCTTTACGTTTTATGTTTTACTTTGCAAAGTTTTTATTCCTCGAGTTTGCACTTCTTTAGAGCAGTGAAAAAAGATTTACACACATTGGTTGATACACACATTCATGATGATGACAATTCTTTATTTTGCACATAAAGTCAAAAAACAAAACAAAACATTCAAGAACGAGCACGTTATTAATAAAGGTGAAATAAATTAGGGGGGAAAAAACGTAACGCCGTCATTTCGGGATCCGTGCAATAGCGAATATTAAACGCGAATCTAATTAATTTACGAGAACAAGATTACGAGATAATTGGCCCAGCGATGAACATGAACATAGACGAAATATTTAGGCGGGTAAATATTTACCAAAGACTACGTGGCGCTTCGAAAAAGCAACAATATATTAGTGTATTATGAACTGGCTAATTTAAAAACAGATTAAAATAAATGAGCCGAAACAATATCAAAACAGTATCATTAATAGTCATTCGTTGTCTTATCAGCCATGTGAATTGTGAATATGTAATACAAGCTAGCAGAAAGCCTACCTCGTATACTTGCGTAATAATAGCAAAATGTATGAAAATATTTTTTAATAATAATAGTTTTTGTCTTCATACATTTGTCATCGAAAACGCGGCGAAAGTGATTTTTGACAGAGATTGTGCCAGGACCTCACGATATACACATCCAAATTCAAAAATCTTTATTCGGGGATATAATTTACACTCAATTGATTGAATACACCGGTTGTTGACTGGCTTCTCCCGAAATTTATACACAATTAGAATATCATAAACAGTTAATTTTACTACATGGGTACAAAGAGTAGCGGTACAGTAGCTTTCATAACCTAGTTGCCTAAACGAGACAGCGTAATAATGGCGATAAACGTAGCTAGTAAAGCCCATATACAGCAGTTTTGGTTAGAAAGTTGACCTTCATTTACCTAATATGGTTTATCTATTTTAGGCGAGAGTTTTATTGTAAACATTATGGCTAGAGCAATAAAACTTTCTAGGATTAGAATAGGTACGAGTATATCGTCGCTGTAGAGCGAAAAGTCACTAAGTCGTAAAATGGCCGAATTGAGTTAAGAACGTCATTGGAATCATCGTATTTTTCTCCAAATTTCAGTCTTATCGTTGCAGCTATAAGTGCTATAGTTCCTGTTTTAGAAAATTCAGAAACTGGTTAAATATGTTATTTGACTAATTTCATGACAAGGAAAAACTACCTAATTTATTTAAATATTTTTTGTTCACGTAGATGTACATTATCTTCATACTTAAGTAGCTTTAATTATTTTTTCACTGCTTTTCAATGCCTCAATCTGGACCAGTAGCCATTCGTAAGCTCACTAAAACAACTTACTTAATTTTAGAACACACTGTTCGCTTAAAATATGAGAGCGAAAATTAACTAACTCTATTTAGCGAATTTCGGTTTGTTGTCCTAAGGACCTTAGCACTACTTAACGAACGTATGAAATTCCCAAATCTTTTTAAGTACCTTTTCCCTTATTTAATAAGCTATTGAATATAGTTTTAAGCGGTCATTAAAAGCTTTTACTGATCTTTTTGACAAATTCAACGTACATTGATGTTGTTTAAGTAAGATTGGCGCGCATTCTATTGACAAAAAAAAGCTCGATACGATAGTGCAAATCGACTAATAGAGTTAAAAGTTAAAATAATACGATGGGCATGTTATTTTTTTTTATTTCAAATAAGTTTGCGTTTGACTACACACTGCCTGATGTTAAGCAGATATGCGGTCTAGGATGTAGCACGCTTACATAGAAGATACCTATTTACTCGAGATTTGAAGACACCTACATTGTACTTTAGCGGAAAGACAGACTCAGGCAAAGCGTTCCACATTCTGGCAGTTCGTATGAGGAATGTGGACTCAAAATGCTTAGTTCTAACGCGTGGGATGTCCACCATAAAAGGGTGGCGCTTTGGTCGCGCCTGTCTAGCAGTACGATAGAAGAAAGGGGCAGGTGGGACCAGATTGTACAACTCCTGGGCGCACTCACCGAAGTGTATCCGATAGAAGGCTGACAGACACGCCACCCTACATCGATGCTCGAGACTTTGCAGCTTCGACTCAGTCAAGGTTTCGTTGCCTATCAGCCTCCTGGCTCGCCTTTCAATGGACTCCAAAGCCTCCAACTGGTATTTAGCAGAGCCATCCCAAAGGTCAGAGTAGTATTCCATGCAAGACCTGACTTGCACTTTATAAATACTAATCAGTTGCTCAGGTGTGAAATACCGTCTCACCTTAGCGAGAACACCAAGTTTTTTTGAGGCTAATTGTGCTTTTGACTCTATAAAAGAGCCAAAGTTGAGAGTCAATGATAGCGTAACGCCTAATAGTTCCAGACCGTTAGTTACCGGTTCCGTTACACCACGGAAAGGAGGAGACAATTGGAAGGGCCTCTTTTTGGCAGAAAACAAACAGCCTTGAGTTTCCGAGGCATTAAACTTGACCAGGCTAGCAGCACCTCAGTCAGATACCGCCTCCAGACAAAGATCAAGTTGAGCCGTTCAACCATATCCTCTCTGAGTGACTCGATCTGTGGCCTGCTCGTTCTTGCTTCGGATGTGTAGCTCTCCATGACCTGAGGAACATCGGCATTGATAACCATTTGGTCAGATGAACAACCATCTACAATTACTCGTATTGACCGATTCCTCAAGAAATCAGATATCCAAGCGCAGAAATCAGCAGGTAGGCCGTAAGAAGGAAGCTTGCCAATAAGGCCCTCATGCCAGACTCTGTCAAATGACAAGGAGATAGCTAGTGTCTCTCCATGTTCCTCGATGACCTCACTCCAGATGTGTGTGGCGTACGCCAGAAGGTCTCCAGTAGACCGGTTTCAGCGAAAGACGTACTGATGGTCACTGAGTAAGTTATTCGCTTCCAGGTACCTGTTGTTAAGAACACGTTCCATACTCTTGCAAAGTATAGATGGCTACCTTTTTTGGGAACAGGCTGCACGTTAGCAAGCTTCCATGATTTGGGCACTTGACCTGTCTTCAGAGAGAGGCGAAAGAGACGGGTCAACACAGGCGACAGCTCAGGCGCACAAGTCCTTAGTTAGTACAATAGCTGGAATAGCATCATCATACAGAAATAAAAAGTTACACTATTCCAAAGGCTTACCTAAGTCCTCTCCAGATTTCAGAGCCCAAAAAAAAGAGATGTGATAAATCTGTGTACCAAGCGAATTATCCCACAGGAGTTTCGTTACTGGTATCACTCTCTACCTACCAGCATAGATGTAAAAGACGCGCTGTGTGAACCAGACGTTTTAGAGGAATCTAATGAAGATTGAATAAAAGAAAAATAGTGATATACCTAGTAGGGTATCGCTAGTTTTTTTTTTTCTTACTTATTTAATAAAGTTAGGTAAGTTATTTTTCTCCACTGATTGTTTCTTAATAACGTATCCTACAATTTACCTACTTAAATAATCCAAAATGGATAGTTATATCACTTATTTAATTTTTATTTGTAACGTTTAGTATTTGAGGTAATAAGAATTTATATAACTAAGTCAACTTATTGTCTGTATCCAAGAGTGAGAAATCATTAATTAAGGAAGAAAAATAACTAACACATTTATGGGCAGGAAACTGAAAGTAAAAATTAACTAATTTATTGTTTTCCTAAAAAAATTCCATGAAAAGTAGCTTTTTCTAGTAAGTAAATAGGCGTAAGTTCAACTTTGAGATATTTCCTACAATATGAAATGATAAAATCATTAATATCCAACACTGAAACCGAGCAATATTTTTTTTTTAGTTTTTAAAACTTTAAACGCTCGTATCTCAAAACATGATTTTTCTACTTAGTGACTTTTCGCTCTACAGCGACGATATGGATATTTAAGCCCGATTACAGAGGCGCCATCGTAATTAGTAGCTAAACAGCATAGTTCTGTTTCTTTTTCACTTTAGTCATACGATAGAGAGAACGGTTTTTACATTGCTATTAAATTTACGCTGGCGCCTCTATAATTGGGCTAATCGACTTGGTTTATCACTACCTATACTATCCTTGCCGGTACCATTAGAATGTTTCCAGACTAATTTCCTTACAAGTTATTTTCTTTTTAACATTTTTATCAAGACTACTTTAAATTAATATAGATTTGTCTATTGAAATACAGGCCAAATCAAATCCTCGATTGAGTTTTGCGCAGCTTCTAAGATCACAGCCGCCAAGAATTTTTATTCAGACTATACCTATCTAACAAAATTACTAAAAAAAAAGTTAAAGTAATTACAGTCGTCTTGAATTCTGCAATTTTATAAAAGAATTGAGTGATTGCAGCACTCTTTCGGCGAGAAGTTTTGGGTTGGATCTGAACAATAGGCAATTAGGGGGTTGTAGGCATTCAACAGCCGTAAAAGGTGCGCAAGGCAGGCAATCCAGTCAACTGTTCTTTAGAAGTCTTTGGGACTCTATCTAGTAATTTATCACCATAAATTACTCCCCAACAGACAGCCCAACATGCGTTAAAAAAATAGGTCCTTTTTAGGGAACCTGTTTTATTTTTCGTGCTAAGGTTATTTACCTAAATTGACTTTAATATTACCTATAGGTAGGTATTTTTTAGGAAATCTAGCTAAGCACAATATGCACCTACAACCTTTTACGGTAGAGCCTCAGAACAAATAAAGGAGATATTGCAAAAATATATAGAAATTGGGCCACCAAAGGGTATTTCATAATTTGCTTCGTTTCTTTCGGAAAATCATTTTCCCGTTATTTTTTACAATTCTATTTTTTATAAGTATTGAACCTTTTTTTGGTATTTTATCAAAATAGTTACAGTCTAAGTCACGTCATAGTCCAAAAAAATCACGATCAAGTGAAACCTCAGTAAAGCATTGACAAACTAATTATCACTGATATAATCATGTTTCACAAAATAATAAAATGCAGCCACATGATTTTTCCGCGTTCCCGCCAAAAACCACGAGGCCAATCTCAACCTGAAACATTAGTAAAAATAAAATGTCACAAATGATAAAAATAGGCTAAAGGTCTGTTTAAAACTGATTTATATATTATCCTGGATTCTTGTAACAACGAAAAGAACACGTTTCATTGAATTTCTAAGGATGATTTTTGATTGTTAACTATTATAGGATTTAAACACCTTGTTAGTCAAAGTATTTTATTCAGTATTCTCCATAATCCTAGTAATATATGGTTTATCTTTCTAGCTCCATTTCCACATCATCGATCATCCTTAGTTTCTCCTTCTTTTTTCCGCTTTCCCGCCAAAAAGTATTCATCCTTCATTCTCCTTTTTTTTAAATATTCGATCTAACTTGTCCCGCCAATTTGATTACTAAGGAGGTTTCTATGTGCTACGTGACCTGTACGGACACTACGGAACCACACAATACACCACAATAAAGCACTTGTCTATACTCCTGCACGTAATTCAGCTCATAATTAACGAAATACCACAATTTACCACTAATCACTGACAGAAACAAGTTGAACAAAATAATGCAATGCAGCCACATGATTTTTCCAGAACGCCCCTAGGAAGTTTCGAAAATAAATGTTCAAGCCTGAAATATTGAAGTATCACACATAAACTTCATTGCAATACCCGAAAAAACACGCCAAAATGAAACAAAAGAAACGTATAAAGTCTTAATCGATGTATAACAGTACCTTTAAACGTGTCAATTTGATGTAACATTAACGTCTGAAAAGTTTTGCTAACAAAACTAATCTCTTCAGTGCATTTTTTACATGTAGGCTATTAATACTATGTAGGTTATATCAAAAAGGTTACATGTGACAAAAATGGTAGTAATTCAATGACTGAACAAAAATCAAATTGGAAAATGTGAAAGTACTCGTAAATTAAGCATTTAATGCGGTTGTTCTACTCTGCGCATTTATTTATCATAGTTTGTCGGATTTTTTGAGCTACTGTACCTAGTCTGAGCCCTTTTTGCAAGATCTTCTTTGGTCCAATTATTTGGTCTGAGGGTAGAGCAGGACTATGACATTAGGAAATAACATGTTGTAGCTATTAATTAGTACCTACTACGATGCTTATTAAATCTCAATGGTAGGCTCGATTATAAACCCCAAAAAGTAATAAAACAAAACCTTAACATAATTTTTATTTTTATTGAAATTTTATACGCCATATTCTATAAAATTAACAAAAACATCAAACTAAAAACGCCACACGATTAGCTCGCAGGTGTATTAAGCGGGGGCGCTTTTATTTCATAACCGTCGTCGTAAAACAAACATCAAATTGCTGGCAACGCCGGCCTAGGTATACTAGTATAAACCAGTATTTACCAAGTTGATGAAGCAACCGCACGGGCTGGTTTTAATTACTGGAGCACCCTGCGTGTAGCCGAGATAAAACACCCTGTATCCAGGTCAAACTTGCCGCTAGGCGCTATACCGTGGGTACGAGTCTAACATAGTAGGAGAAGTACCTATTTGTGACTTAATCCACAGTCATTGTGAGAATTATATGAAGGAGAGCCACTTGAGAGGCGAAATCAAAGTGTTGTTCAACTGATAAGTAACTACCTACTTATACTTACGAGGGTCATTCAATAAATACTTAGCCTACAAAAAGTAAACGAAAATTTTGGAAAAGTGGCAATTTATTTTTCAACATAGTCTCCTTTTAGTTCGATACACTTAGCCCAGTGATGCTCCAACTTTTTTAACCCGTCCGAAAAATAGTTTTTGTCAAAATAGGCCTCCGTGGCGGCGATGACCTCCTCATTTGATCCATATCTATTCCCGGCGAGAGATTTTTTCAGATTAGGAAACAGAAAGAAGTCACAAGGGGCCAAATCTGGAGAATACGGTGGATGGGGTTGCAATTCGTAGCGTAATTCGACCAATTTGGCCATGGCAACGGCAGACGTGTGAACCGGTGCGTTGTCGTGGTGAAACAGCACTTTTTTCTTCGCCAGATGGGGTCGTTTTTTCTTTAATTCGGCGTCGAATCGGCCCAATAAATCGGCATAGTAAAGCCCTGTAATTGTTTTACCCTTCTCGAGGTAATCGATGTAGATCACACCTTGTGAATCCCAGAAAACGGTGGCCATAACTTTTCCGTCCGATTTTACAGTTTTCGCCTTCTTTGGAGCACGTTCCCCCGTCTGGATCCATTGTTTTGATTGCTCCTTGGTCTCTGGTGTGTACCAGTGGATCCAGGTTTCATCGACGGTCACAAAACGACGCAAAAACTCCGCTGGATTCCGCTTAAACAGCGCCAAACACGTCTCCGATGTGGTCTCACGGTTGCACTTGTTTTCCGGTGTGAGTAAACGCGGCACCCATCGCGCCGACAGCTTTCTCATGCCGAGTTCCTCGTGAAGAATATGATACACTGTTCCTTCTGAAATGCCTACAGTCTCAGCTAGCTCCCGAACCTTCAATCGGCGATCTGCCAATACGAGATCATGGATTTTTTTAATGTTTTCCTCCGTAGCAGCTGTTTTCGGTGCACCTGGACGTGGTTCATCAAAAACCGACGTACGGCCACGTGCAAACTCGTTGAACCAATTCTTGACGGTGGCCATCGATGGAGAAGAGTCACCGTACACAGCATCCAAGCGCTCTTTGATTTCGATGCGCGTTTTCCCTTCCAAAAATAGGAATCTAATCACCGAACGATATTGCTCTTTTTCTATTTTTGTAAAACCGATCGATACGTTCGCTTCCATAAGTTGTCAAATTAAAACAAATGAAGGGATTGGAATGAAAATTTGAAAAAAGAATTAAAAAAGAATGTGCTACACTGTGGTAAAACTCTTTTGAAACTACAGCGCCCTCTGGCGATGAGGCTAGGTACTTATTGAATGCACCTCGTATTTACTACTAGTTTTTACCCGTGGCTTCGCCCGCATACGCAATATATCATTATAATTTATAGCCTATGTGTTATTCTGATATATAAGCTATATTATTGCAAAGTTTCATCTCAATCCGTTCAGTAGTTTTTACGTGAAAGAGTAACAAACATCCATACATCCATCCATCCTCACAAACTTTTATAATATTAATAGGAAGTAGGATAATTTTGTGTTCTATAGCCACTGTCTACAGGTAAGCAACATAGTTTAAGAGCGCAAGAATTTTTCGTTTAATTTTTTTAAAGAAAATAAGTCCTCGCTTGAGACCACCAACTCGCCCGATGGTAAGCGAGTTTAAGCACGCAGACTGATTATTTCTTCTGCATTCTTAGTCTAACCAAGCGTATATTTCGCTGAAACCTGATAAGCTTGTACTATATAACACTACAAATCTACAGAATAACACTAAAGATACCAATGTACTACAACAGTAGTCTTTATGCATTTTTAATGTCCTGGAGCGAGTTATTTAGAGCGCGTATAATTAAAATCAAGTTACGAGTATAAGCGCTCCGTGAGCTCCACACGTTGGATAGTCGGGCTTATAAAGTATGAGATTAATGAAGTTCAGATTTACCGGGCTGGATAATAACATTAACGGGAGAAAGTTAGAATAAGGAACAAATATAAGGAAGTAACTTGATAAAAAGGTACTATAGATAGATATACACTACGCATGGCAATGCAAGAAGATCCCTCATCAAAATCGATCAACCCAAATCATTAAACATTCTATTTAAAATATAATTATTGTTCGCCAAAAATAGCATAACCGACTTTCACCGTGTATAGAATTCTAATAGTGCGCCTTTGATTATTTACTTGTCACAAGTAAATAATCTAAGTAGTGCGCACGAATCGATGTGCCATCCACGTAGATTTTACATTATTGTTGATTTTTCAAAAACGGCTCAGGCGATTTCGATAATATGTATGTATTAGCCGTGGTGGTCAAGAGGTAGTGACACCCGCCTTACAATCGTGAGGTCGTGGGTTCGAATCCCCGGTCCCGTACCAATGAGTTCTTTGGAATTTATGTACGGAATTTCACACCACAGGCTTTTCGGTGAAGGAAAACATCGTGAGGCAACCTGCATACGTCCGAAGAAGAAATTCGATGGCGTATGTGAATCCACCAACCCGCACTGGGCCCGCGTGGTGGATATGGCCCAATCACCCTTCGTGGGTAGGCCTACATCCTGCAGTGGACTACTAAAAAGGCTGGTACAGTACAGTACAGTACAGTATGTATTTAAATGGGACCACCTCAGGAGTAGGTACCAATACAATTTCTAAAAAAATATTTTTTTGAATCGGTTTTGCAATTGGCGAAAATGCTAATGAACGTAGGTACCTACATTAAAAAAAAATACATATAGACGAACATACCGGAAGTATATACTGGAAGCCGGTAAAACCCTAAATCATACGTATACATTTATACGCGTCACGTTAATTCATAAAAAGGATTGTGTAGCGTTCATAGTGTACAAGTAGTTTGGCTAGGTGTTTGTCAGCGATCACCAAAGTTAAACTATGTTCGGCACGTTCAGTCTTCGGATGGGTGACTACGGGTGGCATTTACAACTGAGCGCTAACGTGGCTCGGAAGACACTTTTAATAGCGATTCCCGGTTGTTTCAACCGTTTAGCCATTTCAGAGCTCTTCACGCGGCTTAAAAACTCTGACACCAGGGCTAACCCATACGAACTTACTTTTAATAGGATTATAATACTTAATCGCCTTAAATTATGAATTCCGTCCTGTCTGCAGAGTCAGCTATAAATCCCAGGTTTTCGCAGCACAAGCTAAATTAGTTTCAGTAGTTGCTGTAAACACGCTTGGCATACAACTAAAGTTACAGGGAAACTTACGTACTTGGTGATTCTTCGCGGATTTGGTTGGGGTCAGAAAGGTCGCTACCCTTTAATATTTGAAATATTTCTTACCTATTATTCGAACTTGGACCCACGCACGTAGAAAATTATTGGTTTATCTGGGCAAGCCTAATATCACTATAGTCCAGAACGTCTATTAGACTACGCTATATGTAGAAAAGGACCCTGTAGAAAAGGTTCGCGTGCTTTTTCTGTTTTTCTCCTTAATATTATTATTAGCCTTAATTTAGAGGAAATCTCTGTTTGTATAGGTGTCAAGTGTAGTGTAGTGTAGGTCTGTGCAGCTTTTTGTAGTCTAAAAATTAATACCCGTTTTACCAATCAGAAAGGTTTCGTTTTAAAATGAAGACGCTACAACCATCGCCAGATCTGCAATGTTCGAGTTGATGTCAGAATGGTTGAGAAAAAACATTTCGTATGGAATCCGTTCTGGTATATGACAGTGCAAGTACTGGGCAGGTATTATTTTTTTCTGTGGTGTAAGACATACCTAAAGCAAAGAGAAACTCAATAACACTCGAGGGAAGATTTCCCAGACTTGTTACGGTGGATTTACCAAACGTTCAATAAGGAGGGCCGAGAATAATGGCTTATTCAAATTTAACGTCGGAAAAACCACTGTTTGGAAAACGATCTGAATCCGCACCTGCGCCGCCGTTTCAATCCGAGCCTTAAAGCTGTTTTCCACTAGAGAAGAGATGTGTAGACGCGTAGCGAAGCTATAAAACTTTGTGCCGAAGTGTTCCTATTGGCGGGTTTTTTATTCAACCGCTGCTCATTTAAGTACGCATTTGAGTGTACGCATTTGAGTGTATACTCAAAACATAGAAAACTATCTTTGGTGGATATGTAGCTTTACACCACACCAGTTGGAAAATCAGTACGGCACCCGGATGTGTTTTATGTACCTACATTTTCTTGGAGTCGATAAAAGATGAGAAGATAAGCTTGCCGCATTTTAATTTATTATAAAACTTTCGTGCATATCGGTCGACGGACTCGACTAGGTCTTAGAGGTACGTATACTTAGGTAAAGTTATGTGTAGCCAAATTTCAAGTACCGAATAGTCACGATCGCTCAAGCTGGAAAGAATGCTTGTGCACTTCCGGAAAATGTCCTTTCGTATACTCTTTAGTGGTAGGTTCCTATAATATGGAGAAGGTATTTTTAAAGGTTTAGTGCCTGTGTGTTTACCTATCTTGTATTCAAAACTTCAAACATTTCTAAGCATAGACTAGAAATATGTGTGCCAACCAAGGCAATTAACTATTTCATTTATGGACTATATGAGTCGATTATTAGCACAGAAGCAGTTTTGAGACATATTGCAGGAAATACCTAATTTAGCAAAAAATACTACTAACATCACGGAAACGCGACCTACAAAAGACTCGTCCGACTGCAAACAAACATCCTACTCGTCCTTATCTTGCATTGCAATTAATTAAATTACGCAAATGTACAGCACCTGTTCTAAATTACAGTGGAATTATTATTAGGCAGGTTGGCGTTACGTCACGCTCACGCGGTAAACCGTCGAATTGAGGGTACCCGTGAAACCGTCGCGACGTTACAGCGCCCTCGCGGAAACAATTTTAATGGTCGTCCCGAGAAAAAGCGCTCCTTTAAAACTTTTACAACTCGAAATGTAACTCGTAAAACATCTCAATCCCTATTTAGTTCTGACAAGGCTTCCTCGGAAAAAATAATAATTTCGAAAGCTCACTGAATGTACCTACTCATTTTCATAAAATAGGCATCTAGAAGAAATGGAAACTTCAAAGTTTAAGGTAGTTGTCTTCGAGATGCTGACTGAGAGCATTAGCATTATGAAAAAGATGTTGGATTAATATCATATAGGTTAAGTTCACAGTTTCCTTTACTTTCTCCAACACGCGACAGTAAACTCTACAGGCCGAATCAAGGCTCCTTTACACACAGGCGGTACGAGCGGTATAGCAGACCATCTGTATCTGTATTTTACTGGTTATATAAGAAGGGCTCACACATGTCCGGTCGCGGTACTGCCGTACCGCCCTTTACCGCTCGTACCGCCTGTGTTTGATGGAGCCTTCATACAAGTCGACGGATGTAAAGTTAGCTACAGCTGTGAGAGGCCCAATCGACGCGCAGCTTTAAGGCTCCATCAAACACAGGCGGTACGAGCGGTAGAGCGGTACGAGCGGTAAAGGGCGGTACGGCAGTACCGCGACCGGACCTGTGTGAGGCCTTCTTATATAACCAGTACAATACAGATACCCGCCCGTCTGCTATACCGCTCGTACCGCCTGTGTGTAAAGGAGCCTTTATGTGAGCTTCAGTCAGGATTGGATATTGTATTGCGCAGCTTGTAACTAAATTCACATCCGCCGACTTGTAAGATTCGACAAGGTCGCAGTTTGCCGGCCTGCCCGGGCATCGCAGTCTGGTCAATATCATCCACATATTAAAGTAGTCATAAATTACACACCAAAATGTCACCATTTTGTGTGTCTGTCTGTCTGTGTCTACGATTAGTCTTCTAAACTACACAAACATTTATTGCAATGAGATCACTATCATTTAGAATATATCTCTTTCATAAGGTAATGGACAGCTACCCGCTGGTAGCTCAATAAAATCCATGAAAAGTAGCTAAAAGAAAAATTACATTTCTGATAACTTTTCATAAATTTTTTATCAATTCAAAAATGACGAGTTCCCATCACAATAACAATAAATTGGGGGCGCTAATGCCTTGTGTCATCAAGGAGCAATTAATCAACAACCAGGAATGGAAGGTCCCGAAATTTTTGGCGTTTATGCAAATGACATAACCAATCACTCTTGATTACCCAGTACCCACCTCAGATAATAATAATTTGACTGTCCTGTCCCCAAGTTCATTCTCACTATGTTTTTTTAATAATGTTTACAAAGGGCAGTTTATTAAACTACTTCGGTGGCCCAGTAGTTAGTGACCCTGACGTTTGGGACAAAGGGTGTGGGTTCGATCCCCATCCAGGGCAAGCATTTTGTCATGAACATAGGTGTTTGCTCTGCGTCTGTGTGTTGATTATGGATTGTTATCTATGTATGTCAACGATCATGTATTTAAATAAGTTTGTATATATCAGTCTCTGGCCGCCATATCACAAGCTTTGCTTAGTTTGATACAAAGTTTAGAGGCCAGTCAAGATTCAGATTCAGCAGATTATTTATTTATCTATGGTTTGGCAGAGTTTTGTGAGTGCTTGTAAGAATAATAAAGCTGGAAACATACTACCGGACGCGGCTTATGGACGCGACTGACAGTCGCTACTGATAGGTATCTAGATAGTGAATGTACACTGAGCCGTGCACACTATCGGACATAAGTACCGGACGTCACCTTGGGCTGACGTTGAGCGTTCGGACGTCCGAGAGCGATCTGGCGCGCCGGATGTTTTAAGACTGTGCACACTGCTAAGTCGCGGCTGTCAGTCGCGTCCGTCAGCCGCGTACGATAGTATGTTTCCGGCTTAAAGTGTTACTCAGGGATAAAACCATTCCATTATCACACTTTTAATGTCAGTTATGTCAATTGTCTATGTCAATCATAGAAAAGGAATCAAACCTTTTCAATGATGACAATACAATACTTTGCTCATCGACGTGACAAATTGGACCATGTTGTATAAAACCAAAAAAAGTTTAATATTGCAGATCAATATTATCCCAACATATTGGCAAGTTGAAATGGCTGTGGGCAGGGCACATAACGCGGAGATGACCGATATCGTTGAAAAGTTCTCGAGTGGAGACCACATGCTGGCAAGCGCGGTGTAGGACGTTCGTTCACCCACAAGGTGGACTGATTACCTCATTAAGAATGCAGGATCTCGCTGGATGTAAGCCACTACCAACCGGTCTTATTGACGATATATAGGGGAGGCCTTTTACTTTTACTCACCATATGTACCATACCTATCATATTATGGAAACTAAAAAAATAAATTTTATATTGATAGAGCAGCTACCATTATTATCTGATGTTGGATGCGTTTGTTGCCTTGACACGTCCATTTCTAAAATAGGGCTAACTATACCTGAATAACTTAAAGCATGTAAAGCATTCATTATCCCTAATAACAAAATAGAAGCTAACTTGACATTTAGTGTATAAGGCCGGGACTCCACCAAAGAGGAGACGAGACGAGCGGAAAGGAGATGTTCTTTAAAAAAGCATGTAAAGCGTGCATTATACTTAATAACAAAATAGAAGCTAGCTTGACATTTAGTATAGAAGGCTCCGCCAAAGTGGAGGCGAGACGAGCGGAAAGGAGATGTTTTTTAAACAACCAATAGTGTGATTGACACATCTCACCGCTCAGCTTCAGTGGAGATCGCTGTGCGGAGATGTTTAATATTTGTACGGTGCTATGGAAGCGGAGATGTGAACTGTGCGCGGACGACGCGCAGTGGAGACGAGAGATGTTAGCGGCGTGCAGTGAGCGTTTCAGAATGCGTGCAGTGAGCGTTTCAAAATGCGTACTGTACTGAGCACTCAACGCCTCGCACCCGAGCTGAAAAACATTTCTTCTCGCACAGCACACCGCACACATCTCCGCTTTGGTGGAGTCCCGCCCTAAGAGGTGTGCACAGCAGTTGATGGAAACCTGTATTATGACCTGTGCACTTGAACTCTACAACTTAATTTCTGCATCTCCTTTTCACAACAGGACAATCCAGAAAGAAATCTCTTAAACACCATTCCTACCACCTGCTCATACTCAGCAATTCGCTTCTTCCTTCATAATGCAGACTACTAGGGCTTGCTACCTCCATCATTATTTCCTGACAAATACAAACTGGATATCTTTAAGACAACAGTGAATAGGTAACTTCTAGGTCTACATACTTCATCTTCGGGTACAACATCTCTTCCCACCAAGCGAGTTGGTGGCCAAAAACCGGACAAATGCGAGTCTGGCTCGCACATCGAGGGTTTGTAAGGAGCGTACAAATCCAGAAAATTTCACAAAATTGGGAAGTAAGTTGTTAAAATCTCCATACCTACTACAAACATCGACAAAAATGTTATTTTTTTTTTACTTTTCTTGTCATACATCGAAAATTACACATTATTAAAATAATTAAAAACCTGTTTTAGCATTTGCTTCTGAAGTTCTTTTATATGATACCTTACATGATACAATTTACTCACTTTGAATTTTGAACCCATATTTTGTGAATTTTGAGGCCCTATTTTTTTGTGATTTAAATAAAAATGTACAGTTTTCAGATTTATTCCTATATGTGTACTCTGAGACAATGCTTCTTGTCAAATTTCATAGTTCTATGTCAACGGGAAGTACCCTGTAGGTTTTGATTTTTGTGAGTGTCGAAATATTTTGGTTTTTTTACGACATACATGGCTCTAACTTTTTTAAACAATAACTTGAAGTTTTTCTTTTACGCAACTCCAAGAGACCATAGATATACATATACAGTTTAAATTTCAACTCGATATCTTTACTTTTTTTAAACAATAACTGAGAAGTTTTTCTTTTACGCAACTGCAAGAGACCATGGAATATGTATACAGTTTAAATTTCAACCCAATATCTTTACGCGTTTCCGCGATATAAAGAGTCTTGACATACACACAGACGGACAGATGGACAGACGGACAACAAAATGATCCTATAAGGGTTCTGTTTTTTCGTTTTGAGGAATGCTAAAAAAAAACAAACGGCTCTTTCATTTATGCTAAATATAATTACAGCCTTGATATTAGATATAATATTAATCGGTACTGATAATATAATGATGACTGATAATATGTAACACCCATATATTCAGCATGTAATATAATCATTGTTCCAAAAAATTTACTTATATTTTGTAAAGCATTTACAAAATATAATTTTAGATTGAGAAACAAAATTTGGAATATCTTTGTACTTCTCAATAGAACCAACTATTACTATGAGACCAACTATGAAATTGCAAAAAAAAATCAGCTGTTCCATACATTTTGTCCAATTTCATTGAACATTTTGTTTATCTGACTATTTATGTGATTTCAGCCAAAACCGATTTTATGTTTAAAAATCATTTGTCATAAATTATTGAATTAGTAATGGATGGGAACAAAGCAGGATTGGTGCAGTGGATGGGCAATAACAAGGATGAGGGAGACTTGTATGATGTTAAATAAACCTTAGAGACTTTAACTTAATACTTTTCTAGTGTTTTAGAGAAATAAAAACAGTATTCCCACAAAAACTGCCTATACAGACAAAGCCATATCTGAATAGCAAACATTCATCAAAAATCATGAAGAGCAGTTTAAGTTACCCAGGATTGAGTGTGAGAGAATTTTAAATATAAAATATTGTACAATAAAGAATGAATAAAATGGAATGAAACATTTAATTAATGAAAGTCTAGGCTACAATCTCTACAATCTGTAACCCTTAAATCGAGAAAGGGTGGAAGAAAAAAATCAATTTTTTTTGATCGGTTACAACACTAATTCTATACGAAGTTCGTACCCTTACGGCCACATTGCCTCAGTCGTCTGCTAGCGGCGGAAGCGAAAAGGTGTGAGCTTACATATTTTGTGTAACCAGAAATAATTTTCTTGTTGGTGCCGCGGAATTTTGTATTTTTTTTATTTTTTCTGTCTACAAAAACTAGTACTTAATTTGAACAGATCTGGTTAAATTTTCACCTGATTATAGTATATGTGGACAAGTTTAGGGTGTAGTTTTATAACCTAGCTGAAGTGATGTTTGAATTAATATCCCACAACTTAACCATCATTTTTTCATTACCTTGGCTCTAAATAACCTGTCAATACCTTATAGGTGGACGAGATGTATTTGATAGAATGAGATTGCTATAGTTTTTAGATACAGTAATTACCTACAAGATATTTTTAAACACAATGGTTATTATTTTAAGGGGTTATAGTCCTCATTAATGTGGACCATTTTTATACGGAACCAACCCTGAATTTGGGAAAAAATCAGTCAAAATCAAAAATAAAAAGTCAATAATGAAAAACTGCCTATCGCTTGATGCCTTGCAGTGAAAAGTACTATTTTTTACACAACTAATTGGATATGGATATCATACAAATCACATTTTTTACTTTTCATGAAAATCGGAATTTTTTTTGACAACTTGCCATGGACAACCTGGCTAATAAAATAAAATGTGTATAACATAAAACTATCAAGTACAATATTGATGAGCGAACAAATTGTTACAAACTATGGATTCGCAAATAAATGAAAACACAGAATTTATTTACTTAACTGATTGGTACAATTAAGTTTTCTGGAAAAATATCACTGTAATTATAAATATTACTGCATGCAAACCTAATTTAGATTTAATGAATCAGCTTATGGATCACTAAATTTAAATTTAAAGCCGGGTTTGAATAAATTGAGTAGAGGAAATCTTATTAGAGCTTCTCAGAAGTTCGTGCAAGAAAGCACAAGAAACGGTAAAAGCTGGAATTGAACCATTTTGACACAGAATGTAGGTACCTTCTTAGCTTAATTCCCAGGAATTATGTATGAGCAAACATTGATAACTGTGTGATCAATATTCTTATTATATTTCTGGAACTAGGTGTGACACAATCGTATTATAATTGGTTAATAAAACACTAGATTTTTCACAATATCGATCGGCTTTGTAAGGTACCAGTCAGTGACACAATAAAATAATGACAAGAGAAAATACTTACCGAAATGGCGATTGCGAACGCCGCACTCATTAATGATCAATGTCTTTGTTGCACACAAAAAAATACTAACACGATACACAGTACAAATAATCCTGGAAAGATGAAGAGATTTTTTATTTTGAATGGAATCGAAAACCAAAAATCAAAATCTCACCGCAACGCAAACGCTAAACGAAAATAATGTGAGATGGCGCTGCAGTCGTAGAAATTAACGGAGTGACAGCTGTAGCGAATATTAGCCAGTGTGAAAAAATAATTTCAATTGGTAGAAATTGTTACTACCATAGAAATACTACTAACTAAGCGACTATTCGATTGCAGAGGCGGGAAATACAAAATCACTACCCAACAAACGATTCTAACAGCGCTTGGAGCATTGAGGAAGTCCTCAATGGCTTGGAGGGAATACATCACTAGGTTTCATCAGTACCAGTTTTTTAAAGTGAATGACTAAAAAGAAATACTAGTTTTAATGTCAGTAATTACTAAGTTAAATACTTCTTGTATTTAATTTTATTTAACCAGACTATTAAATTAAATTTAAATAATTTTAGCCTGCACGATGTTTATTTGTATGATTTAGAATAATATACAAAAAAAGGCATATTACTTTCGTTTTAGCTGTTACTGTGATATATTGTATATTTTTTAATTTTAGAAAATCACCCAGCTTGTATTTTACGCTCCCGTGATACTGGATTACTGATACTTATTTGTGTACCTGTGAATATCCCATATACCTGTGAATATCCCATAAGCTTAGTATTGTGTCACAGAATTTCTTATGACGCAAAACTAACTGGTCAAGTTAGGATTTATTTAATCACCCTTCATTTTCCTCTGAGTAATGACGATATTAAATTGTTTTCATTTCCTTAAATATGTTTATATCGTCGCTAACGTAGCAATTTAATTTTTAGAAAACCTATACAGGGCTATCCAGAACTGGTGTACTGAGCCGGAAGGAGGTGATACAGACCATCATCGTGAACAACTTATACTATGGAGCCGTTTACAGCTAACCATTAATACAGCCATGACAAAAAATCCATTTAAAGAACATACAATTTATTTTTCATGATAGAAATCGATCTCACATAATTCATAACACGATCATCCGATAATAGTATTTTTTTTTAAATGCTTTTTTTTTAAAAAGCATCATTTAAAAAATTTAGAGTTAAAAATTAACTAAATATGTTCAGACAATAATTATTAATTAACTAAAAACTAACCTAAGAAATATTTTGTAACTTTAATTATTCACTACATTATTATTATATACAATACATACTAAAAGAGTAAAAAATCTAGTAGTTGAATACTATTACACATATACTTATTAGGACGATCTACGTCTTTTCATGCACTTAAGTAAATCAAAAATGTATGTACAATTTTGATTAAAGAAAAGATGACAGCAAAAATCTTACTTAAATGGAATATTTAAATTTATTATTTCATTCTAAACTACTAAGATCTCCGAATTGTGCGCTGTAATTAATGAAATATCAATTCAATTTTGACTGCATATTACATTATTGAACACAAAATAAAAATATTTTAATATAGGTATTATAAATAAGTAGGCAATTTTAATGTCTTATGAATAGCTATGTAGATATGTATATAAAATATATTTCTATTTGGCAAATAAACATTATTACCTATTACATTATTTTTTACGCAAAATCAACGCCAGTATCGAGTAAGTCTCTAATCAGCACAGTTGCTTTTCTTGGCAGTACTCTTAGTAAATGTCCAAGGCATAGTAGATGTTTCGGTACTGATGCTTCAGGATAGTTTCGCCTAACACTCTCCAATATTGACTGCGCTGCTGCTACTGGAGTTATGGTACCGAAGTAGCTGGGTATTCTGGGGAAGAAATAAAAGGAAACATATTACACTTCATGAGAATTTGACTAGTTAGTCTTGGAGTTACTTTATCCAAGCTAAGTTTTTTAGGGTTCCGTACCTCAAAAGGAACCCTTATAGGATCACTTTGTTGTCCGTCTGTCCGTCTTTGTGTATGTCAAGACACTTTATCTCAGGAACGCGTAAAGATATCGAGTTGAAATTTAAACTGTATACGTATATGTATAGGTATAATCTCTTGCGGTTGTGTAAAAAAAAAACTTCTCAGTTACCGTTTAAAAAAGTTAGAGCCGTTTAAGTCGTAAAAATCCGCATAATTCGACACTCACAAAAATCAAAACCTACAGGGTACTTCCCTTTGGCATAGAACTATGAAATTCGGCGAGAAGCATTGTCTCAGAGTACACATATAAGAATAAATCTGAATACTACATATTTATTTAAATCACAAAAAAATAGGGACTCAAAAGTCACAAAATAAGGGTTGAAAATTTCAAAGACAGTAAATCGTATTATGTAAGGTATCATATAAAAGAACTTCATTAGCACATGCTACGAGTATAATTATATAAATAATCATTTTTGAACCATTGACTCGACGAAGAAGAAGAAGCACATGCTAAAACAGGTTTGTGTAGGTATATTATAACAGTAATGTATAATTTTCGATGTATGACGAAAAAAGTGAAAAAAAAACTTTTTTGTCGATGGTTATAGTACCTATAGAGATTTTAACAACTTACTTCATAATTTCGTGAAATTTTCTGGATTTGTACGGAACCCTCAGTGTGCGAGCCTGACTCGCACTTGTCCGGTTTTTTTAATATACACGTCCTTATTATAATGAGTAAATTTATTTCGTGTTTCCGATTTCTATAGCTATCAAGGCAATAAAATACTTCAAATAAGGTCATCAAAGGTTGCTGACGACACAATGTTATCAGTAGATAAGTACTAATAAACTAACTCCTATTAGCTACAAATCTATATGTAGTTATGTTACAGTTTTAATAGTTTTATACAGATTAAATTGATGTTTTCAATGCGAAACAAAGTTAAATTAATTTTTATACAGTTTTACTACGAATATTACAACATTCATAGTAAAATTGAAAGTTAATAACTTTAAACGATTCGTTTTAGGTAGTTAAAATAAATACCATCAATTTAATCCTTCGTCAAAAATATTATATTCAAGCTATGAGTCAATTGGACTTATTCAGTTATTCGCTCGAGGGAAACTTGCTCACGCGAGCGAGCAACCCTCCAATTTTACCTATTTTTTGTGTCGTTAAGAAAAAGTATTTAATCTTATTTGTTGTATTTAAAAGTATTTAAGAAAAAATATTTAATAATTTAAGTACTAAATCAAAATTTTTGAATCATTGTAATTTTGTTGATTGGTGATGTTGTTGATTGTTGTTAGAAATAGAAGCCATTATACTCATATAGAGGGTGTACATCTAGACGACAAACATATGCTAGTATAGTATTCATCATCACGACCAAATTTTGTAATGGGACCAAACCCAGAAAGTAAAATCGCAAGATATTTTTATAGTGTTAGATTTATTAATATAATTATCTAAAACTTTGTTTCCTTTTATTTTTAACACAAATTGTATAAAATATTGTGAATATAAATAAACTAGGTCATCATTATCCACAGCCTTCTCTATCCCACTGATGGTTATACTAGGCCTCTGTTACAGTGCCATCTGACTTGGACTAGGCACCTATATAAAATGTATTAAAACGTTTTTGTAGCTGACTGTACATATTACCACCGTCGAGCGAGTTAACGACACAAAACATAAGAAAAATCGGAGGGTGGTGATTCGCTCGCGCGAGCGAGTTTACCTTGAGCGAATGACTGAATAAGTCGTCAATCGCTTCCGCTGTAAACTATGATGTCACAGCGTCACCACTATTTTTTCATAAATTTTTATGAAATACAATCAGTAGCTAACGACGCGTTATCTACGGCAGCATCAGTATTCATGTCTCCTGATGACTCTGTAGTCTGCCCTGCCGCTACTGTAGCCTGCAGTCGATTAAGAAATTATATCTTGAATCCTTACCTCAGTCTTACAATATCAGGACTTTCATCACTAACGATGAACGGATATATATGAGTGAGTGTTACATGAACTCCATCGATCTTGTTGACTCTAAGATCTTCCATCAGACTCTCAGCAAGACCTTGCACCGCGAACTGAGCTACACTTAGAGGCATTTGATCTCGTAAGTAGCTTAAACCAGCTACAGAAGTCAATGCTACAATGTGTCCATGGTTCTTGGCTTTCATATCGGGCAAAAACTGGTCAATGAGCTGAAAAGATATTGTAATTAGAAACCGGTGGTTGAGAATACTACTGCGGATGAAAAAAGAAAGAAAAATTACATCTGTTACTTAGAGTATGAATATATTTAAATCTGATAAAAACAGTATTTTTCTCTACAAACACACATTGCTGAATATTTATTTATTTGCGTAAAACTTTTAGCACACCATTTTGTCAAAGAAGATATAATAATACTACGTATAGAACGGCCACTCGTTACCCCCCACCCGTTTGAGTCTTCCTCACTTCCACCCCGCGTCAGGACACGATTGACTACTCTGCGCGCGGGCTGCACAGGCCGCTGCAAATACCCGTGTAGCGTTCGTGCGTATGTGTAGTGTCTGTGAATAAATATAGTGTTGTGTGCGTAAGACAGCAGATTTTGTATGAAGAAACGCGGAGTGTCCGGGCTGTGATTTTGTACACAAGGTGGACTTAACGCTGAATAGCATCATCTACCAGTCAATCACCGACTGCCTCGGTGGCCCAGTGGTTAGTGATACTGACTTCTAGATCAAAGAGACGTGGGTTCGATCCCCACCTAGGGCAAGCATTTATGTGATGAACATTGGTGTTTGCTCTGTCTCACGGTGTTATTTAAGGACTATCTATATAAATATGTATTTAAAAATATGTATACCTAGTATATCAGTCTCTGGTAGCCATATCACAAGCTTTGCTTAGTTTGGGGTCAGAGGCCGTGTGTAAAGTGGCCCCTAATATTTATTCAATCAAGTGACATTCATTCTTTTTTAAATATGGCTTTACTTACTAGGTACATTATACAAAAATAAATTAATCGTGTAATTTTTAATATTTCAAAAGCAATAATAATTCTGTGAATCTTACCCAAAAGTAAGAAGTAAGTGTAAGGTCCAGGGTCACATGGATATCTTGAGGTGGTTGAGTCAGAAGAGACCTTGGACTTGGGATGCCACAGCAATAAAACAGCATGCTAACAAAACCCACGTCTTTTTTTACTTGAGCAGCCAATATCTGCACATTTTCTTTCTTTGTTATATCACATGTATATAAAGCAGCAGAGCCCCCTCGTTGTTTAATAATATTTACTGTATCTTCATTTGTTGTTTTATTTTGATCAACACAAAGAACAATAGCTCCTAAATCTGCTAGTTGAACTGCTAATTCTCTGCCCACACCTCTCCCTGAACCAATTACCTGAAATTAAAATCAAATTACTTGGTAAACAATAGTTGTATTATTAATAGGCGGAATCAGGGTAATATACAAAATAAATTAACATTATTCCTAAGATTTAAATATAATTTTGTAATAAAAGTTTGCCTACCTTCTTATAAAATTAAACAAATTTACATTTTTTAATGTTTAGGTACTTATTGTTTATAGAATATACTACTCTTAGCAATTAAAGATAAAGAGGTAAGTATACAGGGTTATCCAGAGCTGGTGTACTAAGCCACAAGGTGATTCAGACCATCACTATGAACACCTTTTAATATGGGGCCAAACGGAAACCGAGAAAAAAAATCAGCTGTTCCGTACATTTTGTCGATTCCAAGTTGGAAGTTTGTATGGAACAGCTGATTTTTTCTCTAATGTTGAGTTGGCCCCATAGTAAATGTTGTTCATAATGATGGTCTTAGCCACTCCCTTTTGGCTTAGTACATGGTAAGCAGATAACCCTGAATAATAAAAACGTAAGAAGAGGTCTTACGAGGTGCAATAATATCCCTAAAAACAAATTAATAAGTAGGTACTATAAATAACTTCTTACCAAAACGGCCTCCAACCTAACAGATTTCATGGGTGGTGGTCGAAACAGCTCATAGCCAGCTTGTAAAACGGCACATACTGCATTTATCATAACCCAGGCAATATCGAACATCAAAATAACAAACGAGTACAATCGCAGCAACATCCTGATTGGAAACATAAGATTCAGACAAGCATTAAATATACTGCTAAGAAGTTTTGATTCCTGAAAAAACATAATTAATTAAATACCTATATGATTCAATACCAATACACATATTTATATTGTTTTAACAGTAGTTTTATTACATCAAAACCATATGAAGACCTTTTATTTCTATGATATCGAGAAAGCAATGAAATCGAATAAAAATTACATGCCTACCTTTGTGTCACTTCCATAGGAATTCGCTTTTGAAACTATAACCATGTTAATAATTACTTCTCAATATTTATCACCACAAAATATTTTTAGTTTGTTTATTATAATCAATCTAATGTCGTTGAACATCTGAGTTCAAAGTCAGATCAAAAAGTTTTATTGTCTGCCCTTGATAACACTTTCAATTTGATTATCCTTACTTAACTTATCTTTCTGTGATAAGGGGTAGCTTTGCAACATGCACTGATAATAAAATATTAGGTTAAGTTTTATAATTACACTGTTGCTACTTGTGTTGTTGTAATCTATCCTTTAGATAAGAAATTATAGGATATAAAAAAAACTTAGCAACCTCTCTGTGATTTTTTGAAACAAAATAAAATCACTCGAAAGCACTTCTCAACAATTACAGCAACAAAACAGCAAAATATCACTGTGACACTGTTCCCTCTACAATCTAAGCACTGTTCTAATGTTTATTGTCAAAACAAAATGCTTGGTCTGATTTATATTATTGTTGTTTGAAGTGGTAGAAATCATGGCTTGACGGATGGTAATACAGATATAGAAGTGCCATAGAAGCTCATAGTTAAGTATCACTCAAGGTAAATCCATGGTATGACTAGAATCGTCAATAAGGAAGTTTCCTTTATCATAAAAACTAAAAATAATTATATACATTTACAGACGTTAGAAATATAGTAGATACAGTGAAAAAAATACTCGAATATCTTAATAAATGACGGAGTTATGGATGTCTAAACATGACCGCACAAAATCAAAAAACCTCGCGACGGATTTAAGCGTGTGACGTCATCCGGCTCAAGAGCCGCGCTGTGGGTTAGGCGGGCGGGAGTAAGGAAAAAAGGAAATAAAGTGCTTCATGCATTTTTGCAACTTGATTACCAGTAAATTTTCACCAAAATATATACATGTGAGGTCTACTATTTGGAAAACTACTAGTCAATATATTCAGATGTAATAACCGCAGTACACTAGGTACATATTGTACACACACGTACACACGTCTTGTTCCATTAAGAAATAAAGTTCATTTCTCACGACAAAATTTATGGGAATGCTGACTTTTTATTCGTTATATTGAGGGGTTAGTCCCATAGTAAATGTTGATCATAACATAAAGATGAGTACAATGATGTCCTAGAACGTATTCGTGGCTTAGCAAAATATCTGGTATAGAATGAAGCACTTTATTTCCTTACTCCCGCCTAACCCACGGCGCGGCTCTTGAGCCGGATGACGTCACACGCGTAAATCCGACGCGAGGTTCTTTAATTTCGTGCGGTCATCTTTAAAAAATCATAATTCCGTCATTTTTGAAGATAATTGAAAAATAAAAACACCATAATGTAATGCTGACTTGGTGTAATTTAATAAAAAATAAAACTAGAAAAATGGGAAACTTCCTTATGGCGTATAGTATAGGGTGTGAGAAAAAAGATGTGCTATGCATACTTAGATAGCTATATACACATTATTATGATTTTATCATATTGAGACTCTAGATAATAGTAAAAAACCTGCATAATACTAATAGAAATGATAGAAAATAGGTAATAGTTCATAAATATGTTGATTTACTTAAGCATCTCATCGAAAATTCAACAGTAGTTTTTGGCGCGAAAAATGTGTTTGACGTCTAGGCAGTGCGTAATAGCAAAGAAGATATAATAATACTACGTAATGGTAATAGTCAGACAAAAAAACGTATACGCAGATAGAGACAAAACATATTACTTTCGTCCTGCTGTTCACTCTATATACTTGCACATCTCGCCTTCTCTTACTCTTGTAATTATTATTATTTAGCGCCTAGTCTAAATATATACCTTAGATTATTGACAAGTAAATTATCAAAGATATATACCTACTTCACTGAAGCCTTAGCCTTAGATTATAGGGGCAAACTAAAGAGATACAGTATAAACAGTATCAGTATCAGAAAAAAAATCACCTTATTTTCCTCCTTATCTTCATCTCATCTCATCTTATAACCACCTTGACTTTCCAAATTACACTCTCTATGCCCATTCATGGCATGGAATTTGGAATTTTATTTTCTTTTACGTTTTCAGAAAGAAGGTCATATCATTCACCCCCTTCTTAAGACATTACATAGTCTTGAAGGTAAGCCGGAGGTTTACGATCACGGGTAGTTCGGCGAGGCTGGACGTCTTCAATCCTTGAATCGTGAGATGATTGCTGTTCAGACAATTGCCCTTCCTCTGTATCAGGCGTAAAATACTCATCATCCGATGGAATATTATCGGTATCTGGAAGTGGTGCTAGACGTCGATTTGAAACGGTTGTTTCGCGTCCCTCTGGTAGTCGCACATAAGAATAATCAGGGTTACTTTGAATAAGCTCCACCTCTTCAACGACTGGGTCATATTTCGAGTTTCGTACGTTCTTTTTCATATATACCGGTCCCGGCGTTAATAACCAGGTCGGCATGGACTGGCCGTTTAAAGAACGGCGAGGATGGTTAAACATTCTTTCGTGTGGTGTAGCATTTGTTCCAGTAGATAACAAGGATCTGATAGAATGAAGTGCTACTGATATCGCTTTCTCCCATTCGGAAATCTCTTGGTTATTAGAGCGGAGATTCAATCGAATTGTTCGCCAAAGTGTTCCATTTAGACGCTCCACCAAGCCATTTCCTTGAGGATTGTAGGGAGTCGTACGACTACAAGCGACTCCAAGACCCGTCAAAAACTTCTTCAAGTCGTCAGATAAGAACGATGCGCCTCTGTCTGTATGAATGTAAGCTGGAGTTCCAAATAAAAAGAATAGTTCTCTAAGACACTTTTGAACCGTTTCTGATGACACATCTTTGCAAGCAAAGGCAAAGGGAAATCTGCTGTATTCGTCTATTATTGTCAAAATATATTTGTTGGAAGTATTGCTCGGAAGAGGACCTTTGAAATCCAAGTTAAGCCTTTCGAAAGGTGCAGTCGCCTTTATAAGTTGTCCTTCATTTTTAACAAATCTAGGCTTTATTTCAGCACATATTGGGCACGCAGCGGTCATCTTTCTAACCTCTTCAATAGAGTACGGAAAGTTTTTAGTTCGAATCCAGTGATACATCCTTGCCACTCCTGGATGGCACAAAGAGTTGTGTAGTTCTGACAGCTTATTAGAAGTAGAATTCGTAAGAGCACACACTCGAGAGAGAGCATCAGCAGCTAGATTTTCTTTTCCTGGTCGGTAAACGATGTCATATTTGTAGCAAGATAGTTCTAAGCGCCATCTCTGTATCTTTTCATTTTTAATCTTGCTTGAGTGGCTCTGATTGAACATAAATGAGACGGATTGCTGATCCGTAACTAGTAAGAAATGTCTGCTAATTAAAAAGTGCCGCCATTTTCGCAAGGCTTCTACAATGGCGCTGGCTTCCTTTTCTATCGAAGGGTGGCGACGTTCAGAATCGTTAAGTGAACGTGAGAAGAAAGCAACAGGTCGACCCTTTTGGGATAGAGTTGCTGCAATCGCATACTCTGAAGCATCAGTTTCGACAGTAAATACGTCTTTGTCATCAATAGCGGCGAGGGTTGATTCTGCAATGTCAGCTTTAAGTTTGTCAAAACAATGTACTGCCTCTTGTGATAGTTTTTTTATGTTGGGGTACTTGGAAAAGACAAGTCGTTGTTTTTATCGCTTCCATGTATTTATTGCTTTTTATTGTTAAAAGTGACTATTTTAAACAGTGTTATTGACTAATACGCCAAATAAAATCAGTGTTATAAAGTGAGATAATGTGTTTCCTCAGAAATAAGCTATTTTTAATTTTATCTGGCGTTGAATAAGTGGACCTAACTAACGCCTTGAAAAAGTGATTGGCAATATTTACTTGCAGCGTCACAGCATACTGCCCCGTAAAGTAGTTTTTACAATACAAGATACCTTGGTGCAATTTGACGTAACGAGTGTTTATACTACAACAACATGGATGCACTTGTTTGGGGTTGTTGTGAACAAAGCACGGACGATGGGAAATCTTTGAAATGCACACAATGTTTCAAACTATTCCATTGCGCCTGCTTGTTTTCTACTGGTCAAGATGATACTCAGGCAAACGAATGGAAGTGCCCGTTATGTGCAAATGCCCAGTCGAAAAAAGGTAACAACGATAATACACCATTGCACCGTAGATCTACTAAAAGACCCGCTATCTCTTCGCCGGAAGACGAGTCAAATTCACCCATTACGCAGCAGCATTTACGTGGCGTTATTGATGATATTTTACAAAAACATACCCTGAATATTGTAGCACAGGTAAACAATAATATGTCCAACACGCTCTCACAGGAGTTAAAGACGATTATGGGTGAAATGAAGAATGTGAAATTGTCCATTGAATCGTTAAATAACAAGTATGACGACGTTGTCAAACAACAAAGTTTCCTACAGCAGTCAGTTCGAGAGGTTAGTGAGACTAGTAAAAATACGGAGACGGCATTGAATGGATTGACGTCCAAACTTAGTGATCTGGAGCAAGATGTCGGTAAAAGTGCAAGCGGCATTCTTACCACTAGTAAGTTACTTGAAAGTGTGACCTGCCGTTTATCTACCCTTGAAGAGTCAGCTAATTATTCTAATAGCCGTCAAGATCTTTTTGAAAACCGCCTCACTGAGATTGAACAACAAATCAAGAAGATAGATCAGTACGAGAAAGATATCTGCAATCTCAAAGCTAAGTGTAACGCCCTAGATCTGGAACTCAAAAAGCGGCAACAATGGGATAGACTGTATAATTTGGAAATTGTCGGTGTGCCTGAGAGACATGATGAAAACTTGTTAAACATAGTCACCTCTATTGCCAAACACGCCAGCGTTCCTCTGACACCGCATGATATCGAATTTGCGATCCGAGTCGAGCCAAAACTGAGAAAACCGGGAGTCCCGCGAGCCATAATCGTTAAATTAAAATCTAGACTAGTGAAAGACAACATACTGGCTGGTATTCGACGAGCCCGCGGCATCAACCGAAGCCACATAGGAATGCAAGGCGCAGAAAAAATATTTGTAAATGAACACCTAACCGTTGATAACAAGATACTTTATAACAAAAGTCGTGATTTAATTACTGATAAAAGTATGTATCTATGGGTTAGAAACTGTACGATTTTTTTCAGGAGAGACGACAAGTCCCCAAAAATCGCTATAAACAGAGAAGAAGACCTGGTAAAAATAAAGTGACCTGTCGTCTCTTTAATAGTCGCCGTATATGTACGAATATAATGTTCATTCTGGCTACGTTTTCTCGAGGTAATCTCATTTTTCCTGGTGAAGATGTATTTGTAGTATTAAAACACTTTAAACATAACTTAATAATACATAATCGCTGTTGTACCCTTATCATTGTGGTATGCCCACGCGACTACCTAACACTGTACCGAGGCATAATTAGCAATACCTTCTCCATAAATAAGATGCTACAATTAAATATTAACATGTTCGATAATTCGATTTACAACGTTTTTCATATAATTTTACCTGCTGGCACCATGCGAGCCATGCTTAAGTTTCATAACATTAACATGCTTGATAATTCAATTTATAACGTTTTTCACATAACTTTACCTACTGGCACCATGCGAGCTATGCTTAAACTTCATGATATGTACGCAGGACTCGGCGTGCCAACTAAGCATTGTAATTTGCAAGTCATGTCTAACTATAACACGTATTTATATATACATAAGTCTCATAACAGAATACAGATTTATTGTTCTTTAAAATATAATGTACTATTATACCTATGCTATTCATTTCACAATGGCTAACAAACAATTGAACGTATTTTATCAAAACGTAAGAGGCTTACGTACAAAAACACTTGACTTTCACAGAGCATTAGTTAGTAATGACTATGATGTTATCATAATTACGGAGACTTGGCTTCACGATGGTATATTAGACAGCGAATTTAGCGACTCGCGATACGATGTGTTTCGCTTGGATAGGGATTTAGCCTTCACGAATACCTCACGGGGCGGCGGTGTTATGATCTTAGTACGTACGGATTTGGACGCACACATATTAGATAACGCAAGAACTACTCATCTCGCAGATATTCTTTGGTTAACAATTCCTTCTAAATCATTTAATGCCACAGTGGGCACCGACTTACACCTATGTGTTATCTATGCGCCGCCCGACAAGCAACTGCCTCAAGGTATTAATGATGTTGTGCAAAATGTAACACGCATTTTTAATTCGCACTGTCACGACTTTTTCTTAATCACGGGTGATTTCAACCTTCCTTGCGTGGATTGGGACCCTCATCTCGGGCCATTGCATATACGAAAAGGGCCGGTAGAATTGCAGGACGCAGGTAAAAACTTAGTCGATGAATTCAATGTGCTGGGGCTGGAACAAAGTAATTTCACTAAAACCATTTATAATCACACAATCGATCTAGTATTCAGTAATTTTTCCTCTTCCTGTAAACCTGCTCGTAATTCCCTAGTGCCAAAAATTGATCGTGCACATACTTGTCTTTTAATTGACCTTGCAAATATTACTGTGCGCCCTCTTGAAGAACAATGTAAACCAAGCCGTAATTTTTATAAATGTGACTATAAAAAAATTAATGAACACTTGGGTGACTTAAATTGGGACAAAATATTTGAATCCGGTAACGATGTCGATCACGCAGTGGATCTCTTTAACGCTGAAATTTACAAATGCTTCGACCTTTTTATTCCGGAACGTAAAGTCAAAAGAGACAATAGGACTTATCCACCATGGTATAGTACCGCATTAAAAAAACTACATCGAGAAAAATGGAAAGCTCATGCCAAATGGAAACGTTTCAATAATCACCTCGATTATTTAGAATTTTCTTTACTGCGAGCAAGAGCAAAACGTTTAGATAGTGAGTTGTATAATAATTACATTGAACATCTGCAAGACAAAATTAAGTGTTGCCCTAAACTAATGTGGCAATACGTTAAATCTAAAAGAGGTAAATCTTCATATCCTAAAACATTAACGTACGGATCAGAAGTTTACAGTAATGGGCCTGATATTTGCAATGGATTTAATGAATTTTTCAAGAGTGTATTTGTGGAACCACCCTCTCTTTATGATTTGACCGGACTTAATTTACCGAGTTGTAGTGACTCTCACAGTATAAGTGAAGTAAAAATAGAAGATGAGAATATTCTGAGCATATTGAAAACATCTGACGTTAGTAAATCGGCCGGCCCTGACAACATACCGCCTGTATTCATCCGTAACTGTGCAGAGGCCCTGGTATATCCTCTAAAACTCATTTTTCAACGCTCTATGCGAGAATGTAAATTCCCGGCAAAATGGAAAGAAGCGCATGTAGTTCCAATTTATAAAAAGTCCTCTAAATCTAAGGTAGAAAATTATCGCCCAATTTCCATTTTAAATACCTTTAGTAAAATCTTTGAAAAGATCGTGTACGACCAAATATACAACACAATCATTAACGGAGTCAGTGATGCTCAGCATGGATTTCTTCGACGTCGGTCAACGACCTCTAATCTCACCGAATTTACTCACTTCGTACTAAATAACATGGAACGTGGAGGGCAGGTGGACGTGGTCTATACCGACTTTGAAAAGGCATTCGATCGCGTGGATCACGTGATCTTGTTTGAAAAGCTATCAAAATTAGGTATGCATGGAGATCTACTTCGTTGGACCATATCTTACGTAACCAATAGGACCCAGGCAGTTGTGGTGGGTGGATACAAGTCAGAAATAATTAAGATCCCTTCAGGAATTCCACAGGGATCACATCTCGGTCCGCTGCTGTACAACGCGTATATATACGACATATATAAATGCTTTAATACTACAAAATATCTTCTCTATGCGGACGATAAAAAAATATTCTGTAAAATTAGCTCCGTGGAAGACTGTATCGCTCTGCAAGAAACCCTAAATCGACTCGAATATTATTATACTATTAATAAAATCACTGTAAATGTCTCTAAATGTCAACAGATTTCATTTACACGTAGATTCAATCCGATCAAATTTACTTATAAGTTAAATAATATCCCAATACAGCACGTTGATAAGGTCCGTGACTTGGGCGTTATTCTGGATTGCAAGCTGTCTTTCACGGATCACATAGAAACTATAGTAAACAAAGCGTACAAAAATTTAGGATTTGTTATTCGTACCTGTAAGCCATTTTCAAATTTAAGCTGCATTAAATCAGTATACAATGCATACGTTCGCAGCGTACTCGAATACGCAAGTTGTATATGGAGCCCTTTTTATATAACGCACTCTCAGCGTATTGAAAAAATACAGTCAAAATTTATTAAACACCTTAATTACCGAGCCCGAACATATTTAGACTACAACAAAGGATGCATTCGCCATAAAATGACCCCTTTGAAAGATAGACGCACGATGTTAGACATGATGCTCTTATATAACATTATAAATTCTCACTTAGACACCCCTACCCTACTTTCCTATATAACTTTCAATATACCTAGAACCCGGACACGACACACAAGGACGAAGCTGTTTGCATCTGATTTGAAGGTCACCAATTACACAAAGAACGCACCTGTTGCCCGTTTGTGCTCAACATATAACAAACGATTCTCTGATTTGGATGTATTTAATACTCCTAAAATAACGTTTAAACGTAAAGTACACGAAAAACTTATAAGTACATTAATGTAGTCAAATACTTCTATTGTATATAAACAGAATTAAACACGATTAATTATTTATCTATCTATATAGTGGGTGTGCTTGTTGTGGTCAATGACCCGATTGTGGCCTTTTGTTGTCAAAATTAGTAACAAACATCTATATTATTTTAATATAAAATTGCCAAATTAATATAAAATTGCCAAATTATTCATTAAAACTAAGTTGCCGCATCCGGTGCACCTACACTAATTGTTTTTATGATTTAATAACTTTATAGCTATCTTTTATAGTTTCATATCTACTTAAATACAACAAAAATAAATAATAAACAGTTTACCGACTGAACTAACATATAAAAACAAAACTAAGTAATAAACAAATACACCTACTTAACTTCTCTTCGTATAATATAACATTCACTAATGAATTTGGTAAAACTTTTATTTCACCTTACTTTTCGTAATCTAAAATTGTAACCATCAAAAATTACATTTTGTATTATTTTATGAAAATATAGTATTATGACTAAATTGCGCATTGGTGCTTGAATGCGTCCATCAGAGAATCATAACAAATCCTCGCGGCACGCACACATGTGCACGATGTGCCTACTTGCATCTTATCAGCACCTATCTATTTATACTTCAGGCATACGTCTTCGCATAACTATTTGGGTGGGTAATGGCTCGCATGCTAATACTTTCCACTATTTTTTATATACGTTAGAGATGTTAATAGAATTTAACGAGGGTATCAATCTGTAAGTTTTATTTTTTTATTGCCAGTAGGTAAACACGATTTGATTTTTGGGCATTGTAATCTTTTATCTAAGTATAGGTCAGTTGATTGTAAGTTTTTATCGTAATGTTTTAATATATTAATAAAATAAAGTTAGAATTAAACTAAGTAGGTATTGTAAAAGGGTACAACATACTGATAGATTGTTTTTAAGTAAGTACTATAATTAATTTTTAACTGATTTTTATATCCAGTAGGTACACATATTTTCATCTATGTATATTTTTTTTTTCTTCTCATACGCATTGTTCTTTTTTTTGCACTCTGTTTGTATAAATATTAATTATCAAAGCCGATTTAAGTTGTTTAGTGTAATTTATAAAATTTATATTGCTGTTATATACACCTACATACATATTTGTAAACTTTAAGTACGTATGTGGTGGTTGAACCGGCTTGTTTTTTCTTTCCTTTATGTATCTTATTTTAGGAATAGGCCTGTTATTGGCTATATATACTTATCTGTATAATTAAGTTTAATGTAATTTTTTGTGCTGTTGGCCTGTAAATAAATAAATAAATAGTGGAAATGTGGCCTCTACTAATGGTCTGATCTTAGTCGAAAAGTTGCAAATCCATTTAGAGTAGTGGGCGAACAGCCCGAGTGTTCTTTTTAAGGATGCGGCGTCAGATGGAGCGGGTAGGTTAATCAGTGGCTCCAAGCGAGACTTATCTGGCTTGACTGTGTTGTTTTGAATCGTATAGCCGAGAATATTAATCGATTCACTTTCGAAAACGCTTTTGTCTTTGTTCAGGGTGAGATTATATTTCTCAACGGCTGCCATGAATTTGCGTAAATTATTGCTATGATCTTGTTTATCCTTACCGCAGACAGTGACGTCGTCTAAATAAGCGAAGGTTCCTTTCAGCCCTTCTGTCTTAATGATGAAGTTGAGCGTCCTTTGGAACGCAGCAACCCCGTTTGTCACGCCAAAAGGAATCCTTGTAAATTGATAAAGGTTTCCACAGGCTTCGAATGCCGTGTATTTCTTTTCTTTTTGAAGGATTGGTACTTGGTGATAGGCGCTTTTAAGGTCTATTTGACTGAAAACATTATATTTTGCGACTTGAGTGACAACAGAATCTATATTAGGTAGTGGATAGGCGTCCAAATCGGTATATCGATTAATAGTCTGTGAATAGTCAATTACAAGACGTTTTCTGTGACTGTCTCCACCAACTACTAGTACTTGTGCTCTCCAAGGTGATACACTGGGTTCAATAACTTTGTCTCTTAGTAAGTTTGATATTTCGTCTGCTATGAATGTTTGGTCTTCTTCAGAATGACGTCTGGAACGAATGGCGATTGGTCTGATTTCAGGTGATAGATTGGTAAAGATTGATGCTGGCGAAACAGAAGCTTCAAGGACGTTGCAAATCTTCAGTGGTTCTTTGTCACCTCCTAACTGAAGTTCAAGAGAAGAATGATTCTTTAAAAGATCGTGTCCGATAATGACATCAGCGCAAAGGTTATTTATTATAAGCAATGGTTGGTGTTTATAGATGTGCCGATCGATCTGTATAGTCACATAGCAAATTCCATCTACATGAGAGACATGGTTGAGAGATGCTAGTGTTATGACTTGTTTATAAGGTTGCCTCTTGATTTTCATAGTTTGTACTAAGTCATTGTTGATAAAACTGATAGAGCTTCCCGTGTCTATTAATGCATCAGCTCGATGATCATTGACAGTAACATGGATAGTTGCCATGCGCAGGCTTGAAGGTGAAGCAGCTGAGATTGCTGATACTGATAGTTGAGAATCTTGGTGTGCGTCTGTGTTAACAGCATTTGCATTCTGTTGCTGGCTGGAGCGACACACTTTTGCAAAATGACCTCTCTTGAAACAATTTTGACAGTCAACTTTAAACGCTGGACATTTTGTCCGTTGATGAATATTACCGCCACAAAAGAAACATCGACGGCGACCTTTTTGGTTGCTTGCGGCGGAAAAAGTCAAGTCCTGCAATGAGAGTTGCACGAATGGTTTCGTCTTGATGTTCTTTGGCAGTGATTGCTTTGAAATGACAGTCATACGCAAGTGCGGTCAAAGCTCTTGAATATTCTGCAATGGATTCTCCAGCTTGCTGCTTTCTAATAGCCAAGTGATAGCGGGCTAAGATAATATTTCTTTTCTTCTCGTAAGCATCGTTTAGTATTGTAATAGCTGCACTATATTCGCTACATTCTCGAACAAGATTAAATACATTTGGTGAGATGTGGTTCAGAAGAAGTTTGAGCTTAACAATCTCGGAAGCAGAAGCAGCCTCTTCGGATAAAAAGTTTTCGAAAGAATACCGCCAGTGAATCCATTTTAAGTCGGCACCAGTAGTAGCGGGTTCCACATCAAAGCGTTCAGGACGCAAGTAGTGCGATAGCCGCATCACACTTGAAGTTTCTTTAGACATTTTTAAGTTGATTAAATTGATACATAATAAAAGGAAAACCAATTTGTGAACTTGGTTTTAATCAACTTAAAACATTTAGGTTTAATAATTTAAGATATTAATTTGTACCATCAACCATGACAACTACTGACAGAGTTGTCAGTTAGAAAAGTAACAGCTCTGTTTTACGTTTTCAGAAAGAAGGTCATATCATAAATTATCAAAGATATATACCTACTTCACTATGCATGGAAGCCTTAGCCTTAGATTATAGGGGCAAACTAAAGAGATACAGTATAAACAGTATCAGTATCAGAAAAAAAATCAACTTATTTTCCTTATCTTCATCTCATCTCATCTTATAACCACCTTGACTTTCCAAATTACACTCTCTATGCCCATTCATGGCATGGAATTTGGAATAGGTATACAAAAATTACAGTTTTAGATTATTAGAAATAATAAAATAGCTCAAAGAATGATAGATACAAGAAGAATTAGTACATAGAAGAGAATTTATATTGATAGGCAATGGAACGTGTAACGATAGTAGGTCATTATAGAAGGAAGAATGGTCACATACCTAGAGGTAATGAGAAAAAAATATGATCAAGATCGCCATAGTCACCAGTCACCACACTCGCACTGTGGGTTATCAATAATATTAAATCTAGCAAGATGTGCAGGGCAAGTGGTATGACCAAGGCGCATCCTTATCAGTACGGAAGTTGAAAGTTTATTGAGATTCATAACAGAGAACCATGGTTTGCTAGGAATACCTGATTGTATACTAGCATAGCTTTTGCCTAAGGTCCCTATGTACAGCACGTATTTGATGACACCAATTATCAGGCTGTACAATACGTGTACAATACTAAGTACGTGACATACAATACTGGTCGGACATTATCACCTCGTGCAAATAATGTACAGCCCGTATTTTGCGACCCTATAATGTACAGCATGATAAAATGTGTCTCGAAGAAACGGACACAAATTATCATGCTGTACATCATTGTGTTGGAAAGTACGGGCTGTACATTATTGGCACGAAGAATATTTGCTCCTATGGGTTGGTTTGTCTGTGACTTCTGTCTGTCCCACAGAGATATACTAAGCGCCACACAAGTCGGCGGATGAGAAGTTAGCCACAGGTGACACTTTGCGGTGATTCGCTAATTATCGCGCCGATTCCGCGTGAAGTAGTGGTGAGCACGGATGAAGGGTGCACGCGGGGGGCATGAGGTTGGCGGGTGGGCGTGCCCTGATGTCTCGTTTCTCTGGCTCCCGCACATCTCTTTAAACTATCCTTATCTCGTAATAAGGACAGGTTTATTTTGGCGCTTCGCCGGCCGCTACCGTGGCACACTCGCTTCGCTCGCTTGGCTCGCGCATTGATATCACTATTCAAACCCAACCTAACCAACAGAGTCGAATCACCTTAGAGATCTCATACCTTGCCATAAAATAACCAAGATCCAGGGACACAAAATATCAGACCGTACAATATCGGGCTGTGCAATATTGTGCTGGACATTATCGACTCAGGCCGTTAATTAACGGCCTGTATTTCACAGCCCAATATTACACAGCCTGATATTCTATGGCCAGTGACACAAATTATCATGCCGTACAATATCAGGCTATACATTATCATGTCGTGAATTACTGGCTCGTACATTATTGGCTGATGGCTCCCTCCTTGTTGTTGATGGATGTTGCTAAATTGTTTATTGTTTACTGTTTATTATTAATCAAATGAGCAAATGAAATAAATTTATAGACTAGTTAAGCAAGTTAGTTTATATTTAAACAATACCATGGCTTTCGTATATCAAGGTGATTCGGAATTAGAATCGAAAGCAAAAAAAGGTGGGTACATACTTTACACTACATTTGATTAGATAATCTCATTATTTCAGGGTTATTCTAAGGTATTTGTAACTCTTTCAGCCGCGGAGAGGATATCAGAAAATATGCACATTGTTGCCAACGAGCCTTCGCTAGCGTTATATCGGCTGCAAGAACACGTTCGGAAGGCGCTGCCTCCGATGGTGGAGCGACGAGTGGAAGTGACCAAGCTTCAACATGAACTTCAAGGAAGGTGCTATGATGTAGAATATGCACTCAGGTATTCAAAAATATTAGCTACAATGTTCTTATATAGGGCAGGTGCCATGGTTGTGGCCATCTTAGTATCATTATTGTGGCCACTTTGAATTTTAACAATTAGACAATTTAACATTCAAATAATATACAAAAAAAATATTTGAGATTCACACAAACAATAGGTATTTATGTTTTTACATTGTTTATAATCACCATTTAAGCAATAATTTGGACACCAAAATGGCCTCTACCTCTATGGGTCAGTGGCAACCGGGGCACTTGCTATGTTTTATATTTAAGCTAGCAATGATTAAACCCTACTGAAGGTGATGTTTCACTATAATACTGTTAAGGTGGTTTTATTTGGTCAGCACATGAATTTTTTTTTCTTTGGGTTTTGCATTTACAGATAAAGTGTTTGTTGTAAGTTAAGCAAAACTCATTTAGTGGCCATGGATAGACAGTGTTAGTGAGGTATTTACACCTGGAAACCAAAATGGCAGCCAGTTTATACACATACTCATGTGAGCCAACATATACACTAATTCTTATTCTTTTTTGATGTGGAGACAATAAGACTGACTCACTGATGTCCTGCATAGGGTGTTTTGTGCATTAAATTCGATTTGGTCTATAAATGTGTTGTGGTATCCCGACTAATATTATAAATCTGAAAGTATGTTTGTTGGTTTTGTTAGTAGTATAGTGTAGCGAAAAATTGACTTGATTTTTGGCATGGACATAGTTTGAAAAAATGGAAAATTGGAGTGACAAAGGCTACTTTTTATCCCGTAAAAATAAAAAGTTCTCATAGGATAGCACAAAAATCAAAATATCACATGGACGAGCTGCGAGCATAAGCTATAGTAACATAATAAAATGCCAATTAGTTGAAACTTGCCTTCTCTCATTTCCAGCGCGGTGAAGTCCATGGACGCAGCGGCGAATAGCTTCAAAAACATTCAAGACATGCTGAAACAATCAATATTTCTAAAACAACAACTAAAGTATGAGGAAACTAGGCGAAATAAAAAAGATTCAAATTCTGTTTACAAACGTCTCTCTGCGCACATTGTGCTGGATCTCCCCGACCTTTCTGAGTTCTCGATGGTTCGGGAGACTACTAATAGGATTGAGAACATGATGGCTCATGCTAGAGGCTCTTCGGCCGAGTTGCACAGATCTCACACTACTTTGCATTGAGGCTAAAAAATATAACTGCTTGTTTTCTTTCAATGCTTCGAAAGCTATCTCAATGATAATAACTGGCATGCTAACTGGCTATGATGACAACCTGTAGCTGGAGTATCTATTACTATGCTTACAGTGCCAGAAACTTATATGATCCAGTGGCAGAAAGAGAAACTAAGGCGCCATTTTAAAAGAAGGCAATTGAAAAGGAAATGGATGGATAAACTTATTCACAAACTTTCGCATTAGTGTGATTCATCTGACATTTTCACCAAATTTTGGCATGTCGAAATATTGGCAAAAATATAAACGATGGTATAGAGCGAATCATACAAGTCGGCGGATGTGAAGTTAGCTACAAGCTGCGCAATATACAATCCTGACTGAAGCTCACATAAAGCTGCGCGTTGATATAAGCAAATTGGTTTTGCGTAGCTTGTAGCTAACTTCACATCCGTCGACTTGCATGATTCGGCCTTTACAAGCTACACGAAACCCAATCAACGCGCAGCTTTATGTGAGCTTTAAGCCGGGGTCTTGTGATCATGACGCACAACGCTGCGGTATGCGGTATGTGTTGCCGGACTCTCAATCGTATGAAAAACGTCGAGAATGTTCTCCTGTTCCGTCGCAGTATGCGTCAGCGGCGAGGGGCAAGCGCGGTGAAGAGGGGAGGTGTACTGCCGCACAGCGCGGCGTCATTCTCGTTTCAATGCTGCGGTGTGCGTCACGGGTCAATATGGAATTTTTCGATGTTCACGTCTACCTTGGTAGCTGCGGCAAAATCAACTGACCACCTCTCCGCAGGGACGCTAAATGCTGCGTCGTGACGCTGCGTTGCGGCGCATACCGCAGCGTTGTGCGTCATGATCACCAGACCAAAGCTTAAGTCAGGATTGGATATTGTATTGCGCAGCGTGTGACTAAATTCACATCCGCCGACTTTATGATTCGACCTATAACGACGCCACCACTGGGTCAGATAAGTTTGTGGTACAGTTACTGATGAGAAATTTAAAATGATGTCAAGTTGTTATACTATGTTGAGTGTAGGTGAATAGACAACTGAATCTACTTGCACTCTCTGCCGACACTTTAGATTTGCTTGACTATTTCCATTCATCATTATTCTTGCAGTATTATTGTAGACTTGCACAAGACTTATGTCTTGGTTAATTTGATATAATATAAGTATGAAGTATAAGGAGTTTATAACTGGTGCAGAGTTTGGCACTGCAGCAAATGTTTTGTTCACTATTATGATACACCTCACTTAACATACTAGATAGCTTCCATAGCTCTAAGTAGTTTATTTTTATTAGATGCTAGCTTTTAATTTCATTTCATCAACTGAATCTGTATACATTTTAATGGATGTAAATAATAAAAATTCTAGTCAATTACATGCTTGCGGTCTGTTTGGACTGAATCTTATTTTGTACTGTGCTCAGTTTGAACTAATTTTAAAATCAACTTTTCCCAAAATGACTGATTTTCAAAATGGCTATTTTCTAGAATGTCAAAATGAAAAATGACAGTCTGAAGTACAATCAGAAACATTATAGCATGAAAACATTTAAATCAGATATGTTTCGTAAATAATAATGCCCCTTCTCATTGTGAGTTGTTTTGATATGTTCTACTAATGAAAATAAACTGTAATAAATATGAAAACTGTAATGAAAAATAGAAATACAGCTTACTAATTGGTCATCCGTCCACCTTGTGAGAGGACGTCGTATGGCTGCACTTGCTAGTACTTGTATTTAGTAGTAAGTAGTAGTTCATAAGACAGAATTTTTTTTTATTCAAAAAAATTTTAAAGCAGTGTTGGTCTAGATGTAGTCTAGTCGTGGGTTCAAATCCCGGTCCCGTACCAATGAGTTCTTTGGAATTTATGTACGGAATTTCACACCACTGGCTTTTCGGTGAAGGAAAACATCGTGAGGCAACCTGCATATGTCCGTAGAAGAAATTCAATGGCAAATGTGAATCAATCAACCCGCACTGGGCTAGCGTGGTGGATATGGCCCAATCACCCTTCGTGTGTAGGCCTACGTCCTGCAGTGGACTATTCAAAGGCTGATACAGTACAGTACAGTACAAACATATAATATATTCGTCTATGTCATTACCAACTGACAGATTTCAGGATTGCATTCTCTCTTTGGCTGGTCTACAAGTGCTGCCAAGATATTTTAGCATTTAGATGACATTGATATGAGATGAGAGTTTGGGTGTGCACTATGCAATAAATAATCCTATGTAGCAGCCTCAAAATAAAAACTAATCTCTATGGTGGTTTTTTCACTTTAGTCGCATGTTCCTACGAGCATATTTATATCAATGAGCTAAGAGAAAAGAGCCGAGCAAATTCAGAGTTAATATGGCAAATAATTATTAAGTATAATGTAAAATAATATTATGCGAAATGTAGATCTCGTCGAGTTCTGTCACTTTTGTGAAGCCTGCAATGGTCTAGAATTGACAGTTACGGAGATAAACTACCTTTAAGTTTGACGGATCTCGAAATGTTCCGAAAGGTAATATTTCTGATTGTACCTGTTCCGTCAGACATTTCAAAAATGGTTCATTCATAAACGATGACAATTAGAAAATCAGACATTTTGGGAAAAGGTGATTTTCAATTTAGTTCATGTAGAATACAGTACAAAATAAAATTCAGTCCAAACAGACCGCAAGCAATTACATGGCCAAAACACGTATAGTTAAATAAGTTAGAGCTTAGTTGCATTCGCTACTCTGAAAGTGGTTCAATAGTACCTATTCTATACAACCATCTCCACCATTAATGTAAGTTCGTATAGGTCAGGTGCGTAGCCCTAGTGTCAGATTTTTTAGGCCGCCTGAAGACCTCTGACATGGCTAACTGGGACCTACAATTTAACGTGTAATCCAAGCCACGGTCTCGCTCACCACTATAAATTGCCATAACAATATTCAAGGCAATTTCAGTGAGTATAGCTTTATCCTCATTTAAAACATTCTAGTTATGGATCATCCTAGCTCACTAATGAAACCCTTGTCTTTTTTGGGGAATCATTTATTTCTGCGTTTCTGTCGTGACAGGGTTTGCTTCACAAATAACATGTCTTGACATTACTGGATCGCTTTCAGTCTGGCAAAGCCTTTATTATTGGCCAAATCAAACTAGCTGCCCTAAATCGAGTTTTAACGCCTGGAAAAGATCGCTTCCAGCGATAAGGCCGGCTAGTGTTGCACTACCTTAAGAATTTCACTGTTGTATTTATTGTTATTTTTATGTGTACAATAAAGAGTTATTTGTTTGTTTGTAGCTGATTTCACAGCCGCCAAAAAGTTTGATTCGGCCTATACTTGTTTGTTAAGGTGCGTTGTTATTTTTTAATAGTTAACACAAATACTGATACTAATAATGTAGTATCATAGCACTGCTTTCATTTCATTGATTACTACCACAAGAACTGACACTGCCAATGTTATGGATCTACAGTCTACACTTCTGTTTATGCCATTATATAAAAAATACACAAATGCTATAACAATTACTATGCTACTTGCTTTTTGTCTGCAGTGTTACTTGAAATTTGATCACCTAAAACTGTGGTACATTAATCTGAAAGATTTCCTTATTATGAATCTGATATTGGTTTTTTTAAACTTTCGCGATTTGAACACATTATTATTATATTCTACGGGACTAATCGCGCACTGAAATTACGAGATAAATAAATACCTCATCATCCCGACGTTTCGGCAGAGTTGCATCGACCGTGGTCACGGGTATTAATTTTAGTGCTCGATTAGTCCTGTAGTACATAATAAGAATCTAATATTATTTACGATTCAAGATCAGAGACATATTGTAATACTATTTTTCAGATTAATTAACTACAACAAGCTTGGTGTAGGTTTGTAAACCTGTGCTAATATTGTAATCTCATGGTAGCTATCGTTTCCTATACTCCATTTTCAATTCGGTATACTGGTGTATATCTAGGTGTAAGGAAAAATAAATATCCTTAATCCGACTAACATACTATTAATTTTTGCCTACTTACAATTTGCTTTTGCTTCTAACGCACTTGGTACATGGTTACCACATGGTTACTAATTTAGGTGCCCTAATATTATAAATCTTACTAATATTATAAATCCGAAAAGTTTGCTGGTACTCCCATATTTTTTGACATCCAACATTTTAAGAATACATTTAGGAGCAACATTTACTATTATGACAAAAGCGAAACTAAGAATTTCTCGACATAATTTATGGAACAATCTTTAGCGATTTCGGGATTGGCCACACAGTAAAAGTTGAAGCGATGAATAAAATGCATCTATAAAATGTTGGATGTTGATAATGCAAAAAATAGCATGACCGACTTTAACCGTGTACCTACAGAATTCGCGAATATTTCGTACGGATCGATGTAGCATTTTCACATTGATATATGCATTGGACATTATTGATTTATCTAAAATGGTTCAGCCGATTTCGATAAAATTTAATTGGGACAAATTTCTAAGTATATTCTTTCCAAAAAAAAAAAGAATTATCGAAATCAGACTACTATGTAAAAAGTTATTCGTTGTTAACAATATAAAAAAAATATATACTCGTCGAATTGAGTACCTCCTCCGTTTTGTCCGTCAAAAAAATAGGGGTATGGGGTATTCGATACGCTGAATTATTTTAGCAAATTATTACCTGTTTGAGGATAATGTACAAAAATAAATTATGATGATAAAATTAAAATATTTTGATAGCTGGGAAATATAGTTACGTGCTGACCTCTGGTTTCAGATCTTAGAACTACAGTTACACAAGTATAAGTTGGCGGTGGCGATTTGAGGAACTAAAACGACTATCTTGAAAATTCACTTTGACACTTCCTTTATAGTAAACATCGTTGCGAATATTTTGCTAACTACTGTGCTATCATCATGCCTAAAGTGATAAAAAGTGGTACACGAGAAGCAGTTATAAAAGTACACTGACAGTGGCGCACAGCCGCGCCAAGATATACTTGCCGGACTGTAGTTTCCTACAGATCTCATGGAATTCGTTTATAAAATAAGCGAATGTTTCTCTTTATTCTTTTAAATGTAATCTGTGATTTTTTTATTGGCACGATGAAGATTCGTCTCACAAACAGATAAGTGGCCCGATATGTCGCTATAATACATACATTTTGACGAGAAGTTCCTAGTGGACCAACTGCTTTCGCACAACTAGTTGTGTCATCAGGAATACTATTCTAAAATCTTTCCCGAAGTACGTAGTATTATTATATATTCTTTGCCCGAAGGCACAACCAAAAAAAATATCATTAATTTTAGTTCCCTTTTACACAACTAAACCAGTTGCGAATTATATTTTCTAAATCAAGAGCACCTAATGCTCATTTGAAGAATTTGTTACCTCTTACATATTTATCTTTTTCTAAAATTAGGGGGACTATGCCTGTGGACAACGTTACTGAAGAACATCGCAAACATACTAATAAAAATAGCTTTATTCTAAAATGCTCTTACAGCAAACAAACAAATTCTCACTTAAATAAAATAACTAATTTAGCAAGTAACTGACAACAACGAAACACGCCGCTAGAACAGAAGCGCCAGTTACCCAGGAGCGTAACTTCACGTTTGGAGTTGGGCTGGCTCGAGTAGACGTTGGAGGGGAGAAATTAACAAAACACCCCATGCAGTACGTCAGTGCACTGCGCCAGTCGACGGGAGCGCGCGTATTCCCTGACGAAGGAGTACTAATTACTCTGAAACCGGTCGGGTTCCCAGCGGCCCGGCCGCGATATTATACGTGACCATCGCCCCCACACCGAATAAGAATACTGAAACATTTCACGTCTGAAAAATCACCGACCAGGGCAGTTCTTTCAGCGTGGTGATGTCATATTTCGGTTCAAACGGCAGCAAACAGTCCAGATATTCGTTGCTTGGCGAAAGTATGGGAGCCATCGACATTAAACGGAACCCTGAGACGGAATCTGAGGTCGCTAAGTTTCCTTTTTCTTTATTTATAATAGAGTTGTAGATGTAGTCGATGGGGATAGCGGTTACGATGTATGAGTACACTTGATGGTTCATCTTTTTGAGATCCTCCATCTTTTGGAATATGGTTGCCCAGTCGAGGTCACGGTCGAGAATTTGCACGTTCACTAGCACCTGGAATGACGTTTTAGTTCAATAGGGTTAAAAAGCAATGTAAGTGATAAAAATAAAATTAACCTTGTTACAGCATCTGACTTCCGATTGGACCAGACAAAACTAGTTAGTCAAGATTTTCACCGTGTACAGTTACACAAGTATAAGTTGGCGGTGGCGATTTGAGGAACTAAAACGGCTATCTTGAAAATTCACTTTAACACTTCCGAGTTCATAGTAAACATCGTTGCAAATATTTTGTTAACTACTGTGCTATCATCATGCCTAAAGTGATAAAAAGTGGTACAAGAGAAGCAGTTATAAAAGTACACTGACATTGAACACAGTGGCGCACAGCCGCGCCAAGTTATACTTGCCGGACTGTATGAAGCTCACGGCGATTAGTAATAAGATAAGATAACGTTTATTTTTGCTCAAAACCATAGATAGTAATCATAGATAAATTAGGTATTCACTAATTTATCTATGGTAATACGCACTTAGGTGCCTTTATTTGAAAAGACACAAGGTCTTGGGACTCCGGCATGGAATCTAATGGTCCTTTAATCAGGCCGCGGTAATAAGCTTCATCATCATCACAATCACAGTATGTAAACCATGGGATGTTGACTGTTAAATATAGAATTTCTAACAAGGCCGGCTAAGCGGCTTGCATCTAGCGCTATACTGCTGGCTAGCGTCCCGCAGACAGGTGCGGGAGCCGTGTTCGATCAGTCACAAAGCCCGACATTTTTAAATGAAGATCTATCTCCGATTGTTGGATGTCTCAGGTCGCACCCGCACCTGCGGCTGTCTCCGGGACGCTTCAAGCTATATTTCCAAGTTCTGAGTGAAAGTTGTAACTTGATTGATCAGCAATTAAATAACTAGTCAAATCTACCTCAGACGTATCATTGATGATGAAGTTGTCGAAGTGGTGCGCGAACATCTGGCCGACGTTGACGTCGTCCTTGAGGTGCAGCACCGCGGTGTAGCCCGGCCGGCTGTACCGCGACACCAGGCTGTCCACCGAGTCCACGTCGAAGATGGCGCCGTCTAGGATGATGGCCAGCCGGTTGGTCATTGGCATGTGAGTCTCCACCCTACAAAACATTGGGCTTACTAGCAAGCCATGACTGCAATTGCAAGAATTTACCTAGTCATTTTTAGAACATAGATATGAAATAATGTTATCCTACCGCCTGTAAATCTAGCGACGGATATATACCTAGATATACAGAACGAACTGTTTCTGTAAATAAAATACGCCTTGAATGTATTGAGAAAACGAATAGAGTTAACAGTACATAAAGAAGGAAAGAAAATCGATGGCATAATATGTGAATATCTAAGTACGCCCACCGGTCAGAGTTCTTTTGTTCTACTCAGACGTTTTCCCTATAACGACGTGTCTGTCAGCTGCCTACCCGCTAGCAGTGGAGATGATGGCATGGCCGCGCCGCCGCAGGTAGTGCAGGATGCAATACATCGAGCGGCGGACCGAGTTCTTCTGGTAGGCCGTGCACTCGTCCACGATGATGACGGGCGGCTCGCCCACCACGGCCGCGGCGAAGTGCAGCCGCGCCCGGTCGGTGTGGGTCACGATCCGGCAGATCAGCTTTTTGGCTTGCTCGTGGATCTCTGTGTGTCATATCGCGTTAGTCTTTGGTAATCGTTTTTAAAATCAAACATTCCTGTGTCGTGCAGCGTGTTTAAAAATCGATGCAATATGCGAAACCAATTAGTTTAAATGGTGTCAAATTATTTTCTAAACATCCTGGTGGACTCTGATGTGGTTTAACGGTAAAAACGAACGAGGCCTACGATTTAACGTGTCATACGAACCACGGCAGCGCTTCGTTCTAAATGCCACACAATCTGATCGGGTACGCCTATTTGGTTGACTTTCAACAGTAGACTGCTACGCTACGCAAGTGAAGTTAATAAAGTTACAGTAGGAGCGCGCGCAGCTTGGTCGCGGAAGGGTGCTGTTTTAGTGGGTACACCGCCATTAGGTGGGATTCCCATATAACCACCCTGCCTCTCCCGGGGTGGGATGGTATCTATAAATAATTTTCCCTAGGAGAAAAAAAGAAGAGAAAAATAAAGAGAAGAGATCCCACGCTGTACTTATGTACCTACTGTCTCACTCACACACAGCATGATAATAACCGAGAGCGTCGATGATGTTGGCTAGCTCCTGCCGCACGTGTCCCCGCGGCACGCCGCGCAGCAGCGCGAGCAGCGCCAGCGCGTCGTACACCGTCATCCAGCTCGGTAGAGGCGGCAGCCCGCAGCTCAGCGAGATCTCGCGGCTGTACTGTAGGTATGGTACAATTCAAACTTATTAGCGTCCGTGAACACGAGGAGATTCTTAGCGTGTAGCTAGTTTATGTCAGCGGAGCCGGAGGTGAGGAATGGAGATTTGCGCAGCTTGTAGGCAGTTTCACTTTAGTGGGGTATAAAATCAGGCCCTACATACTTGGGCACGTAAATGTGGCGTGGCCTACGTCCGGTAGTTTGTACCCGGCAAGCAGTTCTGTCAAACGCAGCCGTCCAGCTCTCTATGCAACCGTGCCGCCAGAGACCATTAAACCTTATCTAGGTTTAATGGTCTTAGGCGGCCTATATGATTGCAGATAGTATGTAGCTAAGTATACAAGGTTATTTCTAATCAATTAGCATCCTTTTAGCGGCTTAATCTGTACATCAAAACTAACAATTTTTGTTCTACGACTTCTGTCAAAACTAAAAAAAAAACGTTCTTCCATAGAAAAATATCGCTCACCCGTGACAAAATATATGAAACAGCTGATTTTTATGAGTTTTGACAAAAACCACAGAACAAAAGTTGTAAGTCCCTAAAAGGATGCTAATTGATTAGAAATAACCCTGTATAATAATATAGTATAGTTACACTGTGAGGGTGCAAGCTCAGGCACCACTTGGACATGCAGATGGCGTGGCCTGCGTCTGGCAGCTTGTACCCAGCGAGAAGCTCTATAAGTTGCAGGCGACCATGCCGCCTGAGTCCGGATATAGCCAGCGTTTCCCCTCGCCCCACGCCGAGGTAGACGCTGTGTGTGGTGTACACTCCCTGGTCCTTGCGAGTCAGGTTTTTGACCAACAGGCACTCGCCGAACGTGTTGAATCTTTCATCTGGGAATAGATGGAACGTGGAGTGAATTTTTCGAAAGTCTGTTATATAGCGAGGATGGAAGGAATTGTTTACTTTTGCGATGTTTATTTTCGATCTGTTCCCATTTCTCGAGCACGTCGTCCTTCTCTCGCTGCACGCCGGGCTGCAGCGTCGCCTGGATCTGCGGCTCCAGCTGCTTGTGCGTCCACCAGCGCCACAACCGGGCGAACACCTAAGCCACATTGCTGTTGTCATTGCTAACATATTTTTTTTATTTCGTATATATTTGCGTTTGATAGGGTACTTCCTGCCTGATATTAAGCGAATATATTATGCAGTGAAGAGAGAGCTGGTAGCCGAGAACTATCGCCCTAGATAATAGTGATGCAGTGGTCGCCCTGATCTGCGGCTCCAGTTGCTTGTGCGTCCAGTCGTCCACCAGCGCCACCACCGGGCGAACACCTCATTGACATTTTATTGTACATTGATTGAGCATATTATTTTTATTCTACCTACCCAGGTAGCATTTATACGTTATTATGACGTCCGTTTACGGTACTGCTCGACGTAAGAGACGTCATTATCATGACGTCGGTAGTTTCTTCAGATGACGACAATTTGTCACAGCCTCATGACGTAAGTTGGAGGACGTTGGAGTGACGCCATATACTGACGTTGGAGTGACGTCATATACTGACGTTGGAGTGACGTCATATACTGACGTTGGAGTGACGTCATATGCTGACGTTGGAGTGACGCCATATACTGACGTTGGAGTGACGCCATATACTGACGTTGGAGTGACGTCATATACTGACGTTGGAGTGACGTCATATGCTGACGTTGGAGTGACGCCATATACTGACATTGGAGTGACGTCATATACTGACGTTGGAGTGACGTCATATGCTGACGTTGGAGTGACTCCATATACTGACGTTGGAGTGACGTCATATGCTGACGTTGGAGTGACGCCATATACTGACGTTGGAGTGACGTCATATGCTGACGTTGGAGTGACGCCATATACTGACATTGGAGTGACGTCATATACTGCATTCATAAGGACGTCACTAGGCCGTACATATTAGAGCAGCCACTGACGTTGGAGCAACGTCATTTACTGTATTCATAAAGACGTCACTAAGCCGCACATATTAGGGCAGCCACTTACGTTGGAGAGACGTCATTTACTGTACTCATAGGGACGTTACTGGGCCGTACATATTAAGGTAGACACTAACGTTGGAGTGACGTCATATACAGTATTCATAGTGACGTTGCTGTGAATCCTGTGTATGACGTCACTACTATGTCGGCGGCTGCCTTTGTATGTATGGCCCAGTCCCTGTGAACTAAGTAAATGACGATACTCCAACGACGATGGCTGCCCTAATATGTACAGCCCAGTCACTTTCCTGTGAACAAAGTAAATGACGAAAACAATTTAGAATTTAGTTTGCGATAGCAGACATCCTATATTATACACGTACCCTGAACAGACTCTTAGGACTATGGATGAAACCAAACAAAACAATGTAAGTAGCATAATAGATTTATATTCAAGAAGTATATACATACATAGACTGTTATATATAATCAATAATTGTTATGAATCCATAGTCTTAAAATTACAATGTCGATCCCATAGCAATTTTATGACCATGGCACATTTAGATTAACTATTTATTCTCTCTTGGAGAAATTACTAATGCACTGTTATCACTAATCAGGTCGGTGTTAACTTGTTTCTGCACCTGCATCGGACTTTTGTAAAATATGTTGGTCTTGCGTATGTAATCTTTTTCTAAGTTCCCGACGAAATTCTTGGAATTCTGATAACAAACCGCCGTCATTCTCCAGCACGGAAACTTCCATTTGACTGCACTTGCTACCCCGTTGGTTATTGACATAATTAGGGCTCGCTATTGTTGGTAACTTCCTATGTTCTGGAGTGCGAACTGGCGTGTCATTCCCAGCACGTTTTCTTTTTGTGCTGTCACACATCGGGCAAATCCATTGGCGCACATAGTCCGTAGAAAAAGACTCGAAATCTCGTCTTTTAATACCGAGACACAATATATGATACACTTTTTCACAGTTTGATAGTGTACACTTCATTATAAGTTCACCGGTAACGTCTTTTTTACAAGCCCGGCAAAACGTAAACATTGCGATCGAACTAAATAGAAATAATTGCTGCGACAAAAAGTAAACACGTCCGCACCGATGCGAGCGCGCGTGCAAACAATATGGTACAATATGGTACGTCCTAATATTGACCCTAAACAGAGGTCAATAAAACGTCCCCTATGTGGCGAATATGGTACGTCCTGATATTGACCCTAAATGGACGTCAGTAAAACGTCCACTAGAGACGAATATGATACGTCCTAATAATGACCCTAAATGGACGTCAGTAAAACGTCCACCAGAGACGAATATGATACGTCTTAATAATAACCCTGAAGAGACGTCAGTAAATCTTCCACTTTGTGGCGAATTTGGTACGTCCTAATATTGAGTAAAACGTCCACTAGAGACGAATATGATACGTCCTAATAATGTCCCCAAATAGACGTCAGTAAATCATCCACTTTGTGGCGAATATGGTACGTCCTAATATTGACCCTAAATGGACGTCAGTAAAACGTCCACCAGAGACGAATATGATACGTCCTAATAATGACCCTGAATAGACGTCAGTAAATCGTCCGCTTTGTGGTGAATATGGTACGTCCTGACTTTGACTCTAAATTGACGTCAGTAAAACGTCCACTTTGTGACGAATATGGTACGTCCTGATATTGACCCTAGATGGACGTCAGTAAAACGTCCAGCAGAGACGAATATGATACGTCCTAATAATGACCCTGAATAGACGTCAGTAAAACGTCCACTTTGTGACGAATATGGTACGTCCTGATATTGACCCTAGATGGACGTCAGTAAAACGTCCACTAGAGACGAATATGATACGTCCTAATAATGACCCTAAATAGACGTCAGTAAATCATCCACTTTGTGGCGAATATGGTACGTCCTAATATTGACCCTAAATAGAGGTCAATAAAACGTCCCCTATGTGGCGAATATGGTACGTCCTGATATTGACCCTAAATGGACGTCAGTAAAACGTCCACCAGAGACGAATATGATACGTCCTAATAATGACCCTGAATAGACGTCAGTAAATCATCCACTTTGTGGGGAATATGGTACGTTCTAATATTGACCCTAAATAGAGGTCAATAAAACGTCCACTTTGTGGCGAATATGGTACGTCCTGATATTGACCCTAAATGGACGTCAGTAAAACGTCCACCAGAGACGAATATGATACGTCCTAATAATGACCCTGAATAGACGTCAGTAAATCGTCCACTTTGTGGTGAATATGGTACGTCCTGACTTTGACTCTAAATTGACGTCAGTAAAACGTCCACTTTGTGACGAATATGGTACGTCCTGATATTGACCCTAGATGGACGTCAGTAAAACGTACACTTTGTGGCGAATATGGTACGTCCTGATATTGACCCTACATGGACGTCAATAAAACGTCAATTTTATGGTGAATATGAGACGTCGAAATAATGACTTTTAATTGACGTACATTATGACGTCATCGACGACGCATTAACGACCGACCCTATTATGACCTAAAAGTGACGTCGTTTATGCGTCACTGACGTCACTTTGCTACCTGGGTACAGCGCTTTGCAGTAGTACAGATAATTTGCAGTGGGTTATTTATTTGAATTTAATTTGTATTTAAATTGTATTATGAGGGTAGGTATGGTGAATAGTTTTAATATAGGTAATAGATTGTTTACACTTAATTAGGCTAAGCTTTGTCAAATAAAGATATTGATTGATTGATTTCTGTTATCTCTGCTAACAGGCCGAATGAAACTTATTGGCGGCTGAGATATTGTTTTATGCTTTAATAAAACTTTAATAATTTCAACATACATTTATTAAAACTTCAATCGGACGACATATAGTTTTTTTTTTTTTTTTTTTTTTTTCTTATTGTAGCGTTCACTATTTCTAATTATTTCACTACACCTCCCCCTTTAGACTAATATTACAACTCTTACTTCAAGCTAATTAATTAATAATGTTACTCTAAATATTTCTTAGGTTTTTGAACTCTTCGACCACTTCTTGTGTAAACTGTTTCAACATTATCCTGAACTACTGGACAAGTAGGTTCAACTGTAGGATTCACATCACTAATATTTGTATCATTTACACTGGGTTCAATATTTACAGTATCATTAATAGGTTCATCGTCAGGTAACATAAAATAATCTCTCTTGTAACATTTAGTTTTGGTGTTAGATTTTCTTAGGTGTTCTGCAGTGCGCCTGAAGGGCCTGGAACCACTCTCTTTGCATATCCAATATGATCTTGGTTCCTTACATTTTTTTACTATAGTTCCTTTCTGCCAGTAATCATCTTTACCAGTTCTATATACAATATTATCACCCTCTTTATACTCTACTTCCTTCCTTGCATGCCTATCATAAACTTTTTTACAGAGAGATTGTTTTAGGTTTAACAATTTGTGAATCTCTTTCTCTACTTTAGGTTCTAACAATGTTTCAGTGACAGGTATACATGTTCTTACACGCCTACTATTAAGTATCTGTGATGGAGATACTTGGAGGCCTGACAGAGGTGTATTGTTATAGGCCATTATGTAATTTCTGTAGTCTACACCATCCTCATGAGCTTTTTTTAGAATATTTTTGCTAATATTGACAGCTTTCTCTGACATACCATTGCTTCGAGGATAATGCGGGCTACTTGTTATAATACATATATCTTTACATTTATAATATTCACGACATTCAAATGAGTTAAAGGGATTATTATCAGAGACAATTTCTAGTGGATACCCAAACCTTGTAAATACTTCTTGGAAAGCGTCAATTACACATTTGGATGTTTTATTTTGCAATGGTCTAATTTCCAGCCAATGTGATAAAAAGTCTACAATTACAAGGTAAGGTTTTCCATTAAACTCCAATATATCAGTACCAACCTTTTGAAATCTCAGTTTAGGTATTTTGTGAGGTAGTAATGGTTGGTGAATATTAGCTGATCTGTATTTTTCACAAGTACGGCACTTAAATACATAGTTTTGAACATCATGTGATAGTCTGGGCCAATAAAATAGTTGCCTAGCTTTTTGAGTGCATTTGCTTACCCCAGGGTGGCCATCATGTACTAATTTTAACACATATTGTTGCAATGACATTGGAACAATTATTTTGCTACCAAGAAATACTAGTCCTGACTCTACATAAATTTCATCTTTTAAGTTGTAATATGGTTTACATTCATTAGAAATTTTACTTATTTCAGGCCAACCCTCATGGTAATATTTGCAGATTTCCGAAAGGACTTTATCCTTACTAGTTTGTGAGCGAAATTCACCTTTTCTTTCATCGCTCATGGGTAAATGCAGCGATACGGAATGTACCATCTCCAACATTTGATGGTCTTGCTCTGTGATTTTCAAACTATTACGTGACAACATATCAGCAAAGTGAATATTCTTACCGGGGACATAGTTAAGCCTTAATTGGTAATTAAGAAGTTTTAATCTTAAGCGCCTTAATCTAGGGGAACCGATCTTACTTATGGGTTTACACATAATTGACAACAGAGGTTTATGGTCCGTTTGTACATATATATCATTGACTCCATATATATATTTGTGAAATTTTTTTGTGCCAAAATGAATGGCCAAAAGCTCTTTTTCTGTTTGACTATAATTTAATTCACAATCATTCATTGTTCTTGATACACAAGCAATCAATTTAAGAGACTGGTTATCATCTTTTTGAAATAAACAACAACCAATGCCATTTTGGGAAGCATCACACTGTAACACAATTTCTTTATGCGGATCGAATGGTGATAAAGCAGGGGCTTGAGAAATTTTAACCTTCAGATCTTTAAATACTTTATCATGCAATGGCAGCCATTGGAACTCAATGTCTTTACGGAGTAGCTTACATAGTGGGGCCATAAGTTCAGCCATTTCTGGGATATATCGTCGCACATAATTGAATGATCCAATAATTTGCTGCAATTGCTCTCTGTTTTCAGGAATATTTAACTTTAATAAAGACTCTACCCGTTCTTTATCCACATGCATTCCTTTTTCATTAAATATTTGACCGACATACTTCACTTCTGTTTGTTTATATTGTAATTTATCTTTGTTAAACTTAGCTTTGATTTCTCTAGCTCGTTGAATGATTGCAGAAACTGTGGTATCGTGTTCTTGTTCTGTAGCTCCCATGGCAAGGATGTCATCAAACCAGGTAATTACATTAGGAATATCTCCGAAGTACTTCTGGATATTATCCTGACTGCGCCATGTTTTATGCTTTAATAAAACTTTAATAATTTCAACATACATTTATTAAAACTTCAATCGGACGACATATAGTTTTTTTTTTTTTTTTTTTTTTTCTTATTCACTATTTCTAATTATTTCACTACAGATATTAGCTACAAGAAATAGATAACCCAATACTGACAAGTTGCACGAGGATTAGATTTTGTGCAGCTTGTACATAATTTTTAGTATAGGCCGGGTGGTTAGCCCTGGTGTCAGAGTTTTTAAGCCGCCTGAAGGCTTCTAACAGGTTGTTTTTTTTATTTCGAATCGGTTCGCTTTTGACTACACACTGCCTGATGTTAAGCAGATGTGCGGTCTAGGGTGTAAGTACTCGTATGTTTATGTAGGTTTCGTGTATGTCGGTTTAAACGGTTAATACAATCGTGGCCTACAATTTAAAGTGTAATCCGAGCCACGGCAGCGCTCAGTTATAAATTCCACCCGCGGTCACGCTCACCGTAAGTATCGAACGTTGCTTAACTTTGGTGATCGCTGACAAACACCTAGTCAAACTACACTATGTACCTATACGTAGTAATGTGATATTGATTTACGACAGCACTGACTTCTACAATTAATGTTTTACCTTGTACTCTAATACGAGAAGTATGGATGTGTAGAGCACGGCCAGAAAGACCAAGGACAAGGTTTCCGTGAGGATCCCAGGGTTCTTGGAGAGGTAGTTTCTCTTCACAAAACACGCTTGGAGAATGCCGCATTTTTCTGAAAACAATATTCATATTCAATTTATTCATAAAATATTTCATTTACATGTCAATACTATAGGTTTACATAATCACTATCTAGAAGAATCTAGAAGAATAGCCAGTTATTGACAAATACAGCATGAGGATGTCAATTATATGAATAATATCATTGTCATTTTACAAATAACTATGTCTAAAATTTAAAATTAAATGTCAATATTGTAATATATATAGGTACTAGTTTTTACCCGCGGCTTCGCCCGCATACGCAATATATCATTATAATTTATAGCCTATGTGTTATTCTGATATATAAGCTATATTATTGCAAAGTTTCATCTCAATCCGTTCAGTAGTTTTTGCGTGAAAGAGTAACAAACATTCATACATCCATCCATCCTCACAAACTTTCGCGTTTATAATAATAGTAGGACAAATATTATGAACGCGAAAGTTTGTGAGGATGGATGGATGGATGGATGTTTGTTACTCTTTCACGCAAAAACTACTGAACGGATTGAGATGAAACTTTATAATTTTTATAATTCGTCTCAGATACGTCTGCTCACAGTGCTCAATAAGCCAGCGTATTAACCGAACCTTAAAACAAGGCAGGCTAGGGGCATCGATAACATTTTTTGGCAGCATATTGTATACTTTCGGTCCCATCAAGCCCGATTACAGAGGCGCCATCGTAATTATATTAGCTAAATAGCATAGTCCTGTTTCATTTTACTTTTGGCATTCGATACAGAGAACGCTTTTTACGTTGCTATTAAATTTACGCTGGCGCCTCTGTAATCGAGCTTATTATAGGTATGCGTAACTTTTGTGGACTTCTCAAGCGTATGAGGTACAGTAACGAGATAGTCCCCGCCCCGCGTTCTACTTCGTTTTATGTAAGACGCTAGGTTAATTTTCACATATACCGCCACCTGAAATATAACAAGTGACGGCAGTGTTAGAACGCCTAGCCTCCTGAAATGTTGACGGACAGAAACATCTTGTGAGCTCTTCGCTATCGCTCGGACGGCGCGTTTTTGCATTCTAAATGCCCGCATCCAGTCCTCCTGTCCTGTCGCAAAATAGGAGCATTGCAATTACCCAGTAGGTTTAAAAATAAAAATCGAGACTCATCGATCACAAATTCTATTCTTGAAATATACTCGTAGGTACCTCGCTGAGAACCATACTCATCTCGATATATCTATTTACTAAACAACAAATAAAAGAACACGTGTCAAACTTATAACACCATTAATGTTGGATTGGGAGTTAAAAAAAAGTGGAAATAAACTCTTGACTTTCAAGACATAAAGCGTTGTTAAGAAGGCCTTCGGAAATTTTGCGATAAGACCTTAATGAAATAAGCTTAGCACAGGAAAGAAGAGTGTAGCTTATACTCTACTGTGTATTGAAATAAGCTGAACTTGACTTTCTCACTCACTGCAGCATTTGTGCAGAATTTTCCCCGAGCAAAGGTTCTGCGTTTCGAAGATAATGCATTCGCTGTTGTAGAGGAAGATCTGCTTTATCTTGACGAAGGCATACGCCATGTTGAACTGAGGAGACAGCCGCATAAGGAGGAGAGCGTAGGCTAAGAACTCTCCGTAGAAGGTCTGTGCGATGATCGTGGCTTCACCTGATGAAATAATGTTATTAGATTTTTTTTATGGGCAACAAGTGAGAGATCTTCATAGATAGCCAGGAATATAGCCTAGTTTTCTACGGATTAAAATCATCTTGAGTTTAGTGTTTAAGCGCCACGCCTATCGCCAAGTCGTGTGTGTAAGCCATGGTGTGTGTAGAGGTGTGGTGTTTCTGTGTAATGTACTTAAATGTATGATTGCGTGTGTGGGGGTGCGTTAAGTTCTAATGCTTTATTTTCTTGGTTAGAATGTTAGATGTTCGTGAAGTGTTGTGTTAGGACATGCATTCTCGGAACCGTCGTTTTTTAGTCCTAGGACGTCCAATACTGGACATAGACGTTAGACGTTCCTTAAAAATCTCCAATAACCGGTTTGAAGTGTCTTGCGTCTAGCGTGATCCTCGGTTATAAATAATGATCATCATCTTGTGTGCAGATGCCCTACGACTCGCGACATAGTCCTCCCTTATAAACAAACAAGACCAGCTGTAAGTGACTTGCAACCATCACAATCCTTGATTCTAATCAGTTCGCTTGTCTTGCTCACCTTGTAGAAACCAACCGTAAATGACTTAAATGCCAATGAACATCTTTGCTTTTGAGCAGAAACCTATGATTCTCACCGAAGATAACGGTGACAATGATGAATGTCATAGAGTTGAGTGTGGCGCGCGGCCCCAGGCTGAAGAGGTAGGCTTGAGGCACGCATGCGAACCCGTACATTATCAGGATGAAGGGCAACACCACTGAAACAACATTACAATTTACTTGTGGTTAGGTAAAAAGAGGTGAAAATTTTGAGTCTGCTATTTTTTACTCAACTCTACATATGCGTTTAATGCCGTCAGGCAGAAAGTGATCAAAGAAAACCTCATCATTAGTTTTATTTATTTATTTATTTATTTCTTTATTTGCACAATGTAGTGTACATAACAATGTTAAAACTAATTGTAGTACAAAACATACTGCCGTAGATTAAAAATGGAACCTTAAATCTTAAAAGTACTCATAGTGATGGACGTAGCTGGCTACGGCCATGCGCTCAGGGTAGGGCAGGGGCAAGGGAGTCATCAAGTTGTAGTAGGTATTTAGTTGACGAAAATTACACGACACTAGCGTACATTTAAAAAAAATTATATACCTACTTAAATAAGGAATAGTGAACGAACTCTTCCGAGAAAGCGCGAGCGAAGCGAGCGCGAAAATTTCCCTATTTTTACTAAAATTTTAAAAGAGGCATGAGCCGTAAAGAACGCCTCACCGCCAGCGTAGTGAGCGCGAAATGTATTCGTTTTTTCAATAATTTAAAAACAGACATGAATATAACAGATAACTGCATCGCCGATGCACGCAAGCGGAGCAAGCGTGTACAATTTCGGTATTTTTGAAGAGCTAAGCAATTGCTGTTATGCGCGAGCGCAGCGAGCGTAGCGAGAGTAAACTTTTCAAGTAGAGTAGCAAGTGCCAATATTCGTGCTTATTACTCTTACATTTTAAAAATTAAAATGTAGGACGTTGATCTAAGCAAAAACCACCGTCTGACCAAAGAAAAATATGGCCATTGGCCATAACATAGTCATAATCCACATAATCGACTGCCTCGGTGGCTCAGTGGTTAGTGACCCTTACTCCAGGATCAAAAAGACGTGGGTTCGTTTTTTCTACCCAGAGCAAATATTTATGTGATGAACATAGGTGTTTGCTCTGTGTATGGGTGTTATTTAGGTATTATTTATATAAGCATATACTTATTTAAAAAATAAGTACGCTGTCTCTTTGCCCGGACTCTGAGCCTCCGGAGAAGCCAGGTGTTCAGAGGGGGTGGGATGACGCGTTATCCAAAAACATCGCGAGTCAGCTTCGGAATAACAGCACAGGGTCTGATTTGGCTAGACTTCTCGCCGTTGCCAGGCTAGACATGGGCGCCTGGTTGCACGCGTTGCCGTCTTCCCAAATGGGTACCCTCATGAACAACGACTCCCTCCGTGTGGCGGTAGGCCTTCGATTGGGTTGCGACGTGTGTAACCCTCACGTCTGCGTATGTGGTGCGCGTGTCGACGCGAACGGTCACCACGGCACGGCCTGAGTTGCATAATGTGCGTGGGTCGGCGTCCTCGGCACCACGCGATTAATGAATTAATCAGGAGGGCCCTTAAAGCGGCAGATATACCGTGCGTCTTGGAGCCCCCTGGCTTGTCGCGCTCTGATGGTAAGCGTCCGGACGGCCTCACACTGATTCCGTGGAGTAGGGGCCGCTGCCTTATTTGGGATGCCACTTGTGTCGGTACTTTCGCTTCCTGTCATCTGGCGGCTACCCAGCAGACTGCAGGTGCGGGAGCGGAAGCGGCTGCCAGGGGCAAACGTCTCAAGTACGGAAGCTTGGAGTCGGTGTACGAGTTCGGCCCGTTCGCCGTCGAGACGGCAGGCTCCTGGGGCTTGGATGCCATAAAGTTTGTGAGGGAGCTGGGACGCCGCCTGAGGGACAGACCCCAGGTCGGGTAGCTTTCTCACTCAACACATCTCCTTGGCAATCCAGAGAGGTAACGCGGCGAGCTTGATGGGCACGTTTGGGAGAGGGGCCGCACTCGAAGGACTGTAGGTACTGACTTTTGTCATCTAGGCAAATTATATAAATAGTTTTACTTTGTTAATTAGTGCGTAGTTTTAAGCGTGACAGTTTTTATTTTAACTTATAAATTATTATTTTAAATTTGACAAGTAACGTAGTATATGAGTCTCTGGCAGCCATATCATAAGCTTTGCTTAGTTTGGGGTCAGAGACCTAATCTACCATATATTTATTTTATTTATTTAGTTCCTTCGTTGCCTTTTGATTACTAGAGTGGTGAGCTCGAAATTATTTCAATGTTTAGTCAGTGAAAGTTAGATTTGAAAGTGACACTAACAAAACAGAACAATTAACTAGCGCGAGCAAAGCGAGCGCGAAAAAATTTCCGCCTAACTTGCAACAAAGAGCTGATTTTAAGTGAAGAAAAAGAAGAGACCTGAAAGGTCAGCAAGGGGCCAGTGTGGGGCAAGTGCCCCACCCCCACTGTGGCTACGCCCATGCTCATAGTTACTCTAGATTCGAATAAATTGACCATGGAGCTCTTCATGAGGATCATCAGTATCCACCTACAGGTCCTCGTAGGGTCTAGCTTGCATCAAACAAGACAGGTATGCAATGTGGGTGACCCATTTACACAAATATATACCTTATAGTGGAAGTGTCCGATTTGCGCGACGAGCATCAGTATGAGCCCCGTGAAGTAGGTACATCAAGAAACAGGCATTCAGTACCAGATCTGTTCCCTTGACACTTAGGATACCTACTGATATCTACAACGCTGGCTATCCCAACAAGTCCCCTCAGTGGAGGTATTCAGTGGATGCGACGACCACCAGCACCAACTCACACTCATCTAGTACCAAGTCTATTCACTTTAAACTTAGAAGACTAATGTTTACAGCGTTGGCCACTCACACAAGTCCCCGTAGTGGAAGTGTCCGGTGGGCGCGACGAGCACCATCATGAGCCCAGTGAAGACCACCATGAGGCACACCAGCACCCAGTACAGCACCACGTCCCATATGTACAGCGTGAACCAGTATCGCGCCGGGGAGAAGTTTAGCGCGTGCACCTGGAATTATGTATTGCAATTTTTTGCAAAGTAAGTATGTGATGAATTGATTCATGAATTCAAAAACTTTTAGTGACCTGTAATTACAACTTTAGAAATAATTGTTATCGTCTCGTTGCTTTCAAGATGTTCCGGTGAAGAAATACTGCGTTCAAAGGTGAAAGAAAACATTGTACGTCTACACACGCCATACATGCTTGAGAAAGAAATCGATAAATGGTCCTTATGGTCCTATCTCCTTTCGCCCGACCGTTTGTGAAAGCCAAGCGTTAGCGTTCAGCAGTAAAAATGCTCATACATTTTAGCATGATACCATTCGTCATCATCGTATCAGCCGTAGGACGACCACTGTTGGATGTAGACCTACAATGAGACCAGATGGAAGCCGGTAGAAGTAATTTAATGGATTGGTGAGTTCGGTGCCCTCCAATAAGATCGGTTGTAACGTGTTCCTGCGGTATTGGTCAAATCTTTGGTTCACCTCAATGGTGCCATTCAAAGAACATTAAAGATCGATGCGCGAGACACCTGCACGTGTTTCACGAATCCATGCTCCATGGAGGGTATGAGGGTCATGTGTGAAATCGCCAGGATCAGCAGGAACTGGACAAACAGCGGCGGCTTGTTGGCGAGCTTCATCCACTGTAATTCAATCGCAGTAATAATATTTCATATTATTTATTAAAAACAATTTTATATCTAGTGCATGCTCAACGCTCGTGCCGTGACAAAAGTATATGTAAATTCACAGGCTGGCTCTGTGAAGTGTACTTTGGGAAATATCTGAAATATTCCACGCATAGTCTCCACGTTATTGCCGCCCTCTATTGCCAACCAATATGCGACAAAGTGGGAGCCAACAGCCCGTCATTCGTCAGCCATTCGTTTTTCTCGAACAAACTTCTTATATTTCCCAACTCTATATTATTGGATACTTCACATGTGTTTTTCATTCAAGTCAAAGCTCATGAGTCCTCACCGGGGTCAGGTCTAATGCCAAAGGGTCGTCGGTGACCTGTATGCTCGCGTTGAGCTCGCCAGTGTAGTGCCTCAAGAGAGAAGTGTACGTCTTGGCCAGCGAGCGTGCTGCGGCGCCGTAGTCTCTGTGCATCGGGCTGTACAACACATTCACCTGAGGGGAAAACAAAGGTCAAAGTACGGTAGATGCACCGGTTGTAGCCATTTTAGTGTAATTTTAGCCACTTTGAATGTGAATGGTTGTGTAGACTATTTTAATGTTAACATAATATTTTCAAAGACAATCTTTGACATTCACACAATCAACATTTATGGTGTAACATTGTACACATTCACTGCTGACTCTATTTATGCAATAATTTTAACATTAAATGGCCAAAACCGGGGCAGTGGCCACAACCGTTGCATCTACTATAGTTATTTGCATGATATTATTATAATGGCTATACAAAAGATCAGAGCAAGCAAGCAAGTTCGTTTAGCCCAATTTAGCTAGCTCTAGATGTAGAGTCAGAAGCTTTTAAGCTGCCTTTAAGCTCACTAGTAAACGCCACTTGCGGCCACCCATCCGAAAATTTAACGTGACTTTTGCTTCCCATCGGTAGTCGGTAAGAAACATCTAAACAAACTATACCATGAGCGCTACTTACTTGATGCAAATAAATACAAGCATCATGGTTATGTATGAGGGCAGATCAGAAGACGTCCTACAAAATTAAGATGTTTTAAGTAGGTACTTACGTATTTTGTTTTATTTAGCCATTCTTGTTGAATGTCATAACTTTTTTACTATTATAACTTGAATGTTTGTCGAGGTAAGTAAAATAAGTTAATCGTGGCAGTAGGTACCATAAGAGTGCCGTTGTCATTCGTTTTCACGTCCAGTCCGTACGCGAACATAGTCACATACAACTGAGGGGAGTCTATCGCGCGTGTCACTAGGTATTCAGTCAGACTCTGGAAAGCAACACAATACCTACATATATTAATTCAATTTGCGAAATCCTAAGTGGAGCAATACCAACAAGCATGTCACCAAAGTTAAACGGTGTCGTTAAAAATTTTCAATCACATCGTAATAGCCACACGCCAATTTTCGCTTCGTGTTTAGCTTTTGCGTTTGTGGCTGCAGTGACGCGCTCGTTTGCGATCAACATTATAAAACAAATAATTTATATACAGGCTTAAAGCGTAGTAAGTACCAAACTCTATCCTTAGGTTTTATCATAACACTTTTGATCACTCTTAGGACATAAAAAAATTAACTACCTACTTGATCGAAAATCAATGAAAATAGTTCAAAAGCAAACATAGGTTGAACTTTAATTGGGAGAAGAATATAGGTTTGCGACTAGAACGCCATTACCTCTTTAGCCACTAAGCCGGTGTACGAGATTCTATTGACTTTTCTAGGGAGGGCCCCGGGCTCCGATAAGACATAGCTGAAAATATGTATGTTTTATTATCATTAACTACAACAACACACAAAAATAAAATATATAATTTACTACATATATCGGCACGTAAGTCTAGCGCTGAGGGTAGTGTGGGTGGAGGACTGCGCTTGATGTTCGCCATGCTAAACCCATGCGCAGTCATCCCCTCTACACTTCGCTCAGCGCTACTCTTATATGCCACGAGCCCACGACCTGTATGATACGTGAAGGTAACTAAAAATCGAATCCATAAATCACTTAAGATCTTGAGACGTTCTGAATCTGCAAGCCTACTGCTACAAAGCATAGGCAATTTTATCGTTCGTCAGTGAAACGCAGATCAAAGAAGAAAGAGAACACAAAGGAAATTCAAACAATTAGATGAAATATTTTTTGCAAAGTCACTGCATTCGGAACTTACGCATTAGCAACTTAGCAACTTACGCATTAGCAACTTACGCATTGGCTAGAGATATAGACTCAGAGTGGTTGTCGGCTCGAATCACTAGCGTGGTCAGTCTGTGGGTCGACTCGATGGTTAGTACCTAGGGAAAAAACTCATTAATTATACCTACAGACTAATAATTACAAGTAAGTATTACTATAAAGCGTCAATGTTGAAGCGCCAGGGCTAAAATAATAGATACAGGTTACCTAACAAAATAAACATGCTGTACATGACTTGTACTCACATGTAGATACCTAGACTTAGTGTGCACCCAGTGCACCTGATACTAGACTAAGGACCTGATGAACATGCCAGACGCAGTCACTTCTTGGTTGCCTGGAAGAAATCGCTTTAAGAGATAAGGCCACCAATTAGGAACCTTTGATTTGTATTATTTTGTCCTTGTAATCTGTTTTTTTTTTAATATAATCTAATAAAGTGTTATTGTTTGTTTGTTCACCTTTTACCCATTTTCGGAGAAAACGATGTTTCCTAAACATAACGGGAAAATATTGTAATATTAGCAAAGGTATGTATGGAGAGTATGAGTTGCTACTCAAAGTAGACTACATACCTACGTCTTTTATTTTTTAAAGTTACGAGTACATACATCTCCATTCAAAAGCAAAGTCGTGGCGTGATCCCGCTCGCTTCTTGCAAGCAACGTAGAGAGAGACAGCCCGATGAATATGCCCGTCAAGATGGCAGACAACAACTGCAAGCAAAAACATTTTATAATCTTCGTCAAAAAAGTAGTAAGAAAGAAAAAAAAAATAGATCTAGCGCTAGTCAAACTCGCACTCGCACACTCGGTAGGTACATGGGGCTCTACAATGAAACTTCTCACGGTTAGGAACGTAGGTACACGGACAGATTGTATGGAGAATCCGTAAAGTTCCGCCGGTAAAAGTCCTAGCCGTTCGAAAGTCAATTAATTCGAGAGACCACAGATCATGATACAGATCATGAGCTGTAGTTCTACGCATTCTTAAGAGATTTCTTTAGACAGACAGAGAAACAGCCAAAGGGAACCTATAAGGGAACCAAAAAAACTGTACCTAGCAAAATCGATTCATTCGATTGGGAACGGCGTCAATGCCAGACAGAAATACACAACACCTAAAAATAAGCATTATCTTGAGGGTGAGGTTAACATTGAGTTTATTACCGTGATTACGAAGTAGAGGCGGTAGTGGACGTGGAAAGCGAAGTACTTCCACCCGAGTTGCGTCAGCTGCGTCAGATTACTGCACTTCAGAACCCGGCGCTTCCACACTGGTGGTTCTGAAACATATAGGCACATAATTAGATTGCATTATAAATAACATTTTAAAAAACATATTATTTAAAGTTTCAAACAATCCTGCCTTAGTATCGGCCTGATTGCCTTGGTGGCTTAGTGGTTAGTGACCCTAACTTCTGGATCAAAGAGGCTTGGGTTAGATCCTTACCCAGGGCAAATATTTATGTGATGAACATAAGTATTTGCTCTGTGTCTGGATGTTATTTAGTTACTATCTATATAAGTATGTATTTAAAAATAAGTATATGTAGTTTATCAGTCTCTGGCAGCCATATCACAAGCTTTGCTTAGTTTGGGGTCAGAGGCCGTGTGTAAGATGTCCCAAAATATTTATTATTATTAGTATTGTATAGTGGTGAATACACTGAATCTATTTCTTTTTCATATTATAATCAGGTGAAAAAAGTATTTACCAAGCCGTGCGTAACAGTGAATCTATCTCTTTTTAATATTATAATCTGGTGAAAAAAAATCCGCCCTGACCTTCAATAGATACAGGCAAGAAAATAATAATGATGAGGAACTGGTCAAAATATATTTGAAGAAAGTTAGTGAAAATTCGACCGTCAATTGCGATAAGTACTAGTAGGATCTTCTTTATTTTATTGATTAGGATGTAAGCTATAATAAAATAAGAACCACACAAATTGGTCCCTGGATAGAAAGATATGGAAATGACGTACCTAGGTACAGATAAACTCGATAAACCTATTGACATACATTAAACATACCTGCTATTCTCCTTAGGGCAGCTTGTGTTACTTCAACTGACGCAGTCGTTCTGAACCACGTCGATCTCGACTCCATCATTGCCCTAAACACAACATTTAAAATATTTTCTGTATCTCATCATATCACTGTTGAATTGTTGATCCATTCAACACAGGATATCACAAGATAATTAGCGAGCCAAGGTCCGCGGGAACTGTTGCACCAGCCTCCACCACGCGCAGCAACAGGTCTCGTATCTAGTTACCTGTTCCTACAAACGTACTGTCAAGGATGTAATATACTTTCTATAACCTTTTGTACAACTCCTCTGATTCGGGCACACTAATATGTATGGACAGCACTCCGTAACGAGCAGCGTTGTCCATCAAATACTTCACAAGGTTGGCGACAACTTCTGTAGACGTGGTGGCACTCGCAGGATGAGTAGTGAACCAAGGTGCGCGCGTATTGTAGTACCGGCCTCCGCCGCGTGCATCATCAGTTCACGTACCTACCTGTTCTTACATACTGTCAAATACGTAATACAACAGTTTCTATAACCTTCTGTAAACCTCCTCCGAGTCGGGCACGCTAATGTGTATGGAGAGCACGCCGTAGCGCGCAGCATTATCAGTCAGATCCTTCACAAGCTTGGCGACGACTTCTGTAGGTGTGGTGGGTACGCGCAGGATGAGCAGCGAGCCGAGGTGCGCGCGCACTGTAGCACCCGCCTCCGCTGCGCGCGCTAACAGTTCGTGCATCGTCTCTTCGTCCATGCTCTCTTCGCCGCGGATTGTCATGCGGAAACGGTACTCGCGACCTTGATAACAATATTTGTTTGTAAAGCTGGTTGGTTAGATGGTTTTTATTTTTTTTCAAAGCTATCTGTTTTGTACATTATTCTGCGACTTTCTTTTACTTTTTTCTCTTTCGTTATTTTCTATTTTTGGTCTCTCTTGATTATGCAGTACTCAGTAGTACCTACTATATGATTTGCTGTCTATGAGATCTAGGCAATCTCTCTATGCCTTCTTACATCGTCTACCCATTGGAATTGGCAAAATCCAAAAAGGAACTTATGGTGAACTTGTGAAAGACGAGCTGAGCTGAACTTTGTACCGCTTTGGAATGAATAAATTGTTTGAAAAAATACATTTTCTTCGAACCTAACTCTGATATAAATTTAAAAAGTGGCTTATAATAACAGAAAAACATTATATAAATATATAAGCATAAACTTGTTTTTACCATATTTAAAGAACATATAAGCAGGTGTGCCTCCAAATGCCAGGGTTCTATTGGAGAAAATAAACACCCGATCGGCGAATTCCAACTGCATACTAGAGAAGCACAACTGGATCACCGTCATATACTTCTTGTATTGCTGCAAAATTAAAGGTACGTTTATCAATATACATAGATTCAGTTGATTAATATTATTGAATTTGTTTTTGTTGTTAATATTATTACCATTATTTTGTCTCTGATCACCATATTATAGCGAGAGTCTTGAGTAGCGAAGCTTGGCACTACAATAATCTGAAAATAAAAATATGGTTATTGTGTAGAGAAGACAGGATTTTAACTACGTTCGAAGACGAAACTTAACTGGATATGATGTAAATATCAGAAAAAATGATAACCATCTGAATTGCGTGGATTCAAAATATCCCATATTTTTTAATCAAGCTTGTGAAGGCAGACGAGAAATCTTGCATCGCGCAAAAACAGGTGCGATACATACCCTGATATCCTGGGCTCCACCAGTTAACCCTTAACTAGGTAGCCCATATCGCAGCATATATCCCAGCAGATGCTATAGCCCAGCAGAGCTGCTCCTGGTAGAATACGTGCAAACGGTGCAGCTAATCGTGTTCCACCCATCTTGCTAGCACTTTCTGTCTGCTGTTGCCAGTATGGCTGTACTTACCGATACACACCCTGGGCTGACATGACTGTACTGGCACATAACTGGGCTCCATGATAGCTCTACCGGGACATACCCTGGGCTCCATGATAGCGGCTACAGCCCAGCAGAGCTGCGCCTGGTAGTACACGTGCAGACGGTGCAGTTGCTCGTGCTCCACTGCCTTCAGGTTACACTCCTCCGCCAGCTGCCGCCAGCGTGTGTGGCTGTATTGGTACACGTACTCCCGCGACTCATTCCATAGACAGATCTGACACAGATAATGCAATCGTTTTTCAAAGTAAGGTAAGTTGCATCAGACTGAATCCTCAGTAAGAGTTGGAATCGTGTAGTGCCGGTAGATATTAATAGGTATATAATAATAAATTTTGGCTCCTACGGAACGTACGGGTGTAACCTACTAAACGGCCTGCATTTGACAGAAATGCGGGTCGTACGGTGCGGATAGGATAGGTGCGCGATATTGCATACGATGTCATATAAAGATTGTTGATGAACCATGTTACGCACTTTCGGCACGTATAACTGTTAGCGGTTAGTTTTAATCTGTAAAAATATGGCATAATGTGAGTGTTAACATCACAGAAGAGTTCGAAGTGTTCCGCAGCCGTGAGGTCTTTCACGAGGAAGTCGCCGTGGTGGCAGTAGCCCATCATGTGCGGCTCCGCCATTACGTTCAGACTGGGTTGCAGCTCGTGGCCCAGCACGTTGATCGTGCCGCGGTCCGCGAACGTCAGTCCTGCGTATCACCATGGAAATATTAACGACAGTTAGACCATGCGACGCAGGCGGCAGCGTTGATCATGCACGTTCCACGATATTGTGAACCCTGCACAACTGAATTATAACAACAGTAGACCTTGGGACCCTACACGTTGATCGTACCACAGTCCGTATTGTCAGCCTGGGCAACATTACCAAGGACAACGACTACAGACCATGTTTTATGAGAAAGTTGGCATGGAGACAATATTCATCACGTTTTAGCTGAGGCGTAGTATGTGCTCCACACGTTGGTCATGCCATGTTGGTTGGTCATGTGAAATCAGCCTTGTATAATATGGGCAGATGCTATGAAAACTGACGAACACTGTCCAATAAGATAAGATAAAGATAAGATAAATTTTATTGCAAAAACTTACACTAGGTACACAATTTTAAGTAGTAAGTAAGTATAGTATGAGAGTAAGTTTATATATTCGCCTAATACGCGATATACCACTCTAGGTACATTTTTCCTCACATCTACGCATTCTAAGCGAATAATTATGATATTTCAACATTTTTGGTTTGCTTCTAGATACCTACGAGTAAATAAATTGTGTGAGTAATTTATATACCAGTAATCAAATCTCCGATTGTATAAATAGTTTTTTCTTGTAGCCTTTCAGCAAACAGGATCGTGTACTCTCCGCGATAGATGTCCAATGTTATGTTTTTCAGGATCTGCACACCCATAACACTCTAAAAATTTTACCGACAATTTTAAATCATCTATACAGCGAATTGAAAAGCTACACTCTGAGAAGTTATGTTTGATGTGATCTACGTGCATGTCTCTTTCTATGTATGAGATAGTAGTTCTTGAAACATGTGGTATAATTTCATATTATGTAAGAAGGTAGGTAGGTATATGGGGTTAGCACATGAGTTATAATCGTGATCAGATTTGCCCATATGTTTCGTAGTCGTGGTCAGTGTATAAAATCCCGATATATAAATATTAACGAAAAAATATTATTTCTAAAAAGGTTAGAGACTTGGAAATCGGATTAAAAGTACTTAAAAGACATGGAACAATGCTTAATCAAGGTTCCACTACAATGCAACTACTTCTCACCTTCGAAACGTTTCGGAAACTAATCGCCTTGGCAACCAGCTCGTCCACCTCTTGTAGTTTCTCTCGTTCCAAGCCTGTCGGAGTCTCAATCTCGTGGAAAGCATTTTGATCCTGTATTGAAACCATCCAATACAATATGTAACTGTACTTATACTTTTATGTAATAACTGTAATCTTCTGGAAGATATTTCCTAATGGATAAAATTCGTAAAAGGTCCACTCCACCAAATGCACTATCAAAATATTTAACATTTTCAATACAAATTTATCTATTAGTCCACAAATCGGTATCGTTATTAAATTAACTATTTATACAATAGTTTAGTTAGTTTAACAATTAACTAGTTATACAACATAGGTATGGTACATCTTCCCAAATATAACAAGCATGAAGACCAACCCGATCGGACGACCATTGTGGACTGCACGCAAGTAGCAACAGCAGTATCTCGTTTTTCAAGCAAAATACTAACCTCCATTTTCTTGAATATTATAGACTTCCACGACACCTGACCACCTATGGCGCGGTCCTGGCTAATGGTTCTCTGCAGGATCATTAAGAATGCAAAATACAACACTATCAGTAAGCTCCAGGATCCAAAACTGTACCAGAGTGAGGAGCTAATGCCATTCCCATGTTCATCTGTAAATGGAGAAATAATTCTGTAAGTGATATTTTTCAAAGGATTTACCTACAGCATACGAGCTTATTCCATAACCAATATGTCTTCTGAGTTTCCAGCAGCTCGACCGTTTATAGTTAGCTCATGAGTTTCAGCCGTATTTACTTATCATTTTATACTTGCATTATACAAAATCGAAAGGTTTTTGCTTAGAAAATTCTCAATCAAGTCACTTTCCAACAAAACATAAATTATTATAATACACTAGCTTAAAACCCGCGGCTTCGCCCGCGTTGTCTTAGTACATAGGTACTTACTTAAATTGAAAATAGCCCGCGGTTAGATCTACGTTGTCATTGTACATGCTTATAATAATATCTAATAGTCCGCGATTTGGCCCGCGTTGTCTTAATACTTGCTTAAAATTACTTGCAAGGATAATGCCCACGGTTTGGTCAAAATTGAAACAGTATTTGCCTATAATGATAATAGGTCACGGTTTGGCTCGCGTATTGTTAGTACTTGCTTAAGATGGTTATTTATAGCACGCAGCATGGACTGCGATGTCTTAATACTTGCTTATAATTATAAAAGCTTGCCGTTTGGCCTGCATTGTCGTATTACTTACAATGATAATAGCCCATGGTCTGGCCCGTATTGTCTTAGTACTTGCTCAAAACGATAAAAGCCCGCGGTTTAGCTCGCGTTGTGTTAATAATTAGGTACTTACAATGATAATAACCCACAGTTTGGCCCATGTTGTTTTGATACTTACTTAATTAAATTAACAGCCCGCGGTTCAACCCGCGTTATCTTGGCATTTGCTTATAATAATATCTAATAGTTCGCGATCTGGCCCGTGTTGTCTTAATAAATCCTTAAAATTATAATAACATGCCGTTAGCCTGCGTTTTTGTATTACTTGTAATGATAATAGCCCACGGTCTGGCCCGCGTTATTTTCTTAACTGCTTAAAATGATAAAAACCCACAGTTAAGCCCGCGTTTTCTTGGCACTTACCTAAAATAATAGTAGCTCGTGGTTAAGCCCGCATTAGGCTCGATTATGAAGGCGCCATTGTAATTATAATAGCTAATTATCATAATTATATCTGTTTCATTTTCACTTTAAGCATTCGATAGAGAGAACACTTTTTATGTTGTTATTACATTTACTATGGCGTATTCATAACTGAGCCTATTATTGTAGTACTTGCAAAATAATGCCTACGGCTGAGCCTGAATTGTCTCAGTATTTAGTTATTTAATTTACTTGTATCTAAAGCTTATTACGGAGTACGTGAATTTTCGGATGATAAATTGCCGAATTTCTGAAATTAACTCAATAATAAATAAATATATAAAATAAATATTAGGGGACATCTCACACACGGTCTCTGATCCCAAACTAAGCAAAGTTTGTGATTTGGCTGGCAGAGACTGATATACTACTTATATATGTATTTCAATGTATGTACTGTATTATATACACCACCGACCATACTCCTATTTATAGAATAATTCCAGTCCATCCAAAGGTTGCCTGGTAGAAATCGCAACATACGCAATAGAAATTGTACAGCATATTGTATATTGTATATTGTATAGTTTCTGTACTGTGTTTCTGTGTACAATAAAGATATATTTATTTATTTATTTATACATGTAGGTTGACTGGCAGATATTGCTGTTAAGCGTTAAGTCCTCCTTTTGTACAAATAGTGTGCAATAAAGTGTTAAATAAATAAATAAAAAAACATTAATAACACTCAGACACAGAGCAAACACATATGAACATCACATAAATATTTGCCCTGGGAATCAAACCCACGCCTCTTTGACCCAGGAGTCAGGGTCAACCACTGAGCCACCGAGGGAGCCAATAATAATAATTGTATGAGTAACTATGTAAGAAATTTCACTTTTCTTTGCTGGAAAACATTGAGGCAACCTGTACATACCTACGTAGAAAAAATCAATGTTGTATGTGAATTCAGCAACCCATGCTCGACCGGCGTGATGGATATGGCCCAATTACCCTTCGCGGATAGGCCTATTTTCAGTCATCCATCAGCCGCAGGACGTCCACTGCTGGACATAGGCCTTCCCTATGGATCTCCAATAAGACCGGTTGGAAGCGGCTTGTATCCAGCGCGATCCTGCGGTCTTAATGAGGTCATCCGTCCACCTTGTGGGTGGACGTCCTACGCTGCGCTTGCCGGTACATGGTCTCCACTCGAGAACTTTTCGACCCCAACGGTCATCAGCCCTCCGCGCTATGTGCCCTGCCCATTGCCATTTCAACTTGCCAATCCGTTGGGCTATGTCGGTAACTTTGGTTCTTCTACAGATCTCCTCATTAATGATTCGATCTCGCAGAGAGACTCCAAGCATAGCCCTCTCCATAGCTCGTTGGGCTACTTGGAGCTTACTAATAAGGCCCATAGTAAGAGACCACGTTTCTGTGCCATAAGTCATCACTGGCAACACACACTGGTCGAAAACTTTCGACTTGAGGCACTGAGGTATGTCGGACGAGAAGACACTACGCACTTATCCGAACGCTGCCCAGCCGAGTTGAATTCGTCGATTGGCCTCTTTGTTGAAGTCGGACCTACCTAACTGGACTACTTGTCCTAGGTAGACGTACGAGTCAACGACTTCAAGAACCGAGTTTCCAACAGAAATCGGGGTAGGTAAAGCATGGGAATTACACATGACTTTCGTCTTGTCCATGTTCATATTAAGACCCACCTGTTTCTATTATCCGTAGTGCTATCCGTAGTACCTATTTTCAGTAGTGCACTATTAATTAAGGCCGGTACAGGTATTCGACATGTTTCATTAAGTCATTAGAAATTTAATTTTCCATGCAAATGAAAAAATGGCACACAAGTCGTAATTCTAGTCAGGCATATTCTAGGATGCTATTATACTCATAATTTGATTAACCTTTACAATGGTACCAACCCCAAAAGCACGTGAATAAAATCAGCTGTTCAACACAAAAAGTTCATCGACCCGCGACAAAATGTATGGAAAATGTAGGTAATTTTCGCTTGTCAGGGTTGATCCCATAGTAAAATACCTATATTGATCCATATGTGCGCTAAGCTTAAGACTATTGGCTCACAAATAAAAAAAAATCGTAAACTTTTGGGGACCCATTTTGCCCCATTTAAAGATAAACTATCATTATCATAATCCTAGATACTACATTATTTAAAAAAGCGCATTGAAGTTTTGGGACGTATCTGACCCCTAAGGATTTTTTTTAAGGAAAATTTAGAAAACAGGTACAGCCAAATTTTTTATTTAGTCTCAAAAGCATCTATACAAAGTTTCATGTCAATCGGTACAGGGAATTAGAAGTTACATGCAAACAAAAAAGGCCCGTTTTACCCCGTAAGTTAGAGTTGGGTACGTTTTTCATCCTTAGTGCTTCATTATGTAGTACGATGTACGTATATTTCAAATTTCAAGCTCGTATCTACAGCGGTTTGGGCTGTAGCCTAAACTTATTAATTTTGCGTATCCCTAAGGAACCTTATAGATTTTCCTGGATTTTATTAGTTTCTGTATTAAAACATGCTGTGTGCTTCCTTCATACCAATTTTCAACCATAACCGTTCAGCTGGTTCGATGTAATTGACGCTTTTTTCACCAACTTTGGGACCTTATTTGACCCCTTAGATGAAGAAAATTCGGAAAAACAGGAAAAAACGTGACTTTTATTTTGTTTGGAAAGCATGTATACAAAGTTTCAAGTCAATCGGTACAGGGAATAAAAAGTTACATACAATCGAAAAGGGCCCATTTTACCCCCTTAGAGGTCGAAAGTTCAAAATTTTCGTCCTTAGTGCTCCATTACGTTGTTCAATGTACCTATATCCCAAATTTCAAGCTCATATCTTCAGCGGTTTGGGCTGTAGCCTAAACTTATTAATTTTGCGTATCCCTAAGGAACCTTATAGATTTTCCTAGATTTTATTAGTTCCTGTATTAAAACATGCTGAGTGCTTCCTTCATACCAATTTTCAACCATAACCGTTCAGCTGGTTCGATGTAATTGACGCTTTTTTCACCAACTTTGGGACCTTATTTGACCCCTTAGATGAGGAAAATTCGGAAAAACAGGAAAAAACGTAACTTTTATTTTGTTTGAAAAGCATGTATACAAAGTTTTAAATCAATCGGTACAGGGAATAAAAAGTTACATTCAAACGAAAAGGGCCCGTTTTACCCCCTTAGAGGTCGAAAGTTCAAAATTTTCGTCCTTAGTGCTCCATTACGTCGTTTAATGTATCTGTATTCCAAATTTCAAGCTCATATCTTAAGCGGTTTGGGTTGTAGGCTGTCTGTCAGTCAGTCACTCAGGGAAGCCTTTTATATAATAGACGGAAAAACAGGAAAAAACGTAACTTTTATTTTGTTTGAAAAGCATGTATACAAAGTTTTAAGTCAATCGGTACAGGGAATAAAAAGTTACATACAAACGAAAAGGGCCCGTTTTACCCCCTTAGAGGTCGAAAGTTCAAAATTTTCGTCCTTAGTGCTCCATTACGTCGTTTAATGTATCTGTATTCCAAATTTCAAGCTCATATCTTAAGCGGTTTGGGTTGTAGGCTGTCTGTCAGTCAGTCACTCAGGGAAGCCTTTTATATAATAGATTACAAGGTTACATTAAATTAACACCCCTACCTATATTTATTTCATAAAGCTTAGCTTGTCTGTTACTATATTGCATAAACACTCACGTCCAGTAGACAGCAGCGCGAAATGGTTCATGGCATGTATGAGGCCCAGTGGTGGCATGAGCAGATGCAGTAGGAAAGTGACCAACCCGTGCATCATATCGTATTCGTGGTAGACCAGCAGCTCGGCCATATATGTTTGTAGCAGCGTGAAGAGCATGCTCCACACGCATGCTAGCGTTGCTAGAGAAATAACAAGGGAAATATAGGCCAAATCAAACATCTTAGCAGATGCGGAATAGGGATGTTTACTGGGTATAAAAATCATTATTATAATTAGTCCGTCAGTTAGATTATTGAAAAATATTGGACACATATTTTTTCTTTTGTCAATCAAACAATCAGTGACAAAGATTAGCCTTGTCAAAGTTTGAAAGTGGGGGCTCGTGACGGCAGTAGCTGGTACATTTGATAGCGGATAGTGACGTCACGCGGAACTTTAAAGGGCTATATCTTCTTAAATTTTTGTTAAATTGATAAAAGAAAAAATACGTGTCTAATATTTTTTGACAATCTATTTGACAGACTAATTATATTGCGCAAAACCCAATTCTTGCGTAGCTGTTAAGCGAGAATCAGTTAGAATGGATTTTGCGCAGCTTGTAGCTCATCATAACATCATATCTACCAAGCAGTTTGATTCGGCCTATAGTTTATGTCATGTATCAGATTAGCGCTGGCATGAGGAAATGCAACATGAAGGTGAGGATGATGGTGACATGATAAAATTACGCTATTTGTACAAGAATTTTAGTCAACCAACAAAAGGTAACAAAGCGAAAGTTAGCAACAGGATAACTATAACTATAAAAATCGACAGGTACCACTCACGTTTTTTCTGAAACATGGCCATTATGAACGCGGTGAGGATCATGGCAGAGATATACGCCAGCATCAGCATGAGGGCAACGAAGATGTGGATCCAGCGAAAGATCAGCAGCATTGTGATGGCCGCTAGGAAGCAGACGGGCAGCGCTGTCAGGGCCGCGTACACGAGCCACCCAACGTATATCGACACGTATGACACGCCACGCATGCGGAGACTTTTCTGTAGATACAAAATTTGAATGTCAAAACCGAGCAAGTGAACGTGGTAGGTATTTAAACAGGCTTGTGGTGCAATCAAGTACTTATGCGTAAACGTTTTTTGTTTATTCTTTGCTCCACTATTTACAATTATTGAGAATCTTTTCGGAAGAAGATAGCGTAACGCGGAAAATTGTGACTTAGCTCGATGTTTAGAGTGATACCTATCTGAAATTGATAGGTAAAGATTGTCATTGTGTTTGTACAGTGCTCATCGGTATTCTGTGTTATAATTATCATACTAGATGAACCTTAAACTGGCTCGTGGTCTCGACGACGGCCAGCGCTTGCGCCTCTAACACAGGAGGCAAAAGAGCCACGGTGAAGCACAGCAAAATGCCAGACAAAGCCTTCTTCACCTTATCCTTTTGCATCAGCGGCGAGACTGGCATCGACACCAACTTTATCTGAAAAAAGAAAAGTACGTAGCCACTCAAAATTCATGCTCGAGTCTAAGAAGAAGAGTCTAAGAGTCTTCTTAGACTAAAATCGATGTGCCTCGTAGGGGGACATGTCGCCCTACGAGGCACATCGATTTCTTGATATTATTGCTTGGGTTTTGGTTGTACCAAAATGTTCCTGTCTAGTATCTTAGCTGTGGTTCAATTTATTTATTTATTGGGCACTCATAACAAACAATAGAAAATACATCACTTAATTAATAGATTACAATTTCGACCGATTTTGTGGTCCAAAACAATGAGCACACGGCATGATAATAACAGTTATTTATATATAATGTGCTACTTAAAATTTATTTAAGAGAGAATTATGACAGCTAGTGAAAAATATTAATAACAATGTTTAATGTATCCCAAGCTGTAAAAAATTACCTAAAATATTCTTTACATCGCGTACGCTGTGAAAACTATTGACGATAGAATAAAATAATGTACTGCGACTTTGTAGAACAAATAATCATTTAAGTACAAAAAAAATAGCGACATATGTCTAACTGTTATAGTTAAGCCACAATAAGTATTCTTTTATTTGAAAAATTACACAGAAATGCCACTGCAATAAAAGGCTCTTAATTTATATCTTGATATTAATCCTTTTCAAAATAATATCCACCACGCTGACCCAGTGCGGGTTGGTGGATTCCTATATGTCATCCAGTTTCTTCTACAGCCGTAAGGATGCAGGTTGCCACACGATATTTTCCTCCACGGGAAAGCCAGTGGTGTAAAATTGCGTAGATAAGTTCCAAAGAAACTCATTGATATGGGATCAGGATTTGAAACTAGCACCTCAGGATTATAAGATAGATGCTACTACCACCAGATTACCACGGCTATATACGGATATACCACCTCTATTTAAGCGCCGATTTATGTAGTAGGACCTACAGATTTGGAAAACCTTAATTAGGCGAACCGACATACAGACGATTTATAATTTCTGTTGTAGTGATAGTGAATAGGTATGTGTAGTTACACACATAGTTCGTAAAACGAATGATCGATGGGGCTTTAAAGTTCTCGAATGTAGACAATGTATTAGCAACTTTGCACTTGCAAAGTTCACGTGAAGACCTTCTCTATACTTATAGAAAAGGTCTTCACGTGAATCGAAGATCTGTTTGGTGTTCATGTGTGTGACCTTTAGCTACATTACGGTAAGATGAAACCGGTGAAAGGTATATAAATGCACAATACTTATAATGTCTGCCTTTTGCCAATCATATCCGGGCGAAGCCGGGGCGGGCAGCTAGTACATAGATATACTATAATTATGAATTAAAATAAAATATAAAAAAAACACATATATATAAATATATATACATATCTGTGAAATGAAATGCATAATACGATGCAATACAGCAATTCAAGCTGCTGCCTTACAACGCATTATGGTTACGAGGTGAAAACTTTATATAGGTATATTACTTCTAAATTGTCTGAGACTAAGTCCGAATCAATCAAAATCTAATATGTTCACGTTCACGTCGTCGCTGTTTCGGGTGCCAGAGCGGCAAACATCATTATAAGAGCGGCACATTCGGGAGACAGAGCTGTTGCAAGTGATATTATTCCGTAAGAGGCTTATTGTGAAAAAACGAGGTTCTCTCAATCTATACACAACGTATTGTGAACTCTATAGTCATCTGGTAGAAGGCGATATCTTATACCTCGTAATCGGCTTCAGGGGCGCTATGTGCTATTATGGCCTGGCTAATAGCGAGCTGTAGGGCGAGGAAGCCAGCCCGCAGGTGCGGGTTGGGGTACGTTGTGAACTCTGTGCTCGTCTGGTAGCGGGCGCGCTCCGTGCTGCGGATACTCAAACGCCACATGTTGCCTTCCTGCAATTGACTTGGAATTTACACAGGTGTCATTGAGTTCATACAATATCTATTATTAAACACCGAAAATTTATGAAAAACATTTAAACTAGAACAATAATAAACGGTTCGGTAGATAGTATAATGGTCGGCTTAATCGCATACCTACAATCTACATCAATCATCATCATCGTCATCGTAGGTGATTATTATCACCATATTTAGTAAAACTGCTTGATAGATTAAACGAAAATTAACGAAACGAAAGCTATTTACGCAACTTATACCTTCGTACCTAGATAAATATATATATTTTTAAATATGTCATAAATAAAAGTAAAACTATTATAAATATTTTAACTGCTATTTTAATTAGTATTAATTTATGTTATTTTAATATTATCGACGTTGAAAAGAAAACTGTATTTTAAAGATAATCAGTGCTTATCTGGGATGACCTAGTATTTCGACGTGGTCTCACAGCCGAAATAGCTCAGTTGGGAGAGCGTTAGACTGAAGATCTAAAGGTCCCTGGTTCGATCCCGGGTTTCGGCAACTATATTTTTTTGCCCTTCTCTCAGAGAAGTTCACTTTTATTCGTCGGTTGTGTTTTAATGCATAAATTAAAAAAAAATTCGTTTTCATTTGATTTCAACCGTGTACAAAAATCGAACAGTTCGCTCGGAAAGATGTGTCATCCATGTAGTAACTTTTACATTATTGTTTTCAAAAATGGTTTAGCCGATTTTGGTAAATTTTTAAATGAAACCAACTCGGGATTCTGCCCTTCCAAGTAATTACAAAAGGTGTTTTTTAAGTTTTTTTTTTTAAATCGGTTGTCAATTGTCGAAAATATCGATGACCTGACACAAAAATTAAATACACCAACAGACGAGCATAGTACCTCCCCTTTTTTTGAAGCTGAGTAAAAATGCATTGTACTACAACTTTTCTACCTTATCCTCATAATATTTGGGAAGCGGCACATTTTCTTCGATCATTTTATTCTTCAAATAGATACACTAAAGTACTACTATCTAGTACCTTTGGAAAGTCAGCCATTATAGTGGTAATTTTTTCACAAATTTATTTTTTGCCTGTAGATATACCGATAGGTAGTATTATTATATCTTCTTTGCCTATAGATTAGTAGGTGTCCTCATCTTGATATCTGTGTCTACAGGGTTATCTGCATACCCAACCTATGCTAAGCCAAAAGGGGATGATTAAGTTCATCATTATGAATAACTTTTAACTATGGGGCCAATCCAAAATTCGAGGAAAAAAAATTGCTGTTTCATAAATTTTGTCGCAACAAAGTTGTAATTTTGTATGGGACAGCTGATTTTTTAATCTCGAATTTTGCGTTGGCCCCATAGTAAAAGTTGTTCGTAATGATGGTTTTGTTCACCCCCTTTCGGCTTAGTATAGGGTAAGCAAATAACCTTTTTATACAGAGTTATTTCTAATCAATTAGCATCCTTTTAGGAGCTTATTCTGTACATCAAAACTAACAACTTATGTTAAAACTCAAAAAAAAATCAGCTGTTGCATACATTTTGTCGCGGGTGAATGAAATTTTTCTATGGAGCAACAATTTTTTTTAATTTTGACAGCTAGTCGCAGACCAAAAGTTATTAGTTTTGATGTACAGTATAAGCCCCTAAGAGGATGATAATTGATTAGAAATAACCCTGTATAAATGTACACTTTTCAGAAAAGGCAATCTAAAGTTAGAGGTACGCGTCCACTGCGTGTGAATACGCTCGTTACGCTACGGCGGGCGGGCGCAAACGGAAAGAGCTAGAAATCCATAATATACAGGGTGGGGAGCTGACGCCGACATTGAAATTAATCAAATATTTGGCCTTTTCTTTTAAAGCCTTCGTCGTAATATATTTAGAATGAATAAAGCTATTTACTCAGTTATGTATCTACGATTTAGTAACAAATCTGTCCGTCCTATACGCTTCCGATGCAAATCCGATTCCGATTCAATTACACGTAATTAAAACATTTAGACACAGTAAAAGACAGTATTCATTTGTATAAGCTAACCTCAGGCTTCCAAATAACCCACAAGACTGCGACGTACTTCGTGAAGTTGGATTTCGCCGTGTGGTAGAGGTGGCTGTTCAGTTCATATTCCGTAGCACCGCTCATCAGAGCTGCAAACAGACAAGATAACAGAAAACTTTTTCACACATCAACTAGTGCAAATCAAGGTGTGTGACGGTCATTCTCACCCTGAGAATCAAGGTTAATAAAGTAACAAAAGTGCAAAAATAACAAAAGTGCCTAATATTCTGAAGCGCGTAACCGAAACGACCTACATATCTGAAGTGCGTCATACCAAGAGCCTTTAACATGTGAAACGCCTGATAGAAACGCCTTACATATCTGAAGCGCGTACCAGAAGCGAGCTACATATCTGAAGTGCGTCATACCAAGAGCCTTTAACATGTGAAACGCCTGATAGAAACCCCTTACATATCTGAAGCGCTTGATAAAAACCCCTTACATATCTGAAGCGTAGTCACGACTCTCTCCATGATGCTGGAATAGAGTTCGGTGTCGGTCGCGAGTTGCACGATGGTGTCATCGGAGTGCGACGCGGGCGACGCCAGCAGGTCGGGCGCTGTCAGCGGCGGCTCGGGCTTCGCCTCCAGCGGGATCAGAAACTCGGGCTTCAAATCAGCACCACCGCCACGAAATTAATATAAACGTCTTACATATTGTAGCGTATTATAGAATCGCCTTACATATCTGAAGCACCCGATAGAAACCGCTTACATATCTGAAGCGCTTGATAGGAACCCCTTACATATCTGAAGAGTCGTAGCGACTCGCTCCATGATGCTCGAATAGGGCTCGATGTCTGGCGCGAAACCCACGATAGTGTCAGCGGAGAGCGAGGCCAGAAGGTCGGGCGCCGTCAACGGCGGTTCGGGCTCCGCCTCCAGTGGGATCAGGAACACGGGCTTAGCGATCAGCACAGCTGTCACGAACAGCAGAGCCGCGATGAAAGCCTCCAGGGCCAGGAAGCCCCATCTACGCCTTTATTATCAGAGAGAATATAGATTAGACACCCTTCATTTAGAATAGTCTATTATTGCTGAAACCAAAGATTTGTCCCACCTTTGTACCGAGCAGTATAAAGCAATAAAAATTACTTTACCTCCCCCCACTAATACAGGATATAAATAAAATAAATAAAGGGGACATCTTACATAGCGTCCTTGACCCCAAACTAAGCAAAGCTTGTTAAATGGCTATCAGAGACTGACCTTACATAATATACATATTTTTTTTAAATACATACAGTTTGTTTTGTTCATCACATAAATGCTTGCCCGGGTTGGGAATCGAATCTATAGTTTTGCAAAGTGGCTTTCATCCATATATACCAAATATTTCAAATTAACCTCTTAAAAATCAATTTAACTTTAAAAAAACAAATCTGAAATCACAGAAAAATTACCTCTTTCTTAAAAAAGTTCATGGATTCTCGGCAATAAGTATGGAACAGGAGATTTTTTTTTTATTTTGGAGAAGGTTTACTGGGGGTAAAAGTTGTTCATAATGATACCTGATACGTAGTGATTATATTCCTCTATGCCTGATACGTCTATCTCAAATAGATGCCTGGCCAAATAACATAAATCCAAAGAGTATTATAATATAGAGGAAACTTAAATCTCTGTTTTGGGTCTGGGTGCTAAAAATTTCTATGGATGGCTATGTTAAGGTAGATACCGATTTTGTTTCACAGCTAGCTACCTGATAAGACAATGATATTTTATGTAACAAATAACCAGACGGGGAAACGTATTCTGACTTGAAGATAACAACACTTACCGTCTCTGTAGGAAGCATTTCCATATCAAAGCAGTGGTGTGCCGAAAGAATTTGTTTCGATTTATACTTTCGATATTTGGTTCTCTAATCATTGCCACTAATACTAATAATCTCTCATTGGTACCTAATTCTCATTAAAATCTATAAACAATGATATTTACGTAAATATTTGGAGATTTCCAAACATTTCGACTTGTCGATTATTTGTCACTCGGATCTGACAGAGGTAAATTGTCTTTTTGACATAAATGTCCATAAATAGACTTGGAAAAAGTGTAAAACGAATGTATAAGTAGATCCGTATGATAATAATTAGGAACCCTACGTCGCAAAAAGCGAAGTCGCTATTTCTGTGTGTCTGCCCGTCTGAGTATCCGCTCACAGCTAAAAACTATAGGTACGACAGATTCAAATGCGGATGTGAAATCCGCATTATCTTTTAGAGTGTTTCAACGAGGTTTGCAGTTAATCGTACCTGGACGCAGCCGGGACGGGCAGCTAGTTTTATTTTAATACTAGAATTTCGAATAGTGAGTTACTTTGCTTAGTTTGGGGTCATCTGACCCCAAACAGTAGTACCGCGTGTAGGGTGTCCTATAATATTTATTTATTTAGTATATTACCATATTTAATATATTGCTGAATGTGGCTGGAAGGGGATTCTTGAACATCCACCATTTTGAAAAAAATAAAGTACCTATAAGTACATATTATAAACGCACATAGACTGTAATTCATAAAGATATCGTGAGAAACGAAGTTCGCCGGGTCAACTAGTATTGTAAATGTAACTGAGGTTACTGAGGCTACTATTATATGCTATCTCGATCTTTACATATAAGTACAGGGTTATTTCCAATCAATTAGCATCCTTTTAGGAGCTTATTCTGTACATCAAAACTAACCACTGTTGTTCTGCAATTTTTGTCAAAACTAAAAAAAAATAGCTGTTCCATACATTTGGTCGCGGGTGAACGATATTTTTCTATGGAACTCCAATATTTTTTTTGAGTTTTGACAAAAGTCGCAAAACAAAAGTTGTTAGTTTTGATTTTACAGAATAAGCCCCGAAAAGGATGTTTATTTGATTAGAAATTACCCTGTGTTACACTTTCCCTGAATTATAATTTTTGACCGACGAACCACCGGAGGAGGTATACAATTCGACGCGTATATATTTTTTTTTTTTTTTTTTTATGTATACTTAACCACGCATAACTTTTTCCCTAGTAGTCCGATTTCAATAATTATTTTTTTTGTAAAGAATATACTTCGAAATTGGTCCCATTTAAATTTTATCGAAATCGGCGGCGCCATTTTTAAAAAATCAACAATAATGTGAAAAATGTTACATCGATCCGTGCATAATATTTGCGTTCTAGCGATGCGCCTCGGCTTCGCACAGGTGTATTATACATATAAACATTTCTCTTGAATTACTCTATCTATTAAAACAAACTGCATCAAAATCCGTACATAGGGACAGACAGCAGAAAGCGACTTTGTTTTATACTATGTAATGATTCTGTACACGGGTGAAATCGGTCATGCTATTTTTTGCAAAAAAAAATATATTACACAACCTTTTACAATGGAAAATGACGTTCACCAGTATTTACAATCAACCAATCCAACAAACATTGATCTATTCAATCTCAATGCCCACAAACCGCAAATTTCTTAAAACTGATCAAGATCGCTGTCATTGACCATGGCTAATGCATAAGCAAATATTTGGACCAAGCCATGTTACATCAGGTAATTTCCCCCTAGAGCAAATCCTTTTGTTTGACCACCATACGTAGACCAAAACAAAGGCTAATTTTGAACCATAATTTAAGGATATTAAGAGCGTGATATCAGTTTATTCACGCTGGTTTTAATGCTTCCGTAAGTAAACATCATGTAGTGTTAAAATTGTCGAGAAGGGTCAAATTGGACATCAAGTCAGCTGATATAAATGTGTTAGTGGTTGTGGTGGGATCAGTTTGTGAATGTTGGATCAAGATGGCGAGTGCTGGTGTGTTCTGTGTCGGACTGGCCGTTCTGCTGGTAGCTCAATTCTCTGAGATTGATGCAGGTACTTATCACATTCTCTCCTAGCAGTAACTCATAGCGTAGCTTGACTGTATTCTTTAGCGATCCCTCTAGTCTAGTGTAGTCTACGATCAGAACAGTCAGACTTCAGATGGGTGACCGCGGGTAGCTTTTCCAGCTAGGCGGTACCGGTGGTAATTCTAAGCCAACAAGGGTTTTAACAATTTAGTCATTTCAGTCTAAAATCACTGATATCAGAGCTTTCATTGGAGACATTCCGAACACAAGTATATTGAAAAGATTTTTCGTAAGCGAATTTTTAAATTGGCGATCTTTTCATAGCTTTTCGATTCTTTTATCTGCCTAATTGTCTAGAGGAGAACCGTATATTCGAGAATGATATCTTTGATATTGATACATCATTCTAGATATCTTTGATATCATTTTTGAATATTATACACTTATACAGTAAAATGTATTTTGTAGGGCGCCAGCTTATTAGCCATTTTATCATTTACATAACAAGTAGATATGTATTTTATTCTATGTAAAAAACCAAACGTGTGCCGGAAACGATTATAACATAGATTTTTATATTCGTCAGGTTTGCGTGTAGCGCGGTCTCCTCAGTTCGGGGGAGGGTTCAGCCAGGCGAGTGCACAGGCGCAGGCGGGTGGCGGAGGCTTCGGACCACGCTTCCCCCCGCAGCAGTTCGGAGGGCCCGGCTTTGGAGGTAGGCGATACTACAGCGGAGGTGGTTATGGACCAGGTATACTGTGTTTTTACAGGTTCAATTGGAGAAGTATCTTACTTGATGAACAGTGAATAAATAAGAAACAGGTGAGCGTGGTTTCAGGATTTTGCGCAGGCAGGTGTCGGGGGCTAAGGGTCAGGCTTTCCTCCGCAACTTTTCGGTTCGTCTAACGAAGCCCGACATCTCTAATTCATAATACATAGTTTACAAAGCATATAATCTACACTGTCACTTATTTATCTTGCCCATTTACGATTAAAAGCTAGCTAATAGAAATAAAGAAGTAATAATGTTTTAAAGCTTGTGGCACATCCATTGATCTTGCCTTTACTTTTGATCTAATCTTTGGTTGCTTATGATAAAACATTACTACATAACATGTTTTGGAACTTAGGGCTGTCTTTCATCTCTCTCTCATCTTTGGACCCTGTTTGGACCTAACTCTATAACTCTTTTTTCCCAGGTGGATACAATAGGCCTGGTTTCGGCGGTGGCTTCGGCGGCGGTGGCCTCGGTGGCGGCCTTGGAGGCGGCTCCATCAGCATCTCCAAGAGCATCAGCATCAGCCGAGGAGGCGCCTCGCAGTCCAGCGCTGGCTCGAACGCCAGCGGAAAATAAACCATGACTGACTTTAATTAGAACTATATCATGTGATTTATTATAATGAATTTTAATATTAGGTTGTGTTTCTATTAAAGTAATTTCTTATAATGTTTTGGTGTTTTACTAATAAAATATGTATTATCCGAGGTCCTATGTATAAACGTAAGGCCCACAAGGCGAGAATACGAATATATTGTACCCAAGAAATTTGAAGTTATTGTATTCAAGATCCTTGATTGTACCCCTGTTAAATACAAGATCGCGCTGGGGGCAGCCGCTGCCCAGAGGTTTTACTAAAGATTTATAGTTGAAGACTATGTCGAACTTTCAATGAATGAATGAGGAACAAACCAACAAACACACTTTCGGATTTATATTATTAGTTTAGATGGATAATAAGGAAGTACTCGTAATTCAAATAGTACAACTGTCATAATTAAGTAAATCTAGATAAGTAAATATCCACCGATATAAATATCACACCCTGAAAATTAGGAAGTAAGTCTTCACATTTCTCTAATTTATTTAAAAAATATTTTTTAGTCTCTAAAAGTACGGGGAATAATCATAATCATTTTATTCATAACGTTAGTTACAAGTCAACATATAGGTAATTTTACTAATAAGTATCGTACTTAAGTACCAAATAATACATTCCAAAAAAATAAAAAAGATATGACAAAATAGTATAACAATGTCAATATTCAATTCAATGTCAATTACAAAAATTACAATTACATTTTAATGTCAAAAATTCATCGTAGTGTGTTCGACAAGCCAGTGTTTGAGCCGCGATTTGAAACTGCCCATAGAGGGCGTGGTGGTAATTTGCCCCGGCAGCTTATTAAAGACATACAATAATATTGTTTTGTAAAGCCCAGGAATTTAAAATGTATTTTTTTATTACTACTCGTCAGTATGAAAAATGTTTACTGTAAGAAGAATCACAAAATAGCGAAGAATAAGGCTGTTCCACATAATTTTGTTGAGAATCAATGAACTCATTGTATGCGTGGGACAACCAACAACAACTTTTTTCGATTGCGATTACGTATGAGATTGGTTTCATAGTGAATAACGCTCATAATGCACTTTACAAATCAACACTTTGTATGTGTATATTGCTAAGTAAGTAAATAAAAATATTAATAGATAATTTACATTTCCCTAGGTAATATTTCGTGTTTTTCTGTTATTTTTAACTCTTTTTATAACTTAATAATTCAGTTCCACAAATTCTCCTATTAGTTGCACAGGCAATACAAACTATATGCAACTAACCCATTAGTTTTGAGGTAAAGCAATAATCTTAAGAAGCTGATAGTGATAGGTACTGCTGTCAATTCAGCATATTGCTATCCAGAGTTATTGTTATCAGTCGGTCCTCTATGAATTTAGACATACATATAACAATTCTTAGAGTTATCAGAATATAATAGACACCAATACCAATTTGAGGCCATTTTTCGCGATTCAATTATCCCATCCATCCGTCCATGGGCGTTGAACATAAGTTTTAATATCAGGAAGTATTCATAAGACGTATTCCAGTAGGTACATTACGATAAAAAAAATTGTGGATAGAATACTTTTGTCAATCTCGGATCGGTAGAGTCAATAACGTAAAATAGTAGGTAAGTATGTTTCAAGTTTCAGGGTGCTGAACACTAAAAACATCCTAGCTACTCAATGATGCTATCCATACCGTATTCTAGTATTCTCAACACCACTTGCGTTTCTTATTCCCATGCTTTTAAATGATAAAAAACAGAAATAATTGCTTACTTAGCCATTCAACTATTTAGCTATTCAGCTTTCTATTAGTGTTCCGTATAATATAATTATGACCGATGAATAAATAAATAAATAAATATTTTGGGACATTGTACACACGGTCGCTGACCCCAAACTAAGCAAAGCTTGTGATATGGCTGCCAGAGACTGATATACTACATATACTTATTTTTAAATACATACTTATATAAATAGTAACTAAATAACACCCAGACACAAAGCAAACACATATGTTCATCACATAAATATTTGCCCTGGGTGGGGATCGAACCCACACCTCTCTGATCCAGAAGTTAGGGTCACTAACCACTGAGCCACCGAGGCAGTCAGTCAGTCAGTCAGTCAGTGAATATGTGACTTATTGCTTTAATTTGTCATTACTTACAAATTATACCTATATAATTTAATATTTCCTATATTGAATACTTGTTCATGTAAGAGTATCATGTGGTACATGCAGACGATTTGAAAAACGAGACGAAACATATAATTTACGATTGCGCCTTTATAATTGGGCCTATTCTCTACATAACGTCATTTCAAATTCTCGTTTCGATTACGAGTGAGATATAGCTTTGATTTATACAAAAAACGTTAACGTGAACAAGGTCGTATCGTTTTTTGGGCATGGAACCCTAAAAATCAAACATAGATACGCAAAATACATATCACGTTCTTGTAAACAACACCAGGACTTAGGGGTTACCCGACTTGCCTAAACATTTGCGGTTTCCATGTTTATTTAACAAATTGTATCCATATTTGTGCGACTCATTAGAGCCGTGCTATGTCCAGAAGGTATTTTCAGTAGTTTCGTGGTATTTATATAAATGTAGCAGTTCATCATATCGCTCACATCAAAACGCTAATATGTGGCGGATAGGTGTTTTTGTTGTGGCCACTGTATTAGTGCAGCTGGCGTCGGGTGATGTTGAAAGTAAGTTATTAATTACATCTGGTTGCTTTTAATTTCGAGAGAAGTTCACGTCAGTAGGTAATGTCTTATTTTTGAGTGTAGTAGGTATATTTTCGCATCGGACTATTTATCCTGTTGTATTCAAAACAATTTTATCTAGGAACTCACTACTCAAGACTATGATCCTTCTATACACAGATACTGGCTTGTCCGGAAGACAGCTACACTGTTAGAAAATCGAGAAGATTCTACAAGCGTCTCTTTGGAATCCAGATCATTTCTCGATTCGTTTTCATTTCAACAAAATATGTTATAGAAAGGTTGACTTACGATTTAATTTCATTCCCAGATGGTTCGGATAGTCTGCTGATACAAAGACTGAGACGTTCCCCGCAGTACGACAACTGCGGGTCGTACTACCCGCCCCCGCCCCCGCCGCCGCCACCCTTCTGGCCTCCACCTCCCCGGCACCAACGATTCTGGGGACCACCGCCGCCACCGCCACCACCGTTCTGGGGACCGCCACCGCCACCGCCACAGTCGCAGCCACAGACAATTAAAGTTGACGTTTATTCGTCAGCCAATGCCAATGCTCAAGTTGCAGCTGCTCCTGTTGCATCTGCGCCTATTAACGCCGCGCCTGTGAATGCGGTACCTGTAAATGCCGTGCCTGTAGATGCCGTACCCTGCTCCTCCTGCGGCGACAATGGACAGAGTAATGCTGTAAGCAACGCTCAGAGTGACTCTGGTCAAGCCATTGCCGTAGCGATAGCGAAATCTAATTCGCATTAGAGTTACATTATTTTTATAATTTGCATAATATTAATTTTTAATAAACTGAGTTGATTATTTAAGTTCTTTGAAAATGTTGACTTATACATATTTGTTAAATAATAAAAACTAAGAAAATTAATTGTGGTCTTTTATTGGAAAAATGGTGTATTCAGCAGATTTAGCATGTTTTCTCATTAGTTCATCAAAATGACTATCTGAATTTTAGATATGAGCCGTAGGTAATTAAGGTGGAAGACAACAATAATCTACTTCTAAGTGTATGCGCACTGGACCTCTACCGGTGTCAAAAAGTCCTCATACACGGTTCGATTAGGTTGAAGCCAACCAAATCAGGGTCGACATCCAACATTGCAACAGATGTCCCGACAATGAGCTTATGTACGGTGGGCTAGTTGACATAAGCTCTACCACCTCCAACTAGTATGAATAATAATAATAGACGAATTTTAGAACGGAAGATACCCATTCATACATAGATAACAAAATATGTTTTGTTCAATAAAATGAAAAAGTACACACAGACAACAGAATATCATGAATAGTGAAAAACCATTCAATTAGCTGTAAGTACATTGATGAAATAATTCATTAATTTGATCTCGTGATTGACGCACGTTGTGGAACCAAAACACAATGATCTTCCAAAACAGGAGTCATGGATTCATCTCTATACCATACCTATAATATTTAATTTGCTTCACACCTACCGTCTATATTTGCGCTACCATTTATCGTACTATTTTCCTATTTCTGAGTATTTCATAATGTGTTCGAAGTAGATATATAAATGTAACAACTCGTCCTGTGCTGTCATTCCATCACCAAAATGTTGCGGATAGGCGTTTTCGTGATAGCAACTGTTTTAATACAGTTGGCATTAGCTGATTTTAAAAGTAAGTTAAATTGATAACCATAACTATTGTAATCATCAACATCATTCCAGCCATAAGACTCTGCCGGACATAGGTTTTTCCCTATATGTATTTTTTAAGATCGTTTAGCGTACACAGGGTTGCATCCAGCATGCGTTCATCTGTCCTGCTAGGGAGTAGATGTCCTACGCTGTGTATTGCCGGTACGTGGTCAAGAACTTTTCACTCCCATCGATTGTTTCTCGTCCTATTTGAAAATTGTATTCTGTCATTTTAACTTGCTTTTTTTGCTCAGAATTCTGTACAGATTTGCGTATCAAACTTAATTATCGAACAAGTCTTATTCGCAGCTAAAGCTATTTCTAGCTACTTCTACAGCTTTGATAGCTTGCTAATGTATTTTTATTTATATACTCTCAATTGATGTGCATTGTGCAATCATCAACATTATTTGCTATATGTTGTACCTATAGAGACTTATCTAATCTTTGTTGTTTACAGATGGAGTAGATAGTCTTCTAGTGCAGAGACTAAAACGCTCTCCTCATTTCGACGACTGCGGAGACGGGCGTATTCCGCCACCGCCCCCACCGCCGCTGCTGTCACTACCGCCACCGCCACCACCACCACCACTACCGCCGCCACCGCCGCCACCGCCGCCGCCACCGCCACCACAGTCCTCCCGCTACGGGGCATTCTCCGTCGCAGATTCAGTGTCGAACTCAGGAGGCGTTCCTATTGGAAATGGGTATTCGAACCCTTGCAGTACGTGCGGCGGCAGCCAAGGCAGCGCCGTCAGCAATGCGCAGAGCGACTCCGGACAAGCCATAGCTGTTGCTATAGCAAGAGCAATCACCACATAAGCAGCTGACTGACTTCTATGGAACAATACTGATTTTTTGATTTAATTTTCTGTTCTTGGTTGTCCGTATTAAATATACACATATTTATAAATTGTTAATTTTTAAAAATTTGTTACGAAATGCTATAAAAATAGATTAATTTATTTTTAGGCTGACTTTTTTATTTTGTGTAACTTCAATTATAATATGGGCAATGAATTGACTATAATATATGGATTTGAATTTAAATTAGGCCTAAGGACTTTGAAAAAGCAATTAAAGTACGCTTCTGAATTTTTGCGTCAAAGTTTGTATATCAATTTTGTTTCTATACATGATAATTATTTCCTTGAATAGTTCTAGGTATGGGTAAAACTTAGGAGGCACGGCTGGTGCTTACCATAGATACTTCCTCGTTTACCGCAAAACACCTCTACATACCTTAATGATTCTAGGACAAAATGTTACACGACAAATTTCTCATTTAGCTCTCAAGTCCTCCACGAAAGAACAATTTTAAAAATCTGCATCTATTTCTAAGGAATAATTTAGAATTACGTGAACTTAAAGTTTTTCTTGAGATGCTGTTATCTCAGGTATAACTTAAGTTATTCTTGGAAATCATTCAGTAAATTTTATCTCTTTTTAGAGTAACAGCGTGTCTACGTTTTACGATGTAAATACAGTTTCTAATTTTGGCATCGGCTACTATTCACCCACAATGATGTTACGGAGCTCTGTAATTTGTTTTGCAGTACTAGGTAGGTAATGTTAACATTGAGAACGGGACTTAATCGCGCCATAAAATATTATTGCCGATGCAACCTAACCAAAAGACGTTAAGAAAAAATATTATGTAGAGCTCGATTTCGCACTGAAAAATCTAGAAGAACTTAGGTAGGTACTTAGAAAAAAATGAGGCATTTTATAAGTTTTTACAGAATATAATTATGTATTGGATAATATCTGGTACACAAGGATCTCAGAGGTCATTAGAAATAATCATTGTCTACTATAAAAATATCTCATTTCAGGCTACAAATAAATTGATTTTTTTTTGCATAGAATATAACAAGATTATTTTTTGCAAAAATTAGCATGACCGACTTCACCTGTGTACAGAATTCGCGAATATTTCGCACGGATCAATGAAGCATTTTTCACATTATTGTTGATTTATCAAAAATGGCTCAGCCGATTTCTATAAAATTTAAATGGGACCAATTTCGAATATACTCTTTCGAATAAAAAAAAAGTATTGAAATCGGACTTCTATAAAAAAAGTTATGCGTGGTAATACATAAATCAAAAATATATACGCGTCGAATTGTATACCTCCTCCGGTGGTTCGTCGGTCAAAAATGTATTTTGTGAAGTGTGAAGTCCATTAATAATGTGTGTGTGGAATTTGCTTTTCACAAATCTTTTACAATTGTATGTACAATATACACATTTACAACTTTTCGGCAGGTATAATTTATCTTTAGATCTTCAAGGGCCTGTGGATGTATTGCTTTTTATGTAGTAGTAGCCTATGTAGTTTTAGCTTAAATAAGTAGTGTTGTATTTTGTTGTAGTTAATAAAGGCACTTGCCTTAGTAATAAAAACACAGATACATAATATTCTACTAATATTATAATCGTAAAAGTTTGTGAGGATGGATGGATGGATGTTTTTTAATCTTTCACGAAAAACTACTAAACGGAAACTAAAAACTTTGCAATAATATAGCTTATATATCAGAATAACACATAGGTTGTAAAATATAATGATATATTGCGTCTGCGGGCGAAGCCGCGGGTAAAAACTAGTATACAATAAATCACAATAACATTACCGTTTTTCTAGGATAGTAGAAAAATAAACGTTTCTGTTTAAATTTTTAATCAAACATCTCATAATGTAGACATTATAATTAGCAAAACTTTCAAGCTCCAACATCTAAATCTTAATTGCAGAATCTTGATAGCTGCGGGCGTGTCTTATGACACCGATACCTCGAGGTAGGAGCTCGAAGCCATAAAATACGATATCGATAAAGAAATCCGCTCGTTTTTTTCTTGTACTTAACTACCAAGTTCAAGTTCATCCGTTAAGGTGAAGGCAAGACAAGTGAGTATGAGGTTTGTAAGAAAAAAATAGTAAAAATCGGGCTGCCGTGTTGTGAAACGCGTGTGTGCCTGAATGGCAATACGATTTTTGTATTTTGTTATTTATTATTGAGCAATACGCTAGCCTGATGTTATACATCGTTTGTTAGGACGTCCACTGCTGAGCATAGGCCTCCCTTATAGATCTCCGATACCAAGACCGGACGTCCTACGCAACGCTGCGATATTAGTTTAAAAACCTGCGCGGCACGACATAGCGCTATACTCACTCTGAGTAATATGAGGTATAAATTACTTTTCTAGTAATATTGTATTGTAATTTTAGATAACATAAGGAAGAGCCTAGGTCCCACGACACAGTCACCCTGGTGTGGGAACTAGTGCACAACTTGATTTTGTTAATATTTTTGGAACAATAAAATGTTTTATTTATTATTCAAGCTTTTCAGAGAAAGCTTTTTGGTTTAATTCTTAAGAGCTGCAGAACCCCTTAATAAAACAGTTAGATAGTAGCCCAAAGATTGTAAATCCTGAATAAACTAAAATGTTGACATAGAAAATAAAATACCTCCACAATATATTACTTGCTGACTTTTTAAATTCGATATGACAAACGACCATAAACCTTTCAACCTCTTAACAAAATAATTTCTCATATCTTTTACATTTAACCTGTTATTTAAACAAATATCAATCAACATCCTAATCAAATATTCAACATTTACAACAGCACATAAAAGAAAGGCTGACTAACGACGTCCTAAATGTCTATAATTCAACTAATAAGGAGAAAATAAATTAAATTTCCATTTTACAGCCATTTATATGTTGTTTGACATTGAACTGGTGGGAACTTGACCTCTAACAAACTTAATTTCGTACTAACAAATACATATAATTTTGATAATTTCATTTTATAGCCCAATCAGCAAGATAGATTGGCAATAGGTAGGGCGCATATATATGGTAGTGGAAGCCGCCATACTTTTGAATAGAGACAACATATTGATGAGCGCAGCGTAAGACGTCTACCCCTAGGTACAGGCAGGGGGAAAGATGACCTAAAGAAGATTGCAGGAACACGCACATAGAATTTGAAATATAAACAAAAATATGAAAATGTAATAAAATTGATAATAGTAACTCTTTTACATTTCTTCAAATATATATATTAACAAATTCAGAAGAAGATTGGAAGAAGGATTAGTTCTAGGTCGAGAAAGACTAAAATCATAATTTTCATTTTTATTTTTTACAAGTTCGGTACACAAGTGACGAGCAAACTTAAAAACTGAAATAAACTAATACACAAAAACATTATGAATTTGCCAATCAAAATATTGACTATAATGACAACGTAAATTAAAAACAACGGATATACTTTTAAGGAACAATAAAAATATATTGTTTTATAGATGTTGATGTTGAAGGCAAGTAAGTGCGTATTCGGAAACGACTCCGGAAATAAATCCACCATAAAATTATGTCCTACGCCCACGCCAAGCCTTCTTAATTCGCTTTTGGGCAAAACCCAATAAAAAGATGCAAATTCTTAGAAATAAAGGAAATAGGAACACTTCCGCAGTGCAAAGTTGCAGATCCAAGATAACATTGTGATACTTGCAGGTTAGTTAACGACCCCTTGTGGAAGACGAGTGTATGGTAATATGTGACCTTGATCGTATGATATAATGACCATTGTTCAGCTACCGAGACTAGTGTATTGGTGGATAGAGCTAATTTAATACGTAAGTACAAAATAATGACAATTAAGTAATTATAAATGAAATTCCTACATAGATAGGAAAGCAAGAAAAGTATGCCAATAAATATTGACAAAAACACTCGCCTCATAGCGTCACATTTACGCAATTAGAAAAACTGAACATTTCAAACGCTACGCGGCAATTCAAAGCTGAAGTGTAAGGTCTTCTTCTTATTCGTCCTCTTCATTGCTGAATGTCGTGCCCGACTTGAAATGCCTTGACGGAATCAGTGACGAGTTGCTTCCACTCCGCCCTATCTTCGGCTTTCTTCAGAGCAATGGAAACTGGAATTTGAAGTGTAAGGAAATATATCTGAAAATACATAGGACTGTATAGTAGGATGTGGAGTCAATGGCAAAAATCATAGCAGTACTTATATGTACAGAGATTTTATAAAAGGACTTTGAAACGATGTAGCCAGATAATACAGCGCATTCTGGTGTTCTGTTATTATTTCCAACAAACAAAAGACAAATCATTTTGAGAAAGTGTCTGCATAAGTATGTGTACTTAGGTAGGTATATAATATTAAGCTAGCTACTTAACTCCATCTTGTCTCAAGAAACATTTACCTACGTCTGCAAAATTTAGAAAAAAAGCAATTAAGATTGATGAAGATACAGGGGTCAGCATTAGATCAGCAAATCACGTCACGGGTCATCGACTTTGTATAAAAACTATGGTTTCAATTAGCATACGAGTAAGCATTGAACGATTATACTTTGTTTATATTTTGCAATTGATGTAGAGTAGGGCCATAAAACATCTGAAAGTACTCAAATAATAAGTCATCTATTACTTTAGAATTTTGGTGCTATATTATTGTATTTTACTCATATCAAGTCATATTATACGGACACAATACCTTGCTTACTCATTTATAGAGATTTATAGAGATAAATACTAAAAAATAAATAAATAATATTACAGATAAATTTATTTGTCAGACGAATGTTTAAGGAAACTACTCCATATTCATAATGCTTTTCTGTTCGTTAACAACTTCCGTGGGATTTTTGCGAATGAACCTGAGCGTGGGGGATGACCTCGAGGGCCGACCTATAAAGCTGGTTTGACCCGAGAAATCGGCACAATAACCCGAACACCAACATGACCTGTTCTCGTTTGTTGTACCTCGCCATCGTGCTGGTTGGGTGGAGCGCCGCCCTGGCCGAAGGTACCAATTATATCGATAGCCATGATTGTAATTTGCTAGACCCCATTTCTACAATCACGTTTTCGCAATTTAGGTAACTACGTGTCATTGTTAACTTTAAAATTATTCCTTACGTTCCAGAAGTATCATCTGACAGTGCAGTTAGGGAACCAAGAAGTTTACACAAGAAGAAACTATGCTACAAGTATGGCATTTGTAATGGACAAGGTGGTTACCAGCAGGGCTATCAAGGAGGGTACCAAAATGGGTACCAAGGAGGTGTGCCGATAAACATTGCCATCAGCCAGTCGCAATCGTCTGCCAATGGAGCTGATGGTGGACATACCAACGGACACTTCCCCAATAACTACCAATACAACGGAGGATACCCGCAGCATGGCTACAACCAAGGATACGGGGGTTACAACCAAGGTTATGGTGGTTACAACCAAGGTTACGGCGGCTACAACCAAGGATTTGGCAATTATAACCATGGCAGACCAGGATACAACAACGGGTACGGTTCTAGCAACAGCCAGTTTAACGGAAACTACTATGGAGGAGTTCTAGGCCAAACCGGCGGTGGAGGCTATGGTTTCCAGAGGCCTGGCTTGTTTGATGAAGATGACAGCGGCAGTCACGAAGACGACGACGACAATGGTTTTGCTTTTGCTCGTTCTGCTGCAGTTGCGGAGAGCAAAGCCAGCGCTTAAATTTGTGAATCTAGTTGTTTAGTATAAATTATTACTGTTGAGGAATTGTATTTTAAATAAGTAGCAATGGAATTCGATTGTATGAATAATTGAGTCTTATCGTCTGTGATTGAATACAACATAATTTATCATGAGAAGTTACCAGGGTCATTAACAATTAATGCGAATATTATGTTTCTAGCTGTTTCTAGATGTGTTGAGTGTAGGTATTTATGATTGTTAGAGTATTTTTATCGATGTTGACTCTTATCAATAAATCACAAAATATACTGATTGGTGTTTTCTTTAATACATTACGAAGCTTTGATTTTTTGTCATAATGTTGAACTTAGTATTAGCATAAAATTACAATAAATAAAATTTAGAGACAGGATTTTAGGAAAGTCGTAAATTGGACTATTTTGTTTGAACGTTATCCATAGCATCAACATTTTACAAAATCGAACCATTTCCTCTATAAATCTAAATTCTAGTTTATATTAAGTTTTTTCACCAAGTCTTTGACCTCATCGACGAGATTTTTTAGTGTATTAGAATTCTGCCAAAAACGTTGCTCCCGGATTGGACAAGATACTCAAATAAATCTTAAAATGTATTGTTTCTATTTTAAATAGTTCTTTGATTGTATGTATAATGTGCTCACGTAATTAGATATGCCATGCACGTGCCGTGCACATTTATTCTGCTGGGTGCGAATAATACAATTATGTACACCTAAGTACATTTCAAAATCTTGTTTAACAATAAAGTCTTCATATTCATGTTGTCACCTTGTAATCCTCACAAACAAAAAAAAACCGGACAAGTGCGAGTCAGGCTCGCACATCGAGGGTTCTGTACAAACACGTTGTTAAAATAATTAATAACTTGTTTTAGCATGTGCTAATGAAGTTCTTTTATATGATACCTTACATATGATACGATTTAATCACTTTGAATTTTGAACCCAAATTTTGTGAATTTTGTTTGTGATTTAAATAAAAAAGTACAGTTTTCAGATTTATTCCTATATATGTACTCTGAGACAATGCTTCTCGCCAAATTTCATAGTTCTATGTCAACGGGAAGTACCCTGTAGGTTTTGATTTTTGTTACGACATAAACGGCTCTAACTTTTTAAACGATAACTGAGAAGTTTTTTTTTACACAACTGCAAGATACTATAAATATACGTATAAAATTTAAATTTCAACTCGATATCTTGACGCGCTCCCGAGATAAAGAGTCTTGACATACACACAGACGGACAGACGGACAACAAAGTGATTCTATAAAGGTTCCGTTTTTCCCGTTTGCGGTACGGAACCCTAAAACGTATAAGGTATATTGAGATGCAGGGTCTTTCAGGATGTATAATCTCATTATGAACTCACTATGAAAATCTTTTACTATGGAACCAACAATCGATCGATACATTTTTCAAGAATCAATAAACTTGTACGCTATCATTGATAGGTATATATTATTATGACTTTTTTGACAGAGTAAAAGTTTTTATAATGGTGAGCATATACACGTCCAAAAGTCCTTGGATTTCGCTTTGAAGCAACACCTGTATACAGGATTATTTCTAATTTAATTAGCATCCTCTTAGGGGCTTATTCTGTACTTACATCTAAACTAACAACTTTAGTTCTGCGCCATTTGTCAAAACTCAAAAAATAAAATTTTGTGTTTTTTTATAGAAAAATATCGTTAACCCGCGACAAAATGTATGGGATAGCTGATATTTTTTTTTGAGTTTTGACTAAAGTTGTAGAACATAAGTTGTTAGTTTTGATGTACAGAATAAGCCCCTAAAAGGATGAAAATTGATTAGAAATAACGCTGTATAATAGATAATAAAATATTGTCGTACGTATGAACGATGTTGGTAAACAACTACTATGAATGAAATGTCATTGATAAGTGATACACTGATAACATACTGATTACAAGATGTAACTTTTTAATAGTTTTTGTAGAAATATAAATTAGATTATAGCACTAAATTAGCTAAATACATTTTAGTAAAATTTATCTCCAATAATAATTTTTCGTTCTTGAAAAAAAACACAGTAAAAATGATGATGATACTAACGATATCTAAGATAGAAACTCTATTTCAAGTTTCTTTGTAAGAAGCTCTTAGTATCCCCACTTAACTAGATCTCACGCTAAGTTCCCACAGAAACAACATCAAAACTAAAGGCGATTATTACATCAATAATCATTAGAATATTAATTAATAAGCTCGATGTTACGATAATGACATCATAGCAGATAATTTCCAACTGTCACCTGCACGAGATCGGATGTAACTCCAATAAACTCCGAACCACTAGTTTTATGAGCCCATTAAGTGCTCCTTTAAGGATGACACTACGTCCATTAAATTTACGATATCAGATCACCTGGACCTATCAAAACGGTTTACCGTAAGTTGTTAGATAAATTTTATTTATGAGTGTCAATGCCTTCGGGTGCTCAGTGTGACCCAGTCTTATCTGGTGGGGGGAAAGATGATACTGGTATATAAGCTTGGGGAAATGAATCACCAATATTCATAAACACAGAGAAAGGTCTAGGCATCCTGTGGAGCAACTGAGAAATTGGCGAAATGGCATCGAGATTAATCGTGTTGGCTGCCGTACTCGTCGCCTGCCAGGCCAAGCCGGTATGGTTCATAGGTGAGTCACGTCACTACTATTGTTTATAAAAAACAAAAGAAATTTAGCCAAACGCGAAACCTAAATATAGATAACTTATCTGAAATCTATGATAATAAGCTTTCATAAAAGTGAAAAGACCAGTTTTAATTCGGTTAAAAGAAATTGTTAATTTAATCGACAATACCGTCATATTGGTGACAATAAAATTTATAGCCACATTTGGCAGGTATTGTACGATGTAAACGGTCGTTTCCGCCCACGTTAGATATTAGCATATTGATAAGCTTAGCTATTGACCTCCGACAGTTCATCTGGGCTCTGTCTATTGTCACAGATTTCTATTCATTTGACCTCGAATTTTTCACAACGCATAAATTAATATATTGATTTTCTTTTGCAGATAACGGGATCATTCCCGGCACTGTGTTCTACCGCGAAGCTCGATCACCTGATTTCGCCGGGCCGTCTGTAGCGTTCGGATACGGGAACGCTTTCAGCTCCGAAATTGCCGGCATCAGGCAGTCTTCGAGCATCGGTGGCTCCATCGGAATCGGGGGCGGCGAGGCTTACGGCGCCGGCATCGCTGGCTCTGACGGACCTACCTTCGCTAGAGGCATCGGCTACGCGAACGCTAGGCCAGTGCAACAACTCTACCGCACCAACTACCCCTACGCTTACCCGACCTACAACGCCCCAAGGGACAGCTATGGAAACGCTATCTCTTCCGCGCAGACCCTGGGAGGTTACGGCGGTGCCGTCGCTCAGACCCAAAACGCTCCTTACAACTTCAGGAACGCCGGTTACGGATCTGCTCTAGCCTCGAGCAATGGATATGGATCTTCAGCCAGCTCCACTTCTGACGGATCTGGAACTGCCATTTCAACCGCTCAGAGCCGTGACGCGTTCGGTTACAACTCCGCCGTGTCGGCCTCGCAGAACAGGGGCGGAGTGAAGGCCAGCACAGCTCACAGCACGCAAGTACAGCATGGTGGTGCCCTGCAGCACGCTGACTCCACCTCCATCCAGGGCCCCGGCATCCAGGCCGCCCACACCACCGTCGTCAACGCCCAACACGGATATTATTAAATTTAACTCCGTGTAGTAAAGACACGGAGACGATTGTAGATCACTTGTCACCATGTCTTTGCTCGTTAGATTTAAGTAGCAAAAAAATAAAACATTAGCAAAATTCCAAGTTAATGGTTTTAATAAAAGACTGTGGCTCACTTTACATTTTTATTATTCTACAATCTCGACTCATTATCTAGTTTTCTATTTAACGAACACCATCTACGGTGAATTTTATTTCTCATTTATGGCCTCTGCTGTCCAAATTGCGCGTTTCAACCTTGCCGTACACCTGCCCGTTATTGCTGATCGCGGTGGCCGACACTGACGTTCCACTTCCCGCGAAATTGGGCTCATAAAAGCTTTCGAGGTTTCTGAGCCAGTTACGGATGTCGTATCCTTCTAAATTAGGAGCGGCAAAGTATGGAGTGAAGAAGGGGTCGCTGAAATCGTCCCCGAAACTACGACCGGTGCCGACCACAGTCTTCTCTGGCACGCTAACGCTGAAGCTCCGCACCGCAGACCCCAGGTTGGCTCGGGCTCCGACGGCAGGCGCGGCCTGCTTCAACTTGGCGTGCTTCTCAGCGTAGTCCAAAATGTACTTCTCGACTTCAGGATCGGAAGACGATATTGCAATAACCGACTCTCCGTTGGGTGAAGATTCTGTAAATTAGAAAGTTGTTATAAGCTTTCAGAAGTTTCCATGAGTTTTTTCGTTTTATAGAGTTTTCATTGAATTTTTTTTTTAATGTAATAGTTAGATACAAGTGGTTTAAGTAGGTATTTGTTATTTGTGAACCATTCTTACAATCATGTATAGGTCGATACAAAGAACAAAAATATTGTCCTAATGAGGTCTAATTAAAAGTAACTAACATACAAACCTTTTATAACAATAGGCACAGCAGTAACCCCACAAAACGCAACAGCAAACACAAACAAAAACATTATTAACCTCGACATTTTCCCAGAGCACTTTGCAGCTAATTCTTAACTATTAAATAAAGAAATGAAGCTTTAATCCTTGACCCATGGGTTTATATACTATCTTGGGTAATGGCTAGTTACAAGAGCAATGGCAGGTCATCGAACTGCAAAATTTATCTGATCGGGATGCAGACACGATTATTAAGTAGAGAGATTGATAGAGCAGATACATCGAGTGTAAATAAATATATCTCAACGTTAGAATCGCTATCCTCAACATGATTATTAGACTAGAACGTTCTGCAGAATGTATTAAAGCTTAACTTTGATGTTCATGTTTAGTGGATAGATGTATGTCTTATGTTTGTTAATAAATTAAAAATACGAAGCAAGCATTCTGTCTTAAGACACAGACAATGAGATTCGCTATTACTCTACAACTGTACTATTTACTCCATGAAAATTGAATACACTCCAATAGATACCTGATGAGCTTATACCATGAACAAGTTTTACTATGGGACTCACTGCTTAATCTTATTTCGCTCTATACATTTTGTCTTGAGTTACTGAACTTATTGCAGGGAGCAGCTTTTTTTTTACGATTTCGCAGTTGCTTTGATCCCATATAAAAGACGCTCTTATGATAAGTAGGTACAATGCTTATATTCACTTCTGAAAGTTCCTGACTTAACAAAGTCTTAAGTATAATGTACATTAACTTAGAATAAAATAGAGCTGCTGAAATTACTTAGTCGTAACCGGTGAACTAATAATTATTTTGCGCAGAAAATGGTACCACCTACTTCCACTGTGTACAGAATTCGAAAAATTTGCCCAAATCGATGTGACATCTAAGAACATTATTGTCGAAAACGGCTCAGCCGATTTCGATAAAATTTTAATGACCTTGAGAAAGCATCCTTTCGAAAAAAATAATTTAAATCGTTTCACAATTATCGATGAACATACACAAAAAATACATACAGTCGAATATAGTATCTCCTCTTCTTTGGAAGTCGATAGACAGTCTCGATATAATTCTCTAAGACGTAGGTAATAAAAACAAACATGCCTTTTTATGTTGAAGGATGACCGCCTTTGAATGCTTCCAATAAAAATGACATCATTGGTAAAATAACAACGTTTCACATTCATATAGGTCACTCGAGGATTACTAGTATCGGGGGTTTTGTGAAAGGTGTAGAACTTACTTGATTTTATTGAAAAAAACTATGTAACATCTGTTAACAACATAGCTCTGTCGTAGCTTGGATGTATAGTTGTATGTTACATTGCTGACCCTGGTTGCTTTAGCATTACAGTTTGAGTTAGCGAGTTACATTACAGTTCCAGCTTACAGTTCTCTAGCATGTTATTAAATTTATTTATGGTTTAATTTGAGATAAAATTATTAATTAACATACGAATTAGTGTCCTGTTACGATTTTTATGTAAACTATTCTACTGCAAAGAAGCCCTTGGGCCTCTTCTCATTACGACAGCGATTAGGCCATAGTCCAGCACTATATAAATAAGGGGTGGCAGATTCCATATTCTTTCATGTCATATTAATTTTATTTTTCACTAAGTGACACCCCGAGAGATAGGCCAAGATCGTGACATAGTGGGTACTGGTGGGCAGACGAAGGCAGGGAATAATGCCTAAAAAAACGATGGCGTGACGATCTTGACACTTTCCGGGAAGGTTGGTATGATTTGGGTACAGAAGCGATAAATGGAAGGAAGTGGGGGAGACCTTTGCCCAGAAATGGGACAACGTTGGCAGAGAAAAAAATGTTACGAAGGTCATAAAATAAAACGTTTGAATTAAAAACTTAGTTGCCCTTTTCGGGTATTGCAAATTATTTAGCGCTTGGGCGCTTTTAAGCAATAGGGTACAAATCTTCATGATTATGAAGAACTCTTCAGAGATATAAAATTTTCCATGTTTTCGTTTAGCTTTTAAAGCTAGCGGCATTCAATAGCCCAAAACTTCTGGGAGACAGAGATTCATGTCTCAGTAAGTATTAGTACTCAGAACCCCTGATTTATAAATTTCAGTTTCATAGACACTGTTATCCTTGTCGAACAATTTTCAGTTGAGTATATTTTTTTACAAGAAGTATGCTATTTGTTTATGTTTACAATGCTTACAATATTAAATTCTCTTACAAAAATTTAAGAGCAAGGCTCTCGGAGGAGCAAATTCAACGTCTCGCGGCCCTCCGCTAGTGTTTCTTCTTGCTATCTATCAAATTGGTCTTCGTTAAATAGATTTTACGTCCAAGCACATACGTAATTAAAACGAAGCTGTAACTATAATATAACAGTACATAAAGTTTAACCACATACCTAATTATTTTTCGCAAAAAATGACAAAACCGCCGTCCATCGTGTACAAAATTCGTATATTAAGCTCGAATCGTTTACATTATTGTTGATTTTTCATAAACGACTCATCCGATTTCTGTAAAATTTAAATGAGATCACCTCTAAAGTATATCCTTTCGAACTAAAAAGTAATTTTTCGATTCGGTTCGGAATATACACAAAAAAAAACATACAGACGAACATAAAGCCACCAACTTTTTGGAAGTCGGTTAAAAATGCGGTAATACCACAAAATATCAATAAGTTAGGTACCTACGCTGCATATAAGTAAATATCAAAGTACTCAGAAATATTCAAGGCTATTTTATTTAACACCTGGTCGTAAAGGCATTGTTCATAGAACTTACATACCTATAAGTTATATTGGAATTGAATAGAATACTTAAATATATTCGATAAAAATTCACATTGATAGTCAAATATTATTCTTTGCAATATTGACGTACATTCATGTACTTTGCAAAGTACTAATAAATTCAGCCGACTTTATGCAAATCAATACTTAAATGTATTGCCATTTTCTATGAACAAGTACAAGTCTTTAGTCAATACGTGATATTCAATATAGCAGTGGGAACTTAACGATGAGCTTCAATAGATTTTGGAGGCGAAACGAAAATATACATTATAGGTAGGTAGGTATCACTTGCTTTTCACCATGAAAGGTATACCTGTTATATAGGACACTGTTGACATAATACAGTTAATGCCTGCAGTTGGCTACGGAATTTTACCTTTACGCTATAATGTTATAAAAAACTTCTTACTTCCAACAACTGGTATCGTAAATAAAGAAATGGCAAAATTTCCACTTGCCAAGACCAATCGTTTCCAGCAAATCAAAAAACATGACATAATAATTACGATGAAATCATAAACATTTCGCCGGTTAAGTCCAAAATACTAGCAAATTGTGTGCAGACCAAACAAACTGTGTGAATTTCCTGCTGTTGCCATCTGTCTCGTTTGCTTTACCAATTTGTTGTCAATAATCGCGGGAGGACACCATTCTTGGAAGGCGGCGGTTATCACATCCTCCTGTTTACCTATAAATGTTCAGAGCTACTACACTGGCCACCAGATCGCTACGGTACCTTGACAAGATGGCTAAGACGGTTATTGTATTCCTGGCTTTGTCAGTTTTAGTGGCTCACTGCCGCGTCGTAAAAGACAAAGGTACTAGATTTTAATATTATAATCAAGTTATTAAATAGGTTGCTTGCTTTCCATTCAAATATTTTACAACAATTTTTCAATATTGTTTCAGAACCAGTACCTAACAGTCCAGACCATAAGAGGCACAAGCGATCTTGTCACGAATGCGACGACGATTTCCCACCGGGCCCGCCTCCTCCACCGGGACACCCACCAGGTCCTCCTTTCTTCCACACACGCAACTGGAGCGGCTACGCCAGAAACGCTGACGGCTCCCCACAAGGAGTCTTCAGTGGCGCTGCTGCGTCTGCAGACTTGGGATTGCAAAGCGCCGGGCAGGCGTTCTCAATAGCTGCTTCGTCCGCAGGCGCTGGTGCAGGCGGTCAGGCGTCTGGTAGCTACGGTGGTCGATCAGCAGGCTTTGGTGGTCAATCAGGAGGCTTCAGTGGTCAATCAGCAGGCTTCGGTGGACAGGCTTCAGCTAACGCTCAAGCTCAATCTGGTCAAGGCCAAGGATTCGGAGGTGGAAGCGGTGGAAACGGAGGTGGTTTTGGAGGACAACACAAATTTGAGTCATCGAGCAGTTACAAAAAATCCCAGTTTTCTTACCAGAGCGGCGGTGGCAAGAACTTTGGAGGGTCTAGTGGATCTGCAGGTGGCCAAGGGTTCGGAGGTCAACAACAAACTCAACTCGGCCAGGGCGGATTTGGCAGTAGTGGCCGTGGATTTGAAGGTCAGCAAGAATCTCAATTAAGTCAAGGAGGATTTGGAGGTAGCCAAAGTTCATCTCAAGCTAGCTCAAACTCTGAGGCTGGATCAGCTGGAAACGTACAGTCAGCACAGGGTGGTTTTGCGAGTGGACACGGACACGGAGCAGGTCAGGGATCAGCTAAATATACGGAGGGACAACAAGTTCAATCATCCGGTAGCGGTCAATGGTCGAGCGGATACCAATCAGGTTCTAATGCTGCTAGCTCGAGCCAGGGTGGTGCGGCGTCAGGCGGAGCAGGAGGCGCTGGGTATGGGGCATCTGGATCAGGTAGCGGAGGCGCTGGTTTTGGAGTCTCTGGAGGAAGTAGCGGTGGCGCCGGTTTCGGTGTCTCTGGTGGCGCAGGCGCAGGCTCTGGTCAAGAGGCCTTAAGCGGCGCTCTGAACTTAGCCTCCCAAGGCCTACAGGCAGCTCAGCAGCCCGGCTCCAGCGGCTGCAGCACTTGCGGCAAGAGCAGCTATGCCCTCAGCAATGCCAAGAGTCACTCTGGAAACGCCATCGCTCTGTCTGTCGGAGGTTAATGCATTGTTACTTGTTACCTACTTAAAATGTGATCGTTTTGACTTTGTTATAATAATGTTTGTATCTCTCTCGTTGATTAATTTGAATATTAAATAGCAATTATAATGTTATGTTTGTTTTCGTGTGAATTCACCTACTTCCGAAAGTCTTTCCCCACAACTACTTAATAATTATAGGGTTTTAATTAAAAAGAAATCTATCTGAATTATGTGTTTCAAACGAGTAGCCAAATTAAAAGTTGCTAAGAGTTCCTCAATAAATAATCAAAAGCAATTTATCTTGGGTCTTCCTTAATGAAGTGTCGCGAGTTCATTAAAAATAACACGACACATAGTATAAAAGTATAAATTAAAATATGACCAAAATAACAGTTTCTTGCTAAGAAAAATATAGAAGTGACAATCTTTATAACGTTTTCATAGAATTAGCAATCTGGTGTCGGAATCTTTAAAGAGCACATTAACACCTAGAGACTAATTAATAACAAAAGAAGAAACGGTTCAGATGAATTTTAACTAGTCATGAATATTAAAAAAAATACATAAAGTTTCATGGCACTAGCTAAAATATTTTTACTAAACTAACTAATGACCCTCTCCGACTTTGTTTATACATATTTAAAGATAGAAAAGAATGATTAAATAGGTGCAGTGAATCGAGAGATTATCTTGTACATGTAGGTAGTTAACAAACAAAATTGCTGGTTTCTCTTCATAATATCAGTATAGACATATCAAAGTAATATAGTAGCCACAAATAACAAAAGTGTGTCCGATACAACTAGAATTGAAACCCATACTTACACTTGTCCTGAGTTATTTATTTAAAAATATTTTCCGATTTATGGTTCACTTTAAATACCCATAATAAACACAATATCAATATCAGCCCGGGGGACGTGGTGTCTCCCACACGGAACACTCCAGCTCTGAGTCAGTACTCCAGCCGTGAATAAGCACCAATTAATCTAACAATACCAACCGATACTTTCCTACGATTAAAGTACAGTTACCGCGAGCATGAAGTATCTGCGTTCACAAAAACTTAAATTATTGCCCGCCAAGTCTGGCAATGTTATCACGTTTAGTATTAATCAAAGCCTTAATAAACGCCGAGGCATTAGGCTCTTAATAATAGAGAAATTATTACGAGAAAATTGGTTTGTCGCCGTATCGCCATCAATATTTATTAAGAACCGTTTTTGAATACCATAAACGAAAACTCGTAATTTTACGAGGGAATATAAACTGAGGGAGTCTGTGTTTGTGTTGCATTTCTTTCTTAGACATCACAATGGAAAGGTTATCTCTATCTGGTTTTGTTTTGGTGTGTGTGGCTGCTGTGGCGTCGGCAGGTAGGATCGCCATTTGCATAATGTTCCTCAAACAAATATTAATGACCACCCGCGAGATGAAAACTTGAAATGATTTGCCGTTTTCGTTGTTTTTTTTTTTAAAATTTAAGCTACTTAGCGGTTTATTTAGCGAAAGCGTAGAAATGGCGCGATTTTTGTGAAGTCGTTGCACTTAATTTACATAATGGCAAATTCATTCCTTTGTCAACTTTTATGTCAACGATTTATAACAGCTTTTGATCAAATTTCTATATTTTTAGCTGATAAGTGGTGCTTTTTTTCAGGTGAAAGTAATCCAAACACAATCACAAAGATGTTCAGGACCAATAACGGGATGTACGGAGTAGCGAGCATCGCCGGCGTCGCCTCCAGGAACGGCAGAGTATCATCATCAGTCAGCAGCGTAAAGTTCTTCCCCACCCCCGGCCAGGAAATGACCTTCCTGTATCCCGGCGCAAAATCCGCAGACAAAATCCCTGAGCCCATAACTTTCTCTAAAGAGGAGAACGGGAGAATAACCTCAGGCTCTATCAGATATGGTCCTTCAGGATCCGTATCAGTGTCATCATCGGCTAGATCAGCTTATCCATCGGGATCAACCAAACTTTCAACACCAGCAATGAGTCCTAGCCACGAATTTGATGACATGTTTCTCCCATACCCCATAGCCTCATTTAATTCTAGAAGCTTCGACCCCTGGTTCCCTAATGACTTCTCTATCAGAGAGCCGGCGCCCCCTCGCTTTAACTCTTTCAAAAATGGATGGCCGTTCCCCAGCTACAGCCCTTTTAACTTCTGGTAGAATTAAGTACTTAAAGCTTTTAGTCATGTTGTGATCTTTTACATTTTGTATTTTAGTGTTATCGAAATTTGGTTACATAAAACTATTTATTTTACCTAATATAGAGATGTTTTATTTCAAGTCTCAACCTATGCAAACATTACTAGCTACATTAATGCCATCCAAGTAAAATTATAAGAAAATATACGATTATACTGAAACTTAAAGATAGTAATAATGTGTCTGGATAGTATTTATTAGCTCGTTTATTAGATAAAGATTTTATAGTATAAAGATAATCCAGATGGTCGTCTAGTGTATAACGATCACGACTCAAACGAGTTTGTTTATCTATTAAGAGGTCGACTCAGAGATTTTTTGTTCCATCTAACAAATTATAAATGTTAAAACTCATTTTTCAAAATGCTTGTTTACAAATTATGTATTCAGAGATTCTAGATAGGAGTTAAAAATAGATATAGTCTTGTAACCAATTTCATCACACACAAAGTGAAAAAAGTTTAAATAAATTTTACTGAGGCAGCTTATTTCACTGATTACAATATCTTTTAGACTTCCAACTCTTTCAATTAAAGCTAGGAGGAATTTTGTTCAAGTGTATGTGAAGTCAAACGCAAACATATTTGCAATTAAAAAAAAACTCGTACTACTCAGAATCAATATTTATCTGTTACTACCAATGATTACTACAAGCAGCCTGGTTTTAGAGCCTAATAAAATTCTCACTTCTTTAGGTTGAATGGAGATATTGCTCGAACTATCAAATAAGAGAAAACAGATGTGACCAAAATAATATTTCTTCGTCCTTATTTTAGCTCGTTTTATCAGGGAAGCTGAACTGGATAAAAAACTAGTAGTAAAAAATTTTGATGCAATACTCATATTTTTTAGTGTACAAAAAATCATCGACTTTTCATGAAATGATACTGGTAGTTTAGGAACTGCAAAATGCATGGAACAGCAGATTAACTATTTTATATTTTAGATTGGTACCATAGTAGGAGTTCCTTACAATGATGAGTAGGTACTATCTGCCTCTGCATATTTAATAAGGAAACAAAACTACTGACACCTATTTTTTGCGCCGTGATGAAATATGTTTTAGTTGATAAAATAGTCTTATAGGTACAATCCTTGTTTGGAATCGAAAATGTCGCAAAACTGGAACTGTTGCATTTAGTTAGGTGCTTATGCAACCAGTTATGGGTATAGCAGGCTGAGCAACCGGACGATTGGTAATGCTGTTTTACTTGCTAATTTAACATATCGGCTTCTAGATATCAAATAGTTATGAAAGGAAACCACAAGTTAAACACAATGGTGCTTTTAATTTCGGATACATTTTTTCACTTTTCATTGTTTTCAAGACAAGCTTATAAATGAAAAAATAAACGTGAAATTTAAAAAAATAATACAATATTTCTCGCTAAATCGACCCCGACCCCCCAGTACAGAAGGCACAGCTGCTACAGGCCGAATCAAACTTCATGGCGTCTGTGAACGCGAGGCGAGTCGTTGCGCAGCAGGAAATCTGTTACGTCAGCGCGAGAAGTGGCGATGAGTGCAGTTTCTAGCTAAAATCACTCTAAGCTAGAGCTATTTTTACAACTCTCCTAGAGGAGAGTTGTAAAAATAATTATTTTTCGCAAAAAATGGAAACACCGACTTCAACCGTGTACTTACAGAATTTGAATAATTTGCACAAATTGATGTGACATCCATGTACATGTCGAATATTCTTGATTTCTCGAAAACGACTCTGCTCATTTCGATAAAAAATAAATGAATCACCTCAGAAATATATACTTTCGAAATAAAAAAAGATTTTTTAAATCGGTTCACAATTGGCAAAAATATCAACATGCATAAAAATACATAAAGACAAACTTAGTACCTCCTCCATTTTGAAAGTCATCACAAAATCTTGATTCAATACCTCTAATTAAAAGAAGAACAATAGCTCAGTTATACGAGATATAACAGTAAGATTCTGCCTGCATCCTTGCACTCCTACACAATGAGTTGTGAAACCTACCTAAAGAACCTCGGTTTCACGATCTACCGCTAACTAACCGCATACCTACGGTTAATTAATTAAATGACAAAGTAATTTTAAATTAAAAATATTAACTACTTACTTAGCCTGAGATAATTTCAGGCCGCACATATCAATTTTCTTTTTATTTTAAAAGCAGAAAAAATACAAGAACCCAGGTAGGCACATTCAAACCTACTTGCACGTTAGCGTGAGTTAACGGTAGCTTTTTAGCTATTCAAGGATCAAAAGCTGGCAACTAATATATCTAATTTATGTCATAGATCTCATAATACATTATGACAACAAAATCTCATATAGTGAGTCACCTATTGAGCCTAAACATTTTTTCGTTCTAGCTACGTTACAATATTTTCTTCTACCTCTATCAAGGTTGTTAAAACCATAGCCATAGCTAAAATAATCTATGCTACTTGCTAAGAGTTTTCTCCCGGGACGTAAATTTTATCAAAAATGTACTGAAAATTCTCTCAATGCTCACAGAAAACGCGAAAACAGTGGTCGATTTACACTCTTCTTAAGTATACTCCTCTTACTTAGAATTTTCAGTACATTTTTGATAAAATTTACGTCCCGGGAGAAAACTCTTTTCACCTCTAAAATTGTAACAAAATGTTTTGGTCAATTTCTTTGAGTAAGAAATATCGCACGCTTGTCCGTCTTATTTTTTTTCAGAAATGTTTTTTATGCAAAATCTTGATGAAAATCTCTCTATGAAAAGTATGTATACTTTTCAGCCAAGATTTTACGTAAAAATATGACTTTTTAAGAAGCTTAAAAACTGTAAAAACTAACCACCTTACCACAAAAGATTTAAATACGCTTTAAACACTGTTTTACGGTGCAATTTGTACTGTTAAACATTGTCTAAAGCGAGTGGTAAGACGGTAAGACATCTAATTCTAGAGAGAAAAGTGCTGATTACATTAAAAAAATCACTAATATCGGATACTATTTAGAGGTAGATAACAGCATAATTGTTTTTGTATTGCCAAGTTCGCGGTTCACACTAGCCTTCATTTTATAACTCTACCTAAGACGCAGATCGAGTACACATTTCAAAATAAAATGTAATCAGAGATAGTGCAACCAGGCTGCGTTAGGATTAAGACACAGCACCCCACTCGTCACCGCAACCGTGGCGACAGTGTGCGGGCTCCACGTCGCCGACAGTGTGCGCCGACGCAGCCGTCATGCGAGTCCCGTTGCTTTTGCTGCTCGTCGCCGTGGCGGCGGCCGCGCCTGACAGGTCCTCGCTGCAGACTGGCTCCTCAGGTAACTAGAGCTTTTTTGTCTAAGTCCGCGGTTGACATATCGCCTGATGGTAAGGGACGGTGTAGAAGATGATGCACGCAAACTTATGAGATAGGTTACGGATATTCGCGCTGACCTTGAAAAGATTAGAATTAAAAGTCTTAAAATTATTAAAAGATATTTTATAATTTTAGTAGTATTTGGTAACTGGTAGTGTCTTATGCTTATTAATATGAGACAAAAAAACGTTTTGTATGGGTTTGCCTTACTACTAGGGTCCCCCTTCAAAATTCAAAGTCAACTAGTAGATATTTATTTATCAATCATCATTAATAAAAATATCATCATCTCCGAAATACTTAATATTAGAAATTCGTGATTTGCAATGACTTCTATCGATAGTTTTATCGCGAAGTCGCGATGTGTGTGGCCCTAAGGTTATCACATAATTTTATTTTCGGCTTGAAGTATTGCAATTCCTAACATGAATAACTTATATTAATTTAGGTAACACAGATAATTAAAATTTACATACAAATCTGCAGTTCATTTGACTGAGACCTTAATTGATCAAAAAATTAAAAATGAGCAAACTTTAGTTTTACCACTAACATTTTATGAATCTAAATGTATATCAAAATCACTCAAGTTATTCACAATTTTTCTTATTCCTGCCTCAGGCTGAGATTTTCATAGGAAGTAGTAAAATGTTCATTGATTTTCAGATTGTAGTTTAGTTTGCCAGATGCCGAGTAGATTCACTAAATGCGTAGTTACAAAGTGTCGCCACAATATAACATCTGTTTATTTATGAGCTCGAGTCAAGGACTGTGTTGACTAACATGCTCGTCCTGTTTAATAACAACTAAGAATAGAAAAGCGGTTAAACTTGACTTAGTGAACCCTGTGGCACTCATTTGAAGAGTATTTAAAAAAAATCAGAAAACCCATGCTGAAGATGACATCGACACAATCACAATATACAGATTTATGCAACATATCTCATTAGGTTGTCGTTTTATCAATAAACTCACTTTTTCAATAACCATTAGTTAGATCATACGTATTCTTATTATTGATGAACTTATTCCACCTAATTCGAATGGATGGTTTGATTAGTAGAATGTTTAAGTATTTGGTCACTCCTTGGATTTGCTTTGAGTGGGAGAGTAATAAATAAATAGAGACGTGACGGATAAGCATGTAGATTTATATATCTATTTTGTAGTTCGATTACATAGCATACACTCACAAGTAAAACAAATAAGTACCTACTAGTAGTAGTAGTGTAATAAGTTCGTATCACGTAACCTACTAACCACATACAATCACTAATGTGATAAGTACCAAATCTAAGTGCCATTCAGCGTGGCAATGCTGCCAGCATGCTGGGCACGCTACCAACTGGCAGTGGGCTTGAGCATTTGGAATAACTTTAGACTTTCAAGGGTCTGTGGATGATCCAATTGCTTTTTATGCAGTAGTACCAAATACATTTGAACATTGGTTTTGTATGTAATTTTAAGTAAGTAAATATAACATTGTACTAACATTGTTATATTTTCTCTCGAATAACATCAAAACTGTATAAGTATGCACTTTTATCAAAACTAAAAACTTCCTGACACGTCTAAACAGTGCAGTGAAGTCATCACAATTTATATCACATTTTAGTCGTCAGTTGATATTACAATCTTGGAATCTCGTATGCATCACGGTAGTCATTTATAGTGCAAAGAACTTTACAAAGATCGATAAACCTACTTATTCCCACCATTATACCTATTTCCTACTCGTGTAATAGCGGAGCTCCGTTACAATGTAAGTTCTATGTAACTAGTTATTTGCGACTATCAAATTACGTTTATGGAATTTACGGTAAATGTATGACGGTGTGGGTGTAATCGTCTAATCTGGGTTTAATCGTAAATTTCTTTATTGTCACAGTTCGAAAAGTGGGTGAAAGCTATCTCCTAAATTGTGATAAAGATTTATTAGCTATTAAGATTATTGATGGGTGCGACAATTTTGACATGACTCGTGAAAGCTTAAGTAGCTGTGCCATATAAAATAGTTTATTACTCGTCTACAGTTTTTTAACGCGAATAAATCCGCGCTTGGCCACTAACTCACTTGATGGTAAGCTGCGTTGTGGTCCAAGATGAAGCTTGAGACCTAGAAGATACCTATTCACTCTGAACTTGAAAAGCTTTACATTATATCTCTTAAAGAAGCAAGAAGCTGGAAACCAGGAAGACTGTTCCTTTCCCTAACGGTATATGAATCAGAAATGTTGACTTGCTTCGTACAAATCAATGTACGTATCAAAGAAAAATGGACAGTGTAGAGGTGGTAATGTGGCGTCTCCCTACTTGTCCTGTAGTGAAAAGGGGATGGTAGGATACGGTCTTGTTGCTCAGATGCACTCTCCGAAATTAATCCTATAGAAAATGGTCCGACCAGCAACCCCACGGTGATGCTCCAGGGAATTAAGTTTTTTTGCATCTAACTTTTCATCACCTATATTCAGAAATGCACGCCGGTCCACAGATTCCACTCTATTCTATAGCTGAAGTGACCGTTTTAGGACGACGGTTAATTTCACCACACAAAAACAAAACTAAAATTTAAAAATAATCAATAACTTCTCTTTCCAGATGTGGACAGCCAGCCGTTCGTAGAGGAAGTGGTGGTGGAGTCGGTGCTACAAATCAGGAGTCCATCCGCGCGGCAGGCTCGGACCAACGCGCGGGTTAATCTGCAACATGGCACCAGAGTTTACGAGGAGAAGAACTTGAAAAACTAATTTAATAGAAGTATAGCCGCATTACTACAAAATATTTAAACACTGCTTAACCATGCAATTTGTACTGTTAAAAGTTGTCAAAAGCGCGCGTAAAATTTTTGTGGTGAGACAGTAGATGTCTAAAACGCTAGTTAGTAAATAGCTAATTAATTAAATTCAAATATTTTCCAAGACGTTCACCTGCTTGGAAGACTGACTGAGACCGCAAAAACGCCTTAGATGCAAGTCGCTTCCAACCAGGTTTATTTGAAATCATTCGGGGAGGCCTGTGCCCAGCAGTGGAGGCTTGTACCGTTTGACGATGGTTCAACGTCACATAATTATACAATCATGACTTTGAAACCATAATTGTGTTTTAGTTGTCATACATTTTGTCATAATTGATCGAGTATTGTAGGAGTAAAAGACAACAGGAAGAAACGTAGTTTAAAAGAGGTAGAACATATTTTTTTCTTTTTTTATCTTCATTCATTTTTATGGCTAAAACGTTCTCTATGAGGTGTTGCTTCTTTACTATAGAGATTTTATAGCAATCCTAGACATTAAATGTAAATATAAAACCACACACATATAAAAAAGTAACATTTTACGAGTATACGCAAAGAATAAAGACAGAAGTAGGTTTAAAAACAAGTAAGTATCTAGTAGTATATAGTATCTTATTATGTGTAGCTATACATTAATTTTATAAAAGTACTCGTAGATTAGATCACCCTTCGTGGGTAGGCCTACGTTCTGCAGTGGACTATTAAAAAGGCTGGTACAGTACAGTGCAGTACAGTACTCGTAGATTACTACATAACTGTAATTATTTCGAATAAAATTTATTTAAGGTATGTATTTGCAATAAATTTATCAATTTTAGACTAATCTATTTTAATTTTAAACAATATAGCAGGACTTTAATTTATGTATTAAGTTCCGACCTGTGTTGTATCATTAAAATAATTAAAAACTTTATTGTAACATATAAAAAAAGCAATTTATACGTGTTGTACGAAGACGACTTTATTGCCTAATGCCATTTCTTCCAGGCAACTTTTGGATGTATTTGACGAATCAACTGAACAAGGAATTTGACGAATAACAGGAATGCTGTCGGTGGTGCATATCATACTAATATTATAAATCTGAAAAGTTTGTTGGTTTGTTCCTCTTTTATGCAGCAACGGAGCAACGGATTGACTTGATTTTTGGCATGGATATAGTTCAAGGACCGGAAAGCGACATAGGCTACTTTTTATTCCGAAAAAGTAAGAGGTTCCTGTGGAATAGCACATAAGTCAAAATACCACGTGGGCGGAGCCGCGGGCAAAAGCTAGTAATGAAATAAATTTGATATTTTTTTTATTTGTACAAGATTCGCGTAACAAGTTTTCCTGCTAAACACAAAAACAGATGTAAATTTATAATATGACTCAATTTAATATTTACCTGACGTGAACAATATAATATTATTCTCGTGATACAGCGCACCACTTAAACAAATATACCTGTCTACTCAAATATGTTTATGTGAATTAATGTTAAGTATTAAATTTATTAAAGCAATGTATTTACGATTTAATTCAGTTTTATTTATTCTTTTTAAGTGCATATATGTAATTATGTTTTATTTAAAGTAGCAAATAAACTGACGGATCTTCTGATGATAAGAGGTTCGCCGCCACTCATGAACATGAAAAATATATATTTATAAAACAATTAAATAAATAATTTATTTATATATTTATGAAAGGAATTGGGGGAGACCTTTACATGCATTGATTAGTTTAGTTTGTTAAATCCTTCTTTTATGATTACAATACTAAACACAATATTACAATTACTTTGAAGGTACTTACGAGTATTATGGTGGTTAAATTGGTTACTCCTGTAGGTGTAAATTAACTTTATATTTACTCTTGGGGTTGGCTATATAACTTTCTAAATTTTTGATGTTTTAATGTTCGATGTATTATTGTCTTGCATTGTAATAATTTTGTACACTATTAAATTTAAAAAAGTAACCTTTATTTATAAAGATTTGCAAAATGTATTTTTTTTTATTTCTATGTTATTGATGTTTTAATGTTTAATATATTATCGTCTTACATTGTAATTTTGCATACTGGTTAAATTTAAAAAGTAACTTATTTTTGTCAAAATTTGCAAAATGAACCTTGAATAAACCTTTTTCTTTATTATTCTTTAATTTTTAGTTTCGCTAATTTGATGTTAAATTTATTAATTTTTCTGTATTATTTTGGGAGAAGCCTTTGGCACCCGAAACGCAGTTTTATACTAGTTCGGTGTCAACGGATTCACGATAAAAATGTGATAATGTTTTCAGTTGAAATAAATTTATTTATTTATTATTTATTTGCCCAGCAGTGGGACAGTACAGGTTTAATTAAAAAAATATATCTTCTACCGCAGATCATCCCAACTATATTATGTAATATTTTAAAATTAAATATGAATGTAAGTTTATTTGTTACGCTTTCAGGCATCATTAAAGTTGGTTTTTGGTATGGATATAGTTCAAATGCTGGAAAGTGACATAGGCTACTTTTTATCCCCAAAAAAGGTTCCTGTGGGATAGCATGAATATAAAAAATACGCGGGAGAAGTCGGGTGCAAAAGCTACTAATTAATAATATGTACACAATTACTATGTTATTTTTCTTCTTTAAGTTCATGAGTGGAGACCAGGTTCCGGCAAACGCAGCGTAGAAAGTCCAGCTACAAGGTGGATGGACGATTTCATCATGATCTCAGGATCACGTTGGATGCAAGCCGCTTCCCACCGGTCTCATTGGAGATCCATAGGGGAAGCCTATGTCCAGCAGTAGACGTTATGTGGCTGATGGGTAGATGTAATGTCTTTACCAATAAATATAAGTTATGCTGCAATTGCATGCATAATGCATAATCCCGTACAAAAGACATCAACGAGATTCAGTTACTAAATGATTTTTATATTTTAATTTGAATACTAGTTGTGTTATATATTTTACTTATCTAGTTAAATAAATTAAAGATATTATAACCCATTTCTCTTTTACGAGACCATGTTCAGAGCATTTTTTTTCACACAGGTACCCATTATATAGGATGCTTTATGTGAAAACGCCTTATGCCATACAAAAGACATCAACGCGGTTCTGCACCCGCGGGTAATGCTCTAATTTAAAATCAAGATAAAATGTATTTTTCATCACATCTATGCGTTATTATATTTCTATTATGTTTTTAATAAGAAACTTCATAAGTGCGCCAGAATTATCTTTGCCGCACACTTTTTTAATTTGGAAAATATTAGTTTTGATAAGTGCGCCGGAATTATATCTCTGCCGCGCACTTTTTGAATATTTTGGAAGTAGGTTTTTGTAATGTTAGTGTTCCAAGAAAATGAATGAAAAGAATGTAAATATAAGTTTTCATTTGTTCTATTATTAGATACCATTTAATTTCAATTTAGTTGTTAATCTACGTTTTATTAAATAATAATATTAAAATACAATATGAGGCGCCTTATATTTTCTCATAGAGGTGATCAAAATGAAGGAAATTAAATTTGCTACAACTTCACTTTTTATTATTTTTTCCTGAAATACCTCAATAACCTGATATTTTTGTCGAAAATTAGACATTTCCAATTTTTCAACATTTTGGGGAAATAGTGAACATTGGGAACCCTTATCATGTGACCTATTAGACCTATATAATTGAATTAGGGCTCAAACTGTCAGAAATTTTATACACTTTAAATAAATAGTAGAGACTTTTGTCGTCAGAGCCTTCCAATGTCGTTTTGTTGCACAAAACTAAAAAATAAAAAAATATAATGGTTTTTCAGCAAACCAAACAAGTTAAGTGTAGGTGGTTGTGTAGACACATTTTTATGTGTGTGTACATTTCTGACATTCTAACAGACTTCAGCCCACAGAAAATAATATGTACTCCTAGAACGGAGCTTCAGGCATCTAAGTGCTTTATTAATAAATGCAGAGTTACTTTGGAATAGCTAGCGAAATTGGAGAAATCTTGTCCTGGTCGTACGACGTACAGCCTGCAAGAAATATCATCATAATCATCGCAAAAAATACTCGTTGCAAAGTTCCACAGAATTACATCCTAAAAATGATTGTTGCATTAATTTTTAGGGTTCCGTACCTCAAACGGAAAAACAAACAGAACCCTTATAGGATCACTATGTTGTCCGTCTGTTCGTCTGTGTGTATGTCAAGACTCTTTATCCCAGGAACGCGTAAAGATATCGAGTTGAAATTTAAACTATATACTTATATCTATAGCCTCTTGCAGTTGTGTAAAAGAAAAAAATCTCAGTTATCGTTTAAACAAGTTAGAGCCGTTTATGTCGTAAAAAACCGATATTTTGACACTCACAAAAATCAAATCCTACAAGGTACTTTCCGTTGATATAGTACTATGAAATTTGACGAGAAGCATCGTCTTAGAGTACACATATAAGAATAAATCTGAAAACTGTACATTTTTAATTAAATTACAAAAAATAAGGCCTCAAAATTCACAAAATATGGGTTCAAAATTCAAAGTGAGTAAATCGTATCACGTAAGGTATCATATAAAAGAACTTCATGCTAAAAGAGGTTTTTAATTATTTTAATAATGTGTAATTTTCGATGTATGACGAAGAAAGTGAAAAAAAAAAACTTTTTTGTCGATAGTTATAGTATAGAGATTAAAACAACTTACTTCCCAATTTTGTGAAATTTTCGGGATTTGCACGGAACCCTCGATGTGCGAGCCTGACTAGCACTTGTCCGGTTTTTGTATTCCCAGGTCTTTATTAGAATTAATTCACATTTTTTTCACTATTTAATTTCTATTTTATATCATTGCAAACTAATGTAGGAACTTTGCTTGAAACGGATATGGCTATAGCCACAGAACAGCAGAATCTCTCTTGTGGCTATAGCTTATTTTGTAGGTGCCTAGGTTCGTTGTTTAAATATTTAGCGACTTACAAAGTAGGTCGAAATCCTAATAAATACTGGCTGTCTCCATGCCACTTCCTTGACAAATTTATATTACAATCTCTCGAAAGGCAGACAGATGCCAAAGCGCCTGAACATAAATTGATGCATTGTTTTCATACAGACATTTAGGATTTTATGAAAAGTTACATTTCGGATAGTGACTCAAACTGAAAATAACAAAAATGTTAAATATAGAAGATAACTATTTATAATTATAAATAATATGTATATTCCTACAATAGAAAAACCTAATCTGCGAACTACTTTGATTTTAATCTCAGAGAAAAATAAACATTAATGAATTTTTAAATGAAAAACTTATGTAGGTATTTTAAAACGCTATTGTCTAGTCTCTAGCAGATAAACGATATAACCTCCTTACTTTATCGTTTTCCCGCCAAGTTTAGACCTTATTACTTATTTAAGAAGCTTTATGATGATAAAAAACGGCAAAAAAATGGCAAAATATATGCTTTTATAGTTATTTGAAAATGATAGCGCTGTTTGGGCTTAATCCGAGTAATGGTATTCATAGACGGCAACGCCTGCGCACATGCCGATGAGGCGCGCACGCGCTACGAATAATGTACTGCGTGCCGGCGGCGGCCTGCCCGCCTACAGGGAGGATACAAAATATACATTTAAAAAAAATGTTCAATACTTGTAAAGAACCTTGGTAAGTTGATAAGATTGGTAAGTTGACTTGGCAGGGGGTAGGGCACATATCACGGAGGACTTATAACCAATAGAGCTGAAAAGATTTCGAGTGGAGATTACGTACCGTCAAGTGCAGGTAGAACGTGTGGACGAACCCATAAAGTGGACAGATAGCCCCATCAAGACCACATGATCGTGTTGCAAGCCTCTGCCAACCGGTCTCATCGGAGATTTATAGGGAAGGCCTATGACCAGCCGTGGATTTCCTATGACTGAAACGATGATGACAAGAAAATAATTAAGCTGTGCTAGTCTAGTGAGAAAACGTTGGCTTTGCAAGCGCCAGATTTGAGTTCAAACCTGGACCTGTGCCAATGAGCTCTTTGGGGTTTATGTACAAAGGAGATATTGCAAAAATATTTAGAAAATGGGCCACCAACGGGTACAGTATTTCATAATTTGCTTCATTTTTTTCGGAAAATGATTTTCCCGTTATTTTTTACAATAACAGTGTCCATTAAAAGTACTTTTTTGTATTCAGATTGAAAATTACATTGACATTGTTTGAAAATAAGGCGTCCATACTCTTCTTCTTTTATATTTTGGTGTCGCATGGTTTATGCATTTGCCATTGTTAAGTATGAGTATTGAACCTTTTTTTTTGGTATTTTATCAAAATAGTTACAGTCTAAGCCACGCCATAGTCCAAAAAACCGTCGCGGTCAAGTTAGATCTCAGTAAAGCATTGGCAAACTAATTATCACTGACAGAAACACAAGTTGACTAAATAATACCTAGCAGCCATATTATGATTTTTTCAGAACACACCCCTAGAGAGTTACAAAAATAAATGTTCAGGCCTGAAACATTGAAGTATCACACATAAACTTCATTGGACCTGAAAAAATCCAATGAAATACTAATTCCTACTTCATTGGAAACACGCTAAAATGAAACAAAAGAAACGTATAAAGTCTTAATAGAAGTATAAAGTACCTATAAACGTGTCAATTTGATGTACCGTTAACGTCTGAAAAGTTTTGATAAAAAAACTAAACTCTTCAGTGCAACCTATTTAATGAAATCAAAGCAATGGCTTCAGTGCATTTTTTACATGTAGGTTATTATTTATATGTAGGTTATATCAAAAAGGTTACATATGCCAAAATGGCAGTAATTTAATGACTAACCAAAAATCAAATTGGAAAAAGCATACGTACTCATAAATTAAGCATTTAATGCGGTTGTTTTACTCTGCGCATTTGTTTACCATAGTTTATCGGATTTTTTGAGCTACTGTACCTAGTCAGAGCCTTTTTTGAAATATCTTCTTTACACACCATTACATTTTCGGTGAAAGACCATATCGGGAGGTGGCCTGTAGACGTTTCGTTTTAGAAAAAATGTATAACGTATGGGAATACATCAACCCGTACTAGGCTAATGTAATGAAAAAGTTCAATCGCTTTTTGTGGGTAGCCCTATGTACACTATTAAAAGGCAGGTTTAGTAAGAATTTTTATAATTGCAGACTAGAACGCTCTGCCACTTTGCCTTGTACAACTCATCTGACAGCTCCGCTTTAAGGATTGGAGGTCTTTTAAAACCACTAAAACGCTATATTAGATGTCATAGCAAACTCTCTCAAATCAATTCCTTAATATTAATCAATGTAGAACATACTGAAACAAAAAAACAGATTCTAATTTTGAATCAGCTGTATGAAATGCGCGAATCAGCCTGTATAAAGAAATGAGCCGAATAATGGTATATTTGAATACAATCCGGCGGCTGCTGAGAGGACCCCTCCACCGTTAGCGAGCAAGCACGCGCACCACTAGGGCACATACACACCGACAAACACACTTTTGACTGACAGCACCTTCAACCTCCCAAGCGAAGATAGAGACTTACTCGTAGCTAGCCGCTAGCCAAGTTCCGCCCTTTATTTTTTTCTATTACATTAAATGAATACTACAGTTAGTAGGTAAATAATAAACACGCTCCAAACACCTCAAAGAAATAAATGGTAAAGCCACATATGATTTGAGCCCAAACTAAGTCATTCGAAGATTGGCTGTGAAACTATCCAGTAACTATCAGAGGTCTTTTTTGTTTCTTAAGCACTGGGCCTAGGCTGGCAGCGCAGACACGTCACCGTGGTTACAGCAAATGGCATAATATAACAACAGAATTCAGCATTACTCGGTAGCGTTGAGTAGGGTAGGGCCGATAGGGCAGACGCGTGTGAAGGTGAGGGTGAATACATCAGGTAGCTTGCCCCAATGTTTTTAACTCAACACATCAACTTTCACCTACAAAGTCGACAGATGAGTTTATCAAGATGTAGGTACCTACATCGTACTGTATCGCGCGAAATGCAAACCGCCTCCGATCGGTGTTATTGGAGATATTGGAGGCATATGTCCAGCAGTGGGCGTGACATGGCTGCACCAAACCAATGAACGATATGAAATCCTTAGAGTATCAGTAAACACGACTTTACCCGTGTAGCCTCAGGAGCCGATGTTATAGCTTCTAAGAAGCTGCTAAAAGACCATTCCCATGCGTGGGCCGCCGCATGATTTGTGGCTATGGCTAATTTTTCGCCATTTACATTTTTAAACTTTTTTGGCGAAAGGCGGATCTTCAGAACTGATCGGTGTTTGTGTTTTTACCGCTAAAGTAAACTGTAAAAATAATTATTTTTAGCAATGACGTATAAATGAATAGTACTGTACTATATCAGCCTTTTTAATAGTCCAATGCAGGACGTAGGCCTACCCACGAAGGGTGATTGGGCTATATCCACCACGCTGGCCCAGTGCGGGTTGATGGATTCACATACGCCATGGAATTTCTTCCTTGGACATATGCAGGTTGCCTCACGATGTTTTCCTTCACCGAAAAGGCAGTGGTGTGAAATTCCGTACATAAATTCCAAGGAATTCATTGGTACGGGACTGGGTTTGAACCCACGACCACACGACCACACGATTGTAAGGCTGGTGTCATTACCACTAGGTCACCACGGCTTTTATACTGAATATGACTATATATATATGGAATACAGAACTGAATAGTACAATACCTATAAAATTATATAAATTACTTATACCTTGAGTAGGTTTGTCTATGCTTATACGTAAAATGTAAAATTTAAAAACAAGAATATATAATAAAAGGTATAGTATATTAGTATGCCTACGTCATTGTTATATAGTTGGTCCTGGTCATAGGACGTCCATTGCTGAACATAGGCCTCCCCTATAACCAATAATATCTGTAGGAAGCGGCTATATATTATATCATTTCAGCAGTGTTCAATTGATTCTATCTAATTATAGTAAAAATATAAAATGGGAAGATTGAGATTAATAGAGTGTACAATGAGTGTCATCAATGAATCTACAATTTTATACAAAAAATATCCGAATGACTTCTTTCCAGTAATTAGATATTACTAATACTATTTATTCAGTATAGGTACACCTATTAAACTTTGCATTGAGTATACATCCTAATATATTAAAGCGGCGGTGGTCTAGTGCCTAATCCCGATCTCGTACCAATGAGTTCTTTGAAACGTATGTACAAAATTTCACACCACTGGCGTTTCGGTGAACATCGTGAAGCAACCTGCATATGTCCGTAGAAGACATTCAATGGCATATATTAATTCACCTACCCGCACTGGTCCAACGTGGAGGATTTGACCCTTTAAAAGGTAAGGTAAGTTCGTATAGGCCGGGTGGCTAGCCCTGGTGTCAGAGTTTTTAGGCCGCCTGAAGGCCTCTGATGGCTAAACGGTTAAAACAACCGGGACCTACAATTTAACGTGCCATCCGAGCCACGGTAGCGCTCAGTTGGAAAATGCCACCCGCGGTCACCCATTCAAATACTGACCGTGCGGAACGTTGCTTAATTTCGGTGATCGCTGACAATCACCTAATCAAACTACGCTACGAGCGCTACATTTGACCCTTTGTGAGTAGGCCTATGTTTGGACTATTAAGAAGGCTGGTACAGTAGTACAGTACCTACAGTACATAGCAAATTTATTCGGCTAGGTGACCAGGATTAAAATTAATATATTCCTAATCATTCACCAAAAATAAAGCAAATAGATAAGCAATTATCACTTATCAAAAGGTTCGGGCAAAAAATCACGTCGATGGTTATCTCCCTTAGCTAACACACAAGTCACGTAGCTCTTGTATACAATCACTTCTTCAAACTACGAACAAAATTAATTAAAAACTAAATTAATTCCAAAATTCTGCGCAGCAAAGCAGATGCATAACAACGAGGTGGACACATGTGCAAAAACAAAAGTCTCATTTGTAATCAGCCAACATAATTATCCGAAATTATTTTAAGGTTTGCACTATAAAAACGATTAAATGCACGTGTGTCATTCCTAAAATTCCTACGAAAAAAAATAATGAAATATTCATTAATTTGGTGTTCCGTACACCCATTGTCTAAGCCAGGATTTATTGCTTGGATCCGACAAAGCCTCCGTCCGCAGACCAGCACCAAGGATTTATATTCCGAAGCTATTATTTGCAGCTGTTTTTACCGAATTTATACCAACTATAAAAAATGTCCGCAACGCAACTAGCATCTATAATACAGATATAATATCAATGAGGCAATAAATTAAAAATGGTAGAGCGTAGAGGGCGAATTGCTTCCTCATTTTGGGCTTGGGATAAAATTGGAGTAGAACGTAAAAACCAATGTTCTTGTATAGCCTTATGATTAATCGATGATATAATCGCGGTTGGCTACAATACCAATGTGTCACTTGTGACAATGGCCGTTGACGTCACTTGGGTATCAGTTAAGGACTGTTTGCTAATTTATTGAGATTTCAAAAAGCACTCTACCAAAAATTACTATGCTTATACAGAGTGTATTGTTCGCTGTACTGCTAATTATGCTGCTACCAACCAGCATACATTTAAAAGAAATTTGCCATTAATCACCAAACCATATCACACGGCACAGAAGCGCTTATATTAACATCGGACTATAAATGCATTATTAATGGGGCGTCCGCCCCATTAATAATGCATTTATAGTACGGTTGAGGATAAAAATACAACATTCATGGCGGGCGCCGATCTACATCGACAAATCAAATTCGATCGTGGCCATCGGTCGCGGTCTAGCCACGTAGGATGCTGATGTCCACAACTGGGTACAAAGAACAGGAAAATGCCCCATCTGTCGACTGACGTCAAGATTTACGCACGACATGCATTCAATGCACTGGACGGGCCCTCAACACCACAATCAGACAATGAAAGGGCGGCAACTGATACATATACTTACTTTTCATTTAGTCAAACGTGTTGATTAATTTGAATACAGTAACAATCAATATTCAACTTTTAGCCATTTTCGAAGCATTTGCGAAGAATGCATTGTTTGCAAAAGTATTAGGTGGTCTAAATTTACAGGTAGCGTTATCGTCCAATCTGCTCCACTGTTCACGTTTGGCACGCCCTACAAAGCCGTCATTCAAATGAGCAGTTTCTCTGAACCGATCGGATCTATAAAATATTAGCCTACAAGAAGAATAGGCAACGTTTTTCGTGTAAGCACCTGCCGAATTCACGAATGCAAATTTGAAAGCGTGAGGAGAATTTGCCTGCAGTGTACATGATGGATGACAGCTATGAGAGGTACAAGTATACATCCAAAACGAGTCGCTTAAAGGATTACCGACTTTGGTAGTAAATTTGAGCTCGAGTCACGGAGAAAGGTTTATAACAGATATAAAGAAGTTGAAGAAACTGTATTTGAATTTTATTAGCTGGACTTTGATCAATGCAGCTGATTAATTTAGAAAAAACCCAAGAAAAACAATAGCGAAATTGAAATTATTGGCATAGACATTAGCATAATAATTAAAATTCACAAATGCAAGTGAACCAAGTCAAAGCTCCCGGACAACCATGTCCTGCGACGATCTTGAGGGGCTTTAGTGATTTGTCTCGTTGATTAATGATGTTATAGTTCCGCAAAGAGCAAAGGGGCATAGGGACGTCTGGTCCGACCTCGAGGGCAGGTTAATGAATATTATATGCATAATTGGGTGCTGTGTATGCACTCTTAACGTTTGTCAGAAATTGATCGAAGATATATCGGCGAGCTACACAAACCGTTGTTTTGCGTCCTTGCCATATTTACTAACAAAGGTAGATTATCATATTTATAGGGAAACTTGGATCATCGTCATGAATAAATTTTGCTATACCTAGGAGCAACCCCAAGTAGCTGCTCTATAAAAATATAATACCTACTGATTTTAATGTAGGTAATAGCTTTAGGGTATATCCCGTAATAAAAGCTGCTCACAAAGCTGGGTATTTGTATAAATTTATATATTACAGCCTGTATGTAAAGTATTTATGATGATTTTTACGATGTGGACGTAGATGCATGGATGATTTAAGTGGAAAAAAGCGCTAATAGATTACATCGAACAAGATTATTATCACCAGGCTCCATCTGCAACCACCTGCCATCTATTTCTAACCTAAACACTCTAATATTCTAAAAAAGATAAAATCGGCAGAGAGAAACTAATATCAAAATATACGAGAAACTAATATTCAAATAACTTGGTGTACGAATTTTGACTACGTTGGTTTCATAGAACGGTGCTGTATTTGGAAGGTCAGTGATAAAAATCAGGATATCTCCGGGTGTACGCGATCTCATATTCAGCCCGTTGTCTGAAATTCGGCAAAACGGGCCTCAGGCCTTCGCGGAACACTTTGTTACGCAAATCATTTAGGGAACTCAGGATTATGCGGGAACCCGCCTTTTATCGCGCATTTTATAGCATTTAAATGATGGTCGTATATCTCAACAAATGCCGCGCACGGGACGTGTTAAAATTAATATGAAGCATTTGGAACATCCGGCTTTAGCTTTTGATCCTTGAGCCAAGAATCACTTTTTTTATTGTTATAGGATTATTTCTAGTATCCTCTACTCTCAATACGATTTTGTTAAATTTGTCATACCTAGACTTTTTTTATTTATTTTTTAGATGCTAGTATACGAGTAGGTACGTATCAAAACAGAATAGTACCCGTATAGTATCAGATGATTTTGTAGATACTTTAAGATATATTTTTGTCAAAAATACCCTTGCCGATATGACCCGGTAGATTGAGAAGTCGAAGTAGTTCTGAATTGGTCACCTCTAGAAGGCTTAGCCATGGTGGCGTAGTTGTAGTATACTAGAATCACCCGCCTCTCAATCGGATTCAAATCCCAATGCCGTTCTTTGGAACTTGTGTACGGAATTTCACACTACTGACTTTTCGGTGAAGGAAAACAACGTCGGACACTCTGCATAGTGCATACCTCCACAGAAGAAAGGGGTTTGAGCATTTGTGGCATATCCACTCGCTGCCAATGTGATTTTGTTTTTTTCAAAGTTTCCGCGCACGATGAAAGTAGTATATATGAGTAGAAGACACTTATACACACAATAAATGTTTCGTACTATGGTACCCTAAAGTGTCACGTTCTCGAGACATTTGGATGTAAAGATCGCTGTCTAGAACTTTGCGATCTTTACATCCAAATATCTCGAGAACGTGACACTTTAGGGCATCATAGTTCTGAACATTTATTATTTGTATAAGTATCTCCTACCCATATATACTACTTTGAATGTGCGCGGAAAATTATAAAAAAAATCATAATGGCGGCGGCGGGTGGATATGCCAGCTTTCATACAAAAATTCCCAAACCCCTTTGATGGCGTATGTGAATCCACCAACCCGCACTGGGCCAGCATGATGGATAAGGCCCAATCACACTTCGTAGCAAGGTCGTCTAGCAGTCCAGCAGTGGACTATTAAAAAAGCTGGTACAGTACATTAGGTACATGTAGAATAGAGGCCACGTACCATATGTAAGTACAAGCATAGCATTGGATGTCTGCCCACTAGGTGGAAAGGAAATTTAATCAATACTACTAGATCACGCTAGATTAAAGACACCTAAGGACTACCAAACAGTAGACTAGTAATATGATGATGATGGTAATGATGCTAACTGATGAGTATAATAAAATATCTTCAACAGTAGCTACGAGTATTTGTGCAAAACGGTGAGATTAACGAAAAATGAAGGAACCTTATGCCCTGCAGTGAATTGAAGAATGGTAGTAAGACTGGTAATATACCGAACTAAGTTACCCATGACGATTATATTATACCCAACAAACTTGCAAATTGCCTAGCACACCTAATATCTTCAACTGCAGCTATTTATATATCTGCAACCAATGACCTAATAAGTATACCTAGTGTTAGTACAAAAGGCCTAAGTAAGCCATGTACAAACTAGCGCTATCTAAGAGATAACAATGCACACCATGTCCGAAATCCATCAATAACCTTACGGAGCTCCTCCAGTTAACAGTTCAGGCACGTGGAACATTTGAACACACTGGTAGCCGCGCGATATCATCTCCTGTCGGTGTCCATTTGGCCGATACCATCTGTCGCCCACGGCTTATCGTCCAGCTAAACGGCTATAATAGGTGAATACATGCCCGCTTGCACGTACACTGCGACACCGACTTTACTAATAACATCAGAGCTCGCATAAAAACAATAGCTAAATGCACAGTTCAAGGGAGGATAATGAGGACGATGATACTGTCAAAATTGCAGGAATTGCAGTTATCATGAACCTGGATAAGATTAATGAATGGCCAAAACAAATAACATTGTCAAAAATGACCTGCTGCTGGCTCCTCACTGCTGGCTATAAATACCCACCTGGTACACTGGGAATAGGTATTTAGTATTAGAAATAAGATGACTGCAAATGATACTAACGAAATGAATTAAATTAGATCAGATTATAGATTGGGATTGGGATATAGAAATTATGGCGCTGAGTCAAAATGGTATCAGTGTTTCAATTATGCTGTTTTATGGTTTCAACTGTAAAAAACTGGACAAGTGCGAGTCAGGCTTGCACATCGAGGGTTCCGTACAAAACCAGAAAATTTCACAAAATTGGAAAATAAGTTGTTAAAATCTGTATAAGATTTACTCACCCATATTTTGTGAATTTTGAGGCCCTATTTTTTGTGATTTAAATAAAAATGTACAGCTTACAGATTTATTCCTATATGTGTACTCTGAGACAATGCTTCTCGCCAAATTTCATAGTTCTATGTCAACGGGAAGTACCCTGTAGGTTTCGATTTTTGTGAGTGTCGAAATATGCAGTTATTACGACATAAACGGCTCTAACTTTTGTTTTTATTTTACACAAATGCAAGAGACCACAGATATACGTATACAGTTTTAATTTCAACTCTATATCTTTACGCGTTCCCCAGATAAAGAGTCTTGACATACACACAGACGGACAGACGGACAGTAGGACATCAAAGTGATCCTATAAGGGTTCCGTTTTTTCCGTTTGAGGTACGGAACCCTAAAAAAAACGGGTTGCACTCCGGGAGACACACTGACAAAAGTGAAAACCCGTCTTACGAATTTTCGATCAGCTTACATACTGACGCGAATTTAACATTCCATCCCAAAAAGTGCACAACGCCGCTAAAGAAGTTTTCAATTCAAAAACCTTTTTTCTAAGTTTTTTTTTCTACTTCTGCTAGATGTAATCTGTGTCTCAGTGTATGAGGGCCTCGTGAATTTATGCCGGAAATTTATGCTGATGTCACATTAGTATGACCATCAGGGCGCGTGATTCATGCACGTAAGACTAACGACTTTTGAACACCTGTATCTGGCTGTTACGCTGAACTGTCTAAATTTTGACTATGTTGGTTTAGGGTATGAATATGAATTGATCTGAACAGTTTTGAATAGAATGGCTGGAATGAATTTCAAAGGCATCTCAAGACATTAAATTATAGATTTTGATTTACGTAAATGAGGTCTTTTCAGAATTCATTGATGAGAATTATGTGTCTGATAGTAGTTGTGTGTAGCAAAGATATTTTATGAACAAAAATGATACGGAACTATGACCTCCGCCTGAATTACAGCACTAATTGCAAACAATCGTAGACCAGTGGACTATTTTACTAGAAAAAAACGGCCTCTTCTCAGAGGGCTTTACAAAATAATCTTACCATGAAATAAAAATGTAGCTTTTGTTTGATATCTTTTAAGTAAGAAAAAATAAAATTCATCTTCTGTTATTATCTTATTATATTTTATCTTGTGAGTATTCAGAAAATCATATAATTTTGTCTTAAATTTTTGCTAGGAAAAATTATAATACAATTACCCATTTTAACAGTTATTGTTTGACATATTTATGCAAAATAAAATAAGATAAATGCGTCTACTAACAAGGCTTACGCCTAGGTTTATTGAAATTGTGAATTCCGAATCGCAACTATCGTTTTCCCATAAATGCAACGACTGCAAAACTATCTGCACCTGGTCAAAACAATAAAATTTATATTTTCCTACTACGACCATATTCTCGTACATTCCTGGAAGCAGTTAAGCATCAGGACTAGCCTGGGGTGTTATAAATCGTCATGAATGAACTGCTTGCCATGCCACGTAGCGCGACACGCTCGCCCTGCGTAATGCGCGTGCGCACGTTGGAATTATTCCCTTATTTATAGCACTTTGTGTTCGAAATTCACACGATTATACCAGCGATTGGTTTGTAAATAGACGATCGACAGGATACCAGTCCAGGAAAATTAAATGCATAATTCGAATTTTTCAAAAGGAATGGCTATTCACTAAGTCACGTAGGCCATACCTACTTGAAATGTTGTTTCCTACAAACTGGACTAAATAGATAAGAGTTATATTCGACACTGCATAGAGATGCAGTGATGCTGATGGTAAGCAGAGGCTTATCATCAGACAAAATGTAATCAGCGAAAACCTATTCTTCATAATATACAGGGTTATTTGTAATCAATTACGAGTAGCATCCTTTTAGGGGCTTATTCTGTACATCAAAACTAACATCTTTTGTTCAGCAACTTTTGTCAAAATTAAAAAAAAATTGGTCTTCCTTAATAAAATATCGCTCACCCGTGACAAAATGTTTAGAACAGCTGATTTTTTTAAGCTTTGACAAAAGTCATGGCATAAAAGTTGTTAGTTTTGATGTACAGAATAAGTCACTGAAAGGATGTTATTTGATTAGAAATAACCCTGTATATTACTTACAACTTAAAAAAAACTGTTTTAAACTTCACCGCTATCTCAAGTGAGTCAGCTCCAAATCCAAGTGCAAGCGAATGCAAAACATCAAAACACCAAGTTCAACGGTTCACCTACCTATTAGAGCGATACGTGCAGAGCATTCAGCAGATCTCCTCAGCATGTCCAGTTCCCTATAACGGTTGGAGCACTCTGTCGAACAGTGTAAAATGACGGCGGCGCGGCTGCAACGGCGGCCGTGCTTCGCATCCCAATGAGTCCAGCCAGACTGGACTATATAACGCGATGGCTCTCCGAACTCAACACAAACTCGGCAGCAGCAACCCGCACTACACTCCTCCAAAGTATCCCAAATCGTGCAAAAATGAAGTTCGTATTTTCGATGGTAATCTTGAGCTGTGCCCTGTGGGAGTCCATGGGATATCCCTACTACCCCGCTTATGGAAACGTCGACTCTGGTGAGCATAATATACCTAAACAGCCTTGACCCTGCCAGTCCTGAAATAAAATAAATTACCAAACACTCCCAGCTTTTGAGCAAACTTCAATTTATGTTTCAGAGTTTCCCACAACATTCAACGCCAACACGTAAAGCTTTAAGTGATTTAATTTTTTTTGTTGTCCCCAGTGTCGTATGGATCGGTCGACAGTGCGCGCGGTGGAATGGCGCTAAGTCGCTACTACAACCCTTACTACAACCCTCGCGCGGCGGGCGCCGGCATGGCCGCCTTCATGTTCCGTCAGCCGGAGGAACAGGTTCCTCAGTCCGGCCAATACTACATGCCCGATCGCCGTCGCCAGACCAACATCGAGTACGCCCCTCCCCAACAAAACGAGGTCTTCTACCCGCAACAGCCTGAACAACAGCCCGAAGCCCCCGTTGCCGTCGCCTTCCCCACCGAACCGACAGAACTCGTCGAGCCCACAGAGAAGGCTGAGCTCATCCCCACTACAGCCAAAGCCGTTGTGCCAGAAATTGCCGAACCTGAGGTCCCTGAAGTGGAGGAGGTAGAGGAGCCTGTGCAGAAGCCTAAAAAGGCTGTCGTTTCTAGGAAGAAGCAAGTCAAGAGGCCTGTGGATGACGATGACGAGGATGATTACGCTCCCAAGATGCCCACTGGTGCTTTCTTCCCGATGTTCTTCGGCTGGGGCGGTCGGTCGGGCGCTGGCGGCCCGGGAGGCCCCACCGCTATCGCCAACGCGTACAGCACGGGCCGTGGCGGCGTCGCCACCAGCCACGCCACCGCATACGGCGCCCCCAGACCAGAAGCCCAGTACACAGAAGAAAGATACAAGAAAAGCAACTAGACTTAAGTAAATAACTAAATACAAATATCGTTTGTTATGTATTTTAAAGTTAAATCGTAGATATTTTATCTTTCATCCAGTTTTTTAGAAAAATGTGATCGAATGATTGTAGTGCCATCTAGTGTTTGCCTTGTTAACTACATAGTTGGGTATGAATCTATATTTGTTTTAGATCAACAGATCTCTAAGTGACTATAAGCTTATAAAAAGTTACCTATCTATTTGTAAGGTGGCGCTACTGAGAACACGAGGAATAAATGATTAATTCATTCAATCGGTTTCTATTTTATCTCCGATCAGACAGCAATAAAGCTGTTCACCTTGAACCTGACTGTGATTAATAATGCGGACATTTGCCTACAATTACTTCACTTAGTACGGTGGAGTCGTAACATCTTTATAGGTAGTCTACTATCAATACACAATAAATTAATTAATAATGATCAGAATAAAGTTGTTAAATGACACTAAATTCAATGAAATTACGCTAATCCTGGACAAAGACAGTATAGTAACTTAGACCCAACACCTACCCTTGTGAAAAGTCCTTTATAATTATTCATAACAGTTTTTGACAAATTTGATATTACTTGTTTTTTATTAGAATAAGGCTAAGAGTATCGTATGTAAGAAAACACATGATGAATTGCTTTTTGGTAATAGTTTATAAGTAGTAGGTATTGACAAAGCCTACGGAACAAAAGAATGTAAACGAGCGGCTAGTCCTTGTGAATTAAAAAGCCAGAGCCTACAGATTAAGTGTTTTCCGAGACACGGTAGCACTCAGATTCAATGCGGTGTCATTTGAAATCATACAAAAATAAGTTTAGTGTTTCTAATTCGTTGCTCAACTTCTGTAATGATGTATAAACATCATTTGATTTATTAAGCTGGCTTACTTGACGAACACTGTACCTACAACATCAGAACCTTATATTTTTCTGTTATTTCGGGCGGATCAAACACATATCATACGAGTAGAAAACGGTTGCACCGTTCTGGAACTTTTTTTCTCAACTTATGCTGTCCCACTGCTCAGAGCCGCGCCGACCCCCGGCAGCGCCTGTGTGCGAAACCCATGAAAAGCCTCCTAATTTTTACGAATCTTAAAGTTTCATTTTTTTTTCATTATATTTGTTCATTTTGTCCAATAAGAAATATTTTCATTTGCTAAAATGGTATATAAATTCAAAATTTTACCTCATTTTTGTTTATTTTTTTGAAAAAAGTCTGTCATAATTTTGTTGGCGGCGCCCTCATTGTCTTAGCGCCTGTGTGCACCGCACACTTCGCACATAGGGGCGGCTCGGCCCTGCCACTGCTTTGCCATAAAGTCTCCACTCCTTCCATGTTTCGCGTTCCGTAGCCACTTCCTGCCAACATTCCCAGAAAGCGTCAAAAACGTCACGCCAGCGTTTCAAGGTCTTCCCCGGCTTTGTCTACCGTCAGATTCCCACTGCGGGACTATCCTGGCCCATCAGGATCTCAGGATGCATACGACCCACCCAATCCCATTTTAGTAGCTCTTTGGTCTACATCAAAACCTGTGATGGAACACAGTGCTCTGTTTCAGACTCTGTTCTCTTGATGCCTTGTATACTACGTTCCGTTGTCCATTGGCAAACCCCAACTTTAATCCTCTGAGCATCAGTCAATGACCAAGTCTGAGCACCGTAAGTAGGACAAGCACATGTCCAGCAACAAAGGATTTAATCAACCCAACTTAAGTATCATTTCAATTGGTTTCCATCCATCCATCAGCCATAAGACTTCCACTGCTGGACATAGGCCTCCCCTATTGATCTTCAACAAGAACGATTGGATGCGGCTTGCATCCAGCGCGATCCAGCTCTCTCGAGTTCATTCGTCCACCTTGATTGAGGTCGTCGTTGCATGGTCTCATTCGGGAAATTTTCAACCCCAACGGTCATCAATCCTCCGCGCTAGGTGCCTTGCCGACTGTTAATTTAATTTGCCAACTCAGTGGCCAATGTCGATAACTTGGGTTCTCCTACGGATCTCCTCATTTCTGATTCGATCTCACAGAACTACTCCGAGCATAGCCCCCTCCATAGCTCGTTGGGGTACTCTTGAAGCTTATCTACTAATGAGGCCCGGTTCTTACGTAACATATTTTGACCACATTCACACATTACGTAGGATCCTAGATAGAACAAAGATACATAAATAATTAATTGGTTTCGTTTGGTATGTAGTAAGTATTTACTTAAATTAGGTTTGGGAAACCATTTTCTGACAAAAACTAATCATTACTCATGGAAACACCTGTCGCGAACAAAAAGTGCTGGAGGTTTTTAATGTTGTTACCTTTTTTACGACAATTATTATTATCTTGATATATTAATGGATAAAAACGTTCTTTTAATTATATTTACTTTGAAAATTGCTACCGAACAAGGTCAAGATAATAACGAATATGTATCTAGTAATAAGGTGACTGTACAAAAATATATAATAATATGAAGAGTGACAAACATCTTGACTGGGGAACAATAAATAAATAGGTTTTGTTTATTATAATAAAGATTTTAAATTTAAACAACACAAGGAAAATACATGTAAGTAGCCATAACTTCTAAATAGGTACCTACATTTTTTAAATATGTACTCTGTAAACTATATGTACTTACGTATTCACGTACCTACCTACCCAGTAGATCAGAAAACACGAAAATAACAGTATTTCGATCTCTTCTGAAATATATAAAAAAATAGTGCGTGGAGTCCCTCCGCGCGGAACAAGTGAAACTTCGACGCAACAGTTTTTCATACCCCCTCCGTGGTAGCGTTAAACGTTTAACGCAACCTTGTTGGAAGTCGCATTAGAAGTTTCACTTCAAAAATGTTTTTTTTTTTACGTATGTGTTATACGTGTCACTATTTTACTTATCATCACTGCGTCATTACACATCCCCGTGCATTTCAGCCAAGTACCGCTCTGGCTTTTGTAGTTGAGATTTGCACTTTAAACCCGAGAGCGATATAGCCGAGTCGCTAACTGGGTATTGTAGTAACATTAATCGAATTTTGTCACTACAATTCCCTGCTAAGTTCGATAGAGGTCGATTTTAAAGATTAAAGAAAACCTTTAGGATTCGCATCAAATCAAAGTTAATTATTTGAAAAATCATCTATACTTAATTCCTTACAGTTGACCAGAGTGTTTTAAAAGTCTAAATAGTTTTTTATGATTCAGTAAAATATACCTACCTAGAGTTATAAATATTTGAAATTTATTACGTGGAAATTCGTTTGTCCTACGACGGCTTTTCTATAAAGGCGATTCATTTCTGGCTCTTCGCCGGCCGCTGCCGCGGCATGCTTCCTTCGCTCGCTCGGCTCGTGCGTTGTTGTCATGTTCTAACATACCTAACCTATTTTTTGTTTTACACCTGATCTACAAAAGCTATTCACTTCTGGTTTCGCCGACCGGAAATAGAGAGTATATTACAATACTACTTTATATGCTATACCTACCTACACTACTACTACATAGAATGCGTTGACAGAAACTTTCTTTCATTGAGAGTATATTAACCGGTGCCTAAATTGGTATGTTATGAGACGGACGTCCAGACTAAATTTTGTTTCTTCCTTTAATACCACTTTGAATTCTTCTTGCGATGGATGTTGGCTGAACTTTTTTTTAGGGTTCTGTACCTCAAAAGGAAAAAACAGAACCCTTATAGGATCACTTTGTTGTCCGTCTGTCCGTCTGTCCGTCTGTGTGTATGTCAAGATTCTTTATCTCGGGAACGCGTAAAGATGTCGAGTTGAAATTTAAACTGTATACGTATATCTATAGTCTCTTGCAGTTGCGTAAAAGAAAAACTTCTCAGTTATCGTATAAAAAAGTTAGAGCCGTTTATATCGTAAAAAATCGCATATTTCGCACTCACAAAAATCAAAACCTACAGGGTACTTCCCGTTGACTTAGAACTATGAAATTTGGCGAGAAGCATTGTCTCAGAGTACACATATAGAAATAAATCTGAAAACTGTACATTTTTATTTTAATCAGAAAAAAATAGGGCCTCAAAATTCACAAAATATAGGTTCAAAATTCAAAGTGAGTAAATCGTATCATGTTAGGTATCATATAAAAGGACTTTATTAGCACATGCTAAAACAGGTTTTTAAATATTTTAACAATGTATTTGTACAGAACCCTCAGTGTGCGACTGACTGACTCGCACTTGTCCGGTTTTTTTATTCAGTGTCGCGCTTGCTTCTTATGAACGTAACTAACCCGTGGTCTTCAGTCTTTATATATCTGCATAGGATTTTTAGAAATTCTGTTAGTGCCTATGTACTCAAATATGTTTGGGTATATAGGCACTGAATTTCATTCCCATATTTGTAAGCAAATATGCGACTGAAACAGCTGTGGCCGATTAAAAAGCCGTTAAGTGTGGAACTCTAAAAACTTGGGTTAGCTATTCCTAGTTTTATTTCTATTGTATCAATTACTACCTACGTCAAAATATCATTGAAATCAATATCTATTCAAAGGATTTTTTACTCTTATATATTTACTAGCATAAAGACTGTAAAGGTTACATTGTATCATTCCATCTTCTTGTCGGAAATCGAATCGGGTAATCTTATTGTAAGCTTAGCACAAGTACTTAGTAGTACATGTTTTTCTTGTTATTGCACAACTCCTGTTAATCAAGAAAACCTACTTGCAGTCTAGCATCTGCAGTTTATACAATTTTTATTAATGAGCTAAAATATTGTTCCTTTGTTGTATTAAATGAAATTGATTGCAGATTAAATAAAATAAAACAGAAATAAATAATGAGTGCTAAGCGCTTATAGCATAACCAGACGTAGTGTTTCTTATTAATAACTGAAGTCAAAGCCAAAGTATATACTTGCATGATAGTGGGTATACAAAAGATCTGAAAATTATACAAATATATATCCATCCACTAACAACCATAAAAAGTGTGCAAAATGCAATAATTGAAAATTAAAATACATTTCAAATAGTCATTGTGAAAAGTTCTATTTAATAATTATTATTTTATTGTCTATAAATCAACGTTTACAGCCTCTATTATATGTATGGAAGCGACACGCTGTTTTATTAAAAAATTCTTCAACTTCGTAAAAGCACTCCGAACCTAACCTCTTCTTCAACTGAAAGCAAATTCTCCTGTATGGGAGTTCGAACACTCCTCGGGAAGCGAATTAAAGATCAAAGCAGCCATCTTAACACTGTAGTGCCTCATGTTAGATTTGTTTGGAGTATCCATTGGCCACGCAAGTGACATTTTATCCCACAAAAACATTTGCATGTAAAATGTTGCCAAGACGAGACTTTAGTTCGCACTAACAAAAAGTTCGTCAATCAGATCTCATGTAGAGCCAGGCTGCTAACTCTACACCTCTTAACTCTACAAGCCCTTACTTCGCAAACTTTACACTTTAGTTAATAGGCATATGTATGAACTAAGAAACAAAATAGGGTGGGTGCCGTGTAAAGTAGGTGTACCTATCTAGGAAAGATCTATAAAATTAGCTAAACAGATATCAGAAGATAACTAATATTACGGTAATTATTAAATGCAGCAAATCACCCGGATGCGGAGTGCGACCGTATCAAGCCAATTATACTACTACTTTTTACTAACAGTTGGTGAAACTGAAAAACTAAAGTTATCTCAAGAAGTATGGTTTTGAAAATACGAGGACAGCGCCCCAAAGTGAAATAGAAGCTTAAGGTGGTCGCACATGCACCATGGATAATGTCAAGAAGAGCAATGTCGTGACTCCTGACCGCAATTTAAAGCTGCGTGTTCACTAAACATCAACGGGTAGTAACTTAACATTTAAATTGTTGTTAACAGAAAGTTAATTTTCATCACAAATCTATTCGAAAAGGAACTATTGGAACAAATAAGTGCGCATTATCATTGAAGCGCACTTTTTTTCAGTAGTACTTTTCATTACCTCTATGAGAAATATAAGACGCCTCATATTTTATTGTTATACTATTATTTAATAAAACGTAGAGTAACAACTAAATTGAAAACTTATATTTCCATTATTTTTATTCATTTTCTTGGCGCTGAACACTAACATTACAAATACTTCCAAATTCAAAATGTGCGCGGCAAAGATCATTCCGGCGCACTTATTTATTCCAAATTCAAAAAGTGCGCGGCAAAGATAATTCCGGCGCACTTATAAAGTTCCTTATATAGAAAACAGCACCTTTGGGCGCGCTTAAAGGCGAACCAAGTAGTCCTTTTCGAATAGATGTGATGAAAAACTTTTAGTTTAATTTTAGTTAGTTAGTTTAGTAGTTAAGCTCTAAAAAGAAGTTATAACCTCATTAGCTACTAAAGGTATAGTCCAGTCGGTGCAGACAAAACTAACCTGAAATAGAAAAAAATCCGCCCCACCCCCACGGCGTTTAAAAAAATAAATCGCTCCCCGGTATTTTTTCTATTTAAATGTCTGCCCCGACTGGACTAGTAGTTTATTTACACAAGTAAATCACGCGACAAGCTTTTATGCTCATATAAATTGTGTATAATAAGGTTATAAGTTGATAGTTAAATTTTATTTTCTTATTTTTAGAGCATTAAATAAAAGTTTTTTTTTGCTTTCAATTTATTTTTTACTTATTATAGTTATGTAACCGGCATTATTATTATTAGCAAACCATGTCATTTAATACCCATACTATAGGGAAGTATAAAAAACTTAAGACTAAAAAAGAGTGATGACTAAATGTTTTTCTAATTATTCTCGACAAGCTTTTCATGTGATTGATACCCATTTTGTAGAAGTGCATTAAAAATAAATATTCCTCTATCTTGGATGATCCCCCATATTGGATTTAGAATGACGTCACATTATTTTTCGAGTTACTTACTCTCAACCATCCTTTTCAGTTGATACCCATATTGTAGAAGTGCATTAGGTAATAATAACTACTCCGCCATCTTGGATGGTCCACCATACCTATTGGATTTAGAATGACGCCAAATTGTTTTTCGAGTTACTCTCAACAAGCCCTTTCATTTGATATCCATATTGTAGAAATGCATTAAAAATAACTATTCCGCCATCTTGGATAGTCCACCATATTGGATTTAGAATGATGTCACATACCATATCGTGCATTGTCATCCAAACTAAACGTGTATACAACATTTCAGCTCAATCGGTTCTTCAAACTTGAGTTAGACTTCAAAATTGAGTTCAAAGATACATACATTGCAAGTTAAATAAAAGCTTTTAAAAAATAGCAATACATCAAGAAAAGCTTAAACTAAAATAGCTATAGATTTCAAATAGGAACTCAAATACAGATAACCAATAGTTTCAGGAAAAGACTTGACGGCGAGCCCCAAAACTAAACACATAATGCTTGTATTTTGGGGCTTGTACAGGCGTTAGGTTAAGTAATAGTCCCCGACTACTAAATTCTCTAACGCCTGATGTGAAACCCAGAGCAATGCAGGTCGTAAATCTGTATTACTCTAGGTTCGTTGTGACTTGGCAGTCTTCAGCGCGTTTAGCTACCTGCCAATGGGCTACTGACAGTTATCTAAACGCCTGATGAAACTATTAAAGCACTAGAGCGGGAGCTCTGAGTACTGTAACAGTCAAACTGCAAGTTGCTAAGAGGGATCCTATCAATCTGTAATACCTAACATTACCTACAAGACCCTACGATCTAGTATGACAATGTCAAACTAGTACCTATTGATAGATTCCCTAGATTTTCCTACAGGACCCTATCCCTAAGGTCCCTACTCAACTCAATACTTACCTGTTCCCTACGGTTCCCTAGCTAGGTTAGAGACCCCTACTCTCCTATCAAGGATACTCACCACTGGGTCCCTAGCTAACCTACCTACCTAGCTATAATGCCTAGCCCTAACCATAGAGCAATATATACACATATACAGATAGGTACGGGAAAGCCTGTTGCCGGCGACCTAAGGCAACAAGCGGAATGGGGGAAGGTATAAGGATACGCATGTCGTGCAATGTGCGCAGGGAATGATTCTCCACCGCCGTTCACGCAGGCTCACGTGAACGATGCAGAAGGCAACGGCTGCAAGGTGTCTTATGCCGCAGTGGAAGGAAAGGGTTAGGTCCAGCGGGAGTGCTGGACGGTGGCGCGGGCGGACGTGACCTCGTGGAAGGCGGGCGGGCGGAGCAGCGCTCGGCGAAGGGCGGGCGGAGCCTCGTGGAGGGCGGGCGGTGAAGCCTCTGGTCACAGCCGGTTGGCTGGGCGGGCGGCTTCCCTCTGGGCTCTTCTTGCTGCTCCAGGTACTGGATTCTCCTCGGTTGCTCCAGGTGGGGTCTTCTCGGTGGTGGTGAATTAAAACCAGTCGTCGGTAGTAATTAAATTTATTATAAAAACAAACAACTTATATACTAAAACACTTACAATCTACATTCAAAACCCATCGTTGTGTGCTGTGTCGGTGTACCGCACCGTCAGCACACGTGCGATGGCCGCGGAGGTGCCGATGCCCGGTGTATCTAGGTCGCGGACGGTAATTTCGGCATCTTGCAGATTTTGGAACGGATATATGTTCAATTAGATTGAACAGGGCTCATATGCGACGTTATCAAGAACAGTAATTATTACAGATTGTTAGGAAATTTTAGGCGAAAATTGCGAAGCTTTTAAATTTTGTTATTTAATAATAGGTACTAAAAGTTTGTATTGATGAACAGAAATGATGGAATAGGAATTTCGGGAAAACTCTTGTGTTATGAAAACAACATTTGAATTAATTATGAAGGGACTTATTCCTTTGTTATACTTTCTCATTAGCCAATATCAGAGACCGATTGCATAAGATTAAAAGATTTGCTGAGAGTCTTGCCAATAACAGCATCAAGCCATATTCGATGTTTATTTTCAATTTTATAAGGCATTTTTTTATTTCGATATATTTTGACACATATATGACCCAGTGAATACAACACCTAAAACAATGGAGTTAATAATAAATCACGTGTCATTTATTAATATCACAACATGCAGTACAAAAACTAGTTTGATGTTGCATTCATTCGCATTAAATAATAGGTACCTACGAGTACATTTGCAGCATAAAATCCGATTAGCTATGTTCATTTATTCTCATAAAATGTAGATCTAAGAGCTATGATTTCTTTTGTGCTGAGAGCATGGATGAAGAAAAGAGGAGGATGCGCCATATGGTTGAAAAACTGCAGAACACAAATCTTAACATTGTATATAATTTTCATTTGTGAAGTAAATCATCATCTTTGCCTAGATAATTCTAATCGGAGGCTAAGATGCTTCGTAAAACGATGTTTACTCCGCCCATGGCTATTTTTTACAATGCATGGAAACTTAATATACCCATAAAATGTTTAAAAAAAAACATAAACAAATTAAATGTAATGTAACTCTTCAATAGTAATTAGTCCTTTACCCAACATGACCTCTACACCTCTTCTTCTGGTGGTTCACATCACAAGAAGCAACAACAGGAAATATACTTCTGTATTTTGAGAGAACATTTTCCCACAAAAGACAGAACTAATTTTTCAAAAAAGGGCCGAGGCTTTTTTGTTCAATGCTTCACTAGCATACATTGATAATTATAATTTATTATTGATTTAAACCATCTTGGTCATCAATCGTCCTAGGTGGACCTTTTCTTTTTTTTTTGAAAGCAGTCTTGAGTGGCTAAACAGCGGTTCTTGTTCATCCATGGCTGAAAGTGACGCATAGTTCCAACGGCTGCAGGATGCTTGCCCATCAATGGAGCTATTATTTTTAATTGTTGGAGGTGCGAGAGCCGATAAATGGAAAATTACGGCATAGATACAAAAACCAATTTTATTATTGATCTCATGATCTGGCGATATAAAAAATAATAACATTCCGATAACTTGATATCTTAAGGTGCTCTTTCACTAGGAGCCTGTTATGTAACAAACCAAGACCTGCAGGGTTAGTATACGCACCACGACATAATTTTATCGACTACTCTAAACGTAACAAAGTTATGGTAAAGTATATATGTACCTATGATTTAGTCACACGTCGACAAAAAATATGTGGTGGTGCGTATGCTGGCTAGTAAGTTACTAGCCAGCATACTCACCACCACATAGTTTTTGAAGTATGGCCCTGACGATGACAAAACGTACATTTTCATAACAACGTCTTATACGTAATAGGTACGTGCATTTTCATACATAAATACGCTGTTGGTTTTGAGCGTTACGTTACGAAATTGCCTTCTTAACTTATAAACGTGCACTTGCAGTGTAAGTAACATATGAGATTCGATTAACAAGTTTGTGATACCAATTGATGTTCTTAAAAATATTACTAAACACCAGACAAAAAAAAACAAAAACTAGACCGTGGTAGTAGAAGTAAATGGTAGTAAATTAAAAAATGATGAAATTTAAAATACTTCTACTACCAGGTCTAGTTTTTTTTTAGTGATAGTTGCGATTTAGGAATATGTAAATTTTGTGCTAGGTAGGTATACATATTGTAACACCTAGGAGTGCTAATGCTCAGTTCTTTCTTACTGATGTAATGTAATTTGTAACATTACATCGAATGCTCTCTGTGAGAAAGCACCTTTAGCAAACGATTACTAGACTACTACCGGCTAGCCGTGTTACTTTTAAACTTATGAACTATATTTAGCTAATAAGTAAACAAAAAACAAATTATTGTATAATAAATGTTGACTTCCTAATTTCAAGTCGCTATTAGCATAATTCAATTTTTTCGTTGGAACTACCAGAATAAAAACACTCCATTTTTAATTGTGTATTGAGATAATTAAAAACTCTGCATTTTAAAATTGTAGTATCACCTACTTAATATAATTATAATAATTAATAAGTAAACTTTATTTAATATATAATATAATAAATAAAAAAAAGTGTTTGTTATCGCTAGCTTAAATGCTACGATGCTAGAAACATAAATCCTTTTCTCTCCTCCGTGATATTTGTGCACGTCATTGTGTAGTAAATAGGTACTTAGTTGTATGTACTTCAGTTTATTAAATGATGTGAACTTTATCATTGATAAATAATCTCCGTCTGTTCTGACTAATCGGTGATCAACAAAAACTTCGTGATTTCTTGCGGGAAATACACCTTCGCATCAACCGCATAAAAACTAATTATTGTTTCTCGCTACGTAGCTACGTAAGTATGTTCTCATAATTTGTGATACAAGTTTATAATAGCGATATAAAAGGATGGGCAAGTGTGGGAAGCTCATCAGTGCGCAGACATGGCTCAGACGATGAGAGGCTGCATCGTCCTGTGCCTTCTCGCGGGCCTGGGGCACGCCTCAGGTACGGAAACGTGATCTCACTATTTAATCACACGTAATTTGTGGTATAATTTTTCTAGTGTTAGTGCCAATTACACCTAAACTTTTTTCACGGTATGCGCTTTTTTGCAACTTAACAAAGAATCAAAAAGTGGAATTGTATTATAACATTAGAACCATCCGGTTGGAAAATATGAACTTGCGAAAATGTTATTATTTCTCTTATGTCATGTAAGTTTTGTTTTACTAACTTTTTACTTTTTTCTTTACAGTGAGAGTTCGTCGAGGCTACGGCGGAGGAGGTGGTGGCCGGGGAGGAGGATACGGAGGAGGCTACGGGGGTGGCTTTGGCGGGGGAGGCGGGGGCGGAGGGGGCTTCGGAGCAGGGGGTGGCTTTGGGGGCGGCCTCGACGGCATTCGCGATGGCGTCAGCGACATACTGGGCAAAGTACAAGCCGGCTTCGGCGGCCTAGCGAAAATCGGCGCCGGAGGGAGTTTGGGTGGTGGCGGCGGTGGCAACCTCAAGTCTGTATACACCCAATCTGATGATGGAAAATCTAAAGGGTTCGCATTCACCGGAACTATTGAAGGAGGACAAGGAGGCTACGGGGGCGGCGGAGGGTACAGCAAAGGAGGTGGTGGCGGAGGGTACGGCGGTGGCGCCGGGTTCGGAGGCGGCAGCGGCGGCGGACTGGGAGGGTCGGGGGGCGGCGGCCACGGGGGCAGCGGCGGCGCCGGCCTCGGGGGAGGCTACGGAGGAGGCGGCGGCCTGGGAGGCGGCGCCGGGCTAGGCGGCGGCGGTGGGAAGGGAGCTTACAGCTCCGGAGGCAACGGAGGAAGCGGAGAATATGGGGGCTCTGGTGGAGCCGGTGGATACGGAGGTGGACTCGGAGGTGGCGGCGGAGGTGGCCTTGGAGGTGGCAGTGGGGGATACGGCGGCTTCGGCGGTGGAGGTCGTGGAAGTTCCGGAGGCTCCGGTGGCGCTGGAGGGCTAGGATTCAGCGCTGGATTTAGCGCAGGTCTGGGCGGGTCTGGTGGTGCCGGAAGCAGCGGTGGATATGGAGGCGGCGGTGGCCTCGGTGGAGGTAGTGGCGGTGGACTCGGTGGAGGACATGGAAGCTCCGGAGGCGGTGGACACGGAAGCAGCGGTGGATATACTGCAGGCAGTGGAGGCTCTGGTGATTTTGGCGGAGGAAGCGGTGGCGGTCTAGGCGGTGGATATGGTGGTGGCCTTGGAGGAGGCCGCGGAAGCTCTGGCGGAGGCGGATATAGCAGTGGTGGCAGTGGAGGAAATGGTGGTGGTTACGGCGGAGGCAATGGCGGTGGGCTCGGAGGAGGAAGTGGAAGCTCCGGAGGAGATGGACATGGCGGTGGTGGCAGTGGAGGCCTCGGCGGTGGATACGGCGGGGGCCTCGGAGGGGGTGGTGGAGGTGGCCTCGGAGGAGGCAACGGCGGTGGTCTTGGAGGCTCCAGCGGAGATGGTCATGGTGGATATGGAGGCTCTGGAGGCTCAGGCGGTGGTGGAAGCGGTAGCCTTGGAGGTGGCTTTGGCATCAGCGGTAGTCTCGGTGGAAGCAGCGGAGGCGGCGCAGGACTCGGAGGAGGATATGGTGGCAGCGGAGGCCTCGGAGGAGGACACGGGGGCAGCGGAGGTCTAGGAGGAGGACATGGAGGTAGCGGGGGCTACGGCGGTGGCCACGGGGGCTCTGGAGGTTCCAGTAGCTCGAGCAGCCAAGCGAGCAGTAGCAGCGGCGGGTACGGCGGCTCCGGCGGCTGCGGTTCCGGCTGCGGTGGTGGTGGTAGCTCTGGCGCCTACGCCAGCGCTAAAGCCTCCGCATCAGCCAGCGCGAGCAGCTACGGCTAAATGCTCCAGAAATAAGTGTCATCGCAAACGAGTCGTCTCAATCATAACACCACCACCACCGACGTTTTTCATACATTTTATGAGTGCTCACAGTAAGAAATAGTGGTCATGTTTACTTTTTTTTAGTGTTGGCGTTTGTGGCTGTGACGACACGCTTATTTGCGATCAGCCTAAATGTTTAAATCGAAACTCTTGATGTGATATTACGCTGTTCCCATGGCCATAATCAATGTATTAACTAGGTTAATGTAAAGGTATTATGAGAAGTCATTAAATAAGTTAATTTTAATTTTGTTTAATTTAATATCTATATTTAATTATAAAGTAGGTAAACAAAAACAATTACTGCTATCATAACAAACATGCCTAAATTTAGCAGTGGACGTTTTCGGGCTGTTATTGATGATAATGAATTAATAAGTTGTTATTTTTCATTTCGAAATTTAAACAAAGTTTAGTAGTAGTATTGAATTTTAAAAAGTAAAATTCTCACTGATTTAATCTCCAAATATTAATTGATAACATTTTTACAAAATAAAGTGGTGTTAATCTTACATAATTCTCAATTGTACCTAGTATTATTTCACAAACTCATTTGAAAAATAAAGTATAAAGCAATAAATAAGAGCAAATCGTTCGATGTTTTTTCGCGATAAACGATAGTAACACAGGTAATTTTTTATTGCCGTTCTGACAAATTTCAACTGCAGTAGTAAGAACGGTACTTCATTTACCCTTCTTATTACTAGTAATAAGATTGGTATATTAACACTGGTAATAAACGGATTGTCTTGGTTATAGCGCGTGAGTTTCATTTTTTGCCATTTATATATAAACTACTCATTTTAAGTTTGCGAAAACTTATTTAGCGGCCATGTAAAGGTAGTGCTTTTTTTTATTTATTTTTTTTATTTATTGATAAAAAAAATATTTTTACTATTTTATCCTGTTTTAGCTTGAGAGGTACACATACCTAAAAATCAAATAAGTGGTCAGTTTATGCACAAAAGTGCATAACTGATTTTCACCTTAATTTTTAGTTAATAGACTGTTGTAGGTCCCCTGGTCACTATTTTGGTTTATAACTGTGTGTGCCTCGTTAACACTGCCTATTCATGGTCGCTAAATACATTTTTGTAAACTATCAATGAGCAGTTTATCTGTAAATGCCCAAAAACCCAAAAAATAAATTAATGACGCGCGCTGACCTAATGAAACCACCTTAAAATGATATAGGCAATTTGGGGTTTGAACCCCATAGAAAATTTTCCCCCATGGCCCAGTAAAGAGAGAGAAAATAAAGTAGAAGATAGTAGAAAATAAAGTACAATACGTCAGAAACTGGAAATGCCTTACCTACTTTTAAGTAAGTAAAACATTTCCAGATTCTAACGTACTTATTGCACTTTATTTTCCTTGGTTAGGTACCTAAGTACTTCTTAATTTGAATACAATTCAAAATATTACACAGATAAAACCTACAGGTAATTTCTAGGTACGAGTACATACGAGTAACCTTAATTATGCTACGGTCATTGTCTAACAAGAATTATTATAGAATAAGCATACACAATTAAACATCATAGGTACTTACTGAATTTTTAAGCTCTTCATTTTTCCTTGGTTAGGTACCTAAGTACTCCTCAATTTAAAGACAATTAATAACATTATACACCTATATAGGAAACCCACAGGCCACAGGTGACTTCTAGGTACATGACCTTCATTATACTTGCGGTCATTGGCTATCAAGAATTATTATAGAATCAGCATACACAAATACACATCATAAAAACTTACTGGTTTTTGAAGATCTTTATTTTTCCTTAGCTAGGTCTACAGCACTCTTGAATTTGAATACAATGAAAACATAAACATACCGTCATATTTTGTTTGTTTTCTTTATTTTGGTTTTACGGTAGTAACACGGGTAATTTTTTACCGCTGTTCTAACAACTTTCAATGGCAGTAGTAAGATTGGTAATTAATTTACCATTCTTACTACTGGTAGTAAAATTGGTAGTAACATAAACCATATAAACCATTTTCTTTGATTTGTATCTAGATGCAAATCTACCACCATTTCCGTTTTCGATGCTCCAAAGTGTATTTTTTCTGGCAAGTTCCAGCAAATGAATTTAAAAATAGCAATTATAATAAAAAAAAAATAAGTACGATATATTGCAAACACAGAGTATCTCTGTGATTTCAAAAGTACTACCAAGAAAGCTAGAGTCAAAAGTTTCCGAGACTAGACTAAATCCTTTTCTGGATTTAGTCTACCTCTTTACAGATTTAATTTTTGTAATAATAATACTAATAAAAAGGTCTTTGACTAATAAGATGACAAGAAAAAAACCCTTAATGATTTACTTTGGATACATTTAAAATAAATAGGTACAGTTGAATTCACAGAAGAGAGAATTAATTCTGCTGTTCTGTGGTTGAATTGAACACCTCCGTTTCGAGAGTTCATAAATATTATGTTGTAAATACACACGAAGTACTTCATTGTTGACTTACCTCATACTTAGATGCTTTATATAATGTCGCTCATACTTACTGGTAAGTCAGTGTTTTTTGTTGTACGACCTGCTTATGTTAAAAACTCAAACCAACTTGATCTGAGGTTAAAACGAGTATTTTAATAGGTACCTATCAGATTGTTTACTAAAGGCAGAAGCTCATAATTATGTGGCACAAGAGATTTATCTAGGTGTTAATTTTGTTATTGAAAATATATCTTTGAATATGTGTTTTAGATTATGTTTTCAAGCAGGAGAGAGTAAAACTACACAATTTTTAATATATTATAGAGTTCAATTTTTAATTGGCATTAGGTACCATTCAGCGTGGCAATGCATGCTGGCCACGCTGCCAACTGGCAGTGCGCTTGAGCATTTTATCTTTAGCCCTTCAGGGGTCTGTGGATGATCCAATTGCTTTTTATGTAGTAATAGTACGAATAGTTTAAGTATACATGTAGTTTTAGCATAAGTAATTTGTTGTAGTTAATAAAGACAATGGTCAATTAAAAAAATATTATTATTTGTGAAAATACTTCTTGAGGAACATAATTCATCCGTCCGTCCTCATGTTACAAAGCCTTATAACTTCCACATTTATTAACCAAATTGCATGAAATTTAACATTATATTACTTTAAGAGATCTCAATTTTAAAATCTTAAAATTGTCAAAATTGTGTAATTAAAAAGTAGCTCCGAGTACAAAAAGTATTTTTTTTTTCAATACCACCCCCTCTTGTGGGGTATATAGTCACGTGTTCTATTTCTGAGATATATAGGTAAGTTGCCAAAGTTGAAAAAAAGAGTGTCGTCGTCATCGGCGTTGTCGTCCCCTAATTAATTTCTACAATATTTAAGAATTCTTTTTTTTATTTCATATAGGCGTTTGACTACACACTACCTGATGTTAAGCAGATGCGGTCTAAGGTGTAACACGCTTACCTAGAAGATACCTATTTACTCGTGATTTGAAGACACCTACATTGTACTTAAGCAGGAAGACAGACTAAAGCAAAGCGTTCCACATTCTGGCGGTTCGTATGATGAATGTAGACTTGAAACGCTTGGTTGTAACGCGCGGGATGTCCACCATAAAAGGGTGGCGCTTTGGTCGCGTCTGTCTAGCCGTACGATAGAAGAGACCAGATTGTGCAACTCCTGGGCGCACTCACCGAAGTGTATCCTATAGAAGGCTGATAGACACGCCACTCTACGCCGATCTTCGAGACTTTTCAGCTTCGACTTAGTCAAGGTTTCGTTGCCTATCAGCCTCCTGGCTCGTCTTTCAGTAGACTCCAGAGCCTCCAGCTGGTATGGAACCATCCAGTGAGAGCAGTATTCCATACAAGACCTGACTAGCGCTTTATAAAGACTAAGCAGTTGCTCAAGTATGAAATACCGTCTCACCCTAGAAAGAACTCCAAGTTTTTTTTTAAGCTAATTGGGCTTTTGACTATACGAGTACAATAAGAGCCAAAGTTAAGAGTCGATGATAGTATAACGCCTAATAGTTCCAGACTGACAGTTTCCGGAAGGGCCTCTTGTTCGCCGAAAACAAACAGTATTGAGTCTTCGTGGCATTAAACTTGACCAGGGGCCTTATTTTGTAAGCGCTCTGACGTTCGGCTTCGCTTTTTCTCCTGCTCGCGCCAGTTACTCACGCCGCGAGAGCGAGCGGGAGGAAAAGCGAAGCCGAACGTCAGAGCGCTTACAAAATAAGGCCCCAGGTTAGCATCACATCAGTCAGATGCCGCCTCCAGGCTCAATTTAAGCCGTTCGACCATAGCCTCTCTGAGTGACTCGATCTGTGGCCCGCTGGTTTTTGCATCAGTTGTGTAGCTCTCCACGACTGTACTCAAATACCTACGTTTTATGAGAAACTAGCGACCCGCCCGGCTTCGCACAGGTGTATTATACATATAAACCTTCATCTTGAATCACTCTATCTATCAAAAAAACCGCATCAAAATCCGTTGGGTAGTTTTAAAAATATAAGCATACATAGGGACAGACAGCGGGAAGCTACTTTTTTATACTATGAAGATGAATGTAAACTGTAGGGAAAAGCCACCAGATTACGAAAGACAGTTTTTTAACTATTTGGGAACCGATGTATGGACCGACAACGGAACATGGTCCATCATTTGCCCTAATAAAGATATTGGTATTTGTAAAATACTTGAGTGCTTTGCGTAATGAGGTAGTATGTAGGTATACCTACCTCCTATTTTGTGCTGGAACTTTGTCATTTACCTAGCTACGAGGTTATACTCACACCAAAAAAAAACTAGTAGGTACTTGAACATTTTGTGAAGTTTTTTGCTGGAACTACCTAATAATCTAAATATTCTTCTAAGTAATTGAAATGAAACTTGAGTGTTTTATTTTACTCGTACATTCGGTGCTTATTACTAATCGGTTCTTTTTAGAATGTTCTAGTAGGTGTATGTATCATCATCATCATTGTACCTACCCAGTTTGGGGAATAGTGTTTGCGTTAACAATGTATAATTTTGTGACATTTTTTTTTAAATTTTGAATATATGACGTAAAACACATTTTAACAGATTATTCTACACGTGATAATTACACGTGATAGTGTAAAATACCTACACATGAGCGACGCAAAAAGAGTCTAATTGAGATACGTACAGCCATTTAAATTGTAAAAAATCCACAGATGCCGTTGACTGCGCTTTAAAAATTGGTAAGCGTGGTTTTCACACAAATTAAGTAAATAATTGTTCACTCTCATGACATATGATTATTTATTAATTTGATTCAGAGACGCCTATGCGTTCGCCTGATGTTAAAAGTTACGCATGCCTGGGTCCATACCACTCGAAATTTCGAAATACCTTTGCTTTAAGAAGAACTCATCATTTCATGTTCCTCCGTCATTTTGCTGAAAATAATAAATAAATTCTTTAATGCATGATATAATAGCCACTTATTAATATAGTTGGTATAAATAATATTTACATTTATATTATCGGCTAGAAGTTACAAATCTAGCTAGTACACAGTACCTACACTAAGCAAAAGCTTGTATTGTAGATACTGTTTACCTTCAGGGAACCCAAATGTAGGGCCCAAAAACATTTCTATTCCATCTGGAACACAATAATATTTGCTCAACACTGATTGGCGGTTGAATAACAGGCAAAGGTGTTTCAAGCAAAGTTGTTTAAAGGAAAAAAAAATTAGTTCCCAGACGGGCTCTACGAAAGAGCTCTACCTCTACAATTAACTGCGCACTACTCCTTGTGCACGGACGGAACACACACAAAGAAAACTAATAGGTACTCACACTCAAAACAGTATGCTGACTGTGAGTTTTGTCGTAAACATGACGCGCTCGCTGCGAGCACGTAAGCATGTAATTTGTTTGAAAAAATGTACAGCGCCACTAGCGGCGCCTTTTTGATACACTTTGTGCAAGTGCAAGTTCATACAAATTACATGCTTACGCGCTCGCCGAAGAGCGCGTCATGTTTACGACAAAACTCACACTCAGCATACAGATCTCACATATCTAATCTAATCAAATATCTTTGCGGCTGTGATGTTATTAGCATAGACTAACTTGAGTAGCTTAGTTTATGTTATTAGCTGCAAGCTGCGGATAAGCTCACTTAACAACTGCGCTGGGAATGCCGGTTACAGCTGACATCACAGTATTACAACACAATATTATAGAGGTAACTAATCTGCCTAGTCGGGAATCAATAATATAACCATAATTAAAAAAAAACACGCTTAGAAGTCATCAACTTTTTTTATATAAATGCATTGTCTTTGGTCTTTGATAAGTGTGCAAAATTTGAAGAAAATCTGATCGCTCAAAGTAGATCAAAATCGAGCTCAAAGGGTTTGGTTACAAGCAAACCAAGCAAGCAAACATACAGGTGAAACTAATATATATAATATAAAAATACCTTTTATTTTCCTTAATATAAATTGAAGCATTTTTGATCTTACTCTGCTTAATTAATTAAATTCTAACATGCAAACTAATAATTAACCATATTATAAAAACTAAATCAAATATAAGTGGCAAATATGAAGGACCTCTCAACGAGGAAAGGCCTTCTCCGTTTTTCTCCACATATTTCTGTTGTTTGCCTTTCATATTCAGTCTCTTTCTGTTAGTCTTACGATTTCGTCAATCCATCGCTCCGCTAGTCTGCCTCTGCTTTTCTTGCCCGTGGGACCGTTCCACATCGTTACCTTTTCTGCCCATTTATCATCGTTCATGCGTGCTATGTCTATGGCCCATTTCCATTTTAGTCTTTTGCAGTATTGTAGAGCGTCGATGACTTTAGTGGTGTTTCTTATGTCTTTGTTCCTTTTTCGGTGTTTTATTTTAATTTTCAGAATGCTCCGTTCCATTGCTCTTTGCGTGGTTGCTATTTTGTTTTTAGTATAATTATTGAATATCCATGTTTGTGGAGCATAAGAGAGACATGGTAGGATGCAAGAGTCAGGTGAAACTAATAAAAGCGTGTTAAAAAAACAGACCTGCATCGAAGGTACATAGTTGCTGATACACCAACTGCGCCGGGAGCGTCGTGCAATACCTAATCTGTTAGTGTTTATCCTAATGATTAGCTCCGTCTCATCTCTGTTTTTTAGGGTTCCGTACCTAAAGGGTAAAAACGGGACCCTATTACTAAAACTCCGCTGTCCACAAGCTGTATCTCATGAGCCGTGATAGCTAGAACATTGCAATTTTCACAGATGACGTATTTCAGTTGCCGCTATAGCAACAAACTAAAAACAGAAATAATAAACATTTAACGGGGACTCCCAATCAAGAAACGTGTTTTTTTTTGCTCGATATTAATAAAGGCAATAGGAAGATTCTTGAAATATTCACCGAATATTAAGTTCAAACATTTATAATTAAATTTAAAAAGAATTATCATCATCCGTACGGTACGGACACTTTGTGCGCGAGTCCGACTTGCACTTAGCCAGTTAAATTATTCTTTATAAAACTCAAAGAAAATAAAGTAATATGTTTCATATATTACAATGTTTGTCCTAATGATGTTAGCTCCACCTCAACTGCGATTTTTCTTCGCAAGACTCAAAATAATATATTTCATGTAGGGTTACTATACGAAGGCTACTCTATCTCATTCTAACATGTAATGTTTGCGAGTATGTATTTCTCTTTCCTTCACATTGTTTACATTATGGTACAATTCGTCCTCTTTGTTCTATAGCATAATCGCAGGGCTTTGATAATTTGGGCAGCAGAGCTTTCAGAACGACTAGACTGAGTAGACGGCACTCGTGCCTGTTATACAAAAGGCATAGAATATTTTAAGTACTTATACAACGGTTTAAATGGTAGAGTTATGTAACTCATAAATATACTCATCATGTGAAAATGGCAAATGTACTTAACTCATTGACTCATGTATAAAATGGAAAATATACATCATGTATGGAAAACACTGGACGTCGTTTGATTTCCCTGACCTTAGGATAAAAGGTCAGAAGAGGGGATAACAAGAAAATATATCATTTTCTTGCCACGCTCGCTCGCTCGGAAAAACGTAAGTTGCTGTTGCATTTTTTTTGACTAACCCAAACGTATAGACACGCTAGAATTTTCTTTGTGTTTGGTCATTTCTATTAGTTAACGTGATCAGCGAATTTGTTTTCTTTTTTCCTTTTTTCAACCAACTCACAAAAGGAGGAGGACCTGTCTTTGACTGTGATCGAAATGCGCAAAGAAATTACAAGAGTAATTTAGAAAAAAATCATCCACTTTTACTTTATTATTTTTTTCGAATAATCGTAAACATCCGGTAATGTTTACGAACATGTTTGAACGGAAGCGCGTGATTTTTTGTAACTAGCTCTAATTAACTAAAAAAAAAAATAACTATGAAGGTATAATTATTTTAACGGTAACGTGGTTTTCGATGATTATATAGATCCTAACAAAGTTGGCAAAAGCAAATTATTCTGCTGTTCATTTAAGTAATGCGTACTGCGGTCAGGGATGTGGAAATATGGTAGAACATCTAAACCCAATATAATTATGTTTTCGAGAACGACGTCATGGATGTGGGAAATAATATATTTAAAACCAAGATGTTTTCTGGAATGGCGTCATGGATGTGGAAAGTAAGGTAGAATATCGAAAGCCAAGATTTTTTTTTAGAATGTCGTGTCGTGGATGTGGGAAATAAGGCAGAATGTATAACACCAAAATATTTTCTAGAATATGTTTAACGTGGGAAATAAGGTAGAATATCAAGGGCCGAGATGTTTTTTTGAAATAGCATCATGGATATCGGAAATAAAGTAGAATATCTAAAGCTAAGATGTTTTCTGGAATGGCGTCGGCACAGCCTAAAATGCGTGAAATTATGGTAGTGACATGATACGCCATGTCGATATAATAATAATAAAAAAAACGAATGTGCTGGTTTTCTAAATATCACAGTCGATTCTACGGTGTGCAGTTTCTAAGGCAGAGATAATTTTTCAAAGTGACTTTTATTCTTATCCATGATTAGATACATCCATGGTTTTAGTCCTTACTAAAATAAAACATCGTATCGCTCAATAATATTAACATGACGATTATAACGAAGGTAAAGCTAGAAGGCTGGAACAAAGAAGTGTTGTATTTGTAATCAGAGTTTATTTTACACCCATAAGTATTGTGTTGAGGCTTGTGTTTATATGTTACCTTGCCGTCGAAATACTTTTGTTGAGTACCTATTTGTTTTGCTTTACTCATTATTTAACCCTAAGTATGAATAATTATGACACACGTGCTACGTTGATCGAGGAAATATGTACTACAATGATTGTTACTACTGGTCAACGTGGTTTGTTACAGAAACTGTGATAGCCGATCGTGTTTTGAGTAGGTACTTACCTTCGTTATGAGAACACACTTAATATTTTTAAACTAGCGACCCGCCCCGGCTTCACACAGGTGTATTATACACATAAACCCTCCTCTTGAATCATTCTATCTATTGAAAAAATTGCATCAAAATCCGTTGCATAGTTTTAAAGATACACATAGGGTATACATAGGGACAGACAGACAGCGAAGCGACTTTGTTATATACTATGTAGTGATGATCGAGACTAATTCTTCTTGATGAGCTTGATGAGGTTCATTTCCGGAAATATTTATAAAGGTGAAGAATGATTAAAAATTTTATAAAAATTTAAAGATTAAAAATTGGGGTGCACTATATCGCTGAAAATTAAACACGTATCCGGAGTTTTCCTTAAAAATTTGGCAGCTGTAAATTATGAGCATGAACAAATAAGGTTTCATGAGGACATATTTAAAATGGAAAAGCGGTATCAAGGTTAGAGTCCAAGGATGTTTGTTGGGCAACTACTGCTGGATGGTCAAAAGGGGCCAAATGGAAGCCACGAAAATTTCAAAATTGGTATACCAGTATAGCTATTGGGAGAATATACTAGAAAAATATTTTCGGATCTTATGATTACGATATTAATATCACAACGATGTTGCAGTCATGCCACTACAGGCATGGATGAAATATTTGCTACCAAGTTAATACGCTGACTTTATACGGCATATTTATTTAACATATTTTATTTTGATGCGCGTACTGTAACAGTGTACATAATTACGACGTACCTACTGCGAAATGCAATAGGAAGAATAGGACGTGCTACTATGAAGTTATACATAACTACATAAATAATAGGGTGATAAATTATGTCTATAAACACTTTATTAAGTCTGTTCGTGGAAGTTTCAGATTTCAATCAAACGGAGAATAACGACGAATGCACCTGAAGTGATTGACCCGAATATGAAGTCATGAAGGGATATACGTGGGTCCAAGGACAAGACTACCACGCAGGACCCGAAAATTGCGTTCAGGAGGGATGTGAGGAAGAGTCCAAGGATAGGACTAGCGCCTAAGCGCATAAGACCCGAAGACTGGGTCCAGGAGGGATGTGAGGGAGAGTCCAAGGACAGGACTAGCGCATAAGCGCATGGGACCCAAGGACTGGGCCCAGGAGGGATGTGAGGGAGAGTCCAAGGACAGGACTAGCGCACAAGCGCATGGGACCCAAGGACTGGGCCCAGGAGGGATGAACGTGAGTCCAAGGATAGAACATACACTTATATACCGAAGGACCCGAAGGATCGGGTTCAGAAAATGCAAACTAATACAATATGGAAGGAAACGAGCAAGTTCCAGACGAGGGCAAGTCCACTGAAGTATTTGTATCTGAAGAATGGATGATTTTAATAGTAAGCTAATAGATAAGTTTTTGTTAATTTTAGAATAATTTAAAAGCACTGACAAACTTAAAATGGCATTCAATACGAATGTGATACCGGAATTTGACCTATTACGAGTAATTAAAGAGCAATCTGTGACATGGATAACTGAAGTAGAAGAATGTGCCAAAATTTATGGATAGATATAGAAAGAAATTATCTACTACTCTAAACCTAAACTGGTTGGTGTTCAAACAACACAGAACTAGGATCCAACTTCGATGTTACATTCACAGATGGAATGGAAAATATAATTAAGAGAGCTAAGATAGTGATGTATGGAGAGCTTTTAGAAACATTTAATTGTATGAAGATGAATTTGTTAAATAGTTGTAAAATCTATAGTAGGCAGTAAATGTGTACTACATGACATTGAGGATCGGACGGTAAAGGTTGGTGTCCACACCCTGCTGAGCAGCTTAAGGATCTGGAACAGGTATTGAAATATTACCGAACCATTAAGGTCAGTCAGGCGAGAGAAACTCTGAGCGCGACACGCAGACTAAATGAAAGAAAGTTTGGACCCAATCCAAACTATAAGGGATTTTTCAAACCAGGTACGACGACTTCGGACATTAAATGTTTCGATTGTCAAGAAGTCGGATATTCTAGCTATAAATGTTACAAACTTGCCCTGAAATGTAATAAATATTGTAACCGTTTCGGCCATTAAACATCTAACTGTCCTAGGAACAGGGTTGGAAACGAAGCAGAAAAGGGCTAAGTGTCAGGTAATGATTTCAAACAAAAACGGGTTTTGGGGTTTACAGCTAAAATAAGGTTATTAATAAATACATTCTCAACGTTAAGCTAAATGGATCATCAATTTCTTATCAAGTCGATTTGGGCAGCCAATGCTCTCTTATCGAGGTGAGTGAGACTAAGTCTCTGAACTTTGAAATCACTGAACGAGTTTCAAACCGAAACCAAATTTATCGATGCTCGGAGGTATTGGGGGAAATTTGTACTCGCCGTTTGAGAATATCTCACGTTGCTGTAGAGGTTCAGAATCTGACATATATGGTTGGCTTATATGTTGTAGGAGACTATGCATTGTAGCATTCCGTAATTGATGGAGGAGATCATAGATCGTAAAGTCCATTATTGATGGTGGGTTTCGAGATTTTGATTTGGGGTAAGGTATATTATTTATTTCACGGTCAGTACAAGATCAGGAACGAACATGGAGCGTTTTTGCTATACACTGCTCTGTCAAAGATGTTAACTTTTTCAATAACTCCAGGAATTAAGGTAAGATAAAATATGCTAGCGTATACACTATACATGGACAACGTGCTTATACCGTCTAAAGGTTTCGATGAAGACACAAAGATTAGACGAAAGTGCGATTGTTAATAATATAGGGAAGGGCTTGAGTTAAAAGAAAGTAAGTGCCACATTGTTCTCGAATTAATAGATCTCCTCGGAATTGTGGTAAGCGCGGACAGCATTCGTCCAGGCATGTGAAAGTAGAAGCGATCTCCGAATTCCCTTAGCCAAAGAATCAACATGAGGTATGTACGTCAGTTTTTGAGTTTATTGGAATTCTTGAGACGATTTGTCAAAAGTTATGAAATAACACTCCGAGTGGCTCTGGACAGTAAGTAAATTAAAAAGGGATAAGTATTTACTAATATATTAATCCTTGCTTTATAACATGCTGTTATAATTGCGGAACGGAACTCCATACGCATGTTTGCCAACAAGGTCTGGCAGGAATACTCCTAGAAAAGAACTCGAATGATGCGCTGCAACTAGAGTCCTATTTTAGCCATAAAACTACGGTCGACAAACGTTAGTGGCATTTCTACAAATCGGAGACATTAGCGGTTATCACTTCGTTAAACCGGTTCAGAATCTACCTTGTAGAAACTAATTTTGACGGACTGGAATGCTTCTCTTCTTCTTCATGCCGATGGTTCTAAGTGAGATTTATCTAGAGGAGCTCTGCCCAGTAGTCCCAAGAAGAGGTGGCTTTAGATTGTCCCTGGAAAAACGTGATTTCGTATCCCGAATTGAATGATGGTAGGTCCAACTCTAGGAATATGCTTACACAATAGAATATCGTCCTGGAGCTCAAACGCAAGATGGCCTCAGCAGAAATCTAGCTCTACGGTTGAGCAGTACATCCGATTCAATTGTCCGATGACGGGGTAAAAAAAAATAATAATTAGAAATAAAAAAAGGATTATTACTTAATATTAGCACTGGTTGATGAGTTTATAAAGTACTTAACTGTACTTTGGTGTGAAAGATAAAGAATCTCATCACTTACTCTGGAGTTCCCTCACGTCTTATTACTGACAAAAGTATTAGTCTTACTAACAAGACATTTCACGACTATCACATACTATTCAGGTAGGTCCAAAATGCAACATCTACCCCATGGTAAAATGAGCAGGTAAATCGATTTAACGGGATAATACTAGACGCCTTGTCAGCTTTTAGCTATGGAAACTACGACCAATCCTAGGAAGAACATATTTCTGACAAACAGGTAGATATCAACACAGCAAAAGATAAAACTACAAAAAAGTCTCGAACTGCTGTATTTCATAAGCCAAACAAAAGGTGAGGTAATTCGTAAAACTTTGATAAACGCTCGCTCAGAATTGATAGAAGGTGAAAAACAGGAGAAAAGATTAAGGAGCAACAGGTAAGCGGCGCTGTTTATATATATTAAACGCAGGAATACTTCAAACCAACACAATGAAAAAGACCCAGTAAGAAAGAGACATAGTTGAGTGGAGAGATAGCTGCCGTATGATGGTAAGTTTCAATAGTTAAAACTAAATACCAAGGACCATACCGAATTACCGAGATCCTCCTCAATGACATATTTCTGATTGCGGGCACATTTCTGACTTGTAAGCGAGGCATATAATTGGAAACCGTAGTTGCAGTTTACAAGATTTAACTTTGAACGATTTTTAATAGAGATTTGGTAACCAAATCATACGATAACAATTCTAGTGATAACGAGCAGACGTGAGCCTCCAAAAAAATAAAAAACACACGAATATAAAAAAGTAATTGAAATTTAATGTCGGTATGGTGAACCAATTTGATTTAAACTACTGCATTATAGCAGCAATGAATGTTTATTTAGGTTATACATATAATTTAGTGAAGTTAGTGACTATCTGGTTTATATAGCCAATCATAATATCATATGATTATAAATATGTTAATGATTATCATTACTACTTGATCTTGATGTTAATTTGACTTATTCGATGTTTTGTGGCCTAGATTAAAAATATTGCTTCTGTCAAATTAAGAGATAGAAAAATGGCTTTGAATTAAAATAAAATACGTACATGATTGAATATATTATAGTTGATGCAAATAATTATCATAAACAAAGCTTGAACTGAATAGTTAATACTAAATAGATATTTCGCATTTCAGAACAGTACATTTTATTGAATAGAGAATCTACTATTTTGGACAGTCGGAGTGCTAATTAGCCGTTTATCTTAGACTATTACTATTTAAAAGATTTGCTTACTCATTCATAGCGATGGGACTCGCTAGAAGTAGGATGGCCGAGCTGTAGGGTTACTATACGAAGGCTACTCTATCTCATTCTAACATGTAATGTTTGCGAGTATGTATTTCTCTTTCCTTCACATTGTTTACATTATGGTACAATTCGTCCTCTTTGTTCTATAGCATAATCGCAGGGCTTTGATAATTTGGGCAGCAGAGCTTTCAGAACGACTAGACTGAGTAGACGGCACTCGTGCCTGTTATACAAAAGGCATAGAATATTTTAAGTACTTATACAACGGTTTAAATGGTAGAGTTATGTAACTCATAAATATACTCATCATGTGAAAATGGCAAATGTACTTAACTCATTGACTCATGTATAAAATGGAAAATATACATCATGTATGGAAAACACTGGACGTCGTTTGATTTCCCTGACCTTAGGATAAAATTCATGACATCATGACTGTTCTATAATTCAAAGGGGAACTACCCGGCTGCCGGATTCATTATTTCGTGTAAACTGCTAAATGATATTTTTTATTTGCTTAACCTAAACTTATCGATGAGAGTTTTGTCCATTTTCATTGAATATTTTTATGATAGGTACGGATGAATGCAAGAACATGGTTATTTCTAACCGACTTCCAAAAAAGAAGTGCTTCATTCAGCTTTTTATGTATATATTTTTTGAATAAACTATATTATACATTACATTTTTTACAAATTTATGGACTGACTCAAGAGTTGTTTTTTTTAAATAATTGATTTTTGTACGAGATGACTCCATAAAAATAATTTTCTTACTTCGGTTCAGTAGTGTCCAGGTAGTTTCAATAAATAATCATTTTAGCGTAGCAAATAGTACATAAAATTGGTAGCTTAGAGTACTTATATGATATTGTAGCGTCAACAGAAATCAAATATAAAAAAAAATCTACTCGATTAGGTATCATCAAGACTTGAGCTCCATTTTCTGGAATCGGTAGTTCGATTCAATTAATTTTAATTAAGTACTTGAATCCACCAACCCGCACTGGGCCAGCGTGGTAATCCACCAACCCGCATTGGGCCAGTGTGGTGGATATGGCCCAATCACCCTTCATGGGTAGGCATACGTCCTGCAGTGGACTATTAAAAACGCTGGTACAGTACTTAAATATAAAAATAATTAATATCATTATTTAGATAAAATAAAAATTGTTTGAGCCGTATTTCATTTTTTTATTTTAGAAATAATTGTATTTTAAAGAATTATTATTTCAAATCGTAGATTATTTTATTTGTTCACCAAGTACTTACCTAATTACATCTGTTATTCAGCGCAAAAACTCAAGCGACAAAAAATGGTTTCTAAATACATATTTAGGTTACAAACAATGAACATTTCGCCCTTGAAAAATTATTACAACTCAGTACTTACCTGAAATTAATATTATTAGTGCACTTAACCAAAAAGTAAAAATAATTTACGAGCTAAGATGCAATTGTATTTACTTGTAATAAGTACTTGCCTAATTCAGTACCTACCATCTTATGCATTTCAAGATGTAAATAACTTAAGCTCATTTTTAGGATTCCGTAACTAAAGGCTGAAAAAAGAACCATATTATGTGGTGGCATACTTACGTCGTATATTGACTGTTGATGAAGAATGTGAAGATATTTTATAAACCATAAAATAAGCATTGACGTTACTCCCATAAAAAATGTATTAAGTAACTTTCAAGTTTTCTGGGGTGGGCACTGGGCAGAGAAGTTTCTAGGGTGGGTACCGACCAACCGTACCCCATAGCTACGCCAATACTCATGAGTACCTACATATTGAGTATGTACATAATTTTCTTTACTCCGGACAAGTTTTACAAGAAAACATAATGCAACACAGTACCTAGACTATCAAAACACATACTTATATAATACTGTATTATTCACAGATTATATTAAACGTTTCGAACTTTACATTAAGCTTCTAAGATGTTTATAGCCTATTTTCTCGACTAAACAGAATCGCTAACATAATGTAAAAATATAATCCTTAATGATTACAATTGATTAAATTATGTAACCCATCCACCCATCGGCCACAGCGTCTACTACTGGACTAAGCCTCCCTTATAAATCTTCAATAAGACCGGTTCCAAGCTGCAGCATCTATCGCGAAAATAAAATTAATCAAGGAAAATACTTAGACATAGAATTCTAATGGAAGAAAAGAAATACACTTTAGACACGAAACCCTTAATTCACGAGTCCAACTTCCATTCGACCAATATATTTTTAAAAGTTGATATAAAATTATCTTTCAAGAGGTCACAAATTCACAATCACTTGATAACAGGCCAATCAGCCTTGTAAACACAGCTTGTAAACATTTCCTAGCTGGCGTTCGCAGAACAAAACCAAAACAAACTGATTCTTAGTAACAACAAGGATAATCAACGTGCATGCGTATGATAATACGTTATACACAGTATAGTTATGAAATACTGGTATGTACACATTTTTTACATACTAGTTGCGAGAACCTATCTATAGATTCTATGCTATTTTAGGTATGTATTGTAATGATCGGCTCGACAGAAAAAACTATCGATTGCTAACGTTTATTAGTGTAAGAGTAAAAAATTGCGATCAGTAATGATTTTAATGGTTCTGTATGTTTTATTTTATTTATTTATTACAAATACTACTATTATTACAGGCTTAGCCTAATGCAATAGTATATGTCACTCTTATAATTATGTTAGTGTATGTCGTATGTCTTATAAAATTAAAATTAATAGAGAATTACAAAATGTCATATAATGTCATAACGAATTTTTTTTAACTACGCCCAAGTAGGACTATGCTTGAAGTCTCTCTACGTGATCAAATCAGGAATGAGAAGATTCGTAAACGAGCAAAAATTATCGACATAGCTCAGCTGATTAGCAAACTGAAGTGGTAGTGGGTAGGGCACATACCTAGTTTCGTAGAACTGATGACCTATAGAGCCGTAAAGTTTGCAAATGGAGATAACTGACGTACTGGCGAGCGCAGCGTAGGAATTTCAATCAACAAGGTAGACTGATGATCTAATTAAGAAACGAAGAACACGCTAGATGCAAGCCTCTTCCAACAAGTCTTATTAGAAATCCGTAGGGTAGGCCAATGTCTAATGGAGATAACTGACGTACTGGCGAGCGCAGCGTAGGAATTTCAATCAACAAGGTAGACTGATGATCTAATTAAGAAACGAAGAACACGCTAGATGCAAGCCTCTTCCAACAAGTCTTATTAGAAATCCGTAGGGTAGGCCTATGTCTGTCAACAGAACTACTCAACAGAACAGGTGGGAGTAAACGGCAGCATTGGATGACGCTGGGTTACGCTGGGTTCTTACTGTCGAAAAATGGGTTTGTGATGTATCTGTCTACCTTTTAGGTGGATTTTTGCAAGCAGCGGGAATGACTATTGGCTAATTTTACGGATTTTTTAAGTCTTGAAGATTGAACGAAACGTATGTAGATCCGAAACGAAGTAATATAAAAAACACCATAAGCCGAATCAAATATTTTGAGACTGTGATGTTAGCTTCAACCTGCTGATAACCTAATCCTGACAGCTGACTGATGATTGGGTTATCCGCTTGTAGCCAACATAACAACCGCCAAGATGTTTAGTTCGGTCTATTACATTTACATTACATTTACCACACTTACATTTTCAGAAATAGTCCGAATTTTCAAATTAACACAAACTCTAAACTCGTGAAAAACGGCGACATGCGGGCGTGGTTGACCGTAATTACATACCTACTTGTCTCATTGCAACCCGCAAGTAAAATAATGACACTATCAATTTAGGAAGCGGAACCCTAATAAAATAGGACCTGAAAAACCGCATGCTACAAAAAGTGAAGAGTCTAATAAACATTAAGTTTGCAGAGTGAAGTCATAACATACGCTCATGTAAGTAGGTATATAAGGTGGAGCGGGCGAGGTGGCGGCACAGTTGGCAGCATGGCTCGACTTGCACTGGCTACCGTGGCCTTAGGGCTCTTCGTCTGCGCTCAGGCCGCTCCAGGTGAATACTGCTTCTTATAAATCTCTTCTCACATTCTCTCCCTAGCAAACAAACCCCATTAAGACCCGAAACCCATTTCGTTACATCTATTATAAATCCGAAAGTGTGTTTGTTGATTTGTTACTCTTTCATGCAGCAACGGATCGACTTGATTTTTTGACATGGATATAATTCAAGGGTTGAAAAATGACCTAAGTTACTTTTTATCCCGGAGAAATAAAAGTTTCCTATGGGATAACACAAAAATTAAAATCTCTCGTGGGCAAAGCTACGGGCAAAAGCTAGTAGATAGGTATACGAATTTATCATCATTTACGCAAAATAAAATGACAGACCCTTGAGAGACTTGAGGGATGTAATAAGGGGTGTTTTTGGGATGTACTATACGAGAAATACTTAAGTCTAATCCTCTGTGATTAAGATTTTGTGATTCAATGATTTTATAAGTTATTAATATGTTCAATTTGTTCTTTCTTTTTGTTCTGTAAAAATTGTATACCACTGCATAATTTTTTTTACTGCCGGATACTTATTTAAAAACCGCATACGCAGAATACGCACTTGAAAGTAGTTTTATTTACAAACACGCCATTCAACTTTGGCGTCTCATACTAGCCGTTTAATATTATTTTAATAAAATACTTTACCTATTCCTTTTTTTCAATACGATTGAATAAATACCCAATTTTTTTTCTTGATTTTTGCCGTGTTTTATTGCTCTTTGGCATTATACCTTTTTATCTATAAAAGGGTACAAGTTTAGTATTGATACAAAATAGATAGGTACCTATCAAAATATACACTTCATCTAACTTTTGCTAAGTGTTAAATACAAGATTTGCTAAAGCAATTATTTATTTTCTTCAGGCGGCTACGGAGCAGGTAACTCCGGAGGTGGAGGAGGAGGATACGGCGGTGGTGGTGGCGGCGGAGGCGGTCGAGGAGGTGGCTCAGGAGGAGGCTCAGGGGGAGGCTTCGGAGGAGGGTCAGGTGGAGGATCAGGAGGAGGCTTTGGAGGAGGCTCCGGAGGCGCTGGTGGCCACAGCGGCGGTGGAGGCGGTGGTTACAGCGGCAGTGGCGGCAGCGGCGGCTTCGGAGGCGGCAAGGGAGGCGGTGGTGGCTTCGGAGGTGGCAACGGAGGCGGCGGCAGTGGCGGCTTCGGAGGCGGCAACTCAGGCGGTGGCGGCGGTGGCAGTGGGCTTGGAGGAAGCCACGGGGGAGCCGGCGGCTTCGGAGGCGGCAGCGGAGGCGGTGGTGGCGGCGGCGGTGGATACGGCGGCGGCGGCAGCGGCGGACACGGCAAGGGCGGATACGGGTATGTTTTGTCTGCGTAATCACATCAAATTGTATAATTTTTTTGCTATAGGGGTTCTTAAAAACACCCGAGTGTTAATAAACAAAAGCTCCATATATTTTAATCCATTATTTATTTTTGTTTATAACCGTTCATAAAAATAATACAATAAATCGTATAATAAATTGTTTTTTTTTGTTTCAGACGTTAACTTCTGCCCAGAGGATGCAATACAACAATATTACAAATTCCAAAAGCTCAATGTGATAAATAGATCTAATTATGCCATAATTTAGTAAATAATATCTCAGTATGTATTTTTAAATAATAAATTCGCATTTGTTTCCTATTTCTCTGTTTCATTATTTATCAATTTATATTATAATACTCTTTATAGAACTTATCCCTTGTCTTTACCTACTGTGCAAAAAGTGCACACTACCTTACACTGATTTACACACGTACACATACTGTTATTATCGTGCACATCATAGACTAGACGACTAAAAATTATAATTAGCACATTGTCGGTTAGATTATCAAAATATATTAAACGTATTTATTCTTTTCTCAATTGAAGAAATGCATATGAAGGTATAGCTGAAATAAAGTAAAGTTCCCTAAAGTCCTCTAGAGTTCCCTGTGACGTTTCGCTGTGGTAAACTTTTTAGATAAAATAAATAATAAATATTTTTGGGACATTTTACACATGTCACACGGCCTCTGACCCCAAACTAAGCAAAGCTTGTGATAGAACTGCCAGAGACTGATATACTACATATACTTATTTTTAAACACATACTTATATAGATAGTTACTAAACACCCAGACACAGAACAAACACTTATGTTCATCACATAAATATCTGACCTGGGTGGGAATCGAACCCACGCCTCTTTGACCCAGAAGTTAGGGTCACTAACCACTGAGCCACCGAAGCAGTCAGTAGATGTTCTACTATGGATTACAAAAACGGGATTAAGCACTATTTTTGTTATTATTTTGAGCCTTTGCCCAGCAATGGGACACCACTGCTGGGCAAAGGCCTCCCTTCCCTCATTCCAGGATTGAGCACTGGGAAAGAAAAACGTGCCGACAAGGATACCATGTCAGTGGATTGTGTCTCTTTCTAAGTAGGATGACCAGAACATCTGGATTATCCCGGAATATATTAACTATTTACATTTTCTTAAGCTAACTTTAAGCCAAATTTCGTCCGTGCTCAATTCTTCTTGTCTACAATATCCTTAGTTCTACCCAAATCTGACGTCACGAACTTTGACTCTCTTTATCTCTGCTATTTTTGGTTTGATTGACAAAATAAAAAATACGTGTCAAATATTTTTTTATTATCTAATCGACGGATTAATTCGTCATGCCTATTGTTGTGATTAATAAATAATTGTAATAATTTAATCAGTGTCGACATTTTATGTAAGAGAATAATTTCTATAATCGGCCAAGCGCTAGTCGCCCCCCTTAATATTTCTTTATTTTAATTTAATTATTTATTTTCGAAGTGAATAATTCTCTCTCTTCCGTGAATATTTCAAGCATCTGCCTGTTGCCGTTATTAATATCGAGTAATAAAAAAATCATGTTAGTTGTAAGCCAATCCCTTGATCAAACATCCTTATCATATTTCCTTAAATATTATAACCTAATATAATAAACATATCCCCTTAAAATTTTTAGTATTTGCAGTTATAGCGGCAACAGAAATATACATCATCTGGGAAAATTTCAACTGTCTAGCTATAACGGTTCCTGAGATACAGCCTGGTGACAGACAGACGGACAGCGGAGTCTTAGTAATAGGGTCCCGTTTTTCCTTTTGGGTACGGAACCCTAAAAAAGAAAAATATTTAAATGGAGTATAGTATATAGAATAGAAAGAAGGAAAATATAATTAACTGACTCAGATATTAACACTAAACCATCTATCTCTTTATTATCCTGGTAAAAGTCATATTCTAATTTATTCGCAGCAACGCTCTTATTTGGGCAGTGGTATAAAAAAGCATCTACCATGCCTATCCATGACAGTACATTTTTTTTTGTATAAGTACTACAAATACCTAACTAACAATCGAGTATGCTAGGATGGCTCAAGGCTGAATCCAATGCGAACGAAACAGTATTGAATGTGCTAGTTATTTTGGGACAAACTAATATATTTTTTACTATTTTACCTTTTACTTCATTTAAAATTTGATTGAGATTCTGAAAGTGAGGGGTATTTAAGGGAATCGCATCGATGTTTAGTTGTAGTACATCGGAGTCTAGTACATTGTTGACATCTAAGAAAAGAAAAAAATCGACATGAAGAAAGTGACTCTCATCGCCTTGGCCGTCATCGTGCTAGTGGTCTGCGTCTCAGCCATGCCTGGAGGTAATACTATTTTAGATAATCTATCATTATATACAGTTTTATCTACTTGCCCTGTACTGAGCTGAAAGGGGGCGATTGAGACCATCATTATTAACAATTACTTTTACTACGGGGACAACTCGGAAACCGAGTAAAAAAAATCAGGTGTTCCATACTCAACACTGCACCTCGTAAGCGACAAAATGTATCATACATCTGAAATTATTTTCTCAAATTCAGGCTTGCCCCAATAGTAAAAGCTGTTCACAAAAATGGTCTGAATCACCTTCTTTCGGCTTAGTATGAAATGTCCATAATCCATAAATGCGCTATACAGGGTTACAGGCTAAGTGGACCTATTCCCGTTAAGTGTGTATAGTTTACTACGTTTCTGTATACACAACTTGCAGTTTAATACAATGAGAATTATTTCAAAGGTAAAGACGATGGTAAAGGCGGCTTGGGCGGAGGCGGCAAAGGCGGCTGGGGCGGTGGCGGCAAAGGCGGGGGCGGCAAAGGCGGAGGCGGCAAAGGCGGAGACGGCAAAGGAGGAGGCGGCAAAGGTGGAGGCGGTAAGGGCGGAGGTGGAGACGGCAAGAATGACGACCATGGAAAAGGTGGCGACGGCAAGGGTGGTAAAGGTGGAAAGAAGGGGTAGTCGGTGTCATTTTTACAGCGTGAATATACATTCAATCATATCATACGGTTCATAAAGATTATACAATGCTTGGAAGGACTAAACAAGATTTTACTAGACGACGGACGTCGGACATATTAAACATCGTTATACTCTTCACAACTTTTACTATAGTATCACACTCCAAAATTAGCTGTTCCATACATCGCAAATCAACGAGCTTTTTTTTTACGTATAGGTTTGCGTTTGACTACATACTGCCTGATGTTAAGCAGATATGCGCTCTAGGGTATAGCACGCTTACCTAAAAGCTACCTATTTACTCGGGATTTGAAGACAGCTACGTCATACTTTAGCGGGAAGACACACCCAGGCAAAGCGTTCCACAATCCACATTTTTCAATGGAACGATTGATTTTTCGAAACTTCGCAGTTGATCCCATAACAAAAGTCATAAACCTGTCATAGCAATTTGATGAATACATCGGCATTTTTTTAATACTTTCCAAAACTATGTTGGCGATGTTCTTCGTAGATATAAAAATAGGTTTTTAAATGTTTATATGCTTTATAGGTACAATTAAGTTATAGATAATTACGTGTGGCATGTACGTTAGATTGTAAACTATTGCACTATTGTTACTAGCGTGTATTGATACCTAGCACTATAATCTATCATTATTATCAATATCTTGCCGTTCCAGGTCAAGATCATAATTATATTGATGTAAGATGGAAATAAATTTGTTTATTGTTATTTTAAGTGTTTTACTTCTAAATAACGACTATAACACAATCATTAAGTTATATTACACCCTGTCATCATATGTTTACTTTGTAGAGTCTACTGTATCAAGTAAAACATAATTTTATTATTCATAACAATAATCAAAATAACTGTGAAAAAAACCGGACAAGTGTGAGTCAGGCTCGCACACCGAGGGTTCCGTACAAATCCAGAATATTTCACTAAATTGGGAATGTGCTAATGAAGCTCTTTTTTGTGATACCTTGATACTCGTACATGTTACGATTTACTCACTTTGAATTTTGAACACATATATTGTGAATCTAGGCCCTATTTTTTGTGATTTAAATAAAAAGTACAGTTTTCAGATTTATTCCTGTATGTGTACTCTGACACAATGCTTCTCGCCAAATTTCATAGTTCTATGTCTACGGGAACTACCCTGTAGGTTTTGATTTTTGTGAGTGCAAAATATGCAGTTTATTTACGACATAAATGGCTCTAAATTTCAACTCGATATATTTACGCGTTCCCGAGATAAAGAGTCTTGACATACACACAGACGGACAGACTGACAACAAAGTGATCCTATAAGGGTTTCGTTTTTTTCCGTTTGAGGTACGGAACCCTAAAAACTCATAAAATATGAAGCTAAAATGGTTTAAATAAGTAGATAGGTACATAATGACTACATGAGGTTATACGTACTATTATTTGTTCTGTGGTTATACGGATAAACTTATAATGATAAGCACGATCTTAACACCACATAGAAATCTTTATTTCCTGTTTTCGATATACGAATTAATTACACAAAAATTGCTCGTCTAATTATATTGCTCCACCTGCATCTTAATGCGTAAATGAGCCTGCTGATTAACGCTTCACGTTGCTTTGACAACGGCACTTCTACAGATTACGCAGACAGTCGTCAAAATCTTGTTTAGCTATATCCTGTAGGTAATGGCTTAATTAGCGCGCTAATTTACGCGCTAACATGCATATAGAGCAGTAGCTTATAAGTAAGATAATTTAATGCGCAGCACCCACCCATCCAAGATCGCTGAACCACGTATCTGCAACATGCCTCTGACAGAACCCAGGGTTTTTCTGACCAAATCAATGACTTTGCAGAACTACTACAATGTAAAATAGAAAAAATAAACACAACACTACCAAACTGAGAAGGTCGCAGTTGCTTGTTGATTTAAAATCCAGTAGGTACTCGAAATTAAGAGTTATTTATATTTGAAGTAGGTACCCTTACCTTAATAATAACTACTATTAAATTTTATTATAATTACCAAGTAAAAGAAAATCTACGTACGTAATTAGAAGTAATTAGATACATAAGTACTAAGAAGTGAGATAAAAAAGCCTACTGAAGGATCCGTTGCAGCTTCGGAGAAACCGAAGTGTATTTTTTATTTATGATTAATTTCGTTTTCAGGGACTTTACCAAAATATATCAGATCTGGGGTTTACCAGCTGTAAAGATGGTTCTTACAGTTCAATTAGTTATTGCAGTTAATTATTTACGTCAAGTAAAATACCTATCCATGGTAAATACATGTACGAAGACGCTGGGTTTTCACTTGGATGCTAATTTAAGTGTAATTAAGTACCTAATGAATACTGTACTTACTGTACCAATCTTTTTAATAGTCCACTACTGATCTTAGGACAACCCAAGAATGGTGATGGTGCAATATCCACCTCGCCAGCCCAGTACGGGTTGATGGATTGCACGACATACACTTCTACGGGCGTAAACAATCAATCAATCAATCAATCATTTATTTATTTTTGACACATAATTATGTTAATATACAGTAACAGATGATCCATAGACTCCTGAACTAGTCTAAGACTGTGTTTCAGGAGCCAATGGCTTCTCTAAAGTAACAATTTTAAAACAGGTTACTTCACAATGTTTTCCTACCTAACAAATTCTCGTAGGTATATAAAAGTGATACAATACAATAACAACAACTACAAAAAGTAATAAATTAATAGAAGAAACAAAGTTAGAAGAGATGCATGCAGGTCTGATCGCTTAAAGCGATTTCTGCCAGACAACCTACAATAAACTACGATTTTGAGTAGCGTCGGCGTTTATAGCTGTGGCGAGACGCTCGCTTGCTATCAGCGATAATACCTTTCTTTATATTATACTCAATATGAAAATACGAAAGAATATTTCGCCATGAAACAGCGGAACCGAAGTGGATGAATCCATCAAAAACAGCTTTTCAAATGAAAAAATATTTTATTTTCTATTATTGTTTGTTAATTATATTAATTAATAAATTAGAATTCCTAATTTTGATTAATCTGTTCAAACGTTCCTTATGGCCAGTCTTTGGATGGGTGACCGTAGATGAACGAGATGACTCATGAAAGCATTTTTACTAGACCTCTAGGCTCCGGTTGTTTTAACTGTTTAGCCATAGCAGAGACGTTCAATTACATTTTTATTCCATTTTCAGGGTTGTCTCCAACGCTAGCCACCCGGCTGATAAGGACTTTTATATAATATTTTCCGGTAATTTTTTGTCATTTTTCTCCAATTACACTTAATAAAACTGCCACAAATCCTTTTGTCCGTCCATCAGAGTCACCGAAACCATGACATTCAGGCTGACCGTGACGCTTCCGATGCGATAATTTGGCGTAACCTATCCTTTCCGTTCCTTTCGGAAAATATTACAATACTTTGCAACCTTATCGAAGTAACAATCGACAAATTTTCACAGAATTTCCATACTGTATGAACAAATACACCGTAATAAATATCATAGCGACATGGTACTGTGATTAGATGCATTCCGAATATAGTTGGTATTTTGTAGGATTATATAAAAGAATGCTTAATTTTCAGAGCATTCAGTTTTGGGGAAAACACAGTGGGAAAAATGGTGAAAATGTTGACTCTGTTGATGTTGTTTTGTGTTGTTTACGTGAATGCTGTACCTTCAGGTAAGAAATAAACCTTACCTACGTAAGGGTAAGTACTTAAAGGTAGCTATAAAATTGTTGGTTTTGCATTCTTATAAATATAATTTATAGTGTTTATACTTATCTGACAATAATTTACTTACTACAGAGTTTAATAAAGAAAAATAGATAAATAGGCTTGTGAGTGACAAAAATGGAGTTAACAACTAGAAAATATACAATGAGGTTTTTGAAACTTTTTCATTTCATATTCTTATGTACGGAGTACATTGTAGAGTTTCTTAAAAATATGTATGATATACTTACAGGTTTATACAGAACTGATGTACCTGATTATTATGAACAACTTTACCACAGCGACAACCCAAAATTTGAGAGAAATCAGCTACATACATTTTCTCGATTCAGAGAATGCACTTTTGTATGGAACAGTTGATTTTTTTTCTCGAATTGGCACTTGAGTAAAAATTGTTCTATAGCAGTTTAATTACCCCCTGTCGGCTTAGTAGATACAGCTTAGGGCAAGCAGATAACCCTCTATACTAACAAATTTTCTTTTTCTTTCTCTTATTAGTTTTGCACGTATCCATCACCACCATGATGATGTATTAACTATCAATATTTCAACATATTGCAGGGAAAAGAGTAAGGCGTGGCTTCAATAACAGCGGCAGCGGGTACGGGAGCGAGCGCGGCGGCGGCGGCGGGTACTATCAGGGGAGTAGTGAGCGCGACGCCAGCGTCAGCCGCGAGAGCGGAGAGCGATGCAATAGCGAAGAAGAGTAAATAATAAAATTACTTACTTCGTATTTCAAAATTGTTATTAAATGTCACTCGATTCGACACTTAGTCTGAGTTCTTGTAAAAATGCCTCAATCGCTTTATTTATTTTATTAGATCCATTTCTAATATAACAAAAAAAATTGAATGAAGAGAAAAAATGAAGAAAATAAAATGATTTATGTTAGATATTCTATAGGAGTCCAATAACAAGTTTATATTATTTCTCTACACGTGAAATATCTTTCTTGTTTCCTTAGGTGCAAACACTACAATGCTGAATAATCTTATAATGAATTTATGAAACTATTTAGAGTAAGAGCGTCATAGGCAAAAAATTGGTTGATGAGGTTTAGCTTTCATAGACTAAAATACAGACCTTAATTTTTCTCTTGTTTATCAGTAACGACAGTCGAGAACACACTTACGGCGATAGAGATGACTACGGCCAGCGCCAGGACGACAGGCACCACGGTGGAAGGCGCCCTCGATAAAATATCTTACCCTCTCGCTACCTCTTATGACACCGACCACAACCTAATTAAACGTGTTATTTTTTATTTTACTAAGATTGTGTAAGAGTATTCATACAATGGTTTTCATAATTGCAGTATTTGGCACATATTTGTGAATGTTAAAACCTAAATGTAAGTTTAGTATTGTAGGTACTTAAAGAAAATAAAATTCCAGCAAGAAAATGTATTGGCCTTTTATTAGTATACACTTAGAATTAAAATAAATTAATTTAGCTTAATAATAAGGCGTTAAATTTTAACAAAGAGAAATAATTAAAAAATATCTATCAACTAAACAAATATACCTACCTACCTATCTACATGATTAATTTGTTAGTAATTAGCCACTAGGTGGTTTAAAATAAATTTGTGTTAGTATATTTTTAACATTAATCAATTTTAAAACATTGATAAAACTATAACGCAATACAGGTATGCATTTTTGTTAGCAATAAATTGCTAAATGGACTTCTAAAAAATAGCTTTAGTTACAATTTTCTTCGACCTGAAAAGATAGAGAAACAAAAATAAGAAAGATTGTTTCATTGGTAAGTTAATTGTTAATTAATTGATCGTAGGAAGTGAGCTGAATGTCTCTGCATACACTCGTATAATAATACAAACATAAATGTTTTTGTAAAAAACAAGGTATTGTTCTATGCCTTAATTTGTACCAAGGCGGTATAGCTGTAATATATAAAGGTAGCGCGCCCGCATGCGCTCCTTTTTCAGTGAGAAAGATAACTGTCATGAACGCAAATATTACCTTCAAAAAAATCTGCATTCGACCGCGTGACCCCGCGTAGCCCCCGGTAGTTGCGCCTCTGTCTAAAGTAAATTCTCTTGGATGATTCGTACCTAGTGGTCACTTCTTTCTAAAGCTGGCCTAACCCCACATGAGACAGAGGTGGAGCTGGCAGGCAGAGGACTTGGAGAAAGACTGCGTGGCGACGAGCACCGTGTGCAGCCCGTAGCCCAGCCCGCCGTGCCCCGGCCCATAGCCGTGACTCCCGCTAGCTGCTCCTCTACCTATAGTAATTATGTTATGTTGAATGATGCGTACCTACTTAGTGGTCACTTCTTCCCGAAGCTACCCCCGCTGGAGACAGAGCTGGACCTGGCAGAGAACTTGGATGACTGCGAGGCGACGAGCGCCGTGTATAGGCCGTACCCCCGTCAGCCTCTACCTTTAGTGACTTGTGTTGAACGATGGGTACCTGGTGGTCATTTCTTCCCGAAGCTGCCCCCACTGGAGACGGAGCTGGAGCTGGCGGAGGACTTGGAGAATGACTGCGTGGCGACGGGCACTGTGTGCAGCCCATAGCCCAGACCTCCATGCCCCGGCCCGTAGCCGTAGCCACCGCCGCCCGCACCACCCCCGTACCCGCCCAGGCCTCCGTCGTGGTAGTAGCGCCGCGCTCTCTCTCCTACAAAAACAATAATGATAACTCTGTTTCAGTATGAGAAAAAATAATCAGTCATTTTCTTTTTAGAGAAAAAATGTGTAACAAAGTCATTTAAGAGCATATACGCATACAGAAAATTCTGCTCTAAGTCATGCAAGTAAGAAAATTCTGCATCACTCAAAAACTTTCTGCCGGTAGGTGATGGTAGATAGGCAACCTAAAGATCACTGGAACAAGACAAACCCAAATCGCTTCGAACAGGTGTATTTGGAATCTTATCTTGACTCAGTGGACGTGGCTTTTTAATTGCCTTTAGGTAACTTATTAAATCTCTGAAAAAAATAGGCATTACATTGTTATTATACGCGGTATTCTTATATCTTTGTTATTACAATTGCTGGAACAGCTTAATTAGATTAGAGCTTGGTTAGTTTTGTTGTGAATCACTGTTCGAAGAAGTTATTACCTGGTGCAGCGAAGCAAGCCGCGACCAGAGCAGCCAAGAGAAGCACCAATCGAACCATATTGTAGAGTTCTTGCTGCTGCGAACAACTGTGACCGAATCTGCGCGGGAGTCGGTTTTATACGGCTCCTCGTCATGGTCCAATCTGCCCCATCATCCTGGATTGTTGGCGACAACACCGAGAAATTGGAATTGTCACCCATTTTAGAGATCCTTGCAGTCATTAAATTCACTTAGCTCTAGACCTAGAGCTCTTAGCAATGTTTATAAAGTGCACGTAGTTTTGATTTTGACAGTCATGGTGGTTAACCACAGACCACAGTTTACGAGCCGTGTGATGTATCTACCTATGATCTACCTACGTGATCAATCAATCAATCATTTATTTTTGACAGGTAATATGTAAATATACCACAAATATACAGTATCGAAAATATGATTAATCTGGTCCCCCCTTCCCCTTTCTTTTATCGTACGGCTAGACAGACGCGACCAAAGCGCCACCCTTTTATGGTGGACATTCCGCGCGTTAGAACCAAGCGTTTCGAATCCTCATTCCTCATACGTACAGCCGGAATGTGGAACGCTTTGCCTGGGTCTGTCTTCCCGTTAAAGTACAACGTGGGTGTCTTCAAATCCCGAGTAAATAGATATCTTCTAGGTAAGCGTGCTACACCCTAGACCGCACATCTGCTTAACATCAGGCAGTGTGTAGTCAAAGGCGAACATATTCGAAATAAAAAAAAAAGATCCATAGACTCCCGAACGAGTCAGTCTTTGTTTCGGGAGCCAATGGCATATGTAGAGTGATAGTAAATAAAACCTCGATAGGTTAGGGGAGGGGTTTTGATCAGGGCAGTGTATAGAATAGTGTCTCTATAAAAGTTCTGGAGGGCTGACAGTATATAGCGCTGAAGGACGGTAGTATGATAAAATTGTGTCTAACTATGAGTTTCAGCAATGATATCCTAAACTCTACTGAGGATATCATTGCTGAAACTCATAGTTACGTACGTAAAGCATACAGTCAAGTTTACAGGCAGTTGGCAATTTGGTAGAGTATGTATTGCACATACTGTAACATTCCTACTAAGTACCTTCCTACCAACTTGGAATGTGAATATGGTTAACGGCAAAACTAATGCATTGAGTATGAAGGTAATGTAGGTATTGCATATTAGAGATACCTTAATCATTTAATTAATATCGATTTTATTGCTTATTTTTAGTGTCTTCAGTTGTGCAACATATTAGGAAGGTATGTTTCGCTACTGTACGGAACTCTCCAACTAAACACAATTCCGTCTTAACCTTGTTTTTTCCCAAAATCCGCACATTGATGGTGAACGTTTTTTACTACCGTGTTTTTATCCGGTGGGACTTTCAGTACAAAATCTAGTAAAATGAGGAAAAACAGTTAAATTGTGAGAATGCCGATTATGTAGCGCCGTGGAATAAAATAATAATGACTAAGTAGACAATATGTTACTCCTTATTAAATCTCAGGTAAAGTTTTCTGATACCCACTGTTTTTAAGGTCAATGATAGATAATCTAATATCACTATGTAAATACATAGGTACATTTTGTTGCGCGACAATTAATATAAATTGTCACCATCATCATTATTATCAGCCGCATGACCACTGCTTCACATAGGCGGGAACCTATGTATATTAATAAATGTAGGAAAATAATTAATCCTTAAGGATGGATTGGATCTATTTAATTTTAAGAAAAGTTTCTTACAAAGTCATTTATTATTTAATTTAATGAGATATTTTACCTTGCTATCATCTCACGAAGATTCCTTGCTATTACGTAAAAAAACACTCCATAAATCACGTCGAAGCTTCCTAGAACTAACAAAGTAAATAAATATATCTTATATCTATCAATAGCAGTTGTGTCCCAGTAGGTATTCAATAAATAACAGGTGTAGGTAGGTAGGTACCTAAGTACCTGTTCGAAGTTAGAGACCGACAGAACGATAGGTGACTAGCAAGATTTATGTTTGTGAGAAATCCTCTAACCGACCGGTAATACCACAGATCTCACTAGACGTGAGATTTCTCGACTGTGTGTACAATTTTCATTTAGCCATAATGTTCCGACTTCCGACTATGTATACCTACTTCTAGTAAATGAAAACATTTGTATTTTTGTAATTCATGAGCGTAGATTTTAGATACGTCAATGACCATCTCACACCAATTATTACCAACATAATAAAATTATTACTTACTTAGGTACGTAAATGTAGGCATGTTTTGTCCATTTTGCGCTGTTTGCATATTGGCCTCTCTCTTGATTTCATATGGGCAATACAATACGTAGGTGCAATTCCTGTAAAGAACCCGATAACTTGTATGTATAGGTAGGTAATAGGTATTCTACTAAGCAAATCGCCACGGTTACCGAATCGGAGGATAATGTTTTAGTCAATTTCTACATTGTGCAAAAAATGGTCATCATACAATATTGTATCCAGCGACCTGTGTAATAGGGCCTATTCTGTGATTGTATCGTACCTAGGAAGTAGATACTTATAGGAAAGTAACATTGTGTTTTGTAGTTCAATAGTGACTGATCTAAAATGGGCCTAGACGTAGGTACCTAATAAGTTCGAATAGGCTGGGTCGAAGTCTTGGTATATGAGGTTTAAAGTCACCTGAAGGCCTCTGACATGGCTAAACGGTCAAAACAACCGGGACCTACTATTTAACGTGTCATCGAAGCGCCGGTATCGCGTAGTTGTAAATGTCACCCATCTGCATACTGACCGTGCTGAAAGTTGTTTAACATAATCGTCGCTAACGAGCACGGAACACCTAGTCAAACTACACTACGTGTGATGACAGGAGCCACAGGAGGTGATGAATTACCATAACCAAGTGGTTACACAAAATAGGACGACCCCAGTCCAGTTTAGAACTGATGTAGGTAAACGACTAAAGAATCGAACGAGGATGATAAGGATCGGACTTTACTTACGTAATGGCAATGTACGTACACAATGAGCTCAAAGCTACAAATACAAATATTTTATTTACCTACTAGAAATGTACGTAGTTGGAAGTCAGTCAGAGTGAGAACAAATACGCTAAATGAAATTCGTTTGATAATGAGTAACCATCGACTTCGAAAACAATATTGAGATATAAACTAAAAAAAATATTAACCTCACAATTAAACTAATGTACTAAACAAAGTAAACTTAGACGATGAACCCCAAACTAAGCTCAAGGCTTGTTTGTATCTTGGGGTTCGAGTGCGTAGTTACCAAAATGGATTAATGTTGTATAGGTAGGTATACAGAGTTTAATGCTCAAAGGTAAAAGTAGCCCGTTGAGCTATGGAGAGGGCTGTGCTCGAAGTTTAACTGCGAGGCCCAATTAGAAATGAGAAGATCCGTAGAAAAACAAACGACATAGCCCAGCAGATTGGCAAGTTGAAATGGAAGTGGGCAGGATATAGCACCGAAGAAAGCATGATGACCGATAGGGTCGAAAAGTTCCAAAACCAAATATTTATTGATAACATAATTATGTAGTTACAAGTCAGTACTAAGATATAATTTGTTCTGAAGTAAACCTACGGCAAGTGCAGAGTTAGTAGGCAAGCGTGCAGTGATTAAAGCGGACTCGGGGTGGATGCAAGCGGCTTCCATCTAGTCTTAGAGATCTACAGGGTAGGCCTATGTACAACAGTGAACGTCCTATAGCTGAAATGAACGAACGACTCTGCTTGTAACTGATTACATATTAACCAGTGACTAACGTAGAGAATTGTCTTGAAAGTTTTCATTTGCCTGCATCTGGTCACTATGAAAATATCGTCAGAGACCACACTCGCATAAATCGAACCGACAAATCGATTCCATCGATTAGATCTTGCGATCACGACCTGGCTAAACAATAGCGGACAAAAAGTTTAGCAGCTGCCATTACAATTTTGACTTTATTTGAAAGTTATTTGGATCCTTTTAGCTTGTCGTTTTGGCGATCAAGCGTCATTCGCCTACGTGACTTTGATTTCTGAGAAGGGAAAAAACACAAAATTTTAATTAGGCGAGTACTTTGATTCCTGACTCTACCAAGCCCCGCTGCTATTGTGATTCTTTTTCTACATTTAAAGTCCGAAACCCAACGATTTGACGTAATACGTGATCTAAACTGGCTTTCCATACAGTGCGTACATGGGCTCTTGCGCATCTACGTAGGTAATTACTTATTAGCATGCTGCTTCATTAAGTAATTACGCCATGTTGTGTACGGATTTATGATAGATGATCTTGTCATATCATCTCTTACCTCAAAGAAATAAAATACTGGTAGCAGCACAGATATCTGTAAGGTTAAGCAGCACAGGCTAGCAGAGACTTTTTTTTATCCGTCATCCGTCCCATTGTATACCGAGCGCCACACAAATCGGCAGATGAAACGTTAGCCGCAGATGACACTTCGCCATGATTGGCTAATTATTGCGCATGACGTGTGGACAATTCAGACGCCGCTTGTGGTAGTGCGTAGGGAGCGCGCGGGAGGCAGGAGGTTGGCGGGCGGGTGTGCCCCGGCGTCTCGTTTTTCTGGCTCCCGCGAATGCCTATATTTCGGCTTTTGTGCAGAGCTCTGCGCATAACTTCCCATACGTCAATTTGTGTGACGCTCAGTATACAATAATTAAAAGGAGGACGGATAAAAAAAAACAAAAGTTTGAAAATAGAGTAAAAATAGATATAAAAATAGAAAATAAATATTATTTTAAACTTTGATATTCACACACCATATTTATTTGTGTTACATTGTCTGTAATAAATTTATGCAATCATTTTGGCCATCAAATTTGGCCAAAACCATGGCCAAATGTGGATCTACAATGGTTAGGAACAATATTATTTAGATCTCTACGATCACCCTTTTAATGAGCTTTTGAGTTAACTTAAGAACCAAACTACGTTTTTAAACTCTACGCTTAAACATTAGCCAGGGAAAAAATACAACTGAAAGAACGGTTTTACATCTCAATATTTTTTTTATTTACAAATGATTAAAAAACGTGTGAGCCGACGCCACGATAACAAATCTAATCAATACCTACTTACTGTAATTAATATAAATTTATATTAGTTGTAAAATACGTAAATAAACCGTTGGGATTATTCTTAATAAAATATACATTTATATGACAATCAATCAAGTTCTTTTTTATTTATATTAGTCATAAAAATTATATTTGTATACAGAATAAGTCCCCTATGTCGATACACACTGGTACCGACGGACTGACCTTAATATATAAAAGTACGCAGTTCTGTGACATACGAAAATTATACCTTATCACGTATCGCTACAATGTATTTTTGGTTTACAATATGATTACTTAAAATTGTGATGATTTCCCTAGGCTTCCTCTGTAAAAGGCACAAGAAAAATGATAAAATGATTTTTATAAAAAAAAATATCTCGATTCGATACAAATCCATTTTATCCGACTACATCAGAACAAAGGTATTTTTTCGTGATATCTAAATAATATTACAACAATGGGATACATTTTGAAAGCTTTAAACATTTTTTCTTGATAAAGTTTTTCTATCTTTGTCAGACCGCAAGGACAAAGATAGGTATAATTTTAATAAGATTAGAACTATTAAGCTTTCAAAATGGCGCCCAATGAAATGTTACATGCCTAACTTCAGAGGTATTGTTTTCTTACTCATACGCAGACTAGTAGATGTGTGTTACTACGCCGAAATATTATTAACTTATATAACATTAATATACGAATACAACAAAATTTAGCTACCACTGACATACCTAACATAATAAATTTAATTATAACTATACAGGGTTCATTTTTAATTTAATCAACATCATACATACAGTTCGTTTACATCATCTAAATATTATTTCGATGACTTGCAGTTCTTTTATAAACCTCACCAAATAATTAAAAAAAAAACCTCCTTTTTTGAATTCGGTTAGTAAACAAAATATACGAAGTCGATCGATAAGTCAACACGCTGTTGAAACGGAAGGGAACGTAGAATCTATATAAAAATGAATCGCGGTTGTTAGTCTCGCTAAAACTCGAGAACGGCTGTACCGATTTGGCTAATTTTGTCTTGAAATATCTGTTGAAGTTAAGGGAAGGTTTAAACGGGGAGAAAATATAAAAATGTAGCGAGTAAGACAGTAAAAACGTGAATTTAATTTTCCCATACAAAATGTCCCTGCAAGTAAAAGTTGTCATTAACAGTTGACAGATGGTGAGATGAAGTTCACCGGGTCAGCTAGTAATAATTATATTTGAAGCTAAAAGACCAATACTTTTGGCAAAAGTCATGCTACAGTCATTCTGATATTATGATATCACTACGAGAGTTTTCGTTTAATTAAAAATAGCCCTGTATTAAATATAAAGCATACGCACGTGATGTTTAAATGTATTTCATGGTTAATTCCACTAAAACGCAAAAATTGTACATAAATTCTATTCTACATAATAATAACACAAACTAAATCTTATTTATCATTAAGTTGTTTATAAGAATAATATTAAAAATATACTTTATATTTATAAACAATTTAATGAACTATGATTGTTATTAGAAATACAAATTGCACAATATTAATGCACCGTATTAAAAAATAAGGAACCACTTTTGTATAAAAATTGATACTTTCGAGTGTTTTCGTTGTATTGGTATCAATAAATATAAAACGATGTGATCAGTTTACGTTCAAATATATTATATAAATAATATACACAATATATCAGTCTGTTTCAATGTAGTCCGTACACTCTTATATAAAATAACATTACAATATAAGTTTTGTAATATTTATAAACTATGTTTTAAAATTGTTATGATGCTAATAAAATATATTGAATTCAAATACGTCATTGCACTTTAATAATAGGTACAATAGAATAGAATATATAATAAAACAAGAATATGTATTTTTATGGAATATTTTGTTAAGTCAATACCACATAACATACACTAAGGTATAGGCCGAATCAAACGTCTTGGCTTCTGAAGCTTACTTAAAAGCGTATCGTGCGTAGACGCGCTCCGCTAACAAAGTGAGAAGCGTCTTCGTATGGTGCCATTAACAATAAAAATTCCTACAAAATAATCAGTAAAGTAAAAGTAAAATTTATTGCTCCGACCAAACCTACCAACCAACTTATTTATAATTATAATTTGTTTATAAACTTTTAAACTGTTTTATGTGATTTGCCAATACTTTAGCTACTATTTAATACATTAATCATATCATCATAATCATATTTAAAAAAATACTACTTATAAAAACTCGTCAAGAAATAAGATCTTCGTTCAAAACAGAGGTGACTTTAGATATTTTTTTTCGATCAAGTGAAGTTATTCGTTGTACGTACCAGATTGGCAAACCAACTGAAGATATGCCCCATAACAGCTGCGCGATGCTTGGGTTTCGCGCTTCTTCACAGCCGCCAAAAAGTTTGATTCGACCTATGATGATAAAACTTTCAAATAAGTGAAAGCATCACAGATCTATTAAAAATGGTTAAAACGAGAGTTGAAATACCCCGGACAGATTCTCAAATTATTAATCTAATGATTCTGAAATACCCTAATTTATATATTTGTTTACACATGGCCCAGCCTTCCAAACAATATGATACGTCACAGATTGGACTCTGGTATATAGTCAAAGGATTTATATTACTTATTTGGTTTATTTCTAGTATGAATTTTAATAGCGATTTATATTTTGATAGTTTATTGTATTTTATTCTTGTATTACAGTCTTCACTGTTGCAAAATTACTTAAGGAAGTTAAGATAACTGAACTTATCTATTATAATCCTGTATTTGTTGTTATACAATAACATGAATACATGTTTTCTTGAAATTCTGGCGTATATCATTATTACTTGACTTTTTAAATTATGACATCTAAAATTGACTACTTACTACAGTCCAATCGAAATTAGTTATTGCGATACTTCATACCCTTTATTTATTTAAACAGTTAACATTACGCATAATATTAGCTAAGTTTTAAAAATAACAGTAAATTAACTAATCGAATAAAACATTTAAAAATATTTGTTTTTATTATGCTAAAAGCTTACTATAAAATGTGTTTTATCGTATCGTAACATATATTTAATATTTACAGTGGTTATTAATATTTGTAAGTCTAAAAACTAAATAAACGTCTAATCACTAGCCATGTAATTCGCAATATGCAACTCTGTGATGCTTTGTTACAAATAACATTTAAAGGAGAATGCGTAACAACGTTCGCGAGATGGGCCCGACTCGGTGTACAACCCGGCAAACCCGGCAGATGCACCGGTTGTGGCCATCTTGGTGTCATTTGTGGCCACTTTGAATTCGATTAGGCCATATCCACTACGTTAGGCCATTTGATGGTGGATTCATATATACTCCATCGAATTTCTTCTAATAATTGATTTTTTCTATTAATGAAATACATAATTGCACATGTTAAAATAGTATTTTTAAAGAAATTTTCTAGATTTGACATTTACACAAATAATATTTAGGGTGTTTAATCTTTTTATACAACAATTTTGACATCAAATGGCCAAAACCGGGGCAGTGGCCACAACCGGTGCATCTACTATACATATCGTCGACCAATAGCAACGATCAGGCTCGAATTTACGCGCTGTCATTGGCTGCCAAACCGTCATACTTGTATACATTTCAAGTCAAAACGGCAATGTGCGTGTAAAATTGGCTAAATATTTCCTCTTACTTTTTGTTGATGAACCGATGGAGGCCCATCCCACGATTGTCTAATTCATCATTATGAGCACTTAACACAAACATTTTTACTATTATTATGCAACTGTAAGTATCACATATTGAAAGCGTTAAAATCCGCAACAATGTACTCATTTTGAATCATATTTTGAGTTTATTTTCATTTGCACCATAATAAATCAGTCCTACACAAATTATACACAAGTACATTGATTTATACTTGACTTGATAGTACATTAAACAAAAAAAAAACATTTATTAGGTTATACTAGACTGCTGTCAAGATCGATACTTCATTTTGATACTCTAATAATCGATATATTTAGGAAATTCATAAATTTTAAACTACACACGATAAAACAACTTTTCAGAACTTCTGTTCGGAAAATTGAGCTCAAAATTATACTGGTTTCAATGTATAAAATGCATACAGATCGTAAGTATAAAAAGATAGTCCACATAATTTTGTCAAATCACTTCAATAAAATATAAAATGAAGTGCAAATAAAAAAACAGTATATAATATAATAATCAATTTTGCTATGATAAATATAATGTATATTTCATAGAGCGTCCCAAAAAAGGGACCAGTAAAATATGCCAATATTGTAAAATAAAATGATACGAAATTTAAATCGTAAATAATATTCCGCTCTCTTCAATAATAATATGCCGCTTTATATTGCACAATAAAATCGCTTCTTTGGTTTTTCAAGCGATACTAAAATCGAATAAATTCTACTTGAAAATATTGCAGTATAACATTAATGAGAGACGCTCAACGAAGAAAGAACGTATGAACATTTTGAATCGCTCATTTTGTAATAAAGTTCATTCTTTTAACGTTGTCGTGTTTCTTACAATATTTTAGGAATTCATATTGCAATATTATGGGTTGAAACGAGACAGCGCATCACTGGTCAAATTAGGTCAATTCTGAATCTGTAGAGAACGAACGAAACACTTCGTTCATCGAGCACCGTTCCCGGCTACACACGGCACAGTATTAATCCTCAAAGCACAAATATTTTTCATATTGCACATATACACTTTCGCATCGGCATAGTTTGACTCATCGGGTCGGTGGCATTTTTCTATTTTTTTTTTCGCTTTGAACATTAACAATCAACTTTTTCATCGGTCAAGTATCAGATAAATTAGTCAACATATCGTTAGTAGTCAACACACGTGTATATTTGTACGAATCACAATTCAGTTCATATGAATGTGGGCCGCAATCCCAACAATCCGTCGACGACACAAATCGTTTTAATTAACAGCGGTGAAAAACGTGTAGATTTTCTTAAAAATAGCGATGGTTTCGGGTACGAATTTCCCAGGTGTTCGATAGTCCTGAGAACTATGCTTCGATTCAATCATTTATTGCGGTGATTCAGTATAAAAAATGCGCTTCTATGCCTTTACGCGTCTAAATCAGATTTGCAATAGAAGTCGAGGCCCCGTGTCGTCAGTGGCCACGTGTGCGAGGGATGTAGGCGGGTTTAGTTCGGAGTGTCGGCGTAGAGCGCGGAGCCGTGCGGGGCCTGCGGGTCCCCGTCGGCCTGTCAGAGCTGCGTGTCGGAGGGGTCGAGGCGCGCGGCGTCGGGCGCGGCGTCGCGCGGGTTCATGTCGATGCGGCCGGCGGCGCGCCACACCAGCAGGTCCATGATGAACGCCAGGAACATCAGCCCGGCCGACAGACCTGCAACACACCACTACAGTCAGCCTTCCTCCCAGTGTTGTTGGTCCCTGTGTGTAGGAGGCGTAGGCACCAGCGTCCCGGCGGGCGGACGCTGGAGACTCGCGCGTGGTACGTACCCAGGTAGAGGTGCCGGAAGGAATCGCTGTCGTAGGAGGCGCAGGCGCCGAGCGCGCCGCACGCGGCGTCCCGCAGGCGGCACGCGGCGTCCACGGCGGCTCCGAACACGATAGGACACGGCACGTTGCCGAACACGCCGATCGCGAACTGGATCACTCCCATCGCCATCGCTTTATCTGCAACGTCACAAACGGTACCGTTACAATACAGATCAACTAGAACTATTACATGAGTCTGCGCTTTAGAAACGTAACTACTGCTATCATAAACCACAATTTGATGCATATGAACATGGCTTCCTTTCGAAAAAGTCAACTATTTTAAACCTTCGCTAAGATAAAGGAATTAGTATTGGAAGTTAAAAGAGTATTGGAAGCATTGGAAGAAATATTCAGATTTCTCAAAAACATTTGATATTGTCAACACCACCATCTTTTTCAAAATTGTGGTCCACGCTGAAATTTTTGGTACCTTATCAAAATGATGTGAATTATAATTCAATAAACGAAGTCTTAGCTTAATATCACATATAAAAATTAATTGCAAAGTTGATGTTACACAGGGCTCACACCTTGGTCCTCTTTTATTTCCCAATATCCGCAAACGCAATTCCCAATATCCTAATTCTACAAGGCTCTAACACTAGCGGAGTCGACAGGGCACTGACCGTGCTTGTCCGTGCAGCGTATGATGAGCAGCACGGCGCCCACCTCGCCGCTGGAGTGCACGAACATGATGGCCGCGAAGATCGCAATAAATATGTAGATCTGCGAGCACGAGCCGCCGCACTCGCCCGACACCGCGAACCCGCCCGGCGCGGAGAACATCTCCGCTGACTTGTTGTACAGCTCGTAGCGCTCGATACTGGAATAATACACAGGTACTGACTTCCCTTTCCCAGTTCCGTTCTGCCGTTGTACAGGACTATTCAAGGGTGTATAGAAGTCAAACAACTTAGCGGCTGTGATGTTGGCTGCAAGCTGGACTGGATTATCCGCAGATTGTGGCTTGTAGCCGCCAAGTTGTTTGATTCAGCCCATACTAAGCCAAAGGGGGGTGATTAAGACCATAATTATAAAAAACTTTTACTTCTTATTTCTACTCAGGTTGGCCAGCCGAAATTCAAGAAAAAGATCTGAGTTGCTGTTTTGATATAAAGGACACGTTCTTTTTTGTAAGGGGCTTTGGCTCAGTAATCGGCTGTGTAAATATCTATACTAAGGAAAAAAACACTTAATTCGACACGGCATAGTGTTTCTTACTCAAATAGTTAATTATGACGCAAACATATTGTTTTTGCTTTACATTATTGCAATACTGACCGTCATTAGACACTCCTACCATGTTGTGGAGCCATGGATGTAAGAATAAATCGAGTTCAATTGGCAGCATAGTTCAAAATCTGACGATAGTCAGGTCGTAAGTAGGAATCGAAGATTCGCTAACCCAAAGATAACACAATCTATTCGAACTATGAAAGCCAGTCAACAGTATCACCAGTTTCTTTTCTTAGTTCCCCAACAAACGAAGCGGAGGTTTCCAAAAAGAAATATTACCCTGTCGTAGGATGATTTTATAAATTATATTTTCGCAATGACTAAGTTTAATAAATATGGTAGACAACATCTTATTGAGCAGATTTTCGCAAAATTCCTACGATTTTTTTCGAATTTGTACTTAGATTCAAATAATTTCAAATCTAAGTACAATACCAATTTTACATAAATAATGCAAATAAAAATGTTAAGCATACAAATGCTTAAAACTGTCCCATCTTTCTTGTATTTTTATTCATTTCGTAAATATATTTTAAAATCATATTACTTCATTTTACCTCATATTTATTCAAATAATAAGAACCAAAGTAAAAACTATCGATACTGCACTGAATAGCAATAATACACAGCACTGTGCCCGCCCGTGAGAACAATGAGTGGGAGAGAGAGCGATATACTCTGCACCGCTCCCACGTTTTACAACCCAGTCTGCACAGAGATAAATAATTGGCCAAGTGCGAGTCAGTCTCGCGCACAAAGGGTTCCGTACCCCCCGTATGGAAGCCCCCTTAATATATTTTATTTTAGTTATTTATTTTTGAAGAGTATGTACAACAACGTTCTAGCTATCACGGTTCATGAGATACAGCATGGTGACAGACAGACGGACGGACAGCAGTCTTAGTAATAGGGTCCCGTTTTTACCCTTTAGGTACGGAACCCTAAAAATACAGTATAGCGGCATCTTACTTTATAGTGAATACTTACACTTTACGCGCCCTGTCTCCGATGCTAACGGTGTCGATGCAGGAGCAGTTGTAGTACAGCCACGTGGTGTTGTCGAGCTGGTGGCTGGCGGCGCAGCCCGCCTGGCACGGCGTCACGTACGTATACGAATCCTGGAATATACAACATTAACTGTTATAATATTAATGTTTTTCAACCGAACTCAAAAGAGGAGGTGCTTTTTTGACAGACGAATCACCGGAGGAGGTACACAATTCGACGCATATTTTTTTATGTATACCACCACGCATAACTTTTTTCGTACTAGTCCGATTTCTATAATTCTTTTTTTATTGGAAAGAGTATACTTCGAAATTGGTCCCATTTAAATTTTATCGAAATCGGCTGAGCCATTTTTGATAAATCAACAATAGTGTGAAAAATGCTACATCGATCCGTGCGAAATATTCGCGAATTCTGTACACGGGTGAAGTCAGTCATGCTATTTTTTGCAAAAAAATAATCTTGTTATGTACTGACTTTGTGGGTTCTTTTTTATGGATCATATTCTTCGAGCAAATATCTATAGAGTCACAATCGTGCAAAAAAGTGTCCGAGCCAAAACTCTGCCCAAGCTACGTAGTGGGCAGGCTTTTTAGTTAGTCGTAAGGCTTTTGCAAGCAGATTATCACGCCGCGCAATGACAAAATGTAAATTTTATTTTAAAAAAAATAGCTTAATATAATTAAAATTAAAAAAAAAGTTATATTTTTCAAAAATGGTACATAAGTTACCTTGTTACCTATTCACTAACATGGCCGATTGAAATGAGGGGGAAATTCGGCTCGAAGGACCATAAACGTTAACATAGTAAAATTTCATTCGCTATCGATTGATTAAAGGGCATGATACAAAGACGCAATAGTATGATCGCTTTTTCACTATCATGAACACTGACTAAGTCACTGGATCAGTAGACAAAAGCATACTGTGCTATTTTAAAGCACTAAGTTGTCTCGGAAAGATGCAGAAAGAAAGAATTCCCCCGCAATATCAATAATGAGGCTGGTCTCTTCGCGGATAAGAGTAACAAACCACGACACGATCCACTCTTGGCCCACGGGCCCCCGCGGCCCATATACGAGTATACATATTATAATTAATTAGGTCTTACCTGTCCACAGACGGGGCTAAAAGGCGCCGAGTCGCAGTAGCAGTCGTTGCTGCAGGACAGGCGCGTGGCCGGACCCATCACGCCCTCCATGCCCCCCGCCGGCCCTACGCCCCCTAACTCCGCCCCCATCAGCTGGTACCGCTCCTCGGGACAGCTCACGAACATTAGGATCACCATGCCTGCAACGGAGACATTACACCCTCTAATAGACTTTATATAGAGGACGCTACGCGCCCCGAAAACAGCAAGCTATTGGAAATGTTTTATGTCTATGATTGTCATATTTTCCACAGTTAAGGCAAATTTACACATAGCAGTCAACCCACCGCTCCGGCACAGAACCGCCATGTTTTGTCACAAATACGTTCATACGGAATATACGAAAGAATATTTTTCACTGTGCCGGTACTGTGACTTGACTGATATGTAGGAATCGGTCTTTAGGATCCTCTATCGATAAATGTAATAAGCGCCACACAAATCGGCGGATGAGAAGTCAGCCGCAGATGACACTTCGCCGTGATTCGCTAAGTATTGTGCATAAGTGCACAATTCTGACGCCGCGTGTCGTAGTGGTGAGCACAGGCGTAGGAAGCGCGCGAGTGGCATGAGGTTGGCGGGCAGGTGTGCCCGGCGTCTCGTCTCTCTGCCTCCCGCGCATACCTATATTTCGGCTTTTGCACAGCGTTCTGCGCGTAACTTCCCATCTTTCCCATTTTTTGTGTAGCGCTCAGTATACTAGGTGTTATCACCCTTCATAGGTAAGCCTACGTCCTGCCGGTGGACTATTAAAAGGCTGATACAGATAGAGTACAGTACAGTACTCCCACATAACCCGCCTGCTCTCGAGGTGTGCCCATAGAAGATTTTCCCTGGTAAAGAAGGGTGTAGCTCACCAGCGCTGTAGATGGCGGCGGTGGCGGCGGTCCAGGCGGCCACCTGGCGCGCGCTCGGCACCAGCTTCAGGATGACCACTCCGGACGTGATGATGCCCAGACCCATCACCAGGATACCGCCCAAACCTGAAACGGTAACGTCCACGTTACGATACCACGTTATTACAGACTGTTCATAAGTTATTTTGATTGCATTAATGTAATTATTAGTAACAAGTTTATTTTCGATTTTATATTATTTTTCATTGTTGATTTCACAAAGAATATCGGCAGATGAAGAGAAAATTGAATAGTAAAGAATATTCTTCGGTAAAGCGTGTCAAGTGACAATTTGTTGAGGCGCTAGGAAAAGAAAGAATATTTCTCAGTGGAGTGTGTACAGTTATACACCGTAGGTATAGCACTTAAGTATGTAACAGAGTGTGAATGTGTGCACTGTGCAGGTGCGTGGGCAGCCGGAACTGCTTCTCGAGGTACTTGGGCAGGAAGGAGAGAGTGTGTTGAGAGAGTGTGGAGAGTGAGTGTGGAGAGTGAGTGTGGAGAGTGAATGTGGAGAGTGAGTGTGGAGAGTGAGTGTGGAGAGTGAGTGTGGAGAGTGAGTGTGGAGAGTGAGTGTGGAAAGTGAGTGTGGAGAGTGAGTGTGAAGAGTGAGTGTGGAGAGTGAGTGTGGAGAGTGAGTGTGGAGAATGAGTGTGGAGAGTACCTCGCCCGAGACAAGGTTGGCGTCGTGTGTCGGCAGCCGGAACTGCTTCTCGAAGTACTTGGATAGGAAGGAGTATTGTTCGGGAGAGAGTGGGAGAGAGAGTTTGGGGTGAGAGTGTGGAGAGTGAGTGTGGAGAGTACCTCACCCGAGACAAGGTTGGCGTCATGTGTGGGCAGCCGGAACTGCTTCTCGAGGTACTTAGGCAGGAAGGAGTAGACGCCGCTGATGGGCATGAGGTGCAGCACAGAGCTCGCCGTGCGCCACATCAGGATGTCGTTCGTCAGCTGACGCTTTATCGTCGCGAAGAAGTCTGGAAGCAAATACTAGAAGTTTAGACTTTTTCCAATTTGTAGACATTGTGCCAAAGTTGCTGTACCAACAACAAAAATTTATAACTTATATTCCATACACAGCTTAGCAAATTTGGCATAATAACTATAAAATCTAATCGGATTGAATCGATCTAAAAAGTTATGTAGTTTTGTTGTCGGTAGCGCAACTTTGGCAAAATCTCGCAGAGAGGCTCCGAGCATACGATAGCACTCTCCATAGCTTGTTGAGCTACTTGGGCTACTAATAAAGACCATAGTAAGAGACCACGTTACTGTGCCTCAAGTCATCACTAACAAAACACAATGGTAGAAAACTTTCGACTTGAGGCACTGAGGTATGTCAGACGAATTTTCCGAACTAGCTAGGAGTTAGCTCCCACAACAAAGTTTCAACTATGCAGGGAATAACTAAACTTAGAACTTTGAAATAGAGATCATCACTCAGTGATCATAACTTACTTCTACGCTTTAATAAAGTTTTATTTGGAAATATTGCAGCGACAACCAAAGTTTACAAACCACGACAAACATAATTCCCACCATACGTCTCCCATAACAACACACATTTAATCAAGACTCTATACCTACACTCCACAGTGAAAAATTGTAACAAATAAATAAACAATTTAAAACCCTAGAGCGTGTCTCAAGTCGGAAAATATTTATTCAGAGATGAAAGAGAAAATATGAATCGCGACGTTTCAAAGACAACATGTTGTAAACAAGATAAATGAGCGAGATACCAGACGACACACACTTACATGAAAATCATTTTAAAATTCCAGAACAATCGTAACTTTTCATTTTACCTTTTCGCAATAGAAATTGCACGATCTCTTTTATTGTTGAAGGAGAGTTTGAGAATATTTAATGAGACAAAGGAACGGGTTATAATTATTATTGTGAATGTAAAAAAATGTTTGGTCAGTCGTGAAAATAATGTGGGAGAAATCGACTGTGACAATTAAGTGAGTTATTACAATCACGCCTCATTTATAAAAACAGTCCTAACTTTAAAATAGTATGTTGTTTAAAAACCGCAAAATTAACGGCTAGGTGCCAACTGAGTTGCCTACTGTGGCTTACTGTGATCCACAATGTTATTGAAATCTTTCGCTGGAGACGGACTAAAAATATTTACAACTCAAATTCACCTGTTTTTGAAGTTTCTGCAAACGTTAGGTATACAGGGTTAATTCTAAATAATTAGCATCCTTCTAGGGGCTTATTCTGTACATAAAAACTAACAACTTTTGTTCTACGACTTCTTTAAAAACTCGAAAAAAAATCAGCTGTTCCATACATTTTGTCGCGGATGAACTAAATTTTTCTGTGGAACAACAACATTTTTTTTGAGTTTTGTAAAACTCGTAGAAGAAAAGTTGTTAGTTTTGATGTACAGAATAAGCCCCTAGAAGGACGCTAATTGATTAGAAATAACCCTGTATATCAACAAATGAGCTTAAGAACCGCGTGTAAATATGAGAATGATATCGCAATAAATCATTGAGTAAATGATAATATTATAATGTAGCAAACGTGTTTTCCGGTCGAACTACGTCTTTACATCACACTAATTGTGTCTAAATTACAAGTATACAACTACATACAATGTGGTCTATTGTAGCATTTTTCTACACTTATTGATAGAGAAATTCATCCATCCCATTCATCACTCATCTATTCATTTATCTAAATTCGCTATCAATTCATTTAAATCACCTTACAATAGAAATGCTATTAGAAAATATTAGATGGTAGTGAAAGGAATATAAACCATTGAAATTTAGTTGCATAGTAGACTTACACAATCAAAATCCCTATCCAGGCGACGATGGGCGACGTAAAATAAACTTTTGATCATCTAAATGCAAAACAACAAAGGTTCAAGCGCTATAGATTTCATTTTCATCTATTGATAAAACTATATTAATAGAATGATATTTAGTCTCACTAATCCGGCGCTATTACTAATATAAATATGGTTTAAAAAAAACTAAAAAACTCGCATAGCAGTCATATTTTTTTTAGGTCTTTGATAGGTGTGCAAAGTTTAAAGAAAATCTGATGGCTCAAAGTAGGTCAAAATCGAGCTCAAAGGGGTTGGTTACAAGCAAGCAAACATACAGGTGAAACTAATAAAAGCGTGATAAAAATAAGGGGTGCCAGATTGATAGGGTGATCGGATTGTACAGAAAAAAACATGTATGTAATTTGTTTTTTATTTCTTTTCCAACTGTTTTTGATGAACATCAGCAGAAAAGAAACTTGTTTGTGAAAACTTTTTGAACCAATAAACATTTTTTGAAATTTAAATCGAATCGTACGGTAAGCTGTAAATACTTGCCATTGTGATAAGTGGTAACACCTACTAAAGCGCTGAAGGGACGCGCGAAAGAAGAGTGCTGTAACACTAGACGGTGATTGTCGGACTACTGGACATGCTAAACTATTATAGTGCCGGATTAGTGACACTTCTGAAACATTCCCATTAAAAAAATAATGAAATGATGCTTCGAATAATCTTCATTGTCAAACGCCGTTCAACAATGGCTTTCTTAGTGTTACCTTTGAAAAATGGATCCCTTTTTTCTTTGCTTTTCTTGGGGGGAGGCGGCATCGCCTCCGGCTTTATCTGCTTCGGGAAGAAGAACATCAACACCGACAGGATGACGATGAAGCCAGATATGAACACCATGCCTGGGAAAAGGATTATACAAAACGTTTATTTCAAGTAACTAAGACTCGGTCATAAAAGTTCAATTATAGGCATTATGATTGAACTTTTATTGTTTAAGAAAATTACTAATAGGATTCGCAGTTTTGTGCGGTGTTTTAGAATATTAATTTCATTGGGAATAAAACTATTATATTTCTATGCATAGTAAATACTAGTCTAGTGTACTAACTTGAAAATATCTTACTTAAATAACTTAAAACATTTTAAATAATTCATGTGAAAATCATTTCGATCTCTCAAGCTGATGTGTGCAAGAAGTAAAAATAATTAATGTAACATTAAAAAAAATGTCTTGTGCAAGACTCGTTTTCAAGAGAGATAAATGAAAGGTGCAATAACTGTGTTAAGTTCATATTTGGGATATCGGAATTTGCTAAGTACATTGATAAAATCCAGACCAAATATGAAGCTGTGCAATATTTGATTTCTTCGGATCACTTGAACAATAAGACGACAATCAACACTGCGCATAAATCTCTAGATTAAATTGATTAGTCTAAAGAAAAAAGCTTTAAGAATCTTGTCCACTATCCGAACAGATGAGCCCAAAAAATACCTACGTAATATTTACAGGCATTCACGACTATTTGCAAAATATTTCAGCGCCGAGAAAAATTCCATAGAGATTACAGCCATTAAAAACTTTTTCACGAATTCTATCGCATTGTTGACTCTCAACAAACACGTTACGTATGACAAATACATAACTGTGCCTGAATATTTCATTAAATTATCACGGGAGCAGTAAAATTGTCTACAAACACATTCATTCGACGGGCACGGCTCCAACACTCCATCCTAATAACATCCATACACAGTATAAAAACATGCAAAGGAAATAAACATCATCGGCATCGCAAAAAATCGCTAACGAGCAAACAGAACCGTGGATGGCTCATACTCTTTTGTTTAGCCAAGGTATCAGCTGCACCTTGTATGGAATATTCTAATTAGGGCTATTATCGCCATGGGTGCCAGACCGGCAACCTAGACCAGACCACACCATACGGTACGGTTAAATAATAACCGCGGATTAATATACTAGGCATTTCATGCTCTGAGTAGCACCATAGAGCAGAACGGATCGTGAACAACCAAACCGCACTAAAAATGATATTTTAAAGTTAAAATCATAGTTTTGTGTGGGATGTAGCGTGCTGCTCTACTATGTATATCGGCGAAGGGAATTCCCAACTAAGCCATAAAATAAGAACAGCGCAATCCTGACGTTGAGTTATTAATCACTCCGGTGCGTCGCTTGGAGTCACGCAGAAGCGTTATTTTTAGATGGCCAATATCGGCGTGTTTATTTACCATGCGGCAGCTAAACGCGGAGAAAACAGAATCTGTGAAGGCAAAATGGAAACGTTTCCGATGGGCCCAAACGGCGCAAAGTTTGCACGTTTACAAGGTCGCCCGGTCGACGATCAGTCAAGGGCGTTCGCTAGACGCTGTGGGTATGGTTTTCACACGTTTACTCGGTACGTACTCGAACGCACATTATCGTTCACTACCGCCCCTTAGAAGTCCAATATTCAAAGATGGGTAGGTGAGTATATATCGGGCAAGGTGGAGACAGGACTCTACCGTGAACTCTCGAGAGCAGAGTCGGGCGGAGAAGACGAAGGTCAACCCGGCCGGGACCGGTTTAAAAGTAAAAGTGAGCACGGCGGCGGTCGCGTGTCCACCCACTAAATCCTCATTACGGACACCGACGACGGCATAATTGTCGGCAACAAGGCGCGCAGCCTTGGCCGTGACCGGGCGCGGATAGAGCGTTATTTTAGCTGCGATGACGCGCTCTGATGTAAGACGAGTTATGTAAGTAAAGCGTGCGCGGCGGCGTCACGCCCGACATCGGCGACAGCGGCCGACAAAAGCGAAAGCAGATTGGAACTGCAGCGCATGCGAGCGCCCGCTGCAGCCCGCGGAGATCGGCGCCGATACAACGTTCACTCTCTAGCCATCGCTATCGCACCTTCTTCGAGAAAACGCACCATAGACCGGACAGAAACATTGTAAAGGGCTCACATCGCAGTGGTGCAATAAATCCCGCGCGCACACCCCTTCGCAGAATCAATTACGGCAATTGTGGTGCGATTGAAGCCAACGAAGGAAGTTGTAATGACGATGATTACATTACACGTCGTCGCGCATTCAGGACGCTCATTATCCGTTGAGAAATCCTCTTATTTCAATGCACTCCGCCAAATGTCAAGCGAATCATAAAACAGAAACGTCCGTGCCATAATTTAGCTCGTTGGAAAAATATTCGACGCGTCTCATTCAAGTTTTAATTATAATACCTGCGCTTCGCAAAAAATAGTAGCGTGCTAATAGCGAAAATAAATAGCACGATATAAAATAATAAGTCGTTCCAAAGTTATTAAAATGCAAAGTTTCATTCATAAACTAAAAGCGATGAGGAAATACGCGGAAAGTTATACAATGCGTATTCGCGAATTTACTGCATTTGAAGTCGAGGCACGACCGGCGCAGTTTTCTATAGGCTTATTGTTTTTACTTCCCGATAACGAAAATCGGTCAATTGTGTGCTTTAAATAGATGGTAATAGGGAGATTTGCATGAGGGTGGCGGGCGGCGGGAGTGGTGCGCACGCGCGCGTTGGCAGGCGGGTCACGCGCGCTTTCTTCGTGCGAATCGCGCGCGAATCCGCGCGAACCTTCGCTAACGGTATGCGGAGGTTCCGCGATGGAATGCCGGGATCGCATAGGAAGACACCTAAACACGTTCTCCATACACCATACTCGGAATCTTGGCCCGAGCCGGTTTCAGCAATAAAACGAAGGCACCCTTTGCCGACACTTCCTAAGTGATCTTACAACTCGAATGATTTATCAGTATTAATAAAAGGTATAAAAATGCGTAGGCGAATATTGACTTTCGTGGAGCGCTAATTTATTGTTTCGGAAATCGAAATCATTTTAGGGGAAATTTGACGATATGCATGATCATGATGAAAAGTTGAAAGATCTAACCAGCCTAAAGATATTCGACTTTCGTGTAGCGCTAATTTATTGTATCGGGAATCGGGATCAGTTTAACAGAAATTGAAAAATTTGCATGATCATGATAAAAAAATTATAGATATTAACCTGCAAATACATCATGACTAGCGGCTTCGGATCAAATCTTACACAAACTTCTGTAAGTAACACGTGGTGTAACATTGTCTAACATTTTGTAGCTTATTAGTTAGATTTATGCACCACTTGTGGTTAAGCTATTTCCAAGTCAAACAATTAATGCCAGTGCGTGAAACTGGGTGCATTGTGAAGCTAATATGGCTGCATTGGTGAACAGGTTAATTACACAGGTGCATTATGCATTACCACCTCTAACTGAGACAGACTTTGTATCGCCGAACGAGACATTGTTATAAATGGCCTTAATTGCTGGGTTTTGCTAATAGAATTACGTTTGGTTATTCCAGAGGAATCAGGCTAGATATAGCTAATTTGTGGTTTTCCCCAACCTATCAGGTACAGAATGCAGGGTCCTTCATTGCTTTTCAAATTACAGCCATAACATAAGTCTTTCTGGATCATGTCTCGTTACTTTAGATGATAAAATCAATCTTATGTAAGACACCTTAGCTAACCTTGCTGGAGAAATCAGTGATACGCATTGATAAAATAAAACGATTGAAAATTACATAATTCACACTAAATTGCTAAAAACTCTTCCACTTGGAGTTTCTGTTTGTACAGCGTTTTGATGACATACATAGCAGACTACAGTTTTTAGGGTTCCGTACCCAAAGGGTAAAAACGGGACTCTATTACTAAGACTCCGTTTCCCGTCCGTCTGTACGTCTATCACCAGGCTGTATCTTATGGACTGTGATAGCTAGACAGTTGAAATTTTTATAAATGCAGTATTTCTGTTGCCGCTATAACATCAAATACTAAAAACAAAATAAAATATATAAGTCCCCCTTGACTCCCATACAGCAAGCGTGATTTTTGCCGTTTTAGCTCGATATTAATAACAGTAACTAACTGGTAGACACTTGAAATATTCACAGAATATTTAATTGTATGTTTAATTCAATAATTAATAATTAAATTAGAATAAAATAAAAATTTAATACCATACAGTACGGAACCCTTTGTACGTGAGTTTGACTCGCACTTGGGCGATTATTTATAATCTAAATTAAATCTAAAGCAGAAAGCCCAGCGCAGGTCCGATCACTGATGCCGATCGTCATAGAAGGTATTAGAGGGTAGTAACTCACCGAGCCACCAGGCGCCGACCCATCTCGGGTCCGCAGAGTCGTAGCCCGGGTCAGTGAGCGGGTCCACGTACACGCGCGTGCACAGCGCGCCCAGCAGGAAGCCCAGCGCTGGCCCGATCACTCTGATGCCGATCGTTATAGCTGGAAAACAAATAACATCACTCAGTAATGTGATATACACTTTCAGTCAGTACATACAGTCAGTCGTTGGATCGGGCGCGTCGCAGTAACAGTTGGCATGTATACAGTGGCTCAGATTATGTTAAAGCTCGGATTAACTCGATTGGATCGCCGGTTTAAACAAATTTACTTTCACTAATCGATAATGAATTTATATGCGAATTTCCACTGGCTCTTCAATAAATAATGTCGTGAGGAAAGTTACACTGCTACGTCCGGGAAAATCTATGGCGTAGGTGAATATAGCAACCAATTGAAAATGCCAGGTGAATTCTGAACAGCTCTTCAGGGCCTATGTTAAGCAGTGGACTATAAAATACTGTTACGGCACTTTGGTACGATACTCAATTTAATAAACGTAGGCATTCGAGAAACTCTTACCCAAATTAACATATATACAATGTTGCAGTTCTCACGAGACATTAAATAATATTACGTTAACTGCACACGTAATGCAACGAGCGAACGCATACATTTTCTATCGCACGCACCGCTGACACCGCCGGCACGAAGCGGACAGCTCATCCCATATAAACTAGCGATTTTATAATTCGAGGAAGCATTATTATCGGCGGGCTAATAACGCTGTAAATATTAATGGGCGTAATCACAGAGGCAGAGATGATCGTTATGCAAATTGAGACGGACTCCCTGCGGAATGGACCGCGGCCGTTTATCTCAATAGGGCTAGGGCTCAGGGGCTAATTGAGGGTCGTCGAACTCGCGACAACAAATTATCGCATGAGGAATTGCGGCTCCCGAGCGATGCTGCACCGCGCGCGCACCCGCGCCCGCGCCCTGTGACCATTGCGATCGCTCAACCGAGATGCAATTAAATCCTTTATTACATAACGATATGCAAGACCTGCTCGAAATCGGGGTAGAAGACTGGTACGACATATACTCAGGATAAGAAAAGATGGTATGAGCCAGAGCAGAGGCCAAGACAAATTTTGAGTCGCCACGTACGTACGTAAGCACACAAACAAATCAAAGATTTTCAAGAAGCTCCACTTCAGGACAATGGTGATTCGACGCGCAACACACACGAAAGATGTCCCAGATTTTGAAATGAAATAACCTGTTATATTAAAATAACAAAGGAGCGCTGCGGGGTGAGTGACCGAAAAACAATCAGGTACTTAGGCACCGAATGTAATCCTTCGGCGAAACCATCCGCAGCGATTGCCAAAAAACTCACGGGCCGACGGATCGCGTGCACCGAGCGACGCGAAGTAAAATATACGTAATATACGTTCCTATTATCATCTTGCGCTTTTATAATAAGTAATGGGCTCGTCAGGATCGTTTCTCAAAAGGAGTTCTGCGGGCGGAGTTCGCGTCGCGGTGCAAGTTTTTATCGCGTCGTGCATTGCGCATGCGCACGCCCGTTCCGCGGTACCGGTTCCGATGCATCATTAACATCGTTCAGCTCGGCTCTCTCGAATTAACGCTAAATAATTGTCGAAATATAACAGATTGCATTATAATGTACAGTTTGGCAAAATGGTGAAATGATACTACTTCTCTCGTACGAATACCTAGAGAATACCTTAATAAAATAACGTAATGTTTGCGTAAGTTTATTTTCTTTCGTGCTCGGCTCTATAATTAAGGAGAAGGAATTTCCAGCCGCCCCGGTTTTCTGTCAATAAGTTCACCTCTGTACGGCATGATAAGACTATTGATCATTCATAAATAGAAGAATCAAGAATACAACACGTACATATTCTCATCTATTGTAGATAAGGGAAAACCAATACCGAGATACGAAATGCAACAGGGCTCCGAGAGATAACCTTGTGCATCTGTTGCAGTAAATAAGGTCATCTGGCCAGCTATCAATTATATTATTGACGTACCAAATAGAGACACTTAATGAAACTCAACAGAAACTATATTTAACAAACAACAGTAAACATATCTTAAATACACTCTACAAAGCAAATTAGAGATTCTCACAGCCAAACTGTCCAAATACAACCTTTGGATGTATTTTTATTGTCAAATCTCGAGTGAAGCGAGCAATTGAATCCAACTAAATAAATTATTAGCATAACTTAAATATATTTTCGTAACATATCAACTACCTACGCTAATTATCATTCCGATTTATTTGAATTAAGCTTGACAGGTGAGAGTCACCTCCTCAAACAATTGGACAAATCAGCACTCATTCATTTACCTCTATAGAAAAGCATCTCTCCTGACGGTGGGTATTCAACGATGTTAGTCACGTATTTTTAATGGCCAAGTAATCGGGACACACGGTCAACGCACTCAGTACTTTTGTTGCAAATTTGTCTTTGGTTTCAGCGTGAGTAATTCTATGCGGAAATGTATTCATAGGCATGGACGACAAACTGGCGGACACCTGCCCAAACACTCATCAATTCCGTCTCGGCGATGAATTAAAAGTTAACAATGACTTTCTAAATAAAAAAGTTCAACGAACTGAAATTTCAGCTCATCTTTCTTTATAAATCAACATTAATCCTGCTCTGGATGGCCTAGCTAGGATTTTTAGAGGGGATAATTCGACCCCATAGCGGCTTTTGCTGGAGGAGCCACCAAAAGGTTCTATTGAAATAAAATTCTTTGTATTTTTGGTTAAACTATAGCCGTCCGGTACCCGCAGGGAGGGGGGAGGAGGGGTGGGGGAGGGGGAGGGGTAAGAGGGGAAGCCCCCCCTGCAATCCCCCCCGCCGGAGGCCCTTAGTTTTTGAGTAATATTTTTTTTAGTACTTAACCTCACTTTCGGCTACATCAGTATTTTTAACCTATTTTTTGTTTCTCACGTAATCTATCAAGGCGGTTCACTTCTGGCACTTCGCCGGCCGCTGCCGCGGCATGCTCGCTTCGCTCGCTCGGCTCGTGCGTTGTTTGTCATGTTCTAACCTAACCTATTTTGTGTTTCACACCTAATCTATCAAGGAGGTTCACTTCTGGCACTTCGCCGGCCGCTGCCGCGGCACGCTCGCTTCGCTCGCTCGGCTCGTGCGTTGTTTGTCATGTTCTAACCTAACCTATTTTGTGTTTCACACCTAATCTATCAAGGCGGTTCACTTCTGGCACTTCGCCGGCCGCTGCCGCGGCACGCTCGCTTCGCTCGCTCGGCTCGTGCGTTGTTTGTCATGTTCTAACCTAACCTAACCTATTTTTTGTTTCACACCTAATCTATCAAGGCGGTTCACTTCTGGCCCTTCGCCGGCCGCTGCCGCGGCACGCTCGCTTCGCTCGCTCGGCTCGTGCGTTCTTTGTCATGTTCTAACCTAACCTAACCTATGTTTTGTTTCACACCTAATCTATCAAGGCGGTTCGCTTTTGGCACTTCCAAAGTCGTAACAAAAATCGAAAAACAAGAAAGCATACATTCACGAAACTACGAGAGAAACGGAATAAATGGATGACAGTCCAACTGTCAGTAAGACAAAATACCGGCTTTTTTTGCTTGTGATACGTTTCGTTTCACTCAGTTTGACAACTTAATGCATAATATTGTACCATTTTCTCAACATTGCGTTCCATTTCACATGTTTTTATTAAATTTTAATTTAATCATAATTAATTTAAACTACGCCTCCGGCAAAAAAAAATTGCTGGAAGAGCTTCAGGTGGACTCCAATGATACCCCTACACTCACACCTTCATCAAAATCAGGTACCGGACGGCTATAGCCAACCCGTATTTTTTCTTCAGTCTGTACTGGCAGGTGCTGCATCTACCAACGTTAATTCTTCTGTTCTACCAACTGCATTTTATCAGTGTTGGTAGATAATTAAATAATGTGTATTTTTAAAACCAAATACCACATTACAATTATTTTATTAAGTATTTACTATATCTTATTAATATATCTTCTTTGCTCACGGCATGGCATATCAAAACGATCGACAGTAAAACAATAACATTATTAGCATGATATCTTATCGACATTCGTTGCTATCTAATCTCGAACGATACAAACGTACTGACCTATGACAACTATTGCAACGATTGCGATACGCAACTTGATAGGTTAATTGCAAAAAAGTTGCATAACTGACACATTCATGCAGCGTACCGACCAGAACAGCATTATTGCTCTATTGTGGGCAGATGCAGTGAAATCTCTATGAGCGAGTTACACCATAAATATATCAGCAAATTTTTACAAGGGTGATAGACTGATAGTGAATCGCTATCTGAACTATAAAACTCCAAAAGAAAATAAGTCATATGGAAAATGTACGTGGAGAAATAAATTATTATTTTAGCTTTTTGTTCGCTCTTTCTGATTCGTTTCATTATTTTTGCGTCTACACACAAAATATAACAAACACGTACAAAATAAAACAAACGACAGAATGCGGTACGCGGGAGCTTACCATTCGAGTTACCAACCACGCTTTATTAGAGCAAAGTTTTATCTGTTATCTGTCTAAGGCTCACGTTTAATTGCTGCTGTTCATAGATTATATAACGTTGTTGCAAGTATTAAATAATAGAAAGGCAAGCATTGACTAATGGGCCTAACCAGAATGACAACTATCCTGAAATCGTATAGCCACAATCCAAACAAAACGAGAGCGTTGACCGAAACGTATGTTTATGCTAATTTTACAATTTCAAGAGAAAAATATGATTCACTTGAGGATGACAAAAAAGAACTGAGAGGAAATAAATACTATTTTGGAAACATCTCTCTTCGCAAAGATAGTGAATCTATTAATAACTGAAACAGTTTCAAACCTGATACAAATCGATCGACTAGTTACGAAAGTTATTTTAATGAAAGTAAATAAAACGTGGGTGTAAATGTCGATTTTTCCAATTCATGAATATTAGACACTAATAAATCATCAGTTTACGACTCGCCTATGTCCAAATATTGTCCATATAGTATCATAATCTAACCGAATGACGCAAGACGAAATTGGACCAATAAAGAGGCAAGGAAGCCCGGTGCGTGACGATGTATGTGGCAACACAAACTGAAATTGTCGTGGAGACGCCTCGTCCCAGTGACACACTTGTGACTGACGCACTGAAATAGCAATTGCATCCTGCAAGCGACTGTCCAGATTACACTCCCTGAAGACCTAGTGTAGAAAAGCGTAAAAACGAGACAATTTTGGACCTGATTGTTACTGTGTTACTCTATCAATATCATAATAGCTGCAAGCTGCTACAGAAGTTTCCGATATATGTCAGTCACTATTCCATTTACCTACTGTATAAGTAGTCTATAACAATGTTTCTTGGCAAGAATCTGCGTTTCGCTTGAATTTGACAAGCACAATGAAGTTCTACAAATGTTACTAGGACAGTATATGTGCGAAATCAATTTAAAGTAATAGGAGATGTTAACTATCAACAGTACGACTGATTCGAAACGTGAAGATAAGCTTCAAGAAGATATCATCGAAGAAGCGGTGGCGATGATGTGAAAACTTGTCAAAAACGTCCAGATGCTGCGCCCTACTAACACACTTATACCACTGAAATAGAAACAGCTTTTTGCTTGTTTAGCAAACGACTGGACGCTTCAGAATGGAGACATGACAAGTATGACGAAATTTAACAAATAAATAAGAATCAAGATATCGTAACTCTAGATGGCGCAGATTTTTCGGAAATACACTAGGCGTCGACAAAGGAACAGGAAAGAATGTTGAAATAAAACCGTGCAACTAATAGTGTTAAAATATCTGATGACTGTTATGATCAAAGGTCTTTTTGAGCAAAAAATAAGAGTAGTCTAAACACATATAGGTATATCAATAAATTTAAGTAGACATCACTTCATTTTTGGCGTATAATATTATCAATCACCAATAAATAGTATATATCAAGCGATTCGACTCTACATCATCATGACTAGACATTTAAAGTCGAATACATATTGTAAGGTTATCCTGATATTAGCAAACAATTTATCAAACATAAGTCTATTCAAGAATGAGAAGATCCGTAGAAGAACCAAAGTTACCGACATAGCCCAGCGGATTGGCAAGTTTAAATGGCAGTAGGCAGGACACATAGCTTGGAGAACTGGTGGCCGATGGGGTCAAAAAGTACTCGTGTGGAGTCCATATACCGGCAAGCGCAGCGAAGGACGTCTACCCACAAGGTAAACGGATGACCTGATCAAGGCTGCAGGATCGCGCTGGATGCAAGCTACTACCAACCGGTCTTATTGAAGATCTTTAGGGGAGGCCTACGCCCAGCACTGAACGTCCTATAGCTGATAGATGGATGAAGTCGAGACTGCTTCGCAAATGATGCAGTATCAATTGCTAGTCTACTAAAAAGAAGTCCCCAGACAGAAAAGGCAAAACGATTTGATCTCAAAAGGTTGTTACCAACCAATTCGTTACATAACGACTGACCCAGTTCTTGAATCAGCTCATGACGTGTCAATCGTTGTGACCTACCAATGTATGCCGACGGCCCTATTTAGGTCGGCAGACGATTTCAGTGGTCGGCTGGCAGGTCTGATGATGACTAATTGAGAAAGGAAGATTCAATTTCAGGTAATTTGGCCAGTGAGAAAAACCTTTTTTTTTAAACTAGCTTTTCCCGCTGCTTCTCCCGCATTTTTTGATTTTTAAGCTATCCTATAGAAACTCTTATTTTTCCGGGATAAAAAGTAGCCTATGTCACTTTCCAACCTTTGAACTATACACATACCAAAAATCAAGTCTATCCGTTGCTCTATTGCTGCTTCAAAAAATAATAACAAACCAACAAACACTCTTTCGGATTCATAATATTATAATAGATACTATTTTTTGCCCGCGGCTTCGCCCGCATGATAGTTTGTTTTTTGTGCTATCCCATAGGAACTTTTTGTATGTCACTTTCCAACCTTTGAACTACGAGTATGTATACCCATGCCAAAGATCAAGTCTATGCGTTGCTGCGTGAAAGGTAAACTAACAAACACGCTGTCAGATTTAAAATATTAGTAAGTATAAGGATAGTTTCGTTTTAACCATTACCTGGTGTTAAAAGAGGTGAGAAAGCATGCTTGCATATAAGGTACTTGGTTACTCTAGATTCCAAGGCACAAACCTACCTATACATTATGGAAAACAGACACAGGTAGAGTTCCATGCCATGTCCTTGTTGTTAGTACTTAATTTAATTGTAACAAATGCAACGCTCATTGTGGACTCGAGGAATGTCCAATATAAGTCAGTGGCGCTTTGGTTATGATTGTGTTCGTAAAAAACAGCGGGTAAACTAAACCAATGCAACTGAAGACTGCATACATATTTTACAAATACAATTAATATGTGTTCAGAAATTCTTCGATTAAAAGAAAGAAGAAGAAGACGAGAAAATCAGATTAAATGCTTCGGTCGCCTAGACTTAGATTCTAGAATCATGTCAATTAAGTAGGCAGTACAAACTTTTAAGTTTAATGTTGAATTTTTCAAGCTCTATACAAAACAGATTGAGTAAACATGTACGTCCTAAACTTTAAACGTTATTTAAAGTATGGATCGATATTGGAAAATAAATTAATTAATACCTATACATTTGCACTAACTAATAATCGACGGACAATATTGGGTCATAGCTGTTATATACGTTTGCATTAAATGATGTCATTTTAGACATTACATATGCTAACGAGCTCTGTTACGATGGCATTGGGTGAAGTATCAATTTGACCAAGATAGGAATGTTCACTGACGTCTCTAAGTATATAAATTTAGTACTCCTTAACAACATGAAATCTAATACAGAATGGTAAAATACTCGAGAGTTAAAAATAGCCGTCTATTTTCATGAAGTATAAACATAATAATCGATGGAAGGCCCAGTTTGTTCATCGATGTTAAAGCCGAATTCGAAAAGAGTTAATAAGACTTGATAAATTAAATTGTGAACTAGACATATAAAAATAATAGACCAGGCTCTATCTCTATTTTATTATATCAATAAGTACATGCCTTAGGGTCCATGTAAACCTTATGTACGAAAGGCATTAAAACGCTATCGATACTTGACTCAGCAAACGCATTAGATGTGAAACGCAGACAAAACAATGCTAAGTAACAAGCAGCACATATTTCCTCCGTCGGCGGCGGCCGCGCCGGCTCCACCGGTTCCACCCAAACAACTATTGTTTTTTGTTCGCTCCATGCGCACTACACTCGTACATGCAACCAACCCACCATATCCACGGCATAAACATAAAACCACAGCCGTAAACTTTATCCTCCTCCGACGAGTAAAAAATATGACCCCAAACGGCGTAAGTATTGTTAATTTCGCCGAATTCAAAGATATGTAATCAGATAATTGCTTCGGGCGTGTACACGGCGTACGTAATAAACAACAGAAGATTGCAATAAAAGTGCAGCCTGCGCTCGGCTCGATTAATTATGAAGCTCTGCAGCGCGGCGGGGGATGGCCGGGCCATAGGCGGCGGTCGCACGGTGGGCGGCGATGATTTACATACTTTTATACGACATTTTTTTACTTACTCACTACTAAATAGTAGTCGATACAGATCAGCGATCTAGAGACACGATGAGCATCCATGCTTGAGCTTTTGTTTCGATAACGGCTCATTGATTTCTCCCGGGGAACGCGTACAAACGAGGCTAAATAAGGTCATAAAGGACTCACCCATGTAGAGCGGCGACTGGCGGCTGCCGACGTTGTCGTCGACGTAGGGTATGCCGAGCGTGGCGATGCCGGTCTGGCCGACGCCGACCACGAGCAAGCACACGAACAGCCAGGGGATGACCACAGCCGCGATGGAGTTGCGCGTGTCCGTGTTCTTGACGTGCGAGTCGTCGCACACGATCGTGGCGTTCATGTAGGTGTGGCAGACGGGCGCGGCGACCGCGCGGTGCTCCTCGCGGTGCACGTCCAGCAGCCGCGTGCCGTACAGCGCGTGCGGCACCACGCAGCCCACCACGCCCACGGCCAGTACCAGCATCATGCAGGCGATCCAGCGCGGGCGGTGGCCGCGCCCCGCCAGGTACGTGAGGAACAGCGCCGTGCAGATCTGGCCGATCTCCGTGGCGGCCAGCAGCGTGCCCGTCGTCTTCGACTCCACCTTATACAGCTTCTCGAGCGTGGTGGTGATGCTCACGAAGTACGTGAGGAACATGCCCTGCAGCACCCAGCCCGACAGGAACACCAGCATGAACACGTGCGTGGAGTGGAAGGCGCCGCGCGGCCGCGCGTTCGCGCCCGCCGCGCCGCGCGCCGGCAGCTTGCAGTCCAGCGAGCCATTGTTGTTGCCAGTGGCAAGCCGCTCCTGCTCCTCGGGCGTGCCTTCCGCGCCCTTCATGCCGGCGTCCTCGGCCGCCGGGCCCGGGGGCCGCGCCTCCCCGCCCGCAGCGTCCGCACCAACTTCTGCGCTCGCCCTGCGACAATACAAAACACGTTGTTGTACTATTTTAACTATAAAGCCGTCGGTCAAGGATAACAGCCCCTATGACTATTCGGACTCACGTCATGATGTTATCGCGGGTATCGACGCGACGCTAGATTCGACCCCTAATGAGCGACCGCGACCGCCGGAGCGGAAACGAAACGCACGCGAAGCTCTACGGCCGGCGAAGCTTCCGGGTAACGGCACCGACTCGGCGAGTGTGATCGACGCACGCGAATACTGAGAACACGGAACGGGTGCGAGTGCGACTCGCCGTGCGCATACTTTCTTCGGCTCGGTAGCCCGGAGGGTTGGAGGAGGCTGCGTGCGCGCACCCAGCGCGCCGGAGACCGACTGCAATATGCAATTACCGTCGGCCGCGCTGCACCCGCTTACCCGCCCCTCGGCTGCTCCCCACACGGGGTTTTTATTGGTCGTCTATCCGTTTTTTGTTCAACAGCATTCACGCACGATGAAAGCCGTCTGCGCGCCGCCCTTCGGTGAGGATTCCGTGTCGTCTCGACACTTAGGAATGTTATTTGTCTCTTGGAACTAACACGCCCGTGGGCAACCAGTTTTAGGAACGTTTAATCGTTTACCTAAATTACAGATGGAAAGATGGAGAGTACTAAATAGCTCTTAATAATAAGAACAGATAGATGTACTCGAATCACTCCAAGGATGTCCCAAAGAACACAAACGCCAGGTTCGCAATAACTGCAGCCGTAGAATATTAATGTGATCGAGTCATACGGTTAACTGGACTTGCGAAACTCACCGATGGGGGCCGATGACCACGGGCGACTCTCGGACGCGCCTCGTACGCCTCCCCTAGGGAAACTATTGCGACCGTTAAAGAGCAACTGATAAGTGCGCGGGACACGATGTATGGGTGTTATCGGGCCCAAATTTTGACGAGCGTCGATATGAGAAGCGCATCGGGGACTGCATTCCGAGATAAGCGGCGACTTGTGCAGCAGCGGGCGGTTATCGAGCGCCCGCTATCGGTCCAGTGATAACGGGACGCGGCGGATAGGCCGCTCGTGAAGCAGGTTAGTGTCCGCGCGCAGCCGATCTTCAGGACGCCCTATTTATCGCAAATGTCACGACTCCGACCTACGTGGCCGCCGCATGCGGCACCGCTCGCCGTGGAAATTCGCGACCATTATAATTATATTCCAAGAAAAATCGTCCTTCTTTGATATTCGGCCAAGCTGGTGATTTATGGCCTACTCACAGCACTTGGAACAAATTCGTGGCGTTGTAAATCAGAAATATAAAATAATTGCAAAGAGGTAGCGCTCATAGCGTAGCTTAGCTAGCTGGTGTTCGTTAGCGATCATCGAAGTTAAGCAACGTTCAGCACGGTCAGTCTTCGGATGGGTGAACGCGGGTGGCATTTACAACTAAGCGCTACCGTGGCTCTGACGACACGATGAGCTGTAGGCCCCGGTTGTTTTAACCGTTTAGCCATGTTAGAGACCTTCAGGCAGCTTAAAAACTCTGACACCAGGCCTAGCCACCCGGCCTATACGAATTTACTTATTGCAAAGAGTGTATGGGTGGCGTGGTGATACTCGACTCACAGTTTTCATTATGAAAGCTTAATAGTATTAGATAAGGTATATTAGGTAAGTACTCGATACTCCCTATTATACTTAGGGCCCGGTACTTATCGGGTTGAATTCTTCTTTAAATGAAAGTAAGGTTAGCACGCACTTCATGCAACGACCAGCAGAGAGAGGTGAAGGGCGGACAATCACTGGCGATTTATTTAAACTCCTACTACGATTGATATAGAGTGCCTATGTATCATGACTCTCCGGCCTGTTATTGGCAGAAATTGAATAAAACATACCAACATAAATCATAAGAAGTCAATTTCAATAATATTGAAATCAGCGCCACGGCGCCACTGAACATGGAATAATATAAACCGTACACATGGAAACAAAAAATTACCCAACGCGTCCTCACTTACGATTCAGTGACATTACAAAATGAACAACGTTCGAGAATAACGCTAACGTCAACCCACATCAAAATTCAACCTGGTGTCAGTATGGAAACACAAAAAGACGCCAACTCCCATATTTTCGGGAACAAAGTCGCAGCTCATGCATACGGTTTGAATTTCAGATTCAATAACAGAAACGTTAACGTGGAGCATATTTAGTTTTACACGTTTATATTTCTGGGAAAGAGAAACTGAAAGAATCAAGGTATAAAAGTACGATTCATTAATTATAAGAAGTATGCTTTGTAATAAATAACCGGCACTTCTAAAGAGAAGAGCGACGTTCGTGATAGAGGAACATAAGTCATAGCCATAGTAGAGCAGGCGATCGTTAGTGCACCGCGCGCGACGCCGGCGCATCCAACGCCGATCATAGAATTCTAGTATAAGTGAGAGGACAACGTGCGCGGTCAAGGTAAGTGAGCCGATACCTGTTGTCGATGACACTGCGCACTCGACATTAATCTTCAGCTTAAACCGGCCTGGATGTCATAAGGTCCAATTTACAATGGCCGGTATTGTAATGAACTAGAAATACATCGTGGAGTGCTCGACAACGACAGAAACATTACAGTAAATCAGCACGAGGGCCTAGACACAGTCCCGATACAGATAACTGATGTGAGGTAAAGCCATTTTGAGGAGTAAAACTTCAGAGATCTATTGTACGAGTAATGAATCAACAGAGAATACTTCTGTACAAATGAACATTACGACGCAAACGACGAGCCTAACATAAGCTTTTGTTTTTATTGACAATCGGAATTTGTTGCTGTACCTGTCTGGTACATGTGTCTGGGACTCTTGCAGTAAAAAACATAAAACTGACTAAAAATAACACAACTTAAGAGTTCTATGGATTGTAAATTCAAAGGTTATACTACCTATTCAGTTAGAGTTTAAGATAAGTAAGATTACGACTGTTTATGCCCATAATGCAGGCTTATTGGTTTATGGTATAGTAGAGACAACCCCACGTTGTAGAAGATACAAACATGTTTAAAATATGTTTTATTCATGCAATTTGTTTAACAAACTTAATTTTGAAAAGACACATTAAAATGTACAATTTTAAACAGAACATTTAAAAGCCACAACACAAACCTGATATGACTTTCTTTGATGCCTACTAGTTGGAGTGACTCAGCATGTGTTCGGTATATTCTTCATATGATAAAATAACTAAGTGCGTAGACACTAGACAGCCATTGCCCGTCATAGCAAACCCAGCGAAAAACACGATTAAAATAAGAACTAGAGGTCAATTTATCTTTCTCAACGTTACACCTGATGTACTTAAATGTTCATCTAAAAATAAACACAGCATGCAAACGTGGAGTAAATCATCATGCTACTACAGGGAATGGTTTTTATAAAGAATATATTAGCATTTAAAATCGATATTCGTCTGGAGCAGATTCCTTGAAGCAAGTTCCAGTAAAGTATTTTAATTGGGCACGGTATTTAAGGCCAATGCAAGATAGTTAATAACGCGGTAACTCGCGGGACCTCCATTATGTACCTCTATTTGCAAATCAAATTCGCCTTAATGCGTTTATTAATTCTGTACAGCAGCTGTTGAACACTGAGGCAAATGATTTATAAGCTCGTTTATTCTAAAACGACGCCGAGATTTGAATCGACAATTAAAAATAACAATCATGTATCAGTGACAATGTAAGACCGGTATGACAATTGTGTACATTTGTTCACGATTGATACTAGGCAGATAATATAGTATGAGAGAGAGAGAGAGCAGATAACACAGTGATAGGTCGGTAAAGCCAGCATTGTAATAGTGAAGACTGTGGATGATGAATGACGATGAGATAAATGGGCTCATTTGCTCAAACCCATATTCGAAAAACTTTTGTAAAAAAAACATAAGACCAAAATTGAATAATAAAAATATGAGGATGTAACCATAATTATGAGTACCGAAATCGAAACCCGAAAAGGAAATAAAACACATTGCGTGTCAGATTTAAGCTAATAACTCATTGAGCGGTCGTGCGAACGCAATCTTCCGAGTGGCCGTGCCAGCATAAACCAAGCCCTGACATGAGACGCCCTGGGGCGCCGCTCGACTGTCCAGCATCCTAACTTATAGCCTCAGCCTAGCGACAATGTTGCGCGGGAGTGCAGATACACATACAACATCACACTTAAACAAAGATAAAGGTTTCTCGTAGTTTTTCATCCGTAAACGCTAAAATGTAGTAGTAATATTTTTCTATCGCTATGTATATTTATTACGTAGGTAAGTACTCTATTTATAAATATAGGGTTGACTGCGCTTTAAGTTGGTACCCCACTTGAAGATATAGCAAAAAATGCGTCCCTCATATTTGGGTGTATCTACCCGCTACCACCATGTTAATTTTGTTTGTACAAATATACACATACACTATACACACGGCTATACACGCAGGCTATCTTGGTATGGGCATATAATGAGAAGGGAGGATAGTCATGTCACATAAAAGATCTCAAGTGGCAAAAGAGGGAGGGGAAGACCAAGAAAAGTGTGGATGAATTGTGTGAAAGATGACATGCGAGAGAAAACAGTTGATGATGAGATGACGAACGATACTCGATAGAGTGAAGTGGCGAAAGGAAACGTGCCGTGCCGACCCCACCTAATGGGATAAGGGCAAGATGATGATGATGATGATACACATACACTACACCATACTAGCATCATGCTTCGATTCCCACCGCAATAATCGAAATAGAATGAATTGTTTAAGCGGCACTATCGAGCATACGTGCTGCTAAATATAACCCTTCCTTTTGACTTAGCCGTACTCGTAGCTGGCTTAAAAACACTTTTCAGAAAAGCCAGCAGATCATTAGCAAACATCATAATGGCGAGACATGCCATGAAGGCGAAGATTAATTAACAGTCACTTAACAATACGATGAAAAAACTTGGATGCTAGCAAAAAACACGACTATTCACATCGCTGATTACTGTAATTGTACTTGTATAGAGGGTTGAGTAAGGTTCAATTGAACATATAGATAAGACATAGGAACTAACGAGTTATATACTGGCAAACGCCAAAGTATACAATAGCACGGTCAAGTATTACGCCACACTGACATAACCATGCCTTGACACTGATTGTGTTCATGCCAAAAGATTACACTTCAGAGAAACATCTCTACGACTTAGTCGATTCGGACGCAGAATATGAATTACTACCAGGATAACCACCCCACAACTACGCGGTTTAGTACCCATAACAACGAACATTGTAACTTTACGCACTATTTATACGTTCTTACTCATGTTTTGCTATATGCGGCTCTACCTTTGCATACGTTTGAAGCTAAAGCTGCTTCAGAAGGATTTCACAAAACAGCGTCAATATACAAATTCATAGTGAATACTGACACTGACGAAACCGTTTCGAAGAGCAGAGATCCAACGACATAATTTAGTACAATCATACTGGACAAGGTCACTTCCAACAAATCTGTAGTACCACCAATTTGACATCGCTCACCTCACTTATTGGACAAAGTGGAACGTGTAAATGAAGAAACGAAACGTTACCCTGCAAACGTTTAACAATCATATGTTATGAAACAGATGTCACATTTTAAAGGTAATATCAATTTAAGCATTGAATTGATTTATAGATCAATAGTAGTCACAAAGCGGTTAGTGAACACGACGTTATAGGTAACTAGCAACTAAATAAACTTTTACCAAAATTGCTAAATATAGATACAACAGAAAATCATTTAGCTATGGAGATTACAGAAACAACTAAAAGTCATGCAAATTCAAGCACAGTAACAAAATAAGTTGACAATAATTACAAGTCATAAAAAGTTAAAAGGTCTTCCAGTGAAAGCGAATGCGTGTATCTTGGTTTTGGCACTGGGCGGGTGATAAAATGCCGTCGTTAAATAAACGTTGGCGACCTGTAGGTATCGCGGCGATATTTACATACAACATACGAATTCGCGAAGTGAAAACTTACCGCGCTACTTTTTAAACATATTGAATTACAGCAGTAAAAATAAAACGACATTGAGTTCGATATTACATACATTTTGTCGAATATACTTTTACTTAAGATACAAAAAAAAAACAAAATTACATACCTACTCAGCTCCATAAGACATAAAAACGAGTGCTAATAAGTATATCTCAAAGATACTGATAAAACAAGACGGTACGATTTATTTTTAGACCTTATACCTAATATAAAACACATAATGAAAATCATCTAAGCCAATACCATTGATTAATATTTGAACATGTTTTCTCAATACAAATAAACATAGTAATAATACATAGAAAACACGTTTTAGAAGGCTAAATACTTGGAGAACATTAGTCAGGTGTCAAGGTGTCCTGGTCAAACAAGTTGCGTCCACTTCCGTCATGGACATTCAGACGGATACTAATGATACTACGAGTAAATGTACTTGTGCAGGTCCGAGGGTCCCTTTCACGCTATACTGGTTCTCTCGGGATTCCCGATGCATTCCTTTGCATATATGCACATTGCATTATAATACAAGTAATCAATTCACATTTGATAATTATTTTTCACCAAAACTTGCACAACCGACTTCAACGGTGTACGATTTCGAATTCGAATAGTTCGCACGAATCGATGTAGTAATTTTTATACTAAAGTTGATTTTTAAAAAACGACTCCATTCAACCAATTTCGTTAAAAGGTGACGTCCACAAGTGGTATATTATTCAGAGAAAAATCGAACCAAGATGATATATACATCAATTGAAAGCTTGTTTTATGGGCTTTCCAAATTGTTGAATAGAATTATTTTTACCAATTAGCCTTCAGGCGGCCTAAAAACTCTGACACCAGGGCTAGCCACCCGGCCTATACGAACTTACTTACTTTACCAATTAGACACAGTTTTTAACTGTTTATTTGTCACATTGTACCTACTAACTGGTCACACTGGTCGGTTATAATTTTTAATTTTAGCAAATTAAGAGATGAATGTGGAAGAATCAGCTACGAATGCAAGTAAAATAACGATAGAAGCACTTTATTATCTAAATTAAATAATTTAGATTTTTTTCACCCCTCCAATTTTTTTAAAATGCGAAATATAAATTGTATGAAAAATAACGATACAGCTTATTATTTTTTCTAGTTTAGCAATAATAAAGTGCTTCTATCGTTATTTTACTTGCATTCGTAGCTGATTCTTCCACATTCATCTCTTAATTTGCTAAAATTAAAAATTATAACCGACCAGTGTGACCAGTTAGTAGGTACAATGTGACAAATAAACAGTTAAAAACTGTGTCTAATTGGTAAAAATAATTCTATTCAACAATTTGGAGGTTACTTAATCAGTGTTGCTAGAGATAAACTGCCTATTGAGCCAAATATATTTATTTATCCTAATAGATTCAAAATTAATTTTAAAAAAAAGGAAGGGCTCTCTTTTGGTTTTAACTGATGTAAAAGACTCAGAAAAATATGAACTTTCTTGAAATGCAACGAGTGTTGTGGTTAGAACTTTTGATTATTATTATTATACCAGCCTCCATACATTTTGTGGACATGTCCTTTAAATGGGGCCACCTCTGAAGTGTAACCAATCAAACAAACAGAGAATCATCAAAATCGGTTCACAATTGGCGGTGTAATAACACTCATACAAAAAACATAACAGTCGACTAGAGAACCTTTTTGAAGTCGGTTAAAAGTATTACAAAGTACTCGAAACCGTGTGATATGGGTTCATTGCGAGTACGCAAATGTCATTAGGTAGCGATAGGTCCTGATACGAACATCAAAACATTGCGTGACGCAATACGAATAGGTCAATTTGAGACTAAGTAAAGCTTGATAGCTGTTCAATTTAAAACAACGTCTTGAGAGCGAATCCAAATATGAATGAGTATTGATACAAAATATGATGATGAAGAATGAAAAAACATGGAAATCTCAAACTACGTTGTTTCTACATGATGAGTTTTGCTTTTGATAGATAAATAATATAAACTAAACCTCAGAACAAATAAAAAAATCAAGACAGAATGTTGAGAAACAAACAAGTGAAGCCGGCAAAACTACGCCTTGCCCTGTACAGACATAATTACACACACATACAAGTAAACTACGCCTAGGGTTATCAGTCGAACTATGGCGGCGCAACACTGGCGCACTCAGACATGTTTAAAAAACCGGCCTCTCTTGACTGTTCAACGACGTTCTCTGTTGATTTTTTTATTTGCTATGAGAATTAAACAGAAAACCAAATATTATAAAGAAGAGGTGATAAACCAAGAGCTAGACAAAGGCAAACGGACAACAAAAATAAACGCCAAGAAAATGCAGTAAAAAATCAGAGCTACTGAGATGAACTGGAGGCATACAATACGTAGAATGGCTGCCTTCAATGAACCTTACAATCGATTCTAGTTTTTATTTCCGTATCATTGTATTCAGAATATTTATTCGATTCTTATTGGGATAATTAACGTTGTAGCAATAACTGAACACATTGATTAAACTCACTCACTTTTCCAGACAACAAAAAGGTACTTTATTGAAAAAGTCTTTTAGACATTCTGACTTGGGAAGACTGGGCTTCTGAACTGAAATAATTGACCATGTTTTCAGGTTTCTACGCACAGAATACAATACAGACTTTGCAATACAGTTATATTATTTTAGATTAACTAAAGGGGTTCAAAATATTAAGTATTGTTGACTTGATTTACTAGCTAATACCTCTACATAGGTAATACTTCATACTTCATACTTATTTATTGGCAAATTACAATTTACAAGTCATTTTACAGAAAAAATATTTTAAGTATACATAGATGCTATAATTACAATATAATATAGAGTAATTATGAATTAAAAATAATTTGTATTCCAAATTAATATTTATACTATTACAGTTACACATAGCAACATTAACATTAATATAATTATGTCAATGTAGTTAATTAATTATAATTTCGATTCAATAAATTCATCATAGCTGTAGAACGTTTGCTCAATCAGCCAGCGTTTGAGCCTGGACTTGAAGCTGCCCATAGAGGGGGCCGATGTAATACTATTTGGCAGCTTATTATACACTGCTGGGCCCATAATGTGTGTCGTCCTGGCCGACTTCTCCAGCGTGCGCGGGACTTCAGCTAGCCTGCCCTTGAGGCGGGCACTGGCCAGAGTCCGGTAGGAAGCCTGGTTAATCCTAACATAAACCGCCACCTGAAATATAACAAGTGCTGGCAATGTCAGGACCCCAAGCCTCCTAAAAAGTGGTCGTGCTGATTCGTCCCGCGTCACTCTAGCGATTGTACGGACGGCGCGCTTCTGCAGTATAAACACTCTGCTCCAGTCCGCAGACCGGCCATACAGCTCCGCACCGTATTGCACGAGGGAGTGCACCGTAGCAAAATAGCACGTTCTCACTACCTCAGCTGGAACTACCCTGGCGACACGCCTCAAGGCGAAACATGCACTTCCCAGCTTACCGCATAGTTTATCAATGTGGCTCTCCCATGTCAGCCCTCGGTCGATCTGAAAGCCGAGGAAGGTAGTGGAATCAACTTGTTCTATGGTCCTACCCTCTACTCGCACTGCCAGCGGTCGCGCTTGATGGCCGGAGAGGCAGAAGTGCACAAAATGCGTTTTGCAGAGATTAAGAGCGAGCCCATTTACCCTGAACCATGTTGTCAACTGAGCGGTCGTATCGTTCATTTTCTGCTCCAGAAGAGCGGCATTGGGTGCCGTAACCACCGCGGCGACATCGTCAGCATACATAAAAATATCTGCCGTGGTTACAGACTCCGGCAAGTCATTCATGAGCAAAGCGAACAGTATATTCGAGACTGACGATCCCTGGGCTACCCCCATCTCAGAATTCATTAGATCCGACCTCTCCGCGCCGCCGCAACTCACCACTGTTTGAGACCTATTCTGCATGAGATTCGTCAACAGGGCATGTGAAAGGCCTCTTACGCCGTGATGCTGCATTTTTGCAGCCAGCACGGCGTGATCGGCGACATCGAAGGCGCGGGACAGATCACAGCACAACATAGCTACATGTTTCTTCTCCTCTCGAGCTCGTAGCACTCGACGCACTACCTCCCGGGACAGAGACGTCGTGGACCGGCCCTCGCGGTACGCATATTGCCGGTCAGAAAGGGAGTCGGTCGATGATAGGAAGTCTACGAGTCGAGAGCTCAAACCATTCTCGAATATTTTGGCCACGGCCGGAATTATTGAGACAGGTCGGTAGCAATCAATGTTTTCGCGGCTACCTTTTCCTTTGTATAGCGGAGATACTTTACTAAGTTTCATCGCTGTAGGGTATTTACCTTCTCTAATGCAACTGTTGAAGCACTCCGCTAGGATCGGAGCCAATGACTGTATTGCAGCTCTAATCAGTTTCATTGACACTCCGTATACGTCTTTCGACGTTTTCGCTGGTATACGCGAGATTACAATTCGGAGAACTTCATCAGTGCTGAACCGCAGCATCCGCAACGAGCGGTCAGCCGGCGGGCGCGCCGCTCGCAGGAAGTCGCCCGCGCGGGCGACATCAGCGCGAGGCGTATTGCACGCGGCCGCCGCGCCTAAAAACCTAGTATTCGCCGCGTTCAGTGCGTGCTTTTTTGTTTGGAACTGCGCCCCATCTAAATCTTTGACGACATCAGTAAAATCGAGGTGGGGGGCATTAAATTTCCCTCTTTCCCTATTTACAATCATCCACATTGCGTCAATGTTTTTATTTGCACACATATTTTTAATGGGAAACAAATGTCATGTTTATTTTTAATTATATTCAATGTCGACGTTACTAATTTTTCGGCAGACTTATTATCAGCTAAAAATTTTTCCCAGTCGACGCTTTCTAGCGCCAATGTGAAGTTGATTTGGTTAGCCCGCGAAAAGCTCCTCCCACATCGGTGCGTCCGCGAAGGGTTTCTCTTATCCCAGACCACTTTTATCTGAACTGCGACATGATCACTAATGTTTGTGACCACAGGCGCGGTGCTCACCGTACCTGCAGGTAGATTGGTGTATACATGGTCCAGGCTGGTGGAGGTTGTGCTGGTGATACGGGTAGGAAACTCGACCTCGTTTCTTAACCCATGGTCGGTTAATAATTTGCGAAGCCGTTTTACGCCACTATTTGGACCCCCTAGCGTGTTCAGGTTAGTATCTCCTAAAATTATACAGTCCATGCCCGAATCACTAATCTCATTGAGCAAACGTTCTAAATTGTCAAGAAATATACTAGCGCCAACTAAGTTGGTTTAATACTTATACATACTCGTACGTGCACGTCTAATTTCGTCACTCAAACGAAAAATCAATTTCAATAAAAGTGTCGACGAAAGCAATGATTTGGTCTGTTTATTTCGTGTTGTTATCTTTACCAGGGGCGAGGTGAAGTTCAAGTATAAGGTCAGCTTTCAGCACCTATCACGCTCAATATTTTGATGCTTTTAGTACCCAATCAACGGGTTATCTCTTGGACTGCAGATAGGAAGCTGAAGTCCGTGAACAGTATAGAGTTCAATGGCTTCTCTGTCATTATTGTTAAACTTTTAAATGGCCTCGGATATAAAATGTTAATTAACATTATAGTGAGGTCCATAAAGTCAATCCCTAATTATAGTATTCTACGTAAGTAGGTAAATAATTTTCATCCACTAATAATTTCAGCTAAACGGTGCGTCGGTGAGTATATAATGCTAGTCTAAGTAATTATTATTTTATCGGTGAGTCAAAAATATATTAGCCTTAAAGTTTCTTGGTTGCATCTATTACACTTACACTATTCATAGCAAAGAACTACAGTACAATGATATGTCTATCTGAAAGAAATTCTGGTCAAGGCAATTTGTACACCGACTGGACATGTCACCGCAAGCTCGGGACTGCAGTATCACGATACGGAATCAAATGACATCTTATGCACAGGAAACTAACGTATCATTTACATTACACTGCAGTGGTTTCCTTTCCGATTACTCCCTTTAGCGTCATCAACGAGTGGAACAGGTCTGCTATGAATACTACATGATAAGAACACGCAAAGATGAAGGTGGTTACAGAATTTGGGTGATTTCATGCAATTTTATAGCACAATGAGCGTAAAAATTCTGAATCACGACCGCTCCAGCCACGTAAATCGTTTCACGCAAAATGACTATGGTAATATTCGCTTACGACTTCCAAAACGAGAACGGCCGTGAACTGGCGCCCTAAGTGCCGGATGCTAAATGTATCAAACAGCAAAAACTATCAGCTAACAGATAGCTGTTACTCGGCCTACATCTGTGACCTCGTTACGGCGAAATCGCAATGTAATTTCGCGACTAAATTTTTTTTGGAACACTTTTACTTCGACAAAGAGCGTACGGTCCAGCGAATCCAGTGCACGGATTCAGCGACGACACCAATTTCTCTTTCAATGAATGAGTACGGAGCTTTTAAGTTTAACAACACTTGAGTAGTCTCGATCTACTATTTGCCGCCTTTTTTTGTAGAAAGAATTGAGGTTGAGTTACATAATAATTACAATACCTGAACGTAAATGATTACATCGTGAAGCCTAAGAATGAAATGTATGCTAATAGAAAATAACAATACCGGTTCTACTACAACAAAGCGACCAAAAATTTCATCTATGAATGAAACGAGCGGGAATATCATGAACAAGCCCCGTCGTATCTCCTCTATAACTTTCATTTGCAAACGTGAAGCGTGAAGAATGCAAATACTCACCTAAATAGATCCATATTATCAGCTACTGCAATTTTTTCAAAGCAAATTTTCGCAACGCGCACGTCATCAATACGTAAATCTGCGAGAGCACGCGCGCCCGATACAGCGTAACTTTCTCCTGAACCTACGCAATCACGCTTGAATTTCGCTTTTTTGCACACATAAGGACTGATTAAAATATATGCGTGGCGAATACAAACACTGAATTGCAAAATTGAGAAACCACTCCACATAGGCAGATAATACGATGCATTAGAAGTGTCCACTTATTGCGACGTACAATAGGGATTCTTTGAAAGGTTTTAGGTTAAAATGATCACAATGTCGGCGCCGGCAGCGGCGAGAACCGTAGAGGCGGTCGAGAGCGAAACTAATACAAACTAGTCAGCTGGATTACTTTCATCTGTGCGAGATGCCGAAAGTAAACTTTTACTTTCGGTATGAAAAGACCGATCGAGAGTGAATCGTGATCCAACTACGGGAATCGAAGACAAACTAATCTAGTAGGAAAGTTGAGGAAAATGGAATAGAAATATTTATAGAACATTTTCAGAAAATTTAAAAGTTCGTGACTGCACATTCTCAAAATATATGAGCTACTCGTATGTTCTAACTTGAGTTGACCATATAAGCTTTTTTTGGAACGATAAATAAACGTTGGAAGATAAGTTAACGATGTATGTATAAGTGATATTTAGTTGTTAAAAGGAACAGATAAAAACTGATACCTATTTAGAAATAGATAACATAATATGAAACATAAAAGTAGGCAATGAAAAGATTAACAAAGCAAATATTGCGAATATCGTAAAAGCCTGTAACCATGAACTGGTTGAATGAAAGCGAAATCACATAATTACTTTCATCTGTTCTGAATCAGTTAAAGTGGAACTCAACGACCCAGATATTGAATGTTTGCTTGTAGCTAAGTGGCTCATTCTCATTCTCATTTGAAGTAGGGGCGATAAGTCCTGCACTGACGTCCCGCATGGGGTGTTTTGTGCATTTCCCCCTCCAGCGTCTACCCCAGCCAGCCTAGCTCCTTAAAATAACGGAGCGTGGCTCTGGGCCGCCGGCATAACTGCTCCAGTGGCTTGGTTGGTATACCAGATGGCGATGAGGATGACGCTGTAGATGCTGACGACAAAGCAATAGCAGCGTCATGCAACCCGAAAGCGATTCTAGTTTCTGCCGTGGCCTTGCAATGCCACAAGACATGCTCTACCGTTTCTTTCTCCTGCAGGCAACCACGACAGAGTGGGCTGTCGGTGGCTCCCAGTTTATACATGTGACTATTCAAGTTGCAGTGACCAGTGATGAGTCCTACCATAAGTCGGAGGTCTTGCCGCTGCAACCTCAATAGATCGTTTGTAATGTTTCTGTTCAGGGCTGGGAAAGCAGCTTTGGCATGCCTGCAATCCTCCCTCTTGTCCCACATATTTTGTTGTTCTTTTTCAGTATGACGGCGCAGTAGATCACGCACTTCCACCGCTGTCGGCTTGCAGTGTCTAACTGCTTTATCCTCCACCTGTTTTCTCGTGCCTTCCTTAGCAAGGGTGTCTGCTATGTTGTTACCCGGACATAAACCGTGACTTTTTGTCCAACGTACGATAGTTATATGTTTATTCGAAATACTTTGGAGTGCTGCATGGCACTCAGCTATTATTCTGGACCTTGTTATAGGTCTCCTGAGTGCGTAGATTGTGGCAGCACTGTCAACCGTGAACATGATCGCTTCCTTAGAGTCTCCTTTTCCAGGAGATACCAGAAGCTCATTTAGTGGCTCCAGTGCTTTTGCGGCCAATAATAGGCCCATGGCTTCCGCCTGCAAGGCCGTTGTGGTTTTGCTCAGGGCAAGAGACTCTTTGAGCCCAAGCTCTGGCGAGTAATAGCCACAGCCTGTCCCTTCCTTATTTTTAGCACCATCCGTGTATATGTTCCAAGACGGTGTTATACTGTCTGATATGTCATCCTCTATGATCAAATCATACTTTTTACAGTCCAGGTGCATTTTGGCTATCCTGTCCGTACCACTTTTAGCTTCAGGGATTATGCCTGTCGCCCGATCGATTATTCTGCAGTGGTTAGTGGTCGCACCCATGCTCTTCCACTGATTTGTAGATTTTATTCGTAGGGCTGAAGCCATCGCTTCCTGCTGAATGTGCAGAAAAGTGCTTATTGCCCAAAGAAGGTTTTCTTCCGTGACAATAGAGTCGGCAAAGTCCCAGTCTTCCCTATTAGGTTTTTGTGGTGTGTGTGGTACCCATCCATCTGTGTCGTTTATTTGACAGTCTGGAAAGTGCGTCTGTAAAAGCAATTCAAATTGCTCTTGTTCTGAAGCTGTGAAAGTGCCATCAGCCTTTTTCAGAGTACCTAGTTTTATTTGTGTGTCACTAGTTATAATTTTCCTCAAACGTGCAGTTTCACTCTCAGATTGTATTGAGTTGCTATACTTTTTCCAAGAGTTGTTTTGGCTCTTTTTGACCTCTACCTTGAACTGGTGGCGCATTTTTCTGTAATTTTGCCAGTCTGCCTGTGCATTGGTGTTCATGGCTCTATTGAAATGGTGCCTGACCCTTTTTCTGAGCTTAGTCAGGTCTTTATTCCACCATCTGTCTTTTTTCGGAATTGAACTATAGTTTTCCTTTTTTAATGGGCAAGCTTTTTCATAGCTTTCTTTCAGAGCGTGTACCAAGGCTTTCGTCGTGGTCTCTATTTCCTGGGGCGATAGTTCCGCTTTTAAATCAAATTTTGTTGTCTCGGACATAGCCTTTTCAAGTGCATCTCTAAAGGCTGGTATGTCGGTCTTTTTTGGATTTCTGTAAGATCGTGGTTCGTGTTTGCCAGTGGTTAAACTATATCTGATCCATCTATGGTCCGAACCAGAGTATTCATCAGTCGCTACGCGCCAATTATTTATCATTTTAGAGATATCATTTGTAACCAACGTGATATCTATAATTGTCCTAGCCCATGATGTTACGAATGTGGGCTCAGTGCCATTGTTTAGAAGGTTCAAATTGTGCCTGAGGATGAAGTCAAGCACATCGTTTCCTCTCTCATTGGTGTCGTTGCAACCCCAGACAGTGCAATGGGCGTTTGAATCGCATCCTACTATACATTCTAGCTTATTAGTTGTGCAGAAATGCATCAGCTCTTCGAGCGCCGGATGTGGCGCATCTTCTGTTATGTCCAGGTATGCCGAGGCTACAATTACAGTGCTGAGATTGCCTCTGAGACCGGTGTCTAATTTAACTCAGTGAGGTCATCGGTGCACAAGTGTGTCACCAAGGACGCTTTATATGGCTGCGGAATATATATAAGAGTACGCATTTTGTTTTGCACAGTAGGAGTAAAAACATTACCTCTGAGACCATTTAAGCTGCTTACCTTGCCACGGACTAAATACGGTTCCTGGACCAGTGCTATTGTGTTCTGACGCTTCTCCAGGGCTTCGCGTAGGGCAGCGGAGCCTGAGACGCTATGGTGAATATTACCCTGAATAATATCGAGATTAGTACAGGTGTTTAGTGTACTATGTGATCCCCCGACTGCCGCGGCAGTGGGAGTGTGTGTGTTTTTATGACTATTATCTTTTTGAGAATCCATTATTAATTTATAAAAATATATTTGTGGACCCCTACCTCAAATTAGGCATCGTGGTCGGCGCGAGGGCGGGCAGTCCGGTCCATGTCCATGGGCGACGCAGGCGAAAAGATATTGAGCCCATACAGGTCCAGCATCCCGTCGCCCCCGTCGGCCGCGTCCAGCAACCTTTCCTCCTCCTCCCGCGTCCACCCGATACTCCCAGCGAGCGGCGTGTCGTCGTCGACCTCGGAGAGCGCGGAAGCGGTTTGAATGCACGAAGCAGCGCCCCCGACATCCCCACCCACCGTTGCCGCCGACGACTCACCTCCTCTGTCAGCCCTGAAGCCCCTCACTCTTACAAAGACATTCGCACATATGTAGTATAGCGGAAAGTCCGCGCGCCTCAGCGGCTCTATGTCTTCTGGCGCGATGCCCATCACCAGAGTATGATTACGGGCGCTACCCACTAGACGCATCTCGTGGGTGAACACCCGCCATCGCTCCACACCTACCTCCGGGTTCATCGCCACCAGGTACTGCACGAGGGGTTCCGGTCCGTCTCCGCATAGCGCCGGCACTCCTCTCCCGAAGTCCGGAACGTTTATGACAGCGGTATAGTACCGCGGCACCTCGCTCTCCGGGACGACCACGAACTCGCCGAATCCCTCCCACAGGGCGGGCGACTGTTCTACTATGTGTTTGAGCCACTCGAGTGCGTAGTCGTCCGCGGGTATGTACCTTAGCCCACCACGGAACGTCGTCGCCAGCTTCTCGAACCGCGGTAGGTGACCGTTTGCCTGCCGGTTACCGCTGACGTGGCACTCTTGCTGCGCTTGTTCAACGGTCATCCTCACATGCATGGCCCGTAGCTCGTTCATCGGCATACGGCTGCGCTCCATCACCAGCACCGCGGGGCGCCAAATCTTAGCGGCCTCGGCGTAAGATAAGGCTCCCGCGGCGTGAGTTCGTGCTACCGCAAGCGCGCCGCCGCCGGGCGGCAGCGGGCCCGCGGGTGTATCGGGTGTACCGCGAGTGTGGGGTGTCGCGTGTGCGAGTGTCATGTCAGCGTTGACGATATTGGCGCGCTGGCAGAGTTTTTTGTCGGCTGCTGCGCTCGACGTGGGCGACACGAAGTCCGAGCTCCGCTGTCTCTTTGCTCCTCGGGTCGTCTCCTCCTCTACCCCCGAGTGTGTAGTATTAGTGTTGGACGCGACGATTCCGGCAACCTCTCTCTCTATCCCCCCGTCCCCGTGCTCACCTCCTTACCCTTTTCCCTCCTAGTGCCGTTAGACGGGCATAGGCCGGTTTTCGTTCCAGGTCGGAGAGCACCTATAGAGCCGATTGTTGCCGGATCGTGCACCACGTGTTGTGCGTTCAGCGGCAGGGCCTTCGGGGGAGGCGGAGGCCCTCGGGCGCGTGCCGCGCCGACCGGATCAGTCACAGGCCCGGCGCTCGGGCCCGGACGTGGCGCGGCCACGCGGCCGAGGCTCCCCGCCCGTGGCAGGTCACGCGTCATGCATGCCACGATAGGGGGCGCAAGCGCCGCCATACCGGGCAGAGGCATGACGCCCTCCTGACGCAGCTGACTCCACTGCTCCCTCAGCTGATCCCCGAAAGCCCTGCGCTGCCTCAGGAAAGCTCGTCGGCTGACGCCGCGATATAAGCCGGGGGACGGCCAGCCGCCCTCCCGGCGCCCACCTGACCCTACTCCAGCGTCGCGCTCCACCGCTGTCTCCCGGCGCCGCCCGCGCCTCTCCGCCCCGGCTCCAGGCTTCTGCACTGGTCCAGGTGTGGGACATGTGGTGATGAGGCCCGGGTTTGTGCGGGGTGTGTGGGGGGAGCGGGGTGTGAGGAGGGAGCGGGGTGTGAGGAGGGAGCGGGGTGTGCGGGGGGAGCGGGGTGTGCGAGGGGAGCGGGGTGTGCGGGGGGAGCGGGGTGTGTGGGGTATGCGGGGTGTGCGGAGGGTGAGGCTGTTGCGACGGATGGTAGCTGATCACGTTCGTAGCGCGCGCCCCACTCTCGTAAACTATTTGCTGCTGCGGCATTTGTCCCACTTGCGGTTGGTGTTGCTGTTGAAGCTGTTGCTGCTGTTGCTGTTGCTGCCGCTGCTGCTGTTGTTGTTGCTGCTGTAACTGGTCCGTGCTTCCGTACGGCACGTTGACGACGGGCTGCAAGAGGCCGAGGCGCGCGAGCAGCAGCTGCTCCTTGACCTGCTGCAGCTCTTCCTGCTGGCGCACGATCATCTGCTGCAACTCCTCGTGCTTGCGCTGCAGCTGAATCTGCGCCTGGTCTTGCGAGACGATGACGGGCACGGGCCGCAGCGGCAGCGGCAGCACGGCCGGCACGCCCACGTACGGCACGGGCTCCAGGTACTGCGCTCCGATGGTGTGCTGCGCCGCCAGCTGATCCTCGCTCGCTTTCTCACACCTGGCACGACACAGGCTCTCTCGAGCTGTGCCTCCTGCTATGGACCGACTCTCCGCCGTCCGAGCTGGGAGCGTAGCGCCGCGCGCGCCGCCACGTCGCGCCGTGGCTGCTACTCGACTTCACCGACGGACACTCCGAATGCGTCCGATAGTTTGTGTAATTCAAGCTAGTATCTGACAAATAGGATGGCGATAACGGAGCCATGCCCGCATCGGAATCTGATTGACTTTCAGCCATTCTCGACCTTTTCGACCCCGTCGGCGAGTTCGTCCGGTAGGAGCCAGTAAACACGTCGCTGGCTTCAGACATGTACGACGGCGACATATTGCCAAGCCCCACATCTTCTGACGGGGGGTGCTTAATGACTCCGTTCATCGCAGCTTCGATCGCGTTTTCCGCTTCATCCTCTTCTTTGGTAGTTTTCGCGATATCCACGTAACTGATGACGCGATGTGTGCACACGACGAATTCCGGTTTAGAATTCCACTGGTGGTAAGTGATGTAGAACCTGGTTTGCAGCCAGATCCACTGCTGGCCCTTGGTCAGAAACCGGTAGTAACATGACGTCAGCTCGCCCTTTTGCATCAATTCTTCATGACACGAGACGACCTTCTGCAAGTCATCGAAGTGATAGTAGTCATAGCCGGAGGTGCCCAGCACTTCAAACGGCAGATAGCCGATGATAGGCGGAGCGCGGTGGTCGAGGAACAGGAACTTCCACTCGAGACTGTGGCGCGAGGTGAACTCGTCGCGGTTGGGGTCCACTAGCGACACGTCGCGGATCAGCTGCGGCATGTGCAGCCGACACGTGCCCACGAATAGCACGCTTGTGTCCAGGTCTCGTTGATAGTTCTTGCTATCGCCAAGACGTTGATAGTTGGACCTAAAATGTCCATTAAATGTGATGAGCTCGAGGTCCTTTCATCCCTGAAATTTCAATTCATCATTTCAAATGCAGTTCGAACATTATCATTTCCTTTTCTTTGGAGCCAGATTGGGGTTGTTCAGTTGCTGCTACATTCCTCTGCAGCAAATTGTACAGGGTAGGCCGATCCTCTTCACACGTGAAGTCGAAGATACTTTTGTTCACAACTTTCGCCGGAGTATGTCCTAGTATAGACGTGATACTCTCCGAGACATAGCAAATTCTTCCTATAGACGAGAAAACCATGACAAATCCTTCAAGAGCTTCAAGTATCAGATAAGTGAACTCCTCATTGGAAAGAAATCCCGGCTTCCATTCCTCATGCACATCGTGAGCCCGTGATCTTACCGTGATTTCGTTATGATTTTTAAGGAAACTTATTGTAGATTTGAGAATAGTGGATTTGTCCATCTTGCGACTGTGTGATGAAACCATGGTACTAAGCTCGTGAACCAACATGTTGAACTGGTCTCGCCTCTTCTTTTCGCTTAAGTTGCGAGTTCTCCTTTTGGTGTCATCTTTATCATCTCCGTCGTCGTCCATTGTGAACCCTTTCCGACTCAGTCAAGATTCTTAACACAAGAACTACGATTATGGGCCTCTAAGGTGAAGGTATTAAAGATGCCGAGATCCAATGTCAGAATGCCTGAGAACTGAAGATTATTACTGAGCTGTGAGCAAAATGCACTGCCTGCGTCAGATTCCACTGCCTACATTGCACTTATTAAATATGATTACGGAGACATCTACAACACACCTAATATGTCAATGAATCACTTTATACAAACTCAGCACTAATGGCTATATCAAGAACACATTATTTATATAAACAGACGAGGTTTGCAGAGCTCAATTTTTGGTTTTTGGCAATTTTTTCAAAGCAAATTTTCGCAACGCGCACGTCATCAATACGTAAATCTGCGAGAGCACGCGCGCCCGATACAGCGTAACTTTCTCCTGAACCTACGCAATCACGCTTGAATTTCGCTTTTTTGCACACATAAGGACTGATTAAAATATATGCGTGGCGAATACAAACACTGAATTGCAAAATTGAGAAACCACTCCACATAGGCAGATAATACGATGCATTAGAAGTGTCCACTTATTGCGACGTACAATAGGGATTCTTTGAAAGGTTTTAGGTTAAAATGATCACAATGTCGGCGCCGGCAGCGGCGAGAACTGTAGAGGCGGTCGAGAGCGAAACTAATACAAACTAGTCAGCTGGATTACTTTCATCTGTGCGAGATGCCGAAAGTAAACTTTTACTTTCGGTATGAAAAGACCGATCGAGAGTGAATCGTGATCCAACTACGGGAATCGAAGACAAACTAATCTAGTAGGAAAGTTGAGGAAAATGGAATAGAAATATTTATAGAACATTTTCAGAAAATTTAAAAGTTCGTGACTGCACATTCTCAAAATATATGAGCTACTCGTATGTTCTAACTTGAGTTGACCATATAAGCTTTTTTTGGAACGATAAATAAACGTTGGAAGATAAGTTAACGATGTATGTATAAGTGATATTTAGTTGTTAAAAGGAACAGATAAAAACTGATACCTATTTAGAAATAGATAACATAATATGAAACATAAAAGTAGGCAATGAAAAGATTAACAAAGCAAATATTGCGAATATCGTAAAAGCCTGTAACCATGAACTGGTTGAATGAAAGCGAAATCACATAATTACTTTCATCTGTTCTGAATCAGTTAAAGTGGAACTCAACGACCCAGATATTGAATGTTTGCTTGTAGCTAAGTGGCTATTGATGCCGGTACTAGTAGTTGAAGAACAGGACTTACGTACTTAACTATGTAGGTACCTGAGGAGAGCTTTTCACGTATTCAATAGGAAATATATTTTGACGTGATAATAAATAAATAAATAAAATAAGCCTTTATTACTGTAAACATTACAATACTTTACATATTAAATTATGTTATTGTCGGCGTGCGGGTTTTCTGTTTCAGCTTGTCCTTCGACAAAGGCCTCCTCTAAAGACTTCCACTCCTTACGGTCTCTTGCTTTTTGAATCCATGTTGGTCCTACTAATTGTTTTATTTCGTCCTCCGATCTTTTATTTTGTCTACCTCGACTACTTCTGCTGTCTCTAGGATACCATTCTGTTATAATTCTGTTATTTGACGTGATAACGTCATATAAATCCAAGAAAAAATATAATTAAATGCCAGCTGCACGCATGAAAAAGCATGACTCAATGTCACGTTCCGCCTAAGGCGAGCATGCAAGGAAGAGTGCGGAACAAGCTATAGAGAGGCACGATCGGCCAAAGCATTCGGCTTGTTCCAATTGTTGGTTCAACAATGTTTTCTTATGACGTTATCACGTAAAAACATCGTTCGTAAACCAGATCGTAACCAGAACTTTGCAGACATTTTGCTAACCTAACTTAACTGGTTTGCATCTACCTATGTATAATTTATGACTTCTTTTAAATAAATAATGCATTCAAAAAGATTTCAAACAACCACACTTTGCAAAAGTCTGGACAAAAACATTCTAGTCACTAATTGAAGAAGTTAACTGAAGTTAATGAAATATTGTATTCGTTTTCGATATTGTGTATTATAGAGCCCATTATTATTTTTAAGTCTCGTCGGTTTTATTTGAATTGACAACATTTCAAATTTTTAACATAATTATATTTATTTATTTTCTGAAAGAAGATTGTCAAATAACATATCATAATCATCCTCATCATCAGTCTTTAATAACCCCACTGCTGGGCTGTTTAAATAACATTTACGTAGTTTTTATTTTTCCAATACGACTCATATTTTCCGCTAAATCAAGTTTTTAAAATATATATTCCAATTTATTCCATTCCAGCGGGTTTTCAGAAATCTTTTACAGTACTCGATGGCGCGCCGTACGTATAGTATGCATTACTCTGATCAATCTTTTAATAATATATCAATATACTTACACAAAAATACATAAAAACTAGCAAAGAAGATACAATAATACCGGAGCATCATATTTAGTGCACTGAATATATAGATCAAGTATTCAATGTCAGCCAATAACAAAACGGCGCCACGCTGGGGACATTTTTTGTTCTCTATGAGCTAGAGTCGTCCCTCAATCATCAAATTAGTAGAACATATTGTCTACTAGCTTTTTCCCGTCGCTTCGCCCGCGTGATATTTAAAATTTTGTGCTATCCTAGAGGAACCTTTTATTTTTCAGGAATAGGAAGTAGCCTATATATGTCACTCTCCGACCTTTAAATTATATCCATCCAAAAAATCAAGAATGTAATAATGTTCAAGTGATTCTCGCTGTTAGTTAAACGTTCAAACAGCGAAATCCTTACTTATAATCCGAAAGTGTGTTTGTTGGTTCGTGACTCTTTCACGCAACATCAGAGCCAAAATCAAAAGTTTGATTTTGGCTTTATAAGTAAGGATTTCGCTGTCTGAACATCTAACTAACGACGTCAAAAGGTCGGAGAGTGACATAGGATACTTCCTATTCCTGAAAAAGAAAAGGTTCCTCTGGGATAGCACGAAATTCTAATGCCGGCGAAGCGGCGGGAAAAAGCTAGTAGACAATATGTTCTACAAATTTGATGATTGCGGGACGACTCTAGTAGAACGACTCGAGTAGAACATGAAATTGCTTTCAGATGGTTTTCAATTCGAATTATTTCTTTCGTGTGTACGCACAGAAATCCCAGAGAGATAACGCTGTTGTCACTTGAGATTCTGAACCCCAACAATGTATGGAAAATGTACCTATTCACACTAAAACCAGGTATCAAGAAAAACTAACTACATACTAAACTTATGGTGGCGCATCGACCTAAAATGTGTCTTGTTGACCCCCGATACTAAAAATCGCTACCCTTGTCTGTCTTATACAATACCTACTATTATCCTTACCAAGTAGCAATAGATTACAGTTTTATTAGGTTTTACTTTATAGTGTGAACGTATTATTTAATGGGTTTTTTTACTTAATAACGTTGAGTAACATCGTTACGTTTCAATAGTAATTGTATTAATCGGGTAAACTGATTACGCGCGGCGCTGTGAATGGACGATAAGAACGGCAAGTTATCTCTGCTTATTCTCAAGTGGTCCAAGGATCTTTGCGACACACGCTCGCACTTACTTTGCGATCTCGGATAATTAGAGGCCTTATTAGGTTCCTGTACTATTATATGTATTTATTTATTTAACACTTTATTGCACACCATTTGTACAAAAGGAGGACTTAACGCTAAAAAGCATTATCTGCCAGTCAACCTACAGGTAGAAGACATTGGGAAGTAGGCATGAATAAATAGACAGCTAGAATCAACACAGATCAAAACTAAAAAAAATAATATATGCTAAATAATAATACAATTTCAAAATAAATAAAATACATAAATTTACATAAACTATTATAATAAATAATAAGATGATATGATATCCTATGTGTTAGAGATTTTGGACAACTTTAAGTAGTGCTCTCGCACAAGGCGCTTAAAGACAGCCTTCGAAGGCGCTTGCCGAACAGTGGATGAAAGCTTGTTCCAAAGGCGCACGGCTTCAACGCGGAAAGAGTCGTGCACAAATGACGTACTGTGCCTCGAGGTGCTGAGAAGAAGGACATTGCAGGATCTCGGGGGCCTAGTGACAACATCTGAAGCCATGAACGTAAAAAAGTTAGGGCGGTGATTTAGCGTCCTTTAAGATGGAGTATAGCAGTCCGAGTATCCTAGCATTTCTCCTGTCGCGGATCGTAAGCCAATTCAATTTTTTGCGATATTCCGAAATATGGTCAAATACAGACTGGTCTAGTCTTGATTTGCCTACTACAGGATGTAATGTATCATTCGTAGCGAATTTAACGTACTTAAACTTATTAAGTTACACTATGTGTGTGAACACCGTACACCATAAAATCTATGTAGTTGCGGGCACCTCTTACTAGTTGCATGGATGCTGGTCGTGTACACATTACACGTTATATTATGTCTCGTAGAGCCAGACAGTACGCAGTTTCTTATTCCGTGTAGAGGTGATAGGTGTACAGACATAAAAAAAAAATATAGTTGCGTGGAGTCCCTCCGCGCGGAAGAAGTGAGTAGAAGTTTCACTTCAATAATAAGCAACAAAAAAATGCCGAATAAATTCCAGCCTAAAAGGCATGATTGTTAGAAGGCTGTAGATTTTTTTTCAATATTAATTATTTGTCTAAAATCGATATTTCAGGATTTCGAGTCTTGAAGTTCACAAAAACAGCAGAGCAGTCGCAATCATCTGGAACTGCTGAGACGTGTTGTTTGAAATCAGGATCAACACTACTGAGTTGGACTTGACTGAACACTGGTTATACATATACAGGGTTATCTGCTTACCCTGTAGGTACTAAGAAAAAAGAGGGTTATTAAGACCATATTTATGAACAACTATTACCTACTATGGGGCCAACCCAAAATTCGAGAAAAAAATTGTATCAAGAAGGCGTATGAAACAGATTTTTTTACTCTAATTTCGGTTTGGCCCATAGGTAAAAAAAAGGATTATCAGACATAGTAAAAGTTGTTTGTGAGGATGGACTAAATCACCTCCCTTAGGCTCAGGACACCAGTTCTGGATAACCCTGTACAAGTGTACACCCACGATCTTTGCTTTACGACATCACGTGGTCATCGATATGAAATTTTGCAACATTTATACAACTTAATATTCAAAGAGTGCAAAATTTCGCAGGCCTCTGTTGGATCGCGGCCAAAATTGCTCTCGATGCATTCATCCGTCCATAAGTTGGGCAATAAACTTTTGTGATGAAAACAGCATTTTAATATTAATGCTGATATTTTTCCACTTCATTGACAACACTCAAAGATTTTATATTTAGTGGAGATTAAATGCTTTACTTCCTTACTAGTATTATAAAAAAGTGTTTTTGTTGGTTTATTGGATTGTGGTCTGTTCCTCTTTCACGCGGCAACGGAGCAACGGACGGGTTGACTTGATTTTTGGCATGGACGTAACTAGTTTAAAAGGCGAAAAGTGAAGAAAAAAGAAGCCTATGTAGGCTAGGCTACATTTTATGTCAAAACAATAAAAGTTTTCTAAGGGATAGTACAAAAATAAAATTATCACGCAGACGTAGCCGCAGGCAAAAGCTAGTGAATTATAATTATTTTATTTTGACGTTTTTTTTTATATCTTAACTATGTCCGATAATCCGATTACGACTATTCCTGCGGTTACACGCAGATGACCAAATTGCTTCCAATTTCCCAGCAGTCAAAAGTTCACTGCCAGTTTCACTGGAACTTTACATAAGTATAGAAGAGACCTATATCCAGCAATGGCCATCCTACGTTCACTAATTCCACCGTAAATATTCCAAATATTTCAGCTATAAGTAGCGCTCATAGAGTAGTTTGACTAGGTGTTCGTTAGCGATCATCGAAGTTAAGCAACGTTCGGCACGGTTAGTCTTCGGATGGGTGACCACGGCTGGTATTTACAACTGAGCGCTACCGTAGCTCGGGTTACAAGTTAAATTGTAGGCCCCAGTTGTTTTTACCGCTTAGCCATGTCAGAGGCCTTCAAGCGGCTTAAAAACTCTGACACCATGGCTATACCAACGTACCTACTTAGAAATACATATAAGAGTAATTTATATATCAGATAGGCATTACATAACTATACAATATACCTACATCAAGCTCGTCAGAACTGTATCTGGCCTTGAAGTAACTAGCAGCAAACACAACAACACGAATTTAAAAGGAAGCCAAAGTAATCAAAGCAAAATTATACAGTCTAATAGCTTTCTTAAAATCAATACGTAACAAAGGCAAGAACAATTCCGTAGTGTGAGTGAGGAGCAAAAGGTCGAATGTCTAGAGGTCGCAAGGAATAGGGAGGCAAGGTGACGAGAAACTTATGTATCTACTTATACAGAATAGGCTTGGATACAGAGTTACAGACACAAGGTCCCGAAGGAAACTATACAAAATTTCAATAACAATAGGTACAATCTGATATAATGAAATAGCGCATATATTTATGTACACATAATATAAATGTAAAAGACCGGTAGGGTCGAAAATTACCTACTAGAGTCCACGTAGCGGCAAGAGCAGCGTAGGACGTCCACATACGAGGTGGACAGATGAACGATCACGCTAGATGCAAGTCGCTACAACCGGCCTTATTGGAGATCCATAGGAGAGGCTATTAGCAGCGGATGATATGTGGCTGATGGATGTATGGATGGATATAAATATAATAATAAATGTATTCCGAAGTATTGTTAGAAACGTGTGTTAAGAAAATATATGATAAACATCAAAGTCATTATTATAATGTGGCATTTTGACAGGTAAAAACAAGAAGAGTTGTGGACAGTAGTGACGATGATGATATTATCAAACCGTAAGAAATAGAACAATAAATCCTAGAAACACGTATAATAATTGTTAGGGGACTTAAAAGAAGACTGAGTCTTCGGGAAGTAAACGCAACGACTTTCACATTCTTGGCTGAATCTTTGTTGGGCGATGTTGGGGAATACAGGACAGAAAAAAAAACAAAACAAATACATAAATGTTTAGGTATAACAATACCTAAATCTTAAATTTTCCTGCCATATAAACCGTGTAATATCCTCCGTATTTAAACTAAGATTATATACAGTTGAACATACAGTAGGTAGCTATAAAAAATTAGAATAAGTTCTTATAGCCCCGGTGGCTAGCCCTGATGTCAGAATTTTTAAGCCACCTGAACGCCTCTGACATGGCTAAACGATTAAAACAACCGAGGCCTACAATTTAACGTGTCATGCGAGCCACGGTAGCGCTCAGTTGTAAATGCCACCCGCGGTCACCCACCCGAAGAGTGAACGTGCTGCACGTGGCTTAGTTTCGATATAATGGCTAACGAACACCCAGTCAAACTACGCTATGAGAGCTACAAAAAGAAACATTATTGCACAATTAAACGCAACAGATTAAATCTAAATATATAAAAAAGAGACTGAAAATAAGTTTGAATATCTATGATCTAGAGTAGAGCTGATAAATTCATTTTTATTTTTGGTTTTTAGAGGAGTCCGAAATCAAGCGTAAAAATGAGTAATTATAGGTACGAGTAGATCTTCTATAAAACATGAAATAATAATACTTAACGAATTTAGGCCAATTAATAAATAGTTACAATTCGAAACTAGTAATTCTACGTAATGTATTTTTTGTAAACACTAAATACAAGCAAGTTAAAAAAATTACGAACTTCATGGCTAATTTACTCTATCCTATTTGCTAATTAAATCGTAAGATGTGTCTAATGTAAAACCTGACTAAAGTTATTATAAAACACGTGTAATTATATTTTGCTTTCATTGCAAATATTAAACGTGAAATAACTAAGAACTTATATTTCATTTTCAATCAATCCTAAAAACTATTAAATCTAATGAAATTACTTTATTAACAACAGGAAAGAAGCACGTAAATGTATTGATAAAACAATAGGCAAAGATGATGCGTAACAAAAAGATTTTAAGTAGGTAGCTAGTCCTAGTAGAAGTCGATTTACATCCTCCTTACTTATATCATTTATAAATCTGAAAGTATTGTTTGTTACTCTTTCACGCAGCTTTGATTTTTTGCATGGATATAGTTCAAAGATCGAAGAGTGCCATGGGCTTCTTTTTATCCCGGAAAAATAAAAGATTCCCTTGGGTAACCGCGGGTAAAGCTAGTAAATTATAAAACATAGACATAGATAAAAGATTAAAAGAAGATTAAATGAAGAAGAGACATTTAACATGACGATGTAACCCTCCTTGACATTCCCCTAATCTTCTGCAAAGCCCGCGATACGGCCGCTGCTCAAACATGAATGGATAAGGCGAGTAAATCAAATAATACACATTTATGCGCGATTGAGCTTATCGGACGAAGATTAGACGCGAGTTTTTCAAATATCAACAAAAAAATGGAAAAGGAAATGCCCCATCAATGACCAAACACAACATTTGAAAGTTATAGAGCAGTAGGTAAGTCATACAACACATTGGATTGAAAAGAAGTGTAATAAACAAGTAAATTATAGAGCAACTGAACAAGAAATACAGACATTTCAATAAACGCAATAAGATGACGGGAAAAGGAAATAATGTTCCATTATTCCACTGGTAATTGGAATATAAGGTCATTTTTTTCGCAAGACCATCCCGCCTCGCTCACTTAATTGATTCCAATATCGTTGAGTACAGAATGAAAATGACCATCATAAGAGAAACTCAATGTATCGATCGATGAACATTATTTATATGCGGGTCGTTAAATGCACCATCACATAAGCTCGTTCTCATTTTAAAATCAAAAATTACATTTATTTCAACAAATAACTGAATCGTAACTTAAATTAAACTTTCCATTAATTGTCATGCTCTAGATCCCACAATAGGCCTATATCGGTAAATACAGGCTCTTCCAGTAATAAGGAGTTAATACAATATCATTGCACTAAGAGCCTGAAACATTTTATGTTTTCCAGTTTTGATGATGAGTTGAAGGATGGCTTCAGTGTGAGAACACGTACTCGGCGCACCGGCACTGCGTTACCTCAGGAGAGCCTCCCAAAACCCGGCGTCCGCACCGACACGTGCACCGATCTCACCCACCGATATGTTAATTTTATTACACCAGCTCAAAAACATCCCAACCGGTTCTTTATTTCGAAAAGGAGCGTAAGTGACTTAAAAATGATGACCTTCAGGTACAGCACACAATAATGAGCCCGAACTAGACGAACGGAATATACACACCGATCAAAACAATATTAGAGACTATGCGATAGTTTTGAAACTCGACATTTGCATACACTTACGTAAAATCTAAAAACAGGTTTAGTGCGACAAAGGTTCAAAAACAATTTTTTACTTACGACTAATTCGGGCGATTTGCAGCGGATCCTTGGCACACACGGATGCACGGGCAGGGTTAGCGTGTCGACGGGGATAGATAGCGTGTTGGTTTGTAAGAGCTATTCGCGAGAGACGTTGTTTGCGGGACACGGTCCGAGTGTCACTTATCAATCGGGAGGTGATAGCACGGTGTACGTGGGATGAGGTATGGTGTGCGTGCGCCGCGTGGTGGCCGGCCGCGGAGTGCCGGCGCGGAGGCGTCGCTCTGTAAACAAAACGCGCTGGTGGGGGCCCCGCCGAAAAGCCTGCCCGAATAGTCACCGCTCACTTACGTCACTACTCTACTGCTCCACCGGCATGTGATCGTTTCCGACAACCACCAATAATTATTGTGCTGCGTTATAACTTTGTAACAGGTTTTCAGCCGATACAATAATAATGGCTAGATGAGAAAACGAAATCATAATAAACAGGCTTTCTTTCATGCCAAAATTTAGCTCGTGGTTTTATTTGGTAAAGCGGGATGGGACATTGTTTCAAATAAACTACATGGACACACTTAAGTATAAAAGGGTGGTAAAAATAATAAAATGAATAAACAATGGGACTATTGCTGGCCTCTTTTTTACTCGAGCATGCGTAAATTTTCCATGGAAAACTGGCAGCCGATAGCCGTAGGCTGACTGAATGTTTCATAAGAACAGTTCACAATGTTAGATTCGACTCCACAATTTGTTGCTAAGACGCAGTCGCAAAACTTAATCAAGTTAAAAGGCAATTTATTTATTGACTGCCTCGATGGCTCAGTGGTTAGTGACCCTGACTTCTGGATCACAGAGGCGTGGGTTCGATCCCCACCCAGGACAAATATTTATGTGATGAACATAGGTAAGTATTTACTCTGCTTCTGTGTGTTATTTAGGTACTATCTATAAGAAAGTTCGTATAGGCCGGGTGGCTAGCCCTAGTGTCAGAGTTTTTAGGCCGGTATTTAAAAATATGTATATGTAGTATATCAGTCTCTGGCAGCCATAACACAAGCTTTGCTTAGTTTGGGGTCAGAGGCCGTGTGTAAGATGTCCCCTAATATTTATTTATTTATTAAAATATCTCTGATTTCCCTTAAGCAGTGTTTGTGCTAGTCGCAGACTAACTTTAGTTCTCTAAAGAGGATTCAAACCGACCAGTATTTTCGCGTTTTCTGTAGAACATCGAGAAAAATCGCGGTACATTTTTTATAAAATTTACGTTCCGGAAGAAAACTCTTATCACCTTAAGTTGTAACAAAATGTTTAGTTGAGCAAGAATTTTTTTTTTTTTCAGAAAAGGTGTTTCTGTATATTTTTCAGCCAAAGTTTTGCGTAAAAATATGACTTTAAGGACATTTAAAAAACTAAGACGAATAAACCTAGCTAATGAAGTTCATCAGCATGAACTTTTTACATGAAAAAAAATCACTCAAATCGGATAATTTGACGGGTAAGTCTTAATTAGCGTTTTATTTTTGATGGTGTGGTTTTTTAGATAAAGGTAGATCACGTTCCGTTAGATACGAGTAAGCAACGAAATAAGGAGCACATTTATCTAGAGAGCATAAATAGCAAAACTCGAATGTTCTTAAATTGTCCGAGTTTTGCTATTTCTGCTATATTTTACTAGCTTTCATTATAGAACACAAATTAATGCCATTATTAGATACAATACGTACATTTACTTTTTTTATGGAAATTATATTCTAGGTCTTAGGTATTTGTATGAAATGTGAAATCGAAATAGCCTGTTCGTAGGCTAGGTTTGTCCAATTGTGCACTACATATAAGTATTTGGCAGCATTAGGCGGGCCATCAGCGTCCGAGAGTAGAAACCATAGTGACTCTACGAAATGTACCCGATCGATTCGACGAGGAGTTCCTCGTGGACTAACTGCTTTCGCACAAAATAGTTGGATATCCAAAATACGTATCGACAACTCTCTACTTATATTTTTTCATTTTAGTAGCTCATTCAAATCAAAGCTTCAAATATGTACCTGCAAACCTACAGGCATCTCTGTTGTCACTGTCACAGGCAACAACTTTAAAACAATTGTGAGGCGCCAAATTGTCCATACAAAAACTATAAGCTGTTATCTACCTCTATCCAATTCGAGTGATTTGTTTTTATTTCTTTTTCATGTAATCAGCACTTCAATTGTTAGGTTTATAGGTACGTCTTAGATTTAAATGACCAATTATAAGGCTCTAAAAAGTCATATTTTTACGCAAAACTTTGGCTGATTAGTATACATAAACATAAACTAAAAAAAAATAAGACGTACGAGCGTTCAACATTTTTTACTCAAGCGATTCACACCAAAAACATATAATATTGTTACCATTTAAGGGGGTGATAAGAGTACTCCCGGAATGTAAATTTTATCAAAAATGTACCGCGATTTTACTCAATGTTCTACACAAAATGCGAAACTGGCCTATTCAGAATCCTCTGAAACACAAGAAAATACTTGACATAAACTCTAATGTACTGGTATAAGCGGTACTTTACACCAGTGAAGCCTGAATGGCTACACTTTTAAATTTATAAGCACAAGTGGGGTCGTGTATGGTGTACTTTTGTAAATAATGTACTGATGGGGGTACAAGTTGGCATTTAGTTGTTGGTAATGGTAAGCCTTTGGATATTGGATAGGCTTTGGTCAAATGCCGACTAGACGCTCTAGATTTTAATAGCACGCTAAGATCTTCTAAGCAGAGCGGAGAGTTATGTATAGCCTGTATGTACCCCTAAGTCCATTGTAGAAATGCTATATTTGCTTAATAAAGGACACAACACAGCTCCACCCATTAATATGAAATGTACCTATGTATGTAAAAAAAAAACAAGTCTATGGCTCCGTCTCACCCCAGACTGTATTTTGTTCTTGCCAAGCAAATGTGGCGTGAGGGTCCATAATTATGGAATTTTATCAATAACATCTGTGCGCACAGGCGCACGCGGGAGTTCGGCAGGGCTGTCTTCTGTCTCCGTTGCTGTTCCTGATAGTGCTAGACAGTATAATGTCTCGTGTCAATAGCATACCACAACGTAGCATTGAATGGGGCCTAAAAGGTCATCTACAAGACTTGGACCAAAAAAGATATAATAATACTACGCCTGGACTACGCTGATTTGTGCTTGCTTAGCCACCGCCGCGTTGACATGCAGGCTAAATTAGATGATTTGCGAAGAGAAGCAGCAACAGTTGGCCTTAAAATCAACGCGCGAAAAACAAAAGACATGAGGAGTGGAGCTCCCGACGACAGTCCACTTCCTATAGGCGATGAAGTAGTGGAAGAAGTGCCGAGCTGCATCTACCTCGGCAGTGCCGTGTCAACAACTGGAGGAACGGACTTAGGCGTAGCTTCCCGGACTGCTAAAGCTAAATGTGCCTTCGCTTGTCTCCGTCCAGTATGGCAGTCGAAACACCTCTCTTGTAGAGGAAAACTCAGAATATTTAGTAAAAGTGTAAAAAGCGTGCTGCTATATGGTTGCGAGTCATGGGAAGTTACGAAAGTAATAACACAACAGCTGCAAGTCATTATTAACCGATGAAGATTTTCTGGCCAGACACTATCGCCAATATAGACCTCTAGAGGCAGTGCCATGAAGATCCTGTCGATTTGCAAATACGGCGCCGAAGTTGGACCACATTCCAGGGCAAGCCCGCAGGGTAAACGCAAACCTGGCCGCCCAAAGCAGACATAGCGGCGTTTGATCATTACCGAAGCCAAAAGCATTGGACTAACTTGGAGCGAAACGAAACGCAAGGCCCAGAACAGAATAGACAAGAATGGCGAAGCACTGTATAAGTCCTCTGCCCAGACGTGAGGACTTAGAATAAGAAGAGAAAAGGTCAATTACATCTTAAGACCAGATTGAATAGGTATCTTCTAGGTCTATATACTCTATCATCGGCTACAACGTCGCTTTCCATCACGCGAGATGGTGACCAAATGAAGCCCTATTATACTAAGTATAAAAAAAATATCTAAAAACCCCAAAGACATCGAGTATGTTGCGAAAATTTCCCTTTTAACGAGAGTAAAGTTATGTCTATAAAAAGTGATTACATAATTATGTGAAAGAGTATTACTTAATGCTTTAGAATTTAGACCAGCGCAGGCGCTAGTAAAACTTGCCACCGTACGCATACCTGCGCTATGCCCATAAGTATGTGCAAAAAATATCTCAACTGTTTTAGTTAGTTCGCCAATACTTTCATACATCCTGTAGGGCCTATTTTTTATTAATACTGACTTAAGCTGATAAACAGAGAAAAAAAAACTATTTTTCATCACATCTATTCGAAAAGGACTACTTGGTTCGCCTTAAATGCGCCCAAAGGAGGTGTTTTCTATAAGGAACTTTGCGCGGCAAAGTGAATTTGAGACAAATAAGTGCGCCGGAATGATCTTTGCCGCGCACTTTTTGAATTTGGAAGTATTTGTAATGTTAGGGTTCAGCGCCAAGAAAATCAATGAAAAGAATGTAAATAATTTCAAATTAATTTCAATTTAGTTGTTACTCTACGTTTTATTAAATAATAATATTATAGTAAAATATGAGGCGTATTTCATTTTCTCATAGAGGGTGATGAAAAGCAGAGTGAACTCGGGCGCAAAATATATTTTTGGCTCGGGCGACGTACCTTGAATCCCTCGCTTCGTTCAGGATTCTACTAAAGAATCCCATCGCTACGTTCAGGATTCTACTCTAGAATCCCTCACTTCGCTCTGGATTCAAAAAAGCGCTCTCGCCGTAAAAATATTATTTTGCTCTCATATGATACAATCTACTATTATTTAGTACCACGTTTTGAAAAGCATGAACGTTACAATTTTTCAATAGAGAAAGACAAATAATAACCACCGTCGACTTGGCATTATTTGATATCCACGTTATCGCTTATTTTCACTACATCTAACATTTTTTATTTACTCAGTACTCAAACAGTAAGTGTGCTTATCACTTAGTAATTTTCTCAAAATTAAATAGTTGGTTCACTTAGCCAGAGCGTGCTAGCTCTAAATCATCTTCATTTAAATCTGTCAAATGTTTACATCTATGGTATAGACCGAACAAGTCGGCGGATGTGAAGTTAGCTACAAGCTGCGCAATATCCAATCAACGAGCAGCTTTATGTGCGCTTCAGTCGAGATTGGATATTGCGCAACTTGTAGCTAACTTCACATCCGCCGACTTGTATGATTCGGCCTATACTACGTTATCTAGGTTTACCTTCTTAAAAAACTACGCAACAGAAACTTAGCAAATCCTCTCTCGATTAAGCCCCTTAAAAAACCACGCAATAGAAAATTAGCAAATCTTGCTAGTATTACGTAACATCTCGTTCCCATGTGGAATTAAAGAAATTACTGAGAGCCGCCGCAAAAATTGCCGCGGCAGGTTCGCTCTCTGCAAGGGTTACCATATATCTCAGGACTTTTAATTTCTTTTAACCGACTTCAAAACTACGGCAGGTTCGCTCACAACTAGGGTTATCATATCTCAGGACTTTTACACTCTTTTAACCGACTTCAAAACTACGGCAGGTTCGCATACAGCTAGGGTTACCATATCTCAGGACTTTTACACTCTTTTAACCGACTTCAAAATTACGGCATGTTCACTCACAGCTAGGGTTACCATATCTCAAGACTTTTAAACTCTTTTAACCGACTTCAAAACTACGGCAGGTTCGCTCACAACTAGGGTTATCATATCTCAGGACTTTTACACTCTTTTAACCGACTTCAAAACTACGGCAGGTTTGCTCACAGCTTGAGTTACCATATCTCAGGACTTTTACACTCTTTTAACCAACTTTAAACTACGGCAGGTTTGCTCACAGCTTGAGTTACCATATCTCAGGACTTTTAAACTCTTTTAACCGACTTCAAAACTACGGCAGGTTCGCTCACAGCTTGAGTTACCATATCTCAGGACTTTTAAACTCTTTTAACCGACTTCAAAACTACGGCAGGTTCACTTACAGCTAGGGTTATCATATCTCAGGACTTTTAAACTCTTTTTAACCGACTTCAAAAAAAGAGACTCTTAATTCGACTGAATGTTTTTTGTATGTTACACGATTACTCCGGCATTTATGGTCCGGTTTTGATGACAATTTTTTTTTATTTGGTAGAGCATACTTCAGAGATGTTCCCATTTAAATTTTATCGCAATGGGTTGAGCCACTTTTTAAAAACTAACAATAATGTAAAAGATATTATATGGATGACACATCGATTTATACGAACTATTAGAATTCTGGACAAGGTTGAAATCGGTTGTGCAATTATGGCGAAAAATAATTTTATTATCAGGAATCTGATCAGACTTGAGAAACCTCAGGATTTTGGTGTGATGTGTTTAGGCTACTTTGATCGGGCTCCACTGGATTAGATCGCTCCTGGTTATATATTATAACCAGGTACTTCAACATCATCTTATTATATTATATTTCAATAATGATAACTTATTTTTATACACTTTTTTTAATCATTGACATTTGTACATTGACATTAATATTTTATTAATTTTTTATTTTGACATTTATGACATTTTATTTTATCTGTAACATTTTATTTTTTAAATCTTGACATTATTCTATTTCATTTCGTTCTATTTTATTTACTTTTATAATTTATGAGTTATGTAAACCTACTAATCAAACCAACTGGTAGGTCTCCAAAACTCATTCTGGCAACATTGTGTTGTAAATATTGTCAAATTATTTAATTTTCACTGGTGACTGTTTTGTGATTGATTTGTTTGTCTCTTTAATTATTTATTTTTTATTTGTTTCGAATTATTATTGTTGTTGTTTTTGTGATATTAGGTACGAGTATGTAATTGACGTTACATGATTTTTAGCTAATGACGTTTCAAAAGTGTATATTTGTACCTAATTGAAATAAACATGATTGAATTGAATTGATCCAGGCTCTATTAGAAGGGAGGATTCTCTACCATCTATATTTGTGGATTTTCAAATTGATAATTTTTGGGTTCTTTTTCCATGAAATATAAATAATAAAGATCGCAGTAACGTGCTGGATGTAGGCCGCTTTCAACCAGCCTAATTGGAAACCCATAGATAGAAGAGACCTGTGTCCAGCTATGGTCGATGGACGGATGGAAAATTTCCATTTGCCAACCCTACTCACACCCAACATTGTTGCTCTGATATGTGCAGTAACTGTAAATAGCTTTTTACCACTTTACGCCCTTTAAAAACTCTGAAAACGAATAAATTGCCATCCAATTATACTTGTTTTTGCCTTGCTTACAGAGTTATGGATTTATGCGATCCTTGTGACTGATTTCTAGCTGCAAGAAGTCTAGAAAAACAACTCAATAATGCAGTTTTTATAAACGATCGATGAATTTTAATGGTGATTTTGAAAACGCTCATGTTCATGCATTTGGAGTTTTGTGAGTGAAATATGATATTCAGATGACGCAGGCCCGTACACAGTTAATATTGATGATGAATTTTGAGCAGATTTTCTTACATAAACAGTTGGGTCGGACGCACGGCAGCCTCATCTATATGGGTACTGAATAATACACCGCCATAGCAGTAAACAACTATACCTAGACTCTTTCATTTTATATTGTCACGTGTGTTATGTAATAGCTATATTCTGAATGTAAGTATGTTAAAAAACAAAGAAGTGCAAGTAAGAGAACTACAGTGAGGGTTCCGTGCAATGAAGTGAAGATGTTGTTTAACATAATTTGTAGAGTTGGACTGGATTTCAATTTTTGTAGTAACGACTTTCTTGTAATTTCAAACCCCCAAAATCACATCCCACAACTTCGAAATTCATCCATACTACACGCAGTTCCGTATTTGGGTCACAACCAGGGTTGACAAATCCATATCTCAGATAGGTCCTAAATGACATCTCAAATAGTGCTAGATTGATTAGAAGTTGCACAAATAGTGCTAAATTTTTCGAACATGAAAAAAATTGGCGTTTATACTCGCCAAATCCGCTTGGGTGTGCACTGTGCACGCCGATGTTTGGCAATTTTCGTTGAAGCTTTTGAGCCCAGTCCATAAAGAAGTGAATGTATGAAACTGTTTTGTTACTACTCTTCGGGTGTGACCAGAAAAAAATTAAGAGGATCGCTGTTTAAATAGCGCTAGATTGAGTGCTAGGTGCTAAAAGTTAAATTGCAGTTCAAAGACAACTTGTGAAAATAGTGCCAAATCTAGCACTCAAAGTGCTAAATTGTCATCATTAGGCACAACACCCATCTATGAATCAATTTTCAACTTAATCGGTCCAGCATATTCGAAGCGATTGGTCAGTAGACACCGGAGCGATCCTATACTTGACTTGACTGCCTCGGTGGCTCAGTGTATAGTGACCCTAACTTCTGGGTTAAAGAGGCGTGGGTTCGATCCCCACCCAGGACAAGTATTTATGTGATGAACATAGGTGTTTTTGCTCTGTTTCTGGGTGTTATTTAGTTATATACTATCTATATAAGTATTCTGAGGATGGATGGATGGATGGATGGATGGATGGATGGATGGATGGATGGATGGATGTATGGATGTTTGTTACTCTTTCACGCAAAAACTACAGAACGGATTGAGATGAAACTTTGCAATAATATAGCTTATACTCGTATATGAGAATAACACATAGGCTATAATTTATAATGATATATTGTATATATCAGTCTCTGGCAGCCATATCACAAACTTTGCTTAGTTTGGGGTCAGAAACCGTATGTAAGATGTCCCCAAATATTAATGATTATTATTATAATTATACGAGATTTTTCATTTTAAGCCACGGGACCCTAAAAATATATAAAACCGTAACCCGATAGCTCACGTGTAGACCTTCAGCACCTCTTAAAACATGTTCAACGGCACTTTCTCTCTTATTTTATCCAATTTCCATTTTAATCCTGTTAGTTTAGCCCCAGCGTGGCGCGCTGAAACTGGCATCATTTATAACGGGGTCATCATCGATCTCGACGGAGTTCCACCTCTTTAGGTTGTTCTGATCAATGACGTTCTAAATATAGACATGCTATAGATTAACTAAGCATGAATAACAGAGTAAAACTTGCTAATGAAACTTACCTTTGTATAGACTGGGTAAAAAAACATTATTATTATACTCTATAAAATTTAACTTGATCTCTGCGACAGCTGTCAGAAAAATCACGCCTATGAAGTCCTGAATTTCTTAATAGTACATACAGTACCTGTCAATATCATACTTTATGGGCATGCCGATTAGTGATGGGCGACGAATGATCGTGACCACAGAGTTTTAGATAGAATTTTATTTAAAATATCGATAGTTTATACTGACGATATTTTATATAAAACTTAATTTATCATTAATTTTATTGTATATTTTAATATCATAACATTTTTTACATGTGTAATTAAATTAAACCCAATTATATGTTACATTAGCATCGATCGAAAAACGTCGATAAATACTATCGTTACATTATTATGAGTATTTAACTAATATCACGACATTATTTACATGTGTACATACTTGATCTTAAATAATAGTAAGTAAATAAAATCCAATTTCTCACCTTCAACTACTCATTCGATTTCATTACAACATTGTTTGAAAATCGATTTTTTCCACCACTATCCCAACTCTAAATATGTCAATATGTCACTGTCGCAGAGATCAAGTTAAATTTTATAGAGTATAGTCCGTTAATTCGATTATCAAACAGTATTGGAAACGTGTTTTTTCTTTTGTCAATCAAACAAATGACAAATGACAAAAATAAATGACAAAGATGAACCTTGTCACAGTTGTGAGAGCTCGTGCCGTCACTTCTCTGTCAAAATTTATAGACTTTTGTCAGAAAAGTGACGTCAAGCGAAACTTTAGCGGGATTTTACAGATATCTGTGTTAGCGGGCTATATCTTTATTTTGAAAAAATGAAAAAAATGTGTCTTATTGACAATTTTGTTAGTCATCTAGCTCTAGCTCTATGCTCTAGCTAGCTAATAAATATTTTTTCTTATCTTTCACAATGATAGCAATTTATACATTTCGGAAGTCATTTTGTCTACATTTTAAACGTATTTCCTTTCAAACAGCTTCCAACAAAATTCGCTTCCGCTCGCAAATATACGGGGAGGCCTACGCTGGAGAGGACGTCCTTCAGGTGATGGATCTATGTATGGAAAGGTATTCCGTTACTTTGAACAAAAATTATTGCGTTTAGTTTCTAATATCGTTTAATCGCGCCGCGACAGTCTGAAGCATCACTGAGTGAACTTTCCGGCAATTGCCTTGATTTCTCTTAACCAAAATAGGGACTAATAGAACGTATCTATAGTAAAATATCATTGGTTGCGGTTGAAAGCCAATACTGCCACTGTTTTATAGCGCAACTTCATTACCTACTAGTACACTTGTTACGAAAATTGTGTCATGATGGAAACAGAATCGCGGCTATTGCACAGGTATCTGCTTTTATAGGAGTTTAACTCGTGCGGGCTTTACGAGGCTATTACTCGGAATTGACTTCTAATCTGGCCCTCTACTCTACTGTCGTAACTTTTAGCCGATTTCTTATAGGGAGCTTCTCTCTCTCACTTCTCACAGCTCTCTTTTTCACGTAGACAAAACGTATTACGATATGAAGGAGTATTACGACAAATAAGTATTCGCAACTCTTCAAACAGAGCTGATATTCCACGTTCTAAATATTATAAATATATTTCAACCGTAGTAAAAATGAATATCTAATGTACTCGATTTATTATGTAACAATATTTTTATTACCTTATCACATTGTAAATAGTGGATAGTTATTATTCATCTTGTGAGCCCTCTTTCTATGTACATAATTAAAATTTGTTAATATAAGTTCATTTAGGTCATATTAAAGTAGGTAAATAAAATGTAGAATAGATATAACACCTAAGTGTTCGGTATAGTTAGTTTGACTAGTACTTAATTTGATTATTGTCCAATACATTTCATGTATGCAAGCTTCTGTAATGGGTAGATGTCTTGTCAAGTTACTTCTTTTTAATATTGCACGCCCCTAATGGGTCCACTATTGAAACTAATATTTAATATTAACACCTTTGTACATAGTGTTGCAATAAACGATTTCTGATTTCTCCAGATTTCATAGTTCTATGTCAACGGGAAGTAGGCCCTGTAGGTAGTACCCTGTAGGTTTTGATTTTTGTGAGTGCGAAAAATGCGGTTTTTTACGACATAAAAGGCTCTAACTTTTTTAAACGACAACTGAGAAGTTTTTCTTTTACACAACTGCAAGAAACCATAGATATACGTATACAGTTTATTTTTCAACTCGATATCTTTACGCGTTCCCGAGATAAAGAGTCTTGACATACACACAGACGGATAGACGGACAACAAAGTGATCCTATAAGAGTTCCGTTTTTTCCTTTTGAGGTACGGAACCCTAAAAAGACGATATTGCTTTATTATTTAGTGATATAGGTACTGGTAGGTTCGGCCTGTGTTACAGAGGCAGAAATGGCTTGTGTAGTGATAAAAGTAAGTTCCTACTTCGTATAAGCCGGGTGGCTAGCCCTGGTGTCAAAGTTTGTAAGCCGCCTGAAGACCTGACATGGCTAAACTGTTAAAACAACCGGGGCCTACAATTTAACGTGTCATCCGAGCCACGGAAGCGTTCAGTTGTAAAAGCCACCTGCGGTCATATCCGAAAACTGATCGTGTTTAACGTTGCTTAACTACGGTGATCGCTAACGAACACCTAGTCAAACTACGCTATGAGCGCTACTTGTGTTTGCAGGCTAGGCCGCAGGCGCAGACCGCCAGTTGAAGTCTTTGAAATTTTGCATTATTATCTGACTAAGTGAGTACCCATTTGGTCCGAGCCGACCCACATTCCTGGTTATCTACTAAGCTGCTCGCCAATTAAGATCTGTATCTGCTAGTTATGTCTAGCAACTGACTGAATACTTCTAAAATTACATGTGTAGACAAACGCCTGCTTATTATGTTATTGCCTACTGAACTATTATCCTTGGAGCGAAAATACACAGACTGCTGTGACAGTCTCAATCTTTCAATGACCTATTTGTACGTAGGTATATATATAACATTTTATTTGTCTGGGATAAAAAGTAGCCTATGTCACTTGCCGTCTTTCAAACTATGTCCATACCAAAAATCAAGTAAATCTGTTGCTCCGTTGCTGCGTGAAAGAGGAACAAACTAACAAACACACTTCCGGATTTATAATGTTAGTAAAGATTGCCGTACTCTACTTATCGCTCGTAGGATTCTTCTTTTAAGAAATTAAAATCATGAGTAGGCGTCGGTATCGATTGTATTTTTCTGTATGTTACCTCAGAATCCCATCATGAACCGGTTAAGAACTTTTTTGTTGGAAAGGATTACTTTCAAACTGGTCCCTAATTCCAGTTTTTACGATAAGACTCTTGAGGAATGGATACAACCCTTGAAATGTTATAGGAATACGTACGATGAATATAACGACTTTAAGTGTTCATCAAATGATAAATAATTTGTGAATTGAGGAATTCCTTAACGATAATAATACACGTGTCAATGTTTGTAAAAAATAATTAGATTGTTCTTAATTTATTTATAATCGTTTATTTGTGATGCCATTGTATCATTTGTTTTGAAGAGCACCAGCGAGCGCGGTGATCGCCCTACTTACAGTTCAGGTGGTTTTTTACGCGGTTTTTCCTCAAGCTGGCTCCGAAAGTAACGTATTCATTAATTCCTATTTCGCAGAAGTGTTGCCACAACCTCAACTCTAAGGCTGTTCTCACACGACGCGACGGCAACGCAACCTAAACTGGCAAATTGTACCCTTAGTGAGGTCTCAACGAGGCAACCAAAAGAGAACCTATCTTCGACGGAGTAACGCAGCTAATTACGTTATAGTACTCATGCGTAACCCAACTACCATGAAAGAGATATTGTTGCCAATCAGAGTAAATTGCGTTGCTGTTGCCGTCGCTTAAGAACGGCCACATATCGCTCTACCGTTGAAAACCAGTGGCATTGTCAGAGGAATATTATAGAAATGTAAGCGCTAACGCGATTGAGTCAGCGTTAAAAAGTGGTTTTACATTGGTTGTCTCGTCTCAGCCTGGTCTTCGACTGTGTAAGGGAAATAGAGAGCATCTAGTTGAGTTTACGTTGCCGTCACGCTGTGTAAGAACGGCCTAACACAACCAATAACGAAGCGCCAATCACTCTTCGACTTTGATCTTGAACTCCTGTATTAGGACAATTTATCGACTCCACACGTGATATTTCACTTTTTTACTTATCAAAATACTATTAATCATCGTGAAAGAAATTGTAAGCTTTATTATATTCGATAAAGTTTCAGAATCATTGAAATATTGTGATAATTGCAATCACTTTGATATTATAACGAAGGGATTTAGGTATTCGCGCTATCAGTTTGGCATACAATTGGCATATTTATCAATATACTCAGTAACCTAGTTTTCTATTATAGATATACATATAAACGTACCGGACAATGTTATCTTTGAATAACTTATAGCTAGGACAAAATAACAAAGTCATGTTCGCACGAATAGAAAAGATACAGCAAAAATATACGATTTACGAGTAATATAAATCGGATTTGTATTATTGTTCCTTTTTAAACCGGACCGATTTTGTTATAGAAATAACTAGGGCTACGCTAGGGATTGGAATGTCCTACCTCCGTCGTTGCTTCCTGACAATTACAATCTGGATATCTTTAGGACAAGAATGTAAGTATCTTCTAGGTCTACATACTCCATCTTCGGCTACAACTACGCTTTTTATCTGGCGAGTTGGTGGCCAAATGTAGCTCTATTATGAATTAATAAAAAAAAGCTAACCCTACACAATCATAGCCCCTCAACGATACCCAGGGTGGTATGGAACACGCACAAAAACAACTAACACGCAGACTTAGAAAGGATATTTAAATTCGTCACCCAAATATCTGCCCGTGTGGGAATCAAGCACGCGCCCCCTGCATCGAAACCAGAGGTAATGCACCAACTGTGCCAGGCCGGAGGGTCGAAATGCACATGTATTTATATCAATAGACAGCCAGAATGTGGCACGCTGAGTTTAAAAAAGTTTGAGTTTTACCCTGTAAAGGATTACAGGTACAAAGTAGGTGTCTTCAAATCCCGAGTAAATAGTAGTTATCTTCTCAGTAAGCTACACCTACAAGCTACACCTTTGACTGATATCTGCTTAACATTAGGCAGGATAAATAGCCAGCCAGAATCTGGAACGCTCTACCTAAGTCTGTCTTTCGACTGAGGTACAACGTAGATGACTTCAAATCTCGAATACATAGGTGGTATCTTCTAGGTAAACTACACCTGCACGTGGAAGCTGCACCTTTGACCGATATCTATTTTACGTTAGGCAGGATAATTATTAGCCAGCCAGAATCTGGAACGCTCTACCTAAGTCTGTCTTTCGACTGAGGTACAACGTAGATGACTTCAAATCTCGAATAAATAGGTGGTATCTTCTAGGTAAACTACATCTACACGTGGAAGCTGCACATTTGACCGATATCTATTTTACGTTAGGCAGGATAATTATTAAGGCTCGGCTTCGGTTTAGTGAGTGGGTCTTACACGGGAAACCTAAATCGGGTCTTGTTTACGAGCGGATGCAGGATTCACGTACAGCATTCAAAAGCAAATTAAAGTGGTGTAAAAACAACGAAACACAAATAAAAATGGATATGCTTGCTACTCAACATACCGCTAAAGACTTCGGTAGATTTTGGAAGGAGACCAGCAAGTTAAATCCTAAGCCGAGTATCCCAGTAAGTGTGGAGGGCATTAGTGACCCCGCCCAAATTGCTAATCTGTTTAAAAACCATTTTAGGGTTAGCTCTCCTTTGGGGCCTGCAAACGCTGAAGTCGGCAGTGGTGGAGGGCAATCGGGGCAACCAGCTTCTTGTATAAAGGCAAAACAGGTCGCACGGATAGTGAGGGACATGAAGCGAGGAAAATCCCCCGGTCACGACTCACTGAGCATCGAACACCTGCAACATGCGGGCGTTCATCTACCGAGGGTGCTCGCCATGTTCTTTACTTTCTGTCTAGGACATTCCTATCTTCCAGCTGCCATGATGGAAACGGTGGTTGTGCCGATTGTCAAAAATAGGACCGGTGATACGTCGAGTATAGGCAATTATAGGCCTATATCGCTGGCGACAGTTATTGCCAAGGTGCTGGATGGGGTGATTGATGGTCGGATGCGGCAAAATCTAGAGTTACACGATGCTCAGTTCGGTTTTAGATCTGGGCTCTCGACTGAAACTGCGATACTGACTCTCAAGCATACCGTCCAGTACTACACTGAGAGAAGCACGCCTGTCTACGCCTGCTTCCTAGACTTGTCAAAAGCGTTTGATCTCGTGGCTTATGACAAGTTGTGGCGGAAGATGGCGGATGATACTGAGCTTCCCTCTGAGTTTACATCGCTTCTCCAGTATTGGTATAGCAATCAGCGAAATTATGTGAGGTGGGCGGGGTCACTATCAGGTGTGTACATGCTGGAGTGCGGCGTCCGGCAAGGTGGACTGTCCTCGCCGGGGCTCTTCAGCCTGTACATGGATCGTCTGGTACGTGAGCTCAGCGGCGCCCGTGTCGGCTGTTCCATCGACGGAGTGATTGTCAATAACATCAGTTACGCGGACGACATGGTGTTGCTGAGCCCATCTATCGGTGCTCTTAGAAAGCTTGTGGCAATCTGCGAGCGTTATGCGGAGGCTCACGGCCTCAGATACAACGCCGTAAAAAGTGAACTCTTGGTCTTCAAAGCCGGCTCAAAAACGTACTCTAAAGTCCCTCCGATCGTTCTCGACGGTAGCGCGCTGAAGAGAGTATCCAAGTTCAAGTATCTGGGTCATTGGGTCACCGAGACGCTCGAGGATGACCTTGACATTGACAGGGAGCGTAGAGCGTTAGCGGTCCGAGCTAACATGTTGGCCCGTAGGTTTGCACGGTGTACTGAACGAGTGAAGGCTACATTATTCAGAGCATACTGTCAGTCTTTTTATACGTGCAGCCTGTGGGTCAAATACTCCGGAAGGTCGTATAGCGCTCTGCGTGTCCTGTACAACAACGCCTTCAGGGCGCTGTTGAAGCTGCCGCGGTACTGTAGCGCATCAGGGATGTTCGCGGACGCACGGATCGACGGGTTCGCAGCGGTCATGCGCAAGCGAGTCGCGTCCCTGGTGCGCCGCGTGCGCGACAGCTCCAACACCTACCTGCAACTGTTCGCCTCGAGGATGGATCTGGACTGCCCAATAATGCAACACTGGACAAGGCTGCATCTTGAGCACTCTGGATCCAAACCGAAGTATAGGCTAAGCTAATTGTATTTTTATTTTTATTGTAAGTTGACATTAAGTATTATTTAATTTTGAATTTATTATTAATTTTGATATTTGTGACATTTTGATATGATAATTTTAATGTATTTTTGTAATATGGACTTGTACGTCTGACATAAAGAATAAATAAATAAATAAAATTAGCCAGCCAGAATCTGGAACGCTCTACCTAAGTCTGTCTTTACACTGAGGCACAACGTAGGTGTCTTCAAATCCCGAGTAAAAAGGTGACATTTTCTAGGTAAGTCACACCTTCACCTGCAAGCTGCACCTTTGGCCGATATCTGATTAATATTAGGCAGAATAATCACTAGCCAGCCAGAATGTGGAAGGCTCTACCTAAGCCTACCTACCCACTGAGATACAAAGTAGGTGTCTTCAAATCCCGAGTAAATAGGTATTTTGTAGGTAAGCTTGTTGCACCCTAGATCGCATTTCTGTTCAACATCAGGCCGGATGTGGTCAAACGCAAGCCTGTCCCGAATAAGAAAAAGATGACACGGATTAGTCCCGTGAAAATCATTCAACTCAATTCAGTAGCTGTTTATCTAAGCAGCACTAATAAAATATGAAAATATTTATTCAGGTAATTTATTTATACTGTTGCCGTGATGAAAGAAACCTTTTTTAAATCCCAGTAACAAAAAAGGTTGACTTAACTTTCTCATGTGTGTGGAATCACAGCTCCCAAACACAAGAGCAAGAAGGGCAAGAGCCCTGGTGTCAAAGTTTAAAAGCCGCCTGAAGACCTCTGACATGGTTAAACGGTTAAAACAACCGGGGCCTACAATTTAACGTGTTATCTGAACCACGGTAGCGCTTAGTTGTAAATGCCACCCGCGATCAACCATCTGAAGTCTGACCGTGATGAACGTTGCTTAACTTCGATAATCGCTGACGAACACCTAGTCAAACTACGCTATGAACGATTCTTTGATAGAAATGTATTATTTATATCGATATATGTAGAAATGTATTATTTATATCGATATAGGCCAGTGTTGTTCTCTATGTCCTCTACACAGCTAGGGACATACTACGAATGTAAATGACAAACTGATCATCTAGTTATTTTTTGCACAAAACAGTGTTCCATTGAGTGTTATATTGGTGCTGATTGATAGAAGTGGCCCGCTACAGATCGGGATGATGTGGAGGGCAATGCCAATTTAGACCATTAGCAGCTGCGCGAACGTTCTTTCTCAATGACCGCTACTTTGTAAGGAGATAACGTAAGAAAGAACTACGTACGAGTAAGTCAAAAGTACCTATCTCTAGTTTTTGAGAACTTAATTTGCAGCAATTTATACCACACTATTCTATCCTTAGAAGCACCAAAGCTACCGACATAGCCCAGCGAATTAGCAGATTGGAATGGCAGTGGTAGGACCCATAGCACAGATAACTGATGACAGTGATGACCGATAGGGTCGTAAAGTTCTCGAGCGGAGACCACGCACCGGCAAGCGCAGCGTAGGACATCCACCTATGAGGTGGACAGACGACCTCACCAAGACCGCAGGATCGCGTTGGATGCAAGCCGCTTCCGACCGATCTTATTGGAGATCTATAGGGCAGGGCTAGAAGTGAATGTTCTATGGCTGAAAGGATGACGATTCCATCCTCATCTTTATAACAGCCGTAGAGCGTCCGCTGCTGGACATAGGCTTCCCCTATGGATTCCCAGCAAGACCGGCTAGAAGCAGCTTGCATCCAGTGCACTATAAAAACTTACTAAAGTAGACATACACAGAATCAGACAGAATATTACAGATATTGCTTAAACCGGTAAACATAGAATGTGGGGTACATTCTAGGAATGAATCCTTAAAATAGTAATCAAAAATCTCACGATGCCGTAATTTAGGTGTTGACCATCTAAAATTTCTTATAAATTAATTCAGGTTGTTAATAAAAGGAGGTGGTAAACATAGATGTGGAGTGTTATTATTTTAATAAAGGATACAAAAGATCGTAATGCATAAAAGAACGGTCTCAATGATGTGTATCCGACGAAGATTCGACGGATAGAGGAAAGTAGAGATCGAATATGTGGAGAAAGCTGACCCCTTGTGCCCTCGAATGGGGTGTTAAACTTAGATGATTTATTTCAAAGGCTGAAAGGAGAAATCGATAACCCCAAAAACAAAAACTGCTACAAAGTAAACGCTTCTTCAGTGGTTGAGTAATCTAAAACTGCTATAGTGCCATACTATAACTTACGAAGTTCTAAGATTTTGTTTAGGTTTAGTTTTTATTATACAGTAGATATAGGTACGTATTTAAGTATTTAGTACATTATAAGCAAGACCAAATTCGTCACTTCGGCTTTGATACGTTATCAGAAAAATCAATGAGACTTGAACGTACAAGCAAAGTGACGACTCTAGGTACGCCCTTTTGTACCTTGGATACAGAATCTGAAAGAGAACTTATACAGTAATATTGCGATAGTTAATTAGGTACTGGATTTTTGGAAATGGCGCGTTTTTAGCGGCTGAACTAAGAGCTAATTTGAAGAGTTCAACCATCCCATTAGCAATCCTACAATAATCTAATTAGTACCAAAATCCACAAAGAAAAATTGACTTAGTCAGATCCTAATTGCTACTGTATCATCCGCTAAACAGGAGCAACTCCAAGTGGGCGTAAATCATAAAACAACCAACGGTATTTACAGGACTGAAAAACTTGATAAATAACTATAAAAAGCGTCATTGTAACCGCAGGTCATGGAGAACAAATGATGATGGAGCAGCGGTACCGAGTATGCCATTAGCGAAATGGACTCGTTGGAGGCAAACGCACTTGCAAATGGAGCCTAATTAATAACTCCTTATGAGCGAATAAAGCTTTTTGTTCGGCAAATAGTCTACGCCGTTAAGGGCATCAAACCCATCTATTTGAGTTTCATTTTGACTCCATATCATTTCGTTAGGATTACGATGTAATTTTGTACGGTAAAGACTAAACATTGCGTTTGACCACGAACTAATAAGGCGTCTCTAGTAGTCGTAGTACTCGTAGATGTAGCCTAATCAAATACTCACTTCATTAAAACCCGTCTATACCCGTCGACTGGCGCACGCGCACTCACGCGCACGGGTGCGCGTGCGCCAGTCGACGGGAGCGCGCGTATTCCCTGATGAAGGAGTACTAATTTTACTCCGAAACCGGTCGGGTTTCCCAGCGGCCCGGCCGTATATCATACGTGAGTGAAAACCGGTGTTTTATTTAATATAGCTCCCGTCGACTGGCGCACGCGCACCCGTGCGCGTGAGTGCGTATGTATGCTTATATCTTTAAAACTACGCAAGGGATTTTGATGCGGTTTTTTTTTAATAAAAAAAGGGATGGTTTAAATGTATAATACACTTGTGCGAAGCCGGGGCGGGTCGCTATACCAAAATATATAGATCTATGACATTTAGAACATCATCTGCCCAGTCAGCCTGTAAGTGGATATTCTAAGATCTTACTTGATAATTCGTTTTCGACATTTATTAGCCTTACAGACCCATACGTTCTACCGCGATCGCAACTTACTAATCATGTACAAGTAGAGCGTAGATAGGTTATATCGATGTCTTTAGTTCTCATTTCTGATTCAGTTTTACAGGAAAAAGTAAACAAAAGTTTGCAAAACTATCATCCATATATTATAGTACGAGTATTTATTACGATTAATTATAGTAACGCCATGAAGCCGATTCAAAAATAACATTAAAGTTATAGCATCATCATTATAAGCCTGTATCGACCCACTGCTGGCTATAGGCCTCCTCTCCCTTGTGCCAGTTTTCCCTGGATTGAGATGATCTCATCCACGCATGTCCCGCGATGAATTTGATGTCGTCGATCTATCGGGCTGGTGGTCTACCTACGGAACGCGTGTCTGCTATTGGAAGCATCTCAGTCAGGGACCTACTCTACCTGCCATCACCTCGCCTGGCTACATGTCCTGCCCAGCGCCACTTGAGTCATATACAAAGTTATTTACATCAGATCAAAAGATTTCAAGTACCCTGTCGTACCTAATTATTTCAAATCACGTGGCGTATTACGCGCAGTATCTTCGAAATATGTGAGCGCGTAAATAAGATTATGAATATGACAAAGCGTCACGCTTTCTGGTCGTAAGTACCGAAGGAAAGTGAAAAAGTGGGCGAGTCAAATGAGATAATACTGGAGTTGTAAACTAGCACCGGTCGCCTGCCGCGCTCACTTTCGTTGGCGCAGCGCTGCACTCAACATGACCATGGCGACTGTGCAGTGCCCAGAAGCTCAATTTCCCAAACGCTAGATAATTATTTTTCGCCAAAAATAGCACGACCTTGTACAAAATTCGAATAGTTCACACGAATCGACGTATCATCAACGTCGTAATTTTTACATTGTTATTTTTTTTTAAAAGACAGCCTATTTCGATAAAATTAAAATGGGACCACCTCTGAAGTATACGTAGTAGGTATAATCTACCAACCAAAAAAAGAATCGTCAAAATCGATTCATGATTGGCGGAGTAATCATGTACATACAAAAAATAAAAATATGTAATAATGGTCAAAATGAGAACCTTATTTTTTTAAGTCGCTTGAAAATATTTTGCATAATGTATTTTAATGCTCGCTTCCTTGATTTCTTACTCGGTTTTGTGACCCACGCATACGTCTGAAAAATATATCGAGCTTAGGGCATTACCTTATACAGTAAATTGTTTTGGGAAATGATTTTCTGATTATTTTCTTTAATAATTTAAAGGAATTTCATATTTTTGGAGGTAGAGTGATGGCGGCCTTGAACAAAATCATATTAGAAAAAATTAAATTCCATAACAATTAAGCATTAAACACCATTATTTTTTTTCCATGAAATTGTTTAACATATTTTAACGCATTTTTCGGGTAACTCTACAAAATCTGGGTTGATGTTGCAAGATCTTCTTTTGTACATTATACCTAAGGGTCTATTATACCTAAGTGCATGAGAACACTTGTACATTATACCTAAGAGTCTATTATACCTAAGTGCATGAGACCACTTGCAATACATGAAAATGGAAAACACATCTAGGAGACAGCAAATTCTGGAGGTGGACTTATGAATATGAAGTGATAAAAAGATAGGGATATATAATTATGTACTTGATTAAAAATAGAAATGACACTATATTTACATTTACATTCTGTTGAATAATTAGGCAACAGAAACTAACAAATATATTTTTATAATAGTTTTAGGTCTATTGAATTATGCTAAGCTTATACTATAATGTCAGAACAGCTGATATTACCCACTGTGTTGCCTACACTACTACACTACACTAGGACCTTATACCTACAATCTACAGATGACAACCCTTACATCTAACTAAAATAAATACCAGGGGACATCTTACAAGCGGCCTCTGTCCCAAAACTAAGCAAAGCTTGTGGTATGGCTGTCAGAGACTAATATACTACTAGGCAGTCAAATGATAACACAATTCAGCTTGATTTTTGCATACAATATTGGTATTCACTGAAGGTAAGTGCACTGTAAAGTCCATAAATGACAATGAATTGTTTTATACAGACAGTTGCTACTATTTTGCTTATCTATAGCTGAATAATTTTCCATACATTTCTTTTCTATCTGTTACTTTTTTGTTGATGTAGAGTTCTAGTCTTCTGATTTAATACATTTAAGTACTTTGTTTTGTATTCAAATTTTAGAATTCAGTAAGTAGGAGTGTGATAAAAACGAACAGTAGCAGAGCTATACCTCTGCTACTGTTCGTTTTTATCACACTCCTTCCAGTACAGTGAATTCATACTGAATCACTGCTAAATGTGCTGTAAGTACTCTTGTCATACTATTTTATTTAAGTAGAATAGGCCAAAGTACATAAAAATAGTACTAATAAAATAAAATCATTTAAAGGTATAACAGGTTTCAAATTTAAATAACATATTTGCTGTTATAGAATTGACTATACACACAGAAAAAAAATGAAAATCAGTACATAACAGCAGATATGAAAAAATACATACTGCTGTGTTGTACTTGATGTGAGTGAACAGGACAACATTGAGACGAGCAAATCTTGACCATGCAGTTTTAGGTCAAGGATTTGATAACAAAGATTTACGGACCAGCTGTCCAGGGCATCCAATTAGGGTCAAAAGGTAATGGGAACATTACTATATCATATTCTTGACTTTACTAATCTAATGTACGTGGTGCAGACGAAAACTAGCATAAAAAGCGAACATACCTTGCAGCGCAGAAGTCTACTGGATTACGCCAACCGATATCATTACTTTTACTTTCAAATGCGACTTGTTAGGCCGCGCGCAGCTGGAACTTGACACCGAACCAACGAGTTACCACTACTAGCGCAGCCCCAGTCAAAATAGCACCAAACAAACCCCAATTATTGCTCACAATATCAGAAAAACGCGAAATTACTTCTAAATTGCTAGTCACAACTTCTTCGGCAACAGAATTAAATAACAATTCGTTACCACAACAACTCATCACAGTAACATTAACCTATTAGTATATAACACTAATTTACCTATTGCACTAGTTTTTAAATGATAACAATTAATTAATTAAAATATTTCAAAATTGACCTAAAAACAAATAAAGTGTATAAATGTAAACTGCTGACATTTGATTTGACAATTGACAAACCAGTGAGTGGCACTGACAACTTAAGAACTGACAACGTACGAGAGTTGCCAGGTGTTATAACTTGACGGTCGTACAAATTAATGTCAAGAAACGTGACCGTGGAGCTGATGCTCCATGAGCTGCAGCCAGGGTAATGGGCTGTTTGCCCGAGGCCTTACCCTATATTAAAGGAGGTGGAAGATCCAAAAAAAAACAAACTAATTTATAGCAAATGTAATTATGCATCGACTTGGCATTTTTTTCTAATTATTAGGTTTAAGGTCTGTATAAAACCTTGGAAATTAAAAAAAATAAGTCCAAAATAATATTACGATTGCTGTGCACATTGGTAGCTACAAGTCCGATAGAATGTTTCCGGCTTTATTCGCAGTTTTAAGTTTTTTGAGTGCCACCATATATTACCTATGTGTTTTGCTGAAATAAATAAATAAATCTATAGTAGAAATAAACCGTCTTACTACAAAAGTTTTACGCACGCCTTAGATAATGTTTAACAGTACAAATTGCACGTCTAAACAGAGTTTAAAACGTGTTCAAATCTTTTGTGGTAAGGTGGTATAGTTTTATCTTGCATCGATCAACACTACAACCTTGCTATTTTTTTTTTTTTTTTTAATTTATTCATGACCATGGATACAGAGTCCTTCAGTCGAAGTCTTAAATAATAAACAATTTACAAACATATTTTATCAAAATAGTCGCAGTCGTAGTCTCGTCATAGTCCAATAAAGTCGCTGTCAAATCCAATCATAGTCCAATTCATACCTCAGTAAAGCAGTGGAGACTTTACTAGAAGCGTCTATGGAGTTTTGGTAACAACACGGAACAACATGATACGTCACATTATATCACTTGCCTACACTCATGCACGTAAATCAGCTCATAATCAACGAAATACCACCATTTTTCACTAATTATCACTGATAAAAAAACAAGTTTAACAAAATAATACAATGAGGCGACATGATTTTTCCGCGTTCCCGCCAAAACCTTGCTACAACCAACTCTGTGCTGCCAGCCGCCAGAATAATAAATACATTTTTTGTTGTATATAAAGTGCGACATAAGACTTGAAAATAAATGAGGTCGCCACCATCGCTTTTTTAGCATAATTATACCGTTTTCCTGTTCATTATCTATACAGGCTGTTCACAATCCACAAAATAACACAAAATGAGAAAAATGCTAGAAAGTTAACAATGATTGACAGCTCAGGTTGTGGTTCCAGCAAAAGTGATAATTTAGTTCCCGAATAATTCATTTTAGCTCTTTTGTGTCGCACTTGTAGGCGAGTTCGCGTTTGCTAGGCCAGCATTCATAGAGAAAGTATACCATTCCAGCGTTTCTTAACCTGTATTCGCGGATCCCTGGGGTTCGCGGGTATGTGCATAGGGGTCCGCTGTCTTATCTATGAACATTTGAATAAATAAACAAATGCCAGCATCTCCAAGGTTGCGTTACTTTAGCAAAAAAAATATTTACTCCTCCGCTGTAGCCACGGTAATGACGTCTAATTACCGTGCTTTAGCTGTTCATTGAATGATGTTCATTTATTATTTTACTAAATTATTATAACACAGATCAAATGTTTGGAGAGGATGCAGCTTCTGTGCGGGGGTGATCAAAGGTCTGAAATGATAGAAACAACCAGTTATTGTACATAATTTATTTTACACAAATTACCACAAGGAAAATTATACTTGTAATATTACCATATTACATGAAAAGAGGAAAATTTAACGGAATAAATGCAATTATTGGTACACGAAATACATGTACTCACTGCGCCCACACTCAGTAGGGACCTAACATTAGGACATGCTTTTTGGTCATACATACAATGATAATGAGGTAGCCTGGAAGAAATCGCTTAAGGCGATAAGGCCGCCGTTGTACCACCTAATTTTAAGCAAATTTATACTTTGTTATTTAAGCTGTTTTTCTGGTGTACAATAAAGTTATATTGTATTGTATTGTAATGATTGAAAACTGCGCGAAATTATTCTATACAATGATTTTTGTCATCATTTGGATTTTTTTGCATGCGTTCCTAAGAAATATCATCGATAAAAATGCCTACAAAGTTACTCAGTGCAAGCAAACATACATTAGACATATTTACTAAAATCTTACAAGCAAAAATACTAAATAAAGAAATAAGATACAAAAATCTCAACTAAACTGCAATTTTGCTGTAAGCAAAGATGTGAAAAATCTTGACTGGCATAAACTTTTCATAAAAGTTCGATTTACAGAGATTATCTGTACATTGCAAAATATTTTTTTCGATACGGCCTTTTGAAGGCCAATCATACATATTTTGTAGCCACTTTAAAACCTGCCTCACACAGACATGGACCGTAATGACATCAAAAAAATCATTGGAGACGCCCAATTATTTACCACGATTAAAATCATTGTCATGTATAGTTAGCGCCACACAAGTCGGCGGATGAGAAGTTAGCTGCAGATGACACTTCGCCGTGATTCGCTAATTATTGCGCATGTGTGCACAATGCCGACGCCGCGTGGCGTAGTGTTAAGCACGGGCGTAAGAAGCACGCGGGAGGCAAAAAGTAAGCGGGCGGGTGGGCCCCGGCGTCTCGTCTCTGGCTCCCGCGCATACCTATATTTCGGCTTTTGCGCAGTGTTCTGCTCACAACTTCCCATCCGCCGACTTGTGTGGCGCTTAGTATACAGAACAATACAATTTATTGTCATATTTGATTTATTTCGAATATTTCGATTGCGCACCTGCCAGTCTCCACCACATCAAAACGTCTTTGTGAGGGAGGTTCAATCCTCAATTAAATATTATTTTGTGATCACATTGCCGTAATAATAATCTTAAAACAAAATTAAGCAGATTTTTGCTAGCAGTTATTATCACCACTGGTACTAAATTACTACACTTGAATTAACATTTAGTGTAATTTAGACTGAATGTGTCAAAGATATTGAAAATCAATAAAAAGCTCCAGCTTTAGTTACTCACAAATAATAATAGCTGTGTCACACACAATAGCATAAGTTTTGCACTCTGCCTTCACGCGACAGCTGCACTCAAAATTTATCTCATGTACTTATAGCATTAAGTACCATTTGTACATACCATATACACTTCTATCGGAAAGTCATACTTCATGAATGAAAATTGTGTACATGTAATTAAAAATTATAATATTTTAAATTAATTGATAAGATCAAGTCAAAGTCACAGATTTAAAGAAGTGCAGATTGAATGTTGGATAGAAATTGAGTAAAGCATGAAGAGTCAACTTACTTAACTTGTTTTAAACACACTTATAAATTTGCTGTAATAGCCATGTACTGTCATGGATTTCAAAAATTACTAGCAAATATTTGTGTCAAGTCCAGAGCAAATCAAATTAGGTATGTAATTTCAATCTGTACTTTAAATCTGTGGTCATAGTAAAATCAAAGACCTTGTACTTACTAAGGTCTTTGAGAAAAATATATTAATCCTTTGGCTAGAAAGGTAAATGTCAACATTATAAGACTCTCCTTTGAGGAATAATTTTGATGGGGGAAGAAGAGATGGGCTTCTTAGGGCTGTGCTTGACTGGAGACCTCATGACTACGTCCACCGCCTTTCTGAGGATTTGATGCTCACTTTTCTTGTACTCCTCTGTGATTTCGGAGAGATCCAAATCTGCATCCAGTACCAAGACCTGAAAAACATTTTGATAAAACATTAGGCAATCCAAAGAGATGTAAATAAATAATTAATAGCAAAACAGGTGGAAGTCACTAGATCACAATATTGTAAATATGTAGCGAAGGACCATCTCGATGATATCTGCTTGCAAGCAAATAGAATCACATCAAAATCGAGGTTATGATCAAGCCATGATTATATGTATACAGAAACATGGTAGAGTGACAAGCTATACAACAAATCACAAGCACTCATTGGGCTACATGTGGTGCCACTCAGACTATTGTTATTTGCACTTTGCATTGTATTTATTAAAATGCAGAATTTAACACTAAGACAAAATTTTGCAAGGTTTTTTTAGTGTTGCTTGAATCATTGTAAAAATTGTAGTTAACATATAGATGATCATATAGGTAATATAATAAGTAAAAAAACAGAATGCTTAAATATTTTTTTTATTCATCATGCTTGGAATGCTGCATGAAATAGGATTGATTCAACCAATTTTCATTTCATCTTCCATTGGGGAGAAAGCAGGTTTACAAGCTGTCAATGTTGTTATTGATGTTATCAATTATACATACCGGTGCAGGACATTCCCCATGCACCCTGTTGATGAGCCAGTCTTCGTGAAGGGTGTGGAGCTCCTCAATGTACGACAGCGGCACGCACTGCTCTTCTGAACGCGCTCTCTTCTTTATCCTCTCATACACTCTTGATGGAGTTGCTTTTAGGTACACTGTAATTCAATCATTCATAATTTGATTACTTAGCTGTATTTAGTCAAATAGAAACCTAGATTTAACCCAAATTTAATATAGGTGCCTTCAAATCTTGAGTAAATAGGTAAGCATGTATATTTGCTATAAATCAAGCAGTATGTAGTCAAAAACAAACCTGTACTAAATAATAAAAAAAAAAAATTAAGACAGGTATTTAAATAGTATAGTCTATTTGCAGCTTTGTTTACATGATAGGTTTCATAATAATTATTATTCATTCTGTTTAGATTTGAAAAAACCTTCAATTGCTAAAGATACAAGATAATGAAAGAACTGTTACACTAGGTCAATAGTACTTATCAAAAGTACCTTTTACTCTTTACTTTGATAAGTGGAACATATTTCCCCATAATAATCTAGTAGAGTACAGCACTCAACATGGATTCTGTTAAATATTATTCATTATAAATAATAACAAGTAGCAACAGTAACACAGTAGCAACCTACAGTTTTACACACTGTCCTATGAGTACCTACCAAAATTAAATGTTAGTGTGATGCAAACTCAAACAATCCAAATAAAATATGCAATCCTTGTTGGAAACCAATAGTAACCATATTATCTCTACTAAAGTGACTCACCTATGAGATCAGCGTCAATAGGTATTTGGTGGTTAATGAATCTGAACCACTCGTCTAGGACTGCAAACTCCGCTGGGTGTATTGTGCCGTTTCTCATCATGTGTTCTACGAAGCAGTAGCGAGCACTGAAGAGTGATCTTTCCATCAACTTCACGGGGGTGGTGGCCGGCCTCCGGTGCATGTCCAGCATGGTGAGGGAGACATAAGACTGGAACGCCATAGCCCATTTTGTTGGCTCTTTGTACATTAACTCCTGGAAACACCAATGTTGGATTTGTTAACTACATGATTGTATGATACTGTTCAGGCGCTTGCTTACGGTTAGTCATCACTACATAGTATAAAACAAAGTTGCTTCCTTCCCGCTGTCTGTCCCCATGTATACTTATATCTTAAAACTACGCAATGGATTTTGATGCGGTTTTTTTTAATAGATAGAGTGGTTTAATAGAAAGGTTTATAAGTATATAATACAACTGTGCGAAGCCGGGGCGGGTAGCTAGTTTAAAGGAATAGCAGTAATTACGTTTGGCGCCAAGTGGGTAGTACCTCCTGAGGTTGGTTAGAATTTTTAGTGATTTTGAAGGTATCTTGGATGGTAGGGGAATAGCAATAAGAGAATTGAAGGCCATGGAAACTTACTAGTAGATTCCATCCTTTGAGATTACGCCACTCCTCAACAGGTTCCGTCAGCAACGTAATATCTTCAAACTGGCGAAAATGTTCCAGAAACGTCGTTTTACCGCTTCCAATATTGCCCTCAACGAAAACAGTGAATGGTTTAACCACGTTAGAACTCATTTTACGCCAAAGGAAGTCTGGAACAAAGAACAAACACTAAAACCCCACGGCTTCGGCTGCTAGGCTGGCTTTCCCGCCGAAAATGTCCCAAAAATAAACAACGCGCGGGGAATTGAGTTGAGAGAACTGTCAAATTCGTGAATAGTAAATACACGCACCTTTAACCTTTGAATTGCAAACAATTCGAAGACTTTGCATGATAACTGTTGTTAAAAATAATCATTTAGCTTTATAAATTGTTTTTACATGAAAGTAAGGTAGCAAAAGTGAAACAATTTACGATTTTATGTCAAAACATTCATGGTGCAGCCATTTTGTTTAATAATTTTTTAATTATTTTTTCTCTGTGGTTGCTCACCCGTTTACAATTTGTCTATGACTTGTTCATTCTTGTAGAAAGCTGAACATTCACGTCACGACTTTTTGAACTGATTTTTATGTTCCCTGTTTATTGCTCGTTGGTTTGACTTGATTGTGTGCCGGCGACATAATTTTGTAGCGCCAATTTTGAATTCACCAATAAAAATGACACACGAAATCCATCGACAATACAAGTCATTGCCCCTTGTTCTAGGACAGTTGCCAAAAAATCAAGAAGCTTCAAGACTGACGTGTTTCTTTACTTTTTAGGGAGCCAATAATGTACGACCCAGTAATTCACGACATGATATTGTACAGCCTGATATTGTACGGCATGATAATTTGTGTCACTGGCCATGGAATATCAGGCTGTGCAATATTGGGCTATGAAATACAGGCCGTACATTATCAGCCTGTGTCGATAATGTCCGGCACAGTATTGCACGGCCCGATATTGTACGACCTGTTATTTTGTGTCCCTGGACCTTGGTTATTTTATAGCAAGGTATGAGTTGTCTTAGGTAATTTGATTCTGTTGGTTAGGTTATGTTAGGTGAACAGTGACAATAATGCGCGAGCCGAGCGAGCGAAGCGAGCGTGCCGCGGCAGCGGCCGGCGAAGCGCCAGAAACAACCTGTCCTTTTTACGAGTTAAGGATACTTTAAAAGTATGCGCGGGAGCCAGAGAAACGAAACGTTGGCACACCCGCCCGCCAACCTGGTGCCCCCGCGTGCTCCCTTCACCCGTGCTCACCACTACGCCACGCGGCATCGGCATTGTGCACACATGCGCAACAATTAGCGAATCACGGCAAAGTGTCATCTGCGGCCAATTTCTCATCCGCCAACTTACGTGGCGCATATTATATCTATTTGGAACTGTCAGAAGTTACAGACAAACCAACCCATAGGAGCAAATATTCTTCGTGACAATAATGTACAGCCCGTATTTTGCGACACAATAATGTACAGCATGTTATTTTGTGTCCTTTTCTTTGGGACACGTTTTATCAGGCTGTACATTATTGGGTCGCAAAATACGGGCTGTACATTATTGGCACGAGGTGATAATGTACGGCCAGTATTGTACGACACGTATTGTACAGCCTGATAATTGGTGGCATGGGACATGAAATACGGGCCGTGCTTTCCAGCCCGTACAATTTGGTGTCATCAAATACGTGCCGTACAATATAGGGACTCACTTTTTACGTACACGATCTCAAATTCACAATAAATAGTTGAAACGCAAAAAGTACTTCTATTCTTACTTAAATAGTCGTTAAAAATGTTGCACACTCTTTACTTGGGTATGTTTTATAAACAATTGAATCGATAAGTGCAAGTTTATCGTCTCTTTATTATGATTTCAATTTGCCGGTAATATAATGCTATTTTCATTCGTTTTAGGTGTTTTGCTTTGTGCTGCGGGGTCGTACGCCCTTTACGACTCATCCTCGGACGTGGTGGTACTAACTCCTAGTAATTTTGATAAGTTAGTATTAAATTCCGATGAAGTGTGGGTAGTGGAATTCTTCGCCCCCTGGTGTGGGCACTGTAAGAACCTTGTGGAGCCTTACAAGAAAGCTGCTAAAGCACTCAAGGTAAACTTTCTTTAATTTTATATGTATAACTTCTCCAATCCCCTCAATTTCACCCTTGTCTTTATATTATCTAAGCTGACTTGGCTGAACAATAAAAGCATTGTTATGCTGTGGTTAAAAATATTTATGATATACCTACATTTTGTTTTCCATTATTTAACATCTAGATACCTACAGTACTATTCATCCCAGTCACTAAATAAAATAAAAAATTTATTGATCACACATTGTACCAAATGCTGAGTAGATACATGTGATAGAAATTAATCTAAAACAGCTATGTACATAGAGTCATCAAATATTTGCTTATATGTATGTTTTAACAAGTGCAATATCACCTATGGGATACCTAAATAGCTCAAATAGGTATTGTCTGTGACTTTATTTCACTCATGATATTATTAATAATAATTTTCAGGGCATAGCAAAAGTAGGCGCTATTGATGCAAATGAACACCAGAGCTTCGGCCAAAAATATAGCATCACTGGGTTCCCCACGGTCAAAATATTTGTGAATGGCAAAGCAAATAAGCTCAATGGACCCAACACCGCTGAGAACATTGTGGAGGGTGCTCTCATGGCTGCCAAGGACAAGGCATATGCTGCTCTTGGAAAGAAAGGAGGCACTGATAAGGTAAATATGGTTTTCAAGAAACTAAAAGCCATTTTGAGAAGTTATTTCCCGATTTTGACAGAAGAAAAATTATGTGATTTGAGTGAAGCTCCATCAAAATTAAGCTAGCGGCCAGCTTATAAAACCCATTTCTTTTTTAAGTTGCTTAGTTCAAATCATAGAAATCTTAAAATTTACGTAAATTGGTACATAAATTTATCCCATTAAAATCTATACATAACAGAATAAACCCTACGGCCATAGCATACCTTGGAAAAAAACTACAAAAGCCAGAAAAAGTGTAAGTTCAACATGGAAAAGAGTAACACAACCTAAGAAATTTATACGTATGAACAATGAGAAACAATTCAAGTTTCCTCGGGTTGTTACCACTTCATACGGCAAAAAGAGACTGAAGCAGCTCCAAGTACATTTGTTTCGAAGACATTTTGATAGTAATGATACGCCTAAAATTGTGCGGGCCAGGCTCACAGAACAGATGAGAAATAAAAGGTATTAAATTATGTTTCATGTAAAAATTTATTATGAGTTTATAGCACACATAATTATGTATATTCTAGTAGTTAAAATTGTTATTATGGTGTCTAAAAGTAGTATATCAAAGTAGCTTTATACTTAATACATAATTAAATTAATTTACTGTCGCTCCCTTGGAAATATTCAATATTCCTATTATGCCAAAAGAAAACCTTTCAGTCCATCTTTGCATAATTTCTAAAACACTTAAATACATTATTTTTTCTACTGTACAGTTATGTATCATAAAATATTCATGACCTTTTTATATAATACCATAAACTTATGTATCAATAATTTTATGGTGGAAATATTTGATATGCCCATTATAAAAATCAAATATTCAGGTGGTTACTGTATGAATTCGCCTTGAAGTTTACTTCAATTAAAAGATAAGAGATCACTGACACTGATCTTATCATTGTTTATTGTATACTTTGCTGCACTGATAATATTACGGTGTGGTATAACTTTAAGATGACTTTAATAGACAAAAAACTAAATTTTGGGTATGAAGACAAAATCGTTCCAATATCTTAGTGATAATAAAATAGGTAGTAAAATGTCATATCAAAATTTACCATAAGTCAAGAAAGGACATTATATTATGCCTAACAGTCGAAAGTTTAACTAGAAAAAAACTAGGTCTCATTGATGAAAGTCTCTGGTGGACATAGGTCTCCCATATTGATATCCAATAAGACTGCTTGGTAGCAGCTTGCAAAATCATTGAATACTAACATCTAATTCTTATATTTAGCGCCACACATATCGGTGGATGAGAAGTTAGCTGCAGATGGCACTTCGCCGTGATTCGCTAATTATTGCGCATGTGTGCACAATTCTGACGCCGCGTGTCGTAGTGGTGAGCACGGGCGTAGTGAGCGCGAGGGAGGCATGAGGTTCGCGGGCGGGGTGTGCCCCGGCGTTTAGCCGCTTTATTTCGGCTTTTGCGCAGCGTTCTGCGTATAACTTCCCATCCGCCTTAATATTTGTGTGGCGCTTAGTAAGTATACCTACCTGAGTTTACTGTTATTATAATTTCAATACCATTTAGAGATTTATTACCTTGTAGAGACTTTTATGGCGTGATAATTGTATTCATATTGCGAGGTATAACATTGTACTGTACCAGCCTTTTTAATAGTCCACTGTAGGACGTAGGCCTACCCACGAAGGGTGATTGGGCCATATCCACCACGCTGGCCCAGTGCTGGTTGGTGGATTCACATACGCCATCGAATTTCATCTACGGACGTATGCAGGTTGCCTCACGATGTTTTCCTTCACCGAAAAGACAGTGGTGTGAAATTCCGTACATAAATTCCAAAGAACTCATTGGTACGGGACCGGGGATTTGAACCCACGACCTCACGATAACATTGATGGTTTACCAATTATCACATATTTGTATGAAAATATGGTTTATTTGAGTCCACTGAACTCTAAAGAAATGGAATGGACATGATGTCTCTATCTTTCTATTATTCTAATAGGTATATTCTAGGTAAGCGTGCTACACCCTAGACCGCACATCTGCTTAACATCAGGCAGTGTGTAGTCAAACGCAAACCTATTCGAAATAAAAAAAAAATATATATTTATATGTTATGAATAGCATGATCCAGCTAAATAGCTGGATCTGTTCTTATCTGATGTTCTTTGGAGATAGGTACCTATAAAGAAATCTAAGATAGCTTTGGGAATCATTTTTCGTTATAATTGAAGTCTGTTGTGTACTATACCTTTTAATAGTCCACTGCTGAACATAGATCTTTTAGCCTTGGGTGACTGGACCATAGTCACCATGCCGGTAGAATAGTTCAACAGTAAGTTCGTGTAGGCTGGGGGGCTAGCCTTGGTGAGTTTTACAGCCGCCTTACGGCCTCTGACATGGCTAAACGGTTAATTAAGGTATCTTAGTATCTTATAATAAATAGGTATCTTCTAGGTAAGCGTGCTACATCCTAGACCGCATATCTGCTTTACATCAGGCAGTGTGTAGTCAAACGCAAACCTATTTGAAATAAATAAAAAAAAAAAAAAAAAAAATTAAAACAACCGGGGCCTCCAATTTGACGTGTCATCCGAGCCACGGTAGCCCTCAGTGGTAAATGCCACAGATCAACAGTCAAGTTTTACTAAATATATAAACTTTTAGTAGCTATTAACAATGCTCTAGGCCTGTGCATGTATAGAGCAATTTCTAGATTTTTCTTCATGTTTCATATGTTTGTCACGACTTTATCGATGTGCTTCGCCCACGTGTAGTCCTACGCGCCCATTCACCTTTAGGAAAGAGTAGTGGGCCACGTCAGTCTGCCACACTGACCTCCTTTTATGAACTTTTTGTAATTTTTTTCTTAGAATTTTATTGTATCTTAGTTAAAATATCGAGCTCGGCATTTTTTAACTTGAGAAAAAGAATGATGAGTTAAAATATGGAGCTCGGCATTTTTAACTTGAAAAAAAAATATGCCGTCTCGATACATGAACCTACCTAAATGAAATTATAAGATAAAAGATTAGTTTAAATAGATTCAAATAGGAATCGTGTAATCTATGATATTTCTAGTTTCTAAAATAGGTATCATATTTTCGGTTGGTCGGTCCCTCAAATACAGCTTAGAACTAATAGGAGCATATAGATTGATTTAATGTTGAATAATTCAAATTGTAGTCGTACCAATGAGTTCTTTACAATTTATGTGCGGAACTTCACGCCACTGGGTTTTCGGTAAAGGAAAACATCGCGAGGCATCCTGCATACGTCCATAGAAGAAATTTCATGAATTTTATATGGCGTATGTGAATCCCGCACTAGGCCTGCGAGGTATACTGAGCGCCACGCAAATTGACGGATGGGAAGTTATGCGCAGAGGGCTACGTAAAAGGCGAAATATAGGCATTCGCAGGAGCCAGAGAAACGAGACGCCGGGCCACACCCGCCCGCCAACCTCATGTCTCCCGCGCGCTCCCTACGCACTACGACACGCGACGTTGGAATTGTGCACACATGCGCAATAGGGATGTTTAATAAAAAAAATATAATAAGTCCGTCAAATAGATTGTCAAAAAATATTAGACACGTATTTTTTCTTTTGTCAATTTAACACAAATTGATGAAGATATAGCCTGTTAAAGTTCCGCGTGACGTCACTAACCGCTATGAAATGTACCGGCTAGGTGCGGTCATGAGCCCCCACTCTCAAACTTTGTCAAGGTTTATCTTAGTCACTAATTGTTGGATTGACAAAAGAAAAAATGCGTGTCCAATATTTTTGAATAATCTAACTGACGGACTAATTATAATAAAGATTTTCATACCCAGTACACATCCCTATTAGCCAATTAAGTGTCATCTGCGGCTCACATCTCATCTGACAATTTGTGTGGCGCTCAGTATAGATGTGGTCCAATCACCATTCGTAGGTAGGATTATGTTAAGGTATTAAAAAGCCCGGTACATTACATTCTGATTCTACGTCATGTTGTCCCTTATCCCGTAATAAATTTGTCGTATTTTGGTGATTTTTGTTAGCATTAAAATTGTCCTATTTTTCTCCAGTCATCATCAGACGTGGTCACCCTAACCGACTCCAACTTCCGCGAGCTGGTGCTGGACTCCGAAGACCTGTGGCTGGTGGAGTTCTACGCGCCGTGGTGCGGACACTGCAAGAACCTCGAGCCGCACTGGGCCAAGGCCGCCACCGAGCTTAAAGGAAAGGTATGCATAAATTAGCCTTCTTTCTCAAGGAAATTCTATTGCAGAGTAGATAGGACTTAAATCTCTTATTACGCAGCTTTAATTTCAGCAAGGAGATTTAACTTCTATGAAATGGATAGGAGTTAAATTTATTTGAGCGCAATTTGACACTCCACCGTTCTTTTTACGTGACGCGACGTTTAACAATGCTTGTATACAGTCTAAAGTTGACAAAAAGACGGAGTCGGGCGGCCGTGGAGTTGTATTAATGGAAAATGGGAAACTAATTGATGGATTTGAAGTAGTATGTAGACACATAGTTCCTGTTTGATTTTGAATATATTTCTTTGGAATTGTCCATGCTGTTGAAAGTAAAGTTTATTATTCTTCATTCTTGATAAGTCAATAAGTCCGAATTTGCTTTTCTGAGAAATTCTGAAATGGAATAATAAATATAACAGAATGATAATATAAATAAATAGTAACAAAATGTACTGGACCAGCCTTTTTTAATAGTACACTGCAGGACGTAGGCCTACCCACGAAGGGGTGATTAGGCCATATCCACCACGCTGGCCCAGTGCGGGTTGGTGGATTCACATTACGCTATCGAATTTCTTCTACGGACGCATGCAGGTTGCCTCACGGTGTTTTCTTTCACCGAAAAAGCCAGTGGTGTTAAATTCCGTACATAAATTCCAAAGAACTCATTGGTACGGGACCGGGATTTGAACCCATGACCTCACGATTGCATGGCGAGTGTCAATACCTCTAGGCCACCACGGCTTATACAATACGGCCTATACAAGTATTTCGCTGGGACAGACGGGCGAATGTAATAGGAGCACGAACGTTTAGGAAACCACCTCAAGTCAGTTCACATTAGCGTATTGAATATATTCTATTTGCTAACCTATAATGTAATGTAAGCGCATTGGGACTGACCCGTAACTGATAAAATATGTGGCCTATTAATAGTAAAAAAATAAAAATTATACTTCACCTGTATGCACCGATATTTGAACAAATGCAACCTCTTCTCAAATAAGTCAAGCTTATCACACCAGCGTTTTTTAAAGCGTGCTTTGGCTACGTCGTCCGTCGGGCATAATAATTGATTAATTATATTGAATACTAATTTTTGCCCGCGGCTTCGTCCGCGTTGACATTTGTGCATCTTAAACCTTTAATTTTTTTGGGATAAAAAGTAGCCTATATCACTCTCCAACCTTTGAACTATAACTATGCGAAAAATATAGTCAATCCGTAGCTCCATTGCCACGTGAAAGAGAATCAAACCAACAAATATATATTCGGTTTTACAATATCAGTAAGGATAAGGATAATATGCTCAACAATGTGTAATGTTCTAATCATCAGGTGAAAGTGGGAGCCTTGGACGCGACCGTGCACACGAACATGGCGGCGCGCTACCAGGTGCAGGGCTACCCCACCATCAAGCTGTTCCGCTCCGGGAAGAAGTCCAGCGACAGCGTGGAGGACTACAACGGAGGCCGCACTTCCAGCGATATTGTGTCCTATGCCCTGGAGAAACTGGCTGAAAATGTTCCTGCGCCCGAGATCGTACAGGTCAGTGTGTATATAATGTAAGACTTACAAGAGGAACCAGTGTCTTATAGTATATTTGGGTCTGTCTTCCCGCTAATGTACAACTTGGTGTCTTCAAATCCCGAGTAAATATGTATCTTATAGGTAAGCATGCCTAGACCGCATATCTGCTAAACATTAGGCAGTATGCAGTCAAACATAAACCTAACCGGAATAGAACCTAAAAATACGGAATAAAAACAATATATTTACCGGAAGTTTGCTGATATTGTCTCGTGGGAGATTGTGCAGCTTAGTATAAAAAAAAATGCTTTATTGAACCAAAGGATTACAAACTGTACAATAATTTGGTTTACAATATTATGACGCATATAAAATGAGATACAAGTTAGGTACAAATTCTTGTTTTTATAAATGACTGGCTGGCGTCCGTACTAGCAACGAAACTGTGTTACAGACGCCAGAGCCCTCCATTGTGTTCTCAAATACTTAGGTCTACTAGGTACACTCATTATATTCTGAGTATAGACTTGTGGTCAAGATTGTATACTTGTGTAGGGTAGGATGTAGTTTAGAAGCAAGCCTTAAAATCAAAGGATCTTATCCATCTTTTGGTACAGTTACAGGAAGTTTGCTGAAAATTTGCTATTGGAGAATGTGTGTGTTAGTTATGTATGTTTTGAAGATGTAGTGATAGGTATCTTTTCAGTCTGTACGCTGCATCTACGGCGACAACGCCGCTTTCAATAAGTTTTTTTTAAGATCGATCTTACTTGATGATAAGTGAAGTTGGAAGCCAGATGTAGTACTTTTGGTTATCAAAAAAAAAAGATTGTGAAGTTGTGATAGTATACTCACAAGCTGATGTTATACAGTCACACGAAAGTTCTTAAGAAAGTACCGTTGAAGAAAATTTTACGAAATTGATGTGAAAAATCGATCTCCATACCTGTCGCGGCGGCTCGTTACATATCGAATCGCTTGAAAACAAAACCGGCGCTCTATAATGTTATGGTTTCCAGTTGGTTACGATTCCGTCGTAAATTTTATGGCTGAACGTGATATGCAAATGCAAACTGTAATAATATTAAACCTGACCAACTATATTTATATTATGTTAGTTAAATTGAGTACAGTAGTATGTAACTATTTTTGGTGATCCAAAATGTAATTTTGTCTTAGTTTTTAACGGTTTGCCCTCTGCTGAGGTACTTAAAACTATTTTTATGTAGTTGCAATCATATAGGACGTTTAGCGCTGGATATAGGCTTACAGCTTTCCAATAAGATCTATACAATTTTTCAAAATATTAAGTGGACTTCGATTTGTAATAGAAACACATTTTGATCCTAGGATTAACTTTAATATTAAAGTATAACAACCGCGTATTTGCTAGGTTTTGTTTAAACCGGGTATAGGTCGAAGCATGCATGTCGGCGGACGTGAAGTTAGCTAAAATAAAAATAGCCTTTAATCACTAATACACAAATACCTTTTGAAAACATTACTCTTATTTCTATTTCTTAAATATTAGGTTGTCCACCCTGGATATAGGCCTCCTCTAGAATTTGCCAGAGCTCCCTATCTCTGGCTTTCCTGCGCCACCCCGGCAGCAGGTCGTCGTCCCACCGTTTCTGAGGTCGTCCCCTGAATCGCTTCCCGTCTCTTGGGTACCAGAACCTCTTTGGTCCATTTATCTTTTTTGCTTCTCAGTACATGCCCAACCCAACGCCATTTTAATTTTTTTATTTTTTTACTTACATCTGCTACGCCTGTGGCCTTTCGGATTTTTGTTAGTCTCCACCTATCTTTTAACTTTATTTGGAGCATGTTTCTTTCCATCCCCTGTTGGCATACCTTAAATTTTTGTGCAGTTAGTTACAAGCTGCGAAATATCCAATCAACGCGTAGCTATATTTGAGCTTCAGTCGGGATTGGATATTGTACAACTTGTAGTTAACTTCACATTTGTCAATTTGTACTTTTCGGCCTATGCTAATGTTTATTTTGGAATAAGACTGCGATAGCCGTTTTTAATTTAGTACTTCTTCTTTTTAAGTTTATTAGTTTAAAATGTACATTCCTCCTTTTGAAAAAATCACATCAAGGGCTCTCTGTGTTGCCTTATAAAGTCCTATATGGTGCAGGTTTATTACCTATGTTAGGTGTTAAAGGTCTTCAACAAGTGACTACTAGGAAGTCCGCTAGTTTATGTGCCACTTACAATATAAATGTTCGTCAGGTGGTGAACGAAGCGACCCTGAAGGCGTGCACGGAGAAGCCGCTGTGCGTCGTGTCTATCCTACCCCACATCCTGGACTGCAACGCGGCCTGCAGGAACGACTACCTCTCCACGCTCGCCAAGCTCGGGGACAAGTACAAGAACAAGATGTGGGGGTGAGTATCTGGATGATGATGATGATCTAGACAAATTTCTTAATAAGTTGGGCAGGTTTAGTGCAGTTCTTCTTGCCTATCTTAGCTGCAACATGAAATGTTTTTTTAATTACTGAAAATTGCGAAAAAAAAATTATAAAACTCATGTGATACTGACGCTGAGCACAGTTTAATTTTTTAGCTTTCATGGCGTATGCCTGTAAAAGTGAAACCTACCCACGAAATGTGGTCAAGCCATATCCACCACTCAGGCCAAGTACACGTCACAACGCCATCTAGTTGCTTCTACGGATGTACGTAGCTTGGTTTCACGAAGTTTTCACATTATGATATAAGTGCGGTAAGTTGAAAATTGGAGCCGAGGCGATATTGTTAAATAAGGAAGCAGAGGCTGTCATTTTCAAAGCGCACGTATGTCATACGACGTTTTATAACATATTTGCGAGGAAACTAATAAAACTCTGACTTTCTTAATCGAATAAATATTTAATTACTTGTTAAAGCAGTTATAGAAATTTGAACAATTTTTAAAAGTGATTATTACGTTGCCAGAATATTGATCACTGTTCTGACATAATAACTCTTTGCTAAGATTTTAAAAAGTATCGTTCATTTTTAGACGGATCATCTTAAAAAACCGTGCATGTTACTTTATTAAAAAATAAAACTTGTGCGTTTTACATTACAATAACGCACAAATGCGTAATGAAATACATTACGATGCTGAAATTAGTGTAATTACAACCACTTTACGAGCAAATATGTTACAAAATTCTTTACACACGTTCCAAGGAACTCATTGATACAGGACTGAGATTTGAACCCTAGATCACTACGACTTCTAAAAAAAACAACTTGTTGCAGTTGGGCGTGCAGGCACAAGTTAAAACTTGAACATTAACATTGTGCATTTTTGAATATTTTGGAATGGTTGTGGAATAATTTTGCACGAATTGCTCTATATATCAGTATTTAAATATTATTATGAAACAGCAGAAGAAAGCATACATTTTCGCCGCATGGTAAAAAGAGAGGGGATACTTTCTCTCCTACGCCGCGCCGGCGGTCTACTCTCCCTCTGTCTTACGAATTTTCGATCAGGTCACGTGTCCTGACGCGAGTTTAACGTAATCTACCCCAAAAAGTGAACAACGACGCTGAAGAAGTTCTCACTTCAAAAACTAATGTTAATTTTGTCCATTTCCAGCTGGATCTGGGCGGAGGCCGGCGCGCAGCCCGCGCTCGAAGAAGCCCTGGAGATGGGAGGATTCGGCTACCCCGCCATGGCGGTCGTCAACGCCAAGAAACTCAAGTTCTCCGCCCTTAGAGGGTCCTACTCCGAAACTGGCATCAATGAATTCCTCAGGTATGTTATGGTTTTGTTTTTAAACGCCAGCCTCAAATGTCAAAGGCACCTTGATAACTAACACCACAGCTATTGTGGGATCTTTATCTCCGTTCAGACTTGGCCACAAAGCTTAATAAATAAAGGCAGGGTGGTGAGCTGCGCGGGCGCAACGACGTTATCGATAGATAATGAAAATTAATGACTCAAATGGTACCACACCGTACACGTGCGTTTTAGGACAATAAAAGTGAGTGAGCGACATCGCGGGTGTGCAGGATGGTATACCATTATTATAATTATGAAACTCTAGCTGACCCGGGACCTGACTCCCTATTGATAAAACATAACGCGTCCTCAGAGCAAATAAAAAAATCAAATGAGAACGTCGTTGAACAGTCAAGTGAGGCCGGTTTTTTATACATGTGTGAGTGCGTCGGTGTTGCGCCGCCATAGTTCGACTGACGAGCCAAGACGTAGTTTCCTTGTACGTTGATGTGTGTGTAAATTGTCTGTACACGGCGGGGCGTAGTTTTGCCCGCCTCACTTGTTTGTTCACAACATTCTGTCTTGATTTTTTTATTTGGTCTGAGATCGCGTCTAGTTTTTTTTTTTTATTTCCGCGAATGTCGTCTGGAGGAATTATTATTGTTTTTGAAAAATAGTATAGCATCATGAAAAAATTTTAACAGCCACAATTTTTTTATTGATCAATATATCACTAAAAATGCTTTTTTTTTAAACTATCGCGATTTGAACACATTAATATAATATACTATGGGACTAATCGCGCATTAAAATTACGAGACAAATACATATATATTTATTTATCTCGTAATTTTAATGCATTTTTACTATATAGCCCAATTCTGACTGAAGCTCACTTAATAGTTGCGCTAGACTGATAAATATATATTTATTTATCTCGTAATTTTAATGCGCGATTAGTCCCGTAGTATATTATAATAAAAAATGCTTTATTTAATAAGGCGATCAGATCCAACCACATCGGCACATTGTCAGGACGTCGGTAACATGTTAAATTCCAACCAAATCGACATCTAACATCACTACTGATCGGACCCGTCTATCGCGGTTGGCTCTAACCAAGTCGGAATGTGTACGAGGAATTTAACTGATCAGTTTAAATTAATAACCGTTGTGTGACCAGACTTACACTAAACAGTGGCCCTAAAAAAAATACTACATACAAATTCAATACTCAAATAAAGCGAAATCAAAAACAAACAGCTGAGCACAGGCCCACTGTACCGTGAAATAAAAACAATGGCGCCGTGTCGTAACAGCGCGACCGTCTGTCGACAAATTGCCAAACTTCACGGAAATCTTGTGGTTGAACCGGTAACCTCGACAATGTGACGTAATGTTACAACTCATTACGAGTTATTAGAATTAGTGTAGCGTTTAATTATTCAGTTTGTTGTATTAATGAAATGGAATGAGTTAAGTGTTCTATAAATATACCAGACAAATTATTACAAATCTGTCTAACATTCTACAGAGTTATCCATAACTGGTGTACTAAGCCGAGAGGTGTTTCAGACCATCATTATGAACAACTTTTACTATATAGCCCAATTCTGATTGAAGCTCACTTAATAGCTGCGCTAACTTCACATCCGCCAACTTGTATGACTCGGCATATAGGTAACTGCCATCGGCATACAGCCATTCTGCTCATATTGATAAATTATGCAAAAAAATAAATAGTGCCAGTTATGCTTTATTGAAATTGCGGCCCTTATTAAATAAAAAGTCCATTATATCAGTATATTACGCATATGTGCAGTCAAGACTTAGGTATGCAATAACTGTATGGGGAAATGGTGCTGATATAAATAGAATCCTAAAAGTCTAAAAAAAAGCTATCAGAATGATGTTTGGTTTGCGTAAACGTTGCTCGGCTAGACCTCATTTCAAGAAAAACAAAATTATGACGGTCATATCGCTGTATATCTATAACTGCTTACTTGAAATGTATGAAGAAATGGGAAATCTTGTAATAACTAAAAAGGAAAAATATAAGCACAACTATAGTTTAAGAAATAACGATAAATGGCATCTGCCTAAAGTACGGCTAACGAAAGTAAAAAAAAACAAGGAGTTTACAATAAAATTGTTATGTTTGAAAAACTACCTCGTGCCATAACAAAGCTACATTTGGATGATGTCAAGAGGAAACTGAAACTATTTTTCGAGTCTTGTCCTTTCTACTCAATTAATGAATTTATGAATATGCATTTGACAGAATCTTCATTCTTGTATAGGATAAGGAAGAACAATAATCTCATTAATATAATTCGACTTTCTCATATTCTATTAATACTTACGTGACATATATGTATATTAGTATTTTTAAGCCCTAGAATTTCTTAACAAATTAAAATTTTGCTAATTTTTAAAATAATTGTGTCTACCTAATTGTTATTGTTGATGTATTAAGTTTTGTTTTAATTTTTATTATTATTTTTGAATCGTATGCATTGTGTTATAATTGTAAATTTGACTTGCCTGGTGTAACGTATGTAGTTATATATCTTATCTAACTTCAGCCGCCAAGTTTCATCCGGCCTATACAGAATCCAGAGGAAGTTTTCCCACTAACCCACCACGGTTAATTCTAAGGCACTTTGCTCAAATGCCGTTATTTTCCAGGGACCTGTCGTTCGGTCGCGGGCAGACGGCGCCCGTCCGCGGCGCGGAGATGCCCGCCGCCTCCACCACGGAGCCCTGGGACGGGAAGGACGGGGAATTACCCCAAGAGGAGGACATTGACCTCTCGGACGTTGACCTCGAGAAGGACGAGTTATAAACCCGCCCGGTGTGTCACCAGCTTTAGTTCAGTGCAGTAAGGTATTTAGTTTCACAAAAAAAGGTCCAGGAAAGTAAGGTAGATTTACAGAATACTGCAGGAAAATGTATTATGAAATAGAGACTGCAGACTTCCCCGTGGTTGATCCATTTTTAGAAATGAGTATTGTAGTAATGTCCATTGTGGTAGAGTACATATTATTTGAAAAACATTATCCCTATTTATGTACTTATTTAGTAATGTTTTTAAAGCGTTTATTATTTCTAGTGATTAGACTGACTATAGACCGAATCAAATTTCTTGGCGTCTGTGAACTCGAAGCGAATCATTGCGCAGTAGCAAGTTCGTTGTCAGCTGCGCGAGAAGGGGGGATGTGTGTAGCTTGTATACTAAGCGCCACTCAAGTCTAAGGACGGGAAGTTATGCGGTGAAAGCTGCGCAAAAGCCGAAATATAGGTATGCGCGGGAGCCAGAGAGACGAGACGCCGGGACACACCCGCCCGCCAACTTCATGCCTCCCGCGCGCTCCCTACACCCGTGCTCACCACTACGACACGCGGCATCGAAATTGTGCACACATGCGCATTAATTAGCGAATCACGGCGAAGTGTCATCTGCAGCTAACTTCTCATCCGCCGACTTGTGTGGCGCTAAGTATAACTTCACAGAAGCCGAAGTTTGAGTCGGCCGTACTAACTTTGCTGCTTTGAATTAAAGGTTCGAGTCATGGTTTATGTGTGAATGTTAGTCATGAGCGCAGATTCTGAGAAATAGATATGCAAAATTCTATAATTCTACTAAAAATAACACTCCTCCTCCAAAACGGATGTTTTGGTAGGATTTGTCATGTATTTATTGTCAATTACTCATTTTGTTCCTTTGTAAAACAATTTATCAAAAAGAATTCGAGTAGTATAGCAGATAGAAAATTTGCGATGTCTGTTTCCTTTATCTGAATTATATAATTTAAATAATATTTTGTATGTCCCGGCTTGTAAAGATAGTGCATTTAATGATTAAAATGTGTAAGACTTTATTCTGTGAGGTGGATTATTTTATCTTATCAAAGTAAATTCGGTCAGAAATTTCGACTTATTTCTTTATCAGGAATTATAGTAGCAGTCATTGAAGGAAATTCCTGATATGTTTTGGACATTTGTGAATCTAATCTAAATGTTATAAATTTAGAAAAAAAGACATTCATGCTACTTTTATTATTACAGTAAATTAGATTAATTGTGAAGTAGATGTCTAATTTAATGATGATTATTATAATAATGAGAGCATATCCAGTACTAAGAATGTATAAGGAAGGAAAGAGATAAACACATCAAGAAATATGTTCATAATTTATAAGTAGGGCAACTAATATACCCATATGCCAGTGGTTAATGTAATTCATTTTTATTTTTCTATGAAATATATGTATTTAGTTCAGCAAAATCACAATTTCTAAATAGTGTACATATTTTGCAAGTGATCTTTTATGTCTGTGATGCCAACTTTCGAGGTGTTCTTGCAGAAAGTAATATTTTGTCGTTTGGTGACAATCTTCCAGTAATGTAATTGAAACAGTGTCGTCTTAATGTAATTTTATCTCAAAATAAAGTTTGATATAAAGTTCAATTCTTTTATTTCCTGAACCATTTTACTATATTTATTAAAAAGCATTAATCGGCCTTGATATTTCGGCACATATCCATTTTTGTAGGCCGAAAAATTATAAATAATCCTACTAATATTATAAACGCGAAAGTATGTATGGATATTTGTTCCTCTTTCACGCAAAAACTACTGATCGGATTGAGATGAAACTTTGCAAAATTAATACATCAGCATATATACATCAGAATAACACATAGGCTATAATTTATAAAGATATTGCGTGAAACGAAGTTCGCCGGGTCTGCTAGTTTGAAATATAACAAGATACCTAGTACACCAAACATGGAAAAGGAAGTATCTGTTTTTAGTTTTTTCAATAGAAATATCACACATGCTACAGTCAAGATATAACCAGAATCCTGTATCTATGTATATATAGATGGCCTGTATCACTAAAAAAATCAAAATGCAGATTACTTAAATAAAATTTATTGAGCACTTAGTATAAAGGTAAAACTGTAGGCCTTATAAAATAATATTACAAAAATGGAATAAAATCTCCAACTGTGAGTTGCTAATACTGATAAAAAGGCAGTTTAATCATTAATTTATAATACAATCCATAAAAGGCAAATAATACAGTCCATAAAATCTTCAGTATAATCATTCTATACATAATATCACACAGTTTGTTCTGTGATAAAAAATATAATTACATGTAAGATTTCACACCAATATAAAAAAAGAAAACAAGAACATTTGGACTACTCATTATGTAAATAACTAGTTTTTATTGTTCAAAAGCAGGTCAAGTTAACTACAGCTATGCTATGAGCTCTTGTGCACGTTTTTTGCTATTGAGCTGACTTAAAATGCTCTACAAAAAGTTGAACACATACTTTCTTACATTTACATACTTTCAAATATTTAATTGAAAAATGTATTTAGGTAAGAAAGTCATGAAAACAATATTATGGACACAGAATGTGCCTCAGTCTCAAGATACATTTTAAGAGTCTTTGTGCCTGAATTGTGACTCGGTATGTGAATAAAGTACTGGAAATTATTGTGGACATTGGACAACCTTGGGTTTGTTGAAATTTACACATATTACATAATAATGTCATAGGTGTAAATAGGAGTTTCATTGTAACTATTGATGTAGTTTTCATACCCACACTGGACATTGTGTGTACTTTACATTGCTTTATTATTTTTATATTGTATACCTTATATGGGTATCTTAAAAATGTATTCATTTTAAATCAAGGTTTGAATATAATCATTCATGGCATTTTATTCGAGGTATGATTTAATGCCTATACAATTCACTCACTTATCTAAACTAATCCATTAAAAATAACATAACAAAATGAACACAAACTCGATACAAATTTGTATGTATGCTAAATGTATAATTTTTTCATTTGGTCCCAAACAGTCTTTAACTTCTCTATATTCTCAAACAGGTTTCAAAAAGGCACTTGCCAATAAATTTTCAAAAAGTCCTATTTAAAATTACACATTACATTTTTTGATTACATGGGGCATACCACAAGTTCTAAGGACATACTTTAATATCACTTTGGACTTTGTCTCTGCCACCTGTAGGAGGGATTAAAGCCAAAGCTTACGCTTAGCTTAGCTTTACCATGGCTTAAAATTATTGATATAGAATAATTGACAACAGAAAGTAATTATCAGCATGTGTTATGTCCTCAAATCACAACCGTACTTAATAATAATAATCGTGGATATGTTTGTGATATTCTAGTGTAGAAATAGAATACCCTATAATAATTCATGCCATAGTCGGTAGGCTCATTTTATCATATTTGTGACTGTTAGTGCGACTTTGACACATTGGGTAGCAGACAGAGAAGTAATACAGACCCATCACTGCGACTATGAGGCCCACGATGAGTACCACTAAACCCCAAGCAGAAATTCCTAATCCTCGTCGTGTAGAATTTTGCGCGGGAAGTCCAGAGGAAGTACCAGCTATCGTCTTCGGCTGAGAGGGGTCCTTCTCACCTTTACCATACTTTCCACCACCACCTCTTCTCAGCGCCTCGCAAGGTGTCAGGAACTGGTTCAGAACTAAAAAATATATCATTATGTTTAGCAATTATTCTATTTAGCAGATAAACTTGAAGTTTCTGAATACTAAGTAGCTTGTAAACAATAACATGAAGTTACTTACCGAGTAAAATGAGTCCCAAGTGAATCAATAGTCGTATCATTGTCGATAAATCTCGACTTCCTGCGGAGTCTTCTTCGCAAATCGACTTGCTTTAAGTAGGGCGATGAGGGCACTGAACTATTTCGGTTCTCAGCAAAACGCTTTATTAGACAATGGACCTTTAAAATTTTTATCTTTTCATTAATTATTTTATATAAGTTTTTTGTAATTATTACAAAAGTTTTTACAAGCAATTTTACGTCCGTCCCTCATCCAAACAAATAATTGAATGAAAAGAACGATTTGAATTATTGAATTTGATTGGACCTACACAGGTTATAACTACTTTTATAAATCACAGATAAAATATAAGAGCAAAATCGATCGATTCTCAAAATTGTGACTGTCTTGGCATGAATGTGAGCTTTATATATTTTTTTCCATTTCATAGACGAATATTCAAAGTTTTTTTTAGATTTCTGATGGCGTGTACTTCCGGTTACTGCGTTGTCATTTCATTTGTCAAATGCAGTCAAATAAGAATTGATACCGGCAATGGCTAAATTACAATTTTGTGTGTTCTTTTTGCTATACGCGCTAATTAGAAGCAATGGTGCCAATGTCGACAGTATATCTAGTGATATTAAGCTCAAATCAGTGGAAAGAACAATAGACATATCATCCCAGCTCGTGAAAATAATTTCTAAAATAACCTTGGAAAACATCGGCAAATCGCCGGCGAAAAGCTTTTTGGTAGCTGTGGAGGCTTCAGCTAAGACTAATTTGGCCTACATTGGTGCTAAGGATACCAACAATCGAGATCTTCGTCTCACAGAGACTACAGTAAAAGGTTATGACTATGTCAAGTTGTGGCGTGTCGACTTGAAAGATGCTATCAATGCCGGTTCTACAGCTTACATAGGAGTAGAGTCAGTATTTACTAAAGCGCTCCAACCATACCCGACTGCCATTACTCAGCAAGAAGATCAGTTAGTAAAATACATTGGCAACTTGTATGTCTACTCCCCATACTATATCACATCACAGAAAACAACTGTTAATTTGAACACAAAGAATGTGGAATCGTTCACCAAAGTCAAGCCATTTTCGCAGCAAGATGGTTCCATATCATATGGCCCGTATGCAAACACAGGTCCTTTCACTGAAAAAGAATTGAACATTCATTACAAGAACAACTCTCCATTCCTTACTGTCATCAAAGTAGAAAGACTTATTGAAGTGTCTCACTGGGGCAACATAGCCATTGAAGAGATTATTGAAATTGCACACACTGGAGCCAAGCTGAAGGGTCCATTCTCTCGCTATGACTACCAGCAGGATCACCATAGTGGCCCAGCCAGCGTGCGCGCCTATAAAACTCTATTACCAGCTTCTGCTTCTGATGTATACTACCGTGACACTAATGGCAACATCTCTACATCCAACATGAAAGTGAAAAAAGATTCCGTAGAACTGGACCTCAGACCCAGATACCCACTATTTGGAGGTTGGAGAACTCACTACACTCTTGGCTACAATGTTCCAAGCTATGAGTACTTGTACCAGTCAGGCAATGAGTACTTGCTCAAGATGAGGCTTGTTGATCATATTTTTGATGACATGCAAGTTGATGAAGTGGTAACTAAGATTATCCTGCCAGAGGGTTCAACAGGTCTGAAGCTCAACATTCCATATTCTGTGACAAGACTGCCCGATAGCCTGCACTACACATATTTGGACACGAAAGGGCGTCCTGTAGTCACATTTAGCAAGAAGAATGTTGTCGAGAACCATATTCAGGACTTCCAGCTTCGCTACACATTCCCTCGTCTTCTCATGTTGCAGGAGCCTTTACTAGTAGTAGGGTTCCTGTACGCTTTGTTCTTGTTAGTTATTATTTATGTGAGACTAGATTTCTCAATTCACAAGTCTGAACATCCTCACAAAGATTAAATCTATATGTTAAATTTTTATTTTACTTTCATATTTAACACTTTCTAGTAGTCATGCATTTCTGTGGTGTCTATTGTGTGAGAATAAATGATTTTATTTGATAAGTTAACATTATTTTATTTTTGCTTGGGATTCTTAAAAGATACACAATGTTATGAAAAAATAAATCCTAAAAATTACAACAAAATTCAAACACAACTATGTACCAAATAACACAAATTTATTCAGATTGCTATAGATATTTAAAAAGTTCATAATGAAATATGTTAAATGTTTTATAATATGATCAAAATAACAAATTTGTTATTTACAACACAACATGGTAATCTATAGTACAACAAGAATTATGGCTAAATAAATTACATCTACAGTTTATGTTACTTAAAAAAGTATGCAAACATAATATACAGTTATTTAGAAGTCTAAACATGAGGGGGTGATTCACACCATCACTGTGAACAATTTTACTACTGGGCCTACTCATAATAAATAAATGTTTCATACGTTGTTGGTTGCAGTGTTACAATTTTGTATATTTTTTGGTTGGCCTCACAATAAAAGCTGTTCACAATGATAGTCACCCTTCATGGGTAGGCCTATGTCCTGTAGTGGACTATTAAAAGGCTGATACAGTACAGTACAATGATAGTCTAAATCAGCCCTTTTTGGCTTAGCACATAGAACCCATGTCTCTAGCTACAGTTCCCTTTCCTAATCTTAGTAAACTTTGCAAAGCAACACTAACTACATCAATGCTATGCAACTGAGAATATAACATAGTCTTTCATTTGTTAGTTTAGTTCATTCCTTACTAATAATAATTGCTCCAGGATATTTAAGAGTAAACAATATGCTCTGACAGCTTGAACTATAGGATGACACAAGTGCTGGTGAAGAGTAGAATGCCCAGTTCTGTGTCACCAGCAGTCACCAGCATAGCAGGCGTTACTGTCTTATGACAGGGTAAGTTATATGTATAGACACTGACAGCTTGAACTGTAGACAGGAGCGTTTGATCAGGTCAGAACTTCCATTTCCATGACCACTGCAGTCATATAGTGAGGCTGGTATTTAGACGCTATACTCTGACAGCTTAAAACGTAACACCACAGGAGCACTGGTACAAGGCAAGATGCCCAGTTCCGTGACGACAGCAGTCACCAGCGTGGCGGGGGTCACGTCGTAGGTTAGATTGATGGGCGTGAGGTTCGGGTTGGAGCGCCAGTCCTTCAGCGGGGAGTTGTCGTCCGACTTGTCGATCAGGTCGTCTGGATCACCTGTAGCACATTTTATTATTATTTTTAAGGTTCCGTACCTCAAACGGAAAAAACGGTACCCTTATAGGATCACTTTGTTCTCCGTCTGTGTGTATGTCAAGACTCTTTATCTCGGGAACGCGTAAAGATATCGAGTTGAAATTTAAACTGTATATGTATATTTATGGTCTCGTACAGTTGTATAAAAGAAAAACTTCTCTGTTATCGTTAAAAAAAGTAAGAGCCGTTTATGTTGTAAAAAACCGTATATTTTGACACTCACAAAAATGAAAACCTACAGGGTACTTCCCGTTGACATAGAACTATGAAATTTGGCGAGAAGCATTGTCTCAGAGTACACATATAGGAATAAATCTGAAAACTGTACATTTTTATATAAATCACAAAAAATAGGGCCTCAAAATTCACAAAATATGGGTTCAAAATTCAAAGTGAGTAAATCATCAATCATGAGAAAAGAATTTCGATAGCACATGCTAAAACACGTTTTTAATTATTTTAACAATGTGTAATTTTCGATGTATGACGAGAAAAGTGAAAAAAAAAACTGTTTTTGTCGTTGGTTGAATACTATAGTATTGAGATTTTAACAACTTACAATTTTGAGAAATTTTGGATTTTTTTCTGGATTTGTACGGAACCCTCGATGTGCGAGCCTGACTCGCACTCGTCTGGTTTTTTTTTTTATTTATCAGGTTTCGCACTGTCAATTACATTAAAACAAACATTTTTTTACTTACATACTAAATTTAAAAAAATATCATTCTAAGGAAGCACCAGCACCACATGCAATAAATTATCACAAAGTAACAAGAATATTAATAAACTAAATAATAATTAGTTTTACAAATTATTAAATATTATTAATTAATTATTATTGTGTGCTGTGAGACGAGTTAGAGAACAATGCTATAAAGTGGTTTTCATATTTTGCTGGCCGCTAAAACAGATCAGTTATGGGTTTTCATACAACTCTTGCTGCTCGCATGTATTAGTCCAGTGTACAGCAATTTCGATTTGTCTCGAAGAAGGTTGTCAAAGAAATACTCCATTTCCAAGTATGTTTGAGAAAATAGATTTTTGAAGTGAACACTTCTTTAGCGGCGTTATGCACTTTTTGGGATGGGTAAAAAATAACTATAACAGAATACGGCTAAAACTCACGTTATAATTATACGGTCGATCCGCAAGGAATCCAACCAGTTTCAGAGTATTTAGAACTCCATCCTCAGGGAATACGCGCACCCCCGTCGACTGGCGCGCGCGCGCACTGATCGACCGTATAATTATAACGGGAGTTTTAGCCGTATTCTGTTATAGTTATGATGAATACTCACGGTAGTTTTAATGGGTAAAAAATGTTAAACTCGTGTCAGGACGCGTGACCTGTTCGTAAGACGGCGCAGGGCGCTTGCGCGAGTGTGCGTGTGATATTAATGTTCAAGTCTTCACTTCTGCCGGCACTCCCGGAGTGCAACCCGTTGTTTTTTTGTAAGCTATACAACCGAGTAACATAGAATTCTTCTTCTTTTCAGCCATAGGGCGTCCACTGTTGGACATAGGCTTCCCCTAAATCTCCAATAAGATCGGTTGGTAGCGGCTTGCATCCAGCGCGATCCTGCGGTATTAATAAGGTCACCCGTCCACCTTGTGGGTGGACGTCGCACACGCTGTGCTTGTCGGTACGTGGTCTCCATTCGAGAACATAGGATTAGTACGAAGAGTTTACCGAGCTCGTTGTAGAGGAAGGAGTCGGTGTGCAACACGCACGCAGAACTTGTGCGTCTCACAGGCGACCAGCACGGGCACGTTGGCTGTAAGACACTAGCGGCCTGCAGCACTCACCGAGCTCGTTGTAGAGGAAGGAGTCGGTGTGCACGCGTTCGCAGAACTTGTGCGTCTCACAGGCGACCAGCACGGGCACGTTGCTGCCGCGCGCCGCCAGCGCCACGGCGCCCGTGCCCGCCGCACCCAGCACCGACCCGTTGGCGAGCAGCGCGCTGGCGCCCAGCACCACCTTGTCCACCTGGAGAAGTTACACCTGTTATAGCTCGAATCACACAACTTGGCGGCTGTAACATTAGTAGAAGCTGCAAGAAACCCAATCAATACGCAGCTTTTATATGAACAGTCAGAATTGGGTGTTGCACAGTCTGTAGCACAAGAGAAACAATAGCACTTGACAATGCGTGGCGCGAGAAGTCTGACATGGAGACTAGTTTCTCTCGCCCCGCAAAGGGCTGGCTCAACTGGCTGTGACTGCGCCCTTCTCTTACTATGGTGACATAACGCTAGTTGTAACCTAAATCGTGTAGTGGCGTATGGATCCCCCTGTTGAAACCACGTACCGTGTGCATGACGAAGCCGAGCGCCAGGATGTCGACGGAGATACAGGGCAGGCGGCGCGCCGCCAGCCTCCGCGTCATCTCGCGCGCTGCGCCACCGTCGCCCGCGCCCACCACCACCACGCGGAACTTCAGGCCAGACTTGTACGCCTCCACCAGGATGCGCTCTATCAGCGACGAACTGCAACCACAAAACACTATTATCTATTTCATACTTCGTCCACGTTTCAGTAATAGGACGTCCACAGAGGGACATAAGCCTCATCTATAGATCTCCAATAAGACCAGTTGAAAGCGGATTAAATTCAGCACAATCCTGCGTTCTTAATGAGGTCATCCATCGTTCAGTTAATGGATGGATGTTCCAAGCTGTGTAATTACGCTTATTTGGTCGCTTCACAACATCTGCAGCTACCTAAAATCCAACATTCACAATCACACACCAAAGCTTACATCGCGCAAATGACATACTTATTCTACGCCGATCGTACCAGTACAGTACAACTTTAAACTTCACACTGCCGGCCAGCTTTCCCCGGGTACAACCTCTAGCCTTTTCTCTCGAAGTTATAATTATCCACATTAATTAGATCTTTGAATCTGTTGACTCTACGTTTTATCTATTCCTATCATACATCAGCTAATCACAAACATATTTACCATCCATAAGTGAGAATGAGGTCGCCGTCGGAAATCTTGGAGCGCACCGTGATGCTGATGGCTTCTCCGGCCATCTCAATCTGTTCGCGGATGTAGCGCTCGATCTCCTCTTGTAGGGTCTTCTTTGCCTACATTAACAAAATGTCAGATCATTCGCCGGTTCTTTCTTTAATTACTATTCGAAGGTTTATAGCTATAATTCGTTCATAGACGGGCGAAGCCGGGACGGGCAGCTAGTCAGTAATAAAATTTAATTGCAAGTTTTGTTAAATTTCAAATATCAAAAACAAATACAAAAAAATATTGTTCTAAATAATAGTTTTGAAAAATTGTTTTGAATCCATTGGCTCCGTTATACAGTGTATACTAGTTCGGAGCCAATGGATTCAAAACCCTTATAAAGCTTCTCCCCTTATAATTTTAACAATAAATTCTAATCACAAAGTAAACTAAATATAAACTCGACTTAATAATATAGCCAAACATTACAAAAAAATAATAAGTACAAAAAAGAAAAGGCGACTTTTTACACTCGACACTGGTATTGGAGTTCCTACTGGTATAGTGTGCGACTTGTACGAGGTCACACACATTGTCAGAATGGACGACCGTTAAATTTTAGATTTTAAGACAGACATTATTTTTTGTTCACGGCACTCACGTCGTCTGCGTTGCTAGTGACCGGGTCACGTGACACTCACATCGAACTCGTCCACGTTGTTGGGCAGCTGCGTGAGTCGGTGTCTGAAGAAGTTGAGCGCGTTGAGCTGCGAGGCGGTGGGCTGGCGCATGCTCCATAGGAAAGTGAGCGACGCGGCCAAGTGCGCCTCTAGCCCGCGACCGAATTCCGTGCGCGCGGGCAGCGAGTAGTCTCGGACCATCTGTTTTCACGGACAATATCAAACTTTCATAACCAAAAAACACTTCTTCGTAATTTGAGAACTGGGGTCAATTAAGTGTTATCATTTTTTTTTTAATTTTATAATCAACGTTGCCCGTTGACGCGATTAACAGTTGCAAATTTGAGGGAGGAAAATTGAAGGAAAGCATCCTGAGTATTCGTGAGGCAAACATACTGCATACGTTCGGAGAAGAAATGCGACAAGTGTATGTATGTATGCTAAGCGCCACACAAATTGGCGGATGAGATGTTAGCCACAGATGACACTTCGCCGTGATTGGCTAATTATTGCGCATGTGTGCACAATTCCGACGCCGCATGTCGTAGTGCGTAGGGAGCGCGCGGGAGGCACGAGGTTGGCGGGCTCTTCGACAGCATGTTTACATACCTATGTTAACTACCTAGTAAGACTAATAAATAATTATAGGCCGAATCAAACTTCTTGGCAGCTGTGGTGTAAGCTACAAAGCTGCTCAAACCCAATCCTGACTGAAGTTCACTCGACAGCTGCGCGAGGATTGGATTTGTTCTTCTTCTTAGTTTTGGCGTCGCATTATTGTGCATTTGCCAGTGTCGAGTATTAAGTTTTAATATTTTTTATCAAAATAGTCACCGAGTCTCGTCATAGTCCAATAAAGTCGCTGTCAAGTCCAATCATAGTCCAATTCATACCTCAGTAAAGCAGTGGAGACTTTAGAGGCGTCTATGGAGTTATGGTAACAACACGGAACATGATACGTTACATTATATCACTTGCCTACACTCATGCACGTAAATCAGCTCATAATCAACGAAATACCACCATTTTTCACTGATAAAAACACAAGTTTAACAAAATAATACAATGAGGCGACATGATTTTTCCGCGTTCCCGCCAAAACTCTTCGCGCATCTTGCAGCTAACTTCACGACCGCCAAGTTGTTTGATTCGGCTTAAACAGTGCTGTATAAACATATATTCAACAGAGGTATTTGAAATATTGATACAGTGCAGTAGGAATTACATCCTCACCTTTTTCAAGGCGTCGAGTAGGGCGATGCAGCGTGCGTTGGAGCCAGCCACGACGCGCGTCGCTAGCTGTACGCCAAGCTTTATGATCGCCGGGTGAAGGCTGTGCAACCACAATCATCAATCAAACATTCATTTTATCATCATCATTATCAGCCGGAGGACGTCCACTACTGGACATAGGCCTCCCCTATGGATTTACAACAAGCACAGTTGGAAGTGGCCAATCCATTAATTTATACTTGACAAAGTGATCTATAGCAATTACTTATCCGAGAAAATGTTTAATAACTTTCCAGAGTTTTGCTATTTAATTTTTCAGCTGTGACTATCCATATATTTTGCTGACAATGTTTCAAAATACTGATTCAAATTAATTTAAATTTCTATGAAATCATTTAACGACAAACCTCTACAGATTGTAAAAAGAAACACATGAATCAGGAGCAATGAAATAATAAGAACTAAAAATTTTAAATAAACAACCAAACCAAGAACCTCATTATTATTTAATCTCAGTTCAAAACATGCACAACATCTTTACATATAGCTACTACAGCAACACTTTTTCCATCATGCTGATTTGGTTTGCATCATAATATCTGCATTCACATATTCTATATTTAATAAGTTGTTATGTAATTTCATACATAACATTAAACTGAGGACATGTTAAATTGTGGCACAGTGGTTGTGATCATATAACCAAGAAATCTTACTTTATCTATACAGCCTTCATAAAGTAATGTATAGGATAACAGGCCACTTTAAAATGCAATAATTTACACCAATTGTGCAATGCATCTTGACCTGAAAACTGTAGTGTTTAAGACACTTAACTAACTGCTAACCAATCTGTGCTAATCTGCCCACTTTTAAGCACTCTTGAAAACTTTAAATATCAGTTTATTTTTAGAGATGGACGAGGGAGCCACCAACATAAATTCAAGGCTAACCCAATTTTTGTACAGAATAATTTTAGTTTCATCATTTTACCAACTGTAGCAGTGTATGTTAGTTTGAAATCCAAGATATTTACTTACTTTGAGTTGATAGGCAGCCTATCCAGCTTAGTCTTATCATCATTATACAAGTGCTTGAACCAATTCACTCTGTGCCCTTGTTTTGCCTGCTTGCTCGCTATTTTGGGCTTTGGAGACTTTTCCTAGAACAAATAGAATAACATTTTATGCACAGTCTCTGACCCCAAACTAAGCAAAGCTTGTGATATGACTGCCAGAGACTGACTACATATACTTAGTTTTAAATACATAATTTGATAGATAATAACAACCAGGCACAGAGCAAACACCTATGTTCATCACATAAATGCTTGCCCTGGGTGGGTAACAAACCCAGACCTCTTTGACCCAGGAGTCAGGGTCACTAACCACTAACTGGGCCACTGAGGCAGTCAATTTTTTTTATCAGATGATGGATTGAATCAGATGTTTCAGCCCCCCGACCGCCTAAGCAATAGCAATCGTAATAGCAATCGTTTATGACTTTATTTTAGTCATTTGGCACCGCCTATGTGACGTTGGCCATCAATTGCTTTGCGCGGATTGCGAAAGCAATCGTTGAATGAACAACTTTGATGGCTAACTTCACATAGGCGGTGCCAAACGACTAAAATGAAGTCATAAACAATTGCTATTGCTTAGGCGGTCGGGGGGCAGGTCGCGTCATGTAATGTCATGCGAGCTTCAAGCAGCGCACAATTTTATTTAACTACTATTGCACAGTTAATAGATTGGACACTCCAGTGTTGTTTTTATGTGACACAAGGTGTACTTCCATAGATGTTTTGTTTCCAAATACAGACTTTTATCTATCAGGGACTGCAGAAGTGGCATTAGCTTTAATTAGCAATTATAAATAATACTTGTATTGTATTGTGTAAGCTGAGACATGCTTTATGCACTTAAAGTTATAATCTCAATGTTACTTTACAATTAATTAGATATGGGTCTAACTACTTTGGAAATTCTCAAGCTGCTTATATATGAAAATGCATTAAACATTTGAAAAAAAAAAAGCAGAAACATCTATACCTGACAAAATGGCCTGTATAAAACTATACTAACAGCTATTGCTGTCTTAAAACTTAAAATACAATATGGAAATGCAAAGTGGTAGCAATAATAGACGAGTTTTACCTACCAATAAAACTCATATTATGTCCGAAGCCTTATTCGAAGCCTTTTAAACATATATATTGAGAATGCATCTTCCGTTTCCGGCCGTATTTGCGGTTGTAGTTCCCTCTGTTGGGCTAAAATGGCAACCCAGGCCGCCACGTTCCCAGGCAGCGTATAGTTCTCCTCATTGAAGTGTCAATAACATAAGGAATTAATGAACACCAGGCAGAACTTACTGTAAGGCTTCGAATAAGGCTTCGGACATAATATGAGTTTTATTGGTAGGTAAAACTCGTCTATTATGTCCTTGAGCCGTTATTCGAAGCCTTTTAAACATATATATTGAGACGTGTTTGTTTTCGCCTGGTGAACGAGACGCCAATGTGAATGCACAGAATAACGTCAACATTAATAGGTATTTATAGAATTAAACAGTATGAAAAACATCAGTCACAAATGTAATAACGTAATGTTAATATAACGGATATAATTATGTAGCGCTACATAAAAATATAGAAGAAAACTAATATAATTGTCACTGCTACTATAACATCTTAGTTTCGAATATTGCCCCGGTAACGTATGTATGTATGTTATTATTGTACAGAACCAAATACTTAAGAGTCTCATAGTATTGCTGTCTTACAGTTTCAATGTTATCGCTAATAAGTACTACATCAATTAGGAATTTAAGAAAGTAACTTAAATTAAAATAATAATAAAATTATGTTTATCATTTATTAATAGTCTGTCGATTCACTCTTTGAACGCGACAGCAATGGTGGTATCACCACTATCAGCCTCCGGCATAAAGGATTTTACATCATTGGTGATTCCAGTTTAAGATGCAGTTTTCACTACCGGTGTACGGCAATAGTTATCGATCCTATTAGGCACAAAACTTGAAACCGGAATTAGAAATAAAATTGTACATTTGCCAAAATCTGTCCACAACAAAACCCCTGAACTGTTCAAGGTTTCGGACTTGACATTTTGTTGCGGCCTCCTTGTCTAGCTGTTTTTAATAGATACAGTCTACATCTACAGTAATAGAAGGTAGATACTATATGTTGAAAATGATATTTTTAACTATAAGTACAAAAGTTCTGAATTTCAATTAAGTAATAACAAGCAAGACTTAATAAAAACCAAAATAAAATAGTTACTCAGTTAAATCCTTCTAACTAGTGGGCTTTGTAATCTTAAATCTCCTCACAGTTGTTCAAAGCGAGCGAGCGAGTCAAGATGACTTACAGCACCCCTCTTTATCCCGCGTTAGAAAACCTTGGTGTGGTATATAACCAACTTTAGATTCAAACGTGTTGAACTTTGTATTCAATAATGAATACAATAACCCGAAACTAGCACACCGTCGCAGCGTCGTGGTGCTTCCCGCAAATAATGAGTAGGTCGATTAAAAATTGACCATCAATTGAATGGTACATGTATTTGTATATATCCCGAACATGGCTAATCTTAGCACTATTATTTGATATGCTTTCATTTCACATGTTCGGAGCCAAGCTTCCTAACTGAATTTGATTCTGGAATATTTGAAATGATAATATTTAAGCCAAGCCAAGATAACTTTGAAGCCAAGAATTTCACGAATTATTCTAATTATTGTCATACCCTTATTTATAGGGTCATAAATATGTAAACTATACAGACCATGTTACATAAAAACTAAATGTAAATATTATATAAGTTACAATGCAATAAATGATTAAGTAGGTATTGTACCTACTGTTAATTTTATCTGTAATTAGACGGTGGCGTGGACCGGCTTAGTTATGCTATACTGGATTCAGGGAATATCTACTGTTAATTTTATCAAACAAATTTACAGGTATTAAGAGTATTATCTCTCATTCTTTTTACTTGGCTCGCAATATACTATTGTTGTACATATATGTATTATGATAACAAGCCATGAACTTTCACCCCATATTTTTAAATTTTTTCGCGTCATATTTGCGCTCTCGCTCGACCCATGAACAAGTCATTGCGTAGGCTCGCATGTGTTGCATGAAACTAGTGGACCTGGATTCTGAAGCTTCGCTTCGTAAATAAAAGACTTACATACCTAAACTTTTTGTTATCAGCCTAGTCAAGACTGATAGAATTAAGAATTTTGCCATTTTTCAGCCGTGTATACTAGAAAATGTATCAGATACGCAAATCAAACCAGCCATTCTTTTGTATGGTTTACGTTTTTCGCATGCACGACTTAAATTTGTCTTTAAAGGCAGAGACAATATCCGAAGCAAATACGAGTATAAGGATAATAATTATATTAGAGAGTGAAAAACATTTCTCACCAAAAATGGTCGACCCTGTGGAATAGCCAACAGGTCAAAGTTCAATACTTTTTCTTTAAAACTCTTTAATCAGCTGTTGTCAAAGCTCTGTCTACAGAACCCATAAATACCACTGTACTAAGTAGGTATTGTGGTAATTTTTACTAAGGGGTCAATATAAACAGTTGACTCTGTGGTGTGTGAAACTGTATGGAAACTGTAGCTTTTGTTGTACAAACAGTTTGAAGAAACATTGATGGGAAATGTAGAGAAACTAACCTTTTTGTTAGCTTCTCTACATTCAAACTTTTTTAACGATAACACTGCCAACTAACAATAATTCTATGTACGAAATTTTTAAATTGCTTTTGACAGGATCAGCGATCCTTGTTTCAAAAATTCGGGCAGTCATGGGAGAGAAGTCATCAAGGAGACACGAAAGATGGTGCATGTCTTGTGGTATTTTTATGAAAGTATATGTGGTGTTAGTTCATGTTAACGTGTGATCTTTGAACGTGGTGACGGGTCCTGCAGAGAAGACAGCATGAGCGTCTGGTAATTTTTCTTCGCGAGGCTTCGGTCTCTTTGACCTTGTTACAGGAGGACCTCATCTATTGGGGCCACTGACCTTGCCACTTACCTTGGAGTACCGAGCTAGCGCTACAGGCGCCTCCACCTCAAGCGCCAGAACAACTCCACGGGCGTCTTCACGCTAGTGCCCAGCTAGCGCACAAGCACCTCCACCTCAAGCGCCACAACACCACGGGCGTATACACGCTAACGCACAGCTGGCGCTACAGGCGCTTCATCTCCAGCGCCCTGCTGGCGCTACGTCTATCGGCGGGTCCAGCTTATCTACGCTCCAACCTCGGCCGGCCTCCAGTGTGTTTTCTTTTTGTGCTACCCCTCCCCTGTTAGGCTAACATTCCACGGACTCTTCAAAATTCTCTCTCTATTCGCTTCAAGAAAAACATATAGACTATAAGTGCAGTGTTATTCATATGGTGTAACGAATAAATGTGTAAACAGTATGGTTAGTTTTCTATATTAATCTCCTTTCTTCGAACCGTTAGGAATCCTAACCACTAGGCAGGACTCTTGGGGTAGGTTCTCTGAAGTCACGTAACTTGTGGTGTTGCAACCGGCTCCCCCGTTTGCAACATTACCGGTTCTTACTCGGATACTCTTTACCTGTGGTGCTGCAACCGGCTCCCCCGCTTGCCGCATTACAGGTTTCTCTCTCTAATCCTCTCTTTATCTGTGGTGCTGCAAACGGCTCCCCCGTTTGTAACGTTACAGTTTACTCTGATACTCTTAACCTGTGGTGCAGCAACCGGCTCCCCCGCTTGCCGCATTACAGGTTTCTCTCTCTAATCCTCTCTTAACTTGTGGTGCTGCAAACGGCTCCCCCGTTTGTAACATTACAGTTTATCCTGATACTCTTTACCTGTAGTGCTGCAACCGGCTTCCCCGCTTGCAACATTACAGGTTCTCTCTGATTCTCTCTTAACTTGTGGTGCTGCAAACGGCTCCCCCGTTTGTAACACTACAGTGTCCTGGTGCCACCTGGTACGCCATTCTGACTATGTCAGTAGGCTTCTAGGCACCAGCCGGACAAGGGGGCTTTGCCCCCAAGGGATCCTCCATACCACCCCTTTAGATCCGCCCTTAGACTCCAACTTAATCGACCGCTGCCAGTGTGCTCACAGGTCACACTTCTCAATGCTTGCCGTTTATGACGGTCACCATCCAATACGCTTCTTGGCTTATAGCCCCACGATTATAGTAGCGTTTATTGGATCTACAATCAGAGCCGAGACCACGCTCATTTCCTTGCTATTGCTAATGCTATTGGAATACCCACATAGAGTGTAAGATCAGAATACACTCACCACTGTATGCCTGGCGCAGAACCAGCTCCGGAGGCGGTCACTCTACCTGTGTCACCAGCCAAGGGGGTAGCTCCACAACCTTCCAGTGCGGCGTTCGCGTTCCGACTGACGGCACGACTGAGTGCCACATGAGGGTTGCCATATCAAGAATCGAGTTTTCACTCTACAGCTCAATGTTGCTATATCAGGGAAATAGATACAAATAACTTACCCATTTTTATATGGCAACTCGCGTAACGCGCGACAATCTCTACAGCCGCGATTTGTTCCAGAGTCTATAATTATAGTAATGAAATAAACAGGGAAACATAGCAGTTCGAATACGAAAATTCGACTCCTCAGACAGACTGACACACAAAAATCCTGTCAAATTCGAGTATTGAATTACTCTGAGAGCGATTGCAAATCCAAATTGCAAAACTATAGGATTCATAAAACAATAAGCAATATTTTAATATTTCAAGCAAGAAAAAATATGGGCAGTATGTGTCTGAAATAAATTAAAATTGAATTTATTCCGATGGACAACGGGACGCATGGAATCATCGCATTTCGTGGTAAAAACCGGGGTTTGGTTTCAGAGACATGTACTCGTATGTAATAAAAAATTATTTTGTTGACTTGCTTATCGTCGGTTACTTACTTGTCAAGAAACAGTTTCATGACAGTGACCGTAAATGCAGTGCCGTAGATCTAGCGGCGGGCTGCGCTTAAAAGGAGACCTGTCTTTACAGTTCCCATTATTATTAGCACCAAAATGGGTAGGCGCTCTTTCACCCGTATTTATGAACGCTTCAATCTACCCGCAAAAACCAGTGTTATATCAAATTTACCTTCTCATCTGCTTGGTTCAATGAACTTAATTGATTTCAAGATTATAATAAGTTTACCTGGACTTGTTGGACCGTGGTAAACTACTGTGGTATTAATATTTTATTAACCACAACAGCATTATAACACAACCCTGGCAATGTATTATTGAATGCATATGGCACAAGGGCTCATATAACTATGTTGCAGTATTAAAATTCACGCAAAAAGCAAGTTGAAAATTTATAATTGAATGCTACATTGTATAGCAATTACACTGCAACAACAACCCCAAACAAATGCAATGTAAATCACAATCGAACTCAAATGGCTACAAGAACGCGCAGTAATTAGGTACATTGCATCAACAAAAAGGCGATACAATAAACCTTAAAAAACGCATATAATTACATTGTTATACCAATTACACTGCAATCATTAAATGTTATCTTATGTATGATCACAAAATACAATACACATCGTAATAAATGAATGCATATGGCAAAAAAGGCGCATATCATTAGATTGGTATCAATAAATGTTATCATATATAAAACCACAAAAAGCAATACATATTAAGCTGAAAACATAATAAATGAATGCATATGGCAACATGGGCACATATGATTACATTGCACCACAAAATCTAGATGTTTGTGAGCATTGTCAAAGAATAAAATCGACGGTGCCGTAGGCGACCGGCTGAGTTATTCTATACTGGATTCAGGGTTAGCGCCGCCTGATATCCATGGAACTAACTACCTTCTGATCGGAGCAGGAAGGTTATGATTGTATGTTTGTATAAGCTAGGTGTATATCTAACCTTTACAAGTATTCAAATTGTCTGGAAGATAATGAAAAGAATTTACTAAAGTACCCCCATTAATATTTATGAAAAGAATTCTGAGAACTTGCTTTTACTAAACAAAACTTTTCTATATGGGGGTATCTTATGAAATAAGTCTTGGTAGTTCCAGTGACCGCCAAGTAATACCAGACCATCGAGAACAAGTCGCTCGAAAATTAAATGAATTGCTTGAACATTTTCATGCTTAAAATGAAAAACATGTGTCATTTTATCGTAGCAATCAAGATTGTTTGCTATTACCGAACTTAATCGTTTTCAACATTAAAATGTTGCAATAAATCTCCGAATAAAATACCTTTCATTGAAACAAATAGCCCTACTTTTTCCTGGTTTAATAGTAATAGTTATCAGCATTTATTTGCAATTGTCAGATATTTTCAAAATTAATTGTAATTATAAGGGCCGCCTCGGCGGGCACCTCTATAGAAGACTCGATCTGCTAGATCGGCGCCGGAATAATTCTACTCTGAGGTATTTTGGTGTGTTGGGACCGACCAGCGGCTACGTGCGTGTCTGTACCCGAGGGTAGTATGTACAACAGGTATAGTTTTGAATTTGCCATACCTGGTCAGTAAGGTGTTCTACTACCTTACTCTTTTTGATGCTTACATCCTCAGCGACTTGGCGGTCACGTGGTCACCACCTGCAGCCCAAGTGGTGGTCCCCACAGCGACGGCGGCGTGGAGGTCTGATATATAATATTCCTGCGGTTCCTAGTACCGCTACAGGACGATGACGTCGACTAGGTTCATCCTCGAGCACGTGAACAACTTTACGAATTTTTCGCATATTTTATTTCAGTCATTATGTAGGTAGAAATATAACTTTTCAAATTGAAGTAATTCACTTTCAGAAAAAATATTTTGAAACTACAACCTATTTAAGTTATTTAGAACAATAGAAGTAAAATAATTTTGTGAAATGATTTTGAAATAACGACGAACGCTAACAGCGTTAACGTAACTTAACGGCACGGAAGTTAAGACGCCAATGAGGAGAACTATACGCTGCCTGGGAACGTGGCGGCCTGGGTTGCCATTTTAGCCCAACAGAGAGAACTACAACCGCAAATACGGCCGGAAACGGAAGATGCATTCTCAATATATATGTTTAAAAGGCTTCGAATAACGGCTCAAGGACATAATATCTAGTTCTATTATTTGTTTGCTAAAACAAATGTAACAACAGTTGTTTGAGTCTTATATAACTTTGTTTTTTTGGTGAATATTCTTTAACAGATAGTAAAACAAGTCTAACTCAAGTATTCAATCTGATACAATTAATATAAAAATAATCATTCTATAAACAAGCTGTCTAGATGCTAGAGACAACAAACTTAATAGCAATCAATATACAGGGTTATCCTGAACTGGTGTACTAAGCCAAAAGGAGGTCATTTAAACCATCACTATGAATAAGTTTTTTTGGTGTTCAATAAAAAAAAGTGCTGTCATTTATGTTTTTTGTGGGTCATTTTTGCAATTCCAAGTTGCAGTTTTGTATGCAACAGCTGATTTTTTTTGCCTCATTCCAGGCATATTGGCACCATAGAAAAAGTTGTGCATAATGATAGTCTTCATCATCCCCTATTGCATTAGTTCATATGTGATGTAGTACAGGGCAAGCAGGTAGCCCTATATTTTTCTTACCTTAACCAATGTACTTTTGCCATCATCTTTCGCTTGAGTACTAAGTTGAGTATTCTTAGGTTTCTGTTCAATCGCTTTAGCAGCAGCTGTTTTAGCCTGAGCGGCGGCTTCCTTAGCTGCTCTCTGAGCTTCTTGCTTAGCTCGCCTTTCGGCTTTCAACTGAGCTTTGCTCTTGCCTTCTTCAGACTCTTTTGGTGTAGATTCCGCATCTTTAATAATGGAAGGTTTAGGTTTGGTTTCAGTAGCTTTAGCATCTTGTGCTTGCTCTTTTGTAGGTGCCTCCTGGAACAATATTTAAATCAGTGTTAGCATTCATCCGCATGATGTTTTGGTTTTTGTGCTATCCTACAGGAACCCTTTCAATTTTTCTGGGACAAAAAGTAGTCTATTAGATTTTGCGATTTTTAAACAATATCCATGCAATAAATCAAGTCAAAACATTTTCGTGTTGCTGCGTAAAAGTATAAGGAACAAACAAAAAACAAACTTTCAGATTAGTAAAGAGATTTCAAAATATCCTTTTGAAACATTGTATAAATACAAAGCCATGCAGTGTTTAGCTCAACAAAAAAAAGCTTGATTATTTTTACACCTGAATCATATTTTTCAGCGTAAAATATTAGTAAATGAATTATCTAAGTACTACCCACAAGAGTTAAGATGTAAGAGGTCACAACAACTCAAAGTACCTTTTCTGGCTCCTTCTTATCCAAACTAAGAGCCTGGACATGAGCGGTGACAGCTTTTACCTCTAGTGCAACCGTCTTTATATCTCTTAATGTTTGTATAACATCTCTTACCGTCATTTCTGTATCTGCTTTAACTGTGGCAGGTGAGGACACAGGGGTTTCCCCACTAGCAGCACCTTTCTTCTTAGCTTGTTTAGCAGCTTTTTTTGCTGCTCTTTCAGCTTTTACTTGCTCTTTGTCTAGCTCAGATCCTAACGAAATATCTTGTTCTACGACAGCTGCTCGATCTACTTCATCTTTACTTTTCACTTTATTTGGACTATTTGCAGCCTTGCTAGTTGATTCCTTTGCTTGTTCTTTTGTGGTTTCAATATTAAATTCCATGGGTATGTTACCCGGAATTTCTTCATTTTTAGACTCTACCTGAGCTTTGGTTGGCTGTTTTGTATCTATCCCGGCATCTCTTTTCATTTTAGCTTGTTGCTTAGCTGCTTTCTTTGCTTCTCTTGCAGCTTTGACCTTTTCTCTGGACTCAACAGGGTCATTAGTCATTGTGCCGATATCTACTTTGATTATACTACAATCTGGACAATTACATGGACCATAATACACTGGTTGGTCAGTAGATACTTTTTCGTTTAAGTGTAAGATTTTTATTTTGGGTTGGCTTTCTGCTTCAACGTTTGTAGATTGTATATCCCTTAAGCGATTAGTTAGTGCCTTTTTCCTTCGGTTTCTCCTCTTTTGTGACAAGCTTTGAGCATCAGGTTTATGTAATTTATCTGACAACTGTAATAACAACATAATATTACAACATTATATAGATAGTACGTTTTTCGCTAGAAGTACAAGTTTATAGAAATTATAGACATTGTTGAAATTAATCACAGGAGTTACCGTTATCGCCACACACAAGTGAAATAAAACACATTACCTATCTTGTGGAAGATGCTTTTAATCTTCTGACAAACTTCAAAATGTGACATGACACAATTTTAGATTGACAGAGTAGGAAATAGTAAAAGAGGTTACATGGTGACTACTTGAAGGTTGTAACAAACTTCAAAATGTGACATGACACAATTTTAGATTGACAGAGTAGGAAATAGTAAAAGAGGTTACATGGTGACTACTTGAAGGTTGTAACATTCCTCCCCATTTAGATTTCGTCTATCAGACGCCGAGGAGGACGCCCTTGACGTTCACTACGTCGGAGTGGCGGATGCTGTGGTTCCGTTACTGGTGTAGAGAAAGCTGGAGATGAAGGAGATGAGGCGGATGATGATGTAGATGGTGAAATGGCGGGGGATGTTAGAGGTGTTGAAGATGAAGGAGATGCAAGATTACATGGGCCTGGTCCAGATGTAGAAGAATATGAAGTGGGTGGTAAAGACGGTGCTTGGGAGCATGAGACGGGTGAGGTTGTCGGTGAGGAAGTGGCGTGTGAGGGTGAAATGCGAGCTGAATAGTTAGAGGCAGCGGCTGTATCATGAGTTGTATCTGTAGTAATAGTTGCTGGGTCTGACGAACTAAGTCGAGGTCTCATTTGGTCAGCATGTTTCCTTTTGGGTGCTCCACTAGACGTGGAGACAACATAAGAGTACATATGCTTCCTCGCTGCAACAGTTGCAGGTTGCCACTTCTTTTCCTCCTTTGTCTTAATATACACTTTATCACCGGGTTGATATCCAGGTGCAGATGACATGACATTTGACATCACTTGTTTGTATTGTAGTGTCCTCCTCTTATTTGGTCTAATGTTGGACAATACACAGTTCAATTGTCTTCCGAACATCATTTGTGCCGGTGATTTCCCTGTAGTGGTATGTGGAGTATTCCTATAGCTGAGTAAGAACTCTTGTAAACGGCTCTTAAGTGGAGTTCCATCAGTTGATGTCATCCTATTTTTAAAAGTTCTCACAAAGCGCTCGGCTAGTCCGTTTGTGCGAGGATGATAGGGAGTTGAGGTGACATGTAATATTCCTAGTCTTTTACAGTAATCTTTGAACTCTTGTGACACAAGCTGAGGTCCATTATCTGAGACTATCATCTGCGGGAGTCCAAAGGTGCTAAAGATGTCATCCAAAACTAAACACAAGCTTTTAGCTGTTATATTTTTCATTGGTCTTAATTCGCACCACTTAGATAATGCGTCGCACAAAACCAGCCAATAGTTTCCTTCGAATGGACCCGCAAAATCTATATGAACTCTTTCCCATACTTGTTCGGGTATTGACCAGGAAAAAATTGGTAATTCAGGGTTTGATGGTCTATTTTCTTGACATCTATGGCATTTTTTTACAAAATTTTCTATGTCTTCGTCTAATGTAGGCCACCATACATAAAAACGTGACAATGCCTTCATGGATGATATACCTGGGTGACCTTTGTGTAGGCACTCTAGTACCTTCTTTCTTAGTGTTTCAGGTATGATCATTCTTCCTTGCCACATAATAATTTTGTTTTCGGTTGATAACTCATTTCTTTTTCTGAAATAATGTTTTATATCGTGCGTATAATTGAGTTCTCTCCATCCAGTTTTTAAGAATTGATAGATTTGAGACAATATCGTATCTTTATGCGTTTCCTTGCTCAAATTATCTTCTGTTAGATGCAGATCTGTAATACTGTTACCAAAAAGGCGTTTAGTTATCTTATGTACATAGCTTTCAATTGGGGAAGGTTCTATGTCAGGGTTAGGCAATCTGGACAGGCAGTCAGCCAAAATATTGTTTTCTCCCTTTCTGTAGTTAATATTGTATTGGTAGCTTCCGATCAAGAGAGCCCATCTTACTAGTCTGTTGTTTACTAATTTTGGGAGGTTGCGTTGAGGTCCCAAAATATGGATCAGTGGTTTATGGTCCGTAACCAAGGTAAATTTTGTTCCTCTCAAATATTGGTCGAATTTTTTTATTCCAAATAATATAGCTAAGGCTTCACGATCAATGACTGAATATTTCCGTTCAGCTGGTCGAAGTTTCCTGGAAGCAAATGCTATTGGTTGTTCAAGTTCTTGGTGTTTGTGATAAAGTACAGCTCCAACTCCTTTTTCTGATGCATCACAAGCCAAGAATAGAGGACGACTTCCATCGTATGCAATGAGTGGTTTTGAATTTACAATGCTTGTTTTAGCATTTCTGAAAATTTGTTTTTCATGTTCTGTCCAACGCCATTTTTGTTTTAGGTCAGTTTCTAATTCAGCATGGTTTAATCCCGTAGCATAACGATCGCGTAGTTGTCTTTCTAACATTTCTTCCTTGTACCCGCAGTCTTTGCTTAACTCTTTTAGCCTGTTGGCATATTTCTCCATTGTTTCGTTGCAATCTCTAGTACAATTCCAGAACTCCGATAAGGCGCGGTATCTTGTTTTCTTTATACGGTACAGATCCAATAACTTGCCGCGTATATCAAAGTAACTACTGGTTTCAAAATTTGGTGTTAAGGCTACTGTAAGTTGTCGGAACGTATCTGGGGTAATTGTGTTAAGTATTATATCTTTTTGTAGCGACTTATCTGTAATTTGTATCGTCTGGCATTTGTTTTCAAAGAATTCAATAAAATCTTCGATTCTGTCTTTCTCAGGGTTGAATTTGTCCGTTGAAAAATGTTTGAGGATCGTCATCCTGTCGTGTGAAGAATTTGAATGAGTGCTCGTCACACTCCCACTAGTTGAGTGGCTTTCATTCTTTTGTTGTATTAGAATTGATAACAGAGCATTGATCTGCTCTTGTTGGGCCTGTTGTACCTTTAAGAATTGTGTAAATTGTTCTTCATTCATTTTAACACTTTAATCTCGTCGCCAAATGAAATAAAACACATTACCTATCTTGTGGAAGATGCTTTTAATCTTCTGACAAACTTCAAAATGTGACATGACACAATTTTAGATTGACAGAGTAGGAAATAGTAAAAGAGGTTACATGGTGACTACTTGAAGGTTGTAACAACAAGGATAATATTGAAAAAATATAAACAGAGCATAACCTCAAAATGTATGTGACACATAAGCATAACAATATATAAAAATGAGTGGTACCTTCACCGATGACATGGTTATGATCCTTCGTAAGCCGTAAAGAGAAACACAAATTACAAGAAATACGCGCAAATCAGACAACAGAGAAGTTAAAAGTTTATAAAAATTGATTCATTAAGAACAACCTTACCTTTCACATGGAATTCTTGCTCCACTTTTAAAAACACAGTAAACAAATGATTATAAGATATGTATTATGATATAATTTATATTTTAGACAATTTCTATGAAAATTGTACACAATATAAGTGAAAAATCAAGGTGATGAAATACTTTCAGTTTCAAACAAGAAATCTATTCAGATTTATTATGACGTTTGATTTGACGTAATGACGCGTGACGGCAGTTTGACGGCCATTTACAGAGTTGCCAACAGTTCAAACTAAAACTCTCTATACATCTTGGTTACAGCCAACTGCCAAATCGGATCTTGTAGTGGTCCAACATTATTATTTTATAGAGGCGATCGGGTGTAACCTTGGTCAAAGAAGATAAATAATAATACTACCATTGGTGCAACAAGCCAATCGTACAGAAACCACAGAGCTGGTGACAGCAACTGTTCGTGAAGTTGTCGCAGTGTTGGATGTAGGCCCCGATTTAAGGCTCCTTTACACACAGGCGGTACGAGCGGTATAGGCTCCTTTACACACAGGCGGTACGAGCGGTATAGCAGACGGGCGGGCATCTGTATTGTACTGGTTATATAAGAAGGGCTCACACAAGTCCGGTCGCGGTACTGCCGTACCGCCCTTTACCGCTCGTACCGCTCTACCGCTCGTACCGCCTGTGTTTGATGGAGCCTTTAATTCGCTTTAACGAAATTGGTGCACGTTTTCCCTCTTAAAGGCTCCATCAAACACAGGCGGTACGAGCGGTAGAGCGGTACGAGCGGTAAAGGGCGGTACGGCAGTACCGCGACCGGACCTGTGCGAGCCCTTCTTATATAACCAGTACAATACAGATGCCCGCCCGTCTGCTATACCGCTCGTACCGGCTGTGTGTAAAGGAGCCTTTATTTAATGTGTTTTTATAAGTAATTATCAAAGACCTCCTTCTTATCCTCTTTTTATTTTAAGTTTTTAAGCTATATTTCCTGACTACTCGTAAAGCTTGTCCAAATTAATGTATTACGAGGTTCTGAGGTACCTACCTAGCTATAAATATTAAGCTTTAATAAAAACAAAAACATGTACCATCCTATTAGGCGCTTGGTTTGTTATTCCGAATAAATAATTAAACCTATAAATAATCACATAACAGCAGAACTAGATTCATTCCTTCTCTCTCTTCTGTGATAAAAATAACAATTAGTTTTTGGTTTAAATTATAAATTTATTATCTGCATTAATTATATAAAAGTTTAGGATAAATATTCTATTTATATTTGCACAAATTAATAAACACAATAAGACATCATTAATTTGAATATTTATAGATGGCGGCACCATCATTTGGTATTGTAGCAAATAGGTAAGAGTTTACATTTTCCTTAGCTAACTTGCAATATTGTACATAAAATTTATCAGTCAATAAATCAATATATTTGTCAATATTTTTACGATGACATAAAGCCACAATTGAACCCCCCCAACCTGCGCCAGTAACACGCGCAGAAACATTCATTTCTTTTGAAATATCAACAATCAAGTCTAAATTATCATGAGAACATTCATAAAGATTTTTAAGGCTCTCATGACTACCAGATATTAGGTTGCTGAGGTCAGTTATTATATTTTTATCTCCATCTACGTTTGCGCATATTTGCCGAAATTTTTCCACTCTTGCCGCTTCTTCATACACGTGCAGAGCCCGTTGTTTCAGTTTAAACTCAGTGATATTTTTTGTGTTGCTTGTTAAAAATGCACTATCAATATCCACTTCAGTTAATTTCAGAAAGCTGCATATGTCTTTTTTGCTGTACAAGTCTTTTGATAAATGTTCATAAACAAGACTTATCATTTCATCTAGCGTTTTATTCAATTTTTTCTGTAATTGACTTAGAGTGATAATTTTCATGTTTGTATTCAATCCTTCTTGAGCTGCTATAACTTGCGCTGCTAATCTACATTCTATAACACGCCTGTTGAAATCGTTTGTTGCCGCTTTATTGGCTTCAGCCAAACTATGAGCTACTACGAATGCCGCATCTTCTGGTAGAGCCACAGCGGTTGCATGTAAAGGTTCAAAAGTAATATACTGGGCACTGTATTTCTCTGCAAGAAATGCTATAGCCTGATCCATTCCACCTCCCTGAGTACCAATGTATCTCTCACTCTCCGCACACAATGCAGCAATTTCTGTTTTCTTCAATTCAACATTTTGGCCATAAAGGAATGCTAAACATGATGCACTCACTAATGCTGAAGAACTGGATAGTCCTGAGGCTGGAGGAATATTTCCATCAAAGTATAGTTGAAGGCCGTACGTAAACTTATTTTTTAGAAATTCAAGCGCCCCCTTTACGCCACATAAAACATAATTATACCAAAAAGGTTTTCCATTTTCATTTGCTTCAATTTTTATTTCTTCAAAGGTGCTTATCGCCGTGTCGTAATTCAAATAACTTGTGTTGATATTTCGTAATTGAAGTTTTGAGTCGTTTGTTATCGCTACTGCAATAAGTATATCTTGCTTTAACGCCATTGGCAATACTGGGTATCCACAATAATCAATATGTTCACCGATTATATTAACGCGTCCCGGTACTTTGACGAAAAATGACGGATGCCGGCCAAATTCTTGCAAGAAAACATTGTTTAATCGTTTCATCCTTTCATCGGTTAGATTACTGATATTCTCCACAGGCACTTCATCACTTTTAAGCTTTGAATTCATTTTACGCTTTATTTTTATCTAGTTTCGATTATTATTTTAATGTAAACTTGCCACGAGCAACGCCGCCGACTAACCAGTTTGAGAGTTATCTGCAAATGACTATACAAACATGATTCGCTAAACACACACACACTTACAACACCATTCAGTGAATGCTCGTAGTTCTGTTATATCAGCATTTGTTATCATGGCCTTGCATTAGTGGCTTCATTGGTTTTGTATGACAATATCTTTTCATGGTTCATTATGTTGAATTGTAGATACAGGGAGAAAACATAAATCCACAGGTTCTCAGTGTAGGTATTTTTTAGGTTTACCGAAATAGACGACGTCAGAAGCGTTAAATCTATTCTAGACTAATTGGTATATACGTTAATAGGACTATTTTTAATTTAATAACTATTTTATTTTTTATACAAAAGCTGTTTCTGTTACATTACATATAAAACAATTGCCACTATCTAGATACCTACAGAAGCTTTAGCTTTAGGTATTTTGAGAGAGCTATTTAAAGAGTAGGTACAGTTACTTTACCACATGACGCTGTATCAAAAATATTATAACGGATTTCTAACTGTTTAGTAACATACATTATTGATAGATAGGTAAGTAATATTATTTTGTATGTCCTAAAAATTTTCAATTTTACATGTAAGCAAAATGTAGAAGTACCTAACCCGTTTAGGTAATTTCTTTGAATTGTACCATTTAAGTCGTGTTATAATATATATAGCCAATATTGTACAAACAATAAATTATTCTACGTTCTGAAATTTCGAAGAAACTGTTACATTAATTAAATAGGTAGGTACATAATTTTGGTGGAGTCGAAAAGTTCTCGAGTGGAGACCACGTACCGGCAAGCGCAGCGTAGGACGTCCACCCACAAGGTGGACAGATGACCTCATTAAGGCCGCAGGATCGCGCTGGATTCAAGCCGCTATCAACCGGTCTTATTGGAGATCCATAAGAGAGGCCTATGTCCAGCAGTGGACGTCTTTTGGCTGATGGATGGATGGACATAATTTTGAATGTTTTGTATTTATTATTATACAGAGTAAAAATACAGTATAATATAGTGCAGATCAGGGCACATAATAGATAATACTTACTTACATATAATCGTATATATTGTAGTATTTTTTTTCAAGTGCCACCTTACAAAATATTGTTTTGAAAAGTGCAGTGACCTTGAGAGGCATATTATACCCACTCATCAGTAAGGAATACATTTTTTTCTATAGGATCAACTTCGAAATTCCTGTATATAAACAGCAAGGAAGTTTTATACGAGAACACTTCTTGATAAACAGTAACTACCTATCTATTCGAAGATAATTAAACCTTGAACCTTGTTTAAAAAAAAGGACATTTTCATGTTCATTGAAGCTTCATTTATTTTTATTACTTACCGTGGATAAGTAAGTAGGTATAATATCAACGTTTATATATTTTAACAACGTTATATTTATAAATTAGATTGCGACAGTATCTATCAAAACAATTAGTTCAGGTTTTCTCGGAAATATCGCCTTTCCACAAAAATCCTTTAATTGAGCGCATTATCAGTACCTACTGATAAAGTTACAAAGAAAAGTTGTATCTGAAATGCCAATTATCAAAATCTTTGTAAAGGTTTGTTTCTGATTTTTGTATCCTTGTACAAAAGCAAATAAATAAATATAAGTAAAATACGTATAAAATGTAGGTACCAGAATCAAGACCAGAAGAAAGAAAAAAAAATGCAAATTAAGCCAAGCGGACCCGACACTTCACCGAAGATATCCCGGATATCAGCATTTATACGAGATTAGAATGGTCCTGAACCAACTTAAGAACAACAAGTAGTACTAAAAGTCCTTCAGAAGCTCTTTGACACCGTCGTCCTCGAGGGCATAACGCCAGACGCGTGGAACAGAGGCGTGGTGGTGTTAGTCTTCAAAAAAGGTGACAACACCTTATTGAAAAACTACAGACCCATCTCGCTTCTGAGGTACGTGGTCTCTACTCGAGAACTTTTCGACCCCATCGGTCATCAGTCCTCCTTGCTATGTGCCCTGCCCATTGCCACTTCAACTTGCCAATCCGCTGGGCTTTGTCAGTAGCCTTGGTCCTTCTACGGATCTCCTCATTCCTGATTCGATCTCGCAGAGAAACTCCGAGCAGAGCCCTCTCCATCATGTCTCCTATGTCCAGCAGTGGACGTCCTATGGCTGAAATGATGATGATGAGTTAGAAGTTTGGCTCTACATAAGATCTCACAACTTTTTGAAAGTCCGAACTGTGGTCTTGGCTATATTTTATATCATGGAAATGTTTTTGTTGGATAACTGCTTACTCGAACAAATTTTTCTTAAGTTTTCAAAATTGTTTCTTGTAATACTAATAGGTAATGCACCAACCGATTAAGTAATCGAATAAGGACACGTTTTGGAGTTTTTCAGAGGGAAAACCACAGTCAAAGGAAACATTTTATAAATTCTAATAGATGTGTAATAATGTTATGATTTTATTTTGAGTGCTTTCCACACTAGATTTTATCTCAAAAGGTTCAAATCCTGCGTTCGCTTCAGATTCTTGAAATGCTTATCACAAAGATAACTTTTTGAGACGTGTATTTGTTGGCAGTAGCGCGTAGTATCCAGGTTGGGCCCATATGTGGATCTTGTAGACGCGAGGATAAATAAAAATTCAATAATTTACTCGTAAGTAGAAAATACAGATAATATATTTTCAGGTTTCAGACAACACATGCAATGTGAAAAATAACATTACTACACGAAAGATTAAGTTGAAATCATTGAGGAATTGAGGAAGGAATCAAATGGAGTTGCCCTAACGACGAGAAAAACCTGCATACCCACCGCACATAATACGGCGGATTAGTGTTGTTACTACCACACTACACTTATCGATTTCCCCGTACCTATCGATAAAACTATCGACACAAATTAATTTTAGCCGAATCAAACATAATGGCAAACTTTTATTTAAAAAATTACAGATGTCAAGGTTGCAGCTGTCATATTCAAGAATCCACACTAGAATGGCAGGACGAGTTTTTTGGCGGGAACGCGGAAAAGACATGTCGCCTCATTGTATTATTTTGTTAGTTGTATTTTTATCAGTGATAATTAGTTAAAAATTGTGGTATTTCATTGATTATGAGCTGAATTACGTGCATGAGTGTGGGCAAGTAATATAATGTGACGTATCATGTCGTTCCGTGTTGTTACCAAAACTCCATAGACACCTCTAGAAAAGTCTCCACTGCTTTACCTACTGAGGTATGACTTAGAATTAAAGTGATAGGACTCAATAAGAACTACATATCGGATGACAGCTGTCAAGCTTAAAAGTAGAATATCTCCATAACTATCTATTATAGACCATTGCTTTCTTCACTAAACTGATATGTGATCTACATTTCGGATGACAGCTGTCAAACTTAAAAGTGGATTATCCCCGTCACTGTCGATGCTAGACCATTGCTGTCTTCACAAAAGTGATAAAGCTCAAAGAGAGATATGATATCTTTCAGATGACAGCTATCAATATTACGGAAATAATCAACTTTTAAGTTTGAGCTGTCACATCAAATGTAGATCTTTTTAAGCTCTTTAAAGTTTGACACTTTAAATTTTGTTTTAGATTTTGCACTTTAAAGTTTGACAGCTGTCATCTGAAATGTAGGTCTCGTTGAGTTCTATCACTTGTGTCAAGTCAGCAATAGTCTAGCTTTAATAGTTACGGAGATATTCCACTTTTAAGTTTGACAGCTGTCATCCGAAATGTAGGTCTCGTTGAGCTCTATCACTTGTATCAAGACAGCAATAGTCTAGCTTTAATAGTTACGGAGAAATTCCACTTTTTAGTTTGACAGATGTCATCTGAAATGTAGATCTCGTTGAGTTCTATCACTTTTGTATAGACAGCAATAGTCGAACTTCGATGGTTACGGAGATAATCCACTTTTAAGTTTGACAGCTGTCATTTAAAATATAGATCTAATTGCGCTCTGTCACTTTTGTGAAGTCAACAGTAGTCTAACTTCGATAGTTACGGAGATAATTCACTTTTAAGCTTTGACAGCAGTCATTAGAACAATGTAATAGATCTCATTGAGTGTTATTACTGCTATTAAGACAGTAATGGTCTAGCTTCGATAGTTACGGAGATAATAATACTTCTAAGTTTGACAGCTGTTACTTTCACACCTGTCATGCCATTTTACTTGTATTAATTCTGAAATGACAGTTGTCAAATTTGACATGAAAAGTGAAATGAAATAAAAATTCAAAATTTTAGCAAATCAATAACACGAATAAAAACTAACCAAAATATCGATAGTTTTTTTGATATAATAAGAACATCGCTATTGTTTTTCGACTCAATATGGCGGACCAGGCACGCGCGACAAGTCACGAAAAATACAGACACTATAGCGAAACTGTGCTGTATAATATTGGTCTATTCTTATTACGTACATTTGAAAGAGACGCCTATATGATTATTATTTCGGTTTTTAAACTATTACATGTCAAAGTATCTAAATGTCATTACACCATCTCCATTTGATTCCTTCCTCAATGGTTGAAATAAGAACACCATTTATTAAAGAGCCTATAACTAGCAGAGCATTTAACCTTTTTCAACAGTATTTTATAGGACTAGTTTCAGCCTGCGACTGTAGCCTAGTAGAATAAACCTACTAATATTTCTCTTCGGTAAATGTCGAATCTCTTATGAAGAATCTCCCGTCCCAGGGCCGAGTGAAACATAAAGGCGGCTGTGAGCACGAAGCGAGTTGTCGCGCTGTAGAAAAAATATTTTCCGAACCGAGTTCCCAACTGAAATAGGGGTGGGTACAGCATGAGAATTAGATAACATTTTGTCTTGTCCATGTTCATTTCAAGACCCACCTGTTGAGACTCGATTAAGGCCTTCGAGCATCCTGCTGAGTTCTTCCATCGACTTTGCCATGACCACGATATCGTCGGCAAATCGAAGGTGAGTTATGTATTCGCCATTGATGTTGATGCCGATTCCTTTCCATTCCAGGAGAAGGCGTTCTCCAGAGTAGCAGTAAACAGTTTCGGAGATATTACGTCTCCCTGTCTTACGCCTCTCTTCAAAGGGATCGCCTTGGAGCTCTCTTCCTGTAATCGAACCGACATAGTGGCGTTATTATACAAACACTTCAGCACTTCAATGTACCGATAGTCAATACGGCATCGTTGGAGAGACTCAAGCACAACCCATGTCACTGTGACACAACCAATGTGAGGTTGGAAGTCATCAAGTCTGCGTTCAAGACGATTCGTAATGACCCTTGAAACAACTTATAAACATGGCTCAGAAGCGGATGGGTCTGTAGTTTTTCAATAAGGTGTTGTCACCTTTTTTAAAGACTAACACCACCACGCCTCTGTTCCACGCTTCTGGAGTTATGCCCTCGAGGACGACGGTGTCAAAGAGCTTCTGAAGGACTTTTAGTACTACTTGTTGTTCTTAAGTTGGTTCAGGGCCATTTTAATCTCGTATACAGGCTGATATCCGGGATATCTTCGGTGAAGTGTCGGGTCAGCTTGGCTCTTATTATTTGGAGGACGGCGAGGTGCATTTGGTGAAGTCAGCTGCCAGAGGCTCCACGGATCGCAATTTTAGAGGAAAGCAGGGTTCGCAACGTAGATTTCGGTAGATAAATAAATTGTATTAAGTAGTATACGTGGTTTACAAAATGGTCACACTGTTTACACTGACAGTCACAGACTACTATCTGACAGTGTTGTGGGAGTTTTGGCGGGAACGCGGAAAAATCATGTCGCCTCATTGTATTATTTTGTTAAACTTGTGTTTTTATCCGTGATAATTAGTGAAAAATGGTGGTATTTCGTTGATTATGAGCTGATTTACGCGCATGAGTGTAGGCAAGTGATATAATGTGACGTATCATGTTGTCCCGTGTTGTTACCAAAACTCCATAGACGCCTCTAGTAAAGTCTCCACTGCTTTACTGAGGTATGACTTGGACTATGATTGGACTTGACTGCGACTTTACTGGACTATGACGAGACTACGACAGTGACTATTTTGATAAAATATTATCAAAAATTATTAAAACTTAATACTTGACACTGGCAAATGCACAATAATGCGACGCCAAAACTAAGAAGAAGAAGAAGACAGTGTTGTGAATTAGGTATTAAGGAAATGTTTTGTTTTTCTCTTGTTGTTTTTACATTACAGTGTTTTATGTATTAAGACCAGCCTTTGATTTCAGTAATCTTGTAATGCGTTGATTTAAGCATGGCTGAAGTTATAGATATTCAAAAAATATGTCGGGTATGTCTTGTGGACACTGGACCTTTTACCAGTTTGCTTGGAATTTCAACGCCAGAAACCATTATTTATGCTGAAATTTATAAATATTGTACTAGTATAGAAGTAAGTATTAATTATTTTATTCGTAGTAAACACTGAATAGTTAATATTAGGTTGGTATTCCTACAGTAAATTATGAAAGTTATTTTTATAACCTGTGATTTTCTTTAGGTTTCTGAAAATGATAAACTTCCCAAGCAAATGTGCGAGACCTGTGCAGATATGCTCAAGAAGCTGTACTATTTCAAACAAATGGCTTTAAAATCCAATGTGATCTTGAAACAGCACTTGATGTCACAGGTAACTTTTTTCTAGCTGTCGCCACTTACCTATGTCTGTGTATTTCTCAATGACTATCTATCCTTCTATAATAAGTGGTGTACAACAGAAAGACGTTAGTATCTGAAATGCAGAATTTTCTTGTTTGGATGCTAACACCCCTTATAACAAATGGTTTGGTCAATAAACAAAATCACAATTTTTAAAGGGCCGTGAATACTTAGTAAAAGAATTTTTTTTTATATACAGAAGTGAAGTTAGCTGCAAGCTGCTCAATATCCAATCAACACACAGCTTTATGTGAGGTACAGTCAGGATTGGATAATATTGTGCAGCTTGTAGCTAACTTCATATCCGTCGACTTGTATGATTCAACCTATAAAGGGGGTTGTGCCATGAAAAAGATTGAAAAATACTGGTCTAGATAATTCATTTCTTGCCACAGGGATAACCGGGAAGTAGAAATAGATGTCCCATTGGCACCAATGGAAATGTTGCTTGTGGTGACAAATGGGACATATACTATTTTTAACATTCTCAACTGTATAATTAGATTTAATATAATAATAATTGTAAATTGATTTTATGCACCTAGTTTTATCTGAAAATTATTGGTGGTTGATAGACATAAAATACTATAAAATAAATAATCCATTCTTTGTGAATCTATAAAAAAATTACACTGATTATATTTTAGATGAAAGTAAAAGTAGAGTATGTAACAACAGAATCCTGCAATATCACAAACACAGTACCTGAGGTAGAGAGTATAGAAGTAATAAGTGAGCAGACGTCTAGCAGTGAAGACACTTGTGAGGAGCAGCAAACTGCTGCTGTGTAAGTGTCACTACACACATAATATATATTCATAATTATTATTGGCAGCTCGATTCAGCATTCATCAGCCTGCAGCTTTTGGCAATCATCCCTATTTTGAGTCAAGTGTCAATTTTTTTATTTTTGTATATAGGCTGAATTAAACTTCTTCAAAACTCAATCCTGACTGAAGCTTTACAGCCGCCAAGAAGTTTCATTCGGCTTATAATACACTTAAGCGGGAAACATACCATCGGACGCGGCTTACGGACGCGACTGACAGCCGCGGCTGATAGGTATCTAGACTATGAAAGTACACTGAGCCATTGCACACTACCGGACATAAGTCGTTGACGTTACCTTGAGCATTCGGATGTCCGAGAGCGATCTGGCTCATCGGATGTTTCAAGACTATGCACATTGCTAAGTCGCGGCTATCAGTCGCGTCCGTCAGCCGTGTCCGATAGTATGTTTCCGGCTTTACACTAATTTATACATGTGAAAATTTTAAGTATGTAAGAAAATTTTAAGGGATTTTTCTGCATTGTCGCTATCACAACTACACTTCCAACACTTTCTCATTTTTCAAATTTGAATGCAAGTTCGCTTTTATTAATTTATCTTTCTTATTTGAAAAATTTCAGATTGAGAAAAAGAAGAGCAGCAGAAGTGAGAAAGAAAAGTCGAATGCAATGCCCCAAGTGTGACAGATCATTCCAGAAATATGAAAATTTTGAAGCTCACATGAGAAATCACTTTGGAAAAAAGGTAATCATCTAACCTTTTTAATAATATTTGTTCCATATAGTTTTGCATAGGCCGGGTGGCTAGCCATGGCTTCAGGGTTTTTGAGCCGCCTGAAGGCCTCTGACATGGCTAAACGGTTAACATAACTGGAGCCTACAATTTAACGTGTCATCCGAGCCACCATAGTTATAAATGCCACCCACGGTCGGTCACCCATCCGTAGACTGACAGTTTAAAGTGCTAAGTCTGAAAATATTTACACAACACAATTTTTATTTTAATGTTCATTTACCCAAAACAAACTAACCTAGTCCTTACTTATAATAATATAAATCCGAAAGTCTGTTTGCTGGTTTATTGGTTTGTTCCTCTTTCACGCAGCAAGGGAGAACAGATTAACTGATTTTTGGCATGGACAAAGTTTGATAGACAGAAAGTGACATATGTTCTCATAGGATAGCACCATCTATAATCTAAGGATAGCACAAAAATAAAAATACAAAACTACCTAGTATAAAATTAAACTATGAAAAGTTGTCAGTTTCAAGTTTAAGCAAAATATTTACACCACACAATTTTTGTAAAATTGAAATGTATTGTTTCTTTTCCAGCCAGACATAAGGTGTGACAAATGTGAAAAAACATTCCCCAATCTGCGTAACCTACACAGCCACATACGGACGCACACGGGCGTCAAGAAGTACCAGTGTCTGACCTGTGGGAAGAGCTTCGCCTATCTCAACGTACTTAAAAACCATGAGCTGATACACGCCGGGGTGAAGAACTACGCTTGTCATTTGTGTGACGCTAAATTTGTGCAGCCATATAACTTGAAAGTATGTTTGATGTTATAATCATTGTTTTAGCTTTAAGATGGCTATTTGCCAATATGGCAATAGGGACCATAATGAGACACAGGATGGAATTAGTCTGATTTATTATTTAATAGTAACACTAGATGTGATTTTGTAGTATATACTAGATGACTATCAAGAACGTCGGTAGGCTGAATCAAACAACTTAGCGGCTGTGATGTTGGCTACAGGCTGCGGATAACTCTCCGCGAAGCTGTTTAGTGAGCTTCAGTCAAGATTTATCAATAACACTATCTATTCATTGCCACTAAATGATTTTTATAACATACAACAAATAGTTTATCTGTAAATGCCAAAAAATCTCAAAAATTTCGCGAGCTGAATTTGTATTTACACTAAAAACTACTAGGGTTATAACTAAAAGATCTCTTTTCTAAGTTTGCTTACTAAATTTCCAGTCGCACATAAGAACCCATACGAACGAGAAGAACTACAACTGCGCGCAGTGCGGCAAGAAGTTTGCGCAGCACGGGAACCTCAAGATCCACCTCATCCGACACACCGGCATCAAGAACATCGCCTGCGCTCTCTGCGACATGAGGTTTTATATCAAGGTACAGATATAATTACCTACATGATTGTCACCTCCTTAGCAAGAAGTTTGCGCAACACGGGAATCTTAAGATCCACCTCATCCGACACACTCTAGCCTCAAAAATATCCCTGCGTGCTCTGTGACATGAGGTTTTATACACAGTACAGGGTTATGTGCTTGTTTTTATATACTTTTATACAACGGAAATTAACTCACTTGAACCGATAGTCATAACACACGACTGTACTCGTAGTTTCGACCGAATTCGGCAAACTTTCTCAAATTGGCGAGAGCTAGCGCGCGGAGCAGTCTCGCAATGCACTGCAGGCTGCGTCGCTTAGCGCTCGCGAGGACAGCGTTATCTGCTTGCCCTGTGTTAAGCCGAAAGGAGATATTATAGACCATCATTTTCATACGGATATTCATGACAAACGCACGAGCCGAGCGAGTGAAGCGAGCTTACCGCGCGGCAGCGGCCGGACCGATTGTCTCAGTCCCCCTTTGTCGTCTCCCCCGGCGCCCCTGTACCGCGCAGGCGAAAACTAAGTTAAGCAGTAGGATTATAGTATCTCAAATAGCGTCTTGCCACAAAAGTTTTACGCACGCTTTAGACAATGTTTAACAGTATGAATTGCACTCTATCCGCCTTACCACAAAAGATTTAAACACTGTTTAACCGTAACGGTGTTTAAATCTTTTGTGGTAAGGCGGATAGTGTTGTCGCTGATTTAAGCATTTGTTCTCGCACGCATTTTGCCGCGCATCCGGTATTTCCTTGCTTTTGATTCATTAAGTACCTAACCAAAAGGAGTCGACACGCCTAAGCACCGAAGTCTGCCAAATCAGTGGGGGGTGAAGAAACGCACACAAACCAAAATATAAGCAAGTTTACACGCACACAAATGTAATTAACTAACACTAGCTGAAAATTAACGCAACACAAGCGCAACCAGACCGATATATTAATATAAAGAGCATGACCGCCGGTCGCGTACTTTTGGCAGAGGGGTACGCTTTGCAGTGTCGACCCCTTTTGGTTAAGTACTTAATGTTTTGATTCTAATCTATTTTCCCTTTGTTCAAATTCAAATTAATAGACTCTCGATTAAATACCTACTACCCTTTTCATTATGATGATTTTACAACTTTTACTATGGGACCAACCCGGAAATCGATAAAAAAATCAACTGTTCCATAAAAAAAAGCCAACTCGGAATTGGCTAAATGTAGGAAACAGCTGATTTCCTTTCTGGAACTCCAGGTTCATCCCCTTTCTGTAGTTTACCTCTATCAACCCTGATTAAGTAATCTCCAAATTGTTAAAATAAAGCATTTTATCAATTAGGCACACTTTTTAAGTGTCTTTTTGTAACATTGAACCTACTAACTGGTCACACTGGTAGGTTAAAAATTTTAATTTTAGCAAATCATGAGATAAATGTAGAAATATCAGCAACAAATGCAAGTAAAATAACGATAGAAGCACTTCATTATTGTTAAACTAGAAATAATAAAAAGCTGTATTATTATTTTTCATACAATTTATTTTTCAGATTTAAAAATAAAATGCAGGGATGAAAATATCGAAGTTAGATATTTTTGAGAAGCCCATAAAACAAGCTTTCAAATGATGTACCTTATTTTTTTTTTTTTCAATCAATCATTTATTTATTTTCTGAACACATATATTACAATGGAATTTTTAAAATAACAATACATTTACAGAACAAAACATAAGGAGATAATTCCAACTATTTCCAGCGGCCCCACATTAGGCTCAGAGGCCCGTATTGTGGCGACCAGAAAAACGGAACATACAAAAAATGATATGGTATGGAGGTATCCTAGGTTACAAGCATTGCAACAAAAAACTTGGTTCTATTTAAATTAACACACTAAGATCAGTTATACAATAATAATAATAAATGGATCAAAAATAAAAATGAATATAGCAATGAAGTTACTCAACAGCAATTAGTAAGATTATGCACTCTGTTTAATTTATGCCCATAGTGTAGTTGTATATATAATCTTGGTTTGATTTTACTCTGAATAATATACCACTTGTGGACGTCTCCTTTAACTTGCAAGATTCCACCTGAACTTACTCATGTTCGTCTATTGCAAGTTAATTTAACTTGTAAAATTGTAATATGTTTGCAGAGCGACCTGTTCAAGCACATGCGGTCTCACTCGTCCGACAAGCCATTCTCCTGCGAGTTCTGCGACAAGACATTCAAGACGAAAAGCTTCAAAATAGTGCATCTACGCTCGCACACAGGTAAAGACAATATTCCTTTGTATCTGCGTTTGAGCAGCGTCATCTGTACAAAAAACATTAGGTACACCTTAGAGCTTGTTGTAATACGATTGAAACTTAATAGCAGGCTCGGAAACAAGGTAACAAGACGCTGTAGTAAATTTATCAGCAGGGGTGAGGTGTGGAGTTTTGTACAGCTTGTACGCACTTCGGTCGCCATCAAGTTTGACGCGACTTCTATACGACGACTGATGTTGCGGTAATATTTACCGAACTTAATTTCTCGAAAAAAAAAGAAAGTGTTTATTTATTTATTTATATCAAATTAGCACGGTAACAGTAACCAATTACACTAATGATAAATAATAAATATTACTTACATTACGTCAATGTCAAATTTGGTTAGCAATAATAATAAATTACATATTACAAAAAACATACACAAAAATATTAAGTCCATGTCAAATTTAGTTTACAATAATAATAAATTACAAAGCACATTGTACATTATAAAATGAATGACTAAGTGCTAGTACAAACGAGCGTGTCGACACAGCCACAAACGCCACCTCCGTCATTTTTCTACATCCAACAGCAACGTTTGACGTGAGCCTTATTGGGTGCGGCCAGGCGGCCACGCATGCAATAGCCATGATGACTAAAACATATAATAAGTCTTTCAGATAGACTATCAAAAAATATTGGACACGTATTTTTTCTTTCGTCAATTAAACAAAAATTGATGATGATATAGCCTGTTAAAGACACACAGAACACAATTACTGTTAAAGTTCCGCGTGACGTCACTGAATTGTTTATAACAAAAATAACTCTGACATAAGCCCAGTGTGGACAGCACTCTGAATAAATAGCTTGATCAAACAAGTAGTTTCAAATTCTAACTCGTACCTATTACATACAGTGTTATTATTTCCAGGCGAACGGCCGTACGCGTGCGACATGTGCCCCAAACGGTTCATGGCACACAAAGACATGCGCAACCATCGCATGACGCACACGGGCGAGAAACCGCACAAGTGTCGCTTGTGTGCGCAGGCCTTTATCCAGAAGTGTGCGCTCAACAGACACATGAAGAGCCACTGTAAGAACGACGACACTAGACCGCAAATAGCTGACGATGTTGTCGCTTATTCCACCTGGAATACCGCTTGAATGACTACACAGGATTACTGATTTAAATTGTGATGAGCTTGTAATTTGGAAAACATAGTTCGGCCAGACTAGAAAGTTGACCACAAGATATCATTGACACTTGAGGCGAATTCTCAACCACAAAAACGTATGGATAATCTGGCCGCGAGTTGTTAAATATGCAATAAAAATCAAAAGCCACCAAATCGAGATATTTCTCTTTCTAACTCGTGCCATATTAAATCAATGCCTTTGGTATCTCTATGAAGTTGACAGGCACCTAATATATAATAATTCACCTAATAGAGAAGAGAGATTCGGTTTTCTTCTTCGTGTTGATGGTTCTAAGGTGATAGATCTAGATGGTGATGATCTATCTAGATAAGCTTTGCCCAGTAGTTAGAGACTACTGCAGGAGGGGTGGCCTCCACCAGGTCGCTCAGTGTGCAGGTGTTTGGGCCCTGAGGACAGGACACTAGGTGTTGCATTGTCTGCACAGCTCCACAATCGCACTCCATTGAGATCAAGTCAGAGAAGAAAGAGAGATTCGGTGTATACTATGTGTGAAACCAGATACAAAGTCATGGCGTCCAAATTAGAAGACCACAGGATTAGTCAGGATTGCACTAGACAAGACCAAACTACTCTCGTCTTTTCCTAGCTAATTTGTGCTGGCTTCGAACGCTGAAAAGACCCACATGTCTGAGAGATTTTCATGTTTTCAAAAATAGGCGCAAGTTTGCCGCCGATTTGGTTAGTGTTATGACCTAATTCTTCTGGCAAAGAGAAGACACCAGGGACATTTAATATAATAAATTCGAGATTGATATTTTCATATATTGAGGTTGTTGTATGTAATAGTTGGATTTGGATGTTATCATAAAAACCCACAAAAATATCGTAATTGTCTTTAATAAATACAATAATTGCACTGATGTTGTACAAATACATGATAATGAAATAAACCCATTTTACATTGACGTTTTATCTTTAGTCTTAAGGCGGAGTGCCTCCATACAAATTTCACTTGACCTTCTTTCGTAACCTGCTATGATTTTCAACTTATTATTACTTAAGATAGACCTAATCTAGGCTTTTACATTGGCGATTTCAATAATATCGCTCATTCACAAGAAGCACGTCATAACTCAAAAAAAGGTGATTTTGAGTTGTATATACACAAATACTCAGAAAAGTCGACTTTATTTCGTGTAAAAACGCCATAACTCTAGGGCTTTTAATGTGTGAGTGAGAAACGTTGTGACACTCTGTGTCCGTGTGACTCGAGCGCGCGTCGTGATTCGATAGCGACACATTTCAGTTGTTGCGAGTGCGTTGAGACGAGTGCACGTGCTTCTTTCCATCAGCGACGACATATTTCATCTTATGACGATCTTCTCGAATAAGTAAGTGATAAAATATTTTAGAATCTAGTGCAAGAACAACAGATTTTGATTTACGACTATAAAAAAATAAAGATAAGTATTAATAAGAGTAGTCATATTTTGTGTTGTGTCATTGTTCTTTCTTAAAAAAGATATTTTTTAGTAAATTATTTGACTTGAATCGTTATTTACAATAAATAAAACAATAAGTACAATTTCACAAACGACATATTTGTTAATACATCGTTTTAGCTATTAGAAGCAAGTTGTGAATGCAATTATTGTTGTCGTACATTACTTTTTATGTCGTTACTAACAATAATATTTATTTTTTAGGCGATTATTAATACGTATTACTTAAGATGGATTTAAGAAGAAAACGAAAAATATTGGGCTTAATTGTTTCCAATGACCTGGGTATAATAATTACACCGCCAGATGTAATAGGTGGGCTTATAATAATTTCCTTTTTATTGATATTGATGGTTATTTTCTGAATTATTGTGAATAAATTTCATAATTATGCACTTTCACAGATAACAACGAAGGTCGTAAAATAAATTCTAATATTTCTGTAGAGACAGTAGGAGATAATAACCAATTTAAAACTGCTCAACGTTATATAGTTTTTTTTTTCTACCAGCACTACCAGATCTTCGTTGTCGTCGACTAGTTCTTCGTCTTCTTCATTTCGTGAAGGTATTAAATTATTCTTCTTTACATAAGTCACTGTTTGCAAAACTTGTTAATATCACAGTCAAAATTTATTTTAATTTGCAGACAGCGATGACTCCAAAATGAATCCTTTTTATCAACCAGAAGACTACGTTCCGCCAGTGTCACCACCAATCCCTATCCAACATGCTAGCGTCCAACCACCAGTATTGCCATCCATTGTCATATTCAGAGTTTAGAAAGGCAGATGTTATAAAAAAGAAAAAAGGGCAGAAGTATTGCTCAAAAATATTTACAATCAGCGTCCGGGATTAAGCCAGAAGAAAAAAGATGGCTTGTTAGGCTTACTTAAAAAAATACTATACCGAGTTATTATGCTCCATTTTATAATTCTCTATAGGTACGAGTACCTAACTAACAACTAAACTGAAATAAGTAGCAAATAGTGATTTATAAGTAACTTAAAGTCTGATTTTTGTGCCATTACAATTGATATTTGATGCTATATTTAATAGTTTGTAGTACTTTGCAAGATAGAGACTGATTAGCAAGTTTGAATGTTGTCATAAGAAGTAAATAAATAAAGTATAAGTGTTCTAGAATGTCATATTTTATTTAAATCCTGTTATTTTAAGAATATTTACTATCAATAATGACACAAGATGGATAGGCAAAAACATTTTGAATATTTTTTTTTTGAAAAACGACACAACTGTTACCCTGTCTTATTCAAACAGGAATTAAATAAAAACTACTTTCACTATAGTTAAAGGCGACATTGTTTTAATAAGGTAAATATATAAGAAATAAAACAAATGTTGTAAAAGTCTCTATTGATTTATAGTTTTTTTTTAATTCAAATTGCAAACTTAAAAACCTCGTTTCCCAAAAATTACACTTTTTTAGTTGTGTCGTGCTTGTTGCGAATGAGCGATATAATCATTTTATAGCCGAGAAATACATTATTTCAATCCAAAAATTTGGCTAATTTTACATTTGTAGTAGTGCAAGTTTTACTAGCACGTCATAATAGTTGACGTAGATTTTGAATGCTAAAAAGAACGTTGTCAGACTGTGCAATGCAAGAATAGAGCGGCGCTATATCGCTGTCTTGGCGCGACGCGACGTTGCCGCTTCGCGTGAAAACATTTTTTAGCATATAATCAAAAGTACAAAAACCAAGTTGTTTTCTTTACAAGCTATTATTTAGTTTCACCTGTCCTAATGTCCGCTTACCGACTGAGCTGAAATTTTGCATACAAGTGCAAATCGCGTGACAATGCCAAATTATGATGATATAGTGCTGAGCTGATGATGGAGCTGGATAGAGGTCAAAGGAACTTCACAATGAAATTACACAATCTCAGAGAGATCATCGTAGAGCATCGTAGAGTTTGACCTTTTTTGAATCGTCTTGACGAGTAGTTTGTTTTTCAATGGTAACCAGGGTCAGATGATGGAGCAGGCAGAGTCATATGAACTCGGTATTGACATGACATAACCCCACCGAGTTTTAGCTCGTTTGAATAGTGTTGGCGAACAATTTATTTTTAGATGGTTGTCAGGCTCTGATCTGATGATGAAACTGGAAGATAGTCATAGGAAATCAGAAAAGAAATAACGCAACCCCATCTAGTCTCGGCGCTTTTGTTTTGTCTTGATAAGCACTTTGGTGCTACATGGTAACCAGGGTCTGATGATGGAGCTGGAAGGTGGATTTAGGAACTCAGTAATGAAACTACATATCTCTATCGAATATGGACTCATCTGATTTATCATGACGAGTACTTAGGTACTAGACGGTAACCAGGTTCTGATGATGAAGCTGGAAGGTGACCATAGGAACTCGGTAATTAAATGACGTCACCCCATCCAGTCGGGTCGTTCCCGTAAGTTCTACTATTAGTTCTACTAGTAGAACTAGCGGCATTAGAGGTGTCACAGTAACAGCTGTCAAATTGACAGCTGTCAAATTTCAAAGTGATTTATCTCGGTTATTATCGATTGTAGAACACTGCTGTCTTCACAAAAGTAATAGAGCTCGACAAGATCTACATTTCGGATGACAGCTGTCAAACTTCAAAATGATTTATCTCGGTTATTATCGATTGTAGAACACTGCTGTCTTCACAAAAGTGATAGAGCTCGACAAGATCTACATTTCGGATGACAGCTGTCAAACTTCAAATGATTTATCTCGGTTATTATCGATTGTAGAACACTGCTGTCTTCACAAAAGTAATAGAGCTCGACAAGATCTACATTTCGGATGACAGCTGTCAAACTTCAAAATGATTTATCTCGGTTATTATCGATTGTAGAACATTGCTGTCTTCACAAAAGTGATAGAGCTCGACAAGATCTACATTTCGGATGACAGCTGTCAAACTTCAAAGTGATTTATCTCGGTTATTATCGATTGTAGAACACTGCTGTCTTCACAAAAGTGATAGAGCTCGACAAGATCTACATTTCGGATGACAGCTGTCAAACTTCAAAGTGATTTATCTTGGTTATTATCGATTGTAGAACACTGCTGTCTTCACAAAAGTGATAGAGCTCGACAAGATCTACATTTCGGATGACAGCTGTCAAACTTCAAAATGATTTATCTCGGTTATTATCGATAGTAGAACACTGCTGTCTTCACAAAAGTGATAGAGCTCGACAAGATCTACATTTCGGATGACAGCTGTCAAACTTCAAAGTGATTTATCTCGGTTATTATCGATTGTAGAACACTGCTGTCTTTACAAAAGTGATAGAGCTCGGCAACATCTACATTTAGGATGACAGCTGTCAAACTTCAAAGTGATTTATCTCCATTGTTATCGATTGTAGAACACTGCTGTCTTCACAAAAGTGATAGAGCTCAACAAGATCTACATTTCGGATGACAGCTGACTTCAAAGAAATAGATTTTGTCATACTGTCATTTGAGATGTAGATCTCTTTGAGTTCTATCACTTTTGTAAAGACAGCAATGGTCTAGAATCAATAGTAATCGAGATAAATCACTTTGAAATTTGACAGCTGTCATCTCAAATGTTGATCTCGTCGAACTCTTATCACTTTTGTGAAGACAGCAGTAGTCTATAATCGATAATAACCGAGATAAATAACTTTGAAGTTTGACAGCTGTCATCTCAAATGTAGATCTCGTTGAGCTCTATCACTTTTGAGATGACAGCTGTCAAATTTCAAAGTGATTTATCTCGATTACTATTGATTCTAGACCATTGCTGTCTTTACAAAAGTGATAGAACTCAAAGAGATCTACATCTCAAATGACAGTATGACAAAATCTATTTCTTTGAAGTCAGCTGTCATCCGAAATGTAGATCTTGTTGAGCTCTATCACTTTTGTGAAGACAGCAGTGTTCTACAATCGATAACAATGGAGATAAATCACTTTGAAGTTTGACAGCTGTCATCCGAAATGTAGATCTTGTCGAGCTCTATCACTTTTGTGAAGACAGCAGTGTTCTACAATCGATAATAACCAAGATAAATCACTTTGAAGTTTGACAGCTGTCATCCGAAATGTAGATCTTGTCGAGCTCTATCACTTTTGTAAAGACAGCAGTGTTCTACAATCGATAATAACTGAGATAATTCATTTTGAAGTTTGACAGCTGTCATCCAAAATGTAGATCTTGTCGAGCTCTATCACTTTTGTAAAGACAGCAGTGTTCTACAATCCATAATAACCGAGATAAATCACTTTGAAGTTTGACAGCTGTCATCCGAAATGTAGATCTTGTCGAGCTCTATCACTTTTGTGAAGACAGCAGTGTTCTACAATCGATAATAACCGAGATAAATCATTTTGAAGTTTGACAGCTGTCATCCGAAATGAAGATCTTATCGAGCTCTATCACTTTTGTGAAGACATCAATGGTCTAGAATCAATAATATGCTAGATAAATCACTTTCAAATTTGACAGCTGTCACCTATGCCACCTGTCAAGCCACTAGTTCTACTAGTAGTACTAATAGTAGAACTTACAGGAACGTTCCGACTCGATGCGGTTATGTCGTTTAATTACTGAGTCCCTATGGTCACCTTCCTGCCTCATCATCAGACCCTGGGTACCATCTAGTGCCAAAGTACTCGTCAAGACGAAACAAACGAGACGAGACTTGATGGAGCTATGTCGTGTAATTACTTAGTTTCTATGACCACCTTCGAGCTCCATCATCAGAGCCTGGTTACCATCTAGCACCAAACTACGCGTCATGACTATTCAAATGAGCCCAAACTCGATGAGATTGTGTCGTTTCATTGCGATGTTCCTTTGGCCAGCAACCTTCCAGCTTTATCATCTGATCAGTCATCATAATATTTCATTGTCACGCGATTCGCATATCATCCAACTTACTGGGACCAAATTATTAGGTAATCTATGTACAATAAATAAAGAAAAAAAATCTTCTGCAAAACTGAACATTTCGAATCTAAGATTCGAACTCAGTACTTCAGATTGGAAATCCTTTACATCACAGTACAACTTTGCTATTTGAGAAGATGACAATGTGACCAATTTTGATGTATAGTTATTACTGTTTATTTCATTTGCTAGTGTGTGTGTTTTTTTTACACGCACGAGAGTAGATCTTTTCATTGACCTTTTCTCAGGAGTTTAGGTACCAAAAGTTTCAATTGTGTTTTATACGCCTAAAGAATGAAAGGAAATATTCTCAAAAATACTTTAAATTTGTTATTTCTCGCTAAATAATGAAAAATAAATAAATAACATTAGTTTCGAAGAAATAGCGCCATCTCCCGGATTAAGTTGCTTAGCTCCATGTGTCAAATACCCTTAACTTTGTTTTCTTATGAATATACGCAAGAACAAAATATCACGTGTGAAGCATTGCTTCAAGCTTATTACGGCATAAAAAAATAACGAGTATTATTTTACATTTTAGTCTATTGCTACGAATATTATTTATTCACGTAGGTTTTACTGTAGAATCCACCACAAGGTGAACGTTGACAGGATCTCATTATCACGCTGGATGCAAGCCGCTTCCAACCAGGCTCATTGAAGATCTGTGAGGCCTATGTTCAGTAGTGGACGTTCTACGGCTGCAACGACGAATTTTTACTTACGATTTCATGCTAGAGATTCATTATTGCCGGAAGAATCTGAGCTCAAAATTCAATGCAGATTCTGAAAGAAACGCCCCTATCTTTTCATATATGTTAGGTTTATTTATTTATTTATTCTTTATTTCAGACGTACAAGTCCATATTACAAAAACAAGTCCATATTATGCTAACGTCAGACAATCAGCTTGCTGATTCGGCTGTTTCTCATAAACAATGCCGCTCGGCAGCGGCGGCATTTTGCTGTGAGTCTTCATATGCCGCTTCATCGTCCCCAGCTGCGTGAAGGCCAAGTTACACACGCCACACCTATGAGGCCGTTCCCCGGTGTGAGTCCTGTGATGAACAATCTGCCTGTTCTTCGAGCTAAAAGCCTTTCCACAATAAGCACAACCGTAAGGACGCTCCCCAGAATGTATCCTCTTATGAATAACCAACGTGGAATGGGTGGAAAAGAACTTGTTACAGATATCGCACTTATGTTCTTTTATGCCTTGGTGTATTTTGAGCACGTGTTTCGCGAGGTTGTATTTGTCTGTGAAAGGGTAGCTGCATATATGGCAGATGTAGCGCTGGCCGGTGTGGAGACGCTTTATGTGAGAATGGAGGATGTGTTTGGTGAAGAATTTCTTGCCACAATGTTCGCAGGGGTAATCTCGGGCTCGGTTTTCGTTGTGGCCTTCCATGTGCAGCTGAAATGATAAACCATTGTATTTTATGGTAATTTTCTAAATAAGATATAAATTTTAAAATAAAAATGAATGAAATGAAAAATGAAATTTTAAAATTTTTTTATTTATTGTAGCCTCAAACGGCTACGTCAATAATTTTAAAAGTTGAGTAAAATCCCAGTGAGCAAGGTATAAATATAGCACATAGGACATAACCAATGTGATCTTCAGAGCAAATAAAAAAATCAAGAGGGAGCGTCACTGCTGCGCCGCCATAGTTCGACTGACAAGCCAAGGCGTAGTTTCCTTGTACGTTGATGTGTGTGTGATTGTCTTTACACGGCGAGGCGTAGTTTTGGTCGGCCTCATTTGTTTGTTTACAACATTCTCTCTTGATTTTTTTATTTGTTCTGAGATGTGATCGCAAAGTTTTCGAACGGAGATCGCATAACGTAAGACGAACGTCAATATAATGTCGACAAATGAGCAGTGTCAAACAGTGGACGTCCTACCGCTGATAAGAGACCGTCGAGACGGCCTACTCTTACAGTAGGCCAAGCTGCAGACATCACTAATGAGTATATGTAGTCTTTAGCTAGTCTATTAGTTCCGCATACATCTCGAAATGTGTTGCGTCTTGACGTTCGGGCAGTTTAGCATGCTGTATTGTGCATAGAAAACCAGACTGTAGTATTAATATCATATCTTCTTTGGCGGTACTATGCTTACCCTAAGAGTGACGGGACTTGAGTAACTTTTCCCACAAACGTCGCAAACAGACATGTGATCCTCCGGCAGCTCATGCAGCTTAGCATGCAACCTCAGTGTGTGCTGCGTCTTGAAAACCTTCCCACAAGCGGCGCAGCGCAGCGCGGCGAGGCGCACCACCGTGTGCTCGGAGTCGGTGTGCCGCTGCAGCCCGCTCCATGTCATGAATACTTTCTTGCATATCGTGCATGTTTTGTTCACCTGCAATGGTAATGTGCTACATTTTCATGGTGAAATTGTATCGAAAAGCACTGCGGTATCTTTTTTTAATGTGGTAATAATGACAGCAATATTATTATCAAGCGGAAATTGTGATGGAAAACACTGACAGCAATATTATTTTCGAGGTGCAAACACTTTTTTTTTTTTTGGGCATATGGTAATAAAAATGACTATATTTTAGGTATCTAGTTGGCGGCGTTGGCACTTTGAAAATTGAGCGTATCCGAGAATGTTATTACTACTGTATATTCAGGGTATCTCACGAACTGAGAATGAATAAAAGAAATAAAATAAAAAATAGACTGTTATTCCCGCCATAAAACCCTCTTACAGCCTCCACCATCACAAACCAACACTGAACACCACATCCTCTGCAATAGAGTGGTCTACAATTGAAACAGGTTGCCTGAGGATGTTATCTCAAAAAAACTCCTTGACAGATTAATACTAATTATTCAAATGCCGATAAATGAACATACACTAATATAGACACATCAATATAAACTGCTTGTCTATAAATAAATAATTTCAAAAGTATTATCACAAATCAATATTAATCTGGAAAATAACTTACGGTTTGTCCCTGATGTTCAAGTCTGTGGGCCTCATATCTATCTTTGTACTTAAACTTGCTTTTGCAAAGTTCGCACACATACTCAAACACTTTTGGTTTCTTTCGGTCTTCAGATTTGGGATCCACTTTTACTTTTCTACAATAAAAAAAAATATATTTATTAGATTAAGTTATGGAAGCTTTATTCTCTGAGTCTGTTTGGATTTTTCTCATCTATTCATTACCTTATAGTTATTTCTATCTTTTTTCTAAGTTCTTGAAGAGGTTCATCATCATCATCATCATCATCCTCAAATGTGTCTAGACTTGCATCTAAAATAAACCAAGATCTAAGCAAAAAAAGATTTCATAAATAGAAACCTAGTTGATATGAGATTTTTTCAATAGGTTTTTGATATTTAATTTTACGAAGAGTCCTGTTGTCACTCTCTGTTTATGTGTATGGTGGAGCTTTAACTGCATCAAATTCTACATATTTAGGACCATGGGCAACAAATATTAAACTCATAATCAAATCTTAGTTTTAGCTGGATGCAAACAGCTTCCAACCAGTGTTATTAGTAATCCATTAGGTAGACATATGCCCAGCAGTGGAATTCCTATGGCTGTTAATAATAACAAAGATCTACACCGCTAACACAGAATTAGTTACCTAAGGCCGCCTCATCGGCATGAGAAAGTAAGATTACCTGATATTTGAATGAAATGTTATCTTACCACCAGGATCATTGTCATAATTATGTTGCTCTTGATTAGCATCATGGCCATTATCTAATTCACCATGATCATCATTCATGTTGGCATCTCCATTAACTTTTAATTCACTTACAACCACTTCACAGCTTTTATCAATCCCACATTTCCCAATGGTATCATGTATTAAGCTGTCTTCTTCTGGCAATTTCATATTGTTCTGGAATACTAGAGTATTCTGGGACAGTATACATGTGTTTTTGAAGTGTGAAAACTTTTCTAGCTGGTCATGACAGGTGTCACAGAGAGCCTTGGGGAGATCATCGTCTTGGCTAACCTGAAATATGAATAGCGCATTGTCTATAGCAGATATGGCTTGGTTGTCATGGACTGGGCGGTTAAATTTTAGTTGAATCTCATGTTAGATCAAAGTGTTTGTCCATAGATCAATTCCTGTAACTGAATCTTGAATGATAATATCAGATGTGAGCTGGAAGATGTCCAGTGTTGGACATAAAACTACCTATAGATTACTACTTACTCAGTTACTTAAAGGTTGGAACCAACTTGCATTCAGTGCAAAGAAAATATTTACTTCTAGCGAAGATCCAGTGCCTTATAATTACATAAATGATAATATTAGCTGTTAATGTTATATTAATCACTAGAGTAATGCGCTAAATCTATATTGTCTTAAAAATGCAAAATACCTACCTCGACTGAAGTGCAGAAGGAATAAACATCTCCAGAAACATTTTGAAATAATACAAATGTGAATGCATCCTTCGCAACTAAACATGCTCTACATAGCTGATTCATTTTATCGTCCTTTAATAAAATAAATAATAGTATAATCCTTTAAAACACCAAGAAATAAGTTTTCGAATAATTCTATCAGTTTATAGTAAACAAAACAAAACAATGTTGCCATTCTACAATTTTTTTTTCTCGCTAGATGATCTGAAAAAAATTGACAAGTGACGGATTTTTTCAAAAAATCCGTCAGATATGGAATAATCTTAAAATCCTCTAGAAATTCTAGACCACAAACTAAGGAGATACTATTTCTAGACCATACCTTTCTTTACTTATTTTGTGATTTCAATCGTGATGTTAATAAGCAACAAACAAATGAACGTTAAACTAAGTCCCACGTAAATATATTTTACGAGTAACTGATGCACCCTGGCGAAAAGTGAACTGGGGGTAAAAAAGGAAAGAACAAAATCTAGAAGCCGAAGTGAACTACGATTTTGACAAAATTGTTCATGTTTTTTTACCCGCATTGCACAGTTTTGTAGGCGTAGCGTAGTCATATCTTAAGCGTATCGTAATATGCGCGCAGGACGAGAGCAATACGAGCGCGTGTCGTAGGAGGCACTTACTGCCTTCGCGGCCTTCGTACATGAATGTAGGCGCGTATTACTAAACGACTACGCTACGCCTACATGTGCGAAGGGCCTTTGCTGTGAGCAAAATGATCACTACGCGAGTGTTCGCGTATTAAGCAATTATTTTTTCTTATATCTGGGGATATTTTTCAGATTATCTGGCGACTAAAAAAATGTAGAATGGCAGCACATTATATTAGCTTCTTTCTTCTTTCACGTATACTGATCGCCACACAAATTGGCAGATGAGATGTTAGCCGCAGATGACACTTCGCCGTGATTGGCTAATTATTGCGCATACGTGCACATATCCGAGGTTGGCAGGCCTCGTCGTCTCGTCTCTCTGGCTCCCGCGAGTGCCTATATTTCGGCTTTTGCGCAGTTCTCTGAGCATAACTTCCCATCCGTCGATTTGTGTGGCGCTCAGTATACCTCTGTGCAAAGAGAATGTAGATAGTACCTCTGTGTTCACCATAGAGCTATGGTGTGTTCTCTATGGAACTGTGGTGTTCACGCTTCTTCTGAGCAGTGTGACCAGAATTAGCATTTTAGTACATTTTTGGTATTTTAAATTGAATTTTCCGGATTTCATTGAATATTATATTATAAGGGGTGTTTAGGGTACTTAACTATTTACATAAAACGAACTTTAACAAAGTGTATAAAACATTTATTTCATTGTATTCTTCTTATTGCTTTATAAAATCTCATAAAAATAAATACTGATCTTTGAGCCTGATTTCTAAGGAATGTTTTCCGTCACCACGTACACAATGCACCAATATAATGTAAACCTAATTATCTTAACCACACCTTTTTATACTATACATATTTCAATAACATAAACCTATATGTAGATATATAACAGACATGATGACAAAAAAAATATAATTAGTCCATAGATTTTATTAAAAATATTAGACACATTTTTTTCTTCTGTTAATTAAATAAAAATTGAAGATCATTATAGCTCGTTTAAGTTCGGCGTGACGTCACGAATGTCATACGTATAGACTTTCGTGAGAGACGTGACGTCACGACCTCCACTTCCAAACTTTAACAAGGTTTATCTTCTTCTTCTTAGTTTTGGCGTCGCATTATTGTGCATTTGCCAGTGTCAAGTATTAAGTTTTAATAATTTTTGATACTACTTTATCAAGTATATCAAGATAGTCCAATAAAGTCGCTGTCAAGTCCAGTCATAGTCCAATTCATACCTCAGTAAAGCAGTGGAGACTTTACTAGAGGCGTCTATGGAGTTTTGGTAACAACACGGAACAACATGATACGTCACATTATATCACTTGCCTACACTCATGCACATAAATCAGCTCATAATCAACGAAATACCTTTTCACTAATTTTCACTGATAAAAACACAAGTTTTAACAAAATAATACAATGAGGCGACATGATTTTTCCGCGTTCCCGTCAAAACTCGACAAGGTTTATCTTTGCTCTTTGTTGTTGTATTGACAAAAGAAAATAAATACGTATCTTTTTTTAATAATCTAACTCACAGACTAATTATAATAATGATTTTTTTACCCAGACATCATGCCTATTTACTTGTCATTTTAGTTGCCAATTTCATGTAGGCATAGTCGATTGATCTTATCTTCAAAATTCTATGTCAATTTATTTAGCCACAAGAGAAGGCAGAGACGTTGTATACACCAAGATCCCAACCGTAATAACGTCCTACGCTGCGCTTGCCGGTACGCAGTCTCCATTCGAGAAACTTTCGACCACATCTGTCATCAGCCTTCCGTGCTGAAATGATATGTCCTGCCTACTATCATTTCAACTTGCTAATCCGCTGGGCTATGTCGGTAACTTTGTTCTTATACGGACCTCCTCATTCCTGATTCGATCTCGCAGAGAAACTCCGAGCATAGCCCTCTCCATAGCTTGTTGGGCTAACAAGGTAGTCTATAGTGGGCAGTGAGTCACACTGGTCGAAAACTTTCTACTTGAGGTACTGTGGTATGTCGGACGAGAAGACGTAAAGTCGCTTCATAAGCTGTAGATTGTAGAGGATTCTACAAAAGATGGCGGTATGGAGTAAATTTTAAAACAAGGCTAACGTTTGTTTGTAATTTAAAATTACCTAAATATATACAGCATCTCTGTCTTATATTTGAGTGTAATATTGCCTTTAGGCCGAATCATAGAAGTCGGCGGATGTGAAGTTAGCCACAAACTGCGCGATACCCTGTCAATGCGCAGCCTTATATGAGCTTAAATTCAGCCAGGATTGGACATTGTGCAGTTTGTAGCTAACTTCACATCCGCCGACTTATATGATTGGGTTTATACTTAAATTAAATTGCCATTGATACATAAATATTTAGTCTAGAATATGTTTGTACTGACTTGGGATACCAAGTCAGTACAAACATATTATAGACTCTAACACCTTTATTAATAAACGCACAGTTACTTTGAAATAGTCCGTTTTTAGGGTTCCGTACATAAAGGGTAAGGGGAAAAGTTCTCGAGTGGAGACCACATACCGGCAAGCGCAGCGTAGGACGTCCACCCACAAGGTGGACGGATGACCTCATTAAGACAGCAGGATCGCGCTGGATGCAAGTCGCTTCCAACCGGTCTTATTGGAGATTCATAAGGGAGGTCTATGTCCAGCAGTTGAGTGTCCTTTGGCTAATGGATGGATGGACACAGTGTCCTTTGGCTAATGGATGGATGGACACAAAGGTTAAAAACGGGACCCTATTACTAAGACTCCGCTGTCCGTCCGTCTGTTCTTGAGATACAGCTTGGTGACAGGACAGACAGATGGATGGACAATGGAGTATTAGTAATAGGGTCCCGTTTTACGCTTTGAACCCTAAAAAATAACCTTTTTGAAGTTGGATAAAACGACAAACCATGGACTGACTACTCCAAACTAACTCTGCGTATTAATAAGGCGGTAAAGGTATAACTAGTTTGTGATAATCTTTGTCATGTTATAATTACAATAGCTTCTAATCTCCATTTAACTAGGATAGCGGTGTTCGTTATATAGGGTTATCTGCTTTCCCTTTACTAAGCCACCATTATGAACAACTTTTACTACGGGACGTTGGGAGTATACCGCCGCCGGATCGGGTACAAATCGATAGACCGTCTTGTTAACAAGCGCCCTAAATTGAGAGAGAACTTGTAAAGTCAGTATTACGGCCGCTATATTACGGAACCGCTATCTTACGAAACTAGAGTCACGATAATGGGTATCTAACAGTATCCCGTCTTCATATAAACGGTCGGAACGCGAAGCATACCTACGCGTCTCGGAGTTCGGTATGCAGTCTTTGCACAACCGTCGCAGGGGCGGCGCAGTGACTAACGAACGTGTGGGTTTATATCAGTGAGCGTGCGATTTACCTACCAGGTGGGCAGCCCTAGCGCGTGATACGTATTTCGTGGTCGTGGGGTTGTAGAATTTATTACATAGACAGGGCTGAGTCACAATACTGTCCGATACCATTATCGTGCCAGGGCTGTATAGTGATGTAGGGGTATATTAGAATAGGGTGTCACAGTTTCCCCTGCATGAAGGGCTTGAGGTACTGGTGGAAGCTCCGGTTGACGGGCTCGGCGTTGAGCGGGCTCTTCATGGCTTCCTCCATCAGCCGCTCGTACACGCGGCCGTCGTACGCGCCCAGCGTTGATTTCAGAATCTGTTTACAATATAACAAATATGTAAGTAAAATAAATGTGGTGTGGCAGTGTCATGAACACCACCGCATGTTGTACGTGAATACGTCTACGTAAGCAAAACGACCTCAAAATGGCGACGCTTCCCCCTCCACTCCCCGCAATGGATCGCAGTCTTCAGTTGGCGTAATGGATTCTTTGATTTTTAAGCTATCCAATGGTGTAATTGAATTTAGGATGGAGATAATAGATATGAAGCTGCAACACCAAACTGTATCCCCCAATTTTGTTATCATCTGCTTTTGTTGACTTGCCTCCCTACATGGCAATTAAAGACGTATTCACGTCAATAAAATTTTCTTTTATTTAATGTAAGGACATTTTTTTTTTTGACGTCAAGATCAATTACAGACAAAATGGGTCTGTACTGTACTGTACCAGCCTTTTTAGTAGTCCACTGCAGGACGTAGGCCTACCCACGAAGGGTGATTGGGCCATATCCACAATGCGGGCCCAGTGCGGGTTGGTGGATTCACATACGCCATCGAATTTCTTCTACGGACGTATGCAGGTTGCCTCACGATGTTTTCCTTCACCGAAAAGCCAGTGGTGTGAAATTCCGTACATAAATTCCAAAGAACTCATTGGTGCGGGACCGGGGATTCGAACCCACGACCTCACGATTGTAAGGCGGGTGTCACTACCTCTTGACCACCACGACACAAAAAAAAAACACTGTGACAAAATGGGTCTAAAACCGTGAAAATATGTCACTACAATATTAGTAGTAGCATGGCCACAAATCTTCTTCCCGTGGTCTTACAAAGCACCCTAGTAGGACTACGGGATCGTGGTCCTACTAGTAGTACATCTGGTAGGATCACGGACAACAAACGATCTGAAATAAGTTATGGATCTGTATACCTCGTCTCTGATGTCGAAAGCGTCGACGAGTCCCACAGCGTTGGGGCGGATTTTGGTCAGTAATTCTTCGTACCAGTGTTGCAACTTCTCGATGTCGCGCTCAGATATCGACGTGAACTGGCAACAAATAACATTATTAGGGACAACAAATAACGAAGTTTTAGCGTCGTTGATTCTCGAGCCAAGTTCGAAGTGTATTCACCAGAAATGAACTGTCAATATCAAATCCACTATACAGTTACTGGTAATCAATTAGCAAGTTTTGAAGGGCATATGCTGTACATCAAAACAAACATCTTTTGTTTTACGATTTCTAAAAGTTCGTATTTATTTTCTTCCACACAACATTTAAGAAATTAATTTGATCGATCTAAACATAAACAACTCTTTGTAAAATGCACGCGCGCCGCCACACAGATTATGCCTTTAAATCCGCTGATCGACGTGCGAAAAGTCTTCGACTTTAAAGCCACGGTTTTAAGATCGACGTCTTTTTGACGCTTTACTCTTGCTAGTTTAAGTACCTTTTCTTTTACAGTAGCCGTCTTTAGTACTATAGCGTTGTGTTAAATTGATGATTCTTATTGTATTTGAAAGAATTCTTTTTTACGTAACACTTCAGTACTGGACACGGCTCTATAGAAAAATCGCAAAAGAGGAAAGCGTCAAATGGAACGTCAAAAAGTAGTCGATTTTAAAACCATGGATTTAAAGTCAAAGACTTTTTGCTAATTGATTACCGATAACCCTGTATAGCGATATAGATTAAATTAAATTATTTTATTAACATAAAAACGATTTTTCAAAGATTTACATTCATCTCACATTAATTAGCGCGATATAGCCCTTCATATCTCAGTGTGTTACTTTTCTCTGTCTCGTTCAGCACCACGTTTCAGTCCCGGTATTTAGAATTTTACATTATTGTACATTATACTAATGGTAAAAGGAGTTGGTAAACTTTTTATATGGGAGGCGGTCCTTGAAAACCGGCAGCGATGCGAGCTGTATTAATGTTTAGTGCCATATTTAAGAATATTATTTCACGCAAAAACATATTTTTGTGTATCGCCGTTTTATTATAATATCTCTTTTTTATTTCACTAAGTAGAAAATGTTTAGACTGAACTGGTAATACTAAGAGGAGATGCCTGGCAGCCCCGTCCAAAACGCAATAGAGATGGGCGATTTCAAATATAAAGACTATCGATTCTTACGATCGATAGTTTTGTATTATTATGCGGAAAGAGACAGTGTTGTAGTAATAATTACTAGGTACACTTGAATTCGTAAACGAGTGTGGAAAAATAAACTACATCGGTGAAACGTTATTAGATTTATCTACTGTCTTAAAGTACAACATAGCTACTTCCTTCAATATTTGTTTCATAGATTCCTCACTTCATAGATTATATTTTGTAAGACACTTTTGACACACATCATTATTAGTAAAAACTTCTCATCGATCCATCAGCTATAAAACGTCCACTATTGGATATAGGCCTTCCATATAGATCTCGAACAAGATCGGTTTGTAGCGGCTTGCATCCAGCGTGATGTTGTGGCCTTAATGTGGTCATCGGTCAACTTGCCAATCCGCTGGGCTATGTCGGTTAACTTATAAGCTAATCGATGTTCTACGTTCCTATTTCATTTTATTTATATAGGTACGTGATTTTACTTTTACGTCATAAATAAAAAAAAACAATGTCAAGAAATCATTAACTGCACTGTCATTAGCTGCGTTTGCGATAATTTAAGTTACAATATCGATTCATTGATGTTTGACGATACAGCACTAAGGGCACTAACGTGAACAGTGATTTCAAACACAGACTACTATAGATACTACGTAGTCTACGTATCAGACAGGAATCTTCAAACAACCAATAGCGGGCTGGTATTTTAGAGTTTGACATTTATTTATTTTTTAAAACATGGCGACCAGCCCTATATTGGTTGTTCAATATAGACAATGTCATTTCCTTTTGCTGTTTTATAATGTCACAGTCAGTTTTTTTTCAATTCAGGCTAAATGCAGTTATTTGGCGGAGCACATAGTTCATTTTTTTAATTTTTTTTGAACCCATTTAAAAATTAAATGGCGATGAAAAAAATTCTAAATAATATATATTTGAAAAGATAATTATATAATCTTTCTATTGGTATATATTTGGTTTCTGCAAGATTTCAAAAACCGCATCTTTTCCATGTCCTTTCTAGTGTTTAATGGCGCCTAGACTATTTTTTCATACAGCATTGTATGGTAAGATCTTGTAGATGATGATGGAACCTACCCTGAGCAGATCCCCGACGCGCTGCAGCGCCCAGTACACGACGTACAGGTCCACCAGGGTGTGGAGGACTTCTCTCAGCTGTGGGGAAGCATCCTTCACGAGAGCCTCAGTTTCCCGATGGTAGTTCGCTACCAGGAACGCGCGGCAATGTGCCTGGAAGGTTAGAAAAATGTATTTACTACACCAAGAAATATTATTGTAATTCTGATTGTATGATTATACGAAGCACGTGTTTTTGCTTTTGTTAGTCAATCAAGAAATTACAGCGCTTTAAAGTTCAGGAGTAAGACTGAAGCCCTTTACGTCACTTTCTATTCACCATGTTTTGTTTAGTTTCCAAAAGAAAGAAAAAAACGTTTCGAATAAATTTTGGTAATCTAAATGGTGGACTAATTATAATATTTGTTTAGAAATCTACCTTATTTAATACGCGGCTTTACAGAATCAAGGAATTTGTTCCAAAATTTTAATATTTATATAGTACAAAAATGCAATAAAATATAAATTACTATGTCAATTTTCAAAATGAGCAATAAAATGCAAATCACGATATGTTAATCTTGAATGTGCAATTTTTTTTTCATGAAAAAATTGATCATTAAAATGTATGTATTACCTCTGAAGCAGATTAAAAGCCGTGGTGGTCTAGTATTAATGACACCCGCCTCATAATCGTGAGGTCGTGGGTTCAAATCCCAATCCCATACCAATGAGTTCTATGGAATTTATGTATGGATTTTCACACCATTGGCTTTTCCGTGAAACCTGCATATGTCCGTAGAAGAAATTCGATGGCGTACGTGAATCCATCAACCCGCACTGGACCAGCGTGGTGGATCATGCCAATCGCCCTTCGAGGGTAGGCCTACGTCCTGCAGTGGACTAATAAAAAGGCTGGTACAGTACCTCTGAAGCAGAAGCCAGCTGTACGGAGGTAAGGTTCCAAGCGTCCTCATACGCCATGCCGCTGTGCTGACGTTTCTCAATATTGGCCACACAGATACTGATCTTCCTAAAAGAGATTAGAATAGATGATATTAGATATACACTATAATTATTATACAAGCAGCGCAGTGGTGTATTTGCTAGCAGGCTGAGTAGGTTGAAGCCTAGAGCGGCAGATTCTAGGGGGCGGCAAAAGAGATAATGCAAAAATGTATCGATCTTAGGCCATTCGGATCGGCCCCCCTACCGCCTAAGCAATAGCAATCGTTTATGACTTCATTTTAGTCATTTGGCACCGCCTATGTGACGTTAGCCATCAATTGCTTTGTGCGGATTGCGAAAGCAATCGTTGAATGAACAACTTTGATGGCTAACGTCACATAGGCGGTGCCAAATGACTAAAATGAAGTCGTAAACGATTGCTATTGCTTAGGCGGTCGGGGGGCGGATCTTATTATCTTTTGATATTACTTGTAAAATAAGGCGGCGTGAACAAAAATCAAATTAGAAAAAATGAAATATTCAATGCGGTCGTTTACTCTACGCATTTATTTATCATATTTTAATGGTTTTTTTGAGCTACTGTACACAGTCTGGTTCTACTTAGCAAGATCTTCTTTTGGGTCGTTAAGTTTAAGTAAAAAAATAGAAGTTTAATTTGTACACCTAAATATTAAAAAGGCTAAAATAAAAAATAAATAAATAAAATTCATTTATTTCGGGCTACGAGGCCCATAGAAAACAATACACATCAATTAAATTGGTAGGTAAAATAAAACAAATAAATCAATAAAATATTGCATAACAATTACGTCTGAAATTATTTTAGTAATTTTGACCACTGCTTCCTAAAATAGAAGCAGTGGGCAAATATTACGTTTATAATGGCATTTCCAGATTTAGAGAGCGTATCTCTAAACCTGGCAACGCGATGTCGGATCGATGTCTAAAAAAACAATATACAATGATTCATTTTACTACGAAGCATCATCGGAATTTCGTAAAAAATTTAAAGAGTCGTGAATACGGACGTAAAGCGAGGCTCACACGTAATAATTACGGTGAAATTTTGTCAGCCGTTGCTAGATCAAAGATCAAATGGGTTCACTTGAACCCCCTGAAATCATTCTGAAACCCCTACCCCTTTATATCAGGAAATAAAGTAGAGACAATAAACGGCGATGTCTGGCGCCGTTGCGATAATCGGTATAAAACGAATCAGGCAATATTTTTTTTAACATAGCAAAATAACGTTTGTCAGTCAGGTAGTTTATCTCACCCGGCGGCGACGCGCTGGAAGCCCTGCACGATGCCTTCGATGGTGTTGTCCCAGGGAGGCGAGCGGCGCGCGCCCACTGCACTCAGATACGCCACGGTCGGGGTTAAGTTGTTCCCGCCGGCCGCTTGCTGCCACGCTTTCACTAGGTATCTGTAACAAGTATCATGCATTTCAAAAATCTGAAGCGAACGCAGGATTTGAACCTGCGCCTTCTAATACGGGTATCACAGGTGGCGCCACCAACGCTTTAAGTTGGGAAATATATGCACTTCACAAATTTGAAGCTTGCGTAGGTGGCGGGCTGGCTCAGTTGGTTAGAACGTCGGGCTGGTGATCCGAAGGGGCAGGTTCGCTTCAGATTTTTGAAATGCTTATCACAAAGATAATTCTTTGAGATAAAAATCTAGTGTGGAAAGCACTCAAAATAAAATCATAACAAGTATCATGCAGCTGTTTCATTTCGTTAACAATAATCATTATTCAGAACTATTTAGTTCTCGTTCTGACGTCCTCGAGTACGCATTACATTACGTTTAATAAAAGTGTCTAATAACTACCCTCATTATGGCAAAATGTCATTGTTGCGATAAAGTGATACCAAAAAAGAATCCTGTGTTGGAATGCAGTAGATGCCAAAAGGTAGTGCATGCCACCACAGCATGTACAGGCCTCAGCTCCAAACAACTTTCAGCACTTAAGGCCGCTGAAAATCTTGAGTGGACCTGCAATGGATGTAACCACAACTCATCGCGCAGTAAGTCGTTTGTAACACTAGCCGACTATGAAGAGGAGGATGATGAAGAAATAATCCCGTCCGTAGGAGGTGCTGATGTGAGGAAGTTGCTAGAGCAATTGAGAAAGGAGGTAGGAAATATTGTCGTGCGGGAGATGCGAACCGTCACGTCGTCGGTTCAATTCTGTAGCGAGAAAGTGGATGAGCTTAGCGAATCCGTTGAGGCATTGACAGGCAGACTAAAGGATATGGAGAAGAGGCAGGCGCATCTCGAAAATAGGAATAAATTCCTTGAACTTAAAGCTGAGGCGCTGGAACAAAAAAACCACGAAATTGAGCAGCTGCTTCTTGCGGACCACGTCGAAATATCCGGTATCCCAGAATCAAATGCTGTCGATCTACCAAAAGCAGTCGAAAATGTGATGTTAAAACTGAATGCATCCAAAGAAGACATAGTTGCCACTAAACGGCTGCCACCACGGAAAACCGGGCCTGGCGCGGTTCTTGTAAAGCTGCGCAGCGAAGCTCGCCAATCACTCTTATCTGCGGCTCGAGATAACGTAATACTAGCACGCGATGTGATACCAGACCTAACGATGCCGGCGGCCACGGAAAAAATCTATGTTCGTGAAGCAATGACTCCTTTCTTCAAGAACTTACTATGGCAAGCAAAACAAGACCTAAAGAATACCTACAAATTCATATGGTTTAGAGAAGACAGGGTACTTGTTCGAAAAAATGAAAAAGCGAAGGTACTAAAGGTTAGGGCTAAAAGTGATATCCAGTCTCTAATATCCAACAAAATCACGCAAGCCTAACCATCCCATAGTAATTTTATTCCATTATACATTTCCTCCATCTGAATGGATTCATTTGATTGTAATAATATTAAAGAACTAAATGATTGTACAGATTATTTTACGTTTCATCAGTCTGTACCTAGAAACCCTAATAACTTAACGATTGTTCACGTCAATGTGAGATCTATGTTTAAAATTTTTTGTAAAATTGAATATTTACTATCTACCTCAAACTATTCTATTGATGTCCTTGTTATAACGGAACCCAACATTTCTGATAGTATTCAGTCGCTTTATAATATAAGGGGCTATACAATGCACACGGAACTGCGAAAAAACCGAAAAGGAGGCGGTATTATAGTATATGTAAAAAACAAACACAAGTTTTCTCGACATAAAACAACTGGAAAACACTACGAATGCTTGATAGGTACTCTTTCTTGCATAACATCGTCGTTCACAGTAACACTATGTGCATTGTACAGGCCACCCGACACTAATAGAAAATGTTTTGTTATGGAAATTGATAAAATGTTAAGCAATTATACTAACACAGAGCTTGTTTTTCTTGGTGATTGCAATATTAATTTAAGACCAGCGAAAACTGTCGATTTAGCTATTCAAAAATCATACGTTGATGTTCTGAGTGCGCACGGTCTATCATGCGGGATCTCGGATTATACCAGAATAGAGGTCTTAAACTTGAAAAACGAAACAAAAATAACTAAAAGTTGTATTGATCACATATTCGTACGATCCAGCATGAGAAACGCGTACACTGCCGCACTCGGCACTACACTGGCAGACCACAGAGTGACGGTCCTTGCGCTCGTCGGCAGTGCACAAATACAGGATGCTCCAATTTATGTTATGAGATACGATAATAAAAAAATAAATAACTTGTTGGATAAAATAGACTGGTCGCCTGCCCAAAAAATGTCTTGTCCCGATGAAATATATACATTCATAAGCAAAGCAATCAATAGCGTCTATGAGCAGGCACAGTATAAACAAAAAATATGTTCCTCCAAAAGGAATGTACATAAATGGGTTGATAAAAATATTATACGACTATGTCGCCAAAGAGATAAGTTGTTTTTAGAGTGGACGAAAGATGTAGGTAATAAAGAACTAAGAATCCAATATAATAATTTGAGAAATAAAACAAATAAATTAGTCCATAGAAAAAGAAATAAATTTTACAAAAATGAAATTAATAAATACAAAACTGACACCAAAAAACTTTGGCAGATTATAAATAATATGGCTGGAAAAATTACTAACTCTATTGACGTCATTCTGCAGAAAGCTTTTAGTCCAAGCAGCAATAAAACTATAGCTAACAATTTCGCTTGTGAATTCCAGGCCAATGTTAAGTCAATAATACCCACGTGCATGACGAAATTACTAAACGAATCAGATTACGTAAAAAAAGCTGACAAATCAATATTCTTTCCGAAAGCTACGAACACAGAAGTATTAAAGATAATTAGAAACATTAACACTAACAAAGCCCCTGGTTTTGACGGAATCAGATCAGTAGATGTAAAAAATCTGTCCGATAGAATAGTGGATGCAATAACTCATTTGATAAATAGGAGCATAGCGACGGGACGATACCCGAACGAGTTAAAGACTGGCATAGTCAGACCTATACACAAAAGTGGTTCCACTCAGGACTATTCTAAGTATCGGCCTATAACAATACTGCCAGTTATAGATAAAGTGGTTGAGAAGTACGTCTGTAAGATTGTCCAAAAGTTCTATAAAAGTAATGAGATACTGTGTCCTCAACAGTACGGATTTCAAGCAGGAAAAAGCACTACAGTTCTTTTGTCTCGGTTTACAGACGATATTAATAAATACTTAAATGAAAAAATGCACGTATTTATTGTAGCTATTGACTATAGCAAGGCGTTTGATACGCTCCGTCACGATCAATTAATAAAGTGTCTAGACGATAGTGGTGTGCGTGGTTGCCTTCTGGAATGGTGTAAAGACTATCTCAGCAATCGTTGCTATCGGGTTAGGGTCGGGGATGAGTACAGTGCAGCGGTTAGTGTTACTGAAGGAACAGCGCAAGGATCAGTATTTGGTCCAGTGCACTACTTAAGCTATGTAAATAACCTGAATAATGTCATCAAGCACTGCTCTGTATTCCAATTTGCTGACGACACGTGCCTAGTTGCTGCAGATAGAGATATTTCAGTCGCACTAGAACATCTTCAATCAGACTTTACCGCCATTTGCAAGTGGTCACATGATGCGGGGCTGGTTCTTAATGCGGAAAAAACAAAATGTGTACACATTCACTCTAGTCGTAACATACGAAATGATGATACGGGAATGAATGTGATAGCACATGGTCATGATTGCTTGCATGATAGTAGTAAATGCAACAAGTTTAGCTGCCAACAAATTGAACAGGTCAACGAACTTACGTACCTAGGGTTAATCATAGACAAGAAGTTTAATTGGGCTAAACACATTGATAAAGTGTGTACTAAGCTGCGAGCAGTTATGGCCAAATTTTACAGCGTTAGGAGAAGAGTTCCATATGGTGTGTTACTGACGATGTATAAAGCCCTGGTTGAAAGCATAATATCTTATGGGCTGAGTAGTTATGGGCGTACCTATAAAACGTACCTAGACCAAATTTACAACCTTCAGTACAGATTGCTCAAAATCATAGTCCCCCCAAAAATAAAGAAAAAGTATTCAAACGATCCCGCTCAGCTGTTTAAGTATTGTGGTATAATTCCAATTCACAAAAAAGTCGACATGTGTTTATTAATTGAACAATTTTTTCGAAAGGAAATCCAAACTCCTAAAACTAGCTATAAAACTACGCGTAGTGTTTCCAAAAACATGTTGTCAGTGCCTAGATTTAACAATACATACGGTAAAAGAACATCTAAATACATTCTCCCTACATTAATAAATAAATTACCACTAGAATTAAAAAATAATCTTACCATAAAAAATATAAAACCTTGTTTAAATAAATTCTATTTAGATCTTTCATGAAATGGAGCATGCTGTATCGATGCGATACGTGCGCGCGAGCGCTGCAATGGTTGCGTTTAGGCATAAAGAAACTACTCGTTGTTGTTCGGAACCGGTTATGCGGACTCGGTTTCTACCTCTGCCTACCAGCCATTATTGAGTTTTCGCGCGCAGCGAGCATCTATTGTTTGTAATTATTGGTATGTTAGATTAATTATAGATTGGAATGTAGTTATTGTTACGAGAATCTGTTGTCTAGACAAACCTTTTTTAGGTTTTTAAGACAATAGCATTAGTTATAATATGTTTGTAAAAGTTGTTTAAATAAATAAAAAAAAAAAAAAAAAAAACTAGAAGGCAAGGGTGGTGGCCCTGGTGTCAAATTTTTTAAGCCGCCTGCAAGCCTCTGACAAGGCTTTTGGATCAAATTAATTAGAAAGATGTCTCGGTTTTTAACAATGCTGAGACGAGTACTTGCAGCATTGTATTTGCTATTGATATTTCTGTTGTTTTTTTAGGTTTTCAGTATTTCTGCAAATCTACAAGTGCCACGTTTACATGGCGTCAAAACTGAAGAACGATTGGTAGGTAACAGAAGGTAACAGATAGTTTAAAAACTAAGAGCAGACGCCACGTTTGACACAATCGCTCGATATAGATCACACTGATACTGACTACATCCAAGTGTCTGACATTAACGCTTACAGAAGCGTTTACGTCAGACACTTGGATGTACACTCATCTAGCAGTTTGCAAGAGTAGCATAGTATACTTTTCCTCGTAAGTACAGGCAATAGTGGAATGACCATAAGCCAATGACAACGGGGAATGCAGCATATTCAACCGTTTGCCACACACCACACACTAGTGGACAGCGCTCTACTACGGTAATGGTATCTAGCGGTATTGTGACTCGCCCCTGTCTTTAAAATAAATATCTACAGGCCTAAATGGCCAGGCAGTACGTATCACGCACTAGGGCTACCCGCCTCGCACTCTCACTGTTTCAAACCCACACGTTCGTTCGTCACTGCGGCGCGTCTCTGCAACCTTTGTGTCAACCAAATGCCGAGGTGCGTAGGTATGAGTACGCGAGCGGTAGCGCCGAGGCCAGCATGTACCCGTGCCCGCACTCAGACACCACACAGTACCTGGCAGTCTGCAGCAGCAGCACGGTATTCTCGCCCTCGTACGTGCAGGCGGCGGTGGCGTGTCCGTACGCGAGCGGTAGCGCCGAGGCCAGCATGTACCCGTGCCCGCACTCAGACACCACACAGTACCTGGCAGTCTGCAGCAGCAGCACGGTATTCTCGCCCTCGTACGTGCAGGCGGCGGTGGCGTGTCCGTACGCGAGCGGTAGCGCCGAGGCCAGCATGTACCCGTGCCCGCACTCAGACACCACACATTACCTGGCAGTCTGCAGCAGCAGCACGGTATTCTCGCCCTCGTACGTGCAGGCGGCGGTGGCGTGTCCGTACGCGAGCGGTAGCGCCGAGGCCAGCATGTACCCGTGCCCGCACTCAGACACCACACAGTACCTGGCAGTCTGCAGCAGCAGCACGGTATTCTCGCCCTCGTACGTGCAGGCGGCGGTGGCGTGTCCGTACGCGAGCGGTAGCGCCGAGGCCAGCATGTACCCGTGCCCGCACTCAGACACCACACATTACCTGGCAGTCTGCAGCAGCAGCACGGTAATCTCGCCCTCGTACGTGCAGGCGGCGGTGGCGTGTCCGTACGCGAGCGGTAGCGCCGAGGCCAGCATGTAACCGTGCCCGCACTCAGACACCACACATTACCTGGCAGTCTGCAGCAGCAGCACGGTATTCTCGCCCTCGTACGTGCAGGCGGCGGTGGCGTGTCCGTACGCGAGCGGTAGCGCCGAGGCCAGCATGTACCCGTGCCCGCACTCAGACACCACACAGTACCTGGCAGTCTGCAGCAGCAGCACGGTATTCTCGCCCTCGTACGTGCAGGCGGCGGTGGCGTGTCCGTACGCGAGCGGTAGCGCCGAGGCCAGCATGTACCCGTGCCCGCACTCAGACACCACACATTACCTGGCAGTCTGCAGCAGCAGCACGGTATTCTCGCCCTCGTACGTGCAGGCGGCGGTGGCGTGTCCGTACGCGAGCGGTAGCGCCGAGGCCAGCATGTACCCGTGCCCGCACTCAGACACCACACATTACCTGGCAGTCTGCAGCATGTAACGATTCTCACTTTTTCGTGTAGTTGGGTAAGCCGGCCGCGGCATAACGGCCGCGCGGTTTAGCCAATCACGAAACGACAGAAGTGACAGGCGCGGGAGCGGGGAGATCGTGTCGCGACGTACCGCCGCGGCAGAGCTGCCGCCAGTGCTCGTGGCAAACGGTTACTGCTCATACGCACGGCACGCTCCTACAGCGACAATATTTAATCAAAGATTTTACTTTAAAATAAATTCTTGATTTGATTGATTGATTCTAAAATCTTGTGCATTGGTTTTACCCCGTATTGGGTGAGTGTTTCAACTTCTCATTATCATTGTAGCTGAACTTACAAGCATGACGTGAGTACATTCAAATACACTCGGTGATTTGTAATAACGGCAGTTATTACATCTCAATCTACCTATTTTTTTGTAACAAAACTTTAATAATTTTACACGTCTCGTTCGAGTTGTATTTGAATGTACCTAGATAGTTTAGTCATCTTTTATTTTACTTTTTTACATACCTACCTACTTGTCTTTTTATTTTTTATATTATTATATTGTGTTGTAATTAGTGAATACCTATTATGTTGTAAATTTGACTGCCTCATCTTAGATGCTATTAATAGCAGTAGATATCACTCGGTACTTGCTTTCGCTTGCGCAACTTGGCCGGATGTCGCAGTCAAATTGAAATATGGGAAGTTTCTAAGACGGCGAAACCTGAATTCCAGGGTTTTTTCTGCACGGCTGCTGCCGTCTACTTGGCACGCTTGCTGCGACTGCTGCTGCCGCTCCTTACCTGCTTCGGAGACCCTGCCCTCCGAAGACCTGGAACACTACCCGCGTCGACGACCTGCATTTCCCACTCTGACTGTGCTCCGGCCGGCCGCGGACTACACGCAGCATATCGAGGCCAGTGTATCGGACGGTCGCGCAACGCAAATCACGTCATCTTAGTACTTACCCCGACCCTAAATTCTAACTTAAACTCACTACCCAAATTACCCTCTTTTATTCTATTTTTTTTCTATATAATTTTCTACTTGTGCTTTTGTAAAAATAAACTTTGTTAACACTTTATCGTTTTTAATTTCTTCCGTATAACTAAAAGTGTTACAAGCAGCAGCACGGTATTCTCGCCCTCGTACGTGCAGGCGGCGGTGGCGTGTCCGTACGCGAGCGGTAGCGCCGAGGCCAGCATGTACCCGTGCCCGCACTCAGACACCACACATTACCTGGCAGTCTGCAGCAGCAGCACGGTATTCTCGCCCTCGTACGTGCAGGCGGCGGTGGCGTGTCCGTACGCGAGCGGTAGCGCCGAGGCCAGCATGTACCCGTGCCCGCACTCAGACACCACACATTACCTGGCAGTCTGCAGCAGCAGCACGGTATTCTCGCCCTCGTACGTGCAGGCGGCGGTGGCGTGTCCGTACGCGAGCGGTAGCGCCGAGGCCAGCATGTACCCGTGCCCGCACTCAGACACCACACATTACCTGGCAGTCTGCAGCAGCAGCACGGTATTCTCGCCCTCGTACGTGCAGGCGGCGGTGGCGTGTCCGTACGCGAGCGGTAGCGCCGAGGCCAGCATGTACCCGTGCCCGCACTCAGACACCACACATTACCTGGCAGTCTGCAGCAGCAGCACGGTATTCTCGCCCTCGTACGTACAGGCGGCGGTGGCGTGTCCGTACGCGAGCGGTAGCGCCGAGGCCAGCATGTACCCGTGCCCGCACTCAGACACCACACATTACCTGGCAGTCTGCAGCAGCAGCACGGTATTCTCGCCCTCGTACGTGCAGGCGGCGGTGGCGTGTCCGTACGCGAGCGGTAGCGCCGAGGCCAGCATGTACCCGTGCCCGCACTCAGACACCACACATTACCTGGCAGTCTGCAGCAGCAGCACGGTATTCTCGCCCTCGTACGTACAGGCGGCGGTGGCGTGTCCGTACGCGAGCGGTAGCGCCGAGGCCAGCATGTACCCGTGCCCGCACTCAGACACCACACATTACCTGGCAGTCTGCAGCAGCAGCACGGTATTCTCGCCCTCGTACGTGCAGGCGGCGGTGGCGTGTCCGTACGCGAGCGGTAGCGCCGAGGCCAGCATGTACCCGTGGCCGCCGCACGCCAGGCGACATCGCTCCACACATTCCGCCGCCTCCGCTGTGCTCACCGCTTTTAGGCAGCAGGATAGCGCATGGAGCTGTGAACAAGTTGTCTTTTAAACTTAGTGTCTGAAATCGACAGAAGAGGCCGAAGCAGTATGCAGGATTATCAGTTTACCCTGTATTGAGTCTTCCGGCAAAAAGCTGATTCAGACCATCATTATGAACAACTTTTTCTAAAAATATGAAAAAAATGTTAAACCGGTTGAGCATGTCAATGAATCACTATCATGCATTTTTTTGTAATATTAAGTTCTATTAATAACAATAAAGTTATCTTATGGGACCAACCCAGAATTCGAGAAATTACTGGACACCAGTTCTGGATAACCCTGCATGGAGGCTTGTGTATGGATGATGATATTGGCAGCAGATATATTTTTCACGTAAAATCTTACCTCTGGCAGCCGGTCCATGTCACCTGCCTCTAACTCGGCAGTAACATTATTGTACATATTCCACAACCATTCTGCGCTCAGTTTGAATGCGTGGAATGCCGCGATGCCGATGAATAGCTTGTGCTGTTGCGTCACATAGTCCAATATTTGAGGCTCTGGCTCACTGCGGAAACAGAACAATTCTGTTAAAAGTATTTAAAATAAACATTGACCTTTTCTACAAAATATGATCAAAGATCAAAGAAATTCTACTGAAACCAGAGTGCGGGTGGAACGCATACAGCTATGGTAAAAAAAATTAAAATGGCACAATTTAAACACACTCGCTGCGTAGTAACAGTTTATGTGTCAACGGTAGTGAGGGGTAGATTTCTGAACAGCGGGTAGCAGACTACAGAGCCGCTATAAAGTTTATCATGTTTTCTATTTTTAAACAATATTTATTTATTAACACCAACGTAGACAAACTATACTATTAGAGACAATTCTTAGTAAACATCAAAACTTAAATAAACTATAAATAAATACAAAATTTTCTATTTAGAAACAAGAATTGCTATAATTTGGTCAGCAATTATTATCTTCTAACAGCGAAGTACTAGACAAATATACTATGTTGTTCGAAATTCCAGTAAATGCTCACAAATAAGACTCACTTCGGCTTGGGCTGTTACTGCCTTCTAACAGCGGAATACCGCGTGGCTATAGCAACCTAAACTCAACTGTAACTGCTAAAAAATAAGAGTCACTTCGGCTTGGGCTGCGACTGTCTTCTAACCGCAGAGCACCGCGTGGCTATAGCAACCTAAACTTATCTGTAACACGTAACAAATTAGACTCACTTCGGCTTGGGCTGCGACTGCCTTCTAACAGCGGAATACCGCGTGGCTATAGCAACCTAAACTCAACTCTAACTGCTAAAAAATAAGATTCACTTCGGCTTGGGCTGCGACTGCCTTCTAACAGCGGAATACCGCGTGGCTATAGCAACCTAAACTCAACTGTAACTGCTAAAAAATAAGATTCACTTCGGCTTGGGCTGCGACTGTCTTCTAACCGCAGAGCACCGCGTGGCTATAGCAACCTAAACTTATCTGTAACACGTAACAAATTAGACTCACTTCGGCTTGGGCTGCGACTGCCTTCTAACAGCGGAATACCGCGTGGCTATAGCAACCTAAACTCAACTGTAACTGCTAAAAAATAAGATTCACTTCGGCTTGGGCTGCGACTGTCTTCTAACCGCAGAGCACCGCGTGGCTATAGCAACCTAAACTTATCTGTAACACGTAACAAATTAGACTCACTTCGGCTTGGGCTGCGACTGCCTTCTAACAGCAGAATACCGCGTGGCTATAGTGACGGCCTTGGCCATGTAGTTGCACATATCGTTGACGACCACGACTCGTACGAACATCATCGTTCCGTACGTTAGCTTCGAGCTGGGGGACTTCACGTACGTACCGTCCTGTGGGACAAATCAAATATAAAAATAAAATAAACCTTAAATAACAAGGTCACTTATTTCACTAATATTCAGATGTTTACTCGTGTTTGAAAGTTAATTCGGTACACTGATCCCCAGAATATTAGAATTACAAATTACGTACAATTAGTATTTTTTTTTTACATTTGAAACTTCGCCTCTGTTTTTTTTTATTCGAATAGGTTCGCGTTTGACTACACACTGCCTTATGTTAAGCAGATGTGCGGTCTAGGGTGTAGCACGCTTACCTAGAAGATACCTATTTACTCGGAATTTGAAGACGTTGTACTTTAACGGGAAGACAGACCCAGGCAAAGCGTTCCACATTCCGGCTGTTCGTATGAGGAATGAGGATTCGAAACGCTTGGTTCTAACGCGCGGAATGTCCACCATAAAAGGGTGGCGCTTTGGTCGCATCTGCCTAGCCGTACGATAGAAGAAAGGGGCAGGGGGGGGGGGGGGGCATATTGTGCAACTCCTGAGCACACTCTCCGAAGTGTATCCGGTAAAAGGCCATCAAACACGCTACCTTGCGACGATGCTCAAGACTTTGCAGCTGTGACTTAGTCAAGGTGTCGTTGTCATTCAGCCTCCTGGCTCGCCTCTCAATCTACTCCAGAGCCTCCAGTTGATATTTAGCAGTGCCATCCCAAAGGTGAGAGCAGTATTCCATGCAAGACCTGACTTGTGTTTTATAAAGACTAAGCAGTTGCTCAGGTGTGAAATACCGTCTCACCTTAGAGAGAACACCAAGTTTTTTGGAGGCTAATTGGGCTTTAGACTCTATGTAAAAGCCAAAGTTAAGAGAAGATGAGAGTGAAACGCCTAATAGTTCCAAGCTGTCAGTTACCGGAACGGAGATACCACGGAAAGCGGGAGACAATTGAAAGGGTCTCTTTTTGGCCGTATACAGACAGCCCTGAGTCTTAGTGGCATTAAGCTTGACCAGGTTAGCATTACCCCAGTCGGATACCGCCTGCAGACTCAAGTTGAGCCGTTCAACCATAGCCTCTCTGTGTAACTCGATCTGTGGCCCGCTGGTTCTTGCATCGGATGTGTAGCTCTCCACGACTGTACTGTCATCTGCGTACCCAAAGATCCGGGGCAGTAGGAATAGTGTCGCAGAGAGCACAGACCCCTGAGGAACACTGGCATTGATAGCCATTTGGTCTGACGAGCAGCCATCAACGACAACTCGTATCGACCGATTCCTCAATAAATCTGATATCCATGCGCAGAAATCAGCAGGCAGGCCGTAAGATGGAAGTTTGCCAATAAGGCTATCGTGCCAGACCCTATCAAAAGCTTTGGAAATGTCCAGGGAGACAGCCAGCGCCTCCCTGTGCTTCTCCATGACCTCACTCCAGATGTGTGTGGCGTACGCCAGAAGGTCCCCAGTAGACCGGTTTCGGCGAAAGCCGTACTGGTGGTCACTGAGTAAGTCATTCGTTTCCAGGTAGGCCAGGAGCCTGTTGTTAAGAACACATTCCATACTCTTACAGAGTATAGACGTGATCGAAATTGGTATGTAGTTGGCAGGGTCGGCACGGCTGCTCTTCTTGGGAACAGGTTGCACGTTAGCAAGTTTCCAAGATTTGGGCACTTGACCTGTCTTCAGAGATAGGCGAAAGAGGCGAGTCAGCACAGGTCTCTGTCAGCAGAAAATCCGTGTTTTCGCTATGTTGCACGAGACTCACGAGATTTCAAATATCACACAATTGCGAGTGAGTGAAGTAATAAAACGAAAAGTTACACATGTACCAGTTGAGTTTCCTTTCAGTTAGACAAAAAAATAAAATAACCTCCAAAACTTTAGAATACTTCATAAACATGTGTTCCTTAGGTATTTTGACATATTCCAAGCCCTAAAATCTATTGTTGGCGCCGTTTGTGCCAAGCTTAGCGCCAATCTCTCCAATCTTGATGCCCGGAGACGGTATGTGGGTGAAAACACTTGCAAAATATCCACGAAGCGCAAACTGCTTGCTACCCACCCGCAAGAGACTTGCAGTTTGAATGAAAAAATAAATTGAAGGCTCACCTCTAGAACTTTAGAATTCTTCATAAGCATATGTTCCCTAGGTATCCTGACGTGTTCAAAGCCCAGGAAACCGTTGTTGGTGCCGTTCATGCCAAGTTTGGCTCCAATCTCGCCGATCTTGATGCCTGGTAGAGGCATGTGGGTGTCCTCGTCTCTTAGCTGCACGATGAACGGGTGGATGCCGTGGCATTGGCCGTTGGTGTATAGCTGGGCCATTACTATGCAATAGTTGGCTGTGTGGGCCACTGTAGACAATTAAAGTTAGATTACAGTCTTCACATATTACTGATCCACAGGTAGACATAGACAGTCGTCAGTTGAAATGCAGTGGGCGCAGGGCACATAGTACGGAGGACTGATGACCGATGGGGTCGAAAGTTCTCGAGTGGAGACTACAAGGTGGACGGATAACCTCAACAAGACCGCAGGATCGAGACGCTGGAGCTGGACGCCAGCTGCTTCCGACTGGTCTTATTGGAGATCCATAGGGGAGGCCTATGTCCAGCAGTGGACGTCCTATGGCTGCAACGATGACGACAGTTATATTCACAGTTTGGGTAAATATTTTTCATTTATTTTCTATAATACATGAAATACTATTTAAAAGGAATAGAGAAGGACGAGCCTAAACTAAGTTCAAAGAACTATATATTGAGGTCTTTGACTAAGTTATACTAAGCACCACACAAATCGCCGGATGAGAAGGTAGCCGGAGATGACACTTCGTCGTGATTCGCTATGATTATTGCGCTTGTGTGCACAATTCCGACGCCGCGTGTCGTAGTGCGTAGGGGGCACGCGGGAGGCATAAGGTTGGCAGGCGGGTGTGCCCCCATGTCTTATCTCTCTGGCTCCCGCGCATACATATATTTCGGCTTTTGCGCAGCGTTCTGCGCATAACTTGCCATCTGCCGATTTGTGTGGCGCTTAGTATATGGTATAACAGACATGTTTCGGTGAAGGAAAACGTGAGGACATATTTTGCATAGGTACTTCCGAAGAAGAAACGCAGGAGTCCCTCGTTACTCAAAGGGTCCAATATTCCGGCCTGTGGACACACTGCTTTATTCTTTCGGTGTATAACCTACTATAACTTGCCTAAAGCTACCAATATATTGAAGATAGAAATATTTTTTTTTTGTATGTCACCACCTAAACGTAAATGTTTAAGTACCTACTCATTTTTCATTTGCATAAATATCTAAACAATTTTTTGCTCTACAAAGTGTGTTCAGATGTAAACGGTGTTGACCTTTGATTATCTGCTCGTACTTTGAACTTAGGATTCAAGATTTTGATGTTTTGCACCAACATTTTTGCAAACCTTTCAAGCCGATATTGTTTAGACAAAAAAGTGTATGGATTATTTGATTTATCTTTTAGTACTGCAATGATATTTAGCAATTTTTGCACAGGCTTAATTTCAAAGCCGGAAATGTGTTTATGGAAATAATGGACATTTATTTTTATTCAAAATGCGTAATCAAAGCAGTGGTAGAGCAGGACGAAAATTTTATAAGAGCATAAATTTTGGAGATGTCCATAATACTTTATGGATATATATTTTTAGGAATATATATTTTCTGTTAATTTCAAGAGGCACGTGCGATATTACATATTTGTTCGTATTGTTGTTCCTGCCTACTCGTACAATATAGTTAAAACTCTTATATCAGATAAATAATTACAATATCGTGATTGATAGTGTGATATAGATACTTACCTAATTAGACCTGATAAACTAAATAATTAGACCACATCACTGGGACGAAAATTCTCGACGAAAATATTAGTTTTTTATTTTCATACCAAATAGGTTTGCGTTAAATTATTTCTTGTAGGATGTAGCACGTTTGCATTAGATAAAGTTCCAATTCTCTTTTGACCGTATAAGTATTGTTTATAATATAAAGCTTTAAGCCCGAAACATACTATCCGACGCGGCTTACGGACGCGACTGACAGCCACGACTTAGCAATGTGCACAGTCTTAAGACATCCGGTGTGCCAGATCGCTTTCGGACGTCTGAACGCTCAAGGTCGTCCGAAGGTGACGTCCGCGACTTATGTCCGATAGTGTGCACGGTTCAGTGTACTTCCATAGTCTAGGTCGCGGCTGTCAGTCGCGTCCGTCAGCCGCGTCCTATAGTATGTTTCCGGCTTTATACGCAAGCTGGGAGATTATTTATTTGTTACAAAACCGTGTCACAACCCGCATTTGACCGATTATGTTCTGTTTAATTACGGTAACCGGTTAATCTCTGCATTTCTGTAACACTTGCGTTACACCAATATTTAACTTTATGATTAGACTAGCTTTTGCCCGAGCCTCCACCCGCGTGATATTTTGACTTTTATGCTTTCCACAGGAACCTTTAATTTTTTCGGGATAAAAAATAGCATATGTCACTTTCCGGCTTTTGAACTATACCCATGTCAAAAATCAAGTCAATCCGTTGCTTCGTTGCTGCGTGAAAGAGTAACAAACCAACAAACTTTTCGGATTTATAATATTATAGTATGATTACTTTGTTACTAAATGTTACTATGTATCAGTGTATCTACTTAAAGAGGTAGTGAGGTCAATTAGGATATATTCAGAGCGCGACCGAGTCCAATGAACTATAAAACAAGTTTTACAATAGATATACAATAATTATCTAGGAGTGCAATAAGCTATCTACTATAATAACCTATTTATGAAGCTGACCCGGCGAACTTCGTACTGTTTTCGTATGAGTACAATATCTGAGAGATATTTTTGAAGTAAAAACTTTTTGAACTTTTTAACGGCGTTGTGCACTTTTTGACATGGGTAAAAAATGTTAAACTTCATCAAAAATATCGTAATAGTACGAGAGCCCACGACCAAAATTTATGTAATAATGTCTCATAGCAATACAGCCAAAACCGCATCAAATCGATAGATACGATTATCCTGAACTCGAAAATACCAATATGAGACATTTTCCGCGTAGCGTTTGATCTGACCGAATTTTCAAAATTGTCAAAGAATTTTACCGAACTGCATCATAGCAATATGTCTGATTTGCAGACTGTAGTTGAATGATAGTTCTGAGATACCGGAAACATATTTTTCAGACGTAAGTGGTGTAGCGCAAACCCGTAAAATCACTTAAAAAAATTAAAAATGAGACAAAAAAATGTCTCATAGCAATACGTCTGAAAATCTTTTTTATTAGTAAATTTTGGTTATTTGATGTGAACAAAACAATTTTCAGACGGAAATGTGAAAATTGTTGGACATGATAAAATAAGTTGTCCACATGTGCAAAAAATTTATATCAGACAAATTAAGTGTAGCACCTTCTCTATCAGACAACTTTTTGATACTCAGATATCATTTAAAAATCGTATTGAGGCATCTTGAATTCTCTGTTACAAACCAATGAATACGTTGCGACCCTGAATTTATCAGATGATAATTAACAAAGATTTTTTCCGAAACAAAAGAAATAAGTAATGAAATCTGTCATCTGTCAAAGTACATATAATAGACAAGGGAGATTCTTGAATATCTATGAAGGCTGTAAATTTAAAAAAAACATTTAACAGAGGCGTCGGCCAGGCGACTCCGAAACGTTATTTTCGTTTTTGGGAGTATATGCTACACTTAAAGTGTCTGAAAACAGGTTTTTTGTAATCATGGCAGCAATACGAAAAGTAAAATTTTTTTTTTATCTGTATTGCTATGATACAGGTCGGCTAAATTTGTTGACATTTTCAAAAATGCGCTCAGGCTATGTGCTACGCGCAAAATGTCTGAAAACAAACTTTTTCGTAATAATTATAAAATCTATATACATTTTCACTATCAGACGTATTGCTACCTACCTACGTTGTATACTGACTGCCTTTTTTTTTGACACAGCTGAAATGGCACACGCAGTTGCTACACTTTCGACCGTTACTACACACCTAGTCGGGTTCAGAATCATACAATCTAACGATTTTATAGGGTTTTTGCCGTATTGCTATGAGACATGGTTTTGGTCGTGGGCTCTAGTACTATAAGACGGCGCAGGGCGCTTACGCGAGTGTGCGTGTGTGATATTGTGTTTTACCACATAAATGACAGTACTTTATATGTTCAATTTTACACTTCTGCCGGCACTCCCGGAGTGCAAACCGTTGTTTTTTTATCAACATTACATTTTATGGAAATCTCGAAGGACTGAAAGGATCATCAGGGCTGATAGGTATTAGGGGTGGTAATAAATCTAGCAAAATGATTACGAAATACAGCACTGACACGGCTTTGTTTTATACATGTGTAAGTTACATTCACCTTCCAAAAACCTTTGAAAAAGCCCGTGTATAAGACATAGGTGTGTCTTATACACGGGCTTTTTCATTACCACATTGGCCGAAATACATAATATGACAGACAACTCATTGGAACGGGACCGGGATTTGCACCTACGACCTCACGGTGTCGCTACCTCTAGGGCACCACGGCACCTACAGTGCGGAACCTATTTGTTATACAGTAATTACCTACCTCTCTTAAAATATAATAAGCGAAATGACAAGTAACTACTTTAACAGCCTTTTTAATAACTCGCTGTAGGACGTAGGCCTACGCATGAAGAAAGATTGGGCAATATCTACCACGCTGGCCCAGTGGATTCCCATACATGACGTATGCAGGACGATGCTTCTTATGCTTGATGCTTCCGAAGACAGTGGTGTGAAATCTCTAGGTGGAGAAAGTTTATAGGTACTTACATCCTCCGGGCCACCACTTATAAGCGGTGAGAGTAGGGCTGTGGAGTACAAACTCCTTGGTCGCGGGGTCGAAGGTGGCCGTCGTTTCCAGCCCGCGGATGAATGTGCCGTGCCCCAGCTCCGTCTGCAAAACGCACTCTTTCAACTTCTGCACTAGCGCATGCAAATGATACTGTAGTATAGGTCGAATCGCACAACTTGGCGGCTATGATGTTATCTTTACGCTGTAGAAAACAGGATAACCCAATACTCGCGCAAATGTCAAGTAAGCTTCAAGCAGGATTGGGTTATCTGCAGCTTATAGCTAACACCACAGCCGCCGAGTTGTGTGATTCGACTTATATCAGCCTATGTTCATCAGTGAACTATTTCTTAATCCTTATCTTAACTAATATTGTGAATACGAAAGTGTGTTTGTTGGTTTGTTACTCATTCACACAGCCACAGAGCAACGGATTGACTTGATTATTGGCATATATATAGGTATTAAGTATTATAGTCATTCAAAGGTTAGAGAGTGACATAGGCTACCTTTTATCTAGGGAAAATAAGATTCTTATGAGACAACACAACAGTCAAAATATTACGCGGCCAAAAGCTAGAAGTTGTTAAAATAGTTCCCTGCTTGTAGCTTGGAGTTGTGTACCTATAGTTGAAGTAAAATAGTTCACTGCTGAACATAGACCTGCTGACGAAGAACGATTGGGTTATTCCCACCACAATAGCGCAGTGGGAGTTGGTGGTTTCACATACGCTGATACGCTATATTTATTAGAAATTATTAGCTGTCTCGGTAAACTTCTAATTTTTAAGTACCTGTTATGTATTTAATATTTTAAGTTAAAGTATACAATGTAGCGTATTGGATTTCGTGTAATCTGTAAAGCTATATTTTACTGCAAATAAATAAATAAATAATAATAATATCGCCTTCATCTGTCACACTAATTTCGATGGCGTTTAGCTCTGCCAATAATGGCAAGATACGGCAACTTTTACATGCAGGAACATTTTGTACGGGAAACCATATAGCTCTTTATTTCATATGCAAGTGACAAAGAAGCAATATGTATCAAATTCTAATCTTTTCTCACTGCGCTGAGAATAAAGTAGCTGTTAAAAATGCAACTAAAGTCGTGTTACCTGTGCGTAAGTTCCGATAATGTCTAGGTTGAAGGCCCGTCCGATCCAGTACGCTTGCTGTTCCACGGAGCCCTGTCCCATAAGCGTCGGGATGAACATCACGTAGTGCAGCGTTAGAGGAGACCCGTCCTGCAGGATGGCCGAGCCTAACGAGCCTCCCAGTAACGCCCTGAGGAATGAAACCTTGATGATTGAATCCAGATTTGAGTTTCTTTTTCGGCATTGTTTTTGGTCATATCCGTGTCATCTACACTGCATAGAAATAAATAAATAATAAATAAATAAATGTTGGGGGACATTTTACACACGGTCTCTGAACCCAAACTAAGCAAAGCTTGTGATATGGCTGCCAGAGACTGATATACTACCTATACATATTTTAAATACATTCTTATATAGATAGTACCTAAATAACACCCAGACACAGAGCAAACATTTTTGTTCATCACAAAAATGCTTGGCCTGGGTGGGGATCGAACACACGCCTCTTTGATCCAGAAGTCAGGTTCACTAACCACTGAGCCACCGAGGCAGGCAAATACCTACCGAGTAGGAGTAGGATTATATAATAGCTCATAATTACTGTTACAAGTGTTACACAAACAAAAGACGGGTGATTCTGTATTAAACCAAGCACGTAACGAGCTCTTTGTATTCTAGAAATTCGTATGAAAAAAAATCAAGTAAACTCAGTTTATAATTAATTTTAACGTAATTTTACATTTATCCAACATTTCTCCAAACTAAATTCACGGATATAAAAAAAACGTTACTGCGATACGTTAAGCTTTGTCGATAGAGAATCCTGGCACCTGATAAAATTGCGGTTAAGTATTAAGTACCTACCTATGCTTCTTTGAGAGTAATTTTCATACTAGAATTCGCTACTGAATGCAGGCCTACAATGCAGGTTAGCTATTACAGCTGATATTACTCTGATTTTAGAGTAATAGAACCTCTCATTCCGAGCGCAATTTAACCGACGAAACGGAGGAGGTTATCAAGTCGACTCGTATTTTTTTTATAAATAACTTTTTATAGAGTAGTCCTATTACAATAATCTCTTTCTTTTTTGTTTGGTAGATCATACTTATCACAGGTCGTACCGTATAAAATTTACCGAAATCGACTGAGACATTTTTGATAAATCAACAATAGGTACCTAATGTGAAAATTCATCGATAACTACATCGATCCGTGCGAACTATTCGAATTCTGCACACGGTAGAAGTGGGTTATACCATTTTTTGCGAAATATAATTATGTATTACTCAACAACTACTTAGCAGAGGACCGTATGCACCTATGCATCCATGAATGTATGCACCCGGCATCAAAGTAGAAAGGTAATTCAGGATAGGTGCATTTACTATTACCACCTAGAGGAACTAGTCATTCTTTAAAGAGTACCTAGGTAGTACACTTGCTCATTATAAGAACACTAGTTTTTACCCGCGGCTTCGCCCGCATGATATTTTGATGTCTGAAGCAATATCATTATAATTTATAGCCTATGTGTTATTCTGATATATAAGCTATTTTATTGCAAAGTTTCATCTCAATTCGTTCAGTAGTTTTTGCGTGAAAGAGTAACAAACATCCATACATCCATCCATCCATCCATCCTCACAAACTTTCGCATTTATAATATTAGTAGGATAATAATTATTCAGAATTATTTAAGAATATTTAACGTAGTAAAATAAATTAAAACTACTGTTTTACCTACAAACAAAAAGTTGATAAAATAGCGGCTTAACAATACGTACTTAAGTTACTTTGCAAGACATTTTCATACCAAAATTCGCCACTGAATTCTGAATTTAAAAAAAAAGCAATAATGATTCTCTTATTTACAGTCATAGTGTAATTTAATTTAACCGAAACCGTTTAATATTGGTGATGTCATCATCATGGCGTGTAATACAGGTGATTTCTTCCTTCAATATTTGCATTTCCATGACAATTATTTAATTTTATTATGAGTATTTGGGTAAATTACCCATAAATTAGCTTGAAGGCTTGTAATTATCTAATTACGAAACAATAATACCATTGACGTCAGTTGAATATTTCTTCATTATTTAATTTGTTTACTTTTAAATTGATGTGTAATGTAGATACGTAATTATTCAGTTGTAGAGAGCTTTTGTTCAATTTTATGACACGAAATGGTGTATCTTTGGTTTCTCTTATTCGTGAATATTAGGTATTTGTTAAACTCCCATGGTAGGTCACACAACAGACAGCATCTTCTATATATAATAATGTTTGCTAAGTATACAAGCTATGTAGGTAACACATGAATGGAACAGAGTTGCTGTTAGGATTTCATATTACAACACAACATATAAGCGCCAATGCTGCATACATATCCAATATCCATAGGTACTTATAATATGGATTTGAATTCAGGAAGTTTTACTTCAACTTGTGAAGGAATTACATGCCTTTTTAATAGTCCACTGCAGGACGTAGGCCTACCCACGAAGGGTGATTGAGCCATATCCGCCACGCTGGCCCATTGCGGGTTGGTGGATTCACATACACCATCGAATTTCTTCCACGGACGTATACAGGTTGCCTCACGATGTTTTCCTTCACCGAAAAGCCAGTGGTGTGAAATTTCGTACATAAATTCCAAAGAACGCATTGGTATGGGATCGGGGATTCGAACCCACGACCTGACGATTGTGAGGCGGGTGTCACTACCTCTTGACCACCACGGCTTGAGTAATTGAATGTAATGTGAATAGGCAAAACGCGTGGACCGATTTTGATTCTTATTTTGGAAGTTGGTTGTTAAAATATCCATTTATTATGTACTAGCAAGCGCAGCGTAGAACGTCCCCCGACACGGTGGCCCGATGATTTAATCAAGACCGCAGGAACGCGCTGAATACAAGCCACTCCCGACTGGTTTAATTAGAAATCCATTGGGGAGGCTCGTTCACGTCCTTCGGCTGACATAGACCCAGTCAAACTTGGCGTCTGTGAACACGAGGCCAGTCATTGAGCAATAGCAAATTCGTGACAAATTCGTTATGTCAGCAGCGCGACCGATGCGAGATTTGCGCAGCATAGCAGTGATAACTTCACAGACGCCAAGAAGTTTTGTTATTTTTAAACTTTCGCGATTTGAACACATTATTTTTATGTACCACGGGACGACGAGACTAATCGCGCACTGAAAATATGAGACATAAATTACCTCATTATCCCGATAACGTTTCGACCGAGTTGTATCAATCGTGGTCACGGGTAGACCCATACATAAATCTCATATACATATCTCATATTATCAGTGCGCGTTTAGTCCCTTAGTACATAAAAATAATGCCAATAGTAATAATAATGCTAGTAATTTTTAAACATTGACAGTTTTTAGGGTTACAACGGGACCCAAAGAGTAACAACGGGACCCTATTACTAAGACTCCGCTATCCGTCTGTCTGTCCATATATCTGTCTGTCTGTATGTTTGTCACCAGGCTGTCTCTATTGAACCGTGATAGCTAGAAAGTTTAAATTTTCACACATGATGTATTTCTGCTGCAGCTGTAACAACAAATACTAAAAATTTCGCGAATTCTGTACAAGGTTGAAGTCAGTCATGCCATTTTTTGAAAAAAATAATCATACCTAAAGCTTTCCATGCCAGTGTTCTCTTCCTCCTGCCACCGCCGGATCACCTTGAACAGAAGGCATGCTTTCTTCACTGCAAGCTCGTACTTTTCCTTGTGGCTGAGGTACTCGGCCGGCACCTCTTCTATGTGGATGCCTTCTTTCAGCACCTTCTCCTCTGAAAGATTTGGATCGGTATATAGTCAGAGTCAAAAGGTATCTTCTAAGTCTGCGTACTACACCTTCGACGACCTAGTCACGGTAATGGTAGGTATCAATGCACTATGCAGTATTCCGTCTTCATACGAACGGTCGGAACGCGAATCATAACTACGCGCCTCGGAGTTTGGTACACAACAGTCGCAGGGGCGCGCTGTAGTGAAGAATGAACGTTGTTTTTAAACTTTCCTGATTTGAACACATTATTATTTTATAGTACGGGACTAATCGCGCACTAAAATTACGAGATAAATAAATACCTCCTCATCCCGACGGCCGAGTTGCATCGACCGTGGTCACGGGTAGACCGTGGTCAGTCTACCCGTGACCACGGTCGATGCAACTCGGCCGAAACGTCGGGATGAGGAGGTATTTATTTATCTCGTAATTTTAGTGCGCGATTAGTCCCGTAGTATAAAATAATAAAGAATGAACGTGTTTGTATAGGCCGAATCCTAAGTCGGCGGATGTGATGTTAGCTACAAGCGGCGCAATATCCAATTGATTGGAAATTGCGCAGTTTTATGTGAACTTCGGTCAGGATTGGATATTGCAGTTTGTAGCTAACTTCACATCAGCCGACTTGTATGATTTGGCCTGTAATTAGTGAGCGTGCGATTTACCTACCAGGCGGGCAGCTCTAGCGCGTCTTACGTACCTACTGCATGGACACGCGGGGCTGTAGGTATTTATTTCAATGACATGGCCGAGTAGCAATACTGCATAGTTGCTTACCGTCAGGCGAATTAGTGATCAAGTAGTGGTTCTAGTTGCGATAAAAAATACAAGATTCTGTTGAATTTACTGAAATAAATTGCCAAAGTTTTTATATTAGCACAAATGTAGAAGTAATCATTATTTCCATATAAACCGACTTCCAAATAGGAGGTTCTTAATTCGACTAGCTTTTCTTTGTGCATATGTTACACAATTACTTCGCCGATTTTGATGATTCTTTTTTATTTGGTAAATCAAACTTCAGAGGTAAAGAGAGAAAGGCAAAAATAATTATCAATTTAAAAGAAAAACCACCTGAAATCAAAAATAATAATGGTACAAAGAGATTATCTGATTTTCACCCCTTAGTTAGCTATAATAAATCATCATGGTGCCTAAAATAAATATCTTATTGTGTTTATTTATCTCTTATAATGGAGATAAGATAATGAATAATTAACACTGAAAAATAGCCTTCAGCAGTTTAATTTCTCACAGAAAAACACAACAAAGCTATATTTTCTGTAGTCAATGTTAGCTTGTTACCTACTGATACTGTGATAGGTAGGTATAATATTATTGTCTAACTGGATAACTCATCTTGTGGCAAAGTTATACAGCTGTGAGACATAAATTCAAAGAAGAGATTGTATGCAACCAGCACTATGCTAATTTTGTATGTTTGCAATCTTCATATGCTTTTGAAATGTTTAGGTTTTTCACATAGATTCACAGAGGTATTGCATAATTATAACATGACTAATTTATTTGTTAGAAATAAACTGCATTTCTTTTCTTCATGCATCATGCATAATAGTAATTTGTTAATTTGACAATTCTTTCTGTACATTATTACAATATTGTGTACTCAGATGGTTTTGGCAGGTTGTTGGGCACAGAGGACAGAAATCATACATATAAACATCAACATAACTAAAAAGATAACAAGGTTGAACTTTGATCTTTTACCTCATTTAAAAAGGGAGCCAGACAAGCATAGCGCTCATATTTTGTTGAGGATTTGTTTACTTTGTTTCAGATTTATTTACATTGTCATTTCCCATGAAGTACATTATAGCTTATTTATGTCTGCAAGTAACTTCAATTTTAACAGTATGAGTTAATAAGATATACTAAGGTAGCTACATCCTCGACAACATTTCTATTTATTTAACATCTCCTAATAATGTGGTTAATTAGGAAAATAATAAAATATTTAAAAAAATCAGCTAATTAACTTTGAGGTACAACAAAACATCTCTGATAGATAAACTAGGACAAAAATAATTATATAGTATAATTTTACTGGTAATAAGTAGTTTCAGAAAATATTATTTTCCATAGAATATAGTTAGATCCCCTAGATTTATCACCAAAATAGTAACATAGTACAGTAGTTATTATACTTGAAACAAGTATATAAATGATGTAAACGTATGGTGAATTATTATAGGCCTGACCATTAGCACTCAAAGATTTATACACTTAACACACTTTAATAACATACATACCTCTTGTTTTTCTTTCTTTAGTCAAATGTGCGCCTCCATCGATAATATGTGTTAGCTCTGTTATATTGAAAGTACATTTATCACGTTCCCTTTGTAAATCAGGGTTAACTTTCTTTGTATCCGACATAGCTGCGAAGATTTGATATGGACCGACCGCGAGAAAGGCTGCGGAGTTACTGACGCTTGCTGTAATTTGCCGTTGAAGGATTGTGCGGTGGACGCGTGGACAAAAACAAAACAAGTTATCTTCAACGATCTGAGCGAAGCCAAATGTCCAGGCTCAAGCGATTGGTTGGCGAAGTAATATGTTAGGAACTGCTATAATGCTAAATAATATGCTCTCTGATATGTTCGATTAGCATGTATGTCACCGCTGTTTGTTAAACTGTTAAAAGAACATACTAATTCAAGAAATTCAAGAATGTCTGCGAGATTTTAGTATTTTTCTATTTTCTTGACTTCTTGAAAGTTGAAACCAAAACAGTAAACACAGCTGACGAATCAACGAATGACAATTTCGAATTGACACTGACATCTGTCACACTAGAAAACAAAAAATGAAAGTTGACACTGACTGTTTTGTTTTCATTTTGACATTGAAACGTGGCTGAAAATAATATTATTTGTACCCTGGTAATACTTTCAAATAGAGCTTGACGTTGACCTCATGAAAACGTTAAATCGATAAGTTTTGATTTCGATATTTTTTTTACAACTCGAAGGAAACTTATTGAATTATTTGAGCTTTTCTGATGTAGGTTATTATCATGATAAAGTGCCTCTGAGTTTGTTTTACACGAAGAATTATTTCTTTGATATATTTAGTACTGTGGTCTATCATTCGATGGACAAATTCAAATTACTTAGTACAAAGAGGGGATTGATACAAATAGTGCAGAGATTTCCGACGCATTTCAATATTCAACATAACTGACTTCCAAAAATATAGATGATCTGTGTTTTTTCGCAAATATAAAATAAATAGTCGGCTGTCCGGTCAGCGAACCAGGCGATGCAACCACCGCCCGCCTTTCTTTACCTGACCGCTGACCGCAGAATGCATCCAGTATGCTAAATCCTTTAAACGATAACTATGTATCCACATTTCCTTTCACAAGTTGGAAAAGATGACCCGATTATCCTATTGCTTAGGGATTTTTATTAGGACGAGACACCCCGCCCTAATATAAATCAGTACTAATATAGTTTTAGGGATAAAATGATAAAAATAAAATTCATCGTAACATATGTTTTTAACACAATCTATGTTTAATGATTCGATTAGAAGCATCGTTTTTTTTTTAAATTCTTAACGTCACTACAATCGGCGGCCATATTTCTTTCTTGTGTGCGTTGGGTCTCACTCCGTAAAGATGAGGTTAGTTTTTCTCAATAAAATAAAAATCTCGAGATGTTTCAACTTTTGAAAGTAATAATTAAACTATATTTACGGCTAACTGTAATGTCCATATATTTTCGGGGACGAACTGCGATTTTTACGAGTTTGTCCACGCCATCGGTGTTGTCGGAAGCCATGTGGTCATGTGTTATATTTCTTGATTTTCAGCTCCCTAAAGCTGCAGAAGAGGCTTGCAGCCTCGGTAATGAGATGTGGTAAAAAGAAAGTATGGCTTGATCCAAACGAGATCAATGAAATCGCCAACACAAACTCCAGTAAGTAACCTGTTGTATTTACACCGCTCTAGTACTTCGTGCCGATTGTCCTATGCTTCGTTGACGTAGTAAATATTTCGCAATGCAATGAAAAGTACAATCCTGATCACGAAAAACAAGATAACGATCTTCAGATTATTTGTCTGTGATGGACAACTTTTACATATCTACTCTCTAAATGCAAGTTTTCATTGTCTTGTTAGAAATTCACTGTACAAAGCATGAAAGCAAGTCATTATATGCTGGCTAGCTGGCCCTGGTGTCAAATTGTTTATGTTACCGAAGGTCACTGGCAGCCAGTTAAGCAGCCACAACATCCAGGGCCTACAATGTAACATCATCCAAGCTATAACATGATTAAACTTTCCACACTCATAAGAGCTCAACCCAAATATATGGGTTGTATAAATAAGAAAGTGAAACAGTGTCAATGACTTCCAGGACAGAACATCCGTAAGATGATCAAGGATGGTCTGGTAATCAAGAAGCCTGTGGCTGTACACTCGCGCGCGCGCGTGCGCAAGAACACAGAGGCGCGCAGGAAAGGACGTCACTGCGGCTTCGGTAAAAGAAGAGGTACAGCCAATGCCAGAATGCCACAAAAGGTGAGATTAGCTAATATTTCAAAGACTAAATTCATCTACCACAACTTCGCTTATAGGCTGAATAATACAACTCGGCAGATGTGAAGTTAGCTATAAGCTGCCCAATGTCTAATCCTGACTGAAGCTCACATAAAGCTCTATGTTGATTGGGTTTTGCGCAGCATGTAGCTGGCTTCTTATTTGCCAACTTGTATGATTCGCCCTATACCACCAGATGATAAGGTCAGCTCAAGTGTGGATTCATTTACAATAAACATAATGGTCTTCTCAGATAAGCAAATGACGACTCTTCTGCCGCTTCTATTAGTTGCTTATCATCGTTGATATTGCAATATTATATTCTATGGATTTTTTATTTATTTGTTTTTAGGCGAGCAGTATAAACTGATGCGCTATATCAAGCAAGACTCAAATAAAATTAGTATTTATCGGTCAAGGAAATTTTTTCCTTCTTTATTCAAAGATCTATTCTTAAATGTGCTTATAATCCTTGCTTGCTTACATCCTCAGGCAACCTGTTGTATGTCGCAAAACCGAACACGCCGATACACGCGATGATCAAGAAAACCGCGCAAAACAAGTTACGCTGCCCCTGTCGGGGTATTACCTTACTTCAATGGCCTCGTATACATCATTGCTAATCATTGCACTATGCATTGTTACAGGAACTGTGGGTACAAAGGCAGCGGGTGCTGCGTAAACTGCTGCTGAAGTACAGAACAGCCAAAAAGATTGACCGGCACCTGTACCACGCCCTGTACATGAAGGCGAAGGGTAATGTGTTCAAGAACAAGCGCGTACTCATGGAGTACATCCACAGGAAGAAGGCGGAGAAGGCTAGGACTAAGATGCTTAGGTATGTTCATCATCACACCACACCTCGTAAAAACGCTAGGTATATGTTTCGGAAATTGTGGGTTCAACCTGGACAAGATTGTCTAAGGACTCTGAGGATTGGCATACAAGAAAAGAAGCTTATGCTCAGCAGGTTACTCAAAGCAAATTGATGTTCAATACAGGGTTATCCAGAACTGGTGTAAACCAAAAGGTGATTTAGACCATCATATATAACTATTACTATGGGGCCAATCAGCTGTTTCATACATTTTGTCGACTCCGAATTGCAGTTTTGTATGGAACAGCTGATTTGTTTTCTCGAATTTTGGGTTGCCCCCATATTAAAAGTTGTTTCATTGAAATGTTAAAAAAAAAATAGCCTTTATTCACTAATATATGCATTTTCAAAATATTACTCTTATTTCTATTTCTTAATTATTAGGTTGTCCATCCTGGACATAGGCCTCTTCTAGAATTTGCTAGAGCTCCCTATCTCTAGCTTTCCTGTGCCACCCTTGCAGTAGGTCATCGTTCCACCGGTTTTCGTCCCCTGAATCGCTTCCCATCTCTTGGGTATCAGAGCATGATCTGTTTGGTCCATTTATCTTTTTGCTTCTCAAGTACATGCCCAATCCAATGACATTTTAATTTTTTGGCTTACATCTGCTACGCCTGTGGCCTTTCGGAATTTTGTTAGTCTCCACCTATCTTTTAACTTTATATGGAGCATGCTTCTTTCCTTCCCCTGTTGGCATACCTTAAATTTTTGAATGTGTGCCTTTGTCAGGCCCAGGTTTGGTATACGGATGCCAAACCTATTGATATGTTATGCACCCCTTGTTGCTTAGTACAAGTTTTTTTATTTTTTTCAAGTTTTTTTAAACGTCGGGATGAGGAGGTATTTATTTATCTCGTAATTTTAGTGCGCGATTAGTCCCGTAGTATAAAATAATAATTAGTACAAGTTGGTACAGGGTAAGCAGATAACCCTGTTCTTGGTAGGATACAAGTGACTATACCCCTAGCTTACCTACTATGAGTAAGTTGTTTGTTTGCATTTAGAAATCTTGAGAAACTCATACTAACCTGGGTTTACGTCATCATTTCAGTCACTTTTTTAGGGCGCTGTTATAGGTCGCCCTAGGTTTATACGGGTTTATTACGATAGTGTTATCCTCTAGTACTCCTGTATTTAGTGAACATTTTCAGAATTCATTTGTAATAACAAGTTCATGTTTCTTTTATTATAGGCTAAATAAAACTTATGGCGTCTGTGAAATTAGCTACAAGCTGCTCTAATAATTTCTCTTTGAGCTGCTGACATAGAAATACTGCTACTGCAACCCCTCACCTCATTGTTACAGACTATTAAGTTCGATCGGCTTATAATCGGTTTATTTGAGAAACTTTAACTAGAGAGAGTGTGAGACGAGAGTGAACAAGCTTAGTGATGTAATAAGTACCATTTGTTTGACAGTGACCAGGCGGAAGCCCGCCGTAGCAAGGTGAAGGAGGCGCGCAAGCGGCGCGAGGAGCGCATCGCCGCCAAGAAGGAGGAGCTGCTGCAGACCTTCGCAAGGGAAGACGAGGCCGCCGTCACCGCCAAGAAGTGATATCTTAGTCCTTTATAATTATAAAAAAATGATCCAATAAATGCTTGGGTCGATTTCTGTGGTTTCATTTTGAGGGTTTCTGTGAGTTAGTCTAGAATAGTATCGCCTGATATTGGGAAAAATAAACACTTTTTGAAAGAGCTGGATAGAAATACAGGTCAGGGGCATCGTTTTTAGGGTTCCGTACCTAAAGGGTAAAAACGGGACCCTATTACTAAGACTGCTCTCCGTCTGTCTGTCTGTCTGTCACCAAGCTGTATCTCGTGAACCGTGATAGCTAGACAGTTGAAATTTTCATAGATGCTGTATTTCTGTTGCCGCTATAATAAATACTAAAAACAAAATATTTAAGGGAGGCTCCCATACAACAAAACTGACTTTTTAGCCGTTTTTCGCTTCAAATTAATAACGGTCACAGGTATGTACTTCAATAATTAATTATTAAACTAAAATATGGGTTACAGTATGGATCCCTTCGTGCGCAAGTTCGACTCGCACTTTTCTGATTATTGACTCTCCGTACAACTTTGACAAGCCATACCTACGCTTGGACGTATGCGGAATTTGTATGGAGACTGCTAGAAAATTTTTCTAAGGTATACGTCGTAACTTTGCGGATTCTCCTTACAATCTGTCAAAATTCATTGAAGTCGAAAATAATAATAATAATATGCCCTAACGACAAGACAAGCTGCGGATAATCCAATCATGGGTATAGAAAGCTATGCCGCAGTTCCCGTATCGGAAAATGAAAATGCCTTTCAATATTTTTGAGCAATAGCGTAGCGTGCATACATCATTGCTACCTGTTTTATAATAGGAGTGACAAATCTAGCCGGTTTCAATACTAGCTCGACCCAACTGGTCAACGGCCTACTTTTGTTACCAAGCAACAACAGAAGTGAGCTCTTTAAACCTAGTATTAAAGTTCTTATTCCGTCACTCAAGCATCAGTTTTAGCACTAATGTCCATCTATGTATTTGTCCATTTCACAGCTACAAACTCGAATAAACTTTATTCTGTAATCATAAGACTGATAAAAGAAAATCAAGGAGACGCAAGCCAATGACTTCAACTTGGACTTTGCAATATAATCACTGTGTTCTGTAATCTGGTAGTGGTCAGACGTCGATTTTCTTATGAATTTGTTTGGGACAGACGTTTAAAATTTTTATAAAATTAAACACATAAAATAAAGTGGGCTACGCTATAAGATATACTTAATAAAAAGAAGTTTGTGTTCAAGATTATAATGGCGGTAAATGAAGACTTAAAAAGGGAGAGACAGAGTTGTACTTTCAATATCCAAGAAATGACAGAATTTATCGACGGTGGCCCACATAAAACTAGACAGAGGAAGGAGCGAGGTCAGTAGTCTGTGAATTTGCTAAATTATGGAAACTTCATTACATATGTAGGTATTTATGCAGCATATGTAGCATATAACACACACACTTACTCACACAACTCATTAATATTATATTTTATTTATCTACATACAACCTGGCAAATAAAATATGTAAGGTCGAGTCTTGTAATTGCAACTATAAATATTGGAGTCCTTACGTCACCGCTTGATAATTCTATATTTATAAGTAAAATGTTTTTTTTTCAAAAATTCGTTATTATGTAAATTTAATGTAGATTTATATCATCGTCATAAATATAGGAAAGCTGTAAAGAATAAAAACCTATTTAATAAATTTCTGACACAGGCACAAATAGTTGCAATTACCAGTCCTGGCGGGTAATTGCAACTAACTGCTTTTTTACTTTTTTTTTCTGTGGGTGCTGCTACCGTTAAATTGAAAAAATATGTCTTGTTCAATATTTCATAAGATTTTGATATCTATGCCTTGGTAATAAAGTTAAATTTTGCACAAAATTGCTTTTTAGCCATGGGACGGGTAATTGCAACTATTTGCCTACAAATAGTGTTGGGAACCTTGTTGTGGTTTTATCGACTGGCATGGTAGCAACATTAAAAGTCAGTAATACAGTTTTATAGATGTTTATATTGAACGTAATCAAAGCACGTCATCGGACATTAATAATTATTTAAATTGACGAAACTTAAAATACTCACTTCTAACTTGTAATTACAGTAGGTAATCTTTTAGTAATCAAACAACCTTTTTTACTTATCTTTGCAAAAAAACAGTCTTTATAGTCATAATATATAGACATTTTTAATTCTATCTGAGATATATTTTTGATTCTATCTATTTATAAAAAAAAGTAGTACATTGAACAAACTAAGGTAACCTAAGTGCCCATGATTCATGAAAATAATTCATATATTATTCAGTACTACACAAGTGGATCAGAATTTTTATATTTGTCTCAAAGAGCGGCACTAGTTTCAAGTATGTAAACGAACTATTTAACTACTGCTGGTATGGCTAATATCCCTTTCGATAAAATATTTTTATCGTAGTGGTCATTTTCACTGTCGCATCACTAGTATTATCATACTTCATACAAAAGCGGTCGTAAAATTGCAACTAACCTAAAAATTTAGAAATAGTTGCAATAACCTAACTTTTGATTTTTAGTCTGATAAATGTAACTGAACCCATAACTTGGGCTAGATTTATCGTGGAATGAAACAAATACGTAAAAAACAACTTACCGTGGTAGATAATCACTCTTTTTATGAAGAAACCTACCAAAAACCCTTATAAACAGAATTAAATACTAATTACGCTCCGCGTGTACGCCACGTCACTCCGAACAAAATGGCGGTTTGACAAAAGGACATGTCATTCACACAGTTCAATAGCTATCAGCGCCATCTTTGTTTTTTCATTGGCCCTTAGGATAGAAGAACAATATAACGCCTGTCGTTGTTCGAAACAGTGAGGATAGATGGAGTTATTTAAATTAGTCGCAATAACCAGATAGTTGCAATTACAAGACCCGACCTTATAACAAAAATATTGGACACTTAGTTTTTAAAGTAGTTTTTAACATATAAAGGTATGTAAAGTGAAAGTCATTTAAGTAAGTATATAAAAAGGTGTACCCAGGTGTACCTCTGAATCAAGTGAGAAGTGTGTATAAACCTCAACTACATCAAAACGGTCAAAAGACCAGTAGATGATTTGTTTCCTGCCATACAGGGCCTGTGGCCTGCCTCTTTGCCCATCTGCCTCTTTCAATAAAAATGGGGCCACCTCTGAAGCACAATCTACCGAACAAAAAAGAATCATTGAAATCGGTCCATAATTGTCGCGATGTTTTAAGTCTGCGTGTTTTATCTTCGACCACATTGTCTCTTACCATCAGGCGAGTTAGTGGTCAAGTAGGTACGGACTTATTCGCGTTAAAAAAAAACTAGCTACATACAAAAATAAAACATTCGAATTGAGAACCTACTTTTTTGAAGTCGATTAATAAAATATGTATTAGATTTAGGACGATGTACTTCTAATACTATGTCGTATAGAATATTATCATATCAGTTTTTCTTAAGTTTTTTCTTTGGTTTACCCGACTGGCCAAAAAGGGAGTGTTTATAGGTAATTTTTGTTACAGAACTTTAGAATGCCCGCTTTTAACTTTTTGGTATGCAGAAACCTAACAACGTTATACCTAAATAATTATTTATGAATTTAACATTACCTACCTAATCTATGTTAGGTAGAGTAGAGGTAGAGACTTTTAATTCGTCACTGTACGTGACACGAATTAAAAGTGCATATTTTTCAATTCAATTCAAATGCTTATCATCAACCGTAGGACGTCCACTGCTGGACTTAGGCCTCCTAGGTATATGGATTTCTGATAAAGCCGGTTGGAAGCGGCCTGTAGCCAGCGCATTCCAAATTATGCTTAGTTCCCTCACCCAATCAACTACCTACATACTCGTATGTAGGTATACCTAGTACCAAATTTCCATTAAACTTTTTTGCAAAATAACTACAGTGGGACGTCGATTAACCGAAAGTCGATCAACCGAACGACCGCTTAACCGAATCCCGTGCGGTGCACGCGATATCCTCAAAAAATATGCTACAAAGAACTCAATATCCATGAATGTGATGAAGAAGACGTACAAGAATGGATGACTGTCGACGAGGCAGATCCAGGACACCAAATTGTGCAGGATAGCAAAATTGTAGACCTTGTAGTCGTGACTGATAAAACTGATGCCGCCAGCACCACATCAACATGGTTCGGAAAATGAAGACGAAAATATACCGGCTGCTCCTAAAGCGTTTACACGCTTACATACTGCCTTGCAATGGTTTGAAGCTCAAGACGAAAGCGACCAGTATCTGTTATCTGTCCTGAAAAAAGTGCTTGACTTAAATGCGCGCAAGGCGGTATGTTCGCTTCGACAGGGACTTTACACATTAACTCCATAGGCATACATGTACATAAATATGTAACATTGATAATTCGATAAATTTTGTTTAGCTATCTGTGCTTTATATATTCCTACTTATTAAAAGTGTAATAAATAAAAATTATTCGTATTATAAATGTGTTTTTACTGGTGTATTCATTCATAATAGTATACAGTTCAATTATCCGAATAAACCGGTTTTCCGAACACCTATGTCCCCCAATTAGTTCGGATAATCGACGTCCCACTGTAATGTGTATTTTGTTGCACAACTCTCGATAGGTAGGTAGATATAATGAACAAAAGATAACTAACACATCACTATACCTACCTAGAAACATCTAAGGGCAGGTATAAATAAGGATGTCATTGAATTGGATTGAATAAACATTAAAATAACTAAATGACCGACAAGTTAAATACTTATTTGACGATGACGCGAGGGTGAATCTCTTGTTAAAGAAGTTAGTAACTTAAATCTAATGTCTGAAGCTTGTAATGAAATACACATAATAGCCCAGTCATATTAGGTAAAAAAAGGGGTCAACCTCGGAATGAAAGATAATAAGCTGCAAATTGGTATGAACCTTTGTTTTGTCATTCTAAATGTTGTCTCAAAAGTCACAATCGTTCACAGGTTCAAAAGGTCAAAGGTCACAAAAATCGGTTTTTCGCGAATATCTGGCTTCCTATCGGTTAAATGAGATTTGCATTTATTATAAAAGTTGTAGGCTATAAAATTCCCTACAACTTTTGTTTAAACTTTTTTTTCATACGACTAACCGTTTTGAAGGTAGAGCGCGAAGAGTGCACATCGTACAGTCATATACGGCCTAATGCAAGGTCAAGCGTGAGTTATGGTTATCAGTACGTTATAAAGTCAATTATTTACTTGGAAATTATAATTATTAAACAATGCCTATTATTTATGTACTAACTATTAATTATTTATATTTAATTAAAGTAAGTAACTTGATTATTTATATATAATTATTCATATTTAACTATTTAAGTATAAAATATTATTAATTCTGGATTATATATTTTAGTTTTATTTTAAGTTAACACGACATTATATATCTTTTCTTTAAAACGCGTAAATTTCTCAATACTTATATACCTGGAAATACTTGTCCCTACCCTATGCCCTTTTCTATTCATTGCCGGGACAGATGTTCTATAGTATTCAAGGCCACTCTCTCCACTTTGTATGAGTCAAGATTATTCGTTAGTTTGAAATTGTACCGTTGCAACTACGGACGTACGGTTTTAAGAGCTATGGCTGATTTGTGTTTTATATGTGATAAGAAACTTTCAGAAGGTGTTTCTGTGAATGTCGTACGTGGTTTACAAACTTTAAAAACTGCAAGTATTGAAAAAATTCCTGATTTAGATAAACTGGTGGAAGTATTTCAACAAGAAAACTGCCCAAAACAAACATTATTAGAAAATGGAGTGCGCATCTTGTTGGCATTATATAATGCTCCAAAATCTGAGGACAACATTGATCATTTCCGCTACACGCAATTCATCAAATTTACAAAACTAAATAAACCTGTACAACTGTCAACACTTCCACCAACAAGTGTAGCAGCTCATCAACACATAAAACGTGTCTACTACCAGATTCAAACGTGGTTAGGGAAGGACTTAGAACCTCAAGAATGGGGCTGGATGCTTGAAAATGAAATCCTGGAGCCCATACGAACGTTATTACCTCCAGCACCAGCCGAACTACTAAACGTAATATTTTGCAATTGCAAAAATGGTTGTGGTTCCCGCTGTGGATGCAGAAAATCAGGGCTACAATGTTCTTTAGCTTGCGGCCAGTGCAACGGACAAGCTTGCCTCAACGCTTCACTGTATCCAAGTAATCCCGATGAAGAAAATACATATGATCCCGATATTCTGGAAGGTTTGGAGATGAACATGACAGATAATGAGGATGATGACAATGAATCGAACATTTTTGAGCGACAAGAAGAAGAAGACGACGAAGAAGAAGAAGATAATTAGCTTCCATTTCCAATTTCATTACAATTAAAATCAACAAAGATACTTTTGATATTTGAACTCACATTTTGATAAATGTATATTATGCCGTATTTAATAATAAATAAAAATATGTGTAAAATATATACTCTTACTATCATTTTAACTTAAAATAAAACTAAAATATATAATCCAGAATTAATAATATTTTATACTTAAATAGTTAAATATGAATAATTATATATAAATAATCAAGTTACTTACTTTAATTAAATATAAATAATTAATAGTTAGTACATAAACAATAGGCATTGTTTAATAATTATAATTTCCAAGTAAATAATTGACTTTATAACGTACTGATAACCATAACTCACGCTTGACCTTGCATTAGGCCGTATATGACTGTACGATGTGCACTCTTCGCGCTCTACCTTCAAAACGGTTAGTCGTATGAAAAAAAAGTTTAAACAAAAGTTGTAGGGAATTTTATAGCCTACAACTTTTATAATAAATGCAAATCTCATTTAACCGATAGGAAGCCAGATATTCGCGAAAAACCGATTTTTGTGACCTTTGACCTTGAATATCTTGAGACGCGGACACGATAACGATTGTGACTTTTGAGACAACATTTAGAATGACAAAACAAAGGTTCATACCAATTTGCAGCTTATTATCTTTCATTCCGAGGTGAAAGCCCTAATATGACTGGGCTATAAATCAAGTCTCATAGTAATTTCTCCCTGGTTTCTAGAGAAGCTAGTGACGGGGTTAAAGGAGGAGCTCCTCGGAGGCACGCCGGATGAATTCCTCAGCCACAAGGAGAAGTACGAGGCCGCTGTGAGAAAGGCAGTTGCTCTGTTCGGCACGCTGCGGCGACAGCAAGACGAAGGGAACAGCCTTGCGGATTACAGGTAAGTTTATATGGAGGCTAGACATCACTAATTGGAAATACTTTGGATGAGTATCTACGCTATAAAATAAGTAGAGGCAGGTGGAAGAAAGGATTTCGCTCTGTTCAGTTTGCTGCGGCACATCGCAGCAAGATGTGGCGGCTGATATAAATAAATAAATAAATGTTTTTTGGCACATCTTACACACGGCCTCTGACCCCAAACTAAGCAAAGCTTGTGATATGGCTGCCAGAGACTGATATACTACATATGCTTATTTTTAAATACATACTTATATAGATAGTAACTAAATAACACCCAGACACAGAGCAAACATTTATGTTCATAATTATTTTTCGCAAAAATAGCATGACCGACTTCACCCGTGTACAGAATCATTACATAGTATAAAACAAAGTTGCTTTCCGCTGTCTGTCCCCATGTATGCTTATATCTTTAAAACTACGCAACGGATTTTGCTGCAGTTTGTTTTAATAGATAGAGTAATTCAAGAGAAATGTTTATATGCATAATACGCCTGTGCGAAGCCGGGGCGCATCGCTAGAACGCAAATATTATAACACGGATCGATGTACCATTTTTCGCATTATTGTTGATTTATCAAAAATGGCTCAGCCAATTTCGATATAATTTAAATGGGACCAATTTCGAAGTATACTTTTACAATAAAAAAAGAATTAAAGAAATCGGACAACTATGAAAAAAGTTATGCGTGGTTATAAATAAATAAAAAAAAAAAATACGCGTCGAATTGTATACCTCCTCCGGTGGTTCGTCGATCAATAACATAAATATTTGCCCTGGGTGGGGATCGAACCCACGTCTCTTCGACCTAGAATTTATGGTCACTAACCACTGAACCACCGAGGCAGTCAATAGTGTTGTACTTACTAAGCATTAATATGAAAACAGAAAAAATGACAAGTCGATGGTACTATAGGTATACCTAAGTCATTGTGAATTGTTTTTAGTATGGGGCCAATCCGATAGTCGAGAAAAAAAACCAGTTTCATACATCTTGTCGATTTAGAGTTGCAATTTTGAATGGAACAGCTGATTTCTTTATCGAATTCTGGGTTGGCTCCTAAGTATAAGTTGTTTAAAATGATGTTCTGCATCACCTTAATTCGGCTTAGTACATCAGTTCTGGATAACCCGCAGGGAGCTCCTGGCAAGCCTGATCAGCTCGTCGTGCTCCCAAGACGGGACGCCGCTGGGCGTGCACTACATGGTGTTTCTTCCGGTGCTGCTCAGCCAGGCCAGTCCCGAGCAGCAGGCGCGCTGGCTGCCCAGAGCCTGGAACTGTTCTATCATCGGCACATACGCACAGGTACGCTCAGCCAGGCCAGTCTCCAAGCAGCAGGCGCACTGGCTGCCCAGAGCCTGGAGCTATTCTATAAATAAATAAATATTTTTGATACATCTTACACACGGCCTCTGACCTCAAAATAAGCAAAGCTTGTGATATGGCTACCAGAGACTGATAGGTATACTACTTAAACTTATTTTTAAATACATACTAATATAGATAGTAACTAAATAACACCCAGACACATAGCAAACATGCACTTATATTTATCACTTAAATATTTGCACTGGGTGGGGATCGAACCCACGCCTCTTCGACCCAGAAGTTATGGTCACTAACCAGTGAACCACCGAGACAGTCAATAGTTTCTATCATCGGCACATATGCGCAGGTATGTTCAGTTAGTTCACGATGAGCAGTAGCAGTGTTCAATCGTCGGTATATACGCGCAGGTACACTCAGCCAGGCCAGCGACGAGCAACAGACGCGCTAGATGCCCATGGCGTGGAAATGTTCTATTTTATTGGCATATATTTAGTTGATAACTACGATACTTAGAACCAGCTATCATTCAGCACTTTCCTTTGCAGACGGAGCTGGGGCACGGCACGTTCATCCGCGGACTGGAGACCACGGCTACCTACGACCCCGCGACCAAGGAGTTCGTGCTCCACAGCCCTAAACTCACGTCTTATAAGTGGTGGGCGGGCGGAAGTAAGCATCTACCTACCTAGTTTAACTCGTATGTAATATATATTTTTATTCATGTATCCTGTCTTCTATATAATATTTCCATTGCATCCTAGGGTATTAGTGACTGAACACTGAACAGTAGGATTAGGTTCGAAATCTACACTGTCCGTTTTATCCTTGTAACTCTAAGCAGACGCTGTGTCAACTATTTCTATGAACAGCAGGGCGAGTGCGAGTAGTGCGGTCTTATTAAGGTGGGTGGTATTAGCACTAAATAGGACTGAACTTTGTCAACAAAGAACTCCTGACATCTGTATTTTGTGTACATTACCATACCATCTACAGTTCTACACCAAGCAGCATATTAGATAGATCAGCCACCTTCTACTAACACTTCTACTTAACGTTGCCATGCGTCTAGCATAACATTTTATATCTAATTCTGATAGATTCTACATCATTCATTATTACGTTACTCCCAGTGGGGCAAACAGCCAACTACTGCATCGTGATCGCGCAGCTGTACACGCGGGGCGAGTGCCACGGGATCCACTCCTTTCTCGTGCAGCTGCGAGACGAGGAGTCCCATCTGCCCCTGCCGGGGATCAAGGTCGGAGACATCGGTGCCAAGATGGGACTAAACGCCGTTAACAATGGCTTCTTGGGATTTGATCATGTGAGGATTCCGAGGGATCAGATGCTGATGAGGAACGCGCAAGTTTTAGAGGTAAGAAGCGTAATGAAACTCTCGCTGCTAGAGATTTACACTGCTGGAATGTTTCTTTATCAGATCCTTAATCAGGGCACATGTTTTTAGTGGTCTAAATTATAGTAGGTATGTGTGTATAGTTTTATTCAGGGTCCATTGGGGGACTTTCCCCCTCTCCCCTTCCATTACTCCTATTATTATTTAAGCCATCTGTTTATCTCTACCTTAAAAACTTATGTATTATAGGATGGATTAGTTTTAAAGTTACTTAAGCCTCAACAAACCCGCACTGGGTCAGCGTGGTGGATATGGCCTAATCACCCTTCGTGGGTAGGCCTAAGTTCTGCAGTGGACTATTAAAAGGCTGGTTAGTACACGCCAGTTTTTCCCCTAACGATCCTTTCCCCGTTCAGAGTGCTTTTTGATAGAGCACCTGTTAATTTCTAGGACGGCAGCTACGTGAAGAGTCTGCACAGCAAGCTGAACTATGGTGGGATGGTGTTCGTGCGCGTGGTGATCGCCCACGACTCCGCCAACTACCTGGCCAAGGCGGCTACGGTCGCCGTGCGCTACTCCGCCGTGCGCAGGCAGGGTCAGCTCCGAAACGGGTAAGTACAGTACACAGTACAGTCGGTAGCCGCGTGAGTCTGAACAGTACGCGAACTAAGGCGGGATGGCGATCGCGCACGACTCGGCCAACTACCTGGCCAAAGCTGCCACAGTGGCCGTACGTAGACAGGATCAGCTCCGAGACGGGTCAGTGCACTTGGTAGCCACGTGAGTCTGCACAGTATGTGAACTACGGCGATATGGTGGTCGCGCACGACTCGGCCAACTACCTGGCCAAGGCAGCCACAGTGGTCGTGCGCACAGAAAAGAGGTCGTGCGCTCCTCCACCGTGCGCAGGCAGGACCATTTACGAGACGTACTTAGTAGACTTACACTTGGTAGGTACTTAGCCACGTGAGTCAGCACACCAACCTGAACTCATAATAAAGAAGTAGGTAGACAAATTTACAAAATACTTTTTTTTTATACATTTTTGGTCGGAAACAATAAAAAATCTACCTACGATGACAGTAGATAAAGTTCATTTACTCTACGTATTTACATATCTACAACATCAGTCATACCTATACATATAATTATTCAGAGAATTTAAACTTACAGGCTACCTACTTGCAATTGATACAAAATGTATACAATCCAATATTTAAATAATAATAATACCTATATCGTAGGTATGTAAATGGTTGCGGTTTCACAAAGTGAATGCATAAGTATATTTAATTTACATTTAATTTAATGCTTCGAGAGTTCGAGGACATTAGGGTTGTAGGTTTTTTGTTACGAGCTATAATAGCTCTTCCGCACGAATCACTGAATTTACTTGTTAGGTATAAACCTACCTACCTATTTGTTGTTGCGTACCTATATTCAATTACCCAAATAATTTCATTTTTTCGTAAGGCAGAACTACAATACTTTCGCGCCTAATTTCCTACGAAAGAACTAATGTTGTATCTGAAGAACCTTAGCTCTCCAGCAGAAATGAGCTGGACAAAGTCGCTGGCAGAAGCTAGAGATCTACAGTTTATAGTAAAAACATAGTTGTTATGTCGCACATTTTCCATACATTAAATCACCCTTCGTGGGTAGGCCTGCGTCCTACAGTGGACTATTAAAAAGGCTGGTACAGGTACAGTACATTTTTCCGTATTTTTTCCATAAGTCTCCGCTTACGATTGATGCTCGTGGTAGTTTTTCTTCTAATGTTTGCAGCCATCATGGCGGCTACGAATTCACTCGTTTGCTGTCGACCAAAGCGATTGACCCACTGTTGTATGTACCTAATTATATTGTATTATGGGCCAGGCTTGCCCTGATGTCAGAGTTTTTAAGCCGCCAAACGGATGCTGACATGGCTAAACGGTTAAAACAACCGGGATTTACAATTGAACGTGTCATCCGAGACATGGTAGCGCTAAGTCGCGGACCGCGGTCACCCATCCGATGACTGACCGTGCTGAACGTTGCTCAATGTCGGTGATCGCTGACGAGCACCTAGTCAAACTAAGCTATCAGCGCTACTCTATGCAAACTACGCAAAATCTGTAACAAAAGGCTCTGGTTGTCTCACCAGGGAGCCGGAGTGCCAGATCTTGGACTTCGTGACTCAGCAACACAAGCTTTTCATCGCCATCGCAACCGCGCACGCTCTCCGCATCACAGCCAACAAGCTCTGGGACACCTTCAACGACGTCAACCAGCAGCTCACTGCCGGGAACCTGGAGAGGCTAGGAGAGGTCAGTTTACCATACGATTCAATGAGATTAGGACTCGATCATCTTGCCATTTGAATTAACTTTAAAGCCTATTTCAAAAATTATTAGATACCTAGATATATATTCTTTATTGAACACACCAGAACTTAAATAAACCCGGAAAACAAGTTTAGTGGAACTTATAGCTAGTGTAACAACCGGCGGCCTTATCGCTAAAAGCTATTTTCTTCAGGCAACCATTACTTGTAAAGAATTAGCAATTACTAACATTCGCACCAGATAAGACCCGTAGAGTGAGAGAGCGAGAGAAAAAGACTGATGAGACCTACATCTCTCGCTATGAGTGACACCCCAAGGCGTGACCTAGCACTAGCGTCATCATCCATCAATCAGCCATAGGACGTTCATTGCTGAACATAGGTACCTATGGATTTCCAATAAATGAATTCGTGGGAATTTTCCATAAACGCCGCGCTATGCGTGCGTGTTGCCGATCATAGAATATAGCTCTTCGCACATGTGCTGCTGCTGGTCGAAATTCGGATATACCGCCGCCCGTTCCGTAGTACCTAATTCGGCTCTTACGACAACTGGTTGGACAAGAGAGGGGTACTAGTCTACTTTGCCGGTACATCACGGTGCATAAAAAGTTTTAACTGAAATGAGAGTTTGATTTTCAGCTGCACGCTCTAGCATGTTGCCTGAAAGCAGTGAGTACGGGGGACACGGCGGCGCTGGTAGAGCGTTGCCGACTGGCGTGCGGTGGCCACGGGTACATGCACTCCTCGAACCTGCCGCTCACATACAGCCTGGTGACCGCCTCCTGCACCTACGAAGGAGATAATACCGTGCTGCTGCTGCAGACTGCCAGGTACCACTTTCTCATTCTGTCGTTTCACCCATCTGGTGGACTGAGGCTCAGTGTTTCCATTTAAGTTTTTTTAGCCCTCATTTTTTTTGAATTTACCTCTAAAAATCCTAGGAGCATGGACCCAGCGTGAAGTCTGGGTCCATCAAAAGTGTCTCGGCTTAATGAAATCCTAGGTGTATTTGGTTTGACTTCTCCAGCATTGAGTTAGACCTCATTGAGGACCCGATGGTCTTCACTGGTAATTTTACCCTAAAACCCCTAAATCTCTGTATCAATTTAAAAAAGGCGCTAATGCATATTTCATGTACTAGCATGAAATATGCATTTTTACTCAAAAATAGGATAAAATACCTAAAAGTGGAAACACTGCTGAGGCTCTACGTACAACCATAGTATTGGCTAAGGTCAGATGAATCAAACAAACGACGTATGATAATGCGTATGTGAACTATATTTTCCAATAAACGCGTAATACGACTAGTATTACATAATTATATCCATTATACATTCCTTTTTTACGACATAGGCGAGTGCCGTCTACCAATGTCCAAGATCGGTATGCCGCCAAAAATTAGCCAAGCCCGGCGATTCAGCTATGGAACAAAGAGCTATTTGACTGTTATGTAAACAATGTACAGGAAAGAGAAATACTCGCAAATATTACAAGTCCGAGTGAGATGGAATAGTTTGTACATATTATCTAGTAGGATGACCCTACAATAGAGATACCTTTTTTACCAGGGAAAACCTTTTACAGATAGTTGACTTCCTGGAGCGCGAGATAATGTTTTTAAAAACTAGAAATTAAACAAAGGTGTTGCCAATGCAAAGGCACTATAATTAATGAATAAAATAATAAATACACTGAGAAAGCTTACAGGCTAACTTACTCCGATTAAGACCGATCCCCGGTTCGCTACTGCGAACAGGCCGCTTATCGCTAGTATCAAGTTACGCGAGAACATATTGCTTAGAGTACTAAAGGTGGTTCTGTTCGATGAGCGAACATAACTAGATTCTATCACACCTCGAGGGCAGGCGGGTGGTTATGTGGGAGTCCCCGGACCGATGTACCCACCAAAAACCCCGGGTGTTCCACCACTGCGCCTGGTGTCGGGGCACGCTTCCGCACTCGTCGGGCGGCACCCGACAGCGTTGGCATAGAGATACTTACGTCAAATACAAGATCGTATGACAAGTATGTTCAGCACTCCGCCAGTTCACCATGCCATTTCACCTCACCTTCATTTTAATTTCCAGGTATCTTGTGAAGACTTGGCAGCAGCTGGATAGCAAAGCTCTGACTCCTACTGTTGCGTATCTTAAAGAGACCACGTCCAAAGATTTCCCCAGTAGCTGGGAGAACAGTGTCCAGGGGATTATGCGAGGATTCCAAATGGTTACTATGAGGTGAGTACTTAACAACTGATGGACTTTAGGGTTTTGTCGTATTTTTTTCTTTTATGTCGGCAAGTAAATGTTACAATTAATAGCATTGTTAACGAGAAAGTACAACCTACTCTTTGATTTTCTGGGATTAAAACCAGGCCCCTGGAATTCGATTCCAGGGGTCCTGGTAGAGCACCAGGCGCTATTTTGTTGATCCGCCGTCTTTGGGACTCCACCACATTGTGTTTAGAATGATTTTATTTTTTTATTTATTTATTTGGTACACAAAACAGAATACAGTCAATAATATGCTTAAATATTGTAGTGATAAGAACTATGAGCTAAACCATATTCCAAAACATGTGAACACATCATGATTAATATAAAACAGTACTTAAGTATTTGGTAAAATACTATTGATATTAAGTAGGTTAATACAACAACAAAGTAATTTAATTATAACTACATTCACGGTGAACCGTGAATGCAATCCTCCTCACGTCTCTTTTAAATTTTGGTAAATTTGAATCGAAAATGTCTATTGCGTTATGGTGGATCTTAAGAATGTAGACTTGTATAAATATGCAGGTTAATTTTATGATTATATTAATAAAAAAAACAAATGAGCAGTCATTAAATCATATTTTTAATTCTAACTCGTAATATAAGTACTCGAAAACAATACAACAAAACCACTACTTAAAAGGGTGTAAATAATGTCAAATTCATATCCAGATTAAAACCACAGACTTACTTAGTAAATAATTAACAAGTAATTAATTTTATTCTATAAATAAAAGGTTGCAAAAACATTGTTTCCAGGAAAGTATCGTCATGCGTGGAGAGCATGAATAAGAGAGTGCAGTCGGGCGCAACCCTTGAAGACGCCTGGAACGAGACTTCTATGCAATTAGTAGCAGCCGCTGAAGTAAGTCTTATGTTGCTGTGTCCCAGTGCGTAAATTAGCACGCTAACGTAGATGTCAACGATTTAACGCAAACGTTTTATATGATTTGAGACTTTTGTTTATATTAGGTATGCAGGTAATTATTTCTCATCTCCTCGTGCTGTAACATTGTTCATTGTCGAAAGGCGATAGGGCTATGTCCGCCACGATAGCCAACTTGCGAGTTGATGGATTTACAAACCCCTCCCAATTTCTTCTTCATCTCCGGGTAGGTATATATGCCAGGGGTTCCCAAAGTTGTTTGGGCTTCGACCCATCAAATACAAGTTTCCAAACCAGGAAAACCAATTCTAGATTTTTTTTCTGTCACCAATACGAATAACATTTACTTTTACTACATCAAAACAGTTATTTAGAATGGATGAAATTGTTTCTTATGTTTTGCTATTTACCTACAGTTTTACCATCAACTATTATAATATTGTCGTAATTAGAGCATAATAAATATTGTCTGCAAATTCCGGTTTTAAAATAAACTGCGACTAGAGTTATTTTTAATCCCAGTGAGTTTAAAATTCTAATTTATTTCGGTATTTAGTTTCAATGTGGTGGCCCTCTCCATACTGCCTCGGTGGCTCAGTGGTTAGTGACCCTAACTTCTGGATCAAAGAGGTGTGGGTTCGATCCCCACGCAGGGCAAATATTTATGTGATGAACATAAGTGTTTGCTCTGTGTCTGGGTGTTATTTAGTTACTATCTATATAAGTATGTATTTAAAAATAAGTATATGTAGTATATCAGTCTCTGGCAGCCATATCACAAGCTTTGCTTAGTTTGGGGTCAGAGGCCGTGTGTAAGATGTCCCAAAATATTTATTTATTATTATTATTATACTTTGGGAAATCCTGACATATGTAGACCTATTCATAATGTTTTCCTTCACTAAAAGGCTGAGATTTAATTTCATGGCCTCACGATTTTAAAATTTCAATGTGTCTATCATTTGGCTTCCAGTATCATTGCCGAGTGATCTTAATATCAACATTCTACGAGGAGGTGTCCAGGGCCAGCGCTGCATCATCAGCGCCGGTGAGGGAAGTCTTGCAGCAGCTGGTCGAGCTGTACGCCATCTACTGGACTCTGGAGAAACTCAGCGATATGTTACAGGTAAAAAAATCACTTGAGCATTTCCATCTATCGGTCTTATGACGTCCACTGCTGGACATAGGCCTCTTCTATGGATCTCCACCAATAAGACCGGTTGGAAGATGCTTGCATTCAGAATGATCCTGCGGTTTTGATGAGATCATCTGTCTACATCGTAGGTGGACGTTGCACTCGCTATACGTGGTCTCCACTCGAGAACTTTTTGACCTCACTAGTCATCAGTCCTCTGAGCTATGTGCACTGCCCGCAGTGGGCAGTGCACATGCACATAGCTCTTCATTTCATTTCAATTTCTCAATCCGCTGGGCAATTCGGTAGGTTACTTTGGTTCTTCTACAGATCTCCTCATTCCTGATTCGACCTTGTAGAGAAATTCCGAGCATAGCTCTCCCATACCTCGTTGGGCTACTTGGAACTTATTAATACGGTCCATAGTGAGAGGCCACGTTTTTGTGCCACTTGAACACTTGATTATCTACTGTCCCTTTAAATATGAACATCGATCAGTAGGTATTCCAGTTACTTTCCATTGACCGAGCCAGCACAGCAAACGAGCGTCTAAGCTTCGAGAATGGCATTTTTTCTCTCCGCATGTCTGATAGTTTGGATGTTGGTTGTCCTCCAGAGGTCGCATTTTTCAACAAAACTTGGCACGAGAAAGTGGCTACGTTTAAATGTAGTCGGAGAACTACTCTACTCGTATCGTGTTAATTAAAATTGTGAATTTGTCTTATTGGAGATCTAAAGGGGAGGCCTATGTCCATCAGTGGAAGTCATATGGCTGATGGATGGAATTAGAATTGTAGTAAATAGTAGCTTGTATTTTTTATTGAGTTCATGACTTGTTTTTTTTTTTGATTTTGTTTCAGTTCACTTCCATTTCTAAACAAAACATAGACAAGCTGTGGGCACGATACGAAGAGTTATTGAAGAAGATCAGACCTAATGCTGTGGGACTCGTCGATTCTTTTGACATCGTGGATGAAGTAAGACTTTGCAGTTTTATCTCGCTTTTACCAGAATGTCGTCTGTTAGATAAATAAATAAATAAATAAATATTTGGGGACATCTTACACACGGCCTCTGACCCCAAACTAAGCAAAGCTTGTGATATGGCTGCCAGAGACTGATATACTACATTTATAAACTTTCTTTATTTCAATCGTTTAGAAGCTGTTTGCACCCAGCGTCATCATGTGCTTTAAGTTGCTGGCTATTAGTCGTTTTTTTTACGAGCCGTGGTGGTCTAGTGGTGGTGACACCCGTCTTACAATCGTGAGGTCGTGGCTTCAAATCTTTGTCCCTGTACCAATGAATTCCTTGGAGTTTATGTACGGAATTTCACACCACTGGATTTTCGGTGAAGGAAAATATCGTGAGGCAAGCTGCACAGTGCATACGTCCGTGGAAGAAATTCGATGGCGTTTGTGAGTCCACCAACCCGCACTGGGCCAGCGTGGTGGATATGGCCCAAACACCCATCGTGGGTAGGCCTACGTCCTGCAGTGGGATATTAAAAAGGCTGGTACAGTACAGTACAGCCGTTTTTCTCAGTGCTTTTGACACTGAATGCTGGAGTGTCATTAATGGCCAACCTCAGCAACACAATTAAGCCACTGCAACAGTGTCTTCAGATAAAGATTACTACTGAAAACCTGGTATTCCTTCCTAACTAATTCGCTACATTTCGATCTGCTTACACTATTTTCATGTCAATAACCTCGTATTTTGCTCCCACCAGCTCCTGCAATCTTCCTTGGGAGCGTACGACGGTCGGATATACGAGCGGCTGATGGAACAGGCGCAGAAGAGCCCGCTCAACGCCGAGCCCGTCAACCGGAGCTTCCACCAATATCTCAAGCCATTCATGCAGGGGAAACTGTGATACTGACATTACTTACTAAATTCATTTAAAAGAAGATTTTGCAAAGTGGGACCACACTGTGTATAGAAGCTCAAAAAATCCATTAAAATATTAGGTATTATGTTAAATAAATGCGCAGAGTAAAATAAATAAATAAATATTGGGGGACATCATACACATGGTCTCTGACCACAAACTAAGCAAAGCTTGTGATATGGCTGCCAGAAACTGATATACTACATATTTTAAATACATACTTATATATGTATATAGTACCTAAATAGCACCCAGACACAGAGCAAACACCTATGTTCACGACACAAATGCTTGCGCTAGGAGGGGATCGAACCCACGCCTCTTGTGATCCAGAAGTCAGGTTCTGACTGAGTCACCGAGGCAGTCAACAACCTTGAATGCTTAATTTGAATGGAATTTCACATTTTCTAATTTTATTTTTGTTCAAGGCCGTCATCACACCGGCATATTTTACAAGCAATGTCAAAAGACAATAAATAAACGAAGATTGTTATGAAAGAAAATAATAGAAAAATAATTTTCCAAAACAAATAAAGCAGATATATTTTTGCATTATCACTTTCCAAGTAAATAGTTTTATAAAGTTAGGGGAATTTTCAAGACACAGACTTTACTTCATGGTTTGGGGCTCACTTTGTTTCCCAAATTATTTGAATAATCGAAACAATAGCCAGTAATATGAGCAAATTATTCCATTTTTTTGTAAGGTCTTTTTATGAATAGTTACTTAAATGGATTATTATTGTCATTAAACAAATAAAAATGTTAGTAGAATATTTGGAGGATAGAACTCAGACAATCAAAATCCATACAACTCTATGTAGAGCATCATCATAAACTTCATATTCAGCAGTAGGAGATAGGAGACAAATATAGAAGTCAGATAGCGCGTTTATTTCTATATGAGGAATGGAGCCTAAAGGAAATTGGAGATAGTAAGTAACTCCTCGGCCACGACCTCGCCGCTGCGCTGTGAGCCGTAGCGCGGGTGGCGAGTAGTAAAGAACCAAAGTACTAAAACGTTTCATTGACGCCACGACATGACGTCCCGCTCCGAGCCCTAGTAAGCCCCGCCGCCGCTGTCGCTATCGCTAAAGCCCGACTCGTGGCTGGGCGGTAGAGGCAACAGCTAAGGAAATAATATTTTATTAATAATCGTTTGTGATATTGACATTTAAAAAATGTTGCTAATTTATATGTTTAAACAGAAATAAGTCGATTAATGATCTGTGATGGGAATCTACTGTAAGTAAAATGTTCAAAAAATATATATTTGTGAAAAAAGAACAGTGTTTTTTATTACCCGAATCAACCCTACACTTGCCTTCATCAAAAGTTACGTTCAATTATGAAAATAAGCCCCAATATATAGCAGACATATGAAGGGAAATAAAACAAAGTCTGCAATTTCAGCAGATTCAAATTGCTATGTTTAGTTGTTTAGAGAGAATATGCAGGTGTTTTACGAACACAAGTGCTTTAACGAGACGAATGAACTATACAATGTTAACTATGACCCGATAAACTTTGAGATATGCTACAGTTTTTGTTGTTGTCTGTCAAGACGTAACGACTTTCCAAGAAATTGCTCGAGCTGCTCTACCGACTCTACCGCGGTATTCGCGAGCTACTTTACACACCGGTTGTTACGGCGATACCTGCGCAAAATAAGGGGCTATCGGTGGTTATAGAAAAGGGAAAGTGGTAAATATGACTATGCTCTTTTGTGTATAGATCAAAGAGATAGAATGAATCGCGTCATTGGCATAGCTAGAATTTTAGCTCTAGAAGGTCAGCTTCGTGTTTTTGCACAACCCAGAAATATTTAATGTATTAATGTTTAAGGGTAAGAGAGAGTAGTTTCTACGGTAGGCAAGGCCAAAGGAATATTCTAAGATTTTTTTTTACAAAAAATACAGCCCTTATTAAAAATAAACTTTCACTGCGTTAAAATTGGTTTGTTTAAAATTGTGGAGTCAATTAGAGTCTCTTATATCTAGGATACGTCACGAAAATGTAGGGTATCAGACTGATTTATTTTCAAGAGTTCATAGTCCTAGAGTTCATAGTTACCGCGCGAAGCACAAATATCTACTGCTACTTATATAACTTATAGGTACAAACAGAGTCGAGTAAAATCAAGTCTAGTAGCTCTTGGTAGCTCTCTGCTCTATCGGAAATATCACTAGTCACCTAACTCAACAGTCTATAGTAGTGGTATACAGTGGATTGTCTGTCTTGTTATATTTACTAACTAGTCAGATGTTACGCGTCATCGCGGCCAGACGTTTATTCATATAAAACTTGTTAAATTCTCACTTATATTGTGCAAATAAACGCAGTTTTTTCCTGTTAAATAAAACCACAACAGACAATCCCAATGACGTGATCAAAATACCTGAATTACTAGAAGTGTTGTAAGGTAAAAGTTGTTTAGTTATTTTATTGGTTATGTTGGTTGTTTATTTATCTTCTTTGTTGTCATCTAGAGTTCGTAGCGTTGTGATAAGGATAACGGGTTATCAAGTGGAGTTAAATCTTGTAGTATGTTGCTTTAGACAGCGTTTATGTGATTTGAGTTTTGTGAACGGCGTTATTATTTATTTGTAGTTTTGTCTGGTGATTTTATGCCCGAGGAGCTAGGAGGGGAGATAATTGTGAAAGTGATTAGCGAGAATAAGATAACGTTTTTCATTGCAATTAACTATTTAATAATGCTACTCATTGTAATGCTAACTTGATTACATTTATTTCGATCGATTCATTATTGACAATTTTTCCCTATTACCCTAGGTATGCATTGAAAATAAAACGAATTCGTTACCTATCAACACGTATTGCAGTTAAAAAGTAGTAAGGCGTTATATTTTAGAGTCAAAATTATTCATCATCTCAATAGGCTGTAAAACGAACAGAACCGAACGAAATATGTTTATGAGGTGATTATAGGAGGTCTCACATATACACAAAAAAGTACGTAAATTGATTCAAAAGTTGTAGGAACAGATACCTAGTAACAATATTGTCTAACATTCTTAGGGTACCTAACATCGAGACCTCTTTTTGGAAATCGGAAAATATCTTCTTTCGTTTTCTACGAGATACCGTTCTTTTATAGTTTGTAAAAATACGAATAGGAAGCCAAACTACAGTTAATTTATGTGTTTGCATATGTAATGAAACTGAACAATTGAATTTCGCAGTTCAACACAGTCAAAACTAGGAAAAAGTAAACGTGTTTTTAAAAAAAACATGAACGAATTTATACGTTGTACAAGTATAGATACAGAATAAGTGACGAGCGCATTCAGAACTATTGGGACTAATCGCTGAGTTGGATTGTCACTCCAAAAAGAGGAAGTTTTTTGGTTTGTTCAAAACCAACATAGCTGTAAAGACTGCCTAAATATTTTAGTGTTCTCTACTTAGAACAGGGTATGAGTTCTCTCCAGTCCTGTTTTAGTCCATAGAATCAAACTCAAAGTGAGGTTACTTAACTAGTAGAGTTTCGAAATCCACCTCAAATGTCTAAGATCATGTTGAAATTATCATGGGTGCTTTGTAATTATAAATCGTGTAACATTGTATTATTTATCGCTATTTACTGTGCCCATGTGCAAAGTTTCATGAAAATCTATTCAAAGTCATCTAAAAACTGGACGTTTTGCAACACCTATAAAAAATAAGTGTGCAATATTCAAAGTAGAGCTAAACATAAGTTCTTAAGTCGTACTTCGATCATTGCGTCAACATTTACTTTATCAGAGTCCACAGTGCGAATTCACATAATTTGCTTTAAGTCTATAGGTATCTCATATCGGAATAAGTCTGATAAAATCATTTCCAATCTGTGTGTTGCCGCGAGCAGACGTGCTATGGCGATGGCGCGAGTAAACGAAGACCTGCAGAGGGAGCGGAAGAAGTGCACCTTCGACGTCCAGGAGTTGATCCATTTCGTTGATGACGGGGAGAAGAATACCAAGGAAAGGAAGAAAATTGGTAAAAAACTGCGTACTTATTATGAAAGTAAAGCGTCTCTTACTCGGACCCTGTGCAGGATCTTCCCAGTGCGGGGTCCACAAGTACCTACCTACTTTTGTGACCTTTATAATAAGAGGGCAGCTACTGCAGGATCAGCGATATAAAATACGTTTGGAATAGCTTTGGGGCCCTGAACGTGTATGAGCAAAAAATATGAGCGACTGGTTTACTAAAGCTATCGCTTAAGAAGGCTATTTTTTCGGATGTATTTTTTAGTACGTGTGAACTCCTACGTTTAGCGTAGGTCCCTATAAACATCTAGCGTTTTAGAATTTTTATTGTTTTTAGTTATGACATTTCATAATGGTTATAGGTTCGTGAAATTTCAGGTTAATAGAGTTATTTATTCATAAACGTTAAATAGATATGTTAGAGTGCTTTGTAAACTGCTATGCCAATTTCTCGCCTAAAGATATTCAACCATCACAAATACACAATAATATGGAAGGTTGACCTTTGAACTGCTATTGAAGTTTTTGCAAATGTTTTGCGAAGTGTTACTAGTAGACTTAGGTATTTGAATTTTCACAATGAAACTTATGGAACAATGAGTGAAATGAACGGTTATAATTTCGATATTTTTATGTAAACGCTCTACATAATATGATAAAGGTATCGACTTGGAATTTTTTCTTTAATGGTTATAGGTACGTACCTAAATATCCACGTAACTCATGGTATACTTTGAATGATCCTTCAAAATGACTTTTAACGTGTTTATATCTTGATTTTGGAACCGTCGCATAGTACGACATGACTTACAATACGTTGTCAAGAACATAACGAAAGAATTATACAAATAAGTAGGGTTCCGTAGATAAAGACATAATGTATAAATGAAATAATCACGTTTTCAGAGGAGCTGGTACTGAGCGTCAAGGAGCTGAAAGATGATGTCCCAGAGGAATACCTGAGTCATAAAGAGAGATACGAGAACTCTGTAAGAAAAGCCTCCATTTTGGTTCAGATCCTCAAGGAACATGTGCTAGAAGATGCGGACTTTGAAGTATTTGTGTAAGTTTTTCCACAGCTAAGTGATTTTTATTTTTGATTAAACTACATATATATTTTTTAAATAATATATCCAAATAAGGTCGTATGGTCCTGGTGGCTAGCCCTAGTGTCAGAGTTTTAAACCTGAAGGCCTCTGAAATGGCTAAACGGTTAAAACGGCCGGGGACTATAATTTAACGTGTCATCCGAGCCACGGTAGCGGTCAGTTGTAAATGTTACCCGCGGTCACCCATCCGAAGACGGACCGTGCTAAACGTTGCTTAACTTCGATAATTGCTAACGACCACCTAGTCAAACTACGCTATGAGCGCTACAATGTATCTGGAAACTGCTATTGAAGCGCTTCGTCTACTTCAGTGGTGGCGCGCAGTTTACAATTATAAATAATTAATTTATAGTCATTGATGATGGTTTGTCATTTTAAAAACTCATTAACACAATAATAGGCTTTGTCTTCTAAGAAATTGCTTAATAACGATTTAATTTCTATTTGCATCGAATGATTCTATCGGTATCCTGAATCAAATGTGAGATATAGGCCGAATCAAACTTCGTGGCGGCTGTGGAGTCAGCTACAAGCTGAGCGGAACCCAATCCTCGCGCAGCTGTTAAGTGAGCTTCAATAATTGGGTTATTCGCATTACATCACAGTCAGCAAGAAGATGCACCAAGCACGAGATGAAACCAAAATTGTGCGATTCATATTACACGGATCACGTCTCACTCTGTATGTTCGTTCCACAGGCCGTCGAATAAGTATAAAGTTCAGCTGGGAGTGGTGAAGGACGTCTCTCCGTTCATGCTGCATATGGGCATGTTCGTCCCGACCATCGTGAACCAGTCATCGGAGGAGCAGCTAGCTGAGTGGCTGCCCAAGGCTTGGATGATGGAGATCATTGGCACTTACGCACAGGTAAAGGAACCAATCTAAAATTTTCTGGAGGGTGCGAATAGGCATAACGGTTAAAAAAATATAATTAGTTCGTCAGATAGATTATCAAAAAATATTAGACACATATTTTTTCTTTTGTCAATTAAACGAAAATTGACGAAGATATAGCCCGTTAAAGTTCCGCATGACGTCACAAGTGTGCTACAAATGTACTGACTACGTCGTACTAGTGACGACACGAGCCCCCACTTCCAAATTTTATTACGGTCATCATGCATATTATAAAAAAGGGTGGGTATAAGTCATTTGTAACCAGTCTTCGAAAACAGAAATGGCTGTGGTTGAAATGGTGATGATGATTGGTGATCCGACGTCATGACAAATATTATTAGAATATTGTATGACACCGAAGCCGTTGGGACACAGTCTTTTTGGAATTTTTAATGGATTTTGTATCTAGAATTGGACTTATGGACAGCTTAAAGTTAAGACGATGACGACGATGATTTTTAATACAAAAAGGATTTTTGACGATAAATGCGATTTCTGAGTTCTGAACTGCTGAGCAGTCACTTCTTGCTTTATAGTGGCATATGATTTCCATCATTTAGTTTTCCATTATCTCAATACAAGCTGGTCCTTATATTTAACTTTGCGGTTTTTATAATTTTACAGACTGAGCTAGGCCACGGGACGTTCCTTAGGGGATTAGAAACGACTGCGACCTACGACCCCAAGACTGAAGAGTTTGTCATTAATACCCCCAACCTCACCTCATACAAATGGTGGCCAGGAGGACGTAAGTACTCCAATCGCAGGAAAAAATAATAGCACGATTAGGCAGGATGTAGCTAATTGCAAATAGCTAATTGCAAATATGTCTTGTATAATCTACCTCTTCTATATTGACGATATCGTGAAAATTGTGGGTCGAACTGGAGCTCAGGACCGAGAAAATTGACGTACCTACAAGAAGAGAGGAGTATGGTCATCAGTGGGCGATTATGAGCTATAAATTATGGTCATATAGTAACAAATTATAATATTAGTAAGAAAGATGTCATAATAGTTTATTGTTTCTATGTTACCAGTCATGATTTGATATTGCATAATACCTAGGTAGCGCTCGTAGCGTTGTTTGACTAGGTGTTTGTCAGCGATCACCGAAATGAAGCGACGTTCCTCACGGTCAGTACGTACTTGGATGGGTGACCGCGGGTGGCATTTTCCAACTGAGCGCTACCGCGGCTCGGATGAGACGTCAAATTGTAGGTCCCGGTTGTTTTAACCGTTTAGCCATGTCAGAGGCCTAAAACCTCTGACACCATGGCTAGCCACCCGGCCTATATGAACTTACTTACTATAGGTACCTATCACTAATATTAATGATTAATTGCTGCGGTCAAGCGCAGCGAGACCAATCATTAATCTAAGAGGTATCACAACAAAAAATATTAATCTTTGATGTTTTATTAGTACCTATAGTTTGACTAAATGCCGTACAAGATAATTTTGAAAGTGCGATATTCTAACAATATGTCAACGTACATTTATTGTGTTTGTACAATATCTGCATATCTTTTCTGTGTTCTGACTGACAGCTGTGCATATTTAGGCAGATGAGTCAATTTTGCAACGGATGAATTATGGATTTTAATATTCTTCATAGTTGCTACGCACTTGAAATTGATAAAGTGGTCCTTAACATCAGGTATTAAGTATTCAAGCTGAATATGTAGGTAAGACCTCACGTCTGTATACGTGCTGTATACGCGACGAACCTCCAATAGAGAGAGATGGCGAGGTTGATTGACCTGATTCCTTCGTCTCCTTTCCACAACAGAACAAGCTGGAAGTCGCATAAATATAGGTACTATCCCTACGTAGCCGACGTACCTCCTGCTCGTACTAAGCGATTCGCTTCTTCCTTCATAATGCGGACCGCTAGGGATTGGAATGCCCTGCAAGTCAAGAGTGAATAGGTATCTTCTAGGTCTACACTCTACATACTCCATCTTCGGCTACAACTTCGCTTTTCATCTGGCGAGTTGGTGGCCAAATGTAGCCCTATTCTACATAAAAAAGATAGTCGAGAAAACATGCGGTACATGACGAAATTTCACGATAGGTACAAGGTATAAAACTCAATCCTGACTGAAGCTCACCTCACATAACAGCTGTATGAGAATTGCGTTCCGCGCAGCTCGTAGCTAACTTCACAGCCGGATTAGACCAGTGAGATATCTGATCAATTTTTTCATTTTTAGTGGCACACACAGCAAACCACTGCATAGTAGTCGCTCAGATGTACACTAAGGGAGAATGCTACGGGGTCCATCCATTCTTCGTCCAGATCAGGGACACAGAGACCCACATGCCTCTCCCGGGGATCAAAGTGGGAGAAATCGGACCAAAGATGGGCTTCCAGACAGCTAACAACGGGTTCCTAGCATTTGACAACTTCAGAATACCCAGGACTAATATGTTGATGAAGAACGCACAAGTATTGAAGGTAAGTACCAAGTTTAGGCTGATTTTCTGACCAAAGATGATATGTCTTTTGTGCATGTCATCTTTGGTAGAAAATCAGTGCGACACAAAATCCATCAGTATCATCACGTCATTTTTGACATACATAAAATTGACATTATAATTACATGGTTCCCACGAGACGGTAGTTAAACGTTGGGCTATAATAGTAAGGGCAATAAGTAGGTACTTAAGAACCACGCACCCTAAAAATTTCAAGAAAATATTCGTGACACTTGTGAAGCGTTTTAAATTACACTCAACCTATAATACCGATTTTAGTATGACGGTATGGCATTAATAAGGTAAACCTTGAAACAAAAAAAAAATACTAATAATATTCACGTTGATATCCAAGAGGTTAAAATCTACCTCTGTAAAAATTATGCATTCAATTATTACCTCAACGAGAATGATTACTTATTAAAATCCCAAAGATACCACAACGAGAATATGATAAGATAATTATTAATAACACGTATAAAATAAAAGTTACCGTTGTCATCCAAAGGTTAATTAAAATATTACCTATTTTGATTCTGCATCAAAATACAACTATATAGACGAGTTTAGGCATGAAAGTACCCACTTTGAACCTACGACAAAGTCCAAGTATCTATTTTTCAACCTTTGTATTTGTTGATTGCTTACACTCCTGCTGCGAAGGCACAGAATAAATGCCTGATAAGAATAATAAAGAATTTTTGTTGTTTACAACATCTATTGTGTCCTATCTATAATACCTACTATCGCTTGGAAATCCATAATATCAGTCAGTTAGTAATCAATGTTATCGCCATAATTTGGTGTTGAATATTTGATCATCGGATTATAATAATGCTTAGATCCACGTACATATGTACTAGTCAAACTGATTGTATGGAAGTTGTATGGTACCTACGAGTATACTACATAATTAATTTAGGCATAACCGACTTCAACCGTGTACAGAATTCGAATAGTTCGCAGGGATCAATGTAGTAATTTTCACATTTTTGTTGATTTATCGAAAATGGCCCGAGACTACCTGTGAAATATGATCTACCAAACTTAAAAATAGTTATGGAAATTGGACAACACTGTAAAAAGTTATGCGAGGATATACACAAAATAAAAATATACGCGTCGTCTTGTAAAACTCCTCAGTTTCGTGGGTTAAAATTATGTAGGCACGCCAGTAATTTTGGTGGCTCACATAGTCTTTCAAGAGTAGAGAGAGAGAGAGAGTCTATACTAATTTTTGTTTTCCTATATTCCGAGCTATTCTTCATTAGAACAATATACTAGGTATTTTTCTGTTTTATTGTTAAAATAGGTTGAGATTAATTGACATGTTGTCCCTCCGAGCCACGGTACATAATATTTGGTTTTGTTTTTAAACTTTCGCGATTTGAACACATTATTATTATATACTACGGGACTAATCGCGCACGAAAATTACGAGGGGGTCTACCCGTGACCACGGTCGATGCAACTCGGCCGAAACGTCGGGATGAGAAGGTATTTATTTATCTCGTAATTTTAGTGCGCGATTACCCAGGTAGCATTTATACGTTATTATGACGTCCGTTTACGGTACTGCTCGACGTAAGAGACGTCATTATCATGACGTCGGTAGTTTCTTCAGATGACGACAATTTGTCACAGCCTCATGACGTAAGTTGGAGGACGTTGGAGTGACGCCATATACTGACGTTGGAGTGGCGTCATATACTGACGTTGGAGTGACGTCATATACTGACGTTGGAGTGACGTCATATGCTGACGTTGGAGTGACGTCATATGCTGACGTTGGAGTGACGTCATATGCTGACGTTGGAGTGACGCCATATACTGACATTGGAGTGATTTCATATACTGCATTCATAGAGACGACACTTGGACGTTTATAATAGGGCAGCCACTGACGTTGGAGCGACGTCATTCACTGTATTCATAAGGACGTCACTAGGCCGTACATATAAGGGCAGCCACTGACGTTGGAGCGACGTCATTCACTATATTCATAAGGACGTCACTAGGCCGTAAATATTAGGGCAGCCACTGACGTTAGAGCGACGTTATTCACTGTATTCATAAGGACGTCACTAGGCCGTACATATTAGAGCAGCCACTGACGTTGGAGCGACGTTATTCACTGTATTCATAAGGACGTCACTAGGCCGTACATATTAGAGCAGCCACTGACGTTGGAGCGACGTCATTTACTGTATTCATAAAGACGTCACTAAGCCGCACATATTAGGGCAGCCACTTACGTTGGAGAGACGTCATTTACTGTACTCATAGGGACGTTACTGGGCCGTACATATTAAGGTAGACACTAACGTTGGAGTGACGTCATATACAGTATTCATAGTGACGTTACTGTGAATCCTGTGTATGACGTCACTACTATGTCGGCGGCTGCCTTTGTATGTATGGCCCAGTCCCTGTGAACTAAGTAAATGACGATACTCCAACGACGATGGCTGCCCTAATATGTACAGCCCAGTCACTTTCCTGTGAACAAAGTAAATGACGAAAAGAATTTAGAATTTAGTTTGCGATAGCAGGCATCCTATATTATACACGTACCCTGAACAGACTCTTAGGACTATGGATGAAACCAAACAAAACAATGTAAGTAGCATAATATATTTATATTCAAGAAGTATATACATACATAAACTGTTATATATAATCAATAATTGTTATGAATCCATAGTCTTAAAATTACAATGTCGATCCCATAGCAATTTTATGACCATGGCACATTTAGATTAACTATTTATTCTCTCATGGAGAAATTACTAATGCACTGTTATCACTAATCAGGTTGGTGTTAACTTGTTTCTGCACCTGCATCGGACTTTTGCTGACACTTGAAATTATTTGATTTGTTTGTGCATTACATTACAATGACTCGATGCGCTGGTTGCGGTCGCAAAGCATTTTAAGTAGGTATCTATTGAGGTCAAATCGCACGAACATCGCCTATCTTTTATAACGGTCTTTAGTACCTGAATTTCGTCATTAGTAGCTGAACATACATTTTGAATTTGTAAAATATGTTGGTCTTGCGTATGTAATCTTTTTCTAAGTTCCCGACGAAATTCTTGGAATTCTGATAACAAACCGCCGTCATTCTCCAGCACGGAAACTTCCATTTGACTGCACTTGCTACCCCGTTGGTTATTGACATAATTAGGGCTCGCTATTGTTGGTAACTTCCTATGTTCTGGAGTGCGAACTAGCGTGTCATTCCCAGCACGTTTTCTTTTTGTGCTGTCACACATCGGGCAAATCCATTGGCGCACATAGTCCGTAGAAAAAGACTCGAAATCTCGTCTTTTAATACCGAGACACAATATATGATACACTTTTTCACAGATTGATAGTGTACACTTCATTATAAGTTCACCGGTAACGTCTTTTTAACAAGCCCGGCAAAACGTAAACATTGCGATCGAACTAAATAGAAATAATTGCTGCGACAAAAAGTAAACACGTCCGCACCGATGCGAGCGCGCGTGCAAACAATATGGTACAATATGGTACGTCCTAATATTGACCCTAAATAGAGGTCAATAAAACGTCCCCTTTGTGGCGAATATGGTACGTCCTGATATTGACCCTAAATGGACGTCAGTAAAACGTCCACCAGAGACGAATATGATACGTCTTAATAATAACCCTGAAGAGACGTCAGTAAATCTTCCACTTTGTGGCGAATTTGGTACGTCCTAATATTGACCCTAAATAGAGATCAATAAAACGTCCCCTTTGTGGCGAATATGGTACGTCCTGATATTGACCCTAAATGGACGTCAGTAAAACGTCCACTAGAGACGAATATGATACGTCCTAATAATGACCCCAAATAGACGTCAGTAAATCATCCACTTTGTGGCGAATATGGTACGTCCTAATATTGACCCTAAATAGAGGTCAATAAAATGTCCCCTTTGTGGCGAATATGGTACGTCCTGATATTGACCCTAAATGGACGTCAGTAAAACGTCCACCAGAGACGAATATGATACGTTCTAATAATGACCCTGAATAGACGTCAGTAAATCATCTACTTTGTGGCGAATATGGTACGTTCTAATATTGACCCTAAATAGAGGTCAATAAAACGTCCACTTTGTGGCGAATATGGTACGTCCTGATATTGACCCTAAATGGACGTCAGTAAAACGTCCAGCAGAGACGAATATGATACGTCCTAATAATGACCCTGAAGAGACGTCAGTAAATCTTCCACTTTGTGGCGAATATGGTACGTCCTAATATTGACCCTAAATAGAGGTTAATAAAACGTCCCCTTTGTGGCGCATATGGCACGTCCTGATATGGACCCTAAATGGACGTCAGTAAAACGTCCACTAGAGACGAATATGATACGTCCTAATAATGACCCTAAATAGACGTCAGTTAATCATCCACTTTGTGGCGAATATGGTACGTCCTAATATTGACCCTAAATAGAGGTCAATAAAACGTCCCCTTTGTGGCGCATATGGCACGTCCTGATATGGACCCTAAATGGACGTCAGTAAAACGTCCACTAGAGACGAATATGATACGTCCTAATAATGACCCTAAATAGACGTCAGTTAATCATCCCCTTTGTGGCGAATATGGTACGTCCTGATATTGACCCTAAATGGACGTCAGTAAAACGTCCACCAGAGACGAATATGATACGTCCTAATAATGACCCTGAATAGACGTCAGTAAATCATCCACTTTGTGGGGAATATGGTACGTTCTAATATTGACCCTAAATAGAGGTCAATAAAACGTCCACTTTGTGGCGAATATGGTACGTCCTGATATTGACCCTAAATGGACGTCAGTAAAACGTCCACCAGAGACGAATATGATACGTCCTAATAATGACCCTGAATAGACGTCAGTAAATCGTCCACTTTGTGGTGAATAAGGTACGTCCTGACTTTGACTCTAAATTGACGTCAGTAAAACGTCCACTTTGTGACGAATATGGTACGTCCTGATATTGACCCTAGATGGACGTCAGTAAAACGTACACTTTTGGCGAATATGGTACGTCCTGATATTGACCCTACATGGACGTCAGTAAAACGTCTACTTTGTGGCGAATATAGTACGTCCTGATATTGACCCTACATGGACGTCAATAAAACGTCAATTTTATGGTGAATATGAGACGTTGAAATAATGACTTTTAATTGACGTACATTATGACGTCATCGACGACGCATTAACGACCGACCCTATTATGACCTAAGAGTGACGTCGTTTATGCGTCACTGACGTCACTTTGCTACCTGGGTAGTCCCGTAGTATATAATAATAATATTTGGTTTTATAAATTTATATGCATTATGCTCTTTTGTTTGCTACTTCCTAAGCCTTTAGGGGCATTTTAGTTCCCTTGAGAGCTTTGGGAGTGGTTAAATAACTGCTTCAGTAGTTTTATTAAACTACTGAAGCAGTTATTTAACGTTATATATTAGTTATTATATATTATTTATTAGTTAACGTTTATTTATAACGTTGAAATTAATCGTAATGTTAATGTACGCTGTTAGCTCTACCGTTGTTTTTATTTCATAATTTAGCGATTTTTTGCTAACTATATAGCCCGTTTCATTTCAAAACCAACACTTTTTTCAACAGGACGGCACGTACGTGAAGGCAAAGAACGACAAGCTGACTTATGGCACAATGGTCTTCGTTCGTGTGATGATCATTACCGACGTGGCGTATGAGCTGGCGCGCGCTGCTACCATCGCTGTGCGGTACTCCGCAGTCAGGCACCAGTCGCAACCTAAACCTGGGTAAGATTCGTCATAAGCCTGCCCAATAGATTTCCGATAAGACTGGTAGGAAGCGGCTTGCATACAGCGCGAACCTGCGGTTTTGATGAGGTCATGCGTCAACCTTGTGGGCGTCCTATGCTGCGCTAGCCGGTACTTGGTTTCCACTCAAGAACTTTTCGAACCATCAGTCTTCCGCGCTATATTCTGCCCACCCACTGCTATTTCAACTTAAGTAAGATAAGATTTAGAGTTAACTGTGGACGTGGTGTTCGATTCAGGCCAATGATCTTCTATAGTCAGAAACATCACTATCATTGTTGTACTGAAAAACCTTTCCTAGCTAGTCGTGCACATGTAGTGGCAGATCCCATTGTGATGTTTTTAACCTCAATTGCAACTGATATAGAATTTTTGAAGGCTGCTGCGTAAAGTAGCTGTGCCATCATCACAGTCACAGGTAATTAGGATTAGCGGCTATATTGTGTACGCGTTCTGACGTTCGGCTTCGCTTTTCCTCCCGCTCGTTCTCGTGGCGCGAGTAACTGGCGCTAGCAGGAGAAAAAAGGGGAGCTCAACATTAGAACGCGTACACAATACAGCCTCAGGTCTGTGCTAGCTTGTGTAGTTACGATAAACAGAAACAATATTTCTTTTCTTATGTGCAGGCAGCCCGAGCCCCAGATCCTGGAGTACGTGACTCAGCAGCACAAGCTGTTCATCGGCGTGGCCACCAGCCACGTGTTCCGCCTCGTCGGCATGTGGCTCTGGCACACCTACTCCAAGGTCCTCAAGGATATTGGCCAAGGGAACATGGACCAACTCCCTGAGGTGATCACAAAATATCATCAACATAAGCATCATACAGTGTTCAGATGTTGTGCTATAAGATGTCCACTGCTAGACATAAGCATCCCCTATAGATCTCCTGTAAGGCCAGTTGGAAGTGGCTTCCATGCAGTGTAATCCAGCGGTTTTGACGAGATCATCGGTCCACCTCGTAGGTGAACGTTCTACGCTAGCCGTTACGTGGTCTCTTCTCAAGAATTTTCGATAACATCTTTTTGACTGATGACCAGCTCCGTGCTATCTGCCCTGCCCATTACCTTTTCAACTTGCTAATCGAGCGGACTATATCGGTACGAGTATCTTGGGTTCTTTTACAGATCCACATTTCTGATTAGATCACGTAGAGCCGTAGAGACTACAATCATTTAATTAATATGCATCTAATATATTGTTTCGAGTATAAGCGGTATAATAGTTTATGTCGTCTGAAAATATGAGGTGGATCATTGCGCAGTAATGAATTCGTTGTGTCAGCTGCACGCAGCTTGCAGCCTCCCAGATGTCATTAAGTCTGATTAGTCCTATAAGAGAGAGAGAGACATGCGTCACAACTGAGAAATTGTTCCTTCTTTTAATTTCCAGCTGCACGCGCTAGCATGCTGCCTGAAGGGTGTATGCACACGAGACGCGACGGCGCGTGTGGAGGAGTTCCGGCAGGCGTGCGGCGGGCACGGCTACATGACGTCATCTAATCTGCCTATCATCGGGGGGATCGTGGCCGCCACCGTCACCTACGAGGGCGAGTACACCGTGCTCATGCTGCAGACTGCCAGGTACAACCTTCACAACCCTGATCGACTCCTAGTTAGGTTTCTACATTGACGCGAAGACGTGCGTGGAGGAGTTCCGGTAAGCATGCGGCGGGCACAGCAACATGACGTCATCCAACCTGCCCATGTCGTGCCCGTGGGGTGGTATCCATAAAAAGAATTTTCCCTAGAAGAATAAAAAGATCTCAACATGTAGCGTAGCGTAATCCCCATTTTGGGAAGAATTTGGATCTCACGACACAGGGAACCTTAGTGTGGGATAGATTACACAAATCAGATAGCACAAAAAATTTTAGTGTAAGTTTTTACGTAAATAATGAAACGAATGAAAATTACGCCTTTTTAGAATGTTACTTAGAAATAAAGCCACAGGATACCTGGGGACAATTATTTACTTATCATCTAAGTTCTTTGGTCACAAATAAAAGATCAAAATAAAGTCAAAACAGGCACAGCTTAATTTTAGGCACTGTTTAATTTTTGTACCTATACAGGTTGTTGCTTTGCAAAGTGCAGGAACTTTTAGCGAGGTAGGTTTACGTTTGATTATGGACACTAGCGAGGTTTTCGCACATTTTAATTAAAGTATATCACACGTGTTACTCACGCGTAATTTTAGCAGATTACTGCTACTATAGTTTCGATCGCATTTGGCGATATTTTTCAATTCAAGGTTAGAGTACTAGCACGTGGGCTCGTCTCGCATAGCACTGATACAAAATAATATAATAATGTGATACTCGTAAGATGTATATGTTCATCATTGTGATAGTATAATTAATGTGCATCAGTAAAAATATTTTTTATCATGGGACCCTTATCCAAATCTTATTTAAGACCCTTTGAATTTGATTGCGAACAAAATCATGAACCATCTCTTATGTTTGAAGGTTCCTAGTAAAAGCATGGAAGCAAGCGGTGCAAGGTACCGCAATGACTCCCACAGTCTCCTATCTGCTGCACTTCCACAACAACAACAGTCCTCGCTGGGAGAACAATGCTGAAGGCATCATCAAGGGCTTCCAGGCGGTAGCTGCTGGGTAAGCTTTACTTTCTATCAGTTGCATTCATTTGAATTCAGTGATCACACGAGCAATAATCGTTTGACTTATGAGCAACATAACACCTGCTGTTCACGACGCTCATGGCAGTCGGACTCTTAAGCCTCTCAAATGACTAAAATACGTTAAACCACCGATCAGCACTTGCTATTCTAACATTTTCAATCATATCTTGCTCAGATTTTCGTTAGAAACATTGTTTACCGGGTGATTTAGGAATTTAATATTTCGGAACAAAGTGAGGCCGTAGTGGTCTAGTGGCAATGACACCCGCCTTACAATCGTGAGGTCGTGGGTTCAAATCCCAGTCCCGTACCAATGAATTCCTTAGAATTTATGTACGGAATTTCGGTTCGTTCTCATAATATTATATTCTCAAAATAATACATTCACAAAACATTACATTCGCAAAATATTATATTCAGTGAATCCACCAACCCGCACTGGACCAGCGTGGTTGATAAGGCCCAATCACCCTTCGTGGGTGATTGGGCCATATCACGTCCTGCAGTGGTCTATTAGAGTGCAGTGGATTATAAGAGGCTGATACAGTACAGTACAGTTCGGAACAAATCTCTGCCACCCATGGATACGTATCTACCTGCGTGTTTTGCGTTTACAAATATGTGTTACAAAATTGACAGGTTTATTATCGTTATTACAGCAAAACGAAAGCCGCTTGTGAGGCCCTGAGCGCACATGAAAAGACTGGCATGGACTATGAAGACGCATGGAACCTGGCGTCCGTGCAACTTGTGAATGCTAGCGAAGTACGTAACTACATACACACACTTTTCTTCTAGATAATGTAAGGTAATGGTGTTAATATAATACAATGGCAAAGTAGGTCTTGACTGTATTTTTCCTTTAAATTAATTACTACGGAGACTAAACGTGAAGCTGATTCCTCAACTGACACTCAAGAAGCTGCAAAGAAAATCAGCCCCGCTCATTAGGTTCCCCAATACTGATGTCCAGTTGGATGAAAATAATATTTATAGATATTCCTAGAAAGAAATCTCTAGTAGCGACAGGACCGCCGTTTGTTTAACTAGGTTTAGAGCTACTTATATTGTTTTATTTTTCTATTCCCTGGCGGGTCCACCTAAATATTTTCATCTTTTTTTCTTCGTATAAACTTTCTGGAGGATTCAATACTAAAAGCACTATTTTTCTCGTTTGCAGGCGCATTGCCGCGCAATCTTATGCGAGGTGTCATGGCGGGAGGTGCAACGCCTCTCAGCGACCGTGTCCCCTCCCCTGGCCGCCGTGCTGCAGCAGCTGGCGGAGCTCTACCTCATCTACTGGACGCTGGAGAAGAAGGGTGACTTGCTGCTGGTAAGTTGGTCAATAAACTGACAATTTACGAGTCATGGGGGGAGGTGCAACATATCTCAGTGATAATCTTCAGGACCCTGAAAAATACAGACGATTTATTGTGTGATGAAGTAATGACCTGAGATCGAAAGTTTTGATCTCAGACACACAGACATTGAGGGCTTTTCCATATGCTAGTAAATGGCAAATAGAAGAAACGAATTAATATATAACACCAAGTACTTATAATATATGTACTCTATTTTAAGATTATCACTGAGAGATGTTGGACCTCTGGAGGGGAGGTGCAACAGTGATAATCTTCAGGACCCTGAAAAATACAAACGATTTATTGTGTGATGAAGTAATGACCTGAGATCGAAAGCTTTGATCTCAGACAAATAGACAATAATGGCTTTTTCCACATGCTAGTAAATGGCAAATATAAGAAACTAATTAATCTATAATACCAAATATATGTACTGTACTCTATTAGTTATTAGTGGAATAAATATTTCATTTAATTTTTTGCTGAAAATAAACTATTGTCATCGTAAAACGCACTGAACTCATAGGCCTCTCCTGAAAGTTCCCATAACCATTTATTGTCATTTGAAAATTTTGTGAGCTCGTCTGCCATCAGTTAAGAAAATCTGTAGAATCGTACCAGTCTTTCTTTGATATTTTTTGTTGAGTAGAGTTGCAAAATGTAGTTGCTTTCTTAGTATAACGTATGCTTTATTTTACCAAAATTAAAGACAAACACGTTACTTTTCCAGTACTCATCAATAAGTGGAGCAGACCTATCCCAGCTCCAAGTGCGCTACGAGCAGCTGCTGGCGCTGCTGCGGCCCAACGCGGTCGGCATCGTCGACGGCTTCGACATCCGGGACGAGGTCAGTTTCCACACCATCTGTGTTATTTTCCATTCTGGTTCAATTCTGTTGCATTGTTGAGTGTCTCTACTGGGAGTACGAGCCGCTTTTTTGGGACCATTTTTATGCTAGTATTACACAGCGTCCTGTAATTGCGCAACACTCAGTTTATCCTAGACATTAGACTTCTGGAATTTTCTATTCAATTAGCTAATCTTTCCATTATGGAAAGCGTTAAAATTTTCTAAGGCTAGTGTATTTATTAACTACAATAAAATACAATACATAAGCTGAAACTACATCAACTAATTCTACATAAAAGGTAATTGGATCATCCATCCACTAACCAAATTATAATGTCACGCGAACACTAGTACCCAAACTCTCGGATCACTGCAGTTATGCAGACTTCTCCACGACGTGTTTCTTCATTTTTGAAGCTAGTGGCTCCAAAAGACAAATATGCAAGCCTTGGAATCGTATGTACCTATTCATCCTTTTATTCATCTTCTAGATTCTCAACTCTACCCTGGGCGCGTACGACGGTCGCGTGTACGAGCGGCTGATGGAAGAGGCGCTGAAGAGCCCGCTGAACGCGGAGCCTGTCAGCCAGAGCTTCCACAAGTACCTCAAGCCTATGATGAAGAATGCTAAATTGTGATTAATTACTAGCATATAGCACATAAACTCGTTTAGAACAATATTGTAACCACAAACTGTACCTTTTCTATGAGATTTATTCAACTAGCAAAACACCCTTTCTTCGTTCCGGATACCATATGAAATTCTCTTTTTTTCTTATTTAATTTGCATGTTTTATGTATTTATATGCATAAAACATGCATGTCAATAATAATCAACAGACAAAATGATTCAGTATAAACTTGAATCATTTTGTCTCAAACCAGAATCTATAGATCGTTCCATGTAGTTTGCAATTGGTTTCATACCAAATTACCTTTAGTGGAATGAGACTAAAATTTTGACGCATGATTTAATGCATACTTTTGCATATAGTTGGAGCGGTTTTGTCAAACAAATAATTATATTTACATATGAGAGGGAAGATAGAGGGTGCCCTACTAGTTTTGTCCTAGTTTTACGTTGAGCTGATGTTCAGTTGCTGTTAGCTGTTACATCATGCCAAGACGAATTAATATTCGCAGAACTGGCTAAGTGACGTAGTGATAGCCATTTTTTATGTTTTAAGTATCAGATTACTGTCGTATTTAAAACCGAGAAGAGACTAAAATAATAATAATATATTTTTACATGAAAATCTAGTTGGAAGAGAGGAATGAGATGTGTATAAAGAAACATATTGTGATATTTAAAATTTGTAATAATTCATTGTGATAGTCTATTAAATAATTATTCTTTTTCTAATGGTATTAAGCCTAAAAAATATGAATATGTTTTCATTTATTTATTTTGCAAACAGATTTTATTGCATTGACAGTTTGGTTTATGAAAATATATTTCTTGAACTGAATTTTTAGTTTTATTTTTTTTTAAATTAAATTTAAAATTACTTTAGTTCAGGCAATAACTCGTACACCATTCAGCATTTTAACATTGATCGAAATGTAATATAACATGTACCTGTAGCCAATAATAAAAAATAAAAATTTTGGTGCACAGGAAAACTGGTTTTTGAGCGTAAAAAAGCACAAAAAAGGCAAGTCGATTGTTAAAGCTGATAACCTACTAAAGCGAACCGAAGTGGAGATGTGCGGAGCAGGACACATTGTTAATCCGTAGGGACAAGTAAGTTCACTACATAAATGCCTTACATGCTATCTCTGCAATGAGCTTACGAAGTATCACGCAACTCCGCACATGCTAGGTAAGTGTGCTACACCCTAGACCGCATATCTGCTTACCATGAGGTAGAATGTGGTCATATGAAAACCTACTTATCCTGTGTAATTAAAAAAATCTTGACATCTCCGTTCCGCTGCGTTACTGCAAGTTTCCTCCTTTTGAGAGAATCACCCCCTCAATGAAAATCAATAATGTTATTTATTGTTTTTCACATTTGACGTATTGCATATAATTATGTAATAGCTTTATTGGATTCTACTAAAAGTTCGTGTAAAAGTACGATTACACAATAATAATCGACCAATTACGAGTCTGAACTTTTAGACTTTTTGTGGACGGATTACCTTATTAGGACCGCAGGATCGCGCTGGATGCAAGCCGCTATCAACCGGTCTTATTGGAAATCATTAGGGGAGGCCTATGTCCAGCAGTGGACGTCCTATGGCTGAAATGATGATGATGATGAATTACGAGTCGGACACGCGCACGGAGCGTTCCGTACCGTATAGGAGCCCTTAATATATTTTATTTTAATTTAATTATAGTTTATATTATAGTTTTAGTTATGAAATGTTTTTTTAAGTTTTGTCAAATAAATGATTTTCTTATTTAATTATTTGTTTTTATGGCGGCAACAGAAACACATCATCTGTGATAATTTCAACGTTCTATCTCCAGGTTCATGAGATACAGCTTGGTGACAGACAGACAGCGGAGTCTTAGTAATAGGGTCCCGTATTCACCCTTTGTACTCGGAACCCTAAAAACTGGTTAACCATTATAACCATTTTGTAGTAACTCGTAATATAGTTACGATATAAAACGAGCAAAATCCAATCAAAAATTGATTAATCATTTATAGATTTATGTTGAATGTAGAAAAGCAAAGAATATGACATATCTACTTACAAATTTAAGTTTTACTTGCATCTTTAAAAGACGATATAACGATATCAAATAAAAGAAAACATTTTACTGATACACATGACATTAAAAACAGTAGGTAAAGTAACATAATAATATACATGAAAATGATCCATTTTTTTATATTTCACGGCAAAAATGTAATTTATTCATTTCGGAAGACGTATCATTCGCAACATTAATCAATATGGAATGTAGTAGTTAGTAGGTACGTACGAGTAGTAACGTGCGACGACGTTTCGCCGCAGCATTATCTAATTCACCTTTGCTGTACTACCTTGGTTAGCATGGATCTAAGGGTGGATTGGTCTTAGCCGTGGTGGTCTAGTGGAATTGACACCCGTCTTACAATCGTAAGGTCGGGTTCAAATCCTGGTCCCGTACCAATGAGTTCTTCGGAATTTAAGTGCGAATTTTCACACCACTGGCTTTTCGATGAAGGAAAATATCGTAAGGCAACCTGCATACGTCCCTAGTAGAAATTCGATAGCGCATGTGAATCCACCAACCCGCACTGGGCCATCATGATGGGTATAGCCCAATCACCCTTCGTGGGTAGGCCTACGTCCTTCAGTGGACTATTGTAAGACAGAAATGGATTGGAAAATTTAAATGTACCTACAGTGCTACAGTCAGTGCATATTTCAACATGCCATTGTAACATGAATTTCTTAGTTAATTTTTGCAATCTGGTGAAAAAAACATCAAAACCGTTTTGCACTCGCAGCGCTCACAAAAATAAATTCTAACTAAAATTTTCTACAGTCGATTTTTCATTTTAACAAATCTCCTTTCAGCCAATTCCTGTATCTCCCTTGGTACATCGCGTCGCGGTCGCGGCATAAGTGTAGCGCTGAGCGAAGTGTGGAGGTGATGACTGCGCATGAGTTTAGTATGGCGTGCCATGCCCTCCATCCCCATCCCGCAGACATCCCCTCCACACTCCGCTCACACTATCGTGTGGAGGGGATGGCTGCGCATACTACCCTCAGCGCTACCTGTAAGTACCTACATTAAGGAATAAAACTACTCGAAACTAAAACTTGGCTCGTGTAAAAAGGTGCTACTAAAGTCCATTTGTTTTATGTGATCTAAACATTTGACCTTTGCCGTTAAAAATGTAGATACGTCCACTTCTAGGTTAATATGCCTGCCTGCTTAAGTGACACTATTACAATTCATTTGGAACATAGCTGCATTGGTTGCACCGTATCTACATTAATTATTGTACATTTAATAGTCATAAAAAGGCAGGTACGGCCTTGTAACAAAAAATAGGAAAATATAGAATATATAATGTAAAAATATAGGAAAAAAGGAAAACTAAATAACAGGTTCATATTTTGTAATTACAAAAAGATTGCCTTAGCACTAAAATTCAAACCTAAAACCCTTGGAATGTCCCAGTTGTCTAAGACGGTATGACTCATTTTATTGAAGTTATTGACTCTACCAAGTCTCTACAAAGTCGACTGAGTGCATAAAAAGGCACAAAAATAGAGTAATACGAAGATAATTTATTGCCTGCCAGTTTTAACCGACTTCCGAATAGGAGGAGGTTCTATGTTCGTCTGTATGTATTTTTTGTGCATATTTTTCGATATTTTCGCCAATGGCCAACTGAATCAAAAAATTCTTCTTTAGTTCTAAAGCGTATACTCCCAAGGTGGTGCCATTTACATTTTATCGAAATCGGCTCAGCCGTTTTTGAATCAGCAATAATCTAAAATTTGTATACATCAATTCGAGCGAACTATATAAATTTTGGAAGTCAGTTTTGGCATTTTTGGCAAAAAAATATAGGGCACTGTAAAATGAGTTCATCATCATCATCAGCCTGTGTCCACCCACTGCTGGTTATAGGCCTCCTCTCTTATGCGCCATTCTTCCCTATCCTGGGCCAATCTCATCCACGCTTGACCAGCGATGTTGTAAATGAGTTAGTAGGTACTAATTTTGATCATTCAAATTTTTAAATAAGCATCAGTGTCAAACTGGACAGACGACCTCATTTAGACCGCAAGATTGCACTGAATTCAAGCTTCTTCCAACCGATCTTACAGGAGATCTCTATGAGCGGCCTATATCTAGCAGTAGACGTCCTATGTCTGAAATGATGATGACGATCAGCAACAGCATACTGTTGGGAAATCGTTATTGTTATAAGTTTTCATTGTTTTTCTATGGAACCCTAAAAACAGTTCACGATTGTGACAACAATCAGATTTCTGGTCTAGTACAAACTCAGTTTACATCTATTCTATAGTTCGAAACGACTCGACTAAGCGATTCGCTTTTTCCTTCATAATGCGGACCGCCAGGGATTGGAATACCCTGCCGCCGTCATTGTTTCTTGACCATTACAATTTGGATATTTTCAAGTCAAGAACGAATATGTATTATCTAGGTCTACATACTCCATCTTCGGCTACAACTTCGCTTTCCATATAGCGAGTTGATGGCCAAATGTAGTCCTATTTTAATTTGAAAAAGAATAGGCCTAATACGCATCTAGATAAAACAAATCACTTCAAATCGCACTTTGATCATTACATCAATCTTTGCTTTATCGTAGTGAGAATCCTGTGTAATTTGCTATAAATCATTTTATATCTAAGTCTAAAGCGAATAGTGTTTGTTGTAAACTGTGTGTTGTCGCGAGTAGACGTGCGATGGCGCAAGTGAATGAAGACTTGGTGAGAGAACGAAAGAAGTGCACCTTCAACGTTCAGGAGTTGGTCCATCTCTTCGATGATGGAGAAGAAAATACCAAGGAAAGGAAGAAAATTGGTGAGATTTTTTTTGATCAAAATGACAATCATTGCAGAGCTGTTTTACTCGACTATACTCTGTGTCACCCTTCGTTTTTAGGCCTACTTCCTGCAGTAGATTATTAAAAAAATGTCTGGTACAGTTTAGTAGATACTTAATGATGTTTTTCACGTAAATGCGCGCAAATATAATATAAGCTGCTATGTTTAAGTTATCATATGTATGCGACAGCAGTTGAAAATTTTGAAATATGCAGTAGAGATTTTAACTAATTAAGAACTGCATGTAAATCCTACTAATATTTGAATTATAAATGCGAAAGTTTGTGCGTATAAATGTTTGTTACTCTTTCACGCAAAAACTACTGAACGGATTGAGATGAAACTTTGCAATAGTAGGTAATGCTTATACATTAGAATAACACATAGGCTGTAAATGCTTAAATTTATAAAGATATTGCGTGAAACGAAGCTCGCCGTCACGGGTCAGCTAGTACCACATAATTATGTTGCAATAAATGATTGAGATTGAGTATTAACAAGATTATTTTTTGCAAAAATGAGCATGACCGACTTAGAATCTAACGATAATGTTGTTTCGTGGACAATTTGTACCGATTTCTTACTCAGTTAATAAATAAACTTTCTTTCTTTCTTTCTTTCACCCGCGAATATTTCGTATAGATCGATGTAGCATTTTTCACATTATTGTTGATTTATCAAAAATGGCTCAGCCGATTTCAATAAAATTTAAATGGGACCAATTTCAAAGTATACTCTTTCCAATAAAAAAGGAATTATTGAAATCGGACTACTACGAAAAAAGATATGCGTGGTTATACATAAAAAATATATATACGCGTCGAATTATATACCTACCTCCTCCGGTGATTCGTCGGTCAAAAACAGAGATAAATCATCAAGATCTCTATCTAGATTTTTTATACAGAATATTGTTCTGGATGATGACTTCAAAACTATTTACCTATAGATTTAAAACATTTAATAATTGACTATCGTACTAACATTGAAATTGCAGAACATGAAATCAGTTGTTCCTTACAAAATGTATGGAGCAGCCGATGTTTTTCGCGATCTCAGAGTTCCCATTATAAAAGTTGGCCGTGTAGAGTTTAACAGAATACCTATGTAGATTATTTCTGGCAACACTTATTAAGCAATCTTGAATTAAATAATAAGTTTATTAGAAACGCGAAAAAAAAATTGTTGAATATATCTTTTATAAACAATAGGATTTTTTAAATAACATGTCAAATTAATTAATTAAATCAATTTCAATTCAATTCATGAATTGATAAATTTTTTGCAATTTTTTTTTTTTTTCTTTATTTACATGCTGGCGACCCGCCCCGGCTTCGCCCAAGTGTATTATACATATAAACCTTCCTCTTGAATCACTCTATCTATTAAAAAAATGCTTCAACATCCGTTGCGTAGTTTTAAAGATATAAGGATACATACAACGGGAACGGCTTTGTTTTATAATATGTAGTGAGTAGTGATATACAAGACTTAGAGAGTAATGTTTGTTAAATATATCTTTTTAAATAAGTTCGTGAGTTATTTAAATGAAATTACTGATCTATCTGATAATCTACGCTATGGATTTACGATGAACGGAAGTATAGAGTGCTATTTAATGAGTCGTGAATTTACATACAGCCTATTTGACACCAATACAATGCTGTACATAACGACTGCGGTCTGAATCTGTTTTAACGATTTTTTTAAATGGATTGTTGAATATTTATTGTACACGTACAAATAAAATATTTTAATAACATGATGATGTTGTTTTTTTTTAAACTTTCGCGATTTAAACACATAATTAGTATTTATTTATCTCATAATTCCATCATCCCGTAGTATATAATAATTATATGGAGCTGAAATTGATAAAACTAAATAAAATAATGAAAAGTTAACTTTGACTAGTCCATCTCAGTAAAACACTGGTAGTACTGGAGTATATACATATACTGATATACTTAGCGCCACACAAGTCGGCAGATGAGAAGTTAGCCGCAGATGACACTTCGCCGTGATTCGCTGATTATTGCGCATGTGTGCACAATAACGACGCCGCGTGGTAGTGTTGAGCACGAGCGTAGGGAGCGCGCGGGAGGCATGAGGTTGGTGAGGCGGATATATTTTGATTTTTGCGCATAATTTCCAATCCACCGACTTGTGTGGCGCTTAGTATAAATCTTTTACTCTACATCACAGTAATCAGCTCTACCCTAAAAAGGAAATTAGGCCATATACTCGTACATGAGGCAGGCTGGCAAAACCGTCACAGGGGCGAACCGATGTTGTGTTTTTGAAAAAATGTTTAAAAATTGATATCTTATTTACTAATAATCATCTACCAATCGTCACTTTTTGGAAAAAAATAATAATCAATTAATTATTTTTACCAAAAATCACACACGGCCTCTGACCCCAAACTAAGCAAAGCTTGTGATATGGTTGCCAGAGACTGATATACTATATACTTATTTTTAAATACATACTTATATGTATAGATAGTAACTAAATAACACCCAAACACAGAGCAAACACTTATATTCATCACATAAATATTTACCCTTGGTGGGGATCAAACCCACGCCTCTTTGACCCAGAAGTTAGGGTTAGTAACCGCTGAGCCACCGAGGCAGTCTAGTCAGTCAGTTACTAGTGATAGTAAAATGCCTTCTGTTTCTTCTGTAGTAAAATGGAATAACCGACGTCAATTGCGTAGCCGAATTCGAGTAGTTCGCACGGCTCAATGCATCATATATAGTAATTTTCACATTATTGTTAATTTTCAAAAATAACTCAGCTGATTAATAAATAAATATATGAGACCACCGTTGAAGTATGATCGATCAAACAATAAAAAATCAAATAGTTGGAGGAGTAATTGCGTAACATACATCTAAAAAAAATATTCAATCAAATTGAGAACCTTTCTTTTTTTGAAGTCAGTTAAAAAGTAGGTGCTACCAAAAGAAAATATAAAATAATGATTGTAATAACAGTTCACATCAATTTTTATGTAGAGCCAAACTTCTAATTCTACTCGCCTTAACTTAAAAGCCCTAACTTCACAAACTCTACATCATAGTCAAAATAGGTGGTTAAAACTAGAGTAAGATTTTAATCTACTTCTAATGTAGTAATATTTACATTGTACTTTTGATATTTTGTATTGTTCCGACATTATTTAATTTTGTATTCGTTTACAGCATTTAATCTTGTTGCTGAAGTAGATGGTTATTTATTGTTCTATTTAATCAATTTTTAAATTTTATTTTTGCGACTGTATGTTGTGAAGTGACGAGATGTATTTTGCGGTACTAACTATTATTATACAAACTGTTTTATATTTAATTTGAATATTAATCTCAATACATCAATAAATGATTCTAAATCTCAATTCTAACGTGCCTTTGTCATATCGTGTCTGAACAATTAATTTTATTTAATTTATTTATTTCATGTAATCAACAGCGTTACTTAAAATCTAGATACAGCTACAGTAATTAAAAATAAGGCCAAAACCGATTACAGTTATTTAGTATATTTAACAAAGTAGGTATACGAGTAATTTCACGACTAATTCATCGTTCATTAAGAGTTCATCTTTCTATATTTTTAGAGGAGCTTGTACTGAGCGTCAAAGAGTTAAAAGATGATGTTCCAGAAGAATACCTAAGTCATAAAGAGAGATACGAGAACGCAGTTAGAAAAGCCACCTTATTGGTACAGATCCTCAAGAAGCATGTACTGGAGAACGCGAGCCTTGAAGTCTTCATGTAGGTACCTTGATTCATTTATCCATCTATCAGCAATAAGACGTCCACTGCAGGAGATAGGCCTCCCCTATGAATCTCTCATAAGACCGGTTGTAAGCGGCTTGCTTCCAGCGCGATCCCACGGTCTTGATGAGGTCTTCTGTCTACCATGTGGGAGGACGTCCTACGCTATGCTTACCGGTACGTGGTCTGCACTCGAGAACTTTTCGACCCCCTTGGTTATCAGTCCTCCGTTCTATGTGCTCTGCTCATTGCTATTTCAAGTTGCCAATCCGCTGTGCAATGTCATTAACTTTGGTTCTTCCACGGATCTCCTCACTTCTGATTCGATCTCGCAGAGAGACTCCTCGGTGTCTTTTCCAAAGTTCTTTGGGCTACTTGGAGCTTATTACTAAGGCCCATAGTATGTAAGTAGGTACTTAGATTATATTCTAATAATAGAAGATAATCAGCTTATAACTATTTTAAGGTGATTACTTTCGATCATAATCATTAATTGTTGTCGTAATTAGAGGTGCTTGACACGCGCACCAAATACATAACATTAATTTTAGCATTTTTATAGTAATGTAACTAATCGGCATTTATAGTGCCCTGTTGAATATAGGCCTACCTAGCCGTTGCAAAGTTGCGGGTTGATGGATTTACGAGTACATAGGTACATTATTGAAATAAATTAAGTTCCCTGTAATACGGATGCGTACACCATAAATATTTTTTTAGGTAACTCATAATATCAGAGAATGTTTAGGAATAACGGTTCTATATTCTGTAAAGATTTTTTTTTATAATGACAATACTACACTACTACTACATAGAAAGCAAATGGATCATCCACAGACCCTTTAAGGTCTAAAGATATCCAAGTGCTCAAGCCCACTGCCAGTTGGCAGCGTGCCCAGCATGCTGGCAGCATTGCCACGCTGAATGGCAATGCTTATACGTTGAGCCAAATAAACACCAGTATTTTCGTCACGCGTCACGTCCACCAGACGCTCAGAAAGACTTTTGAAAACGAGATGAGCTCCCGCCCCCCACGGACCCAAAGTCTCAAGTCCAAATGGCTCAAATATGTAACCACTACCGAGGTTAGCATATTTGCGCCGATTGTGCTGCTCAGCCGAATTGGCCGCCGCTCCAGCCCTACTCTGAGTTTCAGGAAGATGTGACGGTGCCAAAGTATCGACGCAAGTTGCGTCCCATACTAAGGGCCGTCCACCCTTCCATGAGACCAGCATCATGCCGTCAGGCCTTTTGCCATCACCACGCGCCAACCCACACGGTTCGAGTACGGCTGCGATATTGGCGGTGACAAAAGCCCTGCGTATGACATCGTTAAGGCTGGCGTGGCTTCCAATCCGACCAGCGCTTCTTGAGCAAGAGAGGCCGTGGTGACAGAGCTGGTCAACTGCAGTACCACACTGACAGCGATGGGCTTCACAACACCTTGCACCCAAGCGTAAGCTAACAGCTAGACGAAATACAGTTGGGTCTAAAAGGTTACCAGTATAGAAAGAGGGAAAGATTGTAAAGATTATGGATAAAAATGAATAAATGGATGGAAGTAAATTTTTTCATGTGTTTTATTCTACAAGTTGTTACAGAAGTGGATTTACCTTCTCATTGTTATCAATTGTTTTCCGTTGGATAAATCCTGAATTCATATAATATATCATACAATACGAGTATACCCCACAAGGTCTTTTACTGTAGGCCTATCTTGCTATAAAGAAGAGCGCTACGCCCGGAGGCTCTCTGCAAGATCGAATCAGGAATGAGGGGTTCGCAGATGAATCAAAATTACCAACATAGTCAACCAACAATGACAGTGGGCAGGGTACATAGTTCGAAGAATATGACAAACTAGTATTACCACGAAGAAACGCACAAAAGGATGGCCGGTTGAGTCGTTAAGCTATCGAATGCGATCAGTTATTACCACAGCGTAGGACGTCCACAGACTAAGTGGACTGGCAATAATTACCTAAGCTTATGACCGCAGGAACGCGCTGGATGCAAGCTCCTTCCAACGGGGCTTGTTGATTTCATAATATAAGCCTATGTCTAGCAGTGGACTTCCTATGGCTGAAAAAGTGAGAATAATGACAATAAAGACCTACAAATTCCTTCCACAGTCCATCAAACAAGTACAGAGTGCAGATGGCAGTAGTGAAGGACGTATCCCCCTTTCTGGTTCACTTGGGCATGTTCCTCCCAACGCTGGTGAACCAGACCTCCGAGGAGCAGATGGCCCAGTGGCTGCCCAAGGCCTGGATGATGGAAATCATCGGAACTTATGCACAGGTGAACAAACTAAATCAATTTAATTTCTACTTCAACATAGGGGCAGACAATTGGAGCTACCCCTCTTGGTAGAGCTAATACTGCAGGTTCTGAGCTACAGACTTCTGATCTCTGCTCCTATCTTTGCCCTAGTGACAAAGTCGAAGATGGTGAAAACCAGTCAAATAGTCAGCTCCTTAAGCAAAGAAAGAACTTAAATGTGGAATAGAGAAATAAATTGTGTAACTTTATTCCTCTGAAAAATACTGGTACCTTACTGTATGTACCTTATGTACCACATTTGCAGGTCATATTACGAAAGTATGGCTTTTTGAAAAATTGACTGCACATTGGATTCAGAAATAAAAATCTTCGAACCTAGTAATAGAATTTTACATTGATTACAGTTGGTTATTAACTTAAAGTGTGTCTTATCTGCTTCCACTAATTAGCTCTCTTTGTATAGCTTTCTTTTCTTTTCCTTTGCGTATAGCTAAGAAAGATTTCTCTAACTTTTCAGACCGAGCTAGGCCACGGGACGTTCCTGAGAGGATTAGAAACGACGGCGATATACGACCCCAAGACTGAAGAGTTTATCTTACACAACCCGAATCTCACTTCTTACAAATGGTGGCCAGGAGGACGTAAGTATTTTACTGGATAACTTAGGCCAATGAAAAAAAAATGTCTATCATGACAATGGGATAATATGCATATAATGTAAAGTACATTATATGCATATTATCCCATTATTATTGAAGATTGTCAGCATTTGGATTATCTTTAGACCTTCAAGGGTCTTAGAATGATCCAATTGCTTGTTATGTAGTAGTAGTTTATGTAGTTTTAGATTATGTATATCTTGTATTTAGTGATAAAACAACTCTTATTATATGTTTGTGTCATGATAGCTTTATAGTTCTGATCAGAATCATCATCCAAGGTGGAAAGACAACGTTTCTGATGGACGTCTTATGAATCTCATTTATGTATGCATTGTTCGAAATCTATGATCACTAGTAGAAGACTCGCAAAAGATGTTCATCTATCCATACATCAGCCGTAGAGTCCCACAGCTGGACATAGGCCCCCTCTATAGATTTCTAATAATGCCGATCGGAAGTGGCCTGCATCCAGCGCGTTAAGAAGATGGTGCGGCATGAAAATTGCTCCACCGACAAGAGCCTTTTGCTATCTTTTGAATGAATCAATGTTCACATGTAGATTTATCATATAACTTGTATGACACTTAGATACAAACATAATTATACATTTTGAGATTTGATGAACAAAATATTACAAAGGCATGGGTGTATAGCATGGTTAGATTTTCTGATAATCTCATTTAATTTTCAGTCGCGCACACAGCAAACCACTGCATAGTAGTCGCTCAGCTGTATACCAAAGGAGAATGCTACGGGGTCCATCCATTCTTTGTCCAGATCCGGGATACAGAGACTCACATGCCCCTCCCGGGGATTAAAGTGGGAGAAATCGGACCAAAGATGGGTTTCCAGACAGCCAACAACGGATTCCTAGCATTCGATAACTTCAGGATACCTAGGACTAATATGTTAATGAAAAACGCCCAAGTTTTGAAGGTAGGTGATTATTGTGTTGTTATGGCCACAATTTGATCTCTGTTTCTTCCTCATGAGGCAATATTTTAACTAGCATGGATGAGTAGCGAATCTAATACATTGAACGGAGATGTAAAGAAATATTACCGTCGATTTATTTTCTGCACATCCCTCGCAGATCTCGTCTCTAGTGGACTAGATATGTAAGATAATACAAAAATCTGTAAGATAATACAAAATTGTACGCAACAGTACGTATTCGAAGGAATAGTACATTATGGTACAAGTGTGTAATGTTGATGATTACCGCTGAGGCGCCATTGAGTCTTCGTAATCATCAATACACACGTGTAGCATACGACGTTTTTAAACACACTTGTGAATAAAATAATACTAAAAAAATATTTTCAACAGTGAAAACGAGTTGTGAAAAATGTTTCGAAATGGCAGGAAAAATTAATCAGTTTTCCTATGTGCGCAGAATGGCAATCGGCCATAGACTAAAATAATGAGGTAGACGAAATTAATGTAGATATAAATATCTACATTAATTTATTTGTACCTACTATTAAACACAATCTTTTTTGTATCGAAACTTTTTTTAAGAACTAAGCAACTCAACTAATAAAATTAAAAAAAAACTCTATTGGTAACTCACTTGTGAATAATAGCAATGAAAAGTCACAGTTTGATTACAGGTGTCATTATGTGCCTGATTGCGGTGAAATTAGAGCCACTTTATGAGCAACTGTTGATTCAATATTTTTGTCATTAGTATTAAGATCTAAATGTAACACAGTTCAACAATAAATGTTCTTTGACTTTGACTCTTTGACTTTGAAGTGTGTTGAAAATAAATTATATTTCTTCTTTTTTAATAAACGGGGCAAGCACCTTTATTAACTACAACAAATTACAATAGTTAATCCACAGTCACTTAATACACAATAGGCAATTAGATTATCCACTAACCACAAAAGGTCTAGAGATAATCCTAATAATGCTTCATTTATTTGTACCCAGAGCAAAGTTCACACTATTATCTAACAGGTAAAGGAATTACATTTACAGTCCTTTTGTAATCTGTAATCTGTTTTTACAAGTCGACGCTTAAATGCAATGACTTATATGTATATTTTGTATGTTTGACCACGCATAACTTTTCACAGAGTGGTCCGATTTTTATAATTCTTTTTTTGTTTGGTAGATCAGACTAAAAATAATTACATTTAAATTTTATCGAAACCAGTTGAGCCGTCTTTGATAAATCAACAATAATGTGAAAATTACTACATCGATCCGTGTGAACAATTCGAATTCTGTACATGGTTGAAGTCGATTGTGACATTTTTTGGGAAAATAATAATTATTATTTATTGCGCACTCAGTGTTTAGACACGGAATATACTATAGACAGTACAAGACCAAAGAAAATAATAATGCTGCGCTTTCCTGATAAGTTTGTTTTTTATTTGGCCTAAACCTATTTCATAGTATTATAATATCTAATTATTTAATTATCTGCGAAAGCATAGTTTCAGTCGCTTAGTAATCAAAATGATAGCGATAATTTTGAAATATCGGATTAATTTATATACGCACACGCCAGACTAATATAATAAGCAGTTGCACACCGTGTTTTTAAATACCATTTAATCCTAATCAACCGGATATACATATTGCAAAACTTTGATGACTATCAAAGAGGAAAAACTGTACATTTTTAATTTAATCACAAACAATAGGGCCTCAAACCTCAATGCAAAGAAGTGGGCTATCATTTAAAAGTGAATTAATTGTATCATGTGGGGTATCATATGAAAGTTCTTTTAAAGCACAAGCTAAAACAGATTTTCAATTATTTGATTAATTGAGGAATGATTTTATTCAGTTAACGAGTTTGTATGAGAGAACGAGGTAAAAAGCAGAAAAGTAGTAATTTCGACGGTCTGGTGGTGCAGCCGATAAGAGTAAAAAAATAAAGTGCTCACAACATGCATTAAATGTAAAAATATCTAACATTATCTGGGCTAACACCACTTTTAGCCCATAAAGATTAGAAAATAGGAAAGTCACTATCTATGTGTAGTGATTACATATGGAATAGTGTGGTGATATACCTACTTCACGTGCGTGAGTAACAAATAAAAATTGCGTGTGAAATAGGTATTTTTTTCCATAAATTGAAATAAATAGGTCCGTCTCTTGCAAGATAATATTTCCTTATAGTCTGAGATCCCACCGCAGGAACATCCCGTTCATAGCGTACACGGTTCAAACCATTTTTACGGAATTATATGAATAGGAGAATATATTTAAACATTAATGTTTAATTATTTTATAGGAAAACATATCCTTCATTTTTAGGGTTCCGTACCTCAAAAGGCAAAAACAGAACCCTTATAGGATCACTTTGTTGTCCGTCTGTCCGTCTGTCCGCCTGTCCGTCTGTGTGTATGTCAAGACTCTTTATCTCGAGAACGCGTGAAGATATCGAGTTGAAATTTAAACTATATACGTAAACCTATGAACTCTTGCAGTTGTGTAAAAGAAAAGCTTCTCAGTTGCCGTATAAAAAAGTTAGAGCCGTTTATGTCGTAAAAAATCGCATATTTCAACGTGTACAAAAATCAAAACCTACAGGGTACTTCCCGTTGACATAGAACTATGAAAGTTGGCGAAGAGCATTGTCTCAGAGTACACATATAGGAATAAATCTGAAAACTGTACATTTTTATTTACATTACAAAAAAATAGGGCCTCAAAATTCACAAAATATGGACTCTAAAATCAAAGTGAGAAAATCGTATCATGAAAGGTGTCATACGAGTATAAAAGAACATCATTAGCACATGCTAAAACAGGTTTTTAATTATTTTAACAATGTGTACGGTTTGTGCGGAACCCTCGATGTGCGACCTTGACTCGCACTTGTCCGGTTTTTTATATAATGTATTGAATAAGAGAATAAATATAAACCAGGATGCCTTGGCAAATTAAAGCGCCAGTATTTTTGATTGAAAAAAGTTTGTTTTGACAAAACATTTCATTCATATGTTTTTTAGATACATTACTAAGCTTATAATATTTCTGCACAAGTTTGCCTAACGAATTGTAACTTCTATTTTTGTCTCCTAACATTTTGATGAGATAAGACGTTTTGAACAACCTGTACCCGAGCTGAGATTTATTAGGTGTGTAAGGGAAATCCACGTAATAATTATAATCACTTTATTTTTGTCACATCAGATGTGACCAAATCCTATGGGTTTTTTTTTCGCATCACCTCTGCGGTAAGTAGTAACTTGAGAATCAATATTTTGTTAGCTTGCTTATTAAAGAGGGTACCTACACATATAGCAACACACTTCGTTATTGCGATGGTGAGGAGTCGATAGAATGAGGTTAGACATAGAGATGGTTCGGGCGACGGGCTGGAGTGCCAGTCTGTGATAGTGATCGGTGGTGTATGGGTGAGTGTGATACAACTTCGATAAGCCAGTAGTTTAGAGCAAGTCTTGTAAGTACTTTGAGCTTTATAATGACTGCCGAGATATTGGAGGTCCGTATTATTGTCCAATGGTGTATCATCTGAGTATCCTACTAGAATCTTAGTGACGCTGATGGAGCACTATGCCCATCAGATAACAATTCAGAAGCGGATCGGAAAAATTTTTAACCATACATAATTCTTTGTACACTTAATTCAGACTGAAACTCACATATCGGGGTGCACGTTGATTCGGTTTCGCACAGGTAGCTAACTTCACATCCGCCAACCTGTATGATTCGGCCTAAAATAAACTTTTAATACCTGGTCGGAAATCGGCAGCGTTGTTAGGTCTGATCTTCATATTTTTGTTGACTTGAAATATGGGAGATATGTACCTAGTTGCACGGGGGTCCACTGGAATCAGCAAAATATTTAAAGGGGTCAAGGAGAAAATAAAATTTGGGAACCTTTGGGTTAGCACATCTGATCTCTGGAGGAAAATGAACCTTACTTTGCGTGTTAAAGCCTTATTTCAAAACCTTCGTTGCTCCTCCAGGATGGAACCTACGTGAAGGCAAAGAACGACAAGCTGACGTACGGCACGATGGTGTTCGTACGAGTGACGATCATCACCGACGTGGCGTATGAGCTGGCGCGGGCTGCTACGATCGCTGTGCGGTACTCCGCCGTCAGGCACCAGTCGCAGCCTAAACCTGGGTAAGGATATTAAAGCCCACTGGTGCGAGACTCGCTCATCGCTGCGACAAAAACGTTCAACAAAGCTCATCAGAACGACAAACTAAACTCCTCTCACCTTGGTATTGCTAACAAAGAGAAGAGACCTGTGTTTGTGTGTGAGCACTTAAGTCCTGCTAACAAGCGCTTACATGCAGCTGCCAGGAAGGTAGCCAAAGACAAGAAATTTAGATTTGTGTGGGCAAGGAACGGAAAAATATTTTTGCGGAAAGACGCCAACTCTAAAAGTATTGTCGTTAAAGACTTGTCATTTCTGGACTCGATCTAAATTTGTGTAATTTCATCTCTTCATGGTCTCTGTATCAATAACCGATTCATCATGTTATAGTAAATTTAGCATATACTATCAGAATGTAAGAGGTCTTAGAACCAAAGCCAATGTTTTGTTGTCTAACGTGTTGAAACAAGAAACCGACATCATAATACTAACAGAATCATATCTTAACGAGTCTGTGTACGACCACGAACTTTTCGACAAAAGGTACATTGTATTTAGGCGCGATCGTTCTTCGACGTCAAATACAAAACAAGATGGCGGCGGTGTTTTGGTAGCTATACTCAAAAAGCTTGAACCGAATCGTAAGTTGAAGTGGGAATCTGATGATGAAGTTCTCTGGGTCGATATAAAAGTTACTGACGGCGGCTTAACTAAACACCTCTGTATATGCGCAGTATATAGTCCCTCACCGGCTACCTACGATGGTACTGATCGCATAACATCTGACATTACAAAAGTGCGACAACATAAATTACCCCAAAACACGGAGGTTTTACTGGCAGGCGACTTCAATCTGACTAACTTGAATTGGCAACCGATTGATACTGGTGAACCTTTAATTCTCTCTTCTACACCAAATACAGCCACTGAGGAGCTTTTAGTCGATTTTCTGTCATTTAATAACTTACATCAAGTCAACCGAGTCACCAACGCTAATGGGCGTATGCTTGACCTAGTTATAACGAACAATGCTAGTATGTTTACAGTCAAGGAATGTAATAGTCCTCTAGTTAAGCTAGATTCTATGCATCACCCAGCTCTTATTATTTACATGAAGCATTATTCTCGAAAAATAATAAAATACAAGAGATCTCCTTACTTAAATTTTTCCAAAGCTGATTATAATAGTATTGACGACGAATTGGATACAATCGATTGGGATGATCATATGAAACCCACGCTCACGGTAGACGAAACTGTTGATGTTTTTTACGACAAAATCAATCCTATTATCGCCAAATTCACTCCAACTACATTGAAAAGCAGCAATGAATACCCATGCTGGTTTAATCGCTCTCTCATCTAAACTCTTAAAGAAAAAGCTAAGTTTCACAACCGCTTTAAAAAATACGGTAACCCTAGAGATTATTTAACTTTTAAATTATTACGCAGCCGTTGTGATAAAATGATAGATGAATGTTTGACAAAATTCAGATCTGACGCTCCAAGCTTCATAAAAAAATCTCCGAAGTATTTCTGGTCTTTTATCAAATCGTTTAGATCCAATAGTAGCGACATACCAGATGAAATGTTCATTGAGGATAACAACATTTCAGGTGGGCAACAGATCAGTTATGCATTCTCGGAGTATTTTAATTCAATTTATAAAAATCAGTTAAATCAATCGGCCCTTAATTTTGACTACTCGAATAACTGCCATACGTCCCTCAATTCTTGCTCCTTTTCAAAAGCCGAAGTTCTGAAAGCTCTTCAGAGCCTAGATGTAAATAAAGGTCCCGGGCCAGATAATATACCTCCAATATTTCTTAAATCCTGTGCTTCGCAGTTGGCGGAGCCCCTGAAAAAACTTTTCAACAAATCCCTTGAAGCCGGACACTTTCCCGCAAAATGGAAATTAGCTCATATAACACCTATCCATAAATCTGGTGACCGTAGCAACATAGCTAGTTATAGACCTATTTCTATACTGTCGGCAGTAGGGAAACTATTAGAATCTATGGTTCAAAACGTACTTTATTTCCATCTCAAACCTCTTTTTGATTCTCATCAACATGGATTCTTGCCGGGACGATCCACTGCATCTAATCTTTTTGGATACGCGAATGACATTATTGACGCAATCGAAAATGGAGATGAAGTCCACGCGATATATACCGATTTCTCCAAAGCGTTTGATGCTGTCGACCACAAGATTCTGACCCAGAAGATTGGACATGCAGGTATATGTGGGTCCTTGCTGCGGTGGTGTGATTCTTACACGCGAAATCGCTCTCAGTTGGTCGTCGTCCGTGGCTTTAGGTCTGAGATTCATTTGATACCCTCCGGTGTACCACAGGGATCACATCTTGGCCCTCTATTCTTTTTATTGTTTATTAACGATTTATGCTCTACTTTAACTTCTAAATACAAATTGTTCGCTGATGACTTAAAAATCTATAAAGTAATTAAGACCAAGGACGATTTAGATATTCTACAACGTGATCTGGATTGTATAAATTTATGGTGTCATGAAAATAACATGATCCTGAACCCATCTAAGTGTCACCACATAAAATTTACTTGGAAAAGAAATCCACTTGCTGCATCCTACCATATAAATGGAACGCTGGTTAAGGAAGTACTGAGTACCCGTGACTTGGGAGTTATCGTGGATCAAAAGATGGATTTTAGAGAGCATATTGATCACATCGTTGGGAAGGGTGGTAGATTGGCGGGATTTGTCCTAAGACAAACAAAGTCATTTGGGAGTCCCGAAATCCCTATCATTCTTTTTAACTGCTACGTACGAAGCATTTTAGAATATTGTAGTCCCATATGGAACCCTTTCTACGCAGTTCATGCTAAAAGAATTGAAGGCTTACAAAAAAAGTTTTTCTATCACCTCACGTATGCCAACAACAAATGCCGCAGTCTTAAAGATTACGATTCCAGACTCGACCACTATAGAGCCACTTCACTTAGTCTTCGGCGTAAAGCAGCTGATGTTGTTTTTCTCTATAAAATTATACACGGTTTAATAGACAGCCCGGACTTGATCCAAAATATTAACTTTTCTGTACCTCGCGAAGTAGGTTCACGCCGGGGAACCAAGACTTTTTCTCTGCCTACTTGTCGAACCAATTATGCTCAAAATTCACCAATAAATCGCTTGTGTCGTACATACAACAGTGTGTGTCATGATGTTGATATTTTCAACACGTCGGTCAACAAAATCAAAAATTACTTTTTTTGTTTATCCTAAGTAACATGTACTGTAAATTTTTAAACTATCTATTGTTGTTATTTTTTTCTTATTTTAATTAGTTTTATTTTTACTTGCCAAACTTCTAGTGCTCCATTTATATGCATGCTGTGTTTGCACCTAGAAGGTTAGACAGCCTAACATGTTCTATTGTTTTGTATTAATTTATCATTTTGACTGTATCAACCAGTTTGCAAACCAATAAATAAAAAAAAAAAAAAAGCTCAAAATACTCATAAAAACTATTCGTACAGAATCACTTAATTTCCACCAATATTCCTTAGCATTTGCACACGTCACTCGCTCAAGGTCTTGTGACATCTTCTGATTACTCTTGGAAATACTCCTGCCCATCAGAGAGATCCTGTATGAAAACGTGATCTAAGTTCAGTTTTGTTTTAAAAAATTATTGTGAATATATTTATTTTTCAAATACATCACCTAATTTTACATATAAAAAAACCGGACAAGTGCGAGTCAGGCTCGCACATCGAGGGTTCCGTACAAATCCAGAAAATTTCACAAAATTGGGAAGTAAGATGTTCATATCTCTATACAATAACCATCGATAAAAAAAATTACTATAACAGAATACGGATAAAACTCACGTTATAATTATACGGTCGATCCGCAAGGAATCCAACCAGTTTCAGAGTATTTAGAACTCCATCCTCAGGGAATACGCGCACCCCCGTCGACCGGCGCGCGCGCACTCGACGGGGGTGCTCGTATTCCCTGAGGATGGAGTTCTAAATACTCTGAAACTGGTTGGATTCCTTGCGGATCGACCGTATAATTATAACGTGAGTTTTAGCCGTATTCTGTTATAGTTATGATGAATACCCACGGTAGTTTTAATGAATTGATAAAAAAGTTTTATTTTTCACTTTTCTCGTCATACATCGAAAATTACACAGTCATTGTTAAAATAATTAAAAACCTGTTTTAGCATGTGCTAATGAAGTTCTTTTATATGATACCTTACATGATACGATTTACTCACTTTGAATTTTGAACCCATACTTTGTGAATTTTGAGGCCCTATTTTTTGTGATTTAAATAAAAATGTACAGTTTTAAGATTAATGCACTCTAAGACAATGCTTCTCGCCAAATTTCATAGTTATATGTCAACGGGTTTTTTATTTTTATGAGTGTCGAAATATGCGGTTTTTTACGACATAAACGGCTCTAACTTTTTTAAACGATAACTGAGAAGATTTTCTTTTACACAGCTGCAAGAGACTATAGATATACGCACAGAAAAGAGAAGGAAATTTTGCTGTTCTGTGGATATACGTATACAGTTTAAATTTCAACTCGATATCATTACGCGTTCCCGAGATAAAGAGTCTTGACATACACACAGACAGACAGACGGGCAGACGGACATCAAAGTGATCCTATAAGGGTTCCGTTTTTTATGTTTAAGGTACGGAACCCTAAAACAATTTGCCAAACGAAACTCGCGGAAATAAAAAAAAACTTAACATGTTCCGTACGTTTTATCGATAGACAATGAGGCCTCAGTAGGAACGCGCTGGACACAAGCCAATTAAACCGTTGTCATAGGCAATCTATAAGGCAGAGCGTGCTCCACTGTGATCGACCTGCATCTATATGTATAATAATGGAAAACATGGTATGTTGTGTGTAGGCAGCCAGAGCCCCAGATTCTGGAGTACGTGACGCAGCAGCACAAGCTGTTCATCGGCGTGGCCACCAGCCACGTGTTCCGCCTCGTCGGCATGTGGCTCTGGCACACCTACTCCAAGGTCCTCGAGGACATCGGCAAGGGGAAAACGGATCAACTGCCCGAGGTAACAATATTACTACTACAAATTCTCATTTCCTACTTGTACACCTTTCATAGCAAAAACAGAAACAGGTAACTCATCCAATGATTTACTCCATTTCGGCGCACTTTACGCATTATGAGTGCCATACGTCGAATAAAACATCTTAGCGTCTGTGATGTTAGCTACCTACCCTACAAGCTGCAGATAACTCAATCCTGACTGAAGTTCTCTTAATAGCTGCGCAAGGATTGGATTTCCCACAGCTTGTAGCTTATTTCACAGCCGCCAAGATGTTTGATTTGACCTATACATATATAGTGCTTTTCTTTTATTGTTCAGCTGCACGCTCTAGCTTGTTGCCTGAAGGGTGTATGCACACGGGACGGCATGGCGCGCGTAGAAGAATTCCGGCAGGCGTGCGGTGGCCACGGGTACATGATGTCTTCCAACCTGCCTGTCATCGGAGGCTTCGTCGCCGCCACCATCACGTATGAGGGCGAGTACACCGTGCTCATGCTGTAGACTGCCAGGTACATAAATATCTTATCAGATCGTAGAATAGGTCCTGTCTATCTTTCATACGAGTATATTATACTTCAATTCCCACGTACTCTTATTACATTATATTCTGGTGGACGCGACGCGTGACCAAAATGCTGGTGTTTATTTGGCTCAACGTATAAGCATTGCCATTCAGCGTGGCAATGCTGCCAGCATGCTGGGCACGCTGCCAACTGGCAGTGGGCTTGAGTATTTGGATTATTTTTAGACCTTCAAGGGTCTATGGATGATCCAATTGCTTGTCATGTAGTAGTTTGTGTAGTTTTAGATTTGTCTTGTATTTAGTGGTAGTTAAGAAAAAGAAATATTATACTTCCAATATTAGCCTAGTTAGGAATGTCGTCGACAAAACAACAATAGTATGTCAATAGTACTCAAGCAAATGCTTTTTGTAGGTACTTGGTGAGAGCATGGAAGCAGGCAGTGGAGGGCACCGCGATGACTCCCACTATGTCTTACCTGCTGCGCTCTCTCAACAACGGCAGCCCTAGCTGGGAGAACAACGCTGAAGGCATTATCAAGGGCTTCAAGGCGGTGGCTGCAGGGTAGGTCCCAGGCTCTATTGTCATTATTGTATGTTTTATTAGCGCATATTATAGTGCTCATGGTGTAGGTGAACTAAGTGTTTCTTAGTGATGACCTTGATAAGGTTAAGCAGCATTTTCGACGGTCAGTCTTCAGATGGGACGCATGAACACTGGTTAAATTATGGTTTCCAGTTGTTTTACCCGTTTAGCTATGTCAGAGACCTTCAAGCGGCTTAAAACTTCGACACTAGAATTAGGGTTTATCTATATGAACTTATTTATACTCTTCGACCAAAATAAAATGAAGTTACACTCAGTCAGTACTTACCCCTACCTCTGCAAGCAATTACTCCTAATGCCAACAGTATTGCTTTCTACCGAATGTGCAGCGACAGTGTCTTATTTACATCATCACAATATGTGCTTTTTCGCTCATTCAGGAGAGTCCAACAGATTTAAAAGCATGTGCTCATACTGAATGCTAAAGTTAAAAACAGATGTTTGCTATTTCTGCTTGTCCACTAGTATAATTAATTATTATTACACACACATTACAGACACACAAAAGCCGCTTGCGAGGCACTGAGCGCCCACGAGAAGACTGGCATGGAATACGAAGACGCGAGGAACCTGGCCTCGGTACAACTCGTGAATGCTAGTGAAGTACGTAGCGTAATGTTTGAATATTTTTGACGTATAATACTCGTATTTCACTCTGTAATCAGGAAGATTAATATCAAATATGAGATCTCAAAGAACTGTCCCGGCATTTACATTGTTTTCAAACTACTATCAAACAGAGCCAAAGTCAGTGGCCGCAGCATGAGTAATGAAAGCGTGTGTGACATATATTTATAAACTCGCGGTACCCACATCCTTTTTTTTTACACATTTGCTACAGTTGGTCTCCAACTCGCCTGATGGAAAGCGAAGTTGTAGCCGAAGATGGAGTATAGACGGATTATGTACGGTACATATGACGGAGTATGTATGGAGTATGGACCTAGAAGATACCTATTCACTCTTGAATTGAAAATATCCATATTGTAATTATCAGGAAACTGACGGAGGCAGGGCATTCCAATCCCTGGCGGTCCGCATTAAGAAGGAAGAAACGAATCGCTTAGTACGAGCAGATGGTATGTCGACTATGCAGGGATGGTATTTATGCGACTTCCTGGCTCAACTAGGCTGAATGTATTATGTATGGGTTGAAAAAAACTGTGAAGGAATGGCATCTGTGAAGCTAGCTGCAAGCTGCGCAAAACCCCACTCCTCAACCGCCTAACTTATGAATTTGCTACTGCACAAGGACTCGCTTCGTGTATTCACAGAGGCTATTTAAGTTTGATTTGGCTTATGGCATCATGATTAACTCTTTTTGTTTTGTGGTTACTTACAGGCGCACTGCCGAGCCATTTTATGTGAGGTGTCATGGAGAGAGATCCAACGGCTGTCGACGAGCGTGTCCCCTCCTCTGGCCGCCGTGCTGCAGCAGCTAGCTGAGCTCTACCTCATCTACTGGACTCTGGAGAAGAAAGGAGACTTGCTGCTGGTGAGCACAGCTGCTCAGCTATTTCCAAGTGATTTCTTAGGAAGATTATTTATTTATTGTCTTTGTAAATAACCACTTAAGTCCATATTGGTAAGATTGGATACGTCGAGCTTCCAGATTTAGCGTATTCGGTGTTCTTCTCTCAGCTTTGGCTTTGCAATTTATCAAACTTCGATTTTTAAGTGCAGCTTTAGAATTTTGATTGACAGACGCTACAGTAGCCTGATGAGAGAACGGTTTTCAGTCTCATTGCCATCTCAATGAGTTCTCTGGAACTTATGTAAGAAGTTCCACGCTAGTGGGCTTTTCAGCAATGCTACATCTTCAGAAAGAGATGATCACTTTTTAAAAGCAGATATTTGCTCAGCCGTGGATAAAGTGGACAGTTTGGTTTGGTACTCATATGCAAGTTCAAATAAACCACCTAAATCTATCGTTTGTACTAGTACACTGTAGTATTACGCATTAATCAAATTGCTATCTGTTTTCAGTACTCGTCAATAAGTGGAGCAGATCTGTCCCAGCTGCAGGCGCGCTACGAGCAGCTGCTGGCGCTGCTGCGGCCCAACGCGGTCGGCATCGTCGACGGCTTCGACATCCGGGATGAGGTCAGTTGTGCTGTGATGCCACGAAGTCTGTTAGTCTTGGAGCCCAGCTAACATATTGAAAATAGGGATAGTGAACAATAGCTATTTAACTTTGTACTTACAAATTAGTATCCAAGGAAATACCAGTACCGTACCGTACCGTACCAGCCTTTTTAATAGTCCACTGCAGGACGTAGGCCTACCGAAGAAGGGTGATTGGGCCATATCCACCACGCTGGCCCAGTGCGGGTTGGTGGATTCACATACGCCATCGAATTTCTTCTACGGACGTATGCAGGTTGCCTCACGATGTTTTCCTTCACCGAAAAGCCAGTGGTGTGAAATTCCGTACATAAATTACAAAGAACTCATTGGTACGGGACCGGGGATTTGAACCCACGACCTCACGATTGTAAGGCGGGTGTCACTACCTCTTGACCACCACGGCTTACCAGCAGTAAAATTAAATACCAGTAACTGTGTATAACTCACAGCTGTTTGCATTTCCTCTAATCGCAAACCCAATTTCCAGTTTTTTCTGTGCTCCGCTGGATATACATAAAATGGGCCATCACCTGTAGATTTTTAATTGGACCGGTTGGAATAAACTCTCATCTAAAGAGTTCTCACGATCGTAATTAGGTTGTCGGACCGTAGTGGTTGGACGTCCAACACTGCGCTTGAGCAGGATACCAAACCTTTACGATAATTTTATATATTGTATTGTACTTTTGCTTTTAGATCCTGAGCTCAACCCTGGGCGCGTACGACGGCCGCGTGTACGAGCGGCTGATGGAGGAAGCCATGAAGAGCCCGCTCAACAAGGAGCCAGTCAACCAGAGCTTCCACAAGCACCTCAAACCTCTGATGATGAGTGCTAAGCTCTGAACTATCCCATTAGCAAACATTTGGTATACATAATCGTTCAGAGCAATTTCGGGTCTAATTTTAATGGAACTTTGTAAAGCTTCATTCAAGATAAAATAAAATTTTATGACATGTTCTCAACAAGTATACTGCTGAAGATGTTACCAAATATTTGGTATATTCATCCGCTCAGCGCAAATTCAGATCTAATTATAAGGGGACAGAAGGGGATACTTTATAAAAAAGCTTCTACCAAAATAAAAAAGTAAGTAAAATAAAAGTACGTGCCCTCAAGAAGCATACTTTTCAAGACGATAAAATAATAGACTACATGCGTCATGCTCATACTACGCCTCACTTTGCCTCAGGACGTACAAAAAGTTAAAAATATACGAAGGGATTCCAATGAAAAATAAATCTCGGCTGATGTTGACTCAATTTTATTGAACGTGATCAACTACTGCTTAGGACTAACCATTCATTTGTTTTTTTTTTTTTGGTCCAAGTTGAAAAAGTAATAAAAAGTAGCAGTGTTTGTATTTTGTCTTCTGGCAAACAATCTTTGTCTTGGAGCTCTGTGCTTTTGATGGTAAAAGAATCACTGTACGGTTTTTTCTGAACATATTGACATACACCTAATTGCAACTTTTTTGTTATCATATGTCGTTTTGGTTCTTATAGAACTTTGTGATAGAAATATAGACTATATTTTTGCAGTGAGAATAAAGATTTTACCTGACTGAAATAAAGTAAAGAAAAAGTCAGTACCAAATAAGTATACACATAAACATGTTTAATGTTTGTTTCTTTGTTTGAAAATGTTATCTTTGATTACTTTTTTGGCATTACCTATGCCAAATGTTAAATTATTAATCAATTTAAAAGTTGTTAAATGGGGAGTAACAAATTAAGAAAAAATATCGCATAATTACAAGTGAATTGTACCTGTTATCTAAAGTTGTCTTATTAATAATGTGATATCCCTTTGTCGGGTAACAGATAAATTGTTTAAAAAGTTATTGTATGTGCAATAAAAAAGTTTAATTAAAATTACGGTTTTAATTTCAATGTTCTCTCGTTTCAAAACAATTTATTTATATTTTTGAACCATCCTTATCCATGCGATTGTTGGTTTGTTTGTAACTCTTTCACGAAGTTACAGATGAAAGGATTGACTTGGTTTTTACAATATTATCGTTCAAAGGTCTGATAGTGACGGGGGCCTTTTAGGGGAAAAATAAAAAGTTCGTTTATATAACGAAAAACCAAATACCTTACGGGCGAAGCCGCGAGCAAAAGCTAGTTAGATAATATACTTACCTATTGCGTTTTTTGACGCCACATTTTTTATCACTATGCAGAACAGTGTCGGTAAGTATGTCAGTTCACGTGCCCTTGTTGGCACGAGCAAGGGGCTCTGATAACTTATCATAATTATTAAGTAATTATCATGTATTAAGTAAATCAACAATTACCCCCTATATCAATATATCTTTAGTTTATACATTTGGTGTTTTTTGCAAAAAAAATATAAGATATAAATTTTACAACTAGGTACTTATCAATAAAATAATCTTTCTTTTTAGACCATATCCGAGTAGAATGCTACGCCCTAGACCGCATAACTGCTTAACATGAGGAACAATGTATTCATATTCTACTTAAATATACTAAAAAAAACCGGACAAGTGCTAGTCAGGCTCGCACACCGAGGGTTCTGTACAAATCCAGAAAATTTCACATAATTGGGAAACTGTAAGTTGTTAAAATCTCTATACTTATATCATCGACAAAAAAGTTTTTTTTTCACTTTTCTCGTAATACATCGAAAATTACATTGTTAAAATAATTACAAACACCAGTTTTCGCATGTGCTAATGAAGTTCTTTTATATGACACCTTACATGATCGATTTACTCCTTTTGAATTTTAAACCCATATTTTGTGAATTTTGACGCCCCATTGTTTTGTGATTTAAATATAAATGTACAGTTTTCAGATTATTCCTATATGTGTACTCTGAGACAATGCTTCTTGACAAAGAAGGATGCGCGAGCCCATACATACCAGAACCTGTCATATACGAACACACTAATTTCTCCTCTCTTATTTTCTAAGAATGTTATGTTCACCAATGTAATTTATGACGCTTCTAAAACTGTTCAGATATGTACAATTTGGCTAAAAATGAATATAAAATAAGAAAAAACGAAAACAATTTTCAAGCTATGTATAGACATTGATAGACACCAAAGATTAAGGGATGCCAGGTTTGTCATGTTTAGTGTGCTAAAATGGTGCTAGATTTTAAAAACTTGATGTCATGTATTTTTAGTCAATATTGTCTCAATGATATGTATTTATACTGATTTTTTAATCAGTGCATGTAATTTTGTCTGTAATTTCAGATTACGTTTTGGAGTTCATCGATTTATAAGACGTTGTCACGTCAAAAAAGCTCAATGTTTAGGACTGATATAAAAACAAAAATGAAAAACGGAATGATATAGAAAATTCGGTATTCATCCATTTCATTAGCAAAAGTACAAGAACCGCAACTATAAGTTAAGAATATAAGTAAAGCAGCTACCTCGACTGCAGCCTGCGGATGTAGGTTGCGAATGGAGGTAGCACACACATGAGCCGCTGCTTGTATCCACAGTCGGGAATGATTCCGATGCTGGTTGCACGGGCTGCGTAGTACATCGCAGGCACGTTGGACTTGTTTAAACAGGCTAACAACACTTGCAGCCGAGGCTCGCTAGCACATGCTGCTGCAGCCGTGTTCGGAATCTTTTTGTAGAAATTCATACAACTACGTAGATAACCAGGGCCCTTAGTCCAGGTTTTGTGTTGTTTACTTAACCTTTTGCGTTCGCGTGTGGCTAAATACATTTTGGTTAGTTCTTCCTCGTTTCCGCCAAAGGCGCTGTACAAAAATGTATAAGGCTATATCGAAACAGCTGTAGTTTCAATTTATGTGTAAACCGGCCCCCCTACCGCCTAACCAATAGCAATCGTAATAGCAATCGTTTATGACTTCATTTTAGTCATTTGGCACCGCCTATGTGACGTTAGCCATCAAAGTTGTTCATTCAACGATTGCTTTCGCAATCCGCGCAAAGCAATTGATGGCTAACGTCACATAGGCGTAATCCTGCGTTAACTCGTTTAAGCCTGTAATATTTATGAACTGAGGTGTTATTATACATTTTTATAAAAACATACATTTTTGTATACTAAAAGATTATCAACAAGAAAGAATACTCTTATTTTTATATGTACTTTTTATCATATACTTTACTACTAAAAACAAAAAACTGTAGTTGAAGTTATCCGAGAAATTCGTGGCCATTAAAATTTGTGGTTCAATATTACTCGTAAATTCCAATCTCGGTTGCAGGCTACAGCACTACTACACACTTGCTTTACTACACTTGCAGCAGCTGCACGAAGCCGGCTGTGGCTACACAACTGAGGCATTAGTCCAGCCCCCCGACCGCCTAACCAATAGCAATCGTTTATGACTTCATTTTAGTCATTTGGCACCGCCTATGTGACGTTAGCCATCAAAGTTGTTCATTCAACGATTGCTTTCGCAATCCGCGCAAAGCAATTAAAATAGAGCATCTAATATATTTTTCAGATTCAGATAAGTAGGCCTTTATTCACATAAAACTTGTATTCGTATATTTTAAGTATATTAGAATGAAAAAAAATATCTAACAGTGATGCAATCTCTACTTATTAAACTAGAAGAAAATCATTACTTCACAACACTACCTGCTTATTGCTGTTTAAATAATTCTTTAGATAGTGAGTCAACAATTTGGTAAGTTAAATTGTTATTTAGTGGGCGAAATTGGAATTTAGATGAAACTGTGGTTGTATTCACAACGAGTTGCTAATCAGAATATAATAGATTTACCTACAGCAAACAGTCGAATAGTTCACTTAAGTGATTAAGGATTTATTAAAAACTTCACATTAAAGCTTAATCAATTATTTATTTATACGAAAGAAAATTGTGGCTGGTAATACAAACATTGTAGGTATACTGTACAGTGTACTGTACTGTACCAGCCTTTCCTACTCACGAAAGGTGATTGGGCCATATTAACCACGCTGGCCCAATGCAGGTTGACGGATTCACATACGTCATCGAATATCTTCTACGGACGTATGCAGGTTGCCTCACGATGTTTTCCTTCACCGAAAAGCCAGTGGTGTGAAATTCCGTACATAAATTCCAAAGAACTCATTGGTACGGCACCGGAAATTGAACCCACAACCTCACGCATGTAAGGTGGATGTCAACACCACTAGGTCACCATATATATAGGTATTATTATGTAGATATACTTTGAAATAAAAACTTACATACCTACTTTTAAATGTGATCTTTTATGCTAAAATTGCCCAACATGAAAATCTGTAGAAGGCCTATGTCTAGCATGTCCTACTGGCTAATATGATGATAATGAAGAGATAACATGTCATAAAATTGACTCACAACTGACTCATACTGAAAAAAAATAACTTTATTTCCGGAGTAGGTATATATATATATCTGCACCCTTATATCTTGATTTTATCTTACAGTGACATATAAAAGTTGCGTTAAGACCGTTACGAACGAATATCTAGCTACATATACCTAACGTGAGCAATTTATCAGCGATGCTTGTGGATCGGCTGAATGCACTCGATAATTCGCCAGTACTCGACCAGTACCCATTCAAGTCAGTTCGGTCTATATTTAGCATTTTGTCAACAGTATGTTAAGTTACAGGCACTGAGGTTAAGTTTCATTTTCCGTATTGTTCTTATAGTCAGTTTGCGCGTACGCTCACTCGCGCCGGTCACAATAAATATATTTTGAGGATAAAATGAGTGAAGTTAAAAATAAACGAGAAGTAAACGCGGATTTGGCCAAAGAGAGAGCAAGATGCAATTTCAATATTGAAGAAGTGACCTTTATTTTGGACGGAGGTGAAAAAAATACGGAACAGAGAAGAAAAATCGGTATGTTTACTGACTCTATTAATACGGCGGCATGAGCAAATTGACGCATCGGGGCCGGTTTATTTATACTGGGATGTCTATTTGAAAACAATGCACTCTATTTTTTTATTATACGGTATAGGTTCGCCTTTGATCATTTTCTGCTGCAGGTTATTATAGTAGAGATGCGGTCTAGGATGTAGCTTGGGAGACGTTAATTTATAACAATAATTCTGTGGCATCATTAAGAGAAAAATAAATATTACTTTCATTTTTTTTTTCGTTTTTATTGCTTTTAACCTTTATACACGTTGCCTCTATTTATAGGCTGTCTGCCTTGGCAACGTGCAGTTGCAAAAACTTTCAAAAGATGGTCATAATTGCGAACAACTTTACCATGAGAACAATCGCAAAACCACAAAAAATGCTGCTCTGAATAAAACATTAAATTAATCTCGACAAAATGTATAAAGCAGCTGACCATTAATTTATTCACGATTTCTCAGTGGTTCCCATAGCAAGTGTTGTTAAAATTGATAAAAAAAACGTTATTTACTTCTGAAACTCCACGCACTTTGTAAAACAAGATCTTGTAGGTATAATCATGGGAACGCTTAGTTTATTATTTAGATCTATTCATTGAACTACAATATTTAGTGCTTTCGTGTGGCATAGGTACATTAATATGTGAAGTGGGTGTTAAATAGTATATAAAGCCTGCAAATATAACTTAATTTCACTATGGGAACTAGCATGGTTTATATATGTAAAGCACAGGTGTTACTAACGCATAAATTAAGTAGAAAACTGCTACTATAGTTTCAATCGCATTTGGCGATCTTTCTCAAGGTTGGTGTACTAGCACGCGGGCTCGTCTCGCATAGCATGGGATGTCGATATATATGCGAGACGAGCCCGCGTGCTAGTACTCCAACCTTGAGAAAGATCGCCAAATGCGATTGAAACTATAGTAGCAGCCTGTGCTTTGCTTATTTAAAGTATAACTTACTTTACAATTTTAGAGGAGATTGCATTCCAAGATGGGGCATCTTTGGATAAGATCCCAGAAGAGACGATGGGCCCGAAAGAGAAATACGAGAATGCCGTGAGAAAGTCGGTCTTATACTCCAGTATTGTCAAAGAAAAACTACTCGACTACACTGGAATGGAAAACCTTGGGTAAGAATAGTTGAATGAATATTTTTGCATAATAATTAGCTATTTATTCGCGTATTATTGTTGGAAGGTAGACGAGAACCAGCCGGCGAATGATATAAAAGGCGGTGCGCAAACGCCGCGCCGTCACTTTGCCTCGAGCCACCGTCGTGGAAACATCGTCCGACATTTCATTTCTCTTTCGTTAAATTGTGTCGAATCGCTGTCCGATTGTTTAACTTTTGATTATTTTTGTTGAATTATAATTGTCAGAAGTAATTCGATGTTTTATTTTTGAAATAAAATCGGTTCAAGTATCCAAAATCAGAAGTGGGATAGAATCTACGTTTCACGCGTTGTTCTATCTCACTACTCTGCCCACATTATGTTGCAAAGAAATGTCGGACAATGTAATGGCCATCGAAATAGTAGTTTGCGCAAAATCTACATGAAGGTAGTTGCCTAAGAGCGAAACTAGGCGCGAGTTAATAGTGAAGTGAAGTGTTGGAGCAGTGCTTGATAGCTCATAGGGTGCGTCAGTTCCCGCAACTCGCAGGCCTCGCCGCCTGACCGGTGGGCATGCCGCCCTCAGCAGGCTTCGCACCTGTTCGGTGGGCATTGCTACCTGCCATCTTTGCGATGTCGGCTACTCAGCGGGAATCACTGTCATCAGCAAGCCTCATCGCGCTCAGCAGCACTAAGCACCAAGAGAGGCTGGTAAACTGTTTGTGGCAGACAACGGTCAGGTACAAGTTCACGGTACCAGATTGCATTGTTGATGCAGTACACTTCTTCAGAATGTTGGTGAGAGCTATCCATTACTTTTACATTCTACGTTTATGCCCATGTTTACCAATGGCAAAATAGACCGTGCTAAGTACTAGACTACCGACTTTTTACGAATCGGGTTTTGTTTAAATTATGATTCAGGCCCTTGTGTAAACATTTATGACAGGTGAGTGATCGTACATGGGGTTATTTTATTGCGAACACGAGCTATTTTATCTGTAGCTAGACATCGCGATTGTTTTGTTCAGAGTCAGGAACACGACTCGAACAAAACTACCCTACTTGTCATTTTTTTTGCTGTGTAGGTTACGCATTAAACATTTTGTGAAAAATAATAATGGAGCCAAGTATGTGCCTTTAAATAGATGTTGTGAAGTTCAACTCATAAGGCAGGCATTGTTTTTTCGTGGTGAATTTGTCCGCCTTTCTGCGAAAGTCAACTGACATTATTTGACACTCATTTAAATCCTAAACGTGCTTATAGCCAGGATTCTAATGTAAAAATTGTTTTGGTGAAAAAAGATAAGTAAAGTAAAGTAAAGTAAAAATTTATTGCACAAACTGTGTAAAATGGTGGTACAAATTTTCTTAGTAACAACAGTCTATCCTAGCGGACATGCAATTTTTGGTAACATAAATTTTAGAGTTTACCTGTCTAAGTTAAACTATGTTACATTTTCTATTTAAGTTGGCATAGTTAGAGATTCTATCACCAATAAACACACATTTTATTTACAACCTATCATAGCCAACATTTGAGATCATTAATACGCGTAGCATAAGCAACGTTGAATTTCGATGCAAAATGATCAGCGTCGCAATGCCTTTGAGGTGGTTTTGGAATTTCGTAGTCTTGTGAAATAAGAAAACTTGTGAATTGTTTTAGTAAAGAAAAAGCTGGTTTCGATAGATTGTTTTTAGATTTTGAATATGACTTGAGATAGGTACGGGGTTAGTCCCGTCAGATGTTTGTTGGGGAACTGTAAATTCTACTTTGTGTGATTTCGCAATGATTATTTTCTAGTGAAAGAAACTGAGCCTTTTAAAATAAAAGTCAAGGTCAGGTGTGACCGAGCTCTGATAAGATCTAAGTTCTACTTATGTCATTTTTCACATGTAGTCGAAGACAAAAGTAGCAGGCAAGTAAGGCAATCATTAAAGCCGGCAGCTTTGCAGCTGCAGTTTGTGCGTTCTGATGGGTTTTATTTGAAAGTATGTACTTAGGGTTGTTTTTATCAAAAGTGTTATCTATGTAGTTGCCGTGACAAAGAAGAAAGAAGAAAGAGAGAGTAAGCTCAACTCTTTTTAAACGCTTCTTCTCTGTTTGTAGTTGTGACGCTGCAGCGTTTCCGATAAAACGCGGGAGTGCGTCTCATCGAGGTCACTGAATGTGATGGAATGTGGTGGCCCAGCTGTGAGTGCTTAAATCTTTGATTTTGCACTGAAAAAGGTAAAATGTTTGGTGACCTGTCGACTATAATAAGTCGTAGCCTTGAACGTTTTACACCATCGCCCGGCAGTCGTGAAAGTTTTGGTGACAAGTGGTGTTGTTGATAACTTGTCAGGACTACACCCGATAGACATGGGTAGTAGCTAGATTTCTGAGTTTTGGAAACCCGATCGCAACACTAGATTTTCAAAATAACCGGTTACATTCTTCTTGCCAGGCAAAAATAAATCTTAACTGTGTCGAAATAACGGTGAGATTTAATTATCATGGCGCCATAACCAGAAAAAAAAACTGGTTTTCTTAGAGCAAGCTAAATTTAACCTTCTCTAAAGAAAACTAAAGTTGATTCTTCACTGTGTATGTAGCCGTGATTAGTTCTGGACCTTCGCCGCGTAGCCGTCGGTGTCGCGTGGGTTGCAACGAAACAGTTTGGTTTTTAGTAACCAGAAAAGCCACGACACGAGCGCGACACGGCGTAGCTAGGTTATTATGTGTAGCAGTTTTTCGGCTATGTAGCTAGAAACAGTTTTATAAAGCTGCTACGATACGTAACGCCCAGTCGCCCACTGCTAACACCCGATAAGCGATAACTTACAGATGCAAATAAAGATTTCTAATTTTAATATGATCTACTGTTCGTGCAATATTCATTTACTGGTACAATTTGTAGGGAGTACTGTACACTGATAAACTTGTAATGATCAAATAATGATCAAGTTTGTGCCCGATCAATTAAAGAGTATGAACGTAACCTGCCAAGTGTTTTGTTACGTCTCGGTCTGTCTATAGAAGTACCTACGTTTAACAATGTGTTGCTATGTGAAATCTTTACTTTTTGTAAAAAGATACATCTGATCCTTATCATTTTCATCTGCACTGTGTTAGCCTTTTGATGGTCCACTGCAGGATGACGGGCATACCCACGAAGGTTGATTTAAGGGTGATGTTCATCTATTTGAAGGGAAATGTGCCCCCGAACGATTAACGTAAAAGCTTTGCAATTGTTTCTGAGTTAGATGATTATTGAGAGACCTTGTTATTGACACGTTTTATGACCCTAGCAGCGGCTCAGTGGTGATGTTTTACGTTTCATAGTTCTAATTGTGTTTTCTCTGGTTTGTCTCAGATCGATCGGGATACGGCTTCACGCAGTGCCTCTGTCCCTGGGAAACGAGTATTGCTTCACGTCGTGCCTCTTACTCAGTGCGGGATATCGCTTCACGTAGTGCCTCTGTCCCTGGGAAACGAGTAATGCCTCACGCCGTGCCTCTTACTCTGTGCGGGATACTGCTTCACGTAGTGCCTCTGTCCCTGGGAAACGAGTAATGCCTCACGTCGTGCCTCTTACTGTTTCACGTAGTGCCTCTGTCCCTGGGAAACGAGTAATGCCTCACGTCGTGCCTCTTACTGTTTCACGTAGTGCCTCTGTCCCTGGAAAACGAATATTGTCTCATGTCGTGTTTCTTACTCAGATACTACTTCACTCCGTGTTTCTGCCCCTGAGAGCGAGTAAAGCATCAAGTCGTGCTTCTTGCTTGGTCGAGACTGGCTTCACACCGTGCTTCTGTCCTTGGGAGCAAGTAAAGCATGAAGTCTTGCTTCTTGCTTGCTCGGGACATGCTCTGCGCCGTCATCTGTCTCTGTGAGCGAGTAGAGCATCCATTCGTGCTTTTACTTGCTCGGGACAGGCTCTGCGCCAAGCATCTGTCTCTGTGAGCGAGAAAAGCATCCAATCGTGCTGCTTACTTGCTCGGGATAGATAGATTTCACGCTGCTGCGCCGTAGCTCACTAGTTAAGTATACGCCTCTTGACATTTTTGCTGTCTTTTGGCTAAGTAACGATTGTTTATGTTTCTTTTTTAGTCATAACACAGGATACACTTCAAGCGTGTTTCTTTCTTGGTTGTTTAGTCATAATCATAGTCAAGGTTACAAAGTGCCTTTGATGAAATTTTACTTTGCTGCCCTGATCACCCGGTTGATCCACGAGTGAATTTTAATAAGATTTGACGAATCTGAACTGAACTTTATTCGTGACCATTACAAGAAATGATTCTTGACAGCCTTTACAAGGCGATACTTGTAGATTTCAATTTTTTCAGTTCAGTTTCATGTTTAATGATTGAATCTTTTTGAGCAAGAAGAACTTTATGTCTGGAGCTATTAACTTGCCTTCAAGCCTTTTCTATGATTTCGTACATACGCAAATCGTTTTCACGTTCTGTACAGATGCTGACCTAGAAAAGGAAGAAACTACTTCAGCTGCGGCTGAGCTACAGCCGCAAATTGAAGTGTAGCTGTTTCCAGTAGCAGAGCTGTGAAAAGAAAATGAACAGGTTCCGAGCACGTCTGGGTTGCATAGAACTACCAAGAGACTTCTACTCAAGCGTGGAATATGAAACCTCCGAGCCTGAGCACCGTCTAAGCTTCGATGCCAATGCTTGAGACTGGCCTGCAGAGCTAAGGGAGACCGAGGACGGTCTCATTTATCAAGAAAGGCCGTGTTGGAAGGTAGACGAGAACCAGCCGGCGAATGATATAAAAGGCGGTGCGCAAACGCCGCGCCGTCACTTTGCCTCGAGCCACCGTCGTGGAAACATCGTCCGACATTTCATTTCTCTTTCGTTAAATTGTGTCGAATCGCTGTCCGATTGTTTAACTTTTGATTATTTTTGTTGAATTATAATTGTCAGAAGTAATTCGATGTTTTATTTTTGAAATAAAATCGGTTCAAGTATCCAAAAATAAGTAGTATAATTAAATAAAATATCAAAACATGTTTTGGGATTTATTAGATATAGTTTTCATGACTTCTTTCTATGGAGATTTTTCGTAAACGTGTACAGGAAGCCGATAAAGCCGATATATTATATGAATAGTCAAAGTGTTTGTTTTTATATATTAGCTGAGTAAATAAAATTCAGTATATATGAGGCAATTAGGCACCACGCTTTCGCATGAGAGAATCTCATAAAAACTAATTACAGTAGATCTAGCAAGTAGGTCGCTTAGTTTTTCCTGATTTTTTTTCATTTGCGGTTTAAGTACTCATCATAATTATGGCAATAAAATCTGGTCTTGCAACAATATTTGGTCGTCAAGCAAAAATTAGGCACACAAACCACAGTGTTTTAAAAATACTTATTTCCATTAAAATTACCAAGGTTAAGCGTCTCTCCTTTGACTTAGCAAAATTTTCTTTAATCTGTCCGGATGTTAGTTTAGACTTTTAACGTTTACAACGTTTTTTTAGGTTTAGCCACAAGTCGAAGCGCATATTATTTTTGTTTTTTTTTTTTATGTAGACCACGCATAACTTTTACAGAATAGTCCGACTTCAATATTTTTTTTTGTTTGGTAGGTCAAACTTTACAGGTCCCTTTTAAACTTTATCGAAATCGGCCGAGCCATTTCTGATAAATCAACAATCATGTGAAAATTACTACATCGATCTTGGCGAACTATTCGAATTCTGTACACGGATGAAGTCGATTTTGCCATTTTTTTCTAAAATCATTATTCGTCTCGAAAACAGAGCACATTTTTCGACGAATCTGTATGAAACTTGGTACACAGCCTAGGTTAAACATATTTTAGGATTTTTTAGTCGTCGGTAATTTTTGATTAGGCGTATTCTTCCGTAGATAAAAAGACCGATAGGAAAGGGTATGCATCTAGCGTGACCCTGTGGTTTCATTCAAATCATCGGTCCGCAATGTCGGTGGACGTCCTTCGCCGTTTTTCATACGTTATCCCTATATCATAATTCAAAATGAACTAATTACAGACAGTCTACAATTATAAGGCGTACCTCAGACGCATTCTTCAAGGAAATGTCTCCGTTTCTGCTTCACCTGGGCATGTTCGTGCCCACCATCCTGGGACAGTGCACGCCAGAGCAGCAGGCGCGCTGGCTGCCACGGGCGCTTGACATGCAAATTGTCGGGACCTATGCTCAGGTATATTGAATCATATAAGAAAAATTCAGGGGAAACGACTTCCCGGAAAGGCAATCTTTGTGACTCAAACATCTTTGAACGTAGTTAAATCTGAGCACAAGATCACATTTCGCGCATAGCAGAGTCCAAAGTCCTAATAGCTTTAATGATAATCGATTTATCGAAGATTGGCTTCCCAAGAAGAAAATGCTCAAGTAGCCAATGGTGGCCTAGTGTGTGAAATTTTGCTTTAAGGTACAGTCGAGTTCTTTGGAATGTATCTACAGAATCTCACGTCACCGGCTTTTTGGTCAAGTAGAACATTGTAACGTACCTTACATAGGTATGTGGAGAATAAATTAAAAAGCGTGAAATGTGAACCCATAGCTTGGCCAGTGTGATGAGTAGGAATAGCTCAGTCACCCTCATCAATATGAAAACCAATGATAGACCTATTAAAGGCTGATGCAGAACAGATATGTAAAGTATTATTTCTATGCTAGAACAGCAGGTGCGCTGGCCACTGCAAACGCTCAGTATGCAAACACTCGGGACCTATGCTCACCTGCTAAGGTATTGTCACCGTATCATGTGCTCATTATAAAGTCCGATGAGCAGTGAATCGACGATGTTAATTGTTGTTGGGTCGATTTCATTCGTAACAGTATTGTTACGAATGTTAATGACATTTTTTCTGAACTTCTGGATGACTTTTGACGTCCTTGCAGTTTTTACAAAAAAAAAAAAAAAAACAATTTAAGGTGAAGCGCTAGAGATAGCGCGGCAAATTCGTTTTTTTGGGATTTTTGCAATATATTTTAATTTATTTATTTATTCTCATCTTAAGACCGAAGGAACGCGCTGGATGCAGGCCGCTTTCAACCGGGCTTATTGAAAATCCATAGGGGAGGCCTGTGTCCAGCTGTGGACGTGGATAATAATGATAATGATGACTAACCTTGAATTTACGAAAACTGTTTTTGCGACAGTAAATAGTTTCTATTTAATTACCACGGTCACAATTATTACTTAAATTGGTTTATTTTAGCGAAAACTGCCAATTGTTTGAATTTCATTATAATTTTGGTTAAATCAATTTTACATAGACTATTATATTGTTTTTTTTTTACACTGATTGCCGCAAAATCAGGTTTTCTTTGATTTCAGGGTAGTCGTAACAAAATGCAAAAAAACCCGAAAAAACGAATTTCGCGCGCTGCCTTTAGCGCTCCACCTTCAGAGATTCATGATTATAAATTTTTGCTCCTATTAAACAGAATTCATTTTTTTATCGCGAATAAGTCTGCGCTTGATCACCAACTCGCCTGGTGTTGCGTTCGGCGGCGTTGTGGTCGAAGATGAAGCACGCAAACCTAGAAGATACCTATTCACTCTGATCTTGAAAAGCTATTTAGATTATATCTTTTAGGAAACAGGAAAACAGAAAGACTGTTCCATTCCGTAGCGGCACGAATCAGAAATGTTGAGTCAAACCGCTTCGTACGTATCGAAGGAAAATCGATAATGTAGGGGTGGTAATGTGGCTTCTTTCTACTTGTTCTGTAGTAAAAAGGGGATGGTAGGATTACATAGGATAGTCATAGCCATAGGTCGTGTAGCTCAGATGCACACTCTCCGAAATTAATCCTATAGAAAAAGGACAGATTCGCAACCATACGACGATGCTCCAAGCAATCAAGTTTTTTGCAACTAATTTTTCATCACCTTTAAGCCAAACAGCACGCCGGTCCACCGATTCCAAGGCCTCGAGGCTGGGATGGCTTCTCTCTGTAGCCATCTCAGAGATCCAATCCCAAATCCAATCTCATCCCAAAGATGGCAGCAGTATTCCAGACACGAACGGATCTGTGCTTGATACAGAGTAAGCACAGGGACAGCCTAACCTTGTTCAGGATACCCAGCTTCAAACCAGCCAATTTGATCCTAGGTTCTAGGTGCCGTAGTTCAATGTAAGTAAGTGTTAGCCCCAGCAGATCAAGGCGGCTTGTCACTGTTGAAGGAATATCTCGAATGTCTCGAAATTCAAATTACTTAGTAGGTACTCTTTTTTACAAATAATTAATATACGATGTACCAATTTCAATTCGATGTTCAACTTCATGACGAATCATGTTATCTCCTTCGATATTTTATTGTTAGATACAGATATTAATTTAAGCTCATTTATCTATGCGTCTATACACCTTACATCATTTTGTACTTACCAGAAAATGCTGTAACCGTAATGTAGGTATGTAAATGGTATATACATGCAAGATAGGGAGAAACTACACGAGGCAGACCGGCTTCAGAGTAGCCATTCATTAGCTTCAGTATTCATCACCATGTCCGATTCATTATCGCCCAATGGAATAAAGTGCTTTCGCAAATGCTGTTGAAATTAAACATAAATCGAGTGTAAGTTATTGAAAAAAATAACTATTTCTAAAACACTATTTCACGCAAATTTCTTCAAAATAAAACTTAGGTCATGTAACGCGCATGTTTTCGTACAGAATCACCCTACTGATTTAGTTTCATTATTGTGCCGCCACAATCTCCACGAGGCGACACGAGCACCGCTTCTGTAGCTAACTTCACATCGCCGACTTGTATACTTGTATTTGTATACGATGTGAAGTTAGCTACAGCTGCGGTGCTCGTGCTTTAGTCATGGCTGTACTAGTTCAGGTAGACATCCATGGGCTTGATGGATCTCAACTACAACACCTGTAAAGCAGTTGTGCTACCAGCTGATCATCGTATCCATGTTCCCAGACTGAACTCGGACACGGGACCTTCATACGAGGCCTGGAGACCACGGCTACGTACGACCCTCAGACTGAGGAGTTCGTGCTCCACAGCCCTACCCTCACCTCTTACAAATGGTGGGCTGGAGGACGTAAGTACACAAATTGGTAAAATAAGGGCTGTCTGTGGCTGGGCTGTGTAAACATTTGTCTGCTAGTAAAACAAACGTTCAGCACGGTCAGTCTTCTCACGGCGGGTGGCAGTTACCATTGATCACTGCCGTGGCTTGGGCGACACGTTAAATAGCCACGTCAGAAGTCTTCAGGCGGCTCAAAAACTATGACATCAGGGTACACCAATCTTAAATTCGATATTTGATAACCCATAATGCCTGTATGCACACATTGATTTGTGAATTCATCGCCGGGGAACTTTATAAATTCGACATTGTCGTGGTCATTTTCATTAAACAGCGACCGAATGAAAATAAATCTTAGCAATATTGGACGGGATCGGGTGCTGCTTGCTGGCCGCTCCGGTCTGCTGGTGGCATTCACGCAGTGCATCGAAACTACAGTTACTAATTTAGACTAAGATATATACGAACGTTTCTCCTTTTACAGTACAATTCAAACAATTGCAAACTTTACTAACAAAGGGAGGACGATTAATTAGGTTCAACATTTTGTTAACTTTGACTTCCAATTTTCAGTGGGCCATACAGTGAACTACTGCATTGTGGTGGCTCAGCTGTACACCAAAGGAGAATGCCACGGGGTGCACCCGTTCATCGTCCAGGTCCGGGACGAGGACACCCATATGCCGTTGCCGGGCATCAAGGTGGGAGACATCGGGCCCAGGATGGGCTTCAACGCGGCCAACAACGGCTTCCTCGGATTTAACCACTACAGGATACCCAGAGAACATATGATGATGAAAAATGCTCAAGTTTTGAAGGTGAGAACAACTTGCTACTGTATCAGCCTGAAAATACACTTCAGACAGTCCACTGCTAAATAAAGGTTAACCCAATAACAGCTGGGCCATATCCACCTTTACTACATACTTCACACATACTGTAATGTATAACCCTTTTTCATAGTCCACTACAGAATAGGCCTAACCACGGTAGGTGATTAGGCCATGTACGCCACGCTGGCCCAGTGCGGGTTGGTACATGTACACATAATACACAAATGATTACCTTCCCTCATAATCTAAGTACCTACCTACTAACATTACTTTAAGCATCATCAAGATTTACTAACTCCAAAACCTGTAACTTTTTGAGCAAATAAACGTTATCTTATCTATTATCTCATTATTGAGATCTTCAAAACCAAACCTTAAATACCTAGTTGAGCTTACTTACAAAACAGGATTGTAACACTTAACTTTTCAGTAGGTACCTGCCTCCTAAATCCAAATTCCAGTTATATTTACGGTATTTTTAAAATAGGTCGCTGAGTAGGTATGACCTTAGAGGTCAATTTATTGATTACTCATGTAAGGTTGATTGTAAATGAGTTGAATGACCACGTCCGGCTTCATTAATAAAGGTGAATTGACTAGGTCAGCGCGGAAAATTAATTTTTTTTTTGTTTTTTTTTTTTTGGCATTTACAGATTAACTGCTCATTGTAAGTATACAAAAACTCATTTAGCAGCCATGAATGAATTTAGTATTGTCAACCTAAAAACCAAAATTGTGGACAGTTTATGCACAAGAGTTCACTAACTAAAAACTAAGGTGAAAATCAGTCTGCGGTCAGTTTATACACAAAAGTCCATTAACTGACCACTAATTTGGTTTTTGAATGTACCTATGTAACTCGTAAACGCTATCTATACGTGGTCGTTACATGAGTTTTCGTAAACTTAAAATAAGTAATTTCTCTGTAAGAGGCAAAAAACCCAATAAAAAATAATTTCGCGCTCTGACCGAGACGATCAGCCTTGAACGACTATTGGGACCGCTTTTGAAGCGTTTTTTATTTGACCATATCACTAATTCACTATGGGTTTGACCATATCGGTCAAGATTTTATCGGTGAGTTGAACGGCCATCTGGTGTATCTAGGTGCGATTATCTACGAGGACGTCTAGATAAACGTCAGACAATACGAGACCATACACCTGATGGAGCTACTTGATCTTTGATGATATACCTAGATGTATCTTGATTAGTTTCGAACAGGCTGCTTTTCTATAGGTACTTTACTGCTCTGTTCTTTGTTCACCCAAAGAGCATATTGTCATCAAATACACCCCATGTGTTATTCAATAATTTCTATTTGACAGCGTTTGGCGTTTTTCAACTTTATTTTAGTACTATCACGCGGGCTTGTCTCGCATAGCGTTCCTTTGTAGGTTTAGTTACTACTTTTGGGATGCACTTAAGTTATAATTATTGTATATTATTGAAGGCTTTAGGTAAAGCGGATTCGGATATCCGGATCGGAGTCATTATGTCAGGGAATTAAATTATAAATAATGTTATCAGGATGGTACATATGTGAAGACGGCTCGACATGGAAAGCTGACGTACGGGACCATGGTGTTCGTGCGGGTGATGCTGGTCAACGAAGTGGCGTTCAACCTGGCCAAGGCCACCACCATCGCGGTGCGCTACTCCGCTGTGAGGAGGCAGTCCGAGCCTCGGCCTGGGTATGTTATATTATGCTCACACTTCCGTATCAGTACCCACGCTTTGAAGGCTCAGAATAAATAAAGCGCAGATTTATTGTTTAGTGATGTTGTGATATCCTGCACCAGTCTCATCTGAAATCATCTTCCACTACACCTAGCCGAGTGTCCTGACCAACGCCATAAAGGATTCGATATCCACCATTTCGCTCCTTTTTTGGATATCCATACATCGTGATGCCTAAAATGGCATGTTTCATAAGCTTGTATTCAGCACATTTCCGCAGTCGTCTATTAAGTCAGTAATTAAGCCGTCTACTCGTATGTATCTCTTCTCAAACCTCAGCGGACATCCTAAGCTGGCTAACCTTGGTCTTACAACATATAGCATGTGTACATTGCAGGGAGCCCGAGCCCCAGATCCTGGACTACCTGACGCAGCAACACAAGCTGTTCATCTGCATCGCGACCGCGCACGCGCTGCAGCTCACCGCCGGCTGGCTGTGGCAGGCCTTCTCTACCGTGCTGGCGGACATGAAGGAAGGGAACATTGACACCTTACCAGAGGTATTTATTGGTGCAAGTTAGAAAACTCACAAGCGTTGGCGTAGGTAGAGACTAAGTGCGAGATTTATTGTTTTATGACTCGAGCGGGGTCGGCCTTTGTCTGCCGTCTATTGTTTAGTTTTTTTGGTGTTTTCGTATTGAAGAAACAATAGGGAAGTCTCGAACTTTCAAGTTGTTTACTTGTTAACACAATAGCGTTTATTAGATCTAGTAATGCCACGAATTATCTAGTGAATTCCAGACTGTAATAACGGATATAAATACGCCGGCCGACCCTTGCAGACTCAGTTTTTCGTTTACCGTCGAAGCGAAAACATCTCGTGTTCCAGTGCGATTGTGAAGTGATTAGTTTGTGTAAATACCAGAAGCCAGAGTGAAGTATTTGTGCAAACCAGCTGTGTCGTGTGTATTGTAATTTTGTGCAATAAAGTGCAAAGCGAATAATCGGCGTTTTAACTGATTATCCAAGAACCCATCTCGTAACAATATTGAATTTCAAGTTTTCTGGGGTATAAAAAGAAGGGCCTAGAGTGGGCACTGACCACCTGTGCCCACAATTAGCTACGGTTCGCATTCACAAATACATACATTATGGAATTTATAGTTTCATTCATCAATAAGATTTTTTAAGATACATAAAGGAATTTTAACTAAAAATTGCATGTCTGCTAATATATAATGTAAAATATATTAAGGCAGCTGAAGAGCTTGGTTATTAAGAGCCTACCTGCCTTGGCCTACCTGGAAAACCCTAGACCGCCTCCGTTTCCAAATGGGCCGAAGCTGAGACAATCTGGCAAAATGGGGATACATACAGATAATCACATCATTCGACAGATCCGACATCGAATGTCTCTGCGGCGTAAGACCGCAGACCATTTGTGCAGCTGCCCTAAAACATGCACCACTCAGGACGCCAGGACCTAAATGAGAAGGTAGCGCCATTGAGATGGCTAATTTTTGGTTAAAATCTGGAATATACAATTTTAGTACGCAAAATCAACTCGAAAAGAAGCAGATGTGTTTGTCTACGATACTTAAATAGGAATTAAAATAATCGGGGATCCAACTTGGTCTAGATAAGCACAATATCAAGATGGATGGCGAACAAGAAGAAAAACCTATACTACCTAAGAGTTGACAATAACGGGCTGAAAGTAACTAATATTAAGTAAATAATCTATGGTGTACCTTACAATGCATTCGTCATCTAATGAAATATTAAGTACCTATTTAAAACAAGTTCCGGTATATGATGATGTAATGTTTATTATTTTAAAGCTACTATCTACAGAACCGTTTAATCCGGTCATTTTTATTGCACTCTTATCTTAATTATTACCGATTAGGATATCAGCTATCTCGATGACATTTGCTATGCACTTTTTCACTCAGATAATGAGTTCGTTATCTTTTATCTACTTGATGTTTTTTTAATACTTTAATCAAGTCAAATGCAAACAGCCTTTGACTAATTTTGCATCGAAGCGGTACTGCTCCAACCACACTGATAGCATGATCAGGCTATTGTGATTTACATTAGCCTAAAAAGCTAAGCTCTTTTGTTATGACAGTGTTCTTTGACACATCAGAATTCCTTTGACTACCTTGGTTAGATATCATGTAGCACCAGAGTGTCCAGAGACCAGAGTGCTTGCTAAGATAAATTAAATTAAATAAGTCCAAACACGACCGGTCTATCTCGTTTAGTTTAGAAGTGGCCACCTATGGTCTACATCTTTAAAGCCTGGATATCATATAGCATCAGAATGTTTGCCAAGACGAAAAAAATAATCCCAACTCTCCATTTTACAGTTTCACGCTCTATCCAGCTGTCTCAAGGCAGTGAGCACCTCAGACTCAGCAGCTTTAATAGAGCAGTGTCGACTGGCGTGTGGCGGCCACGGTTACATGCTATCTTCCAACCTGCCGCTGCTGTATTCTTTCGTTACCGCCACCAGGACCTACGAGGGAGACTACACGGTGCTACTGCTGCAAACTGCCAGGTGATTACTATCTCTATAGTTGAGGATTCTGCCGGTTATAATGTGGTAGTGGGGCCGTCCTGTTTATAACTTGTCGCTGCTGGTACTTCATCAGCATTACCAGGTCTTTGAATATAATGTAAAGCTGCTTCAAATTGCCAGATTACGACGTAGAACAGCTGACAACCAATTACCAACCTTTCTTGCCGTATACATCTTTCCAGAATATCGCGAGGGATCCACTGCACCGAATAATGATGCAGTCAAATGTAGAGTATTTCCATAATCGAGAAAATGAGACAGTTCGATTAAAAAGATAAGATAATTGTGATAAATGATTACTGTAGATAAATAGTAACGTAACTTTTCGCAGATTCTTAGTCAAGGCATGGGAGCAAGCTGAAGCTGGGAACCCACTGACTCCAACGGTGTCATATTTGTCAGATGCTATCAAGCAAAGAAAAGCGCCCTGGGACAGCAGCCCCGAAAGCATCGTCGTGGCTTTCCAGGCAGTTGCTGCTGGGTAAATATGACTTTTAATACATCTAAAATTTATAGCACATCAGGGAGTCCCAAAAAGTTGATAGGTATACTGAAGAATTGTTCTGACTTCAAACCGCCGTCGAAATCTATTGGGGATCTATCTATCTATTTCCAACACTGAATACTGTACTCTTTTTCATCTTCTTTGCTATTGTCAAAAAAATGAATAAAAAATTATTCATATTACAATTCAAATCTGCGCAAGAGTTCATTTACTATCCTGATTCTGATTATAGAAAAATATCAGCATGCGTGTCAAGCATCAGGAAGCGAACGAAGGCCGGTATGACATTTGAAGACGCTTGGCAGCTGACGACCGTGCAGCTCGTCGCAGCTGCTGAAGTGAGTGCCTTACTTTACCTGTAGCTAAGATAACGTATTAACTTGTAAGCCTGGCTATTTTAACCGTTTAGTCACCTGCTGCCATGATTACCGGTCTATACGAACTTACTGACTCAGAGAATGATCCTGAATAAATCAGCTCCTAATCGAATGTCTCGGGATGTTTATTAGGAGAAGGTTGATGGTGTAGTACCTACCTAAGTGACTCCAGCAACACGCAGCTGGACCTGCGTAATAGATTGTTGGCCAACCATATTGCTGTTATTGCTGTTTGTCGTTGTAGGTATTACAGGTAGTAGCTCCCAAATGGATATATTTTATTTGAAAGCTAATTTGTGATAGTTCATATCAATATTTATAACCGGTGTCGGTGCTTTTAAAAACGAATAATTTAGCACTTGTTGTTTTAACGCCTGCCGCTATCTTGTGTTTGCTATATTTTGTGACAGCTTGTAACTTCATGCCACATTTTTCAGGCGCACTGTAGAGCCGTGATCTACAATACATACAGGAAAGAAACCACCCGGATGACGTCCACCTCGAGCCCTAGTGTCAGGGCGGTGATGGAGCAGCTCTCCCATCTGTATCTCCTATATTGGACTTTGGAGAGAACTGGAGATCTATTAAGAGTAAGAAATCTGTCAAAAACTTTAATTGAAAAGAAATCTCGAATTTATGCGCTTTTAATATTATCATAAGTAATAAGTACAATAAGTTTTCATACAACACATAGGTATTATACGCGTCCTAGCATATTTTCTGGGTTCTTTGATACAAATTAAAGCGCATAAATAGAATTACACATCATACTTTTTTAACGCAAATAAGTCCGCGTTTGACCTCCAACTCGCCTGATGGTAAGCGACATTGTGGTCGAAGATGAAGCAGCAGACCTAGTAGATACCTATTCACTATGATCTTGAAAAGCTATAGGTACATTATATCTCTTAGGAAACAGGAAGGAAAGCATGAATACTGTTCCATTCCCTGGCGGTACGAATCTAGAAATCACCACGTTATTCAGTATTATATTAATTACAATACCTCACTGACTGTTATTTTCTAGTATTCCTACATCAGCGAAGATGACCTGCGAAACCTACAGCAGCAGTACGAAGAACTGCTGGTGACAATCCGCCCTAACGCTGTGGGGCTCGTCGACGCCTTCGATCTTAAAGACGAGGTAAATTTATTTAGTTATATTTTTAAGTAAATATAAATTGTCATAGTCAATTTAAACTTTACAGTTTTAGGAAAAATACAACTTGCTTATATATTCAGTTTTCCTAAACAGTCGACTGACTCATTCTGCGAAGTATTTACATAAAATACACATTATCTTCGTTGAAGTACATTAGTTCTCGTTCTTGGATATATAGCCCTTTCGAATACATCAGAAATTACCTAATTTATTTTGCACACTATTCCCTACATTTATTCATTTATTTATTATTTGATAAGTCAATTACCAACAAACTAATCTAAAGCGTCTTGTTAGTCAATGATAAATGGTTAATCGGTGATAATGTTAACATTAAAGTGCCCGATAAACTTGACCTCTACATCACTTTGAGACGCTAATTTATTGATTTTTGAAGTCGTTTGTCAAAGAAATTACTGACTAAAGTATTTTTAAAATCTTTTTGACTAAGTACGTAATAATTCCTGCCATATATTCACTTATCACAAATATCTAGTACTTATTCTCTTCGTGTTAATAAGACAAGGTTCATATCCCAAAAAATATGAAAATCTGAAGCTTGTTAATCTCTAATTCATAGAACGCATTGGGTATCTTCACCACGATTTATTGCTTTCTATTTTCATTGTCTAAGTATACGAATTTTGAATCTTCAAAATCGTGTCTACACTAGGAAAATGGGTTTTACTGACTGTGGAAAAAAAATCAAACATGTGAGTTAACGTGAGTTTAGTCTCGTTACATTTAGTATAAAACTCAAACACGTGAGTTTAGTCCCGTTATATTTAGTATAAAACTCAGACATGTGAGTGAACGTGAGTTTAGTCCCGTTATATTTAGTATAAAACTCAAACATGTGAGTTAACGTGAGTTTAGTCCCGTTATATTTAGTAAAACTCAGACATGTGAGTGAACGTGAGTTTATTCCCGTTATATTTAGTATAAAACTCAGACATGTGAGTGAACGTGAGTTTAGTCCCGTTATATTTAGTATAAAACTCAAACATGTGAGTTAACGTGAGTTTAGTCCCGTTATATTTAGTAAAACTCAGACATGTGAGTGAACGTGAGTTTATTCCCGTTATATTTAGTATAAAACTCAGACATGTGAGTGAACGTGAGTTTAGTCCCGTTATATTTAGTATACAACTCAAACATGTGAGTTGACCTGAGTTTAGTCCCGTTATATTTAGTATAAAACTCAAACATGTGAGTTAACGTGAGTTTAGTCCCGTTATGTTTAGTATAAAACTCAAACATGTGAGTTAACGTGAGTTTAGTCCCGTTATATTTAGTATAAAACTTAAACATGTTCATGACGAAATACTCGTAATATTCAACTGATTATATCATCTTCAGATCCTGAACTCAACCCTGGGTGCATACGACGGTCGCGTGTACGAGCGGCTGATGGAAGAGGCGCTGAAGAGCCCGCTCAACGCGGAGCCTGTCAACCAGAGCTTTCATAAGTACCTCAAGCCGATGATGCAAGGGAAACTGTGATATAAATTGGTGATGATAATCATGCATTGGTAGTAAAAGACTGTTAAAACTATACTATACATTAATAAATTGTTAGGTTTATAAAGTGGTGATTTATCAGCTGTTTTATTTTCTTTGGAGTGAGTTCAGATAAATATTTTTTTAGATAAAAAAAAGCCTGACCGTTCCGAACGTTACTTAACTTTGTTGATCACTGACTAGTCAAACTACGCTATAAGCGCTACTACTATTTTCCTACAATTAAATTAAAACAGTTGCAATAGCGGCAGATAGCGACAATAGCGTAACTGGTCATTTTTAACAGACTTCCAAAAAGGAGGAGGTTCTATGTTCGTTTTAAGATTTTTTTTGTGTATGTTCATTGATATTTTCGCTAATTGTGAACTAAATTAAAATTTTTTTAGTTCGAAAAGATATACTCTCAAAATGGACCCATCTAAATTTATCGAAATAGGCTGAGCCGTTTTTTGAAAAATCAACAATAATGTAAAAATTGTATACATCAATTCGAGCGAACTATTCGAATTTCGTACACGATAGAAGTCGGTTTTGCCTTTTTTTTGTGAAAAATAACTGTAAATCATACGGATGTAGTCAAGTTAACATAATAGGTACTTATATGGCCGTTTAATTGTGTTCCATTCTTATCGCTTCTAGTCTAGTTACTCAATGAATTCAATGATCATAGTGAAAAATAAATACTAATAAAATGTATTCAAGTCAGGAACATGAAACAAGATTTTGCATCCATACCTAACTATTGATATTCCTTATGATAACAAACTAACATCACTATCAATGGGGTTAGGTTCAAAGAGAGCAATCTTTACAGCCGCAACGCACAAAGTCCACCAAAATTACCTGCATCATAAAATAGCATTGACGATAATTCTAATACTGCTAAAAGTAAATAAATATTGTCTTTATCTTATCAGTAGGCCTAAACAACGGCCAATATTAGATTAATGACTGTAGACTATAAAGAAGTTACTCGAGTCGTTGGACCAGAATAGAAAGTGGCACAGCGTAGTAAATATTCCACTATTATATTAGACTAGAGTTTAGTTTGTCAAGATGGTGACTACGACAGTGAATGAAGATTTGCAGAAAGAGCGGAATAAGTGCGACTTCAATGTGGAGGAGTTGACGAACTTCTTCGATGGAGGGGCTCATTTGACAGACAGTAGGCGCTAGGCGGAAGCTTGGTGAGTACATTTATTTTATTCCGGTTTGCTTTTGACTACATAGGGTGTAGCACGCTTACCTAAAAGATACATATTTACTCAAGATTTGAAGACACCCACGTTGTACTTTAGTGGGAAGACAGACCCAGGCAAAGCGTTACAAATATATTTTTTTGCGTGCACCAGCGCCGTTATTAATCTAACGTACAATGCAACTACCGTAACAACTAGTACCTATTTATAAAGTAACTGAAGACCAGAGGCCTCGAGGAAACGTAAATAAATATGTGTAATGCTGATAATACTCGTATTCTTATAAATATTATCCATGTGAAATCTCGGTCACCAGATTGCATTGTACCGGAGTGTGAATAAATTACTGAAAAATTGGCAGGCGTTATAATAGGTACGTCATTTTATCTCAAATGCCCAAAACGAAGGTAATGTTCTATGGATGTATGTACGTACATAAATATTTCTAATAAGCTTGTAGAGCCAAAACAGCTAGATTGATTTTGAAGTTCTAACCAATAATATCAACCCCCCGACCGCCTAAGCAATAGCAATCGTCTATGACTTCATTTTAGTCATTTGGCACCGCCTATGAGACATTAGCCATCAAAGTTGTTCATTCAACGATTGCTTTCGCAATCCGCGCAAAGCAATTGATGGCTAACGTCACATAGGCGGTGCCAAATGACAAAAATGAAGTCATAAACGATTGCTATTATGATTGCTATTGCTTAGGCGGTCGGGGGGCAGGTCAGCCTCAAATATTTTGGTCAGAAATAAAATTTCTGCAGCTACCATTGATTTGTTACCCTAAAAGCATCGGTAGCTGTTTATTATATTGCGTAAGCCAACCCTTTGTGGGATTTTGTAAACTATATGGGTCTACTTCATCGTATAGGACGTTTGAAATATGGATTTCAGAAAGCAGTGCATTCAGCGTGAAAGGTCTCCTCGATGAAGTCCCCGAAAAATACCACAGTTTCAGACAAATATGAGAATACGATCCGCAAATCCATCATATATCAGAAGACTATGAACGAGTTGCACGATCCAAATCTGAATGAGATGGATAGAACTTGGTAATACATATAACTCACATATAGTGATATAATATCACAAAAGTGATTATTGCACCTTTGTGATATTTTAGTGTTTATTATTTATTAGTAAAATCTATTCCACTGATAAGCATGCGTCTCTAATATTATTTTTTTTTATTTTTTTTTTTTTATTTAGTACACTACTACTACATAGAAAGCAATTGGATCATCCACAGATGAAGGTCTAAAGATAATCCAAGTGCTCAAGCCCACTGACAGTTGGCAGCGTGCCCAGAATGCTGGCAGCATTGCCACGCTAACATTATAGAGTCTATTGTTCTGACAACATTCAAATTGGCATAATTTTGACGTCTTTAAGAACATGAAAAAGTTTTACATGCTGGTTTCTTCAGTATGTCTCCTGTGCCCTTTGAATGGGTGTAAATAGGCAGACAAATTTTGAAATTATGCATTAAAATTCAACCTCGAAATGCCATTATTGTGGTAACTGTGCTAGCACAGCCACAAACAATACCTTACGTTGAAACACATAAAAATAAACCTACTGCAAAACTAAGTAAAAATTTTGCCTGATAATAACATCAGGCTCTTCGTTTCGCAACTTCATCTTTAAATGCCCTTAACTTCAAATATTTGCAGAAATGTTAGTCTATAAAAAAAGTAATAAAAAAATAGTAGAAATTAATATGAACTCTATTATCTTTATTTCAGAGTTAAACTAAAGTTACCTGTTTCAGGAAGTACCATCGGAGTCAGGTGTCAATGGCTATTTTCAAAGACAACTATCCTTTTTCATTGCATTTCGTCATGTTCATACCGACCGTCATAGGACAAGGCACGGAGGAGCAGCAGAAGTACTGGCTAAAGAGAGCCAGGAAAATGGAGATTATTGGGACTTATGCGCAGGTACATCGTTTCTCGAAATTCTCTTTCAAAATAAAACTAAGCTATGGCCCGAATCAAACATCTTGGCGGCTGTGATGTTAGCTACAAGCTGCACACAACCCATCGACTTGGCATTTTTTTCTGTTACAAAACCCAATCCTGACTGAAGCTCATCTAGTGTTTGCGTGAGAATTGGGTTTGTATTGTAGCCGTCAGATACTCGGCGGTCAGGCATCACTCGCAGATTAAACCTAAGCAAGTGTTTCCAAAGGTTAAAAAAAATAAAGACTCAGCGAGTGCTAATATTTTCTGGATTAGAAAAATGACTACTTCGACTTGAACTCCAGCAAAATTGAGCAGATCGATATGTTGTGTGGAGATGGGTAGATAGGTTCAAAAGGAAGCCCATGAGTTTATTGCTAAATGCCATATTTTGCATGGTGAGAAATAAATCAAAATCATTGTTCCACGAAGTTTTTATTTTATTCTTTTCTTGGAAAATACGTACGACGTAACGTAACGTACGTATATAATAAAATAGTGATTTTGTAAATGAGAAGATGTTCTTCAAATTTGTTTTTCAACTATCAATAAGTTTGCATTACTTTAAAGCATACGGCAGAGTGATGAATTGATCTAAATGCTTCAAATTTACTTTTTTTTAATACTTTTTCTTTATTTCATGATTATGATATTGTGTTTCAGCGAGCCAGAGCCTCAGATCCTGGACTACGTGACGCAGCAGCACAAGCTGTTCATCGGCATCGCGGCCAGCCACGCCTTCACCATGTCAGCCCAGTGGCTGTGGAGTATGTACGAGAAGGTCAACACGGGCGTCGCGTCTGGCAAGATGGATGGACTGCCTGAGATACCTGCAATACTTCTGACGTTGAACATTTCTTTATGAATTGCTTTGTTTGCGTATGCAAGAACGGGTTTTGCCTTTCTGTTGGTTCAATTTCGATTTATTCATCAAACATTTTACGACCCATTCGTTTAATTGATCGAGTGTAAGCAAAGATCTCCGTTTTAACATGGCGATTCTGCTTTCGCCTGTCCGGATGATACGTTAAATTGTAGATGTAGGTCTAGGTTGTTTTAAACTTTTAGCCGTGTCAGAGGCATTCAGGCGGCTTAAAAACTCTCACACCAGGGCTAGCCTAACGAACGTACTTACTCCTTTTACCAAAATAAAATATTATATATGTAATCAAATATTTTCATTTTCACCGTGGAGTTATATTTTTTAATCGTAATTTTTATTACGGGTGTATTAGGGGTGCAATTCTATAATGGCCGCTACATTTTTTCCTCAGTTCCTTGTACAAGGCCTGGGGGCAAGGTTGAAAGTGGCAAGCCTTTGCCGCCAACTATGGCGTACTTATCAGACAACACCGTAGTGAAATGGTATGGGTCCGTGGATTGCATTGTGAGCAGTTTTCAGCAAGTTTCTGCTGGGTAAGTACGAAGAAAGTATTTATTACAGATGGGGCATATCAGATCAAGAACAGTGATGCCACCGTTCTTGATCTGATATGACAAATGCGGTGATGCCACCCGAACAATGGCACACCTTTTAATTTGCCCACTTTTCCCGAAATACTGTAGCTAAATAGACCTTAATTATTATTGGCTACCGACGACGCGGTAGAGGTTGTCACATTTTGGTCCTAACAGATTTGTTAACCTAAGTTATGTTAATATTGTACATAATATGTCATATACGTCCGTAGGAAAAAAAAGACGAAAAATAAATAAAATAAATATTTTTCTTCTTAGTCACGAAATGAAGATGATGATTGCATTTTTCCATCCATTCATTTATCAACCGTAGGACCACTTCTGGACATAAGCCTATGAACTTCTAATAAGCTCGATTAGACGCAGATTGCATCCACCGTTTCTGCTGCCTTAATTATATCCATTTAGTCGGTGGATGCTCTTGCCAATGCGTGCTATCCATTGGAGAAATTCAGGGTTTCATCGGCCATCTATTCTTCAATTTATATGGTCAGAACCAGAGAAGTAAAAGAGTAGAACTGTAGCAGCTGCAGAGGTTACACAGGTAGTGCCACAGGAATTACGTATTCTAAATTATGTTACAAATATTATGCTATTTTTAGGAAACTATCGATAGCAGTGAAAACTAAAAAGAAATATAGTAGATCTGGCCCTTCTCCAGAAGATGCCTGGAACAAAGCGTCGGTGCAGCTTGTTGCAGCATCAGAGGTAAATGTAGCTGAATGCATATAATATGATGATTATTTAATTCGGTTCTGATTTAACTTTTTAGATTTCCTGATTTTTCAGTTTCCTTCTTCAAAGTTTTTAATCAATAAAACCCCAACTCAATTGAAATATAAACTAAGAACTATGTGTGTTATGTGAAATTCTACATACAAAAATATTGATTTACTTATTGTTTATTGTTAATTTTACTATTGACGCATGGCATATAAATATAATATGGTTAATATATGGTTATACATAGGTACACGTATACCTACATATTATATTTTTATCTATTATGAATATTTTCATAGTTCAATAGATAAAGCGTCATAAACATTAATTACGTCAATGCTGATAATACTACCAAAAATAAAACAAAGGAGTACATTATTATCACAGTCAAACTACTTAGGTATATAATCTCCACTGTTAGACATGAATATTCCAATAGATATTCAATAAAATTGGTTGCGTGTGGCCTGCATCCAGAATTAACTTTAACAAAATACAAAACTACTTACTTACATAAGCTAAAACTACATAAAAAACAATTAGATCATCCACAGACCCTTGAAGGTCTGAAGATAAATCAAACGCTCAAGCCCATTGCCAGTTGGCAGCGTGCCCAGCATGCTGGCAGCATTGCCACGCTGAATGGCAATGCTTATACGTTGAACCAAATAAACACCAGCATTTTGGTCATACGTCGCGTCTATCAGACGCTCAGGAAGAGTTTTTAAAACTAGATAAGCTCATGCCTGGCTCCCACGGTCCCAATGTCGCAACTCCAAACGGCTCAAATATGTAACCACTACCGAGGTTAGCATATTTGCGCCGCCTACAGCGCTTCAGCCCTATACCCAGAAAGATGTGACGACGTCAGAATAAACCTATAGCTCAAATTACATACATATATCATTTGTCTATCTTGTTTGTCATATCCTATGTTACATTATCATAATTATATGTGTTGTTTAACATTCATTCTAATTTTGTAGGTCCATTGCCGAGCATTCATTTTGGCTACATACCAATCAGAAATAAAAAACAAAGCCAAATCTTTGTCGGCGCCTCTACAACGAGTCCTCAACCAACTGGTAGAGCTGTACGTAGTCTAGTGGGCGCTGGAGAAATTAGGAGACCTGTTACTGGTAAACATCGAGTCTCAATTTTACCAGTTCTTCATCATCATGTCAGATGAAAATGATGACCGTCATATCAGTCATGATGCGTCCACTGCTGGATACACAGGTTTCTTGCTGGCTTTCCTATAGATTATCAATAAGACCTATTTATTGGATGTGACTTGCATCTACCGCGTTGCCATGACCCTAATTAATATGGTCTAACAATACGATAGATGCAAGCCTGCATCGTCGGTTGACGTCCTGCTCTGCGGTTGCCAATAAAATCAGTTGCTTTATTGGGGAATTTTGGTTCGAATTATGAAAATAGTAAATTCGTCATCATTCTAGTGACGTCTTATCTTTTCAGTACACTGCTATGTCGGAATCCAAAATAGTGAAACTGCAGAACACCTATGAGAGTCTCCTCGAGAAAATCCGACCCAATAGAGGTTGTTTTTCCATCTATAATAATTTTAAAAATATATTTTTATTTTCTATCTGTTTACTTATGCCTGCCACCCACCCACTACTGGGTATAGGCTTTTTCTCTTTTTACCATTCCTTTCAATCCTGTGCAAACCTCATTCTTTGCCTTCCGACTAACTTGATGATATCTTCTTGTGGTCTGTCCGTATGCCGTCTTCCAATTTTTGGGTACCATTTGGTGACTTCGATCCACCTGTTGAGATTCCTTCTAGCCTGTTTCTAGTGTCCTGCCCATCTACACAAGCATATCAACCTATGTTAACTTACTTCATTAATATATTCCAGATCTTGAGCGCGACGCTAGGCTCGTACGACGGTCGCGTGTACGAGCGACTGATGGAGGAAGCCATGAAGAGCCCGCTCAACGCCGAGCCCATCAACCGGAGCTTCCACCAGTACCTCAAGCCCTTCATGCAGGGGAAACTGATTCTAACTAATTATGACCTTCACAAAATAGAAAAAAGAAGTTTGGCCACCTTGTATGACATAACAAACTAAAGAAAACCATAATAGAAGGAAAGAGAGGAAAGGAAAGCTCTCGAAGGACGCTAATCTAATGAAAAAGAAAGCTAGAAGGGAAAGACCATGGAGCGCATTCGTAGATCAAATGAAAGAGAATGTAGATGTCATGCATCAACATCCTGGTGAAAATATGAAATGAAATGAAATATCTTTATTCGACACATAAATAACACGTACAAAAAAAACTTATATAACTAATGAAAAAAAAACAAAACAAAAGTGTCGAAATACTGGCGGAGTACCATAAGATGAGTCTTGCCCTTATATTATAAATGAATGAACTTTATAAATTAGTTGAGTATAAGACTGTTGAGTATTTAAGATTTTAATTACACCGAGAAAAGTTTAGGATCGTCCATTAATAATGTAAAGTTATTTGTAGCAACATTTCAAAATCTTACTGCACCGCTCTTCCTCTTATTGGTTCGTGTACGCTGCGGCAGAACTTGGTGTCAGTTTTTAAGCCAGCCTCTGACATTGCTAAACGATTGAAACACCCAGGCCTATTAATTAAAGTGTCGTCAGAATCACGATTACGCTCGTGGTGATATTTCGTGACTTTTTAAAGGTAACAAGTGGTATATTATTCAGAAAAAGATCGAACCAAGATGATATATGTGTATAAATCATTTGAAAGCTTGATATATGAGCTTCTCAAAAATATTTAATTTAGACCTTTTTATCCCTCTATTTTTATTTAAATGTGAAAATAAATTGTATGAAAAATAATTATACAGCTTTGTATTTTTTCTAGTTTAGCAATAATAAAGTGCTTCTATCGTTATTTTAATTGCATTAGTAGCTGATTATTCCACATTCATGTCTTAATTTGCTAAAATTAAAAATTATAACCTACCAGTGTGACCAGTTAGTAGGTACAATGTGACAAAAACACTTAAAAACTGTGTCTGATTGGTAAAAATGCTTTCATATAATAATAATGGAGGTTACTAAACCAGGGTTGCTAGAGATAAACTACATATTGAGCCAAACATATTTATTTATCCTAATAGATTCAAAATTAATTTTTAAAAAAACGGATGGCTCTTTATTTTTTGGTTTCAACTGATGTAATAGACTCAGAAAAATATGAAATTTCTCGAAATGTAACGAGTGTTGTGGTTAGAATTTTTGATTATTTTTATACCAGCCTCCATACATTTTGTGGACATGTCCTTTCGTGACTTTTTAAACTTCACTTAATTCACTTTCACTTAATTAATAAATGACTCGTGTTGAATTCATTGAAAATAGATAAGATACAATTTATAAAGTGGTAATTAAGAACTTACGTGCTGTTTTATTTTTCATTCTCTTAAATTAAATATCTTAAATAAAATAATTTCTGCTGTTTAATTATATTATTTAAATTAGCAATCTTGGAAGTTAACCTTGTCACTCAAAAATGTTCCTAATGTATGTGTATTTGCATTTAAAGGCTCTTCACGACAAAATGCATACATTTTCAATATCTACCTTTTGATTTTAAAGGTTCCCTTGGGAAGGCTTTTTAGATAAATTTCTAAAATTTTGTCACAAGGCTTTAAACTGTATAATTATATTAAAACAGAAAGAGAGAGAGAGAGAGGACATACTTAAGCGTTAAAATGTCTAGCTACTGTAACAATAAGCAGTAAAAATATAATATAAATTATTTATATGTATGCTAACAAAAACATAGCATGTAAAATGTATGGAACAGCTGATTTTATTTTGAGTATTGACAAAAGTCGCAGAACAAAAGTTGTTAGTTTTGATGTACAGAATAAAGGTTGCTCAATGTTTACCGACTGGTACTGGGTGACTACCCAGTATAACTGATTTTCAAGGTCACGATTTTTTTTTAGGCCGGATCATACAAGTTGGCGAGAGTGAAGCCAGCTACAAGCTGCTTAATATCCAATCAACACGCAACTTTATGTGAGTTTCACATTGTGAGACATTCTGTGCATACTGTAAATTGCCGCATTTTCCGAGTACGTCGTTTACCGTTCTTACTACTGGTAGCAAGATTGGTAGTAACACTGGGAATAAACCGGCTCTATCTAGTCTAGCAGAGCGAGACCAATTATTAATCTATGGACGACACTATGGCTGTGACAGTGCACTGTCAAACAGTGATCAGTTGTTATGTAGAGCCAAGCTTTTAAATCTACACACCCTACTCTACAAACCATAACACCAGCTCTACACCTTAATATTTTATTTTTTAATTGTGGGTATTTTATACCTATTTCAAAAAATTTATGCTAAGAGACATTTCAATACTTAATATTGTATTGACCACCTCTTCTTTAGATATATGTTAACGGTAACAACAAAAACTAGGTACAAAGATTGCTCGAGCACAGGTACGGAATTGTAGTACCTATGGACGATGATATGACGGCCACCAGCAACCGGCCAAAGTCCGTAAAAATATTACCTGCAATAAAATTACAATGCTGATAATCTTAATTATGTCAAAAGTAAATAAATAGCTTTGCTATCTTATCATCGTACGTACGAAACAAGGGGCAAAGTAGATTCACTGCGAGCATTCAAGTAAATCAGTTGTGGAAAGTCGTACGCGGCTATTACGCTTCAACGTACTTACTTCTAGTTTGTGTTACGATGGCGACTTCGAAAGTGAATGAAGATTTGCAGAAGGAACGGAATAAGTGCGATTTTAATGTGGAAGAATTGACCAACTTTTTGGATGGAGGGGCTCATCTGACCAACAGTAGGCGGAAGATGGGTAATTACTGTATTTCTTGCATGAATAATATGTTGTAAAATAATATACACGAGTGGGAAATCTGTTCTTGCCGTTTATTGTACCAAGTAGATAACCTTGACTTGTATTAGCATTATTATACGGCATTTGCTGACAGTTTTTATTTGGATTCAATTGATAACAGCCGTGGTGGTCAAGAGGTAGTGACACCCTCCTTACAATCGTGAGGTGGCGGGTTCAAATCCCCGGTCTCGTACCAATGAGTTCTTTGGAATTTATGTACGGAATTTTACACCACTGGCTTTTCGGTGAAGGAAAACATCGTGAGGCAACCTGCATACGTCCGTAGAAGAAATTCGACGGCGTATGTGAATCCACCAACCCGCACTGGGCCAGCGTGGTGGATATGGCCCAATCACCCTTCGTAGGCCTATGTTCTGCAGTGGACTGTTAAAAAGGCTGGTACAGTACAGTACAGTAACTTGATAAGTCTAAACTTACGAAAAATACAGCCGTATTATTCATTGTGATCTATTAATTATAAAAGGAGAACAACACTTTAAAATTATCTTTAGAGCTGTCAAAATATGTTATTGAGCCTATGGAATCTGTATAATGACAAAAATAAAATATTGTGCTGTAGTGTTACTACTACAAATACTATTGATAGTAAAAAACTAACAGTTGTAAACAATAAGTCAACATTTTTATTTATAATTAAACACTGTTCACTACTATGTAAGTAGATTAGACTAAAAAGACCCTGTTTACCTTTTGAAGTTCGAAACCCTTAACAAATTACTTTTAACGGAGAACATATTTTAAGCGTTCAATATTTTTTGGGTTCCGTACCCAAAGGGTATAAACGGGACGCTTTTACTAAGACTTCGCTGTCCATCCGTCCGTCTGTCTGTCTGTCACAGTCACCAGACTGTATCTCATGAACTGTGATAGCTATAACGTAGATTTTTTTTACAGATGACGTATTTCTGTTAACGCTACAACAAATACTAAAAACAAACCTGTATTTGTAGCCGTTTTTCGCTCAATATTAAAAACGGTGACAGGTGCTTCAAATATTCATAGAATATTTAGCTAAATATATACCTAAAAATAAAATAAATAATTAAATTAAAATGAAAATAACTGGATAAGACGGTGGTGCCATTGTAAACAATATGGCACCACCGTCTTATCCAAAAAAATATCGATCCTAGAAAAATTTGATGGGAATCAAAGTTGTAGGAAATCAAATTTCGAATATTTCTAGTTTCCAAAATTTCTCATGAAAAATTGAAATAACAAGTTGTGGAAGAAGCAAAATGGCACCAATGCCTTATTAAAAAAAATATCGATCCTATAAAAAGTTGATGGGAATCAAAGTTGTAGGAAATCAAATTTAACACATTTTTGGTTCCGATAATTTATCATGAAATATTGAAATAACAAATGACACAATGAAAAATTTAGATAACACAAGTTATCGAAGAAACATCGTGGCATCACCGGCTTATTAAAAAATATCGATCCTAGAAAAAGTTGATAGGAATCAAAGTTGTGGAAAATCAAATTTCTAACAACTTTGGTTCCAATAATTTCTCATGAAAAATTGAAACACAACACAAGTTATCGAAGAAATATCATGGCTCCACTGTCTTCAAATATGGAACCACCAATTTCCACCTTTTCGGTAACTGAATGAGCTCCCAGTTGGAGTGACGCGAAAAACTGATCAGTTTAACTGACCGTGTGTGCCCACCTTTACTTACTACAACAAATATTAAGTATTTTTATTCGTGAACACACACCTCTACGTGATTGTATGTAGATAAAGGGTGATTATCACAGACCCTGATCTGTGGTGATTATTTATAGTTTACTTACAACTATTTAATGTACCAATAATTGCGCGCTAATCGTTTATTTGATGATAGTAGTAAAGGAGTTGGTAAACTTTTTATATGGGAGGCGGTCCTTGAAAACCGGCAGCGATGCGAGCTGTATTAATGTTTAGTGCCACATTTAAGAATATTATTTCACGCAAAAACATATTTTTGTATCGCCGTTTTATTATAATATCTTTTTTTTATTTCACTAAGTAGAAAATATTTAGAGTGAACTGGTAATACTAAGAGGAGATGCCTGGTAGCCCCGTCCAAAACGCAATAGAGATGGGCGATTTCAAAAATAAAGACCATCGATTCTTACGATTGATAGTTTTGTATTATTATGCGGAAAGAGACAGTGTTGTAGTAATAATTACTAGGTACACTTGAATTCGTACACGAGTGTGGAAAAGTAAACTACATCGGCGAAACGTTATTAGATTTATCTACTGTCTTAAAGAACAACATAGCTACTTCCTTCAATATTTGTTTCATAGATTTCTCACATCATAGATTATATTTTGTAAGACACTTTTGACACACATTATTATTAGTAAAAACTTCCCATCGATCCATCAGCTATAAATAAAACGTCCACTGTTGGATATAGGCCTTCCATATAGATCTCGAACAAGATCGGTTTGTAGCGGCTTGCATCCAGCGTGATGTTGTGGCTTTAATGAGGTCATCGGTCAACTTGCCAATCCGCTGGGCTATGTCGGTTAACTTATAAGCTAATCGCTGTTCTACGTTCCTATTTCATTTTATTTATATAGGTACGTGATTTTACTTTTACGTCATAAATAAAATAAAAAACAAACAATATCAAGAAATCATTAACTGTACTGTCATTAGTTGCGTTTGCGATAATTCAGGTTACAATATCGATACATCGATGTTTGACGATACAGCACTAAGGGCACTAACGTGAACAGTAATTTCAAACACAGTACTATAGATACCACGTAGTCTACGTATCAGCCCCCATACCGCCTAAAGCAATAGCAATCGTAATAGCAATCGTTTATGACTTCATTTTAGTCATTTGGCACCGCCTGTGTGACGTTAGCCATCAAAGTTGTACATTTAACGATTGCTTTCGCAATCCGCGCAAAGCAATTGATGGCTAACGTCACATAGGCGGTGCCAAATGACTAAAATGAAGTCATAAACGATTGCTATTACGATTGCTATTGCTTAGGCGGTAGGGGGGCAGACAGGAATCTTCAAACAACCAATAGCGGGCTGGTATTTTAGAGTTTGACATTTATTTATTTTTTAAAACATGGCGACCAGCCCTCTATTGGTTGTCCAATATTAACAATGTCATTTCCTTTTGCTGTTTTATAATGGCACTGTTAGTTTTTTTTCAATTTAGGCTTAATGCAATTATTTGGCGGAGCACATACTTCATTTTTCTAATTTTTTTAGAACCCATTTAAAAATTAAATGGCGAGGAAAACAATTCTAAAAAATATTTGTTTGAAAAGATAATTATATAAGCTTTCTATTGGTATATATTTTGTTTCTGCAAGATTTCAAAAACCGCATCTTTTCCATGTCCTTTACAAAATGCTAAACAATGTTAAAATAAGTGAAAAAAGGATGATTTACAACTTTTTATTTTTAATGTGTTGTTTTTAGCGATAAGTCGAAGTTGTTTAGTTAAGTCTTACTTGGGTGTCAAGACAATTTTTGACCGACGTACCACCGGAGGAGGTATTCAATTCGACGCATATATACATAAAAAGTAGCCTATGTCACTTTCCAGCCCTCGAAATATGCCAAAAATCAAGTCAATCCGTTGCTCCTTTGCTTGCGTGAAAGAGGAAAAAACCAAAAATCTTTTCAGATTTATAATATTAGTATGAGTAGCTTTTGCCCGCGGCTCCGCCCGCGTGATATTCTCACTATTGAGTTATCCCACAGGAACCTTTTATTTATTCGGGATAATGAGAAGCCTATGTCAATTTCCGGCCTTTGAGCTATATCCATGCCAAAAATCAAGTCAATCCGTTTTACCATTGCTGCGTGAAAGAGGAACAAACCAACAAACTACAGATTTGTAATACATATTAGCATGATAGTATGTATAATTATATTTTACTAGTTTTTACCCGCGGCTTCGCCCACAAACGTAATATATCATTATAATTTATAGCCTATGTGTTATTCTGATATATAAGCTAAATTATTGCAAAGTTTCATCTCAATCCGTTCAGTAGTTTTTGCGTGAAAGAGTAACAAACATCCATACATCCATCCATTCATCCATCCTCACAAACTTTCGCGTTTATAATATTAAGTAGGATGTATAACCACGCATAACTTTTTTCATAGTGGTCCGATTTCAATAGTTATTTTTTATTGGAAAGAGTAAACTTTGAAATTGGTCCCATTAAAATTTTATCGAAATCGGCTGAGCCATTTTTGATAAATCAACAATAATGTGAAAAATGCTATATCGATTCGTGCGAAATATTCGCGAATTCTGTACACGGGTGAAGTCGGTCCTGCTATTTTTTGCAAAAAATAATGTCTTATTCAGTCAATCTAATATGAATACAATATTTTAATACAAGTAGGTACCTACTCACTGTCGAACTTTAATATTTAAAGTACATATTACGGTACAATATTCACAGATACCGAAATATCACACTATTAAGTAGTAGAAATGATTAAAAGTATGATAATAACTCGATAAGTACCTCTACAAAGATCGCTGATAAATAATGTACCTAATCACTATTCTGAACAAAGATCATAATTATGTTTGACTATTATTTGGACTTTTAAAATTTCACAAATTGGAGCCAATCATTTAGTTTTCCGTGCCTACTACCTACTACTTGAACTGTCTTGAACTATTTATTCGGTTCCATATTTTTTTTTGCTTAGCCTATCTATTCTATGATTTATGGAAGCAATTTATTGAACTATATATTATCTTGATTTAGTAGTCTGCTATTTATGACAGTTAATTAATTTTTGTTGCATGTAAATTTTTATTAAAATCAATACAAATATAAACAAAACTGTATATTTTTAAACGTTTACTATTGGTTAATAGCCTGTATTTTAAGAAATGTAGATAAAATGACTTAATTTCATAGCTTATTTTACATTTTTTTGTTTTCTCTATTTTCATACTAACTCTTACTAAAAATTACAGAATAACACAAATTTTTATTTGTGAAATACACAATTAAGTACACAAGAACTAATTATCTAGAAGCACAAAAAGTTATTAATCAATTACAGTATACATAAAGATACCCAAAATTTTGTTACGTAGGTACGAAACTGACACCAATTCAACAGCCAATACCTTCCTACCTATACTGACAAATCCTACTTATATTATAAACGCGAAAGTTTGTATATATGGATGTTTGTTCCTCTTTCACGTAAAAACTACTGAACGGATTGAGATGAAACTGCAAAAGTAATACTTATACATCAAAATAACATATAGGCTATAATTTATAAAGATATTGTAAAAGTTCGCCGGGTCATTCAGCTAGTAAAAAAATAATTGAATTTAATAACAGCAACACTATTGATGTTGTAAGTATCCCTTCTAATTCAATGCTTCTAATACAATAAATACGAAAGGGTGTTTGTCCCGAAATAATAAGGTTCTTTTGTGATAGCTCAAAAACCAAAAATAACAGAATGGCAAAGCCGCGGCCAAAAGCTAGTTTTTATTAGTATAATTATTGGAATATGATTTCAGAAAGCAGTGCCCTCAGCGTGAAAGGCCTGCTAGATGAAATCCCCGATGAGTACTTCAGCCACAAGGACCGATACGAGAATGCTGTCCGCAAATCCATCATATATCAGAAGACTATGAACAAACTGCACGACCCCAACCTGAATGAGATGGAGAGAGCATGGTAAAACAGCTAAAGTCTTACCTATTTATTTAACCAGTATTAAGCTTCAATACTTAGGTACAGACGGATTTGCAAGGGACAAGTATGTTCATTCCTTTTATTCATGGCAAAGGGTCAAAGGGCTAGCGCCGAGCGACTTCCAACTCAATTTGTCACTTTGCTAATAGAGGAATAGAGGAAAATACTTAGAGGTAGGTATATTTATTACCAGGGATTTGTTCACTATTAAAGTCACAATAACTGCGGTAACTTTAGATTGATTGCTTGATGTACTTACGCGTTAGCACATTGTTTTGATCAGGCGTTACGGTTACAAACCTCTCTATCGTCTTGCTTTTTTACATCTGAGAAAGCAAGATAAAGGAAGGCGGGACCAACACATGCCCCGCATATTTCGATGGTACGATATGTCCCGTTGGTTCGAAATGTTCTACTTGGAATCATAAAATTAAATTAATTATAAATAAAACCCTGTATTTCAGGAAGTACTACCGGAGTCAGCTCGGGATGGCCGTGTTCAAGGACAACTACCCGTTTTCTCTGCACTTTGTCATGTTTATTCCGGCCATCATGGGCCAGGGCACGGAGGAGCAGCAGAAGTACTGGCTGAAGCGGGCCAGGAACATGGAGATCATTGGCACTTATGCTCAGGTAGACAATTAGACATAGATTTAAAAATGCTTTAGCGCACCACAACGTTCTTTTGTGAAAAAAAAAACTAAGGTATTGTGTATCGGTTCCAACATACTAGTGTTATTTGTGTAAATCAGAAAATGACAGTGTTAAAATGTTATGCTTTACAGAATTGCTTACAAACGTATTCATGACAAAAATGTAAATATTAGCGGGTCTCATACACCATCCATAGGTCGTCCACTGCTGAATATAAGCCTCCCCTATAGATCTCCAATAAGACCGGTCAGTAGCGGGTTGCATCCAGCGCGATCCTGCGGGTCTATTCCAAGTTAATGAAGATTAATTTTGTGGAAGCCTCATTTCTCAGTCTCTCTGTCTTATAATTATGATAAATGTAGACTTACACACGCTTGTAGTGAAAAACCTTATTAATTTCATATTACAGCAATTTAATTTTAAATTTTTTGCTGTACAATTTCAGACTGAGCTTGGGCATGGCACCTTCATCCGTGGCTTGGAGACGAGAGCCACGTACGACCCGCAAACTGAAGAGTTCATCCTGCACAGTCCTTCTCTTAGCGCGTACAAGTGGTGGCCTGGCGGTTGTGAGTTCCTATTAATTTATTAACTTTGGTACCTACTAGTTGATTTGATTGGTAGTGGGAATACATTTTACTTTTAATCCCATGTGTGCTTAAAAAGTGGAAGTTTTTAAAATTATTATTAAGGCGACTTCAAAAAGTTGGAGCATTATACCTAGATAAGCATACAACACCTAAACCGTGGTGTCCTACAGGCAATAACAATCGCAAGGTCGTGGGTTCAAATGCCGATCCTGTACCAATGAGTTCTTTGGAATTTATGTACAGAATTTTACACCACTGATTTTGCGGTGAAGGTAAACATTGTGAGGCATCCTGCGTACACCCGTAGAAGAAATTCGATGGTATGTGAATTCACTAATCGGCAATGGGCCTGCATGGTGAATATGACTCAATCACCCTTCGTGGGTAGGCCTACATCCTGTAGTGGACTATTAAAATGTTGATACAGTACATCGTCTGTATTCACCACCGTCCTATGAGAAACGTTCGTCCGATAGACTGTTGGCCCATAAAACGTTACCTTTGCTTAAGTTTGCCGGACAGAATGTTTCACCTACGGTTGATTATCTGACGAGATGATTCGTCTACCAACCACCTATTTACTTTATGCTTAATGCACAAAAGCATTATTTTCCTAGTGGGCCATACGGCAAACTACTGCGTGGTGATGGCTCATCTCTACATCAGAGGCAAGAGCTGCGGGATCCAGCCGTTCATGGTCCAAATTCGAGACGAAGAGACTCACATGCCCCTCCCCGGCATCAAAGTTGGAGAGATCGGAGCTAAGCTGGGCTTCAACACCGTCAACAACGGCTTCCTAGGTTTCGAAAATCACAGGATAGCCAGGGATAGAATGCTGATGAAGAATGCTCAAGTGTCAAAAGTAAGTACAAAAGGCTGCTGTTATTTAGAAAAAGGTATTTCGTAGAAAAAAAAAGTCTATTCAGGGTTCTGATCGTTCAAGTCACATTAGTATTATTTCATCATCATCATTTCAGCCATAGAACGTCCACTGCTGGACTTAGGACTCCTCTAATGATTTCCAATAAGACCGATTGGTAGCGGATTATATCCAGCGCGATCTTGCGGTCCTAATGAGGTCATCCGTCTACCTTGTGGGTGGACGTCCTACGCTGCGCTTGTCGGTACATGGTCTCCACTCGAGAACTATTCGACCCCATCGGTCATCAGTCCTCTGCACTATGTGCTCTGCCCATTGCCATTTCAACCTGCCAATCCGCTGGGCTATGTCAGTAACCTTGGTTCTTCTACGGATCTCCTCATTCCTGATTCGATCTCGCAGAGAAACTCTGAGCATAGCCCTCTCCATGGCTCGGCTCGTTGGGCTACTTGAATCTTACTAATAAGGCCCATAGTGATAGACCATGTTTCTGTGCCATAAGTCATCAATGGCAACACACACTGGTCGAAAACTTTCGACTTGAGGCTCTGAGGTATGTCGGACGAGAAGACGTTACGCAATTTTCCGAACGCTGCCCAACCGATTAGATTGGTATTATTTATATTTGACTAAATCAATTTTCATCAAATGACGTTCGTCACGTCGGCTTCACATAATTGTCATCAAATCTTTGTTCTAGGTGCAAGTTGCAAGTTTGTTGACGACATTCTCTTTCAACGAAAAGCAGGTGGATTCAAAATTCTCACCATTTGAAATTTCTTTCGTTTAAACATAAGTATTTTTGCTGCAGGATGGTACGTTCTCATCGTCATCCAACAACAAGCTGACGTACGGCACCATGGTGTACGTCCGAGTGGTGATTGTGAACAACATGGGCAATATTCTGGCCAGAGCCGTTACCGTGGCCGTCAGGTACTCGGCGGTCAGGCATCAGTCGCAACTTAAGCCTGAGTAAGTTAACATTAAATACAGTTAAACAAATAACATAGAAAAAAATTTAAATGTAACACTTCCTACTAAGGTTAAAATTAAATAACGTACCTTCTTAAAGCAAAAAAACTACTAAAATAGAAAACACATAGTAAAACTTAGTCTAAAAGCCCCTCGGCAAAAAGTAACCTCGCTAGAATGCTGGCGGCATGGAAAAGTACTTTTCAAAATGAGGTTTTCGAAAGGAAATAAAAGAGCCGTTTACAAGGTGCACCCGTAATTGGTATTGGAAATTGAACGGCAGGCGACAGTTCGAGCTGTGATGATGATCACAAAGATTTTAGTTGATGTAGTTGCGTTCATATGATATGAGAATAAATGTATAATTATAACTAAATTGATGACAAAGCTTTTTCCAAAAATTACAATTTGTTTCAGTGAGCCAGAGCCTCAGATCCTGGACTACGTGACGCAGCAGCATAAGCTGTTCATCGGCATCGCGACCAGCCACGCCTTCACCATGTCTGCCCAGTGGCTTTGGGACATGTACACGAAGGTCAACACTGGCCTAGCAAGTGGCAAGACAGATGGATTGCCAGAGGTAAAAAACGTTACTTTTTTGGAGAATTTCTAGTGTAAAATGGTACATGAATACATTGGATTGTGAAGCCAAACTGAAGGCGTAGGTATTTCTTTGGTCCAGTTTTGGTTTCCAGGCTTTTTCGTCGTTCAATAGTATGGTGTGGCAGAATTGGGATTCGACGACATGATTTTCGAATGTCACAATGAAATCCCGATTAAGTTACAATAGATTTCCGAAAATCCGAAATGTCAGGACGATGTTTAGACCAATTTATAAGCACCATACTTCGAGTTCCTTTGTAGATTATGTTTACTAAAATTAATTACATATCAATATTATCAGATTTAGATTTTTAGATTGAAATTATCCAATCTAATCTTGTTAAAGATTTCTAATTTTGTTATCGTTATCCACACCAGCTCCACGCTCTAGCGTGCTGCCTGAAGGCAGTGAGCACATCAGACACTGCAACGCTGGTGGAGCGGTGCCGGATGGCGTGCGGAGGCCACGGGTATATGCTGGCTTCCAATATGCCGCAGAAGTACGGACTTGCCACCGCCGCCTGCACCTACGAAGGGGAGAATACTGTGATGCTACTGCAGACTGCTAGGTACAACTGTTTTCTGTAACACATAGAAATGATAATGGCAGAAGTATGTTCTTGCCGCAACCGCCTGCCCTTATGAGGTGTAGAACACTGTGACGCTACTGCAGAATGCCTGGTAGGTGTGTTTTTTTTCTGCCACTAAGAGAAATTTGGACTCGTGACAGCCATCTACATCTATAAATAAGAGAGCATTGTGCCATGTTATCCGGCTGCCGGTATTTAATTAAGAGACGTTGTAATTTAATACTGAATCAGAGTATCTAAAGGGAAGTCAATACATCCTACTAATATTATAAACGCGAAAGTTTGTGAGGATGGATGGATGGATGGATGGATGTATGGATGTTTGTTACTCTTTCACGCAAAAACTACTGAACGGATTGAGATGAAACTTTGCAATAATATAGCTTATATATCAGAATAACACATAGGCTACAATTTACAAACATATTTTGTGAATTGTCCAAAATATAACGATAAATGTTGAGTAAGTAGGAAAATTCTGCCATCTGTGAGCTACTCTAGCGTGTGCTGCAAGAATGTCAAAATAAACAACTGTCGATTGAATATCTGTCAAATCAATCGACGAGCAGTCCTTGGATATCATCATACTGATAATATATTATCCTTACTTATTATATATTATAAATGCGCAAGTAACTCTGTCTGTCTGTCTATCTATCTGTCTGTCGCGCTGTCACGCCAAAACTAATGAACAGGTCTCAATGAAATTTGGTACACAGATAGTCTAGAGCCTGAGAAAGAACATAGGCTACATTTTATCCCGAAAATTGCATAATTCCCGTAGGATAGGACAAAATTTTGCGTTAGCGAAACTGTCATCTATCACAACGACGCTAAAAGGCCCAATTTTGAAGACACCATCGTAATTATAACAGTTAATTAGACTATTTCTGTTTCTTTTTCACTTTCGGCATTCGATAGAGAGAACACTTTTTACGTTGCTATTAAATTTACGATGGCGCGTTCATAATTGGGTTGATTGGGCCTAACATGGATTCACAAAACGTAATTAGATGACAGGTGACATACATTGACTGCAGACTTTTTTTATAGATGTCTCGCTTAGCATATCAAAGGGACAAATTGTCTTTCCACCATTATAGCTCCTCGAAGAGGAAATAAAGTATGAATTGACAATGACAACTGACATTAAAATTGGACAAAATAGTTTTCCCTTTGCCATGCTACATATTACAATGACGTTTAATACTGGGCCGTCATTTGGTCTGACATTAAACATATTTTTAATGTCAGACCAAATGACCATTAGAGGTTAAGCATATTTCTTTATTCTACCTTTATGGTACAGGATCCATGCTAATATACGAAGAAACGGATCGACTTGATTTTTAAAAGTAGTATGGCATGAGTATGAATATCTTGACACTAAGTTTATTAACCTTGATTCTGAGTTGCGACCTTGACACGAACATAAATTTCTGTTGGTTTGGTTAGGATTGAACAGTGATAAAAGTGCAGCCCGGCTCAGTTGCGGCACTCCTCATGAGGCACGCAACTTGCCGGCCAGCCTCTCAGCTGCTATATTTAAAAACCCCAGAAAAGCGGCCCAACCTCGAGTGCAAACTTCTAAACTGCCTAGGGGGAAAATACCAAAAAGAAACGGGAGACCTCGAGCGCCGCCTTCTCAGCTGTCTCAGAAAAAACCCAGAGAAGCGGCTCTACCTGGGATTCCGCGCCGCCCATAAGCCTCGGCTACTAAGTTCTCCTGCCACGACAAGGCGGGAACCTATGGGCGGGTACACTCTAACCTTATCTTAATCAACAGAAGCATTTATAAGCATTGAAGTATAGACATTAAACATAATTGTTTATAAGGTATTTTGATATCGGGTTAGGTTTGAACAGTGACAACAAGATGCAAGGTACTTGATTTTTTTACAGAGCAAGTGCCTTTATTAACTACCACTAAATACAGACTTATAATGTAAAACTTCATAAACTACTACTACATAACAAGCAATTGGATCATCCACAGACCCTTGAAGGTATAAAGATATTCTAAATGCTCCAGCCCACTGCCAGCTAGCAGCGTGCCCAACATGCTGGCAGCATTGCCAATCAGCTTGGCAATGCTGCTTATACGTTGAGCCAAATAAACACCAGCATTTTGGTCACGCGGCGGGTACACCAGACGCTCAGAAAGACTTTTGAAAACAAGATGAGCTCCCGGCCAACACGCACACAATGTCTCAATTTCAAACGGCTCAAATATGTAACCACTGCCGAGGTTAGCATATTTGCGCCGTTTGTGCTGCTCCGCTGACGGCGCCAAAGTATCGACGCAAGTTGCGTCCCATACTAAGGGCCGTCTACACTTCCATGGGACCAGCTTCATACCGTCAGGCCTTTTGCCATCACCACGCGCAAACTCATTCGGTTCGAGTACGGCTGCGATATTGGCGGTCGCAAAAGCCCTGCGTATGACATCGTTTTCAATGGCGTGGCAACCAATTCGACCAGCGCTTCTTGACCAAGAAAGACGGTGGTGACCAAGCTGGTCAACTAGGGTACTTGAATAGGTGAGAGCGCTCAGCTATGTGCGGCGCGGTAGCAAGGTGCGTCGACTATCTCGACGATATCATCAATACCGCTGGTCGACCCTGGTCACGACCGCCAAAGAGCCGAGGCAGATGGCACTGCAAGAGAGAGGCCTATACCCAACAGTGGGTCAAAGAAAGCTGCAGATGATAACGATGACGAAATACATTAGTTGAGATTGGCTGTTTTTTGGGTTTGAAATAATTATTTGCTACAATATTTGTGTACCGTTTCACATTGAATTGGGGCTAATATTTTGTGGCGCACTTACAGTTTTAGTTACCACATTTTTTTGACAAGATAAACATAAATTAAATTATATCACGGGCGAAGCCGCGGGTAAAAGCTAGTTTTTCATATATTTATTAGCTTGTGGCTCTTATAATACAGGTTTTGATCTAGCATAAGGGCCAGGGAACCAAGAAATCAATTGTGCTTCTTAATTGGACAAATAAACGATTTTGTATTTGTATTTTGTTTGTCTTCCTGGTTGGTATAAGGTGGTGACACAAACAATGTGATCTATTGATCGCAGCATCCGCAGGATGATCACTAGATGTAGCCACTTCCAACCGATTTCCATCGGAGAGGTGTATGTCTAACAGTGAACGATTGATGGCTGATACGATGAATATTATGAATTACGATATTCAAGATGTTGACAGATTTTAATTTTAATGTTTTTTTCTATAGGTCTTTGTTTAAGGCTTGGGAGCAGGTTGGAAATGGCAAGCCTTTGCCTGGAACTATGGCGTACTTGTCAGACAAATCAGTGTTGAAGTGGGATGGATCGGTGGACTGCATTGTGAAGAGTTTCCAACGAGTCGCTGCTGGGTAAGTGGAAGAGCTTTTTTTGTGTAGATTGATAAAATATTATTCTTGAGATAACTTTTTAACATAGAAGCTTCACACTCGCACACAGCTTTATGTATACAACTCTTTCTAAAATACCTTGCATCATGTGCTCTCCCGCACATGGCACAACTTGATGGGAATCAACCTAAGGAACTATAGGGAAGGAAGGATAGGAAGGCAAACTTACTACCGATGGGTTAAGATGGTTGTCGAAAAACATATTTAAATGAATGGGTAGAAAACTTTGACAGCTGAAAAAAAAACTGAACCAACTAGATGACTATTTTAGTGAGTTGTGTTTTTTTTCTTCAGAAAATTGTCATCAGCCGTAAACAGTATTAAGAAGTATGTCAAATCTGGACTTTCACCAGAAGATGCGTGGAACAAGACATCGGTGCAGCTCGTCGCAGCTTCAGAAGTACTTACCTATTTCTAATTAATTACTTGGCATACTACATAAATGAGTACCTTTGGATATACAGTATCTATTCTTCCCAGTGTCAGTAAGATCTTCGAGAAGTATATTGCTGATGAACTTATGTCATATTTGGTAGAAGAAAAACTCCTGAATGCGCGGCAATTTGGATTCCAAAAGTCAAAATCATGTAAACATGCAATAACTCAGCTCATTGTAGACATTCTTAAGGGACTTGAGGGGGGACAAAAGACTTTTGGAATCTTTTGCGATCTCTCAAAAGCGTTTGACTGCGTGTCTCATGAGATTCTGCTAGCTAAACTTAATCACTATGGCATACGCTGCAAAGAGGAAAATTTACTGAAATCTTATTTAAGCGATCGACAGCAAGTAACTGAAGTGAACGGGCGTAGGTCGAACATGAGCAAACTTAGTCTAGGTGTACCGCAGGGATCCATTTTAGGACCACTGCTCTTTATCTTATACATAAATGACTTGTCAGCAGTTACAAAAGATGTGGATGTGGTTCTATTTGCTGACGATACCAGCCTCGTAGTTAAAGATAAATCTTTTGATAAGGTTGGCATTAAAATCAAACATTCAATTGAAAAAATCAAATACTGGTTCGCCGTTAATAACATGTTATTGAATGTTGATAAAACACACATAATTAATTTTAACCTGTCAACCAACCCAAAATTGCATTTAGAACCTGGGGTAAGAGATGCTCTGGACGAACTGAACCTGTCTCTTTCAAACGAAGTTAAATTTCTGGGAGTTTGGCTTGATAAAAAACTAATGTGGAATACTCACGTCGCCAATTTGACCAAAAAACTTAGTCCAGCTACTTATGCTATAAAAAAGATCAGGGAACTAGCAGGTTCAGCAGCGGCTAGAACTGTCTATTTTGCATACTTCCACTCACTTTTAACTTACGGTATCTTGTTTTGGGGTTCCGCTGCTGCACGCCATACCAATAGAATATTTATACTGCAGAAACGTGCTGTGCGTAATATACTAGGACTTAAGAGATTGGACTCATGCAGGAACGTATTTAATGAACTAGGAATTATGACGATGACGGGAGAAATTGTGTACCAAAGCGTATTATACGTTACTGATAACTTAGAAAAGTTGGATAAGATTAGTGTTAATGGCCGCAATGGCAGATATAAAAACAATATTGTACAGCCACGACGACGACTAACAAAGACATCAAATAGTTTCTATTGCTTAGGAATTGATTTCTATAACAAAATCCCAGAATGTATCAAGCTAAGTCCAAAGAATGATATCCTAAGTTTTGTGAAAAAGCACCTTTTACAGAAGAGTTATTATAAATTAGCAGATGCTATATCTGATAAAACTTTGTTTAAGAATATTTACGAATATGTTTAAGAATAGTTCTATAATTTACTATTGTAGTTAGATATTATTACTGTTGACGATGTTATTGCTGATACCTTTTGATTGTTAATTTGACTATAATTACTGTGTGTTCAGTTATTCTGTTTCATTCTATAATTTTATTTTGTTGTATTGACGATTCTAAGCACATGTAAAATGTCAATTGAATAAATACATTTTGAATTTTGAATTTTACATAGAATTCACTTTTCTTCATGATTCGATAAGTACATATTTGTGACTTTCTCTACTTCATATAAAATCTATTATGTCGATGACTTCCCATATATTATTATGTTTGTTATGTGTTATCTATATTTTAGTGCCATAAACGAACAACGCTGATAACCAACACTAAAAATAAAACCAATGTTTCGTATAGGCAGAATGGTACAAGTCGGCGGATGTAAAGTTATCTACAAGCTGCGCAATATCCAATTGTAACTGAAGCTCACATAAAGCTGCCCGTTAATTGGATATTGCGCAGCTTGCAGCTAACTTCACATCCGCCGACTTTTATGATTCCGCCTATACTGGTGGATCTTATTATATCTTTGTAGTAGCTACATTTATACCCATTTACTTTGCAGGCCCATTGCCGAGCATTTATTCTGGCTACATACCAATCAGAAATAAGGAACAAAACCAAATCATTGTCGGCGCCCCTACAGCGAGTCCTCAGCCAGCTGGTCGAGTTGTACGTCATCTACTGGGCTTTGGAGAAATTAGGAGATTTGTTACTGGTAAGCATTAAATTATATATCTGATTAGGTTTATGTTAAATAAATATTGATAAGTTTACATTCAGTTCTGCTGGACAAGGAAATTCGCAGGAAAGTGGGCAATATCGCTCGCAATATCACTGTTCTTGCCCTCGCTATTGCTGCTGCTTCTTTGGCAGAAGCAACATTTCCGGCAGCGGCAGAAGCAATGGCAATGGCTGAATGTAACTGTCAGACTTCAAAGATTTCACAAACAAAAATAAGTATAAACGAAAGACAATGGTCGCGATTTCGTCGCTTTTATTGCATGATTGTAAAAACCAATTTCCAATGCTTAAAGTTTTCTGACTGTCATTGTTTTCAGTATACCGCGATATCGGAATCTGACGTCATAGAACTGCAGAGCACCTACGAAAATCTTCTTGAGAAAATCCGACCAAATGCAGTGGGCCTGGTCGACGCGTTCGATTATAGAGACGAGGTGGGTAACAAATCGGATCAACGCCATTGCTAATACTCGTAGCAACGTGATTATTGATTACTCAGTGCACTTTGAATACAATTCTGTGCCCATATGTTAGAGATAGTCGATTAGGCGTTGGTTTGCTGAATAAAATTTGGTTGCAACACGTAGATTTGAAAAAATAAAGAAGCAATTTATACAACACATAAGCTAGGTTTGATTATTTCAGATCCTGAACTCAGCCCTGGGCGCGTATGACGGTCGCGTGTACGAGCGGCTGATGGAGGAAGCAATGAAGAGCCCTCTTAACAAGGAGCCTGTTAACCAGAGCTTCCATCAATACCTGAAGCCCTTCATGCAGGGGAAACTATAAAATACTGCTTAAGAAATACTTCACGATTGAGATTTGATCACGAGGCTTTAGAGCCATTGTTAACGAGTTGGTTTTTCACCGAGGCTGCACTCTCAGTTTTAAAGCGTGCTTACATCCGGTCTCAAAATATTATGTATGGAACTCTATGGAGGTCTGTTAATGGCAGCGGCTCTAGCGACGCGGACGGCGCGAGCACGTGCAAGCCGTGCACAAGCCGTGCTCGTACACAAGCTTAGCCGGCACCCGACCTGCCCCCCTACCGCCTAAGCAATAGTAATCGTAATAGCAATCGTTTATGACTTCATTTTAGTCATTTGGCACCGCCTATGTGACGTTAGCCTTCAATTGCTTTGTGCGGATTGCGAAAGCAATCGTTGAATGAACAACTTTGATGGCTAACGTCAAATAGGCGGCGCCAAATGACTAAAATGAAGCCATAAACGATTGCTATTACGATTGCTATTGCTTAGGCTGGCACCGAATCGGGTAGAATCTGCCTCGTTAACAAGAGGCCCTAGTATATGAGATACATATCTAGACGACGGACATAATAATTGTAAGGTATCACTGTACTCGTTACTAACCTTTGCTACGGGGTCAATCTCGAAATCGCAAATAGTTGTACAAATTCCTTGAATTTTGACAAAATATATAGAGCTGTACATTTCTTCGCGACTTCAGAATTGGCCCAATAGTGATATCTCGGACTATGCCTTTTGTCTAGAGATATACCCCGTATCGTTGTGGACTCGACTGTTATAATTAGGGGTCGGAATAGGTAGTTCAATTGTAAGTACTTGCAGAAAGAAAGTCAACGTAAGCATAACAAGGATAAGATCTAAAATCTTTCGTTTTACGTTTCCTTGTTTCCTAAAGAATATTTCAACTAAAATTTTGTTTTTAAAATAGGTTTTCTGGTTATTAATAAACCTAATACGTGTTTCAATTTGTGTTGTTTGCTACGATTATTATTTATTTATTTTTTGACATTTTATCCAAAATATCTAATTTAAAATTTCATAAGCTTTGTCTGACAGAAGTTGAAATACTATATTACAATTTCTGATAATAATAAGTTCCGCGAGTTCCCGGAACATAATATTATTGATATTATAATGTCTCAAATACTTAAAATTGGACAACCTATTCCAACCGCTAGTTATAACGATAAATCAGTTAAGTAAAGTTTAATTTGACTGAGGTTATCCAATTTTGTTACAGGAACTAGGCTAGGAATCTTTGATAAGTATATAGTGCACATATTAAGTATATCTTTGATAAGTATATAGATTAGGTGTGGTTGTATATGATTTTTTTTTGTTAGTTTCAATGGAATAGTGATAATAAGCTGAAAGAAAAAAAACTGGTATCCAAGCAAATATGTATGTAATTAATGAACCTTTTCAAAATCAGAGCAACATATTTTATAAAATTATTGGAACAATGATGTTTTCTTTTGACTGGTGATGGTCCCGTGATATAATAATTATTGATCAAATTTTTAGTAAAAAACAAATAGACGCTATATAGGTTAACTTCTTGTAAACTACGATGTAAGCAGTATTTAGTAAAATTACAGATAACGGTTTTTTGTTATTGTTTATGTGTAATAAAAGTATTCGAAACAAAATGCATTTTTATTGGTAAAACCTACATCATTGGTGATAGATAAACATGCACATGAAGATATATTATATAAACAAATTACAATCTATTTATTGTAAATTTGTATTCTTACTTTATTTAGGTGTATAATTGCTTAATAGGTATCAATATCATTCAACTAAGTGTCACAAATTACAAAAAATAAATTACAGTCAAACAGATATATTTGTATTTATGTATATATTTTTACTTGAATTCTATTGATGTCATCATAGTATAAATATTTTTGTGAATACTTATGGGATTAATAAACCCAAACAGGTCATCAGATAATATATTTATCCTGCACAAACGTGAATAAATACCTAATCAAATAACATGATCTTAATGTTTCCACGCTTGTAAATACAAACTGCTGCTAAAATGGCGATATTTTTGTAAATTCCTTATCTCTGTGAACTCGTATTTTACATCGGTAATAGAAGTCTATTATTTATCGATTCAAATTCAATAATTTTAAATCTTCAGATACGTTTTAAAGACAGGTTTGATTGCTAGGAGAGCTTATTTATTCACCAATGTGGATGATAAAGGCAACGATTAAAGCCGATGAGCTGTATTTTCTTTTATTTATATTCTCCTTTTCGGAATGATCTTTCAATTTAAATAAATAAATAACGATTCGCACTCATAGCCTCGCGATAAAAATCAGTGAGTCGGTGAGGCCATGGAATAATAATACAAACAAATATATAAACAACAAAATTATAATAACAACATCTTGCCAAAAAGTGTAAGTTTCACATTAAAGCATCACTAAAGACATTTTTAGATGCATATACAAATATTTTTTAACTACAAAAAATTAATATCAACCAATTGCAAAAATATTTTAGCGCATAGGTAACTTATACTTAGGGAACTTAGACTTAATCAAATCATTTTTAATAGGTAGCCATGTTGCTTAGATATTTTAAAAAATAGTTTACCTAATGGTTTTCTCTTTAATATTCAATTTAAAAAACGCTAATGATAATAAATCGATATATGTCACAGTCCATAAATTAACCATAAAAACCTATAGAATTTCACCATTCCATACCTACTTAAAAGTAATTTACGGAGTCAAAACATAACATTAACAATTGTTAATATCTTTACATTAATATAGCCTTATTAAGTAGCCAATTTATACTTTTAAATAAGCTGACAATAAAATATTAAAGATATCATAACATCATAAATTAAACTTCGGTTTTGGTTGTCTAATCTAAATATTAAAACGTATGTAAAACGTCGGGCAGTCTTTTGTCGTAAAAGTTAGCCAGAAGCAATTTTCGGATTTATAAAAGTTTACAGTTGTCGGTTGAAAACTAGATCCCAATAAAACTGGTTGAAGTAAAAATTTGTGCAAGTACTTGCAATGTATGAAGCTTATAAATACTTCCTTACACTCAACATTGGTCCCCTTTCTTGACCTGCTGGAAAATGGGTGTAATTAAATTTTTAATTGTTCTAAAAACAAATGAATAAGTGCATAATAAAATACTGACGTTAACTAACACGAATAAAAGAGAAGTTGGACCGTCTTACGTATAATTTAAACTCTAAGAAAGAATGCGTAATAACACCTATTTTGCATTCTTTCTTAGAAAAAAAGTTGAAGTGATTTTTAATCTAAGTTTCTTAATATTTTTTATATTCAGGAATCATAAATTTAGAAGCGGAAAACGACAGGCTGTATAATAGACTTAACTTAAAGTCCAGGTATCTGTACATTTTTACCAAGTAAAGTTTTTAGAAGTTCTCAAAATGGAAATTGCTTATTTGGACAGTGGTGACGTTAGTAGTTCGACATATTTAGATTTATTACCCAGATGTTAGAGTTCATTGTTATGTTTTGTATACGAATTCATTAAATAACAATAAATCTAGTATGGAAGCTGCTACAGCTTTTATAGACTCGTTATGTGATTTATTTTGATGAGAGCTCCTAAAATGTTTATTGTCGGTACATTCTGCAAAATAATTGTTGAGATAACATTCGAAACATTGAAAATAAAATATGTAAGAAAAAACATTGTACAATCATTGTTCATATAAATGATGTTATGTAGTTTTAATTGACATTAATATTACAAACGCAATATTATTGGAACATTTCTTTATCTCTAGCTTAAATAACATTGTTAGTATATTTCCGGAAATTTTAAAGTACCTCACAAAATTTACTAAAAAATACGACTGCAATCACAGAACACATCTGATATTATTATTTATTTTATTGGTCCTTGTTGATTTAACCGTTTAGCCTTGTCAAAAGCCTTCAGGCGGCCTAAACACACTGACACCAGGGTTAGCCACCCGGCCGATACGAACTTACTTATTATTCAAAAATTAATAATTTTATTCACAATTTCAGATTGCAATGTAGATAAAAACAAATTGGAACAACCTAAATAAATAAAAAAGGCCGCCACTCATTAATCATAGAGTTAATTTCACAATGGTTCTGGTGCCGTTACACAAAGATAACGTTTATTGGAAGTAACAGGATCATTTGGAGATACCGATTTATTATCTCCCTAATACAAGACTTTACATTGTCTTAGTCTGTGTTCGAGTCTAGAAATGCGCTAGAAGCTAATATGAAATCGATATGGAATATGGCCAAAATGAAATCATAATTCTTCATAAATTAAAAAAATGGTTGTCAGTGAAGTCGGTTTGCGGACGATAATTAATTTTAAGAAAAAAAAAAAAAAAAAAAAAAGTTGCTGTCAACGCATGTTGGCAGGATTTTTCTCGGCCCTTATTTTTCAGATTTTTCTGCTCTAGCGGGCCAAATTCTACTCCAATCTTTCCTTTTTTTCTTATTTTCTTTCGAGGTAATATTTGTAGAGCTAGAGATAGTCAAATAATTGTTTTCTATTGTGTTGTAATATTCGGTAGGTTTTTGACAGTCGCGGCTCATTGTTGTTTTCTTGTTTCCATGTCAACGCCATCCGAGTCTGCGCAGACCGCCCACGTCACGGTCTGACGTCCTGACGTCTCCACTTATAGAACCTAAGTTTATTTTTATTTATATTTGTAGTATAATTCTTGTTATTCATGGCATTTTGCGCCCCGGCCGGGCCAAATGCAGTTTCCCAATACGTTAATGTGTCGCAGGGGGACATGATTCAGTGCCTAGAGTGTTCCCAAGTGCGATTTTTTAAAGGACAGAAAGGCCTCAAAATTCACCGTACGCGGTGCCATAAAAATAGCCAAATTACACTTTCGGCCCCTATTGCAGGCTCTGATGGAGCCAGCAGCAGTCCCGTGAGCGCTGCTGCTCCTTCCAAACCGCTTTGGGAGGTTCTTAGCTCACTCAAAAGTTCTCTTCCTGTTTTAAAACGCATCCCGCGTGGTGCACGTTTTTCGGTTGCGCAGTGTTTATCTGCTGCTATTCGGAATGTTATTTCTAAAAATTCTTTAGTCGCCTGGGAACACCTCTTGACTTTTCCCTACGTTGTGCTTTACGTACATTCGGACCCAACAAACAAAAAATCCCTTACCACTAGGGTAAAGGAAAATTGCGTAAAGTACAGCGCATTGGAAGAGAACTCTTTAGATTTTGAAAGCATTATTCCGCCAACAAGGCAGAATAAACCAAATTCTAAAAAAACAGACGATTCGGTTACCATTAAAATAGTAGAGAGCAAAATTAGTGATGGCGATATCAAAGGCGCCGCACGAGTCCTGTTCTCCAGCGACACTATTGCCCCCCACACACCCGATACGGTCCAGTCACTCCGTGACAAGCATCCGCCGGCAGCATGTCTCCACCTGCCTGAGCCACCACACCCTGATGACGTTGTCATTGAAGTGTCAGCTCAGGAGATTGCAGCGGCCGTTTCTTCTTTTCGGAGCGGCTCAGCCGGAGGCCTAGATGGTCTCTCGCCTCAACATCTAAAAGATCTTCTATCTTTTAGCTCTGGTGAGGTGGCTGAGTCTCTCTTGAGAGAATTAACGGGTTTGGCAAATCTCATGTTATCTGGGCAGGTCAATGATGACGTTATCGAAGTCTTGTATGGCGCTAACCTATGCGCACTTGTCAAAAAAGATGGTGGCATCAGACCTATTGCTGTTGGCACCACATATCGTCGTCTCGCAGCCAAAGCCGGTTGTGGAAAAAAGGTTGCTCTTTTGAGTAGCCTTTTTCAACCAATACAGCTTGGCTTTGGTTCGCGGGGTGGATGTGAGGCTGCTGTTCATTCGCTTCGTACTTTTCTCGGTCAAAATTGTGGAGAGGTGTTGCTTAAGGTGGATGTCAAAAATGCTTTCAATTCGGTTAATCGAGACGCCTTGTTGGCACAGGTCAAAGACAAAATTCCCGATCTTTTCAATTTTCTTTGGCAATGCTACGGCAAACCCACTAAATTAATTTACAAAAATGATGTTTTGCTATCTTCCGTTGGCTGTCAACAAGGTGACCCTCTCGGACCAGCCATTTTCAGCCTGGCCATTCATCCAATTGTTCAACGTCTCCAATCTAAACTCAACGTTTGGTATCTGGATGACGGGACTTTGGGTGGCGATGCGAGCACAGTCCTACGTGATTTGGAAATTCTTATTGACGAGTTTCGTCAAATTGGTTTGGAGCTAAATTTTTCGAAATGCGAACTTTTCGTTTGCGACTCATGTCCGGATAAAGATTTGATACTTAACAAATTTAATGATTTGGCACCTAACATCAAATCGGTAGACAAGTGTTCTCTTCGCCTTCTAGGTTCGCCGTTATTAGATGAGTCTTTTCCGCCTTTCGTTCAAGAAAAAATTCAAAATTTTTTGAGTGCCTCTGATAGGCTACTCAAAATTAACGCCCACATGGCTTTTACCATTATAAGATGTTGTCTGTTTGTTCCAAAATTTATGTACGCTTTACGATGTAGTCCATTGTGGAAACACAATGAGCTCCTTTTGAGCTTAGACGATGTTGTAAAGCAGTCCCTAGTATCGGTTTTGAATATTGACATGAGTGAAAGGGCGTGGCTACAAGCCTCCTTGCCTGTTAGGCTTGGAGGGTTAGGGGTCCGCCAAATTTCAAGTGTTGCTTTACCAGCTTTCTTGTCCTCCATTCATAGTACTCAGAACTTGATTGAAAAAATCCTCGCACCTTCTTTAGGCCATTCTGGCGTAGATGTAGCTCATTTGAATGAGGCAACGAATGCTTGGAGGGTCGCTTGCCCAAATACCGAGCTTCCAAAGACTTTATCGTCGCAGAGGCTGTGGGATCGGCCGATCTGCGAACTAGCACGGAAATCTCTTCTAGACACGTGTCCTAGCGTCGCGGATCGCGCTCGTATCCTTGCAGTCTCTGTATGGGAGTCCGGTCTTTGGTTGCAAGCATTGCCCTCTTTCAATACTGGTAACCTTTTAGACCCAACTGCATTTCGTCTAGCTGTCAGCTTACGCTTGGGTGCAAGGTGTTGTGAAGCCCATCGCTGTCAGTGTGGTACTGCAGTTGACCAGCTCGGTCACCACGGTCTCTCTTGCTCAAGAAGCGCTGGTCGGATTGGACGCCACGCCAGCCTTAACGATGTCATACGCAGGGCTTTTGTCACCGCCAATATCGCAGCCGTACTCGAACCGAGTGGGTTGGCGCGTGGTGATGGCAAAAGGCCTGACGGCATGACGCTGGTCCCATGGAAGTGTGGACGGCCCTTAGTATGGGACGCAACTTGCGTCGATACTTTGGCACCGTCACATCTTCCTGAGACTCAGAGTAGGGCTGGAGCGGCGGCCAATTCGGCTGAGCAGCACAAGCGGCGCAAATATGCTAACCTCGGCAGTGGTTACATATTTGAGCCATTTGGAGTTGAGACTTTGGGTCCGTGGGGGCCGGGAGCTCATCTCGTTTTCAAAAGTCTTTCTGAGCGTCTGGTGGACGCGACGCGTGACCAAAATGCTGGTGTTTATTTGGCTCAACGTATAAGCATTGCCATTCAGCGTGGCAATGCTGCCAGCATGCTGGGCACGCTGCCAACTGGCAGTGGGCTTGAGCACTTGGATTATCTTTAGACCTTCAAGGGTCTGTGGATGATCCAATTGCTTTCTATGTAGTAGTAATGTAGTATTGTCATTATATTAAAAAAAAAAAAAAAAAATTAAAAAATTTTAAGTGATAATGTCATAAAAAACATTGATGAAGCGTCACAAGCCGTAAGCTTAGGCCGATCGTGCCTCTCTATCGCTGGTTCTGCGCTCTCGCTTCCTTCACGCTCGGCTCGGGCGGAACGCGACAATGAGTCATGTTTTTTGTGCGTGCTACCAGCGTTCATCGATTTACAAGATGTTATCAGGTCAATAAGATACGTACAATCATATAAAATCATATAAACCAGCTCAGAAAATAGAAGACAATACAATATAACTTTAATGTGTACCACAAAGTAGTAAGTAGATCACAATTAACTTAAAATTAGGTGGTTAAAAGGCAGCATTATCGCCTTGAGCAATTTCTGGCCAGCTACCTTTAGATGGACAAAAATCAGTTTATTGATGTGGTAAATTTAATGCGGTTGGTTGGTAATTATGGCTGCCAGAAGATATCTTCTACGTAAACTAAATACATAACACACTGAAAACCAGCAATTTAATATGTTATCTAATTTACGTAAGCAATCATTAAATTCTGGATGTGATCATCCTTGTTGATTAGCCCCTAAAAGAAACAAAAGAAACAATAAAAATACTTAGTGACTATCTATAGATTTAAAAAAGATGCTCGTGTTTCGGCCCACATTTAGCGACGAAATACAGGAATACAATCAAATTATGAATTTATTCGTTTTTGAGAGGTTTTTAATAAAAAGAAATACAAACAAAAAAAAATTCAAGCGCAGTAGGTCTGTATGTATGAGAACAATAACTAGTTATTATTCTGAGTATGACTCTTGCACGCGTTGAAGTCTTTTGTTCATGGAGTGGAATTTTGTAAACAAAATTATTTATACGTTATTTGATTATGCCACATTATACATTACAGTTATAGTTATTTGCTTGTATGTTTTAGTTTATTTATAAGAAAATATTTCGTAATGATTATGATATGATACTGCAAGTGTTTTCGCTAGTATTAAAAACAAGACGATCAGAGATTTTTTTAAAACATTTTCGTCTTCAACACTTCATCAGTGTTTCTGTCTGTTGAAAATTTCTAAACTTTCCTGTAACACGTTAAATATGTGTAAAATATTATTTATCAGTCGTAGATAAATATTTATAAAAGATAATTTTACCAGTAGCTCTCGATCAGCAAAACAAAGTCTCTATATTAAATTATTTATTTTTAAATACCTATAAAAATACCTTTCACAAGAACCAATTAAATTATTATTTATTTAAAATCCATAGAACGGTTTTGTTATTTAAAATCTTGAAAAGCTTCTTTAATTTATGCTTCCTGCCGATGAACTAATAAAACATTACCAGAGCAATTTTCTATGCAGATTTTACAACGTATACTAAAATTTGAAAGAACAGGATATCGGAATGAGTCACGTATCACATATATTAATTTATTGCTTGTAAAAGTCATCCTACTAATATTATAAACGCGAAAGTTTGTGAGGATGGATGGATGGATGGATGGATGTATGGATGTTTGTTACTCTTTCACGCAAAAACTACTGAACGGATTGAGATGAAACTTTGCAATAATATAGCTTATATATCAGAATAACACATAGGCTATAAATTATAATGATATATTGCGTCGGTATGCGGGCGAAGCCGCGGGTAAAAACTAGTATCATAATAAATTAGAATCTAGAGTGATTTCGATCAGGTTTTTGAAAGTGACATACTAAAGATTTTAACCAATCTAGCATTCAGTTAATCGTTGCTATGCCTGATTAACAAAATGTAGTTTACTATCATTATCAATATCCGTTATTAATCTAACTTATCTATTAACCCTAGATTTACAATAATTCTTCTTTTAGAGCGCACAAAAAGATTAGGTAATTCTATCCTACTTCAAAAATGAAAAAGTTCAGAATAAGATCAGGTAGATTGCAATTTATATACTAATAAATTACTAGCGATCCGCCCCGGCTTCGCACAGGTGTATTATACATATTAACCGTCCCCTTGAATCACTCTATCTATATATAAAAACCGCATTAAAATTCGTTGCGTAGTTTTAAACATATAAGTATACTAGTTTTTACCCGCGGCTTCGCCCGCATACGCAATGTATCATTATAATTTATAGCCTATGTGTTATTCTGATATATAAGCTATATTATTGCAAAGTTTCATCACAATCCGTTCAGTAGTTTTTGCGTGAAAGAGTAACAAACATCCATCCATCCATCCATCCATCCATCCATACATCCATCCATCCATCCATCTTCACAAACTTTCACGTTTATAATATTAGTAGGATATGGGGACATTGGGGACAGACAGCGGGAAGCGACTTTGTTTTATCCTATGTTGGGTCACTACCCAAGATTACCTACCGACAAGCATAAAGTCGGATGTCCACACATAAGCGCTAGGGCCGCTAGGTGCAGGTAGGTAGCGTATGTAGGTACTTTATTATATTGTAATAGAAATCCGTTAAGGTTTATTGCCCAATGGTAATGTTTTTGATTTTCTTCAATAAATCTTAATGAGTACATATATATTATCTATTCTGTGGAAAGATCTACCAGCAGGCTGATTGATATACAGGATTATGTGCTTACCCTGTACTAAACCAAAAGAGGGTGATGAAGATCATACCATATTATGGAGCCAACCCAAAATTCGATAAAAAATAACAGTTGCTCCATACAAAATTGCAACACGGAATCGACAAAATGTAATGTAAACAGCAGTTTACATTACATTTTGTCGATTGATAATCATAATCATTGTTAATTTCATAATTGTTAATGATGTTAACCCTGTATTTGTAGTACCTACCTACAGGAAAATTGATAGATGCACATTGAATCGAATAACTGGATTGTAACGATTGATTAAGCCTTGTATTGGCGCATCCATCTTATAAAAACTCGACACTTGAACCATTACGGCATTTGTTCTGTCTATTTACGAATGATGCTGTCTGTATGTCTGTTTGTGTTGTATATTTATTTAAAAGTATGCAAGGTTTTAACTTATTAATTTTAGAATGAGATTTTGTGTGCGGGTGTGTGAGGTAGATTTTTGTTTTCTCTATAACTCCATGAATTTTCGAAAAACAAACTAGTGTACATAATTATGGAGGTTTTATAAATGACGAATATATTCTAAATAATACACAATTTTTAGTATGCTGTGAACTTTGGAATTTCAAAATGTATTTCAAAGCTATTTCATTAACTTTTTTTACAGATTAACTTGTTTTGTTCATACTCTATTTTTTGCATGTAATGTAGTCATAAGTATTTATTAATAAAATGTCAAATTACACGTCATAAAAAATATTACATAAATGTAATACAAAAAAACATCATTTTTTAGGGTTCCGTACCTCTAACGGAAAAAACGGAACCCTTATAGGATCACTTTGTTGTCCGTCTGTCCGTCTCTCCGTCTGTGTGTATGTCAAGATGCTCTTTATCTCAGGAACGCGTAAAGATATCGAGTTGAAATTTAAACTGTATTTGTATATCTATGATTTCTTGCAGTTGTGTAAAAGAAAAACTTCTCAGTTATCGTATAAAAAAGTTATAGTCATTTATGTCGTAAAAACCGCATATTTCGACACTCACAAAAATCAAAAGCTACTATTAAATTTGGCGAGAAGCGTTGTCTCAAAGTACAGATATAGAAATAAATCTGAAAACTGTACATTTTTATTTAAATCACAAAAAAATAGGGCCTCAAAATTCACAAAACATGGGTTCAAAATTCAAAGTTAATCGTATCATGTAAGGTATCATATAAAAGAACTTCATTAGCACATGCTAAAAGAGGTTTTAAATTGTTTTAATAATGTGTTTGTACGGAACCCTCGATGTGCGAGCCTGACTCGTACTTGTCCGGTTTTTTTTACAAAATAAAATGAGAAATTAATTGCAATACTTATAACAATAATAAAAATTATGGTGTTAAAATTCATGTCATAAGAAAAAATATAAAAATAGTACCAATGTAAATATATAGTCTGACTACATTAGGCTACCAACTCGTCAGACCGAAAACAATGGATTTGTTCTAGAGCATGAAACACACGGGAATACAACGGCTTGGAAATTGTCAAGTCATATATTTAGACTAAGGTGTTGAGTTAATATAGTTAGGACGTTAAGGTGTGTTCTGACCTTTGGCTCTACATGCGATCTGATAAATATTTGATATTGCAAACTATAATAACTAACACGTCTTGACAACATTTTACATGACTAGGGTTTTAATTAGATAACATAATTAAATGTCAGTAATATAAGTACCTAGCTAATAAATACGCACACGTTCTCATTGAAAATTCTAAGATACGCAAATATAATTTTATTCTATGTGCAAGCGAAGCCACAGTAAAACCCAAGTGTCCAAGTACAAGAGTCAAAATAATGAGTAACCTTGAGGTCTCCATACAGTTACCTCGATAGGGGTCAATATTCTGAAGGAAGCAAAAACTAATGGACGATCGATGCAGATCTGTGCTCAGATAAAACTGGTTCCGTACACGGACCGCGTCATTACCAAAAACTAAGTACCTATCGCTGAACTGTGAATTATAGTTTTATCTTGGAAACTATACTTAACTCGCTTTTCGTACATTTTTTATTATTAGTGTTATTTAAATTCATTATCATTATATCAATCGTAGGATGTTTACTGCTGACCTTCATATCGGCCTTTCCAATGGATTTTCTATAAGACCGCCTTTGTTCCACCTTATGAAGGTGTCTCCTGCCTGCTGGTGTTTAAATTAATCACAATTTTTACAATAATTTAACCTTTTCAGACCTAGAGAACGAACTAGAAAATTTGTATATGACTTGTAATTAATCGTTGTTAATTAATTGTTAATAAATTTGTATTAATCGAATAGTGCATGTAGCCAAACAGTCGCATTTTCACAGCAACTCTTATTTCATGAAATGAAATAAGAGTTGCTGTGATCTCTACATCGTCACCTGACTCGTAATAGTAGTACATAGTACGCCAATGTCGTCATTCTGATCTTCGAAATTTACACACAAATATTAAATTGTTTTCTATCGAGAAATGCTTTTTTGAACAAGCAGAAATTTTTTGCTTATTGAAAAAAAAACCGGATAAGTGCAAGTCAGGCTCGCACACCGAGGGTTCCGTAAAATCCTGTATGTATCTATTTCACAAAATTGTAATGTTGAAATCTCTATATCTATATACTTATATAAAAGGCAAAGGTGACTGAATCAGATATCAACGCACAGGCCGAACCATTAGGTCTAGAAGCTTAAAATTTCGCAAACGTATTCCTCTTATGACGTAGGCATGCACTAAGGAAGGATTTTTGGAAATTCGACTTCTAAAGGGGTAAAACGGGCCGTTTTCCATTGTATGAAACTTTTTATTGCCTGGACCGATTGACTTGAAACTTGGCTTATGTTTGTTCAAGATTTGCGGTTTTATCATCCTGGGGGGCCAGATAAAATCCCAAAGTTTGTAAAATAAAACCCCAGTTACATCCAATTGGCTGAATTAATAGGGATAATAAAGCTGTTTTTAGGGAATTGAGAATTGAAATAATTTGCGAAAAATACTAAAAAGAATTGGATGAAACTTTGTTTGAAAACAGCCTACAAGACTCACTAAGATATAAGACTATAGGCGTCCAAGAAAACGTCAATGATTTCCTCGGGAAAAGATATAACTTTGTTACGGGTTCATGGTATGACATTAAATTGGTTTAAATATTGATAAGGGAATGGGTAATTACATGGATAAGCTTCTATAATGCTGTAAAATACCAAAGATTCCCACAGGAAACCTAAAAATAAAAAAATAAGATTATACTTAGACCAAAAATATTGTCGAAAACTTTAAGTAGATACCATTGACGTTTTGTATGATTATATACTAAAATATAAACTAGAAAATACTCTATTAACACCTCAGGGTGTGCGTCATATCTTCAGGAAGAAATACACATTCGTAATAGTTAAATTGTTAAATGTTATTAACAATTTAACTTTTACGACGCTGTCATTCCGGAAAATATATACAGAGTTATCTGCTTACCCTGTACTAAGCCGAAAGGGGGAAATTCAGACCATCATCATGAACAATTTTTACTATGGGGACAACTCAAAACTCTAAAAAAATCAGATGTTCCATACAAAACTGCAACTCGGAATCGACAAAATGTTTGAACAGCTGTTTTTTTTCGAAAATTGGGTTGGCCCCATTGTAAAAGTTGTTCATAATAAGCAAATAACCCAGTAGATACTGTTCCTTCGGGATCTAATTAAAATAATAAATATCCGTAAACTAACAAAATAAAATCTTTAAGGTTTACCTTAAATATTTACTACTTTCTACCACTAATATTCATTCATACTTCTTTGTTGTCAAGCTATTTTCTAAGCTTAAATATCTAAGTATTAAGTCAACGCAAGCCAACCCGCTGGATATTATCGTTATTAGCAAGTACTCAAACAACGCCATTTAAACCTCAGGTCGTTTCAAACAAATGTTAGGACAAAGCTGCGACTATTAAGTACCTTATTAAGTACCATAATAGTAATATTAAGTACCTAAGTAATAAGTCAACGCAGGCTATTATCATTTTAAGCAAGTACTAAACAACACAACCAAATCGCGGATTATATTATTTTAAGCAAGTACTAGACAAAGCGGGCCAAACCTCAGGCTATATCGTTATGGAAGTACTAAGACAACGCAGGCCAAACTGCGAACTATTATCATTTTAAGCAAATGCTAAGAAAACGCGGGTCAAACCGCAGGTATTTTCAGCAAATACTAAAACAACGCTGGCCAAGCCGCAGGCTATAATCATTTTAAACCAGTACTAAAACATCGCGGGCCAAACCTCGAGGCTATTATCGTTATAAATAAACAAGTACTAGATAACGCAGGCCTAACCACACGCTATTATTAGTATTAGCAAGTACGTATACTTACTAAAACAACGCGGGCGAAATCGCGGGTTATGCTGAGTGATAAATAAATAAAATAATCATTGAAAAAAGTTTTTTTTTTTACTTTTTTGCCATAAATCGAAAATTACACATGGTAAACCTGTTTTAGCATGATACGATTTACTCACTTTGAATTTTGGGCCAATTTTAAAGTAGTTTTCAGATTCATTCCTTTATGTGTACTTTTAGACAAAAGTTCTTGCCAAAAGTTCATAGTTCTAGGTCAACTGGGAGTACCCTGTAAGTATTGATTTGTGAGTGTCAAAATATGCGTTTTTTTACGACATAAACGACTCTAACTTTTTATACGGTAACTGAGAAGTTTGATTTTTTCACAACTGTAAGAGACTAGAGATATACGTACATGGCTTAAATTTCAACTCGTTAACTCTACGCGTTCTTGATATAAAGGGTCTTGAAATACGAACAGATGGAAAACAAAGTGATCCTATAAGGGTACCGTTATTTCCTTTTGAGGCACGGAACCCTAAAAATTTACCTACTTATTTGTTATTAAATTAGATACCTACGCATTATTTTATTTAAAGTAAATTAAGTCTATAGGCCTTAGTAATAAGACTAAGAACACGCCAAGGAGTTAGTTACCCTACGGTATTAATCTAGTAATAAGCAAATATACTAAAAAATAGAAAGTAAACTTACTGATTTTACTAAATAGTAAGTTGAAATTAATAGATGCGATAACCGATGTCGCTCTCTAACGGGTACCCTGAACCGCAAAGTGTAGCAAAAGATATCTAGCCACAAGGAGACCAAGAAGTTTTCCCCGGTCCATTTAAAAAAGTAGTATTTTTATTTTATTTAGGAGACTTAATTTTAAAGATAATTTTTTGAGTGGTGTGCGACTGTGCGTGTTTGTTTGCAATGAATGTAATTATAAATTATTTCATCTCACAGAGTATTTAATGTTATAATTATACGAGAACAAGAACAAGACCTAAATAGTAGATTAAAAAGTAATGATTTATTTTCTTTGTACAGTGGTCAGTGATGATATAGATACTCTTATTTTTAATATCTACTAAAACGATTTTAAAATTATGTACCTACTTAAGAGCAAAGTGGTAGGTAGGTACCTACCTACTAGCAAGTGAATATTTAATGAGTAAAGGTAATCCGTTGGTCAATCATACCTAATAAATATGTTTTTAGCAGTTTTGCAAGTATTAAAACGTGACAAGTGAGATTCAATAAAATTTTATTACGTTATGGCAACTCGGTCATAAAATTCAGATCCACATAATGATTCTTGTTCTAATAAATATTCAATAAATAAATAAATAACTCTCTCAGCAAATACACCAAGACAAGTACTCAGTTATTCCGATGGTCGTCGTGATGTGATTGCTCTTGACTTGTGAGAGGGTGTTTTAGCTGCAGGCTTAGGCGCCGTAGGCGTTGGAGCGAGCGGAGCCGGACGGGTCGGAGTAGGCGGCGGAGTTGACCACTCTGTAGCCGGTGCTGAGGCCCTGAGCGTTGGACGCGGCGCTGCCGAGGCCGCTGGAGGAGGAGTCCGAAGCCAAACGACCACCCCAGTTACCGGTCGAGCGGAATCCGTACGCGCCACCGTTGTTGAACGACGCTGACTGAGCGGTGCCTCCAATGGTGCTCTTGGCCGCCGAATCTACGTACTCGTTTCCGGCAACGTCAGTGCTGGCCTTAGAGATGGCGGAGCCGCCGTTGTGGCTGCTGGCGGAGGAACCGATGCGGCCGAAAGTAGGCTGGATGTTGTCGGACCTCAGCACGGCGTAGTTGGCGTTGTTGACGTTAGCGTTAGCGTTGCCGTAGCCAGCGCCGAAGGAGCCAGTGGCGGAGCGGACGGAGCTGCCGTAACCATTGTTGGTGGCGGCGGACTGGGCCGTTCCGGCGCCATGGGTGTTGGCGGAGGAGCTGAGCGAGCCCAGACCAGACACGTCAGACTTGGCGGCGGCGGAACCATGGCCGTAATTGGCGGCGGCGGATTTAGCGGCGCCATACGCGGCGGGCTGGTCGTACGCGGTTCCAAAGCGCCAGCTGATGCTCTTGCGGGCGGGCACGCCGGTCCTGGCGGCGGAGACAGCGGAGCCGTGGTTGCCGTTCACGTTAGCGCTCGAGGAGGCAGAGTTGTGGCCGACGGGGGTGTAGACAGGGGTGTACACGGAGTGGAGGCCTTGGGTCTTGGCGGCGATGACGACGGGCTCGACGGGGACGACGGGGGCGGTCTGAGCGAGGGATGACGCGGCGCTGTGTCCAGAACCTTGAGCGTCGGCATTGGAACTGGCGGAGCCGTAACCAACGTTAGCGTCAGACTTGGCAGATCCGAAGCTGCCGATGCCGTTAGTGACGGCGGACGACTGAGCGAGGGCGGGCGCGGGCTGAGCTTCATACACGATTTGGGAAGGGATCTCGACGGGCGCGTCGGCGTACTTCTGGTAGGCGACGACTGTGGCCGGAGGGGGGAGGGGGTAGTACGCCGGCTGCGCGTAGCCGAAACCAGCAGCGTCACCGGGGGTGTCGAAGGTGCCGACTTTAGCGTAGGCCTGGCTCGGCAGGCTGTTGCCGAGGGAGTCGCGGGCGCCGCCCTCGCTGTTCTCGTTCACGGCCTGCGCGTCGGCCTTGTTGCCGGCTACCACGGCGTGCGCCGAGTTCCTGTGGCCGTAGCCTATGCTGGATCCAATGGCTCCCGTGTAAGAGCGCCCGCTGCGGAATTCATCTGTAACGAACAAAATTTGACATTTTATTGATGTTAGGAGTAATACGGAATCATTAAAAAATAATAGTTAATTAGTATTACGTAAATGCCAGTAGATGAATTTGCTGGTGAATATACCATTTTAAATAATTAAAAAAATTACAATTTGTACGAAATGAGCAGAACAATTTCAATATCTTAGATTGTTCAGTTTCATGATTTAAAAAGCATTTTTCAAAAAAGCTTTTAAAAAAATTATCTACATAAATGTTTCTTTGTAAGTAGGCATGTCGTACTCACCGACGGGGCTCGAGGAGCAGACTGCGAACAATGCAAAAGCGACTACAAACTTGGAAGCCATGTTTACTTGATCCTAGCACAGGACTCGGATGAGTGGATGCAGTGAGAGCATTTCTCCTATCTTTTATAGCACGTCCGCGGTCCATCCCCGCCACCGCTCGAGTGACCCATAAGCCGTGAACTTCACCCACTGTGATGGACACTCATAAATTAAACTGATAGGTTACGGTAGATTAATGTACCCGCGAATATTGGCGAATAGCTTTTTTTGCGCTTAATTGGCGTTTAGTAGATACAGTAGGTTCGATATCGGCGTGTTTATAGCGTAAGTGCACTGACCTCTGTGCAGCAAGCGGCGTCATCTGGCTAATGTGGTCATTTACATTTATTGGCGAAATTAAAGTTTATCATTGGCTGATTAGGAGCTATTGGAAATTGGAAAAGATTTTGAAGATGTACATGTCTATTTGCATGTTAACTATTTTAATAGGTATACGATGCTAACTGGCAGTGAGCTTAAGCATTTGGATTATCTTTAGATCTTCAAGAGACCGTGATGATCCAATTGATAGTTATGTAGTAGTGGCTATTCTATTTTTTGTAAAAGTACTTGCCTAAAAAAAGGTCTACAGAATTCAGAGATACGAGCCCAAAAACTGTATACATAGTAGCAAAGATTTGAGTACTTTTGTCTATGATAGTAGGTAGCTATTATTTAAGTAAGCTAAGTATTTCTTTTTGTTTAGGAACAACTAAAAATAATGAAAATATACCGTATTGTACGCCGCGGTGAACTAGTGGTAGTAACGCTCGTCTCACAAAGTAATATCATGGGTTTAAGTCCCAGTCCCGTAGAATTAAGTTTATTCAAGCTTTTGTACAAATTTTCACACTACTGCTTTTCAGTATCGGAAACAACTTGCATACGTCCTTCAAAGCAATTAAATGGAGTAAATATGTGAAACTACCAACTCACACTGGGCCTTAGGGTGGGTATAGACTAAGCACCCTTCGTGAATAGGCTTTTGTTCAGCTGTGAAATATTAAAGAAGCTACTACTGCTCATTTGGTACGGACATTCGGCGCCACTTGTTTTTCCTGGTGTCTTCGGTTTCAATCAAGTAACTTGAAGTATACAAATAGAAAAATATTCTTTACTTTTGTATTTGTGCTTCTGTCTGAAAACTACACAAACAAAAGTTAAATAACCCCCTAGGTTTAGTCTGCATAAAAACATACAATTAGTTTTTTCATTCATTTCTCAAATTTTGCCAAATGTACTGAATAGCTGCTTATTAAAACGCTTAATGGCATTTCCTATCAGAAAAAGAGCAGTCAACCAGATCCTGCCTAGAAACAGTTACCAGAGCCCCATAAATGCCATTTCTAGTATCGCAGCAAGTCCAAAATGTTCTAATTTATTGTATCGGTTGATTTGACGCGAAATTGGCCGAGAACTGGTTAAAAATCATTAAAAATGTAGTTCAAGTCACAATATCCGGGACGCGGGTCGATGGCTTATGAAAATGAACTAATTATCAGTTTATGGTGTGTGAAGAATCAGTAGAGATAAGTAACTATTACTCAGAGTGATTATAGATTATCGCCAGTAAATAAGCCTACGGTATCTATTCAATATGGTACGGTACTGTAGTTACGTATGGTTATACATTTATAGTATAATTTTTCGATTTTTTATTTTAGATAGTTGTACTGTTGAACAAAACCTATCTACGCGAATAAGTACCTATGTCGTCAATACTGCGTTGTACCGGCCTTTTAATAGTCCACTGCAAGACATAGGCCTAAACTTGAAGAGCGATTAGGTCATTTTCCAAGCTGACCCAGTGGTGAATGACACACACCATCGAATTTCTTATACGGGCCTACATGTACAATATGCAACCTGCATATTTATTTTATTTTATTATAAAAGTACACAGATCAGGATACATTAAATTAAGAGGTAAAGGACATGTCCACAAAATGTATAGAGGCTGGTATAATAATAATCAAAAATTCTAACCACAACACTCGTTACATTTCGAGAAAGTTCATATTTTTCTTAGTCTATTACAACAGTTAAAAACAAATAGGGACCACTCAGATTTTTTTTAAATTATCAAATTATTTTTACCAATTAGACACACTTTTTAAGTGATTTTTTATCACATTGTACTTACTAACTGGTCACACTGGTAGGTTATAATTTTTAATTTTAGCAAATTAAGAGATGAATGTTGAAGAATCAGCTACGAATGCAAGTAAAATAACGATAGAACCACTTTATTATTGCTAAACTAGAAAAAATAATAAACTGTATTGTTATTTTTCAAACAATTAATTTTTCGCATTTAAAAAAAATTGGAGGGGTGAAAAAATCTAAATTAAATATTTTTGGGAAGCCCATATAACAAGCTTTCAAATGATGTACGAGTATATATCATCTTGGTTCGATTTTTATCTGAATAATATACCACTTGTGGACGTCACCTTTATACAGCAAGAGTACAGAACTGGAAAATATCCCTTAATGTACACAGCATGATTGTAGCAGTACCTAAATCTCAATAAAACAAATTTTAAAATTAACAATAGAGCAAACATGATTAAATATTATGCTAATATTATACATTGTGCTGCAAATCTAGTGCCGCAGCACATGCTACAGAAATAAAATAAATAAATAAGAGAATACCAGGCCACACCTAAGCATGACCTGGCATCACCTGAGCAGCGAGGATGGCCAAGATGTCTTTTCTAAACTTTTACAAGTTGTTGTAATAAATGTCTACCTGGTTACCTGGTTGAGATTAGACGAGATACGAGTATCATTGTATTGGCGACACATATTGTCTCACCCTCACGATGTTTTACTCCACTCAAAAGCCCGTTGGTGCCCGTGGTCGGTTGTAAGGATTTACCTTATATATAACCTTGTCTCGTACCAAAGAACTCATTGGTACGGGACAAGAAGACAAGGTTTGAACCTACAACCTCACAATTGTAAGGAGAGTGTTACTACCACAACGCACTGGTAAATAGTTGCTATGAATGATAGTTTTAAAATATTTCTTACTGCTAAGATTTATTCTATACTTTCCATTAATTTTATAGATAGTTAAAAAGAAAGTCATTAGAACACGTTCAATCGTTTAGAGTAAACTAGCCAAAGCCCAAATCCGTCAAGCCTGTGCCAATAAATTGGCCTCGTTACTGGTATTTTATCACATAATTAGTAGTAAATAAACCTCGGCAGCCTTCGACATCGATGTATATTTACAATCTTTAACGTATACAATTTAATTAACTGTGAGTTATTTACTCAAGCACTATATTGTTTCGGTGGGTCAGCACTGTAATAACCGTAACAGGTGAAGATATTCTTAAATGGCAATTGGGCCACATCCAAGTCAAAATCGACAAGTATGATCAAATGCAATAACGATTTCTAGATTTTTTAAAGCGGGCTATTGATCTTAGTGCACAAATTCCATCCATCCATCCAGCCGCAGGACGTCCACTGCTCGACATATGCCTCCCCGGTTGCTGAGGCTGGTTGGGAGCGGCATGCATCCAGCGCGTTCCTGTGATCTTTATTATATCGTCAGTCCACCTAGTCAGTAGACGTCCTACGCTGCGCTTGCTGGTTCGTGATCTCCATTCGAGAACTTTACGGCCTCATCGGTCATCCGTTCTTCGAACATAAATTAAGGGTCTAAAATACTTTAAGCAACGTAAGTACATCGGGGCTTCTAAATATAGACACCATTGCATTTATTGTAGTTTATTTTGTCTTTTAGTTTATGTTTATAATTACTTAGTAGCTAATATAAGCATAACTAATTTTTTAAGTCAAACTAACTCATGTCTTAGAAAATTTCATTAATAACTGCTCATTCAGCTATAACTCATTATTTTGCATAAAACATCCAAAATCAATTAGCGAACTTATGTTTCATTTCGCGAATATCCGATACTAATAAATATAAAGCTGCCCGGACGAGTGCCTCTTACATTAACTCTTATATTAAGATACTAGTCATTCGAGTCACTTTCCCATACATGCGATTCTAGAAAATCAAGTTAATCTCTCGCATGCACGAATTTGATTAAGTTTTCGGTATAATTTGGAAATTTATTCATGTTGTGGCAATAAATTCGGTAAATATTGCCGCGACCAAATCGCGCAGGTGATTCTTGTTTTTATCGCTGTTGTAAAATGTAGGATCTGACTTATTATAGGAGATGATAAAAAATCGAGCTGTGAGAAACCATCTGGCGCAGTTTTATTTTGAAGTGAAGCCTTCTTTAGCTGCTTTGAGCACTTTTTGGGGTGGGTCTCCTCCTCCTCCAGTCGATTTCCTCATGTCTGAGGGTCGTGACCACCACCTTCCACCAATCTCTCCCGGATGATTTTATCACTATTCCCGGTCCTCGGCGACATGCAGCGCGTCGTACACTGAGGAGTCCAAAGTGGTGCGGATCTGGTCGGACCAACGCGTCGGACTGCGGCCTCGTAGACGTTTCCTCTCTACCTTGCCAGGAACGATCAGCTTCTCAAGGTTATTGGGGTGGGTAAAAAATGTTAAATTCGTGTCAGGACTCATGACCTGATCGAAAATTCGTAAGACGGAGAGAGAGTAGACCGCGGGCGCGGCGTAGAGATGATGTAATATCCTCCTCTCTTTCTACCGCGCGGCGAAAATGTATGCCTGCTGTATCGTTTTAAGCGGCGCAAGGCGCTTGCGCGAGTGTGCGTGTGTGATATTTTATTTTACCACATAGATGATAGTACTTTATATGTTCAAGTTTTTATTTCTGCCGGCACTCCCAGAGTGCAACCCTGTTGTTTTTATCCATAACTACATTTGGCCAACAACTCGCCTACTGTACTGTATCAGCCTCTTAATAGTCCACTGCAGGATGTAGGCCTACCCACGAAGGGTGATTGGGCCATATCCACCATGCTGGCCCAGTGCGGCTTGGTGGATTCGCATACGCCATCGAATATCTTCTACGGAAATATGCAGGTTGCCTCACGATGTTTTCTATCACCGAAAAGCCAGTGGTGTGAAATTCCGCACATAAATTCCAAAGAACTCATTGGTATGGGATTTGAACCCACGACCTCACGATTGCAAGGCGGGTGTCACTACCTCTAGGCCACCACTGCTTATAAATAACAACTCGCCTGATGGAAAGCAATTAGAGTATGTATTCTTCGAAGATACTTATTAACTGTTGCCATAAAGATATTTAGATATAGTAGTAAATGTAAGGAAATAATGACTGAGGTAGGGTATATGTATCAGCAAATCAGCAAGTGCAGCGTTGGACGTGCACCAACTAGGTGGAGTGACGATATCCTACTCATATTATAAACGCGAAAGTTTGTGAGGATGGATGGATGGATGGATGGATGTATGGATGTTTGTTACTCTTTCACGCAAAAACTATTAACGGATTGAGATGAAACTTTGCAATAATATCCTACTCATATTATAAACGCGAAAGTTTGTGAGGATGGATGGATGGATGGATGTATGGATGTTTGTTACTCTTTCACGCAAAAACTATTAACGGATTGAGATGAAACTTTGCAATAATATCCTACTCATATTATAAACGCGAAAGTTTGTGAGGATGGATGGATGGTTGTATGGATGTTTGTTACTCTTTCACGCAAAAACTACTTAACGGATTGAGATGAAACTTTGCAATAATATAGCTTATATATCAGAATAACACATAGGCTATAAATTATAGTGATATATTGCGTATGCGGGCGAAGCCGCGGGTAAAAACTAGTAGGTAATAAAGATCGCAGGAACTTGCTGGATGCAGGCCGCTTCCAACCAGCCTTATTGAAAATCCATAGAGGAAGCCTATGTCTAGCAGGGGACGTCTTACGGCTGATGGATGGATGGAGAGATGGTATCTGCCCCGATATCAGAACTTAGGATAAGAAGAGAGAAGAGGACGTCCGACTGATATGATGATGATGACATTGAAGCCTGCACACCTGGCCAATGGCCTGTCCGGCTAGACCAGTAAATGATGCGATTTGTTCTAAAATGCACTCTCGATGACATCATCTCACAAATTATGTATCCTGTGTCTTATAAAATTAATTATTCATATTGATTGAAACTCTATCCGAGGTCAAAGGAGATTTAAGAAAATAATGTTTATTATTATTGCTTGAACAGGGACCTGTCGAAAGTATTATTGTAAAAATGTGAGTGTAAAGTTCTCGAGTGGAGACCACGTACCGCCAAGCGCAGCGTCCCAACTAGCAAAAAGTTGTGCTATAACAGTCGCGGCGACGTTTTGGTTTTACTGTTTAGTTCTATAAAAATCCCATAATTAGTGCTATAAACGTCGAGTCAACGTTTACACAACGCAAAAAAGGCGCAGATTATAGCACTAAAAAGTGCTGTAAAAGTGCAGTAACTGTGTAAATAGGACGAATGATTTGTGGAATAAATATCGAATAAAAGCAAAACGATCCCATTTTAGTGCAGTAAAAGCAATATAGCTGCAACTGTACCCCTTATTGATAGAGTTGAAGTGTTTATGTTGCCACTAATCAGCAATAAAGTGAAGTAAACGCTGCTAATTTGCTACAATTCGACATTTTTGTTCGTTAAACGCCAAATTTGCACTATTATTCCATTTTAAATTAGAACGATTGCGTATTCTGTGCCGTTATGAAAATGCACCAGTCTTTGTGTAAATAAATATTATAAAAGACAGAGGTGTCATGTCCATTTAGGAATTATTAAAAAGAATACAGTTTCTGTATCTAAATGTATATCGACATAATTATATAGGAAAATTACTGGCAATTTAACTTTGTCGATAAACTGTAATGTATTATTTAACATATTTGTGTGGGCCACGCATCTTTTGCAATAATTTTGTAGATATATTTTATAAATTCCATTTAATTTTATTAATATGCTACTAGGGAGCCATTACGCGAACACTAGTAAATTTGTTGCTGTTATATCATACTAACTCGACTATTCGTCGAATAAATGTGACTGCGTTGCATTCATATGCAGCCATGTTTTGGGTTTTTGAGCAATAAAAGTACCAAAAACTCTTTTACTCAATATTTTGTCGAATAAAAGTGCTATAATAAAATTTTTACACTTGAGGTTCTGTAACTGTAATTGGAAAACTATAATTCGACTTGTGTTTTTACCGTGTTATAAAAGTAACTACATTGCTATTTAATCACCAGGTAGCTAGTATTCGACAAATTTGCTGAATAAAAGTATGTTAGGTAATTGTCGTATAAAAGCTTTTTTTACACATTAAATAGTAAATCAAACACTATTATAGCCCTCGTATAGCATTTATTTGTGACATAAGCCAGATACGGACACTTCTATACGATTTGCACTAAAAGACATAACATAAACACTTTTACTGCACAATTTTGTACGTATGTAGCTACTATTCAACAACTATTCGATGTTTAGTCGAGTAAATGTTTCCTTATTCGACTATTTTGCTTGTTGGGGTAGGACGTCCACCCACAAGGTAGACGGATGACCTCATCGCGCTGGATGCAAGCCGCAACCAATCGGTTTTATTGGAGATCCATAGGGGAAGCCTATTTCCAGCAGATCCTATGGCTGATGGATAGATAGATGGATGGAGTGTAAAATAGTTTTTACATCCCAAGTTGTGGTAGCTTAGCCTTATAAATGGACATTTTGAGGGAAAATGCTCATCTCAAAATTGTTAGGTCATAGGTTCATTATTATAATAAGTTCATTCATCATTTTGAATTCTGAGCATGATTTTATTTTATTTTTTACAAGTTTGGTACAAAAGTGACGAGCAAACTAAATAAACTAATCCACAAAAACATTATGAATTTGCTAATCAAAATATTGTACACAGCATTTTCAGAAAAACTTAATTTGAAACAAATACATCAAACGCCAAACTAGTTAAAATTTATCTTATAGAGTGTACTTTTATAATTAAACAAGTTTTGATAAAAAAATATCGAGTTCAGTGCATACCTCTGATGATTTAGTGATGATTTAGGATTACCTCCAGATGTATGTAATATGTAAGGGTTGGATTTGGAGGACAATACAATGGTTTTACATATACGTACTTACTTGTATTGAACTTATATGAAACCTTAGGAATGCTTTAAGTGCGAACTACATCTAACCAATCCTGTTGAAAATCTATAGAAGAGACGTAACATTCAGCTATAGACGTCTTACTTTATAATTATCGGATAGGACGGGGTGGCTAGCCTTGGTGCCTGAGTTTTAAAGGCGCCTGAAAGCCTCTGACGTGGCTAAACAATCGGGTCCAACAATTTAATGTGTCACCCGAGCCACGGTAGCGCTCAGTTATAAATGCCACACGCGATCACCCATCCGAAGACTGACCGTGCTGGACGTAGAATAACTTCAATGATTGCTAACAAACACCTAGCCATACTACATACATATGAGAGCTACGGGATGACGATGATGACATTACCTAATTATTTATATATAATTATTTTTTAAAAGAATTATTTTTCGCAAAAAATGGTAAAACTGCCTTCCATCTTGTACAAAATTCGAATAGTTCGCTCGAGTTGTTTACATTATTGTTGATTTTTGAAAAACGGCTCTGCCGATTTCTGTAAAATTTTAATGGGACCACTTCGGGAGTATACCCATTCGAACTAAAAAATAATATTACGATTCGGTTCACAATTGGCGAAATTATCGATGAACATATATTATATAAAAAAATACATACGGAGGAATATAGTACCTCCTGCTTTTTGCAAGTCGGTTAATAACAAGAGAAATCAGAGAGAAAACCAGTGTTGCACATGCTAATACTAAACAAAGAAAGGTATATTCGGGTTTAGGGTTCCGTTTTTTCTGTTTGAGGTACGGAATAATCACTTTGTTGTCCGTCTGTCCGTCTGTGTGTATGTCAAGACTCTTTATATCGGGAACGAGTAAAGATATCGAGTTGAAATTTAAACTGTATACGTATAACTATGATTTCTTGCTGTTGTGTAAAAGAAAAACTTCTCAGTTATCGTTTAAAAAATTAAGAGTCGTTTATGTCGAATAAAACCGCATATTTCGACACTCACAAAAATCAAAACCTACAGAGTACTTTCCGTTGACATAGAACTATAAATTTGGCGAGAAGCATTGTCTCAGAGTACACATATAGGAATAAATCTGAAAACTGTACATTTTTATTTAAATCACAAAAAAATAGGGCCTCAAAATTCACAAAACATGGGTTCAAAATTTAAAGTGAATCGTATCATGTAAGGTGTCATATAAAAGAACTTCATTAGCACATGCTTAAACAGGATTTTAATTATTTTAACAATGTGTAATTTTCGATGAAAGACGAGAAAAGTAAAAAAAAAATTTTTTTACACATTTTATTTTTTAACATAGACATTTTAACAACTTACTTCCCAATTTGAAGCCTTGGTAGCTTAGAGGTAGTGACACCCGCCTTACAATCGTGAGGTCGTGGGTTCAAATCCCGGTCCCGTACCAATGAGTTCTTTGGAATTTATGTACGGAATTTCACACCACTGGCTTTTCGGTGAAGGAAAACATCGTGAGGCAACCTGCATATGTCAGTAGAAGAAATTCGATGGCGTATGTGAATCCACCAACCCGCACCGGGCCAGCGTGGTGGATTTGGCCCAATCCACCCTTCGTGGGTAGGCCTACGTCCTGTATTGGAGTATTAAAAAGGCTGATACAGTACTTCCTAATTTTGTGAAATTTTCTGGATTTGTACGGAATCCTCGGTGTGCGAGCCTGACTCGCACTTGTCCGGTTTTTTTAATGCAAATCGCTTTTGCTCATTCAATCGATCATTATTTAAGAATTTGTTATTATTTTCTCCGGCGTATTGCAACTTTCGCTGCGTTCTCTGATCCATCATTGTTTGATGTCACAGACTAGACCAAATTGTATGTTGACTTTCCCTGTCACCAGACGCCAGGCAAAAACTATAAGCAAAAAATATAATGTAGTATTAGACCTGTCGTCAAGTACCTACTAGTATTCATCTAGTCGTGCCTAATGTATTTGGAGTGCTTGGAGTGATAATCTAGCATCGGTAAAAAAGATTGTATTTTTTATTTATAATTATAATACTACTTAGATTGTAAGCAATTTTTCCAAACATACCACTCTAAAAATATCAGTTCGTAATCAAACTATAAATACTGACCGACAGCCCAACGGATTTTTGTATTCAAGTATTCTTGTTTTAGTGACAGTCGGAAGGGAACTGATAACAGATGCGGCCGTAAAGATTTTGAATGGAGATCACGTAGGGGAACGGAAGGTAAAACGGACCCTGTGGGCAAAAAGGTCCACCTTGTTTATTTCAAAACGTGTAACAAGTATATGATTTTTTTACGTCAAAATGTTAGCACCTATAGTCAGTGTACTCTGTTCCACCGACCGCACCTGCACTGAATTAACAAGATGAATTATTTTTTGTGGGGCTTGACGTAGAATTTGCATGTTTCAGTCAGCCTACAGTTCGATTTGGCTTATGATAACTGTTTGTAATCTGATAAATGATTAAGCTAATAACCAAGCATGCTGACTATACCTATCTCAACTTATAACTTCAAAAATTGTATTTATTTGTATGTTTGTATTTATAGCAAATAGGCAAAACGAGCCCAGGCAAAAGGAACCGCAAGAAGGGTCGTTGGTGTACACCAAAACCAACTGAATACAAATGGAAAGAAAATTAGAAAGGAGGGAAGTAAACTATATTAGCTAAATAGCATAGTTCTGTTTCTTTTTCACTTTAGGCATTCGATAGAGAGAACGCTTTTTACGCTGCTGAAGGTATTAAAAATCATTTAATATCTTCATTGTCTATAATTTTGTTAAAAATGTGATTTATAGAAACAATGCGGATTATTTTACTTTAAACTTTCAAGAAGTTTAATAACAATATTAAAAATAATAGTTTCGTCTTCGATATTATCTTCATCAGATTAACCATATCCTCCTTCCTTTTAAATCCGAAAGTGCGTGTTTATTGGTTTGTTTCTCTTTCACGCAGCAACCAACGCAGCAACGGATTGACTTGATTTTTTACATGGAAATAGTTTGAAGGACGGAAAGTGACAAAGGCTACTTTTATCCCGGACAAATATAATGTTCCCAATGGGTACACACATTAATATACCTCCCACGTGGGCAAAAATAAAGATTAAATTGTCATTCTGATGAAGATAACGCTGGATTTGTGCAACAACAAACGTTTGGTGGGCTGCAATCTCATATCGAAAACACTACGGTGCTATCATCAACATCAGCCGTAGGATATTCACTGCTGGACATAGGCCTCCCCTATGGATTTCCAAAACGCCCGGTTGGAAGCTGACTGCATCCAGCGCGTTCCTGCAGTCTTAATAATATCGTCGGTTCACCTAGTCGGTGGACGTCCTCTGCTGCGCTTGTCGGTGCGTGCAGGTCTCCATTCGAGAACTTTACCGCCCCAGTGCCCTGTTCACTGCCACGGTGCCATCGGCGACTTCCAACTACTTCGCTCATTAGAACTGAAGAAATAAATTAATGTTAACCACAAGAAACTACATTATTAGCCTTGTTCTAGGACTTGTCACATGTTAAACATATAGCAATAAATTAATAAACCAAACGACCACATAATAATTGCAAGACATGGTGAATGACTTTATTATATTATTCTAAAATAAAAAAAACTATGCGCAAAAACATAATTTATATACCTTAATGATATACTGGACACAATAAATTCTATGTTTTAAGAACATAAAATTAATTGTTCGCTGCGGTTTTTTCGGTGTTTTATTACGCTGCATATATTTTTGTTTGGTAAAATATTTGGTTGTGTCGTGCAGTCGTGAAGACATTAATTATATGGCAGTTCCACGGGAGGATGGCCGGTTACGTAGAAGAGAGTTCTTTCGAATTTAAACTTGAATTTCTTTAGAGATCCCTATTTCTGAAGCTATGATGATCTTAAATTTTATATTTACTGAAGATTAAATATTTAGTTAAAATATAACTACTGCATGTTCGTTATTAGGATAAACTTTTAGATTTGAAATTTGATGTAACACTTAAACAAATCACAGTTCAAGCAATAAATGTTATTCTGGTTCCGAGAAATGAACGTAATAAATATCAAGCTTCACCCGTGTACAGAATTTGCGAAAATTTCGCACAGATCGATGTAGCATTTTTCACATTATTGTTGATTTGTCAAAAATGACTCAGCCTATTTCGATAAAATTTAAATGGTACCAATATCGAAGTATACTCTTTCTAATAAAAAAAAGATGATTAAAATCGAACCACTAAGAAAAAAGTTATGCGTGGTAATATACGTGGTATACATAAAAATATTTTCGTCGAATTGAGTACCTCGTCCGGTTGGTCCGTCGGTCAAAAATACATTGAAATTGCGAAACATTTCTGGTGGTTTATTTCAGCATGACATATGACTTGATGTTATTAAACTCAGCTTGTATGTTTTCGACATTTCTAGCGCATTTGCCTTCTATGCTGGAGTCTCGGTCTCCGGTCCTGGGCTGGTAAAGATTTGAGCGCTAAATATAAATATACCTAGGTATGCTCGGAGACAGTAGTCTTTGTATTTGTGTATGTATGTACTTATTTATTGTGTACTAGTTTTTACCCGCGGCTTCGCCCGCATGATATTTTGATTTTTGACGCAATATCATTATAATTTATAGCCTATGTGTTATTCTGATATATAAGCTATATTACTGCTAAGTTTCATCTCAATCCATTCAGTAGTTTTTGCGTGAAAGAGTAACAAACATCCATACATCCATCCATTCATCCTCACAAACTTTCACGTTTATTAGTAGGATTAATGTAGGTAGCACTTTTGACGCTGGAAATCCTAGTGGTGGGTTAAGAGTTTAAAGCATTATTATTTGAAATTTCAGGGTCAACCCCATCTCATAGTCAAAGTTGTTATTTTGCGGTTAGTAGAGCAATTTTTATAATCTAATAGGCACGGCATTGCTACGGAACCTTCCAAAAACTTAATATTTCTGTCTTTCCTAAGAAAATGATTTATTTGACGAACGCTCGAGCATCTGAGCCAGATTTATGACTAATTGATATTCAGTTTTAATAGATAGCCACGAAGCCACGGATGGTTTATAATTCGTAATGATGGGTATCCTTCTTAATCTAATCATCGCATGGGGATTTATTTCTTATTGAATTAGTTTGTTTGGAATTGTATTGCTGTCCATTTCATATTTAGAGCTTAATTTCTTTCTTCTTTTGTAAAACGGTGTGGGCAGATATTGAGATAAATAGCACAGATTAAAATAGTTTTTATGTAAATACCAAATAGTTGAGTAATGTGGTCTTTGCCCTGTGAGGAACGTACGGACAAGTTTCACAAACAAAAAAGTTATATAAACAGGGGGACAACGTACCTAATATCATTACCGTGACAAAGGCAACTAAAAAAATTAAAAACGGTTTAGTGAGATTTTTTAATACCTAATTTCATTAATATTTCTAGTCTGCCAATTTTTAACACGCTTTTTATTTTGTATATAGGTGTGATCGAGATGATATAAAATTCAAATTTTTCATTTCGAGCAAAGTTGAAGTGTTTCTTTTGACATCGGCAGCACAGTGGTATTCATTCTATCATCATCGTCATCATCTCAGTCTCAGCCATAAGATATGATCTTCAGCAGTGGCGTAGCGTGCCTTAGCGGGGTCCCGTATAAACATTTGTTTGGGGGCCCTTAACATAAGAAAGAAATGTTTGCATAAAATTAAAAGAAATATATATTCATCATAATTATGTACCTGTCACGTTTTTCATAGATTTTACAAACAATTCAAATTAAATATGCACTCTCTTTGGCTTTTTTCGGCAAACTGAATTAGTAAGTCATTTATAGCTGATGATGACTTCAGTTTTTCTAAAGTTTTCTAATTTTATTAACTTTTGCTTAGGCACATCGGGGGCCCCAGTGGCCCGGGGGCCCCGTATAATTGATACGGCAGATACGGCGGTAGCTACGCCCCTGATCTTCAGCTAGACTTGGACCCATAACAACAACTTGGTTTCGTAACATTTATATCAATTAATTAGCTAGAAAAGATGCACTATTTATGTATGTATGAACTAGGCCAGTGGCCTGTGTTACGGCTTACAGCGTCCTCCCCTATTGCATTTACTTCTAGGATAAAAAATAATTTTGAATTTAGAATTTATTCATACTAACATAATAAAGTTTTGTTTTGCTCGGAGCTTACTAGGAAATGTTTATTTTTATCACCGAGGCGTTATCTCGAGATCTTTTGTTCCTTTTAAGGCCAACAGTTAGTCGTGGGCGGAGATAGGAATAAATCGCACTACGCCGCGATTTCTGATAGATCGAGATATCAAAAGAATTATTAAATAACGGCACTTTTGGCACTTGGCCATAAATTCTGCTGCGTGCTCCGCGTAGATCGCGCTAGATAGAACATGTCGTCTCATTATAGCGGGGACCCAATTTTTCACAAAACTTTATATATACAAAATGTTACTTTCGCAAACTGCTGGAAAGGACATGTCCACAAAATGTATGGAGGCTGGTATAATAATAATCAAAAATTCTAACCACAACACTCGTTACATTTCGAGAAAGTTCATATTACAACAGTTAAAAACAAAAAAAAGCACTCTGAATTTTTTTTAAATTAATTTTGAATTTATTAGGATAAATAAATATATTTGGCTCAATAAGTAGTTTATCTCTATCAACCCTGATTAAGTAACTTTCAAATTGTTAATTAAAAGCATTTTTACCAATTAGACATACTTTTAAAGTGTTTGTTTGTCACATTATACCTACTAACTGGTCACACTGGTATGTTATAATTTTTAATTTTAGCAAATTAAGCGATGAATGTGGATGAATCAGCTACAAATGCAAGTAAAATAACGATAGAAGCACTTTACATAGCTAAACTAGATAAAGCAATAAGCTGTATTGTTATTTTTCATACAATTTATTTTTCGCATTTAAAATAATTGGAGGGGTGAAAAAATCTAAATTAAATATTTTTGGGAAGCCCATAAAACAAACTTTCAAGTGATGTATATATCATCTTGGTTCGCTTTTTCTTTGAATTGTGGACCACCACTTGTGGACATCACCTTTCAGATACCTTCGATTAAGTATGATATGCTCATCATTACACGGGAAGCATGGTAAAAGGACAAATAGTCTTTCCACCATTATATCCCCTCGAAGAGGAAATAAAGTTTGGATTGACAATGACAGCTGACATTAAAAGTGGATAAAATGGTTTTCTCCCCTTGTCGTGCTAAGGGAAGCCTATGCTAGGGAGGCAACAATTATATACATTGACAAAATCTTTTATTGACAAATCATAGAAGAAGTAAAATTGATAAAGAGCTATGACTAAAGAAATAAACTATTGACTACACGACATAAAGAATAATAATAGTTGAATTATGTATGTTTAATAAAAAAATAATTAAAGTGATGTTGAATTTTTTAATGTTAATTGTAATAATGTAAATTGTATGTGGTTGAAATAAACCCAAATGCGATATCACGAAAAGCAGCTGTTCCATACAAAACGTTGATTGACTCTAGTCAAAGTTTAATGAGCATCTTTTTTTTCGCGATTTTCTCTGTCGGTCCTATAGTAAAAGTGCTTCGTAATAATGAACATGTAGGTACATCTCTAAAAGTTCCTGCATTTTACATAGCAATATCATGTACTTAAGTATAACTGTAACGCCAAAATAAATCAATTAGTATTACTCACACATCTCCACAAATAATTCATGTTTACTCACACAACACTGCAATCAGCAATGTACTCGTATGTTTCGTATATAAGCATGCTTTTTGTGGTATTTGCTACAAAGTAACCCGCGCGCCGGGTAAAGAAATAGCTTCTCTAGATCTCTATGGTGCTTAGTTTATCTACATCGGTAACGCTACCTACTAATTAATGTATTTTATGTCTAAATTAGCAACTTTTTTAACGCAAAAAGCAAAAGGAAATTGTTGTCAGCCATTTTCTTGTATGGTCGGTGGTTAGGCGTAGAGAGACACTCAGTAGTAAATAGGTATACTCTTTATTTTTCAAACCACCAACAAATAAAAGTACTTTCGTATAGGCCGGGTGGCTACCCCTGGTGTCAGAGATTATATGTATTTGTATTTGTTTATTCATTAGATTACGCCAATTACACTATTACATATACACATATTTATAGGATTATAGGAGTAGGAACAAAACGTAAAACTAGTGCAACAAATTATGCTTAGATATAGCTTAAGGCCAGTATTATAATAGTTATTAGCCGTATTTAGTTTTATATTAATGTTTTTTAAATACTTATTGAAAAACGTAAAACAAGAAAATTAGGTATGTACCTACTTACCTAAATTGTAACCATATATTTTAACATAATATAAGTAGTTTTGTTTTTGTTTTGTAACTAAATTGTAACATACAGTTTTTTTTCTTATATTTTATTAAATTAAAATGTAATTTATGCCGCTAGGTATAAATTGAAATAAAATAAGAAAATAACTAAATTTAGAAATTAAATTAATTTACTAATTATTTCATAAATCATTAAATTACATTTAGCTAAGAAAAGGAAAGGAAAAAATATACTCGTAAGTAAACCTTATGAAATAATATCCATTTTTCATTTTATTACATTATAAAATGGCTTATAGAACTTTGAGTTTACCGACATTTAAAAACACATACAACACAAATATGAATGGAGTAAAGAGATAAACAATAAAATATATTAAAATGTAAAATAAAAAATACAAAAAGAGTTTGACAGCGGTGGGATTCGAACCCACGCCCTTTCGGACTGGTGCCTAAAACCAGCGCCTTAGACCACTCGGCCACGCTGCCTCATGGAAGACGGGCCGAAAATACTGCATTAATTTTGTAAACGCTTCGTTTGTAACATAACAATGTTTAATCGACTTCCAAAAAGAAGGATGTTCTATGTTCGTCTGTATGTATTTGTTGTGTATGTTCATCGATATTTTCGCCAATCATGAACCGAATCAAAAAATATTTTTTATTTTACCTACTCCCGAGGTGGTCCCATTTAAATGTTATCGAAATCGACTCAGCCATTTTTGAAAAATCAACAATAATGTAAAAAGGAACGTTGGGAGGACCCAACACTCAACATTCACCTATAGCTGAGGTCCCTTTCGACACTTTTTGTGTATCGTTATTTTATAAGGTATTTTGTATCTGACGAATAAATATATTTCATTTCATTTTCATTTCATTTAAAAATTGTATAGATCAATTCGAACGAACTATTCGAATTTTGTAAACGAAGGAAGTCACGTTTGCCATTTTTTGCGAAAATTAATTATTAAATTTGTATATTATCTTCCATTCGAATGTAAAATCTAAATACCTACCTACTCCCAATAAAATTATGTATTTAAAGATCTTGCACAGTGTACTTAGTGAAACTATCTCACAAACTAAGGGTACCTACCTATATTTTCATACGATATTACCTATACCTATACTATACCTAGTAAACAAGAACCTCTATGGACGGGTTCTACGAACTTTTGAGGTCATTCTTGTGCAAGATGTGAGTATTGTTGCTTCACCTTCATAGCAACCTCATTAGACTTCCTTGTGTCCGGGATGCCACGGAGTCTTTCAAGAGATATCCTCTCGAACAAATACGCCGTAGGAATTAAATCTTTAACAACTACAAAATGTTTTATTTAGCAAAAGATTACAGATACGAGTATACCAAAATACCAGTGGACCCTGCACTAGGATGACCTCTATCTCGTAGTAACTCGTAGTACAGTATATATTTCTTTGAGCAAAATCACTAATATTATACTGAGCGCCACACAAATTGAAAGATGGGAAGTTACGCGCAGCGTTCTGCGCAAAAGCCGAAATATGGGTACGCGCGGAAGCCAGAGAGACGAAACGCCGGGGCACACCCGCCCGCCAACCTCATGCCTCCCGCGCGCCCCCTACGCCCGAGCTCACTACTTCGCCGTTTGTGTAGGTTGTATGCACACATGCGCAATAATTAGCGAATCACGGCGAAGTGTCATCTGCGGCTAACTTCCCATCTTTCAATTTGTGTGGCGCTCAGTACAATGTAGTGAATTAATAACGTGTACCTACTACAAATACTATCTACTAATATTTAATAAATCAGAAAGTACCTACTTAGTTATGGTCAAAGTACTTAGAGTATGACTGGTCTGACTTCGAATATAGGCTGAATCATACAAGTCGGCGGATGTGACGTTAGCTACAAGCTGCGCGTAACCCAATCAACGAGCAGCTTTATGTGAGCTTCGGTCAGGATTGGATATTGCGCAGCTTGTGGCTAACTTCACATCCGCCGAGTTGGAAGATTCAGCCTATACCTATTTATGTATTCTGCAAGATAGGTACCTGTTGTACAGAGATTCATCATAATCATCATCTCGGCATACGACCATCCAGCCTTCCTTTAGTAATTTCCATAAAGAACTCACATCCAGTGGGTCCCTGCAGCCTTCAGATCATCGGTGGAGGTCCTACCCTGTCCTTGACGATATGTAGTCTTTACGGCGCCATCGTCCTTCGGTGCTATGTGCACTGCCCACAACCACTTCAACTTGCACTGCGCAATAATCACTGAGCTGTGTCGTTTCGACGCAAGCAAAGGTGGCAACTTGGCAAGTCTTATTTGTGGCACGACGTGATATGAAACGGATAAAACGATTTTGATAAAATAAACTTTTGATGTGGTTTATGTTATGTTTCTTATGATTTTGTAGCTGTGACATCGTACTTCCCAAGTCGATATATTAAAATTTTTCTTTATTTTAAATGTGATTTTGTCGAGAGCAGTGGCGGGCCATATTTACCGCCGGTATTCTGGTGAATTTTTGCCTAAAATCTGCCGCTTTAATTTGCGACTACGCAAATGGCAAATAGTAATAAATATTTTTTTTTGTAAGTAAACTTTAAAATATTTAGATGAACAAATCAATCTTTTATTTATTTTAAATCTATATATATCTAATAAAGTCGTGTTAGCACTTATAACTCAAGAACGGCTGAACCGATTTAGCTGAAAATTGGCAGGGAGGTAGTTTAGAGCCAGGAGAAGGACATAGGATACTTTTTATCCCGTTCCTTTATTTTTATTTTTTTAATAGTTATTCATATAATATTTTTCATATATCAATATCATCTATTCCCTTAAAAAATCGTTAGCGAAACTGTCACCTATCACAACGACGCTAATAGGCCCAATTTCAAGGCACCATCGTAATTATAACAGCTAATTAGAATATTTCTGTTTCTTTTTCACTTTAGGCATTCGATAGTGAGAACACATTTTATAATCAAATTAAATTTAAGATGGCGCGTTCATTCATAATTGGGCCTGATATGGATTGACGAAACGTAATAAGATGACAAGTGACATACATTGACTGAAGACTTTTTATGAATGTCACGCTTAGCATAGCAAAGAGACAAATTGTCTTTTCACCATTATTTGCTCCTCGAGAACGAAATATAGTATGGATTGACAATGACAACTGACATTAAAATTGGAATAAATGGTTTTACCCTATGCCATGCTATACATATTAAAATGACGTTTAATACTGGGCCGTCATTTTGTATGACATTAAAAAAAAATTTAAATATACCACCATTAGAGGTTAAACATGTTTCTTTATTCTACCTTTATGGTACAGAATCCATACTAATATACGAAGAAACGAATCGCCTTGATTTTTAGGAGTAGTAAGTATGGCATGAGTATAAGTATCTTGACTCTAAGGTTATTAACCTTGACTGTGAACTGTGACCTTGACACGAACATACATTTCTGTTGGTTTGGTTAGGATTGAACAGTGATAAAAGTCTCAGTTCGCCTCAGTTGCAGCACTCCTCATGAGGCACGCAACTTATAGGCCAGCCTCTCAGCTGCTTTAGTTAAAAAGCGGCCCAACCACGAGTGCAAACTTCTAAGCTGCCAAGGGAGAAAAGACCCAAAAAATCGGGAGACCTCGAGCGCCGCCTTCTTAGCTGTCTCAGAAGAAACACAGAGAAGCGGCTCTACCTCCGATTCCCGCGCCGCCCATATGCCTCGGCTACTAAGTTCCCCCGCCACGACAAGGCGGGAACCCGCACACTCTAACCTTATCTTAATCAACAGAAGCATTTATAAGTATAAGATATTATGATGTCAGGTTAGGTTTGGACAGTGGCAAGATGCAAGGGTACTTGACTTTTTTTTATAGAGAAAGTGCCTTTATTAACAACCACTAAATACAAGACTTATAATGTGAAACTTCATAAACTACTACTACTACATAACAAGCAATAGGATCATCCACAGACCCTTGAAGGTCTAAATATAATCCAAATACTTTTGCCATCACCAAGCGCAAACCTATTCGGTTCAAGTACGGCTGCTATATTGGCGGTCGCAAAAGCCCTGCGTATGACATCGTTCACACTGGCGTGGCAACCAATTCGACCAGCGCTTCTTGAGCAAGAAAGACGGTGGTGATCGAGCTGGTCAACTAGGGTACTTGAATAGGTGAGAGCGCTCAGCTATGTGCGGCGCGGCAGCAAGTTGGGTCGACTATCTCGACGATATCATCAATACCACCGGTCGAGCCTGGTCACGACCGGCAAAGAGCCGAGGCAGATGTCACAGAAAAAGAGAGGCCTATACTCAGCAGTGGGACAAAGAAAGCTGCGGATGATAACCAGACGAAACTTATTAGTAGACTGTTTCTTGGGTTTGAAATGATTGTTTGCTACAATATGTGTGTGCCGTTTCACATTGAATTGGGGCTAATATTTTGTGGCGGACTTACTATTACTTCGTATCTGCCGATTTTAGACCAATACTCTCTTTACAAAAGTGAGATAGCTCAACCAGATCTAAATTTTGTATGACAGCTGTCGAACTTAAATTAGTTTATCTCCGTAACTGTCAACTTTTGATCAATGCTATCTTCACGAAAGTGAGATAGCTCAATCAGATCTACATTATGGATGACAGCCATTAAACTTAAAATATCTTAATGTAGGTATCTCCGTAAGGTCATTCTACCTACATTCATTAACTTTCGCGGTACGAAGTTCGCCGGGTCCGCTAGTAGTAAATGGTCGGAAAGAAAGAAGTTAATCCATTAAATATGGTAAATAAATACGGCGAGTAAAACAACCGATTAATTTAAATGGAATTTCATATTTTCTATTTTAATTTTTGTTCAAAGCCGCTATCACGCAGCCATATTATACAAGCAAGGTCAAAAGGTAATACGATCCAAGAGTATGAAACTCATAAATGAAGATTGTTATGAAAGAAAATAATAGGAAAATCATTTTCCAAAACAAATAAAGCAAATAATTGAATACAGTACAAGGTAACCTAAGCTCGATACATTTTTGCATTAACTCTTGTCGCCCATAAAATTTGACGCTCTAGGCTCCAGCCTACTCACTCCGCCTGCTCGTGAATCCGCCACTGGTCGAGAGTGATGCTGATTGTAAATAACTAAAAAAATCTGTGGTCCCTTTGGGCTTTATTAGACTTTTATTTTGTGGCGGGCAAAAATAATCAGAAAATATCTAGAATCTACATGAATGCTTATTATATTCGTAGCCCGAAGACTACGAGATTCGAGCTTTGGACGTCTCAAGATGATGAACTTGGCATCATTGATGTGGGTTTATATAAAATAAAACAATAACCTTCATAATATTCTGTATATTTACCTAGGTGTATAGGAGAAATATTTACAAGGTGGACATCAATGTTTATGCCTACCTTAACCTAGTTCATTTCCGTCTTAAACTACGCGTTACAATAGTATAAATAAGACAAAAACGTAGAATAACATTAGAACCCCATGTTGTAGCATAAAATAATGTAACTAAGCCTCGTTAACACGTTCAAAGTACGCTTTTACAACTGCTTTTAGCTACTTAGTATAGTCATTATTTTTATATAGCATTTGAGATATTTTATTTTAAAACTGCACGCCCACAACAGAACGAATCTTTGACATATTGAAATTTCTACTTATAATCGAGTAATCGAACATATTGCACAAGGATTTATTCTCAATTTAACAGTTACTGGAATATAATTCATGTTACGAGCCGTATTAGCCGTATATAGTAACCGTGTTAATGAAGGGGCGTTTTGTATAACACTGAAAGATCTCTGCCATACTTAGACTTCAAAAGTTAAGTTTTATCCGGAGTATAATTACACTACAAGTTCCACATCACCAAGGATATATTATAGAAAAAAAAAAAACAATTAAAAAAATTACAATTCAATTGTTTAACAAAAATCGTATTTTTTTTTCAATAAACGAAATGTCTTTGTCTAAGTAAAACTTCTAGTGATAAAATATACAAAAAGCTTTACTTTTTATGTCTCAGAGTTGCTAAATTAGGTAAGAGATGTGAATCATATTCTAGTCGCTTTATCAACGTGCTTTGAACGTGTTAACATTGCTGTAATAAAACTAAAAACACTTTCATTCAAATATAGTAAATCTAAATCGTTGCCATGATTGAAAAAAAACTTATTTAAATGAAAACAACAAAATCAAATTTAACTATTTTGTCCAAATTTAACTTAAATATGTTCTTGATTTGTTAATAAAGCTATTAGCTAAGATTTACATGGCCATATTTTTTATGAAAACATGATTGCATATATAATAAAAATAATGTCATGAAAATTGTTATCCTTAGGAAAATAATCTTGCAATGCTGCCCTTTCAAATAAAGTTACGAAAGCTGTATAATATTTGATAAACTAGAAAAATTGTGTACGTACATAGTGCGTGAAGTACAAATGTTTACAAAGAAAATTTTCATATCCCAAAATTGTGTGTAATATTTAAAATTTACCCGAATTTCTTTTTCAATTCGAAATTCGATATTTTTATGAATCTGTATTTACAAACAAAATTCCAGTTCGAAATATTAAACCTGCATCAATTTGTGTTTACACACAAAATTGCAGATGGAGATTTCCTTGTATTCGTATTTATAACAAAATTTCGGTTCAATTTTAAAAACTTTCATTTGTAATTATTTGTACTTTGCTTGCCGAACGGAAAAATTAGTAAACTATATTTGGTTATAGGTTTTCTATTTATTTACTGCGTAAGTTACACCTTATTCTTAATAATTTATATTTATATAATTACAAAACTTAGAACTAAGTTAGAGCTTTTTCGGCTCAATAAGGAGGTCACTCAGTGCTAAATGTTTGTATTAATTTTGCCCATTTACAAACCGTTTTTTGATCTAAGATTTATAGTAAATTATTATCTAAAAATCTAGATGAAGCAGATGTTAATTAACCAAAGTGTGAGCACAATTTTTTTTAAATTTAGTCACTGAGTCATCACCTTAAAATATAGTAAAATAGTATTTATGCGCCCTTGCAATAAACTCTAGATCTCAAGATGTTACAATCTCAGTATACAAACTTATTTCGTACATATTTCAAGTTATTTAGAGGTGGTAGTAGATTTTTTAAGAATAAATCACTCGATAGGCTATTTTTCAATTTTCATTGTTAGATTGATTCCGCAAGCGGTTTAAATCACGTCATTGCAAATGACATCCAGCACATAAGAAAACGATATTCATATTGCCGTGTCGATTCTCATTAGCTCTATCAGCGTTGGTGATACTGTTGGTGTAATTTGGACTACATTTTCAGTTGCGTCACTAAAAACCAATAATTACAATAAAATTGCTGATGCTTTTAAATTCTGATAAGCATTTTATCTTGAAATCTAGAGAATTGACTGTACATGATTTGAAGATTCAATATTCACCCAAAGGAATGTTAAATAACTAAAGTTATCCTATATTTTGCCAATATTAGGATAGAAAAAAAAATGTAAAAATGAAGTTAAAAATCGTTGATTCTAATATCACTTATAATATTATTTGTTTAGAATCAATATTAAAACCTCAGGGAAACTGAGAGCGATTCTGTTTTACTAACGCATCAAGAACTATTGCCCATAACTATTCTTTATGCTTCGCTTTTGCTAGGTTTGTCTAAAAAAGTTCTTTATGTGAAATACCATTCAAAAATTTGTCGTGATTGCAAGATTTGAACCTGCATTAAACTGATTCTCAGTTCTAGTGCTTTACTAATTAAATTAGACCACACCTGTGGTTCTCGCGTCAAATTTGTTGCACTTAAACTTTACCTAAATAACGAATTTATTAATTTTTGAATCGTCAATCCCAAAGAAAACTCTAAGAACTAATGTAAAAAAAAACAGCTTTAGGCAATACTAAAAAAATCATACCAGTTAGTTAGTAAATGAATGTAAGTAGTTAATGCATTTATAAATTAGTGCTGTAGTGTGTAGTAATTTTTTTGTATAATATTGAGTGCAACAATGAGCAGAACATTCGCAAAGTCTTGCCCGTAAGAAATATTTACTTTACATAGACTATATTATTATAGTTCCAGTAATATGTATAACAGAATCGTTCTCATTATCAGTTTCATAACGATTTTGTTCGAATTCAACAGTGGATAAAGTAGTATGAACCACTTTATTTTATAGTAAATTCTATGACGGTATTTATAGAATCAGTTTTTTCCACGATATGGGTTATTTAATAGGATATAAGGCTTACTTATGCCATAGTTTGAGAGCCTAAAATATACAAACATCAATATTCAAGTAACTTAATATCTACAAGTACCACTAAAAGCTAACATAATGCTCTTTCGATGAGTTTTTTTACAGAACGATGCTTTATTTTATTCAATTTATTTAAAAAAATTAATCAGCGGCTAAAATTAAAATAATTGTCATCGAAAGACCAAAATTCAGCTTTTGCACTATATCATTACTTTACATCAATATTATTTTTAGTTTACCGATGAAACTATAATTTAAACTGTCATAAAATTAATTGACTCGATAATATAAATAAGCACTGGATTAAAAAAGCTATTGCTATAAACATTGAGATATTAAATAGATGGCACAAAGTAACAGTTTAAAGTAATATTAGTTAGTAAGATTAAATGATCGATGCACAACCTAAATTTTTACGGCTAAACACATAGATAAAATAAAAACATCCATGTAGTAATCAAAAATGAAACCTAAATACACAGAAAAGTGTCATTTTTTAAAGAATAAACATATAATTAAGATTATTACGTTATGAAGAAAAAAATATTAAAAATCAAATTGGTTACTAACATTATAGTAAGATTCAGATATACAGTTTTGCTGTCCGTTTGATATTATAACAATACATACATATTACTAACGTACAATTTAAACCTTATAGTCTTGTCTAGATACATATGTATAGCTACACGTGTTACAAATTGTACACTAGTCAACACACATGTGTCGAGACTTCAGGTATTCTAGAGTTCTAGGCATAGCAATGTACAGAAGGTAGCGAATGGCACAATTACAACGAAACGATACAAAGAACAATCATCCTTCATTAAACCTAAAGAGCGACGGCAGCGCCACTCTCCTACAACCTTTCACGCAGAATTACACATATTTTACTGATATTCTAACATTTAGTTCCTCATTCACCACACAAGTTACAAAAGTTGGTCTCCAAGACGATAGGTTTAACTTTAACTTACTTTAATCATTTCTCCCATTTTTTTTATTAATCCCTCGTTTCGTTCTGACAAATAAATATGTTCGTACATAGTTTGTACAATTTATAGTACAATCCGTACAGTGTCAAAAGTTTAAATAAATCGGGCTATTCGTTCGTCGGTCACGGGACAAATAACCGTTTGTGTGGGTAACAAAATTACGGCCGAATATTTCGTTTGAAATAGAAGGCATCTTGTTGGTTGATGCTCCGGTTGTGGCGGGTTGGGGCACGACGTACCTACTCGTATGGGCTGGTTACTCGCGCGGGCTGGGAGGGTCTCACGCATAGAACTCGCGGTTGTTGTGGCCCTTGCCGTAGGAGGCGGCGGCCGGCGAGCGCTTGGGCTCGTCGAGCGCGTACGAGCCCTCGTCCTTCTTGCGCATGCGGTACACGATGAACATCACCACCAGGATCGCGCAGAGCAGCCCTACCACTGCGCCGCCGATCACCGCTGGAACATAACAATACGCACATCAGTAAGTGTAAAAAGTCGGCGTCCGGCAGGGGGGTCTGAAATCGCCTAAATTATTTAATTTGTATGTGAACCAGTGAACTCTGTAACACACATGTCGGATGCCACATAGATGGAACAAGCTTCAATAATATCAGTTACGCTGACGAGATACTGTATTGTTGAGCCCGTCGATCAGTTTCCTTAAGAAATTATTAGGAGTTTGTGTAAAATATGCAGTAGAACACCTGGCACAATAGCTTAGTCTATAATTCCAAAAAAGCGAAGTCATGATTTTTAAGGCATAGAATAACTATCCTACTTATGTTTCTCACATTTTGTTAAATAGTCAATTAAGTTTTGTTACCAGCTTTAAATATCTTGGTCGTGTAGATAGATGATCTCAATGATGATCAAGATATAGAAAGAGAACACAGATCATTAACAGTGAGTATGATTGCCCGCAGGTTTGCTCGATGCACAAATGTTGTTAAGAACTATTTAAGGCCTTCTGTCAGTCTTTTTATTCAAGCAGCCTGTGAGTATCATACACCAAAAAACATACAATGCGCTTAGAATACAGTACAATAATGGTTTTAGGATACTATTGGGGCTGCCACGTTATTGTAGCGCATCAGGGATGTTTACACAAGCTCGAACCAATGATTTTCACGCCATCATGAGGAAAAAAGTGTACTCCCTGCTGAGCAGAATGCGTAATCCTCAACATAATTATTAGTAAGCCGGATTGCCCTGTACAGGGACATTGGAACAATGTTTTATTGCGTATATTAAGGTGATAATATCTAATACAATTTACTGCTGTAATAAGGACTAAGTTTTGTCTGAAATAAAGATTATATTATATTATAAAAACATAAAAACTGGAGCCAGAGCTAGCTGATCTATACGAACTTACCTACTGGTAAGTCGTAAGAGTATTGATAGGTAGGTAAAAGATAAACAATTCAGCACTAACTACTTCGGCGTGAGTGTCAGTGTGTGGCAAAGCTTAATTGGGGACATAAACCCGAGTATCAGTTGAGCAGGATGAAATTCTGAGTTACGACCCTTTTTTGAGTTGCTTATTGCAAAAATAACTCTTTTGAACATAAACATCCATTTTTTATACGACTTATCTCTCTACCTACTGAACATTCCTGGCTGAAAATGTTGGCCCGTAAATGCGAGTTTAGTCATCAGTGTCATTGTCGCCAACATTTACCTGCAGCCAACTAATTGTTCTCATCTATGGCTCCTGTACTGTCTTATGTCGCGTATCATCACAAGGCATCATCGCTGCAGTCGCAGCCAGCCAGATGGACACTAAATTAAAATCGTCTCTAGCTAGTGTACTATATAAGCCAATGACGAAGGTGTATCACAACTCAAAATTGACGTTGTTTGCTATTTCAACGCTTGTGAGAGAACTAATACAAACTACAAAACCAGCAGATGTAGGTAATATTTGGCTAATTTATTGCTGGTGCATTTACACAGTGAGCTCTCCACAGGCTGCAGATTAGCGGGTAAATCCGGGCAAAAATAGAGGACAGACTGTGTTATCAGTCCAACTGGAATTCATGTTTTATTTAATGGTGTGACTAATTTCCTACATTTGCTACGTTATAATTCAAGGGAAGTAGTCAAGAGAGATATCAAAGAGGATGTTTTGGATTATAATGTAATAATAGGATTGAAAAATCACGGTGGCGGTGTTTGTGTGTCTGTCGCGAAATACTTATTTGTGATCAGCCTTGGAGATAGAGAAAGAAATAAAATAGTATGAAACGTATTGTACTCTACTGTACCGGAATTGTGATAGTTTCCTGTTGAATATATGCGTACCCACGAAGAGCTATCCGGCCATATCCACCACGATTACACAGTATGGATAGGTGGATTCACATAAGCCATAAAAGTACTTCTACGGACGTATGCCGGTATGATAAATCCGCACGAACTAATTGGTACATCTCACGCTTATAACAAAAGTGTTATCATACTACCTGCTCGAAAATGAGCAATTAAATGTCATACAATTTCAGTGTAAAACAAGACATTGTTGTCATAACACAATCTCAATGGCTATGGCGAGGCAATAATGTTGTATGAAACTCCCTAGGGAGTAGTGATTTAAATTTGGAACGTCATAGTTCATATGTAAACTTCTTTACTTTGAACAGATATCGGTAAAGAGATATTATTCGATAATCAAGCTGGCCACAACAATTGAATAGGTCATGATAATCAAGTTAGCCACGATTAATGTCGTGGACAATTATTTATCATTATACAATTTATCATTATACAAATTCCTGAGTATTCATTTTCTTGCAAGAGGTATGAAAAGTAGAGTATGCATCTCTAGAACGAAGCATGTTTTTGTCACGGGCGACTTGAACCCCTCGTTTCACTCAGGATTCCAAATATTAAGGTTAACCACCCAAGGTTAACCCAATTAAGTTTAAACACCCTCACTGCGCTCGGGATTTAACTTTAAGGTACCTCGCTACGCTCTGGGTTCAATATGTCGTCCATGAAACAAGACACGACTTCGTTTTGGTGCATTATCTTCTATTTCCCAATGACTACTATGCAATGTAGAAGCATGTAATGATACGCACCGGCGAGAATGCCGGGCTGCGCGAAGAAACTGGTGGCGCGGTCTTCCGCCTTGGCGTTCATGATGAACACCACGTTGTCCGGCGGCCGCGACTCGCTGTTCACGTTGCTGCCCGCGGGGTCGTGGTCCTGGAAACATCACAAGAGTACTGTTCATTACTGTTCTAATTAATATATTTAGTTTGATCCATGAGTCCATCTCTAGAGCGGCAATTCACGCGATCTTTTGATTTGTGCCTTCAAATTTACCCTGGATGAACAAGGTGACGCTTTACGTTTTATAGGATCGCTTTGCGCATACAAATACATGTTGGCGTTCGTATTAAATGTAGACGTGAAACGTATGCATCCCAAACGGCGGCCCAAGGTCTGAAGACCTATCAGGTAAAGTCTTCAGACTTTACCTGATAGGTCTTCAGACCTTGGGAAATCTAAGATAGGGAAGCCCTTTGACGCGTGGGAAAAAAGATCTTCGGAGAGCTCCTTCAGCCTACAGGCGGGTTATGTGGGTTATTGTACTAATAAAATCCCTTCGGTTGCCTTTATCAAGAGCTTGACTATATGACAGCCGCTTATGACACATTATTTCTTTTCAGACGATCTAGAAAAGTAAATGGCAATAGAATACGATATGCGATACCTCGAAAAAAGTAATAGAGACCTTGGCTCGAGCCAAGATTAAAGATTGGAAATGTACTCACCGGTGATGGACTCAAGTCTTCGCCGGAGATGCTGATGTCCTGCTCAGGGCGCGCGGGCAGCTCCGGCCCCGCGGCGGTTCTCTCCTCGAGCTCCTCACGTGCTTTACTCTTCACGTTCGCTGGAACACCACGACAACACGCTGTTACTCGTCTGAAGGTCTCACGTGAGAGACTTGAGGCGATGTAATGCTAGCACGCGATGCAATGCGATTTGATATGTTAGCTGTGTCAGCGATCTAGCACAATTTGACCACGAAAAGTTAATTATGTTTTCGTAAACTAGAAATAAAATAAAAAAGGCATATATTAGATTCGTATACGTACAGTTTTACACGACTACAGACAATTAAATGGTTGAACGCTGTAACATAACTGTTCACTTGTGTCAAAGTAGCAGCTTTCAACAAGTTTTTTGTACTAATTACACAAATAACGAGGGATACAACAGTGTTAAAGAAATTCCAAAACATTTTAAATGTTTTCGATTCAGTTATATTTTTAGCACTGTTTCGTTTAAAAATATCACCTTTGTTGTTAGTAATATGGTGTGTAAGAATAGCATTGCATCGCGTTTTGACGCTTTCTGTCTCTCAAGTAGGACATAGGCTAGAAAATATGATAGAAATTTTGGCACGCTACACGTGATTAAAAATACCGGAGAAATGTGTGAATGTGATTTTGAAACTTTTCATAATAGCGGTAAGAATCAAATCCGTGAAATTGTAGTTTTAAGAGTACATATATACGAGCAGTCATCGATCTAAATATATCACAACAACAGTAAACAAAATGTCTCATATTAAGCTTGGACAAAATATCCTGAAATGACGCAGTTACTTATCACAAAGACCTTAAAACACAACAGCTACATTTGAAATAGTTCAGATGACGAAGACTTGGGTGGGTCAGGATCATTTTGGATTGAGGAAATATGTAGAATTAGCAAAAGCATTCAATGAAGTAACTTCTACATAAGTAACACATATTATGAACGAACTAAGCTAGTGGAATCATGAGATGATCAAAACTCTAGGGCTATAATACCTGATTACATGCTAACCATCTAAAAACTGTAAAAATACGATGGAGGATGATTGACTGCATGAAAATAAGGTCATGCAAGATAAAATACGTTTTGGAGGAAACATTGCTAAACTTACCCAAGTCCCAATTATGGTTAGAGCAGTAAAATGTTATTCATTAAAAATATATAGCGCAGAAGTGATTACGACGGCGGATCGCACTCGACTGTCGATGTAAGAGGAAACTGATGAAGAGTCGATTAGCTCGGTAGACGCGAAAACAATGCTGATAATAACAATATGTTAATTCAGTTATTACTTGTGTCGTTACACTGCATTAGCGATGGATCTGTTACTCTGTTGGATGGTCGGAGAATTAGTTACGGAATATGTAGTGGTCTGCTTTTCTCAACATTATTTATTCTGTGTATATCTAACAGTGTTTCGAAGTCACTCATTATGACTGTATCGTCATTGGTTTTTCCGTTATAGTAAAATTTTATTAAAATCGTTCCATGATAATTTTAATTTGCACAATCTACATTTATAGTGAATTTGAACAAACCTTGGTCTTGTCATTTTATGTCTCACCAAGGTTCTTAGTTATCTCAACGTTGTCACACAGCGGATATTCTGAAGAATGTATGATAAATATCGTCTAAGAGAAGACTAAAGGTGAATCACTCATTGTTTCATTAGCTCATTGTCAACTGTTAATAATTCATTCAATTTATAATTGACACTAATTGTGCCGTGAGAACTGGCACTTCTTTATTACGACTATTGCACATTATTTTACGACAAGTTTGCAGACAAAGCGCATTTTGCCTATTAAGTGATTGTATAATGGATTTCATTCGATAATATTCATAACTATGATTACGTGATCGTAATCACAGACGAAAGATTAACCTTTAGTCTTCCACAAAACAAATAAAAAGTCGCAAATAAAAATCTGGCATGCTCAGCCACTACTCACGAACTTCTACATCGAGCTGCTTGGCTATAAGGATCGGGGCTTCCGTGGAGGGCTCGGGTGTGGCAGTGGAGGGGACGATCTCCGACTTGTCGGTGTCCTGCCGCTCGGCGTCGTCGGTCTCGTTCCATTCGAAGATGACGTCGTCGGGGGTGGTGTGTCGCGGGGAGTCTTCGTCATCCTCGGGCAGGCCGGCGAGCGCGTCACCTGATCCGCGGCCGTCTTCGTCGTCGGGCCCGGGGCCGGCGCCCCAGCCGGAGCCCGAGCTCTCGTCCGGCTCTAGCCCCGAGCCGTCGTCGGCGTCGTCAGCGTACGCATCCTTCGCCGGCTGCTGGTCGCTCTGTACTTCCCCGCTTGTCGCCGAGCCCGCGACCGCCGACCCGGCGCCCTCCTGGAATTCACAATACGTTTACGTTAATATCTTATTCTGCATTCCATACTACACATGGTGGTAAATACAATTTTGGGTACAAAGTGACATAATATGGACCCCGTCGTCGGCAGCAAAATCAAAAGAGAGGAAGACACCATTAATTTGGTCATATTTATTTTTAATGAATAAATCACGAAAGCGTAAATGAAAGAAGTTACAGATTAATTATGAAATATTCGAAATTTTAAAACAATTGTCACAAGAATAGAAAAAAATCACAACATCCACTACCTACTATTATTGTCACAAGAATAGATAAAATCATAACTATGCTACTCCCCATACCAAGTGCAATAAAATGCAAGTAGATTTAAGGTATCCTTGTCAAATACTACGTCTAAATTAAAATATTATTCTTAAATTAAGTAATCAGTATATTCGATTGATGTGTTGTATCACATACTCAACAGCTGTGATGGTATGAGATGATTTAGGTAAAACTGTTAACATTTGGAATTTACTTTACGTATCGCATGAGATGTAATGTAGGAATAACTAATTACGACGTAGGTTACTCTAATTACCTAAACCAGATTACTCAACGAGTACTCAAAATCTACTTAACGTGTAATTACCGCATCGTATTACACAACGTCACGGAATTTAAGCATACAGGTAAGTAGGTAGATACATGATAAGACGCTTAAAGAAAAGTACTGTCTCTAGAAATGAGGTCAATTATTGATAAGGTGTTGCGAACATTACTAGGGCATCATGGCGTTCCAAACAACCTGATTCCAGAAACTTCACCGTCATAAACCTTCTCTGACCTAATTCGTTATCTAACACGCAGACTAAGCAAACTTTAACAAAACAAAAGTCGCTTAATCATGAGCACATAAAAGTAAGGGAAAACCATAAATCTGGATAAGCTTTTTTCCTACGTCACCATGAATGGGTGAAGTATGAATGGGGTTGCACTGTCGGTACCACTTACCTGTTTAGTCACGGGAGCTATCACAAACGTTGCGATTAGGCCGATTTCGTGTGGAATTGATAAGATTTGGAGTTTTTAGTGCCGTGGCGGCTGGCTCGGTTAGCGTAAGTTGTAGTGGCGGATCGATAGGCTTTTTGCAGGGAGCGGGGTGGGGGTGCGGGGGTGGAGGAGGGTCCCGGGAGTGTTCCCGAAAGCGCCGACAGATGCCGGGAGGAAAACTTGGGGGCTGTTAACGCCTCGCCCGTTGCCGCGTTCCGACTGCAGTTTTAGCAAACTGAGGCAGGGGTCCGTGTGTAGATGGCGACACTTGTAGTTAAGGTACAGTTACCTTTATGCACAACTGAGGGACAGTTTATTTTTTTTGGAAAAAATATTATTGTTATTATTTTTAAACAGGAATTCATTGTGAACGTATGCAGATTATTTTTTTAAACAAAGTTTATGACCTATCTTATCAGTCTGGTTGGTTTAAGGTCTGGTTGGTTGGTTATCAGTTTGGTTGGTATCTTTTAAAGATAAAAACAACACTAAGAAAAATGTCTCTATTTCGAAGTGATTACGTTTATATACGATAGTTTAAAAGCTTATTTCTTATTTTTGAAATCTTTCGAATTGATATAGTAGTATAACAATACTATTTTCATACCATTTCCAATCTAATGTAACATACATATGTATTATTATATTATATTAAGTATATGTAGGCACATGCCTACATATACTTAAAATGAATTAAACTGAATTCACCAATTGTATACAAGAGACAGACAAAGTTACCGTTTAGTACGTGATATTTCCTTACAACCCGAAGATTATTGAATAGGGTCGTTACCTCAATAAATTCATATCAGTTACAAAGCCTGCGCGGACCTTTGGCCCCGATTAATACTTATCAGCCTTACAATAACCCCCTAATGGAAACAAATGATGACGCAGCTATGCCATCTAATAACCCGCCTTAGACGTAGACGCACATATACCTAGAGGTATCTACTTGTAAGAATGTGAAATATTGAAACCTAAATATCTCTTAAAAATATTGAAACCTAAATATCTACAGGGTATATTTTGTGAGATATTGAAACCTAAATATCTACATGGTTATTTGATTAACCTGTACTAAGCTGAAAGGAGGTGATTTAGACCATCATTACTAACAACTTATTCATACATTTTATCGATTCCAAGTTGTAATTTTGTATGAAACAGCTGGTTTTTTTTTCGAATTTTGGGTTGGCCCCATATTAAAAGTTGTTAGTAATGATGGTCTAAATCACCCCTTTTCTAGTTCAAGCCGCAGCCAAACCCGGAACGGAAATGCGTGTTGTCGTGCGCCTCAAATAGCCAATATTTCCAGTCGACTCTGATGTACGCTAATTGTCTGTGTGCCGATTTCAGAGTTTTTCAAATAATTGCTGGATAGAAACAATAATAAAATCAGAAATTCAGCATTTAGAAGATGCTTGCTTTTTTGCGCTCACCTTCCGTACTATAAGTAGATATTATTTTTCAAATCAATTCTGCAATTTATAGAATTATTACTTTGTTAGATTGGTTTCAAATACAGATCAGACCACCTCATCTTCATCCTTTGACAAATTGAATGACAAACACAGTAACATTTAACGTCTGACTCTATTTTGCGTCGAAGCCTAAAAACAGTACAAATTGTAAGTTTTCATCAATGAACCCACACACAGGCTCGTTTGAAAGCTATTAAGTCCGTGTATCGTTTTCAGTGCGCTCCTCGTAAATCCCGTCCCGGGCCGGCGCCGCACGCGGTCGTAATGAGAAATATTATTTATTGTTCCCGGATAACTCGGCCTGAAGTAGCCCAGCCTACGAAGCTTTTATAAGATAAGATAATTTTTATTGACTTTCAAGTAAACTTAATATTAATACATAATTATAATATACATCTTAAATGTTCTCGTCCGATAAAATTTTTCAAGTAAGTATAAATAATGAATACATAAATACAGCGCCCATATTACATAGAATTGCTATTATGGAATTGTATTATACTAGTTCATAAACATTTGTACAATAATAAATAGAAACGTAACCAAACGCTGTAAAGAGGCTTTGACAAGTCAAGCATGTTTACAATAAAATAATAATAATTAGAGTAAGTCAATAATTTGTATAATTATAAAAATAATTCAAATTATTATATTGGCTAAAGTATTTTGGCCGAATACGATATTAATGCTAAAAAAACTTAAAAAATATCTCCTTGTACTACCAGGGAGTTAAAATCATTAAAAGGCGTAAGTTTTCATCAATAAAACAACACACACGGGCTTGTTTTCAATACGCCCGCCGTAAATCCCGTGCTGGGCCGGCGCCGGGCGCGGTCGTAATGAGAAATATTATTTATTGTTCCCGGATAACTCGGCCCGAAGTGACCCGTCCTACGCGGCCTTTATATTGGCCGACTACGATATTAGCATTTGAAAAATATATGTAACTCTTCTTGCATCAAGGGGTTAAAATCATTAAAAGGCGTAAGCTTTCATCAATGAAACAACACACCGGACGGTGCCGGACTGGCGCCGGGCAAGGTCGTAGTGAGAAATATTATTTATTGTCCCCGGATAACTCGGCCTGCCGGCCTAGGCAGCCTTTATATTGGCCGACTACGATATTAGCTCTTAAAAAGTTTAGAAAACTCTTTTCCTTGGGATCAGGGGGTGAAAACGTTTCAAAAGCATAAGTTTTCGTCAAATGAAACCACACACGGGCTTGTTTTCAATATGCCCGCCGTAAATTCGTAATGAGAAATATTGTTTTTTATTCCCAGATAGCTCGTCCCAGAGAGAGGTTTTCCAATCGGTTGTCTTTTGGTACTTACCTTTTAATACGCAATTTAACTCTACTATTTGTGTATTTAAATCCGCGAAAAACTAAGTAGTTTTGAAGCAGCTCAAAACGTTGTTATTGTTTATGAGTCGGTATTGCCCCATAATGATAGTTGGGTATGGCCTCGAAATTTCCAGAAAAGTTACAAAAAACTGTAGGTTTAACTTTTAAAGCAATTAGGCTCGGTGGCACGTAAAAAGGATTGATCCCTGTTGTTTGGAGTCGGTTGAACTATTTTTGTCAATTATTTTCAAAGTCAAGGATCCAAATGTCAATATCGTGTCGGCACCGGGGGGTGTAAAACCGTTCTTAGTACTTACATAGGAAGGTTTATTACGGCGCTGCCCGTTAATCCGCGTTTCGGCCGCTTATCTCAACTAACTAGCTAAATAATTTTGCTGATAATAGAGATGAGGAAACACTTCGTCATACACAGTGCCTGACATGATTTAATTTGGACAAAAATGTGTACCTACTTATATCATAAGTTATGTTATTAATTGCAGTACTTATTGTCAAGCAAAACATTGTGAAATTTTGCATTTATGTCTGGAGAAACAATTCGATGGCCTATCTATGTGAATCTAGCAACCTCTAACAGACAGCTGATTATGTAGAGTTGGAGATAATGAAGAATACAACATTCTTGAACGTATTGGTAAGAAATATTGGGATGAGAACAAATTACACATATTTCTTTAAGCAAAAATTAACAATAAACTTCAAACAACCGTAAGTTTTAAAAATACCACTTTTTAGACTCTCAAAATATAGCTATGAGATTTCATCAGGCGTTACACTAAGCATTTCATCAATAAGAATAATTATTAGAGATCCTCCGAAAACCTAGCCTTCCCTTCTTTGAACAACTTATATGTATAAGGTTCTTGGCATCTAACAGCCATAGAACATCCACTGCTGGACATAGGCCTCCCCCATAGATCTCCAATATCATCACTCTTACCGCGGCCCTTTCAAACAAAGTTGTAGTTCTAAAAAAAATAAAAAAATGTTAAAGTTTATTTGGGAGTAGCTTGTGCAAAAAGAAAACGGCACATAACTAGGAAACACCTTTGGAATGTAAACTTAATCGTTTTAGAAAAGAGTGACGTAATCATTTCACACACAGATTTGATTCTCGTAGAACACTGTTCAACTTCACTTCACTGTTAAAATATGATTTTGTTGGTATTTAGATAAAAAGCACTGTCTGTCTGTGTATGTGTCTGTGACTTTATTAGGAGAGATATGATTAAATTATTTATTATTATTTATTAGGAGAGATATGATTAAATCTATCATAAGAAGAAAACAGACGAATTGAGACTTAATTTTACTTGAAATTAGTGAGAAAATGTTTAGTTGCGCTCAACTCAGTTAGATCAACGCTTTACACAGATACGAGTAGCTACACACAGAGTTTGCAGCTGTATGAAGCTACACTTCGGTGTCTACCCCAGACGAGATCTCGAGTGGACGGATCAATGAATATGAATCTCCGAAGAGGGCACTAAATATAAAATCGGTATTTCTGGCCATATTCCAAGCACCTGGGCTACTTGCGACGTGCTTGGTTTGAAGTGTTCTTTGCTACCTAGTTTTATTACATAAACAGGGTTATCCAGAACTGGTGTACTAATCTGAAAGGGGATAATTAGGACCACCATTACGAACAACTTTAACCAAGGGGCTAATTCGAGAAAAAATCAATTGTTTCATAGATTTTATCGATTCCCAATTACAGTTTTGTATGGAACATTTTTTTCCTAGAATTTTGGAAATTATGGTCTTAATTACCCCCTTTCGACTTAGTACAGGGTATGCTTATGATAACCCTGTATTTAGCTAGATGTATGAAAAAATAAAATTGCATTATACTTTTGGGTTTATCTATAATTCATACACTTTTTGCTACTTATTACCTTTAATAACACCATATATCTTAAAAGTATGGATTTACAGACAATTTTTATATTGATCTCATTGTGATCCTCTACTGAAATGTTCGCAGTCCTCCAAAAATCTTTTAACTCTATTCATTTTTCCCTCTTTTAATCTACGGCCACGGCATTCATCCGCATTTGCCATTTTTGGAAAAGGTTGAACAAGAAGTATAGAATCGTACGTGTTCAGTAATAGTAGATTGTATCATATGGGAGCAATTTTTTTACGGCGAAGGCGCTTTTTTGAATCCAGAGCGAAGTGAGGGATTCTTTAGTAGAATCCTGAACGTAGCGAGAGATTCAAAGTACGTCGCCCGAGCAAAAATATATTTTGCGCCCGAGTGGTGCACACTACTTTTCATCACCTCTATGAGAAAATAAAAGGCGCCTCATATTTTATTGTAATATTATTATTTAATAAAACGTAAAGTAACAACTAAATTTAAATTAAATGGTACCTAATAATAGAACAAATGAAAACTTATATTTACATTCTTTTCATTCATTTTCTTGGCGCTGAACACTAACATTACAAATACTTCCATATTCAAAAAGTGCGCGGCAAAGATAATTCCGGCGCACTTATAAAGTTCCTTATAGAAAACACCACCTTTGGGCGGACTTAAAGGCGAACCAAGTAGTCCTTTTTGAATAGATGTGATGAAAAATACTCTAAATGAATAAATGTCTTAACTATGTTTATAATATTTTAGAAGCTTAACAAACTACTTTAATACTTAACAAATCAATAAATTAGGTACGTACAATACATGAATAATCCTAAAAGCACGTAATCAATTATGAAACTAAAGCTGATGGCATAGCAAAAGAGAAGTCTATACCCAGAAGTAGGATAAGGAAGGCTATGGATGATGTTGTCATGAAATCGTTATAGTTATATTACACAGTACTAGGATATAATCTAGATGTAACGAGTGGGCATTTAATTCCTACTATGGGCTATTTACCATAGGATGTTTCAGGGTTGACCCCATAGTAGAATTTAATTGTTAATCTAAATCTTTATTATCTGCGAACGAAGCAAGGGTGCAAAATATCAGTTTCCATAAACTGAAAATTTAAAAGATGTCAATAACAGGATGTCCATAACTGAAGAAAATGTTATACAGCGTCGGGGAAGTGCTAACAACTCCTAACTTATGCCTACCTACTACTAACAAAAACAAAATTTTACAGGAGAAGAAAAAAAACGTCAATGTGGTTGTGATGTACCTTAATATAGGAGATATTTCTGCGATGCCTGGCTACTTCAATTCGGCGAATTTCAACATACGTTTTATAATACCTGTAGACGCGCAATTCAATTCTCTATTGAAATGCATTCATAAGTCGTTTTTGTAAAAAATGTAACGGCTAACATCTCCTGTTAGCCGTCGACAGGGAATCTAACAAAACTTCTAACGATTTTTAAAATTGCTATGTCTACGCTTTCCTCAGATTTCTAGTTTTAATACAAAGCTATGGTGGCGGTCTCAAGTGAAAGATAAATGAAAATGAATGTAGGAAGGGGGCAGTAAATATAAATGCGGTATCTCTGGCGAATGCCCAACACCTGGGCACAGCCTGCCCACTTGCGGCGCGCTTCGCCTCAAGTATCCCTTACGTTTACTACTTACCGCGAGGTGCATTGAACGGCGGCGAGTGGAAGGACTATTGTTAAATAATCGGCCAAGTGCGAGTCGAACTCGCGCACGAAGAGTTCCGTCCGACATAGGGAACCTCCCTTAACATATTTTATTTTAATTATTTAATTTTGAAGGGAATATACAACTAGATATTTTGTGAATATTTCAAGTATCTTCCAGTTGCCGATTTTAAAATCGCACCACAATTATATGGTGAAATACATCATCTGTGAAAATTTCAGCTTTCTTTCTTGATACAGTTCATGAGATACAACCTGGTGACCGACAGACGGTCTTACCGAGTCTTAGTAATAGGGTCCCGTTTTTACCCTTTGGGTATGGAACCCTAAAAATCTATAATCCGTGGTGGCCTAGTGGTAGTGACCCGCCTTTCAATCGTGAGGTCGTTGGTTCAAGTCCCGGTCCCTTACCAATGAGTTATTTGGAATTTATGTACGGGTTTTCACACCACTGGCTTTTCGGTGAAAGAAAACATCGTGAGAAAACCTGCATATGTCCGTAGAAGACATTCGATGGCGTATGTGAGTCCACCATCCCGCATTAGGCTAGGGTGGTGGATGTGGCCCAAATCACCCTTCGTGGAAAGGCCTAAGACATGCAGTGGACTAGTTGATTGAATCAGGCGTTACTTTGCGGAAATTCATCTTCAAATCTATGTTTTGAATTAATATTTAGTGTATTTCCGCTATCTTGTTGTAGGCAAATAAGTTTAAGGGCATTAAGTGCATTAAGGACATTTATGAAAAAAAAATAATAATAATAATAATAAAAGTAAGTAAATATGAGGAGGAATAGGAGTAAGTAGAATGAGAGGTAGTAAATAAGTATACAGCTACCATGAGGCTCTTGGAAAGGGACTTCCGAATGAGGCTCAGGTAGAACAACTGATGTTAGTGCAGGATATCAGTTAGGGGCGGTAGCGGAAGAGTATCACTAGCAAGATACCAACGGTAGCGTTCAAAGACTCAGTCAGGCAGTCTACTGCGCACTTACGCTCCCCGGGCTGGGAGCGTAGGTTTCGTATTGTGCCCAACAAACCAATATGAATAGAAAACCTTTATCCCAGCCCCAAGTGCCCGGCGGCTGCAGAGGGAACTACGATGATGGTAAGTGGCTACCTCTTAGGCCATGGGGTGTTAAGAATCCCCGGGCGACGGTTACCTTAAACCATCCGACGACTCAGGCTAATCCATTGGACATTGAATGCATGAACGACAGGCAAAACAATAAGCGATACAATTTAAGATCTACCAGACAAAGTCCCATTAGGAGATCTTCAACAAACTCTAAAAGCAGTAGTATTCAAGATCTCCAGAAAGAGGAACAATACGAACGAATAAGTATAGCTGCATCCCCAACATCTAGTGAGAGTTTGTTTGACTCCCCAGAGTCATCACCATATCCCTTTGTAGCTCAATTAAGGGAACGATCTTTGTCAAGCTCAACTATGTCAGATGATGTTGTACAGGAGGCAATAGCCATTGATGCTGTACCCATCTCTGACAATAACCGTGCGCGAAAGAAATGGACAAGTGAAATGAACGAATTTATCTGGCGCACATATTTATTAGTCACTGAAAATGAAAGTAAAACACGAGGATATCTTGACCCACCACATCAACTTTTCATCCAAAAATTTCCCGATATGGAAGTGTCAAAACAAAGAGTAGGAGATCAACGTAGAGCCATAATCCGGAATCAGCTAATCTCACACACCACTCTAGAACAAATTAAACAGGAGGTTTCTAACCAACTCACATCTGGAACCAATCTAATAAACATGACAAATAAATCCCAAGACACAACTAAATCGACACAACAAACTAGAATGAGATGGACAGATGACATAAATGAAGCCATCATTAGAGAATATTACAGAATCACTGAACTGGAACGAAACAAATCAGCTTACCGCAAACAACTGCATAGCCGTATTATAAATTTATTCCCACATATTGCTCATGTCTCAGAACAACGCATTGCTGACCAAAGACGCGTGATCATACATAACAAATTACTGACGGACGACTCTTTACAGAAAATAAGACGAGACGTAGAAAGAGAAATGATACAGTTAACTGAAACAACTTCACAAAGAAATCACACCCAAGAAACCCAAAACAGTCAAATTGATTTGCCACCATTAGCTTCATTCTCTACACAAGAGCTCACACATAACGAACAAAACTTAAATGACAATTTCGAAGCACCACGCAATACGGACGAAACCTTAAATCATAAAATAAAGGATATTTTTACGACAACCTACGCAAAGTACATAAATTCTGACCCCGTGATTAGACCGCGTATTCCAAAGCAAAATACATCAAAAAAGCTAGCTTATATTGTAAACTACCTGAACACAGATATACTACCAAATCTTCTCACATCAGATACCGACTTTAACACAACTCAAACTATCATATACTCTGCAGCGTACACGGCAGCCAGTTGTAATGGTGCTAAAATTAGAGAACAAACAGATACTACAACAGCCCAACACAGAACAAATAATATCCAACCATGGCAGAAAAGACTTAAAAATAAAATTGAAAATCTGAGGAAAGACATAGGTAGAATGACCCAATATATAGCCGGAATTAGAAGCAATAATTTAGTAACCCACATTGATAGAATCAAAGAAAAACACAGAACTCATTCACGCTATGAAGAACCCAACCTAACCAATGAACAATATTTAGACAGTTTAAAACAGAAACTATGTGCAATTACCAGTAGGTTTAGAAGATATAACAACTGTACGCTTAGGAAAAACCAAAATACTCAATTTAGTCGAGATCAAAAAAGATTTTACAGAAGTCTCAGCACACAACCCGAAGACGCTTCAACTGACGCTAACGTACCATTACCTACCCCGGAGAGTTTGCACGCGTTTTGGTCGAATATCTGGAGCAATCAAGTTCAACATAACGAAAATGCTGAATGGATCAAAGATGACTTAGTATACACAGAAAACTACAGCGAAATGCAATTCGAATATATCCCTGTTCATATATTTAAAGAAGTAATCACAAACACACATAACTGGAAATCACCCGGGACAGACAATATTCACAATTATTGGTATAAAAAGTTTACTTCCGCACATCCATTACTTCACACACATATAAATCAGTTTTTAGAAAACCCCGACTCTATGCCAAAGTATATAACTCAAGGAATCACTTACATGATACCCAAAGATAAAGACTACCTGAATCCAGCCAAATATCGACCAATAACGTGTCTGCAAACTATCTACAAAATTATAACCTCTTGTATTGCTCGTATACTGCACCACTCACTGCACAACAGAGTGTAGTGCAGTGAGAATAAGGGTGTTATTTATTAGTAAAGTGTTTTCAATATTTTGTCATATTATTTTTATAATATTTATTAGTTGTTAACGGATTATTATTGTACTATTTTTAAAAATATATATAATATAGAGTGTAGTGAAAATAAGTGATATTTATTATTATTTTATCTATTTTGTAAAATTAAGTTTTTAAATGTATAATTATTGTGGTATTAGTAATTGTTTGTAATTATTTTTTTATTTTTTTCATAAATATCCTTAATGCACTTAATGCCCTTAAACTTATTTGCCTACAACAAGATAGCGGAAATACACTAAATATTAATTCAAAACATAGATATGCAGTGGACTGTTAAAAAGGCTGGTGCAGTACAGTAATTTGTTATCAAAGAGAGACGGAGAATGACAAAGATATCAATTTTGACTGACCGACAACGTTGTTCATACATAATGCTGGCTCCGTTTAGTTTGACCTAACCGCAGACCGCATCTAATGTGTCAAATCATTAAATGATAATAGGTATAATATAGTCTGACAAGACTCAAGAAGGACTGGACCAATTTTATTTTCATTGATTCGTTAAATTTGTCTTCGTCTCGAGTAGGAGAATAACTACTCTTAAATTATCGAAAACATTTATAAAGAAAATTCGTTTTCATTTATAATAATACATTTTATTTGACTCTAAGGTGGTACGGACTTCGTCGAATGATCTAGCATTAAATGTGGTGTACCTATTCAAGTAAACTACAGTATTTATCTTACATTATCAATTTCCTAGTTAAGTAATGAACAAAAATATTAAAATTAAAATTCTAATTTTTGCTGCATTTTACAACAACCTCACCGGACAACAGGTACTTAAAAGGTAAATAATTTTCCCCAGCGCCATCTCTTTACAAATGATATTGAAAAGAGCTTGCAGTGTTTCATGCACGAACCGAGCAAAAGTCCGCCGTCTGCGGTGGCCGTGAGCCAACCATTGCGATGCCAACAACGTCGGTAAAACAGCTCCGAAGTTAAACAAAGCTCTTTGCGGACCTTTTAATATGCGACGAATCATGGGCGTAGTCAGGTTTTAGCTTAGGGGGGAGCTTAACTCTTAGACCCATATCGTAAATTAGGTAGAAATCGCGACCGTGAAAAACGTCCGATTGCATTAATAATGAACAGAGGACACTCAGAGGTCTCTTTTTCCTCTGACAATAATATACGCAGAGTTTAAGAAGTGTTCGGCCGCACACATAAGTATAGGCTCGTCATAGGGGTCATGGTTTGAAAGAGCTCATCATTTATTATATTTATAAATCAGATTTCTTACTATTACTTAACAATTACAAAGGATATTTTTGATAAAAGTAACTTTAGATCTAATTTTTTAAAAGAACCAAAGATACGACATAGGCCAACGGATTGGTAAGTTGAAATGGTAGTGGTCAGGGCACATTACGTCGTGGACTGATGACCGATCGCGCTGGATGCAAGTCGCTTCCAAACAGTCTTATTGAGATCCATAGGGGAGGTCTATGTCTAGCAGTAGACGCCCTATGGCTGATGGATGGATGAATTTTAGAACGTCAGATCAGAGGGTAAGTTTAAAGTTCAGTGGAGTTATCCCCCAAGACTCTCCCTGACTACGTCCACTCACCTAATTCTCAACTCTGAAGGAGATGACCTCATTAAGACCGCAGGATCGCGCTGGATGCAAGTCGCTTCCAAACAGTCTTATTGAGATCCATAGGGGAGGTCTATGTCTAGCAGTGGACGCCCTATGGCTGATGGATGGATAAATTTCAGAACGTCAGATGAGAGGGTAAGTTTAAAGTTCGGTGGAGTTATCCCCCAAGACTCCCCCTGACTACGTCCACTCACCAAATTCTCAACTCTGAAGGCGACTGCTTAAAATGTACAAAGTTTAATGGAAATCGTATAGCTAAGGGAATATTAAGGGTAATGGGTGCGTGACGACGTGGCGACACTCGGTGACTACATGCTTGGGATTACTCACTTACAGCTGGATATTCAACACTCTAAATTGCTCTTGTCTACTTACTTATTAACAACTTTTGGTAGAAGACCAATCGTGAAAGTAGAAAGCGTCGTGTCGAGCGTGAATATATTTTTTCTACGGAATCGAACTACGACGGCTTATTTCATTCTTGTATTACAGGATGGATCGTGCACTATTTATTTAAATATTACAATTTCAGTGCGCGCCCAGTTCCGTAATAATTTTCTCCGATTATTCCTGAAGAATATGGTGTTATAAATCGTGAAAGTTTTTTGCGATTTATGTAAGCACTATATTCACTAACGTGCACTAAACATTCAACATTTCTATGGTTGATTTCCTCACAGTGACACACTACGCCTTTATTAACTGCAACAAAATACAATAAATCTCTATATTGATTTAATTAACGCAATTGTTAATACCGTGTTAATTGAAATAAATAAATTGAAATATTATTTAAGCTACATAAAAGCAGTTGTTACATATCGCTGAGGATCTAAAGATAAAATCCTACTCGTATTTCCCTATAGAGTATACGATAATGATGAAATCAAAATAGTGGAGATAGAGATGTCGGAATAGAGAGCAAGGATTTGCTTTATCCGTGTACCTAATATTTCGTTCATCAATTATGTACAGCTGTATTCCAACAGCTTATAATGATTGGGAGGCTCGCGGGTACACGGCTCGGGTATCTCACACGAGGCAACTTAACGCTACCTAAACTTAGGTATAGGCAATGGATGCTGAAACGACTTTTCGCTCACTCGCTTGGTTGGATCTTGTATGAATAGTACAATATTCTACACTCTTCGTAAAGGTCACCCATCGCGTGACGATAGTATTTTAAATGTATGTGATCTTGAACAAGCTTTTTTTGTTAGTTGATATACCAATTGCACTAAACTTCCAGTTCGTGTAACAGTATTCAAAACTAGTTTTCAAAAAGCTGCGGCTTCTGAGAATTCAGATAGAAATGGGCCTTTGGCTAACGCAACCGATTGTGTCACCATGGCGAGCTGCGTTAATTATGTGTTTTATTATGGTCACCTCATGTGAGATTGGCCTTACTGTGAGGGCCCTGGGAGACGTGATTACTATAGGAAATTGTAATTCGAGGAACGCAAATTAATATTCATCGGGTAGTTTCTGATGGTGCCTGATTTAATCCTGGCAAAGCTTAAATCAGCAGAATCCTGATCTCACTATTATAAGTAAACTAGGCGTTGCTCTCGACTTCGTACACACAGTATTTGTTATTAACAGTTTGTCACAAAAATCTTTACTAGGTCCTGTTTAAACACCAGTCAAATCTCCGCCAGATGGCGTTGTACCCTGAGAAAACACGCACATGGTTATCTACTGAAACTAAGTATGGTTAGATTTTTAGTACGAAATAATTAGGCTTACTATATATTACTATGGAATCGATTTATTTAGGCAGAATACTGCAGCAATCCCAAGTCGAAGCTGTAAACTGATAAGACGACATAATTTTTATACCTTAAGAAAGTCAGTTTTAGAATCCTTAAAACAATACACCTACAAACAAGAAAACTCATGTTTAGGTAACCTAAACGATGCTCGCAGCGCTATAACGAAGTTTTCAGCCATTTCCACGTCAACATTGCGCCAAATCGTCCCGATAGAATCCGCACGATCCCGATATTTCAATCTCAATCTATTTACGCCCTCACCTTCCCAAAAATGACGCATATTTCATTCGAATAGCTCTGGAATCGGCCCATTTCGGCGCTCTCGCTTCCAACCGTAAACACTATACAGAGACACACCATTAACTTCGCGCTTTAATATTAGCTAGATGGAATAAACTTTTCATTGTACATACTAATATGAAAAACTATGTTTAGAAAAAAAAGCACCTAAAAGAAGTGTTAAACCTCCTCGATAATAGCATAGAGTGTAAACTGATGCCCTACGAAGCCGTAAGAGTAAGAGCTGCGTAGTATTCAAAGCTTACAATCGATCCTAATGAAAAATAGAGGAGGGTCATGTCTAACAATGGTGCATTATAATGATGTAAAACAATTAAAATTGTAAAAGAAAAATTACAATAATGCTTCTGGTCAGATCAGAGCGCTTGGACTCGATCTTCTATTAACACTTGCTACGTTTTTTTCAACAAATAACTTGCATACACTTATTTGCCTTTGAACACCGTGTTCTTATCCACGTGCGTCAAATTTAGAGTACTCGTACCAGGGGCGTTAAAATGTAAGCGGTCTGACGTTCGGCTTCGCTTTTCCTCCCTCTCGCTCTCGTGGCGTGAGAAGCTGGCTCGAGCAGGAGAAAAAGCGAAGCCGAACATCAGATCGCTTAAACAATAAGGCCCCAGCTCTATGATCTAAACTATCAAGGCTTCGCTTTTCAAGTCGAAAACCTAAACGAGATAAAATAAAACTGATTCTAATGTGACTAGATTGTGAATAGCTTGCAGGCAACGTGGTTAGGAGCCCTACGTTGCTGACTAGGGGATCTTGACCTCGCTGAGTCTGAGAGTTCCCTCTGTTGTGGGCTATTTGTGTATGGAGAGAGGAGGGTGCGAAGGTCAAGTTACGCCGGCAGGTCTATTGGGTCAGACTCTGTTTCGAACATGTAACAGCTGTTGGAACTGGCGATAAGCTATAGCGGATAAAAAGTTAATTTAAAAGGTTTGTCTCGACTCCACAACGATACCTAACTACGACTCGACACACGTCATCAGGTTTCGTAGATAATGATAATGATCATTGTGATTATATTGCATCGACAGCTACGCCATCTGTAGCACTTAGCAAGTAATACAAACACTTAGATTTCGATCTAAGTGTTTGTATTACTTCGCTCTAGTTTATTGGTGAAGGATATTTTTAATACTAGATATGTTTGCATTTGATTGCAATTATATTTATTTTTTAAGCAGATATACAATTATTTCCAATACTTTTGTTTGGTTGGCAAGACTATTTAGCGTGAAGTCGTCCTTTTGGTGTACAATAAGGTGTTAAATCATTTTTTGTTAAGTGTCATCATTTAGCTTTACCGAAAAGTGGAAAAATCTTTTGGAATTAATAAAAATGTCGGTATAATACGCTATAACATACCGAAAATATTGTTTTTAAACTATCGCGACTAGATAAATAAATACCTCCCCATCCCGACGTTTCGGTATGAGGAGGTATTAATTTATCTCGTAATTATAGTGCGCGATTAGTCCCGTAGTATATAATAATAATACCGAAAATATCTAGGATTCATTATTTCATTTTCCGCCAATCGCCCATGTCTTGTCCCAAATTCCTTCTATTTTATATAGGCCCTCGTTAGTCGCAGTGACCTACATGTGTACACGAAACGGAATGCTTTATTGAATGCTGGATACACGGAGCAAGCTTCTTCACTGAATTATATCTAGAGTATTCTAGAGTTTGTGTGTAATGCTACATAATATGAATAAACAACATAATTAAAAAGTAAACTAAAGTAAAAACTAAAAACAATAAATTTTACAGAAATAAATTAGTTATAAATAGGATGTTATGCCTCAAAATTGCTTAACTTGTTTGAGAGCTAAAATGCCTCATACCCTAGTCAAGCTACAAATTCCGATGATGACAGATTAAAAAAAATTAGCCTAGGTTTCTCAAGGTTCAGGTCGCACAAAACTTATTGCAAAGTCACCTAAGTCGCTTAAACGACTTCATACAAATTCCAAAAGTAGCCCAAAAGTCGACCTGTTTTATGTTTAAGTAGAGCCTAATCAAAATAGCCCAAAATACGGACTCTACTTTTTCAAACCAGTGTAAATGGCGACCAATTGATATTCACGATTTTTAGTTGCCCCAACTCTCTTAGAGGTGCCCTAAATGCGTCACTACAAAGGATACGATTCTTCGTACCTTGTGGCCAGGCGCTGTGACGGCAGGTGGAGTAGATCACTATAGTGGAGTCACTGCAATAGCGGACAAGCGTTCCGTAGGCCGTAAAGCTGTGGTGGTCTAGTGGTAGTGACACCCACCTTACAATCGTGAGGTCGTGGGTTCAAATCCCGGTCCTGTACCAATGAGTTCTTTGGAATTTATGTATGGAATTTTACACCACTGGCTTTTCGGTGAAGGAAAACGTCGTGAGGCAATCTGCATACGTCCGAAGAAGAAATTCGATGGTGTATGTGAATTCACCAACCCGCACTGGGCCAGCGTGGTGGATATAGCCCAATCACTCTTCATGGGTAGGCCGACGTCCTGCAGTGGACTATTAAAAAGGCTGGTACAGTACAGTACAGTTCCGTAGGCATACCACCAGATTGTACCTGTAGTCAAACCTGTTCGAAAAGCCCTAAGATCATGATCTTATTATTGGGCAACTAAGAGATAGAATAGTACCTACCTAATTACGGTGAACGGAGATCCAATTACCCGACCTACAGATATCAGCAGTAATTACCGCGATTGTTACTAACCGCCAGCAGATTCCATACATGTTATTAGTCATTATACCTATATAGCGGTTATACCTAGTGGTTTCCGTTTACATCTATGTCGATTAAAGCTCAAAGCTCTCGTATACAGGGTTATTGGTAATCATTTAGCATCCTTTTAATGGCATATTCTGTACATCAAAACAAACAACTACAAATTTACGGAAAATATCAACAAATTAAAAAAAAAATATTATGAAGTGGTATTGCATAATGCATCTACAATTTTTTTTTACCTACTTAACTAATATTTACACTTAAATATAAATAAATATATTTGGGACATCTTACACTTGTTTTCATATTTACACAGTAGGTATCTAGAGGTCCTCTGAGGTCCAAGTCTCGCGGGTGGCGGCGCGCGCGCGCTTTTTTAATAGAGTTAATTATATTTAGACCGGTCAGATTATTTTTTAGGGTTCCGTATCTCAAACGGAAAAAAACAGAACCCTTATAGGATCACTTTGTTGTCCGTCTGTCCGTATGTGTGTATGTCAAGACTCTTTATCTCGGGAACGCGTAAAGTTATCGAGTTGAAATTCAAACTGTATACGTATATCTATGGTTTCTTGCAGTTGCGTAAAAGAAAAACTTCTCAGTTATCGTATAAAAAAGTTAGAGCCGTTTATGTTGTAAAAAAAACCGCATATTTCGACACTCACAAAAATCAAAACCTACAGGGTACTTCCCGTTGACATAGAACTATGAAATTTGGCGAGAAGCGTTGTCTTAGAGTACACATATAGGAATAAATCTAAAAACTGTTAATTTTTATTTACATAACTAACAAATAGGGCCTCAAAATTCACTAAATATGGGTTCAAAATTCAAAGTGAGTAAATCGTATCATGTAATTGTAGGGTGTCATATAAACTTAATTAGCACATGCTAAAACAGGTGTTTTATTATTTAACAATGTGTTTGTACGGAACCCTCGATGTGCGAGCCTGACTCGCACTTGTCCGGTTTTTTTTTAATTTTGTAAGCTAGAAGATATAATATACGAATTTTTAGAAGTCGTTGAGCAAACTATGTTTTTTTTATGTACCTACAGAATATGCCCTTAAAATGATGCTAATTGATTACCAGTAGCTCTGTATAACGTGACCAAAGACGTGACTACGAAAGCTTTAGTAATACTGTTACCACACATGAGGTACATACTATAGCATATCATAATGAACTATTTTTACTGTGGAACTAAGCAATCGCGATAAACATCAGCAAAATTAATGGAATTCTATACATTTTGTCGAAGATCATTAAACAATTTTTAAGGAACAGAATATTTTCTTTTCGAGATTTCAGGGGTGATCTCATCGTTACAGTTGTTTATTAGGTATGATGCACATTATGTGCGGTTACAATCTTACTACACCTCTCATAAACATTGTAAATTCCAATTTGGTTGAAAGCAGCAAAATCAGTTGCGCACGATGCTATTCGATGGTTAGCTATAACTAAATCGTAGAGTGTATGAGAGCTTTTATTGCTGGATCTGATTACTGATGATATTCTGTTTTAGATATAAATATTAGGGCATTCAGAGTTTTGTCTGTTCGTCTGTCTGTTAGTTGTCACGATTTGAAATAATTAAGAATCGATGCGTTCGATACGAGCAAATGTGCCATCACCGTTATAAACTTACAACTCATGGGACCGAAACTTTTGGGTCATCCTGAAACTTTCATAAACTTGCCAATTCTTTTTATAGATAGTCTTGCAGTGCAAAAACTTTATTTTATGTGAATGATACAAAACGATGGAATAATAGACAAGTTTTTTCGACACATTTTTGTAGTTTATTATCTTTCTGTCCAGTGAACTATTTCTATCCAATAGTTGCCTGGAAGCGAGATATCGCTTTTAGCGACAAAGCAGCAACTAGTAATTTCTTTCTGTTTATTTTTGTAATCTCGTTCCATTCAGTGGTTGCCTAGAAGAGTTAGCATTTAGGAATAAGGCTGCTATTGTATGACTTGTTAATTAAGCTGTTTTATCATAACATCTGTCTGTTTTACAAAAACTCGACAGACTGAATGGCTTTCCATTGCAATTAAATCAATTACCATGGACGTATCTTCCACTTGGAGAACAGCAATATTCACATTTAATTGAAGTTCTAACGGTATCGTACAATAATTAGAAATTCCAATATTCGAATAGTTTCAATTATCGTAAATTATACCTTAACGACAATAATCCCAATGAGACAATGTATCCAAACAGATGAACTATTGTAAATGGGTCTCCGGGATAATCAAAACCCTGATTCCAATCGAAACTATAGTGCTATCCCGTTTGCACTAAGTCATAAAGAAAATGCTCGGTCCTGCTCCGCCTTGATCTCTGTTACGATTAAGATTATTTGCTACACGTTAAATTGATAACATTAACAATGTTCTTAATTGTTCCGTATAATAATGCTCGGAACTGTCGGTAACACGTGACGTAGGCCTAAAACTCACTGAAATAAGATGTTCTTTTAGCGGTATAGTATGAAGAATGCAATATTTAATATATAACGAAATTTGGAACTGAAACGTGGTGCTTTTCTATTGTCCTTAAAAGCAAACTGTGTTCAAGATAAGTAGAGCAACGGGCTTTGGGGACTCAGAGAAGGGTATGCCCTGAGTTTCTCTGTGAGATCAAAGCAGAGATGCCGAGACTCGTAGACTAGTTACCAACATAGTCCAACGAATAAGCAACTAAAACTGGCAAAGGTCAGGAGGTCACGTATTGCGGAAAACCAAGAGCCGCGGGGCCCCAAACTTTGCATCTATTGTCTTCTGCAAACTTTGCATCTATCGAATTCCTTCGGTCTTAAATTGCACTAGCCGATTGTGGTCTCCTTTACTTCACAGCTTCATATGTGCCCTATCCACTGCCAATTAAGTTAAGTCAAAGTTTCGTTTCATTCTATTTATTCATAACATCGACTTGACATTTTTTCCTTACATTTCATATTATGAATCATACTCACCATTCGCCTCAGACCAAATAAAACAATCAAGACAGAACTTTGTGAACAGTTTTTTATACATGAGGTGAGTGCGTCGGTGTTGCGCCGCCATATTGTGACTTACGAGCCAAAGCGTAGTTTCGTTGTACGTGTTTGTGTGTGTCATTGTGTCTGTACACGGCGAGGCGTAGTTTATGATTTCACAATATGTGATATCATATTATAACTGCACCTAATTATCAAATCGTACCTATCTCAAGAATCTTGTGAATGCTACCCACCGGCATAATAAAACATTCTGATTTAAAAAAAATGAAAAGAAAGTATGAGCATGCGAGCCATTACCTACCTAATAGGTACTGAAAATATTTGGTAAACATCATGCAGTAACGGTGTAACTCAAAGGTGCAGCTGTATCATAACAAAGCACTCTGTGGGTGCGGCGGTGTCATGCACGCGTGTGTGCGTTCCGCAGGTATTTAACTAAAACCAAAGAAGATATAATAATACTACAACTCTACGATGGACGCATTCAAGTAGTAAAGCGCAATTTAAACTCTGTTTTTTTTTTCAACGTTATGTCTGGTCTGAGCAATCCGTAGAATTTCTTATCTCTTTATCCTACTGTCTATCATTTGTCTCAATCTTGTAATGAAAAACTTGATTTCCTAATCATGTCCATGTTCGACCCGCGATTTTCAATATCGTTGACCCATCTTACTGCCGAGCGACCAACGCTCCGCGTGCCTTTTTTTACGAGGGGGAAATCTTCCAAAGATGCCCGACCGCTTTGGGGTGCAGTCGGGTTATGTGGGATTGTACCCACTAAAACCCCCTCGGTGGCCAGCCTTTGTGCCTCCTTGGGAGCTCCGGGATCTCCAAAAGGAACGCACCGGTGCTCTACTCGCCTGGTAGTAGACGAGGCTTGTACGGTCCTGTACGACAGCGTTCCCACACACGCCGTCTTTCTCGGGCCCGCTTGAGTGGATGAGCCCAGGGGTCCCCTTTTAGTAGGCTCTTACTACAGGCAGGGGATACAGATTCCGTATTCTAGTGCCCCGGCATCAGGGCAAACGCTTCGCGTGCCGCTGCCATCCTATGTCAAATGGTTTAATTTGATATCCCGATGAGTTTAGATCTCCCGGTTAGCGAGTGTCGCCGCCACGTGCCTTATGTTTTATGGAAGGTTGCGAAGTTAAATTTAATTAAGTGCTATAAATATCTTCCGTGTTCGAGATAAAATGTAGTTAATGCGTGCTCAGATTCCAGACCGGTCTCATTTTCTTTATTAACTTCATAATATATTTGCTTATTTATATGTGTATAATGTACTAGCTGCGCCCGCGGTGTTACCCGCGTTAGCCTCAGATAAAAAGTCTACCTTCATACTGAATTTCATCGGAATCGAAATCGGTTCAGCCGTTTGAGCGTGGAAGAGTAACAAACATCCATACATACTCACAAACTTTCGTGTTTATAATATTAGTAGGATTTGCAAAATGGTTTATCATAATTATGCTACCGAGTCTAGAGAACGAGAAAGCTGGTAATAGGTCTGTAAAGTTAATGGTTACACGCTTACTTTTAGAGGTGATTTAGTTTTTTTAAAATATAATTGGTAGTTTCTGAAGCTAAGTATATTTACTAATTAGTTATTTAATCTAAATCTAAACTCCTCCACATGCAGACACAATCAGTAAAGTCGCAGCAACTCATGAGAACATTTAAACTAATCGGCTAAGTGAGAGGCGGGCTCGCGTACCAAGGGTTCCGTACCATATGGAAGCCCCCTTTAGTAAATTTTGTTTAAGTTTAATTATTTATTTTTGAAGGAACATACAACTTAATATTCTGTGAACATTGCTAGCATCTTCCTGTTGCCGTTATTTTAAAAGTGCATATTTAAATATTTTGTGAATATTTCAATTAAATGTAGGCATACCTGTCGCCGTTATTAATATCGAGAGAAAAACGGCTGAAAATTCAGATTTGTTGTATAGGATTTGTTTTAGTATTGGTTTCAGTTTTTATTTAATAAAAGACATAAATATGTTACACGTCAAACATTTCATTAATTATGGAAAAACATCCAAATTTGCAAATAATCTTAAATACATCACGAAAAATCGGATCAAAATAAAATATTGGTTGTTATAGCGGCAACAGAAATCTGTGAAAATTCCAACGTTCTAGCTATCACGGTTTATGAGAGTCTGGTGACAGACCGCGTGACCGAGGGTAGAATTTACAACTGAGCGCTACCGCGGCTCGGATGACAAGTTAAATTTTAGGCTCCATTTGTATTAACCGTTTAGCCATGCCAGAGACCTTCTGGCGGCTTAAAAACTCTGACACCGGGCTATACAAACTCACTTTATGTCCATTACTCAGTACTCGCAAGCGAACCCAGCCAAGCCGCTTATACACCCTGCCACGGGACGAGCACAATATGGGCCCGATAAGGCTCAAAACAGCTCGCAAAATATTCCAAAAACAGTTTTTATCCCGACACGAAGACGTTACGTTGCCTAATTGGCGTGGAGGGGCAATTAGGAGCCTAACGACCGTCCGCGGCACCCGGGCCTAGGGTTACCAGATGGAAAAAGTTTAAATCTGGAGGAAAAATCTGATATCTATTGAAATTTCGCATTTTCGTAATTTTCCGTAAGAGCAACGTGAACTTCAGAACTTTGTGAATATGTCAAAATTCATCAGTCAAAATCCATTCACCGTATACGCGCCTAAAAATAATCTAAAACCTCTGTTTTAGATTATTTTTAGGCGCGTATACGGTTGATTCGGCATACGCGCTTGTACAACCCGCGACCTTACGCGCATCTAAAAACCGGCACCGGCATTTTGATCGAACCGGTAGTGGTGTCCTGTCAGTATCAACACGGATTCACGCTCGCGCTTATACGAACTTAAAATACGAGTTGCGCGTGTGCCAAAACGCCTACATGCACTTTCAAAAACGAACTTATACCTACGCGCGTATAAAACGCTAGTCTGAAACCGCCCTTATAGACTGGAGTGTGAACAGTGCGCGCAGATACCATCCATGGCTCTATACCGAGTAGTTCAATTCTGACGGAGTAGCGCGGTCTCTCTTACATTTTTTGTAAATTCTAAAAATCTCGAAACCTAAGGTTTTCAAAGTCCAGCTCCAATCCGATAAAGGGCCTTTCATTCCAGATTTAAGAGCAATACTCTAGTCGATGGCACAACTTCCATGCCTTGCGCTCCTTTGTCAGTCTTTTCCTCCCCGTATGACATGACTTCTACTTTATTTTTAATGATGAGAAGAGCATACAAATCTTGAATCCCTTACTAATATTATAAACTCGCCCTTCGTGGGTGCCTACCCACGTCCTACGTCCTGCGGTGGACTATTAAAAAAGCTAGTATAGACAAATCATAAACCCGAAAGTGCGTTTGTTGATTTGTAACTCTTTCACGCAGCAACAGAGCAACGGATTGACTTGGTTTTTTTATGGCTATAGTTAAAAAAATGGACAGCAACATAGACTACTTTTTATCCGGAAAAAAGGTTCCTGTGGCTTAGCACAAAAGCCAAAACATCACTCGGGCGAACCCGTGGGCAAAAGCTAGTCTTAGTAAAAATTTTAAAACGTGGTAACCCTACCCAAACAGCAATAGCCGTTTTGTTTAAACAGCCCGGTTTTTTAAACGTTAGCAGTTTATATCGTGTGATTAAGACGATTTCGGTCACGTTATTATTGTTTACGGCGTTTTAACTTTGCGCGGTCTGGGATGCTTGTTGTGGAAACGGTTTGACTTTTATGGCCGGTTCAGCGTGAAATTCTGTGTGTGCAGGCAATTAAATTATATAATGTTGTTTTACATTTTACCTTTTCAAAGGTATCTACAGATCAAAACAATAGCAGACAATTTTCCGAAAGACACAGTTGAAAGACTAGTTGATTGGCCACAGCGTGTAATGTTAATTTAAATTATTCAATAACGAATGCGGCAGATTACCACTTACCTACACATTAGTTTCAATATTATAATCATAAAAAAATAATTTCGAACTATACGACATAACACATGGCACTTTTATATTTATAGAAGAGAATAGAGAAGAGATTACTTAGCCGATGAATTTTTTATTTTTATTGTATTAAAGTTACACTAAATTAATATAAATATAATAATTACATTCAAGTTAGTGGTGCGACAATCGAACATGCTCATCTCGCTCGGATTCGTCCCGGGATATAAAATTCAATGCCCAATATACAGGGTTATTTCTAATCAATTAGCATCCTTCTAGGGGCTTATTCTGTACATCAAAACTAACAACTTTTGTTCTGCGACTTTGTTAAAACTCAAAAAAAATCAACTGTTCCATACATTTTGTCGAGGGTGAACGATATTTTTCTATGGAACAGACTTTTTTTGAGATTTGACAAAAGTTGTTCAACAACAGTTGTTGGTTTTGATGTACAGAATAAGCCCCTAAAAAGATGCTACCTAATTGTTTAGAAATAACCCTGTATACTAAAAGAATAACTCATTTTACATTTTTTAGTCTTAAAATGTATCCAATAATATAATTCAAAATGTGAGAGAATAAAAGCGAAGTGAAAGAAACGAACATTTCGCGTCCGAAAGCAGTCGGATCCCCAAAATTCAAGGTTCGCCGACTCTTTGCAAGACGTCAAGAAAGTGGATGAAAACAATCCTATTCAACCAGCTGTCGAGACGTCCGAGATAGAAAAGACTAGTCAAAGACGACCGCGATAACAATAAACGTGTTCGAACTGTTGGAGCGAGTTGACCGGGGCGGTTCCGGAAGGCTGGCGCCCAACGGGGGGCTAGTGAGTAAGTTCTTAAGAGCCGAGTGGCTGGGCCAGCATAGTTATTTTAATTTTAACTAAACGCAAAACATTACCCCAAATGAAATTCGTGAAAGTGAAAAAATAGTTGGCAAGTTAGGTACGTTGCGTCGCCAGTCGCTAGGTAATAAGGCCCTAGTATCGAAGTTTTTTATCTACGCAAAGCCTCTGATATGGTTAAACGGTTAAAACAACCGGGAGCGGAATTTACCCTGTCATCCGATCCACTGTAACGCATAGTTGGGAATGTTACCAGCGGTTACCCTTCCGAACACTGACCGTGCCGAACGTTGCTTAACTTTGGTAAAAAAACTAGTCAAGTCAAACTACACTATGAGCGTTACAACAAACGAAGCACTAGTCCTGCCCAACTAGAGACTTCCTACAAAACGGTGAACTCGTTTTGGAATCAACTCTTTATTGGCTAACAGGTAAACAAAGCTAGAAGAAAGAAATACCACAAAAACCTAGGGCTCTTTTTTGACTTACGAGTGGCTGGGACATATACGTAACTTGTATGAAGTAATTATATACAACATAGAGATTCTCACAATCTGTCAAAGTTTCGTATACGTATCCAGGCGTTCGAAGTTCAAAAATAGAGCCCCTGGGGCGCAAAAACTTCACAAAGTATACTCCAATAAACTCTAATTTTTTGACTAAATTATTATTAGCACATTTATAATTAGCCGTATCTTTTGAATTTATCGTCCAAGTAATTTAAAGATTAATGGCTTTATCCAGTTTTTCAGTTCATTTACTCCATTATTATGTACATTTGAAAGTCGAGAGAGCAACCTCAGTCGACGAACTCTTTCCTTTGCTGATTTCTCATAGATGCTGGCGCGTTTGAAAAGATTAAGCTGAAGTATGCTTCATTTAACAATATGACTCTATCCATTGACGCATGATGTGTGCTCGACTTCATATACTTTCCTGAGGGACACGTTTCTGGGTCAACGAATCCAACCTTTTCATACGCGATTTTGTTTAATTACAATTTGAATTCGGAATTAAAATGCAGAGTGAGCGGCTGCCGTAAAATTCCCTTTTTGTCAACGGAATTAGATATCGTAAGCCGTTTTGGAGTACTGCGAGGTCCGGGCAGCATTTGGGACAAATAGCTCGGGAAATGGTCGGTTCTCGGCTAACACGGACAAAATTAGGTCAAGACGCGCTTTCGCATCCGACCCTAGGCTGTTACGGAGTTATGCCGAATTTATTTCGATTCTTCCGTACCTTCACAATTGCAGCGTCGATCGTGCCTATTGATTGAACACAACTGGGTCAGAAGCTACAACTTAAAAAGTTTCCTCTGTATATTACTTTATAAGAGAGCCTTTGACACGAAACGAACTTTCCGTTCGGCTTTATTCACTTTGTTTTGTCTTCCGTAGAAAAACGAGAGGGTTGATTTAATAACGAGTAGGCCACGACTCCTAACATGATAAAGATAACGCAATTCTATTCTATTATTGCAGAAATGAGATAATATTGCCAAGAGTGCCGCCGTAGGATGGAATTCTATTAGACTGTTACCGAACCAGTCTCGGGAGATCAGAGCCGGGAAATAATTTACTTATTTTATCAGAAGAGAAAATTAAAAATGAAATATTAGTGTCTGACTCCCTAACATTTTTCATGGAGTCAAATGTTTCACGGAACCTGCTTACGTATTCATTGGAGATCTCCGTACTTTAGCTGTCATTTTTGGACCTTCCGGGGGGCCATTTAGAATAATATATTAGTGCACGGGACAGCGATTATACGAGTAAACGTGCATTTTTGTACACAGACCTTTTTGGACAGTGTCCAGGAAAAAATGATCTACGTTATGCCAACCGTACTGAGTTTGCGAGAAAATGGTATAAATGCAAATTAAAATTTCCTTTTTTCCTTAACGTTTTTCTTTTCCATTAGGAACAATTAATTTTAATTGGACGGATTAATTAATATTGTGTCTTGGGCGGGCGTTCTGAACGTCGCATCGTAAATATCTGTCTCGGGGCCGTTTAATTTTTTTTCTATAATTTTTCCGTGGCTTTGTGTCGGGCCCGGCGTGTACAGTGATTTATGAGCCAATCTTATACTCGTAAATCAAAAGTGTAACACCCCAGTCCTATTCACTACCTCGCTACTTCGAAACAAATACTTTTGCCTTTTTCTCCCACGGTTTTCGAAATTTGCTTTCATGTTTCTGATTTATACGCGAGTGTTCCGTATTAAGTGTTGCTTTATTAAATTCCTAAGAAATAGGCGCCGAATCAGCTACGATAGATTTAAACGGGAAAAAATGTTTGTAAGATTTATAAGGAGAAACAATTTATATTCATGGCGACCCTTATTCTGGCTTGTAAAAACATGAGATTTATCCAGTGTACAAGAGGAGTAATCGCTGTTTTGATCAGGGAAATCGTGTACCGCTTACAACACATTTTTCCTTAACTGGATTTTAAATTACACGTCCAAGGCGCATCGAATTAGGTTGCATGGGGAAGACTTATTTGGTAAAATATACCGATTAAAGGAGGCTCGTGCTTCTAGCATCGCCCGGGGGATTTTGGAGCTAAATGAAACGAATTTGCTTGAGTAAAAATTCTTTGAAATTGATCACGTAATTGTGAGATTGAAGAAGATGCCACAATTTGGATTCTATACATAATATGTTCTCGGGTGCAATACCGCGCCGCTGCTGCCAACTACAAAGTGGTATATTTAAAACAAAAAAAAATAATGCTAAGTTTATGGTGGTATATTTGGTGTACGTATTAATAAAGGCTAGACATACTTTAAAAATGATTATAACTACATTCTTACCTTTAAAACCATACAAGATTTTAAAATATTGGTGTATGTGTAGAATTTTTTTTTTTTTTTTGCTAAAACTCAAAGTTAGCCTAGTTTTTAGATCCCGATGATTCGGTTGACTTGCGCTGCACACTCCATATGACTTAAAAAGTGTACACCGAAGATTATGGTATCACTACTGTATTTTAATATCGGATTTACCGACTGTATGTTTCAATTCACATTTTCCCCTATGATACGAAATAAAAAGCTAGGAAACGCGAAACACCTTTTGAAACAACACTGATGGGTGCGGATTTAAATAATTTTTACGTTAAATTGTTATCCTGGATCCAATGAGGGCCTGTACAAACATGATCGACGCCATGATGGCTCGGCGGCGTGTTTACTTGAAAAATAACAGAAAATTAAATCAATTTCGCTGTCGAGGAACATATTTTAAGCGGAATGTAAACTAAAAGAAATATTGGACTCGGCCGAAATGTTTTTATCGATTTTGCAGTAGAGCAATCTGGGCATAAATAGAAAAAAGGACTAAAAAATATTGGATTTTTCATTTCAACGATAAAAACTATATAAATCTCATACAAATCGTGTGAGTAAAAATATTTTGATATAAAGTTTGATTTAAAAAAAATGCCTTTTATTTACAACTACGGCAGCACCCCTATTCTATCATGGCAAATAAACAATTTGTTTTCCTACCAATTTATCCCCTCGAGGAAGAAACAATTTATAATTTGTTTTATATATGCATCACAATCACAACTGACATAAAAAGTAGATAAAAAGGTTTAAACCTATTGACATGCACACCTATTACGTGACCAAATTAAAACGCCGGAGGTAACCCGGCCAAATGCGATACCATGCAATCGCACAGCTGCTGATGTTGTGTCAACACCGTGTGGCGCCATAAAACCCACGGCTAATGTAAAAAATAATGACGACACTGCACAGTCTTCAAGTGACCATTGGACGAAAGTAGTCAAAAAGTCTTCAAAACGACGACAAGTAATTAATGGCACTGCCAAATTAGACGACGACCTACAGACCGTGGAGCGGCTAAAATATTTACAGGCCTGGCAGTTCAAACCAGACACTACTGAAAAAAATGTACTTGGTTATTTAAACAAACTTACACAATGCGACAAATACTATGTAGAAAAGAGACTAACGAAATCCACTTGGCATGCTTGTTTTATAATAGGCGTGCCTGAAAGTCTGTATGAGCGGATAAGCGCGGCAAGTTCGTGGCCCGCGGGCGTTTGTGTGAGCAGTTGGGTTTTTCGTGCACGGGCCTCGGCTGTGAGCGGCCAGTCGCAGTAGCATCGCCGCGCGATGCACCTGACTCAATGAAGACTCGGAATGTTCCACAGCGCAGTTCACCGTGTGACAGGACCTCCCTGCAAAACGTATGTGTTCCCGTACGGCTGCGTACGAACGAAGTATGTACGAAGAAACCTATTGTGATATGTCATCAAAACATAAGATCCATATCTACAGATAATAAAACCAGAAAATTAGAAGTTTTATTGCAGAAAGACATTAAATGTGATGTTTTAGCGCTTTCTGAGCATTGGCTCACTGCTGATAGATTAAAATGTGTTCATATTGACGGTTTCTCGTTAGCATCAAGCTACTGTAGAAAACAAGTAAAACATGGTGGGTCGTGCATATACTTAAACAATAGCACAAACTGTGTAGAAAATCAAATACTTACTTCACTTTCATGCGAACAATATTGTGAAATATCGGCCATTGACCTAATTAATTATGATTTGACTGTTGTTTGTGTATATAGAACGAACTTAATTAGTGCATCAGCATTTCTTGACAACGTAGAACGTCTGTTCGACAAAATTAGTGAGTTGAGTATCGATTGCATAGTTGTAGGCGACACGAATTTGGACACGATCTGCGAATCTAATAGCGGTTCGAAACGGCTCAAAAAGCTGTTGAATGACTACAACATGGTAAACGAGGTAGATTTCCCCACGCGCACAACTGAAACTAGTTCCACCAGCCTGGACCATGTGTATTCCAACCTGCCGGCGGGCGCGGTGAGGACGGCGCCGGTCGTCACCAACCTCAGCGACCACGTCGCTGTCAGGGCCGAGGTTTGCATAGGGCGGAACCAACCGCGAGGCCCTCGCTACGGTAGAAACTACTCGCAGGCTAATCAAGCCAACTTCGTATTAGCGGTGGATAGTGTCGACTGGGCAGAAGTTAATTCACGGAACTCGTCTGCTTCTACCCTATTGACCACGACGATTAATATAATTAAAAACAAATATGAAATATGTTTTCCTTTGACAAAATTGTGCAACAATAAAAACTATGACTCATCGTGGGTAACTCCCGATGTTAAGAATTATAAATTATTATTATTTGATATTATTGAAATTGCAAAATTAAGTCCAGATAACAATTCTATGCTGACATTAATATCTGAAATGAAAGATCATTACGACATACTAATCAGAAATAGTAAATCTATCCACTATAGCCGCACATTACTTAACTGTACAAATACGTCAAAAAATATGTGGTCAATCGTGAATAAAGAACGAGGTAAAAATAATAGTAATTTTGTTGATTTTACAGACGTAGTAAAAAAACCCGACGGAACTGTTTTTCAGACGAAAAAAGGTGCGTTAAACTCGATGAACGAGCGTTTTCTTAATGCAGCGGCGGCGTCCGGAGCGCCGAGCGCTGCCGTGCTTCGCGCCAGCGAGATACTGAGCTCGTGCCGCGCACCGGCCGACCGCTCGCTGCGGTTGTCGCCGTTCACTGTCGACGAAGTTTATCACATCGTAACAGCTCGAATACCAGCTAAATCATCGAGAGACATCTATGGTATTTCCATGAAATTGCTGAGAACAGCAATAATATCATTAGCCCCCATTCTAGCCGAGTGTTTTAACCGTTGCATCAGAGAGGGATCCTACCCCTCTGCGATGAAAACCAGCAAAATATCCCCGCTCTATAAAGGGAAAGGCAAACGGGAAATTATAGATAATTACCGGCCAGTATCTATCATACCCGCTGTGGCGAAGGTGTTTGAAAACGGGCTGTGTACTCGCCTGGTGGAATTCCTGGCGGCGACTGATGCCTTCTCCGACCGACAATACGCCTACCGTGTGGGGCGCTCCACGACGTCGTTGACCCGCGAGGTGGTGAGCAGAGTCCTGCAGGCTCGGGAGAAGAAACAGCAAGTTGCATTGCTGTGCTGCGATTTGTCGAAAGCGTTCGACGTAGCCAACCATGCCGTGCTTGGGGTTAAAATGCAGCACTACGGGCTGAGAGGTGCGGCGCACAGCTTGCTGGCGGACCTCATGAGGAACAGGTCTCAGACTGTGGTCGCGTGCGGTGGCCTCGAAAGGTCCGAGCCGCTGACCTCAACCATGGGTGTGGCACAGGGATCTTCTGTCTCCAACATAAGCTTCTCTCTGCTCCTGAACGATCTTCCGGATGCCGTGACTGCAGCTGAAATATTTATGTATGCGGACGATGTCGCTGCGGTCGTCACGGCATCTAACGTGGATCTACTTGAGCAGAGATTGAACGAGACGACATCCCAATTGGCGCAGTGGTTCGAGGTGAACGGCTTGGCCCTTAACCTATCCAAGACCCACTTTGTTCACTTCTGCTTATCCGGCCATCAGACACGGTCGCTAAAAGTAGAAGTGGAAGGAAAATGGATAGAACAGTTGAGGACCACGACCTTTCTCGGTTTCGAGATCGACCGGAGTCTAACGTGGGAAGCCCATGTTGACAAGTTGTGCGGCAAGCTGGGGAGCGCATGCTTTGCTCTGGGCCGAGTCGCCAAACTGGTGCCTGCTGAGGCGGTGAGAAGTTGTTACTTCGCCACGGTGCATTCTTTGCTGCAATACGGCACGGAATTGTTCGGCAGGGCCGCGGACTGGGAACGTATTTTCATCTTGCAAAAACGCGCCGTCCGCGCCATTGCCAGAATTCCGCAGGACGTTTCCGCACGCCCATATTTTAAGAGGTTTGGGATATTGACATTGCCGGCACTCTTCATTTTCCAAGTTGCGGTATATGTGAGATTGAACCAGGCCTCTTATAAATTGCGCAAGAGTGCTCGTTTCAAAGGCAAGTTAGCAGAGCTTCCACGCACGCTGGAAAGGTCGGCTAAGTCGACACACATAATGGGACCAACTGTTTTCAATAAGTTACCAGAGCATATTACCACCGCGCCCTCTATGGGCAGTTTTAAGTCGCGGCTCAAACGCTGGCTTGTCGAACACACGTTCTACAGCTACGACGAATTTATAGCATTAAAATTATGAAATTTATTTGAATATTGACATTATTATGTTTGATTATTATTTCTTTGTAAATTTGTAAGTGATACAACAATTTTATTGTGTAATTTAGTACTTAAGTACAATATAAGTATATTATTAATACTACCTATGTACCTACGATATATACCGACTTGTAACTAACGTTATCAATAAATTGATTATGATTATGATTATGATTATGACATGCTAAAGGCGTAGAATTAGATCCTAACTGCAATATTTTAATAGTTACAAAACGGGAAAAACACTTTCAAATATATGTAGGTACATTATGTGTTTTTCATGGCAATCATTATAAACAATGAATGTGTGAGCGAGATAGAATAAAAAACGATTCTATCTGAAATAGTCCTACATCAAAACTAAGCACTAAGCACAACAGAGTAAATCGGCTAGCAATTGTTACAGTAAGGATTTATGTTTGTGATATCAGTCAAGTGTTCGCGTCTACTGCAAAGCGAGCAGCCGTCGTAACTTTGAACATTCGACCTTGTACACAGCGCAATACGAGCGGAGACGTTAAAAATGGAAGTTTAATTTTGCTGACTGTACAGAGGAAACAAATTACGCTTAATGAGAATAATCCTCACGCCCATTGCGTTAAACGAAGCGGAAAAGGGACGGAATGATAGTCGGAATGGGACGAATCTTGTCTTCGCAATGACAATTACTCCTCAGCTGCAGAAAATTGAATGCGAAGGCGACGGGTCACTTCATTACTTTTGGCGCTCGAGGCTTTATTAAAAGGGTTTTGATTTCGGCCCTGGAGATTTGCGAGTCTTTTAAATTTTACCGTTGGGCGTAGTGAACTTGAATGTACTATTTCTTAGTTTGAAAATGCTTTGGTACTCATAAAATACTAGAAAAATTGAACTGATAAAAATTTACTACGTGTTTTTTGACGACGAATTCACGTTATGAAGTGGTTTTGGTTTATATGGTTTTATGCTGTTGCAAAAATCCTGCACAACATACCTGATTATTGCATCAATAAATGTTATGTGTTTTTCATTGAACAGATCCTGGTAGAACAAGGTCTAATTACCTACCTGTATGTTAGGTATATTATATATGATATGAGCGAGAGATACAACATTACACACAGCCTCTCGGATTTATTTTATAATACGCTCTGTAGCAAATTTTATTTAAACAAATTTTTTCATGATGTTCTGATTATAGCGTTGTATACACGCGACTTATTGTATTAATATAAGAAAACACCCAAAGTCCCAAGTTGGGCGCCACTATTCTAAAAGACCATAACATAACGCACTCAAATTGATTAACAAGTCTGTAAACAACAACATGAATTGCATTTATAATAACAAAAACCAAAATTTAGTATTATTTCTCTATTTAACTGGCATTAAAATTTAAAAACCGCGTCCCACGTTGGGCGCCACAACTACTTTGAATGGTCGTGGCCATTCAAAGTTAGAAGTCCGCAAACAATAAAAGAGACGCTTAAACTTCTGTATACAATCCCCAGTAGAATTTATTCTCAGACTTTTATAGAGATGAGGTCGCTTAACTACCAAGATGTTTCAAACTTTAATACGTGAAACAAAGTTTTGAGAAGAATATCTGTGGATAAAGAAACCGACAATATAACATTTATAAGTTTAAACAATATAATATTTATTAGTTGTAGAAGAACCAAAGTTACCGACATAGCCTAGTGGATTGTCAAGTTGTAATGGCAATGGGCAGGGCACATTACACAGAGGACTGATGAGGTCGAATGGAGACCACGCATCAGCAAGCGCAGCGTAGGACCGATTAGAATTTGATTATGAATATTGTTTAAACATTTTGAAAGTAACTCCACATTCAAGTAATTCCTAGAAACCGCAATGCTGATACAATAAAGGAATAAAGTAAGATCCCGCGACATTTCTTCAGAAGCATTCCTTTGATATTAAAAACGGGCGTGCTTAGCCAAGAATGTTACGCAAAGTTAACCCTCATGCACTCACGTGCGAGAAACGTTCCTGGCGCCAATAACAAGATTCCTGCCTGGAAGCACTGACTTCACCGACTCGAGACTTCATCCATCTCTGTCCTTCTAGTTACAAATGCCGTAAGAGTGAGAGAGAGGGTATTATGATCTCGAGTGTGTGAGACTTGGGGCTCAGTTCCCGATGGGGGTAACAGTGTCACTGGGTCACACGCGGTGTGCCAGATGGGAATTAAGGATACCGCAAGTATTTCGTAATGTCCGAAGCCTATTGTGCTATAGGTATGCGTGTGGTGCTCGGTAGCTTGCTGTAATGTGTGGTATTTACTTGACCACAGAACGTAAAAGTAATAGACAATTTTTTTTTTATTTTACCTCAATGCTGAAAAAGCTGCTAAAGATTGGATTGTGATTGACCTGTTTTGTGCTGAATCTCTCCGTCGGTATATGTACCGCAAGCCATCCATTGCTAGACATACATATGCCTCGCTCATAGATTTCCAACAAGATCCTATTGGAAGCGACTTGCATCCCGCGAGTTCCAGTAGTCTTAAATAGGTTGTCTGTCCAAATACTCGCCCTGCGCTTCGTTTGCCGGTACGTTTTCTTCATTCGAGAACTTTGTGGCCCCAAGTCCCATCAGTTTTCTATACGCTATGTGCCATGTGCCCTGCCCATTACCAATAAAACTTGCCTACCTGAACCTCTCCTTAAATATACTTTGTCTTTGCATAAATCAAAACTTCCCCCAAAGATAAAGATCATCATCTTTTGTTTGTCAAAAAAGCGTCTATAAAGTGCTCTAAATTTCAGTAAAACATTTTTTTTTGCGATTTTAGAGGATTGCTTTTCACAAGCATTAAGTACATTAAGCGATTCTTCACACTGATGAAGAATGATAAATAAATGTGGTCGCCTTCCGCCACATCCTCAGAAACGGTTGCTTTCGCAGAATTTCTTGTTACAGCTCGATCTCTCAGCTTTTACACTCGCTACTTCACTATTAATTAACGTTTTCTTTATACTACTCAGCTTTGTCTGCGACAAATGGTTTATTTAATTGGTTTAGAAACAATACAAATGCTTACAGAGAAATACCAATATGGATATGAAATATCATAGTTTCGACGCGATGAATGGAAGGAAGTAGGGGAGACCTTTGCCCAGAAGTGGGACAGCATAGGTTGAGAAAAAAAAATGTATAACCACGCATAACTTTTTTCGTAGTAGTCCGATTTCAATAATTATTTTTTTAATGGAAAGAGTATACTTCGAGATTGGTCCCATTTAAATTTTATCGAAATCAGCTGAGCCATTTTTGATAAATCAACAATATTGTGAAAAATGTCCGTGCGAAATATTCGAGAATTCTGTACACGGGTGAAGTCGGTCATGCTATTTTTTGCAATAAATAATTATTGGAATTCGGCAAAAAGGTTCAATACTTTGTAGAATAATTTACTTAATTTATGGAGTTTCAAAAGTAATTTATGGTGTGGATAAATAGTTGTCACTTGTCTTCTATTCGAATATTTTAGTGATTAATTAACAATGTCAGTTACTATTCACGGCGTATCAGTTATCACTTCGGCGTCTTCAGCTTACTAAGCCGTCGCGATATACATATAATTACTTACATGAATGGAAATTAAATGATCTTGGAAGAGTTATCCTCGGGAATAGAATTCTACGCGCGCACCCCTCTGTCATGGTATGAGAACTATAATTCTTACACGTTTATAAAAACCACTTACCAATCGATATTTCAACAGTCATCTGATTGAATCCGCTGCGCGAAGTGCTCATTGAAAAAATGCCAGCTTGTGCAGTTAGAACGTGTGAAAATAAATCTTATACCTCAAATTTACAAAAAGATGGTGTAACGTTTCACATGTAAGTATTTTTTTGTTTCATTGAAGCTTATTTTTATATAAAAACTTAAAATAGTTCACTCGGACCGGCATCGAATATATCGATTCAGTAATGGAGTCTCCGCCAAAGATCGAGAATCATATCCTCCCATGTTTATGCAACAGTCAGCCATATGTCTATACCTTACAATCTATTATTGTCTATTGTGGAGAAGAATTCAGTACGCGTACCCCTCTGCCACGGTATAAGAAAAATTGTGTCTACACGTAAAAGAGACACCGGACATTTTATTACACAATTTTAGACTTAAGCGTTCAAGCAATTAAGGCGAAAATGGATTATCAGCATCTGGGTGCATTGTTCTCGCTCGCTCCGCTCCATAAACCCGTCACCCGTTAACGTTTCGACTTTACCATGATATGTTTAAGGTCGAAATTTCAGTGAACACCTCCTCCCCCGCGCCTCACGTAAAGCTGACAGAATGTAGTGAGTGCGAATGGTAGAGCGTTACTAGTCCGGAGATAAAACGTCCCTGTAAATGATTAATTTCCATAATTAGAAGTAGAAACGAATATGATTATACTTTTCCGTCGTTCTTAGAAATTCCTAGCGAAAGTCTACTAAAGTCGTGAAGACTTACAAAGACCTGTGAGTCTTCCACTCCCCACAGAGCACACGTTTCCTTCTCCCGCAAATCTCTTAAACCAGCCAAAACCGCGACATTTCAGGATTTGTTGTTCATTAATAAGGACCTTATACCAAAAACATTTAAGGTCAAAAAAATCGCTTGGGATTACGCAAATTTCCCAGCAGCGGTGGGCAAATGCCGAATAATAATGGAGTCGGGGTTTAAGGAAATTCAGACGAGACTCTGCTGGTGGCTGATAAATTACAGTGTTTTTTGCTAATGGCCGCCTTTTAAGACGCGTTTGGAAGTATTAAAACTGAGGGAATGTTCGGATAAATCATCGGAGTGGGACTGAGGGCGGTAATCCTCGCGGAGTGGCGCGTTGGCGGCCTAGAGTTATGGCTTCTACTCTCCAGCTGCTAGAATCTAGCTTTAAGGTTCTTAACCTTATGCTACCAGTATGATTTTGATATTTTAATTCCAAAGCTCTCTAACCTCATATGAGTATTCCAATTATGCACTTTTGACTTTTGGAGCATGACAGGGGGACAACCTGGCCACTTTTGGTGAATCATAGTTAACTTCTTCTAACGAAACCAGTGAAAAAATATTTTATAATAAACTCAAACAATTCCTGCTCCACAAATGCTATTACAGTTTGAAAGACTACTTTGACGACAAAAACAAAACGATTAAAACCTAGTAATGTTATGGACAATACACTTGATTATGTGGTTAGATAAATAATTGTGTAAGGTTATGTGGTATTTTTAAGTTTAATCTAAGGATACATTTTCCTAGGTATAATTCCTTTAAGTACCTATGTTTGCAACGCCCCCACCAGGGTATGTACCTAGCCATTAAGATTAGTGTACATAATGCAAGAAATAAATAAATATTAAATACTAACTCATTTTAGAATGTTTATTTTTTGTCGTTTATTGTTGTTGCTAAATCAACACTTCCTTTTTTTTTCAAAGTCTGCTGTCGACACCTAAAATAGATAACTTCGAGAACGTTTCGTATTTCATACATCAGATGCAAAAATGAGTACAACTTTCCAGACCTAGAGAAGATATTAAAACATGATACGTGACTCTCCGTTGCCATTTACCACCAATCCACAGATCTGACTATCAACGCACGTAAAGTATAATGAAATATTGAAAAGCAAAGTAATCTACTTGTTACAAAAAATGTAGCTCTGACATTCGTATATCGACTACCTAATGATCGCCGCGCCGCCAGTGACCATAAAAACATCTTCAAGCAAAAAATAACTCCCGCAGGATCTTAAGTATTCCTTTCTCTATTTTCCTGTTGACGCAGCTTGTCAACATATCTTTATATTTGCCTCTATTATTCGTTCACTAGATAAGATGCTATTTTGGCAATTTCTTCATAAAATTCCGTACCTTTTTGTCCCGCCGTCACAGTATTTGAGACGATAATGTAGTCGAGATAAATATCAGGTTTCGATGATGAAGTTGAATCTAAATTGCGAGATGTAGTTATTGTTAATAATAATTGGTATATTTGTTAAGGTAGGCTATGTATAATACACGTACTGTAATAATAGATGATAAGATAGATTACGACCAAAGATAGATGCGAGACATACTGTAGTTTAGGCCACTATTTATTTGCTTCTGATTCGGTTTGTATTAAAATTTGATAACCTGGAAAAGATTGCTACTAGCTTTAGGGTTCCGTAGTAAAACAAGAAAACGTTCGTCTATCTATACGTCCCCATCTTGAATTGAATCACACATTTATAAATCGAATTGCAACAAATTTGACGTCATGAAAGTTTTAGCTTAGGTTTCAATTTTAGGTACTTAAAATTTAAGAAATTGTGTACTTAAAGGGTAGCTTAGCTCACATACATGTGAAGTAAGTGAACTTGACATTTTTTTTTATACTTACGAGTATTTAAGTCAAAAGCATTTTTAAAACAAAGCTTTATCTATCCACATAGGTAGGTAACTAAAACCATCTTGCAGACATCTATTCAAACATGGAGTCCTTCTATAAATCCCGGAGACCCTATCGTTTCGTAATTGCTAACTCCCGTCCAATGTCCCGACTCACTTGCAATGTATAGGGCCATCAAATAAAGTGCTTAAGGCGGAGCTGTCTCTTTCTTGCATCTTAACCGTAGATATTAGGGCCGACTCCCTTTATCAAGTGGTTGGATCAATATTACGGCCACTTCTAAACATAAGCTTTTTCGATGGATTTCTAATAAGTGGAGTTGGATGCCGCTTACATCTAGCCGGTTCCTGCGGTCCCGTCTTTAATTTGTCGGCGGATTCCCTATACTGCGCTTTCCGATACAAATCTTTATTCGAAAATTTATTATCTCACGACTTTCGTATATGTTGATTATGTTGCCGTAGAAAAAAATTCAACGGCGACACAACCTATCAAGTTAGACCCATCTCTGCATACTCTACGCACACACGATCTACTCAGACAGGAGTCACCGCGGAGTATCTCACATTTACTGGTATTGTAGAGTTATGATGACTCTCATATTAATGTATTTGAGATACTCCACGGCGACCAGTATCCGAGTCTCCGAAACTAAGGATCGTGTGTGCGTAGAGTACGAAGAGAAGGGTCCCATTGCGGCGAGCGGTAAAGAACCAATATACTAAAATGTTCAAATGACACCACGTCGTCCTCGTCCGCTGCAAGCGAACGTAGATTTCGCCACCTGCCGCTCCTGCTAAATCTCGAACTCGTGGCCGAGCGTTTACTCTACAAGTTGCTATCTAGTTTAGGTTGCGTTGCCGTTGCGTCGCTAAAAGACAGTGGAGGACAAATCAAGGGAGGCGGCCCTTAAGGGCGGTCCACAATATGATGAGGTGGCCAATAGATCCTCGGTTATACAACGAAAACGATGGAGGAATCTAATATTGCTCGCAATCGAGTTCCATTGTTATTCGGCTGATGTGTCTGCTAAAACGAAGTTTGGTTTTATGTTGCAAACGTGGAATATTATTTAGTTTTGAGGGGTTTGTAGCGTTTGTGTGGGAGGATCGAAGATGTTTCCTAAGTTTCTAGACTAGATTCTTTTTATCACCGAGATAACTTAGAAATATAGAGAGGACAAAAATAAATTAATCGAAATATTAAAACGTGCTTACCACTTATTTTCACAAATGATCTCTTTGTGAGTGTTATCTTTTACACCCGTGGAGTTTAAATTTCAACTATTTTTTTTCTTTTCTTTTACACGGTATCGTATCGTATTCTCGTTCATAACTTTCGCATTTCAAAAGTATGTAGTAGAAATAGACAAACATTCATATTCATACAGACATTTCTAAATCATTATACTTGGGACGTATTGTTATACAAACCTACGCAAACCTCAACAAAAAAAAAAAACATCCATACTGCACAGTATATCACATAAGCGTAAAAATATCTTCACAAAGCAACTTAGAACAAAAGCTCACCTTAGTAATAGCGTCGAGTGCAACAGTATTATTTTACAAGAGTTCAAAATCGTTTAACACTTCCTCTTACAGTGGACGCGGCCCTTAAAGGTAAACTCCGCTTCAGAGAGCCATTGTTCCTCCCTCCTTCCCTCCTTGCAGCCTCCCTTAAGGCTAGTACACATAAACACGATACGACGTCGCATCGTGGGTATCTACGACGAGCAAGCGATACCACATATGAAGAACAAACAACGAATAAAGAACAAAACAGATACACAGAAGATACTAGATACAGGGTTATCCAGATCCTGGTGTACTAAACCGGTTGGAGGTGATTCAGACCACCGTTATAAACAATTTCCACTATGGGGCCAACCCGGAAATCGAGAAAAAAAACAGCTGTTTCATATACATTTTGTTTATTCCGAATTGCAATTTAGTATTTTTTTGGCCCCATACTAAAAGTAGTTGATAATTATGCTCTTAATCACCCCCTTTTGGCTTAGTATAGAGTAAGCGGATAACCCTGCATATATTCATTTCTTTCAATTATGAATAGCGAGAGTAATTTTGTGAAATAAAAAATAGTGTGTGGACTCCCTCCGCGAGGAAGAAGTGAATCTTCTTAACGTTTAACGCAACAGTGCTTTCACACCCCCTCCATGGTAGCGTTAAACATTTAACGTAACCTTGTTGAAAATCGCATTAGAAGTTTCACTTCAAAAATATAACGATGTGGTGTTGCTTGCTCGTCGTAGATTCCCACGATGCGACGTGGCATCGTGAAACGATTTCTCGTCGTACGACGATGCGACGTCGTCGTATCGTGTTTATGTGTACGAGCCCTTACAGCCATGTGGCCGACAGCACCGAACTATTATTTTATTCAAATTCTCTCTATTGTCGCGGAACCGCTTATCCTTTTGAAAGGGCTGGAGCATATAAAGGCGTATCCACTCTTAGCTCGTCCCTTTGCCCATTGAAATCAGGCTTATATAAACTTTCGCAAATGGAAAGTAAATAGGAAGACTTACGTTGACGTTGACGATAGCTTTTAAAATTAATTGAGGGAGTTGTTTTTTTATTCGGAGTTGGCTTAAACAATTTTTTTGAGGAAGTTTGTCTTTTATGTAGATACTTGCATAGAATTTTCTAATTCTGTGGGTACTTGGAAAATGTTTCCACATTTCGTGTCAAATATGTGTATGAAGTATGAAGATTTTTTTAAAGACATGTTTTATTTACATTTTATTATAATAAATAAGTACATGACACGATTTCACTTAAAATAATTTAACAAATAAATATTGCGGGACATCTTACACACGATGGGAATCAAACCCACCTTTACTTCTTTTGATAGGTTCTTTGGATATTACGAGTATATAATAATAGATCTTTAGCATTAAAAGTAAGAATTACATTACAGGTGAAGTCCCATGAATGCTAACTTTATAACCTCTAGCCACGTCAAAGGTCTTCAAGCTATAACCTCCGTCTCAAGGACTACGCTACCCAGCCTATACGAACTTACTTATATCATAATTTATATTGGGCAATGAACGGAAGACGATATTCCATCAAGCAACAAAATCTCATCTCAACTTCATAACTACGTTCATCCAACTCAATTAACATCAACACCTAGTTCTACCGTTTGACAGATACAAATCGAGCGTGCCCAACTTGTGAAATAGTTGCCAAGTAGTCTAAACAAGCGAATTGAACGTGGCAGCCTACAAATACGGAAGAAACCAGATGAACTACTCGCACCAATAGTGAAATCTCAAAAACTATTCTACAACATATTACTTTTTACCGCATTCGATAAGACAATGTCTTTCAAAGCGCAGTGATTGGTGATATCGATTCTATTGACCGACGAACCACCGGAGGAGGTATACCTACAATTCGACGCGTATATATTTTTTATGTATAACCACGCATAACTTTTTTCATAGTGGTCCGATTTCAATAATTCTTTTTTTATTAGAAAAAAATTGGTCCTATTTAAATTCTATCGAAATCGGCTGAGCTATTTTTGATATATCAACAATAATGTGAAAAATGCTACATCGATCCGTGCGAAATATTCGCGAATTCTGTACACGGGTGAAGTCGGTCATGCCATTTTTGCAAAAAATAATTATATTCAAATGCAACTAGACAGTCCTTCTGATTTCTTCCGTGTTCGGCGTCGGGAAGTAGTCTTAAACTAACGAATTGATCGTGGTAGCTTAGTTTTGTCGGGGCGAGTGAGCAGTACCCTGGAATGGAGCCTTCAGTCTTCACACATGGCGGGAGGCGAATTGCTGGAACCTCAAGACTGGTGGTGTAAGAATAAAACTCAGCGACAGCTATCGTTGGTCAAACACGTGGTGGTGGTGGTTGGTACGTGTGATGATTTAAAAGAGATTAACGTATAGTTAGAGAAAGAAACAAACAAGTGAGTGTGAACTTTAAGATTTTTTATAGTTTTATACCTATTTGTACTAGGTGCACCCCGCGGAAAGCGCAGTTCCCGGTTTTGTGTTAGATACAGTACAAAATACAGTATAAATATCTTGGTGATCATTTTGCCACGAATGAGCCACGAATGTTAACCACAAAAATAAAATATTTTGAATAAGTTTAATTTCACTCTCCATTTCATTGATTTATTTATTATTATTATATCCTTGAATCACTAGAAGTTCTCTTTTTCTGATCACCGTTCTAGCGCATTTAGCAGTGCTCTCAATGCAGGGGGCCAGGGTTTAATTCCCGATTGGGCAGATGATATTAGTGTGATAAAATCTCAATGCCTGTGCCAGTAATTGTTTTTAAGATGCAACTACATATACGCATTACTGACGACTTTCCTCCGCTACTGATCGTGAGAAGGATTGATTCCGCGTCAATAATCACGGGTACATATGAGACCCACCTGCGCTATAAACAACCGGCAAGCATTGACATGTTGAGACCTAAATTATACCCTTCTTTCAATGCGATCGCTCTGCAATTTCAAATTTAGTTCCATAGTATATTTACAAGACAACACTTAAAAAATGCAAAAAAGAGGCGAATAATTACTGACGACTTTCCTCCGCTACTGCTTTTAAGACAGACCGACTCGGAGTCAGTAATCACAGGAACAAATGAGAAACACCTGGCTACAAACAGGCGGCGGGCACTGACGTATGTTAATTAATTTGCGACGTAATTGTTTACGACGAGTTTAGTATGAGATATTACCGAGTTAGGGCGCCGAGAGGTGAGAAGTTAGGATTAGGACTTTTTGAGATTTGATGAACGGGCATTTTTGCACTTGGTATATAGTTAGATAGCAAGTAGTGGTGCGATATTAGTCGGGAACGTTTAGATATATATCTCTATTAGACTACACGACTTGCTAGGCTCCATTGTTTGGGTGGTTGGACTCTTTCTTCGTTTTCGTTCTTCTTTACTCAGTAAGACTTATTGCGCTGCTATCTTGTTAAGATTCTTTTAGAATTGTGTATTAAGATATCCTTGTTTTAAACAACTACTGACGTAGAGTATTAAGAGAGAAGAGATATTCAAGCATCTTCCAAATTAGTCACATAGTAGTAGCGATAACAAGATTTTTTTGTCGTAAAAGGTAATTAGTCATTTCTTTACACAACATTTAATTACTTATCTAAACGCATGCCAACAAAAAGCTAAAGTATAATACTAACCCGTTACTTATTTCATATAAAAACAGACTATGATAATACCAAGTATTTCCTGTGACGTAACTAAGTTTCCCCAGAGAATATTTTTCAAAATAGAGAATTGACTATTTCCATTTCATCCATTCCAGGAAATCTATTAAAAAAAAAAGCAAAGAAGCTCCCAACCTAGAAATAATTCCCAGACACTTCATTAACTTTTACGATTACTAAGCATACCTTTTGTTATTCAATGGGAGAGGCTCTCAAATGATATTTCGTGTCCATAACCGTTACAAAAATACTTAGATTTCAGGAAACATAAAAGGGACCTTGCAATACGGCGATATTTGAATAATAGAATAGTTTGCGTCGTGTCCCGTCCTCCTTCCTTCGGCCCAGGGTTACAGGGTTGCATTCAGATTGTCTAAAAATTATAGTATGCGAATCCAAAATAATAAAGAATTTTCAATATTTTGTCTTTGTTCTAGTTCCATTATCATTTAGGTTCTCTAATTTTTCAATAATTGAAAAGAATGGTGCAAACGTAGGCGACCGAGTACACAATATACGAGATGTGAGGTTTTGCTATACGACGGCCATAGTGTAGGACATCATTACATTCATTATTATGACCAAATTTTACTACAGGATCAACTTTGCATCGCGATACTAAAAAGTTGTTCGGAACAAAATTGGCTCATTGTTTCGTCACAAAATGTTTGGAACTTCTGATTTCTTTTTGCAAACTTAGAGCCAGTCCAATTGTCTCTAAAATTTGCTCTATGATAAGGATGTCACGATCTAGAATATGTTGAGTGTGCACTAGGGTGGGTCACTGAAGTATGGAGAAAAAAAAAGTTGTAGTTTTTCTTCGGGCACAGTGGAAATATGGTGCCAAACCATAAGTATAAGCAAACCGTGAAGTTTAGTAATAATCAGAATCCATCTACTGCCTCCAGTTCCATGACGAAATTTCAAAAAAATGTGGATAGTACGGTATTAGCTGATTGGCAAATAAAGTGCACAGATCATAATTATTTATGAAAGATAAGCTTAAATCAATAGTAGTTAAGTTTATTAAGGGGAATAACATAGCAAATAATTAATAAAACATTTGAAAATATAAAATCTCGCTTTTGCCCGCGGCTCCGCCCGCGTGGTATTTTCACTTTTATGTTATCCCACAGGAACCTTTTATTTTTTCGGAATTTTCCGTTCTTTGAACTATATCCATGCCAAAAATCAAGTCAATCCGTTGATCCATTTATGCGTGAAAGAGGAACAAACCAACAAACTTTTCAGATTTATAATATTAGTATGATATACTAATGAAAGTGAAGGAGTTAATATGTGGCAAATTCCTTTTTGTTGTCAAATATGGGTATTGATTTTCTCGCATCTATCTAGATTTTTTTGCATTGTTTTTTTGTTTCTACATAAAGTAGTGAAAACTTGAGTAAGTAACTGCTTTTATTACTCTTTCTTCCGCTTGGATGTGCCAAAGGAGATATAGTTAATTTAGTTTTCCTTCTCCTTTTAATTCAACATATAATTAGATATTTTTTCAGTTACAGATTTTACAATTGATGGCTCAGTGAAAATTTCTTGCTGATTTAAACGGAAATTCAACATCTACATTCAATTTTTCCTTTGATAGCTCAAATTGTTTTGTTGTTATCTATTTAGTTGTGCCAAAGTCAAAAACACGTGAATACCATCATTTTGCCTAGCTATTTGTTGATCTTTGAAGTTGATCTTGCAGGCATTTTTTTTTGTTATGCACATTTGATTAACTTTTGACTTTTGCAAGCTGAAATGTCGAAATATCAAATAAAACTTTACTTCCAAGACGAAACTATACTAACTTTTATTCAGATAATGTTTGGAGAGATTTGCAAAAGGTCTCTCACTCTAAATAATAAATTATCATGATTTTATTAATTTTTTAGTATTATTTGACAACTAAAGGATTTGTTTAACAATTTTTCTATAACGATGGCTTCGATTTAGTGTTTATGTTGGCTTTTTGTTTAGTTTTTATTCGTATTTTAACTTTTATCAGAATTACTCTTAAAAGTCATCATGGTTTCATAGTTTGGCAAAATATTGCCTTTTGAATCCCATAAATCAATCATAAGGAACTTACTATGATTTGTAGTGGTATTTCAATCTTAAAATAAGTAAAACCAATAACTTCACTCTATTTACGCATCGCGCTACTTAAAAGTTTATAAGATCAACTTTGAGCCAATTGTTTCTTAAAAAATCCTACCTCTACCCCATTCCTTACTTCTGTTCTTAAGCTCAACCTAACAAACGTTTTTATTTATCGTTATTAAGTGCTATTACATATATAATCGGATATCAATAACTTGAAAAAAGTATCTGAAACTCGACATAAAAAATCTACTTTTTCGGAAATTTCGTTTACAATCTGGAGGCAAATTTTGGATTAAATAATGAAATCAAACATTATCTATAAATTAATTTAACCATTTGGCACCTTTTTATTTCTGAGCCTCTTGAAAAATAAAGAAAAAAAATTTTTGACCCAGCCTAGTGTGCACGGCAACATTATGGTGTAAAATGTAAAGGATATAATTTTAGTACAAAATTCAGCCCTGCTCCGGCCTTCCGAAGCCCTTCTGAGTGCCCGATGTCGGAAAAAGGTCCACCCATTACTTTGTCCCTTTGATGCTGGACCTAGGAGCTGGCTGACTCGTTCAATGTAATATTTATATGAATTGTGAGGCGTAGAGTTTGATTTTCTAGAATAACTTTCGGGAATGAAGGTCTTGCGTTGATTCAGTGAATAAAGAACGAGATCGAAGTTGGCAAAGATGTTGATTCTTGCATAAGAAAGTTGGACACAGAGTAAATAAGAAAAATAAAATTAGATAAACGTATTTCACCCTACATCCTAGACCGCATCATCTGCTTAAGGCCAGTTAGGAGCTCAATTTTTTTAAACATCATAAAATGTCTTCTAAAATCCAATGCATTCTGGTATGGTATTCCGTTCACATTAACATAGATCTATAGCTATACCCTGCAGGGTCGCAGTGGTCAAATGTTGGGAGATTTTTTGTCTTCATTTTGAATCATTGACACGACGAAGAATATGGACATAGATCTAGACGCGCGGAAGCGCGTCCAGCCATGTGTTCAAAGAAAACTGGCGACGCAGCGGCCGTGTGTAATATTACACGAACCATTTGGAGCTACTTTTGACCCCATCACAACTCGAAAACTAATTAACCTACATACATGAAATTTGGCACATTTTCAATACTCCGTCTCTTACCACTTACGCTCATCCGGAATCAATTCCCAAATACAGATACAACACATTGCGTTTACATTTGGCAGAGAAAGCGGCATTTAACAAAGTTTCCACATTAATTACCAACAAAACACATTCCCACCTGTAATAATTGAATGATCAAGTGAGTTTAAACGAAAGCGCAGAGATATGAGTGTAATTTGTCGACGCGTGTGCGATCAGGTGGTATTTAGGGCCATTACGACGGCGACTGAGACTTGTGACGCTTGGCGGCGACGTGACTGCTGGAATCGAAAGGATGAAGGGTTTTCTCGATTATGTTGATTCTCGTTGTGTTTGGTAAGGTTTAAAGATATATTCTGGTAAGTTGTTAAGATACATTCTGGTAAGTTGTAAAGATACATTCCGGTAAGTTTTTAAGATAAATTCTGGTAAGTTTTTAAAATACATTCATAAATGCCAATTTCAGTTGCGGTGTTCCTGGTCATATGGCTGATATACTGAGTATGGTCTGTTGCGGGTGGATCATCCTGTTGTTAAAGTTTGCAACCCGAGGGTTGTATTTGGTGGAAGTTGTACTCGTATTATCCTCATAAAAATATGAGTAGCATTGAGATATTCTTAACTAAATAAAATCATCGTTATCTCAGACGTAGCATATACAACTACACACAAAGCTCTATTATCGACTTCTATACAATTGTCTAACGAGATTTTGAGATGTTTTGTATTCATTACATATCACGTTACCCACGCATGTAGTATAATATATCAAAAACAAAGCTAAATAACTACACCCTTATTCTCAGCTTCATTGTTATAATAGGCATAATGCTACAACACGAATTTTGGTTTAGTTACTTATTTACTGTTGGTTAAATATTCATTCAAAACAGCCTTCAAACTTAATCATAAGTCAAGATTTAAACCGCCATAGAAACCTCTGAGAGTTCAACGAATAGAGGTATTATGAAGGGTAGAGCGGAGCCTTTATCATCTAAGTATGATTGCGTTGGTTTGCATTCCATCCCGCTTTTTTATGTGGCACAAATCATCGGTTTGATTTGATGACCCTTTTAGCGCAGTTGACCTTCTTCTGTGCAAGGGGTTCCGGGCAAGTATTTGGGGGATGAATTTAAATATCTTTTCTTGTCCTTTCTATGTATAGTAGGTTGTACCGGCTTTTGCCATGGGCTTTGGCCATTCGATGTATTTTTTTTTTTTTGCATAAATTGATTATAAACAGTGTAACATGATAAATATTGTTTGTGTGAAGTCAAATGTTGTTTTTTAAACAAAATACTACTCAATTTTAACATTAAAATTGCCCACTCAATCATTAAAATGCATAGTGGCCAAAATGGCACTAAGATGGCCAAAGCTAAATATCCTATAGATGTTTTCTGTTACGCCCCAGACACATGGAAACCTAGTGAGCGATTGTAGGTATTGTGTACGGGTTCTGATGTCCGGCTTCACTTTTCTTCCAGCTTCTGGCGCGAGTAACTAGCGCGAGCAGGAGAAAAAGAGAAGCCGAACGTCAGAGCGTGTACCTACACAAGACGGCCACAGGATGGAGCACAAAGTCCAACGTTACCACGCTTAGCTGATAAGGCCTCGGTTTCCAAGATTAATCTCCGCTCCCCTGGGCTTCATAACTATTACCTGCTCGGCACACATTGACGATGGTTACTGTGAGACTTGGGAGGTTAAATCTTCTCAAATATGTAAACGGACAGATGGGAAACGATATTTCAACCCCGACGAAAATAGAAAGATTTTATTAGCTTTTATAGTTTATCTGTGAATGTTTGAGCCTTGCATCTCGCATGCCTATTAACATGTGTATTTTAATTTGGAAATGATGTGCTTGAGACAGCTAGTTATCACTCACCGTTAGGGACGCCTTTCTGTGGTTGTTTCTCAATTTAGCAATTTAGACGGTAGCTTAAATTAAAACTTTTTAAATAGCCTAAATGCCCTTACGGTTGTAAGTCACAAAAGCACGTTATTGACATGGCAATATAGTGAATTCGTGTAGGTCATGTGGCCAGTCCGTGTCAAATTATTAAAACTTTTTAAATAGCCAAAATGTTGTACGGTTGTAAATGCCCTTACGGTTGTAAGGGCATTTACAACCGTACAACCGTAAGGTCATTTACAACCGTACAACCGTAAGGGCATTTACAACCGAACAACATTTTGGTTATTTAAAAAGTTTTAATAATTTGACACGGACTGGCCACATGACCTATACGAATTCACTATATTGCCATGTCAATAACGTGCTTTTGTGACTTATACAGTATATACCATTGTAACCGGGCCATCTACTTATTGGCAATAAAATAGGGTGCAACACGTCTAGTTTGAGATGATATTGTCACATACAAAAAACATTTTTTTTAAATTAACGTCAGTACTGAGTCTAGAACTCCCATATGTCCCCAAAGTTTCCAAGTAAGTGAGTAATGTGACACCTACTGGCACGAATGTGCACGTAAACCAGTGAATTACAGTGATATCTAGATAGTTTGCAAAAGTTTTAAAATTTCGCGAATTTACAAAGTCGTAAAGACTAGGCGGTGGCGTTGTGTTTGCCGTCGCATCGCAGTGGCGCCAGGAAACTTCCTTGGAAAATAGCAGCAGAAGAAAAATCTGCTTTTGAAAACAAGGTTTGAGTCTCCACCGATGTTTTTACGAGCTGGTTGCTATATTACTGGTTGTTATATCTGAATACTAAAGACCCTCTCCGGTTTCGGTTTCATACCCATGAACCTTTCGGAAAAAATCTGTTAAAATGTAATGCGTGACTTGCGTATATAAACTTACCGACGTACACAGATACTAAAACAGAGAAAGACATGTCATGTGTGATATTATCATGTTACTATTATTTTTATTCTTTGACGGTGTTGCTGAATAACGTATGAAGGTATATGTAGGTATGTATTATTGTATAATTACACATATATTTTTATATTATATCGCATATATGTAAGTATATTTAAAACTTAGATTGAATTAAGTATTTTTAGTTTATTATTTATAGGTGTTTTCTTTGTTAATATCTATTTAAAGCCACTATTTCTTGTTCTTTTCAGTTCATATTCGTGCAAGGTTGCTGGAAGAAATAGCCATGGGTGATAAGGCCGCCACTTTATAATCATATTTTTTGTCGTATATGTGTAAATAGTGTTAATTTTTCGAATTGTGGTTATAAATAAAGAGTTTTGTGTCTGTCTGTCTGAATGACGTAAAATCACAGAGATAAGCCAGAGAGATGACGCTGTTGTGGCTCGATGCCATTCTCAACCATAAGAATCTATGGAACTTCTTCATGGAGATGTTGTCACTGTCAAATATATGAATTGGAATTTGTCAAGAATTTGTACTATCCGGAGAAAAAACCCGGTAACAGTCACTGAATCGAGATATTTTTCATGTCTCTTTCTAACTCATGCCATATAAAATCAATGCACCTCCTTCAGATTTTTTCGATCGACCACTTTATCCCTCAGGTATCTGGCTCTACTCGACTTAATATTATAATTAAGATAACATTCCTTTCTAAATAATTAAAGCTTCACAGCACCGGCAGTTTATTATCAACGTCAGATAGAGTGAAGCCGAGGTTATAAGATAATGGTAATCTTTCCGAGCCACCGATCACCGCCTTTATGTTACGAGGAAAATAATATTTTACTGCCTTATAGGCGCCATGGCTTAGCAACCATCTCCTTATAATAATATGCTACATAATATGAGCTTATGATCATACACTAAGGTTCCACGAAATTCGCGACTGATATTTTTAAAAAGAGTCGTGAAATTTTGCGATGTCTTTGGAAGAGCTAATATTATTACAATACTCTTATATGTAGGTAACTGTTGAATAGTCATGTGAAACTTCAGTATTTTGATATAAGAAAAATATCATTGTTTAGAATCGTCTCCATCGTCACACTCTCGAAGTCAAACTAGGTTAGTGTCTAGATAAACACTTTCTGACGGAACAATTGAATTGTATTCATATAAATCAAAATAGTTAACATACTCTTTAAATAATAAAAAAACAAAATCGGTTAGTAAATGACAAAATACAGAGATCCAACCAAACCTACTAATATAAAATTCAAAAGTTTGTATACGTATGAATATTTGTTCTTCTTTCACGCAAAAACTACTGAACAGATTGAGATGAAACTTTGCAATAGTAATGTTTACAAGTCAGAATAACACATAGGCTATAATTTATAAAGATATTGTGTGTAAGGAAGTTCGCCGGGTTAGCTAGTAAATAATAAACATTTTACTAGCTGTAAATGTTTATTATTAGCACAAAAAGTGTACTCCCTGCTGAGCAGAATGCGTGGTAGTAGTAACAGTATTCTTAACATAATAATTAGTAAGCCAGGTTTTACAGGGGCTACATAGGGATATTGGAATAATATTTTACTTGGTATCATATAATAATAATTATGTAGTACAAATTACAACTGTAATATGGACTAAGTTTTGTCTGAAATAAAGATTTATTTATTTACAATATTTTGTTGACAAAAACGTAACAACCAACTACATACAATAGTTGACAATAAACCAAACGCACCGAACTAAAGTTGCAATTTCGCTAGGTATTCGATTCTTTGGGCACTGCAATTTTCATCAATTTCCTATAGTTGTTTAAAATCTACTAAACCAAATTAAATTAAATGTTCTATTTCTAACTATTTCGCGATGTTTCTCTACATCTACAGATTGTAAAAAGAAACTCGCGAATCGCTTTACAAACAACGGAGATATGTGGTAACATCGGAACAAAAAAAAACACAGACGAATTAAGACTCTTATTTTAAAATTGGAAAGCAACACCGATCAAGCACCAATTCTACAGCGCCACATGATTCCCCTGAAGATCTCGAAAGGCCTTGAAACATGTAAAGTGGCAGGAATATTTTAATGAATGTAAAGCCGATAAGAGATTCTGGTGGGGACAGTTTGCGAATATAAAATTAACACATCAAAGAGAAATTGGAAGGCTTTTTGGGGTTTAGATTTACATTTCAAAAAGAGCGGGCGCATTTTAAGCTGTTTCAGCGCTTTTCAGCGCGGCGTCGCCTTGGATCTAGCTCGTTTAATTATGCTGCGCTTAGATGTAACTTTATAGAGATGCGACGTTAGCAAAGCGCCAAGTGTCACGAAAAACTGCTCACAAAGTAGCTAATTAGCATGAAAAAATTAAGGAGAAGATTAAATCACTTAAGTCAAGCTTTTCTTTACGTATTTGATATCACAACAAAGCAAAAAGCTCACATACTTGTGTGATTTTTTAAATGAAGTGTTGTATAATTTTATTACTTTAATTTTACTTTAAGGTCTGCACTTTTGTACCTACTTATTATTAGACACCGCATCGTTTAAAATAAAAGTACTTACAGAATTTGATCCGCACTTTAAAATATTATTGTGTTTGACAAAGTTTACTGGCGAAAATAATAATTACTGCACCGCTATATTGCACTAAATGCAACAATAGAAGTAAAACGCAAAAAAAAACACATAAAACAAGTACTATCAAGCAATTTGATTACTAAAAAGCCAGCGGTGTGTGAATTATGAATGTGAATATGCAGATACCGTAGTACGGTTCCATATTTGGTACGGGATCGGGTTTGAACTCGTTTCTTTGGATAAAGGAAAACCTCGCGAACCAAACCCTAGGCAACCTACACACGAAATTCGATGGCATATGTGAACCGTGGTGGTTTAGAGGTAGTGACACCCGCCTTACAATCGTGAGGTCGTGGGTTCAAATCCCCGGTCCTATACCAATGAGTTCTTTAGAATTTATGTACGGAATTTCACACCACTGGCTTTTCAGTGAAGGAAAACATCGTGAGGCAACCTGCATACGCCAGTAGAAGAAATTCGATGGTTTATGTGAATCCACCAACCCGCACTGGGCCAGCGTGGTGGATATGGCCTAATCACCCTTCGTGGGTAGGCCTACGTCCTGCAGTGGACTGTTAAAAAAAGGCTGATGCAGTATGCAGTATGTGAATTTACAATTGAATCCAAAATACACCTGTTCATCAAAGGACTATTAAAAAGACAGTAACAGTTTGTTCTTGTTATCATAACGCGATAAAAATAAGTTGACGCATTTTATAGGTATTTGCTCTACGTTTCATGTCAGCTTGATAACAGGCACTATTGACCTCGTTGTGCTTTCACGGGACGAGGTGTCCGCATATTAAACGGCTTCACCACACAATACTATTAGCGAGATGAACGGGCTAGATGAAAGAGTAACCACGTGATAAAGCCTTCAGTTTTATAGGAGTGAAGCTTGTTTATAGCGCAAAACTGATGGCCGTTAAATTGACATATTGAATAGAGACTAGTACAGAGGGCAAGTGGGTAACCAAACGGACAAGTTCCTTTATTCACTACAACAAAAAACACTACATACTTAAAATATGAGCAACTGTTTTACATGAATATCTATCATACGTCAGAACAATGCCCCAACACGTCCACTTCGTCTGAACCCGAAATGTATTCCCGGCGTCAAATCAACGGCGCATGTAAACAAGACAAGATGTTTGCCGTCCCGCATACGGACTACGATATGTAGTGTTATGTAGCTGTAGTATTATGTAGCTGTAGGGTGTAGTGCAAGTAGTAGGCCGAGTAAACGCTCTGACACTTTGAGCGATAGACTGTTGGACGCATGACTGGATCGGTGGTTGAATTTCAGAGTGTAGCGTTTTCGAAGACAAACAAGACGTGATATATGTTAAGCGTCTGGTCGTGTTGTAGGCTAAAGATGTGTTCATAAGTTGTCAAAAAATAACAAAGGAGTCGCGATATCGCGAAATCGAATGCAAGTAAATAAACATATAATCAGATCAAACATCCCTCCTTTATGGATTTATTTATTTATTTATTTTGGATGTCGGTTGATAGCATGTTACCGCTAAAATGAACCCAAAAGTCAGTTTTTGTCTTTGTTTCCTGATAAATAATAATATTTTTTTCAAGATTGGAGTGAATGAATGTCTTTAAAGTCTACGTACATCATCTTCGACCATTCTTGATTAACTTTGAGCAAATAGTGATCAAACGCGGACTTATTCAAAACAAAATGATGTAACAGTGTTTGTTGCTAACGTCTCCGACTTGTGTTGGAGGAGAAGACTGACGAACTTACAATTAAAATTCAAAACAAAAAAGTGTTACCTTGTGTAGCACTTCGTAACGAGCAGCTACGAGAGCTCGTAGCAACTACGCGTAGTATCCGTAGCGTCCGTAGAGCTTTACATCGATTTGAAGTGTTAGGTTGTTTATATTTATCTATACCCAAGTGACATCTTACTACTGGTAGTGAGATTGGTAACAAACCTATTATGCTTATCGCTACAATTGCAAATAATTTAATTATTATTATTGCAAGACATTTTAAAACACCTATAAAAATGAACTAGGATCAAAGACAATAATTTTGGCTGTACCAATACAAGAATGTTAGAATACGAGTAGGTACACGTTTACTATTTTGTAACTAGCTATTGTCTAAACAGTTTCTTTTGTGAGTTTTATCACTTGATAATAACAGTTTGTTCAGCACACGTACACATTACCATACCTATTTAAACTGGTTTCCATTTCCTTTCACAAAGGGAATGTAAAGCCTCCAAGCAAGCCACAAAACAGCAAATAGCCGGTACAAAAATGTAGCTCCAAAACCCGACTGGTTGTAAATAAAAAAACAATAAAGGCGTGTTCGTTCCGTCCGCACAATGGTGGTTCGGGTCTAAAGATTGTTTTCTTCCGAGCCATTGTGCGGCCGATCGCTGCAGATTGGATGGAAATGAGACCTGCGGCAGTAAGGGCCCGTCCACACTTATACGGCACGCTGACGACACGCAGTGGCACGCTGGTAGCGCGCTGAAATGACACGTTACGGTGACGCTGCCGCAGCACCGCCGTGTTTTTAAAAGTAAACGATTTTGAAAACACCCAAATGAAGACATATTAAAATGAAAATATGGCTTTCTGCTAAGCCAAGAAAACTATTAAAATTTGATTATATTTTTGGAAGATGTGATGCTTCAGACAGACATACAGTTTCGACAAACTAATAACGTTAATATCTTTGTGTTGGAGGTTAAAAAATAACGAGCATGAGCAGCAGCGCAGGTCACCGCCGTGCAAGACTAACTTTGGGCGAGCCTGAGCCATGAACGATTGATTTAAAAATTAATAAGACAAATTGATTAGAATTACAAGGTACGCATCTTAATTTGAAGAAACAATATATATAGTAACTGAGAAATTTTTCCTTTACACAACTGCAGGAGACCATAGATATACGTATACAGTTTAAATTTCAACTCGATATCTTTACGTGTTCCCGAGATAAAGAGTCTTGACATACACACAAGACCGACAGACGGACAACAAAGTGATACTAGAAGGGTTCCGTTTTTTTCGTTTGAGGTACGGAACCCTAAAAAAAAGTCTATAAGAGAATGTCGAGACGAGACGATTAATATTATATTGACAGTACTGAATACTTATTGAGAAAGCACGATGAATTAATTAGTGAACCACCGGGCCACAACGCGACATTATAAGTAGACATGAGAATGGTATCACTGTAAATGTGGCCAGGCCCTAACTCAATACTGTCCGACTGTACGTAGGAAGTACCACCGGGCACCTTACCGTATTTCACTCGCGAGAAATATTTTACGAATGAGAATTTCGGTCTCGTAAAAAATGCAAATTGTGCTGCAAGATTTTACTAGAATTGAGAAAATAAACCGAACAATGGTACCGCAGTACAGAAGTAAATGTATCTCAGTGTTTGTTGAACTTACATTATTTTTATTGAAATTACATTACGAGTACTCTACAGCGAAACGAAATTGAGAATCCTCATCCAACTGCGCATTAATATTAAATGTAGCTTAGCAACAGTTTATTTTGTAATTTCGGTGCCATACGTCTCCTTCCTTCCTTCAAAGTAGGCGTAAACCGGAAAATATTTATTCAAGGAGAATTCCCAAGTTTTATCGACTTTTTTCCCGGGACGGCTATTTTTCTTTGTTAACGAAATTGAATTCGCATTCATTGCTTTATGAAGGTAATTTTTTCTTTTATTTCGGGCCACTGCGTGCCCTTTGTGTCGGTATTTGAATGGTGACGGGGTATAAGCCCCTCGTAACTGGGAACACTGAAAAAAGTTGGGAAAACCGATTGTCTCCAGCTGACACGCTAGTTGATGAACTTTTGTTCTGTTTTACTTTTTCTAGGTACGTTTTTTATGGGGATATAGAACTGAAGCCTAAAAACTGGAGCAGTACAGAATCAATTGTTATAGCGTATCATGCAGTCCTCGAAATCGAGGAAAAACCACTAAAAAAGAACACGGAAAAAGCTATTTGTTCACGTTTTTTGACTCCCTAACTTTCGGCATTTTTTGTCCCACTACTATCAAATAAGTGGGGTAATGTGTCTAATTGTTACGTTTAAAATTGAACTCGACTAAATTTATAGAACAGAACGTCAATGTACTTGCATGAAGTCCTAACTAAACTCTCGTCGTGTAGACTATCGTACGCCTGTACTCGGGAGCCGGTACAGTAATTGGGTTGGCGTACGTCTTGTACACGTTGTGACGTCATCAACTCGAAATTAAAACCAAATACAGACAAAACAAACGAATATAGTTCCACAAACTATATAATTTTGAGTAGTCTTTCTATATTTTGTATTAAACTGTATTATACTTATAGCGTAGCACAGTAATGTACTTGCATCAAGTCCTAACTCAGCTCTCGTGTCGACTCGGCGTACGCTTGTACCCGGACAGTAATTGGGTTGGTGTACGTCGCTTAGACGTTGTGACGTCGTCAGCTCGTAATTGGACTTGTTTTTTCGTCAAAAAATAATATCCGTCGCTTCGTGACGGCTGCGACATGACGTATTGTTATTTTGTTTTCTTTTCGTTTCTTTTTGTATTTGTTTATATTAATAAATCGCAATTTAATTTGGGTTAGATTTATGTGGCCTTTATTTATAAATTTTCATTCAGAGTTACATTTTTCTTCTTTTTAATAAAAGCAGTGGCCTGCGCATTTTCCTTTATAATCCAATATTAAAAGTGCTACATACATAAATACAAATGTCATAGTCCTAAATAAAGTCTGTCTGTTTGTGTGAAAATGTCCAACGCTGCGCTTACCAAGACAAAGTTTCCGTGTGATCTCCATTCGAGAAAATTGCGGGTTCATCTTCCGTCAGTCGATACTAATTCACAGTGTCATACACATTCACAGTTTACATCCTTTTTGATACCCTTCTATCAAATTCAGTGCCCCTTAAGACCTGAACTATTTTACTATCTTGACCGATTTTCCTCACAATGTTTCCTAGACTTGTTCTCTCCACTTTTATGTTTCAACGGGATACGGTTTACAATTTGGTCCATTTCCAATACTGTAAGCGGATTAAACCTGAACCAAGACGCGATGTCGAATTTGTGTTGGTTTGGAGAATGTGTGCTTTCATCGGGTTCTTTGTTGGGCATCGTAGCGCGACGTAGTATCGACACTCTTTACCAAAAATAGGAGAGAAACAGAAGCTGAGACAGGTAAATGAAAATGCTACACTCTGACACGTTAAGTAGGTCTTTTTTTAACATATGTACTCATTGCACGTAAATGAAGAGCAGGCTTCAAAGGTCTTCACGTTCCTTCAGGATCAACCTAGTGATGGCAAAACGATTTTTTTAAATTTAAATAAGTGGCAGTAACAATTTTCAAAATATTTATTGCTAGTACCTACTGACATCGAAAGATTTGGTCTCAAACGATAATTTTAGTAGATGAGAAAATTGTGCTAATCACATTAACATTTATTACGTCTTGAATATCCTCTTTTATAACTTGATCAGGTTGACCTTTTGAGACTACCTAAACTTACATTATTCATACGTGTATTATACACACGTGAGTAGATAGATTCTAAATTTACACCATGATTGAAGTGGTTTGATAGATTTCAATACCCTGTTAGTTAATTGTATATTGGAGACGACACACGAGGAACAATAGAGACATTCCTGTGGCTCGATAACGCCTCTTGTCGTGCCGACCTGATACTCTACCACGCTACTCTTCAGTATATTACTATAACACCCTGAATACTGTCTAATCAAAATGGTGAAAGGTTCAATTACTATGTTTTGCACTGTTTAACTTTCAACTATGACAAGAAGGTTCTCAATGATATTTCATGTTAGGTATAGACTAAAATGTTGACTGCGAATTCGTTAGCTAAACGCTTCATATGACCTACTTTAATTAGTTACAAATAGCTCGTCAAAATTCTTGGTCAGATTTTTTTGCTTTGTTGAACTTATACTTAGTAGAAGTTGGTCATGGCGACACGCATAACTACATCCTAAAGTATCGCAACTGAAGTAGCAGTGTTATGTTATTTTTTTTATGGCAAATAAGTCAGCTCTTGACCACCAACTCGAATTGCCTGATAGTAACGACGAAGTTGTGGTCCAAGATGAGATGATGACGGAGAGATGTTATTTTGTGTTAATAGATGCATTAATATTCTTTTGGGATCAGAGGCTGTAGTGTGTGGCTAATTTGTGAGATATCGATGAGAAACAGTGAAAACTGTTTGTTTGTCATCCTTTTGGTATACATACTTATATAAGTTTGGAAAATTAAGTATTTCTTAACTCATTGTAATAAAGCAATGGAACATGTAACGGTCGATGCTATTTATTTTTGAGTATTTTCTTATAATGTACTTTGTTTAAGAAGTTTATTGGAAATAAACAATTTACTCGTATCTTATGTATTAGTCAATCAGAAGAAATATATACAGACACGACACACATCTCTGCATTTGGTTATTTCTAATTTCGTTTTTTTTTAAGTCGTCGTTTTCAAAATCAAAGTTAACAGTAGGCTTTTTCACTGGAAAAGGAAATGATTGGATAAAATTAGCCAGTTCTTTCCATTTTAGATGAGAGTAACAATCGCCGTCATGCCAGACGTCGCAAGGCAGACGTCCGCCCATAAATCGTGGAACTCTAAAATAATAAAACCGTTGGTACGGAAAATTAAATTGGTTTGAGAAAATAACGTTTATTTACTTACATTCAAGTCGTTTAGATACTAAGATTGGATGCGCAACGGGTTTAATACAAATTATGAACCGTTATAATAAAATACAACGAAACAAAAATAATAGATTTTAGATTCTGTAAGATTAATTCTAAATGTTACTTAGTGGGCAACATTTTTAAAAATCTGTATAAAGTCGACTTATTCACTAAAAAAAGAATTATACCATTTTCAAATAATCCTTATCCATTAAACTTAACATTTTGCGAGCACACAGTTCTGTTTGCCGACACCCACGCGCATGGTTCACGAGCACAGATCTTGGAAGATAGGACATATCGTCTCGGTCATCGGTCGTCGTATAATTTGCTGACGAAACTTTCTGCTTTAAGAACTACGACTAACGGCAATTATTAAAAAACACAGAGCATACAAAAACTCACTTATTCATAAAGACTTTCACAAAACTGCATTCTACAATTTATACCTACATTTTACTCGATGATATCAGATCTCTCGGGAGCCAGAGGAGAGGATGCCTATGCCCAGCAGTGGATTTTGAATACTTAGTATGATATTTTGCTCCATATTGCGAGAAGGTGTCTCATTGTGGTGTATTGACCAAAGAGTATTTAGTTATTTTAAGAAGAAAACTATTTTGTTTTGTTTTTAATGTGTCATGTCAGTTTTGGTTAGCGACGAATAAAAGTAGCATATTGCATTTACAAAAATGTGTATTATTGGGCCAAAAACTCATTAATTGGCGACGAGATAGTAATCAACGTGTGAAAAAGTGTTGCTGTGAACTTAGAATGGGTAGTTCGGCCTTATTCGGGGGCAACCTCACGTTCGACCACCGAAGTCAAGAGTGGAACATTTTCATCAGTAGATTCGTCCAGTTTTGTACTGCAAACGACATTACTAGCGAAACTGATAAAGCTGGATTAAAACGACGAGCACTTTTACTCACTGCCTTAGTGGAGGAGACATATCGTGTTGCAAGAGACTTGGTTTTTCCGGATGACCTAGATGGTGTCGAATTTTCGGTGTTGACAGAAAAGTTAAATAAACATTTTTCGCCAAAAAAGAGCACTTTTGCCGAAAGATTCAACTTTTATAAAGCAGAGCAGCGACCCAGTGAGGACTTAGCCGAGTGGGCAGCGCGGGTGCGCAGTTTGGCTCAGTTTTGTGGATTTAAATCTGAGTTGGAAACAGCCCTCCGAGATCGTTTTGTTTTGGGACTAAAAAATGCCAAGGAGAAGGAAAAATTGTTTGCTGAAAATATCGAAACGTTAACTTTCGGAAGAGCATTGGAGTTAGCGCAAAGTGTGCGCTGTGCGCGATCGGCGCTGCAGTCGGCGCAATCTGGTGGAGCCGCGGCCGGCGCGCAGGCGTCAGCGGTCTCGGCGCATCCCGTCTTCGCGATACAAGCCGCAGGTGGAAAAGCTACTATGAATACCGCAAAAGTGATCAAACGATGTGAAGTATGCGGTTATAAAAATCATGGAAAAGATTCGTGTCGGTTTGTTAATTATTCGTGCCAGGTATGCAAGCAAAAAGGACACTTAAAAAAGATGTGCAAGGCGAAGGTCCAAAATCGCAATTATATAGGGGAGGATGATGACGAGAAGTTACAAGGTATTTATAATTTGTTTAATATTGAAGAATCCAACAAAGATGGGCCGATATTGCGGGAGGTCTCGTTAGGTGATAGGCAAATGTCATGCGAAGTCGATTGTGGTAGTGCTGTCTCTATTTTACCTGCAATAGTTTATAGGCAATTTTTCAAGAGCAGCCATCATTGCTTGCAACCTTGCAACGAAGTGTTTAACTTCTACACGGGTGTTAAGATTTTGCCTGAAGGTTGTTTATCTTTGCCAGTAACATACGAAGGACGCACTAGGCCGATTAATTTTTTTGTTTTATCGACAAACGTGAAGCGATCGCCGCTGCTTGGACGCGACTTTATGAAATTGTTCAATTTACATGTTTGTAGTCTGGACTGTAATAAATTGAGCGTTGAGAAAGATGTATGTGAGAGTTTATTGGAGAAGTATTCTGAACTGTTCAATGACGAATTAGGCAGGTTCAATAAATATAAGGTGAGCCTTAAAATGAAACCAGACGCTGAGATGAAGTTCTTCAAGCCACGTCCAGTTGCTTTGGAAGTTAAGCCTTTAGTTGAGAAGGAAATAGACAGAATGTTGAAGTTGGGCATTTTGGAAAAAATTGATCATTCGGATATAGCAACACCTATTGTACCGGTGTTACGGCCTGATGGAGATGTCCGAATTTGCGGGGATTTTTCCGTGACGGTAAACAAAGGCTTGTATTTGGATAACTATACTCTTCCGCGCATAGAAGATTTATTCGCTAAGCTACATGGGGGGGTGGCGTTTACAAAACTCGATTTGTCAAGAGCCTATAACCAACTCGAATTAGATGAATCGAAGAAATTAACGTGTATTAACACACACAAAGGTCTATATAGGTATACTAGGCTTGTGTTTGGATTGTCTAACGCCCCTTTCATTTTTCAACGTACTATGGAGCAGTTACTCGGGGATATTGATGGAGTATGTATTTATTTGGATGATGTACTTATAACGGCCCCTGATAAGGCTACCCATTTGCAGCGATTGGAGTTAGTGCTGGCCAGGTTGCAGGAGGCTGGTATGCGACTCAAGCGGGACAAATGCGAGTTGTTCAAAAAGTCAGTAGAATACCTAGGATTTGTAATAGACAAAGATGGACTTCATAAGTCGATGAAAAAAGTGGAAGCGATTTTGAAATGTAGTTCACCAAAAAACACAACGGAACTGAAGTCATTTTTGGGAATGGTGAACTATTATAGATGTTTTGTTCCTCAAACTTCATCTGTTTTGAGCCCGTTGCACAATTTATTGAAGAAAAATATCAAATGGGTGTGGGATAAAGAACAACAAGAAGCTTTTGATAAAATCAAACAGGAATTGGCGTCGGAACGCGTTTTGGCGCATTACAACCCCGCATATCCCACGATTGTGACGTGTGACGCTGGCCCGGTCGGCCTGGGCGCCGTGTTGGCGCAGCGACAGCCGGATGGCAGCGAGCGCGTTGTCGCATACGCGTCTCGTTCTCTTTCGAAGGCGGAGGTTAATTACGCTCAGATACAGAAGGAGGCTACATCTATCGTTTTCGCAGTAAAGAAATTTCATCACTATCTTTATGGGCGGTCAAAACCTTTTATTTTGCGTACCGACCACAAGCCTCTTTTGGCTATTTTTGGCGGTAAGAAAGGTGTGCCTGTTTTGGCAGCTAATAGGCTGCAGCGATATGCGTTGTTTCTGTCAGCATATAATTTTGAAATTGAATACGTCAAAAGTGAAGAAAATGTGGCAGATTTCTTATCGCGTTCGGTTGATTCTCCAATTGTAAACGATTTGCAGGAGCGTACGGACAATACATCGTATGTCAATTTCATTGGAGATACAACTTTACTTCCAATTACGTTAGATGACGTTAAAGAGAAGACAAAGCACGATGAGATTTTAAATAAGGTGTGTAAATTTTCCACTGAAGGTTGGCCATCTAAAATTGATGACGTGGTTTTAAAACCGTTTTTCTTATGCCGTCACGAGCTTTCTGTGGAAAACGGTTGTATTATGCGCGGTCATAAAGTCGTGATTCCGTCACTGTTTAGAGAAAGACTGCTAGATGAACTACACCGTTCTCATTTTGGAGTAGTAAGAACCAAATCGGAAGCAAGATCACGCATGTGGTGGCCAAATATCGACAAGGACATAGAAGAAAAAATTGGTTCTTGTAATGTTTGTAACACTTTACGTAGCAATCCTCCACACGCGCCACTTGCACCATGGCCATACCCGGAGCGTCCCTGGGACCGTGTGCATTTAGATATGTTTATGTTGTATGGGAAGCAATATTTGATTGCAATCGACGCTTACTCTAAATGGGTTGAATGCTTTTCAATGCAAAAGACTGACAGTGAAACTGTTATAAGCAAGTTATGCGAAATGTTCAGCAGATTCGGGCTAGTGCGTACTTTGGTTACTGACAATGCATCAAACTTTTGCTCCAATGAAGTTGAATCTTTTTGCAGTCTGAATGGAATTAAGCATTTGACAATTGCTCCTTACCACCCCGCATCAAATGGGCAGGCAGAAAACTGCGTAAAAACTGTTAAGAACGGTTTAAAAGCTATTTTATCTAGCGCAGATAGTCAGAAGGTAATTTTGGCGAGGTTGAATACATTTTTGTTTGATTATAGGAATTCCGTTCATTTAACTACGGGATTTTCTCCAGCGCAGTTGATGTTAGGAAGACCTCTGCGGTGTCGGCTCGACTTGTTGCGAGCGTCTAAAGTTGCACCTTCGTCATCGTCCGTATTGGCCACTAATAATGTTTTTAATAAACAGGTTGCGCAGAGTAAACAGTATGGACAAAGAAAAATTAATTTTTCTATTGGCGACAATGTTTTGGTAAAATATTATTTCAACAATGGTAATAAGCATACCTGGAAGCGAGGAATCGTTCAAAGTTGTATTGGCTCTAGGATGTTTATTGTTTTTATACCAGTGTTAAATATTACGGTTAAGAAACATATAGATCAGTTATTGGCGTACAAGGGACGTTTGTCGGCGGACTGTGAAGATCAGGATGATGTCAGTTGTTTCGGAGATTATTCAATTCCGGAGCCAACTCCAAGAATAGAAACGAATATATTGGATTCTTCCGCGAGTCCTAGGATTCCTGAAAATGAAAGTGGTGGTATTGTATTGGGGGAGGAAAGAGATGTGAATTCCGGAGACGAATTTTTAGATGCGTCTTCTTCCGGACTTATATCTAGTTCTGACACTGAGCAAGGATCGCCAGAACGACAACTTGTACGCCGGTATCCTGTTAGGGGGACTAGGAATCTAGATGTTAATTATAGGTGTTAGTTATTAGTTATTTTATTGTTATGGTTTTTGTTAATTAGTTGGGGAGGAATGTGGTGTATTGACCAAAGAGTATTTAGTTATTTTAAGAAGAAAACTATTTTGTTTTGTTTTTAATGTGTCATGTCAGTTTTGGTTAGCGACGAATAAAAGTAGCATATTGCATTTACAAAAATGTGTATTATTGGGCCAAAAACTCATTACTCATGAGGCGGATAAACAGAAGAGTTCTCTTTAGATCGCTATCTCCACGCCGACAGACAACCCCGAGATAAATTAAATAGTATGATTTTTTATACATATCTCGTATAAACAAGTTTGCAAGAGTATCGCGCACCAGGTATATAGAAGACCTCTATATAGATCTCAATGTTTACCACGCCCACAGAAAACCTCTGAGATTTGTAAAATTGTATGATTTTTAATCACAAGCCGCTTCCACCCAAAGGCAACTCCCGAGCTTTATTGAATAGTATATTTTTTTATACATATAGCTTGTAAAGAAGTGTGTAAAGAGTCTCGCGCGCCGGGTGACACAAGGAATCTCTATAGACCTCTACATTCCCGCCCACAGGCATCCCCCGAGCTTTATTGAATCGTATAATTTAGGGCACTACATAATTAACTAATTAACGCACACTGTTCCAGACTTATGATTTGGAAATGTGTCTGCGGCAAATGGAATTAAATTAGTTGATTTAGGTAAAACTCGGGACAGATAATTTACTTTTTGTAATTTATCATAGTTGCTTGGTTTCCATTTGGTAGAGCAAATTATATAAATATTTATGTAATGAAAGTGATATTCTTACTCCTGAAAATACAGTAAATTGGTTAGTTTATAAGATACTAGCTGCGCCCTGCGGTGTTACCCGCTTTACCTCAAGATAAAAAGTAGCCTATATATAATCTAAGGTCTAAGCTAACTTCATACCGAATTTTGTCTAAATCGGTTCAGCTGTTTGTGCGTGAAAGAGTAACAAACATCGAAACTATCCATACATCCATATAAACATTAGCGTTTATAATATTAGTAAGATTATGTCTGTCTATTTGATAAAATGAAAACGAGCTTGTAATAAATACTTTGGAAATTATGAAAAATATAAAATATTAAGAAAAATCAGTTTTGGTGAAATTTGTTATTTTTAACACTCTATTATTGTATTGCATAATTCCCTCATGGTCAAGTTTTTGTAAAGTCGATTCAAGAAACGTTCTATAAATACTTGTTTGAGTATCTTTTTTCCCTAAGTAATACACAACATAATAGTTATGCGTAAGAATTCTACACAACTGATAAAATGCATTGCTTTCTAATCAGTCAAAATTAACGTTATCTTTTAAAGTTTATAGGTTATCAAATCTTATGAATAGTCAAGCACTTAGACAACTTAATAATAGATAATATTCATTTAGTAAAGTTAGGATAACCACTAATTAAAATGATAATAACTGACATTAAGAGTCTCGCTTCTATCAAAGGCACCTACATCTCTGACCCGTAAAGACCATTGACTTGTCTAGACACTGTAACAGACAGTTTTCCTTAGCCTATTTATTCTGAGCTTACGAAACCCCAAGTCTCGAGACAACTTAATAACAGAGTATCCACAACAATAAAAGTTAGGATAACAACTAATTAAAATGATAATAACTGAAATTAGCGTCTCTTTTCTATCAAAGGCAACAATAAAAGTTAGGATAACAACTAATTAAAATGATAATAACTGAAATTAGCGTCTCGCTTCTATCAAAGGCACATACAGCTTTGACCCGTAAAGACCATTGACTTGTCTAGACAATGTAACAGACAGTTTTCCTTAGCCTGATAATTTTGAGCTTACAAAAACCCAAGCCTCTAGACAACAAGAAACCTCTAGAAGATAGAGGATAACAACTAATTAAAATTATAATAACTGAAACTAACGTTTCACTCTTACAAAATATACAGCTCTCACCCGTAAAGACCGCAAAATTGTTTAGACACTGTATTAGACATTTGGAATTAACCTGTTAATTCTGAGCTTATAAAAAGCCAAGCTTCGAAACCACTTGATAACAGATTATCCATAACAATAAAAGATAGGATAACAACTAATTAAAATTATAATAACTGAAACTAACGTTTCACTCTTACAAAACATACAGTACTCACCCGTAAAGCCCGCAAAATTGTTTAGACATTGTATTAGACATTTGACATTAACCTGTTTATTCTGAGCTTGGGAAAAACCAATGATAACAACTATTTAAAATTATAATAACAGAAATGAACCTCTCACTTTTCTACAAAAGGCACCTACAGCTTTCACCCGTAAAGACCGCTGACTTGTCTAGACACTGTATCAGACAGTTTGCGTTAGTCTGTTTATTCTGAGGGAGCGAGGGGAGAATCTAATAATCTGAATTTTAATAAGCCGAGATGCTGTGTGCAAGCGAAGTAATATGCAGCACGGAGCGGGGATATTGGAGCTGTGTATACGTAGCGCTATTTTGTGCTGAGACGTTTTTTTTATACAATAAAGCTGTAAACAAACTGACGGGCCTTCTCTTCTCTCCTATGACATTGGAGGCGTTACCAGAGCGTTGTGTACATCTCTTTATTGTTTACACTAAAAGGAAACAATAACACAACACAAGCTTAAATTGTAAAATGGCGGTCTAATCGCTGGAACCAATCTCAATCGCTGGAATCAAGTGATTACGTTACCATTTAGAAGTAGAAGTTCTTACGTGATTATAAGTTTGTAGCATTTTCGAGTAAAGTTCTTGAACTGCACAATTTGAAAATGAAAAAAAAAAATTAATTACAGTAGTCGTAAGGTCCAATTCCACGGTACATTAATCGAAGCTTCATACTCGTAAGCCTATATCTCGACTTCCACTTGGACCGATTTGGTTCATTCATGCTCGCAAATCTAGATATATTCTTGACAAATATTATCAAAATCTCCCGCGACTATAAGATTCTGAAAGTATACAGAACTTGTGTGGCAGATTTCGTCAGGATTGATTAAAAAAGTGGTATGCGAGAACCAACATCCAAAACAAACGATGAACGAAAATTTTGCCAAGCCGAAGTAGAGACGCTTTGCTCGCTCAGTCAACTAGTAACAAAACCGTACTAACGTATTTTGATTATTTATTCTTTTTATTTTAAAAGCTTCAACAGTTCTACGAAATAAGCTTTTAAAGCCATTATCGTGGGCTTGTACAGTGATAAATAAAATAAAGTTTTATCATTAAAAACGAAATAAAAAGTCCTGAACAAATGAACCCAGACCTAATTTAAAGCACAAGATAAATAAGCCAGCCAGATAGGTATTATTTATCTTCTTACTTTTTCAATGTTGCTCTGATTACATCTGTTCAAAATTGTTAGACCATTCTCACACGAGGCGACGGCAAAACATCCTAAAGTCAACGACAACGGATGTTATTAACTACAATACGACAGAGAGGTGCAATGCAAAATGTATCAATTTTAGTATATAAGCATTTAGGCACATGTATTATGTCTATACAGTACAAAACAAAATTATGAAGAAAATACCAGTGACATAGAGACGTTTACGAATTCAGAACCAGTTCCGAAAATATTAAAAGAAGAGACAATAAAAGCAATTTCCACTCAAAAGTTAGATAAAGCACCAGGATCAGACCAAATCACAAATGAGCTTTTGAAAATTACTTCACCAATAATAGCCACAAAATTAACAGAAATTTTCAACGAAATCATTGATAAAGAAATTATTCCATCGGACTGGACTAAATCGACGATAACATTGATACATAAAAAAGGGGACAAAGGAGACATTAGTAACTACAGGCCCATTAGTCTTATGTCAAATATCTATAAAATATTCTCTAAAATAATCTTATCCCGAATCTCTAATCGATTGGACGAAAATCAACCTAAAGAGCAAGCGGGTTTCCGTAGTAACTTTTCTACAATCGATCACATTCACGTATTGAAACAAATTATACAGAAATTTAACGAATATAATAAAACTTATTACTTAGGATTTGTGGACTTCAATAAGGCTTTTGATTCTTTAGAACATAAATACATATGGAAAGCTCTAGACGACCAAGGTATTGAAGAAAAATATATAAAATTGATTAAAAGCATTTACTCGAAAAGTACGGCTCAAATAAAACTCGAAACAACCGGAGAGGAGTTTCCCATCGAACGAGGCGTACGTCAGGGAGATCCCATGGCACCCAAATTGTTTTCAGCTGTATTAGAGTCGATTTTCAGAAACTTGGACTGGAATCAGTATGGGTTTAACATAAATGGCGAAAAACTAAGCCACTTGAGATTCGCTGACGATCTGATTCTCTTCTCAGAATGCTCAGAAACCCTACAAAACATGCTTCAACAACTATCCAATGAAAGTGCAAAGGCAGGTCTGTCAATGAACACATCAAAAACAAAAATAATGACAAATTCATCACAGACAAAAAGCATCAAAATTGACAACAAAGAAATAGAATACGTAAATGAATATATTTATTTAGGTCAACTGGTATCTACAGAAAACTCAATGCAAAAGGAAATACAAAGAAGAGTAACTAATACTTGGAAAAGGTTTTGGTCTCTCAGCGAAGTTATGAAAAACAAAGAAATGCCTATCAAAGAAAAAAGAAAAATTTATAATACCTGTATCCTTCCATGCTTAACGTACGGATGTCAAACCTGGGCGCTTACTGAACAATTAGCTGAAAAACTAAATGTTTGCCAGAACAGTATAGAAAGAAGCGTAACAGGAGTCAAAATAAGAGACAGAGTTAAACTTGAGAAGATAAAAGCTATAACCAAATTTAAGAATGTAAAAACAGTGTACAAGCAACAAAAATGGAGATGGACAGGTCACATGATTAGAGACAAAAAAGAAAAATGGTCCAAACTTATAACAGAATGGTATCCTAGAGACAGCAAAAGAAGTCGAGGTAGACAAAATAAAAGATGGGAGGACGAAATCAAACAATTAGCTGGACCAACATGGATTCAAAAAGCAAGAGACCGTAAGGAGTGGAAGTCATTAGAGGAGGCCTTTGTCGAAGGACAAGCTGAAACAGAAAACACGCACGCCGACGATAACACAATTTAATATGTAATGTTTACAGTAATAAAGGCTTATTTTATTTTATTTTATTTTATTTTTATTATGTCTATGAAATAGATGTATTTGAACTGAATTGGACTAAAACCCATGGACGAGGCTAGCGCAGGAACAGAAAGAATAGTGAGAAAGAGAGGAGAGCTATACTTAGCACTACTCAGCAGTGGGTTGAACAGGCTGAATAAATAGATAAATATAGATAGACAAAACCTGATGAGACAATTTTAGTAACTGATATAGAAATGTGTCTGCTCACGATATTAGTGCGTTAAAAACCAGTTTTTACTTTGGTTGCCTCGTGTGAGAAGGTCCTTTTGCCCAGGGGATCAGAATCGTGGTAATTTCGAAGAAAAACTAAAATGAACTTTGGGCGAAAATTTTTCCAATATTGAATAGGCGGTAGGCAGCTCATACTAAGAAAAGTAATTTTGTGTTGCCACAAACGCAAATTGAAATTCCTTTTTTATTACAACAAAAAGTGTCGATAGAAATCGGGATCTTCGCATTGAATATAGTTATTATTTTGTTGCCAATCAAATTTCAATAAAATGATAAAATTAATTACGTTGTTTCTGGACAAAAGAATAACTATCCAAAACATATTGACTTACTAACTTAATAAATTATTATTTTATTTATTTATAAAATTGGATCCCACGTGCTTTTCCATACTTTATTTTTTTTTTTTGACACGACTCTTTTATTCCGTATAGTTTTGCGTTTGACTACATACTGCCTGATGTTGAGCAGATATGCGGTCTGCACGCTTACCTAGAAGATACCTATTTACTCGGTAATTAAAGACACCCACGTTGTACTTAAGCGGGAAGTCAGACCTAGTCCAAACGTTCCATATTCTGGCTGTTCTTATGAGGAAGGAGAATTCGAAACGATACTTAGATAGACTCAGACCTAGCCTAGCAAAATAAATGTAATCTGTTTGTAAAAGTTATTTAAGTAAATAAAAAAAACGCCGTTTTCTAATAGTAAAATAATTCCACCTTTGTCACCTAGAGGGTATCAATAAATAGCTTACGACCTTTTCACAGATCTAACAAATGTAACACAAAATTTATATTTACATACGAATCGGAGAAACAAATACTGTGACTCGAGGTTTTATTTCTTTTTAAAGATTACTCATTACACTTTATTCAGTATTTTTTACCTCAGAAAAATAAAAATGTGCGAATAATTTCGTGTATTTTAACAAGGAGGTTGTAAAGAGCTCCTTACAAAGTCGGTAAGTAAATCGCAGCGCAGGGCGGGGCTTGGGCGGGCGGCGCACGAATTATTATTTTTATTGCCCTAATAATATAGCCACTCGAGAAATTAATTAAGTACAAGCTGTTAAACGGACACAATGGGAGATAAAAAGAAATAAAAACAAACGGTTATGGTTAATATTTTCTTCGTTACGGGGTTTCTAATGCATTTAAAGAGTTCTGAGGGGTTGATATGAGATTACGCGTGAACAGAAACTACTGTAGTTTTGATGTGATAACGTCTTATAAATCCATGAACGCCGCAAGCGATAGAGAGGCCTAAGCGTGCGGTTTATTTCAGTTCAGTTCAACGATATTTTCTTATGACGTTATCACGTAAAATCGTCCGTAAACCTACTTTAAAGACAACCAATTTTTGTGTTAACTCATACTAACCCTTTAGCGGTCTTACTATGAGTTTGCATAGTAAACATACCTACTATGAATATATTTTCGTTGGGCTCCATGCATTTCTGTTAGTTTTTCATCGTTTCCGCCAGAAAAGCTGTACAATAATATTTGGAGACACACGGAAACTACTGTAGTTTTCGTTTACGCGTAAACTTATACCTACTAGCCCTTCAGAGTGAATAGCTACCCACTGGGTTACTATAAACAATATAAACGTACGTTATTTCGAATATTGCATAATGAATTAATGTATTACCATTGTATTCTTTATTGTTACATTAACCCAATCATATTTATTTTTTTCACATGAAACCACCAAAAATCAAGTTCTTTGTAAAAACACACTTGAATTTCCCGAATTTTCCTGTTATCCTAACAAACCTGTGTTGCCAGGCGTTTGGAATTACAATAACACGGGAATATCTGGTACACAATATTTCTTGCGGTCCATAAGGCCCTCATTCCGCTGGAGAGTGACTTCAAAGCAAATTACTTTCTCTACAGAGCTTGGAAACTTTTAAAAGGCTATTATGTAAATGGTCAGCAAAAACGAGTTATGCTCCGCATCGCAGGCATTCTTGATCTAAAATAGTCAGGTATAAAACTCCTTGATCAGCAATTAGAGGTGCGCTTAAAAATAAATAAACAGGAGCAAAAAAAAATGTACGTGGTCTATGCTCGTATCTAATAACACAACTTTTAAAATTATAATTTCTTTCTCGTCATATTTCTCTGAAAAGAACTTCTTATCTGATACAGAGAGAAAAAAATATCTATGATGAAAATTATATAAGAATAGGAAAAAGAATATATGCCGTGGTGGTCAAGAGGTAGTGACACCCGCTTTACAATCGTGAGGTCGTGGGTTCGAATCCCCGGTCCCGTAGCAATGAGTGCTTTGGAATTTATGTACGGAATTTCACAAAACGGCTTTTCGGTGAAGAAAAACATCGTGAGGCAACCTGCATGCGTCTGTAGAAGAAATTCGATGGCGCATGTGAATCCACTAAACCGCACTGGGTCCGCGTGGTGGATATGGCCCAATAACCCTTCGAGGGTAGGCCTACGTCCAGCAGTGCACTACTAAAATGGCTAGTACAGTACAGGAAAAAGAGGCGTTCACTTAAAATGTTACTCTTTCTTTCAATTATCTATTTATTATTATCGGTTATATAACTTTATGCATCAGCAAATATTTCTTCCAAACATTCAATTGTTTTATTTATTGATCATGTTAGTGTGTTTCCACTGGGTCAGTTTTAAAAACACTTCATTATGTTGGTATAAAGTATAAACTAAATAGAGTTTCATTCAGTCAGATCTGCCACTAGAAATGTTCTCGTAGGACGGTAACTTTAGATTTACTCTTTCTATTTCTGTACTGTACTGTACCAGGACGTAGGCCTACCCACGAATGGTGAAGGGTTTTTATTTCTGCTTACCACAAATTGCTAACCAAATTACTAAAATATTATTTACAGCGAAGCATTCAAAAAATCTCTGTTTAAAATATGCGGAAAAGCGCGTTTTTTCCAAACAAATGAAAAGAGAATCAACACTCGTGGTACGCAAGTAATTACGAACGAACGACGTTTGGATTGTTCGTCCGAAAGTTGGTCTGTCTGTCGAGAGCTTAATGAGTTTTTATTTCGCTGCGCTTGTGGTTGTTTAAATGGTGCTTAGATTTTTTGCCTTCACGAATGTTTTTAACCGACTTCCAAAAAAGGAAAGTTCGTATATAAACACTTCGACGCTTTTTATGTGTTACGTGAGATTTTTTGTGACTTAATTTTGATGATTTTTAAATGCTGCTGGTACTTTTCTTGTAGTCTCATTTTGATTTCAGTTCGACCAAAATTTGCCCAGCAGTTGCCGAGTTATTCTTAATAATTCTGGTTTAAGCTCTTCTACTTCTGCTTAGGAGAAATCTGCGATTTTCAAACTTTTGACTGTAATTTTTGACCGATGAAACGGAGGAGCGCAATTCGACGCGTATTTTTTTTAAGGTTTAAGTTAAGTGCGCATAACTTTTTACATTGTAGTCTGATTTCGACAATTCTTTAATTAGAATTTTTTTGAATTTTTTTAATTAGAAAGAATATACTTCGAAGTTGGTCCCATTTAAATTTTACTGAATCGATTACCATTTTTTATAAATCAACAATAATGTCAGAAATGCTACATCGATCCGTGCGAAATATTCGCGAATTCTGTACACGGGTGAAGTCGGTCATGCTAATTTTGAAGTCGGTAAAGCTATTTTTTGCAAAAAATAATTACCTATATATATTCAGTAAAAATATTTCTAAATATTTAAGGTTGGATTTCTTGAAATATCTTTCTTTATTGTCCGTGTAATTTGTGTGTACTGTAGATCTATCTAAATCCATTGTTATTGTGGTTGAATATCTTTGCTACTACTCTCGCTCACTATTCTTAAAACTTACCCATAACACCAATATGACTTTCTTCTTGTTTATTGAACTGAGAAATTTGTTCATACCTGAAAAAAAGACAAAACAGTCAGTGATACAGTGCGAAAGTTGGAAAACGATTTAAATATTGGAAAAATAACAATTTTCAAAAACTTGTCAGCTCACGTTAACCTTTCAAACGAACTTTAAACTTTTGAAATTGAAACGGCAAACAACACGCCGAGGATATTGTTTCCAATATACCTAAATTGGGTGTGTCTTCGGTACACGCCGGACCCAGTATGTCAACTACAGAAAAATGTTAAATACTCGTATTGTAAGTGTAACATGTCTACTCTAGAAATGTTACGTAGTTTGTTATATAAGCGTTTCGTAATGACAGCTAGGATGATCGGTTAAATTACAAGCTGATAAGTTTATTTTTTTATTTTGTAATTAGCTGTATCTTGCGAGCGTTGCTACGCCACCAACTAAAATAAAAAAATGGCCGCACTAACTCAGAAACCTTCCTTGGCTCATACACAACAAGTTTGCATAATCAAATGCATAGTTTACGGTTCTAAAAAAACATACAGACAAACATTCATTTTTTATATACTCATATACAGGGTGACTGGTAAACATTGAGCAACCTTTTAGGGGCTTATTCTGTATATCAAAACTAACAACTTTTGTTCTGCAACTGTGGTCAAAACTAAAAAAAAACATTGGTGTTCCATAGAAAAATATCGTTCACCCGCGACCAAATGTATGGATCAGCTGATTTTTTTTTCAGTTTTGACAAAAGTCGCAGAACAAAAGTTGTTAGTTTTGATGTACAGAATAAGCCCCTAAAAGGTTGCTCAACGTTTACCAGTATATGTCAAACAGCATCGACAAGCAAATTTTCTTCAGCTAGCTCCAAGTTTTTTTTCAGTTACGAAACGAACTTTGCATTCGCCGGAAGATAAGCGTTAAGAAGTTTGAACAAGAGTACAAATCGCGTGACACTGTACTGCTCTCGTCACTTTAAGATATGAAAATCTTAAATCTCACAAAACATTGCTCTTAAAACTGAAACACAGACTTTTAAATCAATGTTGTCAAAGAGTTATTTTTTTTTTTGTGATTATTATTTCAAAAATTCGTCGCAAACGCAGGACTTGAACCTGCATCTTCGGATCTCCGGCCCGACGCTTTCCCAACTAAGTTAGTTTGCCTTCTGACATAGTGTGGAAAAACACTATAATATTTAAAAAATGAATAGTTGAGCTACTGTTGAATAGACATACAGTCCCGTCTTCAGCACTTGAAACAAGAAGCTGCGAAAGGCCAGGCGATTCGGGGCGCATTCGATTTTACTGTCACGTGAAATATGGCCCGATATTGGAGCAAAACATTTTGAATATCGGGACATCGTGCGCAGAAAGGAAATGGGAATATTGTATAGTTCTTTTATAATAATACGAAATAAATATGTAATATATTCTTCTACGTCTTTGATTCTCAGAATATTGAACTAAGTTTTTATTACTTTGCTATTATATGACAGGTTCTCGAAAAGGCAAATTTTTTACCACATTTTCATGGCTCACGCTGATTACGATTTGTTGGAAGATAACGGCAACAATATGTATTTATGCTCTAAATTCTAAAAGTATGATAAAAGATCAAACTAACTAGATTAGTAAATATACTTTTTGCTACTTCTAAAACAATTTTATTTACACATACCTCAAATGGTTGTAATAATTATCATCAAAAAGAAAAAATATTTCTCTAAATTGTTGCTTCGAGTTCAAAGTTTTGGAACGAGCATTTTTCCGAGTTGAAACGTTCAGAACTTCAGACCGCATAATTCTGCGACCAGAACAAACTGCATGTTTTTTGATTGTTAGTTTGCACAAAACGCTTCTGTCGTGTAAAGTTAGTTAGCTCGTTTAGGTCGGTTGTTAGTGTCAGTTTTAAGTCATCCGAAGGCTTCTGACATGGCTAAATCGTCAATCAACCGGGAGTCACAATTTAACATATAGTTACTTAAAATTACATCAGAATGTATTTTTTTCCCCGTGACAACCAACCGGCTTGGATATAAGTACTTTAAACTGTGGCTATTATCATAAACACAAAAATTGTTTAGTTTTGTAACGAGTGTTTTACTGGCGCGGCACGGCAGTGCTCTAATGTAAATATCACTTGTGGCCACTGATCACCCTGGATTAATCATAAACACAAACATTGTCTTCTACCTCTAAATAGTTACCTCGCGCTATGCTTTGAAACGAGCATTTTTCCGAGTAGAAACGTTCAGACCGCACGATTCTGCGACCGGCGAGTGCGAACCACATGTTTTATTCATTGTTAGCTTTCACAAAACGCTGGCGCGTCTGTTTCGCAGTTAATTTCTAGTTAGAGCCACTATACGGAAATTGTCGGCCTCTGGGGAGAGGGACGAGCGGATTTCGTTGAATTTTATTAAATGTTCTGAAGCTTGAATTTATAGTTTGTTAATTGTTTTGTAGGGAGTTTGGATATATAACTGTGTCAGCATAATTGAAATGATAATTGGATGTCGCCAACGTGAATCTCTAAGATTCTGCTTGGAAGAGCACACTTTCTATCGCCTCCTATTTCCACTATTGATGCAATTATTAAATTTAATTGTTATAATTATTTGAAGCCAAATTTTTGTAAAAAACATTGGTTGTCTGTAAAGTTGGTTTACGGACGATAATTTTACGTGACAACGTCATATGCGTCACAAGCCGAACGCATATGCCGTGCCCTTTATTGCTTGTTCCGCGCTCTCGTTTGCACGCTCGGCTCAGGGAGGACGTGACAATGAATCATGCTTTTTCGTGCAACCGGCGTTCATCGATTTATAAGACGTTATCATGACAAACGTATCTAGGAATATTAGGCCTCGAAAGCTTATGTCTTATGCCACAGAGCGACGAAAGCAGCAGTGCCATCAGTCGCAGCTGCGCCGTAAAGTTCCATTTCCAGCCGTCGCTCGCGACATGGCGCTCTAAACGCTGCTACATGAGATACGCACTTTCTTAACACATTTTATGGAGCCAGCTGTGACCTCTCAGAGCTACAGTTTGTAAATTATGAGCAGAAATATTTGTTTGCTGGGAATCTTGAATCTAGATTGAATAAATACTGAATTCTTACGCTAATGAGGTTAAGAGTAGGTGGCGTGTTTGATTAACTAATTAAATTTTAGACTAGGAATACTTGCTTCGATGCTGAAAAGCGCTCTATTTATCATGATCTTTTTAAAGCATCTACACCAAGTTTCTGAATATCTTGACTATCCTAATAATTTGTTGTATTTTGTTTAATAAAATATTATCTATGTCGAGAATAAAACACTTTCTCGATTGCATTGGGGAAAAAAATGTATATTAATTATGACAGGATCTAAATTCGCTAAATTATAATAATGCTAAAGAGCCATTTTCGTAAATTCCACTACTTACTCTTTATCTTCCATCAAAGGATTGCCACAATTTTTCGGCTGTTTTAGTGATTCCGATGATTCTACGCTTGGGGCCTATTTTTTTAAAAGTTTCCTACAAAGATTCTTGTGTAGCTTAATATTGTACACCCCTAGCATTCATCAAGGTTATTAGTCACGGAGCGTGTAGTGCTGAAACGTCCCTTTATGGCACATAATTAACTGGTGCAGCTGGGACACGTTTGCTCTACGAGTGCTCTACTGGAAAATTTGAAGAAGGTACAAACGTATTTAACTTACCGTAAATAATTTTCTAACAGGGAATAGAAAGACATTTTAAACAATTACGGGGAAAATCTTTAACAAAATGCTGTCTCGTAGAGTACTGTACAGTACAGTAACCAACACCCGGTAATATATATAACCGATAACCGGTAACCGACAGCAAAGAGCAAAAACCAGTTGAATTGCTTTTTAAAAAACCCCTGACGCAAAAACGACAAAGTATAACGTGTCTGTGTATATGTGGCAGCTCCCGAACGATTTTGGATTTTTTAGTTGAATGATGAATTAGTCGGAAGTGTTCTTTAATAAGTATCATCAAAATCGAATCAGCCGTTTCGAAGTTTTCAGCTCTTTTGTTAGCTGCGATATAAATTTTATTGCCATTTTTTATTTTATTTTTATTCTTGTGCTTGATAAAGATTTAAGTTGAAATCCTGACCGAAGAAAGATTAGTTAGTAGCAGAATATAACACAAACTTCCAAAATAGGGCGTGGCGGAATGAAGACATCACTGTCTTCATTCCGTCACACTTCAACAAAAATAAAACTTTGCTAAGATTTTGTTCACTTATTTAATTTTATTTTACCATCACCTACGGTTATTGGGCAGAGCTACCGCAGAAGACGTACCTTCTAGATCAAGCGACGGGCCCATTCATTACTAATGGATAAATTACAAAGGTAGACGTTGCAGCAGTAGACTACAGTGAGGTCAGTAAACACATATATATGTGCTAAGGGTGACTACGTGCCGCGCGCTACGAAGTATGCTTCATTGAATTACACACAATACCTAATAGGGCCGTGGCGAAACTGTAGTCTGCTGCGTGCTGGCAGCTATAGAGTCAAACATCAAAATTTAAAAGACATAGTACGGCTTTCACTGATACTTTAGCGTCACTTGGTGACACCAAAAACTTGAAAACTACATAATATATCGTGTAGTTAAGTACTTTTCGAAGATGAATTTATTTCAACTTTGTTTCTTGGTTAGTTCTACGATCCACATAATACTCTCTAAGCAAGTTCTCTGTGTTAGTATTCTATACACATATTAAGTCCAGTCACGCGGGTCTCACGTGTTCGCCCCTAGTTAGCTGCCCACTACCGCCTCTCGCCACCCAATCCCAAGACCGTATTAGCCAATAGACGTCCTCTATGGCCCAACTTCCATGAATGGCTAAGTGCAACTTGCTCGAGTTGCCGGATCTTGTTATTTTGCAGATTTGCATGGATTACTCTGTGTAGGAGTAGATTGAACTGCGGATTAGTGTTGTGCTTGGTTGTTAGAAAACTGTCTTAGCGCCTAGGTTTATTTAATCTTCAAATTCTTAACAGACTGTTTGTAAATACTTATACTATTGCATAGCTATGCTAGAACACTATAAGTAAATAATTTATGGATTCCTAATTAATATCTAGTAAAGCGAATGTTCCCTCCTTAAATTGCGACGCTCTTACGAGGTCAATATCACTGTGCATTGTGCAATAAAAAAATAAATAATGTATGATAAATCTAGACGTAGAGATATTATAATAAGCTAAAGTAGCAAATAATATTTCTATGCCTTTATTTCCACCTATACTTATACAGTTATTACGGGTGTTTTTGGATACATTACAAATTACCAAAGTTGTTAGTCGTATTGCCCGTTTCGATAAATCTTTGTAGGTGCAATACATACACAAACATTTGTACATTGTATTTCATGGCGTTTTCAAAAGTTCACGCACTAAAGAAATACTAGTATTGTCCGAATCATAAAAGTCGACGGGTGTGAAGTTACCTACAAGCTGCGCAAAACCCAATCAACGTGTGATTTATGTGAGCTTCAGTCAGGATTGGCAGTTTGTAACTAACTTCACAAGCGCCGCCTTGTATAATTTGGCTAATACTTTGGGTTAGTTAGATCCCATTTACAATTCTGAAGTAAACAAGTAAGGGGGCGTCCATAAATTACGTGAGGTGTTTTTTTACATTTTCTGACCCTCCCTCCCCCGTTGGTAAGATGTCGTGAGATTTTGTTCAACCCCCTCCCCCATCCCCCAATCTCACGTGAGATTTTTCAGAATGTGGGTTTCTTACGTAATCGCGTTGGTTGTTATTGTAGAAAGAAAAAAAACAATTTGCTTCGTGCTTTTATTTACGACTAGTTAAGACTAGTTATAAATGTAATAAAAATTTAACAATAGAATACTTTCATCATGACTACTGTGATAAAAAGAAAAGAATATGGAATAATGGCGCGAAAACAAAGGACGGGCTACACTGTGGCGTAAATTCAGACAAAACTGAGCTATTTGGTATAAAATAAATATGGTGGTTTGACATTCAGTAGATGTAAAACGTCGAAGTATGAATGAAAATATTTTCTTTCGAACGAATTACTGAATAATCTTAATCGTATTACGATGACGCTCAAGATTAAATCTTAAGCATGTACATACAATTTGGATTGAATGGACCAAAATAGTATAATTTATTTTTGTTTCAATCAGAACAAAACTTGCGTGATATTTATCGAGACCCTCCCTCTCCCTAACGTGAGATTATATGAGATTTGACTCGACCCCCTCCCCCCCCTAAATCATCTCACGTAATTTATGGACGCCCCCTAAGATCGTATAGGCCGGGTGGCTAGCCTTGGTGTCTGGTGGCCGCCTGAAGGCCACCACTACAATGTAACGTGTCCTCCGAGCCACGGTAGCGCTCAGTTGGAAAATTCCACCCGCGGTCACCCATCCTGATAGTAACCATGGTCCGCGGAACGTTGCTTAATTTCGGTGATCGCTGACAATCACCTTTATGTATAAATTTAATTACACTTAAACGTCTATTTAGAATAATTGAAGTGATTTAAATTCCACAACACGAGAAACAAGGCCGTCTAAGCGAGCAACCGTTTGGTTGAATGTCCCTACATGCTACTGGAGCCCGTATTAAAGCTACCGGGCGATAAATGCACAGCCACTGCGGCTGGAACAGCCCATTACTGAGTCTAGTGATTCGAATAAGAATTTTAATTTCATTGCAGAGCTTAGATATACCTAGCTAAATCAGCAAATTTTCTGCCGCCTACGTATTCAATTAAGTTTAAGAAACGTTACTAGATTTTCTTGAATCTTTCCGATATTTTAACAGCAATGTACTGTACCGCCTTTCTTCCACTATTGAAAAGGCTAGTACCCACGAGAGGTGGTTGGGCCATATTCACCACGGTAACCAAATCCGGGTCGGTGGATTGCCTCACGAAGTTTTCCTTTTCCGAAAAGCCAGTAGTGTGAAAGTCTGCTCATAGGTTTCAAAGAAATTATTGATACGGGACCGGGATTCGAAACCACGATAGGCGAATGTTACTACCACCAGAACACCGCGGTTACATAAAAAAACAAACATCATTGAAATTATTTGATTTTTCCATCGCCTACTGCTTTATTTTTTTAATAATATTGATTTTCTCCTGATTTGGTTTCCATATTTTATACCTTTTTCAAGGCGGAGACAAAGCCAAATGTCAAAGCGTTACAGATCGAGCTGTTTATGAGCTGTTTATTATTCTTATTTTTGTTGCAAATACATTTCTGTATTTCTGTTTATGAGTGACAAATATCTGTAACCATAATAGCGTAACTTTCAGATTCAGTTTTACTATATCTACTAATAAAGACAGTTTAATATATATGCACATACTAGTGAAACACGTATTAAAGCTCCCACTAGCGATAAATGTGCAGCTCTGCGGTTACACCCCAGCGGATATGCCCATTTCCGGGAAATCTTACTAGGAACGTCGAGTAATTCGACCAATGAGAATTTTAATTTGATTCCGAATAATCTGCTTTTATTATCTTAAACGAGTTTTTTAATGGTAAAAATGGATACTTTGGGATTATCATGTAAAGCAAAATATAAGGCTAACATTCGTTGCACCCGAACACGTGAAATTCGTAGAAATTCGTGAAAGTAAAACGACACTTGGCGAGAAATGCCTGAAATGACACTGCAATCAGCTCGAGTAAAGTTCGTATAAGCTGGATAGCTAGCCCTAGTGTCAGCGTTTTTAAGCCGCTAAAACAACCGGTGCCTACAGTTTAACGAGTAATCCGAGCCACGGTAGTGCTCAGTTGCAAATGCCTCCCGTGGTCAATAGACTTGATTGAAGTTTACTAGTAATATTTTATTTTCTTCTTTAAAATAATATCCAGCTATAAACTTAAATATTAAACTAGTGGTTTAAACCGATATGTTCTTACTCGCAAATTTTGTTAGGGTTTAGATACTAAAAAATCTCGCCAAATTTTATCGAAATCGGCTGATAAATAGCGCAACAATGAAAATCGCTGATAACAAAAAATATCCATCAATATACAGAACTTGTGTACCATGCTTCATTGAAAAATGCGACCTACAGAGGAGAATCAACATACAGATAGATGAAAGCAAAATCGCTGAGTTAAAATGGAGACCTCTCTGACTTCCTTCGCTCGGTCATTAATATGTCTGTTTATTCTGAAACGAAGTTTCAAAATCGCTAATTCAGAATTAGCTTACACTAACCGGAAAGATCATAAAATGTTCAGTCTCTACTAAGACTCCTGTAAGAAACCATCTTACAAAGACGCGACCAAGTAGAGTACACAAGTTTTCTGCTCGGTTAATAACTGGTAAGCTGAGGAAACTACTCAGAAAGTATTAAGGAGAAGTACTTGTTTCGCGGCTACGTCCCGGGAAGCGGCAATCGACTGCTATTATATCATCTGTAAACTCTCGTAGCGTAGTTTGACTAGGTGTTTGTCAGCGATCACCGAAATTAAGCAACGTTCCGCACGGTCAGTATTTGGATGGGTGACCGCGGGTGGCATTTTCCAACTGAGCGCTACCGTGGCTCGGATGACACGTAAAATTGTAGGTCCCGGTTGTTTTAACCGTTTAGCCATGTCAGAGGCCTTCAGGCGGCCTAAAAACTCTGACACCAGGCCTAGCCACCCGGCCTATACGAACTTACTTACTTTTTTTTATCTGTAAACTAGTCCGCTTATTTGACTTGGCGTTTCCAATTTATGAGTATTATACAATGAGATTAAAGTATAAAATTTCGGCGGTAACTTGGTTAAAATGTTAGTCATATTTTCTAATTGTGTGACAAAAACATGGAAAACAAAAGATGCTAGACGTGCGTGACATATTTATGCCCGTGAAAAAGTTTCAGCACGATATGTTGTAATGCTGGGGAGTAATTAAACTAAAGATTTTTATACTTTTTGACCGACGAACCACAGGAGGAGGTATACAATTCGACGCGTATAAATATATATAAATATTTTTATGTATAACCACGCATAACTTTTTTATAGTAGTCCGATTTCAATAATTCTTTTTTTTGGAAAGAACATACTTCGAAATTGGTCCCAGTTAAATTTTATCGAAATCGGCTGATCCATTTTTGATAAATCAACAATAATGTGAAAAATGCATAATATTTGCGTTCTAGCGATGCGCCCCGTCTTCACACAGGTGTATTAAATGTATAAACATTTCTCTTGAATTACTCTATCTATTAAAACAAACTGCATCAAAATACGTTGCGTAGTTTTAAAGATATAAGCAAACATGGGGACAGACAGCGGAAAGTTACTTTGTTTTATACTATGTAATGATTCTGTACACGGGTGAAGACGGTCATGCTATTTTTTGCAAAAAATAATTATACAACATCTTTTCACGTCACGTCTTTTTTTAATAGTTTAGAGTGCCCACAAAAACTTGTTTAACTAGGTGTTGCATAGCGATCACCGAAATTAACCATCGTTCGGCACGGTCAGTCTTCGGATTGGTAACCGTAGGTGGCATTTAGCAATATCCACAGGCTTTTACGAGGCTTAAAAACTTTGACACTTTTATGAACGTACTGAATGTTGCTTAAAGAATATACCTAGAATCAGTAATAAGTTCACAACCAATAACGACTACGGAAGCGTTTTTATACAACGTTTGGAAACGTAGGAAAGAACCACGAATATCTCAATAATATCTCTTGTTGGTTTCACTCCAGACTTTCCTTTATATTTATTGACAGAGTCGCTTCCAGCTGCCTTTGTAAGAGAATGTTATAGAGTGACTATAGTAGAGTTGTAAGTCTCGGTAACAATTTCTGAAAATGTTTTTCCTTTTCTTTGCGAACAGAAAATACGATCTACTCCAATCACTCAGCAATCTCCCAAATATTTATGGAGCAGGTTTGTTGACCTCAATCGATCAGAGTAAGGTTGCCAATTGTATCGTCTCAAATTCCCTTTTTGTGGGATTTCCTAGATCTCAAAGTCAGGTTTACTCTCTAGAGGTATATAAATATTTTATAATAAAAGAATATGTAAAGATTAGATTAGATTTAACCCTTTTATTTTACACATCGATTATTATTTAACAGCATGTTCAAATTAGTGTAACAAATTTTTGGAATTGGGTAAGTATTGGATGACCGTACAAGACGGCGTATTATAAGAAGACTATTTTCGGTAAAATAGTAATAGTAGTAGGTAAAAAAATAGTAGTATTTTTGAAAGCTCTAGCCAAGCAACCGTAGTGTAAAATGTCTTCCACCAAGATGACAGTTGTTCAGACCGCAAAGACTCTTTGTATGCAAATTGTAGCGCTCATAGCGTAGTTTGACTAGGTGTACGTTAGCGATCATCGAAGTTAAGCAACGTTCAGTACGATCAGTCTTCGGATGACCGCGGGTGGCATTTACAACTGAGCGCTATCGTAGCTCGGATGACACGTCAAATTGTAGGTCAAGATTGTTTTAACCGTTTAGATATGTCAGAGGCCAACAGGGCCACCCGGCCTATACGAACTTACTTAGGTACTTTATGCAAAGTATGGCTTAGATTTAACTGACCTTATTCATAATCTATTGGAAAGAGCAGCTATGTCCAACGGTAAAAGCCCTAAGCCTTGCTCTTCTCGAAAATTCCCTTTAAAATTTCCTGCATTTTAGGGAAATTCCGACAAATCGTCGATCAGATCAGAATGACCGATATTGCCTTTAATCCCATATCGTTCCACTTGCGGTCGCGCCCGGACAGCGGAGTGACAGCGCCATTTGTCCCGCCATACTTCTAATCGTTATTCTCCGTTTGTCGACGGTGACCGCAGCCGGGATGGCTGGCAAATCGGATTGTTGCATGTGGATTAATTCGGTTCAGGAGTCGAGCAACTGTTTGACTGAGCCTGTAGAATACTGCAGATCTATGGACTGTCGAGGCCGTTTAGTTGACAATAAATACGTGTATCGAAGTCGGAATCATGCCAGTGGCGGCGCTCTAGTGCCTATTTGAGTGATTGATATGAACGTTTCGCACAAACTGTATAAACCTGAATTCTTGACTAATATTATAAAATACTTGATTGAATCAGGCGTTACTTTGCGGAAATTCATCTTCAACTCTATGTTTTGAATAAATATTTAGTGTATTTCCGCTATCTTGTTGTAGGTAAATAATATTTTTTATTAATATAGTATTTTTAAAAACATATAATAGAGTGTAGTGAAAATAAGTGATATTTATTATTATTTTATCTATTTTGTAAAATTAAGTTTTTAAATGTATAATTATTGTAATATTAGTCATTGTTTGTAATTAATATACTCGTATATATATATATATATATATATATATATATTTTTTTTTATAAATGTCCTTAATACCCTTATAGTTATTTGCCTACAACAAGATAGCGGAAATACACTAAATATTTATTCAAAACATAGAGTTTAATATTATAAATCCGAAAGTGTATTTGTTAGTTTATTGATTTGTTCCTTTTTCACGCAGCAACCGAGGCTTGATTTGATTTTTGGCATGGACATAATTTGAAAGACGGAAAGAGACAGGGGTTACTTTCTAACCCGAAAAAATAAAAGGTTCCTATGGGACTGCACAAAAATCAAGATATCACACGGGCGACGCCGCGGGCATAAACTAGTTTCATGTAAGACTAGTATTCTTATTTGCTCTAATCTCCTCCTATACTGTCAAGCTATAAACTGCCTACACACAACAGTGAGCTGGGTGAGCTAATTGCGGCCCAATTAGCTAGTTTGCGAAGTTGCCGCCTTGTTCAGAGCTCGGGTAATCGGTGCCGGGGTACCGCTGAACGGGAATCAAGTCATTCGATGGAGCCACGCCATTTGACTCTTACCTTGCGAGTGTGTTGAATTACAGAGAGTTACAGTGAGAAGTTACAATGATTTAATTGCCTGTTTATAATAACAGGCATTATAACAGTTAGAACAGGCATTATAACAGTTATAACAGTTAGAAGAGTTAATGTTATCTTAGCCCGGGCTAAGATAACATTAACTCTTTCTAACTTCTTGTATAGTCTTCTGTTAATAATAGTAACATTAGATATAATAATTTAAGTTTAAAAAATACTAGACAAACACGCTTTACCCTGGACTTTCTCACAAGTGCAAACACGACTATGATACGATATTCCATCATAGAATGACAGTGCCTATGTTCCGGCTCCACCATCAGATCAGTTCGCCAGTACCATATTATTGTATTGTCATCAGAACTACATACAGCTGCCAATTTTAATTACGCTACGACCCTTGGAAGATGGTTAAATTAGTTACCTTAGATTCAAGGAGAGAAAAAATGACAAGTCGATGCTTAGATTCCATTACATACACGTCGAGCTAATAAAAACGTGTTAATAAAGAACACGGACCCTGGAATCTGTGGAGAAGCAATGTAAGAAAACATTGCGTATTATTATTTTATACTACGGGACTAATCGCGCACTAAAATTACGGGATAAATAAATACCTCCTCATCCCGACGTTTCGGCCGAGTTGCATCGACCGTGGTCACGGGTAGACACAGAGGAGGTATTTATTTATCTCGTAATTTTAGTGCGCGATTAGTCCCGTAGTATAAAATAATAATGTGTTCAAATCGCGAAAGTTTAAAAACAGTGCGTATTCAAGTTGTGTCATTGTACTTATAGCACATTCGCTTGCGAACGCAACCGTACAATCCTCCTTTGGAATTTATGACGAGATCATCATAATCTTGCACTGAAGAGCCAGGTATTACTTTTTTGGTTTTTGGTTATCAGCCATGAGTTATTTTTTTTAGTCAAAATAGGGCTACATTTGACCACCAATACGCCTGATGGAAAGCGATGTTGTGGCCGAAAATGGAGTACTCTTAAGTATTACGTGTCCTGCCTACTAACATTTCTACTTGTTAATCCGCTATGTCAATAACTTTAGTTCTTCTGTTGGCTTGGTTATTTCGAACTATGGAGGATTAGCGCATGATTTACTCTTCCCGATAAAGTTAGGAATCCCTTTGTCAGACATTTCAATGAACGATACCTGGATCACGGCAACTAAAGGCAAGTTTCCGGTTACCTTTGTAACTAGCTTTATTGGAAGATGTATGGTTATTGGTTTATGTAACCACGGTGTTGTTGGGTTTTGTTTGCGGGATTTGATAAAAGATATTACGTTGTTTTAGCTCAAAGATGCTATTATGCTAATATTTATCATTGGCAGTATTTTTATACCATCGAGGGGTATGATTTAGGTCTCTTCTTTTACGCGTCCAAGTTTAACCCACGATTGTCACGATATCGTCGATCTATCTAGATATCGAACGAATTGAAATCGCGGATAGTGCTCATTTTAAACCCGATTACAAAAGCGCCAGCATAGATTTAGTAGCAACGTAAATAGCGTTCTCTCTATCGAATGCCTAAAGTAAAAAAGCAGCAGAACTATGCTATTTAGCTATTATAATTACGATGGCGCCTCTGTAATCGGGCTTATTATTTCATTAGCATAGGACCGTGTCAAATGGTACAGTTAGAAAGAGGCCAAACGTTGCAGTGGAATAAAAAAAATAATGATGAGATGATGGCATTTCAGATTTACCTAATTATTATCTTGAAACGTGGCTTAACAGTGTTGATTATTTATAGTAGGTATAACCATATAGAGGTTAAAAAGCTAAAGCGCATTCCTTTTTAAATATTATCCACGTTAAAAAGTTTAACAATCACATTAGCGTTACAAAAATGATAATTTCATATTTTTTCACGGCATCTTTCAAACAAAAATATGCAAACGAAACACATTTCTCTCGCGGTAAAATGTGAGGGGCATAAGCGGTAATGTTCCGGAGGTACTATAAAAAATCCTGTATTTACCCCGAAAGTCCTGCATATTACGTTTGTTGTAATAAAATATTTATTTAGGCCCAAAGTAAAAGATACGAAACATAAACCTTAACCAAGTGGAGCGTAAATTTTAATCCCCCGTACGGGACTTGCATACAATTATGGGGAAAGTTTAAAGGGGTTTTGTTTTTTGGAAATTGGATTTTATTATTAGAAAATACTTTTAAATGTTTGTGTTTCCAAATGGGTGAGTTGTTAGCTATAAAACACCACGCTTTTGAATGGATCTTGATGAGTCCCAGACATGTTAGATGAACTACTTACTAAGTTGTCATTCCTAATAGCAAACGAAATTACTTAAAACAGACTCGATAATTCGACAACGTCAGACCTATGGGACATGTGTAGATGAGTTTAACCCGAGACCCCGATACGATACAATTTTTTCGATTTAAAATATGTTTTGAAATTTGGATGAGATTAGATGTGTAGTAAGTCGTAACATCGACATGTACTTTTTACTTTCATTTTACTTACTCGTAGCGATATGATGATCTAATTACATCTCTACGACATAGTTACGACGCTACAGATAGAGTTAGGAGTACACAGAAACATAGATTGTCAAAGTAAGACCATAATATCCGAATCTGCCAATCTAGAACTACGAAGTCTCAAAGGTCTCAATATCTCGATAGTCTCAATGTCTCGCAGTCTCAATAACGTAGACGAACGGATTCATCTCATGATTGAGGATATTTGTACACCGTAAGCAACAATGCAGTAAGTTTCTACTGATCAAAGCTACTGCTGAACCTTGCTGTACCTTATTATATTGGTCGGTAGCTATTAGGAATTTGTCTAGATCAGAGGTCCCCAAACTTTCTTAATTAGGGTGCATTTCAATTCCGATGTTGTTAACAAGGAGATAGGCGGCACAAGGCTAAACAAAATATACTAAATACTTTTTTACAAATACGTTTACTAAACTTTACAAAAATGCCCTATGTTTTTATCTTATCTTTTTAGTATAAGAACATTTTTTCGTATCATCATCATCAGACTGTGTCGACCCACTGCTGGGTATAGGCTTCCTCTCCCTTGTGCCAGTTTTCCCTGTCTTAAGCTGATCTCATCCACTTCATACAGCTTCGTCAAAATGAAAGTTATAATAATAAAATGTTGTAAAAAATAATTGCAATATAATGCTTTATTATTCATTATTTCATGTGGTAATTTTCCTACAAAGTCCCTTTGATTTTAATGCCAGTGAGAAAACAGCCAAAGTCGATATCCCTCTTAACTTAATATTTTATATGGTAAAACAAGCGAAATAGCAGTTATTTTTGACCTTAGACCATTGTCAAAGCAATACTGTACTGGTGGTCCGCGAGTCAAAGGTTGGGAACCAGTGGTCTAGACGTAGTTATGCTGCAGAAATGTCTCCTTGCTTTGAGCGGAGACTGCAGCTAACATTCCGGACATTCAGAAGCGGCTAATTATTTCGGAAATATAACTTAGTTCAGAGAGAACTTAATTAATTTACTTGTAATTTTATTGGATATGCCATTAAATATGTAGTGGGTACGTATGATGCATAAGTGGATTACACCCATAATTCTCTAGAAAAGTTTTTATAGTCAGTCCTAAGAACACGTCTGTTACTAATTAATATCCTAAAACTTAAAAAAAAAACATTTATTTGCACATACATCTTTATTTTATTTTATTTCAAATAGGTTTGCGTTTGACTACACACTGCCTGATGTTTAGCAGATATGCGGTCTAGGATGTAGCACGCTTACCTAGAAGATACCTATTTACTCGAGATTTGAAGACACCTACATTGTACTTTAACGGGAAGACAGACTTAGGCAAAGCGTTCCACATTCTGCCAGTTCGTATGAGGAATGTGGACTCAAAACGCTTGGTTCTAACTCGTGGGATGTCCGCCATAAAAGGGTGGCGCTTTGGTCGCGTCTGTCTAGCCGTATGATAGAAGAAAGGGGCAGGTGGGACCAGATTGTGCAACTCTTGAGCGCACTCACCGAAGTGTATCCGATAGTAGGCAGACAGACACGCCACCCTACGTCGATGCTCGAGACTTTGCAGCTTCGACTCAGTCAAGGTTTCGTTGCCTATCAGCCTCCTGGCTCGCCTTTCAATGGACTCCAAAGCCTCCAACTGGAATCTTAGTCTAATATTCGGAATGTTCTGAATCCCACAATAAAGTGAACTGTGCCATGGGGATCCAGACTCTTCTAGTGATATAAAAATATCGATTGCGAAGCGGCTTCCTTGCAATCCGAGTTTATTGGGTTACCTCAAATCTTTTTCTTCGTTAATTGTGCTCGCCAAAATATGTATACACGCCAAACTGAAATTTAATTTAATAAGTAAGTAAGTTCGTATATGCCGGGTGGCTGGCCCTTGTGTCAGAGTTTTTAGGCCGCCTGAAGGCCTCTGACATGGCTAAACGGTTAAAACAATTTAATTTAATTACAGCTACTTATTCAACTATGAAAATTTACCAGTTATCTTTAAGCCCTTTTGCAAAATGATAAGGAACACAATGCAAAAGCAACCGATAAGTAAATAGCAAGCATTGGAAATCTGTAAAGGTGCCCGCAATCTTACCAAATCTTCCTAATTATAACGGCAAAGCTCTCATCACTGCAAATTAATAATGTTAGGATCATTAGACACGAAAATTGAACATTTGTACATAAAAACCGTTTCATCGTTGCGTGCTACGAACACACTGTGTAATAGGGCTGCCTACTCCATTTTTACTCGATATTCCGTATAAAAAGTGAGATAATAATGTTGACAAGTGTGTCTGTATCTCTATATGTATATCTTCGTATCTTTTAAACAAATGAACTATTTGACTATTAATGATGTGTAACAAAATATTGTTAAAAGGTTATGACGTATTTATTTAACAGAGACGACTTTTCTATACGTAATTTTTTCATTTCACTTTTATATACCTACCTACCTATAAAATTCTAAAATTAACTCACACTACTCGATAATTTTAAAATTTTGAAAAAAGAAAATAGTGCGTGGAGTCCTTCCGCGCGGAAAAGTGAAACTTAATTGAACGCAACAGTACTTTCATATCCCCTCCATAGTAGCGTTAAACGTTTAACGCAACCTCGTTAGAAGTAGCATTAGAAGTTTCACTTCAAAAACGCAAAAGACAAAAATAATGTTGAATCTTGATTGCACTGATCTGCGTCTCTACGACTACTATAAATCTAAACCGTATCATGTTAGTTTTAAGAAGTTTGAAGAATGGAATATAATACATGTATTGTTGTTAGGTCATTAAATTAACGTTATACTATCCTGAATTTAAGCACAAAGAATCTTAAAGCGATTCCAAAATCATTAGCAAGATTCCATCCCAAACATCACCGAAACAAGCGAGACTAAGTAAAGGCTGGTAAAATTCGTCGCGTATTTCCATCAAGTGTCAGCCCTGCTCGGCGAGATTAAATTTCAGTAAGCTGCAATCCTCAGATGAAATTATGCGGAAGCGAGGCTGCAGTCCGACGGGAATCGGTTCACTTCTATTATTATTCTACGAGCTACTCCCTTGTTATTGTTGCTGACGCTTGTTTTAAACGCCTTTTGCTTTTAGACAAGTTTTTTCAACGTAGTATAAAACAAATGCCTAACTGATTTTGTGGGAAAAAAACTGTTGATTTTAAAAGCTTTTATTTAACTTGCAATGTATGTATGTATATATGTAAGTATGTCTGTTCGGGTGGAATCTTTGAACTCAATTTTCAAGTAGATATCTTCAACCGATTGAGCTGAAATTTCGTATAATACACGTTCAGTTTGGTTGACAATGCACGATATGGTGACATCATTCTAAATCCAATATATCGGATGATCATATAAATTGTGTATAATGAGGTTATAAGTTGATAGGTAAAATTTTAAAGGAAAATCTTGTTTTCTTCTTTTTAGAGCAATTAAATAAAAGCTTTGTATCAAAAATATTTTTTGCTTTTAATCTTTTAAACAAGAATGGTAAGTATTCATAAAGCTCATGTGCATCTTGTGCTTTTTGTTTTTTAAAGTATAAAATACTTGCGTTTTACTTCACGAAAGGCTAGTGGTGTGAAAATCCGTAACTAAGTAATAAATAACTTATCTGTAAGGGTATTGTTTGAATTTTTACAATTGACAACATTTCAAATATTTTACGTATTTTTTTTAATTTTTTTTCTGAAAGAATATGGAAAATTAAGAAACACGTATTTTTTATTTTTTCGATATTACTCATATTTCGCGCAAAATTAATTTTTGAAAAAGAGCTTATTCCAAAAGGTCGTAACTGCAAAATTCTGGATTCATAAAGAGTAATGCTGTAGCCACTTTCTAAAAAAAAATAGGCGCATGCTTTGCTGTCACTGTCAGTAGTGTCAGTGACAATCAAAACATTCATGAATTCACAACTATAAATAACATTCCACGAAAATAACAAATTCAATCATGATTTACTACGCTATATCTTTAGCCTTTATATTGTAATAATAACTAATTAATCAGTCATCTATCTTCATCGGCTAGGCATAGAATCTAAGGCCAAGGATTGGAATTTCTAGGGCACAATGGATTCTCGGCGACTAGATCCTATAACTGCGTGTTTTGTGCGTTTTCTCGCATATATTGCAGAAGCATCATGTAATCTACTTTAGGTAGATTACGGCTGTCGGCCATTGTGTAGCCGTCCGAAACTTTCATTTTGTTAACGTAAGTAACCAGGAGAGATCAAATAAAAACTTCCAAGAGAACACCAAACAATTTTAGGACGTAAATTATGAATTTAATGATAAGATTTATGTCGAGTCGAGCATACGTATACTTGCGTATAACCTTGCTAAGCCTTGCTTGACACAATAACGAAACAAAACGTAACCGAAAGTCAGTGTCAACTGTCATTTTATATTGCTAGTGTTTTTTTTATCAAAGGCAACTGAACATGAATTATGAATCCGTAAACGGCTTGACGGATGGTTTTTATTTAATAACTTTGTAGTTACTGCACCAATAATTTTGGAAAAATAAGCATAATCATCAGCATCGCAATATCTCGAAATGGTTTTGGAATTTCATAGCCTTGTGAAATATGAAAACTTGTCAATTGTAAGCATTAGAATCCCTAGACGAAAACTGCTTCTTTTTAAAAATTATTCTTATTTTCAAAATATTTTTTTCTTTAAAAAAAGGCTGAATGCAGATTGTAAAAAAAGAAATGAAAAAATAAAACAGGAATCATAATTTACTGGCCAGTGCTAAGCAATAAATCGACGCACTATTCAAACTTCGAACGGTGCTTTGACGGGAGATTTATCGGCGCGTCTAACAATTAATGGGCACTGACACGGCTAAATATTGCTATCAGAGCGCACACACACCGTCACTGCACTACTGTTGATAACGGACTATAATCCACTCGGCATTTAGTATAGTAGTGATCGATGCATTAGGCATACACTATTGATCAATCCCTGATATCTCGAATCTATAATAATATTTCGCGTAACATCCAACAAACTACTGCACACATTTTGGTGACGAAAATTCTGAAGGTGATCACATAAATAAATTTTTATCGCAAGGATGTTAATGAAAGTTTGGGAAAAAATAATTTAACCATATAAAAATTAATTAGGCTTTAAAATTGACATTACTATGGCATGACAACTTCACCGTGTACAGAATTGAAATAGTTCGCACGGATCGATGTATGATCGACGTAGTAATTTACACATTGTTGTTGATTTTTCAAAAACGACTCAGGTGACTTAGAAACAATTTAATAGGAAGATTCCTCTAAGTATGTTCTGTCAAACAAAAAGGAATCAACAAAATCGCTACACCATTGGAGAAACTAGATAGATAAACTCTTTATTGATTCATTCACACACACATTAAACAGAAAATAGAGAAAAATATCGATTTATTTTTTGAAAAAAAGGCATAACCGTCTTCAACCGTGTACAGAATTCGCGAATAGAACGACAACGATCGATGTAGCATTTTTCACATTATTGTTGATTTATCAAAAATGGCTCAGCCGATTTCAATAAGGTTTAAGTAAATGGGTCCAACTTGGAAGTATATTATTTCAAATAAAAACATAGTTATCAAAATCGGACAACTATGTAAAAAGTTATGCGTTAAAAATATACGCGTTGAATTGAGTAACTCCTCCGTTTCGTCGGTCAAAAAAAATACATACAGACGAACATACTCGTAGTACCTCCTCCATTTTGGAATTCAGTTAAAAACCAAAAGCATCAAACAAGAAGAACATCAAACCCTTTCATATTCAGGTTTAGTGTGAACAGTAAATAGTGTGATTCTACCCTGAATGAAAAGGCTCTAGACAAGTTGTCCAATAATATTGTGTAACGTCACTGAGCGGCCATTTTGATGAGTGCCTCCATTTTGACGCGCGGGTTGGGTGCGCGTGACGGCGACATGATTGAGGTGGGCTCGTTAGATTTATCGGCAACAGGATGTACAGCGACCTACTAAATTATTCAGCTGAGTGGCCGAAGCTGTTACTGTACTGCTAGTGCGTGTAAGTGAGTAGTCTAAGCATCCTCTGGCAGGTGCTGATTGTCACATTATAAATATCAAGCACTATCAAGTCGCAAGACGTGTGCATATTTTTTATGGTATGACCAAAGACGTAATAAATCTTCTTACATGCTATATGCGATTGCTACTCTATGAATCCACCAACCCGCACTGGGCCAGCGTGGTGGATATGGCCCAATCACTCCTTCGTGGGTAGGTTTACGTTCTGCAGTGGACTATTAAAAAGGCTGGTACAGTACTCTATGAATCTATTATTATTTCAATGAGTGTTAATTGAAAGTCAATTTATTATCGAATTATGATAAGTATGACAAAAAAAACAATAGCCAAATATAGGTTCATAATTGGTGAGTAATCGCGTACCTAAGATATATACAAAAAAAATACATACAGTCGCATTGAGAACCTCTTTTTTTGATGTCGGTTAAATAGAACCGTATTTAATTCTAATATCTGCGCGGCAAACTATCCTTCAACTTTGATATTGGTAAATGTTTCAAAAGAGTATTATTGTACTAACAATAACAATAAGTACCTAAGTACTTAATTTAAATAAATACAGCTGAATTAAAGCCGCCATCCTAATTGTTGTGAAATCTTTGTTCACCGATAAATAAGCAAAACTACAAAAATTGTAAACAAATATCCACTATATCATTGTATTTTTGTAGTCTATTTTCAGCCTTCAGCCTTATAAATAAAATAAAATAATCGAATTTGCATTCACAATTAAACATATTTATTAACACAGTTGTTCGTAACACCTAATTTCCAAGTAGTCACCGCATTAGCAACTCAAATTGATCGACCTTTAGTAACTCGGTAGCATTCATACAGTCAGTGTCGTGTTTCGAAAATGTCACTACCAATGTCTCAAAATAAAAATGTTAACTGTGATTTACAAAGGGAACGAGAAAAATGCACGTTTGATATAACAGAGCTCACACATTTCATCGATGGAGGGGCCCAAATGACCAAAGAGAGAAGAATTAGAGGTATCAATCTTTTGGTGTTTTTGTCTCTGTAATTAGTAGCTAACCATTAAAAAATTTCTAGAGTTTTTATCATAAATCAAAGCTTGCGTTTGATCATATTTTGAATTAATATTTATATTACTCGTAAATTAGTTTTGGTCACAGATAAACGGTAAAATATCCGGGGCGTACAATTTAGCCATCAATATAAGAGAAAAGTCGACGAATTTGGCGCATCACCCGCTTCGCGACGCGCTCAGTTCTACATGCCTCCTGCGTTCTAACAGATAAATACTTGCTATTCTCTAACAGAGTACATTCGTATGTGGTCCAGAGGTCCAGTGTACATGATCTTCACTTACCTATACCTATCAGTTTGATCCATTCCTTTGCTTCTAGAGGAAAAAGTGCTTAAAGAAGGTATACACATAGACGAGGTTCCGGCAGCGTACCTCAGTCACAAGGAAAAGTACGAGCTGGCCATTAAGAAAGCTTGCCTCCAGTTCAAGTTGCTCCACCGGTGGCAGGCAGAGGGAAACACCAGCATGGATATTTACAGGTTAATTCTCACTTTAATCTTAGGACGTCCATACTAGATGTTGCCGATTGAGCTCTACTTATAGCAGCTGTAGATCAGCAATAACACCGCTTGGACACGACTTGGGCTTTACTTTAGCCATTATGATTACAAAATAAATCTGGATTGTTTATTTCCGTTTTAATAAAAATATAATGGAGCAGGTGAAATGTAGAATGAAAACCATGTATCGGCAAACGTAGAGTAGGGCGACCTAGTGGAATGACGATTGACAAACAGCAGTTGGTAACTTTTGAGGCAAACTGCAGATGACTGAGTCATGTAGATGTTCTTTAATGGCTTAGGTCTAGAAGGCTTATTTATTTATTTATTTCCAATAAATATAGCTTGACAGACTTACATCCAATACGCTACATGTATTGTTTATGTTCAGCAATAGATTAATATTATGTAGACAATTGAAATTATAAAAGAATAGGGTCATTTTCTTCATTTCAGATCGGTATTGGGCAGTTCTCTAGGGTCAGCTATCCTGCAAGATGGGTCCCCGTTGGCGCTGCACTATGTTATGTTCATACCAGCACTCATGGGGCAGGCTTCGGCGGAACAGCAGGCCAAGTGGATGCCAAAGGCTTTGAATCACGAGTTCATAGGCAGTTACGCACAGGTACTCTATAATACTACATACCGTTCACGAGGTAGACCTCATGAGTGGAAGTTCTCTGACATGATTAAAAAGAAACACATGATTGGAAATATATGAATAGAAACCTATATTTGCGTGAACGCCTTACGGCTGAAATAATGATAGGCTAGATAAAATAGGGTTCTTCTTAGTAGTATTATTTTATATTGTTGCAGACAGAATTAGGACACGGCACGTTCATTCGAGGGCTGGAGACCACGGCCACTTTCGACCGCGCTACGCAGGAATTCGTACTGCACAGTCCCACACTCACTTCGTATAAATGGTGGGCCGGTGGACGTAAGTAATATTAAAACTCTTAATAATATTTGTTTAATTCAGGATGGATTATGTTGAAAGAAGCTAAACGGATATTCTTACTACCACAAATTAATCCAACTATCCTAGTTAAATGTCCTCGACAGTGGGGCACACAGCCAACTACTGCATAGTGATGGCCCAACTATACACCAACGACCAATGCCACGGCATCCACCCGTTCATCGTGCAACTAAGAGACGAGAACACCCACATGCCGCTCCCGGGCATCAAGATCGGCGAGATTGGAGCCAAACTTGGCACCAACAATGCCAACAACGGCTTCTTGGGCTTCGAGCACGTCAGGATACCGAGGGAAAATATGCTTATGAAGAGTGCGAAAGTGCTTCAAGTGAGTATTTTGATAAACTATAATGCATAAAGAATATCAATGGGTGTATGACCAGACAGTTTTGAATGTACTAACCCAGGGCAGTTCCAGTGCAGGCCATGCAAATATTTTGTCTTACTTGCCCATGGTCCAAACTACAGGCAAGAAGCATTCGCCAAGAAACTAAGCTTTCATAAAATGACAAAAGGTCTCTATAGTCAATGGCTTTTGTTCTATTTTGATGTGTTTTAGGATGGCACATACGTAAAACCTCCCAGCTCGAGGCTAACGTACGGCCCGATGACATTCGTCCGAGTGGTGCTCGTGCACGATATGAGCAACTACATCGCCAAGGCAGTCACCATTGCCACGCGGTACTCTGCTGTCAGAAGACAGTCGCAGCTCAAGCCTGAGTGAGTAGAACTACAGGCCCAAAACCAAAATGATATTGTTTATTAAACGACTAAAATATGATTGTCTATGTCTTTTGGCGTTCGGCTTCGCTTTTCCACCTGCTCACTCTAGTGGCTAGAATAAAATGCAAAGCCAAACGCCAGAACGTGTACACAATAAAGAAGCTGATCAGAAATAGCGCTAGTCTAAGTATCATTAACCTCAGACCGACAAAAAGAGGCAATTCGTGTTATAGGTACCTAAGTCTGAGTTTATCTATTTGTAGTTTTTAATGTCCCAACCGAATGGACAGACAGATTTTGGTGCAGTTTTTCAGCTGGAAAACTGATGTACTCGTACCTACCAAATCGAAATGATCTTTTTTAATAAATTCTATAGTCGGGGGTTTTCACAGTTCTTAATTTCAAGCAAGCTTGCGCTTTGCATTCATTTATTTTATCGTGACTTTTGATAGCTCTATAGAGTTGCAAATACTGGACTATGGGACTCAACAACACAAGCTGTTCATTGGCATCGCGTCTTTCCACGCGTTCAAAGTGAGCGCAGACTGGCTCTGGAACATGTACGACAAAGTCAATGTGGAGGTCGAAGCCGGTGACTTGGACCGACTGCCTGAGGTAAAATAGTGGTATAATAACATCCCCAAGTACTTATGAAATTCCGAATTTTGGGAATCAAACAAAGAAAATGGTGACGCATTTTCATCACCTCGGTTATCTCTGATGGAGTGTGATACCTTATTTCTTTGATCATGGTCTAAGATCAAAGGAAGTAACGCAACATCTTTCAGTTTTAAATTTCAAACATGATACGAGGCCTAGATAACATTGGAACGATAAACATTGTGGTTAGTTTAACAAGATAATTTTGTTAAAACCAAGCCAAATCTTAGTTATAACGATGTTATTTTCGCCAGTTGCATGCCCTCACGTGCTGTCTGAAAGCAGTGAGTACGGCAGATACGGCGGAGTGCGTAGAGCGGTGTCGACTGGCGTGCGGCGGACACGGGTACATGCTGGCTTCGGCGCTACCGCTCGCGTACGGACTTGCCACCGCCGCCTGCACGTACGAGGGGGAGAATACTGTCCTGCTGCTGCAGACTGCCAGGTAATGTGTCGTATTCCGTTTCACAGGCGGCCCGTGAAGATCAGTGTCAGCATGTTTGTAGCTTTATGCGGTGGTTAAAAAGAGTACTAAGGCCGCCGAGTGTGTAGAGCGGTGTCGGCTAGTGTGCGGCAGGCACGGGTACATGCTGGCTTCCGCGGTACCGCTCGCATACGGAGCACCGCTGCCTACATGGACAAGGAGGAGCATACTGTGCTGCTGCTGACTGCCAGGTCACATACAGATATATAAACAGATAGAAATAAATAATCCATGTGCTCAAGGCTATTGCCAATTGAACCATGGTGCCTAGCATGCTGGCTGAAGTGCTTGACATTAAGGTATTTATCTTTATTTGTTTGTGCTAGCAGATATCTAGTGAAGGCATGGCAGCAAGCAACAGGCGGCAACAGCTTAACCCCGACCGTGGCGTATATGAGCACTGTGGGCGTGCGCCGCTGCCCGCCCTGGGGCAACACCATCGAATGCATCGTCCAAGGCTTCCAACAAGTTGCTGCCAGGTACACATAATGGATAGTAACGCGCCCTAATAAGCATCGTTCATTTGTTAGTTTGTTATATTTACCTCTGCGTTTGCATAGAGTTTATCTTAGCGACACTTAGGACTATTAATTTCACTTTTTTCACGTCGTTACTAATATTATAACTACGAAATTGTTTGTTGGTTTTGTTCCTCTTTGCAGCAACGAAGCAACCGATTGACTTGATTTCGTTATGGACATACTTACTCGTAATTCAAAAAACAGAAAGATTATCCTATAAAAATAAAATGTTACCTAGGGATACCACTAAAATTAAAATACCACGCGGGTGAAGCCGCAGGCAAAAGCTAGTCCTACTAATATTATAAACGCGAAAGTTTGTGAGGATGGATGGATGGATGGATGGATGGATGGATGGATGGATGGATGGATGGATGGATGGATGTATGGATGTTTGTTACTCTTTCACGCAAAAACTACTGAGCGGATTGAGATGAAACTTTGCAATAATATAGCTTATATATCAGAATAACACATAGGCTATAAATTATAATGATACCTACTAATATTATAAACGCGAAAGTTTGTGAGGATGGATGGATGGATGGATGGATGGATGGATGGATGGATGGATGGATGGATGGATGGATGGATGGATGGATGGATGGATGGATGTATGGATGTTTGTTACTCTTTCACGCAAAAACTACTGAGCGGATTGAGATAAAACTTTGCAATAATATAGCTTATATATCAGAATAACACATAGGCTATAAATTATAATGATATATTGCGTATGCGGGCGAAGCCGTGGGTAAAAACTAGTATGTAATAAGGCTGAGGTGTGATAAAAATATTCAATTAAGTTATGGCAACTACAAAATCAAATAGCACTAATTCAATATTTTTCTTTTTAATTGTTGGTATCAAAAGTTTGTACATAATTTCAGGAAGGTGGGCCTTTGCGTGGCAAATATTGAGAAGCGACAGCAAACCGGCATGACCTATGAAGATGCTTGGAACCAGACATCAGTACAACTTATTTCTGCGTCTGAGGTGAAATAATTTCTATGAAAATGTGAATGAATAATACAAACTAGAGATAAAATATAAAACTGATTCAACTTGTACATTTTCAGTCTCACTGTCGCGCGTTTTTGGTAGCGACGTACCATAGAGAGACAGAAGTTCTCGTGAAAAATGCGTCGAAGCAGTTGCGAGAAATCCTGCAGACGCTCGTGGATTTATATATCGTTTACTGGGCGCTGCAATGTGCGGGGGACTTACTTAGGGTGAGTGTGGTACTGTAATAGTGCTAACTGATGAAGCAAAATGTTATCTTTATCGAGTTTGCCGTAGATTTAAAATTTTCCATCAAGACAGAGGCACATTGAGACAAACAGAAACTAACAATTAACCAAAAATAATATTATTAGATTTTTCTAAAGATGTTTGACCCTATACCGACACAACTAGATACTTGACTTTACTTTGGTGTGTATCAAGGCATCTAATTTATAAGAAATTGTATATGATAAAATAAATATACTTTTCATGCATATCTTCGGAGTTGTCACGTTCCCTGATATCCCCGTAAATAGGCAGAGTTACGCTACTCCAATGCAACTTGCTTTGATGACGGACGATAGAGGTATAACAAACGGTACTTTAATAATACTAAATCATTTTTTTCAAAACAAATTTCAGTTTACGTCGATTTCGGGACGCCATATCGAGCAACTGCAGATCTGGTATGAAGAACTACTCAGCAAGATACGACCGAACGCTGTCGGGCTCGTCGACGCTTTCGACATTAGGGACGAGGTATGTTCAACAGGGAAGGCAATGTCTATGCGCTCTGCATATATAGTTAACATCATCAGTGGAGCATACAGCTCAAAACCATCCATTTATCAGCCGTAGAACGTTTGCTGCCACGGTCCTGCGACCTTAGTATTTAATATCGTCAGTCCACCTACTCAGTAGTCGTCCTACTCTGCGCTTGCTTGTACACGGTTTCCATTCCAGAACTTTACGGCCCCGCCCGTTCTTTGAACTATGTGCCCTGCCCACTCCTTTTATTCTCCTTTTTTTCACTCCATTTTAACTTGCTAATCCGCTGGGTTGTATAAGTAACTTTGATAAGTTCGTAAAATTCGTAAAATAATTCATTTCCAACAGCTATTATAAAATTTTGACATTATATTTGCATGATCAACACGGACTGTATGTAGTGAAACATTTTATTATTTAAGACCTGTACTCTTCTGTGCATGCTACCTATGTTCAATCAAATAAATAACTTCTGCGGATCTCCTCATTATGGATAAGGTCAAATTATCCCGACGTTCTGTAGAGAGGGCTATGCTTGAAGTTTCTCAGCGGGGTCGAATCAGGATAGTTTGGATAATTCCAATAAATGTATTCCAGATCCTGAACTCAACCCTGGGTGCATACGACGGTCGCGTGTACGAGCGGCTGATGGAAGAAGCGCTGAAGAGTCCACTTAACGTTGAGCCTGTCAACCAGAGCTTCCATCAGTACCTCAAGCCTATGATGCAAGGGAAACTGTGATTAATTAATTATGTGCTAAAATAATATATTTTTGTACTATATTCTATTTGAGTAGTTTCGTCAAATCCTGAAAGGTTCAGCATTGATAAGCAAAGAAGCTTATTAAAATATTAATGGAACTACGAGTAGGACAAGGCAATAAGATTAACAGACCCATCGTTTTCACATAGAGTTACGCATATCCCTATTAGGCGATTCAAACAGTGAATTCTTCTTCTGGCCTTTGCTAAGTTTTTCTATAATTATTTTATTTCTCTCGCTTTGTCATTTAATACTGTGGCCAGGATTGAATTTTAAAACATTGAAAGCTAATACTCCCGTTTAACAAAATATGCGCTATGCACTAACTAAAACAATGATGTCTATTGTCTGGAATATCGGTTAAAACCGAATCGCTAGTACACAATAGTAAAACGCTCATACCATTGAGATATAATAGCTACACTAGGCTCGTATAGTGAGGATGAAGCCATCTCTGTTATTGTACCGGATTGTACATCAAAGCGGTACTTCCACTCCTTAGCCGACTTCCCACAGATTAAGCTGCTGTTCGCGCCTCGTTGAAGAGTTAATTAAATCGCGCAACGACGCGACCATGTATTATTCGAGTCTTATTCTTGAGGGAGTCAGGGAGGGGGGATTAAATCGAATTTCTTAGTTGTTGTAGCGCGTATGTATGTTTGGAACTTTGATGTGATATCCGAGTTGGTAATCGGTCGCTTATACGTCGGAAATTACTAATTGAAAGTTTTAGAATTGTTGAATTGTCTTGTTAGCGCTTGGGGGAGAGAGTGGGGGAAGGGGTTAAATCGAATTGCTTAGTTGTTGTGGCGAGTAAGTATGTGTGTTTGAAACTTTGATGTGATATTCGAGTTGGTAATCGGTCGCTTGTACGTCGAAAATATTACTAATCGAAAGTTTTAGAATTGTTGAATTGTCTTGTTGGCGCTTGGGAGAGGGAGTGGGGAGGAGATCAAATCGAATTGCTTACAGTACTAGAGCTCACGACCAAATCCATGTCTCATAGTAATACGGCAAAAACCCTATAAAATCGTTAGATTGTATGATTCTGAACCCGACTAGGTGTGTAGTAACGGTCGAAAGTGTAGCAACTGCGTGGGAGGCCATTTCTGCTGTGTCAAAAAAAAGGCAGTCGGTATTATAGCAATACGTCTGATAGTGAAAATGTACATAGATTTTATAATTGTATTACGAAAAAGTTTGTTTTCAGACATTTTGCGCGTAGCACATAGCCTGAGCGCATTTTTGAAAATGTCAACAAATTTAGCCGACCTGTATCATAGCAATACGGATAATTTTTTTTTTTTATCTTTTCGTATTGCTGCCATGATTACCAAAAACCTGTTTTCAGACATTTTAAGTGTAGCATATACTCCCAAAAACGAAAATAACGTTTCGGAGTCGCCTGGCCGACGCCTCTGTTAAATGTTTTTTTAAATTTACAGCCTTCATAGATATTCAAGAATCTCCCTTGTCTATTATATGTACTTTGACAGATGACATATATTATGTTCCTTTTGTGCGATTTATTTCAGTCCTTCAACTTCAATGTTACGGATTCGGGTAAATTCTTTGTTAATTATCATCTAATAAATTCAGGGTCGCAACGTATTCATTGGTTTGTAACAGAAAATTCAAGATGCCTCAATACGATTTTTAAATGATATCTGAGTATCGTAAAGTTATCCAATAGAGAAGGTGCTACACTTAATTTGTCTGATATAAATTTTTTGCACATGTGGACAACTTATTTTATCATGTCCAACAATTTTCAGACATATTGCTATGATACCGATCGGTAAAATTTGTTAACATTTTCAAAACGGTCTCAAAATTTAATGCGTTCACATTTTCGTCTGAAAATTGTTTTGTTCGCATCAAATAACCAAAATTTACTAATAAAAAAGATTTTCAGACGTATTGCTATGAGACATTTTTTTTGTCTCATTTTTAATTTTTTTAAGTGATTTTACGGGTTTGCGCTACACCACTAACGTCTGAAAAATATGTTTCCGGTATCTCAGAACTATCATTCAACTACAGTCTGCAAATCAGACATATTGCTATGATGCAGTTCGGTAAAATTCTTTGACAATTTTGAAAATTCGGTCAGATCAAACGCTACGCGGAAAATGTCTGATATTGGTATTTTCGAGTTCAGGATAATCGTATCTATCGATTTGATGCGGTTTTGGCTGTATTGCTATGAGACAAAAATTTTGGTCGTGGGCTCTCGTACCATTAGTTGTTGTAGCGAGTATGTGTGTTTGGAACTTTGATGTGATATTCGAGTAATCTGCCGCTTATATGTCGGTAATTACTGATTTGTTGAACTTAATATGATTTCATTAGCGCAGCATCCCAAATGTCTCCGTGTTGAATACCAACCGACCAACCTTAAAATAAACAAACAACCTTAAACCTTTGTATGGCGCTAACCTATGCGCACTTGTCAAAAAAGATGGTGGCATCAGACCTATTGCTGTTGGCACCACATATCGTCGTCTCGCAGCCAAAGCCGGTTGTGGAAAAAAGGTTGCTCTTTTGAGTAGCCTTTTTCAACCAATACAGCTTGGCTTTGGTTCGCGGGGTGGATGTGAGGCTGCTGTTCATTCGCTTCGTACTTTTCTCGGTCAAAATTGTGGAGAGGTGTTGCTTAAGGTGGATGTCAAAAATGCTTTCAATTCGGTTAATCGAGACGCCTTGTTGGCACAGGTCAAAGACAAAATTCCCGATCTTTTCAATTTTCTTTGGCAATGCTACGGCAAACCCACTAAATTAATTTACAAAAATGATGTTTTGCTATCTTCCGTTGGCTGTCAACAAGGTGACCCTCTCGGATCAGCCATTTTCAGCCTGGCCATTCATCCAATTGTTCAACGTCTCCAATCTAAACTCAACGTTTGGTATCTGGATGACGGGACTTTGGGTGGCGATGCGAGCACAGTCCTACGTGATTTGGAAATTCTTATTGACGAGTTTCGTCAAATTGGTTTGGAGCTAAATTTTTCGAAATGCGAACTTTTCGTTTGCGACTCATGTCCGGATAAAGATTTGATACTTAACAAATTTAATGATTTCGCACCTAACATCAAATCGGTAGACAAGTGTTCTCTTCGCCTTCTAGGTTCGCCGATATTAGATGAGTCTTTTCCGCCTTTCGTTCAAGAAAAAATTCAAAATTTTTTGAGTGCCTCTGATAGGCTACTCAAAATTAACGCCCACATGGCTTTTACCATTATAAGATGTTGTCTGTTTGTTCCAAAATTTATGTACGCTTTACGATGTAGTCCATTGTGGAAACACAATGAGCTCCTTTTGAGCTTAGACGATGTTGTAAAGCAGTCCCTAGTATCGGTTTTGAATATTGACATGAGTGAAAGGGCGTGGCTACAAGCCTCCTTGCCTGTTAGGCTTGGAGGGTTAGGGGTCCGCCAAATTTCAAGTGTTGCTTTACCAGCTTTCTTGTCCTCCATTCATAGTACTCAGAACTTGATTGAAAAAATCCTCGCACCTTCTTTAGGCCATTCTGGCGTAGATGTAGCTCATTTGAATGAGGCAACGAATGCTTGGAGGGTCGCTTGCCCAAATACCGAGCTTCCAAAGACTTTATCGTCGCAGAGACTGTGGGATCGGCCGATCTGCGAACTAGCACGGAAATCTCTTCTAGACACGTGTCCTAGCGTCGCGGATCGCGCTCGTATCCTTGCAGTCTCTGTATGGGAGTCCGGTCTTTGGTTGCAAGCATTGCCCTCTTTCAATACTGGTAACCTTTTAGACCCAACTGCATTTCGTCTAGCTGTCAGCTTACGCTTGGGTGCAAGGTGTTGTGAAGCCCATCGCTGTCAGTGTGGTACTGCAGTTGACCAGCTCGGTCACCACGGTCTCTCTTGCTCAAGAAGCGCTGGTCGGATTGGACGCCACGCCAGCCTTAACGATGTCATACGCAGGGCTTTTGTCACCGCCAATATCGCAGCCGTACTCGAACCGAGTGGGTTGGCGCGTGGTGATGGCAAAAGGCCTGACGGCATGACGCTGGTCCCATGGAAGTGTGGACGGCCCTTAGTATGGGACGCAACTTGCGTCGATACTTTGGCACCGTCACATCTTCCTGAGACTCAGAGTAGGGTTGGAGCGGCGGCCAATTCGGCTGAGCAGCACAAGCGGCGCAAATATGGTAACCTCGGCAGTGGTTACATATTTGAGCCATTTGGAGTTGAGACTTTGGGTCCGTGGGGGCCGGGAGCTCATCTCGTTTTCAAAAGTCTTTCTGAGCGTCTGGTGGACGCGACGCGTGACCAAAATGCTGGTGTTTATTTGGCTCAACGTATAAGCATTGCCATTCAGCGTGGCAATGCTGCCAGCATGCTGGGCACGCTGCCAACTGGCAGTGGGCTTGAGCACTTGGATTATCTTTAGACCTTCAAGGGTCTGTGGATGATCCAATTGCTTTCTATGTAGTAGTAATGTAGTATTGTCATTATATTAAAATTAAAAAAAAAAACCTTAAAATAATAGAACATATAATAAGCACCCATTGTTCGTAGGTTTCCTAAGTGAGTTCCTCTCAAAGGCCATGAAAATAGTTGCCAGAGTTGCCATATATTATTAGCTAAGCTTTTCGCGTAATAAAATTCATTCATTCATCATTAACGTAATAAAATTCAAACAAAACAGAACTCAATAAAGAACAATCGTTTCAGTATCAAGAGTTTTAACACTAATACAGCACGCAATACGCAATGCACTTGAAATTGGAATAGGAAGAACAGAATTTGTGTCACCGAAACTAAAATATCTACCATCCAGCTTGTTCATCCAGTCTATCCAGTTAGTATCATGACAAACGTTTACAAAAAGGCCTACAGAAGTAAAACCTGAAACGAACTGTATCGTTCCTAATCGAATACCTTTGCTTTTAACTCACAACAAGCCGCAGCAGCACGTGGTGCAAACGAAGACGGCTGGAATAATCCATCGCCCGCAGTGGCCGTTTGTGGGCCAGTGTGGCGCACAATGGGACGGGATTGGCTAGCTCTGAGCATTTGTCATAGGGAGCCTCTATGGTTAGCGTACTCTGTCAGCAAGTTAAGGTCAGCACAGAAAAAAAATATTAAACAGTGTTTTTGAAGTGAAAACTTTTTTAGCGCCTTGTGTACTTTTTTGGGATGGGTAAAAAAAAATCGTAAGACGGAGGTTGAGTAGACCACCGGCGCGGCGTATATTTTTGGTGGGTTTATTTCTTGAAACTATTATTAAGAATTTTTTTTTAACTAAGAAAATGGTGACTATTGCTAGGGGCACTGTATAAATTTTGTCTAACAGGAACTCGCTTACCAAATACGTTTCATTATTGGACCAAAAATAATTTAATAAACACCGTGCCAATTTTTTCACTGCTTGCCGTTTAAACCACACCCTTTACCATACATGTGTAGTGAGACTAGTGAGTTAGGGGACCCTTATATCGAGTGTGGATAAAATGTGGCAAGTCAACTGTGAGTAACACTTCATCATCAATCTTTCATTTAGTTCATATTATATGGCGACCTTGGAAGTCTAAGCAAAGCTGAGATTTTGGAGTCTACAGGAACAATAGATACATCCATTGCTTAATAAAACACTTCGTATTAGCACACAGACACAAGTGTGATAATATATATTTGCATGTGTATTTGTTTGCCTATTCGAGGTGTCTTTTTAAACAAAAGACATGTTCTATTAAATCTTGTACTCGCAAAATTATGATTTACTTTAAAATTAAGGTGAACACGGGGATTCTAGATTTTCAAATGAAATCCTCTTAGATTGAATGGAGAGTCTAAACAAGTGCGACTGCATAGGCCGCGTGCCTGGTTCCGTTGTCAGAGTGTTAAGCTATGTAAAGAATTCTAACATCAAGTCGTTTAAAAAAACCCAAGGTCCGCAATAACATGTCATTTAATCCACATTAGTGGATCAGAGTCATTCCTGAGATAAATATACACTGTAACCTTCTTATTTTTATTTGGTGTAGAGGCGGTAAGTCTTGTACTGACGTTCCGCATGTCGTGTTTTGTACATTCCGCACGGAGTGATTTTTACGTTAGGTACTGTAACTTTAAGCCGTGGTGGTCAAGACGTAGTGATACCCGCCTTACTATCGTGAGGTCGTGGGTTTAAATCCCCGGTCCCGTACCAATGAGTTCTTTGGAATTTATGTACGGAATTTCACACCACTGGCTTTTCGGTGAAGGAAAACATCGTGAAGCAACCTGCTTACGTCCGTAGAAGAAATTCGATGGCGTATGTGAATCCACCTACCCGCACTGGGCCAGCGTGGTGGATATGGGCCAATCACCCTTTGTGGGTAGGCCTACGTCCTGCAGTGGACTATTAAAAAGGCTGGTACAGTACAGTACTGTAACTTTATTGTAGGTCACGTTCGTTTTAAGCATTTATTCACTAATGATTTTATGTATCTTAATCTAACACCAGCGCTACCCACCCGCTCTATACGAACTACTTGCCCTATCCCAGTCCTGACTTTTAAAGTTATGGCTCCAAGTTTCAACTATCACGGCATCTGAAGGCTTTATTCCGGTTCAATTAATGGCGGTGGTGTAAATGAACCCGCTCCTCCTTCGTAGGTATTTTTAATTAGAGCAAGCGTCGCCGCCCGCTAAGCGCTTCAGGGTGTGGCCTGTGTGAAGAACGAAGCGAAGTCGAAAGATTTCGACTGACGTTCCGCATGGGGAGTTTTGTGCATTTCCCCCTCCAGCGTCTACTCGAGCCAGCCCAGTCTTTAAGGTAGCGGAGCGTGGCTCTAGGTCGCACAACTGCGCCAAAAGTCGAAATATATTGGCAAGATGTTGTTTCTTTGGAACAGAAGAAATAGTCAAGAATACTAATCTAATCACGATGTGCGATAGATTGGAACAATAAACAGAAGCTCGATTCCTGAAACGTTATGTAATTACTAGCTACCGCGAAGCAAACACCAGTTCTGTTACACATTTGTTTCGTTTTATCTCAGCGGAATTGGCCTGAAGAAATAGATGCTTAGTCAATATGTTTACTCCTTTCAGGAAATAAATAAATATTGGGGGGACGCCGTACATACGGTTTCTGACCACAAACTAAGTAAAGCTTACGATATAGCTACCAGATATTGTTATAGCAATTATAAATTATATAGAATACATTCTTATATAGATAATAACAATTTAATATATAATTTATTTGCAACAAAAATAAGAGGTACAGTACATAAACATCAAAACAAATCATAAAACCACATTATTACACCTAATACCCTAACAGGGAATCGACACCACGTCTCTTTGGCCCAGGAGTCAAGGTCTCTAATTGGGCCATCAAAGCAGTCAAAAGTCTCCACTACTCGTTACATAGGTTTTTTTAGAGTCGTCATCCTGATGGTCTGATCTGATTTGTCGCTGCCCGCTCCCGCTCGTACCAACCCGTGTCCCGGAAGCTCCAGGCATTCTTACCTGTTCCTAATGGGATAAAGTTTTATGGGCGGAAAAACGCTTCCAATGGACCGAGGCCAGGATCACACGCAGCTCTGAGACGCGAAGGAAATTCTCTAGCGTTTTGCTAAACTATCCAGTCATCTACGATTAATGTATGGGAGGAAAGAATATTGTAAAACTTTTAATATTCACGGTAAAATGTATAATACAGCTTGTAAAGAAGCTTAAGTATGATTAAGTAATAAGTGAAGAAGTTAGCGTAAGTCGCAATCTTTAAAGCCAGTCTTTAGCGAGATCGAAAGCTTGTGTAAATCAAATATATATATTGAGGTGAAAACGAACCAAATCCCTTACACTAAATCTGTACTGTACTAGCTCTTTTTAATAGTCAACTGCTGGACGTACGCCTACCTAAGCAGGGTGGTAGGGCCATATCCATCACGATGGTCCAGTGCAGGTTAGTGGATTCACATACGCCATCGAATTTCTTCTATGATGTTTTCCTTCACCGAAAAGCCAGAGGCGTGAAATTCAGTACATAAGTTTCAAGAACTGATTGGTACGGGACCGAGATTTGAACTCACGGTCTCATGACTATAAGTCAGGTGTTAATACCACTAGACCACCACGGCTTATAGATTCATACATATTATAGTGATGGATGGACGAAGGACGATGGGATATGATCCCATCTTCCATCGAACATCGACGTAGGTAGGGCTAAATTCAGCGATGGATCATTAAAAGACTGATATAGTACAGAATTTGAAGATTTTATAGCTGAAATAACACTATTTTTTTATAAATAACTAGCGACTCGCCTCGGCTTCGGACATGTGTATTATACATAATTATAAACCTTTATCTTGAATCACTCTATCTATTAAAAAAACACATCGAAATCTGTTGCGTAGTTTTAATTTAAATATAAGCAGATTTAAGTTAGATATAAGCATACATAGGGACAGACAGACAGCGGAAAGCGACTTTGTTTTATACTATACCTATAGTTATGATAGGGGTTACATTTAGGCATCAACTCGCCTCATGGAAAGCAAACTTGTAGGCGAAAATGGAGTATGTACCTAGACCTAGAAGATAGGTACCTAATCTTTAGATATCTAAATTGTAATTGTGAGGAAACAATGACGGAGGCAAGTATTTCAATTGCGCGTCCTCATTATGAAGGAAGAAGCAAATCGCTTAGTACGAGCAGGTGATATGTCGACTATGTAGGGATTGTTTAAGCAATTTCCAGGTTTTAAATGAAAATAGTTTTACAAGCGTCAAAAAGAAACGGTAGAGCAAAAGAAACACTTCAAGTCAATAGGTACCATTTTCAGCAGAGCAGTCTTCGAAACTAAATATCAAAGCATTCAGCTACGAGTATCGTAAGTGAAGACGAAATATAAAAACGCGTATATAACGAGAATCTCTCGACATCGGTCTGACAAGCTCCACATAATGAACCGAGTTGAAAACTCTTTCCTTTTATTGGATACCTAATGAGCTGCTGGAACACGAACTTTGTCAGCCAAAGTTACTGGATGAGCGAATGTATTGTAATATGAAAATATGTAGTTGAGGGTACATGAAAAGTATTGAGGTTTGTTGGAAAATTAACTCTATAATATCTAAAAAAAAAAAGAGAAAAAAATGGAATCAATTGGCAAGAGATAGATGTGAATAGTACAAACAAAGATAGACCTTTGCTCAGTGTAAGTAACCCACACCCACCTATCTAGTGGGTTACCTAACCCACGTTATGTGCTCGTGATCTACATTAAACTATCATTCTGTGGCACATATTATGTATCGCCACACTATCTACCTATTTACAAAATTTCAAACAAACAAAAAAGTTCTGGACTTGCTTGACTATATCTACGGAGGAAACATTATTTTCTTTTGAAGTCAGTCAAAAATGTCCTTTAAATATCTAAAAAGCTTAGAATTTTTTTCTAGGAATATTAAAAAAAACTTTAAACATAATATATAGTTACTATATTGTATTTTTAAATGTTAATAATAGAGGGTAGATGAAAAAAAGCGGCGCGGTGATGGCTGGCGGCCATTTTGATTTATGGCCGCGATACGGCTGAATGGCGGCGTAACGATACGTTTTATTGGCAAACACGTAGTTTAAGAAGTTATTTACTTCGGGAGTCAAGAAAAGCTAGCTATCTATAACGATAATCATGTTTCACTGAACGTAAACAAGCATTGTTTCCTCCGTCATTTTTTCCTGACAATTACAATTTGGATATCTTCAAGTCAAGAGTGAATAGGTATCTTCTAGGTCTACATACTCCATTATGTGAGCTTCAGTCGGGATTGGACATTGCGCAGTACGCAGCTAACTTCACATCCGCCGACTTGTATGATTCGGCTTATACTTATCAAGGATGTAAAGATCCCTGTTTTGCTATCCACGCAAAAGAGGGATGTGTAATCTGTATCCTGAATAAATCAATGATTCCTAAAGGGTAGCCGGAAACCGCGACGCGATTACTAGAAAAATAAATGTAAAACAAACAATAATTCCATTGTTTATTCGTATGTCCATCAGTGGAGCCTTTCAAGCCCAGCTTTTGAGGGATTAATTAAAATGAATATTTTGAGCGAAGCTCGGCTTAGGACTCGCCCGCGATCGTTTTAACCAGTTTAATTGAAACTTTAATGCCGTGTTGACTGACCGACGCGCGCCATGTTGATTTTAATCGAGAGTTTTCGTTTACGAAATTATTGAGCCGCCCGTTTTGCGAGCTGAAATTATTGCTTGTCAGTTTGACGTTGTCAAAGAGAACGTTTAAAGGAGTAATTCCACAGACTAATTTTCATAAAAAAAATCTGTGCTCGGCTACTTACGAATAAAATACTATCCGTAGGCACCAGTTTAGCTATAAAGTCTTCACACGGCTTCGGTTAGCCTTTTGACGTATCAACTTATTTCAATATAGATGAATGATGACTTGATTTGGATTCGGGTACACACTTACACAGTACACACACACCCACTTTATGGAAGAATTTGTATAAGGGAAGTACTGTGTACAGAACCTACCTCAGTTTCTGTACACAGTACTTCCCTTGAGAGAAGGTTGCTCTAGCTAGCGTAACGTGATAGTGGTGAGGCTTGAATAAGGACTGACCTCTGATAAGCATAGCGTAGGGGGCACCCAAGTTCACTCAATCAGAACATAAGCCGTTTAAAAGAGTAGCAGGACACTACACCTCAAAAGAGGCACTCAACGCACTCAATATAAGAAATAAAAACCTATAATAATCAGATGATACTCATTAGCCTATATTCTAATATATTTACTCAGTTTTACTTATACTACCTACCATGTCTTTTATATATTTTTATCAGTGTTTTCGGCAATATCTACATCTTTCACGTGAGCAAAATGATTAACGTCTACGAGTAGGTATAATTAGTGCTATAGCCGGTAGGAATAGGTATCATTAGTGCTATAATCCATCATTACGGGGTATTAAATTAATTAATACAGGGATTAATAGCAAGTAATTACGATATGTTTGTAGGACAGGTTGATTTCAGTATTATACAAAGGGCATCATGAGATTTTACTTTATATAGGTTTGTATAAATCAACGGGAAAAATTACTCACGTATTTTTGGTCAATATCTTCCATATTAAAATTATAAAACCGAAAGTGTGTTTGTTGGTTGGTTCCTCTTTCATGCAGCAACGGAGCAACGGATTGAGTTGATTTTTGGCGTGGGCATATCGAAAGAAACAACAAAATGTTCCCATGGGATAGCGCAAAAATTAAAATACCGCGCGGGCGAGGCCGTGAGCTAGTTTACTATAAAATCACGTATTTTTAGTTAACTAAAATGTGCGAAATCCATGTCAGTTTAGTTCGTTAGTAATAACATTACAACATGATATTATTTCGTTAGTAAGTTCACATAGGTCGAGTAGCAGCCCCGGTTTTAGAGCTTTTAAGCCCGAAGATCTATGACATGGCTAATCGTTTAATTGACTAATGTAAGGTTACCTAGAAGAAATCATTTTTTGTGTTAAGGCCACCATATTACCAGATGTATCACAAATGTTAAGTTTTTTGTTTCATGTTGTAATATATGATACACTGTAACTTGGAACTGTGTGTGTGGGATGTGTGGTTGAAAAGCTGTTAACAATCATTACCACAGCTCGTGTATCAGTGCCTACAGTAATCCACAATAAAAGCATTTGTTTGAACGTACCACGTTTACTTTCGGGAACTTTGTGTCGGATCCGTCGGTTTCAAGTCAATAAAACTTGGCTTATTTCCTGTTTACTTTATATTACGAAACGTTATTCAAATACTTCGAGATTGTTGGGCTTGTTGTTTTTTAATTTAACAAAAACCAACGTTCTGGAATTTAAAACAAGTTGTGTTCAGAGTGGGCAAGTTTATGTACAATGCGAAAGTTAAATAAGATTTACTCATATTTAACTTGTACATAAAAGTCATAATTAAAATGACCGAAAATTGTGAGTACGAGGTATGTTTCTGAGTATCTTTGAGCGTATCATGTACGCACATCTCACACACGCACACACACACACACACATACACTCCAAGTATGTGTGTGTGTGCGTGTGTGTGTGAGAGAGAGAGAGTGGTGTGTGAGTATTTGTGTGTGTGGGTGTGCGTCCGTTCGTGCGTGCATGAGTGTGTGCATGCGTAAGTGCGTGTGTGTTACGTATTTGTATTACATAAGCAAAGTCCAATTGGATTTGGATTAATAAGAAAGATGCTTGCTTTACACTGAGCTATTTCTTTTCCTACGATTAAATATACAACACCCCTGAATATAACAATAGGATGATGCTATCGATATAACAAAAGACCCGTTTCCATAAAATCATGTTGAAACTCATAAAAATAACTACATATTGTATGCTTTTCACGACAGAATCGCGATAAGTTCAAACAGACTTTAAAACTTGCCGCCCGTTTCGGAATCTCTGAACAACACACTGTAAGGTTTAATGCATATTCAATTATTAATGTATCAAAAATACAAAGTGGTCGTTGAATCATTTTCCATGGATTTGTTATATTTAACAAATTCATAAAAAACATGTCAGTCCAAACAGTCTTTCTTAAGAGAGCCGACGACGGTAATTATCAATACACACGTGTAACATACGACGTTTTTCAACACACTTGTGAAAAAAATAATACTAAAAAAAAAAATTTCAACAGTGAAAACGAGTTGTGAAAAATGTTTTGAAATGGCGGGAAAAATTAATCAGTTTTCCTATGCGCGAGGAATGGCAATCGGACATAGACTAAAAGAATAAGGTTACATAGGTACATTAATTTATTTGTACCAACTATTGAACACGATCTTTTTTGTATCGAAACTTTTTTTAAGAACAAAGCAACTCAACCAATAAAATAAAAAAGTTTATAACCTGAAATAACAGCAATGAAAAAGACACGGTTTGATTACAGGTGTCATTAAGCCCGATTACAGAGGCGCCAGCGTAAATTTATTAGCAACGTAAAAAGCGTTCTCTCTATCGAATGCCTAAAGTGAAAACCAAACAGAACTATACTATTTAGCTATTATAATTACGATGGCGCCTCTGTAATTGGGCTTATTATGAGCCTAATTGCGGTGAAATTAGAGCCACTTTATGAGCAAGTACTTAGTTAACTTAGTTTATTAGTTAACTTTTAGTACTTGAGGCCTTCAGGCGGCCTAAAAACTCTGACACCAGGGCTAGCCACCCGGCCTATACGAACTTACTTATGAGCAAGTGTGTTGAGAAAAATGTTAAATTAGCTTCAGGACACGTGACCTGATCGAAAATTCGTAAGACGGTGCAGCGCGCTTGCACGAGTGTGCGTGTGTGATATTGCACTTAAATGCCGGCACTTCCGGAGAGCAACCCTTTGTTTTTTTGTGAGTGGTGGTTGAAAGTAAAGTAAGCTCCAAGTAGCCCAACGAGCTATGGAGAGGACTATGCTCGGAGTCTTTCTGCGAGATCGAATCAGAAATGAGGAGATCCGTAGACGAACCAAAGTTACCGACATAGCCCAACGGATTGGCAAGTTGAAATGGCAATGGGCAGGGCACATATCGCGGAGGGCTGATGACCGATGGGGTTGAAAAGTTCTCGAGTGGAGACCACGTACCGGCAAGCGCAGCATAGGACGTCCACCTACAAGGTGGACGGATGACCTCATTAAGACCGCAGGATCGCGCTGGATGCAAGCCGCTTCCAACCGGTTTTATTGGAGATCAATAGGGGAGGCTTATGTCCAGCAGTGGACGTCCTTCGGCTGAGGGATGGATGATGGATGGTGGTTTAAACCATAAATGAACACTGTGAGTCCAGAAAATGAACAATACTCGTGAATACAACAATAGGATACAACTACCGCGTAAAAATGACCTGTTTCCATAAAATTACTTTATAACCCATATAAATAACTACAAATTTGTACTTTTCAAACAGGATCGAGATAAGCGCAAACAGGTTTTGTAGCCAGGATCTGTCCGAATGCACTGGTACGTTCATTGCATATTCATGCAGCTGTCGCACTGAAAAAAAATACAACAAAATGGCCGTTGTTTCATTTCGCTTTGATTTGCGATATTTCCGACGTGCGACGAAAAGTTACTGTGGAGGTAATGAACGTATCTGTTTTTTGTGTCAGTAAAAATGTGTAACAGATTTTTGGCGTATGTTATTTTTTTTGGAAAATTGTGAAAATAAAAACAGGTGTGTTTTTATATGCATATTTATTTAAGGCGTAATTTATTGCGTGATGTCGATATTATAACGCAGATCTATGTGGTGTAATAAATTTATGGCAAGATAGAAGACGTAAATCCCAATACTTGATACAGATAAAACGTAATCCATGATCGTAATCAAAAATGAAACGTATCCCATGTATTCATTTATTTACTAAATATTCAAGCATAAACAGTACTTCATATGTATTATAAATTAATATAAATATTTTTGGGACATCTTACACACGGCTTCTGACCCCAAACTAAGCAAAGCTTGTGATATGGCTGCCAGAGACTGATATACTACATATACTTATTTTTAAATCCATACAAGTATAAGTAGTAGTAGTAGTAGTATAAGTAGTATCCATATAAGTAGTAACTAAATAACACCCAGACACAGAGCAAACATTTATGTTCATCACATAAATATTTGCCCTGGTTGGGGATCGAACCCACGCCTCTTTGATCCAGAAGTTAGGGTCACTAACCACTGAGCCACCGAGGCAGTCATTATGTAGGTATGTATTCCAAACCTAAGATACCTAGTACAATCTTATGCGTCTGATGGCAAATGTACATACACCAATCGTGTGTGTGCGTATGCATGGGCATGTGTATGCTTTCGTATGTGTGTGTATGTTCGTGCTTTTGTGCCTGTGTGGTGTGGTCTTTATAGAAAATTAGTAACAGTATTTTTGTAATTAATATTTAAATTGAACTCAAAAAATGTTTTCTAGGTTAGGTTATAAATTATAGCTATTAAAACATGCATACGCAAAGCCTTTCAGCTCTAACAATAGAGTAATTTACTGGTTTTGTCGACGTAATTAGTTATTAGCATATGATTAAAATAGCCTGGCGCAGTGATTAATGTGCTTAGTGACTTAATTAGCTTTCGTTTTGTTCTACGTTACAGTTGTTGAATTGTGGTCTTTACTCGAGAACCTTACGGTTGGGACATAACCGCATAAGCTGCGCTCATGCCATCCTCTTTCAAACAGTTATTTAAGCAATAGTAGAGATCTATGTCGCTGATGCCATCCTCTTTCAACCAGTTATTTAAGCAATAGTAGAGATCTAAGTCGCTGATGACATCCTCTTTCAACCAGTTATTTAAGCAATAGTAGAGATCTATGTCGCTGATGCCATCCTCTTTCAACCAATTATTTAAGCATTAGTAGAGATCTATGTCGCTGATGCCATCCTCTTTCAACCAGTTATTTAAGCAATAGTAGAGATCTATGTCGCTATTCCATCCTCTTCCAACCATTTATTTAAGCAATAGTAGAGATCTGTGTCGCTGATGCCATCCTCTTTCAACCATTTATTTAAGCAATAGTAGAAACCTATGTCGCTGATGCCATCCTCTTTCAACCGGTTATTTAAGCAATAGTAGAGATCATGTCGCTGATGCCATCCTCTTTCAACCAGTTATTTAAGCAATAGTACAGATCTATGTCGTTGATGCCATCCTCTTTCAACCAATTATTTAAGCAATAGTAGAGATTTAAGTCGCTGATACCATCCTCTTTCAAGCAATTATATAAGCAATAGTAGAGATCTAAGTCGCTGATGACATCCTCTTTCAACCAGTTATTTAAGCAATAGTAGAGATCTATGTCGCTATTCCATCCTCTTCCAACCATTTATTTAAGCAATAGTAGAGATCTGTGTCACTGATGCCATCCTCTTTCAACCATTTATTTAAGCAATAGTAGAGATCTGTGTCGCTGATGCCATCCTCTTCCAACCATTTATTTAAGCAATAATAGAGACCTATGTCGCTGATGCCATCCTCTTTCAACCGGTTATTTAAGCAATAGTAGAGATCTATGTCGCTGATGCCATCCTCTTTCAACCAGTTATTTAAGCAATAGTACAGATCTATGTCGTTGATGCCATCCTCTTTCAACCAATTATTTAAGCAATAGTAGAGATTTAAGTCGCTGATACCATCCTCTTTCAAGCAATTATATAAGCAATAGTAGAGATCTAAGTCGCTGATGACATCCTCTTTCAACCAGTTATTTAAGCAATCGTAAAGATCTAAGTCGCTGATGACATCCTCTTTCAACCAGTTATTTAAGCAATAGTAGAGATCTAAGTCGCTGATGCCATCCTCTTTCAACCAATTATATAAGCAATAGTAGAGATCTGTGTCGCTGATGCCATCCTCTTTCAACCAGTTATATAAGCAATAGTAGAGATCTAAGTCGCTGATGCCATCCTCTTTCAACCAATTATATAAGCAAAAGTAGAGATCTAAGTCGCTGATGCCATCCTCTTTCAACCAATTATATAAGCAATAGTAGAGATCTAAGTCGCTGATGCCATCCTCTTTCAACCAGTTATTTAAGCAATAGTAGAGATCTAAGTCGCTGATGCCATCCTCTTTCAACCAGTTATTTAAGCAATAGTAGAGATCTATGTCGCTGATGACATCCTCTTTCAACCAGTTATTTAAGCAATAGTAGTGATCTATGATTATCTGAATCGATACCTTGCCACTGAGTTGAAAATTATATTCTTATATTAGAATATTGTTAATAATGATTGGATATAATTGTTAGACTCAAACGGCCGACTTATTTTTGCATACAAAATAATTAGCATAATTGAACGGATTTACATTGAACTTACGCATTTAGAGTAATCTAATAAATACTCAAGTGACTCAAAAACACACTGGATGCAACCTACTCCCAAACGGTTTTATTGGAAACCCACGTGGGAGAGCTATGTCCAGCAGTGAACGTCAAACGGCTGATAATGATGATGATGCATTTAGAAAACTTGCTTACCTACTTTGAAGTCTGGCTTTAAATTTCACGAGAACTAAACATCATTCCAAAAGTTCAAAAATGTGTGCTTGGTTTTCTTTCAAAGTCTCAATAACTGAAACATTATATTATGAATAGAAAAGCTAAAATGAAAAAGTTTAATGCGTTCAAAATTAACAATTCAAAGTAAAACAGCTATATATTTATTCATGTATTTTTTTTCATTAGCTTGTTGGTTCTGTTAAGTAACATTTATATGATAATTAGTTTAAAACTTCAGTCCAGAGGGGGATTAAGGCTCTTTCTAGTTCTATGTATTTTTTAATTTTAATTCTTGTGCAGTCTGTTATTTAAAATTCCCTTTTGTCGTCTTAAACTTCTCGACTGAGAGAGACACACAAAACAAAAATAAATGAAAATCTTTAATTAAGTTGGAGTAATATCTCGGGGCAAACGGTTAGGGTTTCATTAAAAGTTAAGTTAAACAAACCTTTGTTGTGATTTCGCTTCGAGTACGTACCTGAAACAAAACAGTTTATGAATGAACGAATCAAATCTGTGTATCAACTTCAAATTTAAAAGACTACAATATAAATATTTTTGAAAGAGAGGGATCACCTCGATCACATTAACTTAGGCCCGTCAATAGGCCCAATTATGAAGGCGTAATCGGAGTTATAATAGCAATTAAGAATATTTCTGTTTCTTTTTCACTTTAGGCCTTCGATAGTGAGAACACTTTTTACGTTGCTATTAAATTTACGATGGCGCCTTCATAATTGGGCCTGATGTCGGCTACAGCACTGTAGTAGACATACAGGGTTATCCAAACTGGTGTACGAAGCCAAATGCAAATAATTCAGATTTTTTTCTCGAATTTATAATTTTGGCCTCACAATAAAAGTTATTCATTTTGTTGGTCTTAATCACCCCCTTCTAGCTTAGTGCAGAAAAGGCAGATAACACAGACACAATCAAACTTGTTAGAAACGCCCTTTTTATGGATCGGAAGATAAAAATAAAGTATCAAATTATGTTAAACAAATATTTAAGTACAATACAATAAGAGGCTGATGCCCTGCTATGAGCTAAGTTAAACTGTACTGATTATGACACATTTATATCTCATAAATAAATTAGCACGCCAAGTTTGCCGTCCATCTTTTACAAATTTTGCCAACGCATTTCATTCGTCCCTTGATTTAGGGGATATCTTTGCGCAGCTGGAACAATATTTTTGCCGCAACTACGTGAATTCGTTTGCCGTCAGCAAAAAGTAAATCTCCGAGAGGTTTCTGTTGTCGCCGTCACTTGCCGCTCTTCGGTATGGCCACCAAATATACACATTTTAACAAAAATAATCGAAACTATTGCACCGACAAACGAAGCGTAGGACGTTTACCTACAAAGAGTACGGATTGCACCGACAAAAGCAGCGTAGGACGTCTACCCACAAAGTGGACAGATAACCTCATTAGGACCGTAAAAGCGCGCTAGATGCAACCCGCTTCCAATCGATGTTATTAGAGATTTATAGAGGAAACCTATGTTTTGCAGTGGACATCCCATTGCTGACATGATATATACTATAAAATTATTTAGTTTTCTGCTAATTATTTAGTTTTCTCCTTTAAATTCTAGAAAACTTATAAAATATTTTCAAGATCACGTTTTATTTATTTGTCTTGTGTTAACTAAATACGAAGTAAAATTAATAAGTTCTGTATAGGAAATTTTCTAGCTAACTTTGTTGGCGTAGCGACCCAAATTATGTCTTGGCCTTTGTTAGTTAGAGTCGCCACTCTTCTCTATACGGAGTTCGTCCAAGTCCTTGGTTGAAATTTTGATATGCCCTAGTATGTATAACAGTTTTTTTTTTAAATTACTTATATTTTATAGTCATATTTTTGAAGTTGGAAGGTATCATTTTTTTATTACTCTTTTATTTTTTATACAGAGTTTTTTAGCATGACATATTTGTAGACATAGCGGTTGTTCTTAAATTAACAGTTGGTTGAGTTCTGCAAGAGCTGCACTATATGTGCCATATAGCACACTGGCTCAGATTAATGTGTGATAAAAAAATATGATTGCGTCGCCAAGCGCTCTAATTGCACTGATATCACTTAGTGTAATAAAAATCGTACATTTCACGTAATTTTTCCACCCATTTGCACACAAAAAGTGGCCAGCAAAGCCGTCCAACTTTCTGGCCCAACAACGTGTTTATGTCCTAGCTGCAGAACAGAATTCCTGCAATCCAAAATTTATCAGCGAGTTCCTTACTGCTTGGCCTTAGAGGCGGTAATCGCCTGTCGCTTCTTCGCCACAGTTTGCTACGAGCTGAGAATTAGCACTGGCCAGATATAGTCGACATCCTGAGGTTTAACTCTTGTTTATTTAGTAGGTAGTTGTTTGCAGTTAAAGCTGAAGTTTTTTTGTTCACTACGAGAGCAAAAAAATTAGGTTTAACTGCGAACCGAAGGTATTACATTTTGTAGTAACCCTACTTTTTACACAACTAAGTTTAGAGACCGCGACCTTCTTTTCATTTCATTTATATGCATCCATACACTACAAGATCTTAGTTGTTTCTTCTCATCGGATCGCGTAAGAGCCACTTAGAATTTTAAACCGTGAGTTGCAGCATAGAACGTTTCAGAGAATTTCTATAAAGGTATATCTATTGTTTTGATATCGTTGAGTTTGCTTGAAAAGAAAAGGTCAGTTACATTCTTTTTGTGTCACGATTATTTATGTATTTTTGTTGTTTGTTCTGTCTGCTGTCTGATCATAAAACGCATAATAGTGAAACAAGGTCCACTAACGTTTTAGATCTTATTCTTTTTCACCAATTTCCAAAAAGAAGAAGGTTCTATGTACGTCTGTATGTTTTTTTTTGTGTATTCATCAATATTTCCGCCCATTGTGAACTAATTAAAAAAAACCTTTTTAGTACGAAAGTGTATACTATCGAAGTGGTCTCATTTAAATTTTGTCGAAATCGGCAAGCCTTTGAAATATCAAGCAATTTTTTTTAAAATCAACAATAATGTAAAATAGTTTATTTATTATCACAACAAAACTTATAAAACATCAAAACTTAATTCTAAAAACTATAACTATTAAAATACATACTTACAATTGTTTTTATTATCGTATCATTTACATATATATACAACGCTTAGAGAGTAAAGTTTGTTAAAAATGAATAATAACAATAACAGAAAATAATTTTTTTTTATTTTTTTTATTTTTTATTTTTAAAGACAATAAAAAAAAAAAAAAAAAAGTTGCTGTCAACGCATGTTGGCAGGATTTTTCTCGGCCCTTATTTTTCAGATTTTTCTGCTCTAGCGGGCCAAATTCTACTCCAATCTTTCCTTTTTTTTTTCTTATTTTCTTTCGAGGTCAACGCCATCCGAGTCTGCGCAGACCGCCCACGTCACGGTCTGACGTCCTGACGTCTCCACTTATAGAACCTAAGTTTATTTTTATTTATATTTGTAGTATAATTCTTGTTATTCATGGCATTTTGCGCCCCGGCCGGGCCAAATGCAGTTTCCCAATACGTTAATGTGTCGCAGGGGGACATGATTCAGTGCCTAGAGTGTTCCCAAGTGCGATTTTTTAAAGGACAGAAAGGCCTCAAAATTCACCGTACGCGGTGCCATAAAAATAGCCAAATTACACTTTCGGCCCCTATTGCAGGCTCTGATGGAGCCAGCAGCAGTCCCGTGAGCGCTGCTGCTCCTTCCAAACCGCTTTGGGAGGTTCTTAGCTCACTCAAAAGTTCTCTTCCTGTTTTAAAACGCATCCCGCGTGGTGCACGTTTTTCGGTTGCGCAGTGTTTATCTGCTGCTATTCGGAATGTTATTTCTAAAAATTCTTTAGTCGCCTGGGAACACCTCTTGACTTTTCCCTACGTTGTGCTTTACGTACATTCGGACCCAACAAACAAAAAATCCCTTACCACTAGGGTAAAGGAAAATTGCGTAAAGTACAGCGCATTGGAAGAGAACTCTTTAGATTTTGAAAGCATTATTCCGCCAACAAGGCAGAATAAACCAAATTCTAAAAAAACAGACGATTCGGTTACCATTAAAATAGTAGAGAGCAAAATTAGTGATGGCGATATCAAAGGCGCCGCACGAGTCCTGTTCTCCAGCGACACTATTGCCCCCCACACACCCGATACGGTCCAGTCACTCCGTGACAAGCATCCGCCGGCAGCATGTCTCCACCTGCCTGAGCCACCACACCTTGATGACGTTGTCATTGAAGTGTCAGCTCAGGAGATTGCAGCGGCCGTTTCTTCTTTTCGGAGCGGCTCAGCCGGAGGCCTAGATGGTCTCTCGCCTCAACATCTAAAAGATCTTCTATCTTTTAGCTCTGGTGAGGTGGCTGAGTCTCTCTTGAGAGAATTAACGGGTTTGGTAAATCTCATGTTATCTGGGCAGGTCAATGATGACGTTATCGAAGTCTTGTATGGCGCTAACCTATGCGCACTTCTCAAAAAAGATGGTGGCATCAGACCTATTGCTGTTGGCACCACATATCGTCGTCTCGCAGCCAAAGCCGGTGGTTTTTTCCCCTTGGGCGGGTAGATGTGTCAACTCATACTTAAGTTTATAAAAAATAATTTTTGGTTTTAAAATAAAAAAACAAACTCACCAGACATTATTGATGTTTAATTGAATAAGTAATGTAACATACTTCTACATTCACTATAAAATTTCCTCTACAATCACTAAGAAAGCTAAGTTATTCACTTCAAAATATTCCTAACCTCTAAGTAAAAATGGATGACCAGAAGAATACATTTGTGGAAATTATGGAAGCACTGAATAAGCGTATGGAGCAGTTTGAGGATGAATTGAAGAAGAGTCCTCATGCGAGTGGTACATCCAGCACTGTAGCCGATGATTATGGTGCTTTCAAGTCACTGACCGTTCAACTATTACGAGGATTTCAACAGCAGCTGGGATTACTTGCACAGAGTGTTGATAATATCGAGATGCATAGTCGGCGGAAGATCTTGCTCCTGCATGGTGTGCCTGAAGAGAAGCCCGAGAGCACCGCTCAACTTGTCACCAGTATAGTCACTGACCAAATGAAATTAATGAAGTTCTCATCTTAGTCTATTAGCAGATGTCAGCGCATAGGCCGTGTCAGTGCTGATAAACCTAGGCCTATTCTAGTCAAGTTCACCGATATTGATGTTCGGAACAGGATCTGGTCCTCGAAAACTACACTGAAGGGTAGCAAAGTGACACTCTCCGAATTTTTAACTAAATCCAGGCATATAGCTTTCATGCAGGCTAGACAGCGATTCGGCATCAAAAACTGCTGGACCCGCGATGGCTTCATCCACATCATCGCGCCCGATGGTCAGCGCCACCGAATCTGTGGTATCGGCGAGCTGCAGAAGATAGCATCGGTTGATACTTTGAAGGTGCCGCCGCCCGCCGCCAGCAAGAAGCAAGCCGCTGCAGCTGCAGGCCCTGCGGCCGCCTCGACCACCAGAACAACTAGGAAGGCGAAGTAGTCCTCATGCCGGTGTTATCGTGATAGATATTTTTATTGCAAAGTTTGATAGTGGGTATAATTATACCGCGTCTAATTTCACTTGTAGGTATGTCGGATATATTTTTATACCCTGTTTATATGATTCACTTATATGTATTTACGTATTTTTTGCATTTATTTTCCTTAAATTTGATTTAATCGTGATACATGTTTAATTGTTTATCTTCATACTTTTGTTGTAAAATAATTGGAATTTGTTTACTTTTCACACTGACTTTGACATTACTTGGTGGAACTGTCATTGTCAAAACTTACTGAACAATCATGGATGTATTACATAAACGCTACGCTCCTGTAATTGGTAATAATATGCCATCTCTTAATAATTTTCATCTTTCTTAATGTTATTTAATTCTGTCAATTTAAGCCGCTTGTTTTTTCTTTTTTGACATCAGATTTTTATTATTTTTAATTCTGTTTTGTGTTTATATGTTATAAATAAGTTTATGAAGTGATTTCTTCCAGTTTTGGCGGATGAAGTGTGTTACAGGCATTATTTATATTTTTATTTTTTTATTTTTGTTATTATTTTTATTTGTATAATATATATATTATATATTTATTTTATTATTATTATTTATTTATAAATTATGTTACATGACGATCATAATAGTAGCAGTAGTGATATATTTTTATCTCTATCATCAGATAATGATTCTTGCTCTGATTCTAGCTTTGCGAGTATACCATCGTTGAGTGATTTTATATCCAATCAAGTTTCAGATGTGCCTAAAAACTTTAACGCAATTCATATAAACGCCCAAAGTATTCCGGCTCATTACCCTGAAATTCTGGCGTCTTTCAACCATAAAAACCTGCATGCTGTTCTAGTTTCCGAAAGCTGGCTTAAGCCCTGTCTTCCTTCCACTTCTTTTTCTCTCCCTGGTTTCACTCTTATTCGCAATGATAGGACTGGGAGGCCTGGCGGAGGTGTAGCTATCTATTTACGCTCTAATATTCCTTACACTGTTGTCAGCACTTCCGTACAGCCCCCGCCTGCTAATGCCGGAGAACATCTTTTTCTGGAAATTCTGCTTTCTCATTCCAAAATACTTCTTGGAGTGTATTACAGTCCTGATAAAACTATTGACTATTTTTCTTCTTTTGAAAATCTTCTAGAAGATCTCCTCCCATCTTACTCCCACACCGTAATCATGGGAGATTTTAACACCTGTTTGCTCAAAGTAGACTCTCGTTGCTCTAAATTAAAATCGATTATTCAGGCTAGCAACCTGAATATTTTACCACTGAGCGCTACCCATCATTTCCCCAATTCCACTCCCTCTTTATTAGACCTGATGTTTGTCTCCTCCCTGCAGCATGTTGCCAAACACGGACAATTTTTGCACACTTCGCATGATTTATCATACCACGATGTCATTTATCTCTCTTACAAAATTCGCCCTCCTAAAAATAAGCCCAAAATTCTTCTGCAACGCAGCTTCGGTGCCATGGATGTTTTGAAATTGCGTAATGATGCTAGCGAAATTGACTGGTCGCAAGTTCTTGATGCCCATTCTATTGAGGATAAGACTTTCCTGTTCAATTCTATTTTGATTCAACTCTATGATGTTCATGCTCCCATTCGTCCGGTCAAGATGAAGCATCTACCTGCACCGTGGTTAACAGACGATATTAAAAAAATGATCCATCGAAAAGCAGTGGCTAAGGGTAAATTTAAAGCTTGTCCTAGTGATGCTAATAAGGAAAAATTTCAAGTCCTTCGGAATCGCTGCAATAGAATGTGTAGAGATGCGCAACGCCACCACATCCATAAATCTGTCGAAAATGGTGATCCTGCGAAAGTATGGAAATTTCTACGATCATTGGGTGTTGGAAAATCTCAACAAACTTCTAATCCTTGTGACCTTGATGTTAATTCTCTTAACCAACATTTTTCCTCGGCGTCACATATTGATGCGAACGATAAACTTGCCACTTTAAATTATCTTTCTTCTATCCCAACACCCAACTATTCCCCTTTTGTCATTAGTCAATTTGCTGCTAGTGATGTTAAGAAGAGTATTTTATCCATTTCCTCGAATGCTGTTGGTGGTGACAAGATTAGCCGTAACATGATTGTCCCAATCCTTGATGAAATTTTACCTATCCTATGTCATTTACTGAACACTTCTATTTCCTTGAGTGCGGTGCCTTCCTACTGGAAAGAAGCCCACATAGTTCCGATCCCCAAGAAGCCCAAACCTAAATCACTCTCTGAATATCGTCCTATTTCTATTCTTCCTTTCCTATCCAAAGTCCTTGAACGCCTAGTCCATTCGCAATTAAATCACTTTCTAACTCGTAACAATCTCCTTAATCCTTTGCAGTCTGGGTTCCGATCAGGCCACAGCACTACCACTGCTCTTGTTAAAATTACCGATGACATTAGACGGGGAATGGATGACAAAAAACTCACTGTGCTTACTTTACTCGACTTCAGCAATGCGTTCAACACTGTTGATTTCGATATCCTTCTTGCTCTGCTCCGCACTATTAACATATCTCCTACAGCTGTTGACTGGTTTCATAGTTATTTGTATGGCCGCCGGCAACGTGTACGTGTTGAAGATACTCTCTCTTCTTGGTGCGTTACTGATGCCGGCGTTCCTCAAGGTGGTGTTCTTTCTCCTCTCCTGTTTGCTATCTTTATAAATGGTATTACTTCTCACATCACTTCTCTCTACTATCTCTATGCAGACGACTTGCAAATTTACTCTCAAGCTACAATCGATCACTTGGATGAGGCTGTGGCAGCTGTTAATGATGACCTGTGCCGTATTGAATATTGGAGCCGATCTCACGGGCTCACAGTCAATCCCACTAAAACGCAGGCTATCATTATTGGTAGCTCTAGGATGATTGCACGAATTGATCAAACTTCTCTTAGTAAAATTGTCTTTAGCGGTATTACGATCCCTTTTAGTAGCGAGGTTAAAAACCTTGGTATTATTTTTGATAATTGTCTCTCGTGGAATCCTCAAATACAATCTGTGAAGCGAAAGTTGTACGCTTCTTCTGCATCATTACGAAGAATTCGCAATTTTCTTCCCACTGCTACCAAAGTTGCGTTAGCACAATCCCTTCTTCTTCCGATTTTAGATTATGCCGACGTTTGCTATCTTGACTTAACCCAAGAGCAATTCGACAAGCTTGAGCGTCTCCAAAATCTATGTATACGGTTCATTTTCGGCCTCCGGAAATATGACCACATTTCCCAATTTCGTAATAAGCTCAAGTGGCTCCCCATCCGTCTTCGCCGCGATACTCACATACTTTCCCTTCTCTACAACATTCTCTTCAAACCTTCTTCTCCTTCATATTTACGCTCTCGCTTCACTTTTCTCTGTGACACTCACTCTGTCAATCTTAGATCTTCTAGCAATCTCCTTCTTTCCACTCCATCTCATTCTACTATTTTTTATGATTTTTCTTTTAGTGTCCGAGCAGTAGCGCTCTGGAATGACCTTCCTGTGACTATCAGACGTGCACAGAGCGTTGAATCTTTCAAGGCCCAGGTTCAGCAACATTATCTCGCAAAGCTCTCTCTGACTGATCCACATATCACTCCTCGTTATTAATTTGTTTGTAATATATTTACGTATATGTATGTTTATTTTTATTGTATGTATTATTTGAAGTATTTATGTATGGCTATTATTATGTAGTTTATTTTATTGTTGATTAGGAATTTTTGGTTTTTATTATTTTATTATTATTATTTTGTTTTTACGTTTACACCGTCCTTGTCGTATTTACGTTTCCTCGCATCCAAGAGAGGTTGTCTGGAAGAAATCGCTTTTAGCGATAAGACCGCCTTTTGTGCCTTTTCTGTCTTTGTTTCTTTTGTTATGTTTTCTTGTTGGTGTCAATAAAGTGTTGTTGTATTGTATTGTATTGTATTGTTGTGGAAAAAAGGTTGCTCTTTTGAGTAGCCTTTTTCAACCAATACAGCTTGGCTTTGGTTCGCGGGGTGGATGTGAGGCTGCTGTTCATTCGCTTCGTACTTTTCTCGGTCAAAATTGTGGAGAGGTGTTGCTTAAGGTGGATGTCAAAAATGCTTTCAATTCGGTTAATCGAGACGCCTTGTTGGCACAGGTCAAAGACAAAATTCCCGATCTTTTCAATTTTCTTTGGCAATGCTACGGCAAACCCACTAAATTAATTTACAAAAATGATGTTTTGCTATCTTCCGTTGGCTGTCAACAAGGTGACCCTCTCGGACCAGCCATTTTCAGCCTGGCCATTCATCCAATTGTTCAACGTCTCCAATCTAAACTCAACGTTTGGTATCTGGATGACGGGACTTTGGGTGGCGATGCGAGCACAGTCCTACGTGATTTGGAAATTCTTAATGACGAGTTTCGTCAAATTGGTTTGGAGCTAAATTTTTCGAAATGCGAACTTTTCTTTTGCGACTCATGTCCGGATAAAGATTTGATACTTAACAAATTTAATGATTTGGCACCTAACATCAAATCGGTAGACAAGTGTTCTCTTCGCCTTCTAGGTTCGCCGATATTAGATGAGTCTTTTCCGCCTTTCGTTCAAGAAAAAATTCAAAATTTTTTGAGTGCCTCTGATAGGCTACTCAAAATTAACGCCCACATGGCTTTTACCATTATAAGATGTTGTCTGTTTGTTCCAAAATTTATGTACGCTTTACGATGTAGTCCATTGTGGAAACACAATGAGCTCCTTTTGAGCTTAGACGATGTTGTAAAGCAGTCCCTAGTATCGGTTTTGAATATTGACATGAGTGAAAGGGCGTGGCTACAAGCCTCCTTGCCTGTTAGGCTTGGAGGGTTAGGGGTCCGCCAAATTTCAAGTGTTGCTTTACCAGCTTTCTTGTCCTCCATTCATAGTACTCAGAACTTGATTGAAAAAATCCTTGGACCTTCTTTAGGCCATTCTGGCGTAGATGTAGCTCATTTGAATGAGGCAACGAATGCTTGGAGGGTCGTTTGCACAAATACCGAGCTTCCAAAGACTTTATCGTCGCAGAGACTGTGGGATCGGCCGATCTGCGAACTAGCACGGAAATCTCTTCTAGATACGTGTCCTAGCGTCGCGGATCGCGCTCGTATCCTTGCAATCTCTGTATGGGAGTCCGGTCTTTGGTTGCAAGCATTGCCCTCTTTCAATACCGGTAACCTTTTAGACCCAACTGCATTTCGTCTAGCTGTCAGCTTACGCTTGGGTGCAAGGTGTTGTGAAGCCCATCGCTGTCAGTGTGGTACTGCAGTTGACCAGCTCGGTCACCACGGTCTCTCTTGCTCAAGAAGCGCTGGTCGGATTGGACGCCACGCCAGCCTTAACGATGTCATACGCAGGGCTTTTGTCACCGCCAATATCGCAGCCGTACTCGAACCGAGTGGGTTGGCGCGTGGTGATGGCAAAAGGCCTGACGGCATGACGCTGGTCCCATGGAAGTGTGGACGGCCCTTAGTATGGGACGCAACTTGCGTCGATACTTTGGCACCGTCACATCTTCCTGAGACTCAGAGTAGGGCTGGAGCGGCGGCCAATTCGGCTGAGCAGCACAAGCGGCGCAAATATGCTAACCTCGGCAGTGGTTACATATTTGAGCCATTTGGAGTTGAGACTTTGGGTCCGTGGGGGCCGGGAGCTCATCTCGTTTTCAAAAGTCTTTCTGAGCGTCTGGTGGACGCGACGCGTGACCAAAATGCTGGTGTTTATTTGGCTCAACGTATAAGCATTGCCATTCAGCGTGGCAATGCTGCCAGCATGCTGGGCACGCTGCGAACTGGCAGTGGGCTTGAGCACTTGGATTATCTTTAGACCTTCAAGGGTCTGTGGATGATCCAATTGCTTTCTATGTAGTAGTAATGTAGTATTGTCTTTAAAAATAAAAAATAAAAAGAAAATAAAATATATACACCTCCTTAAAAAATTAATCAAATAACCCGCCCTCGTTCCCTCCCCTCAAAAAAAAAACTATTAAAATTAAACTAATACTAAATACTAAAACTTATATTACTAAAATAAAACTAATCTAAAAGACCCGGGGCAGAGGGTAACGTGGCCAGAATGCTGGCTGCTCGTTGAATTGATATGCTTATTTTTTGTAAAATAATAATCGTATAACATCAATTCGAGTAAATTTTTCGAATTTTGTTCACGAAGGTAGTCGCTTTTGCCAGTTTTGCGAGAAATAATCATATCATAATTATCAGCAAAGATGTTTCTTACTGGAGTCTGTTTTTCTGACCGGGTACAATTCAGAAGAAATCAAAAAAAAACAATTCAAATGAGTAAACAGGTACCTTCTAATAAGCAAGCGTTCTACATCTTAGACTATTTTTCTACTTAGGATCAGACAGAATGTGGTCAAACGCGTACTTATCCTACTAAAAAGTTAACAATATTAAATAAGCGTTTTGTATCGAAGAAAAACAACAGTATAGATAATCCGTCCGGATAAATTCGGTAACTTCCAAAGGAGCGCTTGCTTTGTCTCGCCGGTGTGCATGCCCGGGACGTGATGCGCCGCACAATTTCACAGATTATGCTGATTTTCTTATGGAAATTCGAGTACGCCGATACATTCTAATCAGTTGATCACGACGATGTAAAGACTATCTTTATCAAAACTCATAAATAAATTGCACATTATTTTAACAAAATTATGTTTTGTCTCATTTCTGTGCATTGGTATTTTGTAGACAAGTATTTATATTTATAAATGAGTTATAGAAGTCTATTTTTTAATTCCGCTTACATACCTAGTTTCGCTTACGTGAGCTTCTAAATAAAAAATAATTGAGTTATCTTTGTGATAAGCATTTCAAAAATCTGAAGCGAACGCAGGATTTGAACCTGCCCCTTCGGATCACTAGGCCGACGCTCTAACCAACTGAGCCAGCCCGCCTCCTACGCAAGCTTCAAATCTTTGAAGTGCTTATATTACACCAACTTATAGCGTTGGTGGCGCCACCTGTGATACCCGTATTAGACAGGTTATCACTCAACTAGAAGTTATTAGAACTTCTAAAGATTGACGAGAGATGACGCACTGCTAAATCAATGTTATGATTTTATTTTGAGTGATTTCCACGCTAAATTTTATCTCAAAGAGTTATATATGTGTTATGAAAAATTAATTGCACCGGAATCGATTAACGAGTCCCTAGTGTAATCTTGCTCAGTAAACGTAAACTAAACACAAGTCTAAACGGCTCATACTAATGAGTTCATACGTAAACGGACCATAAACCCTTTAGGCACTATGATGCCGCAACAGCTCTACAAATACACACGTCAAACGAGCGCCAAACCTACAATACCCGTAATTTTTCTTAGGGGTCTAAAAATATAAGGGTAAAAATCACAGATCGATAGAAGAGGTAATTTGAAATAAAGTATCCACGTCAGAGCCGTGAAGACTGCTTCGATCGTAATGAGACACAGAAATGACTCGACTTTCCCCCTTGCTTCCTGGATGGCAATCTCCCTGATGGCTGTCTTTTACATCAGAATTTCACTCGCGCTGCAAGAGAACAAGAATAAAATCATTAACCGACTTCCATAAAGGAGGAGGTTCAATGTTCGTCTGTAGGTATATATATACTTTTTATGTAATTCACCGATATTTTCGCCAATAGTGAAATGATCAAAAAAATTTGCACATAAGAGGTATGTACATATTCCCAAAGTCCAATTTAAATTTTATCGAAATCGGCTAAGCGGTTATTGAAAAATAAAGAATAATGTAATTGTATACATCGATTTGAGCGAACTATTCGAATTTTCTACACGATGGAAGTCATTTTTGCCTGTTTTGCGAAAAAATATTATTTAATTATAGTTATAGTTAGACCTCAATTTAAAAAAATAGGTATCTAACTGTGCTGTTTATTATAACTCTTATTATTAGGACCGTTGTTTGGACAATGAGACGATTAAGAAAACCGCGCACGAGACTCTTACCGCTTAATAAATGAAGAGTTACTGTTATAGAGTGTTGTTTTGCAAATCACAAAGCATTACAGGGATATATATTCTCACGTTTCCTATGCGACCAACAGCGAAAACACGAACTGTTTGGAGAGGCCGACTTTTATCACAATTTCGCAGTAGGTCTCGTAGTAAAAGTTGTTCCTAACGATATGCACATATACATCTGATAGTCCTTGGATTTTGCATAAAAACAATCATCATCACCCAGACATCAGTAGCGCTATCAACCAAATTACGAGTATACAGGTATATATGGACAGGACAGGGGTATATGTCCATAAACAGACACGCTCTACTAAAGCTCTCGAGTATTCAATGCGTGTAAAATTGTTTCACCTATTTTATCACCGTCTTCAAGAGCCATATATTATTAGCTCTAGGCACACCTTAGCTGCGATATTTAGGTATTCTTCGGGCGACGCTTATCGAAGTGTTCCCTAAAGTGATGAAATACCCCTCCGCCACGTACAGAGGCAAAAAATTGCTGCAATTTATTCAACGTGTCGTAAATATGTAGAGGTAAATAGATCTTCGGGGAGATTGATTTCACCTGAAAATATCTGGGCTACGCTGAAACTACGTCAAATGCGTGTCGTAGTAATCGTGGCAGAGTTCTGTGATTCATTATAATGGATTGGCATCTAAGTTGTACACAAATTTTATTATGTTTGTACTGTAAATAATTAGGTACTCATACAGTTTTTCTGGAATGAACTTTATTTATCTAATTATCTAACGTTTTATTGATATTACATAACTATTATTTATCTAATTACGAGTACCTAACGTTTTATTGATATTACATAACTATTCATTTTGTTTTTTTTTTACAAAGTGACACGCAAGATACTGAAATATTTCGCTAAATAAAAGACGTATTTTTTTTACTGATTCCAAACTATGTTCATTCTGTATGTATTTTTTTTTGTTACTTGCCAATTGTGAAACGATTAAAAAAAAATTTTTTTAGTTCGAAAGAATATACTCTCGAGGTGGTCTCATTTGAATTTCATCGGAATCGGCTAAGCCATTTTTGATAAATCAACAATAATATACATGGATGCCACATCGATTCGCGCAAACTATCCGAATGCTGTACGTGGTGGAAATCGTTATAGCGAGTTTTTGCAAAAAATAATTATTATCAACGCTATTATATGGGATTGTCATAAAATAATTTTCAGACTTTAGTAAATTTGTTTTTTTCATTTCTATTACTTCCTCTAACAACATCAAACACGTATTGATAATGGTACTTAGCTACCACGGAACCCTAAAACCGTTCTCCTTTAGAACATGTTTGATCTATTTTTTCCAATATTACTTGCGCGCTCTTTTATAGAGTATCTAGACCAAGATTGATCACTTACCTTTTACTTTAGGAAAAGAAAAATAGTTCTACGAACACACTTTCTAATATAATAAAACAGAACATTTGTCAAACTTAAATATAAAGCTTTTGTGTTTTTTACTCTGGTAATATAAAGTCTGCTGTTTATTCAATTCAATTGAGTTGTAGAGCAAATGAAAGATAAAACAGGAGTGAAATAAATAAGAACACCCAATTGGTATGAAAAAATGAAGGACCATTACGATTGATTTTATTGATTTAATTGTTACGATAGGGTTATATGTAAGCGATGAGAATTTGGACGTCATGTTCAGTGGTGTAACTTTTAAATTAAACCAAGCATAACTTTTGAATTTAACCAAGTTTTGGGACAGCAAGACAACTTTGTTCCTAGTTTGTCCAGTCTACGTACACATCTTAAAATTATTTATATTATAGGTCTTTATTTTATGTTTTTTTATTTTAATTCAGAAATATTACGCCTAGGTAACAGATAGCGAGATTTTTATCGTGAAGTGTTCAAAATTAAGCAAAAAAGTAATTTATTTACTACATTTACAATTAAATTTAATTTTTCACCATTTTTCTTTAAAAAACTGTGTAAACATATTACATTTATCTATATTATAAGTAATGAAATGAAATTAAATGAAAATGAAATGAAATGAAATTGTTAATTCACCAGACAATATCCACAGTAAATTTCACAGATTAAGTTAAAATTACAATAAAATTTAAATATTAAAATGTCCATAAAAAGAATAAAATTAAAAATAATGACCAGTCACTTGCTATTTTCACTCCACCCCACGTCGACTACATTGTTTCAGAATTTCTTCATTATTTCGAAACTCGAGTAGTCCTCGGGTAGGTCTCTATTACCAACTGGACGATGGGACTTTCCCGGAAGGAAAACATAGAAAAACGAGATTTCAGAAATCGTGGGCAAAAATAACATAAAGCATTTTATAAGGCATCATTCAGAGTATACATTTTGTCCCGTTATATTTGTATTGTTTTTTCTAGATAAAACTAGGCTAACACATATAATAGAGCAAAACACAAATATGTGAATGTGATTTGACTATGTGTGTGTATTTAATTTGATATTTGTTACAAGTTTCAACATTAGTAGAATGTATTCGTACATTTTTTTATCCAAAATATAACCCATAGAGGTTAACCATCAAAATAGCTAACTCCTACGTAACAAAATCTTTGTAGCCGCTTGTAACTCTTTAACACAGAAATATACACACATATACTACACACTTATGCGTTCTCAAATATATCAAAACATTCTAGGAGAATGTTTTGATATATTTAAGATATCTCTCATCTCGGGTAATTGTGTGAACGAGTTCTACATTTGTAGTAGTAAAAGTATCGTAGCTTTCGTAGCATATTGTAGCGAATAAGCTACGTTGGTCGTAGAGGTTTCGTAGAACTACCTACACTGCAATATAATTTATCGTTTCGTAGAAATTGCTGTGGACTGCATAATTGTATAATTTTATATGCATAAGCAACACCATATTTAGTACATCTACTTTGTTAAAGTTAATAGAGCCACTAAAAATCTTTTATACAAACTTTTTGTTTTGTGTTGCGAAATTGCAATACATGTATTTACTGATGTACATAGATGCAGTTAAAAAGTTCAATTGATACACAACAACGACACGTAGACGAGTGATTTTTTTTCTGATTTTTACATTATCTTAAATAAGATATCTTATTTGAGATCTACTAAAATACCAATTTAGCAAGATGATAATTTAGGTGACTAGTTTAGGGGTGTTTATCAAGTTTTAAAAAAAATATAAGTAATATATGATTATTTTTCGTTACAGTCAAGAAATAGTGAAAACGAGAATGTCGTAAGTGGATTCCCATTACCTTTTCTCATTTGCTAGTTGCAACCCGCACCATTACGACCTTTATCTTCTCTCACGGTCCAAAGTCCACAACAAAACTAATCCTGCAAGTTGGTAATAATTTTTAATTTATAGCAAAGTGGTCCGCGGTACCAATTAGCGTTGTGTCGCTGGTCGCGGACCAAGTTTTAATGGTCCGCCGAGATAAGGGCCTCGCTGAGGAGCCGTGTTTAATTTAATAACTTGTGTTTTGAGGAGCCAGCTTCTGTATACACATATATAAAGTATACACTTTAGAAGCTAGCACGGGCCCTCAACTTTGAAGGACTACGCATGTTATGTGTGGGAACTTAGAAACTATAGCAAAAGTAACTGCTGGAAATCTCGAGAGCATTTACTTAAAATACAAGCTTTTTGGGTTGTTTCGCAAGTTTGCATGTTTTTTGTTTTCTTCGCTATTGTGCTTTGCTGCAGAAAGTACACTTTGGAAGCGAGCACGAGTCTTTAGCTCTATAATATTGTACGTTAAATTTGTAATGTCAACAACAGCAAAGACATCTGCAGCTGGATGTAGTAAGAGAAACAATATCGAGCAGTGAACCTACCTATGATGATGATGCTCTGGTATAGAAAAGCTCATTTTATTTTTATACTCTGTGTCTAGTTAATATCAGTTCCACGCCACCTCCAGTTGGTCCAATTAAAAATACCGTAACAAATAAAATTCTCTAACAAACGTTCTATTTTTGGGAACGAAGCAAAGGTATGGAGTGATGGCGCAAACTTCATCAGCAAATGAAGTTATGTGAGAATAACAAGGGAGACGGAAATTCCTAAAGTAAAACTGATTAAAATCACTAGTTTTTTTTCAGGAAGTACGAGTAGATCTTAATTAAACCTATGTCGAGTAACAGTAAGCGTGGCGTAGGACGTCCACTGAACAGATGGACAGACAGAAAATGTTGAATTCAAGCCTTATCTAATCGATCTTACTGGAAATAGGCCAATGTCCAGCAGTGGGCTTTTTATGACTGATATCATGATGGTGTCGACTATCGAGCGTCGTGAAGCGTTATTAATGGTGAATAGAAATTTCTCAAATTTTAGCTTTTAACGTTTAAAAAGTTTTAACTAAATTGCGTACAAAATCATCACCCTAACTTCATGGAATTTGTCATTGGTAATTGCCATAGATCACTTTTTCCCACAATATTACAATTTATATTTAGTTAAGCGCTATCAAAATTAATAAAATTAATTTTACTTGTCGAATTTATGAAACTACTATCACATCAGCGGAATCATACACACATTTTACAGTTAATTTCTTCGTTAAACAAAACAAAACACATTTTTCCACAGTAAAATATTATATCACATTAAGTTATTCTCAGAACCAGTGAGGTTCCACGACCCAATTTACACAATTTAAACCAAGCCGATGCTTTAAAGGAATAAGAGGAAAAGGAACAAAAAAGTCAAAATAATCCATCTTGGAGTACTTAGCAGTCATAAATATTCATACTCTCGCTCTTCGTCTTTAGGCCGGTAATGTCGTTAAAAAGGTTTAAATAAAATAACGGACTTTTAAACATTTATTCTCACAAAAGGGTCATGTCCTAGAACAAGAAATTACTAAACTTCTGTTCATTTTTGGGCGATTTATTCGAAGGTCAGGCGGGCTTTTTCATTTGTCTTTTGAAGGTCGTGGGTTTTAACCGATGTGCAACCAAGGGAAGACTGGAAACCCTCGACACAGAGATTTAAATTGAGTTTCGGGATTATTGTTACGATACAAGCTTTTTGGGTTGGCGCAGGTACTATGGCTTGATCACTTACAAATATATTTTTACTAGCGACCCGCCCCGGCTTCGCACAGGTGTGATATACATATAAACCTTCCTCTTGAATCACTCTATCTAATAAAAAAACCGCATCAAAATCCGTAGCGTAGTTTTAAAGATATATGCATACATGGGGACAGACAGCGGGAAGCGACTTTGCTTTATACTGTGTAGTGATAGTGAAGATGTGTTTCCATACATGTATGTATACGACTGACCGCTCCGTCAGACACACACACACACACACACACACACTAACGCAATGTGCATATGCAAGAATACTATGTACTTGTAAACACCACGGTGCGTTCGTTGATTGTTACAACTATATTAGTCTGCAACTGGATCAGCTTAGTGGAAATAGTCTGTCATCAACCTTCAATAATACATATCTGGATCATATCTGAACTACAGAAACACTACTGATACAAATGGCTTCCAAACGATTTTATTGGATATCCATAAGGGAGGAAACTGATAATGATTACTAATTCCCATTAGGTAAAGTGGTTAAAAGTTCATTTTGTGTAAACAAAATAATAAGTAGTTTATTTCAAAGGCAAAAAGTAGACTTTTTTGCACCCTTTTAAGTTTTAACAAACTGAATTTTACTTGGCGACGTTCACGACGCTCGTGAGCATTTTCAGCGTGAGAACGGCCTTAAATAAGTAATAGGGTACGTTGCCAGACGCCGAACCCTTGCAAGTGACAGAGGTAATTACGGAATAGAGAGTAGGGGCAGAGCGTAGGCTGCTATACCAGCGATGAGATGTGCAGACGAGCAGCGTGCGAAAAAAACAGAAATGTGAAGTACCCAAAGTGATTCGGTTGGTGCGAAATGTTTGTTATTTATTTGTGAGTGAAAAACTAATCTAATAATGCACTGCACTGTTGTAGGCTATCTCGGTCTTTGATTATTTTAAAACTATAGATTATTATTTATCCATCCGCTGTATTTTCAGTTTTCCCGTGAACCTGCTCAAGCAAATATTCAAAATATCTAAAGTTCCAAGCAAATAAAACTAGCTCAGACTCATAAATATAGCATTCTAATATTACGAGTGTTTGTACATTTCATGGGATACTGAAGAGTTTGCTTATTATTTAGAAACTTTGCTAACGAATTCAAATTATTTTGCTAAATATAACAGTGATAAAATTAGCGAGTAGTATAATATTTAGCTCTCAATTTTTTTTGTTTGCCATTGCAAACGAGCCTCAAACGCCTCCACCGATGTTTTCAACATTTCCTGAATGCACCACAACAATAATCACCAGTGGCCGATTCTTCTTCTATCCTCAGCGTTTGTGGCTGCGTGTTTCCGCAGTCGCGGCGCTCGTTTACAATAAACCTTTACTACGCTCAGAACACACATAATAGCGCATCTTTCTAAATGTACTCGTATGTATAGCAGGGGTCGTTGTACTAAGTGATCTTGGCGCGTCGCATACAGGGGTTGACGACGTCTTCATTTATGCATTCCATCTTTATTTCAAAAGTTATGAACCTACTAACGCTTTTTTGATGAATCTTTTAAGGGCTAGGGTGCAACTTCAAGTGAAGTTAGAAATTGACACATGACGTTGAATAATTATTGTCACATACTGCAGATGCGAAAAATCTTACGACTAATAATTTTAATTAATTAATACAAATAAATAAACGAAAATCCTAGTTATATGATCTTGATATACTTATTTTAGATTATCATAGAAATTCGTAGAAATTGCTGAAGTTAAAGAGATTTTTCGTCGTGAATTTTGGATGTTAGTATGATTAGGAGAATTCAGAGTATTTTTTATAATTTCTTAAAAAACCTTACAAGGTGCCTAATGTAGATGGCGTATGTGAATCCACCAACCCGCACTGGGCCAGCGTGGTGGATTTGGCCCAATTGCCCATAGTGGGTACCCACGAAGGACCTCCTACGACCTGCAGTGGGCTATTAAAGAGGCTGATACAGTACAGTATTGAAACTAATCATTCATTCTCAAATGTATGGAGGTAGGTGTAGGTTATGTAGAGTATCAAATCCAAAAATAATAAAATATCAAACGTAAAGACTTTAAAAACTTAAATGGGCTGGGTTTTTCCATAATTTTTTATCGACAATAAATCTGCATTTAGTCATCAAATCGTCTAATGGTAAGCGACGTTGTGGTTGAAGATGAAGCACATAAATTCAGAAGATAACTATCATATACACTCTGACTTTTAAAAGATTTAGAGAGATATATAAGTAATTAAACAGGAAAGTCGCCAGTTTGTTCTATTCTCCGGCCATACGAATCAAGAAAAGTTTGAAAAATATTTGAAATCAAAAAATATGAATCATAAAATAATGTAAAGTAAAACAGCAAAAATTGTGCACCAATATAGAATGCGCTATTTAAATCCGCACTTGAAATGCAGCCAATCGCGAGGTCACTGGGCGATATGTGGAACGGAAAATATGCCAACTTGTACATGTTTGTAGGTTACAAATTTTGTTTGTTACATTTTATAATTTAACGTGATATAAGTTAAATAAACACGCTGTTATTTTAAACACTTTGGAGTCTTATAGAGACAACTCACAATATTTAATCAACTTTTACTGTAAACCTAACTCTTTTACGAAAAATTAACTATTATATACCAAAACTTGCATTGGAATAAATTATTGCAATATAATTATGTACTCAATATTTACATGCGGTTCTTAAATTATGTGTTCTGCGATACTATACAGGGTTATTGGTAATCAATTAGCATCTTTTTAAGGGCATATTCTGTACATCAAAACAAACAACTTTTGTTCTACAACTTTCCCAAATCTTAATAAATTTCCCATTTTTTAAAAGTAGAATCAGCATATATTACAAATACAAAAACTGTTTTTTACATACCTTACTTATATTTAAACTTGTTTGCATATTTACACAATAACTCCTTTAAGGTCCAAGACTTGTGTTGCTTTTTAAATTATGATTATAATTATTGACGTGACAACGTCTTATAAATTGGTTTGCCGGGTGACACTTCAAGAAACTGCGTTACGCTCCGCTCACGTTATGCGCTCACAATGAGAGCGAGTGAGAGGCACGCGTCATGGTTAGCCCGCCTAAGAGCGAGAGAGACAGACATTTTCATCCTTCTTCCTACTATACGAATGAATATTCACATTAAAATTATTTTACCACTCAAAGTCGTTGTCACGTAAAACTTTCGCCCTTAAACCGACTTTACAGGCAACCAATTTTTTTAATTATAAAATAACGTTTATTTCAGGCAACTAAAACTCATACCTAAGACGTTTAGACGGGTCAATTATTTATTTTTATTTGAAAATAAAGAAGTCGACTTGGCATTTTTTCTGCTTACATTCCATATTGATGCGTAGAACAAAATATTTTTGATGATGTATACTGTAGAATATGCCCTTAAAAGGATGCTAATTGATTACCAATAACCCTGTATACATATATTATGACCCCCTAATGTAAAGGTATGGCAATTTTATGGCTATAAACACACGATAAACGTAAGTATCTAAGATCGTACATGGCAAGCCTAATAGCCTTGACATTTAGCAATTAAACCACCACTGAAATAGAAATGTAAATACTTCAGCGCTACTCTTGCTACTTGGGATAATTTCAGAGATCGCATATGCAAATTTAAGCTACATTTCACTTTCGAAGACAAAGCTAGTAGAACAATTCGTTATGACGAAGTAATCTCAAAGGAAACAGGGGGAGGGGGTGGGGGGCGTATTCAATTAATGTTGTTCTTGTGTAATACTTGTTTGTGTAATTGAATTTCGTCTGTATGTAAAGTTGAGTTAGTAGTGAAACTTGGGTAAAATTTTAAGTGAGTTAACGTTGTTTTTAAACTTTCGCGATTTGAACACATTATTATTATATACTACGGGACTAATCGCGCACTAAAATTACGAGATAAATAAATACCTCATCATCCCGACGTACGGATGAGTTGCATCGACCTTGGTCACGGGTAGACTCAGTCTACGGGATGATGATATATTTATTTATCTCGTAATTTTAGTGCGCGATTAGTCCCGTAGTAAATAATAATAATGACTTTACAATGTTTGTAAATGTTAGTTTTTTCTTTAAAATTCATCCATCCATCCATCAGCCAAACGACGTCCACTGCTGGACATAGGCCTCACCTATGGATCTCCAATAAGACCGGTTGGAAGCGGATTGCATCCAGCGCGATCCTGCGGTCTTAATGAGGTCATCCGTCCACCTTGTGGGTGGACGTCCTACGCTGCGCTTGCCGGTACGTGGTCTCCACTCGAGAACTTTTCGACTCCACCGGTCATCAGTCCTCCGCGCTATGTGCCCTGCCCATTGCCATTTCAACTTGCTAATCCGTTGGGCTATGTCGGTAACCTTGGTTCTTCTACGGATCTCCTCATTCCTGATTCGATCCCGCAGAGAGACTCCGAGCATAGCCCTCTCCATAGCTCGTTGGGCTACTTGGAGCTAAAATTACTACTATTTAATTTTGTTTTAATGAACTCAAATTGATATACTTAATGAAGTAACATTATCTTTTTTACGAAGATAGTAAGCCCGATTACAGAGGCGCCATCGTAATTATATTAGCCTAATTGCATAGTTGTTTCTTTTTCACTTTAGGCATTCGATAGAGAGAACGCTTTTTAAGTTGCCACTAAATAAAGCCCGATTACAGAGGCGCCATCGTAATTATATTAGCTAAATTGCATAGTTCTGTTTCTTTTTCACTTTAGGCATTCAATAGAGAGAACGCTTTTTACGTTGCCACTAAATTTACGCTGGCGCCTCTGTAATCGGGCTTAGTGTGCATGGAAAATCGTGTGAAATATATTTCTTCGTTCCAAATTTAATAACTTAAGGACGGGTTGTATTTTTGAATTTGGCACATACGAATTCAGTGAACTTAATTACGTAGGCACGTGGCGTTTACAAAAAAGAAAGAGATGACAAAGAGGAACTAATTTGAAGAATAAAAGTAGCCTATGTAACATATCAATATCATACTGCAAATACTAAGAAAAAGGTTATGAAGAAACCAGCAAACGTCAGGAGAATATATTCGACGACAAATGTTAATCTACCCAGTCCCGTGTGGGTGATATGGTCAAATTGCCCTTCAATATACACTAATACATAATAGTGAACAGGCTGACACAGCATCGTAATTTATCAAAATTAATAGCTAATCTAAGGTAGACTTCTTCAAAAGCCCATACATGAACAGCTAACTGAACCAACAAACTCGACATCCCTCGGAAAGCAATTCCGAGATCGAACTCCCTCCATATATCTGGGGGTCTCTTTGTCATATTGAGAGCTTAAAAAGCATACGGAAGACGGTTGAGAGCCAAATAATAAGGTACGATTGAAATGGTCAGCAGGAACATCGTTTTAGTGATTAAAATATTTATTGGTTAGCAAAAAATGCACTACTGTAATCAAATACGTGTCGCAGTAAAAACTCCATCTAATAATTATTACTATTTTAGCCATGGACGGTAATACTTATAAACTTAGTCTTACCTATTAATTTAAAGAGACGTGATTTCATCCATAATACATTGTCTAAATGCTTCCACCAGTATGTTGATGTCTAGCATTTAAATGATTCAAAACAAAGATTGTTTTGAATAAATATTACGTGTATTTCCGCTATCTTGTTGTAGGCAAATAAGTTTAAGGGCATTTAAAAAAAAATACGAGAAAATATTGAAAACACTTCACTAATCAATAACACCCTTATTCTCACTGCACTACACTATGTTCGTGCCTCGTCGGAAATACACTAAATATTTATCCAAAACAAAGATTTGAAGATGAATTTCCGCAAAGTAACACCTGATTCAATCAACTATAACATTTAAATAATTGTAAGCTACACTCAACAATCGGCACGGACTCTAGAGTCTGTGGTACAATAATTTAAATAAGAAAAAAATTTGTTCAAATTCCAAATTAATAACATTTAAAATTGTTTGGGCAATCTTAAAAAATAAAATAACTTAAAGCTACTCGTATACAAATACAGCTCTTCTTAAGTTATGTCACAGAAAAAAATAAATAGTAACTGCGATTAAAAACTGAACTGGTACAACATACACATTTATAAATACACATGCATATTAATAAAACTATTGAAATCTATCATTCAGCGAACGAAATAATTCTGTCAACGATAACATTCAAATTGATGATCAAAAGTGTATTTAGCGCGCCATTTCAACAGGTCCCAAAATAATTCCCACGCACCAAGTTCTAATGGGAAAAGTTGGATGTCAACCGTGGAGATCAATAAGTATTGGTTTTGTGCCACAGAGCTGATAGCAGTATGTGGGACTTTTGCCTTTGTTTTGTTTCGGTATTGGATGGAAGTTGCTCTAACAAAGTTAGTTCCCCAAAGTCTGCATGCAATCTTATACGAAAATAACTTTCAATGACACATAAAACGAAAATTAAATTTATATCGACGTGATGGTAATTGGTATTTATTTTTTATTAGATTTTGCACGCGTGCGCGTAACATCTTAATTGTTGTGTAAAGAACCTTTTATTTTGTCGGGATGAAAAAATTTTTACTTTGTGACTTTTGAACTATGAATGTTGCAGTGTGAGAGAGTAACAAACCAACAAACACCCTTACGGATTTATACCATTACTAGCGAACCGCCCCGACTTTGCACAGGTGTATTATACATATAAACATTACTCTTGAATCACTATATCTATTAAAAAAAACAGCATCAAAATCCGTTGCGTACTTTTAAAGATATAAGCATACATAGGGACAGACAGACAGTGGGAAGCGACTTTGTTTTATACTATGTAGTGATAGTGACAAGGACATGTTGTTAAGAATGAAATGTAGTTTAAGAATGCGTAAGTCGAAATCGGATCGAGCTTGTGTGAGTGGGGCTAATTTTCAGGCTTTTACCCCCACGATTACAAAGAAAAGCGATAGGTACCTAACGAAATACAATTCAGCTCGCGTTAAAAACTCACGGGCGTGGACTCTATTTTCTAAGCGACAGCCCGCTAGGTCGTGTGCGTAAATAGTTGCGATATAGAAAAAGAGTAGAAGCAAGCATTGACAATGTATATTCGTTCAAACGGGACAGCATAGTATGCGATTATAAAAGTAATTTCTTCGTTTTAAAATTAAGCTCCAGAAATGCAAAACTTCCCATTAAACCTGCCCGATCATTAATTACCAAAGTTAGTCCATTTGTGAGCCAAGTCGAGGAATGCGCGGAGTTCGGTGCATCTCGATCTGACTACAGACAACAGTTATTGGAAACTTCGGGAATTTTCATTCGCACTGCAAAAGCTAAGGTATTTAAATAACGGCAACAGGTTCGAGTGTATCTATCAGATATTCTGAAAGGGAATTTTTGATGCTGGGTTGTAACAAGAGAATACGGATGCAAGTGAACTATCACTATAGTGTAAAGCATTAAAATAACTAGATAATCCGGTGAAATCTTCTCTGGCTTGACTAATTTCCATGATTCAAAAACCATACAATTAATTTATTATTGATAGTTAATTAATTTTGAGGTAAGTAAACTTACACCATCGCACCTGTAATTATCCATTACTGTTGTAATTGCTAGTAAATTAGATGAAATATTTTTTGTTTTATTTTTCCAATGTCTATAGATTATATTTTTTATTTATTATTATAGTTAGCATGCAGCTAAATATTCTGTGAATATTTCAAGCCTCTAGATACCTGTTACCATTATTAACATAGAGCGAAAAACGGCAAAACATTCAGGTTTGTTGTATGGGATCCCCCCTAAAATATTATTTTAATTCTATTTTTAGTATTTGTAGTCATATGCGAAACAGCAATACATCATCTGTGAAAATTTCAGCTTTCTAGCTATAACGGGTCATGAGATACAGCCTGGTGACAGACAGACAGACGGACAGACGGACAGCGGAGCCTTAGTAATAGGGTCTCGTTTTTACCCTTTGGGTACGAAACCCTAAAAATTGTACTTATCAAAAAATTGTAATATCACAACATCGGTTTCCCAATTCAATAAAAAGCTCGAAAGCTCAAAAGTTGCGTGTAACAGATTCAGCATTATTGCAGCTGCGAATCAATTTCGGGCCGACCAGTGGGCTTTAAAAGCGAAAACACAAACTCTACAGTTGTAACGACTCATATTGCGCCGGGAAATTCCGGGTCCAGAACGGAATTAAAAAGTTCGCGTGGAATAAAACCGGACAGTGGGATGAGAGTAGAGGGATGAAACCGCAGACTGATGAAAGTGGGCAGTGTGCTGCAAAAACTGCGGGGCGTTTGATACGTCTTGGTCTAAGCTTTACAATAATCTTTTTATATCGACGATTTGATAAGTACATATTTGTTTTCAACCCGTGAAATCTTCGTTTGGAAGTTTACGATAGAGGCTCTCAATGAAGGTGTTTTTTCATGGCGTTTAGAAGTCTACAATAGACGGTCTCAATTCGAGTGTTTTTTTATAGTTCCTTATATTAAAAGAAAAAGAAACAAAAATCTGTACAGGCATATTTTGTACTAGTTTTTACCCGCGGCTTCGCCCGCATACGCAATATATCATTATAATTTATAGCCTATGTGTTATTCTAATATATAAGCTATATTATTGCAAAGTTTCGTCTCAATCCGTTCAGTAGTTTTTGCGTGAAAGAGTAACAAACATCCATACATCCATCCATCCATCCTCACAAACTTTCGTTTATAATATTAGTAGGATTTGTATGTGTCATGTTATTTGGCTCCTTTTAAACCAATTTCCGTGTTTTTTTTTACTACGCATATGAATTTTGCAAGACGTTCCACAATTCTAATAAAATTCAGGCAAGATCTTGTGAAACCCAAATTTTGAATGTAAAATAAGTATTACGGTAAATTACGGTTTGTACTACGTACTGAAATAATTACTATATCAAAAAATAAAATTGAATAAAAACAATTGGGCGTTATCAAAACATCAAACGGACAACCCTTAACTTTCATACTTCACCTTTGCTTATAAGCGAGAAACTGATAATAAGCAATCAACAAATTATTCTTATTTTCGAATTGCGTAATAACTACGCAATAAATAAAATCCATCTGAAACGTTATCTCTGAATTTATATTGAGAATATTATTTATTTTATACTTCAGTGTGAAATATAAAAATGACTCTGTTTTGCTTTCAACAAATTGGTTGGCACAGATCTAGGGGAGAGAGGTAAAAAGGGTAAAATATTGGTATTTTGCTGTTGAGAGATAATAAAAAGAAGCATCAAGTGTATGATAAATTCGCAACTGAACACAAAAAGCAAAACTGTATTTGTTGTACAAAGCTCGCTATTGTTCGGGAATGTCATAGGATGTGGAGTCGTGGAGTCTATTTGTTCGGATAGTTCCTCGAGGCGTATCAAAAATTATTTCCTTTTGCTTGTTTGAAATAAGAATGTAATTATTATTTGTTAAAAATATACCAGCCTCTAAAATCTAAAATCAGCGTTGTGATTCTCGATCCATAGTCCGTGGACCAACCGCTATGTCCAACTGGTTGTACCACGGGTAAGTAAAACTAAACTCCATTCATGCTACAATTATGAGACTATCAACCAAGCTACTTAGAAGTGCCTACTGCTTGCAATTCAAGTTTTGTATTTTCCTACAAAATATGGACCTACATCAATATCCTGGAACTGTACCAGCCTTTTTAATAGTTCACTGCAGGACGTAGGCCTACCTACGACGGGTGATTGGGCCATATCCACCACGCTGGCCCAGTGCGGGTTGGTGGATTCACATACGCCATCGAATTTCTTCTACGGACGTATGAAGGTTGCCTCACGATGTTTTCCTTCACCGAAAAGCCAATGGTGTGAAATTCTGTACATAAATTCCAAAGAACTCATTGGTACGGGACCGGGGATTTGAACCCACGACCTCACGATTGTAAGGCGGGTGTCACTACCTCTTGACCACCACGGCTTATATCCTGGAACTACTTAACACTAAATCGATTGCACCAAAGTAAATCAGTTTTTTGTAGAATCATCGCAAAATTCCTCCACAGATTGAAGCTCGTAAACCCGCTCTCAAGTACCGAAAAACTTGCGGTACATAGCGACAAGACATAAAATAAAAAATGCCGCCGATTCAAGAACGTCCACTTCTACAACCAGATTTTCACCCACTAAAAAGTCGGTGGAAAATACAACAGCAGTTAAATTGTAAAGGAAAACTTGCAGATGTTCTCCAGCACTCTGAATACAGCATTAGTCCAGTGCTATAAACTCGGTGAGAAAACTTTCCGTGTGAGCACTTGCACTAAGTGTGAAAAATGTACTTTCTGTCCACGATAACGCGGCCCAGATTAGGAATTCTTATTCTAGCATAAACTCGGATGGTTCAAGAGTTTTCTTAAGAGCTTTTAATGGAGTTAGAGGAATAAAGATGAAGTTTTTATGTGCACTTGGAGATGGGCATCTTGCGAGTGCTTCGTAGAAGGTAGCTTGCATTATGGGTAGGGAAAGTAAACAGCGCTTTAGGATTTTAGTGAAAAGTAAAGATGGGTACGATGACCTAATAGGTGTAGTTGGTAGTATATTTACTTTCGACGCAGGAGAGCCCCTAAGTTCCAGACTACATACTACCTATAGTACCTATATAAGGTACCTCTGTCTACTTTGTAGGTTTTGATGCAAAAAATACAATAAACTTACTGCTGTTATTATACAAAAAATAATCAGATTATCCACACAAACCCTAGGAATAATCCAAATCAGAATTTTAGGTAGCATCACCTCACCGAATGGTAATACTTAGGTTGGGCCAACTAAAGACAAGCATTTGGTCACGCGTCGTGGCTACGAGACACTGAGATAGGTTTTTGTTTCTTTCCTTGTTCTTTCATTTTTCTGTTAAATAAGTAACTTGATGTTAGATAACAATTAAAATACAACATATATACATACATAAATTTCTATTCACTAGAAACAAAAAATTATCTCGCGAAAATTTACGTCGGAATCTTGAATTATGTATCGTCGATCTTAGCTCAAGAACTGACCAATCAAAGTCTACAAAGATACTACAATTAAACTCAAAATATTCCAAACAAACGAGAACGTATTCGAGAATTCTTCCTATAGAATTCCTTAAAATCAGTGAGATCAAAACGCCAAAAAGAAAACAAGCGGATAAGATGCCTCGCAAAAGACATCGCATTCAAAGGAAAGATGAAAAAAATATTCTTTGAAATATATAAATCTCCTTTGAAAAATATCAATGTGATCATCCGGGTGGCTGCGAGGAATCGCCAAATTATTTACGGAAAGTAATCAAATGGTATCCAGGCTCGAAAATTTCCATGTTTTTAATCTCTTGCTTTGCCTTACAATTGATTATTTTTTTATTTTTCGTGAAATTTTCGGAGAAATGGGAATTAAATGACAATTTGTTCACAAGATGTTTAGAGATTTTAGAGGCGTTTCTGATCGAATGATATTTATGTGTGAGAGAATTTCAAAAAAATTATGCAGTCAATATAAGTAGGTATTACTAAAACTGTTAAAATGTTTTAGATGACTAAAAGGCAGATAATTTCATATTAGAACAGCGTGTAAAACGAATACATTCAATTATTTTAAATCAAATTTGATTTTTAACAAAACCACTTTTTTCCAGAAATATTTTTTTTGTAAATTTGAGAAAACAGAAGGCGCCTTCTGAATAATTTCTTTTTAATGTAATTTTAAATTAGTTTCTTTAATACAATAATACAAAAACGATAAAAATGAGCGCATATTATCTCAAGTCTCGTCTCCTGTCCTCACACGGCTCCACAAAACTCAAATTGAGTTGGTAAGTTTTTGAATAGCAGCCAAATGAAACGCGTGGCGTCGCGTCTTGAATAATTATATGCCCTGTAAACCCAAAGACGTTCACAGAGACACGCTAAACGCAAACTCCATCCATCCTTCAGCCTTAGGACGTCCACTGCTGAACATAGGCCTCCCCCAAAGATTTCCAATAAGGCCGATTCGAAGCGGCCTACTTACCATAAAATATGATGCATCTCAGGCATATCAAACCCATAAAATTATTAATACTATTACATAAATATAAAAATAACAATAAGTACCTATTGAAATGATGTGTTAAGTATTTCATTCAACCCTGAAAATATGTCAGTATACATTTTCAGTGAACAACATTATTTTTTGCAAAAATAGGATGACCGATTTCACCCGTTTACAGAATTCGCGAATATTTCGAAAGGATCGATGTAGCATTTTTCACATTATTGTTGATTTATCAAAAATGGCTCAGCCGATTTCGATAAAACTTAAATGAGACCAATTTCGAAGTATACTTTTTCCGATTTCTATAATCCTTTTTTTATTGGAAAGCCAATAAAAAAAGAATAATTGAAATCGGACTACTACAAAAAAATTATGCGTGGTTATACATAAATATATCATACGCGTCGAATTGAGTACATACTCCGGTGGTTCGTCGGTCAAAAAATTATAGAGTAACTTAGACATTTAGGAAGGTACTCGTATTTTATCACCGACATGATCATAATACAACTACGAGTAAACTCGTAGGTGTCGGTATTTTTGCGGCAGTGCCTGGAGCATGAACTTCCGGCATTTGCCTAGTTTTTTTTTTAATTAAGATGTGGTAAAACGTATCTACAGTAAAATATCATCTCCGACAAATTCGTTTGCATTCCGAACTCGCAGCCGCAATCTTGAATCAGATTCGTCAATAGAGACGCAAGTTTGAACGAATTACCGTTGATTTAACGTAGGTATAAAGAAAGTCTTAATAGGATGTTAATCTTACCTCAATCATTTTAATTACTTCAGTTTATAAAATATTTTATACACACAGAGAAAAAAAGATTAAATAACACTTTTCACTAAGATTTAAACTTAATAATCTACATAAGCAAAAAAAAACCACAAAATTATACCTAGTCTAAAAGCCCCTCGGCAGGGGGTAACGTGGCCAGAATGATGGCGACATTGCCTCGCTGAAAAAATTAAATCCAAAAGAAGGCAGATGTTATATATAGAGAGGAGAAAATATGTAGTAGAAGAAAATGGTACCTACAGCGTGAAAGGAAAATTTATATATGTAAATGTATGTGGGACAGACATACCTTGAAGATTTTGCAATATTCTCACTCGGGAGAGTAATAGCAATAGGGATATTTTACATCTTGTGTTATATTATACCATACAATATTATTTTAATACTTTCCGTTATCCTGTAGGTAACAATAGTGTAGAAAAAAGTATCGGTTTACAATCGGCGCGTGTACCATCCATTCAAGTTATTTATCTATTTTGTTGTGAATTGTAATTCCATTATTTATTAATAACTTATTGCCGCAAGCTTTAGTTAGTGTAAGACGTTATATTGTAACAAAAACTCAGCTAATACAAAATTTAATACTAAAATTATCATTACTCCACAAAGTGGAGAGCCAATAAAACCCTAATTTCATCGCACATTCAGACTTAATAAAATGGCGAATTTGCAGTAACGCAGAGTTGTAAAAAGGGAGACGAAATGAGCCGGAGAATACTACCTTATTCTCATTTGAGCATTTAAAGTTTATGCAATCATAGCAGTCTTATATTAGTCGTGAACGTTTGTTTTACAATCGTGTGCTCATATATAGGTTCAAACCGGGCCACGGTAGTACCGCGTCCTAAGAACGGCGGACAAAATTACTTAAATCCTAATTAGCGGTTATTCGTTGTGTAAATATTACTTAAAATCATAAATAATAACATAATTTAATCGAAAAATCATAATTTATTAATTACTCATTTGTATATTATGTTTTAAGCATGCTATTACCAAAAACAAAACATGTAAAAATACTAGATTTTTATGACGCTTAAATCTAACTCTAACATGAAATTACTAATAATAAAACTAAATATAACAGTAACAACTAGCTGTACAAAGTCTTAAAAAATAAAATTAACTAACAAACTAGATCTAATATAATGCATCTACCTTCAAAAATTATTTAAACTAAATTTTCAATAAACTAAATTAATAAACTAATAGTTACATTAAACCAAAATGTTATTTTATAATGACCTAAACAATATGTAAATCTAAAACCTGACCTGAATGAAAACAGGCTCTTTTTCTTCCGAGGAAGTTTCCGAAGACTTGTTATAAAAGGGTCTGAATTGAGCATAAGCCTATTAATTAAATCCGTGTTTGTGAGTTCTCGTGTCATTTTTCGAGCGTAATCACGGCTACAAGCCTTGAGAATTTTATTATTTGATTCAGCAGCTTCTTCAGACAGTTTCCCAATAGAAACTATCGCATGTTTAATAACCTCAGATCCATGGATAAGGTTTTTGTGAACGGAAGCCTGGAGATAGTACCACGGATATTCTTGAACTAAAAAACTAGCCGTTTCTAAAGCATACTCTCTAAATTCCAAATCAATATTAAATCCTGATGACAAAGCTTGTGAAATAATCGAGCAACAATCTATAAAATCGTTTTTTAAACCTGTGATTTCAGCTGAAATTTCAGGTTTCATGCAAAATTTTCTGGCGGTATTGCCGTCGTTCAATGTTCCGCTTCCGCCACTTCGTGGTTTGTCTACGATTAAGCCTTACCTAGACCTAAATTAGATTTGTATACACAATTTTCTGTCTTTTAATAATGTTTGATCTTCTTCCGACCTAACCTGCCATTTTTTGATGTCAGTCCTATAAGAGAGATGAAAAAATTCGAAGAAACGGATCCATGAATGCAGGGGCGATAAACCAAACATAAATCTACTTTTCTCGCATTGTTTTTGCAAAGTAATGTATTTACAGCAGACTCGTCAAACTGAGATAATCTTTCTAAACGCCTACGTTTTGAACGACCGCATAATTGAGAAAACTCTTTCTGCGGTCGCCCTACGCCGCGTGACGAGCCTGACAACCGTACTCTCGTCACTCGCGCTTGTGGTACATGTCGCAGTATTTTTGGGTAAATCAACAAATTCGACTATCGCCAACCAATCTGCATACTTTGATAATAATTTCGATTTAGTTCCATTTACTATTTTCCAAAATGACTCTAAACATTTACACAAATTAGAAATTCGTTTACCTAAAGCACTTATATCTACGTTATAGGTGGTATCGAAGCTTTCCTGTAAGGTTTCTAATACTTCTTTAGGTTTCTCCTTTGTATTCTCATCAGCTTTGACCCAAATATCAAAGATAAACGATCTTGAAAAGTAGCATTTGATTGATGTATCTGAAAATAAAAACTTTAGTTAATTAAACGGCTTCGTAGACCGTTCTACGCCAGTAGCTACGACGGCAAAATGACCCTATAACTCCCAGAGAGGCAACCAGAGGCAGCTGAATTTTTCTATTTTGAAAATATACAAATAGAGCTTTAATTTGTATATAGTGTGAATGCCGGCCCGTGCCTGCCAATTTTTGTAAGTCGATGATTAATCAATATGCGACTAAAATATTTAAAAATAATATCTGGCGGCGTAGCACGTAAATATTGCAATTATGAAACAAAATATCTGCGTAATATATAACAGGTAACCAAATACATACCTTGTTCTTGGAATTCCATCATCACAAATACTGGAAACAAACAACTGAAAACTGAGAAATGCTTTCGTCAAATACCAAAGGAATGAGTCACTGATAACGACAAGTTGCAATAATGCACATGCACTCACTTCAAAGGTCAAAAAATAAATGATAATTAAATAGGATTGCTAAACTATTTATACCTATGGCTAGTTTGTTTATCGGACTGCCTAGTTATCATTGTTTTTGTGCGATTTTCGAGGTTGTGTTTTTTTTAATTTTGTCCTATGAAGGGACCACCGTGGCGGGCGCCGTGGCAAAGTAATAATAATAAATTAAAAGTGGCTAAAGTATTATTATTATATACTACGAGACTAATTGCGCACTAAAATTACGAGATAAATAAATACCTCATCATCTCGACGTTTCGGCCGAGTTGCGTCGACCGTGGTCGGTGCAACTTATACCATATATACAATAGTACCATAGTATACAATTATAATGTGTTCAAATCGCGAAAGTTTAAAAACAACATTGGCTAAAGTATGTTCGTCATTGTACTTATAGGATAGTTACCCACCAGCCCTGGTATCAGAGTTTTATGCAGCCTGAAGGCGTCTGACATGGCTAAACGGTTAAAATACCCAGAAGCTACAATTTAACGTGTCATCCGAGCCACGGTAGCAGTCGGTTGGAAATGCTGCCCTCGATCGCCCATCCGAAGACCGACCGTGCCTAACGTTGCTTAACTTCGGTGCTCGCTGATAAACACCTGGTGAAACTACGCCATGAGCCCTATGAGTTGATGTTTTACTTACTATGGCTTTTTGATGCATCAAAATCTGGCAAAGCACCTTCATACGCCCGTAGAAGAAATTCGATAGCGTGTGTGAATCCTCTGCACCATCGTTGTGAGTAAGAGTATGAAAGACAATTAATTTCGTGGGAGTTCTATGTTCATCAGTGGTCTATTAATATGGCCGGTATATCATAGTCTTAAAGTGCTAATATCAAAAACTAACACTCGTAAAGGAGAGTTACTCGCTATGGTAACAAGGTGTATCTAACTAAATTAGTTGGTAGAGAATCATACATTTCTTTATTTTTAAATGATAGTATATCTGGTATATCTGTATCTGGTATCTTTGTGGTTACACCACAGAGATACCAGAGGGATAATGTGGTCGATCCAGAAAATAAAAAAAGAGATGCAATGATTTAATATGACATGAGTTAGAAAGAGACATGAAAAATATCTCGATTCAGTGGCTAGTTGCCGTATATTTCTCTCAGTAGTGTCAAATTCATATTTAACAGTTTTGATAGCTCTGGGCCAGATTTTCATGCATTTTTATGGTTGAGAATTGACTTAAACGACAACAACGCTATCTATCTAGTTGTAATAGCTCTGTGGGTTATAAACATCATTATGAAATTGATAAAAAAGATTTTTCATTCACAAAGTTAAAAAAGTTCAGCTCCGTTTATAATTTCAAAGATAGGTAAGTAAAACTACCTCAAAATCACTATAGCTATATATCTATATATTTATTCCAACTGAAATATCACACAGCTCAGAACAGCCTTAGCACAACCGCTACCAATAGCATGAAACACATATCAACTCGACTTCTATTAACGTCATCATATTCTCTAATAGTCCTTTATAAACGTCTGTATACACAAGCCATCTGGCATATCAAAATGCACTCGCCTGTCACAAACGATCACTTAATAAATCGTAAGAAGTCCTCGCGATGGCGAGTTAAATACATTTGAAAGTATAATCGTCAACATGGCAACATTGTGAGCGCTCAGCTTAATGGCTCTTAGCGACAAGTTGCGCTTAAGGCGCTTGAAGCGCACACTTTACTGCGAAAAATATAAATTCGCTTAATGACGGAGCGCTGAATCATTTTCATATTTTCTGTGTCGATCCCACTCGGGGCCTGTTGTTTTTATCGCCGATTTATGCCCGAGGATTGGGGAGAAAAAGAGATGGAGGGTCATATCTTGTGTTTATTTAAACTCTGTGCCGATAAAATGATGCCTCTATGAAATCTTGCGTTCTCCGTTTCTATGTAAAAGGAAACAAGACATTTAACAAATTTTGTAACTAGGATAACGTAGCGCCCATGGCGTAGTTTGACTAGTATGTCAGCAATCACCAAAATTAAGCAACGTTCGGCACGTTCAGTCTTCGGATGGGTGACCGCGGGTGGCATTTACAACTAAGCGCTACCGTTGCTCGAATAACACATAAATTGTTTTAACCGTTTAGCCATGTCAAAGGCCTTCAGGCGGCTTAAAACTCTGACACAAGAGCTAGCTACCCGGCCTATACGAACTTACTAGGATAACAGATTTTCTGATTCTTTGTTTTTCAAAAATCTCTATTTTGATAGGTATCTGAATAAGTATCATATTTTCAAGATCTCTTAGATAAAATCAAGTTATGGAATCGAAATTCAGTACCTATCGAAACAGGTGAAATGAATTTCATTTCTGTTAATTTGTGCTACTGTGTATGTACACAGTTATTAGTCCATAGTTATTTTTTAGACAAATGGGTGTCAGAGACACACTTTTGAAAAGTTAAGAAAAAGCTACACAATGGTAGAAACTTAAAAAGAAACCAATTACTTACGTAAATATCTACCAATGTCAAATAAAGTAAAATCAAAATTTAAAAACTTATTTCACAATTCACATCAATTAATTATATCACATTACATTAGGTACAATTCAAGTATAATTCATTTCCACGCATAGGACGTATTCATTCGTTCATCTTTTTGACCGACGAACCACCGGAGGAGGTATACAATTCGACGCATATATATATTTTTTATTTATAACCACGTATAACTTTTTTCATAGAAGTCCGATTTCAATAATTCTATTTTATTGGAAAGAGGAAATTCGGAATTGGTCCTATTTAAATGAGCCATTTTTGATAAATCAACAATAATGTGAAAAATTCTACATCGATCCGTGCGAAACATTCGCACATTCTGTACACGGGTGAAGTCAGTTCGGTCATGCTATTTATTTGCAAATAGTAATTGATATTTTACTATGTAGGTAAAATAGGTACTAAGTTATGTTGATAATTGCACAGTCAAGTCAGTTTGTTACATTTTGAATTACTGGACAGTGTGTACATCTTTTTCTCTTTCATCCCCGTTTTACCGTCGATTTGCGCAGCCACTCAAACGATTGTTATGAAATCGCAGTTACTGGGCGCGCCGATTTTTGCACGAAACAAAACACTTATGAATAATTCACGTGTAAAATACTCCGCTGACGAGACTCCGCGTTTGGATGAACATTTCAGGCGTTGATTATGTTTTCAAATTTCACGGACGCGAATGAAATTGGGATAGCTTTGTGTGTCGTAATAATTTTTGACAACTAGAAAGGACTCGCGGTTTCTCTCGAAAGCGCAATAGTTCTGTCAGCATTTTAGAAAATAAAAAAAATAATTTAAAACGAGGCCTTGTGTTATGCTGAAAAAACGGCATTGCACTCATAAAACTATGGAAAAAAATTGCTATGGGACCAAAATTCTAGATAAAACTGTCTATTCTAGTTAGGGAACTACTATGAAATCGTGAAAAAATCAGCTGTTTCATTATACGTTGACAAGAATCAATGAACTTATAGTAAGGAACAGAACAGAGTTCAGCGATTCCAAAGTTGATTAGATATTTTAAAAGCAAAAGTTCAGTCCGTATCACAGTGTCAAACAAACAAACAAACAATTAGTAGCTTTATTAGTACTAGTACAAAGCTTAATTATTATTGTTTTCCAGTACAAAATATATTTTAATACTTCTTTAATGAATTAGTTACAATACTGTACTGTACCAGCCTTTTTAATAGTCCACTGCAGGACGTAGGCCTACCCACGAAGGGTGTTTGGGCCATATCCACCACGCTGGCCCAGTGCGGGTTGGTGGATTCACATACGCCATCGAATTTCTTCTACGGACGTATACAGGTTGCCTCACGATGTTTTCCTTCACCGAAAAGCCAGTGGTGTGAAATTTCGTACATAAATTCCAAAGAACTCATTGGTACGGGACCGGGGATTTGAACCCACGACCTCACGATTGTAAGGCGGGTGTCACTACCTCTAGACCACCACGGCTACAATTATAATTATTTAGTTACAATACTTACTCATATTACACAGTAAGGACATTTAATTCAATGACTGATATTTGGTGTGAAAAAATTCATTGCTCTACTTACCAAATTCCTAATATTTTCTTTAATCGTATTTCTTACAGCACACGTTTATTTTCCTAGCAAAAATAAACAAGCTAATACTTCAATTAAGCTCTTGAACATCAAAAACAAGTCAAAACCGAGCTATTTTCGCCACACATGCCGTAAGCGGATAACAAATGTACCGAACAAACAAACATTTCCTCGCAAAACGACTTGCAAACGGAAAAACTGGGCGAAGAACTTTTAATGAAATACAATACAAAAACAAACGTATCGCCGGAAAGCACACTTTTGTTGATAATTAGATTTCAACGGTCAGCGGATGGCCAGTTTACTGAGACCTCTACCCTCGTATAAGTTTCAGGATTGTAGCGCTTTTGTTAGAGTTCAAATTCTAATTGTTATTGATACTTGTACATGTATGTTAAATAATATAATTGTGTGCCAGAGATGCCTGTTGTAGAGTTGAATAGAAAAATATACATTAAATTGGAATTACCTTTAAGCGGTGTTTGCAGATTTTTTTGTAGCTAATAGTACTAAAAAAACCGGACAAGTGCGAGTCAGGCTCGCACATCGAGGGTTCCGTACAAACACGTTAAAATAATTAAAAACCTGTTTTAACATGTGCTAATGAAGTTCTTTTATATGATACCTTACATTATACGATTTACTCACTTTGAATTTTGAACCCATATTTTGTGAATTTTGAGGCCCTATTTTTTGTGATTCAAATAAAAATGTACAGTTTTTAGATTTATTCCTATATGTGTACTCTAAGATAATGCTTCTCGCCAAATTTGATAGTTCTATGTCAACGAGAAGTACCCTGTAGGTTTTGATTTTTGTGAGTGCAAAATATGCGGTTTTTTACGACATAAACGGCTCTAACTTTTTAAACGATAACTAAGAAACTTTTTCTTTTACACAACCGCAAGAGATCATAGATATACGCATACAGTTTAAATTTCAACTCGATATCTTTACGCGTTCCCGAGATAAAGAGTCTTGACATACACACAGACGGACAGACGAACAGAAGGACAGACTGACAGACGTACAACAAAGTGATCCTATAAGGGTTCCGTTTTTTCCTTTTGAGGTACGGAACCCTAAAAAGACAAAAAGATGTAAGCCGCTTCCAACCGGTTTTACTTGAGAAATAAAAAAGAGACGATGGCCAGCGATGGACTTCCTGTGGCTGTAACGAACGAGGTTTTGAAAAAGTATACCACAGCTTGGACACGTAAAGGTCGTTTGGGTTTTTTGGGCAATTCAAATATGAGAAGTATATACAAATAAATAATTATATGTATATTATTTAATATCAACTTGGGCGATAGTCGAGATGGGATAAAAGAAAATATGGAATAGAAATACCTGATGGGCACGGAACCCTAAAAGTAATAATTCATAGGCTAACAGCGACCTGACAAAAGGCTGCAAAGAATCAGAATGCAAATCGATCCCAACTATTTTAATGACAATAACACGCAAATTATGTACATGGCTGTTATAGTGCTTTATTGCATTGTTAGGTAAATCAAAAAGCTGTCAATAAATGATAAATTTCACATAAATTTCACCCTTCGTGGGTAGGCCTACGTCCTGCAGTAGACTATTAAAAGGCTGGTACAGTACAGTAAACAATAAATAAAATGGACAAACTGTAGACTCTCTGTCAGTAATACTGCACCCACTGTTTGTTTCACGTTTCCGCGCCGCTACCGTCCACAGCCTTTGATGTCGGCAACGCATGTTTTGTTTGCGGTCGCCCTAGGAGTGGTAAATTACTTATATGCACGCAAACACACATTATATTTTATTTTTAGGTAGATAGGTAAAAAGCAAGAGATGCTGTTTTTAATCCTCGCCAAATTCACTCATAATTTATGAACAACTTTTACTAGGAAATTGCCTAAAATAAAAATTAGTAACTACGAGTTGTGCGTCTTACCTATAGAAAAACAGCTGATTTTTATATTTACTCAATGTTTGAAACTATGGTTGTGAAAACAGCTTAGTGTGGAAACCGTAGTGGACGGAGGGCAGACAAAGGACGCGATAAATAAAAGGAAGCGGTGGAAACCTTTACCCAAGAAGTGGCACCGGTTGAGAAAAAGAACTGAAATCGGCTAAACCTAGGCCACGAAGGGTGATTGGTCCATATCCACCACGCTGGCCCAGTGCGGGTTGGTGGATTCTTCGTACGCCATCGAATTTCTTCTACGGACGTATGCAGGTTGCTTCACGATGATTTTGTTCACCGAAAAGCCAGTGGTGTCAAAATTTCGTACATAAATTCCATAGAAATCATTGGTACCTACAGGACCCACGACCTTACTATTGTAAGGCGGGTGTCACTACCTCTAGATCACTACGGTTAATCAAAACACTAGGTTTGAATGTAAGAAATGATGATGAATAATGATGCATCTACTGCTTACGTCCATATTTCGTATTATAGTCAGCTACCGTCCGAGTGACGCCTTTGAAGTCGGAATGCATGTGTTGTGTGCGGTCGGCTAGGAATGTCTTCAAAGGAGGATTTATTGTGGTTTCGGCTAAAATTGTACGTCGGATGGAGATGCACATCGCACATGTTTGTGTGATTAGTAGGGAATTAGGAGTACAGGTTGTTATGCTAGTGATTAGTAATAGGGTAATAGTTGGTTGACAGCTCTGTGGGGTGGGAGAAGCCGTGGTGGCCTAGAGGTAGTGACACCCGCCTTGCAATCGTGAGGTCGTGGGTTCAAATCCCGGTCCCGTACCCAATGAGTTCTTTGGAATTTATGTACGGAATTTCACACCACTGGCTTTTCGGTGAAGGAAAACATCGTGAGGCAACCTGCATACTTCCGTAGAAAAAATTCGATAGCGTATGCGAATCCACCAACCCGCACTGAGCCTCCGCGGTGGATATGGCCCAGTCACCCTTCGTGGGTAGGCCTATGTGCTGCAGTGGACTATTAAAAGGCTGATACAGTACAGTACAGCTCTGTGGGGTCATAGCGTTTTAAATAAAAAGCAATCGTACCGTTGTTTGAATTTCTACACTGAATTTGAGTGATATTCGAAACCGTAAGAATTATTATTTAGTGGTCTGCGTTTAAGCCCTATGGATGAATTAAATAATATTGTAATAACTTAATAAAGTAAAAGTTACGCTCGTGTATGCTCCACAGCAATTAAGCTATTACTGCTACTTATAAAACAAAATGTTAAACTACTTTTACCACGCCAAATAAATAATTCCAAAGGCTTGCAACGTACTCATATAAGCCCTGGTATGATATAGGCTACTTTTTGAACTTATAATTTCTGTCCGTCCAAGCGTGCCTAGAAAAAATGCTTTAGGCTATAAGGCCGTCTTTTAGTAACCTATTTGTAAAGTTTTGTCCCTGTAATTTGTATTGTAGTACCTATCTAATAAACAGTGCTTTATTTATCTATCTATGGCCACAAGTAAACTAAACTGGTAAATCATAAAGGAAAGCTATAAAGATCCTATCCAAACAAAATAATCTGAAAATAAAGAATAAAAAAGGCCTGATTATCGTAATAAAAGCCCAGAAATTTGAGATTAGAGTTAGCTAATCTCAATACTATAAAAGGCTCCATTTGCCGCAGCCGGTATTAAGGCCACATTAAGAGACGCTTATCTTGCCAGGGTCTTTTAGAAGTGGCCCAGGTCTTAGGAAACCAGGGACGAAACTAGCATGAAGCTAGTTTCAGAGTGGGGTACCTATTCGTGATTTTCTTGAAACTTACTGCATTCTAGATTGAATCTGTATCAAGGCCACATTAAGAGAAGCTTATCTTTCCAGGATCCTTTAGAAGTGGCCTAGGTCTTAAGATACCAGGGACGAAAGTAGGATGAAACTAGTTTCAGAATGAGGGAGGTACTAGTGGTTGACTATTTATTACTGTATCCCTGATTGAACCGATATTAAGGTCACATTAAGAGATAAGCTTATATATGCAGGATCCTTCAGAAGTGGCCTAGGTCTCATTAAACCAGAGACGAGACTAGTCTTAAACCAGTTACAGAAAGGGATGAGCGGCCCGTAAACTACATGGATCTAGAATCGATTTTATCCAATGTTCAACGTATGCAATCTACTGTTGGTGTACCCTTGAAGCTCAAATGTAACATTGGACTTTGAGACAAGCAGGTCAAATTGCGGGGTGATGGATTTATATACTTACACCTTAAAAATTCTTCTCGTATGGAGGTTTCTCATGTCGTTTTTCTTCATCTAAAAGCTAAGTTCTCGTTTATCGCAGCTCAAAACTTATTAACTACTGTGCTAACTACTGTTGTATCTATGGAAGCGCCTTTTCTATAGTAGAGTACATAGAGGTCATTCCCCTATCGCCTCCTAGTACGGGCCTGCTCCGACCAATCCCAATAATGGCTCCGAGCGATTTCTATCAGATAGTCTTGATTAAGACACGTCGGTACGTTCCTACCCGAGACTAGACGACCCAGGCATTCTAGTGCTAAGATATTCCTTGAGCTTCGTAGCTTATATATTAGTTGGGAAAGGTGTACTTGTGGAGTTGGGTTGATGTATGTTGTATGCTTTACCTGAAACAAGTAAATAAAATTTTAGTACAAGATAGTACTTGTAGAGAAACTTCGTGAAAACATGACAATATACGGAATATAAATCAACTAGCTGCCTATCCCGGCTTCGCCCCGGCACGGACAGAATTTTAAAGTATAAAAAAATGCGATTATAAATTGAGATATAAACTAACCTATATATCAAGTTAGAGTCCATCGCGGACAAACAACGTGACGCGTAATTTATATTTATTAAGAATATTAAGAAGATAAAAGATCGTAGAGGCTGGGTTGCTAGCGGCCTGGTGTCAGGGCTATTAGGCCACCTCAAGGCCATGCCTAAACTATTGAAACAACCGGAACCCACAGTTTAACGCATTATTCGAGCCACGGCAGCGCTCAGTTGTAAATCGATAAGTGGACCAAGTCGATTTTCTTTTAATTTTTGAGTGATTTTATGTTTACAACTCCTTAATCACTAGACCTGTGCACGTACAAGTTTTCTTACGCGTGATAATTTATCTCAAAATATTTCCTCGTATACGGAATACAAGTAAAACAACGACTGCAATACGGCAATCAACCTATACAAATACATCGTTACAAAAAACTAAAAAATACTTCATCGACATTTCGACCTTCAAGACCACACAAATTCACAAATTCATCCCACAAAAGATCAAATAAAAAGCATTCCTCCCAGTCCAAAAACTCACGACACTCGAGCTCAAAGTCCCAAACACAATGAAGCCAACTTGTCCTCTCGGTATTCCGATCACGCAGTATTGCCATAAAGCATGGGCCCAATAAGAACTGCAATTAGGTCGGGCCCGTGGGCCGGCAAATTGGACCCATTCTCCTGTCCCCTGGACCCTGACGACCCAAAAAGTGTAAAAAACTTACAGCGATTCCTCCTATTTGTGTAGACTCCAGTAAAAATAAAATTGCCAAATGGAACGGCTGTTTCCCTCCCCTAAGGCTACGGATGACTAATATTACAGATAAAATTGCGATTCAGTATTTTTCTACATTTTATTTCGCTAAGTGCCTTTATTCTTGCTCTAATAACAATAAACTAGAGGTCAGTAGCGTCTGAAAAAACATAATGTTCAGATACGAACAGTTGGTAGAAAAATAACGGAGATACTTTTATCCTTTTGCTATCATGGAAATAACTCCATAACCATATGACACATAAATAAATACCAACAAACAAGTATTAGACATCACCATCAGTAGACTAAAAGCTTATTGGGTTCTCTCGCAGCGAGTATACCATAAATATCAGCAAATATCTTCGGCTCCGCACAACAGTTTTACGACGCCAAACTTTTGTAATAAAGAGAGTCAAAAACAGAATTTGATCTGGAAGAAAGTACTTGACAACTACGTTTTATGCGGGGCCAAATAGTCGTAAACCGTCGATACGGTCAGGACAGTCCAGTTCGCTGAAAGTTTAAGTGTTTAGATGTAATAAAAGCCCTTCCAGTCTCTTTCAGTCAGCCTCTGTGTAATTCTCGCCCCGGTGGCGATAGTCGAGAAGCGCTTGGGTTTCTAGTGGTTAGCGGATTTACACAAAAAGTGCTGAGATAGAAGTGGAAACTTTAGAACTGACTGTTCAATAAAGGACATAGTTTGATAACTATTTTACATTAACCACGTTATTAAAGTTGTTGATAAGTAAGAGTTTTTTTGGAATCAATAGCTAATGCACACGTATATAATTGAGTGTACTCAAGTACGATGTATACGAGTAAAACTACAAAATAAAGTAGAAGAAATATATACTACACTAGTTCACTCGAGAGTTGCTGTTATTAGCGACTGAGATAATTTAGGGACGCTTAGTTCAAACATCAGTAAAAAAATCTTGATAAAAGATTAATTTTATGCAAGACAATAGCTTGTAGGAACAATGAAAACAATCGTGGCGCCACCGCCTCTGGCAAGTGGGTAGAGCCATAGTTGTAAAATCGGTTATGATCATTACGATGCCACTTCTAAATACTCAATTTTGCCCCCAATTAGAACTCGGAAATAGCCATCTGCAATTCCGGTATTTGACCACAGAAACTGTCCGAAACCAATTAAATTCAATCATCCTTACGCAACATTAAATACAATTGAAATCAAAGTCGACTTAACCGCGCCATTTCAGCCTTTAACAGTACGAGATAAGGTATATTATATATTTTATATTGCTGTACGAAAAATAAACAGTATCGGAGGGTAGTTGTAATGAACAACTTTGTACATTAACGAAGCCCTTCGGGACCGAACAGAGGTCGTGGTCTGCGAATTTTGCTGTTCAAAAGCTGGCGTCAAGAGATTTCAAGTTAAATTATTCTTTGAAATATTTGCAGACATTTATGAGCTATGAAATATTGAATTTAATTTACTGGCAAAATTGCTTGTATTAAATTAATCTTATCTAAATATATTCGTAAAGTATGTCTTTCAGGCTAAAATTGCTTTGCCTCTGGCCCTTACATTCGAAAAAAGTTTATAGACAACCCTAGTAACTAATTTCACAGAACAACAGATTCTCTTTTCTGTGACTAATTCCATTGGATGTCCAATTCACAATAAATGTATGCTAAAGCACACGTAAAAAACTTCGAACATATTTTTTAATCTTTCCACAATAAATAATTTCTTATTATTTTAAAATAGGCACACCCATAGCCTTAGCAGTGATAATATATGACAATATTAATACATGGTTTTAAGCCCGATTACAGAGGCGCCAGCGTAACTATATTAGCTAAATAGCATAGTTCTGTTTCTTTTTCACTTTAGGCATTCGATAGAGAGAACGCTTTTTACGCTGCTATTTAATTTACGCTGGCGCTTCAGTAATCGGGCGGACTAGCACTACATACAAATGTAAATGTGAGCTTATTTTCACTAAATTCCATAACATTTTTTGTTTGCACCATAAAGAGTTATTTTTTGTGCTCTTTTGTGTTTTTCTGCAATTAAATGTCTTAGTAAGAGAGTAACTATCCAATCATTTTTAAATTTCCTAATATCAACGGAAACTTTTTAAATGTATCGCAATATAGCGAAGGAAATCGCGGAGCGCCGCTAGTTACTTAAACACATATTTTACATTTTCCACGTATAAAATAATTTCCAAACAGAAATTTATTTAATTTTGTGATAGTCGATCGTGAACCCGGGGGAAATCTCGCTTCATTTTCACATTTCACAACCGTACAGTATTTTATGTGTCGGTTCTTTGGTTTAGCTCGTAATTTCTACAAGTTTATCTATTACCATAGAGAAACCTCCTCAAGTAGTTAGTTTATGCTATTACTTACATAACAATTAGACTATTATATTTTTTACGAAGCATTACCTAAATATGAGTATTTTGACAAGAAAGTTCAGTAAAAAATTTAATAGAATAAGAATAGTAATTTACTCTGAAAATATAATTTTGTGATCATGATATTTCAAGGCAGTTACATTAAATATATTGTACTTAAATTTCAAATACTAACTCTCTTTGTACAGTACAATCAAATAATTGTAAATTTTTGTTAACAAAGGGCAGAGGCCCCGAAGTCCATGGTAAGTATTTAAAAAAAAAAAATGTGCATTATTAAGTAGCACTAATAGTCCACCGCTAAATATATGCCCCACCACAAAGGGTAAAATCGACCTTCAATGCATAAAAAAAAAGTACAAAGTTATAAGCATACTACAAAAAGTAAAATCTTTACCTCTCTCAAAGAAATACCTGAAATGTTTTAAAGTAGATATTTAATCAGGTCGTCAACTAGCGGGCTAGTGCTCGGCCCACTCCATTAAAACTTTCTTACGGTTCCAGACTCTTGAATAAACATAAAACCTCAATTTCGTCGAGCCCGCCTGCTTTAAACCTTGATAATCCCTGAGCGGTCGTTTAACTGAGTCTTACAACGAATGCGCACTCTCGCCAAGAGCGGACGAGACCGTATCGTCCTGTGATACATGGTGTAACATACTGTACATATAACAGATGGCGAAATTAATAGTAAATTTATATTTACACACATTTTTTCGGTAATATGTTCAAAATTTTAAATACAATAAATTCGTTACATAAGTAGAAAATAGTAATTTTATATCCATCACGCTGAATTAGTTAGCGATTGTAAACAGCACTAGTTTGACGCATGAGTTCTATGCGAGACGAGCCCGTGTGCTAGTAATCCTTGAGAAAGATCGCCAAATGCGATTGAAACTATATTAGCAGTTTTCTACTAAAATAAATCGTGAGTAACACCTGTGCTTTACTTACTTAAAACGTACTAGTCTCAACCTAAACTAAAACATTTACTACCCACCCGAATAATTGGACAGTAAGGGTTCAGTTAGTGAATCTGCAAAATAACTAACTTTGCTCCGATAAATGTCAATATAATGATTTGATCATGTATTTAATTTAATAATGTAAAGTAAGTTTCGTTTTGATTTATATTTCAAAACTGCTCATGAATACATGAAATACGCATAAAAACAATATATGTTTTTATTTGTCGATTTCGAGAATATTTGTCTGAGAATATGTCTAAGAAAATAAATTAATTGAAATGAATACGCAATATATATCAAAACAATATTCTCCACTTTGTGTAGAGCAATTATAGAAGACTAGTTTTTACCCGCGGCTTCGCCCGCGTGATATTTTGATTTTTGACGCAATATCATTATAATTTATAGCCTATGTGTTATTCTGATATATAAGCTATATTATTGCAAAGTTTTATCTCAATCCGTTCAGTAGCTTTTGCGTGAAAGAGTAACAAACATCCATACATCCATCCATCCATCCTCACAAACTTTCGCGTTTATAATATTAGTAAGATTATTGTAAGTTGAAATAGTCGTGCCGAAAGTGTGCTGCCGGCGCAAGAACGTCTAAGAGATCCGAGAATCCCTAATTCGGCACCCTGCACTGAGGATAGGATCAGTCTAAGATTTTATTTTTAGGGGATTTTTCTTAAGGTAACATTAATTAATCTAGGTTTAGTGGAGATTACGGGAGATCTTTTTGTTTTTACTGTTTTTATATCGCCTCACTGTTTCGACCTGCGCTATTGCAAACATTACAATGGGATAGATCAGGTCGAAATTTTTATTCGATTATCTGTCGTTATCTCATTGTATTTTATTGCACTGTTAATTCATGATTAGATAATAAATAAAACTAGAACAACCACCGAGAAAGAAGTATTTGGGACTTAATTAGGGATTTAAATTAATTATTGGTAATTAGTTAGGTCCAACATTTTATTCTAGCTCTTTTATTTTTTACTGTTTTTATAGCAGTGCCTCACAGTTCGGACTTGTGTTATCTTATTGTACTGTTAATGTTTACTAGAAAAAATAAAACGTGTCAATATAACATAACTATAGAAGAACATAACATTTTTGAACGACGAACCACCGGAGGAGGTATACAATTCGACGCTTATATATATTTTTATGTATAACCATGCATAACTTTTTTCATAGTAGTCCAATTTCAATAATTATTTTTTTTTATTGGAAAGAGTATACTTTGAAATTGGTCCCATTTAAATTTTATCGAAATCGGTTGAGCCATTTTTGATAAATCAACAATAATGTGAGAAATGCTACATCGATCCGTGCATAATATTTGCGTTCTAGCGATGCGCCCCGGCTTCGCACAGGTGTATTATACATATAAACGTTTCTCTTGAATTACTCTATCTATTAAAACAAAACTGCATCAAAATCCGTTGCGTAGTTTTAAAGATATAAGCATACATGGGGGCAGACAGCGGAAAGCGACTCTGTTTTATACTATGTAATGATTCTGTACACGGGTGAAGTCGGTCATGCTATTTTTTGCAAAAAATAATTATAATGTCACAGGATGACATGATTTCATATTAAGTTCTTATTTAAATTATTTATTAAATATTTTAGTAAGATATCTTTTTTTCTGAATATGTGGTGCGCGACAGGGTAGATATTAAATTTTATTTCTCCTAATTTAAATTTTAAACATCTTTTCTGTATGGGAGCATAAATAACAAAATTGTTAAATCTGCCATCAATACCTACTTCAATTCCTTAAGAGCTCAAGGAAATCCGACAAGATGGTGATACAATTATCTGTACCCTTAAAGTTGTGCCTCCCCAGGACCTAACTCCAATAACCATCTCATAAACGAAAGTTTCACTTTTACAGCACTTCGTAATCAACTAGAAACGTCTAACAAGAATCAATTTACAATACAGTGTTGCTAACTTCGAAACTTCCCGAGTACAAGGTAGGGTTTCCAGAAAATCCGGAGATAAATCCTGAATTTCAATGAAATTTTGTATTTTTTAAATATAATTACCACCCAATGCTGTTTGGATAATGTTAGGCAGATATTTTGAAGCATCTAAGCTCTAAAAAAACACATTAAATTATAGCTTCAACGCGCAACGCAGCAAATACGACCTAACTTACTTAAGGTCCACTACATAATTAAATTAAATATTTATTTTACGAAGTTGAAGTCTGACTAAACATCGTAGTTTGCGACCAGTAACCTATTTGAGAAAGATTAAAACTCCTGCCACAATTCAGAGAAGAGCCTATAACACCCTAAAATCTCGGGAAAACACCGAAATATGGTAACCCAGTACACGGATAAAACTGCTCTCAGTGAAGTAGAAACTTTTTTTCACTTTGCCTCGTGCCTAGAGGATAATCGAAGTTAAATTGACAGGAGGGCTTCGATCAAAGGAGAGTGATTTTGATCTGGTAATAGTGGAGTGACGAGGGAAGTACTCGAACGTGCCGGCGACAGGGAAATTTCGCTTTTACTGTGGAATTGGAATGATAGTACGTTCGAATATTGAGCACGCGGAGATGTACGAAAATTAATCTTTTATTTTATGCTTTCATTCTATTTTGATGTTAGATTTGGTCATGAGCTGTTGCCAAATTGTATGCCGTTGTATTATTGTGATTGTTTTAGGGTTCCGTACCTCAAACAGAAAAAACCGAACCCTTATAGGATCACTTTGTTGTCCGTCTGTGTGTATGTCAAGACTCTTTAACTCGGGAACGCATAAAGATATCGAGTTGAAATTTAAACTGTATACGTATATCTATGGTCTCTTGCAGTTGTGTAAAAGAAAAACTTATCAGTTATCGTTTAAAAAAGTTAGAGCCGTTTATATCGTAAAAACCGCATATTTCGACACTCACATAAATCAAAACCTACAAGGTACGGGAAGTACCTATTGAGTTGACATAGAACTATGAATTTTGGCAAGAAGCATTGTCTCAGAGTACACATACTCGTATAGAAATAAATCTGAAAACTGTACATTTTTATTTAAGTTACTAAAAAATAAGGCCTCAAAATTCACAAAATATGGGTTCAAAATGAGTAAATCGTATCATGTAAGGTATCATATAAAAGAACTTCATTAGCACATGCTAAAACAGATTTTCAATTATTTTATCAATGCATAATTTTCGATGTATGATGAGAAAAGTTAAAAAAAAAAACTTTTTTGTCGATGGTTACAGTATAGAGATTTTAACAATTTTTGTTTACTTCCCAATTTTGTAAAATTTTCTGGATTTGTACGGAACCCTCGGTGTGCGAGGCTGACTCGCACTTGTCCAGTTATTTTAAATATATATGCCCTGCAATAGTCGTTATACACACTACGACGTTATACGACGTTTTACACACGATATAATGGTAATCATAAGATTAAATTATGATGTTATTACATACAAGTTTTCAATTTTCATTTACAACCTTGTTGTAGCATAGTCGGAGCTAATATTTTTTACAAATGTGAAAGCACGAGTATGTGTTTATTGGCGACACTTGAAAATGCATTGGCAATTAGGCCACGTTACCTTTTACCCATATAAAAAGCTTTTAACATAGAAAAGTCCAAATTTATGGCCTCAGAACTCCATAGATTGTGGTATATCAAGCAGCAGACACGCGTGAGCGACGAATTAATTTGTATCGGCTTCTACAATTATTAACTTTCTCCTAGTCTAGACTCATGTCTTAGTCTGGTGCAACAACTATATTGAATTTTAAAATCAGTAACTTATTTTTGAGTTCTCGAACTTTTCCACTCACAAAAAATAGTACACTTATTAGTGTATGTAAATAGTTTGGCTCCTTAACTATGGCCCCAAAAAGAGTCCAAATCACGACCCAAGAGAAGCTCATAGATCTGATATGGCAAGTGGCACTTAAGGTTGTCGACACACGTATTACCACGCAGAACACTAATTTAAGTTGGCCGCAGATGACACTTCGCCGTGATTCGCAAATTATTGCGCATGTGTGCACGGGCGTAAGGAGCGCGCGGGAGGCATGAGGTTGGCGGGCGGGTGTGCCCCGACGTCTCATCTCTCTGGCTCCCGCGCATACCTATATTTCGGCTTTTGCGCAGTGTTCTGCGCATAACTTCCCATACGCCGAGTTGTGTGGCTTTTTCGTAGTATTTGTAGTATAATACTCAAACCAAAATTCAATTCAATGACTAATTTACGAGCTCTATAAAAGATTAAATAGCCGCTTTTTAACTAAGGACTTAAAATGGTCCAAATTCACGAGCCTGGAGAAGTTCATATGTAGATCTGGCATGGCAGCAAGTATTGCATGGCATCATATAAGGCAGTTGTGACACGTATTACTTCGCAGCACATTAATTGCTAGCAAATTTGACGACTCTAAGATTTTACATACTTACTCTAGAATTATTCAACGCAATCTACAACTTATTCATGAGTTTTGAAGCCATACACGAAAACAGTAAAATAAGAGTACGTAAATAGCTCTACTCTTTAAGTATGAACCTTAAAAGGGTCCAAATTCACGAGCGGGGAGAAGCCCATAGATCTGGCATGGCAAGTGGCACATAAGGCAGTCGACACACGTATTTACGACGCGGCCAGTTAATTGGTGGCACGGGCCTGCGGACGTTACGGCCTGTTACGGTCATTTGGCTCGCGTGTGCCGCATGCCTAATCTGGGCTTATCGACGATCGATGCGGCTGCGATGTTACTTATTAACTCGATTTTGCGAATGGAACGCTTTTGGAAAAGGCGACTACGTGTGTATACCCCTATACAGTACTAGTTCAAAAATAGAGCCGCAGATCGCGACTAATAACTAAACTTTATTTTCACTATAGGGACGTTGTTTAATTCATTCCTAATGTAAAAAAAAAATAATGTGAAGGAAAGATAAGCAAAAAGTCATAAAAAATCAAAAAGAAAGCCCCACATACAGCTAAAATTCCCTGTCAGCGGTATGTCTCTGTCAAATGAAGCTTGGCAAATGGCATGTAGTTCGGAAACGAAACCACTTGCAATAACACGAACACACACTGAAAACTTGAAGAAAAGGTAAAAGTAAAGTTTGCTGCCGCTGCAGGTCGCGCTGCACTCCGTTTCATATTTTTATTAACTTTGCAAAAGCTTTAAAACGGTTTCGATTGGAAACGCCAGTAAAAAAGACTACTGAAGTGGATACAGTCGTCAGTTATAAAGTTAACGTACGGTGAAAGTAGGTTTTTTGCTATCCACTGCGTTTTAGAGAGATAAATTCTTTATTAGACACTAGCAAACAGACCTTAAAACAGTTCTCTAACCTGTTTACTACAAAATCAGTCAATTTTTATTGCAACGTATTCGATAGTAGAATTTCTACTTTTAGTAAGTATTCAACAGTCATTTACTAAAATGACTGTTGAATACTTATTAAAACTCACTGAGTTAATTAAGACTCAGGAAGAGCACAGTTTTTTTGTTTGCTTGTAGCTCAGGTGCTTCTTACATACCTATAAGATGTGCCTTGCAAAACTTTCAAAGGTATATTATAATATTATGCTCATCATTATAACCAATGTTAACTACGAGATCAACAGAAAAATCGCGAAAAAAAATTCAGCCGTTCTAAACCTAGAGTTCATTGACTCTTGATAAAATGTACAGAACAGATTTTTTACGATTTCGAAGTCCCACGTTCCCATCGAAAAACTTGCGATGATGATGATTAAATTCTGCAGTTTTCAAAACCATACTTTGCATACTAAAAACATATAACCTTAACCACTATGTTTATATGCTAATGCTAAAACAGAAATGGCTTTCTCTCGACATAAACTGAGAGCAAAATTACATCAGCAGCGGGCCATCAAACTATTCTCAAGCAACATTAACCTGAACCACTCAACGGTTTCAGTTGGTGCCAAATTGAGTTACCGTCCATCTTGGTCCGTGGCCTCCCTCGGGGCAGCGTTGATACAGGAGCACGACACAAATTTTGAAGAAAATAGAACAATAAGACTTGGTTAAAACCGCGGGATCGCGCTGGGCGAAAACTCGTAACACCGCGTTTAATCTGTTACTTAGTTTTTTCGACAAATGGGTATCAGGATACACTTTTGAATAGTCAACAAAAATCCACACAATAACTAACAAGAAATCAATTACTTAAAAAATAAATATAAATATTTGGGGTCATCTTACACACGGTCTCTGACCCCAAACTAAGCAAAGCTTGTGATATGGCTGCCAGAGACTGATATACTACATAGACAAATTTTTAAATACATACTTATATAGATAGTAACTATATAACACTCAGACACAGAGCAAATACTTATGTTCATCGCATAAATACTTGCCCTAAGTGGGGATCGAACCCACGCCTCTTTGATCCAGAAGTCATGGTCACTAACCACTGAGCCACCGAGGCAGTCAACTTACATATGTAATAATTACCAGTGTCAAATGAAGTTAAACAATCACCCAATTGAACTTAATTCCCATCAATCAATTAAACCTCATTACAATAAATTTTACTAAGACAAGTAAACACAAGGAGATGCCAGATCAGCCAGATGTATGAATGATGGAAATTGGTAAAAAATACTGTTGGTAATCAGTATTTATAGCAGAAGCTTACAGTCAGTAGTGGAAGCATTAAGGCTCAGACAATGGTGATTAAGCATTTTTATGCATTGCAACTTTGATTTTGACTAGAACCAATGGCTGCCAATTATTGTTGTATTGTTTTAAAATGAACTGTAATGAATTTAAACATTTGCTCTCCTGCTGATAAGAAATATAAGCTTCTTGCTTGCAGTAAAACATAATTCAAGACTACTTATTATTTAAGTCGCTGGAAGGTGGTCAAACATTGCGATCACACTGAAAATATAGATATGTTACAACTTTATCATCTTTGATAGAATCTATGAATCAGTCATATGGAGCCAATGTAATGGCAAGCAAGCGAAATGTTGGACTCCACCGACAAGGTAGAGGTGAACAACAGCACGAACGCGCGAGATACAAATCGTTATAATGAGGCTTTTTAGAGCCTTTATGACTTTGTCATTTAAAAAACTGTAAACACAAAGAAGCTTAAGGGATGATTTATATTAGGACGGGGCGGGCGCGGCACGGGCCGGACGGGGCCCGCACGACGCCCGTACGACGCCCGGACAGTGTCAAATTAATGATAATTGATTTTTGTCGTGGCCCGTAAGACTGTATGGAAAGTGCGTCGTACGTGCGTCGTACGGACGTCGTACGGGCCCCATCCAGCCCGTCCCTCGCTGCCCCGTCCTAATATAAATCATCCCTAACGCGAGCGATTGAAATGCCGATTACATAATAAGAAAACGCTCAAATCGGATAAGATTTAGAGGTAGATTATTGTTTTAGGATGGCCAAGTTCGCGGTTTACACTCACTATATCTAGTTTTATTGGATCTGTAGTACAACAGAAGCCTTACAGTTGATAATAATCTTAGGCCCAACAATTTCGAAATCAAAATCCAGAGCAGTCTTCGCAAAAACTCCACGGTTCCATTTGCGCCAGCATTTTAATCAGTACATGGATTACGGCAGTCTCTTAGTACCATTAAAATTTCATTGAATCCCAACTCCAGTAAAGCAATGAAGTTAATTCCTCGGTTCGCGAACTTCGGGTTCGAGGTGTGCGAGAACATAATCCGATTTATGACTCTAGTCCCTCGCGTAAACTTTGAATTTGCATAAACTTAAGCCGCACTATATTACGGACACTACATTCTACGTAGAAGGATATACGTCTACGTAAAGGGCTATATACTGTGGCTATGTATATAGAGTGCCTCGTCATGCCTTAATCATTTAAGTCTGTAAAAAGCAAATATGCATATATCAAAACTAAGACGTGATTTGAAAACAAATCATAGGGTTCTAAATTAGTTTTTAATTTAATGTGTATTTTCCCATATTCTGTTTTGGTTACTAAACGAGTAAAATATGTCTATTGTTTTTTATAGATGTTTATTATCTATTGTTTGATTTTTGACACACGGGGTCATTTAGTTTCGATGATGGGCGGTTTTAAGACCTATAAGGTAGTTTGTTGTATACTAATAGTCAAAGCCGCAGTCCTTTGAGCGCTTGTCCATAGCAATTTGTTTCACCGGACAACGGACCGTTTTTTTCACCGGATTCGCAGTGGTGTATGGTTTAATGAACGTGTGGTGATGCACCGGACATCCATCTGGAGAAAAATGTAGGCATTTGTTTACAACACTGCCTTGGTGGCTCAGTGGTTAGTGACACTGACTTCCGAGTCAAAGAGGCGTCTATCTATGTAAATATGTATTTAAAAATATGTACAATTATGTAGTATATCAGTCTCTGGCAATAATATCACAAGCCATGCTTAGTTCGGGGTCAGAGACCGTGTGTAAGATGTCTATAAATATTTACTATTATTATTATTTATTAAAGGTCCATTGTCTGGTAAAAAAATGGCCTTAAACAAGCGCTCTTACGCTTTATTAACATACTATAATTTGCCGGTCAGACAAGACTGGACTTTCTATGGCTGAAATGTTTATGATGATGAAGCTACAAAACAACATATTTTTTAAAATAGTGATGTAAAAAGACGATTACATGTTACCTAGTGAATACACAGGCTAAGCGACGAGCTCTGGCCCTGGCAGTGTTCAGGCGCTGTTACGGCAACAGGCTGTCGGGCTTATTGAACGAAATAAGGTTTTTTACCCGAGGTGAGGCAGAGAGCGGCATTGACTCTATACTAAGCTGTAAAGGCTAAAAAATGGATCCAGTTTTGTAGCAAAACCTTGTTGAGAAAATTCAAATTTTTGGCCTGTTAAATACTCAATTTTTCACACCCTTTATTCGTTTTTAGGTCTGCTCATTTGTAAAGTTCTGAGTATTTAGGGAATGTTAAAAGTAGTGTGTTATTTTTGTCTCTGTTTGTTATTGTAATTTGAGCTTATGTCTGCCTACAAATACCACCATGAATATATCTCTTATACTTTAAATTGCTTTTATTAAATCTTTATTAGAAATCTTCAATATCTTAAGTAAGTATTAGTGACTTTTCCGCAAAACGAAAATGGCGCAGCAGTATTCCGTGTTGTTCCGTGTGTGATTACGTATGTCACATACATAAGTAATCGTATAGATCTATTATATATTTTTTTCCAAACAATGGCATGACCGACTTCTGCCGTGTACAGAATTTGCGAATATTTCGCACGGATCGACGTAGCATTTTACTTGTTGATTTATCGAAAATGGCTGAGCCGATTTCGATAAAATTTAAATGGGACCAATTTCGAAGTATACTTTTTCCAATAAAAAAATAACATTGAAATCGGACTACTACGTAAAAAGATATGCGTGGTTATACATAAAATAAGACGAATTGAGTACCTCCTCCGTCTCTGCGGTCAAAAATAGCTAAATAAGATCAGATAAATTGTAATTTTCGCTATTTGACTTGCATTACCATTGATAATGAAAAATTGAACAATGACTGTGCAAGTCATTTTTCAATTTTTTTACTTTAATAGACATGCTGGAATAATAAAACTTGGCAAAAACTCGTAACTTCCAAAGAGTGTTTGGCCGAAGAACAAATTGGGGTAACTTTTTAACCTTCCCTCATCAAATTATGTTTCGCAGCCGCAGCTTTTTTCACGGGTTTAAACAGATTTTTTTACGTCGGCCGCTCTTGAATTTTCGAGTGTAACAGCTGCTCACTCGGCAAGCTGGAATATTGTGGTCGCTGCTTCTGTTTAATGATCTTCCGGGTTTCACTTATTGCGCACGGTACCTTTGGTAAGAAACTGGAAGCTGATGGCCGATGAAACTAACAATGGTATAACGGTTAGTTCCACCCATCCATCCATTAGCCGTAGGACGTCTACTGCTGGACATAGGCCTCTCCCATGGATTTTCATAAGGATAAGGCCAGATGGAAGCGACTTGCATCCAGCGCGATCCTGCGATCTTTTTATTACATCGTTAGTCCACCTAGTCGGTGAACGTTCTACTCTGTGCTTGCTGGTCCGTGGTCTCTATTTGAGATTGATTGATTTATCAATCAATCTCAAATGGAGACTGTACTGGAATGTAATGGATACTGTACAAAATCAATCAAAATCTATCGATTTTGATTGATTTTGTACAGTACAAACACTCTTCATACAAACATAATTTAGCATGTACGTGAAAACTAGCCAAGTCAAATCTTGAGCTTGAATTACATAAGTACCTACATCCCTTTAGAATGTTGTGTGTTCTTGTAGCTAACATTTTAGGATTTCCTACAGAGCGCATGGCCCTTATGTAGATCTTTATTCTTTTGTTGGGAAGTTGGCAACGACGGCTAACGACGCATATTATAATTCTTATATTGAACGATTGAACGCATGGCTCATATTTCACATTTATGTTTTTGATATCATTACTTTTTGTTCAGAAATAAGCATTAGTATTAATCATCACAAATAGCATAGTCAATCTATCGAAAATCTTGTTACCGCGATCTAGACATAGCGCCTCGCGACACTAACGCCATCTAGTGGAGTATTGGTTACCTAAATATTACAATTACTTTGTCAATAGTACTGGTTATAAGCCGTGGTGGGCTAGTGGTCCCGACCTGCAATCGTGAGGTCGTGGGTTTAAATCCCGATCTCGTACCAATGAGTTTCTTTGGAACTTATGTACGGAATTTCACACCATTGGCTTTTTGGTGAAGGAAAAACATCGTGAGGCAACCTCCATACGTCCGTAGAAGAAATTCGATGGGGTATGTGAATCCACCAACCCGCACTGGGCCAGCGTGTTGGATATGGCCCAATCACCCTTCGTGGGTAGACCTACGTCCTGCAGTGGACTATTAAAAAGGCTGGTACAGTACAGTACCTACAGTACTAGTTATCAATAATTTTTAGTTTTTAGATTTTTCCTTTGTATAGGGGTGATAGTCTACCTTGTTGCCAAATTTTATATCAAGTTTCTAGGTCATCTGGAAGTGGGTTAGGTTTTTGATCTATAAGTGAGTGAGTGAGTGAATCAGTCAATGAAACCCCGATTTTCAAACCCTAATATATCAGTAACCGTTTGAGCAAAATTTAAAAAAATTTGGATTGTTGATAATCTAAGGGGTTTTAATTAATATGCCAAATTTCATGTATATAGGTAGCTTCAAAAGTAGCTCCAAATGGTTCGTGTAATATTACACACGCAGTGGCCGTAGCTGGATGCGCTTCCGCGCGTCTAGATATCACACACGCACACTCCCGCAAGCGCCTGCGACGCATAAACAGAACAGCAGGAGCAGGCATACATTTTCGCCGCGCGGTAGAAATAAAGGGGGATATTACTTCCTCTTACTATATTACGCCGCGCCGCCGCTGGCGGTCTATTCTCGCTCTGTCTTACGAATTTTCGAATATGTGATAGTCATAGTCATATATCTTTACAATATGTCATAGTCATATATCTTATGATACCTAATAATAATTAACCGCCATATTACACCTGTTTGGCATACAATAATAACATCAGTGTCAATAATATACCTAATCAGTGTACTATTATGAAAAACCCTAAAAACGGAACCGCATCACATTATACACTTTCTAGCACACCACAAATTAATCACATAAACATAATAATCAATTATATAAATATAGTAAATATTAAACGAGGACTATAGATTACTAATAGCTAAACGATAAACATTAATTAAAAAAAAAGCATAATTACAAATTTGAAACATAAGAATAAAATAATAATGTCAAAAGTAAACAAAAACAATTATAATTGAAAAACTAAAAATTGTGAAATCATTAGGTACGTGTTCAGATAGTCAGAGACTTTAGAGCAGTTTTGAAGTGGTGGATGCTGTCACCAAATATGTCAATATCAGTTTTCTTTGATGTAGTGTTGCATTGACCCGACAACCTAGCAATGGGAGAATTGAGGCCCAAGTTGGAACGAGAACCAGCACATGAAAATATATTAAAACGCGATACTCTGGGCATAGTTCGTGGAATAGTCAGGGATAGCTCGAAAAGTAAGTCTGGAGTATTCAAAACACCATTAGCGAGTTTATAAAGGAATAAAATAAAAGGTCAAGTGTATGTCTACGATGTGAGAGTGTTTCCATTTTGAAGTGTTTGAGTCTTGCCTCATAACTCTTGAGATTCTTCCCGAGATAACAAGAGTAAGTTAAATGCCACAGGAATCTTTTTTGTACGCTTTCCAATCTCTTTTTATGAATATCATAGAAAGGATTCCATACCACGCTACAGTATTCCAAGCCGCTTCGCACTAAAGAGTTGTGTAACATTATTTTAGTGCTCGGTGACTTAAAGCCCCGACAATTCCGCAGTACGAAACCAAGACATTGAAACCCTTTGGAAGCAATATTATCAAAGTGCAGATGAAATCGCAGTTTGCTATCCAGCGTTACGCCCAAGTCCTTAATGCGATCAACGTTAGAAAGTGCAACATTTTTAATCAAAAATTGTGGTTGATCCATAATTTTGGTTTTCCTAGTAAAACGCATAGCGTAGCATTTCGACACGTTAAGACTCATTTTGTTTGCATCGCACCATGCATCCAAACGATTGATATCTTCTTGTATCAAATCCATATCATTACTCGAGTTCATAATGCGGAAGAATTTCAAATCATCGGCGAAGAGGAGAAACTTAGTATGTTTGAAGCACTGGTCTATGTCGTTGATGAAACAGTTGAAAAACTCAGGTCCAAAATGAGAACCCTGTGGCACACCCGAGCTTGCCTCAAATGGATCCGAAAAATCACCATTGACAACCACAACAGAAGATCTGTTGCCAAGATATGATCCACACCAAGTCAATAGGGGGCCTGCGATACCGTTCTTAGCGAACTTCCCGAGAAGAATTTGATGGATGGATTGATCTAGAAACATTGTTACCACTTATAATTGTACTATGCTAAGTTATCGCTGATACGCCCGGGCTACTCCTTGAAAATGATTCCTACAATGTTATGTAGCTTAACTTTTGATATCATGTTCCCGCTTAACAATACTCAGTGATATGTGAATTAAAAAAGCTTTTTTCTCTCATACCGATGAGATGGGCCTGTTTATAATGGCGCCGCTGAAACCCATCGATAAATAATAATGAATATGTATGCATCAGCTGACGTGGCCCATTCCACGCGGCTTTTAATTACATTAACGAAGCACAGTGGGCAGGAACCTTGTTAAAGCGTGACCTTTATCTGTAATCATCGAATTGGCATTCTTTTCCTGTAATACATAGTGCTATTTTTCTCAGTAAGTTCGTATAGGCTACATGGCTAGACCAGGTGTCAAAGTTTCTAAGCCGCCTGAAGGCCTCTGACATGACTAAAGGGTTAATAAAACCGGGGCCTACAATTTAACGGGTCATCCGAGCCTTGGTAGCGCTCGGTTGTATGTAAATGCCACCCGCCATGGAATGGAACAGTCTTCCTGCTTTCCTGTTTCCTAAGAGATATAATCTAAAGCTTTTCAAAGTCAGAGTGAATAGTTATCTAGGTCTGTGTGTTTCATCTTCGACCACAACGTTGCTTACCAAAAGGCGGGTTGGTGGTCAAGCGCGGACTTATTCGCGATAAAAAAAACCCGCGGTCACCCTTCCGAAGACTGATCGTGCCGAACGTTGCTTAACTTTGTTGATCGTTTGACACCTAGTCAAACTACTATTTTTCCAATATAAATATCGTACTGTTCTATTAATTATGTACCCTCTCCTTCTTTTTCTTTCTAGTTCTTTCAATAGAATCTTTTGAAAGCGGACAGCAGTGCGTTCCTACAAAATTAATCTTACTAATTTTAATTTCTGTTAATCATTTCTCACTTCAGGTAAACGGGCAAATAGTAAAGATACTATTCTGGCTATAGCCAGTTATGTTAGTGGTTATAAGCAGAACACGTGAGCATTATTTTATTTTCTAGTAAATTCGGATAGCTTATAACGTATTTCTAAGATCATTAGCGGTCAAAATTATACAATCAAAAAGTGCGTACCTATTTTTTCAACAAAAACATTGATGACCATAAAAAAATTATGAAAGTCCATCAATTGTTTCAAAAGAAAGTTAAAAACGAAGCAAACAATAGATCTTTCAGAGCGTTAATAACGCTCGTTAATATGTAGATTTATTTCGGCGTTATCAGATCATTTTTCACTCGACGATTTCAATTTGCTCCCATTCTGTATAACAATAAACTTAATTATCTACCTGCAGGGGCGGAGCAAGGACCTATTCAAGGGCGATAACCTAGCTAATTATTTTTCGCCAAATATGGCATAACCGACTTCCACCGTGTACCGAATTTGTTTCGTCCGTGTGTCTTATTCGACGTGGGGGCGATAAGTCTTGCACTGACGACGTCCCGCATGGGGTGTTTTGTGCATTTCCCTCTTCAGTGTCTACCCGAGCCAGCCCAGCTCCTTAAAGTAGTAGAGCGTTGATAATTATTGATTTTTCATAAATGACTCAATCAAATTAGATAAAATTGAAGTATATACCCTTGGGAGTACTCTTATATATGAATCTATACAAAGATTTTTTTTTCAATCGGTACACAATTGTCGAAAATATCGATGAACATAGATAAATAAAAAATACATACCGACGACAGTACCTGCTCCTTTTTGGAAGTCGGTAAAAAAGAAATTGAAGAATATTCATTAGTATAGTACGTGACTTCAAAACGGTCTTAGGAACAGGTTCCTCTACAAAAGGAGCCTCACATTTCGTAACCAAATACCTATACATATTAATTATAATTGTAGCTTGGTCAGCGTGCTCTTAAACTCGTTTATTACCTGAAAAGAGAGAAAAAATAATGTAAGAAATGAATAATATTCATAATTTGATGAAAAGAAAGTTACTAATATAAATGACGATAAATTAGTATCCACTTTTTTATCAATAGTAATATCAAGTATAAGAATATATGCTCAACCCTTAATGTTCTCTTTTACATTTGTAATTTAATTTTAAACTGTCTGGTAGTTAACTTCTATTCATTCCTAATCATTATTTTTCAGTTTTCAAAAATCATTATGCGCGAAAGATTACATCGATCTACCAAAATATAAAACGATCAGTAGAGCAAGTTCTGCGCATTGAACACTTCCTTTAATTCATAAATCGTATTTCTAGAGAGCAAGCCCCTGGCCATTTACCGCCCTGCCCTAGTGCCGCCCTGGCTACTACACAGTGTACCTGCTACGGGTGTCGGTCCCGTAATTTTCTCGTCGAAATTTCGTTGTGTTGACTCTATGAGAGGAGGCTCGCATTTCGCATTCAAGTACCTGATTACGCGGATTCGGAGTTAATTGTAAATTGTTACTAGGTCAGCATGTTCATTAACTCGTTTTTTTCCCTATATTTAATTAGGTCAAACGCTAGCCAGTTTGGTAAACTGGTCATCGGTCAAACGGCTGAACTGATGCCGATGCGGTATCGTTTGCCAAACAGCAGTAATAGTATGTGTAATGATTTGAGAATAAAACTCTATTAGAATGATAGGTTTATAAGATTCCGTCAACGAACAAGGCGTTTTACGACAGTGAAGCATTTTACAATATGTTCTGAAAGGCGTGCTTTTAGAACTTTATTTCCATAATTTATTTAAACTGGCCACCTTTTTAGTCCACAAAATAAAATAAACAGAAAATTCAAATTGTTAAAGGGCACAGCACGCAAAACTAACGGCTACTTAGTTTTGATTGGGGACTATGCTTTGACAAACCGAACGTACGACGTGCACCCACAACGTGGATATTTACAACCTGTTTAAAACTGAAGGATTGCACTGAATACAAGCTGCCAGTCAATCGGTTTTACGGGAAACTAGTTTTTGCTCGCGGCTGCGCCCGCGTGATATTTTAATTTCAGTGCTATCCCATAGGACCCCTTTATTTTTTCGGGATAACAAATAGCTATGTCAAGTCATTCCAAAAATCAAGTCAACCCGTTGCTCCTTTGCTGCGTGAAAAAGAAACCGACCAAAAATACACTTACGGATTTATGATATGAGTAATAAGTAAGGATAAGGATGTATTAAGGATACCAATATAAATTTATCTCTGGATGTTCTACGTCTGATTAGATGGTAACGACGATGAATCAGCCAAATTTTATTCGTGGCTGTACAGTAAGGTTAAATTCCATCAAAATTCATTGTTAATTGAACTGTGACACGTTGAAGCATCCAGCGTAGTAACTACCCTCATTGCATTAGCCAAAGTAAAGCGTAATTGGTTGAATTAACTCCACGTCGGGCTGTGATTGGTGCGCTAATGAGAGCGGTGTTGGATCTCTCGAGACGTGACGCTGATACGAGATAAGGTTAGCGGGAAGTATGTTAAGGTAGAGATGGAAGAGAGAAGTTCAAAATCATAGTGGAATGAAAATTAGATCAGGTTTATACTAAAAAGTGTCATTGGTTCTTTAGCACATTTCCTTGGCACCTATTTTTTTTCGATAATTTTACACGGTATAGGCCACAGAATATGGAAAATTGTGAACAAACTCGCACGGGGACTTAAGAGAATAATTTATAGAGATTGAAGCAGACTCGGATAAAATCCTACGTCACTTAGCTCTACTGTATAAATATTTGATTACAAGTAAAAGACAAAAATCATAACAGGTACACATATTTTATATCATAAATCTAAATCTGCATAAACAACAATATTAATTAACAATCATAATTATAAATGACTTAGTAAATACAGACACTATTTCTCGATAACAAATTCTGCTACTCAAACCACCAATTTTAATTAGTTCTCCTCAAACTTTTCCAAATCTCCCTATTTACTTTGAGATACTTGTACATCGCACAGCTATAAGCAGTTGTACCAGATATCATCATCACCATCATACCATAAGATTGGTTAATACCAGTCATGATAAAACAGGAAAGAATAAACGCAGCCATGATCGTTACATGGAAAAGAATGTACCAATACTGATACTTTATCACAGGCTGTCGTCTTTTTATGAAGCTTACTAGGAGAACAGAGGTTGCGACTACTAGCTGGATGTGTAGAAGGCCGAAGACGAATTCTACGATCACGCTGGTTGCTACATTAAATGGCACAGCATCGTTGAGATTTTCTGCTGAAGCGACGAGGAGTAGACCAGCAAAGAAGATCATAGGAGCAACGGCAGAGACAGCTATCATGATAAAGGATTTTCTGAGCTGGGCGCAGTGCGAGCACGGGATTTCTTCGTTGTCATCCACTACAATGGTCATGTTGAAGAACGGGAGAAGGGGCTCGGATCTTTGATTAATGGTAAAGGGTTTTATAAAAGGTATAGAGTAGTAACTGTGTAATATAATCTATAAAGCCTCTGTGTATAAAGCCGATTGAAATTGGAAGAAATTGGCGCACGACAAGAATGACAAGCTTTGATTCTTGTCGTCAGTGTCAGCGATAAAACAATATCAGTGACAATATCGTTTGAAGTAATCGAATCTTCTTGTAACGTCTTATGCGACTTCTTTAAAAGGCAGCGCTAGAGAAAAAGATCGAATTTATCCGCTTAACTCTTATGCTATCATTATGAGGCCTCTTGTATGACACGGGTTTTAGCTGTACTGCGACGGTTGTGCCGTAGAGCCGTCGTATCCGTCTACACCTTATAAAACTGACAAACTATACTATAATAATTAAGTCTACACACTCCCATGAAGCTGCATACAACACTGGCAAGACAACCAGTATTTAGCGCTATAGCTGTAGCGCCCATAGCCTAGAGGTCCCGATTTTTTTAACCGTTTAGCCATGTTAAAGGCCATCTGGCGGCTTTGAAAATCTGACACCAGGGCTAGCCCCCGGCCTGTACGAACATACTTAACCAATATTTGCGTCGTCGAATCAATCGTACTGTTTCACGTCAAGAAATCATGCCAGTCAACAAGAGATCAGGAGCCCAATTTTTGAAACATTGGAAATGATTCGCAGAGGATCGCATGCTATGCTCTCCCGTTTGCACAAGCATATTTGTTACATGCTCGCTCCTTCTCTTACTCAGACCTACAATTTAACGTGTCGTCCGAGCCACGGTAGCGCTCAGTTGGAAAATGTCACCCGCGGTCATCCATCCAAATACTGACCGTGCGGAACGTTGCTTAATTTCGGTGATCGCTGACAAACACCTGGTCAAACTACGCTACGATCGCTACAACCATTCTAATGATTCAATTATAGAGTCCCTGATTTTCTTCTCTCACATAAAATAATACCATCTTTCCTTTCATACATTTCATACACTCATTTTCCGATACATCCGCAGATTTCCAAACTTTCAAACGGTCATAAAGTGTACATAAAGATTCAAAAGCTGCAATCTCCTAGTGCATTAAACAAAATTATAGCGTCACTTTATGGGGCCCCGACCTTAAAGGGAGTTAAGGGCTTATCGCGCCGTACGGGCCCCTTATAGGTCCATAAATACGCCTTTATAGCTGATGAGGCTAATATTGATAAAATGTTATTTACGACCTGGATTATCTTTAAGTACTTAGATAGGTATTAATTTTCATTACGCCTACTTACGACATATTTTTGTTTTAGACATTAAAAATACATTAAGCTATTATCTTGCTTAATATTGCCATAGAAGTAGAAAACTTGATTAAGACAATTCCAAATTTTATTGCAAGTCTGAAATTGAGACAAATAAATTAGTTATCTAAATGTCCTAGACATACTGGTCAAGTTACTTTTGTGTATAGGTATTAGGACCCATCAACAAATTAACTACTCACAAATGCCCATGTCTGTCTGTCCTGTATGTCTGTCTAGCTGTGACCTTTGCTTTCTTGGAACTTGTAGAGTAATTCGTATGATGGGCGCCTACGTAAACATATTAGCAACACACTTTTACTGATTGCTCGCTTTTTTTGCCGAGGAGCAATTATGTAGAATAGTCACACAACAGAAGCTACGTTGGGAATGTTTTATATAACGTTTTCAATACCTATTATGGACGGCGATGAAGATGAGTATCATATCATATTATTGTTTTTACACAATATCTACAATGTTCAATCGCATCTGTTTCATAATATTAAGAGGAAAATCATTAAAAAAAGTATATAACTTAACTAGGCTATAAGACCCTAAATTCTAACGGGTGGCAACCCACTTGTCTATCATACTCACATGTTGTTAAATATTCATGTGCAGCACCAAATATAACAAAATATTGATAAAACAGAAGTAAAACTTCGTAAACCGCTTACGTTCACGAGCGACCGGGCGACCCCACTCCGCTAGGCCAAATATATGGTATTTTTTAGTAGGCTTACATATAACAACATTAACGACGCTCCGTCCATAAAAAGCTCACGGACACTCTCAAATCCAGCAATGGAACAGATTACACAAACTACTTTGAAACTACACTTTTTTTCTAAAAATAAATATTGTTAGAATGTGCCCTATTTACATGTGTTACAAATGTTATTTTTACGGCCAATAAATATATCTGATTCTAAAACACGTTGAGCACGAGTGATTCAGGATTTTTTGCACATAAGCCCCCGAGCCATGTCTGTGTGCGGTGTTTTAGCGCGGATCGTACGAAGTTTGACTTCTATCCACTCGGTGCTCTCTGTTATTGCTACAGGATGTTCAAGTGAAGTGACAGCTCGAGGTAAAGGAGAGTGAAATAAAGGGGTGAATAGCAGACGTTAAACTTAGTTTACTTGTCAAAGTTTCGTTATTAATTTGTGCCTAGGGCATTTTCGGGATATTAATCATTTAGTATCTTGTTAAAGGTATAACAGCAAGGTAGGTAGGTTTTAAGCAGAATTGCGGTCTAGGCTGTAGCAAGTTTAGAAACACTTGAACCAAAGCATGCTATAGCCTAACTAAAGCCTAGGTAGGTAACTAGGTACAATATATTAGAAGACACCTAGATTTAACTCGAATAAATTACTTAAATTGTATAGAGATTATTTAATATGCCTATCATGTGGACTGTAGAGAAATCCTATCATGTAGAAGCACACATTAGCTACTAGTTACTAAGTAAATACATTTACAATAAGTCAATAATAACAAACAGAGATAACGTAAAGTAGCAACATAATTAGCATCGCGATCAATATGTTATTGCAAAATAAAGAAACAATAAATAGAAAAACATAAAACTAAAATATTCCTATGTTACACTATACTTACCTACAATGGTAGAATTCTAAAAGTGAAATTCCACAACTACTTTAAACATTTTAAAAGGTTAAAGCTTCAATGCGATTACTTTTTGTAAAATCAAAGCGAACGTGCCGAGAGCGCCGATGCAGTGGAAAACATCGAGAAACTAAACTTCAAAATAAAGGTGAAACTAAGAAGACCAAAGTTTTGGGGCAGCGGACTCACAGCGAGCGGTTTTGTTTTAATTTTTGGGGTTGGCTATAGCCGTCCGGTACCTGATTTTGATGAAGGTGTGAGTGTAGGGGTATCATTGGGGTCCACCTGAAGCCCTTCCAGCAATTTTTTTTTTTTTTGCCGGAGACGTAATTTAAACGCGGCAGCGGCCGGCGAAGTCCCAGAAGTGAACCGCCTTGATAAACCAAAAATAGGTTAAAAATACTGATATAGCCGAAACTGAGGTTAAGTACTAAAAAAATGATTACTCAAAAACTAAGGACCTCTAGGACTAAGGACCTAATGAGGGGGGAGGGAGCCCCCCTGTAATCCCCCCCCCCCCCGCTGGTACCGAGCGGCTATAGTTTAACCAATTTTTGTTCTGAAAAGATCAAAAATTTTCAGATTCTACTTTACTGTTAGGTACGCACATATGAAATTATGGCAGACAGCAAGTCTGATCAAAAAATCATTGATATGATATGGCACAGTATCCATAAACAACCAAAAAAAAAATAACAAACTGATCTTTGTCACAGTCTTAAGTGTTAGAAATAATTGGCGTAAATTACTATTTTCTATGGGATTTGCACACCATTTGTCAAATCCAACAACTAATGCAGTATCAAAATTGATAACACCATCGAGCGCATAAAAATTTACCAAACTCATACTAGGCATAGGTACATAACGTTTAATGGACATCTAGAGAACTACCTGGTATAGGGTAGGTAAATATCTCTACCATATACAGGATTTTACCGCGACACAAACAACTTGAAGTTAAAATAAATTGATTCAATCAATTGCAAATAAACTTACGGTCCACCTGATTTACTGTGTGTAATACCTATAGGTAGCAACTGTAGATATACTTACAGTTGCATCGAGGACGGACGTGACCCGATATAGCCGACCGATGAGTTCAACGCTACAGTGTGCAAGAAAATCGGCCCAAGTGCGAGACGGACTCGCGCACGAGAAGTTCCGTACCGTATCGTATGGGAAACTTCTTAGCCCCAAACGTCTACCTGTTGACGATTTTATTATCGAGCATAAACTGCAAAAAAAACACGTTTGTTGTATGGGAGCCCCCCATATTTATTTTACTCTGTTTTTAGTACTATACTACTATATCAGTCTTTTTTAATAGTCCACTGCAGGACGTAGGCCTACCCACGAAGGGTGATTGGGCCATATCCACCACGCTGGCCCGGTGCGGGTTGGTGGATTCACATACGCCATCGAATTTCTTCTACGGACATATGCAGGTTGCCTAACGATGTTTTCCTTCACCGAAAAGCCAGAGGTGTGAAGGGAATAGTGGAAGGAGTGGTATAAGCCGTGGTGGCTTAGAGGTAGTGACACCCGCCTTTCATTCGTGAGGGTTCAAATCCCGGTCTCGTACCAATGAGTTTTTTAGAATTTATGTACGGAATTTCACAACACTGTTTTTAGTATTTGTTGTTAAATACAGAACACGGCATCAGAAATACATCATCGGTGAACATTTGAACTGTCTAGCTACGAGTATCACGGTTCATGAGATAGTCTGGTGACACATGCAGACAACGGAGTCTTGGTAATAGGGTCCCGTTATTACCCTTTAGGTACGGAATCCTAAAAAGTACGCTAGCTCTAGCACGGAATCAACTGAAAATATACACTTGTCATATTTCTCGGCACTCCATCTCTTGTTATTTTGTTACATTAATGCACCATTTTGATGTGATGCATTAATGTACGATCTTTGCAGACACAAGATTTACAGTCAGATCTAAAAATGGCCACAATTTGGCACTACGTAAAAGTTGGCTAGTAGGTTATTACAGTCATATTTGAAAAGTATCTCAATTCTCAGTTATATTCTGTTGGTCTAATATAACACTAAAAAATACAAAAAAAAAATCAATCATTAAGTGATTTAAAAATGCATTTTAATTTTACATTTCAAAATTTCGCGCGTAATTCACGAAAACGAAGGATGTTATTATTTTACTCTGTGGTCATGATTGACGTCACTAGACTATGTAAACAATGCGTGAAAATATTTTTCACGATGGTGTCTTTGTAAGTTTGAGATTTAAGTTGAAAAAGAGTTATTAAAAATGGTTAATAATGAGTTATCGTTAGTGTGTTGTTCCTGGAATAGTAGTGTTACAAACATCGGACAAACTATTCAACGTTTACATAGCCGGATGACGTCATAACATAGCGGCAACTATTTTATGCACAGATTAAAAAACGGAATATTTTGTATTGACATTTAAAATGTATTTTGTTATTTTATGATCTAAAACGAACATTTTCCGATTGATTTTTGTCTAAGCTATCTCAAAAATACATTAACAGATTTTATCTCGTTCATAGTAAAATACCCTATTTTGATTGAAAGCGTGGGCCCACGTATGTAATGACATTTTAACCTATGTCATAATGTTTAAGACTTTAAACACAGGTTAGATAAGTAACTATGACTCTCTTTATAATCTTTTAATATGATGAATACAAAACACTAAAACTTTCTCCAAAATCTTCGATTGCTCCAGAAAACTCATACTAGTATTCAAAAGACTGAATGTTACATTTCACTAAGATGAATAAATACTCAAACTTTTTATTCACAGAACTAGATGTTTACAATTCCACTCACCGAGCGCTCAAAAGCACCATGTTCTTATCAAATCCTACAAGAAAATTTACCGAAAAGTTCAAGCGCTCATTATATAAATACACCCATTTCCCTTTATCGCCGCAAATGTTTGAAATTACAAATCGCCCTTGTAGAAACAAGTTTACTCGAAGAATTCCTGACTCAACAACCAGCGTCCGAAGGCATCGTCATCAGTAAACTTGGCCCGTTCCTCATAGGCCAACTTTATTTGTTTCACGAACTTAGAAACTTCTTTCCTGAACCATTAAAACTTTTAATTCATTTAGTCGCGGTCTCCGATGAAAGTCTCGAATCTCATCTGGCTTCAATTAAAGGGTTGGAACAGGGTCGCATGAAAATTCAGATGAATTATTACGGCTATTATGGCAACTGCTAATATAATGCTTGGCAGATTTGGCTTCTTTTTCTGATTTTTGACATTTCCCTCAAAATATTCCCATTAAATTTCATTTGCAGGTTTGTATGCCAGAATTTAATAAATTCCGGAAAACCATCAACCTTCTTAGAACGCCACGAACACGCCTGGAGCAATTATTCTCAATTTGCTGCCACAAATTGTATACGGAATAATTTAAAATACACAAACAGTAACACAACACTTGCAAGCTAATGTAAGTAATGTAAGGAAGCATGGTAATGACACGTTTCTCGCGGGGTACCTTGCAGGCTCCCTTGTAATTAGGGTTACCAGATGAAATATTTCAAAGTTTGGAGAAAAGGCTTAACTATATTCGCTGCCAATCACAAACGCACGCGGCCCTTACATGTGTGCCGTTGCCATTTTAGTAGCTTTGATAGGCTCCGCCTAGCACAAACATTTACACAGTGTGATAATCATGTACACGAATACTACTTACACGTAAAAGCCACGGTGCTCTCTGAAACCACAACAATTGCAATAACTATAATTACTACAACCATACCTACTTGTCAGATTTGCATCAACTATGCTATTGAAAAATCTTGTTTTTTAACTGACGAAACGGAGGAGGTACTCAAGTCTATGCGTACAATTTTTTTTTATGTAAGTATGGGCACGTATAACTTTTTACGGAGTAGTCAAATTTCAATAGGTAATTATTTTTTTGTTTGGTAGATCATACTTTATAGGTGGTCCCGATTAAATTTTTTCTGAAAGCGGCTGAGCCACTTTTGACAGGTAAATCAACAATAATGTGAAACTTACTTTGAATATTATGGGACTTTTAAATATATAATGCCTAACCGAAATAGATAAATGGCAACCGCCGCGCGGGTATGGTGACGGGCTGCTAAAAATCTTGCAATTTCTAAAATCCGGCCGCAATCCTGAAAAAAGTCTAAAAGTTCTAAGATTTCAGGACGAATCCAGAGATATGGTAACCCTCGCTTGTAATAATCTTCATTACGAGTAAAGAGCCCTATTTGAGGGAGCATTGTTGCCGTGAGAGTTGATTACTTAGGCTCCGAGGATGTGGCTTACAGCTCGCTCTTACGGGTTTTAGGCTTCTTGATTTTGGGTACGCTGAAATTCAAAGGTACTCGTAACTTGAGAATATTTGAAAATGTGCGATCATTTTTCCTGTAAGCATTTGTGCACAATATAGAAGATCGTAGTTTATTTCGCACTGTACGGAGGTAAACTTGTGAGTGCAATGTGTAGGTTGAAATCATTAAACAATGAGTAGGCTTTTAGATATAGAGTATCTACTAGAATGTGGTTTAACGCATACCCCTCTTAAATAGGTAATTTTGATTGCCTACGATTTGATTTTATTTTACTATTTGATTTGAATTTAGAAATTTTATTTTTCAAGTGAGAAAAGAGTGACATCTAGTATTGCTAATGTTTTAAATTATATCGTATAGACAGAATTTTAGCTAATTTCTGTACCAAAATCAGTACCTCCTGCTGTTCAAAAAATTTCTAAACATCTCGTTCCTTTCGTTAAGGCTGATGGTATCTTCGTAAGACATGTAATCGGATTACAAGGGAACTAAGAAGGGTTTGACGAGCCTTAAGTGAACTCTAGAAAATGCCCCGTAACCTTTTCATTTGGTATATTTATGTGTCCTAGGATTATGAGGGTAGGGGTATAAACTAATCCGGTGCCACTATGGATGAACATGGGTGGGACCGATCGACTTGAAGTTTTGTGGGATCTCTAAGAGCGTGTTCACGGTGGGCGATATACGCGCAATCCCGCGCGTTTATACTCGCGCGATTATCACGTAAACAAGCTTCGATGATCATACATTCGTCCAAATGCAATCGCGCGATTCACCGACCGCGCGTTGAACGCAAGTAAAACGCGAGAAACGCGCGATAGAAGCGTGAAGCACAATCGCGCGTAGTGCGCTCCATCATCTGAAAAGGTCAATAAGGTTAAAAATCTGTAAGTGAGATGGTCTGCACTAGGGTGTCGCCCTTTTTCGTTTTCGTGATGATAGAGCTAAATCATGTGATTGACTATTCCAATATTTGAATTCAAACTATTGGAAAAAAAATGCATATCAATCCGTCACAAAGTAATAAATACTGTGAATAAAAATGTGGTTTTGCAGGAAAAACAATTTTTTGGAAAGCCCCTGTATTAGTTAATATTGTAGGTTTGCTTAATGAAAGAAAACAACGAATTAGCTAAAGTTGATTTAAGATTATGAATAATAAAGGAAAGGAAATAAAAGTGGGATGTAGAAACTGCGATGATTCGGTCTTTTTGGAAATCTGTGTAAGAGGCGCAAGGTACGTTGAATAGAAGACGTCCTACGGCTCAAATACTTGTTTATTTTTCAAATCATTTTATCAACCAACTACTACTAACCATTAGCTACGTTCGCGTCTAGATAAAATAGAAGAATTAAAGGATTATAGTATTTTTCATGAAAATTGCAAATAATTATTTTTGCTCTGCTCACAGTCAACTAATCAGGTGGGAGGATTTTTTGATAAACATAAAAGATTTACGTGTTATCATTCATATATGAATTATCTGATTCTAAGATGGAAAAATGTAATGATCTTTCCATGTCACCACGTCAGGGTAGTTCTGTATGAAAATTTGCGCGTTATTTTTTTTATAAAATTCCACGTGATAGGTATCTATTTTCCAATAATATAACTTAAACTCGGTTTATATTTTGTAACGGCATAAGTATTTGATAAAAAAAAGATATTTCAAAAATTAAATAAAAAATGAAATAGGCGTAGGTACGTTACTTTATATCGAATGAAAATCGGGGCACAAACCAAGTACAATACGAGTGTATCACACAATCTCAACATAAAATATGACATTATATCCCGCGTATTAAAAGAGTAGATAAACTGATATTAAAGTCCCAAGGGATTAAAGTAGTTGGAATTTGTAACGTTAAAATCCGTCTCCAACAAACTTCATTAATTGGAAGTAATACGAGTAGGTATTGTAAAAAGACTTTCTTTGAAAATCGAACTTGTCATCATAGGCAATTTAATGCTCTTAGCGATAAAGCCGCCACTTTTAACACTTGATCTATTTGTATTCTTGGTTGTTTATTTGTTTCTTCAGTGTGCGCTATAGTGCACTTTAATAAGTGCACTATATATTTATCGTAAAAGGTGATCATATACTTTGTACTGTACTATACCATATTAATAGTCCATTGCAAGACGTAGGCCTACCCACGAAAGGTGATTAGGCCATATCCACCACGCTGGCCCAGTGCGGTTCGGTGAATTCACATATGCCATCGAATTTCTTCTGCGGACGTATGCAGGTTGCTTCACGATGTTTTCACCGAAAAACCAGTGGTGTACAGTCCGTACATAAATTCCAAGGGATTCATTGGTACGGGACCGACATTTGAACCCACAACCTCACGATTGTAATACGGATGTCATTACCACTAGAACACCACGGTTCCTTCATGAACTGGTGGTTTGAAAAGCAAAGTGTCTTTCTTCGTTTCGGGAACCCTTCGTATACGAGTAATATGAAGACAGGGGTTTATTGTACCCAGTTTGGAGAATAGTGACTACATAACAATTGTATAATTTGTGTATTGTGCCAATAAATAATTTTGAATTTTGAATATCATTCTTTCATTTTGATTATCCTCTAGAGTCTAGAGTCCACCGTTACGTTCAGGGTACAATATACCCCCCGTGAAACGTGTGAAGTCCAAACAGATATATCAGTTTACATACTTATAGGCAAATAATCCGATAATTCAGACCCAAATCCTACCCGCCTCACGGTGAGTGCTCAAATCTCTTAATTAATTAATCGATCAAACATATCCTAATACGTAAGAGATAGTGTAGTTTATAAAAGGGTGTCTCTAGCAAACTTTATTGTCTTGGGGGGAGAACATGGCGGTGTTAAGAGTACTGTTGCCGATGCTGGTGATGACATGTGCATTTAAGGCGACGGAGCAACTTGACATATTTCAGACTGTAAGAATCTCTGACTCTCCGTAAATAGAAGTCGCTATTGATATTGCACGTGTGGATATGCACAAAAGCGCATCAACTAAAAACTAAGATGAAAATCAGTTGACGCATTTTTGTACATAAACTGACTAATATTTTGATTTTTGGTGATACCTAGTTAATCTATAAATGGCAAAAAAAAAGAAACATTAAATTTCGCGCGCTGACCGGAAGCATACGCCTTAAACATTGATTTCAGAGTAACATAAAGATCAAAAATGGTCAAATAACATAGAGCATTATTCTTTATTTATTATTTACCACTGTTTCTTACCACCGTACGGAGTACTAATATTTTTTTTCTCTTAACCAGGCAGATATTATCGCAGCGCACGGGTACCCAGCTGAAACCCACCATGTAACGACGAGCGATGGCTACATCCTGGAAATGCACAGGATTTCTCACGGGATAAACCAGTCTCCTTCCGCCAACAGGCCGGTGGTCTTCCTCATGCATGGACTGCTGGCTGCATCCAATTCATACATCTTGATGGGTCCTCAATATGCTCCAGGTGTTATCTCATTTCTTTAGTCTTAAGTCTGTTTAAATTGGCACGAAAATAAGTAATACCATGAATTGCAATCAAATTATAAAAAGGCTTCTAATTGAGTTTATTTTGACGACAGTTAAGTTTGCTGATTTACATAAAGTTATAAAGTATTTAATGCGCATTTTTCTGGATTCTCTACTAAACTGCTTACACCACCAAACACAGGGTTGTCTATCGTAATTTATGTTATTTTTAGCCTACAACTTAGCTGATAGTGGCTTCGACATCTGGATGGGCAACGCTCGAGGCAACAGAAACTCCCGATTCCACGTCACCCTGGACCCAGATCATGCGACCGATAAACTAGACTTCTTTGACTTTAGTTTTGAAGAAATTGCCATCCACGACCTTCCTGCTATGATCGACTACATTCTACAATACACAGGGCAGGAGCAATTACATTACATAGGACATTCGCAAGGAGGGACAGTGTTTCTCGTTTTGAACTCTATGCGGCCTGAGTATAATGACAAAATTAAATCAGCTCATCTACTCGCTGGTGTTGGGTACATGGATTACTTCCCTAATACTGCACTGTCTGTGGCTGCTGCACTTACGGATGTAATATATGTAAGTAACTACTACTGTTTAAAAAAGAATGATGAGAAGACGTTGTAACTCTTTTACCCTACTGGCTTACACCATAACTACATGGTATCGACCAAAGCGTATTACGGTGATAGTTATACCGCGTTATCGTGACTATCATCCGAGCCACAGTAACGATCAGTCATGGTCACTAACCACTGGGTCACTGAGGCAGTCGGGTTATTTATTTTGGTGATTTTCAGAACGTGGCGCGGCTCGCCGGCATCGTCGAAGTATTTCCCCCAGGAGGAATAATTGGGATGTCAGGAGAAGACAGGCTTCGTCACTGCACGGGAGACAAGAAGACGGACTATCTGTGCGACCTGATCGGAGTGAAGCACTTGGTGGTTAGTTGTGCTGATAAGTCTGAATAAGGAAACTAGTGTGGTTCACTGATCTATGGCAGGCAGTAAGTCTACTACAGTATCGACCACATACTATGTAGACTTACTGTCTGCCGTTTAACCACGTCAGAAGCCTTCAGGCGGCTTAAAAATTCTGAGCGGGTGGCTCAGAATTTTGCCCTGTGCGAGTTTACTTATTGTCTACTATACCTACAGACATCATTCGTAACACCTGTGTTAGATATGTTTTACTAAAAATTGTGCAGATTATTTATTTTTACCGGCTTCTAAAATGGAGATGGTACAAGTACCTACTATGTTCGTCTGTTTGTATTTTTTTTGTGTATGTCCATCGATATGTTCGTCAATTATGAGCCGATTTAAAAAATCTTTTTTATTTCAAAAGGGTATACTCCCGAGGTGGTCCCTTAAAATTAAAATTTAATCGAAATCGGCTAAACCATTTTTGATAAATCAACGATATGTTACATCGATTCGCGAAAACTATTCGAATTCTATACCCGGCGGAAGTCGGTGGTGCCATTTTTTGCGAAAAATGATTATAGTGTTGTGTGGAAGATGATTTGCGAGAGAAAGGAGGTGATAGTGAGATGACGACATGATGACAGAGAGAAGTGGATAAAGGATGAAACGTGCTGTGCCCACCCCACCTAGTGGGGTAAAGAAGATGAGACAATCAAGTCAATCTGTCTTATTGAAAATCTATCGGGGAGGGCTCTGTCTTGTAGGGGACGTCAAAAAATCAACTGCTCCACATCGACTTGGCTTTTTTTCTGGCTGCTCAATAGTCAACTGCTTTTTTCATACTTATTTCATACTTCATTCATACCATAAAATTGTTTATGATGATGAGGATTCAAAACTCTTAAAGTGTCTGCACTTTACAAAATAAACCTTGTTAGTATATCCAGAACGATCTCTATTGTTATCAGATTATAACGTATTTGTTTAGGATTAATGCAAAATATTATTATTTATCAGGACATTAATGTTCAGATAACAAGTCAATGTCATGTAATTTTTAGATAGCAAATCAATATCATAATTACTATTCCAGATATATAATCTACGACCATTGACTTGCAATAATGAGTAGTTGTTTTGTTATACAGGGTTATTTATACAATTAAAGTTTAGCCACTTAGCTGTTTGTTACAAAAGCAACGCATTTTAATGGAATTTAGCTATTTGCACTTAAGAATTATAACAAGAATCTATCTATGTTTGTTGCCGTAGCGACCCAAAATAGATCGAGGCTCTGATACCAAGGTCAGCTACCAGTCTCTATTAAAGTAAAAACATTTAATACCAAAATCATTTTTCAGCGACTCGGTACACAAGATGATGACTTGGACAGCATCTTTGACAACATGCAAGCAGCTGGAGCAGCGTTAAAGCAAATAGCTCACTACGGGCAAAACGTTCGCGACTCAGCGTTCAGAAGATGGTCATTCGGAATCATACAGAATATGATAATCTATGGAGACAGAAACCCTCCTCCTTACGACTTGGGTCTCATCACAGTTAATACCACCATGCATTATACGGTCAACGATGTCCTTTTAGATGAAAGAGACGTTTTAGCCATGGCTGACGATATGCCAAATACTGTAGTGAGAAAAGTGGCGCGAGAAACTTTTAGCCATGGTGATTTCGTATTTGCTCAGGATGCAAAGGAGCTGGTCACTGAATATATTATAGAAGCCATACGAAGAGATTCTGGATGGCCCAAGTGAGTATTAATTTTACTACTTAAACGTAAGTTCTAGAAAAGAAAACCTACCGCCAAGATGCAAAAATTGCGCAACCGCGCATCCCAACAGCTCCAATAAGGACTTAGCTCACAACGCGTTCAGCAGTAATGTCCTGAAAGAGTAAAATGGGATGGTATAGCGCGATCCCGAATCTCATATTGCTGAGGGAACTCTAGAGGTACAAAGCTCAGTCCCCGAAAAAGTACCAGGTTTGCGCTTCATCCAAGCAAACTTGCATTGCTCACAGACAGCAACAGCCGAACTCCTGAAAGTCGCAAAGGAAAGAAACGTTTCAGTCGCCCTAGTCCAAGAGCCGTATGTAAGCAACAAGGGAGCTATGAAACAGAACCCTGGAACCCGCATTATTCAGTGCAGTTTGAACAGGCAAAAGCCAGTAAAGGCAGCAGTAATCGTTTTTGGTGACAAGCTGGAAGTAATCCATGACCCCCAGCTTGTTACTGAAACTGAAGTAGCTGTTTTGCTGGTCAACGAAGACTTGAAGCTGGGAGTGATTTCAATCTACTTCGAAGGAGACCAACATATTAATCCGTACCTAAACAGGATAAAGGCTTTTAGTTTAAAACTAGCGACCAAAGACCTGACAGTCGCCGGTGACGTCAATGCCTGGTCCCATTGGTGGGGTAATACGTCGGAAAACAGCAGAGAAGCTGTTCACTCTTTTTTCAACGAGATGGGCCTACACATACTCAACACTCATACGCCAACCTTCGAAGTCGTTAGAAGAGGCAAGCTCTGCACGAGTGTAGTAGATGTTTAGTATTTTAAGCCACATGAAGACTAGTATAACTAAACGGTTAAAACAACTAGGATCCACGATTTAGAAAGTCGTCCGAGCCACGGCAGCGCTCAATCGAAAATGCCACCCGCGGTTTTTAACTTTTGTGATTTCTAATAAACACTTAGATTTGAGGAAAGATAAACTTAGCAACAATGTTGTTTTTCAGCGAAACCGATGGAGGAGACGCAGATTCAAATCCCGACAATGGAAGTTCACCGCCCACACTAGGACCCGCCGTGACCACACCATCGCCGGGCAATGCTGCCCATAGCTTAGGTTTATACAACGTTTATAAAATGTACCTGATAGCTTTAAGTGTTTTATTATTGTTGTATAGAATGTGATAATTTAATTGTGATAGTTTGGTTAAGTGCTTCTCATAATATTATAATTTATTAAATTATTATTTCTGCCTTATTATTTATAAGATTTGCTAGAACTTATTCAAAGCTTTCCTAACGAATGAATGTTAATAGTAAACGGCGCCTTTACTGCTATAAGCGACTATGAATTATTAGCGAATACCCACCTATATAAAGATGACAACAAAAAAATAATAGAAATAAAAAAAACGTTAAAAACATTGAAATGTTTAACCCCTTTAAATTTTGCTGAAATTAAAAAAAAAACTGCATAATTCTGATCGACTGACTGAATTTCGCTGAAATTTAAAATCACTCTATTTGTTGCAGAGATATATAATTTATGTCATACACAGACAAACAGACTTACAGATAGATATTTACTTCCCTCAAAATCCTTCGTTTTGGTCGCGATTTAAAAGAAGGATAAATTACCAAATTTACTTACTTCTACGGACAAATCAAATCGTCGCAAGTAATTATCAGAAAAAACTTTGCACTACAAGGACTTATCTCTTACAACCTGATAAATTAATGTAGGTACCTACTGAAAAAAAACCATAATCCTTCTCGGTGCAAATACTACATTTAAACAAGGGCACAAATTAATTTTTAAGATAATTTAAAGTCTACGCTCGTGCCTCGATAGAACAGAAGAATTAAAAGATTATTGATTATTCAATAAAGTTGTAAATTATTTATTTTTGCTCTACCGCCAATCGAATAATCGCGTGGGTGGATTACTTACTTAGTTATGTACAATCTAATTTAAAAGGTAAAACGGAAAATACGCAAATTCTTGGGGTGTTAATGAAGCTAAAATCGAGATTACGAAGCTTGGTATTGAAAGACATTAGAAAAACTTACTGATGCGAACACTGCACGTTTTTCAATTCTGCATTGTTCCTTGCCTAGCACTTATCTTAATTCTTTTACATCTGTGACCGCGCTATGAGAATAACAAACTGCACAATATTTATCTAAAAATCGGTAAAATAATAATTCTGCTGAACTGAATGCGTTTGCGATGGAAATTGATAACATTTCATCTTTTCTCAAAACATCTCTCTCATATATCAGATAATTTCTCAAATGATTCGTATCGTGAACAGATAAAAAACACTCACAGATAACTCTAAAATCTCCATCTAAAATGCTTTACGCCCACGCAGGTATTTTCAGTTCACTTTGAAATTTACTACAAGTACAATAAAACAATCCGGTAATAAATTGTAAATCCTACTTGCCTCATGGTGAATAAGCGAATTTAATCGATCAAAAACATCCTAATACGTAAATGAAGATAGTGTAGTTTATAAAAGGAGGCCACCAGCAAAGTTTATTGTCTTAGACAGCCAACATGGCGGCGCTTAGAGTTATTGTACCGGCGCTGGTGGTGATATGTGCGATCGGCACGACGGAGCAGCTTGACATGTTTCAAACTGTAAGGATTATACATTTTTACTAAATATTTAATAATGTATGGGTTGTCTCAGTAAGTTTATATGTAACAGAAGATCAATTGGGTCAACAGTTGACCTGATTAAACGTGATCTCTATCGCTTGGACGCTTCCATAAGCATTGACGGGCATTGACTAACTCTCTAATGTTTTGGTTAGTTATAAGCATTTGGAATATCAGGAGAAAGCTAACAGCCCTACGACATATATTATAAAGAATACAAATTTTCTCCTCTGTGCAGTCTAGCAATCTATCTCTTGAGTTTTGTTTTTTATCGGGAACAAAACAGGTTTGAGTACCTAGAGTAAGCTATAGCTTATTACGAACTACCTACATATTTCTAAAGAACTTTATATTTTTATAGTAAGACTTTAGATGCCAATAATTATGTTCATAAGACCATAGATTGCTATAACCTGATAGACTTTGTCACCATCTGATACACAACTCTAATTTATTTTTCTGTATAACAGGCAAGTATAATCGCAGCGCATGGCTACCCTTCAGAAACCCACCATGTGACGACGAGCGATGGCTACATCCTGGAAATGCACAGGATCCCTCACGGGATTAACCAGACTCCTGCAGCCAACAGGCCAGTGGTCTTTCTTATGCACGGGCTGACGGCTGCTTCCAACTCTTACATCATGTTAGGTCCTCAATATGCTCCAGGTAACGTCTGTTTTTTAGACAACAATTTGACTTGAAGTCTTGATTATCATGGATAGTTAAAATTAAATAAGTAGTGAAGGCTCAATCAATTCTGTTTCTTTTACAATTTTTGCTTCAATTTCACTATATTTGTTGCTTTAAAGCTGTTTCCGCTTGACAACCGAGTAAAACATGTATTATACTTTTTATTTTTAGCCTATAACTTAGCCGATGGCGGCTTTGACATCTGGATGGGCAACGCCCGAGGCAACAGAAACTCCCGATTCCACGTCACCCTGGACCCGGACCACCCAAACGATAAAATCGAGTTCTTTGACTTTACTTTCGAAGAAATTGCCATCCACGACCTTCCTGTTATGATCGACTACGTCCTGCAGTACACAGGGCAGGAACAGCTGCACTACATAGGGCACTCGCAAGGAGGCACGGTGTTTCTGATTTTGAACTCTATGCGGCCTGAGTATAATGACAAAATTAAATCAGCTCACTTGCTCGCTGGCGTTGGATACCAGGATTACTTTCCTAATACTGAACTAGCTAGTTTGGCATTGATTACGGATATCATTTGGGTAGGTTTTATTTTTACTAGATTATTCACTGTAGTGACATTGCATATACTCGTAGTTTTTTTTTGGTATGATGATGCTGGCACTTATATGATTGTTAAGTTTCACAGAAAATTAAGATATAATATTGACCCATATTTTATTCCTAGACCAAGGTTAGAACAAGACAAGGTAAGCCAAACAAAGGCTCCTGATGACAAAAGTTCACCATGTGTGAACATCAATAATGACCCAAGATATTGCTGCCTATTTCTTCAAGAATATAACTAGAAAACTTTGGCCGTACAAACATTGCCAGGCGTGACCAAGGCCAGACCGTGAGTTTAGGGGCCCTAGGCTAATACTACTCAGGAGCTCACCTAATTACTCAAGGTATAGGAAGAAAATAAGATTAGAATTAATCGCAGGATACGCTGGGCAGCAAACCTTACGATTTATTTAATTAAATAAAATTGTAATTACTTACTTATAGGTTTTTTTGCATTATCGTCTATTTTCAACTTAGTCTTGACAGCCTAGAATCCACGGAGCCCTGGGCCTAGCCCAAAAAGCCATTGTAGATCCGGTCCTAGGCGTAGCAACACTCCCAGCATGCTGGGCACGCCGCCAACTAGTATTGAGCATTTGGATTATCTTTATACCTTCAAGGGTCTGTGGAGGATTCAATTGCTTTTTATGTAGTAGTAGTAGCTGTTGTAGTTTAATATAGCAGTATTTTGTTGAAGTCCATAAAGCATCTTGCCTATTTAAAAAAAAAAAACTTGAGTGTACTAATAACTTTTGGTCTGTTTTAGAGCATGGCACTGCTGGCCGGAACGGTCGAGATATTTCCCCCTGAGTCGACGAACGGCGAGCAGGAAGAAGAAAGACTTCGTCACTGCACTGGAGATGAAAGGACGGCTTACCTGTGTAATCTGGTTGGAGTGAATCACTTAATGGTGAGCTTTAACCGACGTCAAAAATGGTTCTCAATTCGACTCTATGTTTTGCGATTACTTAATGGGTCGAGCTTCAAAGTTTCTCAAGAAAAGTATGTCCTTCCATCAACATCTGAAATTCTTAAATTTATTTCTACACTTCCTGATTTAAATTCTACCCGATAGTAAAATTACTAATTACTTACTTATTATTAAATACGCAGACAGGACGAAAGATACACAGAAATAGCGGCTTTGTTTTATATTATGTTGTGATAAGTTAGAATCATGTAAAAATTATCTAAGACATCTACATCTATATCTATCAGACATATACCAAACCTACTCAAGTGTAAAAGTACACGACAAAATAAGTCGAAAAAGTTTACAGCAAATCTTCACATTACGACGAATTTTCGCCGAAATTAGGCACTTACCTATTTACTGCTTTGATATAACAAAATTGTTCTATTTATCTCTTGTCGTAACTTAGTATATCCATGAATATCTTTATTGATTCAGATTATAATTCATGTTGTTTATGATCATTGCAAAATGTTATCAGAACATCAAAGTTCATAGAACAAAACAATGTCTATGTACCTACCTAGCGCTATTATATTCTCAGAAATGCTACGAAAGAACTATTAATTATAGAACAGCACTTGTCATAGTAAAAAATGAACTTTTTGTAGCGAGTAGTTGCTTTATCATAAAATAATATGACGGCAAAAAGATTATAACGGAAAAGTTACAGGGTAATTGTACGATACGACTTATTAATCAGTCCACTACTAGACATAGGCCTCCAAATGAATTTCCGATAATACAGATTGAAAGCAGCTAGCATCTAAGCTATCTTAATCAGATCACGGATCTACCATGTATTGTAGACGTCTTAGGGCTGATAATGCTGCTCACTGTATTCAAAAGATTTATAGGAACAGAGGTGAATGGTACAACCAAAAGGTGGACTATGCTTAACAGTTGAGTTATCTACGTTAATGGAGATGATTTATTTATTTATTTAAAATAAATATACCTTAACAGACTTACACCCAATATGCTACATTTATAGATTTTATTTATGATAAATTACAACAAAACTTTTAGAGGACTAAGAAGTTTGCGGCACTAAAATCGTTATTAAATTAACGTAAAAGATTAACTATATTTTTTAGTCTCAATCAAAAACTAAAGTATAAAATAGTACTGTATCAGCCTTATAATAGTCCACTGCCGGACGTAGGCCTACCCACGAAGGGTGATTGGGTCATATCCACCACGCTGGCCCAGTGCGGGTTGATGGATATTCACATACGCCATTGAAATTCTTCTCCGGACATATGCAGGTTGCCTCACGATGTTTTCCTTCACCGAAAGAAGCCAGTGGTTTGATACGAGTATTCCGTACATAAATCTCAAAGAACTCATTGGTACGGGACCGTGATTTGAACCGACGACCTCACGATTGTAAGGCGGGCGTCAATACCTCTAGACCACCACGGCTTAAAAACGGTCTATAAAATAGTACCTAGTATTAAATGCAAATATTTTGATTTTCAGAGACTGGACACCCACGAAGCTGACTTAGACAGCATCTTTGAAGGCTACGAATCTGCAGGCGCTGCTCTGAAACAAATAGCTCATTACGGGCAGAACATCCGCGACAAAGCGTTCCGAAGATGGTCCTATGGCTTCATCCAGAATATGATAATCTATGGAGCGAGAAACCCTCCTGCTTACGATCTCGGTCTTATCACCATAAACACTACCATGCATTACACGCTCAACGACAACCTCTTAGATGAAAGAGATGTGTTAGCCATGGCGGATGTTATGCCAAATACTTCAGTGAGAAAAGTGGCGAGAGAGTCGTTTCTGCATGAAGATTTTGTAGCAGCTCTAGATGCGAAGGAGCTAGTCACTGATTATATCATAGAAGCTATAAGAAGAGATTCTGGCTGGTCGGAGTATTTTACAAAAAAAAATATTACTGGTAGGCCGTCTCGACTTCGTCCTGGTTGAACGATTTTGAAGTGAAAACTTCTTCAGCGGCGTTTTGCACTTTTCGGGATGGGTAAAAAATTTGAAACTCGCGTCGTGACACGTGACCTGATCGAACATTCGTAAGACGGAGGGAGATTAGACCAACGGGGCGGCGTAGGAGAGGAAGTAATACCCCCCTCTCTTACTACCGCGCGGCGAAAGTGTATGCTCCTGCGGCGCAGGGTGATTGCGCGAGTGTGTGTGTGATACTGTATATTACCACATAAATGATAGTACTTTTATATTAATAATAAATAAAGCAATTTTTGCGAGATGATTCCCTAACCATTCCAAAATATTTAAAAATGCACGACGTTAATGTTCAAGTTTCCCTTTTGCTTGCACTCTCGGAGTACAACCCGTTGTTTTCTTTAGTGTATAGATTAGATCCATATACTCATAGCTTATTAATAATTATAATTAATCAATCAAACCAACCAATTAATGAAACAACTTGATTTTAGATAAATATATCCAAAAAATATAATGAAATGAAAGCATTTATTATCACAATAGTACATTGAAAACTATTAAATTAAATTAATATGTCAATGTTCCTATGAATGGACTCGTCCAACAAAATATCGCAACATAAATAAATGATAAAAAAAAAACAAATTCAATATCGTAGTAATTCGATAAAATAAAAATTGACTAAAAACTATGTTTAATAATCAATTTCCAGTCTCAGTCAGAAAGCGACAATACTCTGAAATGTAGGTATGAAAGATATTATGGTCTACTCACAAGATATTAAAATAATAAAATTAAATAATAAAATGGTCACATGTAATGGTGATCAGCTGTATAAGTATAAGTATCATAGTTGAAGCCGCACCAATATGCTTAGTCAGGTAACTCATTAGAACTGTATGAGCCCTGCGATACAGTACTTGTTACTAGAGCAGGTCTCACAATCAAACTGGGAAACCTTATTTTTGCTTTCGTGAAAATGTCCTTTATTTGCATAAATTAACCTCAGTTTAAATTGTAAAATAATATGACTTCCTTAAAAAAATATATTCATTGTTAATTTATTCATTGAGGTTTTTGTAAAAGTTGTGGTAAAAATAAATTATTTTGTATTTTTGATGTTTTTCTAGACAACAGACATGTCCTAGGATATCTTTACTTCATTATTATGACCAATTTTTACCACAAGACTAAGCCTAAAATCATATAACACTATCCAATGTTGCAAAAAAAAATCAAGTGGATTCATTGGTCCATTGATGTCTGTATTCAGGTGAACCTACTTAATAAGCAAACCATGTGTTGGTTTGCTTTCGGATATTTATAATATTATCCACTACTAAGTAGCTAACAAAAAAAAATACGTTGTTTTGCTGTATAAATTGTTTCGTCATAAACAATGGTACTTCTGACACAAAGGCAAAAATTCTGTACCTTACGATCTGTTCTAACACACCTACCAAATCAACACAAAAAAACTGTCAAGCCGATTCGTAGAAGTTCCGGGAGAATACGATAAAAAACACTGTGTAACGAGACTTTTATACATTGCAATATTACTAAGGAGTCCATTAATTTTCTTTAGGGAACCCGTCGTAGTAGAAGACTTGGACCTAGGCCTAAGTCCCCCAGACACCGAGAGCTCTGTCACACCGGCGCCAGCTGTAAACCCGACTTCGCCACCGAGGGATTCCGCTCATAGTTTAGTTCTCAGCACCAAAATGTACCTGATACCGCTAAGTATTTTATTATTCTTGTATAAAATGTGATAATTTAGTTTAATCAATAGGATACGTTCTCATGATATTATCACTAATAAAATAATTATATTGTGTACTTACGCTGTATAAAATTTAGCTCTTAATTGAATGTATCCTGTTCTGTGTATACCCCTACCGTAAATGAAATCTCAAAAAAAAAACGCATATATATCTTATTATTTATTGACCGACGAACCACCGGATACTACGCATAACTTTTTTCATAGTAGTCAGATTTCAATATTTTTTTTTTATTGGATAGAATATACTTCGAGATTGGTCCCATTAAAATTTTATCGAAATCGGCTCGGGCATTTTTGATAAATCAACAATAATGTGAAAAATGCTACATCGATCCGTGCGAAATATTCGCGAATTCTGTACAGGGGTAAAGTCGGTCATGCTATTTTTTGCAAAAAATTGTTATACAACATCTGAGGTTGTTTTCTCTTTTTGTACGAATGGTATGCAATGAAGTGTTAAATAAATAAATAAAGTAATATATAGTATAAAGTTAAATATATATTTTCTAAGTCTGCGTGCTTCATCTTTGACCACAATGCTTACTATCGGACGAGTTGGTGGTCAAACGAGTATTAATTCGCGATAAAAATTGTCCTGAACTCGGTCAGGAAATAAGGAATTAATAACACCTCAATTTGAGGCTCTATTAAGGTAAAATCCAAATCAAAAGTGCTCTAAATACGTATCTAAATATCTCCGGATACAATTCAATACACCAATAATATTCCATTCATGCTACACATATAAATCTGACAAAAACACCGAACCTTGACCCATATCGCCTACAAAAACTATATATCAGTCGAGTTTATGAAATCTTTTCGCACATCTGCGACACTGGGTCATAACAGGCACTTCCAACCGGCCATAAACGCAAGGGTATAAGAAAGAAAAACATTAACTATAACAGTAAAGGAAACGAGTAAACAAGGCTGTAAAGTAAAAGGGTTGGATTATAACTGAAGACACTCGGGGAAATTAAGGCGTGGAGGGTGCCACTGATCTTTGGGTGTGGATGTGAGGTGGTATTCTGCATTTATCTTGGACTTATTTTGGTGTTTTTATTGAGAAAATCGCAGACACAGTTGATGTTACAAACAGTGGGTAGCGATTTCTTTTTCGTGTAGGTTTGTGTTTGACTACATACTGCCTGTGTTAAGCAGATATGCGGTCTAGGGTATAGCACACTTACCTAGAAGAAACCTATCATCATCTAAGCGATAGGATAACTACTGTGTCGGACTTAGGCCTCCCTTAAAAACTTCTAGTTAAACCACAAGATAACCACTCAAATACAAGCTCCCCTTACAGATTTCTAGTAAAGCCAGTCGTTTCTTTGGTTGGATACGGCTTGGCAACCAGCGAGATCCTACGCTATTTTTGTTCAAATTTATTTTATTTTTGAATCAAATCAAATATCTAGATGAACGCTTTACTCTACGCTAGACATGATCCATTCGAGACGTGGTCCATCCGAGAAGCAAACGAATAAAACGGCAAAAATAAAATTACCTGTTAAAACTGCGAGCAAATATGTTTCACTTCATTCCAGTTTAAATTAAAAAACATCACTAAAATTTTCATTCAATTGGTATAAAAAACTTCATTTACAACAACTTGGTTTATTGTCGTGTTCTAGAGTAATTCTGTTATTAGTACTATAAAATAAAGCTAAAGCAAGCGAAAGCATAACTGCCGTGGTGGTCTAGAGGTAGTGACACCCGCCTTACAATCGTGAGGTCGTGGGTTCAAATCCCCGGTCCCGTACCAATGAGTTCTTTGGAATTTATGTACGGAATTTCACACCACTGGCTTTTCGGTGAAGGAAAACATCGTGAGGCAACCTGCATACGTCCGTAGAAGAAATTCGAAGGCGTATGTGAATCCACCAACCCGCACTGGGCCAGCGTGGTGGATATGGCCCAAACACCCTTCGTGGGTAGGCCTACGTCCTGCAGTGGACTATTAAAAAGGCTGGTACAGTACAGTACAGTACAAGCGAAAGCATTATTCACAATAAACAAGAAAACCTATAAACAAATCAACAGTCAGTGTTTACGTCGAACGGTCGTGAACTCGTGACCCGATGATACGCGACCCAAATCGCGCTCCTTAATTCACTTTACGTTTCATAAGTTATCACCAGAGGTCTCAGCAAAGTAGAGAAGAAGTAGGAGAGCGCGAAATAAAGGTATTCTATTATTATAAAAAAAAAAAAAAAATTGGTGGAAAAATCTAAGTAGCTGATGGAATGCAAAGACGAATCTAAGATTCCTCCTAAAATCGAGTGTTCCCAGCCAATGAACGCTATATGGTGAATCAGACTAGTGTCTTTTTCATACGGGACTTTTCTCGAATATGTTTAGTCTCAAAACACATGTGACTGAGAAAATTAGCGCATCTTTCTAGCCTTAAACTTTATACGAGTTGGCTTGAGTACCAGTTGACATACGCGTTCACACAATACCACCCAGCGTAATGTCTCGTTCATATTGAACGTTATTTGATTAACACCTAGCTAAACCAAATAGGCTACTCTACCTCAAACAAATTGAAACTTAGATAATTAGTACCTAGGTCTTAAAGTGATATTTGACACATATGTTGTCAGAACTATACAGACTCATGTCTTGTCTATACAGGCCGTTACTCGGTGAACATCTAGCCCCAAACCACTTGTGACTGCGAGAATAAGCACATACTTCCAGAATTAAACTTTATACCTACCCAGTTTAATTGCCTCGCCAATAAACAGCTGTTTTAGGTGGAAGCGAAAGTTGTAGATTAATGTCGCCTTTAACATACAATAAGAATTGACAAGGTTACACTAACGACTTGCGAACTCTGGTAGAGTGTCTTACTATTAAATGTGATTACCAATTTTATAGGTTATTTTTTAGTTTTCGCGGATTTGTCATGATTGCAACACGGAACAAAATAAGGGTTTCTAAGTCCTTTGCGTTTAAAGTAATGTTGTTTTCTTATATTCATAATAAAATTATTTTATCTAAGTGAACTTAATAATGATGAAGAAAGAGATTGTAAAGCTATTTAATAATTATTTATTTAATTATTTGGCCAAGATAAACGTGATCGTCTAGTTTTATAATGTGATCGTCTAGAAAATATTTAACTCAAATGGACCCTTATACGTTGTGTAAAGTTTACGTTGTGTTTAGATAATAAAATTAGGATAAATAGTGAACCTAAATTAGTTTCAACACTAGCCTATATAAATCTATAAATAACCAGAATATAATAGGTGTTGCCAGTTCTTTGTATCACAAATAGATACGAAAGTAAAATTTTAAAAAGGAAAACAAAACAAAATAAAAATAAGTTCAATACGATTCAAATAAGATGCAGTTTCAGAATAACAAAAGAAATACATTCGCTCAGCACATAAAACACATAATAAAATGAAATTAATTAAATTTGAATACAATAAATTATTACGATGCATGTGACAATATGAAATAAAGAAAGTAGAGTTAAATAAAACATGCAACTTAGCTTGATTCCGGCTATCTGCTACTCCTTACAGCTACAGCGATCGGTGATCCGCAGTCTGTCCTTCTTCTCTCTTCGTGGCCAACTTTATGCTAAAAGAAATACTGATTAATGACATTAGTGCAGTAGGAATAATATTATCTGCTCCTCTGTTCTGCTCCAAACTGCATCGCTGCTAACACCATCCTCTGGAAAGAAAACAGGTTGGAGTTTAGATCTTTAAGATCTGTAAATGGAAAGCCTAAGCGAAACAGAATGTGGGGCTCCCTGCCAGCCTTCACCCCACTCCAAAGCGTTGCCAACAAATCCGTCAGGTTTAGCCCTAACCACGCCACTAAAGACACTAAATATTCAAACCTTCTTATCTCTTACTGATCATCATTCATTCATCTCTTAATCCAGTCATTCATCCAAACACTCCTTTAATAAGGTTAGAACCTAAGGTTCTCAAAGTTTGTTATTATTTGGTTCCCTAAGATAGTTTTGTGACCAAGAGATTCCTTATGACTCGAAAGATCCCTACGGGAATATCACGGTCGTGTGGTGTGTGTACCTAGTGCATGTTCGGACATCCAGTTGCGAGATAGCAGCCGCTAGCAGGCCACTATTTCGGCCGGATGTCCTGTGTAATTCCCCCCCTCCTGGTGCGGCCGGCTTTAACCTGCTGAAAGGGGCGAGAGTCCATAGCGCCCGTCACGTAGATCCGCCGGCAAAAAAAACTATGCCAGGCCCCTCATAAGAGTCAAATAGTGTGCAAGTGTGTAAGAAAATGATTTTTCATATTAAATTTTCATTTGGGGAAAAGAGACCTAATTCCAATAAGATTTTGTCCGCTTTGTGTTAGTTTATGATGAAAACCTTCGATACCTTTGTCAATACATATTATGTTGTATGTTTCACAATTTGAAACAAAATGATAGAGAGAAGGAGACGCGCTGTGCCGACCCCACCCAGTAGGATAAGGGCAAGATGATGATGATGATGATGTTTCAAATCTCGTACTGCATCCATGAAACATGAACTTGCAGTGAGAATGCATTAATATGTTGAGACTCGTTCAATAGAGACGAACTCGGAACTCCTTAGGTAAATGTCTGATCTCCTTGCATAAATGTTTGGCCTCCTTATGGAGTGATGTACATGCTGTCATATTTTTATAACAGCACAATAATATATCATGTGCAGCACAATGTGTTTCACATATACAAATATCATGAGGATAAATCAGCTGATGTAGAAGGTCATTTGGTTATCAAAAGTTTTCATCCAAATTTGTTATTATTTTGTTTGTACCGGAACTATAAAAACACAACCTAGCTACATGGGACTAAAATTAATGTTTAGTAGCACTCATCCAATCAATCTTTCCAAACACACATCCTATGAGTCCTACGTGAGAAAAACTAATAAATAATCTACCCTTAAGATAGCCCAAAAAAACAATGTAGACAGTAGACCTCTCTGCTTCTGAAAGAAAAAAGGACTATACGCTACTACTATTGTAATTTACCTATCAATAAATCTGATAAGATGGTGGGAGAGAAACGGAGTCTAAGGTAGAATCGTACTTATAGTACCGCTATCTGAAAGTTAAATACTTTGGAAATTAACCTGGAAATAAATACCTTGAATAAAATATGCATTAGTTAGAAATCTTTCTGAGACCTGAGGTAACACAAACTTTATCTTTGACACGGGAAAACAGCAGGAAATAACTATAAAATTATTATATTATTTAGATAAAACTTAACATCAGCAAATATCTGATTTGTTCAAAGTTATTAGTTACTGCAAAGACGAATCCTTGAAAGGCATCGCCAAAGGTCTCAAAGAGATTTATGATATATCACTTTCACAACACAAACACTATTCACTTATACACTTGGGAAATGAGCGAAGCGAGCGAGCTCTAATTTCCAAAATTTTCACACGCGTTATAATTTAACACCTGAACTATTTTCAAAAACGAGTATCCTTTACCGCGATCTAACCCGGACTGCCTCCAAAATCCTAGCTTTTCCCATACAAAATAATTGTAATCTCGACGAATTCCACGCCTGTCAAATACTTGAGAAATCAATTATAAAAATATTTATGGGTTTGTACAAAACGGACGAAAAAATTGAAACACTCGAAATCACTTTAGTTTTTGTAAAAATTTATATAACGCTATAAATTATTTCTATTTCCAGTAAGTCAACTTGCTACAAATGTAGAGTCTTCGACAGAAACAAACCTAATATGTAATGACTATCTAGACATAGTACTCTATTTGTATTTCAGTACCTATATTATTAAGTGATTTGATTTTATATAGCTATAAGGTTATATTTACATAACAGTCCGCCGCCATACCTGTAAATACTTCCTTTATTTCGTAAAACTATTTCAAACTACTATCAATCAGCACATAAGTAACCATAAGTTATCATTATTTCATTAATTAAAGTCATTTTCGCCATACAATTTAATACCCTATTAACATACCAAGTTGTCTTACTGTCTAAGTTTATACTGTCTCTACGCGACAGTTGCCACTCAAGTTTTTTATGGCAGTCAATATGGATTGCATAAAGGACAACTAGGGTTAACACATTTATATTTTTGCCCAACTACCAAAAGAAGAGAGGTTCTCAATTTATACATACTTTCGCTTTCTTATAAATTTAAAAAATGTTATTAGAAAATAGTATAATTTACATACTCGTATTTAGAATAATACGTAAGATTGTAATTGTAGTGTCCGATGATTTTTACGTGACACAAAATAACATAACCATGATTATAATTGTATAAAATGAATAAAACTATTTTGATTATCGTTATCATATAAAGTTCAGACATTAATATTAATATTTTTAATTACTTTAATACAAAAATAGTATAGGAATAAGTAAAATGATCTAAAATCGAATGTATGTAAAATAAAAGAAAACAATTATGTCCGAACCGTTCCTTTCTCATATTCAAAATTTACTTCTTTACTTATTTAACAGATCTCATTGAAATTAAATATAATTAAATACCTATGAGTCAGTCACAACCCTGTATTTAGTGTTCGATTTTTACTCAAAACAATATTTCTGTTAACGCAGGAAATAAAAAGAGAAAAATATGACCTGCTAACATGTTCTAGAGAATTTTAGGGAGCCCATACTTCAAGCACTTGAAAATGTAAGGTTTCCAATAAATTGCGGTTGCCCTGTGTCAGAGAATGGTAATTTTGAACTTTATTCTTTAGTGCTATAGATTCTCCAATAAAATACTGAGCAGCAAAATGTCGTGGTATTCCTCCTAGAACTTCTCACGACTCAATTTTTTTTTTAAGAACAATAAATATTTCCAAACCCGCATTAGCATGAAAAGGGCAGCAAATACAACAACTTTACAAAGTCTGAGAGAGACAGAAAATTTTAGTTAATAATCTATAAGGTGTATAGTCAAAATATAGCATAGGTACATGGAACAGACGTTATGTGTATATATACATACATAACGGCGGTTACAAGATGGAGTGATGAAATTGAGACGTTTGATTGATATACAATATCACTATAACCGGACTTACTTAGGTAATATAGCTGGAAGGAGCATAGAGCTTTGCATCAAAACAACTTAAGTATAGATTGATTAAAAAGTTTAAACATAACATATCTATTGTTTTATGTTTTTGAAATAGTGACCAATGGTGTATCTATTCTAAAAATCTCCAGAATAACATTTAGTTTTGTTTCAAAATGTTTGGTAAGTTATTACCTAGACAGACAAACACTGTTTGGTAAAAAGATGTTCTATTCATATTCATTTATTCATAACTATAAGTTACTTGTCAAACAAAAACTAATTTATTAAATTGTGAATCATAATAATTAAAAATCGAAACAATAAAATAATTAATAACAGTCAATACACAATAATTAATAACAATGAGTAGTGTCACAAATAAATGAAATAGTATTAATAAGTTAATTCAAATTTCACACAAAAATAAACCTAGAAATGATCGGTCAGTAATACCATGGATTTGTAGAACTGTAAAGTAATTATATATTAAGTCAATACCGTGGATTTTGGATTAGACCAAACCACTCCATTAGGCATCCAACTGTCTCACCATTCAGTCACACAAATCAAAGCAGTATCATGTTTGCCTCATCTCAATATCAACGGCATTAACGTTGACGTCTCCAAATCAAGGCTTTCAGGTTTGAAAGCGGCGGGTCAGGGCTACAGAGGCATGGAGCTATTGAATCGCGCGAAATGTATCCGATGTCCAGGGAGTCCGGTATCAAAGCCGGGATAAATCACCGGACGTTCCCGGCAGGCTAGAGAAGATCAGATGTTCAACTTACGAAGAACATTGTTATGCTTTAGCAGGACTACATTTGGCCACCAAATCGTATGATTGAAAGCGAAGACTTGATTCTGCTAACTAATCATTGTAAACAGAGACCTTCATATGCGGAAGCGAAAGTTGTAGAGCCAATCAACCAAGAAGAATACAAAAAACTATATGTTTGTATAGTAAATGAAAACTATTATTGTTTTCGTGAGGCTATATATATTTTGTTTGTCAGTTCGTCCTAGTACCCGTTAGAGGCGCTTTAAGGACTTGTATGGGGTCGCACGTAATCTAATCTAGTTTTAGTTTACGAATAAATTCAAATAATAGGTAGAGATTGAATAATAACGCCTATAGCGTGATAATGTTTTAGGTCCAAATTTTAATAGTTGTAAAGTGTCTTCGCTTGGATTGAAACCTACTCCTTTCGGAGAAATAAGCTTTTCTCGTAGTCTAATCACTGATCTGTTATTGCTACGAGTCAAACACAAGGAAATACTTAAATGAATGAATGACTCGGATAAAGAAAATTTTATCAGGCGTTACTTAAATGAAATGGTTTAGTAGGTATAAACTAGTATTAAAATATAGATGTGGGAGCCCAGTGTAGACTTGTGTAGATGCGTTCAACCATCACCGTCATCAATATTACTTATCTTGAGAACGCGGCCCATTCATGTACATACTTATCGTGTAGGTACATACATAATTATACGTCCGACCGCTCAGTCAGACACACATACTAACACAATGTGCAATTGTGCATATGCTTAATATTACCTGTAAAGGCTGCGGCGCGTTCGTGGTTTACAACAACTGTACCTTGATCATTGATTGACATCGCTCGCAAGTTCAACCAACAAACCGTTTCAGTATTTACAGCCTACACCCTAATAAGAGAATGACTTGCCTAAGCCCTACGCGCTATGATCCACATTACCCATCTCTCCCTCCCAAGTCTGCAGAGGAGGGGGCGGGTAACCGGATCCCTGTCAGTGGGAATTAATGATGGATAGCGCGACCTTCGCGGGAGCATCACTCATTCGCACCATTGTGAAAAATGGTTCCAAATCTGCCGCGCTGAAGGGGATGTTAGCAACTGTTCGTGTACGCCATGTGGAATAACACATGGGTTTTAACCACTGTCGATAACAGAGGGGTGTTATAAGCTTCACATAAGTATACAGGGATATTTCTAATCAATTAGCATCCTTTTAGGGGCTTATTCTGTACATAAAAACAAAAAACTTTTGTCAAAACTCAAAAAATAAAATTGTTGTTTCATAGAAAAATGTTGCATCCCAAACAAAATGACTGATTAGATATGATTTTTGTTTGAAAGCTGATGTAATGTTCTAAAGTTCTTTGTTTAGCGCTGAGCAATGCTTCATCTTTACTTCTATAGTGTACTTGATGAAGAATTCATCTTAAAACCATCTAACGAAGACACTGGCCACAATATTTACTGAAACCGGGAATCGCGGTGCCTACCACGCTAAAAACTCCTCAGTCGATAAAATATGACAGCTGAATTGCACTGCATCAAGCTATGTATTCAACTACAAATGCCAATAGCCGAATTCTCCATAAATAAATCTAGAGCTAGGAAACCACCAAATAATAACCATACGGCCTTAAAGTTACCTGAAATTAGAAAATGTGGTACAATACCAATGAAAGCATTAAATTCCGCAGTCGACCAAATATGACAGCTGAATCGCACTGCATTAAGCTCTGTATTCGGCTACCGGGCCAGTAGCCGGGTCGTCCATAAACTGAAGCCGTCTCATAAATCGGAGCTCAAAGTGTCACGTTCGCGATACATACTTTAACGGGCTTCGGTACCTACTTCCGAACAGGGGTCGCAGCGAGGGGAAACATTGAATTATTTTTTGACCAAAAATACATCAAACAATCATGTGAACTCGATCCCTTCAAAGTAAAGTCCATTGTCAAAGGATTTCATTAGTCCAACTAAAACGCCTTTTGCTATTCGATTTATGTAGGCGCTACTAAAAACAGTAAATATAATTTTAAAGGTGTAAGAGTTCATATTTTAGATATTTGGTTTTAACGCGGAAATACCCTAATAACTGCGGGCATATCAAGACCTACACTAACAATTGCGAGCATATCAAGACCTACACTAACAATTGCGAGCATATCAAGACCTACACTAACAATTGCGAGCATATCAAGACCTACACTAACAATTGCGAGCATATCAAGACCTACACTAACAATTGCGAGCATATCAAGACCTACACTAACAATTGCGAGCATATCAAGACCTACACTAACAATTGCGAGCATATCAAGACCTACACTAACAATTGCGAGCATATCAAGACCTACACTAACAATTGCGAGCATATCAAGACCTACACTAACAATTGCGAGCATATCAAGACCTACACTAACAATTGCAAGCATATCAAGACCTACACTAACAACTGCGAGCATATCAAGACCTACACTAACAATTGCGAGCATATCAAGACCTACACTAACAATTGCGAGCATATCAAGACCTACACTAACAATTGCGAGCATATCAAGACCTACACTAACAATTGCGAGCATATCAAGACCTACACTAACAATTGCGAGCATATCAAGACCTACACTAACAATTGCGGGCATATCAAGACCTACACTAACAATTGCGGGCATATCAAGACGTTCAGTATGAGGATTTGTTTTTTCATGCTAATGATATTATTTTGAGGTAAGAAAAACCACTACTTACCTAGTCCGCTCATCAACACCAATCATCTACTTACACATCTCATCACTGGTAAAAAAGCAGCTTCAGGACTTTATTCGTTCAGTCAAAACAGCGTTTTTCACTTACTAAAATGCAGGCTGATTGAAGTGCAATATAAACTGCACGAGCGAATAATGTGATTGCCCCGTACCTACGCAAAGAACGAAATTGCGTTATCTTCCAATCATCTTCAAGCCCCTAAAATCACGTCCTCGACTACGTCCAAGGTTTAAAACGCGCATTTACGATCCGAGAATACGCCTTCAATTCTCAAAGGACAATATTGTGTCAATTCTCGCTTCACAAAGCTATATATCTCCGTCTTAGAGCCAAAGCACCTCTCTTCTGTTCAAATGGAAATTTCGCCCTCCCCTACTCTACACGCGCTATCACTCTTAATACCGAGCAATAGAGACTATTTCATACTGACGCGAAAGCGTGAAAAAATTGTTGGAAAGTAAAGAAAAAAATTAAAAGTCCTTTGTTGAAGGTGCGCTAGTCACGCTTTTGGAATTTGAAAAATGTAATGAAAGAATCGTTGCTTAAGGATTGATTTATATACATTTTGAAAGTAAATTTTATTTAAGAGATGTGTAATTGTTGGTTTACTTTATTATCATCTTATTTGGATTTGAAATAACATCAGTTAGTCGGTTGGTATCAAACGAGTTCTAAAGATCTCCTCGTTTCTGATTCTAGTTACTTAGTTTTCTTACCCATATTCAGATCATAAAACTATCGTGAATATAAGCAGTGACGTTATCTATCACGTATTACCTGTAACAAAAAACAAATATTTAGTAATTTATTATTTTTTTATTTTTTATTTCGAATAGGTTTGCGTTTGACTACACACTACATTAATAAACAAGTAAACAAATAAATATACTAGGGTCGGCTTATAGTCCTTTATTCATAACACCATTCATATATTACATTACTTTGTTATGTTACTTAAAAACCTCTGACCCTAAACTAAGAAAAGCTTTTGTGATATGGATGCCAGTGTGATATAGTACATATTTTTTAATACAGAATACATACTTTTAAAGCATTTATGCTTGTCACCTTGCCCTGGGTGGTAATGGAACCCACGCCTATTTGGCTCAGGAGTCATGCAGGGTCAAACTAACCACTGGGCCACCGAGGCAGAACATGGCCCCGATAACTGAATTAACATTATTTTTCGTGTTACAGCTACGTATCATTTGTTTTGATAGGTTGTTATTATTAAAGGCTCATTTCGAAGATAATGTTATACTAATTGGGCAGATTTGTTTTAACAAAGCAGTGAACCGTCAAGGGCAAAAAATATCTATCTGTGTAAATAAATTGTTCTTCACAAAAACATACTTCATAATAAAACATACATCTTAATAATTACTTCATCTTAATAATGTGAATAATATTGGAAATAAGAAAAACGCGTTCCTTTATTATTGTGTATTTGATACACAATCTATCTTTAGACCTTCAAGGGTCTGTGGATGATCCAATTGCTTTTTATGTAGTAGTAGTGTATGCAGTTTTAGCAAAAAAGGTAGTATTGTATCTTGTTGTAGTTAATAAAGGCACTATGTATTACCCGTTATAAAAAAAAAATCTTAACTAAACAATGCTGTATCGCAAAGCAACAGTAAGCTATTCATTGTAAGCGTGGGTACGCTTACAACTGACAAAGTATGTGATTTAAAAATTTGTTTGGGATATAGGTCAAAGACCATAGCAATATAATAAGCTACTAGCTGCACATCCCGGCTTCGCCCCGGTACGGACAGGTTTTAAAAGTTTATTAAACCAATGCGATTTTAAATTGAGATAAGACTAACTTATCAAAAAAAAATTAGGATACATTAGGAATAAGTTTATAACCAACATCAATTTTAATTTAAGGTTATGTACTTTGGCATATATGTACGTGATGACTCTACCCAATTGTACCTATACTTATTCGCTCATTTGCTGTTTTCAACAACCTTCACATGGAACTTCCATGTACTAACCCAATCCCAACTTATCTCAGCTAATAAGTACTAAACCAGACCAATGATCGAGTAAATACACGAGTGATTGCCCATCATCCAACGCCACCCATGATAGAGCTTTAAAAGTGTCAACACGATACCACGCGTCCACTCCAACTGGACCTTTCAAATTCACGAAAGAAGGAAGAGAAGAGGTGTCTAGATATCTGGACGTATTTAGTCCACTCGAAGTAGACCCTTCTGTACCTTCAAATTGACGAAATAAGCAAGGGAAGAGGTGTCTACATATCTGGACCTGTTTAAGTGTTAGGCTATCATGAGAGGATAAACTGGCACCGGTGAACCGCGCCTTAATGAAGGAAGAGGAAGTCATTTGGAGACGTACCTGGTGTCGGCTAATGCTGGGTACAATGGTCGAGTTAATTCTTATGGTGTTTGGTTAGTGTTAATGCTGTTTAGTTTACCAGCCGCAATTGCGTGATAACTTTTAAGTTGTCTGGTAGTGATGTCTGCTGCAGATGATTTTCAGTCGTATGTTAGATTTTGAAAAATATCCCTCGCAAAAATTGAACTACCGTCTTCCACCGTGTGCAGAATTCGAATAATTTGCACGAATCGGTGTGACATCCAGGTACTTTATTGTTGATTTATCAAAAACTTAACAGATTACGGCAAAGTTTAGATACATCACGAGAGGACCATAGGACCATCCTTTCGAAATAAACATGATTATTTGAAAACTGTTAACTATTGGCGAAAATGTCGATGAAAATACACAAAAAACGACAAACATACCTCCTCTGTGTCTCCTCCTTCTCGGAAGTCGGTAAAAAGAAAATGAGGCTGACCATGTCGAGTTGATTATTCTTATACTACAGGACTAAACGCGCACTGAAATTACGAGAGTATAAATACCTCATTACACCGGCGTAAATAAAAAGGCGAGTACGCGATCAGCGTAGTTTAAAGCTCGAAACATACTATCGGACGCGGCTTACGGACGCGACTGACAGCCGCGACCTAGACTATGAAAGTACACTGAGCGGTGCACACTATCGGACATAAGTCGCAGACGTCAACTTCGGACGACCTTGAGCGTCGAGAGCGATCTGGCGCGCCGGATGTTTTAAGACTGTGCACATTGCTAAGTCGCGGCTGTCAGTCGCGTCCGTCAGCCGCGTCCGATAGTATGTTTCCGGCTTAAGAATAATGTGCCCAAATTGCGGTATTTTAAAAATTACACATTTGTGTTACCTACACAGAGTTTAGTATTAAATAAGTAAGTTTATATAAGCCGTGTGTCTTGCCCTGGTGTCAGAGTTTTTAAACCGCCTGGAGGCTTCTGACGTGGCTATACGGTTAAAACAACCGGGGCCTACAATTTAAAGTGTCTTCCGAGCCAAGGTAGCGCTCAGTTGTAAATGCCGCCCGCGGTCATACATCCGAAGACTGACGGTGCTGAACGTTGCTTAACTTCGATGATCGCAAACGAACACCTAGTCAAACTATGCTATGAGCGTTAGAGTTTAGTATTAAAAATACAAGGATATGAGTATTTATACCAGCTTACTTGATTTGTCTTGCTATTTCTTTTCTTGCTTCTAACAAAATAAGGCAGTAACTTAAATTAATAAATAAAACTCACGTATGATTTTATTAATTTAAGTTACAATGGCTTGTCACGCGAGTTTCAATGAAGAAATAGAGCAGTCATTCATTCTGTTCTATGGCACGGAATAACAATACCCTCCTTCTATTTTCACTCTTATTTTTAAACAATTTGAGTTCTGTTGAGAAATAAATTGCACATTACTAAGTAACAAATGTCAGTATTAAACAATCAGTAAAACCGGCGTGTAGACGCTATTTACACACTAACATTAAGATCAATTGCGAGGTTAATTTCCTAGAACTTCCCTTCAGGTATCCAAAAATAGGTATCAATTTACACAAGCCTAATCTAGCAGCAAATTAACCCAAATACTAACGAAATATTTCGCCTATCGAGCGTCGGAACTGGGTCGATGCGACGACGCTTCGACAAGCTCATCACGTTCCCTCTTCACCAGATCTCGGAAATTTCATCCGTGACTTATTACAAGACCTCGATATTATCTCCATCGCTGTCGCACTTGAAAGTTTTCTGGTCAGAGAGACAAGGACGACGATAAGTTCAAGTGCGCGTGAGAATGAGGTCTCGGCTTTACACGTTTTTATAAGTAAAATAAGTCTATATTGTTTTATGAAGTCTAAGATATATTAATTAGAGAATTCTGCACTGTACTGTATCAGCCTTTTCAACAGTCCACGCAGGACGTAGGCCTACCCACGAAGGGTGATTAGGCCATATCTACCGCTGGCTCAGTGCTGGTTGGTGGATTCACATAAGGCATCGAATTTCTTCTACGGACGTATGCAGGTTGCCTCACGATGTTTTCCTTCACCGAAAAGTTAGTGGTGTGAAATTCCGTACATAAATTCCAAAGAACTCATTGGTACGGGACCGAGGATTTGAACCCACGACCTCACGATTGTAAGGCGGGTGTCACTACCTCTAGACCACCACGAGAAAGAATAATGCTTAGAGAATTCTATTTTATGTTAATACAGAGTTATTAAGAAAGTATACACTGGACCCATAAAGTGTGATTCAGACAACCATTTAGAAAAAATCAAAATTTAAATAATTAATTTCACTAATCTTATAACATACTTTTTAAAAAATGTTACTACATATAGGACCATCCCGGAATGCGAGAAAAATCAACTATCTCATTCATTTAGTCGACTCCAAGTTGCAATATTTTATACGGGATAGCTGATGTTTTTTTCTGGAATCCCGGGATAGCTCGATGGTAAAAATTGCTCATGATAATGGCCTGAATTACCCCCTTTCGGCTTACTACACCCATTCTGAACAGCCCTGTACTTTGCGAAAAACACAAATACATTTAGACAGGAGAACATAATAGAAACTGGAAAAAAAAATCTAATCATAATTAGTCCGTTAGTAAGATTATCAAAAAAAAATGGAAACGTATTTTTTCTTTAGTCAATCAATCAATAAATGATAAAAAAAAAAGAAAAACTTTGGCAAAATTCAGGAGTGGGGGTCGTGAGGTCACTTCTTTGACAAAAGTTTATACATATTTGTAGTCTCCTTGTGGTGTCACGCGGAACTTTTTATTAAAATGTATCTTTATAAATGTTTGTTTAGTTGACCATAGAAAAATACGTATCTAATATTTTTTGATAGTATAATCTATGCGACGGACTAATTATATTTTTAGTCATATATTTTTTAAATCAAAAAGCGACAACCACCAAATAATAACCATACGGCCTTAAAGTTACCTGAAATTAGAAAATGTGGTACAATACCAATGAAAGCATTAAATTCCGCAGTCGACCAAATATGACAGCTGAATCGCACTGCATTAAGCTCTGTATTCGGCTACCGGGCCAGTAGCCGGGTCGTCCATAAACTGAAGCCGTCTCATAAATCGGAGCTCAAAGTGTCACGTTCGCGATACATACTTTAACGGGCTTCGGTACCTACTTCCGAACAGGGGTCGCAGCGAGGGGAAACATTGAATTATTTTTTGACCAAAAATACATCAAACAATCATGTGAACTCGATCCCTTCAAAGTAAAGTCCATTGTCAAAGGATTTCATTAGTCCAACTAAAACGCCTTTTGCTATTCGATTTATGTAGGCGCTACTAAAAACAGTAAATATAATTTTAAAGGTGTAAGAGTTCATATTTTAGATATTTGGTTTTAACGCGGAAATACCCTAATAACTGCGGGCATATCAAGACCTACACTAACAATTGCGAGCATATCAAGACCTACACTAACAATTGCGAGCATATCAAGACCTACACTAACAATTGCGAGCATATCAAGACCTACACTAACAATTGCGAGCATATCAAGACCTACACTAACAATTGCGAGCATATCAAGACCTACACTAACAATTGCGAGCATATCAAGACCTACACTAACAATTGCGAGCATATCAAGACCTACACTAACAATTGCGAGCATATCAAGACCTACACTAACAATTGCGAGCATATCAAGACCTACACTAACAATTGCGAGCATATCAAGACCTACACTAACAATTGCAAGCATATCAAGACCTACACTAACAACTGCGAGCATATCAAGACCTACACTAACAATTGCGAGCATATCAAGACCTACACTAACAATTGCGAGCATATCAAGACCTACACTAACAATTGCGAGCATATCAAGACCTACACTAACAATTGCGAGCATATCAAGACCTACACTAACAATTGCGAGCATATCAAGACCTACACTAACAATTGCGGGCATATCAAGACCTACACTAACAATTGCGGGCATATCAAGACGTTCAGTATGAGGATTTGTTTTTTCATGCTAATGATATTATTTTGAGGTAAGAAAAACCACTACTTACCTAGTCCGCTCATCAACACCAATCATCTACTTACACATCTCATCACTGGTAAAAAAGCAGCTTCAGGACTTTATTCGTTCAGTCAAAACAGCGTTTTTCACTTACTAAAATGCAGGCTGATTGAAGTGCAATATAAACTGCACGAGCGAATAATGTGATTGCCCCGTACCTACGCAAAGAACGAAATTGCGTTATCTTCCAATCATCTTCAAGCCCCTAAAATCACGTCCTCGACTACGTCCAAGGTTTAAAACGCGCATTTACGATCCGAGAATACGCCTTCAATTCTCAAAGGACAATATTGTGTCAATTCTCGCTTCACAAAGCTATATATCTCCGTCTTAGAGCCAAAGCACCTCTCTTCTGTTCAAATGGAAATTTCGCCCTCCCCTACTCTACACGCGCTATCACTCTTAATACCGAGCAATAGAGACTATTTCATACTGACGCGAAAGCGTGAAAAAATTGTTGGAAAGTAAAGAAAAAAATTAAAAGTCCTTTGTTGAAGGTGCGCTAGTCACGCTTTTGGAATTTGAAAAATGTAATGAAAGAATCGTTGCTTAAGGATTGATTTATATACATTTTGAAAGTAAATTTTATTTAAGAGATGTGTAATTGTTGGTTTACTTTATTATCATCTTATTTGGATTTGAAATAACATCAGTTAGTCGGTTGGTATCAAACGAGTTCTAAAGATCTCCTCGTTTCTGATTCTAGTTACTTAGTTTTCTTACCCATATTCAGATCATAAAACTATCGTGAATATAAGCAGTGACGTTATCTATCACGTATTACCTGTAACAAAAAACAAATATTTAGTAATTTATTATTTTTTTTATTTTTTATTTCGAATAGGTTTGCGTTTGACTACACACTACATTAATAAACAAGTAAACAAATAAATATACTAGGGTCGGCTTATAGTCCTTTATTCATAACACCATTCATATATTACATTACTTTGTTATGTTACTTAAAAACCTCTGACCCTAAACTAAGAAAAGCTTTTGTGATATGGATGCCAGTGTGATATAGTACATATTTTTTAATACAGAATACATACTTTTAAAGCATTTATGCTTGTCACCTTGCCCTGGGTGGTAATGGAACCCACGCCTATTTGGCTCAGGAGTCATGCAGGGTCAAACTAACCACTGGGCCACCGAGGCAGAACATGGCCCCGATAACTGAATTAACATTATTTTTCGTGTTACAGCTACGTATCATTTGTTTTGATAGGTTGTTATTATTAAAGGCTCATTTCGAAGATAATGTTATACTAATTGGGCAGATTTGTTTTAACAAAGCAGTGAACCGTCAAGGGCAAAAAATATCTATCTGTGTAAATAAATTGTTCTTCACAAAAACATACTTCATAATAAAACATACATCTTAATAATTACTTCATCTTAATAATGTGAATAATATTGGAAATAAGAAAAACGCGTTCCTTTATTATTGTGTATTTGATACACAATCTATCTTTAGACCTTCAAGGGTCTGTGGATGATCCAATTGCTTTTTATGTAGTAGTAGTGTATGCAGTTTTAGCAAAAAAGGTAGTATTGTATCTTGTTGTAGTTAATAAAGGCACTATGTATTACCCGTTATAAAAAAAAAATCTTAACTAAACAATGCTGTATCGCAAAGCAACAGTAAGCTATTCATTGTAAGCGTGGGTACGCTTACAACTGACAAAGTATGTGATTTAAAAATTTGTTTGGGATATAGGTCAAAGACCATAGCAATATAATAAGCTACTAGCTGCACATCCCGGCTTCGCCCCGGTACGGACAGGTTTTAAAAGTTTATTAAACCAATGCGATTTTAAATTGAGATAAGACTAACTTATCAAAAAAAAATTAGGATACATTAGGAATAAGTTTATAACCAACATCAATTTTAATTTAAGGTTATGTACTTTGGCATATATGTACGTGATGACTCTACCCAATTGTACCTATACTTATTCGCTCATTTGCTGTTTTCAACAACCTTCACATGGAACTTCCATGTACTAACCCAATCCCAACTTATCTCAGCTAATAAGTACTAAACCAGACCAATGATCGAGTAAATACACGAGTGATTGCCCATCATCCAACGCCACCCATGATAGAGCTTTAAAAGTGTCAACACGATACCACGCGTCCACTCCAACTGGACCTTTCAAATTCACGAAAGAAGGAAGAGAAGAGGTGTCTAGATATCTGGACGTATTTAGTCCACTCGAAGTAGACCCTTCTGTACCTTCAAATTGACGAAATAAGCAAGGGAAGAGGTGTCTACATATCTGGACCTGTTTAAGTGTTAGGCTATCATGAGAGGATAAACTGGCACCGGTGAACCGCGCCTTAATGAAGGAAGAGGAAGTCATTTGGAGACGTACCTGGTGTCGGCTAATGCTGGGTACAATGGTCGAGTTAATTCTTATGGTGTTTGGTTAGTGTTAATGCTGTTTAGTTTACCAGCCGCAATTGCGTGATAACTTTTAAGTTGTCTGGTAGTGATGTCTGCTGCAGATGATTTTCAGTCGTATGTTAGATTTTGAAAAATATCCCTCGCAAAAATTGAACTACCGTCTTCCACCGTGTGCAGAATTCGAATAATTTGCACGAATCGGTGTGACATCCAGGTACTTTATTGTTGATTTATCAAAAACTTAACAGATTACGGCAAAGTTTAGATACATCACGAGAGGACCATAGGACCATCCTTTCGAAATAAACATGATTATTTGAAAACTGTTAACTATTGGCGAAAATGTCGATGAAAATACACAAAAAACGACAAACATACCTCCTCTGTGTCTCCTCCTTCTCGGAAGTCGGTAAAAAGAAAATGAGGCTGACCATGTCGAGTTGATTATTCTTATACTACAGGACTAAACGCGCACTGAAATTACGAGAGTATAAATACCTCATTACACCGGCGTAAATAAAAAGGCGAGTACGCGATCAGCGTAGTTTAAAGCTCGAAACATACTATCGGACGCGGCTTACGGACGCGACTGACAGCCGCGACCTAGACTATGAAAGTACACTGAGCGGTGCACACTATCGGACATAAGTCGCAGACGTCAACTTCGGACGACCTTGAGCGTCGAGAGCGATCTGGCGCGCCGGATGTTTTAAGACTGTGCACATTGCTAAGTCGCGGCTGTCAGTCGCGTCCGTCAGCCGCGTCCGATAGTATGTTTCCGGCTTAAGAATAATGTGCCCAAATTGCGGTATTTTAAAAATTACACATTTGTGTTACCTACACAGAGTTTAGTATTAAATAAGTAAGTTTATATAAGCCGTGTGTCTTGCCCTGGTGTCAGAGTTTTTAAACCGCCTGGAGGCTTCTGACGTGGCTATACGGTTAAAACAACCGGGGCCTACAATTTAAAGTGTCTTCCGAGCCAAGGTAGCGCTCAGTTGTAAATGCCGCCCGCGGTCATACATCCGAAGACTGACGGTGCTGAACGTTGCTTAACTTCGATGATCGCAAACGAACACCTAGTCAAACTATGCTATGAGCGTTAGAGTTTAGTATTAAAAATACAAGGATATGAGTATTTATACCAGCTTACTTGATTTGTCTTGCTATTTCTTTTCTTGCTTCTAACAAAATAAAGCAGTAACTTAAATTAATAAATAAAACTCACGTATGATTTTATTAATTTAAGTTACAATGGCTTGTCACGCGAGTTTCAATGAAGAAATAGAGCAGTCATTCATTCTGTTCTATGGCACGGAATAACAATACCCTCCTTCTATTTTCACTCTTATTTTTAAACAATTTGAGTTCTGTTGAGAAATAAATTGCACATTACTAAGTAACAAATGTCAGTATTAAACAATCAGTAAAACCGGCGTGTAGACGCTATTTACACACTAACATTAAGATCAATTGCGAGGTTAATTTCCTAGAACTTCCCTTCAGGTATCCAAAAATAGGTATCAATTTACACAAGCCTAATCTAGCAGCAAATTAACCCAAATACTAACGAAATATTTCGCCTATCGAGCGTCGGAACTGGGTCGATGCGACGACGCTTCGACAAGCTCATCACGTTCCCTCTTCACCAGATCTCGGAAATTTCATCCGTGACTTATTACAAGACCTCGATATTATCTCCATCGCTGTCGCACTTGAAAGTTTTCTGGTCAGAGAGACAAGGACGACGATAAGTTCAAGTGCGCGTGAGAATGAGGTCTCGGCTTTACACGTTTTTATAAGTAAAATAAGTCTATATTGTTTTATGAAGTCTAAGATATATTAATTAGAGAATTCTGCACTGTACTGTATCAGCCTTTTCAACAGTCCACGCAGGACGTAGGCCTACCCACGAAGGGTGATTAGGCCATATCTACCGCTGGCTCAGTGCTGGTTGGTGGATTCACATAAGGCATCGAATTTCTTCTACGGACGTATGCAGGTTGCCTCACGATGTTTTCCTTCACCGAAAAGTTAGTGGTGTGAAATTCCGTACATAAATTCCAAAGAACTCATTGGTACGGGACCGAGGATTTGAACCCACGACCTCACGATTGTAAGGCGGGTGTCACTACCTCTAGACCACCACGAGAAAGAATAATGCTTAGAGAATTCTATTTTATGTTAATACAGAGTTATTAAGAAAGTATACACTGGACCCATAAAGTGTGATTCAGACAACCATTTAGAAAAAATCAAAATTTAAATAATTAATTTCACTAATCTTATAACATACTTTTTAAAAAATGTTACTACATATAGGACCATCCCGGAATGCGAGAAAAATCAACTATCTCATTCATTTAGTCGACTCCAAGTTGCAATATTTTATACGGGATAGCTGATGTTTTTTTCTGGAATCCCGGGATAGCTCGATGGTAAAAATTGCTCATGATAATGGCCTGAATTACCCCCTTTCGGCTTACTACACCCATTCTGAACAGCCCTGTACTTTGCGAAAAACACAAATACATTTAGACAGGAGAACATAATAGAAACTGGAAAAAAAAATCTAATCATAATTAGTCCGTTAGTAAGATTATCAAAAAAAAATGGAAACGTATTTTTTCTTTAGTCAATCAATCAATAAATGATAAAAAAAAAAGAAAAACTTTGGCAAAATTCAGGAGTGGGGGTCGTGAGGTCACTTCTTTGACAAAAGTTTATACATATTTGTAGTCTCCTTGTGGTGTCACGCGGAACTTTTTATTAAAATGTATCTTTATAAATGTTTGTTTAGTTGACCATAGAAAAATACGTATCTAATATTTTTTGATAGTATAATCTATGCGACGGACTAATTATATTTTTAGTCATATATTTTTTAAATCAAAAAGCGACAACATTGAAAATACAATAGTCAATTAACGAATGCAAATACAGCCAACCCCAATAATTTCCATGAATACAATAGTTTCAGCACTTTCGACATTGAGAATCCGCATTATCCGGAATCAACACTCGCTTACTCGAATACAAATCGATTTGTCGTACAGTGTGGCCAGATATAAATTAACGATACTTAATACCAAAAATCGCCGAAATGGTGGAAAAAGTGCTGATTTTTTAATTAAAATATAACGCTGGCATCACCGTAATGAGATACCAAGACAAACCTGACAGGGTTTTTTGGGATTATGTGTTGTAAACAAGATTTTGTGATTCTGCTAACGACTGCTAATGATTTTTTTTAAATACATTAAACAACAATGTTTTTGTGTCATTTTAATCAGAGCAATAGAGCGTTTAGCTCTATAATATCAATTACTCAAGTGTAATAAGTACCTACAGGATATTTAGATTTGAATTTAATTCTGCAAAATTTTTGCGGAAATTTAATATCGTAGCAAAGTTTTAGCAACTTGTTTATATGACTGCCAATAACTGCTATAGTTTAAGATATACGACTAAATCTACTCTGCCATAACAAACGAATGAAATTCTGCTAAAATAGCTAAATTCTGCTTAATCTGGACACACCGTTGCCGAATGAATGTCACTATAATTGAGCCTACCGAGAGCACTTTAATCGAATGATGGCACCGCTTTAATCGACTCCAAATGAGATATCACCGAATTAACATTTCGATTTTGTTGAACAAAAAACGTTAATTAATGAGATCATCAGTTATAATGATGTTTATTTAATACACAGCGGATATTTGTTTGGAATGGTGAAATTACGTAATTATAATGTTTTCAGTAGAGCTGAATAATTATGTAATCATATTGTACAAGTTTTGGAAACATGTGCCTCTTTCATTATTAATAAGGATTTTACCCAAACAGTTTCTATTTCTACTTCGATAGAACAGTCTTTTTGACCGACGAAACGGAGGAGGAACTCAATTCGACGCGACGATATATTTTTTTATGTGTAAACATTCATAACTTTTTACATATTGGGCTGATTTTGACAAATCTTTTTTTATTGGAAAGGGTGTACTTCGAAGTTGGTCCCATTTAAATATTATCGAAATCGGCTGGGCCATTTTTGATAAATCAAAATAATGTGAAAAATGCTACATCGATCCGTGCGAAATATTCTCGAATTCTGTATACGGTTGAAGTCGGTCATGTCATTTTTTGCAAAAAAATAATTATTTATACGACATGAGCGCGACCTTAACATTAATTCACATACCAATAAATTATCTTATACGTTACATACTTCTAAAAAAATCCTAGATTATCCTTTCAAGTCAGAGTTTTTTTTTCTCAGATAATACAAGGAGAGTACCTATGTCTACTCCAAAAAGAAAATACAATCCCCTATACGAGCACGTACACGAAAATAATTTCCACCCAACACGATAAGGATTTGCATCGAGCAAGACGAGAGGCTTAGAAAAACCTATCTTGTTGGCCCAGGATTTTCATTTAAGGTACCAAAGGCTTTAAAAGCCTAAGCTGAGAGATTTCTTAAAGAGAAAAATGTGTAAGAAAATAGAACTGTTAAGATTTCTTAGCGCCTCGTTTCTTGAGAAGTTTATTGTTAGATTTAATAGAGCATTTTGTTTACAGAGCAAATAGAGTGAAAAATATACGTGTTTTCGTTCTTTCTGTCTCAGGTACTGCGTAATGTGTATTGTAATAAAAATAGTGATACTTTTAGCGAGTATAAAAATATCAATTATCATTAACTAATAGGCACCTACCCTATTAGCCTAATGCCAAAATCAAGCGAAAAGTGTATTTTTAAAGACGTGGTGTAAAGGTAACGAATATAAATATCCATATAAAAAAAATGCTGTAGGAAAGGAAAAAACCTATAGTAACAAAGTAATCTAATCTAAAATAATATGATTACTTTAGAAAAAAATAAAAACTTCGCATCATAAAAAAAACCTTTATTTTTCAAATGCTCGAAATTATCAGCGACAACACCACATTATTTTTGACCAATTACGAAGCCAGACTAATGTTCTAGTCAAGTAATCAATTAGTTTTTTTAAGTACCTGTTTAAGCATGTACTAAAAAACATTGAATAATTAAATAAAATCCCACCTAAAAATGTAAGTTGGAGCTCGAAGCCAACATCATCATGAACTGTGTCATGGGATTTTCGACTCTAAACAAAGCAACATAGATGATAGCGGGCGATGCAAGAAGCGCGGGTGAATTCTGATTTTTTCATGGCATTAGGCTCACTCTTAAAGCAGAAGATTATTCTATGATTTAAGAGTTGATCCCATAATAAAAATTCTCCATAACGATGAGTGCTTGTGTAAATATGTCAAGAATGCTAATCTAACTGCATGTACATACATATGTGTACGATGTATATTTCAAGAAACTATAACCCTATTTGAGCAGACGAGTAAAATCCAGTCAGACCATCACAAACAAGTACAACAGAACTCTACTTGAAACATTTCAAAACCGCTACAAATTCAAATCCAATTAGAATTAAAAACCAAGTCCTCGGGAATTCTCCGTAGAACACCATAAAGTGAATCCCCCTCGCTACATCGGTTTTTCTAAAGAGCCGGAGCGAAGTCGCTTTTGAAACAAAATTGAATAGGACGGCTTTATTTCTTTCAGGTCGCAGGTTTAGCGGCGATCTAAACTCATCCCAGATCAGCCGTGAAATTGAATCTGTGGACGGTGGTGCTCCAGGTTTGTTGCTGTAACACTCTTGCGGATTGCAAAGAAGTGTAGTGGAGATCACAGAACATATTTACCTGTAAATATCGTGATTATCTTATTTCTAACGTAGATAGATGAGAAGCAATGCATTCTTGCATTTTTGCCAAAAATATTTGTAATTCTCATGTATCCAAGCTAATACAGTAACTTGTTATCGTGAAATGGCGGTCGTTTTTGGCCGCGGGAGTATTTTCACAAAAAAACTGTTAGTTAACTTAGAATTTAAAGGAAAATAATAAAATAACTACTAATTTCCGTGATTATTTTGTTTGAATAGATGCATTTAAATGTTCCTTTTAGATCAGAGACTGCTGTACTTTTTCTAAATTGTGAGTGACCAATAAGTAAATAAATAGCATCAATATGAATTTGTAAAAAAATTGCAAGTTAATAACGAATAATTATAGGTTTGTATGTGATTATATTTCAGAAAATTTGATTTAAACACAAAAGAAACTTATCGAAACCTTAAAAAAAAATAGTGACGATAAAACAACATTTTTGAAAATCTGATGAGAAGAACAAATATTACCACATTATACGTGGTAAAACAACGAGCTGCAATTTTGCAATTTTCACGCACTTGTTGATCTCAAAAGTGCCAAATTAAGTTCTTAATTTCAGCGTTTCCAGCGCCCGTGACTTCACAGCACATGTGACGTCATAGCGCCGGGTGTGACGTCACGAGTGCCTGCTTCCGGCTGCACCTTCCGTGTGACTCCACGCCGGTTGTTTTTGAATGGAGTTCTCAGTTCGCTAGCCCGGCATATTGTTTTGCTTTGACTTTGTTCCGAAACAACACGGGTGTTTACTAGCAACACTCACAATGTGAATAGGCTAATGAAATGAAATGAAAATTACACTAAAAGAAAACATTTATAATTAAGATGAAGTACATTTTTGGAAAGATCGGGGAAGGCCTTTGCCCAGCAGTGGGACACGTCAGGCTAATAATAACATTTTGAAAATAATTAAGGTTGTGTAGGAAGCCGTAGTGGTCTAATAGTAGTGGCGTCCGCCTTACAATGGATGTGGTCTTGGGTTCAAATCTCAGTCCTGTTACAACGATCTGTCTGGAATACATGTAGGTACGGAATTTTAAACCACTAGCTTTTCGGCGAAAGAAAACGTCGTAAGACAAACTGCGTACGTCCGTAATATATATTCGATGGCATATGTGAATCCACCAACTTGCACTGAGCCAGGGCGGTGACATGGCCCAATCGCCCTTCATGGGTGGACTTATGTTCAGCTGTAGACTACTGAACATATGTCTAAAAGTACGTTCATAAGTTCCAAAGAACTAATTAGTACTGTATCGCGCGTAAGTACGAGACAGTGAAAACAAGTATGTGTTAGAATTAACACAAAACTTACGTGACTGCGTGCGTGATTCCAATTAGGAAATGTTTAACATTTAATTAGGTATATATTAAATTTCACTTCTTATATATACACTGTACCAACCTAATTGTGAAATGTTTCACATCTGTTTACTATTTCGAATTATAAAGTTGTATAAATCAATAAACACGTAGTAAGTTTTCATTAACATTTATTAATTATACCTAGTGATTCATAAATCAAAAGTAATTACAATTGCGTGTTTTTAACTAAAACTTTACACATCCTCTAACAAGACTAATTTTTGTTGAAATATGTCTAAGAATCTAATAATATAAAAAATAATACTTTACAATTTACGTATTCTGCAACTGTTAATTCACTATAAACCTATGTTATGTAATAATCAGTAGCGTACTCAGTATTAAGCTTTAAAAAAACAAATACTCACACAAATATTTCAAGAACTAAAGCAAAGGTGATGTCCACAAGTGGTATATTATTCAGCGAAAAATCGAACTAAGATTAAATATACATCATTTGAAAGCTTGTTTTATGGGCTTCCCAAAAATATTTGATTTAAATTTTTTTACCCCTCCAATTTTTTTAAAATGTGTAATATAATTTGTATGAAAAATAACAATACAGCTTATTACTTTTTCTAGTTTAGCAATGATAAAGTGCTTCTATCGTTATTTTACTTACATTTGTAGCTGATTCTTCCACATTCATCGCTTAATTTGCTAAAATTAAAAATTATAACCTATCAGTGTGACCAGTTAGTAGGTACAATGTGACAAACAACACATTAAAAGTGTGTCTAATTGGTAAAAATGGTTTTAATTAACAATTTGGAGGTAACTTAATCAGGGTTGATAGAGATAAACTACTTATTGAGCCAAATATATTTATTTATTCTAATAAATTCAAAATTAATTTAAAAAAATCGGAGGTCTCTTTTTTGTTTTTAGCTGTTGTAATAGACTCAGAAAAATATGAACTTTCTCGAAAAGTAACGAGTGTTGCGGTTAGAATTTTTGATTATTATTATGCCAGCCTCCATACATTTTGTGGACATGTCCTTTCCCCTCTTATGGTAATACAATTTTGGCAAATATTGTCAAAAAATGCGACCTGAGCCTTTAATACAGGTTTTGCGTAGTATATTTAAACTTTCGCGTTCGCGTGTAGCTCCATACATTTTTGTTAGTTCTTCCTCGTTTTCACCAGGGGCGCTGTACAAAAATGTATAGAGCCATACGGAAACAACTGTAGTTTCAATTCACGTGTAAACCTGGACTAATCCCTCTGTACGCGAGAAGTAAAATTCAAACTAATAATCATCTAACATCAATAAATCATCAAAGAAAATTTTGCCAACTAGAAGCAATGACGATTCGCTTAGTCGGTTAATAAGTACCTACCCTACAAAAGTAAAGAATAGAGATATTAATGATCTTTTTGCGTTTAAGGTATCACACTCCGTAAGCTACCGCAATATCACAATCAGTGTTGCCAACCCTAGTGTTTTAACAATAGATTTGCTGTTTTTAAACTTTCGCGATTTGAACACATTATTATTTTATACTACGGGACTAATCGCGCACTAAAATTACGAGATAAATAAATACCTCCTCATCCCGACGTTTCGGCCGAGTTGCCGTTGCCGTGGTCACGGGTAGACTAGAATGTAGAACAGCTGGTACCGCCAATTCAATTTGAACTTGAAAAATTGTCATTACGACACACAACACTGACGGTATCTAACAAATGTCGTTCTACCTACACTACGCGATTTGCATTTGTTGACAACAGGATTCCACGACGCCAATAACTTAAATCCATCCTCCCGGTTGAAATTCTTATGTTTTTTGATTTCCACCGCTTCACGAACTATTCTTGAAAAATAGTGTCGATCCGTGGAGAGGACTTTTGGGTCGTGGAGCTCAATGCAATGACCAGTACCTCCGTCAAGCAAATGCTCAGATATAGCAGACTTCTGTATCTGATTTTTATATTCTGTATTTGACCTATGTAGGAACTACCGCAGCTGCAATCCACCTTATGATATTTGCTGTTTTCACATTGCTAAACCTATTTTCTGTGTTGTTTTACTGTTTTTCAATTAGCATTCAGCGCTACTTGATTACACTTAGAAATAAGAGTATAAGAAAAAGTCTAAAAAATGCTGAAGATGATGCAATGGACTCACCGTCCATTGAGTGAAAAGTGAAAAATAATTTTACTTTGATTTCGGTTTTTTATCCTCAGTTGTAGCTAATATAACAATGTTTGTGAGTCATAGTAGGTAACTAATAAAAGTACATAATTACTTTAATTGTAAGAGAGAAACAAGAAGAACTTTGTAAGGAGCTGCTGTTTTTTAGTTTTCTGGGGTTGGCAACACTGCCCATGACAATCAGTGAGTGTTGCCACGTGGCCTGGGAGCACACCTAGTGACGAGCTCCGTACATCCGCGTAAAGATAAGAACAAGCGTAAATTGGGAGAGTAATGCTTCAATACTCAGAGCTATAGTAGCCATGACTTATGGGAACTTCGGGATTTTATACATGGGAGAATAAAAAGAATAGAAAAACAAAACGATAATAAAATAGAAAATTGATTGAGGCCCGCACGTACAATTTTTTCACTGTTATGATGATTTACTATGTAAAATACGGCTCCATATAATTTATCGACTTCCAAAAAGGAGGAGGTACTATGTTCGTCTGTTATTTTTTATTGTGTATGCTCATCGATATTTTCGCCAATTGTGAACTGATTTAAAAAAATCTCTTTATTTCAAAAGGACGTGGTTCCATTTACATTTTATCGAAATCGGCTGAGTAGTTTTTGATAAATCAACAAATTATTGTCATCCATGTACATTAGTACATGGATGTTACATCGATTCAAGCAAACTATTCGATATCTGTACACGGTGGAAGTCGGTGGTGCCATTTTATGCGAAACATTATTATATCTTGTGGCTATCAGTGAGTGTTGCCACGTCGTCGGGAGCACACCTAGTGACCTAGTCGTAAAGTTAAGGAGAGGCGTAAATTGGGAAAGTAATGCTTCAATACCCAGAGCTATGGTAAACATGAGTTTGAAAAAATTTTGGACTTTGACGCTAGATAACACAGTGTAGAATTTTTCGTCACGATCCAATTCAAATGTTGCAATGTTTTCTTTTAATTTCTATTTTAGCTATCGTTAACAAAATTTCGGGAAAATCTTGAACTTGAAATCTTGAGCTTTTTACATAATTTTCATACTCAGGAGTAAGAAGATCGATTTATAGATGACATAGAGGTGTCTGCCCTCTATACCTGATAACGTACCATATCATGACCGTAATAAAAACGTATCAGACCGAAAATATTCTTTGTTACGAAAAGTATGCTATGCCCAAAAGATCGATCCGTCCCAGACCTGCGCCATCATGTTCCATACACGGAGCGTTTAGCCACCAATAAAATATTTTCGATCGTTGACTTACTTTTATGGTACGTTATTTAAGGTATAGTAGAGTGTATAATGTTGTTTTCTATGCTTGATACGCTCCTAGAACAGTCATAGTATGGTAGGTACCTTACAGTGGCCAGACTGTAACAGCCTTTTTAATAGTCCTCTGTAAGACCTAGGCCTACCCACGAAGGTGATTGGGCCATATCGACCACGCTGGCCCAGTGCGGGTTGGTGGATTTACATACGCCATCTAATTTCTTCTACGTACGTATGCAGGTTGCCTTACGATGTTTTCCTTCACCGAAAAGCGAGTGGAGTGAAATTACGTACAAACATTCTAAAGAACTCATTGGTACAGGGTCGGGATTCGAACCTACGAATCACGATCATAAGGCGGGTTTTACGAGCTCTAGGCCACCACAGCTTAAAGCCACGTACGATGGCCTCAACACTAAATATTTTCCGATAATATATAAACCTATGGTCACCGCAGATCCTCGCGTGTCGCCCCGCCCCGGTAGCGGCAGACAATATTCCATTTGAAGTCGGAAGGTGAGGAGTGTACTACAGAGACGCCGCATATAGCCCATTCCTATTTACATTTCCACAAAATTCTGCACAAAATCCTTTGTATTAGGGTTATTTGGTTATGTGTGCTATGGGCTGGGTTTATTTTTTTACCTGCTACCTTTAGGTTTTTGAAATATTCAAATATTGTTTGCTAACGAAATATAAACTAAAATAACGAAAAATGATAGTGTTTATTTTAAAAAAAAATGGCGTAATTATGACAGTATTAAGTGTAAAAAGTTCTGCTTTTGCAGGGTTATTGTTAATCAATTATTTTCTTTTAGGGGCTTATTATGTACATCGAAACTAACAACTTTTGTAGTACGCCTTTTATTAATTCTAAAAAAAAAAATGCTGTTCCAAAACGTTTACCTTCGATAAAATGTATCGAACAGCTGTTTTATTTAATTTTGTCAAAGTCGTAGGACGAATGTTGTTAGTTTTGATGTACAGAATAAGCCCTTAACAGGATGCTAATTGAATACCAATAACCCTGTATACTGCTATTCTACTTAAGGCTTTATCGTAGAGTCTCTTCGATGCTGCACGCTACTTAGCAAAGAACCAATTAAGAGTGTAGGAAGAACGGAAGAACCTATTAAGAACTCTTTGTCATTTCGTGTGCTTATGAAACGCATCCACATAGTTTATTATACATGTCTTTGTCATTATTACTAAACTATTTAGAAATGGAGTTCAAACTTCAACTTGCTACGGGTATTATGATAATACAAAAACTGTGAAGTGTAACTTTCTTTTTACCCGACTGCCAGGAAATGTATTGTTTCTCGCGCGTTATTGTTTTAAGAGTCGTAACAACATTCAAGAAAAATACTTCACAGCGAGATATTATTTGTACATTCAGGATCTTAAACGAAATGACGTTGTTCACATCTACTTGCAAATAAAATGAGACAGCAAAAATAATAAACGTTCCAAACGGAGCGAAAATATGAAGAAAATTCGTGTAGAAACGGCCTAATGTGACACCCGATACGCACAGGTAAGTAATAGACGAGTTACGCTAAAATACGCACCCCGCGTATCTCGAATACGGAAGACGCCCCGCGGTATATTTATGGCGTATTGCTGAGGAATAATAACGAATACGTGGTTTTTGTGTGTTTAACCTGCATGGGTTATTATCATCATCATTTCAGGACATCAGCAGAGCTGTAGGACATTATTATCTCCTTATTCTTATATACTGCCTATACGTATACCGACTACCAGTCTATTCGTGAGCACGATCCATATAACTCAGTCGAAACGTCGGGATAATGATATATTTATTTATTTCGTGATTTTAGTGCGTGCTTAGTCCCGTAGTATACAGGGTTACAGGCTAAGTCGACCTATTCCCGTTAATGGTGTGTAGTTTACTACGTTTCTGACTGACTTGACTATAAAACACGATATCCTAAATCGCACAGTTTTCGAGATATTTGAATTCAAATACTTTTTATAAAAGGTTAATTTTACGGAAAATATTGGGTAGTGAGGTCATAAAACATTATTTTACATGTAAAAATCAAATAAGAATAATATTACTACTTAAACGTTTCAAAATATCTGAGCCGATAGCCGAAAATTGGGAATTTTATAAATACCAATTTCAAATATCTGTTTTTTATTTTAATTTAGGATAGTGTATTTCATAGTCAAATTAGTCAGAAACAAAGTTAACTACACATCCTTAACGGGAATAGGTCGACTTACCCTGTAACCCTGTATAAGAATAATGTGTTCGAATCACGAAAAATGATTGCCATTATTAACTATCATCATCGTTTCAGGCGTAGGACCTCCACTGGACATGACCCTCCCTAATTAATTTTCCTATAGAACCTGTTTTACTTATTTCCAGTAGTTCCTTTTCCACCGTTACTTCAAAGGTACTAATGGTACTTTTTATTTTCATTAATTCCTTTAATCATTTTGAAGGTACTTTATTTTTATTCCAAACAGGTTTGCGTTGCGTTTGGGAAGAAAAAGTACCATTAGTTCTTTTGAAGGAACTGTGAAAAGGAACTACTGGGAATAAAAGATTTATACAGCTTGCATCCAAGGCAATCCTAGGGTTCTGTAATTGGTTGTCACCTTGTAGCACAAGGCACTTGTGAACAGGTGTCCTACTCTGCACTAACTCAAGCGTGGTCTCCATTCGAAAATTTTATAGGCTATCGACTCTACACGTACTGTGTTCTCCATTTGTCCGGAGAATAATTGAAAATGTCGAGTAAAACAGCCACATTATTTCATTGCCTACTGCAATTTATTAATTTCTTATCAAATTCCTTTCCACTGTAACATTATTTTACATCAAAAACCTTAAAATACGTTATAATTCGTTTGTCAACATCATTTTATGGTAAAAGCGTGAAAATACGCTGATATAAAAGATATTTTGAGCCGAATCGATAGCCGTGTTTACCTGCGACGTTCGACGTCACTCATCTCGCTCGGTCGAGCAGAAGCGCTATAAAATGGCGCTGGCGTAGCTCGCAGCACTTCTCTGTGTGTCACAGCCTTTTCTGTGTTTAATCAGCGCGTTTTAAATAAATCAATCATCACCATAAGCAGCCACAGGATGACCACTGTCAGATATAGGCCTTCTTTATGGTGTTCGAATGAGTGCAGTTGGAAGAAGCCAGCTTCTAGTAATGTTCTAGATTTGGATCTTTTTGGTGGCGATTTACTGTTTGTCGTTAGGTGGTCCTTATTAGAAAACTTCACGACCTGTCATCCATCAGGCTAGTGGTGTGTGTGAAAAACGTTAAAATACTAAGATATTTTCAGCCAAATCAATATTCATAATAGTCATTCGACGTCACTTATCTCGCTCGGTCGAGCAGAAACGCTATAAAATGGCGCTGGAGTAGCTCGCAACGCTTCTCTGTGTACACCCTAAATGAGCTTATTTTGGTTATATGAATAAATCAATGTTTCTTGCTTAATGTTAATTCTTATTAAGACTACATTTTGAAATTCTTAATTTTTGGAAAATTATTTATCAGCGCTTAGAAGACAGCTAAGTATGTTTTGATAAATTTGATTCTTGTAAGCTTTTACAGAATTATATTTTAGAAACTTTGTTTATTTTCATTTAAGGAAACCGTGGCAAGCCGTGGTGGTCAAGAGGTAGTGACACCCGCCTTACAATCGTGAGGTTGTGGGTTCGAATCCCCGGTCCCGTACCAATGAGTTCTTTGGAATTTATGTACGGAATTTCACATCACTGGCTTTTCGGTGAAGGAAAACATCGTGAGGCAACCTGCGTACGTCCGTAGAAGAAATTCGATGGCGTATGTGAATCCACCAACCCGCACTGGGCCAGCGTGGTGGATATGGCCCAATCACCCTTCGTGGGTAGGCCTACGTCCTGCAGTGGACTATTAAAAAGGCTGGTACAGTACAGTACAAGGAAACCGTTATCAATATGATAAACAGACACCTACATCTACAACATTAACATTTAGCTATTTTGCCTACTATCTGGCCTACCTGCTTTCGCTGCTCACAGATAAAAACGAAAATTTGCGTTTTTTACGAAAGTATCTGTGTTTTATTATGAAAAACTTTATTCGAAATACTAAATTTGATCCGCGAGCAAGACGTGATTTGATGGTTATATATTAAGTCTTATTGCATCGGCATGCCAATTCAGCAAGTTCGTACATTCCACTAGACAGCAATTTGCGGTCGCTAGCCGCAGCCGCTTGCATATTACCCGCTGCGGTTGAAACCTATTCGACAAACTACCATACAATACGCAGTAACTCATTCCGCCGACACAAGACCGCGGTCACTTTATGTTTCTACAAATACTCAAATATTTGCAAACATTGTCGTGTCTAATGTCTATCTGCCTTCTTCCGGTTACACTTCGGAGAGTGCGCCCAGGAATTGCACAATCAGCCCCCCGACCGCCTAAGCAATAGCAATCGTAATAGCAATCATTTATGACTTCATTTTAGTAATTTGGCACCGCCTATGTGACGTTAGCCATCAATTGCTTTGCGCGGATTGCGAAAGCAATCGTTGAATGAACAACTTTGATGGCTAACGTCACATAGGCGGTGCCAAATGACTAAAATAAAGTCATAAACGATTGCTATTACGATTGCTATTGCTTAGGCGGTCGGGGGGCTGGTCCCACCTGGCCTTTTCTACCGTACGGCTAGACAGACACGACCAGAGCGCCACCTTTTTATGATGGGCATCCCGCGCGTTTTAACCAAGCGTTTCGAATCAACGTTCCTCATACGAACAGCCAGAATATGGAACGCTTTACCTGGGTCTATCTTCCCGCTGAGGTATAACGTGGGTGTCTTCAAATCCCGAATAAATGGGTATCTTCTAAGTAATGGGTAAGCGTGCTACACCTTAGACCGCATATCTGCTTAACATCAGGCAGTATGTAGTCGAACGCAAACCAACACGAAATAATAAAAAAAACATTATGAAAACCACGAAAACATTTCACGAAAGAATTCCCGGGGCTATAACTGAAACTAATTTTAATAGATCGGCCAGGTGACGCGTCTGACAGACTTCTGACGTGAATAGATGGTGAACACCTTTTCACCTTTCGTGAGACAGGCTCTAGTGAGTCTGTCTCATGAAAGAAGTCCCCCGAAATTAATGAAACTAATATTAACGGTTCAACGATGCGATTGTGGCGACGAGTTCTAGGGATTTCTTTCCTGAAACGGACTCTACAAATACATCATGCAAGTCTTAGTGGATTTCAATTAGAATATAGCAAAGGTGTTACTCACGCGATGTTCTTATGACAATCACCAAAGCTACTATAGTTACAATCGCGTTTGGCGGTTTTTATCAAGATGGAGAACGCGTGGTAGAGCATATTCTAATTAAAAAACCGGACAAGTGCGAGTCAGCCTCGCACATCGAGGGTTCCGTACAAACATATTGTTAAAATAATTAAAAACCTGTTTTAGCATGTGCTAATGAAGTTATTTTATATGATACCTTGTAAGGTATGATATAAAATAAGTAGCAGTAGTAAATTAAGTCTCAACTTATTGTATAGAACAGTTGATTATTTTTTTCAAAATATCGCAGTTGGTCTTAAATTATAAATAACATAATGATGAATTGTACAATTCTGAAAAGCACTTTGCATAGCACTCTGTATTTAAAAGTATCATGTATGATATGATTTACTCACTTTGAATTTTAAACCCATATTTTGTGAATTTCGAGGCCCTATTTTTATGTGATTTAAATAAAAATGTACAGTTTTCAGATTTATTCCTATATGTGTACACTGAAACAATGCTTCTCGCCAAATTTCATAGTTCTATGTCCACGGGAAGTACCCTGTAGGTTTTGATTTTTGAGAGCGTTGAAATATGCATTTTTTACGACATAAACGGCTCTAACTTTTTTATACGGTAACTGAGAAGCTTTTCTTTTACACAACTGCAAGAATTCATAGGTTTACGTATATAGTTTAAATTTCAACTCGACATCTTTACGCGTTCCCGAGATATAGATAAGGGTTCCGTTTTTTCCTTTTGAGGTACGGAACCCTAAAAATGCGAAGACAGATTATGGGAACTAACGTATAGTTCCCATTATCACAGTATTTGTAGCATACTGGTGTATAAATGGAATATGACCCAGCTGGAATTGTACGGAGCGATTTATTTTAGTCGGTTTTCACCCATGTGAACCTCTTTACCTGAAACAAACAGACGCAGCCATTTAATTTATATTCATAAGTATTTTATAATATACCCGCCACCACAAAAGACGTACTATATGTATTGTTAAAGCGTGTGTAAAACTTTTGTGGTAAGACGGATAATGTTTAGCGCCTCGCCTAAGTAGACAGCTGATTCGTGAGAATTCTCATGATTACTTAATTTTATATGTAAGCAAAAACTTCATTTCTGTAAAGATTGTAAGATATTTAATTTCAATAAATTGACGTGATAACTATAAAAAACATATCAACTGAATTTATGAAATCAAGATTAAAAAATCTTTCATATTATGTATAACAAATCCTGTACGATAAAAACTCTCTTTGCACAGTTAGAAGCTATCTATAAATATATTTTGTTGGCGGTTTCAACTGTGGTGGCATACTCAGTGCACGTTACCCTTTTTGCAGCGAAGCATTTATAATCTCGTTTAAAAATTTCTTTGTATGGTGGTGAAATTTAAAATGTGCTAACATTGTACCGTCATTAATGCATATTTATGAATGGGGAAAAATCTCGACACACAGTCATTAGTAAAGCATTACTTAGCGGGAGAGAGTTAGGAGCGGAGAGCGGTTAAGTTTCGGGATTCGGATAATTTTATACAAAATAATATTACAATGCTCTATCGAAGATTAGCTGGTGATAAGCAGTGGTAACCAAAATACATAGTAGAGACACAAACTAAAGATTGAGTAGCATATTATAATCAATTATTTGTACTTCATAATCGCAGGGTCGCAGGGCATCGGTGAGTGGCGACACAGCAAACCCTGATTCCCTGGGGCTAAATGAGACCCCTGACTCCTCTTTTGCCTTAACCGCCGGCTTGGAGAGGAAATCGCAAGAGCTAAGAACCTAAGCTCCAAGGTGGAAGTGTTAAAGGGCATAACGCCACTAGTAGCTCTTAGTGAACGCTGTATCAGCCTTTTTGATTGTAGACAAAAAAAATCATACATCTAAAACATACCCGAAAACGGTGTTTGGGCCATATCCACCACGCTGGCCTAGAGCGTGGTGGATACGGCCTGGTGGATTTGTTCCATATTATTTTGGCCGTTTATTTATATAAGAACAAATAATTATGAGTAAAGTACAGGCCCCATTGTAAAAGTTGTTCATAATGACCAACTAATACCTATAGTCCACTTCAAATATAGCTCTGCACTGTTTTTTTTATGATAAAAAGCATATGTGCATTGCGACATGATCTGAAATCTGAAGCTTTTCACTGGAATTACAAGGTTGAGTTTTTAGATTACGCCGCAAGACACACACGCCGTTTATCATAAGTATATAGGTCAGTGCAAATCCCTGCACTTAACACAGCCACACCTCATATAGCACATCACCTAGACTATTACCATTTTTTTTCTTATATTTTTACGGTTTTGTTTTAGGTCCCATTTTTTATCGCTTGTCCCCCACAATCGCGGCGTAATGGCCGCGTGTGCCTGACAAGGGCACGCCTACCTTACTTTGTTCTAAGCTCGTTGTACGTATAGAGTTCCTTTTGTGATGCCGCGTTTTTTCGCGCAGTTTATCCTGTTATCGTGTTATCAGCTGTCTTATTGGGGTTAATTACTCTGTTCCTCTTAGGGATGGGGAAGACGAAACAGTAAAATGAATAGGTATTTATTTTCATGAGCTTTTTTCCTTTATAAGCGTAAGCGAAGATCCCGTTTTAGATACGGCGCATTTGCTTTCGTTTGTCCAGCCGGGCTAGGAAGTAGGAAGTGCGCAACGAAATATTTCATTCTTAGTGTCAGAACAAGACAGCGTTATGGCAAAGTATAAATCTGTCACTTTTTCTAACGTCAAAAAGAGTTCTTTTCGTGGTCGCATGCTTGACTAGCAGATGTTGGTATTCGTTTAAATTTCAATTTAATTCGTTTCAATGGATCTCGACAAAACTTGATATACAGTTTTTATATATTAGCAAATTTTTTTTGTCGTTGACGATTTCTCTATAGGAGTGTTTTCCTCAAATAGGGGGGAAATTTTGCTGTCGCACTATTATCAGCCGGTTTCGATAATATATGACAAGATTGTTATGTATCTATAATTCTATATCCTAACAAGATTTGCGAGTCTGAGCTAAATCGGTCAAGAGCAAGTCGAGATATAGGTTCATAAAGATTCAGTTAAAGAGATCTACTGTTCAGAAAACTACTAGTTTTACTTTGGCCTACATTTGACAACATTTAGAATACAGCTACAAAAGTTTAAATCTTCACTATAATACTTATATTAGTCTATTAGTCCATTATTAGATCACCATGAAATTGGCTACTAACCATGATAGTGCTTCTCTCTTTCTTCCTACCTATACATCATAGGTCTCTCATACAAAGCACGAATTAGAGCGATTTGTAGCGGTTTGCATCCAACACGATTCTACGCTCTTTGTGAGGATAGCGCTCTTCTGTGCAAATCATAATACAAACTGCGCAAAAACGAAAAAAAAAACTGGCAAAAACCAGCGCCATGGGTTGTAAATATTGACGTTACGTATTACGTAAAACCTCTACACATAACGTAACACGATACGTCGAAGCCGTAACAATCCTGTAGCTAAACAGAAGCCCGCGGCCGCCGCGAATCAAATTAATTCATTTACCATTTTGTGTAACGAGTTTCGTTTACAGCTAAATGTTTATTCGTGAACAGTATGCTGTCATTGTTGACTGCATCATATAATGATCATCGTCAGTTGTTTTAGGGTTCCTTACCCAAAGGGTAAAAACGAGACACTATTAAGACTCCACTGTCCGTGCGTCCGTCCGTATATCTGTTACCAGGCTGTATCTCGTAAACCGTAAACAGCTAGACATTTGAAATTTTCACAGATGATATATAGGTATTTATGTTGCCGCTGTAACAAAAACACTGATACCAGATTAAAATAAATATTTAAGGGAGGCTCCCATACAACAAAAGTGTTTTTTGCCGGGGGTTTCCCATACGGAACCCTTCAAGCGCGAGTCGAGCCAATTTTTATTTAAATATAGGTTTGCGTTTGACTACATACTGCCTGATGTTAAGCAGATAAGCGATACTTCCATCCACGATGTGGCATAACCTTCCTCCATGCTTTTTTATAAACTACCTCAATAGCCTAGTGGTTAGTAACCTTGACTTTTGTGTCCAAAAGGCGTGGGTTCGATTCTTATTTCTCACCCAGGACAAGCATTTTGTGACAAACATAGGAGCTTGCTCGGTGTCTGGTTTGTAGATAGTATTAAGGATGTATTAAAAAATCCTAATAATATGTATTACATTATTTGCATATTAGTCTCTGGCAGCCACATTACAAATTTTGCGTAGTTTGGGACAGAGACCTTGTGTAATTTGTTCCTGATTTTATTTATATAAGCTTCCCGGGTATTTGGTTATCACATAATATCTAGCGCCTCCTAAATTTAGGGACCGTTTTAGATGCAGTTTTTTTTCTAGTTATATCGAAATAGCATTTATAAATTAAAATCGATATTGGACGTTTTAAACAACAATATTATTCATATCCGCATTGTTTGTGGACATCTATAGGCTGTTAAATATTGATGTCGCACATGCCAGAGGCCAAAATTAAAATACTTAATTAAAAGCAATTCAATTATCATTGATGCTTGTTTAACGCTTGGTTATTATCATGTAAGTTCAGTATTACTGTTTCATATAGTTTACTGTATATTTTGTCTGTTGCATTATTAAAGTTTATTTACCCGTATTTAATGTTTTTATCCGACTATCCATTAAAGAGGAATGTATAAAATGTTTGGGAATGATATCTGTAATCAATAAGTAATTTTGAGACCTCATTCATAGTATTGGTTTATTTTAATTAAAATATAGGACGGGTGTTAGTCACGCGTAGTTTTAAGGCAGTCAACAAGTATAATTATGGTTTTGACGGCATTTAAAATCGGCATTTATCAAGACGGAGTATCAGCGCGCGTGCTCGTCACAAATAGAAATAATAATGTTCGAAAACGACGCTAATTTTCATAGTTAGAATATTAGTGATTCAATTACATTATATACATTAAATTTAATCTAGTGTCAATATAATTTATAGTTTTCTTTTAGTTTCATATTTAGTATACAGAAATTATTTGTGAGTTCAAGAAAAATCTCTAACATGAGCTGTCTAGATCTAGAAAAATATTTTTTTGTAAAAATAAAAGTGTCTACACCTCACTATACGCACGCAGTTACGCAAATACTACGCCTCTACGCCGTAGTCTCGTAGCCGACGTGCCTGCTACAAGTGTCTACGATATTTCGTAGGTGCTTCTACATTTCATTTTTACTTTGAAAATAACATTTTACAGAGATGTAGCGCGTTTTTTTTCAGTTAGGGTTGAAACATGTCTTGAATTTAGTAAGAATTACATTAAAGTGGTCCTATTACCTACAAAATAATTACAGGTGTTATATTTTATCGTGTTTGTAAGCCTAATATTTAGGTGGTATAAAAAACACGAGACAACAGGCTGACATGGCGGGCCTTTGTCGTAAAACACGGCATGCTGTTAATGGCGCAAAACAAGGGAACGACACCTCAGGAACTCAAGGAGGCCTCTCCACAGCCCTTCGCATTGTAAGCCGTTGTAATACCGATACAGTTACTAAGCTTAATACAAATTGAGAAATAAAAAAAATCAGCCAAGTACGAGTCGGACTCACGCACGAAGGGTTCCGTACTGTATGGAAGCCCCCAGTTAAATATTTATTTTATTTTCATTTAAATATTTGCTATTGAAGTGAATATACAACTAAACATTCTGTGAATTTTTCATCTGCATCTGCATCTACATGTTACTAATATTAATATCGAGCGAAAACTGGCTAAAAATCAAGTTTGTTGTATGGGTATAATTAAATACATATATTATTCTATTTTTAGTATTTGTTATAGCGGCAACAGAAATACATCATCTGTGAAAATTTCAGCTTTCTAGCTATAAAGGTTCATGAGATACAGCCTGGTGACAGACAGACGGACAGCGGAGTCTTATTAATAGGGTCCCGTTTTTACCCTTTGGATACGGAACCCTAAAAAGTAAGTACGTGTAGGCCGAGTACCGCTGGTGTCAGAGTTTTTAAGCCGCCTGAAGGCCTCTAACATGGATAAACTCTTGAAACAAGGAGGACCTGCAATTAAAAGTGTCATCCAAGCCACGATAGCGCTAATTGAGATGAAGTTCGTGCAAGTCAAGTGCCTACTGGCTAGCTTTGATGTAAAAATTTTCAAGCCCATGAAAAGGTATTAGGCCTAATTTTAAAGGTGCCATCGTAATTATGATAGACATTTAGAGTAGGCCTGTTTCCTTTTCACTATATGCATTTGATAATAAATTTTCGACGGCGCCTTTAAAATTGGGCCTATTGATTGGCTAAATTGTTATACATTATTTATTTAGGTTTTAATGCTCGACTTTTAGAATTTTGTACTTTGTTCTCTGACTCATCAAAGTTCTTGTTTTTAACTTAAATAATTGAACATTTAACAATTAAATATTGTTTTAGCGAGTGTTAGTTTTGCTAAGCTTTGACGACGATGTGCCGTGAATATCTCGCTGTGCTAGTGTGAGGCATTTGATGCGATTCTGAATATATTTGTAACTTTCAGTGATATAACTGAATTATATTAGTGTCATATAGTTGAAATGAGCCTACGGCAAGTAACTCAGTATAGGCCGAGTGGCTAGCCCAGGTGTCAGAGATTTTAAACCGCCTTAAGACCTTTGACAATGGTTAAAACAACCGGAACCTAGAATTTAACGTGTCATCCGAGCCACGGTAGCGGTCAGTTGGAAAATGACACTCGTGGCCTCCCATCCAAATACTGACCGTTCGGAACGTTGCTTAATTTCGGTGACAAACCCTAGTCAAACTACGCTACGCTACGGTGAAATGTATTCTATCGATAAGTTTTTCAAAGTCAGATAAATAAAAAAACTAGCCGATCAAGGTACTGCCTATAACATTGTCACATTTACATGTGTCAGCTATTCCAGCCCTCGTGTCACCCCTGTTAACTTTTGTTTGGCGGCCGAGGGCGCGCGCCCAGACGGGCGGTCTGTCTGTAACATCTATACGCCTCATTGTACTCTCGTATTACTTAGTAATAAGCGTGTTGCCTTGCTAAAAAACTTTGTTGTAATTAATCCGTTAGTTATGATTATCTTAGTACTTAATACGCGTGACTGACGTGAATGGCCTGAAGCATCTGCATTATCTTTGACCTTCAAGTGTCTGTTTGTGATCCAATTGCTTTTTATGTAGTAGTAGTTTAAGTATATTTTATTTTGTTGTAGTCAATAGATTCTGAATAAATAATTATTTATTTTGCCTCTTACTTTTTCTTTTAAATGCCTCTTTCACGACTATTAGGTTAAAACAACTTAGTTCCACAATGTAACGTGTCATCCAAGCCACAGACTTGCTTATTTAACTGTAACATCTCCCTGAAGAACTCTATTCAAAGACTGACCACACTGATTTGTTTTACTTCGGTTATTTTTATGAAACTCTTAGTTAAGCAACGTTACGTGATGCAAAAATGTCAGTTTTATCCCCATGGTAAAATATAAAGTTGGTCAAACTTAACTGAAATTTTAAATTTTAAGAATATTATTTAAAATGTAAAAAAGGTGCGTTAAGATCCAGCGATTTGACAGAAAAATAATTTCTGTAATACAACTATCGACTTTTTTCTTCACAAAATACACACTACTATGCAAACTTACGCATACACCCAAAACTTCCCAAGTTATTAACGTAACCAGGCAGGAGGTCAGAACTTCGCGACTCTGTAACGCGAGGTCGTTGAACTGGTACAGAATAAAAATAATAGAACCACTTTAGCTGAACTCAACCTTTTTCTGCGACACGACACGAAAGACATGAGACGGTTCTCAATTAGTTTTTTTGTAGAAAAATCTATTTCTAATGCTGGTCTCGGACGTGCAAAAAGAGAAAAATAAAATAACAAGCGATGCTTTCAATACATAGTATATTTTTAAGTGACTTTTATTTTATTTACTAGTATTCCCTCTGTTTATAGGAAGGCTCTGTCTATACGTATAGACAATTTGATTATTTTATTTTCGAATATTGTTCTGAATAATGTTTAAACAGGGTTATTTCTAATCAATTAGCATCCTTTTAAGGGCTTATTCTGTACATCAAAACTTAAAACTGTTGTTCTGCGACATTTCTCAAAACTCGAAAAAAAAATGAGCTGTTCCATACAGCAATTTTTTTTTTAGTTCTGACAAATGTCGCATATCAAAAGTTGTTAATATTGATGTACAGAATAAGCCCGTAAAAGGATGCTAATTGATTAGAAATAACCCTGTTTATCAAAAATTAAAATTAAATGTAAACTGAGTTCAATTTAAAAATAAATATTTTTCATAAAAGTTTGTTAGTTCGAATTTTAAGCCGAGTGGCTAGCCCTGGTGTCAGAGTTTCTTTTTTTTTTATTTAATATTTTCATGGGAACTGGTAATAAGACTTATCCTAGAACACATAACGCGTACGTTTTTATACAGCATCATTTTGATAATTACACATAAATGATTTATTTAACACAGATATTTTTTTTTTTTTTTTTTATTGACAGACTACAAAACTGAATGAACATTTTAAAAAACATAAATAACTTACATAAAAATAATAGCTAACGAGCACATTCATTCTTCTAGGAGTAGTCCTAACATGGTTAAGTAATAGCTAGCTACAAGTTATAAACAAAGACGAGAAAACAAAAACAGATATGTTACTAGTATACAAACAGAAACTAAATTTTGATTTGTCTACCTAATCATTCTTATACAATATAAACATAATAATTAAAAATTAAAATTTAGCTCGAACGCAAAACAGATAATAAGTTAAAATGCATAAAATACATTAAAAAAAAAATTATTTATATATATAAAACAGAAAACACACAACTCATAACTTATGAGAACGTATCAAGATAACCTTACATCATTCCATTGCTCTAAGTAGGTTCAGTTTTAGAGAGGTCAAATAAATGATAGTAAATTTTTAATTGGACCTTCGTGACGGTTTTTATAAGGATTTAACAAAATCCAAATCCTTTATGTGTACAGGCTTAGATTTGATGTCCCTGCGAACAAACACACGTCCGTTGCGGACCCACACAAATCGGTAGCCCTTCTCAGCGGCGGCCGCTCTTGTGGCAGCATGAAGCTTTTTATTTGCCGGCGAAAGGTGTTCAGCCACATATATGGGGCGCTTATCTCCTGACATTTTTATGTGTGAAGTATTCAACTTGTTCTGTTCGTGGCTCCTGTTATACATTCTTATGGTCGCGAGAAAGTTATCCCTAATGCGAGGAGTTGCCAATCTAACGATAATGGAACGAGGTCTGGTTGAATCATTTTGAAGCTTCGCAACTCTGTGTACCGCTATTATATCCGTCTCATTCAGTTTGTAGGAGACCGCGTCGCTGATTTTATTGACGATGGACAGAATGTTCTCAGTTTTGCTTTCAGGAACACACTGAATTTCCATATTGCATTCACGGGCTAATTGCTCCATCTGCGACAATCTGCTGGTGACATCTTTCATCTGCGTCTTCAATTCAGAATTTTCCACTTTAAGTGAGTATCTCTGCTACTTGCGCGTCACACAAAAGTTTCAATTCTCTAAATTGAGCAGAGATATGATCCACACTCTCAGCCATGTTCGCGATGCGATCGTTTGTAAACTTGCTCTCATTTATTATTTTTGACTGTATATCCTTGGACAGTGAGGACGATACTTCCTTGAATTTCGAATCAAAATACTCCTTCAGCTCATCTACGACGTTAGAGTTCTGATAAAGGCTGGACGTCGAAGAGCTAGGCTTGGTAGGTGAAACGTTTCGAGCCTGTGGACGCACCGGTGTATTAGAGTTGTCTCCCTTTTTCTCGCTGTTTTTGCAGGCCGGGCACTTCCAAGAGGCTTTAGCTTGTTTTGATTCTTTGTGAAAGTTCTCAATGGTTATACCCAGACATTGGAAGTGGTAATTTTTACGACAATTCCTACAAGTTTTTAACTCATTGGCACTTATCACCAGTTTGCAGCCCTCGCAAGTGCTCAAATTTCCCGCGCCTGCCATTATCGGGAAGACAATAAGTTATCTGTGGTCAGCTGCAGTGAACGGTTTTAGTCAGTCTGACTGTGACGTTAGTATTAAAGTGACAGATGACAGTAGTGACTTCTTTATGATCAATCAATCCTGAGTATGTCAAAGTCAGTTCAGTGAATACACGACAAGACGTAGGTTATGTTTACAAAACAGTGTAGTTTTTTCTAAAATTTTGTACTCACACTGGGTAGAATTAGAAAACTTCGATGACGTCGAATATCACGTGCCAGAATTCGCCAGAACACTAGAGGAAACTGTGCTTTGGAACGGGAAGTTTCAGGCTGAAAAATATATCCAAAGTGTGCTCCCAGTTCTCCTCAAAAGTTGTGTGCTTCTTTGAGCTGGTTCACGTAACAATTCACTTGGTATTTTACAATAAGTATACAGCGATCAAAAAACACGTCTTGTAGCTAGGAAAGCGTAGGTAGTAGTCATATTCAATATTTGCTTAAAAATAGTGCAATGTTTTTAGATAATAATACTTTTGTATGAACTCTAAAGCCATTTCCGCATTGAGCGGATGCCGCAACAGAGAAAAAGGAATGAAAACGCAGTTTTTGACGTGATAACGTCTTAGAAATCGATGAACGCCGGCTGCACGAACGAAAAAGTGTCACGTTTCGACTAAACCGAGCGTGCAAGTGATAGACAGGTATGATCGGCCTAAGCATTCGGCTTGTTCCAGTTGTTGAGTCAACAAACTTCTTATGACGTAATCACGTAAAATTAAAGTTCGTAAACCGACATTTTATACGCACTACTTACAATGCAGGTGTCCCATTGTAATTAGTTGGTTTCATAATTTTTTACGGCGATCGAACGCAGCATCCGACCGCAACCTCATCTGTATAGTGCGTACGAGACCTAAACAACTGAAAAATAAGTTCAACAATGGCGAGTTTAATGTCTGGATATTGATAGTACGAACACGAAACTTTCGTTGCATGTTGTGATCACAATTAAGTTGGCTAATTAGGTTAATTAATTAGTGTGCTAGTTCAACGGTTGATTATTTAATTATAATATAATTAATAGACGTGGTACTTAGTACATAAAGGTGCTCGAATATTATAATTTCAACTAACATGAAAAAGCAACAACGGGTTTGTCCGCCAAACCAAAACCTCTAACAAACTTTCCGACTTGATTGGCGCCAATTTTCAAATATGCTAAGGTCTTCCCGACTCCCAACCATGTGCCGTTGAATTGCTAGTTAGCCATCCGAGCGAACGAAGGTAGCTAAGCCATATTATATCTTCTTTGGCTAAGCGTCCATGCTTCGAGATTGGCAGATTTTTTTATCTGTCCAGTTTTCTGTTAGTTTGGATCTTGCTTCCTCTATACTAGTCTTCTATCCTTAGGTACTAAACCTTACTTCCTTACTATCTAACTATATATAGAAAACTGGACAAGTGCGAGTCAGGGTCGCACATCGAAGGTTCCGTACAAATCCAGATAATTTCACAAAATTGGGAAGTAAGTTGTTAAAATCTCTACACTATAACAGTCGACAAAAAAGTTTGTTTTTTTTTCACTTTTCTCGTCATACATCGAAAATTATGGTGTTTTCCTTTTGAGATACGGAACGCTAAAATCAGTTAATGAGATTTGGCACGAGGCCTACTGTTCGTAGAACTACTAGTTTTAGACCAACCACTTTACATGCAGAATAAAAATTGAAATTACGAACATTATACCGTATAAAAGCTGGTTCTGCACAATGTTAACACAACTTCATCTAAATCACGATCCTCGCCGCGCTCGACTGAAACAATCGCTTTACAGGAATCGCTGAAAACCGATATTCTCTCACGAGCTTCCATCGAACCCATCGAAAGAGCACTTAACTGTATCCCGGGCCCCGCAAGTTGCGCACAATCACACGGCATTCCAACTGATTGTGTTTCCAACTCATTAGGGAAGTTGTATCTAGTTTCCAAGTGGACCCTCGGAACCCTTCAGCTGTGTTCAGCAGTTGTGAAGCTTCATACAAATGAGAATGTATTTTTCACTACACATTTTGTCTATCTCTCTGGTTACAGTTGTCAAGTTGAAGTTTTTTCACCATTCTATACAGTCAGTTGTATGTTTGTTTGTATTTAGTACTATTTGGGATTATAACATTGTGTCTGTTTTCAGGCTGCTTAATAGCCTCTGACGTGGCTAAATAGTTAAAATAACCGGCATTTACCAATTAACACATTATCCGAAACACGGTAGCTCTCAATCGTAAATGCCACCCGCGGTCACCCATCCAAAGACTGACCGTGCCGACAGTTGCTTAACTTTAGTGATCGCTAACAAACATCTAGTCAAACAACATTGTGAGCGTTTTGTTGTAAGAAGGCTCATCACTAAGGTAATAATTGAGTAAACATTTATATTTTCAATTCAAAGTAGATACCGAATCAAACTTACAACTGAGCGCTACCGTGGCTCGGATGACATGTTAAATTGAAGATCTCGGTTGTTTTTACCGTTTATCTATGTCAGACAGCTTTAAAACTTTCACACCAGGGCTAGCCACCCGGCCTATACGAATTTACAACAAAACGGGACAAGTTGTTTTTAAACTTTCGCGATTTGAATACACTATTATTATATACTACGGGACTAATCGCGCACAAAACATCGACGGTTCGACCGAGTTGCACGGCCGATACATAACTCGGTCGAAACGTCGGGATGATGAGGTATTTATTTATGTCGTAGTTTTAGTGCGCGATTAGTCTCGTAGTATATAATGATAAAACGGGACATTTCAGCTACTGTAGCAAGTTCCTCGCAGATCGAATGATGGACGGGGCTCGTTAGACCCCGCTAATGGCAGGAGGATGCATTAGCGAACTAATACAATGCTTTTATATTCCGACAGGTGATCCGCCCTTAGCCCTAATGAACGAATGTTTACCAACAGACTGTCTGAAGACGGTGACACCAATTACCTACCGACTTTCAAAGCTGAGGAAGTTCTTAATTTTACTTCTTCGACTATTTTGTGTTATATCGCGGGTATATGGTGTTGTTTTAGCGTTGTTTTGTTTATCACAGCCGAGAGATCTAATATTTGCATGAACATATTTTTGTTCTGAATAATATTTTTTTTCGTTTACACTATTGCCTCAAACATATTATAAAATATAGTATATATATATATATTAGGACATCTTATACACAGCCTCTGACACCAAACTAAGCAAAGCTTGTGATATGGCTGCCAGAGACTGATATACTACATATACTTATTTTTAAATACATACATATATATATAGTAACTAAATAACACCCAGACACAGAGCAAACACTTATGTGCATCACATAAATATTTGCCCTGGGTGGGGATCGAACCCACGCTTCTTTGATCCAGAAATTAGGGTCACTAACTACTGAGCCACCGAGGCAGTCTCTATGATATGTCTTTATGATACCATAATGGAGTTATGAGGACGCGTAAGCATGGTAAGCTCTTTTGACTGTCGGAAAATCTGTTGGTTTATTAGACTTGGCTAATAGCAGGATGCATTAACCAACTAATACAATGATTTTATGTTCCGGCAGGCTTGCAGCCTGAAACCGGTGACAAAAATGACAAACCCGATACTTTCAAGGATGAGAATTTCTCAATCGGTATAGCAGGATTATACCTGATACCTAAGTGTACACGGTGTATCTTAGTCCTAGTCATATTTATTTATTGCGTATAGGGGTCAGTTTACAGATAATACAGAAAACCAAAAATAAATCGCCATATTTAACCTTTCACCTAGGTATCATTGCTTTTGAATACCTAATAAAAACCAAAGCGATTTAAGGAAAATAGGTAAATAGATGAAAGTTATCTTGGGATTTTATATTTTTTCTTACAATTATCTCGAATAGGTACCTACATAGTTAGACCACAGGACATTACAATACTCAATTGGAATTACCAACGACAATAATCATCCGATAAAGAAGGGTTATAAAGTCAATACCATTGAGAGAATCTGTTAAATTTGTTTACAAATAGGTATGACATTAGTGATAACATTTGCGCATGCCAGTTAATTGCAATGCATGATTACTGATTAAAATAATTCAATGCAAATGCGATGCAACATGAGTTGTTAAAAAGTTATGCATATAATATTGTTCGACTGCCTTGGTGGCTCAGTAATAGCATAAACTAAGCTACTCAAGTAGACCAGCAATTTCCAAACTTATGATCATCTACACTAATCATAATCATCACCATCTTGAGGAGGTTAGTCTATAGTACGTATAGTACGTTTTGTTAATCGAACGAGTGCAAAGAAAATTCGCTCGATATCTCTACAAAAGAGAGTTTGGGTACTACCCCACCTGGTCTTATCCATTTTTATTTGTTTCCGGAATGGTGGGGATGAACACACTTGAGCTACGGCGAAAGTGTGCACTCATAATCCACTATTATCAATTGTTAAATAATAGGATCGATAACCCCAGTGCGTTATCCCAATGTGCTCTGCTTGTCCACGACGGGGAGGCGCGCGCGCGCGCCCGGCGGCCTGCTCGCCGGCCCCTGCCGCTGCTGGCGCCGTTGAGCGCGGCCCGCACCGGCACCGCGCAACGCACCCACACACCACGAACTAGCTTTATTAAATGATTTGATTGCCAACAAGCCTGAAACGGACTTGTTTTACACAAATATCAAAGCTTTAGTTGAACTTTGTTTACAGAATTTTAGTTAAAATTAAGTTAATTATTGTTTAGAATTAAGTTGTGATTTCTTTTTTATATTGATTCTGACGTTTTGGTGTTTACTGTAAGTGTCTGAATATTTCGGTAATAAAAAAAAAATAGTAGTAGTGACCCTGACTACTGGGTCAAAGAGGCGTGTCTTCGATTTCCTCCTAGGGCAAGCATTTATGTGATGAACATAGGTGTGTTTGTTGAACATAAATGTTTAATACAGCAAGGTGTTCTATTATACAGTACCTATTTTAAGTCGTGGTTAAATATTCTGTGGTAAGACAGTAAGTTTTTACACCGTTATTTCCTTACATCACCACCCGGTGTCTGCCAAACGACCAAGCACAAGAACCTAATGCAAATCTACCGAAACAAAACATTTTACGACTGTGGAGCCAATTTTCACCGCGGAATTAGCATACACATCCAGCTGTTACAGCGCAGCTGCGAATCATAACATAAAACACGTTTATACCTCAGGGTGGTTCTCTAAAACGACTGTAAACTTACATACTGAGTATGAATAGATGTGTAGTGCAGAGAGATGTGGAATATCTTGAATGTATATTGTTAAAGATATGTGCACTAAGGCCAGTTCAGATCGAGACACCCCGAAGAGTTTCGAGCCGAAAATAATTTTATTACCTAAACAAAAAGTAATACAAATATTTGGGGGCACTATATGGTATTGAGTAAATGGGATTGTTGTACAAGAACAACGTATTTAAGTTCATATGGGCCGTATAGCTAAGCCTAGCATCTATTTTTAAGCCAACTAAAGGATTCTGACACAATAATCATCATCATTTCATATCAATAGCTAAATTATAGATATTATATCGTTTTTTAGACCTTTTAATATTTATTTAAATTTTAGTTTCAGATATGGCTAAACCGTTATCGCATCACACAAACAGCGGTAGTGCTCATTTGTAGAGGTCATCCGCGGTCGCCCAACTAAAAACTGACCGCACCGACTGTTGTTTCACTTCACATTATCTATTATGAAAACGCGGTCACCAAACCAAACACTGACTGTACCGATTGTTGTTTCACTTCGCATTATCTATAATGAAAAACCCACAAATCATCGGCAGACCTTATCCCAGACACACAATGTTAAAAAACAAGACTATAATTTCAATTGTTTCATTTCCTAGATTACAGCTCAAGGGTCTTCCCGCGCAGGAAAATGCCACTTTGCGAGGGGAACGGCGGCCACTTTATAAAGAAAACGTCGCAAAACGAAGGTGAGGCACTGAGGCAGCACGTTTAGCCACGAGCTGTAAAATTAAACTCTGGATATATACTCTCTCTGAGTCGAAAGATTATTTGGACTGACTGTATTTAAGGAAAAAAGTAATGCTTTATACTTTGGTCAAATACTTAATACTTTTCAAAATCAAATTATAGCGTAGTTTGACCAGGTATTCGTTAGCGATCGTCAAAATAAAGCAACGTTCAGCACGATCAGTCTTCAGATAGGGGACCGCGGGTGGCATTTATAACTGAGCACTACCGTGGTTCAGACAACACTTTAAACTGTAGGTCCCGGTTGCTTTAACCGTTTAGCCATGTCAGAGGACTTCAGGCGGCCTAAAAACTATGACAGGACTGGCTTATACGAACATACTTATGTTACAATTTTATAAAGATACGTTTATTTGCATTAAACATGAGTATAAACATCAAATCGCCAGAATTGCAGACAAATAGTGAAAATATACCTAAGCTGTGTTGTAATTTCAGAGAACGTTTCAAACAGGGAATACCAACTCTGAAGACGAAGTAACAGTAACACAGAGCTAAATGCAAGAGTGCCGGTAACTCGCAGCCACGATACACTAGACGCGGTACATAGTTACGACGCCCGGGGGACGAATCAGCGGCTCCAAGTTTCCACGTTTTCACACTTATGTTAAGGTTTTCATTCACCGGGAGTTGGCTTCGGCGAGATATTGGTGAACACATCTAGACGAGTATTACAGAACCGACAAAATTTATTTAGAACTAAAAAAGGCAAGATGCATATTTTCCAGCGGTTATAATGAAAATTCCAATAAAGAAAAAGTTTGAGAGGATAATGATGAGCATCCGAGAAGTTTAAGTTTTACACAACTGCAAAAGACCATAGATTTCATCGTCATCATTTTAGCCATAGGACGTCCACTGCTGGACATAGGCCTCCCCTAATGATTTCCAATAAGACCGGTTGATAGCGGTTTTCATCCAGCGCGATCCTACGGTCCTAATAAGGTCATCCGTCCACCTTGTGGGTGGACGTCCTACGCTGCGCTTGCCGGTACGTGGTCTCCAGTCGAGAACTTTTCGACCCCATCGGTCAACAGTTCTCCGCGCTATGTGCCCTGCCCATTGCCACTTCAACTTTCCAATCAGCTGGGCTATGTCGGTAACCTTGATTCTTCTACGGATCTCCTCATTCCTGATTCGATCTCGCAGAGAAACTCCGAGCAGAGCCCTCTCCATGGCTCGTTGGGCTACTTGGAGCTTACTAATAAGGCTATAGTGAGAGACCACGTTTCTGTGCCTTAAGTCATCACTGGCAACACACACTGGTCGAAAACTTTCGACTTGAGGCACTGAGGTACGTCGGACGAGAAGACGTTTCGCAATTTTCCAAACGCTGCCCATCCGAGTTGGATTCGGACCATAGATTTACATGATTTTAATTTCAACTTGATACCTTCACGCATTCTAGAGATAGAAGGGCTTGACACCCGGACGGACGCACAGACACGGACAACAAAGTGATCCTATAAGGGTTCCGTTTTTTCAGGACGGACAGACGCACAACAAGCTCCCGGTGCGTCATCACCTTTAGCTTGCGGCAAATATGAGATCTCTGCTTAGAACTTATGTGGCCAGTTTTAAGGAGCTTAAGTTTTGAGGTGTTTCATTTTGATTATGCACTGGAGATGGAGCTTGTTAGAACTTTTGGCTTTAAATCAGAAAATGTGTTAACTTGTTTTAAATAAACTCATTTGCAAAGTCGTATTATATAAATGTGATCTAATCATAGTTTTATCTAAAAATTTCGTTTCTTATAATCTTAATCGACTTTGTTTTAACTGATCCACTGCTGTGATCAGATATCTGCTCATTCCCATAAGAGATGGGCTATAGTCATAGGCTTATAGTTTTTCGCTAATGCTATCCTGTCAAACTTATGCGTTCAAATAATATAAAAGTACATTCAGCCAAGATCCACAGTGTTTTCTTCAATCAATCAATCAATCAAAAAGTTTTATTAACATAAAATAGGGAACATGAAAATTATTGCAGCCTCTGATTCCCGAACTAGCCAGGGGCTGTACTACGGGACCCAGCGTCTTCTCCTATTATAACGACAAATTATGTCAATTTACTTACAGTTTCTAATGTTACTTATCTAAATTTTATTTATACTATGATAGGTCTAATTTAAATTTGAGTTAAATATTCGTCTAAATATTATCATAAACAAATTACAATACCACACATAGAAATCTTCAACATCAGTCTTCATTTTCTCAACCATCGTATACGAGTAGTAGTAGCTGCAAGCGTAAAATATTTTGTCAATAAACCATTTCTCTGTATTTTTTAAAACCCACAAAGTATCCATGTGCATTATTGATGATTTATCAAAAACGGCTCAGCCGATTTCGGTAAAATTGAAATGGGAACACCTCGGAAGTATACACTTTCGACCAAAAAAAAAATTTTAAATCGGTTCACCATTGGCGAATATATCGATGAACATACACAAAAAAACATACAGACGAACTTAGTTCCTCCTCCTTTTTAGATGTCGGTAAAAACTATTCAAAGTCACATCCGTAAGTCTGAATTAGACTTTAAATCACACGTTACAGGAGTTTAAACTATAATGTCTTATAATAAGGTCACAATTTGTGAGCACTAACGTGAAACTGTTCCCCGTTTCTTGCAGCAGTAATGCAGCATCTGGCGAAGCTGTCAGTCGTCCATCAATCAATCACTGACGAGTTTTTGATTGAGGTTCGATGCGACACCCTCTGGTTTGCTTGATGCGCTTGATGGCTTGATGTGCCTGATGTGCTTGATGCGGCTGCCGCTGTTTTGGCATAAAACACGGATGTTTACCATTACAAGCGGAAAATATGACGACGTGAGACAGAATCTCAACAAAAAGAGATCTTGCAATATGGGCCCAGACTTTGTACAATAAAGCGTTAAAAATAGCGTGAATTAAACCATGGTAAAAAAATCCCGTAAAAAAATAACGGCATTTAATGTTTAATTTTATTAGGTTATCACCTTTCGTACATTTTGTCGATTTTTTTATATGTAAGAGCTGTTTTTTTTTCGAATTTGCTGTTGGTTCCTTAGTGTTCGTCATGATGATGAGCATATACAATACATATACTTCTCTGACAGTCCCTATATTTGCAGTAACACTGTCATCTTTTATTTTTGACCAAAGCGAAGCGAAGCTAAATCGTCGTCCGTCGTGAAGCATCTTTGCTTCACGACGGACGACGATTTAGCTTTTTTCTGTCCGGATGTTGATTTTTGTCTACAGGTCGCATTTATCTACGTTTTTCGACGAAATGTGATACACCAGTTCTATATATTAATGGGGTTTTTTTTGTCATCCTCAATTAAAAACAGGAAATTTATCAGTCGGTTTGATAATGTTTTTGCATAATTGTTTAGCATCTAAATCGTAAAAAGATTTGCGAGTATGGACGCTTATGAAGATGCACAGATGATACAAATTAAAAAAATCAGTCAAGTGCGAGTCGAACTCGCGCACGAAGGGTTCCGTACGGTACTGGAGCCCCCTTAAGTATTATTTCAATATAATAATTAATTACTGAAGTTAACAAACAATTAAATAATCTGTGAATATTTCAAGCGTCTACCTGTTACCGTTATTAATTTGGAGCGAAAAACGGCAAAAAAATCAGGTTTGTTGTATGGGAGAATATTTATTTTATTTTGTTTTCAGTATTTGTTGCTATAGCGCCAACAGAAATACAGCATCTGTAAAAATTTCAACTGTCTAGCTCTCACGGTTCATGAGATACAGCTTGGTGACAGACAGACAGGCGGACAGACGGACGGACAGCGGAGTCTTAGTAATAGGATCCCGTTTTAACCCTTTGAGTACGGAACCCTAAAAATATGTCTTCTATCCGGAATACTAGTTATTATATACTATCGTCAGGTTTTCGACCTGTCAAAAAGTTAATAAGCTAAGCGAAATCTGTAGTGCAATGTCTACTTTTGAGACGCAACGACTAAAAAGTAAAACAAATATGAACAAAGCTTTCATGAGTAGAGAGCTAAATAGAGTCGCGTGCCGTTCGAAACTCGCCTTTACTGCAACGCATCAAGGTTTTAAAAATTACCGAGAATTGGAAGCCCAATATCGCTAACTACAAATATTGGAGCTCTCCGATATTGCTTTTCTTATCCGACTTGTTGTGACGGAACATAAAATTTTCTAAGAAATTCCTTCATATTTTCATTCTTGTAACATTTTTGTCTTTTCTAATGGAAGGTATTCGTAATTTTGAAAGTATGTAGTCAGTTTCAAAAAATTTGATTTTGATAAGAATTCTGTGCAAGATTATTATCATACTTTATGATCCTCGCACACTTGCTCATCACAAACTACAAAATTTTACTACCGAAAACTTAAAAATTGTATATAAAACACTAGCGACCCGACCCGGCTTCGTACAGGTGTATTACACATATATATAAACCACCTTCCTCTTGAATCACTCTATCTATTAAAAAAACCGCATCAAAATCCGTTGCGTAGTTTTAAAGATATAAGCATACATGGGGACAGACAGTGGGAAGCGACTTTGTTTTATACTATGTAGTGATTATTCAGAAAATGTTAAAAGCATGAATTTTTGCAGTCAAATGAGTCGGTTTGCGAAACCAGTGAAGGTCCATTCACATTATTAATTTCAAAAAAGAGCTTTATTAAATATTTATTTGTTTCTTCCACGCAGATACATTAATGAGGGGACGAATCTACTTGATTTTTTGCATGCATATGGATTAACGACTGGAGTGGAGAGTGCCGATAGGCTAGATATACGCGGTTAGAAGTCGCGGGTAAAAAGCTGGTACATATAGCAATATATTATGTTCACTGGTGATACATTTATCAGTCCTCAAAAACTACTTCGTAAACTGCGGCACAAACTTTTTATGAGAAACTCAGAGTACTCCAAACAAGTCGCGCTCGCCGCACTTGAGCGCAGATCAGATCTGACCTTGTCTTTATGATCCTCCAGGCACTCCTCCTCACGTGTGATTTATATCTTATTTACTGTAAAGGTTTATCCTTCACCGCAGACTTTTGTTTAACTTACCAGCGAGATACTTCAGGGGTTGTATCGTAAATCAATCCATTTGACGTTGTGGGGAATTGCGTTTTTTACGACCCGCAACCTTCTGCGGGAATCGTTCTTCCTTTTCCCTCTTTAGGGAACGGCTGACGGGTGACAGGGATGGAATAGGTTCGCTTCCTTGTTTAGGTATCTTGGTGACAGTAGCGGCGTGTAGTTTTCGTCATAGGAATAATGAGTTTGTGTCGGTGTTGTGTTTTATGGCCGTAGTAGGCTTGTTATAGACCGAGGGAATAAACTATGTGATTGTATTACAGCTAAATTTAAATAGAGCTTACTTCGAGAAAAAAAAACAGCTAAGTGATTTCTTTATCAGATGGTTTATGAAATCAAAATGTTTTCTCCAAAATGATGAGTTCAAGTTACATTATTCCAGAGGAGATTAAAATTAACTAGTTTTTTTTGTAAAGAACATTCTTGTAGCCCGTGTTTTATTTTTTATCTTAGATGGAATAAAAATAGTTTCAAAATAGAATGCCTTTCTAAGTATTATAATGGCGGGCACGAAGAAGCACTTAGGTCCATCTGATAGAGCATATTTATATGTTCAAAAATAATTATGGGCTGTTACTTTGCAAAGTACAGATTCAGAGGCATATAATACTCATCATCACAAAAAAACTATTACATTGCGACCAAACCAAAAATCGCAAAAACGATAAAAATTCGATACTGGTCGCTTATTAGTAAAAGTTGTTTACAATGATCATTTATAAACCCTACAAATACAAAGTCCCTGTACATTGCGAAGCAAGACTTTGTAATCTGTATGAACACATACTCGTACAAGATGAAGCCCTTATAAACTACCTACATACCTACTAATCTACCTATAAACTTTCGGGACAAACTGACATAAGAACCGATTAATCCGCAAACCCACAAAATCCTGCGATTCTAAACACTGAGTCAAAGGGTCACTAAGGCCGACCAAAGTAAGGGTCGGATGACCACAAAACTTGGGACCTCATCCTTTCAACTACATCGATTAAGGGCCAACAAAAAATAACTTGATAAGAAAGGTAATTAGTAAACTCCGTGTTGTATGGAAACTCGTCCTTTTGCTTGAGTTTTGCGTCATCATCGATTTTTTTCTTACATCCCCCATGCTGAATTTATGCTGCCATGTGATGCGTTTCATACAAACCTGAAACAAAGAAAAGAAACATTAGTTGCAAATCAAATAAACAATTAATTAAATTGTTATGAGACAAAACTAGTAATTTTTGGAATAGTATACTCCAAAAGGGGGGACATTTGCTGTAGCACTATTTAGCAGCCGTTTTAAGGAAACATTTGACAAAATTTTTTTTTAGTCTATTTTTAATATCCCAGCAAGAATTCAAATTTGAACTAAATTGGTGAAGAGATCACGCTTACCTAGAGAAGGTACCTATTTACTCAAGATTAGAAGACACCTACTTTGTAGTAAAACGGAAAGACAGACTCAGGCAACGCGTTTCACATTCTGGATGTTTGTATGAGGAAATGTGGATTCAAAACGCTTGGTTATGACGTTAGGAATATCCACCAAAAAGGGTAGCGCTTTGAGCGCGCGTAGAAGAAAGGGGCAGGTGGGACCAGATTGTGCTACTGTGCCCAGGAGTAGCACAATCTGGTCTCTCGGATACACTTTCCGAAGTGTATTCGATAAAAGGCTGATAGCATCGACTTGCTATTTTTCTGTATGGTTGATAGACATGCTACCTTACGCCGATGCTCGATACTTTGCAACGCCGACTTGATTTGAGGTCTACTGCTCAAAGTAATCGTAACTACATTTTATCCTAACAAAATCAAGTCTCTCCAGGAAGTGGCTCACACGATGAAACCGCATTAAAAGTTGTGAGCGATGAGACTCACTGTTGTCTCACAAACTCTTCCAAACTGCGCGTACTAGGAATAAGATTAATTAATCCTCTACTGACGCGATCTATCTCGAGTTCGTGTGGAGCCGGCATTAATCATGTATTACATGCTTTTCTGCATACTTACAGTAGGTATATTCTTAAAAAAGACTTTTGAGTGTTGCAGTCCTGTACCAAAGAAGATATATAAAAAAACTTCCAGTGAATAGTCTGGACTATTGATTGCTGAACATAGGTCCACGAATGGTTGCATCACTTTGCTTTCTTTCACCAAAAAGCCAGTGGTATGAATTCCGTACATAAGATCCAAAGAACTCATTGGTACGGAACCAGAATTCGGACCACGGTTTTTTTGTTGTAGTATCGACGAGTAAGTAGAATTAATTTCTTGTCACGCTTATATGGTGGTAATCATCATCTTGCCCTTATTCCACTAGGTAGGTTTGCCACGTTATCATTCATATACATATACTCGTCATCACATTATAAACTGCTTTCTCTCGCATATCAAAATTTTGACGGTATAATAATAATTTGCAGAAATAATTACCCGTCACAAGCTCGGCTTAATAAAAATTGACTCATTGGATTTATTTTGATACAATAGCCAAACGCCTAAAACGGTTGTCTTTCAAACTGCTCTCACCCCAGAATAAGATTAATTAATACTCTACTGACGCGATCTGTCTCGCCTTCGTGTAGATCCGACATTAATCATGCATCGCGGTTCGCTGCTCTACCTGCTCTCCTAGTCGCTGTAGTGGCGGAGTACTCAGATGTACCAGTAAATACCAGAAACCCGATTTAGTTCCATATTCGAGAAGGGTTTGCTGCATACAACATGATAGTAGGTGCCGTACGGATAAAACGCAGTAGGTGTTCATACTATTTTGTTTAGCTTCCACAGTGTGATTTTTTTTTAATAATAGAACTTCCTCTATGGAACATATCCTCTATTATAGACTGCCATAAGCGTAGTTGTAAGCGCCTTGCAAGTTATCATTTTAGTGAAATTAGTCATATACTGCAGTCTTGCAACCTTGAAGAGGTCATCCATCTGTCCACCTTGTACCTAAGTGAACGTCTTACGCTGTGTTTCCTGCATCAGATTACATGGTCTTTTCTCGAGAAATTTCGAGCCCATTGGTTATTAGTCCTCCGTGCTATGAGCCCTGTCCACTTCCATTTAAATTTGTCGATCTACTAGGCTATGTCGGTAACTTTGGTTCTTCCCTTAGACCTTGTAATATGCCCATCCATATACCCAAGGAAGAACCAAAGCTACCAATATAACCCAGCGGATAAGCAAATTGAAATGGCGGTGGGCAGGGCACATATCACGGAGAACTGATAACCGACGGGATCGAAAAGTTCTCAAGTGGAGAACACGTACCGGCAAGTACAGCGTAGGTCGTCCACCCACAAGGTGGACGGATAACCTCACCAAGACCGCAGGTTCGCGCTAGATGCGAGCCGCTTCCGACCGTCTTATTGGAGATCTAGGGGATGCCTATGTCTAGCAGTGGATGTCCAATGGCTGAAACGACGACAACGAACACATGAACCAAAGAGAAAAATATAAGGAAAGAACCAAACTTAGAAGATAGCTCCTAGGTACTCCTACTGCTATCCACGAATGATCCGGTGCTCCTGAAGTATCGAGACATGAAAACCGCGTGGAGCATGCATCAATCCTGCAGCGAGGTTCAGAGCTCAACACCTCGCCTGAGCCGCGTTCGAAATACCTACGAGATTGAGGAATACAGGGATCGGATTTATAGCCACAATATTTTAAAACAAGTTGGTTTTTCATTTATGATTAAATTATAAACAACGTTTCAAGTAGTTCTTTTATACAGGTCTAGTAGCTGGCCCTGTTATTTTCAATTAATTAAATTATCTTCTATGACATATAATAATTATTATGAATAAATGACTATGACTATTAGAGATTTTGGCTGCCTGAAAGCCTTAAAGCAGTAAAAAGAAAAAGTAGTAGTAAATAATGAGTGGTTTCATACGTACCTTCATCAATTCTCGGCAAAGACCGACGAACGTGCCTTCACTTCAAGTTATAGGTATTGTGATATGACTACTTAATTTAGGTACAGTTAGTAGTAGTACCCTATTATAACAGGAAAAACAAGAAGAAGTAGGCATCTGTAGTAGGTTTTTACGTATATATTTATCACTGATAACTACGCAAAAAACCGACACCCGGAAAAACTGTTACTCTAATGCTGCCTTTAGATGGTATTCTTTCAGTTTTCCCCATTTAGTTTTATTTTTTTTACTGTAGTAAGTAGTAGTAAATAATGAGTGGTTCCATACAAACAGTACCCTTCATCAATTCTCGGCAAAGATCGACGATCGTGCCTTCACTTAAAGTTATAGGTACTGTGATATGACTACTTAATTTAGGTACAGTAGTAAAGTACCCTATTAGAACAGGAAAAACAAGAAGAAGTAGGCATCTATAGTAGGTTTTTACGTATATATTTATCACTAATAACTACGCAAAAAACCGACACCCGGACAAACTGTCACTCTAATGTTGCCTTTAGATGGCATTCTTTCAGTTTTCCTCATTTAGTTTTAGAAGAAATAAATGGCCAATACAAATAAAACCAGCACAAGCACTACGGGTCTATCTTGTTTAGTACAGGAGTTCCTATGACCACCATCCAACTCTATCATCAGATCAGCGCCATGATACCATATTATTTCATTGTCACGCGATATACATACGAGTATGCGTGCAAAATTTCTGCTCAATTGAAAACCGAGAAGTTGGTCAAATTTAACTTATTATTACTTAGGTACATACATTGAAAGCCGTGGTGGCTTAGAGGTAGTGACACCCGCCTTACAATCGTGAGGTCGTGGGTTCAAATCCCGGTCCCGTAACAATGAGTTCTTTGGAATTTATGTACCTACGGAATTTTTCACACCACTGGCTTTTCGGTGAAGGAAAACATCGTGAGGCAACCTGCATATGTCCGTAGAAGAAATTCGATGGCGTATGTTAATCCACCAACCCGCATCGGGCCAGCGTGGTGGATATGGCCCAATCAACCTTCGTGGGTAGGCCTACGTCCTGCAGTGGACTATTAAAAAGGCTGATACAGTACAGTACAGTACATACATTGAAAGTTAAATAAAATCTTGTAATAAAATACGAGTATGTTCCAGTTACGCGCAACAGTTATCTATCTTGTCAAAATTACATCGAATTAAGTGATTACAAAAAATAACTTTTAACTAGCTAAACGATTAACAAAATTATGAATAGGTTTTTCTTTGACCTAGGCACGAGTACAAGAAAACTTGGTCCAGAAACTTTACAACAACAGCGTAAAACTTGTCTTGAACCGAGTACATTTTAGCATTTTTACCACAAAACTTTACTGCTTTCCCCGATGTATTCCTCAATATACTTAGGTTATTTTATTTTATTTATACAAGGCCCTTTGTACGGGGCCGTAAAGCTGTTTACGTCAGGAGCATTTATCTACGTTTACTCTAGGCGTTCGTGCGTACTTCTTGCCATCTTTATGAATTTCATTGTGCTATCAAAGGACGGGAAATGTCATAGGAATGAAGTTTGGATATTTTGCTAGTTTGCCCAATTTTATTTCTTTTGGACTATTGGGGGTGACGGGACGACGGGAGGGCAGGGTGTGAGTCTTTTGATGTGATTGTGTAAAGGCAGCGTGACGTTTTGTACGCGGCCATCCATAATTTAATGGATCTGGTAATGTAATGTTTAAAATGGCATCTGTGGATTATGCTAAGGAAAATATACAGTTATAATTGAAGGCATACGCAACTGCTTTAAATCTAGGTTCAAAACTATTTTAACATAAAAAAATGCCTCTTAACAACATTCGCCTCAAGCATCCAACTGAGGAAAACATAGTGATTAAACGGTGAGTTTTAAAAATATTTTCAACAAATGATTATGCCTAAAAAACTAATTTTAGAAATTTCAAAGAAACCTCTAATCAGACTTAGTAATTAGTACATAGTAAGTAACTTTTTCTTAACTTTATCAGAACTCAAACCACAAAGACGATGAGCTTCGGTCGAATCTGAATTATTAAAATGGAACTCTCTAATTATATTTAGGAGGAAACTTTTTACTTAGCTAAAACATCGGTTCTAACTCGGATCGATTTAAGAGTTTTAATATTCAATTAGGAAATTGTTCGAATTTTGTTTGAAGTTTCCAGCGAAGAGCCTCATTCGTCTGCTTCAGTGATTTTACACTGAGAGAAAAACTAACAAAAAAATAGTAATCTTTACTAAAATTTTACTAAATCCGAGGACAACAAATGACCTGTAATAAATACAAATCGATTTTTGTTAATGCAATTAGTAGGTATTACAATATCAGTTCTGTTATATGTAGTAAGGTCCCAGTAGCTTCAATAGATTAGCTTTGTAATATCTAGTAAAATCCATAGTAATCTTTACTAAAATGTTACTAATCCCGAAGACAACAAATGCCCTGTTAAAAATACAAATCGATATTTAGTACGTATTACTAATACCTGTTTTGTTATAGCTAGCAAAGTCAAAGTAAAATCTTAGTAAAGAATACTAAAGATTTTACTAATTCCGAGGACAACAAATACCCTGTAAAAAATATAAATTGATATTTAGTAGGAATTATTAATACCTGTTTTGTTACATGTAGTAAGGCCCCAGTAAATCCAATAAATTAGTTTTGTAATATCTAGCAAAGTCCTAGTAATTACGAAATTTTAGTTTTGTATTATCTATAAACCCCTAGTAATTTTAATAGAATAGTTTTGTAATATCTAGTCGAGTCTTAGTACTTTTAAAAGTTTAGTTCTGTATCATCTAGTAAACCCCTAGTAATTTTAATAGAATAGTTTTGTAATATCTAGTCAAGTCTTAGTACTTTCAAAAGTTTAGTTCTGTATCATCTAGTAAACACCTAGTAAGTTTGATAGATTAGTTTTGTAATATCTAGTAAGCCTTAGTACTTTCGAAAGTTTGGTTCAGTATTATTTAGTAAAAGTATAGTAGTTTCAATAGCTTAATTTTGCATTATCTAGTTGATTTTTGTAATGTCTAGTTTAGTTCTGTGTTATCAATTTAGTAAACCCTATCCAAGAAAAAGTTATAAAACACTTCAAATTGAAATATTAAAAACTATATACCTACTTATAACAATTACCATAATTAAAAGTATACAGTTTTAAATATTTCAATTTGAAGTGTTTTATAACTTTTTTATGGAAAGGGTTTATTAAGTAGATATCACAGAACTAAACTAGACATTACAAAAACCAACTAGATAATACAAAATTAAGCTATTGAAACTACTTGAGTTACATATCTTACAAATCGAATCTAAGGTTATAAACTGAAAAAAAACTAAATGTAAGTTACAAGGTGAATAATAATTGCAAACATAAAAATAAAGATTCAAGTAAGTCATGTTAGATATTTATTAAGTATTATACATTTATAATATAACACACGAAACAGCCACATGTACAATAAAACATAATTTACATTGCTGGCGAGTATAATGTATTCACGGAGATACCCAGTTACTCAGTAGATTCTGGGTAAAATTGTCAATTTTCACTTACACTGGTTAAATCTGTACTTATGACACTACACTATTAAACACAGTTAGTTGGTACGCACTGAGCTTCATTCTCCATGTTTACTCTACTGCATGCTACGACGAAATGGCTGCTGGAAAGGCGAGATCGTATTCACTGAGACCCCAATTACTCAGTAAGATGACTGTATAGCTGTTATAACAATGACTTCTGGGTAAGATTGTCAATTGTCACTCACAGTGTTTAAATCTGTTGGTAAAACACAGTTTGTTGGTACTGAACTTCACTCTCCATGTTTACTCTACTGCAAGCAACTACGAAATGGCTGCTGAACAGGCGGGATCGTATTCATAAAGCAAAACTCACCGGACACTTTACTGGAAATAATAAAACATTTCGTTGAAATTACTTAGCTTATTGCTGGATTTACAAAATAGACCAAAAACTAAATGTTTCTGTTGCATTAACTAAAGTTTTGTAGTAAAATTACAATAGTATCTTGAAATTAATAAAGCCTCATGCTTGAAATTATTCTTCCTTTCAATACAAATGACAATCGAGTTTTGAAAATGATTAAACCCACGCTTGTAATTACAAAACAAGGTAAATCAATTTTTTTTAATTTATGCTATTGTTATAGGCGATAAGTTTACGTTTTACGGCTAATTTTGTCGATTTTATAACTTTGTTTGTTGTTGAAAAGCAATAATGCTTTGTTTGGGAATTTTATCATCTTGTAATTTCAATTGAGATTATTATCGTAAGAGCGCTTATAATGTTTGTTTCTGAAAAAACAGTACGTCAAATTTTGATTCCTGTAGGCCACGCGGGCGAAGCCGCTAGAAGCTCATAATAATTAAAGCGTGTTCCTTGGAATTACAAAAAGGGATAAATTAATTATATATGTTGTACCAAATAAAGTTCTTGTTAAATTTTATAAACGTGTGTTGAAGTTAAATAAGCGTGTTATTTGGAATTGCAAAACGAGAAAAACTAAATAATTATGTTGTATCAATATGTTGTCTTATCCTCTAAACTCAGAATTAAAACAAGGATTTTAAGTATATTTAGCACTTTACTTTTCAGTTTCTTTGTATTACACAGTTGATAACACATGATAAAATCAAAGGCAATCTTCCTGTCACTTTTAGGCAGACGCGAGCATCTGTCTGTGTTACCAGTAACCATTCTGAAATATAACCGCATCAGACAGATGCTCGTCACCACAGATTACAAATATAGAAGGTTTACTGCTAGAATTTACACAGTATTTTATATTAATAAGTCTGTAATCTTACAAATATTCTTTACTCAACTTTACTCAGTCAAAGTTCTTTATTTTCACAAACGTGTGTAAAAAAAATAATAAAGCATGTTCTTTGGAATTACAAAAAGGGGAAAACTAAATATTATTGTTGTACCAATAAGTTATTTCTAATATTTACAAACGCGTGTTGAAATTAATAAAGCATGTTGCTTGGAATTACAATAACGGAAATACTAAATATTTTTGTTTACCAATTAAAGTTCTTTCTAAACATCACAAACGTGTGTTGAAATTAATAAAGTATGTTGTTAGGAATTACAAAAAGGGAAACATTAAATATTATTGTTGTACCAGTTAAAGCTATTTCTAATAATTACAAACTAGTGTTGAAATTAATAAAGCGTGTTGCTTGTTATCACAAAAAGGGAAATATTAGATATTTTTGTTGTACCAATTAAAGTTATTTTTAATATTTACAAACGGGTGTTGAAATTAATAAAGCATGTTGTTTGGAATTACAAAAAGGGTAAAACAAAATATTTTTGTTGTACCAATTAAAGTTATTTCTAAAAACCACAAACGTGTATTGAAATTAATAAAGCATGCTCTTTGAAATTACAAAAAGGGGAAAACTAAATATTATTGTTGTACCAATTAAAGTTATTTCCAATAATTACAAACGAGTGTTGAAATTAATAAAGCGTGTTACTTGGAATTACAATAAGGGAAAAACTAAATATTTTTGTTGTACCAATTAAAGTTATTTCTAATATTTACAAACGCGTGTTGAAATTTAAAAAGCATGTTACTTGGAATTACAAATAGGGTAAAACAAAATATTTTTGTTATACCAATTAAAGTTCTTTCTAACAATTACTAATGCGTGTTGAAATTAATAAAACGAGATGCTTGGAATTACTAAAGGTAAAAACTAAATCTTTTCTTGTACCAATAATTTTATATTTTCTAAAAATTACAAACCCGTGTTGAAATAAATAAAGCGTGTTGCTTGGAATTACAAAAAGGTAAAACTAAATATTTTTGTTGTATCAACTATAGTTCATTCTTAAAATTACAAACGTTTTTTAAAATTGATCAAAATTATTACTTAGAATTACAAAATAGGTAAACTGTTAGAAACACAACTACCTTTTCTTGAAAATAGTAATCGAATTTGCGGAATTTACGAAACTCTAACAATATTTACTATAAATTTGTAATAAATATTAAACTTTTGCAATATCTGCATTTACTAAAATCGTATTTTAGGAATTACAATTACAAAAACAAAACTGTTAGTAAAAAATAATAAAAATTGCAAATACAGCAAAACTTTGCTAAATTATACTAAAATTTAGTGTTTTCGCCAAATACAAAGGACTTTTGTAATATTTAGGGGCGATTTTTTTCTCAGTGTAGCCCGATAGTACACCTTCGCAGAGATAACCCGTGATTTTAGCCCGATAGTACACCTTCGTCGAGACAACCCATGATTAGAGCCCGACAGTACACCTTCACCGTGATAACCCGTGATTTTAGACCGATAGTACACTTTCGCCGAGATAACCCGTGATTTTAACCCGATAGCAAACTTTCGCCGAGATAGCCCGTGATTTTAACGTTTTACCCATGATTTCAAGTGTTGCTTAGCTATTACCCAATGTTTAAAGCCGGTGGATACTACTTCAAAACAGTATAATATCAAAAAAGTTATTTCTATCACGTGAATTTCTTTTGCCCGTGATATTTTTTAGATAGTACACCTTTGCCGTGATAACCCGTGATTTTAGCCCGATAGTACATTTTCGCCGTGATAACCCGTGATTTTAGCTCGATAGTACACCTTCGCCGACCTAACCCGTGATTTTAGCTCGATAGTCCACCTTCGCCGAGATAACCGGTGATTTGCGCCCGATAGTACACCTTCGCCTAGATAACCCGTGATTTGAGCCCTATAGGACACCTTCGCCGAGATAACCCGCGCGTATCTATCTTCTCTTCGCTCGCATTTGCTTTGCTTAGTTTGGGGACAGAGGCCGTGTGTAAGATACCCCTTAATATTATTGAATTTCATTTATTAAAAACTGATTCAAATTATAATAACAAAAATAAATACGAAGCCAGAGTGGTTCGTGGCGGGATGCCTACCTTCTTTTTATTATTATTTAATTCGCTGGTGTCTGATTTAAATACACTAAAAAGCGTCTTGTTTTGCTCGGGACAAAAATTATTAAAATCCAAATTCGTGTTTTCTCAAAAATAGCGCCTATACAGCGAATTTGGATGATTAGCCCTGAACAAATGATTAAATTCAAATTTATATTTTCTCAAAAATAGCACCGATACAGCTAATTTGGATTATAAAAATCTAAATTCTTTCATCAAAATCGTTAGAGCCGTTACCAACATCCCAATTTTGTAAACATATTTACAAAAAAATTGTTGGTTCCGGGGTGACGCGACAGTGTCGAACAGATCGTGTTAGTTATCCTTATTGTTTTTTTAAGGCCACGATTCCCATATAGTGGACCTAAGACAAATTAATATATTTTAACTTTGATGACGATGAGTAACTAAACATAATATGTTTCCTATCCCCGCCTCGATCACACTCCAGGAACAACGTCGGCAAATATCCAGAACATTTTCCAAGTCCATACATAAGTTATACGCGCTAAGCTCAACTCGGGTCCAAGTTTTCTGTTTGCAATACCGATGTTTGCCTTTCACTGAGACGTTCTGGAAGCTTCGTACTTCGTTAATTCCAAACGGAATGTATGAGTTTGAAACAAATTTTATATGGGACAAAAGGATTTGTTATTTAAATCTCTTTGTCGAGGTTGGCTTTGAGAAGTAATAAAATATTATGATTATACTACTACTTTTTATGTCGTTTGTGCAGCAAAAAATGTTCAGCAAAATTGGAATAACAAATTTTATATGTTGCATTGTCTGCCTGGGGAAGGACAAGCCAGTCAGTGATTTAGTATAGTCAGTGTGCAAACTGTGAGAAATTGCAACCCTTGTAATCGTAAGCTCATAGGTTCAGTTCCCGATCTCATACCAATGAGTACTTAGGAATGTATTAACGAATTTTCACACTATTGACTTATCGGCGTGCGGCGGCGTAATCCTGCATACGTCCAATGTCCATTGATGAAATTCGATGGCATACTGTGAACGTACCAACTACTTTTCATTGCACCCGAACATCAAGACTTCAAAAAGTTATTTTTGTCATACACAATTAAAAAACTGTCAGGATTCGAACTTGCAAGGAAAGTGTGGAAAGCACTATAAATAAAATAGCCTGATATCTTGACTTCAATCTCCAATACGTATTAAACCCTACCATCTTTCTTTACCCCTTACCTGCACACATGCATTAAAGTTTCCAAAGCACAAGTGTAATACACAAATATCCGAACACATGCTGAGGAATGAAATGTAAACACCCGCATGGATATCCGAACGAGATACAAACAACGCTCGACTTTGACTAGCAACGAGCTATTTGCAAGTAAGATATCGTTTCCATCGATTATTATTTCCAAGGTATCTGGGAAAAATAACTGTAAATAGTATTTTGCGTTTAGAAAACCGCGCAATGTTTTCTCTTTCACAATATTTCAACGCTTCAAGTCGGAAAGCTCCGTTGTTAACTTATATCACAGAAACGTATATATACCTATCTTCTTTTAAGAACCTTTTAATAGCTCGAAGATATGTAGACAGAGTATTTAAAGCATCTTTATAGAAATTGAATAAAATGTTGAATATGTGTAGATCAGCGAAGTTACTGAGATACTTAGCCAAGATGATTAGGGAGTTGAAATAATAATGTCACACAAGCACTTTCAAACTTTCTTAGTACGTAACGCAGGTTTGATGACCCCAGCAAAAAAAAATGCATTTCAGACATGGAAAGAAGGTGAAGCATTATAGGCACTGCTGGTTATAGGCCTCTATTTTACTATGCCTTGGTCCTGTGCCAATCTTGTACAGGTTCAACCCGTGATTTCGACAATATCTGAACATTGGAATTTCACTTGATTTTTTTATGTTTATTATATAATAGCAAATTGCGTGGGCTAGACCGTATTTGGCGTATGTATACAATCGCCTTTTAAGGTTTGCTTCTAGCCAGTGTAATAGGGCCTATTCTGTGCTTCTAGCATAGCTTAGCTATTACCTATTGTTTAAAGCCGGTGGATACTACTTCAAAACAGTATATCAAAAAAGTTATTTATACAGGTCTGGTGGGTTTGTCAGTATACTATTCGACAATATCGTCGACGTTATCTCCATTAAAATAGCGATCAATTCAAATCCAATGATTAATGTTTCGTAAAACATTTAAATTACATTGTTCACCAAAAAGAATCTCTTTTAAAACCAAATACGTACTTATTTCAACGTCGTTCATAATGCTCTACGGGGGTGCATAGCGAGCCGAGTCGGGGGAAATACCCATGCATCCCTCTTGGTAATTTAGAGGGGTGTATCAGTATGTATGAGGTATACGTACATGAATAATTCCCTCTAGTATCATAGAAATCCAGGTAATATTGGCATTGGTGTAGTATTTATGCGACTGGCTTTGAATTTTGATGCTCAGCTATTTGTCGTGGTCGGATGGTATACGTAACGTCGGGTTGGCGTTTAAACGTAGGTGTAATTAGTTGTATAATACTGCTAATTTGTAAAGCCTAACTAATGAAATTATATTAATGATTACCTTTGGTCAATTGTTCAGAGCTTTACCGTCTTACCACAAAAGTTTTACTTTACCTTAAAAAGGAGGAGCTACTATGTTCGTCTGTGTATTCTTTTTGGGTATGTTCATCAATATTTTCACTAATTGAGAAAAGATTTAAAAAATCTTAATTTTTTCCACCCATTTATATTTTATCGAAATCAGCCGAGCCGTTTTTGATAAATCATGAATAATGTATTGTACATGGATGTCACTTCGATTCGTTCAAATTATTCGAATTCTGTACACGGTTGAAGTCGGTTATTTCATTTATTGTGAATTTTTTTTTTATTTCAAATATGTTTGTGTTTGACTACATTGGCTGATGTTAAGCAGATATGCGGTCTAGGATGTAGCACGCTTACCTAGAAGATACCTATTTACTCGAGATTTGAAGACACCTACATTGTTCTTTAGCGGAAAGACAGACTCAGGCAAAGCGTTCCACATTCTGGCAGTTCGTATTAGGAACGTGGACTCAAAACGCTTGGTTCTAACGCGTGGGATGTCCACCATAAATATATAATTAACTGTCATACTATCTCTTCGACGTACCTACTACTTCAGAATTAATAAAACAGAAGGCTCACAGGAAAAGCAGTAGGTATATTTGGTGTAACTGAATACCAAATTTAGCTTTATTTTCAGAGAATTCATTGCTCTGACCAATAACTAACATTATAGAGACGTCTTATACCCGTCTCATTTCCCATGACACGGGCGACCCAAATAAAGTCGAATAAAACTTTCATAGTGTCATAAGTAGCTGCGACGTAAACACGTCACAAAATTGGTTTATACGGCTTCCTCTGCCATAAAGTGCCATATTCTTGCGTAAATGTGGACGAAATAAATTTAGAATGCATAGATGTCTTCTCTGCACCTGTGTTGGTAGTAACTACGTTATGCAATACTTTTGAATACGTTATCATCGAATCCAGAGTAAGGTACCTTTGAGATAATCGTGCTAAACTCTAGACCACATTTTATCCAGCTGTCTCGAACCTACAGATTTTTCGGTATTTCTACCAATTTGGCGCCTCTCCTGCCATATACCGCAATAAAGCAATTTTTCAACAATTTCTGAGATTGTTACACGATTTTTTCAAATTTTCTACCGAATTTCAAATTATCAGCGAGCCGAGACGTAAATGAGAATACAGGATAGGACTATGGGCTACTTTGCGTGGCGTATGGCGACCAGACTCCAATTTGACAATCTAACCTAAAAGTCTGTTGAAGTCCAACTTTACTATTCAAATTCATAACGCTGACACACAAAAAAAAATTCAATAAGCTGTGGTTTCCCAGTATAAGGCCGCTGTGCAATCGAGGGTTCAAATATAAGCTCTTTACGGTACTACTTGTAATTTAGGTACGGATTTGCACGCCACTGGCTTTTTGGCGAAGGGAATACGCATACGTCCTTAAAAGATAATAAACTTTGATAAATCCTTCTAATATTATAAACGCGAAAGTTTGCGAGGATGGATGGATGGATGTTTGTTACTCTTTCACGCAAAAACTACTGAACGGATTGAGATGAAACTTTGAAATAATATAGCTTATATATCAGAATAACACATAGGCTTTAAATTATAATGATAACTAATATTATAAACGCGAAAGTTTGTGAGGATGGATGGATGGATGGATGGATGTTTGTTACTCTTTCACGCAAAAATTACTGAACAGATTGAGATGAAACTTTGCAAAAATATAGCTTATATATCAGAATAACACATAGGCTATAAAATACAATGATAAATTGCGTATGCGGGCGAAGCCGCGGGTAAAAACTAGTTGAATATAAAATAAGGAACTATAGGTTAGGCACGATAATCAAATTCAGAAAATAAATAAGCGACATTCTATTATTAAAACCAACGTCCCACCGTCTCTTTTTCAATTATTCTCCTACCTGAAGTAAATTGGAAACCTCTAAGACAAAAGGTCGGACAGGGAAATAAAAAGTCTATGCTAATTCCGCAAGAAAATTCTTTTCGATTTGTATTTACAAAGAATATGGAAAATGGGTTTTTGCATTTTCTTATAGCTCAAAGACGCGGAAGTTGCTCTAGTTTTGATTAATTCATGAGATACTGATACTGATAAGATATCTAATGTAAAGATAGCGGATCAATGGCTCTATGAAAAGAAAAAACATAAACAGTTATTTTGGAGAAATGTTTTTGTGTGGAATTAAATCAAGAGCAATTTCAGAGAAAATGGATAAGAATTAATTCTGTGAAGTGGAAATCTTGAGCTGGACTGATAAGGGCCTTATTGGCTAAACGCGGTGGGGTTCGTTTTCGTTCGATTCTACTCGCTCGTGTTAGCGTAAGTAGATTAAAATCTCATCAAAAACATAAATGTGAACGATGAGCCATGCGTTCAAAATAAGAATTATAATATGCGTCGTTGCCAACTTCCCAACAAAAGAAGTAAGATCTACATAGGGGCCATGTGCTCTGTAGGGAATCCCAAAATGTTAGCTACAAGAACACACAACATTCTGACTTCCATCTCTACATAATTATGTTGTTTTTTGCAAAAAATGGCATGACCGACTTCAACTGTGTTCAGAAATCGCAAATAGTTTGCACGGATCGATGTAGCATTTATCATATTATTGTTGATTTATCAAAAATAGCTTAGCCGATTACGATAAAATTCAAATGGGACCAATTTCGAAGTATACTCTTACCAATAAAAAAAATCCATCAATATCGGACTACTATGTAAAAAGTGTATAGCTTAACTGACAAGCGTGACTTCAAAACTCAGATGTCTAAGGTATAAATTACAATTTATCTAAAATAAACAATTTTGATAGCTTTTATTTTAATCAACGTTTAAATTAAATTATTTAAATTAATATTTAAGCAATATAAATTGAATATTTTGCAATAAAATGTTATTTGCATTTTCCTTACCTATCAAATTGTACCTAATTGCTTAGAATACAAAATAAATTAGAATAGACCATGCGATATGAATGTATTTATTTTTTTAATTAAATAGGTGCCTACCGAGTTATTAATAACAGAGTTATTAATTAATACAGGTTTAATTTCATGGTTAATTAGGTACTTATCGATTTATAAGAAACAAGGAAAAAATATTATTAAAAAGGTACATATTTTAATCATCCTTGTTCCCTGAAATTAATCCATTACCAACTTAAAACAATCCATATTTTATACGATATACGATAGTAATGTTAAAATAACCTGGTCTGGTAGTTAATGAAATTATTAATTGACTGCCTCGGTGGCTCAGTGGTTAGTGACCCTGACTTCTGGATCAAAGAGGCGTGGGTCCCCACTCAGTGCAAGTATTTATGTGATGAACATAGGTATTTTGATCTGTGTCTGGGTGTTAATTAGTTGCTATCTATACAGGTATGTATGTAAAAATGTGTCTATGTAATATATCAGTCTCTGGCAGCCATATCACAAGCTTTGCTTAGTTTGGAGTCAGAGGCCGTGTGTAAGATGTCCCCAAATCTTAATATATATAAATCTCGTGTCACAATGTTTGTCCTCAATGGACTCCTAAACCACTTAACCGATTATAATAAAATTCGCACACCATGTGCAGTTCGATCCAACTTGAGAGATAGGATAGTTTAAATCTCAAATTATAGTCGCAATTTTAATTTATTTAGCCACAGCAACGCGTGGCCGGGCAGCTAGTATTTTTTTTATTTATCTTAACTTGTTTTATGGCTAAGGGATTAAAACATTTAATTTTAACGTCGATTCATACTTTGTTTTCTCTTCGAAGGGATATATTGGTGGAAAGACTACTTTTTTATATGATAGGGGTGCTGGGAAATGTTTTATTTCCCAGTAAGTACGGATAAGCTAATATCATGTTTATTTTACACTTCAAAAATAAAGATATAATATTTATTAGATTTGTGCAAAATCCGCTACTCGTTCTAATTCAGAATGTCTCTTATCAAGTGTCAAAAGTTCACTAAGATACATAAATGGGTTTTTCATTGGGTCAAGTTTATCAACTACTTTTATCACAGACAAACAACGCGATTTATTACAGGGAAAAACTTGCGGAAAAGATAAAAAATAAAGAAACGCCGAGCAGGCATGAAGATGTTGAAGTAGGTACTTAAGACGGCCACTGCTAAATAAAGGCCGCTTTTATGGATTTCCAAAAAAGATCAGTAGGAAGCAGCTCATCCAGCGTATTAGGTGGTGGTCTTCATTATATCGTAGTCCACTTGCGGCTGTATTGTGTAGGCGTTCTGACGTTCGGTTTCGCTTTTTCTCCCGCTCGCTCTCGTGGCGCGAGTAACTGACGCGTGCAGGAGAAAGAGCGAAGTCGACGGTAACGGTCACACAATACCGATCCTGTCAATGGACTAACTAAAAGTGGGAAAGCGCTGCGCTGGTTGATGATGGAATCACGTCAGAAGTGAGGAACAGAAGCGTGGTTATTCAAGAAAGGTGGCAACTACACAACAAATTATATCTCTCTCACGTAGCAAAAAAGAAGTACTTACCATTTATCTATATTTTATTATCATTGCGCGAAGTCGTGTAATTTAAGATTAGTACCTATGTCGAATAGTAACTGAGAACTGAATAGTTAAAACTGCGTAACTTACTTACTAATTAACATAACATAATAAAAAATTAAATGATTTAATTAGTATGCTCGCTATACATATTGAAGAATTTTTAATTCAAAGACAACGTAAGCACGAGGCGAGGAGTGGGGATTTACGCAACTTCACAGACGCCATTAATTTTTTTTATTTATATTTGGCTTATCCTACTAATATAATAAAGGCGAAAGTTTGTGAGAATGGATGGATGTATGGATGTTTGTTACTCTTTCACGCAAAAACTACTGAACGGATAGAGATGAAACTTTGAAATAATATAGCTTATATATCAGAATAACACATAGGCTATAAAACTAATATTATAAAGGCGAAAGTTTGTGAGGATGGATGGATGTATGGATGTTTGTTACTCTTTCACGCAAAAACTACTGAACGGATAGAGATGAAACTTTGCAATAATATAGCTTATATATCAGAATAACACATAGGCTATAAATTATAATGATATATTGCGTATGCGGGCGAAGCCGCGGGTAAAAACTAGTTATAAATAAATACGATATTGTTGAGGTTAAAACAAAATATAGCGCAATCATTTCTAGTAAGATGCCTATTCGGAATCATTTCCAGTAAAGAACTAATTATGCCTATTCCCACAACGTCTTGTTTTTACTCAAATATGTGTCAACAAGTAAACGGTATTTTTATCAGTACTGGGAGACGTAATGGTGATAAGGACTAAGGTCCGGTGACCACTTAGGTTATCAGTCACCAGGCGCCGACGTGAGATGTACCCAGTGTGTCACGGCTTTATTTTCGCAAATATATCAAAGGCGGCACATTTATTGAGACTGCAATTGATAAAATATGTAATTAGTACATTTTTAAGTCGTCCTTGATCTGCTTACTTTTAGGTCCAATAGTTTGATAATAAGTTATCAAAATACAAGTAAGCTGGTTACAAAATATAGGTACCACTTAACACATGTAAGTGATGTTTAATACATAACTAGGGTACTTGGTTTTATTATAACTACATATATAGGTTGTCCTGGTTGTCACAGTCAGTCGGTTGGATAGCATCACAGAACCTCAGAACTAGATGATAGCATAGTGAAATAGATACCTATAGTGTTACCCATATAATTTAAACACTACATGTTCCTAACGGAAAACATGGAAAGAAGAAAAAATAAAGAATTCTACTTACAACCCTATCTATGTACCTAGAACTTACGTAGACCTAGATTTTTTGTTCAATCTGTTTCCCTATATACACCTATACAGAGTTCAAATGATACTAATAAACTAACAAATTCTAAAAGCTTTCGGCTCTATAATTTTTTTTTCACTGTATAAAAAGTACATACCACGTAATACTTAATACATACTCGCAATTCTTTGACCCGAACGATGTCGTACAAGGCTCCTAAAAACAGAAAAATCAAATCAATATCACATTCCACACGATCTGTTGCCACATCGAAGCTATCAAATTATTTCTCATCTTATTCAAGGATCCATCCAGCCAATCTCATGCGACTTGTCAACTAAATCTCACGGATAAACGCACACCCCCAAGATTGAGATAAAATGACGAAACTAACTCACCAAACTTGTACGCAACTTTGCAAACTAACGTACTTTTTCACCAAATTACGCCAATAGGGTACAAGCCGTACAAGTGTAGGGTTACCAGCTGTAAAATTAAGTCCGGAGAAAATGTCAAATTTTTATTTCTAAAGATGACGTCCACACGTGGTATATTATTCAGAGAAAAATCGAACCAAGATGATATAAACATCATTTGAAAGTTTGTTTTATGGGCTTTTCAAAAATATTTAATTTAAATTTTTCCATCCGTCTATTTTTTTTTATGTGAAAAGTAAATTGTATGAAAAATGACAATACAGCTTTATTTATACTAATTTAGCAATAATCAAGTGCTTCTATTATTATTTTACTTCCTATCGTAGCTGATTCTTCCACATTCATCTCTTAATTTGCTAAAATAAAAAAATATTACCTACCAGTGTGACCAGTTAGGTATAATGTGACAAAAAACACTTAAAAAGTCTGACTAATTGGTAAAAATGCTTTTATTTAACAATTAGGAGGTTACTTAATCAGGGTTGATAGTTTTAACTGATGTAACAGACTCCGAAAATATGAAGTTTATCGAAATGTAACGAGTGTTGTGGTTCGAATTTTTGATTATTATTATACCAGCCTCCATACATTTTGTGGACATGTCCTCTTAAGAGTTTATGGAATTTTTAAATTCATTGTAATGGTACAAATTACAAATTATTAGCAGGACACAAATACAATTATTATCAATTATAGAAATAATATACGATGCGACGGCAAAGTTGTCGGATAGCAAGACGTGTTTGATAAGAGGGATAGAAGACCTGATTAATGCCGGTTACAGATCAAGAGCTAAGTTAGTTTAGCTTAGCTCGAATAGCTGACGCAGTTTTCCATTTATCGTGCATAGCTCGCAGTCTGCACAGATCTATGGAAAACTGTTTCAGCTATGCGAGCTTACCCCAAACTAACTTAGCTTTGAGCAAGAACGTATTGGATGCAAGCAGCTTCCAACCGGTCTTAATGGAAAATAAGGGAGGCTTATGTTTAGCAGTGTCCACTGCTTTTTACAGCTGATATATGATGATTCGTTTCGCTCCCGCCGCTGTGCCACACGCGACATGATGGCAGTACGCGGAAATACGAATCGCATATCAACTAGGGCACAAAACCCTGATAATTTATAATAGGTAATTTTTTTCAGTTTCATTTCTAAAAGCCTAAGAATCTATAAATCTGAAGACAAAGAACTAACTAAGATCTTGCAAAGTGGGACCAGACTGTGTACAAATCCATTAAAACTTTTGAGCTCAAAAATCCATTAAAATATGGAAAATAAATAAGCAGAGTAAAACAAACGCATTGAATGCTTAATTTGAATGTAATTTCATATTTTCTAATTTGATTTTTGTTCCAAGGCCGCCATCACGCCGCCATAATATACAAGCAATGTCAAAAGATAATAAGATCCGAAAATATGAAAATCCTTTAGATGAAGATTGTTTCAAAAGAAAATAAGATCCGAAAATATGGAAATCCTTTAGATGAAGATAGTTTCAAAATATAATAAGATCCGAAAATATGGAAATCCTTTGGATGAAGATAGTTTCAAAAGATAATAAGATCCGAAAATATGGAAATCGTTTAGATGAAGATTGTTTCAAAAGATAATAAGATACGAAAATATGAAAATCCTTCAGATGAAGATTGTTTCAAAAGAAAATAAGATCAGAAAATATGAAAATCCTTCAGATGAAGATTGTTTCAAAAGATAATAAGATCCGAAAATATGAAAATCCTTTAGATGAAGATTGTTTCAAAAGATAATAAGATGCGAAAATGTGAAAATCCTTCAGATGAAGATTGTTACAAAAGTAATAAGAGCCGAAAATATGGAAATCCTTTAGATGAAGATTGTTATGAAAGAAAATAATAGGTTAATGGTAATGGCCTAAGCTCGATATATTTTTGCATTATCTCTTTTAATGCCAATATGGTAACCCTATACGCATGTGTAACCGCGAGAGAGTTATGGCGAATAACTCCGCCAAAACACATTGGCCTGGCAATCGGTATAGGGTTTTGCCATTTTTTGCCGTCGTAATGCCTTGGAGTGTTGCCAAGATTGGCAGCATGGGCTGTGGCTGCGGATTACATGTAAGCCGGCTAAGTGAGCTATGATAGTGTGATATGATAAGCTATGCGTGTTGTGGCAACGATATTGGACATGGGCGTTGGTCAAGGGTTGGACAAATATTTGCATAGCGATGACGGACGGGTGAAATTGTAGTAGGTATAGATATACATAGCTGATTGTAGTACAGTTGATATAGGTTGTAGCTAGTTATTTATAGGTACTTACCTGTATGGTTAAACTGTTTAGTTTGATGGGTAGATAAGAAATTCTCGCCAATGACAATGTATACCTATTACATTACAGTTGAGTACGTTAATTCGATATATTCAGTAATCATTGATTTTAATTTAGCAAGGAAACTTTATTTACTTAGTTAAGATTAGTTGCGATATCAGTATCGTAACTAATCTTAACTAAGTAAATTATAACGATATTCGCATTAAGTAATCAGTTACTTAATGCGAATATCGTGGCTAAAAAACTTCGGACATGATTAAATCTGAGTACAACATCCTTCTCGCAGGAGTTTCCAAAGTCCAGATAGTTTTAGCGACAGCATCTTAGGAAAACTTTGATTGCACACTCGCAATACACTATGATGTAGTTGTGAACAGCACACAAACATTAGGCATGATAACTGAGTAAAAAAACATTATTATAATTACTCCGTGAATTAGAAAATATTAACAAAAAATATTGGTCACTTTTTTTTTCTTTTGTTAACCTAACAACAAAATATGACAAAGATAAACCTGGTCAAAGTTTGGGAGTGGGGGTCGTAACGTCACCTCTCTTACAGAAGTCTATGCCTTTGTATGACACTTGTGGCGGAACTTTGACGGACTATACTATATCTTCATCAAGTTTTGTTTAATAGACAAAAGAAAAAAATGGTGTTTAATATTTTTTGATACTCTATGTGACGGACTAATTATATTTTTAGGCATTATGCCTATTTTAATTATGACGAGGCCTCATTTGATCAACTTTTTGGCCATGTTAGAGGCCATAAAAACTCACTTCATGCCTTTAAAAAAACTTTAGCCGAATACATCATAGAAAATGTATTGTTATAAGTAAAATAAAAGAAGTGTGAAGTGAGTCTGTATTATGTTGTATGTTCTATTAGTTAATTTACTTTGATAATTGAATAGGTACGACTAAAATTGTAAAATATTTTGTAATTATGTTATCATGTAAGTGACAAACTGTTTTTCTCTTCATGATAATAAATATCTTTAATCCTAAAATCTCTGAAACCAAGCCGTAGGTATAAATCCGAAAATCTCGCCAGTCACTTTGTAAACGCAATTACGCATTAACAATCTTATTATTATTTAAAAACGTTCACAAATACCCGAGTAGACTCTAATTCAACTCTACCTTTTAGCGTTAAACACGAAAATCTTTTCATTATAATAGAAATTGTGCCAATTAGTACCTATGTATTTCAATTAGCTGCTGCTCGTATAGCCCTGATCCGCCCACACCTTTAATAAAAACATGCTCAGAAGCTAATTAGACCTTTACTTCTAAACTGGTGAAGGGAAATTAGCTTTTAACACTTTTGTAATAAAGTTGTGAGTTATAATTGGGTTAAATAAATATTAATTCGTTAGGACGGATATTTAGAATTATTGGAAATCAGAATTCCAGTTGAATACAAGAATGCTTAATAATACGTTTCAAACTCGGTCATATTATGGATATTTCAGAAACACGAGGACGCAAAAATAAACCTAACTCTGTGTTAATGCATTAAAAGAAACTTAAAGCTATCTTTCACTAATAGAAACACAAATGAGAGATAGCACGAATTCTTGGTTTATATGCATTGAAAGCGCGAAACATCCTACAAAATTTCAAAAATTGCATATTATTGCATATGCACATTGTCTAATGACTACAATTACTAAATAATATATCATTTTTACATAACAGCAAAAGACAGTTACTATCAAAATTGTCGTAGTGGCATCGTGCTAGCTTACAAATATTTTTAGTTTTCAAATTCGCTTGTTCCACTAGGACATACGATCTCCATCGTGAGTCGTACGGAAAAATTCATTGTTAACTTTTACTAGGTTCTCCACTATCTATTAAGTGCACACCGCACACTTAGTGCTTCCATTTATTACCCACATAAAATAAAAGTCGACCACCCGAAACCACTTCACAAAGCTTAAAAAGCACTTTTTAAATTACTCGCCTTACTTCTAAAGTATAGAAATACTATCGTAAAGGCCATTATGTCGTCGCGAATAGAAATAACAAAGTGACGAGAGATTTGAGAGCTCCCAATAGTGTAAAGCAGTTTAATATTCATAAGGCAAATAAATCTAGAGCCTCGTAGCCTAGCTGGCAGTTTTGTAGAAGAAAGTTAGTGATGTTCTAGTATGGCTTTTTGGCGAAAATAGAAATGTAAGAAAAACTGAGAAATTTGATGACTATCTTTAATATAACATGATGTTCATCTTTAATTGTGTGTATGTGTTATGTTTAGTAGGATGATAATCTCTTTACCTAATTTTGTAATTATTTTTGCAAAGAATGGCATGACCAACTTCAATCGTGTACAGAAATCGCGAATAGTTCGCACGGATCGATGTAGCATTTTTCACAGTATAGATGATTTATCAAAAATGGTTCTTTTTTAGGGTTCCGTACATCAAACGGAAAAAACGGAACCCTTATAGGATCACTTTGTTGTCCGTCTGTCCGTCTCTGTGTATGTCAAGACTCTTTATCTCGGGAACGCGTAAAGATATCTAGTTCAATTTAAACTGTATACGTATAGTCGTATATCTATAGTCTCTTGCAGTTGTGTAAAAGGAAAGTTTCTCAGTTACCGTATAAAAAAGTTAGAGCCGCTTATGTGGTAAAAAACCGCATATTTCGACACTCACAAAAATCAAAACCTACAGGGTACTTCCCGTTGACATAGAACTATGAAATTTGGCGAAAAGCATTGTCTCAGAGTACGCATATAGGAATAAATCTGAAAACTGTACATTTTTATTTAAATCACAAAAAAATAGGGCCTCAAAATTCACAAAATATGGGTTCAAAATTCAAAGTGAGTAAATCGTATCAAATAAGGTATAATATAAAAGAACTTCATTAGCACATACTAAAACAGGATTTTAATTATTTTAACAATGTTTAATTTTGTAAAACAGAAAATGCAAACTACAATAGAATTGGTGGACTAAGTCTAACTTTTTTCATAATTGGAACAAACCCCCTTAGCAATAGAACAGTTAAAATGGTATCGATAAAAATATGTTAGTTAGTAAAATGATAAAATATTCAAAAAGTCTCCAAGTGACAGCACTAGAGAGCTACTACGAGTGTGTTTACTTAACACATTACTTACATTATGCATGTGCGAGTGCGAACGTGTGATCTCCGCGGCTTGGAAATGGTCTATGCTAATTCTAACCATCGTATGGAGATTTACGACTATTTTCTTGTCTTTATGTCTGAAAGCGAGATTTGAATTATTACTGTACTGTACTGTATTGAGCATATCAAGAGAATGAAGGAGAGTCATATCACTAAAATAACTTCACTCTAAGCGTCATGGCAAACGGCAGAAGTAGGAGGGGACGACCAATAAAAGTGCGGATGAATCGCTAAAGATGATATACGAGGGAAAGGAATTGATGATGAAATAAGTTGTGGTGGTCTAGTGGTAATGACTCCGGCATTATAATCGTGAAGTCGTGAGTCCCGTACCAATGAGTTGTTCGGAATTTATAAACGGAATTTCACACCACTGGTTTTTCGGTGAAGAAAAACATCGTGAGTCAACCTGCATACGTCCGTAGAAGAAATTCTATGGCGTATGTGAATCCGCCAACGTGCACTGGGCCAGCGTGGTGGATATGGCCCAATCACCCTTTGTGGATAGGCCTACGTCCTGCAGTAGACTATTGAAAAGGCTGGTATAGATCAGATGACGTATGATAGAGTGAAGTGGCGAAAGGAAACGTGCTGTGCCGACCCCATCTAGAGGGATCAGAACAATAAGATGATGACTGTGTTTAATTTTTGGGTTAATTAACCCATCCGCACCTGAATCAACGTTGATTCAGGTGCGGGGCAGAAAATCCAAGTAGATGTCCTGCCCCGAAAGGCCCTGAAATTATAAGGTTCCTTGTTTTTTTACTACAGAACCCTAAAAATGGAAATTTCCGTTCAATATATATCCTTTATAACATTCCAATGAAGCAGCTTATCTATAAAATTATTTTCAAAAGCTGCTTTCATTGAAATGTTGTAGAGGTACCTGTACCTACCAGAGTGCAACAATCATACTAAATAATAATGTACCTTACATAATTCCGAGTTACTTAATTACCTGCTTGAATTTAATTTATATTATTATCTTTGTTTTACTACAGAACACTAAAAATGGACATTTCCCGATAAATATGTCTCCTCATCAGCTTTCCAATGAAAGCAGCTTGCTATCAAATAGTGGACTTTTAAAGACGGCGTAATATGAACTCGTATTTCTTTAAAAAATATATGTAATTCTTTTTCACTTTAATAACCAAAAAAAAATACAAACCAAAACAACAATGAAAAAAGTTACCTATCTAAATTTTATAGGTACCTGAGGCAACAAACATACTAATTAGTCATTACGATACCTCACCTAATTTAGTGTTACTTAATTAGCTGTTTTATTTTATTTATTATCTGGATGACCTAACTCTGTAGGTAGAGGTCAGCAAACAAAAGATTAGGTGCAAATATTTTCCTTATGATAAAAATATTTACCGTGTATTTGTCGAAATCGGCCTTCAAATACAAATCTTTTGTACTGCTTTATTTGAAAAAAAAATCATCAAAAACAATTATCATCATCATGTGTTTAGTGGAAATAAAAAATACCCGAAAACCGATTTTTAGGCATTATATTATACTAGTTTTCGTATGTGATTATTTTGATGATTTTTTATCACTGTTTAGTGGAAATGAAAAAAAACCGAAAACCGATTTTGAGGCATTATATTAGGTATACTAGTTATCGTATGTGATTATTTTGATGAGTTTCATCACTGTTTAGTGGAAATGAAAAAAAAACGAAAGCCGATTTTCAGGCATTATAGATCACACTGAATACACCACTTTTCAAAGTTCTAACAAAACTACATCAATACAGGTCCATTTGTTTTTAAGAAAAAGTTTTTACTGTACCCCAGAGAGACAACAGGTACCTACTCGTAATTATAACTAAAAAATCTCTTTTTGCGCAAGTGGAGAAAAAACACGCACATTTATCAGTTAAGTCACCGTACACTGAGATTGCGTAATAAATAATATGAGAAAAAAACACAAAACTTACAAAACAATAGTATTGATCTTCTCTTTATTAGAATCTCCTTGATAAGTCAAATAGCCATCCCTATGTCCTTCCAATTCAGTAAAAAAATCCTAAAGTGCAGCAAGCCAGTATAATTTAGTTCATTTTTAGGCACAAATTGCTTTATATTTGTTATGAATAGGTACACAGATAAGAAATATGTTTTTTGTAATTAGGTATTTTATTTTAGTTCTTAGGATCCTATTTAATTTTAATAAGGCTACAGTGAATTCAAATTATATGCACAATGTCGTATTTACACCCAAATCTTAATCTTAATGATTATAATTACCTAAATATTTATGCAACAAAAGAAGTAAAATTTTCTTTGTTTTCTGTTCTCGGAAGTTAATTTTAGAGGATTTATAATAGTTTTACTAAAGAAAATCTGTCTGAAAACTAACATAGCCGAGCACAAAGGCAAGGCCGTCTGTGATGGTTTTGACAAGTTTTTCGAAATAGAGAAATACAAAGAAAAGGATAACTACTTACTCTACAACCGACACAGAAAGATTTCGTATAAAATTCCATGTGTTAGGTATTTAATATTCGAATAAGCTAATGATATAATTATTGCGTATAAAAATATCATACTTAATATTATAAATCCGAAAAGTTTGTTGGTTTGTTCCTCTTTCACGCACCAACGGAGCAACGGATCGACTTGATTTTTGGCATGGATATAGTTACCGCGGCTCGGAAGACACGTTAAATTGTAGGTTCCGGTTGTTTTAACCGTTTAGTCAAAACAGAGACCTTCAGGCGGCTTAAAAAATTCTGACACTAGTTAGCTAGCTAGCTAAAATTCTGACACTAGTTAGCTGGCTAGTTACTCGGTTTATACGAAATTACTTACAGGCCGAGTGGCTAGTTGTCTACCTAAACACCTCAGATATGACAACATTTTTTTGTGCTGCCCTTATCATCTGACTGCCCTGCAGTAAGAGCTACTCGTGTTCAATAATCCGAAGACTGAGTGTACAAAACATTACTTAAATTAACAAAAAAAAATCCTAGTTAGGTTTTTCCACGTGCAATTAAAGAACCCTAGTTTAATTTCCTGATAAATTAGTTGCGGACAGAGCCCAGCTCTAGATTTATGCGTTGTAGAGACTGTAGAGATCGCCGCGGCGGCGGCGGTCTGTTATTCTAATTCTGGTTTTAAGGGGATTCGCCGAGTGTTACGCGAGATTTATGGCGACCCTACAAAATATAGAGTCCGTTCGCAATGTTAACCAAACAATAACAGTAGTTTGGGCAGATTACAAACAAATATAGCGGTTTTATTGCGTTTGTTTTTAGTGTTCCGTACCCAAAGGGTAAAAACGGGACCCTATTACTAAGATTCCGCTGTCCGTCTGTCTGTCACCAGGCTCTCATGAGGTATCTCATGAACCGTGATTGCCGCAGTAATAACAAATACTAAAAACAGAATAAAGTAACTATTTAAAGAAGGCTCCCATACAAAAACGTGTTTCTTTTGCCGGGGGGCTCTCATACGGTACGGAATCCTTCATGAGCAAGTCTGACTCATACTTGGCCAATCATTTTATAGTTTTGGTGATTGTTGCTGTTCCATCATCCATACATCCATCCATCAGCCAAAGGACGTCCACTGCTGGACAAAAGCCTCTCCTATGGATCTCCAATAAGACCGGTTGATAGCGGCTTGCATCCAGCGCGATCCTGCGGTCTTAATGAGGTCATCTGTCCACCTTGTGGGTGGACGTCCTACGCTGCGCTTGCCGATACGTGGTCTCCACTCGAGAACTTTTCGACTCCACCGGTCATCAGTCCTCCGCGCTATGTGCCCTGCCCATTGCCATTTCAACATGATAATCCGTTGGGCTATGTGTGCTGTTTGTTGCTGTTGTTTTAGTCCAATTGATAGCATAGTTTCTATGAGTTTATCTGTAGCATTTAGAAATAGCACCACCGCCACACCCTACTGCTTTAGTCGGAGCTCCTTTTTGGAAATCTCGAATGAATCTAAGATAGAATGGTAACAATGAGAAGAATTATGTTTCTGTATCAATATGCAATGAAAATAAAATCAAATCGATGTATTCCTGCACTCGTAATACTACAACGAATGTGTTAACAAAACATTTTTTTTTTTTGAGAATGCAGTGTCACGAAATACTTTTTAGGCTCACAAAACATACCTACTCACTATCACGCAAACCTAAAAACTTCATGTCAGAACAATCAATTTGATGTGATTGTTTTTTCAATCAAAAAAAATCAACAAAATGTCACAACGTTGTTCAATGAAGCAGCTGATTCCGTGTACGCAGCCGTGAAAACATTTTCACGTGGCTCGTAAAACCCGTGCTTAGTCGAGTGAATTGATTTATTGTGTCGTGCGACACGAACGGCGCACGCGCAGGCAACTGACTGACGGCTAAATAATCGATGACTGCACATTATTGGTTACGTACACCCCTACATTGTAACTATTGTAATAGTAGCTTTTTTGCACAGCCCGTCTGAGGAAGCACTTATTTCCGTTTGTAATTTTAAATGAATCTGTGGAATGCATTACCTGAGGCTATCTTTCTACTAGGATACTTCTTCTTCTTTTCAGCCATAGGACGTCCGCTGCTGGACATAGGCCTCCCCTAAAGATCTCCAATAAGACCGGTTGGTAGCGGCTGCGGTCTTGATGAGTTCACCTTGTAGGTGGACGTACTACGCTGCGCTGGCCGGTACGTGGTCTCCACTCAAGAACTTTAAGACCCCATCGGTCATCAGTCCTACGTGCTATGTGCCCTGCCCATTGCTATTTCAACTTGCCAATCCGCTAGGCTTTGTCGGTAACTTTGGTTCTTCTACAGATCTCTTTATTCCTGATTCGATCTCGCAGAGAGACTCCGAGCATAGCTCGTTGGGCTACTTGGAGCTTACTAAAAAGGCCCACAGTGAGAGACCAGCTCCTGCTGGACACAATGTAGGACGTAGGTGTTTTCAAATCCCGGGTAAATAGATATTTTAGGCATGCGTAGTACATACTCTAGACCGCATCTTTCTGTTTTCGGCGAGATATAGGTACTTATCTGAAGCTTTTCAAAGACAGACCGAATAAGTATAGGTATATTCACGACTGCGTACTTATTCTTTGAACACAACGTTACTTACCGTCGGGCGGGTTGGGAGTCAAGAACGGACTGATTCGCTTTAAAAAAACAGTACGCAATAAAATAAAAGGACATTATAAAAGCGCCGATGACATCACTCTGCACAATTCCGATTGTCCACCAATAAAAACAGCTGCATCGCCCCAAACTGGTACTCGCCAGATAACCTTGACCAACCCGGCCGAAAAGTAAACATTATGCAACGCGTCTTGCTATTTTAGTCTGGCGGTCAAGGAGAATACTCATTGTAGCTACTCATGACGATGATTATATTTTTAAGTCAAAATAATTACATAATTACTCGACGCAGCTAGAGTCGTGCGGCGTCAAAAAATATAGACCTAAAATAAAACGTATAAAAATAAAAGAACACATAGCCGCTCTCTAAAACTAAAAAAAAAAATCTACATAGACACGCTGTTATAACATACTTGTGATGTAATTACAGAAATAGAAAGAATCAGTTCTTTCCAATCCTTTTAATTTAACTTAAACCTTCAAGAAGTTTGGCCTAATTTAAAACATTACAGTGCATAAGTTTTTAATTTTACCACTGAGCTAAATCATTACCAGTCCTTGAAGTACGGTAAAATTACGAAACAAAGAGTCATAAACACATTGCTTTGGTACGTATTTTATACCGCTTTAGGCCATAAACACATTTACTTTATGTACTCGTAAGACTTGTCGCTAATAAGAAAATCCATTGAACATAAACAAGTCTCAAACGCCAACAAATCACTAGAACTGCTCGGAGGCACGATAAATTCGAATAATAAGTCAAATGAGCCAGCCCTGCGACGCTAGGGATGTCAACTTGCCTTCATAAGCATTTTCACGTCGCCTTGGCCAAACTAAGCTCATTCATTTTGTATGAGGTGTTGTTTTGTCAAGTGCACTATGCAAGAATTTACAGGAGTCTTTATTTATACTTATCACTATAAACAACGTGTAATACTATGGGATTAACCAGGACATCACGACAAAGAGTTATTCCACACCTTTTGAAACAAATGGTTATTTTTTCGCGATTTCAGGGTGGATTTCAATTTTATTCATCAATTATGTATCATCAGTAACTCTACAATTTCATGTACTTGAGATCGGTCTGATTGCCGCAAGATCGAACAGAATGGTGTGTTTAAAGGAGAAGCCATGGGTGAGTCGAAAAGGGCTGAAATGATGATGATTACTGACTTATCTCGAATAAAACATACACAACTCTGAAACAGCAACAAATCACTATAACTGCTAGGGGCACCATAAATCCGCATAATAAGTCAAAGGGGCCAGCCCTGCGACGCTAGGGCTGTCAACCTGCATGTGTAAGCGAGTTTTATGGCAGTTTGTGACTTAATGTGACACTAATGCGGACCTATATATTTAAATGCTGACGGTGCGCTTTAATAAGAACTCTTTTTCTGTGAAATATCCAGGCTATTTCGAAATAAGTTGTCAAAAGCGTGTCGAGTCCCGCGTATGGTGTGACGATGATTATGATGATGATAAAAACCAATTTTTATGATGTCATTAGACGGTTAATTGGCTAAGAAATGTGTTTCTAAGGACAATGCCCTCTGAGCCGTGTACAACTTTACTAGTTTAAAAAGTTACCTTTATAACTCAATAACTTAAAATTCCACAGTGCTTAGACTAATTTTCAGTGAAAGTTTTCAGTATGGTTTATAAACTAACAAAATTACAAGTGTCCATCTTGTATACTTTAGAAATTAAGGCGGGGCACTCTTTTTTCAACTTTGCTTGTCCTCTTGCCTCGGTAGCGCCGGCTAACGGGCATAAACAAAGAGAGGCATATGCCCAGCAGTGGAGTTTTCACGAGATCATGATTTTTATATATGATTTATAGTTATCATCATTTTTTTCTTATTGGAACCTTTTCCGCGAATCTGACTTTTAACTTAGGTTCCCAACTTCCTTACTAAACAACAAAATCAAGATGTAAAAGAAAGTGAATCCCAAGTTCAACGCCTCGTCGATCGCGCCCGATTGCAATTCAATGAATAAAAGAAACCGATCGAACACATGACGTATAATTAAAACGCTTCATAATTACACGAAATGATTTTAAACTATTGGTTACTTTTATTTGGTAATGAGAATTTTTGTCGTCTGAAAGCCTAAAAGTGGCTATCTTACAATAAGACGAATTCGACTAAATTATTGAGTACCTATTGACTTTATTGACACGGGCTTGCTAAAAAATCCCTGACGTACCTATTTGAAATAGAAAGACAAAGCCATTAACTAAGCGTAATTTCTGTATTATTTATCCTAATCTTTACAAGCAATATTCAAATAAATTGTTTTTTAGAAAGTGCTTTCTAAATTCCATTCGTCTTGTTAAATTTTGGATACCTATCTTTCTTTGTTGTCAAGAAGCAGACATTATCACTTAGATCAAAAATATCCCCAGTTAGCTAAAACTGTCTTTCCGCTAAAGTACAACGTGGATGTCTAAATCCCAAGTAAATAGATATCTTCTAAATATCTGCTTAACATCAGGCAGTATGTGGTCAAACGTAAACCCATACGAAAAAAAATAGTGCGTGAAGTCCCTCCGCGTGGAAGAAGTGAAACTTCGTATGTATTTCAGCTAATTTCACGACGCTCACACTGTTTACTTTGCTACATAGCAAGACTACCACGCGCGTGTGTTTGGGATCTATCGACTAACTCTCTTTCTCTCTCCTACTTTCTACCTTTGTGTATCTTTCTTTCTCTCTCTCTCTTGCGTGGTAACATGGTAGCGTTAAACGTTTAACGCAACCTTGTTGGAAGGCGCATTAGAAGTTTCACTTCAGTAATAAAAAAACTCAAATAGTTGAGTTTGTGTGTAGCGGTTTTATAGGTGGCAGACGGCGGTGTAAGAAAAATGACATAATCAATGTAGTTAACGCCTTGTGTGTGTCGACGGACAATGATCGGCTTATATCGCTTTCTTACATCTATAATTCAACAATTTCGAGTAAACATGCTTGCTTCTTTAATAATTCAATTCTTTGTAGACACTGAGACATGTAATACTTACTTTGTAGCAGTTTTTTAGGAGAATTTCAACTGGAATTTGTAATTTCGTGCTATGTTCAGAATTACTTTTTTAAACCGGCGTTCAAAACGTTGGTATTTTTGCTATGATTACTGCCTTGAGTTAGTAATGCTAGTATGCTTATTGGTCAAATAATTACAGTATTTACATTTCATGCCTTACGTATACTTAGACATTGCTTTTCGCCTTAATAAAATAAAATAGCCTTCATTTCCCAAATACGTTTACCAATTAATAACAAATTTAAATCTTAATTATTTAATCTTAAACATTTTATTTGGGCACCCAAATTCGGTAAAAGGCCTCTTCCATACTGTGCCATGCTTTTCGCCTTGGTAAACAATAATTGCAGATATTTTCATTGCAAATAAAGTCTTTGCCATTTGCGGAAAACCCGTCGCGGAAGATACGTCGATACATTTTAATCTTTACAATGTTCCGTCATAACAGACTTCCGATATTCCGTATAAGAATTATTTCCGATTACTGCTAATTAATTTGTATACAACAAAAATGTATGAGCTTTCCGTTACATATCTGCGTAGTGTAGCCTGGCCTAAGTCTACATTTGGCCACCAACGTTCTTATTGGTAACAGACATATAGCATGAAGCATGTAAATTTATTTTTCAGTTCAATGAGTTCTGAATCAGTTTTAATCTTTCCTACAGATCAGAAAGGTAGATTCAAATTTGCTTCCTTTGTATCGGAGAAAAATCATTCATTGTAAGCGTCATCAACACCGATTAGGGTGAAATCTGTTCTATTCCGTCAGGTATTCCCCGGAACGCGGAAATTTAATTCAATGTACGTTTAGATTAAGGTTTAGATCAATTTCTGGCTTCGGAAATTGACGAAGATGAGGTTAGTAGGTCTGCCAAGAGGAAACTCGTCGACGTCACGTGTTAAAATGATCTCGCCATCCGACAATCGAGAAATTCAATAACAAATTATTGATTGATCTGTCAATTACATGCAAGCAACATTGTAGACAGATTATGAGGGAATGTAAAAGATTATTATTTTTCGAAAAAAAAAAACGCAACACCGACTTCAACCATGTACAGAATTCAAATAATTTGCACGAACCGACGAGACATCCATGTATATTTCGATTTCGATAAAATTTAAATGGGACTACCTCGGAAGTATACTGTTTCAAACTAAGTAAGATATATGTAATGTAATGGTGCTGTAACCTGTGATGAATGAATAAATAAATAAATAAATAAAATATTTAAATCGGTTCAGAATTGGCGAAAATATCGTGAACATACACAACAAAAATACATACAGACGAACATAGTACCTCCTCTTTTTTGGGAGTCAGTAAAATGAGAAAACCTAAGGCTCTGAAGAGTAATTTGTGATAAAATAAAAGAGAAAGCAGATAAATGCCATGTCCAATAGGGACGTGAAAACACTAGCAGAGTGCATCACGTACTGAAATATTTGAACCGGTAAGACTCTAATGTTTTGAACGGGTGAAGTATTAATATGGAATGTAAGAAAAAAAATGCCAAGTCTACAAATAGTTGATTGAATCAGGCGTTACTTTGCGGAAATTCATCTTCAAATCATTGTTTTGAATAAATATTTAGTGTATTCCCGCTATCTTTTTGTAGTTAAATAAGTTTAAGGGCATTAAAAAATACACAATTATTATTATTTCAATAATTATACATTTAAAAACTTAATTTTACAAAATAGATAAAATAATAATAAATATCACTTATTTTCACTACACTCTATTACATATTTTTTTTAAATAATATATTATTAATCCGTTAACAACAAATAAATACTAAAAAAATACACTAAATATTTATTCAAAACAAAGATTTGAAGTCTACAAATATAGAGTTGGGTTAGAAAAAAGTGGAGTGCGTGTTTGCTGACGTTAAAATACAATATTTTAGTAAAACGGTATGATTTTTTGCGAGAATATGTTTGAGTGCTGGAGTGACAGAATCAACACAAGAGTGACACTGCTAAAATTACCTAGAGCAAGCCTAGAGCTGTTTTCTAGTAAAACGTCACTCAAATTGAAATTGAAGTTACCGAATTTTACCGCTTTAGAGCACGTAAAACCAGTGCTACACATACGAGTATGCCTTCTTTCAATAGATCTTCAATAAGACCGATTAGAAGCGACTTTCGTCTTATGAGATCTGACTATCTAAAATGAAATAAAATTTCAGTATTTTACTTGGAAATAAACATTACGATGATGATGATTATATTTATGTTGATTCGTGTTTCATAGTCCCATTACAATAATATACCTACGTTTTATGTAATGAAGAAAGAGCTGACATTACTTAGGAACTGGAAACCTTTCCATCGTACTAATTGGAAAATATTGATTTTAGATGCCCAAGGCCGGCTATGTATTACATTATCTATGTCCAAGGTCAGCATTCCAAGGTGTACTTGGAATCCTATTTCAGGCGGTTGTGTTGCCAGTAGAAAGTACAAAAGCAAGTTACAAACTTTCTTTTGTACTTGTACTTTCGCCGCAAAAGTTTCGAAGAATTCCTTTCTAAGTATTTTCAGATAATTGGTGTGGCCTTACCTGAAACAAAAATAAAATAGGTCAAAATAAAATACGCTTTTATGATAGATTTACCTATATTATTAAGCAAAAACCTTTTTGAGACGAACTTAAATCAAGTAAAATCAATTTCTTGTCATTCCTGTGCCCGCTAGGTAATTTACTGATATCTGTGCCGATACCTACATATCTATGAACCTACTTTTGTTACCACTTTTGACAATACGTCCAGTGCCCACCATTAGTAGGTATATAGTAGTAAAAATTTAGAACCTGAAGGGCTATTTATACGCATAAAACGCCCTTCAGATTTTAATTTTTTAGTGGTGTGTGAAGTACTTTGCATGCATTATATGCAAACTAAGTACTTAGCCAAAAATAATCCCTCCTTCAGGAATACCTTAACAAATGAGGGAATGATTAGAATTCAGCATCACTTCGATATCTCTCTCTTCCAATACTCTGCCTGTAGAGCTATAGACAGCTTTGAACAAGAGCTGCGCCGATGCCGCTTCATTCAATTATGTCCAATTGTTTCGCGCCTTCTATCATTGGCTTTTATTGAAGTTTTAATACAATTGAAACGTAATTGTCCATTAGTGTTCTGTCAAAGAATGAGAGATTTGTATCGTATTTAAATCGCAAAGTAAAGCTGATTTGCGACTTAAATACTCTCACAGTACAGATCATTCCGTATTCACTCACCGTTAAGTACATGATTTCTAATATTAAATCCGAAAGTATAATATGTTAGTTGGTTTCTTGAAACTCTTTCACGCAGCGAGGCAATCGACTTGATTTTTAGCATGGTACCACTTAGTTTAAAGATTAAGTTGAGTATCGCGGTCGGAACCGCGGGTAAAAACTAATCTACCATAAGTAAGAAAAGTACTGCTCTGTTACTATCAACAGAACTTACACGACTTCACTTAGTAACAAAGTTCGTATAGATTCACGGAGTTCTCCCCATTACAAAGCTCTTTGCTCATAACGACACAAATGAAATGATAATGACATTATACTAGACAATGCTACATTACTTTTCATTAATGCTTCTGTTTCAGACCCATATCACTCAGGTTCATAGCGCCGAGTGTAGAATTAAACCTTTTCACTTCACGGTCCCTTAGACAGAGACGTAGTTAGGCTTACCTCATGAGGGCTAGCAAAATAAAACTATTTTTAAAGATAAAGCCAGAAAAAATTACCAAGGCGACAAATTAATTTTCTAAATTGATCGAATTGCTTTCTTTGTAGTGTAGTATTATCATTGTACTGTACTGTACCAGCCTTTTTAATAGTCCACTGCAGGACGTAGGCCTACCCACGAAGGGTGATTGGGCCATATCCACCACGCTGGCCCAGTGCGGGTTGGTGGTTTCACATACGCCATCGAATCTCTTCTAAGGACGTACGCAGGTTGCCTCACGATGTTTTCCTTCACCGAAAAGCCAGTAGTGTATTGTCATTATTAAATAATAATAATAATTTTCTTAATGTTTTTAGCAAAAATAGGTATAAAATCCATTTTATTTACCTTCGAACCTCCGGAACAAAATTATATAGTTATCGGAGCTCGACCGAAGTTGTTACATAAAATATAGAATCATGCGGCGAGTATCCTCTACGTACTCATAAATTCATTCACAGCAGCGGCAGATATAATGCGAAACCTTCACGCAAAAATGATGATACCTAATTGAAGAGGGTGATTTTTAAGAGCAGTTTAACCTAGAGGACCTCGCAAGGCGCATTTCTCCCACCAAACTCGCTACGCCCCTGCCCCCACAAGCTCCGACCTTGAGTTCGGCAGCCGACAGCACAAAAAGCTAATTACCCACCTTTTCATCACAATTAGTCAGTGTGGGATAAACGCTGACCTTTTCTTGGAACGTTGTTTCTTGCGGAGCATGATATTTCAGGGCAAAGCTGCTTTTTATTGTTCGAAACTATGGCCTTTTTCTGCTTAAGTGAAATAAGTTTGTGAAAAGTAAGGCAGATTTACTGGATGAGGAATTGTTAATTTTAGGGTTCCGCGACAAAAGGGTAAAAATGAAACTGTGTGGTGAGATTTTCTGTTTACATGTCAAAGTTAATTAGCTCTTGAATCATTTAAAAGCGCAAATTACATTAGAAAATACATAGCTACTATACTTTATTACTGAAAGATCTTAATGATGTTAGGTATTATTTGTGATAATACTTGTGATCCTTCTCATATTACTGTAACTATTTATATCGATTCTAAATAGCGCAACAGAATGATCGAAAATAGATTGATAACTTCTCCTTATTTGAAGCCCGTTCAACATTGCTTCCTAAGAAAACATGACTGTCATACTCATATAACTCATCAAGTAGATAACATAACATCTATCTTTCTTAAATTCTATTAAAAAATATTAACATTTGCTACATTACTCCAAATTAATTCGAGCTTATTCAGCTTTTACTATAAATATGTAAGAGTGAGAAGTTAGTTGAATTGTAAATTATTTTAAAAACTGTTCCCCGAATCTCAGTAGCCGAATCTGTGAGGCAAACTAGGTGAATATTCATTGAGGCTTGACCTCCGCTGGAGACTTTACCTATTTTAAGCTGAGCGTGAGTAGTATATTTAGCCTCCGATGCTAAATGAGGGGTTTTATAAGTTTCACATGTGTATCTCGTAGTATGTGGGCCTCTATGTATGTTTGTCTGTGGCATCGTATTTGCAAAATGCATGGACTAATTTTATTAAACGTTTTTAATGTTTTGACATTACGTATTTACTATGAGACCAACCTCTGAATCGCGAAAAATTAATCAGCTGTTTCCAACATTTTCTAAAAGTCAATAAACTTTTTGGATGGAATGGAACAGCGTTTTTCGCAACAGGTCCCACAATAAAACTTGTTTATAATGATGAGTTTATACAACTTGGAGGTCTACACTTTACAAATCAATGCCCTATACAAACAGTAATATATAGGCGGGTATTCATAATACCTAGGCAAGTCAAGTATGAAGGCCTGATGTCAAGAACAAATTAGTAGTATACAATGTATCCAGTGATCTACTGCGATGTTAGGCACATTACAGCCGATGAGGGCAATCTAATCACATAAAAGCCACTCGCAAACACCCAAATGAAAGTGTATCTATATAACACATCACAAAGATTAAAAGCCCGAAAAATTACACTAAGCTTTGTCTACATTTAGTAATTTAGCGAGGCAGCTTATAACTGTCATCTTTCTGTATAACATGCATCTATTGATGTCAGCGGCAGTGTGTATAATACAATTAGTTCCTAGACATTCTACTCAATGCCTGAGACGTCCATGCAACGAATAGATTAATCCTTAATTTATATACATTTGAATCTATTCTATCTACTCGTATTTCATTGCCTAATAGCGCCTGGCAATGTATAGAATGCCTAGGTATTTTATACATCACCAGACCTTTGCCCTTGTGCCTTTAATACCTTTTGACGTTAACATATTATAAAGTTCCAATGAAACTGATCGGTTTTAAAATCCACAGAGTAACGCAGAAGTTTTGTAACTGAAAGAGCACTAGTTAGTAAATTCGTATAGGCCGGGTGGCTAGCCCCAGTGTCAGAGTTTGAACGCACTAGTGTGAATATAACTTTAGCCCGAGTATTGTTGGGTGCTTCCGAGTGATGGATGGATATCGATCAGCGTGACAATTGGGCGGTTGGGCGCGCAGCCCGCCCGCCACTGTCAAGGTTGGACACTGTTTACTACACTCGCACCTAGCTTTTAGGTATTACTTGGTTACTATTTCTGTTCTCAAAAGACGGTAAAGACGCTACAAATTATTCAGATATCACCGCATTAGCGTGCGAGGCAGCCACGATGCTCACGACACAGGGCGGTTACTGTACGTAGCCTTAGTTCCTGCGAGTGGCGTACGTTTAACTTACGCAAGAAAATAAAAGATAATGAAAGCGCACAAGTATGTATGTAAGTTTAGAAGTTTAGAACTAGTGTTGTTGAGTGCTTCCGAGTGAAGGATGGGTATCGATCAGCATGACAGTTGGGCGGTTGGGCGCGCCGCCTGCCACTGCCAAGGTCTGGCACTGTTTACCACAATTACTCATAATTACTCGTAGATATCCAGCTTTAATAATTTACACTTCAAGCTGTACCTTTTCAAGCATAGACGCTATGACAGGAGAAGTCTAAAGATGAGAAAGAATGAATGAATGAATGAACTGTACTGTACTGTACCAGCCTTTTTAATACTCCACTGCAGGACGTAGGCCTACCCACGAAGGGTGATTGGGCCATATCCACCACGCTGGCTCAGTGCGGGTTGGTGGATTCACAAACGCCATCGAATTTCTTCTACGGACGTATGCAGTTTGCCTCACGATGTTTCTTTCACTGAAAAGCCAGTGGCGTGTAATTCCGTACATAAATTCCAAAGAACTCATTGGTACGTAACCGGGGATTTGAACCCACGACCTCACGATTAAAGGCGGGTGTCACTACCTCTTGACCACCACGGCTATCTAATAAATGAATAATAAATGAACACTTTATTGTTAACACTAAAATACAATACAGAAAAATACACAGAGAGGTAAAAAAGCGACATAAACTAGTGCAACAAAGGGCGGCTTTATTGCTTATAGCAATCTCTTCCAGGCGAAAGAATTGTGCGAGAGAAAGGTGATGGATGAAGTAGCGAAAGGAATCGAACTGTGCCAACCCTAGCCAGTGGGATAAGAGCTAGGTGGTGACTCACTTTAAATGCCATGAGTTGTATTGCTGGATAATTTCGAAGAATGAGGTAATCTATAAGGGTATCGATCAGGGGTGACAATTAGGCGCGCCGGACGTCCCTACCAAGGTCGAATACTGTTTATTTGTGTCGCATTTCACCCAGCTTATATAGACAAAAAGCCTTCATAAGTTGTCAGGATTCAAAATAATTTACAATAATGCATACGCACCACATTTAAAGCTTCCTTGCGCATGGATAATCACATCCTACCCTACTAATATTATAAACGCGAAAGTTTGTGAGGATGGATGGATGTTTGTTACTCTTTCACGCAAAAACAACTGAACGGATTGAGATGAAACTTTGCATGAATATAGCTTATATATCAGAATAACACATAGGCTATAAATTATAATGATATATGGCGTATGCGGGCGAAGCCGCGGGTAAAAACTAGTACGCCATAAATGACATTTAATTGAATTAACAATGTTCACAATCATGACATTCTTTAAAAATATGTTCCACTTTTTTTGTGGTTCAAGGATTTTGTATGAATCTAATCATCAACTTCTTCAAAATTGTTCTATAAATTAATTTGTAAAAATATGTACCTAAAGACATATTTATATTGTTTTCTTATTTTATCAATATCATGCAAATTCATTCTAAATTTCATATTAAATTTTATTTTTATGTATATTAGATTATAAGTATGATATTTTTTTAAAATAAATAAATAAAATAAATATTTTGGGACATCTTACACACAGCCTTTGACTCCAAACTAAGCAAAGCTTGTGATATGGCTGCCAGAGACTGATATACTACATATACTTATTTTTAAATACATAGTAACTAAATAACACCCAGACACAGAGCAAACACTTATGTTCATCACATAAATATTTGCCCTGGGTGGGAATCGAACCCACGCCTCTTTGGCCCAAAAGTTACGGTCACTAACCACTGAGCCACCGAGGCAGTCATAGTAATAGTCAGTAATATGACTTGCCCAGTATAACAAACTGTTATAATTATTCTTATTCTTATTCTCATACATCATCTAGATAACATAAGAAAAGAATTGCGTCGTCGCGCAACAACTATACGTAGTTGCAAATCTTCGCGATTAGCGAAGATACGGACGTCTTCATAAATAAAAGGTAGAAATGAAAGCAGTTAAAACACAATACAAATAAATATTAGGCAGCTTTTCTACCTTTGCTGACGTATGGTGGTAGGAGTTGTATAGTTGTGTACCTCCGAGTGTCGAATGGGTATCGACCAGCGGTGCCATTTGGGCGCGCCGGACGCCGCTACCAAGGTTATCAGTCTCAAATTTCACCTAGCTTTTATTAGTATTATGTCAGTCTTCTGCACTTTAGGTAGAGTTTTTGTATAAAGATGGACATTAAAACAACAACTCGTAGGTTTTATACACAGAGATACCAGAGGATAATGTGGTCGATCGAGAAAAGAAAGAAAGAGATCAATGATTTAATATGGCATGAGTTGGAAAGAGACATGAAAAATATCTCGATCTCTAGCCACTCCGGCTAGATGCCGTGTTTTTCTCTCAGTAGTGTCAAATACCAATACACATTTGACAGCTATGAGCCAGATTTTCCATATATTTTTGTGGATGAGAATTGCCTCAAGCGACAACAGCGCTCTCTCTAGTTGTAATACCTCTGTGGTTTTATAAGAGTCCCGTATGTCAATTTAATTACTGGGCTGTGCCGCTCAAAATGTTGAAATTATCTATTGACAGTAAATTCGCAGAAATCATTTGACTTTTACACAAAAATATAACTGCTTCGGTTTATAGACCCTATTTTTATTACACATTACACATTATTACACAGGTAGGTTTTATATTTTGTACATGTATATATATTAGGTAGTTACGAATAATCATTGAATGTTATATACATAAGTTACGTAAATAAAAAGATAATCACAAAAAATATGTTATGATATTTTGAACAATACAGCTTATACAGATGATTAAAGTACAAACTGTAAACTAAATCTTAAGCGCCTTGCTTCTTATTCAATGCTATTTTGGGTACCGCATACGCAACTGCATTAATGTACATATTTTGTTTTAGGTACACGATGATGATTTAGCGCCATAAATAAGGAATTGAGATCTGTCACAAGCAGATTAAACTCCGTCCAATAGCTATCCACACCAGACGCAATAAAAATTGAACCGAGAACTATACGGACACGAAATCCACACAGCACAGACATCCAATCGGAATATGAAATCCCAATATTCAAAGAGAATTCCTGATGGCTTCTGGCAATCTCAGCTCTATCCAGCACGTCATGCAAGCATCGCATCCAAGACGCATATGGATCGATTGATTATATTAGTCCGGGGTTACCATCTCACATTTCTGACTAAACTTTGGATGCATCCTGAATTCTCAGGATTTGATTTAGAAATAGAATCTGGTTGAAATTTAGACTATTTTTACATTATGCACATTTCAGTGCACATAAGCTCCAAGGGTTTGGTCAAGGGGCTCTTGCAAAATTGATGAGGGCTTAGGGTGGCTTTCCATAGACGAGGGGGCCCTCGTCGATATAGAGCATGGTCTTTCGTTATTTTATAATTATGAATAAATTCATGTTCGTCGAATGGAGACTACGGACCAGCAAGCACAGCGAAGGACCTTCATCAAAATCACCAAATAGATATATGTACTGACTAGATAGACTGACGATTTAATAAAGATCGCAGGTACGCGCTGGATGCTGGATTCTATAGTTGGCCTAATTGGAAATCTATTGGAGGCCTATGTTCAGCAGTGGACGTCCTACTGCTGAAAGATGGATAGATCTAGCCCTACACGTATTAGCCCCTGTTTTATATGTAAGTCCATGTATTAGTCCATTGGCAATTTCAATAAATCGTCGAACTGAATCTAGTCACGTTCCGGACGCGGCCCGGACGCCGGGTGACGGGAGGAAGGGTGGAATATTAGGTTTGTCGTAATCAGAATAATGTATTGGCAGTGCGATCACGTGGTGTTAATGGCTCCGGTTGATACGAGTGATATTAATTTAAGAAGGGACTTTGTTAAACTTCGTGAAAGTTATGCTGTTAAAGTTTTAGCACTTGAGACCTTAACTACTACCCTAGCCCGAGTACTATTACTATCAATAACTATTATTATCACCTGCCATAAAAAAAAAAACTATTAGGAGCTAGTTTCCCTATTTCACTAAATTATAGATCTGAGAATACATGAACATTCAAATCAACCGCTCAATGTTCAAGAATAATTTTACCATTTTTCAAATCGGTTAAGTAGTTTTAGTTTTGATTCGCGCTTGACAATCTTTAAAGTGGTTTTAAGTATGGTGTCCGACGCCAGGCTTTCACATTTGAAATTTAATTCTTATGAACCCAAGCCATTTTATTTCAAAATAAAGTATCGTCTGCAAATGAAAGTATGCTATAAAATACATTTAAACAAACCATAAGGTACTATAGGTACAGTGCTGTACCGTAACTACAGAGTTAAAGAAAAACAGAGAGCCAATTTTTGAAAGCACATTGCTGCATTTTGTTAATCAGTGAGAAACAGTCAAGCCACGGGAGCGCTACAATTTTTTGCCATAAATCAAATTAGCGTGAACATTGCATGAGCGTTACTAATTCCTTGCTAAACATCCAGAAGTCACAAAAAACGCTCCAAAAATGTACAAAACCATTTCACGTTATCACGTGTTCGATCTACACTTTTTGCTACCGATAATAAAATGAACGAATCCGAATAATCGCCCAATTAACGAACGATTCGCATGTCAATGTTCCGCGCGACGCTAAACGATTATTGATATCGATATTCAAATCGATCGGGGTTTTTAATTTATTTGATTACTCGCAATAAAAATGCAAATCTTTTACTGCAACTAGTTTAGATAAACATACTGTAGTATGCCCTTAGAAAATACTTAGGGCTCACCATCTCGGCAATTTTCGTAACTAATTACGGACGAAAATAATAACGTACAAAGAATGCAGAATCATCAATCATAAAATTGGCCACATCAATCGTTACCAATACGTCCCGTACCGTATAACGTAGTTAGCCCGGGAGGTAACCGCAAAAAATGCAACTACTTTCTAAAAGCTGAGTTTCTGGTATTAGGTAGTCATGGTGGTATACAACAATACCCCAAATTCAGTCAGCTGGGATGCTTAGCATTTGGTGGGAATACCCGCTTGAATTTTCAAAAATATAAATGAGTATCTTTCACCTACTTCTAAAAGCTGCAAATTGATGTACGGGTAGATAAGTAATTTAAATAGAGTTTTACCACAGCCAATTACCCGAAACATGTAACGGAGTTAAACTTTTTTTAAGTTATTATTCTACCCGCACGCCAATTTTCAGCTTTTAAAAGTAGTTGCAAGATACTCATTTATTTGTTTAAAAATTCAAACCCCACCAAACGTTAAGCATCTCAGCTGACTGAATCCGGGGTATTGTTGTACACCACCATGACTACACAATACCAAAGAATCATCTTTTAGAAAGTAGTTGCATTTTTTGCGCTTACCTCCCAGGCACACACAACCTATCTAAATAAAAATTAATGATATTCAATAAAAAAAATCAATAGTTAAGCGTGACTAATTTGGCAAATGTATTTCAGCTAAGAAAAGCATAAAATGGTTCCTATAACACATCTCTACTTCCGTCTAGATAAATACCACCCATAACCCATCACAATCGAATACTAATAACATCGATTCCGCCTGCCTAAGGAGACTCGATTAGCAATCGTTAATCGCATTCGACTCGACTCGAGATGAGTGCTTCTACAGCCGCTTTTATCACTGTTTTATTAATCTACGGAGAGCTTATTCAGATGATAATGAAATTTTCGATTCCTCTGCTCGGAGAATTGGCATCTTCGGTGCCAGTTGGTTTATAGAGCCCGAGTGCTGGGACCTGATACTAAAATCGTTAAGACGTTTTCGATAATGGACAATTCAGATTAGCATTAAGGATTAAGAGTACCCAATTAATGTAGGCAGATTTTAACACAATACAGGATTTGTATGCAAAGTGCTGACAAAGACTTTTAGGGGTCATCATCATTATTAACAATTTTTTCTATGGCGCCAAACCCAGATTCGCGGAAAAATATCAACTATTCCATACTTCTTGGCAAGAATCGTTAACCTTTTTGTACGGAACAGCTGACTCGGTCACATGGTAAAGCGCAACGCAGACAAATGCAACGTTTCGTACATTTTTCTGATTTCGGCTGCCGGACAGTAAACGGACCTATTCGCATCGAGTTGCAATTATTAGTCAAGAGTCGGTGGTGACCACTTACCATCATAAGGCCTGTCAGCCTGTTTGCCGCTTCGACATATAAAAAAATTAAAAAAAAAAGAAAAAGAGCTAAAATAATTCTACTATTAGAACATTTACTAATTTCGCGATGTCAGGGGCCTATTATAATGTTTAAAAAGATAGTATTTATTTTATTATTTGCGTTTACTTTGTACGTCTCCCAGGTTTTCATTAGTATGTAAAACATTATTTTCTTCTCGATCTAAAATTAATTTTATTTAGAATTCATAAGTTCATCTGGCACTTATCTGAATTCTTTTGACGTCCACACGACTGGCAGGGGGTGGGAGGGGGGAGGTAATTTAATTAAGAACTTCAGTAGGTATTTTTCGAGAAGTTTCTGCAGGTGTCCTCGCTCCCTCTCGCCAGACGCTGAGAGGTCAACGGTTAATTAAATAAAATTGGAATTTACTTATTTTTGATGGACTATTATAAAGTTTATTAAAGTTTTATTACTTTTGCATTTTGGATAACTAAGTGTAACTTTGTACATATTTGAAAGACGATAACTACCTAGTTACCGTAGAAATATTTTACGAAATAAAATTGACTGTTAGTTTAGATTAAGCTGGATTATCACCATATCCAGTCGCCGTTGACTCATTGGCCCATAAAAGTTATTTTATCTCAATATCGCAGTTGGTTCCATATGCACCCCTGAAAGTTACCGCAACTAAGAACCTTGTACTTATAATTAAGAACTAGCTCAAAAATAAACTCAGGTATATCTATCGGTCCACTCGTTTCAGAAATACCGGATTTCTATAGACAGTTAGCTATACCACAGGCAGAATTCAACAATACAGATACAAATTTATGTCAAACTAATAACACCCTCTTTTGACATGATAACGTCTTATAAATCGAAGAACGCCTGCTTCACTCACGAAAAAGCATGACTTATTGTCACGTTCCACCTGAGACGAGCGTGCAAGCGAGAGCGCGGAACATATAGAGACTATAGAGAGGCACCATCGGCCTAAGAGTTCGGCTTGTGACGCATATGACGTTATCAAGTAAAATTATCATCCATAAACCGACTTTACAGACAAGCTATTTATTCAGGTCAGGGATTAAAATGACCGAAGTAATAAGTCCTAAAATCAATACCGGCCTCGTAACACCTAGAATTTAATAATAAAAGCACCTTAATTGCTCGCCATAAAGGCTAGCATGCAAAGTTGCAACAAAGTCGCAAGACCGCGTAATATTGCTCGTACGCCGTAACTCCTTGCATGCCTGCGGTTTATGTTTCATTGGCGCTTCTTTTAACATAGACCCGATGTTCTGAGAACGTAACATGATTGTAATAGGAATTTGACTCTGTACAGTGATTTATTTCGTGCCAAAATTTACATCTATCGGTAAATAATAAGTTAATTATAGTGTACTAGCTGCCCATCATGGCTTCGCCCGGATACGAATGAACCTTTTGGAAGAGATATTCTAAAAGATAGTGAAAGTTGCATTGAAATAAGTTGTGTAGTTGGAAGATATAAGCGAATACCACAGACAGATACACAGAAATAACGGTATTGCTTATATATGTAGAGATGTGGATATGTGTATTGTATTTGTAGGTAGGTACATGTAATACAAATAAATTAATACTCGTAAAACAAAGAGAAAAAAAGAAAACGTTTAAACAATCAAGATCCGATCCTTTTCAACTAAACTGTTCTTTCTCTAGGAAATTTTCCTGCGCTTTTTTATTCTACACCTTTTTCAGAGATTGATTTACTAGATGGAAATGGTTACGGAACTAAAAGAGCGCTTTTTTTAGGGATTAATGCTGGCTGTATTTTTCTTCTATTTTAGTTAAATCCTTAAAAACCTCCCCCTTTTTTCCTTCGGTTGAAACAGTCACCGTAGATGTCGTAGAGATGGCGCCAGGAGCGACAAAAACTAGCCATTTCCTATGCGGAACCGGTCCTGCCGGACGATTCCCACGAGCCCCGCATTCATTACTAATTGTGGCTCGGATTTTTCTAGTAAATGACAGTCGCGATTCTTGTGCAATTAGAGGACTAGTGGGAACTAGACAGAAGAATGCCAAGATTGCTCAGTAGCTCTTTGTTAACAAATGTAATGGCTATTGAGTTGAAATAATTTTAAATTGATCTAAATATGAAACAGTGTTTAAAAATCGACTCATATTTTAACCCCACAAAGAAAGCAAGTAGCAAAAGCCAGTGTGCAATTTGTAATCAGTGGCAGACGTACTCATTTACCACCAGAAGGCGATTAAAATGTTGCCGCCCCTACCTACCTCTACAATTCAAAACTCTAGGTCATAAAAAATATGTACACTTTTGTTTTTAGTAGTGAAAGACGAAATCAAATTAACCTATGTGAATTTCAGTAACCGTGAGCACAGCGAGTGCGAAAATGGTTCAAATTTTGTAATATTAATATGCTGATTTTGATTAAATGTGAGGAAGGTGAAAACGTAAACCTCACTTGGGTAAACTAAGTATTTATCATAAATAAATAAATAAATATTGGGGGACATCTCACACACGGCCTCTGACCCCAAACTAAGCAAAGCTTGTGATATGGCTGCCAGAGACTGATATACTACATATACATATTTTTAAATACATACTTATATAGATAGTACCTAAATAACACCCAGACACAGAGCAAACACCTATGTTCATCACAAAAATGCTTGCCCTAGTGGGGATCGAACCCACGCCTCCTTGATCCAGAAGTCAGGTTCACTAACCACTGAGCCATCGAGGCAGTCAATCATCTATTGCCTCCATTGATCTATATCAGCGTTTCTTAACCTGTGTTCTGGGGACCCCCGGGGTCCGCGTGTATGTGTATGGTGGTCCGCCGTCTTATCTATGAACGTTCGAATTAGTAAATAAATACCGTCTCGCAATCAATCCCCTGCGCCCCTGCACCGCCCGTGATCCACACAAGATTTATTTTTTACCATCTCTTCGATTGTCCAAATCTATCCTGGTATTCGTCCTAATCCAATATGTATCGGTCAACAGGTGCAACTAAGTGTCAAATAGAACTGTTTCGTCGACACGTCTGTCGCCGCTGCACCGTGCCAATCCTTTTACTCCCGAATTGATAGTTGTCTGCTACAATGTGTGTAAACGTAAACATAAATCTATTAGAGCACCTGGGCCACGTGAAACGTGATGAAAATGTTGGCGTTTATTTGGCACTAGATAAAACAAAGAGCGCTGAAGATGTAGTGGTGTGAAAGTCATTGACTCCGTCAGTTTTTCAGAGCACGACATTTGGTATTGTAGAGCTCGGGAAAAAGAAGGCCCGTGGTATCTAATAGACATCACGAGAATATGGACTCTCTATTCGTGATCCGATGGATATTTTGGTTCTTCTACCGATCTCCTCATTTCTGATTCGATCCCGCAGAGAGACTCCGAGCATACATATCTTTCCATAGCTCGTTGAGAAATCTTTATTGTAGATGCGCCTCTTTAACTACATATTAAGATGTTTTAGTAAATTGATGTCACGGGGTTTATTGCAATTTGAATTCAAAGTACTTAATCAATGACATTGACCAATACCATCCAGGTTTTAACAGTATTACTGTCGACTCATGTGATATATCGTCAAACCTAAACTGCGATGTTGAAGACGTAATCAGACTAAGGTCAGTGGGGGCAAGCGTTCGTGTTAATAACTGCAGCAATAAAGAAAAGTGCGAACTATAAAAATAACAGCTTTAGGGTTATGAACAAATTTATATATAATGTATGTGATAATACCGCTGCGTGGCGGACAAAGCTAGATGAAAACTTGATTAAAAAAATATAATTTAAAGTAATTATTTTATTGTTTTGAGTATTTGTTGTTACAGCAGCAACAGAAATACATGTCTGTGAAAATTTCAGCTATCTAGTTATAACGGTTAATGAGATACAGCCTGGTGAAGGGCAAACAGATAGACGAACAGCGAAGTCTTAGTAATAGGGTCCAGCTTTTACCCTTTGGGCACGAAACACTAAAAATTAACTTGAATGAATGAATGAATGAATTTATTTGTCTATGAAACTAGGTAAAGTACAGATGTTATACAATATATACATATAAAGTGCTCTAGCTTCTACCTCTAGAGGTTTATAGAATAACAACTTAGACTAATATTATTCTAGAATAATTACATAAATTTACCAAAGTGAATATAGTTATAATCATGAAAACATTTAAAAGATATACCCAATTAATTGTCATCAAATAAATCAATTAAAATATTTTATACGTGGTTAAAAATGTCAATTAAAAATGTTGTAAAAATGTCAATGTAAAAATGTCAATTAAAAACTTGACTTCAAATTGTCATAGAGATGTCAGTCGTGAAAGCTTACGCCATATTATGCACAAGTTTAAGTCATAGAAGCAGGTGAATGAACAATTTTCTCACAAAATTGACTTTCGGTAATTGGATTAAAAATTTCTCTGTTTGTTCTGATCATAAAAAATATGCATCCCAAGCCGCGTTAGAATTGTTAACCCCCTCCTGCAAATGTCGTCCTGAATACGTTCGTAACCATCTAAGTCCAGTGACGTATGACGGGCAGACTGTCGGACGTAGATAAAAAGGGCGGACCTGCTATTCGCCAACTACCCCCAAAACACCCCGATGAAACGGGCTGTTGACACGCGATAGTTATATTTACACTTCACTTGACGATTGAGACATTTTGTACCAAAAAGCACTGAATGAACTACAATTTCAATCTGTAATTGTTGGCAGCAATTTAGTTGTAAAAATCTGAAAACCACTTTGGTTAGTGTGTGTGTTAGCCACAAAATGGTTAGGTTTACGCATCTGTAGTTTCAGCCAAAGAACGGTAGATTGAGACAACAATGCACAGTTGTTACTACGCACTGTTGTCTCCATACTTCCGCAAAACAGACCCAAAATCGAAATTCTCGCAGATATTGCTTACGTGGCGCGGCGCGAACGATACTTTTACTACCAAAGGCAACCCTAAAAGCGCGAAAAAAAACAACTGTTCTATACATTTTGCCGATAGTCACTCACTTTATGGGACAGCGGTTTTTCGCGATGTCAGAGTTGACCCAATAGCAGAATGTGATCTTAATGATGAGTGTATTAAGGACATGTCTCTCATCTGGAAATGCTCTTTGTACGTAGAGTATCCAGAGAAGTCCATGGACAAACGTTAATCTGGCCTCGAATAATGCAAAGCACGTAATCATTATATCCTTTAAGATGCAATCACAGTCGAGCGCAGGATGCGCGTGCGGTGCATTCTAAACTTAATTGCTGATTGACTTAGGTGCGCTCGTACCTGTGCGGTCTTTGTATAAGTTATACCTGTAGGTAAAGCTTGTAGAGTTAGAGCCTTAAACAATAACACTTAGTTATGGAATTTCTGCAATCTAAAGAGCCCATAGGTACGAGACCGGGATTTGAACCTACGACCGCACGATAGCAAGGCGAGCGGTCTCTCACTAGAGTTCACTAGACCAACATGATCACTTATGTGCTACGAAAGAAAAACATAAGTTTTTAAACGACAAAAGGTAGCAGTGGGCAGGATATACAGCAAGGAGTACTCCAGTGGAAACCAGGTGCCGACAAGCGCAGTGTAGGAGCCACAAGACGGGCTGACAATCCGACATTAAGACCGCAGGATCACGCTGCGTTGAAGCCACCTCAGACTGAAGACATAGGGGAGGTTTATATCCAGCAGTACGCGTCCTATGGGTTATGTCTATACATAACTGGATGGACGAATGAGGTTTTGTCAGCTGGGCATCCTTCAAGTTAAGCTAGTGATTACACCGGAGCTGACCGATGGAGCCGAGAGATTTATCGAGTGTACTGAACAGGCACTAGTCACCAGAGGCAGCCACGATATACTCGCAAAGCGACTGTCTAATAGGCGCAGGCCAACGACATCACTTTATAGACGTGATATCATACTTATATATTTTCTAGACAAATTGAATCAAATGACACTTGGCACGAATGGGGCTTTGAATTGTAACTTGCATACGACTTTGCTAATAATAAGTCAAAGTAAGAAATAAAACATACACACAGAAATCTGTTTTACCTATATTTCAGGTTTTGTTCAACTGTCATGTCAGTTCTGACATGACAGTTGAACAAAACCTAAGACCAAATTAAGAACAAAAGCTTATGTAAACAAACAAATACCCTTATAAGAGAGCAATACCTAATTACAAAATTCGTTGAGGACTACGTAATGGTTTCTCAGAAACGGATTGAAAGGGCTGATATGTTATGCCTAGATGCTGAAGCTGATACATAGCCGTTAGCAGACCATTAACCCAAGCTATCAGCTAATGCAGCTTGATAACGCTCAGAGACGCATACGCGAAAATTACTCAAAGAACGTGAATTTTATGAGCTAATTTGTGCTAATGATGTGCTTAACCGTGCTCGCCATATGAGAGGTGTCTATGAGGTACCAAGCCGTCGGCTGAGGCTAATACATAGCCGTCAGCAGGCCATAAAGCCGAGCGATTAGCTAACGCTGCTTGATAACGCTCACTGACGCAGCGACGCCCGTGAATTATGTCTATCTGAGGTGTTAATATAACATAACTTCTGCCAATGGTGAGTCTGAAAGTGCTCGTCATATGAGAGGTGTCTATGAGGTACCAAGCCGTCGGCTTAGGCTAATACATAGCCGTCAGCAGGCCATAAAGCCGAGCGATTAGCTAACGCAGCTTGATAACGTTCACTGACGCAGCGACGCCCGTGAATTATGTCTATCTGAGGAGTTAATATGAATATCAGAGATGAGCTTCGGATACGCGTTCGCTCAAACGGGTTGTAAACGGTGCTGATGAAAACGTCCTATAACCTAAATACACCACCACTCTGTAAGTTCGTATAGGCCGGGTGGCTAGCCATGGCGTTTTTTTAAGCCTCCTGAAGGCCTCTGACAAGGCTAGTCAACCGGGAACTACAATTTAACGTGTCATCCGATAGCAAGTTGGAAAATGCCACCCGCGGTCACCAATCCAAATACTGACCGTGCGGAACGTTGCTTAATTTCGGTGATCGTTACGCCATGCGCCACCACTAATTTATGTTTAAATGATTTTGAACAATTTTGCCACTTATTGGTAACGCGCGCAATGTAAGCAGTATTTCTAAGCAGCAGCAGCATATATTCTAGGATATTGTAGTATTAATCATCGTGACTTTTAGTATGGGACCAACTACCAATTCGCGAAAGAGATAAACAGTTGTTCGAATACGGACTGTCTCAATGCTCGGCCGGCAATAACAGACCAGGGATTCCATGTATGATTGAATCACTAGAACGGCTGAACATATGCATAAATCGTTACAAGACCGAGTTAAAAAAAAAAAGCGAGCGAGCAATAATAATCTATGCTTGAGCGAACGGGAAAGCATGCATAAGATACTCTGCGAGTCATATCGTTTTAAAAAGGCTCCTAAGCAGAAAATTGTCAGTTTGTCGTTTAGATCGCCTCCTGTAGATATTTGTTTGTGAGGTGGCCAAAGGAAAACTAATCAGTGATAAATTGACCGCCACTTAATTAACATGAGGTTAATTAATAGGCAAATGCCAATTGCCGACCGCAAATAATTGAAACGAGCTGTAATCAGCAATCAGAGCTATCGCCACATTGAAATAATTAACTAATAGGCACAAACAGTTCCTGGTTTCCGCAAACCGATAATACATAAAAGTAGGTCTGTATTGTACCATATCAGCTTTTAATAGGCCACTGCTAAACTTAGACCTATCATCTAAAACCAATCGGTTTATATTCGCCACGCTATCCCAGTTGCAAATTGATGGAATCACATAGGTACGGCACCGAATTTCTTCTTTGGACGTATGCAGGTTTCCTCGTATTCTTCGTTATAAGAATCCGTACATAAATTAATAACTAATTGGTAAAGCAAGTTCGTATAGGCCAGGTGGCTAGCCCTGGTGTCAGAGTTTTTTAAGCTCATTGGTACGGGGCCGGTATTTGAACTGAGGATCTCATAATTTTTTCTCCTATAGGCTCTCTCTAATACCCTCTGAAATATAGCTCACGAAATAGTTGTTACTTGTAGTTATAGCCTTCCACTATCCCACGGCAGTGCCCGTTACCTGACTCTTCCAATTTTGTCGATTTTTGTTGCGGTGTGCCAATTTTTTAACCGAGTTCCAAAATTAAGGAGGTTCTATGTTCGTCTGCATGTATTTTTTGAGCGTGTATATAATCTTTTTTAGTTTCGAAAGGGTTAAAAAGTTAAAAATATCTTTTTTAGTTTCGTTAGTTTTCAAGTTCCCATTACATTTTTTATAGAGATTGGCTGAGCCGTTTTGAAAAATCAACAATCCTAATTGTATACATCGATTCGAGCGAACTAGACAGATAGATAGATAAATTCTTTATTGCACACCAAGAAATAAACAAAGAGCAAGTACATACTAAAAGTACGAACTATTCAAATTTTGTACACGATTGGAGTTGGTTGTGCCATTTTTTTAAGAAAAATAACTATAATTGTCACTGCACATTGTACGAAATAATACGTACCCAATGTAAATAAAAATACAAGTGCACTTTGCGAGTTCAGTGCATAATTTCCACACATTGTCCACAGATAACATGAAACATGATCGCTGATCGATTCTTCAACAGATAAAATTGTTTGCCAGCGTTCATGTGTTCATTATTCATCGCATAGCGGAGTCTCATAACTAATATGAGTACATAAAATGAATAAAGAAACGTTTGGAGCAGACAATTGAGTCACACGTATCTGGCAAATTGTGTGACAAACGACCATAATCTAAGACGCATCCATAAATGGACATCTCAGTAAAATTGCGTAGAGGGTTCCGTAGATTATTGTTCTGTTGGAAAGACTTCAAGGTGATTTTATACGCCAATTTTCCATTTTACTCGCGCAACCTCACTTTTACTGTACTGTACCAGCCTTTTTAATAGTCCATTGCAGGACGTAGGCCTACCCACAAAGGGTGATTGGGCCACCACGCTGGCACAGTGCGGGTTGGTGGATTCACATACGCCATCGAATTTCTTCGAAGTCAAAGTCTTTTACGGACGTGTGCAGGTTGCCTAACGATGTTTTCCTTCACCGAAAAGCCCGTGGTGTGAAATTCCGTACATTCAATATGGCATTCACGCAGTGCAATGAAACCACTAACTTAGACTAAGATTTAAACTAACCCCTCTCTATTGTACAGTCGCATTCTTTCAATTGTAACTTACTTAACAAAAGGCAGAGTCACAGATCACAATTAATGGCCCACAGGAGTCTGTGGGCCATTAATTTAAATAAAAAAAAAAAAAAAAAAAAAAATTCCGTACATAAATTCCAAGGAATTCATTGGTACGGGACCAGGATTTGAACTCACGACCTCACGATTGTAAGGCGGTTGTCATTACCACAAGACCACGGCTTCAACACGCCCACTTTAAACAGCGATTAAAAATTTACACCTAAATTTCCAAAAAGTTTGTGAAGCATTTATCGTTAAATCACACGTCCTGTACCTATTTTTTTTTCTTTTTTTAAATATCTTAATATGACAGAGAAAAAACGAAAATAGCAGTTTTGGTCGAAAACTTCTGTTAAATTTAAAAAAATGCATATGTATCTACATAGGCAATGAATTTTTGATAATTTGAGTTGAATCAAACTTGCGAGTAAGAAGCAAAGTAAGGCCGGTTGAAAAGCTGATAAATGAAGTATTTAAGACAAAAGCTCTCCTTATAAATCAATACTCCCCGTACACTCGACAATCTTTTTTTTCTAATCAGCAAAGAACCCTAACGCATTAATTACCACTGATTTATGAAATCAAGCCGTCGCGTGACGGACTAACCGATTATTGTGCAAATAATACATGGCCAGAAATTCGTGACAACAACCAGCTATGTGACATTGACATGCGTTTAATGCGAAAAAAATGATAAAAATTCCGGAATAGAGATTGTAGCGAAAGTGAATTTTATGAGCGAAGCAAGTTGTCTGGTGTCGTATTACGTTCATTAATACAATAAATATTGCTAATGTTGTAATAATACAAAAATACAGTTATTATTTACACTTGCAATTTGCTAACTCGAATAGTGTTTGTAAAGAAGTTAATGACCGCGAGAAGTGAGAAAGAGTCTCTGATTTGACTCGACAATTTTGCTTTTGTCCGAATGTTGAATCTGATCTTCAAATCACATTTTTAACGATTTTCGAAATTGAAACTCGGTATACAGGTTCTTATAGGTATACTTATAATACCTATGTACATTGATGGATTTTTCGTCATCGGCAATTTTTGATTGGGGGGTGTATTTATTGTCCCGCCGATAACATTGGGCAAGACTGTTTGCTATCTAAATCCTAAAAAAGATTAGAAAGTATCATGTATCAAATTGGTCAAGAGCGAGTCGATATACGTCTATAAAGATTCAGTTAAAAAGATATGCCGCGAGGTTCTAGTATATAGGACTTACTGTTTGGAGAGCTACTAGTTGTCTGTCTAGTGAGTCTTGTCTTCCCGCTAAAGTACAATATAAGTGTCTTCAAACCCCGAGTTAATAGGTATCTTCTAGGTAAGCGTGTTAAGACCGCATATCTGCTTAACATCAGGCAGTATGTAGTCAAACGCAATGCTATTTGAAATTAAAATAAAATAGTCATTGACCAAAGACTGCAAAATAACAGTCAGACAAAGCTTATTCAGTGGATTCATCTTCATCGTTATTTCAGCCATCGAAGAACATACAAAAAATACCTCCTCCTTTTTGGAAGTCGGTAAAAATATGCGTATCCGTACAACCTCAACCATTGTAGTATACTGGCGCCGTCACTCTATTGTCGACATTAGCCGCCCCGCACGGAAACGGGCGCCTCTATCTGTGTGGGTAATGGCTGTAATGGACCACTCTTATGTATTTATGACGCCTTTCAATGTGCCGAGGACTTTTTGTGTGCTTTGATGGCTTTCCCATAACGTATTGATTGCCTGTACACTTGTATAATATGTCAGAACGCTGCCTTTTTGGAACGACGTGAATAATTTTTCTGATGTTACTCGTATGTTACTACATTGCAATGCGTTAATATTATTCATGTGGCAATGAATGATCATCCATGAACCCATCAGCCATAGGATGTCCAGTACTGGACATGGGGCTCTATTTATCTCCAATATGGCCCTATGGATCTCCAATAAGACCGGTTGGAAGCGGCTTGCATGCAGCCCTACACTGCGCTTGCCGGTATGTGGTATCCATTCGAGAGCTTTTCGACTCCATCGGTCATCAGTTCTCCACGCTTTGTACCCACTGCCATTTCAACTTGCCAATTCGTTAATGAATGAATAATGTTACTTATTTTTTGTAAACCCCCGTCGAAAATAGATGGATGTATGAGTACGAGTGTGTGTTATTTGCATGGCTATTTCTCCGAAACGAATTTACCAATTTTGATGCGTTTTTTTTGTAACATGTAATCGAGATAGTTATTATTATTATGTACTAAGGGACTAATAGCACACTAAAGTTACGAGATAAATAAATACCTTATCATAGTTCTTAGTTATATTTTCAAATTGTAGTCGAGAGCTTTTCATTGTACCTCTGAGCAGTGAGCTTAAAACAACAGAATCATAAGATCAGGAGTCTCTATCTGTATGAGTAATGGCTGTAATGGACCACTCTTTTGTTTTATGACGCCTTTCAATGAGTCGAGGATTTTTATACGCTTTGATAGCTTTCCCATAACGTATTAATTGTCGGTATAAGTGCTATACATACATAATTATATCAGACCGAGTGGAACGCAACCTTTTTACTTTTGGAACAACGATTGATTCTGATATGTTAGAAATACTTGCTACCATAAATTTTGGTTAGCTCTGTGATTACAATGTAGTATTTTAACTCTGTGTTTGTGGTTGTCTTTGGTAAACGAACTTACCGATTTGGATTTTATTTTTGCTAAAGCTGACGTAGGTATTCGAGATGGTTTTTAGCTACATATATTTCAATAATATCTTTAGTAGATGATTTCTAATCTTTTGAATTTTACTGTAATGTAGGCACTGTACCGACCTTTTTGAAAGTCCATTTTGAACAGGCCTACACACGAAGGGTGATTGGGTCATATGATCCACGCTGACCCAGTGCGTTTCATACCACTGGCTTTTCGGTGAAGGAAAACATCGTGAGGAAACCTGCAGATGTCCGTAGAAAAAAATTGATGGCGTATGTGAATCTACCAGCCCGCATTTGGCCAGCGTGTGGATAATGGATATGGCCCAGCATTATTATCCTTCGTGGGTAGGCCTACGTCCTGTAGTGGACTATTAAAAAGGCTGATACAGTACAGTACATATGAGTTAAAATATCGCTATGATGTTGCATTGGATGGTAAATAAACTATAGTTTAATAGGTAACCGTGAACCGTCTTTTTGAATATGTCAATTTTTTGTGCTGCCTGTCCCAATATTACCTGAAACAAAAACAAATACATTTTAATACACAATTATTCTGTACAAATAACCATACAACAACTAAAAACTAGATACGATTTCGAATACCTAGTAATTTATTTTAAAATTAGACTTCAGAAAAATGATTGCGATCAAAAGTCGAGCTATTTTACACATTGAAAAAATTAAAGAGAAAAGCAACAAATGTTTACGACTAATTAAATTCCCTGTGTAAACGAACTGGCCACAATCGTAGGGCGCACTGTTAACGCCCACACGATTCCTATGTATTGTCGTGCCATAACCTTACGTCATTTCCAACCAGAGTTGGATCCAGGGTCGTCAATGAGGCGCATATATGTAATGTAAATTTGGCATGCAAGAAGAGTCTATGCTCAACGCATTCTGCGTTCACGGGCTGTGAATGGTTGATGATGACTGATATACTGGATCCAGTGCAAGTGAACAAAATATATTCCCATTTATATCTAGAGAATCATGTACATTATTCAGTACAGCATTTGAAATGTATCCATAAAATACCTACGAGTACGTCAATCACGAAATAAAATCACCTGTTCTGTATTTATTTTTTTTGGAGCATAAGATTTATTTGTCCTACAAATAAATCTTATGCTCCATAAAAAAATACAGAACAGGTGATTTTATTTCGTGGTTGATGTAGGTATTTTATGGATACATTTCAAATGCTGTATGTACTGTATAATGTACATGATTCTCTAGATATAAAAAATTTAGGGCAAATAACAGGTGACAAGATAAATAAAATCCCTTGTTTTTCTGTAGGTACTTGGTTAGACGACAATTCACATATATCAAATAGCGAAGAGTTAATAGCTGACAGACCTAAACAATCTGACAACAACGTCAGTATTTAGACTATAGTATACAATTTACATAGAGAGCCAGTAGCCCCCAGCCTGCCCCACCTAAGTACACCCCCACAAGTCGTAGTATTGTCGGCGAAAACTATAAATTTTATATCAGTCAATAAAGTCGGAGCCCGAGGCCAAGGTGAGCGCTAAAAACTCAATAAAAACTGTGTCCTCTAACAATAAATCGGTTTTTAGCTCACAAAAATACTCGAGGTTTAGGAACGGTCTATGTCGAAATTTAGGCTGTTTGATTTGTGTGACTGAGAATGCTAATTTGATTTACTGCCTGGCAACAAGCGGACTTGATGTACAAAAGCAGGATTCATCATACTTACATATCTGTTAATGGCCGATGGAAAAATTTAATTCTGAATCTGCTCTTTTAGAAATCGTTTGCCAAATGTTACGACAGATCTCTATGGATACGACTATGTCTTATCATCATCATAGCCTTAAGGCGGAGACAATACAGTACGTTTCCTTCTTTAGCGACTTCATTATAATATACATCATCTCAGCATCAAGCCCCTTCTCTCACATAATTATCATCTTCCACATAGTTATGTGGAAGAACATCCAAACCCAAACGTAATTTTAGGCTTAGTGCCATGGATAAAGTCGTTCATTATGATGAGTACACAACACAAATGCCTAGAAAAACGTAGATATTTTTTAAAATTACACAAGATTTTTTAATACAAAAAATCCAACAAAATCGGCACTAAATCAGCACAGAGACAATTAGTCATAGTCACAACATACATGACGTCGTGACATCTGTAAGACACATACAAGTCGTTCTTCATATACGCACCTGCAACTTTTTAAAAATGAACATCTAAGCCATTGCAGGCGGGCCTCAGTGCGCACCGCTTGTGGAGACTAGATGTAAGGAACACTATCTCAGAATAATATGGCAAACAGTAAAAGTGTCCAGAAGCTCCATTTTTAAGGTTTCGTACCCAAAGGGTAAAGACGGGACCCTATTGCTAAGGCTCCACTGTTCGTCCGTCTGTCCGTCTCTTACCAGGCTATATCTCATGAACAGTGATAGCTAGAACGTTGAAATTTTCACTGATGATGTACCTATCTCGGTTGCCGCTAGCGCTACAATAACAAATACTAAAAACAGAAATAAATAAATATTTAAGGGGGGCTCTCATACAACAAACCTGTATTTTTAGCCGTTTTTCCATGCTTAAAACATTTACAGAATATTAAGACAAATAAGTATTTGCTTTAAAATTAAAATAAAATAAATATTTAATTTACCACTTCAAAAAAAAAATTATTAAAATTATATACATTAAGTGGGAATGGAAATTAAATATTTATTAATTCATACGGTACAGAACCCTTCGTGCCCGAGTCCGACTTGCGTTTGGCGGATTTTTAACCTGTAGCCCGCTAGAACGTATGGAAATGCGGTCAGATCAAATTGAACGTAGCCCGCATTATGTAGAGACCTAGTAATTCCAGAATAACCAGAAGCGAGTATTGAAAATCTGTCTGTACGAGAGGGAGAGCATAGCATGCGATTAGAGAAGTCAATTCCTTGCGTTTCAAAAATTGAGCTCCAATGATGAACATAGGTAACACATTTTCATTTTACAAATACAGTGAGATAGATTTATAATTTGCTTTTTGAATGCTATAAAACTATTTATAATATTGAACAATATGAGCATTTCATTGTTTTGGGTAATAACAATAATTACGAGTATAATGGCCGAATTCATATCTGTGTAAAATTGCGCTGCCTTTCTTTTAAAGAATGCGACCATGCAACTGTGACACCACCGATTAGGTTCATTTTGACGGACACTTTATACAGGGTTATCTGCTTGCCCTATCCTACTAAGCCGTAAGAGGGCGAATCAGACTATCATCATAAGCAATTTTACTACGGGCCAACCCAGAATTAGACTAAAAAATCAACTGTTCCATACAAAATTGCAACTCGGAATCGACAGAATGTATGAAACAACTTATTTCTTTTCTCGAAGGTTGGCACGATTGTAAGTTTTTAATGATAGTCTGAATCACCTCCTTTCGGTGCAGTACATCAGTTCTAGATAACCCTGTAGGTATATGGAGATAATTATCCTTATATGTAGCCTCGACGGCGCCGCAACAGCCGCGTATCACGCGTACGTCGCGGGGCACACACAACATGCGCACGCGCAAATGTTTATTAATCTGTATCCATAATCGCTGCGATTATTGTAATTTCTGAAATAATCATAGCGCTGGTCTGTGAAGCAGTCGAAAGTAAAATGATTTAATTTTCAAATTACGCATTGTTTTTTTTTCATTTTTTTTTATTTAGTTTCGCCTGTCGCGGTGTCTTTCTGTCTGTAATCAAATCTTGCACGTTAAATATCTATAATCTACAATACCCCTATAAATGCGGGCGGCGCGTCCCCGGCGCCTGTCTCAATCAATCCCCTTTGACGTCTCCCCCGGCGCCCCTGTACCGCGCAGGCGAGGACTGAGTTAAGCGGTAGGATTATAGTTCCTGGATTCCGACAACTTTTGTAAATTGGATGAAAATACAATATTATTACGGCATAGAGAAGCTCTGATGATAGAGCCCATACTCGTATATTGCACAATAAAGCGATGATAGAGCCAAAAGGTGACCGTAGAAACATGGCGACAAAACAAATTAATTATTTAGGCTTCTTGGGTTTGTTTTAACGGTTATTGAAACCTTTACTCAAATTAGTCTGCGTCTCCTTATACAAAAGCATCAATTTAAAAATGTGAAAACATTTAGACAAATCGCATTTAAAAGTTCATAAACGTCGGGGGTAGAGTCATTGTCACAGTCGGCATAGTAGTTTCTAGTGTTTACTGACACTACCAATAAAATTTGAATTTTTAAACAAATCTTTATTGCTCTAAATAATTAAATTTAACATCTATTTCACAAGCGTGGCGACGGAGGCAGCAATTAGTATTGTATGTTTCCATTTCAGTGCACATGCACAACTTTGAGGCGCTGGCACACGCGTGCAGGCGTGGTCAATGTCGCGGCCAGCACGCATAATCTGCACAATGCCAACGGTTACGTAGAGACTATTGTCTATTCTGTGGTAACGCAGTCGAACGAAGATAATAGCTCGACCACAGCTCGACTACGAAGCCATTCCAGTGCTGCAATCGATTAAACCAGCTAGTCCAACAAGGTCCAACAGGACATTGAAACGTCTATATCGCAAATGTTGAGATTTGGAAGTTGGCAATGCAATGACAATCACGATTTAAATGCTTGTTTTTGAATATGTTGTATAAACTTTCGAACAGTTTACTTTCTCTAATACTAGGGATACATAAACGTATAGGATTATGAAGCGAGTGAGGAGTCAGATGCAACCATTTGTATGTTTCCATCTTTGTATGCACATGTGAGGTGTTGTGGTCATTGTCGCAGCCAGCACGCATAATCCTCAGTAACGACACGGCCACACGAGGGCAGTTGCTTGAATGCGAAGCCATTCCAGTGCCGCGATCGGTTTCACTAGCTAGGCCATTGAAGGAATATCTCTACCGCAACATTTACGTTAACGATTGGAAAACAAAATCTCGAACTTCGGTCCTATCTTCGGATAGGAGATTTTACCTATTTTAGAACCACCACACCAACATGAAGAAGAAGAAAAATGGAGTTTAAAAATGGACGCCCAAAACTAGGCTTTCTCGTTTACTTATGTAGCAATCCAATCTGGTAACTAAGGCGCCAGTTGTGTTAGAGGCTTCAGAAAGTTTAAAATCTCTGACGCTAGAGCGAGCCATTACTGACATGACGCTTGTGCATTTTAAGTATGTGATTTGAAATTCAACAAATTTTAATATTCAGACATAGAGTTACCCTATAGATATTCTAGTAAGACCGGTTAGAAGCGACTTGCATCCAGCGCGATCTCAGAACATCTGTCCATCTCGTGGGTACCCGTTGCGCTGAGCTTGTCGGTACGTGGTCTCCACTCAAGGTTTTTTAATTAATTTAGTACGATTATACAGAACTTCAATAATAATTCATTGATAAATCATCTGCTCTAAAATAGTCAACTAGATTTATCGCTCTAGTAATTGCATCTGGTAAGTCGATCAAATAATTTTACAGTAATGACATTGACAGACTCCGTCGCGTTCCAGTAACTTGCTCTATCACTGTTGTCGTGTGGTCAAGTCATTACTTTACGACAAAATTACATTATTCATCCATAGATCATCTACGAGTACTTCTAGAGTAGTGAATTAGATTTATAACGCTAGCTAGATAACTAGATGCTCTATTATCACCACTGATAAACTTGCTAGCATAATGACATTGATTGACAAACCGTTACGTTCCAGTAACTCGCCCAATCACCATTGTCACGTGGTTAAGCCATTAGTACATTTCGTTGACCAAAATTCCGGCAATGTTTTTCGATGGTTTACTTATCTAGTTCTAAAATAATTGGATTTAATGTAATCTAAGTGTAGTAATTACAACTGTTAAGTCAGTATTATTGATGACATTGTCAGGCTCCGTCGCGTTCCAGCAACTTGCTCTACCACTAATGTCGTGTGGACGAGCCATTACTAAGTGATTTACTGTGCTGAACTTGAAGGAAGTCAATTTTTTATGCTGGCGATTAATTGCGTGTTCCTGTACGATAATTACTTGTTTATGGTCGATTTAGCTTTAATATTAAATCGCTGCTTTTGTAAGAAATAGTTATTAATTATATTACGTCGCCTGTTGATGGATACGTACGCTTTAACACTTGGAATGGACAAAGAAATATAATTGTGCTGTTAGCACTCATCAAAATTGTATACTATTGTATATTACATTATGTCAGAATGTTTCTTTTTTTTAAAGCGAATTAGTCCGCGCTTGACCACCAATAAGCGTCGTTGTGTTCGAAAATGAAGCATGCAGACATAGAAAATACCCATTCACTCTGATCTTGATAGGCTTTAGATTAGATCTCTTAGGAAACAGGAAAGCTGGAAGACTCCCATTCCCTGTTTACGTGTTTTTTTACTCGTAGTAACACTGGTGTTACAAAGCGGTGTAACCACGAGTCTGGACCCATCACTGTTTTTACTAAGTGATTTATCCATTTAATTTCGTATTCTGTTAAGATTTCAGTACGCTGTACCAAATAAAGAGTAAAATAAAAGAAACATCTGATTGTTTCTTCAATCGAATTGGCTACTCCAAAACAATTTCATACAAGCTTGAAATATGATGTCCTTGTTACAAAAGAATCAATAGTAAGTATTTAGAAAATAAATAGAAAGTAGGAATTATGATCATAAAAATATAAACTAAGCATATACATTGACCGATTACTTACTACGAATATTGTACAAATAGAATTTCGTCAATTTATTTGAGCAGAACTTAAAATAATTCATTTATGTCTTGTTTACACGAGATCACTGGCATTTTTAGGAACTTTGGTACATAAGCAATACATAATAATATTTGGTAACATAAGCTTTCGTAAACATCACGTCAAACATTCAAACATCATCAACAAACACGTGTAGGGATAGTCGTAACCACTATAATTTCGGTCGCATTCGGCGACCTTTCTCAAGTTGGCGAGTGCTAGCATTTCATCAGTGCATTGCGAGACGGCTCCGCGTGCTAGCACTCGCCAACTTGAGAAAGGTCGCCGAATGCGACCGAAACTATAGTCGTTACGACTATCCCTACACGTGAGTTCAGTCCCGTTATATATAGTATAAAATGGTTTTAGTTGTTATACGAAACAAAACCTATAAATAAAACGATCTTTTAAGCCTTTTTGGAACTTTACAATTACATTTAATATTTTACATTTATTTATCCATAACCAGAAAGATTTAATCCGCGGTCGTCAATTTATTTTGACTGGGTGAATAAATAAATTTCCCGATTAAAGTGGTATTTACACGAGATCAGTGCCACATTTATCATGGACTCTGGTCGCTAATGGTGGACAATGTGTTGCCTTTTGTTATTACGATGTGAAAATTCAAATATTACATGTCAAAGGTTTAGTTAAAGGCTACAAGAATTTTATTTATTCAACACTTTATTGCACATTTGCTCAAAAGGAGAACTTAACTCCTAATATAAAACCATGAAAAAATGACAAGTCGATGTAGAAAACCCAACATAAATCTAATAAGACGTAAGATGTCCCCTAATATTTATTTATAATAACGTTAAATATAAAATTCATATGTTTACAGCCAATATATCTAGTAATGATGAAATGGCAGTAGGTAGAGCACAAGGCATGGATGACTGACTGCCGATGGCGTAGACAAATTCTCGAGTGGAGACCAAGTACCAGAAAGACCGTCCACTAGCAATGAAGATCGATGATCTGATCAGTACGCAGGAACGCAGGAAGCAACCTGCTTCCAACTGGTCTTGTAGGAAATCCATAGGGGTCCATAGGGGCACCTATTTGACTAGAAGCGGACGTCCATTTGAAATTGCTTACATTGGACTATGTTAATTATTTTGTTCATTCTAAGGATCTCCTAGGACGTCCATTGCTGAACATAGGCCTTCCTACAATAAGCGAAATCCTACGGTCTTGATAAGGTCTTTCATTCACTCTACTGGAGGACGCCTTATGGCTACGCTTGCCGGTACGAGGTCTCCATTCCAGAACTTTGTAGTAGTCTGAGTTGTTGTAGAGTAGAGTCTATCAATAACATATTTTTATAAGCGCACTTGTGTACCAGAACACCACTCATCTCTGTTTACAATAAGTGGCAATATAAAATTTATCGCGCGATAACACAAGTAGAGCGCCCTATGATTGTATGATAAGAATGTCGTAAAATCTCGACTGGCAAGTACGTCTAATCACTTCAGGATTTACATATTATTAATGTAAATTTTAATCCTGAAGTCTAAAAAAATATATATTATTACACATGTAGAGTTGTCTTTTTTGGAATCGTAATATTCTAAATTATTTGAAGACTGTCGGTGGATGTCGTACGCTGCGCTTGCGCACGAGGTCTCTATTCGAGAACTTTACGGCCTCATCGGCCATCCACTCTACGAACTGTTCCCAGGCTAAGTGGTTAATGCTAAATCAACATGGCATCCACTAGGTTTTGTCAGTAACTTAGTTCTTCTACGGATATCTTCATTTTACAAGCTTTAATTTTTTTTTTATTGAAATTTGCTATCCGCAGACTCCAGGGTCTGTGCCCTTTGTTAACTAGGATTTACAATTATTTTATTATAGTTACTGTACAAAGAGTAGGTACTAGAAATATTAGCCTAAGTTAGTCAATGCACTGCGTGAATGCCACGAGCAGACCGGCGACCCGCAAGCAGCACCCGATCACGAGCGTGACGCATGTGCCAGCCATCGCTCTCCTCGACCATATTTGAGGGAGGAGAACGACCCGACACATGATGCCGCCGCAAGAAGGAGCCTTCGATGGCGAGCATGAATGCTTGGGGCATGCACACAATGCTTTAGCTCTAGCTTTTATTTTTGGTTTGATTTGATCTCGCAGAGACTCCGAGCTCTCTCTCCACTTGTTGGGCTACTTGGAGCTTATTAATAAAGCTCATAGGTAAGTAATAGACCACATTTCTATGTGCATGTGTATGATAGAGCAAAGCCAAAGCTCATAATGTAAGCAAACAGATGACTCAACTTATTTAAAAGCCAAACTCAAATTCGCGATCCGACATTTTCAGCAAAACGCGTCCAGACATTACGGAGCGTCAAAAAAATCAATAATGAAACAATCGGCAGTAATTAAGGCACAAAGGCGTATTCAGTTGACGCTAAATTTCCATTAATATCAGTGAAGCGAGCGACGTTGACAAATTACTCCGCTGCAGGTAGGGCTGTCGCGGATTACACGCTTACAGGTTACAGGTAAATAAATACGACGGCAACTGCACTGTTATATAAAACAGAAGCTATTATTCTTACTACGGGACTTATCGCGCAATAAAACATGACATATGTAGTTAAATAGGTACCTCTTTTTTCCGACGTTTCGACTAAGTTGCATCGGTCATGGTCACGGGCAGACTAGACTTGTGAAGCCGTAACAAATGTGCTCAAACTCGAAAGTTTGACAATTAAACAAGAGCTACTTCTTCATCATCAACTTGGCATTTTTTCTAATAGATGTTCTTCATAGTCGTTCTGGACAATAAAGTTACGTTTAGAAATAATAGACGTTGACAAATTACTGCGCTGCATGTAGAGCTGTCGTGGATTACACGCTTAGAGGTAAATACGGGTGTTTCCCATGGGTCAGATTACGAGAGCAACTGCATACAGGGTTATTCGCACAGGGTATACTAAGCCGAAAAGGGTGATTCAGGCCAGAATTCGAGAAAAAGTAAGATGTCCCATACCGTAACTCAGAATTGACAAAATGTATGAGCGTTTGTTTTCTCGAATATTAATTTGGACCCATAGTAAAAATATTCGTAATGGTGGTTTGGATCAGCCCTCTTGACGAAACTGAGGCCTTTTTTTTTAAATAATTATGTGAAAAAATTTGCTATTCTAGGGAGGCGATTAAAAGCATTAAAACACACATTCTCAACACCTTATGATGTTTTACTATGGAAATTAACGTGGTTTTCACCTTATGATACCTTATGATGTTGATGACAAAAAACAAAAATTTAAGAAAAACTCGACTTCAACAAATAAGAATGATTGAAATCTACAATATTATCATCTGATTGGGGCTGCTGAAAAAAAATACCCAAAATAATTTTGAACGCGGTACGTAATTAATTTTCGTAATACGATTCCACCGTCTGTTATCTCACCTCGCACCGTTTAATATCGCCATGGCCTAAAAACAAAACAAACAGCCCAAAATACGCCTCTTATTGCGGCAAATGGATGGACGGTTACATTGTAAGCCCGCTTTTTCAGAGATATGCGAAGTAGATGAGATATTGCCTGGAGAAGCTATAAAATTGCACTTCACACGTGGAAATTCAATTGGTGGGTTTTTGTCGCATATATTTCATAGCTTTTTATCAGACGAGTTAGTGGCCACTGGCCACTAGATATGGCTCGAGTAGCTTTTATGTATAACTTTTGTGCATTTTGGGGCGCTGCACCAACATAGTTATTAGTTTTATTTAATTTAGCAAATAGGTATTTCGATAAAATATGTACTTAATAATTTAAATTTTACGTTAAATGCTTGCCGATCTGAAAAAAGCCAACGAGGAGCGACGAACCGATTGTAACAGATTGAGTGATTTTAAATTTCACAACAGTGTAAAAAATACGTATTATCTTTACTATCATACTAATAATATAAATACGAAAAATTTGTTGGTTTGTTACTCTTTCACGCAGCAACGGAGCAACGGGTCGTTTTGTATTAGTAATTGATTTTTAACATGGATATACGAGTATATGTAGTTCAAGGGCCGGAAAGTGACATATATGCTAGTTTTATCCTGAAAAAATAAAAGGTTCCTGTAGGATAGCACTAAAGTCAAAATACCACGCGGGCGGAGCCGCGGGCAAAAGCTAGTACCTATAGTTATAAATTCGAAAGTATGTTTGTTGGTTTATTGGCTTGTTCCTCTTTCACGCAACAGCGGTGCAACAAATTGACTGTATTTTTGGCATGGACATAGTTTAAATGACGGAAAGTGACATAGGCTATTTTTTATCCCGGTAAAATAGAATGCTCCCATGGGATATCGCGACGAAAAGAGATGAACGGCACAACCCTAATATTCGGCGGCCATTAAAGTGCGCTGCACGGACTACACAGGTCGAATTCGTAGGTTAAAAGGGTACGAGAAACGAAGGATAGGGGAAACGAAGGAGGTACTCAATTCGACCCTTTTTTACGCAATACTTTTTACATAGTGGTTCAATTTCGATAATTATTTTTTTATTCGAAAGAGTATACTTTGAAATTGGTCCCATTTAAATTTTATCGAAATCGGCTGAGCTATTTTTGATAAATCAACAATGTGAATCAATGTATCAATCAGTTTCTGTTTAGTCAAAGAGGAATCGGAAGAGTTATGTTAGAAATCTAGAACGTACTAGAGCGTCAACAAGTGTCTCATATGCTGAGGAAAATACGCAAATTGAAATGGCGATGGACAGGATTTCAGAGAGCAGTAGACGTCTTACGGCCTAAATAATAACGGATAAAACAGATTAACGGCACAACCCTAACATTCTGCAGCACGGACTACACAGGTCGAATCCGTAGGCTAAAACGATTCAACAGTGCATTTATTTTTACACTCAGACATGTCAAATTTCACTAAATAATCTCTTTTGATACGGCGAGTGCTTTCAGCCTTTCACATAGCATGTCACGTTATATTAAACATGTTTATTTCAATATGAATTACTACTTTTAAACTCTCAAGCATTTAAAGTTAGATATCATTTATTTATTAAAGTTAGAAAGAATTATCTTGTATCATTATGTCGTGATAGGTCTACAAGAAAATGATTTTAGCAGATTCGTAAAAGCAATGTGTCCTTAAGAATTTATTTTTATATTTCAACAACTGGGTAAATCTTTCGCCAAATGGAACTATAACTTTTTATTTATTTTATTTTAGCCGTTATTGTCCCACTGCAGGGCAAAAGCCTCCCTTCCATCTTTCCATTTTTTCCAAGTTTTGGTGTTCTCTATCTACTGTAATGGGAATAAAGCTCGTCTCGCTATCTTTTTTGTACCTGCCGAGGGGTCTCTTGATGTTAGGTGCCCACATTGTACACTGTACAGATTTAGGCCCACAGGTCTCCGGGCATGCGGCAGATGGGTCCAACCTAATTCCATTTCAGACTTTTAGCCTTTTCTCCGACATCTAGAATCTTCTTTTTGGAGCGCAGTTCTGAGTTTCTGAGACGGTCAACCAACCTTACTCCAAGAATACTGCGCTCTATAGCTCTTTGGCATACCCCGAGCTTGGACCTTTCATATTTAGTCAGGGACCAAAACTGTACGCCGTAAGTGACTATAGGGAGAATGCGTATGTCCATAAGTGTTTTTTTTTTATATATACACAAAGAATTTTTATTGTGTTTAGTTAACAATAAAAATTCTTTCGGAACTATAACTTAGGTAAATGAAATTTTGAAAAAAAACTTAGATTACTTGAACATGAAATACCTTCAAACTTATGAAAATTTTAAATTTGAGAGAGTAAAAGTTTTACGTAATTTATTGCCACAAAAACCATTACAGCACGGCCATAAAACAATAGTGCATTGCAAGCGGTTGTGTAGAGTACAACAATCGATATTTCTAGGCTCTAGTCGATCTACAAAACATTTAGGTCACCTCAATTCACTAGTTGGGGCCACAGTCAATAACAAACGTTAATTGAACTTTATTTTGTCGTCGATGAATGTCTAAACATTGCATGTACAAACTATATCTCTGTACTGTTTCAGACTTTTTAATAATTCACTGCAAGACGTAGGCCTACCCAAGAGGGGTGATTAGGCCATATCCACTGCACTGGTCCAGTGCGGGTTGGTGGATTCACATACACCATCGAATTTCTTCTACGGACGTATGCAGGTTGCTTCATGATGTTTTTCTGCACCAAAAAGCTAGTGATGTGAAAGCCAGTGCCATTGAAGCCGTGGCGGTCATGTTACTCGCCTCATAATCGTGAGGTAGTGGCTTCAAATCCCGGTACCATCCAATGAATTCCTTGGAATTTATGTACGGAATTTCACATCAGTCTCTATCTTTACATAGTATATAACAAAGTCACACTTCGCTCTCTGTGGTTGCAACGGATTTTTATCAATAAAAAATGTTTGAAGGGTCAGATTAAATTTATGTTATTCAGAAACATTCATATGTTAGTATTAGAAAGCCGAAAATTTCCAAGATTTGTTGTTCAGTCTTAAGACTAGGTAAAACATTAAGTTAAGTAACGAATTCGCGATGGGCTGCAAGTGAAAACTACGCGAAAAGCTATCTCTTTTACGCATATTCAGAATATTTGAATATTAAAAATAAATTAATATTCTAAAGCAATTAATTTTACTCCTACCTACTTATTAAAAAAACTACGACAAAATAAAGGAAGCTCGAGCATTATGGAAGCAGACTAGTGATTTCCGCTGGCTCCGCCGCCGATGAGCCGTGAAACTCATTTATCTCCGTCCGCGGGTTCATTTCCGGAGCTTATTATTGGTCCTTCACCCTCTGCATACATCGGTACTTGTGTTACGCAATTTCGATTACATTAAACGGGTGTCTATTTATTCAATCAAAACTTAAAGATCACGTTCCGATTTGGGTGAAGCTTAAAATTAACAATAATGTAAAAATTCCATATTTCGATTTTTGTGTATCGAGCGAACTATTCGATTTTTGTACTCGATTGAAATCGGTTGTGCCGTACTTAATGGTTGTGCCATTTTTGCGATAAATACTTAATTATTGGTAGGTACAACTAAATCTAACGGATATTTATCAATAATTATGATAATTTATAATGAACCGTGGTGGTCAAGAGATAGTGACACCCGCCTTACAATCGTGAGGTCGTGGGTTCGAATCCCCGGTCCCGTACCAATGAGTTCTTTGGAATTTATGTACGGAATTTTACATCACTGGCTTTTCGGTAAAGGAAAACATCGTGAGGCAACCTGCGTGCGTCCTTAGAAGAAATTCGATGGCGTATGTGAATCCACCAACCCGCACTGGGCCAGCGTGGTGGATATGGCCCAATCACCCTTCGTGGGTAGGCCTACGTCCTGCAGTGGACTATTAAAAAGGTACTAACTAGCTAACTAACTAACTAGTACAGTACAGTAAAACTAAATCTCAGGTAAAATCAGGTAAGGTGAAGTTACTTGTTCTAAATTGAATGGCTGTACGACACAAGTACACTAGCCGTTAACAAGTATTACGACCGTCGGATCATAAGCTAGCATGTCTGGAAACAATTAATGAATACAAATGAATTGACAACGTACCTAATTAATTCTTCCATTAGCCTATTGTTAGAAACAACGCAGGTGTTTGCATGGGAGTCACGATGCTCATAAATCGTGTGGAACATCTCTTGTATGGCTCAGATATATCGACATATCGTAAATTAATGGATGATGGTTCTTTTATTTTGGAAGTAATATATGGCCAGGTCTAGAACATGGATAGACAAACCGCGTTTGGCAAGTTTAGTGGACTATAACCTAATTCTTCTTTGAGAAGAGGCTTATGAATAACATCGAGAGGGTTTACTAACTAACCTTTAACAAATAAGTATAAAAACAACTGGTTGCACTCTGGGAGTGCCGGCAGAAGTGAAAACTTCAACATTAACGTTGTATATTTTTGGATATTTTGGAATAGTTAGGGAATAACTTCGCACGAATTGCGTTATTTATCAGTATAAAAACACTATCATTTATGTGGTAAAATACAATTTCACGCACGCACATTCGCACAAGCGCCCTGCCGTGCGATTCTCGAATTACGCTTCACTGCGTGAGCTTAGGTCACTCCACATCCCGCTCACGTCACCCACACTTAGACATACAGCTAAACTCCAATTCCGGCAATAAGTGAGCTTTGAGTGAAGTGAGGTGCTGCGCCGCTGAAACGAAACAGCAGGAGCAGGCATACATTTTCGCCGCCCGGTTTAAAGAGAGGGGGATATTACTTCGTCTCCTACGCCGGGCCGGCGGTCTACTTTCCCTCCGTCTTATGAATTTTCGGTGATGTCACGTGTCCTGATGCGAGTTTAACATTTTTACCCATCCCAAACAGTGCATAACGCCGCTAAAGAAGTTTTACTTCAATAAAAAACCTATCGGCGCCACTATATTGTATAATTATGTGTGTATGAATGTTTGTTTCTATTCGTTTATATTACCTACTTTTCATCTATCAGTAATAATATAGGCATCAAGGATTGTATTTGAACCCTGTTCAAAAGGCATCTTCTAATGTACAGTAGGTATCTTCCAAGTAAACGTGCTACATCTTAAATCGCGGGTCTGCTTAAAGTAAGGAGTGGTCAACGCGATTCTATCCAGTTAAAATAGTCAAGTTTCATGGCGAAAATGAACTGAAAGTTCATAACTTGACAATATTGAACATTTATTAACAGGAAACCTTACTAATCGAAGGAATAACATACAGAATCAGACTAGGTGGAATGACTATATAATTAAGATTGCAGGAACGCGCTGGATGCAGGCCACTTCAACCGGCGTTATTTAAAATCCATAGGGGAGGCCTATGTCCAGCAGTGGACGTCCTACGGCTGATGGATGACGTACAGTATCTACTTTTTTATGAAAATTAATTAGACCTGTCTGCTCAACCGTCGTACAGTTCCTAATTGTTACTTTTACAAAAAAAAACTCAAAGGTTACAATGTGCGAAATACGAGTAGCAGTAAATCTACGTCGCGTGCACGTCTGCGAGCGCACGCATCAAATGCACGTGCCACAGAGCTTACGGATGGGACATGTCGAGGTGATCTTGCACGTAGAACTCATTTGATTTATTTCTCAATATAGATACAATTTTATATACTTGTAAATGTCAAAAAAATATACACTTTTAAAATTACGATTGGAATAAGGAATTAATAAATAATAAATATTTGGGGACATCTTACACATGGTCTCTGACCCCAAACTAAGCAAAGCTTGTGATATGGCTGCCAGAGACTGATAAACTACTTACCATTATTTTTAAAAACATACTTATAAAGTATAAAGATAGTAACTAAATAACACCCAGACATAGAGCAAATATCTAAATAACTCTTTACTTACAATCAGAATGACGCCATTATTATTATTTATTATCGAAGCCATTGAGGCCATTTTCAGCCCCCTGTGTTGGCCTAAATCATCCCATTTGTATCTTCAGTGTCGCAGTAGAGTGATGTCGAGCTTTAGTGTGTCTCCCAAGCGTGCAGACGAACTATGGTGTGTCGCAGTTCAGTTTTGTCGAACTAGCGTTATTCGCACCAGCAAATGTCGATCTCAAGTAGTGCACTCGTTGGATAAAGCTAGACGTCTGAATTTTTCATATCACTTATTCACAAGAAGGCCGCGCTTCTCTCGCTTCAAAAATAATAATAAGAATCGATAATTGCATTTTATCGGAAATACCGCCTATACAGAAGGTGATGTTCAACCAAAAGGTGATGTTCTCAAACCTAGCTCAAGTCTGACACAAATTTATATTATGTAAAAAAAATATAGCGTAACACGAAAAAACTGGACAAGTGCGAGTCAGGCTCGCACACTGAGGGTCCCGTACAAATCCGGAAAATTTCACAAAATTCGGAATTAAGTTGTTAAAATCTCTACACTATAATCAACGACAAAATAGTTTTTTTTTTTTTACTTTTTTCGTCATAAATTGAAAATTACACATTGTTAAAAAATTAATAACCTGTTTTAGCATGTGCTAATGAAGCTAATTTATATGATACCTTACATGATACGATTTGCTCACTTTGAATTTTGACCCATACTTTGTGAATCTAGGCCCTATTTTTTATGATTTAAAATATTTAAATAAAAATTTACAGTTTTCAGATTTATTAGTATATGTGTACTCTGTGACAATGCTTCTCGCCAAATTTCATAGTTCTAAGTCAACGGGAAGTACCCTGTAGGTTTTGATTTTTGTGAGTGTCGAAATATGCGGTTTTTTACGACATAAACGGCTCTAACTTTTTTATATGATAACTGAGAAATTGTTCTTTTACACAACTGCAAGAGACCATAGATGTACGTTTATAATTTAAATTTCAACTCTATATCTTTACGCGTTCCCGAGATAAAGAGTCTTGAGCTACGGACAGACGGACAACAAAGTGATCCTATAAGGGTTCCGTTTCTTCCTTTTGAGGTACGGAACCCTAAAAATACTAAAAAAAAACAATTCAGACGCATTTGAAAAGATGCACAATATTCATAATTATGACAGGTCTAGCAACTCATGTTTTAAATTTTATCACCGTGTGTGACATAATTTTGACAGTGACAAGTACACATGGATGTATCCCATAATATTTATTTGTATAAAAAAAATATTTTAGCACAGATTTTAAACATTGTTGCCAATTGAATATTTTGTTTTTTTTTCGTATTATGGTTCACCGTCAGTCATTGAGACAAAGGTCCATACAAATAAGAACATGTCCTTTTATCAAAATCGTTAGAGCATCTTAGGGATCCCAGTTGTGTACTAATAAAATATAATACAGTAATCGCTTCTGAAATGTATGTACGAGTATGTATGTTTCGTAAACAAACATTTTGCGGTATTATAAGTTTTTGCTACATGTAACTGTCCCGTGTACAAGGTAGAGAGACGCGGTAGACACGGTAGAGACACGGTTTCTCTCTAGATCTCTATGGTACGTACATTTATAATCATAAAACTGAACTGTTTTCGATGCAATATGAGCTGGGAAGCTCGTAAACTAATTGAAATGTCATATTTTGCTTGTAAACAAGTAAAAAAGACTTTCACGCTAATTGGGCGGTTTATTAGTTTGCGAGCGACTCTCTTGACGTAATAGACTTATTGAGCCAGAAATGCAATAATTTTTCAGTTTTTCAACCTACTAAAAAAAAGGTTATTAATTCTACGACATTTTTTCACTTTTTGACCGACGAAACTCCTCCGTTTCGTCGGTACTCAATTGGACGCGTATTTATATATTTTTTATGTGTAACCACGCATAACTAAGTTATGTACCTAACGTGAGAGCTATCCTGCCTACAAACCGCTTCGCTGTTTGGCAGTACTTTTAATTGTACCTATGTATGTTATATTCAGGACAAATAAATAATAAAAAAAAAAAACTTTTTACGTAGTAGTCCGATTTCAATAATCATTTTTTTATTGGACAGAATATATTTCGAAATTGGTCCCATTTAAATTTTATCAAAATCGGCTGAGATATTTTTGATAAATCAACAATAATGTGAAAAATGCTACATCGATCCGTGCGAAATATTCACGAATTCTGTACACGGGTGAATTCATGCCATTTTTTGTGAAAATTAATTATTAAGATGTCACGTGATATCTCTACCGATTCGGAATCGAATTACATATTTCATTTTTTGCTCTATAGAGAAAATAAATACGTGTAATCTAATAGATATCGTAAAAAATCTTATAGGTACGCACACATAAACTGAATAGTTTTAGAAATGAAATATTGAAGGAACCTCGAAACTTTTAGGTAATCTAAAATGTTCAAACCACGGTAAAACTTGACATAATCATTCGTAGAAATACCTAACCGTTTTCGTAGATTTTGCCGAATTCTCGAGTAGATAGGCATGTAGAATAGTAAAGAGGTTCAACCAAAAAACTTGCAGCTAGATTTACTCTCAGTTTTTTTAACGACCTTTATAAAGTCACATTGCATTAGTAAACTAAACGGTTAATTATTGGATTGACATTGGCATTGGTTTTGCCATGGATAATTGGATACCTATACCTAGGTACATCACGGGGTTTAAGTGACAGGTATAATCCTACCACTTAACTCAGTCCTCGCCTGCCCGGTACAGGAGCACCGAAGGAGACGACAAACTGGGACTGGGGGACTGTTATCCTCCCCCGGCGCCCCTGTACCGCTCAGACGGAGACTAAGTTAAGCGGTAGGATTATAGTAAAGCAGTCTTACACTGCAATGATGTATCCTTGTTTTGTTTTTGTAACAAAAATAAATCACTGTCTGTTTGTTTGTCTGTCAAACGGTGTTTTTGTAGTTGTTTGTCTCTATCTAACAAGTGTACGACGCAACTCGATCCTATTCATGGAATCATCAAATGTAACATTGTCAAGGGCTTACTTTTCAAGTGTAAAGTTTGGAGGAAATAAGACAAGCAAACAATTCATTACATTAAAAACAATGTCTGCCTCGATCGGCGGCGCTCATATAAAATATGTAATTATGATGTACGACCTCGTTAGCTAACACCATAATAACTCCTCGTACAAAGGTAACTAAACAAAAGAACAGCAATCAGATAAACTTAGCCTAGTTATGTATAATACATTCAAACATTGTCCGGCAGGTTTTGGCCAGTGTTGCCAATTTAGCGACTTTGTCACTAGAAATGGCGACGCCTCTTGATGTGCTACTACAGGACGAAAAATAATTATGACAACAAAAATGATTTTGTGGCTTAACTAAGAATAAACGGCCAAAAGGCAAGAATCCAAGAGGATATAATAAAAAAAATCAATTAAAAATATGGCCATCTTCAAGTTCCATAAGATTGACTCGACAGGCAAATCAGTTCCCAATCATCAACCACCAGCTGTACGACGTCCTCTGCTGGTCATGGCCTCCCCAATGGATTTCCAATAAGGCCGGTTGGAAGCGAATGGATGGATCTTTTTTATATTGTCAGTCCACCTAGCCGGAGGACGTCCCGCACTCCTGATTCCCGATGAGTTCCAGATTGACGCACACACAGGTTTGGCGATTAAAGTGCTCAGATCATCCAGAGCTCTACGGAAGACTCCGTAGAATCAGTTTTAAAACAACTTTCCGGAGACTTTTGACACTGACTATAGTGAATTTATGTACCGAAGTTGGCAACACAGGTTTTGTCCAATTCACAATAGCTAGAACCTCATTAGGCCTGGCCATCGCATGCATAATCAATGATGTTCATAAAATTGTCACATCAAATCCAGTCGAGCTCCGAGCCGTATACGGACATCTGTCTAACTAGAGGTTGTAAATCTACTTCACTGTTTTCCGGGTATTGAGGAACAGAACAGATAATTTTTCCTAAGGCAAATATGGCTGTACCTACGATGTTCGGTTTGAAAATACAAAATAGTAATTTAAAATAATAGGAGTGCTGTGTGCTCGAACAAGTAGATAGGCATTTTATAGGGCATTTGTTATTAATCTTGTTTTACAAATTTAACGCAGGACAAACGAGTAGGCAGGTAGATATTTTAAATAGTAATAGGTATCAATTTACAGTAATATCAACTAGGTTGACGATATAGTCGAAATCGCGGGTCGAACCTGGACACGATTGGCACAGGACCGAGGCAGATGGCACTGTAAGAGAGAGGCCTATACCCAGCAGTGGGATAAAGAAGGCTGTGGATGATGATGATGATGATCAAATAGGTATCAATTTTAACTAAATACGGCAAAGCAAATACGCTGACAAAGTAAACTTTAAAGATCTCTTCCTCCACAAGAATTCTGAAAATTCTGAAATACTTAGTTTAATTTTTCTAATAAGTCTTATGTTATATTTCAAATTGTTACATAATTTGATCTCATCTAGGTATCAAAATGGCCGACTAAGGTAAGCCTAGGCACGTTCAGGTTCATAGTACATCTCCGAGAGACTACGTATATATAAGCCTCTATCAACACTAATCCAAGTGACCCGGGGGTCTACTATATACCAGATAATTGTGTGGCCATTTCACCAGTCTATTAAGAAGTTTTAAGAGAGGATAAAAATACACAAAGAAGAATTCAGATAAAGACTAAGTAAATGGCTCATTTACAAATATCTAATTTTCACATGTTTCCTAACACCCAAGCTGAAGTATAGCCTGATGAACCATGCAGCCAGAGAAGAGAAGACCTAACTAAAGCTGAAGTGACGAATGACAAAAGAGCGGAGTCAAGAGATTGCGGTTCGATCTTCACCGCGACAGGATAGGTTAGCAAGAACAACTTGTATTTTTTGCTCGATTCAACTAAGAAAAAAAAAAAAAAAAAAAAAAAAAAAAAAAAAAAAAAAAAAAAAAAAAAAAAAAGTTGCTGTCAACGCATGTTGGCAGGATTTTTCTCGGCCCTTATTTTTCAGATTTTTCTGCTCTAGCGGGCCAAATTCTACTCCAATCTTTCCTTTTTTTCTTATTTTCTTTCGAGGTAATATTTGTAGAGCTAGAGATAGTCAAATAATTGTTTTCTATTGTGTTGTAATATTCGGTAGGTTTTTGACAGTCGCGGCTCATTGTTGTTTTCTTGTTTCCATGTCAACGCCATCCGAGTCTGCGCAGACCGCCCACGTCACGGTCTGACGTCCTGACGTCTCCACTTATAGAACCTAAGTTTATTTTTATTTATATTTGTAGTATAATTCTTGTTATTCATGGCATTTTGCGCCCCGGCCGGGCCAAATGCAGTTTCCCAATACGTTAATGTGTCGCAGGGGGACATGATTCAGTGCCTAGAGTGTTCCCAAGTGCGATTTTTTAAAGGACAGAAAGGCCTCAAAATTCACCGTACGCGGTGCCATAAAAATAGCCAAATTACACTTTCGGCCCCTATTGCAGGCTCTGATGGAGCCAGCAGCAGTCCCGTGAGCGCTGCTGCTCCTTCCAAACCGCTTTGGGAGGTTTTTAGCTCACTCAAAAGTTCTCTTCCTGTTTTAAAACGCATCCCGCGTGGTGCACGTTTTTCGGTTGCACAGTGTTTATCTGCTGCTATTCGGAATGTTATTTCTAAAAATTCTTTAGTCGCCTGGGAACACCTCTTGACTTTTCCCTACGTTGTGCTTTACGTACATTCGGACCCAACAAACAAAAAATCCCTTACCACTAGAGTAAAGGAAAATTGCGTAAAGTACAGCGCATTGGAAGAGAACTCTTTAGATTTTGAAAGCATTATTCCGCCAACAAGGCAGAATAAACCAAATTCTAAAAAAACAGACGATTCGGTTACCATTAAAATAGTAGAGAGCAAAATTAGTGATGGCGATATCAAAGGCGCCGCACGAGTCCTGTTCTCCAGCGACACTATTGCCCCCCACACACCCGATACGGTCCAGTCACTCCGTGACAAGCATCCGCCGGCAGCATGTCTCCACCTGCCTGAGCCACCACACCCTGATGACGTTGTCATTGAAGTGTCAGCTCAGGAGATTGCAGCGGCAGTTTCTTCTTTTCGGAGCGGCTCAGCCGGAGGCCTAGATGGTCTCTCGCCTCAACATCTAAAAGATCTTCTATCTTTTAGCTCTGGTGAGGTGGCTGAGTCTCTCTTGAGAGAATTAACGGGTTTGGCAAATCTCATGTTATCTGGGCAGGTCAATGATGACGTTATCGAAGTCTTGTATGGCGCTAACCTATGCGCACTTGTCAAAAAAGATGGTGGCATCAGACCTATTGCTGTTGGCACCACATATCGTCGTCTCGCAGCCAAAGCCGGTTGTGGAAAAAAGGTTGCTCTTTTGAGTAGCCTTTTTCAACCAATACAGCTTGGCTTTGGTTCGCGGGGTGGATGTGAGGCTGCTGTTCATTCGCTTCGTACTTTTCTCGGTCAAAATTGTGGAGAGGTGTTGCTTAAGGTGGATGTCAAAAATGCTTTCAATTCGGTTAATCGAGACGCCTTGTTGGCACAGGTCAAAGACAAAATTCCCGATCTTTTCAATTTTCTTTGGCAATGCTACGGCAAACCCACTAAATTAATTTACAAAAATGATGTTTTGCTATCTTCCGTTGGCTGTCAACAAGGTGACCCTCTCGGACCAGCCATTTTCAGCCTGGCCATTCATCCAATAGTTCAACGTCTCCATTCTAAACTCAACGTTTGGTATCTGGATGACGGGACTTTGGGTGGCGATGCGAGCACAGTCCTACGTGATTTGGAAATTCTTATTGACGAGTTTCGTCAAATTGGTTTGGAGCTAAATTTTTCGAAATGCGAACTTTTCGTTTGCGACTCATGTCCGGATAAAGATTTGATACTTAACAAATTTAATGATTTGGCACCTAACATCAAATCGGTAGACAAGTGTTCTCTTCGCCTTCTAGGTTCGCCGATATTAGATGAGTCTTTTCCGCCTTTCGTTCAAGAAAAAATTCAAAATTTTTTGAGTGCCTCTGATAGGCTACTCAAAATTAACGCCCACATGGCTTTTACCATTATAAGATGTTGTCTGTTTGTTCCAAAATTTATGTACGCTTTACGATGTAGTCCATTGTGGAAACACAATGAGCTCCTTTTGAGCTTAGACGATGTTGTAAAGCAGTCCCTAGTATCGGTTTTGAATATTGACATGAGTGAAAGGGCGTGGCTACAAGCCTCCTTGCCTGTTAGGCTTGGAGGGTTAGGGGTCCGCCAAATTTCAAGTGTTGCTTTACCAGCTTTCTTGTCCTCCATTCATAGTACTCAGAACTTGATTGAAAAAATCCTCGCACCTTCTTTAGGCCATTCTGGCGTAGATGTAGCTCATTTGAATGAGGCAACGAATGCTTGGAGGGTCGCTTGCCCAAATACCGAGCTTCCAAAGACTTTATCGTCGCAGAGACTGTGGGATCGGCCGATCTGCGAACTAGCACGGAAATCTCTTCTAGACACGTGTCCTAGCGTCGCGGATCGCGCTCGTATCCTTGCAGTCTCTGTATGGGAGTCCGGTCTTTGGTTGCAAGCATTGCCCTCTTTCAATACTGGTAACCTTTTAGACCCAACTGCATTTCGTCTAGCTGTCAGCTTACGCTTGGGTGCAAGGTGTTGTGAAGCCCATCGCTGTCAGTGTGGTACTGCAGTTGACCAGCTCGGTCACCACGGTCTCTCTTGCTCAAGAAGCGCTGGTCGGATTGGACGCCACGCCAGCCTTAACGATGTCATACGCAGGGCTTTTGTCACCGCCAATATCGCAGCCGTACTCGAACCGAGTGGGTTGGCGCGTGGTGATGGCAAAAGGCCTGACGGCATGACGCTGGTCCCATGGAAGTGTGGACGGCCCTTAGTATGGGACGCAACTTGCGTCGATACTTTGGCACCGTCACATCTTCCTGAGACTCAGAGTAGGGCTGGAGCGGCGGCCAATTCGGCTGAGCAGCACAAGCGGCGCAAATATGCTAACCTCGGCAGTGGTTACATATTTGAGCCATTTGGAGTTGAGACTTTGGGTCCGTGGGGGCCGGGAGCTCATCTCGTTTTCAAAAGTCTTTCTGAGCGTCTGGTGGACGCGACGCGTGACCAAAATGCTGGTGTTTATTTGGCTCAACGTATAAGCATTGCCATTCAGCGTGGCAATGCTGCCAGCATGCTGGGCACGCTGCCAACTGGCAGTGGGCTTGAGCACTTGGATTATCTTTAGACCTTCAAGGGTCTGTGGATGATCCAATTGCTTTCTATGTAGTAGTAATGTAGTATTGTCATTACGATACTTACAATTATTAAAAAAAAAAAAAAAAAAAAACTAAGAAATGATCGAGATCCATGAGGTAGAAAATGCTTCGAGAGTCCGAGGTAGACCCCCTGAGCCCGACTGCAGCCGAGCCGAGTTAAGCAGAGCAAAAACTTGAATTTTAATGGAGATTACGCTAAGCGGTGGATCTTCGAGCTTATTGATCATTTTGGCTTTCCGCCGGAGAGAATACGAGGTAATGAGGTTATACGAGGTAATTTTATTGCAAACACCTTGTGAATATTTTTAAGAGTATTATATCGCTTCATTCGATAAAGATTTTGTTCGAGGATTAATTTCATATCATAATGAGATCGTTTTCTTGTTCTTATTTATCTTGTAGGTACTCAGTGTCGTAACTACTGAAGATTAACACATTAGAAAGCAAACATTTGTATCAAACTTTAGATTATAAAAACAAAATATGTTAATGGATAACTGACAATGACATTACATTGCCCACATGTACCTATAATAACACGGGAATGTATTTATATCCGCTTGTACATAGATACTAAGTTATGTACTTAATGTGAGAGCTATCCTGCTTACAAACCGCTTCGCTGTTTGGCAGTACTTTTAATTGTACCTATGTATGTTATATTCAGGACAAAAAAAAACTGACCTATTTTATGTAGTGTTTGGTGCTTGCTTTTATAAATGCACTAAAAGTATGCTACTTCCTTTGCAAACTACTGTAGCGCCTGTAACAGTAAAATAAGTAAGTTCGTGGCCGGGTGGCTATAGCCCTGGTGTCAGAGTTTTGATGGCGCCAGAAGGCCTCTGACATGGTTAGTTGGTTAACACAAACGGGACAATAATTTTACGTATCATGTGTAAGTGTCACTCATTGGGTAGTTCTGGCTTATGATCTTTTCTACATATTTCAGCTGAATAAAAAGCGGGATGCTGAATCGAACGCGAAATCTAACATTGTAGTATGGAAATTTGACAGGCTTGATACATAAATCAATATATATGTTGCAAATCAAAGGTTACATACCTAAAATTACAAATTCTAAGAAAATAATAATCTGAATAATGAAATATGTATAACGTTTAATAATGCCTTTCATAGAGGATTTATATTAGCCTACATCACACACAACGCTACAATAGCTTGCTAGGTATTTACTTACCTATATGTACGATAACATATCCGGTAGCGTAGAAACACACCCAGTAAGTACCTAACATAAGTGAAACGATTATAAATTTTATAATTACACAGGTAGGTATAAAATTATCGTATCGACTATACGAACAATGCCTTCCATGAAGTAGTAGGTAACTGAACCTCAGAACCAATATACCTAGACGAGTCCTCGATGTATATTACGCGCGTTATACAAAAAAGAACACACTGTTCAACATGCGGAATATCATCCTTGGTAATTGATTATGTCAATATCCAGAAATAACAGGAATATGCATTTTCACACGAAGAAGATTTTTTCATAGCATTTCATCGTATACCTAAATATAGCTAAAAGTCTTAGAAAACGTACGATCATACACTTTATGCTTTGTTACATTTATTTTGTAACGTCAAACAGGCAATTCTTAGTATTTTTGCGTAGACATACTAAAGCTATATGAATCAAACTTACTTTTTATCAATTTGTGCAAGTAAATGTAAGCGGCTTCCAACCTAACTTGAACTCTTTAGGGAGGCCTAGGGGGACATCTCTTCAAGTGGTAGTCCTACGACTGATATAGCGATGAATGAATGTTAGTGGAAAGTTTTTAGTAGCATTTAGAGCTAAGATTTGAATTGCGCATCTATCTATGTATCTTGAAGTGAAACCTAACCCTAAGTGAGACGGATAGGTGAGCGCGGTGGAACGAGGAACGCGAATTATACCTGTCTTGGCTAACTAAATTGTTATAAATCGTCTTCTCTTCGTCTTTGGCAGATTAACAGAACAATTTATTTCATACTAGCATAGCAACAAGAGTACACGAGCCAAACACCCCAGACAGGGAAAAAAGACAAGATGTTAGAACTTAGCTAAGGAAGGTAGTAGTCCTACGACTGATATAGCGATGAATGAATGTTAGTGGAAAGTTTTTAGTAGCATTTAGAGCTAAGATTTGAATTGCGCATCTATCTATGTATCTTGAAGTGACACCTAACCCTAAGTGAGACGGATAGGTGAGCGCGGTGGAACGAGGAACGCGAATTATACCTGTCTTGGCTAACTAAATTGTTATAAATCGTCTTCTCTTCGTCTTTGGCAGATTAACAGAACAATTTATTTCATACTAGCATAGCAACAAGAGTACACGAGCCAAACACCCCAGACAGGGAAAAAAGACAAGATGTCAGAACTTAGCTAAGGAAGGTATACCTACTTAATATATCTAATTTGAGTTTTTTCCTGTCATTCATTATCGTGAGAATATAAGGTAAAACACACACGTCGCGTGTCGCAGAAAAAATGACAGGACATATAGCACGTAGTCATCAATACCTACTTAAAACAGAAAAAATGACAATTCGATGCAGGTATAGTATCTAAATTCGTAGTGAGCAATCATAAACACATCGACAAATGGCACCCAAAAATTAGAAACACCAAGATGCTCTTTTAGGATATAGATATGATACTTCCAACCATTTGAAAATCGATACGATACAGGAGGATCTACTGCAGTACCATTAGACGTCCTACCTCTCTACACCTAAAATTGACGCAAGATTGTCTATGCTGAAAGACATCATATATCACACAGTACTTTTTAAAGCCTATTCAAGTAAATGTTGCCTTTGAGATGCCTAAAATTTCCGTTGTACAAAAGTTTTTCAGAGAGAGATCGCTCTTAACTATAAGACCGGTTTTGGGCCTTTCTTCTATTTCATTGTTTCGTTTTGTCAAGTATTGTAACGTGTATCTTTTTTCAAAATTTTTGACATTTATTGTATTGGACCATCCGATACGATATCATTTAGATTTTGTATAAGTACGAGTATAATAAATTAGACACGTGTTTTGTAGAATGTTGACTAAATTTAGAAGGAGGCCTTGTGGCTGATTCCGATCGTGCCCGGCGCAAGACGGATGTAGCCAGTTAGCTCCGACGGCGCAGTCATACGTCGCACTAACTCCTCTACCCACTAGATACCGCGACATTCTGAAATAATGTAATATGGACACCTCATTGTATCATACTTACTTCTGAATCAGAAAGATCCGTAGACGATCCAAAGTCACCGATACAGCGCAACGGATCAGCAAGTGGAAGTGTCATCGCCATTTTTTGGGCAGTCTGATAAAATACTCGCAACAACACCTGAGGTGAGACTTGACCGTCTGGCACGGTCTAGAGATGTGTAGTAATTAAGTAAACATATCAACTCATTCATATCCTCTTATGAACGCCTCATTTACACATACGTTTATATGTAGAAATACGCCAAATGGGTTTAGGTGTGAATCTTCTTACCCAACTGCCAAGATCGCAAAACACTGTCCGCCTTACCACAAAAGTCTTAAACACGCTTTAAACACTGTTTAACGGTGCAATTTGTACTGTTAAACATTGCCTAAAGCGTGCGTAAAACTTTTGTGGTTAGACGGTTTGAATCTCATAGAGTTCAAAATAACAAGTTTCATTAGTTCCGTTAATACCGTCTTACCGCAATGTTTAACAGTACAAATAGCTTGGTTAGACAGTGTTTAAGGCGTGTTTAAGTCTTTTGTGGTACTGTACCAGTCGCAGGACGTAGGCCTACCCAGGAAAGTGATTGGGCCATATCCACCACGCTGGCCCAGTGCGCGTTGGTGGATTCACATACGCCATTGAATTTGTTTTACGGACGTATGCAGGTTGCCTCACGCACGATGTTTTACTTCACCGAAAAGCTAGTGATGGCTTTGGTGGAATTCCGTACATAAGGGACCGGGATTTAAACCCACGACCTTCGATTGTACGGCGGGTGTCACTACCACTAGACCACCACGGCTTTTGTGGTAAGGCGGTTAAACTTTTATAAAAGTTTAACTAAGCACATGTGTGTAATGAAGACGCATTATTATCTATAAACGCCATACGCAATAATAAAATATAAATAAGAATGCTGACGACGATGATGATAGTCAAGAATAATATCTAACTTTTTTCGTCTAGTTTTTGCCCGCAGCTTTACTCGTGAGTTGTGAGATTTAAGTATCCTATAAGAACCATTTCACCATTTTTAGCCAAAAATCAAGTCAATCCGTTGCTCCCTTGCTGCGTGTAAGACGAACAAACCAACAAATACACTTTCAGATTTAGAATATTATAGTAAGAATAGTAAAGATCTTGCTATAGCCCATGCTACTGGCCATGCACTTGACAAAAGGAGGTCAAACAATTTCGTAAAACATTTTCTTATTTTAAACATTCAGTACAGCGTTTTTCAGTCGAAATTCTTTCAAAGATCGCAGATCTAAACGCAGCATTACAACTCCCGCCAACAAGGAAAACAATCTCATGAAATCATGAATGGCCCGTGAATCACCATAACTGCTAAAGTACTTTCGTAACAGCTGTTAAGCAGATGGCGATCTCTACAATTTCTTATAATTCGTATGATTTATTGATACTGACAGTCGGGTTTAAATAGTATTTTTGTTCGTAGGGTTTAAAGCCCTTTTGTTCGCTTTCTTTGTTCTGGCTATTTATAGCTGGGGACTTCAGATCTGGAGATTTTCAGACGTCTGTAAAGATCACGTTTGAGAGATATGTCGGACTAATATTAATCCTGACTGTACCAACTTCTTTGTCAAGATTATTATAAATATCCAATAGTGTTCATAACGTAGCTTGACTCTTGAAGTGCTCTTTTACTAACACCGTTAATCTCGGGTCACACAGAGGCGGGAGCCGCGAGAAAGCGATCCGATAGCGGTCCAGTGCAAAGCGAAAGCGGCCGATCGCGCCCGCTTGTTATGTGTCAGGTTGCATACAAATTCGAATATTACAAAAAATTCCCGTCCCGGATCGCGATCGCTTTCCCGCACTTCCCGCCTTTGTGTGACGAGAGCTTTAAGGCCAAAACACACATACGACGGGCGCGGGTCGGGCGCGGTGCGGGCGCGTTCTGTGTGTGGTCGTCCATTGAAATAGGTACAAATAGACACGCCGTACAACCGACCCGCACCGCGCCCGACCCGCGCCCGCCGTATGTGTGAATTGGCCTTTAGACTGACTGTTCTGTACTGAATCTGATCATAATATATTTAACACTAAGTAAAATAATGATCAGTACAGAACAGTTAGTCTACAGTGAGTCTTCAGTAGGGTAAGCGGAGCGAGGATGGCATTGCAAAAGAGCGCTACCGTGGCTCGAATAGTCAGATTGTCTGAGACATCAGCAGATTTTAAACTTACTGTGTGGAAAAGAACGAATTCTGTATGACGGTTCAGGGCTGTCCCCATAGTAAAAGTTTATCATACTAGACATGATGACAAAAAAATATAATTAATCTGTCAGATCAACTATCAAAACATATTAGACACGTATTTTTTCTTTTGCCAATGAAACATAAATTGATGTAGATTAGGGATGTAACGATACATATTTTTACCGATACGATACCGATACCGATTTAAAACGAAAATAATCGGCGATATCGATACAGATACCGATATTGAATGGCTTAGTAGTTAAGTGCTTTATGTACATAATGTTAAACAAATTTGAAGGATGTTAATAAGATATTGACACTACATTATACATAGACGTACACCTGTCTCAATTCAAAGTTATTTATTTCATATGTATGAAACACCATAATATGAATTTAGGTCCTGAAGACTGAAGGAAAAATACTTAATTAATAAAAATTCAGTAATTATAATGGAAAAAAATCGTTTATTAGTTTCAAACAAAATCAATCACATAGTTATTAATTAACCCTAGACACCTAACTTTTCGGCCCGCCAAAACAGATAACGATATAAATGTGGCGTACTCGTCGATTCGACGAAAGTTAGGTGTCTAGGGTTAAAAAAGATACATAAAGTCAGTAATTAAAGTTTACTTTTGGTAGATTTTTGTTAAGAAAACAAAGTTTATCGCCATGGGTGATAAGGCCGCCACTTTATAATCATATTTTTTGTCGTATATGTGTAAATAGTGTTTATTTTTTAAATTGTGGTTATAAATAAAGAGTTTTGTCTGTCTGTCTGTCTGTTTATTCAAATTATCAGCAGATAATCTGTTACGCAAATCATTTTGTATCAGGCCTGCAGTTGAGAAGAGACGTTCTGAAGCAACTGAGCTCATTGGGTAAGACAAGTATTTTTGTGCGAGCTTTTTTAATTTTGGATATTTATCTTTTTGGCGCCAATAGATCTTTGGATCTTGTTTGATTGGAATGTTTGGAAATGTTAAATAAGATTCTACCTCTTATTGCTCTGGCTGAATAGACATGTTTGATAAAGGCTCGTCATCTTCGTCGCCGCAACGTCGCACGCGTCCGTCGTTTGTTTCGCGCGCTTTTCGAACTGGTTGATATCGGCCATGTTGTATCGGCGTTGCCGATATATCGGCCTGCCGATATATCGGTATCGGTATCGGTATCGTTACATCCCTAATGTAGATATAGCCCGTCAAAGTTACGCGTGACGTCACAAGTGCCATTCAAATGTATAGACTTCTGTAAGAAAGGTGACGTAACGACCCCCACTCCCAAACTTTGACAAGGTTTATCTTTGTCATTTGTTGTTTGATTGACAAAAGACTAAATATGAGTCGAATATTTTATTCTACTCATACATTATGTCTATTATGAGTGCAATAATATTCTAGAACATGCCCGTCGTTTAGTGATAAAATCAACAGTCTATGTCTATGACCCATTCGAAAGCTGTTGATGCTATGGTGGCGTTCATGAACGTCCTAAAATTAAAAACAAATAAACAAAAAGGTCGATATAATGATAATTACTATTAGAGATTAAATCAAATTGTCCCAGGGTGTTAGGAAACACCCACTCAGGTAATCAGCCTACAGATTACACGTAATTACCTTGATTACCTGGCGGGGGCCACCACCATTGGATATAATACGATTGGTGTTGTAGGACGAAGGTACTAAATTTATAGCGTCGTCCTACGCTTGTAGAACGTGGATTAAAATAATTGTACATCTAGCCTTCAATGACGTTTGTGCAGCTTCAAGATTGAACAGCAACATCAATATGAAATAAAAAAATCGCATGTCGATAAACAGCAAGCGCAGCGTAGAACGGAAGACCGTAGAATCGCACTATATGCAAGCCTCTGTCTATTCAACCGCCGCCTTACTACAAACGTGGGGGTGGGGTTGAGAAAAAAAAATCACCCTCGCTTTACATGTCTGGGAGCTACCTCTTAAATAAACAGTTTTGAAAATTTTAAGTATTGGAAATTAAGATATACATATACCTAATGTATCATAATATAAAATTTGAAATAGAAACAAAACGGTCAAGAACGAGTCGATATTTATAGGATTATGAAGATTTAGTTAAAGAGATGTCGCGAGGTAAACAGTTTGGAGAACTGTATGCTAGTTATATACTCGTAAGTATCGTAAGTTCGAAATGTCATTGTGGGGCTCAAGTTTATCTATTTGTGTCCTTCTCAAACAATGACTGGCCCGAAGTGGGAACAAAAGCTCCGACACAATGGGGATGGGTCGCCGGACTATTTTCACACGTTTCTCTCGTACTTACAGGTATTCTGTGGACTTTCGACTGAGGCGAAAAGGTTTGTAGTCGGTCAATATAAATCTTTTATACTGAGCGCCACACAAATCGACGGACGGGAAGTTATGCGCAGAGCACTGCGCAAAAGCCGAAATATAGGCATTCGCGGGAGCCAGAGAGACGAGACGCCGGGGCACACCCTCCCGCCAACCTCATGCCTCCCGCGCGCTCCCTACGCACTACGACACGCAACGTCGGAATTGTGCACACATGCGCAATAATTAGCCAATCACGGCGAAGTGTCATCTGCGGCTAACTTCTCATCTGCTAATTTGTGGAGCGCTCAGTGTACTTAGTTCTCTAACTTTAATCAAAAATAATTATTTTTTGCCAAAAATGCCATAACCTACTTTGTTCAGATTCCAGTACAACAAAATTCCAATAGTTCATAATTCGTGGAGTAGGTAAAATTGCATAACAAAAAAATATACTTACAGTGTAATTGAGAAACTCCTTTTTTGGAGTCGGTTAAAAATAAATTATTAGTTTAAAAAACACTAGAAAAACACGCTTTACGTGGCCTTTCTCACAAGTGCAAACACGACAATGATACGATATTCCATCATGGAATGTCAGTGCCTATCTTCCGGCTCCATCATCAGACCTTGAAACCTAATCATGGTCAAAGTTCATTACAAGACTTTTCTATTTTCTATCATGAAGTTCCAGTTCATATCTTCCGGCTCCACCATCAAATCAGATCAGTTCGACAGTACCATATTATTGTATTGTCATCAGAACTACATACAGCTGCCAATTTTCATCACGCTACGACCTTTGGAAAATGGTTAAATTATTTACCTTAGATTCCATTACATAGGTTACAAACAGGTCGCGTAATAAAAGCGTGTTAATAACATTGATAATTTTGCTCGCAACAAAAATTAGACAAATATTTTGATTCTTGAGTAAATGGCATCAAAATCGCTACTAAACAAAGCATTACCTATAAAACTCTAGTCAAAAAAGTTATTTAGAAATTACTATTCTACTAAAATACCTAGGTACTAATCCTATAACAATTTGACAAGCTATTTAATTTCAGCAAAAACACTAATTTGATTAATTCAAAAAACATTTAATATCTGCTCTGGAACTGGTTTATACCTAGTCACTTCTGTCGTAAATTGCTCATGTAATTACGCCGGTGCTCTTTGTACTTTGATTATTTTATACAAAAAAACCGGACAAGTGCGAGTCAGGCTCGCACATCGAGGGTTCCGTACAAACACATTGTTAAAATAATTAAAAACATGTTTTAGCATGTGCTAATGAAGTTCTTTTATATGATACCTTACATGATACGATTTACTCACTTTGAATTTTCAACCCATATTTTGTGAATTTTGAGGCACTATTTTTTTGTGATTTAAACAAAATGTACAGTTTTCAGATTTATTCTTATATGTGTACTCTGAGACAATGCTTCTTGCCAAATTTCATAGTTCTATGTCAACGGGAAGTACCCTGTAGGTTTTGATTTGTGTGTTTTTTGCGACATAAACGGCTCTAACTTTTTTAAACGATAACTGAGAAGTTTTTCTTTTACACAACTGCAAGAGACCATAGATTCACGTATACAGTTTAAATTTCAACTCGATGTCTTTACGCGTTCCCTAGATAAAGAGTCTTGACATACACACAGACGGACAAACGGACAACAAAGTGATCCGTTTCTTTCCGTTTGAGGTACGGAACCCTAAAAACTAAGACAGTGATGTTAACTCAATTATTTTTAGAACTAGTGTTTAAGAGTAAGTATAGGTCGAATCATACAACTTGGCAGCTGTGATGTTAGTTACAAGGTGCGGACAGCACAATTCTGACTGATGCTCACTTCAAGTGGATTCACTAGGTCAGCTGACATAACCCAGTCAAACTAAGCTACGAGCGCTACTGTGGCTCAGATGACACGTTAAGTTAAGTAGGTCCCCTTTAGCGATGTCAGAGGCCTTCAAGGCCGCCTGGAAACTCTGACACTAGGGCTAGCCACCCGGCCTATGCGAACTTCTACTTTCTAACTTACTAGGTCAGCGCGCGAAATTCAAATATTTTTGTATGTTTTGCCATTTACAGATAAACTACTCATTTTAAGTTTATTATTCCGTATAGGTTTGCATTTGACTACATACCTTACTGCCTTATGTTAAGCAGATATGCGGTCTAGGGTGTACGCTTACCGAGAAGATACCTATTTACTCGGGATTTGAAGACACTCACGTTGTACTTTAGCGGGAAGACATACTCGTACCCAGGCAAAGCGTATTCACATTCTGATTCGAAACGTTTGGTTCTAACGCGCGGAATGTCCACCATAAAAGGGTGGCGCTTTGGTCGCGTCTGTCTAGCCGTACGATAGAAGAAAGGGGCAGGCGATTGGGCAGGCGGAACCAAATCGTGCAACTCCAGCCCGGGACGCATGGCAAAGGAACAAATTGTCTTTCCACCATTATATCCCCTCGAAGAGGAAATAAAGTATGGATTGACAATGACAACTGACATCAAACATGGATAAAATTATTTTCTCCTTTTTCCGTGCTACCTGTGCTGGGCTCACTCTCCGAAATTATTACTGGCCACTGGCCAGTTAAGACATGAAATTGCATCAACTGATTGTCATCTTAGTTGTAACCAAATATTTTAGTTTCGCGCTCTGACCTAGCGAATCCACCTTAACAGCTGCGCAGATTGGGTTTCGCGAAACTTGTAGCTAACTTCACATCCGCCAATAAGTTTGACTCGGCCTATAGGTACATGTTTGCAGACTGTGTGCTCAGTCAAGTGTCAGGAATTCCTCGCTCCACATTCGTTCAAGAATAACCGCAGTGATCTCGACGTCAAGTCCTCGGCATCCGTCGTCCTGGCGCTAAAAATAACGCGAGGGTGATTCTGACGTCCACTTGGAGGTCAACACGGCAAGTGTAGAGCTCATGTAATGGGAACGAGAATGTCAATAATTTTGACTTTAAATACAAATAAATTTTGCAGAGTGCAGGGACTATCAGTGGCATTTATCTACCTACTTGTAAGTACAAGTACTTATAGTCCTTGATCCCACCGTAAGAACATCACGCTCATACGCATCACGCGTACACGGTTCAAACCAATTTTTTACGTAATAAAATGAATAGGAGAATATATTTAAACAGGGTTGCCTTGTGAAATTTGGCCGCAAGTATTTGAAATTTAATAATGTTTAATTAATTTATAGGAAAACATATCTCATTTGTCTTTTGTATAAATGTATTGAATCGGAGAATACAAAATAAACCAGGTTGCCTAGCGAAATGTGGCCGTTAGTATTTTTGGCTGAAAAATGTATGATTATTTTTTGACAAAACATTTAATTTACTTGTTTTATCTTACGAAGCTTAGGATATTTTATACAAGGTTGCCTAGCTTATTGTTTTTATTTTTCTTTTTTTTTTCGAATAGGTTCGCGTTTGACTACACACTGCCTGATGTTAAGCAGATGTGCGGTCTAGGGTGTAGCATGCTTACCTAGAAGATACCTATTTACTCGGGATTTGAAGACACCCACGTTGTACTTTAACGGGAAGACAGACCCAGGCAAAGCGTTCCACATTCCAACTGTTCTTAATTGTAACTTCTAATTTTTGGCATTTCCTAACATTTTGATTTCCACATTTCGTTAGGCAACCTTGTAAATATAAATTCTAAGCTAAAAGTTATGTATCTAAAAAACCAGTGAATTACGTAAAAAATTGGTTTGAATCGTATATGCTATGAGCGGGATGTTCTTGCGGTGGGATCTCGGGCTATTACTCGTCATTATGAACACGAACAACTTTATGTAGTGCTAGTAGCACCGTTTGACAGGTGTTTGTCAGTGATCACCGAAGTTAAACAAGGTTCAGCACGGTCAGTCTTCTGATGGGTAACCACGGGTTGTATTTCCAACTGACCACTATCGTGGATCGGATAAATAAAGATACATTTTTATTGCAAAAACTTACACTAGGTACACAATTTTAAGTAACTAGTTCTGCCTTTTATGTTAGTTTAAAACTGTGTTGCAAAAGGCAGATGGAAAAGGTGTATTTGCAAATACAAACAAACCAAGAAGTCACCATACAATACAAATGACACTTTAAATAATTATTGTGGGTCCCGGTTATTTTAACCGTTTAGCCATGTCAGAGGCTTTTAGGCGGCGTAAAAACTCTGACAACAGAGCTAGCCACTCGGCCCGAACTTATTTCTAGGTATGATCTAAGCCTTAACATGATTCTGAATTTCCATCTTTAATTGATGGTAGTCTGTTAAATAGTTTCAGATTTTGCGTAACGAAGCACACGGCCCCAAAACCTTGGCCCTATCAAAGATCCAACCAAATTCCGTAGATGAGTGATGGCTTTCAACGAGCTTTAAGAAGTCAAGAATTGACTACAGACATGAACAGTTTTTCATCACATTTTTCAGTCAATTTATTGTTTCAATGTGTTGATAGAGCTGAATTTCGATGTATTTCGCAAAACCATTACAGTCCGTCAAATCTAAGAAGTACCGTTTGACGTTTCATATTTTTTCATCCCATCCCTTTCATTCAATTGTCAGAACTGTCAAACGGTACTTCTTAGATTTGACGCAGTCCGTCAAATCTAAGAAGTACCGTTTGACAGTTCTGACAATTGAATGAAAGGGATGGGATGAAAAAATATGAAACGTCAAACGGTACCTCTTAGATTTGATGGACTGTAATATTGATGAAGAATATATTCTGAGAGATAAAGTTCGTATTTTGTAGGGGATAGAGTCGTTAGAGGTATTTAGGTATTCACAGACTACATTAATCAAATCACTTCTCTTAGTATTATCGCAGAGAAATAATGCGCATTGCCAGCCCTACTACGCCATCATACTCAGAAGAGAAGGATTTAAAAATCTGTAAAATTAAAAAATGTAGCATAGCTAGCTGTATTGATCTTAACTGTGCTAAGAATTAATAGCATGATTTTTTTTTTCGCCAAAAATGGCATAACCAACTTCTGACTTGTACAGTATGACTACTGTGAATTTTACATTATTGTTGATTTTTCAAAAACGGTTGGGCCGATTTCGATAGATTTTAAATGGGCGGTATATATATATATATGTCTTGTGTACACTGTGTAAAAGACTAATTAAAGACATTGTGACTTCTAAAAATTGAGTCGGCATTATACCCGAATCGGCTCAGATTTCAACTTTCCAGTTTAATATTGCTAAATTGCTAACCATGGAATTCGATTACTTAACCCATACAATGATAAACTCTACGTTGGCAAACCGGTTCATTTGTGTCGGAATTCTAACCACCGCGTATTAGTCTATCGGCCGTCAAATTAAACGTTACGGTAATGAAAATTCACAGTGTGGCGGCAACCACGCCTGCTTAGGCCGGTCTTACACGAGGCGACGGCAACTTGAGCTAAAACTAGGGTTGCTATCCGTCCGGGTTGCCCCGGATTTGTCCTAGTTTAGACGGAAACCGAGAAGCGCCAAGCGGATCTTGATTTTGAAGTCCGGGTTTAAAAAAAAAATCTTGGTCACCCGCGAGACATGATCTGTGCCCGCATGCCGCGATCAATCGACGATCCAACTCACTAACGAAAAAAGAACGCTAGTGTCAAGCAACGCACAAGAAACTGTAACTCCTATCGCTTAAGTAATAGGAGTTAAATCTCCTTGCGGCAATTAAAGCTGCGTGCCACGAGATTTAACTCCTTTAAATAGGAGTTGAATTTCCTTGTGGGCAGCTTGAAGCTAAAGCGTTCTTTTTACATGACGCGATTGGTCGCGTCGGCCGTCGGCGTCAAAAACGTGTTTTACTCAGGTTGCCTCGTGTGAGATCGGCCTTATTGTCAAAACAGGCACGTTGTTGCACTGTTTGTGCAGCGAACAAGCGACCGTAACAATCGATAGTTAGCGCCCTCCTAATAGCTCTCACTTCACCTGCTGAAGCGCACAATATCTTCTTTCATTTCATACTGCTACACGGACGGAACTCAGAACTGACTTACCTGTTATCTAGCATGCTTGTTTAACATTTTTTGTTTTATAAAGCTGGAAACATACTATCGGACGCGACTGACAGCCGCGACCTAGACTATGAAAGTACACTGAGTCGTGCACACTATCGGACATAAGTCGCGGACGTCACCTTCGGACGATCTTGAGCGTTCGGACGTCCGAGAGCAATCTGGCACACCGGATGTTTTAAGACTGTGCACATTGCTAAGTCGCGGCTGTCAGTCGCTCCGTCAGCCGCGTCCGATAGTATGTTTCCGGCTTAAGGATTTATGAAATGTTTAGTGAAATTAAAAATGAAATTAATACTTCATAATACAAGTCCGAAAGTGTTTGTTGGTTTGTTACTCCTTCACGCAGCAAAGGATTGACTTTAATTTTTGGCATAGATATAGTTCAAAGGTTGGAAAGTGACATAGGCTACTTTTTATTCCGGAAAAATAAAAGTTTCTTAAGGGATAGCACTTAAATTATAATTATTTTTCACAAAAAATGGCAACACCGACTTCCATCGTAAACAAAATTCGAATAGTTCGCTCGAATTGATGCATATTATAACATTACTGTTGATTTTTCAAAAACGGCTCAGCCGATTTACATAATTTAAGTAAATGGGACTACCTCGGGAGAGTCGGGAGTATACCCTTTTGAACTAAAAAGCATTTTTTGGATTGGGTTCAATATTGGCGAAAATATCGAAGAACAAACTCAAAAAAAATACATACAGACAAACATAGAACCTCCTCCATTTTGGAAGTCGGTTAAAAATATGAAGCTGGTGGAGCCGCGGGCAAAAGTCAAAATATCACGTGGGCGAAGCCGCGAGCAAAACTTAGATATATACGTAGTATGATATTCAATATAGCCTATTACAGCACTAGTTATAAACCTAAGGTTATTTTGCTTGAAGAGTTGACATAAATATTCTAGTAGTCTGAACGATTATTCCTTAGGCTATCATATTACTCTGAAAATCTCTCAACCAAAAATAATTACTAATAAAAATAATTTAAACATAACATTAGGAAATTACTGCGTGTAAAAACAATTGTGTCATCCACTGTAGTCGGGAAAGTTAAAATGTATAATTATCAGTCACTTTATGTATTCGCATCATATCCCACTCCAGCTGGAGTGGGATATGATGTATTGCCATATATAAAGATGGAAGATACATCCGAACTCCTTGCAGTTAAACATACACCAGTATTTCATTACCTCTAAAGCTAGAGGAAAGCACCTATAAAATTTCTCCTATTTTCTTGAAGCTTAAAGTCCCGAATTCACGTTGGGCACTAAGTGCCTTATTTCACAGATGCTTGGACGCCGAAGTCCCGTGAAACTCCACTTTCGAAGACGAATTTGTCTAGATCCCCAGTAAATCTCACAATGTAAAGGTATTTAGCGAGCATTTAGTCGCAAACAGAAAGTTCTCGAGAAGATCTATTGAGGCACGCGCCTACCTAAAAACAGTAACCGTTTGTTTGAACTCTAAATTGAAACGATAAAACTACTGGGCTAGTGTCTAAGTGCTGTTGACCTACTGGATATTGACTAATACCTAGGCTTCTATATAATCTACCAGCAGTTTTTTATTTGAAATGCGTTAGGTCAGACTGAATTAGGGAATGACAGTCAAGTGACTGATGTCACCTATGGTGGCACGCTATGGTCTGTATACGTTCACATACTAATATAGACAAAAGTCATATGTAAATAGGAATAATAAAAGACTAGCTGTCCGTCCCGGCTTAGCCCGGGTACGATTGGCTAAAGAAGTCAAATAGTAAGGATCCCTAATTTTTTTGAATATACATATACCCTATGTTCACCGGGGATAGCGTAGCTTTCTAACAGTGAAAGAATTTTTCAAAGCGGTTCAGTAGTTTCGGAGCCTATTCGATGCAAACAAACGAACAATCAAATCTTTTCTCTTTAAAATATTGGTATAGATACAGACTCAAGTGGAGAGGTTTTGATTCTAGTTATTAGAAACGGACAAAAAATACATCTATGGTTTCCTTACAATATGATGTAGAAGCCTAAGACTATGATTATCTTCAGACTTTCAGGGGTCTGTGGATAAACCAATCGCTTTTTATGTAGTAGTAGTTTATGTAGTTTTAGCCTATGTACGTAGTGTTGTATTTAGTTGTAGTTAATAAAACCTAGATAGGTCATTGCGTTATAATCATGAAGAAGTTGAGCCAATACTAATTTCAAATGTTCTATTGAACTTGAACTAGGTATTTGCGGCTTTCGTAACACTCGCGCGGACCAACTTGCCGACTCGAACGTAAGAGGCCAATAACGTACCCGGGGAAGTATTAAAGGAAACAGTACTCTAACAAGAAATAAACGATTTATGAGAGTGGTCCTCAGTACGTAATTTATGACAAAACAAACATTTTTCCCGATATGAGGATCCGCATGCCTTTTCACCCTACCCTTGCACCTTGTGCTATTATTTTATCCTTAAAACGCATTAAACGTTTCTTCGTCGTCGTTACAGCCAAAGGACGACCACTGCTGGACATAGACCTCTCCCATAGGTTTCCAATAAGACTGGAAGCGGCTTACATCCAGCGCGATCCTGAGGTCTACATAAGGTCATCCATTCACCATATGGGTGGACGTTTACACTGTGCTTACCGGTATATGGTCTCCACTAGAGAACTTTCTGACCGCATCAGTCATCGTTTCTCTAAGTACCCTGCCCACTGCCATTTTGTATTCATTGCTTAAACCATATTGCTATTTTCCTTTTGATTATTTAGTAGATTTCCAAAGCTGTTGATCGTATGATTATTTTGACGACCTAACGGCCCCTGAATAGGTAAGGCAAGATATCAACCGCTCTGTTGACTCGCAGATAAGTAGGCATGTCCTCATTTCGTTCCAGGGTTCACCAAGTGGCAGGGACTGCGTAGCCAACATCATATGACTCTTAGAATCTGTGTAATTGGATAATCACAGGCGTAAGGCAGGATCTACACACGTGATGAATAAATAACTAGGTGTGTACGCGGCCTTCATTGCACTTCCTTGCGAGCTGGTTTTAAGCGTCCCCCAGACAGATGCGGCATAACAAATGACCAATCACAGGGACCGAAATGGTTTGTGATAGGTCGCTGGATAGGCCTCAGCCCTAAGCCGCGTGTGTCTGCGAGAAACCTCAAAGAGGGAGAACCTGTGACCTTTTGTAACCTTGTAGAAGGTCAAGGGGGTATGTTGTACTCGGAATATGTATACATGGTTTCGAATGTATTTGTAAACGCGGTATTGAAAAGGAAATCGATAGAGCTCCACGTGCCTGCCTACATGGAATCAGAACTTGAAGTCAATTCAATACAGAGCCAACTAACTAAACATAAAATAAATACTAACTAGAGATTTCTCGTTTGTACCTACTTAATATACATATAGGTCATTGTAGGTATATTATGTAAGTTAAAAAAGATCGTAATGTAAGCAATGTCTTTTTCACAATGTACTTACTGTACATAAGAGTAGGTAAACGTTTATTTCGTCATGTCGCGTTTAAGTAATCGTGTAGGCTTCAAAGCATCAATTCAACCTACACTTTTAAATAAAATCACACATCTCTAGCGGATGGTTTAAATAAGCAAAGTGAAGTCTCGACAACAGCGATACGGTAATTGGAATTACAAACGTGTTTCTGTGGAAAGAGGATTAATATTATTATTAATTATTAGTAAAATACGGCAGACTTTTTATTAATATTAACCTACGGCGATTTCGGACTGTAGCACCTACGGTCCCCTAGAAATTGCGATTCTGGCAAGCGTATGTATATGTTACGGCAATTTTCTCCCAAATTATCCGAAATAGGTACATAGGTACGGCAATTTCAAATTAGAGATACGGCAGCCCAGAATAATTTTGATTATAATCGACGATTTGTTTAAGTTTGTAGAGTCGGCTAAATTAAACACACAAAACGTCGATTGTATCATTTTTGTGAAAAAGAAAATTCTCCTATGGTTCGCAAGGTCAAGATTGGTACCAAAGAACGAGTACATAATTAATGTTTGCCCTAAATTAGTTCCTAATGACTTTGTAACATCGGTTATCAATTTTTATTACCTACTTTATGAACCACTGAGACGTTTTGTTTTTTGCCTATAATATACGTTATACTTTGGTAGGTAGGTAGGTCTGTACCTACTAGGTGCCATCTAAGGCCAGCGAACAGCATCTTTTCAAGGGATACCTAGCATTATTTTATATTTGTGATCTTTTTAGATGTTTGACTACCAAATAGGTAGCTAGCGAGTAATTTTGGGATATTCCCAGTCTTCCGATTGGAGCTCCGATTGAATAGGAAAATATTCAAACTCATAAGTACCTACCTAGTTCTGTAATTTACCTATTGGTAACGTGATCGTCTACTATCTACTTACCTATTTATCAATGTAGATCTATTTATCCTGCTGCTCTGTAAAGTATTTTTGGATACTTGAACCGATTTTATTTCAAAAATAAAACATCGAATTACTTCTGACAATTATAATTCAACAAAATTAATCAAAAGTTAAACAATCGGACAGCGATTCGACACAATTTAACGAAAGAGAAATGAAATGTCGGACGATGTTTCCACGACGGTGGCTCGAGGCAAAAGTGACGGCGCGGCGTTTGCTCACCGCCTTTTATATCATTCGCCGGCTGGTTCTCGTCTACCTTCCAACACGGCCTTTCTTGATAAATGAGACCGTCCTCGGTCTCTCTTAGCTCTGCAGGCCAGTCTCAAGCATTGGCATCAAAGCTTAGATGGTGCTCAGGCTCGGAGAGTTCATATGCCACGCTTGAGTAGAAGTCTCTTGGTAGTTCTATGCAACCCAGACGTGCAGACCCAGATGGAACCTGTTCATTTTCTTTTCACAGCTCTGGTACCGGAAACAGCTAGACTTCAATTTGTGGCTGTAGCTCAGCCGCAGCTGAAGTAGTTTCTTCCTTTTCTAGGTCAGCATCTGTACAGAACGTGAAAACGATTTGCGTATGTACGAAATCATAGAAAAGGCTTGAAGGCAAGTTAATAGCTCCAGACATAAAGTTCTTCTTGCTCAAAAAGATTCAAACATTAAACATGAAACTGAACTGAAAAAAAGTTGAAATTTACAAGTATCGCCTTGTAAAGGCTGTCAAGAATCATTTCTTGTAATGGTCACGAATAAAGTTCAGTTCAGATTCGTCAAATCTTATTAAAATTCACTCGTGGATCAAGCGGGTGATCAGGGCAGCAAAGTAAAATTTCATCAAAGGCACTTTGTAACCATGACTATGATTACGACTAAATAACCAAGAAAGAAATACGTTTGAAGTGTATCCTGTGTTATGACTAAAAAAGAAACAAACAATCGTTACTTAGCCAAAAACAGCAAAAATGTCAAGAGGCGTATACTTAACTAGTGAGCTACGGCGCGGCGGCGTGAAATCTATCTATCCCGAGCAAGTAAGCAGCACGATTGGATGCTTTACTCGCTCACAGAGACAGATGCTTGCGCAGAGCATGTCCCGAGCAAGCAAGAAGCAAGACATCATGCTTTACTTGCTCCCAAGGACAGAAGCACGGTGTGTAGCCTGTCTCGACCAAGCAAGAAGCACGACTTGATGCTTTACTCGCTCTCAGGGGCAGAAACACGGAGTGAAGCAGTATCTGAGTAAGAAGCACGACGTGAGACAATACTCGTTTCCCAGGGACAGAGGCACTACGTGAAACAGTAAGAGGCACAACGTGAGGCATTACTCGTTTCCCAGGGACAGAGGCACTACGTGAAACAGTAAGAGGCACAACGTGAGGCATTACTCGTTTCCCAGGGACAGAGGCACTACGTGAAACAGTAAGAGGCACAACGTGAGGCATTACTCGTTTCCCAGGGACAGAGGCACTACGTGAAACAGTAAGAGGCACGACGTGAGGCATTACTCGTTTCCCAGGGACAGAGGCACTACGTGAAACAGTAAGAGGCACGACGTGAGGCATTACTCGTTTCCCAGGGACAGAGGCACTACGTGAAACAGTAAGAGGCACGACGTGAGGCATTACTCGTTTCCCAGGGACAGAGGCACTACGTGAAGCAGTATCCCGCACAGAGTAAGAGGCACGGCGTGAGGCATTACTCGTTTCCCAGGGACAGAGGCACTGCGTGAAGCCGTATCCCGATCGATCTGAGACAAACCAGAGAAAACACAATTAGAACTATGAAACGTAAAACATCACCACTGAGCCGCTGCTAGGGTCATAAAACGTGTCAATAACAAGGTCTCTCAATAATCATCTAACTCAGAAACAATTGCAAAGCTTTTACGTTAATCGTTCGGGGGCACATTTCCCTTCAAATAGATGAACATCACCCTTAAATCAACCTTCGTGGGTATGCCCGTCATCCTGCAGTGGACCGTCAAAAGGCTAACACAGTGCAGATGAAAATAATAAGGATCAGAGGTATCTTTTTACAAAAAGTAAACATTTCACATAGCAACACATTGTTAAACGTAGGTACTTCTATAGACAGACAGAGACGTAACAAAACACTTGGCAGGTTACGTTCATACTCTTCAATTGATCGGGCACAAACTTGATCATTATTTGATCATTACAAGTTTATCAGTGTACAGTACTCCCTACAAATTGTACCAGTAAATGAATATTGCACGAACAGTAGATCATATTAAAATTAGAAATCTTTATTTGCATCTGTAAGTTATCGCTTATCGGGTGTTAGCAGTGGGCGACTGGGCGTTACGTATCGTAGCAGCTTTATAAAACTGTCTCTAGCTACATAGCCGAAAAAAAAGACTGCTCTTTGCAATGTCGAAAAACACATAATAACCTAGCTACGCCATGTCGCGCTCGTGTCGTGGTTTTTCTGGTTACTAAAAACCAAACCGTTTCGTTGCAACCCACGCGACACCGACGGCTACGCGGCGACGGTCCAGAACTAATCACGGCTACATACACAGTTAGTGAAGAATCAACTTTAGTTTTCTTTAGAGAAGGTTAAATTTAGCTTGCTCTAAGAAAACCAGTTTTTTCTCTGGTTATGGCGCCATAATAACTAAATTTCACCGTTATTTCGACACAGTTAAGATTTATTTTTGCCTGGCAAGAAAAATGTAACCGGTTATTTTGAAAAACTAGTGTTGCGATCGGGTTTTCAAAACTCAGAAATCTAGCTACTACCCATGTCTATCGGGTGTAGTCCTGACAAGTTATCAACAACACCACTTGTCACCAAAACTTTCACGACTGCCGGGTGTAAAACGTTCAAGGCTACGACTTATTATAGTCGACAGGTCACCAAACATTTTACCTTTTCCAGTGCAAAATCAAACATTTAAGCACTCACAACTGGGCCACCACATTCCATCACATTCAGTGACCTCGATGAGACGCACTCCCGCGTTTTATCGGAAACGCTGCAGCATCACAACTACAAACAGAGAAAAAGCGTTTAAAAAGAGTTGAGCTTACTCTCTCTTTCTTCTTTGTCACGGCAACTACATAGATAACACTTTTGATAAAAACAACCTTAAGTACATACTTTCAAATAAAACCCATCAGAACGCACAAACTGCAGCTGCAAAGCTGCCGGCTTTAATGATTGCCTTACTTGCCTGCTACTTTCGTCTTCGACTACATGTGAAAAATTACATAAGTAGAACTTAGATCTTATCAGAGCTCGGTCACACCTGACCTTGACTTTTATTTTAAAAGGCTCAGTTTCTTTCACTAGAAAATAATCATTGCGAAATCACACAAAGTAGAATTTACAGTTCCCCAACAAACATCTGACGGGACTAACCCCGTACCTATCTCAAGTCATATTCAAAATCTAAAAACAATCTATCGAAACCAGCTTTTTCTTTACTAAAACAATTCACAAGTTTTCTTATTTCACAAGACTACGAAATTCCAAAACCACTTCAAAGGCATTGCGACGCTGATCATTTTGCATCGAAGTTCAACGTTGCTTATGCTACGCGTTATCTTTTTTCACCAAAACAATTTTTACATTAGAATCCCGGCTATAAACACGTTTAGGATTTAAATGAGTGTTAAATAATGTCAGTTGACTTTCGCAGAAAGGCGGACAAATTCACCACGAAAAAACAATGCCTGCCTTATGAGTTGAACTTCACAACATCTATTTAAAGGCACATGGCTTCCATTATTATTTTTCACAAAATGTTTAATGCGTAACCTACACAGCAAAAAAATGACAAGTAGGGTAGTTTTGTTCGAGTTGTGTTCCTGACTCTGAACAAAACAATCGCGATGTCTAGCTACAGATAAAATAGCTCGTGTTCGCAATAAAATAACCCCATGTACGATCACTCACCCGTCATAAATGTTTACACAAGGGCCTGAATCATAATTAAACAAAACCCGATTCGTAAAAAGTCGGTAGTCTAGTACTTAGCACAGTCTATTTTGCCATTGGTAAACATGGGCATAAACGTAAAATGTAAAAGTAATGGATAGCTCTCACCAACATTCTGAAGAAGTGTACTGCATCAACAATGCAATCTGGTACCGTGAACTTGTACCTGACCGTTGTCTGCCACAAACAGTTTACCAGCCTCTCTTGGTGCTTAGTGCTGCTGAGCGCGATGAGGCTTGCTGATGACAGTGATTCCCGCTGAGTAGCCGACATCGCAAAGGTGGCAGGTAGCAATGCCCACCGAACAGGTGCGAAGCCTGCTGAGGGCGGTATGCCCACCGGTCAGGCGGCGAGGCCTGCGAGTTGCGGGAACTGACGAACCCTGTGAGCTATCAAGCACTGCTCCAACACTTCACTTCACTATTAACTCGCGCCTAGTTTCGCTCTTAGGCAACTACCTTCATGAAGATTTGGCGCAAACTACTATTTCGATGGCCATTACATTGTCCGACATTTCTTTGCAACATAATGTGGGCAGAGTAGTGAGATAGAACAACGCGTGAAACGTAGATTCTATCCCACTTCTGATTTTGGATACTTGAACCGATTTTATTTCAAAAATAAAACATCGAATTACTTCTGACAATTATAATTCAACAAAATTAATCAAAAGTTAAACAATCGGACAGCGATTCGACACAATTTAACGAAAGAGAAATGAAATGTCGGACGATGTTTCCACGACGGTGGCTCGAGGCAAAAGTGACGGCGCGGCGTTTGCTCACCGCCTTTTATATCATTCGCCGGCTGGTTCTCGTCTACCTTCCAACAGTATATATATTACTTAGGCATATTCTTTATTATCATACCCTGTACCAGTACCACCACCTTTTAAATAGTCCACTGTAGGACGTAGGCCTACCCACGAAGGGTGATTGGGCTATATCCACCACGCTGGCCCAGTGCGGGTTGGTGGATTCACATACGCCAACGAATTTCTTCTAATGACGTAGGTATGCAGATTGCCTCACAATGTTTTCCTTCACTGAAAAGCCAGTGGTGTGAAATTCCGTACATAAATTCTAAAGAACTCATTGTTACGGGACCGGGGATATGAACCCACGATCACACGCTTGTAAGGCGGGTGTCACTACCTCTTGATCACCACAGCTATATCATACCTACCCCACACGATAAATCTTGCTGATAGGTACAATCAAGGCCAAAACGATCAGCTTCACAATGATCTAAATTACCTACCTACTGCCTTACAGTGTAAGCGCCTGAGATGCTTGTAGAAATGTAGAGTCGGTAGGTACCTAGTAGGTACTAATAATTTCCGTGGCAATCTTTCAGTCTCCTTCAAAAAACGCGACAGTGGGTCCACCGTTCATCTTTTGGGACAAGTTGGTCATCGTGGTCTTTCAAGTCGAAAATTATCGTAGTTCGTAATATCGTGAAGACGTGTTATTGATACACTTCCACTTGGTTTTATTTGTGTAAGAGCAAAAACCGAGTGGTGGAAAAAAATGATTAAAAAATAGTAAGACGTTTAATATTCATTTATTCAGAACTTCCGTCAGACATTTAGAAACGTTTGTTAGTTGAGGCACCTTATCTAGGCATCACACCTATAGTATACTAGGTAGATTACTAGGTAGGTATAGAATATGCAATTTGCATTTTTAATAAATACACGATTCCGTGTGTAGACTGCAGATAAAGATGAAGGCCAAGTGAACATGTGAGGAGAATCTATAATTATCTTTTGATAATGCCTAGCTGGGTACGCTTATTTCGAATATTCTGGCATTTTCTACCATCAACTTGCAGTTCAAACATTGTAACAGCTGTTTTGAATATTATACCAATGCGTGCACCCGGGTGGTCCTTCGAAAAATTCGGTCAAGATTTCGTTTATTTTTTGTTGGAATGGGGTTACCCAAAAACAATCATATCGGAGATGGGCAGGTAGGTTTCTGCGTCAAGTTATGACTTTTTTCAAACCTCGGAATCAGACGAGTGACAGACGAAACGTGTTCTTTGCATGTCCTACGGAATGACTTAGGGGTCACCTCTACAAGTACTCGAGTCAACAGAGCACGTACGCGAGGCAGATACACTATTTTATGACTCTGTTGACAATCTGTCCAAGTTGATTGTGAATGAAGCAAAGTGCTTCGCGCAAACGGGTGAGTGACTCATAGGAATGTGCTTGAAGGCATTTCTCCGAGTTTAGACCTTTTGGAAATGCCAACTACCTACCTACGTTGGTATCTCTTGTTTGCCATTTCACAGGACTGTAACGCAAACATTTCCAGCGTCTGCAGTTTACTTCATTACTCATCCCAGACATAATATCCGACTTCCGGCGAAATTTAGTTCTGGCGCTCGGGGCGAGACTAAACTTTGCTCGTACCTAGCTCGCTGGAGCTATAGGTGTAGTTCAAACTAAGTTCGGAGGACTTTTGCTTTCTTCCAAAGGTTTCCGTGACTGAAGTGACTCTGGCAGCGGTCCCGACTTCGAGGCTTAGTAACTAGTAAACTTTAGCCGAGCAGGGTCCGATAGCCGGCCGCTATTATGTAGGCGCGTAAAACCAGCTTTCTCCCAATCCAAACGTGGGCGACACTCGCTCCCATTCATGTCTCGAGCGTGTTTACATCGTACGATAGCGATACGGAAACAAAAATAACGCGTCTCGAATCGATGGGAGCGCACACGAGATAACGATTGTTTACCTGCGATTACCACACTCAAGGTAACCGTTGAGGCCTACGCTAATACGGTCGACCTGCATCGCGCAACTATAACCACAACGTGGTGAATGACATTGAAGTCACAGCCTGGGCATTAGGTGGGAATAAGTTCCTTGCAGCGCGCGTGTCGGCGAGGGCTCGGCCCCCGTGCCCGAATCCCGACTACAGCCGGGCAAATGCCGCATTTAAGACGGTCCCCCTTACCTCTGTCGCTCGAACGTATCCTGCGAGGAGTACACAAGACAGCCATAGGTAAATCCTCAAATGCATCACAACAACGTAAACCGGACCGGTCGCACCAGCTTATAACACAATCACACTGTTATGACACTGCACAGGATTGTTATGTTATTCCACAAACACCATGCACACGAGAAGCGTGTTGTGGGACGACATGCGGCGTCCTGTCGCGGCTGTGGTAAACTGAGCGGAGTTCGCTTCGGTCGGCGCGGGTCGAGTGGCGGGCGCGCGCTCTCGGCAACTTCGCGCCGCTCCGGTCGTCGCCCGATGGTCGATGGAGCCGCGTTTCGCGTCACGCACTGCTATTCATTACCAAATAATAGGCCCACAAAAACGAGCCCCCGAAACCCTGCCCTGCCCTCACTGCGCTCACTATCGAACCCGTTCTAATTCGGTCTATACTATACTCTCTCGCACACAGAATGACAGAAATATTATTTGCTGGGGCGACGGCCGTCTACGATCAAAACAAACAACGCGATAGCCATCTAAATGCGTCCAATGAGTGCCAATGAGCCAATAATATTTAGATTTCCTAGAAAGAAGCCAGCAACAATGGCTACTAACGTGCTAACCGATTCACTATTAGTGTATGGAATTATGGATTGTAATGTATAAAAAAATACCTATTAGGTATTATGCGTATTTTTACTATCAAGATAAATTACTATTATAGACTGATAATAATAAGAATTGATAGGATGTCGTTTTATCTTTTACCGGATACGGAACCCCAAAATTTAATAGGTAGGTAGGCACTTTCGGCAGAAAAATAAAAAGAACGGTTCAAAATTATTTATCAGCGCCATCTGTGTTCAGACAATCCAACTACTTGAAAAATAAGAGGCAGCCCTTTAACAAAATACGTAGTTCTAACGGATCTACGTTCTTACTCTAAGAACATATTCTCAAGCAACTAAACCGACGCCTGTTGAACACATTAAATTTAAATCTTCCAATCTAATCTAAACAAGCAGCTATATAAACAAAATATCAAGTTTACCGATAAGATAAAGAGATAACACACCTAGCTGGTTAGTAAACCAGTTCTTGATTAATACTGAAAAATACCGTTAGATGGCAGCTACGTAAAGTCGTAAACTAGTCTGTATGAACCTCAGAAATGTAAACAGTAGAATATTGGAGCCAGTGGAGTCACAATCGTAATTTCTCAACATCCGATATCGCAAAAAAGATAACTGTTCCATTAATTTTGTCGAGTCCCTCAAGGTTTTTCAGAGAACAGCTCAGACCAAATAAAAAAATACAAAACCATCAAATCTGAAAAGATCGGAGGGAGGCCTTTGCCCAGCAGTGGGACACGACAGGCTAGCAACAACAACAAATATGGTAGGTTTGAGAACAGTTGAACAGTTTTTTTTTCATTTCAACACTCCGCACTCCTCCGCGGCCCCGACAGCGCTGTCCGCTCCCGGACCCTCGTCAGTGCACCTATCCCTACTGGTAGAACTTAATCTACAAAAAGTGCACTTATCCATCAGGAGAGATAGTTTGGTAGGGATAAGTGTACCAGCCGGATTTCTTTCCGGAATATTAAATTCCTGAGACAGCAAAGAGATTTGCAATGGCATGTATAGTATAGGCCGAATCAAACATACTTGAAAAAAACCGGACAAGTGCAAGTCAGGCTCGTACACCGAGGCTTCCGTACAAATCCAGAAAATTTCACATAATTGGGAAGTACGTTGTTAAAATTTAAATACTCGTCATCATCATCGACAAATGTTTTTTTTTTAACTTTAAAATAATTAAAAACATGTTTTAACATGTGCTAATGAAGCTCTTTGATACCTTACATGATACGATTTACGCACTTTGAATTTTAAACCCATATTTTGTGAACTTTGAAGCCCTTTTTTTGTGATTTAAATAAAATGCACAGTTTTCAGATTTATTCCTATATGTGTACTCTGAGACAATGCTTCTCGCCAAATTTCATAGTTATATCAAAGAAGATATAATAATACTACGTTATATGTCAACGGGAAGTACCCTGTAGGCTATGATTTTTGTGAGTGTCGAAATATGTGGTTTTTTACGACATAAACGGCTCTTCTTCTTGATTTCTTCTTTAATTGATAACTGAGAAGTTTTTCATTTACACTACTGTAAGAGATCATAGATTATAGATATACGTATACAGTTTAAATTTCAACTCAATATTTTTACGCGTTCCCGAGATAAAGAGTCTTGACATACACACAGACGGACAACAAAGTGATCCTATAAGGCTTCCGTTTTTTCCTTTTAAGCTACGGAACCCTAAAAATCATCATCACAGCCGCCAAGTAATGTATGTTATGTATTAGAAACTTCTCGTATCAACATGATCGATGGCATCTACATAGTAGCGAAAAAAATCCTTCAAGTAAATATCTATTGGATATTAAATAAGTAAATAAATTTTAAATATATTTGCACGAAGGAATGTTTCCTTTAAGTAAATATCTATTCTATATATGTATGCTCGAAGATCTAATAGATATTTACTATTAGATGGTAATAGATGTTTCATACTGTGTTTACAGAAAGTTCCAATGAATACAGCTGATATTTTTCCTGAAGTTGGTTCCATATTAAAAGTTGTATTGGTTTTTTTTTTGCTTAAGTGAACTTCTGTCTTTTCTAGAGTATGTCCTTTTGAGAACTTGTCTTTATGAGAAATAAAAAACGTGCGAATCAGGCTCGCACACCGAGGGTTCCGTACAAACCCTGGAAATTTTACAAAATTGTAAAAAAGTTGACATTTCTATAGGGTTGAAATTGAAATCATTGAAAAAAGTTATCTTTTTACTTATCTCTTCATTAATCGAAAATTACACATAGTACTTGTTTAAGCATGTGCTAATAAAGCTCTTTTATATGATACCCCACATGATATCATTTACTCACTTTGAATTTTGGGCATATATTTTTATATTTCGGCCCTATTTTTTTGTGATGAAATTAAAAATGTGCGGTTTTCAGATTTATTCCTATATGTGTACTCTAAGACAATGCTTCTTGCCAAATTTCATAGCTCTAGGTCAACTGGAAGTAACCTGTAGGTTTTGATTTCCTAGTGTCAAAATATGCAGTTTTTTACTACATAAACGACTAACTTTTTTCAATGGTAACTGAGAAGTTTGATTTTTTCCGAACTGTAAGATACGATAGATATACCTACGTATAGAGTTTAAATTTCAACTCGATATCTTTACGCGTTCCCGAGATAAAGAGTCTTGACATACACACAGACGGACAACAATGTGATCCTATAAGTGTTCCGTTTTTTTCCTTCTGAGGTACGGAACCCTAAAAAAGGTAAAAAATAACTACAGGCATACAGGGTTGTCCGAAAAAAACAACATTCTCGATGCCTAAGATTATATTCAAACATCAGTCTAACAACTAAACAAAATAAAAGCCAAAAAAATGATACCTTAAAAATAATAATGCAATCTTACAGTTTACATCTTTTACACTGATGCTGCAACTTCAAAAAATGCCTGTATCCTTGAAAATATTATTAAAAATCGAGTGAAGTCATGTGCCTTATAACACTGAGTAGGAATTGGATTCCATTAATTATAATTTAGGACGCCAAATTATTTTTTGAGCCTATTTTTTTCTACTATAGATGGCGTTGATGCCCAAAGATTATATTTGCTGGGCAACCATAAATAAAGGAGGAAGTACTTTGGCTCTCATAACTAATAAGATTAAGTAATTAAAGAATACAAGCAAAGAGTTGTTAAGTAATATTTGTGAAGGTTTTGTTCACTTGTGTTCTATCTCGCCGACGGTTTTTTTATGGCGGCGGATAGCGTCTTCGTGACGCTTGATTTGCTCCTGGTGGAAGCTGATCTCCTGGTCAATGTGGGACTTCAGGTTCTGGAGTTGCTCCTTTTGCTGGGGAAATAAAACAGGTAAAATAAGTAAGGATTTTTGTTGATTTTTTTGTGAACTTTTTTGGACAGAGTTTTTAGGTGTAAGAGTAGGTTTAATTTTAATAGTTATAGTTTTTGAAATGTTTCTTAAATTTTGTTGGAATAATGTATATCTCTTGTTGACATCTATATTTTAAATATTATAAACGCGAAAGTTTGTGAGGATGAATGTATGGATGTTCGTTACTCTTTCACGCAAAAACTACTAAACGGATTGAGATGAAACTTTGCAATAATATATTATTACTTATATATCAGAATAACACATAGGCTATAAATTTTGATGATATATTGCGTATGCGGGCGAAGCCGCGGGTAAAAACTAGTATTTTATAACATGAACTAATACAAGGGATTGAAAATCTAATTATAAGTTTGTGTAACTTTGCTCCATACCCTTTACTGTGCTAAATCTGGCATTAGTAACAATGTAGCAAAGATTTATTTCACTAGGTACTTTGACATTTGAGCTTTTGTAGGAAGCTACAATGTTCTGTGCCAGTTACAAGTAGCTATAGATTATAAAATAAAATTAGTATACGCAATATACTTATGTACTAGAAATAAGTAGATAGAAACATAGATTTAATTTATAATTTAGTATTAATTTGGTAGATATATTATTAAGCTAGATATGTTTTGTAAAATGCAAGAAATAAAGGCTATTTTATTTAGCTAAAGATTAATAAACTGTTATTATGGATCAAAGTTTCATCATCGTCTCACACATTTAAATGAAGTAAGACAGATTTTTCTAATTTAAATTGCCTTAATCTAGATGTTTGTCAGCGAACACTGAAGTTAAGCAATGTTAGGCACGGTAAGTCTTCGGACGGGCGACCGCGGGTAACATTTACATCTGAGCGCTACCGTGGCTCGGATGACACGCTAAATCAAAATGTTAACCTTATGAGATTTATGATCAATGTGCAAGACATCATTCATACTCCACTAACATTATCGTAATCATTTGCTTCAGATAAGTAATTTTATGAAGTGTTTCATAAATTGAATTACTAAAAGGTTGCCTTTTCCAACATAAGGTTGCCTGGAAGAGAATACTTGTATAACGAGGCCATCTACGCACACTATACCTAATGCGCTGTACCATGGCACGGGTGACAATTGCATGTTTAATTTGACTAGGATTTAATTTAATTTACTACAGATATTAATTATTTAATATATTACGAATGTGGTACTCACACTGCAGAAATACTAAGTCATAATTTGTGAAAACCATAATTATTTATTTGTTTATAGGCGAGCAGTGTATACTGATGTGCCTATATCAAGCAGTGTCGAATAAAATTAATGACCATAATTTAATTAAATTATTTAATAAATTAATTAAATTAAAATGATCGGCCAAGTGCAAGTCTTATTCGCGCACGAAGGGTTCCGTACCGTGTGAAAGCCCCATTATCATTTAATTATTTATTTTTGAAGGGAATATCCAACTTAACTGTAAAGATTTCATGCATATTCCTGTTGTCGTTATGAATATCGAACAAAAAAATCACGTTTGTTGTATAGGAGCCCCCCTTAAATACTTTTTTTTTTTTTAATTTAACCATGTATTTTTCAGTGGATGTTTAACTAGATATTCTGTGAATATTTCAAGCATCTACTTGTCACCGTTATTAATATCGAGCGAAAAGCGGCTAAAAAATCAGGTTTGTTGTATGGGAGCCCCCTTAAATATTTTTTGTTTCTGTTTTTAGTATTTGTTGTCATAGCGACTACAGAAATACATCATCTGTGAACACATCCGTGTGAATTTGTAAAACGTTCTAGCTATCACGGTTCATGAGATACAGCCTGGTGACAGACAGACAGATGGACGCACAGCAGTCTTAATAATAGGGTCCCGTTATTACCCTTTGGGTACGGAACCCAAAAAGCAACGATTACTCACACCATGCTACAGCGCAAATAGTGTAGCTTTAAATTTTCGTCTTATAATCATTCTTACAGTTCTGGTGTGGACAATAAAGCATTTATCAATTAATCTAAAAGCCTCATCACAACACTCGCTTGTACCACAGCCACAACAACCTACGCTGAAAGAAGAAAGCAACAACTTCTTGTCAAGTATGGTGCATTCTGTACGAATAATATTGGAGGCAGGGATTGTTGAAACATTTTCTTCTTTCCACTGTAAGATAAGGCCCTTCCTACAGGTTTCCAATAACAATGGTTCGCATCCAGCACAATGTTGAATAATTAAGCATAAAACACATACTGGGTTATCTGTTTGCCCTGTACTAAGCTGAAAAAGGATGATTGAGACAATCATTTTGAACAACTTTTACTATGGGGCCTTCCCGGAATTAGAGAAAACAAAATCTGCTGTGCCAAACAAAATTGCAACTCGGTATTCACAAAGTGTTTGAAACAGTTGTTATTTATTTGAATTCATAGAAAGTTGTTCACAATGATGGTCTGAATCACCCCCATCCGGAGTAATACACCAGTTCTGGATAACCCTGTAGATACCAAACACAATTTATATACCTTCCTGTAGAAGTACTCCTCCTCGCGCGCAGCCTCCATCTTGCCGAAGGAGCCTCCAGCTTCGCGGATGGAGCCGCCTCCGCCGCCGCCCTTGCCGGCGCCAGATCCTGGCTCCCCAGAGTACATTCTAGAAGATAAATAAAAAAATATTATATACAGCTTCATTCTTTACAAGAAAGAGAAGTAAAGTTAAAAACTAAGTCGCTTTTCGTACCTACTTCGTCCAACTATATTATTATTGACATACCTAAGTGACAACTCTCACTCGAATATGCAGTGCCCGACAGGGTCCATACTGTACTTTGTACCTTAACTTTGTTATTAACATCCTGTACTGTATGGAAGCATGAATAAATGTAATGAAATTAAACTAAATATGAACTGTAGCTTCAATCTGTTGTGTAGTTTAGAAGATCTAAGCAGATACACAGGCAGACACACAAAAACATTGTTTTATAATATGTATACTGAGCGCCACACAAATTGAAATATGGGAAGTTAGCCGCAGAGAGCTGCGCAAACGCCAAAATACAGACGTTAGCTGGTGCCAGAGAGATGAGACGCCGGCGCACACCCGCCCGCCAACCTCGTGCCTCCCGCGCGTTCCTAACGCCTGAGCTCACTACTTCGCCATTTGTATAGGCATTGTGCACACATGCGCAATAGTTAGCGAATCATGACGAAGTGTCATCTGCGGCTAACTTCCCATCTTTCAATTTGTGTGGCGCTCAGTATAATTAAGTGTACAAAATTATAAATGTTCACATAGCACATTGAAGTTTATACATTTCAGTATTGCAATGACAAATGAAGGTTACTAGAATGCGTAGGAGATTGGTTAGGCAATGGGGACTGAGACAGTGCAATGGGAGATTCAAGCCCTGTTATATAAGACAATACACTGCAGTACAACAAAATGCAAAGCAAGATGAGCATCAAAACTTAAAAGCTTTAAGCAATACAGTGTTTGTTAGATTGTATTATCTCAGCGTGGGTAGTGGTTAGACAGAAAATAAGTACAGGTGAATAGAATGGACAAAAACAAATTGTCTAAGTGCTGATGCATCAATAGACCAACTTGTCGATTTTCCTTTGATATGTATGAAACGTTTTGACTCAACATTTCTGATTCGTTCCACCACTGAATGGAACAGTCTTCCTGCTTTCCTGTTTCGTAAGAGATCTAATCTAAAGCTTTTCAAGATCAGAATGAATAAGTATCTTCTAAGTCTGCATGCTTCATCTTCGACCACAACGTTGCTTATGATCAGGAGAGTTGGTGGTCAAGCATGGACTTATTTGGGATAAAAAAAAATACTTCACTGACAGTTTATTCTAATTAAACAGTAGATTGGTTAGTGTGACTGATGTTACAATTTTTTTTTCATTATTGGTCCTTGCCTATCAGACAGATATCTAAGCAAAATGTCCAATAACTCCAAAATCTTGACGGAGTTTGTGTTGGTTGTGATGGTGGTGCCAGTTCTCATACCTATAGCCTTATGAATCTCAGTTATTAATTTTCACATTAGACATTTTTGTAATTCTGATGCAATAGCTTTCTTTAAGCTTATCTATTTCTTAAGAACCTAAATAATAACATTTTCAAATCCAAAATGCATCTTGAATCGCTTACTATAAAAAGTTTGAAACTTACATGGTTGTATGTTTAATTTTGTTTTGTTGTTAACACTGTAAATTATTGTTTTTTCCTCAAATTTACACCTACTTGAGAGCACAACTTACTAAAAGATGCTTTTAGTTATTTAATATCCTATTGCAGCAATACAAAACACTTAGAATCTGTTCTTAATACAAACATCTGGATAGCGAACTTATTTTGAAAAATGTAAGATGCCCTTTTGTTATGATTCACTGTTTATATAGGTACATTGTTTAGAAACACTCAGTCTTTGTTGAAAAAGGTTAACTTGTCACATACTGTAATACCCAGCAAACATTGCTCAGTAAATTAATGATAAGATAACAAAAATAATCAAAAACAATGGCTATTTCACAACAATGGTATCATATGACATTTCTTTCTGATTGGAAATATTATTAGTTCTTAGAAAAATATTTAGAGAAATCTGAAAAAATAAGTGCACTTGTACTGACCTTCTAGAATACTTAAGTAGATAATATACCTAAAATGGCTACAAGTTTACAGAGTAAAGATTTCTTATTGAATGCAGAGAAGATACTAATCCAAATAGATATATTGCAACAAGTAAAACGCAAAATAAAGAATGACGCACTTGTTTACAAAGTTAATTTTAAACTTAGAAGGCATGTCATCCGCATCGTATGAGCCAAAAATCGAGATGGCTGACTGACCTATCATTCCTCAGATGGTTACGATTTTCTAGGGCTTTAAGTATGATATCCTGTTGATAGTACTATGATGAATAAGTAAAAAGATGAAGAATATACAGAGTAACTTTTTGTAGATTTTACCTGAACTTAAAAATAAGTATGGACCCGGCTAAAATGTGCTTTTGTTGATTGCGTAACCAAACAAACGTTTATATTCTTACCTTACGCTAAATAATGCAGCCCTTGCCAGAGAAGTCCTGCTTGCAGCAATAACGTTCATGATTGTAGAAAATATAAATGCAACAAAATTACTAAAAAATGATTTTATTTCGATTTTTCAAGTCTCGTTTTTTGTCTACCACAGACAATCTTGCGGCGATTTAACAGGTGACGTTGACGTTTTTAAGATGTCAAAGTCAATGTCATAGACATTTTATTTTTTTATTGTAGTCAGTCGTTATGAGGCTACATTTATTTTATAGTTGATTTTATGTTGTAAAGAATAAAATAAATAATTTATTGTAAACAGCTTTTAAGAAATATCTTTGTACATAATGATGCAATAAACGCTATTCTTATTCTTCTGACATCGACGACTTACCGTTTTAACTGTACAAGATTCTACTAGTAGTTTAAAGGCTCCATTACACACAGGCGGTACGAGCGGTAAAGCAGACTGGCGGGCATCTGTATTGTACTGGTTATATAAGAAGGGCTCACACAGGTCCGGTCGCGGTACTGCCGTACCGCCGTACCGCCCTTTACCGCTCGTACCGCTCTACCGCTCGTACCGCCTGTGTTTGATGGAGCCTTAAACATAATTATTCGTCTATGTTATGTACTTACGCCATCTCTTGTTTTTTGACCCACAAGACATGTTTCAATTTTTGTTCAGCGATAATTTTATTCAGTTCAGCTGTCTCTCGCATAGCTCGAATAACCTGACGTTCCTGCTTCAGAGATTCCATTTTCATTATTTTTTCAGCAGCAATAAACCTAGAAAAACGGTTTATTACACATTAAAATAATTTGTGTATTTGTTTTTTTTTATATTATGCTTACTTCTACAATATAAAATAGTACGGCTTGGAAATTAAACTTTATAAACTGAAGCTTGAGCCGTAGTATTGTTATAATTATTTTCTTTGCTTGAGGTAAAATAATAATTTTTCGCATTCCTGTCAAAATTCCCAAGTTGTAAAACTGGCAAATGCACTAAATGTCAATTGTCGGAAAATAACATCTAGTTGAAGTTAGTTCCACTAGTTATACACAGATGGCGTTACCTGTTATAAAATTTACGAAACTAGAAAACTTACTTGAAATATTCTTTCATTTCATTGTGAAAAGGATTAATTCCAACTTGAGGTTCCTTGCTATAAGTAGCATCAGCATCATTAGCAGCGTTTTGTTTTGAGGTTTCTATTAGATAAATATCGTCAGTAGCGTCGAATTCGTTACCATCCGATATTTGTTCGGAGATCGAAGAAGCCGAAGATTCGAATTGTTGTTCATTTACATTTTCTTTATTTTCTTCTCTTCTTTCTTTTTTATCTTTAGCAGGCTCTTCGTCTATAATCATCGTTGAATGTTTTATTCCGCTACAACTGGGCTGGCTTAAGTCCCTGTAGAAAATGTTATCAATACAATACAAAATAAAAACGATTGAATTGAATTGAAATAGGAAATTTTCGATAGTGGCGCCAGCATTTTTTTATATTAAAATTACTTTGCTCCTAAGTACCTACCTACGGGCTCTTATTGCTGTCACAGAAGTTGAGCCAAATAATTATAATCTAACACATTAACAAAGTGAGGATTGGTAGACATAATCTAAATCTAGGAACTTAGGAACAGAAGCATCCTGTAGGTATGTACGCTGGTATTTTCCACTAGGTACAAATTTTCATTCACCGTTTTAACCGTTCAAGCTTAAGTCAAACCAAAAATTGAGAAAATTAAAGCTAAATTGACAATTTACGCAGTTATTTTCAAAAGCAGATGAGCAAGTTGAAACGGCATTTGGTAAGGCACGCAGCAGAGACTGATGACTGATGGGGGATAGTTCTCAAAAAAGTATCTAGTATCTTCTTATAATTAGTGGTCCTCAAGTACCGGCAAGCGTAGCGTACGTGCACCCACCAGATGGACTGACGCTGTTGTTTACACACATGGCAGGATCGCGCTGGATGCAACCCGCTCCCAAATGGGCTTATTGGAGATCTGTAGGGGAGGCCTATGTCTAGAAGTGGACGTCATATGACTGATATGATGATGATCTTCAAAGGGACCACAGTGCGTATCTTGCTATTACCTAACAGGTATAAACAATACCTATCCAGACCTACTTAAAGCTCACTTGCCGTGCTTAATTAATCTCGTGGAGCATAGCCATTATATGTTCCTATCTTATTCATGCATAGTTCAATACTTTTAATCTAAGTTTAACTCTTGGATCTACGGTTATTAAAATGAAAGAAAATTAAAATGTCATGGCTGCCTAGATTTTACCTAACATTTGCTATACTTACTCGTGTCAATAAAAAAATTAACTTACTCTTCAATCCGTTCAGTTTTGATCTCAATATCCGTGCTAATGGGCGTTAAGTCAAAGTTCTGGCCTTCCACTTGAAAGACTCCATCTTTAACCATGTCTAGGATGTCGCAGACTTCCGCAGACTGTCTGGTCAGCTTATGCAGAATCGGGCCGTTTAAAGAAATCTCTTCACGGGCAACGCGCTTCATATTTTGCCACTGCGTCTTAACTTTTTTGATCGAGCTTCCACTAAATTTAGATCCGTACTTCAACTCCAAGTGTTTCAATATCTCGTGCCAAGCCACGTCTTTTTCTTCCGAATAATTCGGTCCATTGTTGCTCTTGGGGACCACGACTTCCTTGCGAGCCTTAATCAGCTCTAGGAGGTACTGCTTTTCATCAAAAGACCAATTTGGTGTCCTCAAACGGCGACTCCTGTTGTTGTTACTGATTTTTCCCATTTTTTCGTTATCTCGGGGGTCGTGTTTTATCTTTTGCAACGATTTGTTACAAACGATGCACTCAACGTCCAAAATTATCGGTTTCCACATCAATACGAAACAAATGAACGACGATAAACGAATGAAAAAGTTTGACGTACGACAGACCGCGTGCATAATTTAAATAAAAAAGTTAAAACCTACTTCGTCGATGTTAAAGAAAATATTTAAATTGTAGGATAGTTTTTAATCGCAATTTTTCTTAAATAGGATTGTTTAATTATTTAGTACTTAGCGCTTACTAGACAAAATAGTGGTTAGTACCTACCTAGAGGATTTATTTCATTAATTAAATATGAGCAACGAAAAACTTATTACTAAAGCTTTAAGATTTTGAAGTTCTGATAAGGACATGTTAAAATAATGATAAAAATCTGTGGGTTTTAGTCACAGTTTAAGTTAATGAGAAAAATCTGTAAAGTGCGCGTCGCTCCGCACTCACAGCGGGGTTCCGTATGGGAAGTGGGTAATTTTTTGGGGAACAGCCCAAATTATTGTGCTAGAAAACATCATTTAAAATAATTACTATGATCATGTGATGTATCAATAGTAAATATTATTGATACTTTGAACATTATCGCGGTTTAAAGAGTTTTTTTTTCAACTTAAAAAAGAAAGTTCTCAAGGAGGTGGTTCCTAGGTATGTACTTATGTTACGCGATTATGTACTTACCGCTGTTAATGATTCTTTTTTTTATTATTGTACATCATATTTTAGAAGTGGTTTCAATTAAATTTAATTGAAATCGTGGTGTTTGAATCTAAAAATGGCATTCATCGATTAAAAGTTCGAATTTTGCAATGGTTCGCTTTTCTAACAAACTATATGTATTTCAATTTTTCAAGGTTCCGTAGTGAACGAGGAACCCTTATAACTTCGTTGTGTCCGTCCGTCTATCCGTCTGTCCGTCCTTACAAAACCTAATAACTTCATCGTCTGTGAACCAAATTGCATACATTTTTTACATCATTTTAGATCAGGAATAGATCTCAATTTTCAATACTGAACATTTCATTGTGTGTGTTTGAGGAGTGGCTCAGTGGCTCAGGTTTTTCATACAATTTTTTGTCATATGTGCCATTTCTGAGTACAGACTTAGTCGCCAAAGTTGATAAATTTTTAGACTTGCGCGCACCTCAAAGGTCGTTGACCACACAAATATATTTCTTAGCCAATTGTTTTTCTAGCATCTGACGACATCATGAAAATTCGTTTTCATCATCATCATAATCATCGTCACAATCTACGGAAACCATACGCGTCTCTCTACACGCACTTGACAACTTATTTATTTCTGAAGAATTGTGTAAGGCTGTAAAACTCGTCTTAGACATGGACTTGTATTAAATTTTAGTACCATGGGTTTTTGGAATGCTACGGTACCCTAAAAAGTAGTTTCGTAATAGATTATTAAGGTGATAAAGTAAAAAAAATGTGGGTTTTATAGATCAACATTAGTTTTAAGAATTAATTTTAAGAATTCGATTTCATATATATCATTATATACATATAGCTCATTCTCAAACTAGCCCCTTAATTATTATATTTCTACCAAGATGGCGATACATACCTGTACAACTATGTATTGATCATTTTTACCTAAGAATTATAAATTCAAAAGCTTGTATTACGTTTGCATGAAATAGGTAGGTATTATTTGTTAGGTAGGTACTTAATCTTTTCACGCTGAAACGTCTTAATACATTTATTAAAAAGTTTTCATTCTTTAAGGCGCTTTTTTACGTTTCTTTGTAGCTAAGGTTATGTGCGTAGAGATCTCATTGAAACGTTAAAATTTCTAGATATGTGTGTTGTGATATTTCGGATTTGATAAACACAAAATGTATCCTGAAAGATAATGTACCACACAGTAGACGCCATAAACCTGTTTTATATCCTGCAGTCTGCTCCATCACAATCCAACATTGCACACCATGTCCTCAACAACAGAGTGCTCTATAATACAAGTAATTTTAATTAATTTAATATATATGATATAAGGCCCGATTTTGGCGCCAGCGTAAATTTAATAGCAACGTAAAAAGCGTTCTCTCTATCGAATACCTAAAGTAAAAAAGAAACAGAACTATGCTATTTAGCTATTATAATTACGATGGCGCCTCTGTAATTGAGCTTATAATCTCAATATATAGGTACACATTTAAATGGACTGAACCTTTTGATAGATATTTAAAAACTGGCTTGACAGATAAATAAGCAGGTAATGTACATCATTGTAGGTGTTTTCAAATCTAAGTATTTAAAATAGTCTTAAAACAGTCTACTATTAACCAAGCGTGCTACATCCTATACTGCCACACTCCTCTTAATCAAACAATGTATACACAACTTTTAAATAATAATAAAATCATTTATTCAAGTACTAAAGACTCAATAATCAAAGGTTAGAAATTCAATAATTCAGTCAATTTACATAAAATAATTTAAATTTAAAACTAAGAATTTTGAACAACAAAAACAATCCTGAGTTTGTTACACAACTCTACCAATTAGCTTCACTACGTATGTACCTATATTACCGGCTCTGCCCTCACAAACCTGATTTAAATTGCTTAACAATTGTGTATTAAAAATATATTAACCATCTATTAGCACATTTCTACTAATATCACAAAGAAAAGCGGATTCCATAGGAATAATTGTGTCAAACTAGTTTCCTTCTAGCTGTCTCAGTCGTGACCAGAGGCTCAAAAGCATCGCACGCTCCTCACTCTTTGTTTAAGTTTAGAATAAGTTATTTAGTGCACGAATTATTTGTTCAAGTGCAGTGTCAAAAGAAGAATAATTGTGTTACCTGTGGATTTATCTTTATTTCATTTTGGTAAGTGTGTATGCAGTTTTGTAATCAGTTTGAAAGTCGTGGGAAGATGCGGTGAATGCACTGTTGACACCACGTGTGTTGGTTTATGGGTTTAATTGATAAGTTTGCTTGAAGACTGTTATATGTTACATTGTAAATGACGACTGATAAGAAAGTCTACGTATGTGTAAGTACAATTCAGTACCTGAAACAGAAAATATGCGCAGTATAGAGTAGAGTAGAGCAGTTGCAGATATTGCAATCATAAGATTTTTGTGAAAACTTGCAGTTGCTCCGATTTATAGAGATCGGATCGTGATTCAAGATTATTATGTAGATATATAATTTATTTATTTTATTTATTTATTTATTGAGATAAAAACGATTTTACAAACATTTACAATCATCTCACATTAATTAGAACAGAGTCAAAAATACAAAAACTATAAATACAATAAAATCAAAAATCTATAAATTCATTCAGATGTCAATGGTATACAAAATTAGAAAAATGTCAATATAAATGGTAAATAAAATAATAAAATGTCAATTTCCAAAAATCAAATTATACATCATGAAATTCATCGTGATCAATCGAGCTGTTAGCACGATTACTTTTGTCCCATTGGTCAGTCAAATTTTCGCAATAGGTCCTAAAAATAGAAATAACAGTTGTCCAATTATCAAAAATAATGTCAAAATCAGTATTGGCGAGCAGGAGCGCGTTGAAATGGCTGCGAGAGCGTACTAACGGCGACATTGTGCGAGCCCTAGTGCGGCATTGTTCTATGTGAAACAAGTTCGGCAGCCGGCCACGCCTGTTCACCGGGACCCCAGGTCTATCCGGCACAAATAGTACACACAGTAGGTCATGCAGTTCAATCGAATCTACTGCTCCTCTGAGCACCTTAACGCATATAGTGAGCTGCTCTAGTGTTCTCCTTACTTCTAATGAGTTATAGCCGAGTTGGCCAAGCAAAAACTTCGTCGGGTACAGGAAAGGATAGTACCCATATCGCTTTTTGTACAGTGCCCTTAAGAAAGCTTTTTGAACTTTCTCAAGCAATCGCGTGTAGGTAATGTGATGTGGATTCCAGACACATGCACCCGACTCCAGCTTGCTCCTAACTAAAGCGCAGTAGAGGGTTTTCATGACATCCGGGTTTTCAAAATCCTTCGCATTACGAAGTACAAACCCAAGTCGCCGGTACGCCTCTATCGCGAGAACAGACACGTGCTCGTGGAAAGTTAAGCCGCGGTCGAATGTGACTCCCAGGTCCTTAACGGAATTTGCTCGATGTATGGCCGTAATGTTTAAGTTGTAATTAAAGTGGATGGGATCTCGTTTCCGTTTATAATAGTTATAATATTTCTCGTTTATAATAGATAGTTCAGTGTTTTATATTTTTTTATTCAATTATTATTGTAATGTAGCTTATGGCAATTTTGGGGTATGCTGCTTAGCGAACTTTAACTACCTCATGTAAGCTCTTGACAATTGACTTAGTACACAGAGTGATTTGCCTTGTGACCAGAAGGTCTTAAGTTCGATTCCAGATCGGCTTTAACTACCTCATGTAAGCTCTTGACAATTGACTTAGTACACAGAGTGATTTGCCTTGAAACCAGAAGGTCTTAAGTTCGATTCCAGATCGGCTTTATGCTTTATAATAAATTATAGAATGTAACTAAAAACTTAAAAATACTAGGTTTATATGTTAGAGGTTTGTGTCGCTGTCTTTTTCTAGCATTTTCTCTGTACGAAAACTAGAAGTGAAACATAAAATTATTGATTGAATAAAACCTAACTAAGTTAATTTGTACAACAAAGTGCTCTTTTAACCTTTTAATACGGGGATGCGCTAGTTGTGAATAGAGTTACCATAATCACTATCACTACACAGTATAAAACAAAGTCGCTTCCCGCTTTTTCCCCATGTATGCTTATATCTTTAAAACTACGCAACGGATTTTGATGCGGTTTTTTTAATAAATAGAATCACTCTATCAAGAGGAAGGTTTATTATGGTACATTATATTTTTAAATGTGTACCTGTGCGAAGCCGGGGCGGGTCGCTAGTTTCTCTTATACGATGCGAAGCATTTATCTCATAGGGATCCGACTCGACGTTTTCATTGTTTTTTTGACATGACATCTTATAAATTGAATTTGGGATTAATGCGTGCAAGGTCGTCTTACTGGGGGCCCCTAGACACACAAGAATTAGGGGCCCTTTTAGAAAGTAATGAAGCTAATTATAATAAAGCACCTAAGCTTAGAAACATTTCGATTATTTCTTATTTAAATCTTTTTATTGAAGAAAACCGGACAAGTTTTATTTTAACTTTTTGTGAAAATTATATCTACTACACACAGATGACGGACAACAAAGTGATTCTGTAAGGGTTCCGTTTTTTCCTTCTGAGGTAAGTAACCCTAAAAAATTTAACCTTCCCAACAAAACTGTTTTGAGAATACCTAAATGTGTTAGAGCAGTTTTCGGTTTCTCGGGCCCCTCCTGGAGTTGGGGGCCCTGGGTAAGAGCCCCGTGTGCCCTTATGGTAAAGACGGTAATGAATTAATTTATTATTAATATTATGACTCTACTAATATAATCTAATCTTTTCACATCACACCGTATCTTAGTTTTGCATATTCTCTGGTGGGCAACCACGTCACAGAAATAATCAAGTATTTTTTTTATATACCTACCTACTGATATTTATCTCACATATTTTTAGTGTATTTTATTCTGTGGCATTTGCTCAGTCTGACATTTAATTTTATTATTATTTAATTTAATTGGCACATACCAGCTAGCTTATTTTTTAGTTACAACTTATTATGTTTAATTTACTAGCAGTACCTACTCAAATAGTTTTTAATAATGAATTCTCAATAATACTTCATTTATAATATTTTAATTCTTAAAATGAATTTTTGGAGCTTTTCAACATTTCGCAACAATATATATTTTCAGTTTTAATATGTATTCTGATATATGATATATGAACAATGATTATTTTCAGCCATATGACGTCCACTGGACATAGGCCTATCCTATAGATCTTCAATAAAACCGGCAAGGAACGAATTGCATGCAGCGCAATCCGGCTTTGTTGAGGTGATCCGTCTACCTTACGGGTCCTATACTGTACTTGCCGTTACGTGGTTTCCACTCGAGAACTCTTCGACCCCATCGATTATCAGTCCTCCGTGCTATGTGTGCTTTGCGTGTTAGGATGTTACGAATAACATCCAGACTATTCCAGACCCAAAGCAGATATTTCAATTCATAATTCAAACATTCGCCTGGCAAGGAATTGAACTCAGAGAAGACAGTCAGTTTCGAAGACAGACATGTTCACAAAATGTCACAAGGGTAGTCAAACAACGATTTCCTTGAAATACAAGCGATCTTTTACGCTACCTCTTACCATTTTCCTATGTAATCATAATATATATCAAGATTATAATTTGTCAGATCCTCACGTGTGGCGGCTGTAGGCGGCCCGTGATGGCCGCATGGTACTTTTTTGTAAAGGTAGAGCCGAGAGCGCTTTCGTTGAGTAACTAGGAAAAAAAATTACAAATGTAACGCCGTGTAGGTACATATGGACCACGTGTCTTTTAATGAGCTGCTTGGCAGATTTTGTCTCATTTAATAGGCTACTGTTGAACATAGGTTTTCCTTAGAAAAGCTATAAGACTATATCTAATCATGCAAGCCAGTTGCGAGTTAGTAAATTTATTTTCATATGCTCTGTATTTTTCTGACACATGGATAATTTTTCTACTATATTTCAAGGCTCATCATCATCATTTGTATCGTATTTCAATACAATAAATAGTAATTGAAAACGGTAATTGGTGAAAGAGGGAAGTCTCTTTCACCAATTACCGTTTTTTAATTTTGTAGTTGATAAAATAATTCTTTTTCTCTCGCTTTTAGTCAGTGGTCCAAATCTGATGTTAAGACTATTAAAGTAGCAAGTGGCAAACCGGCCCTATAATCCCATCACGTAAAGTCAGGTGCTTTATCACAAATAAAAAAGAAATCTCAGACATGGATTGAACAATTAACATATTTGAACTAATTACGAACCTGTCTATGCATTAGTCTAATTAATGATTAATAAAAGAGGCTTAAGGGTATTTGATGCCATAGGAATGCGCAGGATGCTGGATGCAAGCCGCTTCCAAACGGTATTTCTTATTCCAAAACTAAAGAGAAAGCTTATGTTTAGTGGACGTCCTACGACTGCTGCTGATAATGATGATAACAACACTAGGGCTATTGTGCTGTTAATTTATTTTTTCGATTATGAATTAGAAATTAAGAGATTAATTACATTATTAAATGAACGTAGTTTCTGACGTTGAGGAAATTAAAATGCTAGTGTTATTGACTCAAAGAAGGAAGCAGTCTGATAGAGTCGTATGATGTTCTTATAATGAATAAGAAAGATCTAATTCTTATTGATACACAAAATAAATGTGACCACGGTCGATGCAACTCGGCCCTAACGTCGGGATGATGAGGTATTTATTTATCTCGTAATTTTAGTGCGCGATTAGTCCCGTAGTATATAATAATAACACAAAATAAGATTAAAGATCTTAGTCTAATTTTGTATAGATACTCGTATCTCTGTCATCAATCTTAGCGCTACGCTAAGATTGATTAAGATGTTTGCGGCTTAAAGAATTCAATTTTTCTTCATCGTTATAAATACATACTTGGTTTATTTCGATAAGAAATCACGGCTCTAGGGTCTAACTTGATCGTATGGATTAAAATTACTGATTACATAGAAGCGAGTATCTGCAATACTTACAAAAGATTTTGCACAATAGTTGCTCTACTCTCACTCCACTCATAATTTATTTGATACTTATGACGTATAAACAATACATTTTTATATGTAATCTAGATAAGCACCTTATTGGCGATAAAAACGAATATAACGAGAACTTTATGATACACCATCACTTTATTTTAACAAGGCCTTTGCTTGCGTGCGAAGCTTGATAATTATAGCTTTAGGGCGTCAGTTAATGTGGGCTATGTAAATTAAAGGTATGATGAGAGTACAGTGACGGATTAAGGAAGCGATTGTTAAGGAGCTAAGAGGGCCCCGTAGCAAACTAAAGAGAGGCTTTTGATGATTATCATTTTCTGTGGCTGAAATAATGATGACGTGTTATTTAAGTAATTAAATAAGAAATGAAATATCAGTTTGTGGAAATTTAATTCATGTAGATAGATAGATAGAATCTGCTACATGCATTAAATTTAAATTTAGTAAAAGAGACGTCTACAAGTGGAGTAAAATTCAGATAAAATGTAACCAAGATGATATTTACATAATTTGTAAACCTGGTTTATGGACTTTTCAAAAATATTTTATACAAATTCACATTTTTTTAAATGTGAAGAATAAATTGTTTGAAATATGATTCAGATTCAGATAACCTTTATGGTTAACTGTGTTACATAAAATATCTTGATTAGAAGAAAATAAAAAAAAATGGTAATACAGTTCACATTTTTTTCTGTTTTAGCAATAATAATTTGTTTCTATCATTCTTTTACATGCATTATTACCTATTTTTTACATTCATTTGACAATTTGCTAAAATTTTACTATGCATAAGAAACCAGTGTGCCCAGTTAGAACAATATTTAAAGAAAATTATCAAGAATCGTGTCCAAATGACAAAAAATGATTTGATTTTAGCTTTTTGAGTATGTTTGATTAGAGTTGCCACAGATAAACTAGGTTAACCTAACGTGTCAAATATATTTATTTAAACTAAGAAATTCAAAATTAATTTAAAAAACTCTACGGGCCCTATTTTGTTTTCAACTGATGTATTCGACTCAGAGAAACATGTACTTTCTCTGGATGTAATGAGTGCTCTGATTAGGTTTTTTGATTGTTATTATACCAGCCTCCATACATTTTGTGGATGTGTCCTTTATTCGTTCATTTGCTAGGATATACAGGGTTATTTCTAATCAATTAGCATCCTTCTAGGGGCTTATTCTGTACATCAAAACTAACAACTTTTGCTCTACGACTTTCGTCAACACTCAAAAAAAATTTTTGTTGTTCCATAGAAAAATATAGTTCACCCGCGACAAAATGTATGGAACAGCTGATTTTTTTTCGAGTTTTGACGAAAGTCGTAGAACAAATGTTAGTTTTGATGTACAGAATAAGCCCCTAGAATGATGCTAATTGCTTAGAAATAACCCTGTATATAGATATATCCTAGTTTTTAAGCCGCCTGTGGGGTTCTAATAAAAAATATAATAAATATACATGGCTAAACAGTTCAAACAACCTGGACCTACAATTTAACGTGTCATCCCAGCTATAGTAGTGCTCAGTTGTAAATGCCATCCGCGGTCACCCATCTAAAGACTGACTATGCTATGCTAGTGACCAGTTTGACTAGGTGTTTGTCAGCGATCACCAAAGTTAAAACCGTGGTTAATCCGTTACTGCAAACGGATATATTTGTTGAGTGTATGGAGTGTGTCTTCAGTTTTAACGCTCCATCCATTAATCTTGGGACACGGCTCAATCAATCACTTCACTAAGATTTGACTATTCAAGCCGACAAATTACTTTGGTGTGTTAATGAAATGAATACACACCGTACGTAGGTATTACGTGAGGTTTTTTTAAGCAGTATTTTTTTAAGATTTTAATTCGAGAAATATGCTTTGATATATGTATGACAAATCATTTAAGGCGGCGGACGTGAAGATAGCTATTCAAGTCAGCAGATGTGAAGTTAGCCACAAGCTGCGCAACATCCAATCAACACGTTGCTTGCTGTGAGCTTCAGTCAGGATTGGATATTGCTCAGCTTGTGGCTAACTTCACATCTGCTGACTTGAATAACTCGGTGTATACGTTACGTTAATCTACGCAACAACATATTTCTATAAGGGTATTTTTGCAAAGTGCAAAGACTTCCAGAGGAGCAAATTATGCTCATTGTTGTGACTAACCATTTACTATATAAATAAATAACAAATAAATATTAAATAAATATTAGGGGACATCTTACACACGGTCTCTTACCCCAAACTAAGCAAAGCTTGTCATATGGCTGTCAGAAACTGATATACAATATTTAAATACATACTTAGACAGATAATTACAAATAACAACAACCAGACTCAGAGCAAACACCTATGTGAAGAACATATATATACATAAATATTTGCCCTGGGTGGGAATCGAACCCACGCCTCTTTGATCCAGTAGTCAGGGTCACTAACCACTGAGCCACCGAGGCAGTCATGTCATCGAGTGTAGGCATCTTGCATCGATGCACCAGGAAATCATCACCTTCCTTTCTATTGCCCTTTCACCTATTTCATAATGCTTTTGAAGCAAACCGTCACCATAGTGTAGTGACCCGTGCTCGTAACCCGACACCCTGCTGCAGGGTTACCACCAGTTTGTGTGGATGGCCGAAAATTATGTAACATAACCAAACTACTATAAAGCTGGAACCGAACTATCCTAGGAGCCGTGGTGGTCTAGTGACACCCGCCGTACAATTTCGAGATCGTGTGTTCAAATGCCGGTCCCATACCAATGAATTTTTTTTGAAATTTACTCGTATGTACATACTTACTGAATTACACACCACTGGCTTTTTGGTGATGGATAACATCGTGAGGCAACCTGCATACGTCCGTAGAAGAAATTTGAAGGCGTATGTGAATCCACCAACCCGCGCCGGGCCAGCGTGGTAGATATGACCCGATTGCCCTTCGTGGGTAGGCCTACGTCCTGCAGACTATTAAAAAGGCTGGTACAGTACAGTACCCTAAACGATTCGGAGAACTGTACGATACGCCCTTCAGTGGGCTCACGAAATTGTTTCGCAGCGATTAACCAATGCAATGCGCTGTGTCCGAAAATGACATCTACAAATTTTGCCCCGCTTTGAGAAAGCGCTACAAACTAGGTAGGTACTCTATTTTAGATTAACTTTTGTGACTTCTCTTTTGGACCGCGACGTTCTTGTTTTTTTCCACCTTTCCAATCCTCCTTGTTTTTTTTTACGAGGTGGAAATCTTCCATAGATGCTCGACCGCTTTGGGGTGCAGTCGGGTTATGTGGGATTGTACCCACTAAAACCCCCTCGGTGGCCAGCCTATGTGCCTTCTTGGGAGCTCCGGGATCTCCAAAAGGAACGCACTGATGCTCCCGGCACTTCGTGTGTCTACTCGCCTGGTAGTAGAACAGGCTTGTACGATCCTGTACGACAGCGTTGCCACACACGCTGCCGTCCTTCTCGGGCCCGCTTGAGTGGATGGCCAGAGCCCCAACTCTGACCACCCACGAGCCCAGGGGTCCCCTTTTAGTAGGCTCTTACTACAGGCAGGGGATACCGATGCCGTATTCTAGTGCCCCGGAATCAGGGCAATTTTCCAATCCTCCTATCCTTTCTATTGACTGTCTTGCCGACTAACTAAGACTAAGCTAAGACTGATCGTAAACGAAAGACTCCAGAAGAAGAACTGATAACTCTCGTGTACGGTGTTTTTTTAAACAAATATGGATAATGAGTCGATGGTAGGGTTTTTGGTATCTATAGTGACACGTTCTTTAGCACTAGTTTTTTGATTAATACGATACGATAACGATGAATCAGGAAACTGCCATCTTTTTCCTTTCTACTGCCCTTTAATCCATTCGATAAAGCATTTGATGCAAGCAGTGTAGTGACCTGGTAACGCGACACCCCGCCGGCTGCTAGGGTTACCACCACGTGTGGAAAGTAGCCGACCTCGCCGCAACTTTAACTGTTTCTCCATAGCTTCCCGGAATGGCCGGAATTCTTCGTGGTTTCATAGTTCACTTATAAATATTGATTTGATATTGATACAACGGATGTGAACCGTTTCTTATGAAGGTTATAAAGGCAGGAGGAAGGTAGGAACAGTTGTAATTACGCCCTTATTAGTTAGGTATATAACGTATAGGACGTGTTAAGGAAAGGCATTACCCTCAGGGCTCCTCTGGATACGGTCATGCTTCTCAGGGCTGATTTTCCACTGAGATTGAAGGTTTACGATGTGCGCGTAAATATTCACCAATAGAGTCACGTCACGCTTAATGTGAAATTCTATCTATTCTGCCGTGAATCTAAGACTACAACTGCTACAGGTACGAAACCTAATAGCGATCTGTTCGTTTGAATTTCTATTAAAGTGTAAATCCAGTAGTGGACGTTATATACCTAGAAGCAATAATGTACAACTACACAGCCTTATCAAATTTATTCCGGCTATCAATCACCAAGCCTTAACCCATATATACCTATGAGGACAAAAACGACCCACGAGTAAAAATTTGCTACCTAAAATCCTTAAATGACAAAGATGTTGGATTTTTTTTATTTTGCTCGTTTTAATGCTTTTGGGTATATATGGGCTAAAAGCGTTTTTTGAAAACAATATTTTCGACGTAGTCCATGTGATTCTCCATAATTGGACAGTTTACCACTTATAAGGATCGGCACTATCAAACACCAATTGAGTGGGACCCAGAGGTACCTACGGCGGTATCAATTGGTCCTCGTCGCCGGAAGGGCTATTTGTAACGATGTCTGCAACAGTGTGCTATTACCAAATCATCTCGTTCTCACATTACAGACACACACGTAATATGTATTAATCTTAATACATCAATATTCTTAGTATAAGATACCCACATAAATAGATTAACCAAAAGTAATATCAAGTATTAAAACTAAAGATACAAATAAAAGTGATCTGATTTAAATACACTATAGGATAGATTGGTACAAGTGTCATGAATAACAAAAATACATTCTATTGCGTATTCTCTTTCCATTTAAGTTTACGGAATGGCTTGTTTTTTCCGTTTGTTGCCCGTGGTCCTACCAGATGTACCACTAGTAGGACCATTTCGAATCCCGATAGTATCTTATGATTGTCGACTGCTCAACAGTCAACAGTTTGATAAAATGTTGCCACTCTTTGTGTAAACCAATCTAAACTAGCCCACATTTAAGCCTATACAAAGGCTTAAATTTTCAGCTCGGGTGTTCAATTTTCAACCGCAATTAAAGTATCAAATTATTCTATAATATATTTAATTTTTTATTATCCCCAGGTTCCAATGACGTAGCACGATGAAAGACAACGTGGGGCTGAAGCTGCCGACGAGGAACGTCCTCACCGGCGCCATCGTCAACTGGGAAGACGACGAGATGGGCATAATGGGTGATGGACCTGAGAACCTCACTCTGGCTTGGAAAGATCTTTCCGTCTACAGGAAGAAGAAAACGCAAACTAGCATATGGAGATCGCCTACTTATGAAGAAGTCAGGGTTTTAAATGGAGGTGAGGTTATTTCTAATTCTAATTGATGCTATAATACAGGGTTATTTCTAGAAAAATATTGTTCACCCGTGACCAAATGTATGGAACAGCTAATTTTTTTTTTAGTTTTGACAAAAGTTGCATAACAAAAGTTGTTAATTTTGATGTACAGAATAAGCCCATAAAAGGGTGCTAATTGATTAGAAATAACCCTGTATACAGGGTTACAGGCTAAGTCGACCTATTCCCGTAAAGCGTGTGTAGTTTACTACGTTTCTGACTGTTGTGACTTTGAAACACCATATCCTAAATCTCACAGTTTTCGAGATATTTGAATTCAAATACTTTTTATAAAAGGTTAATTTTACGGACAATATTGGGTAGTGAGGTTATAAAACATTATTTTACATGTAAAAATCAAATAAAAATAATAATACGACTTACACGTTTCAAAATATCTGAGCTGATAGCCGAAAACTGGGAATTTTATAAATACCAATTTTAAATATCTGTATTTTTTTTTTAATTTAGGATAGCGTATTTCATAGTCAAATTAGTTAGAAACAAAGTAAACTACTCACCCTTAACGGGAATAGGTCGACTTACCCTGTAACCCTGTATACTCCTTTGGTACCAACGTCTGGAAGGATGAGTGATGGGCCAGAGAACCTTACTTTAGCTCGGAATGACCTTTCTGTATACAAGAAGATGAAAACGCCGACTAGTAGATATATGGAGATCGCCCACTTATGAAAAAGTTAGGGTTTAAAAGTAAAATATAAATAAATAATAAATATTTTGGGACATCTTACACACGGCCTCTGACCCCAAACTAAGCAAAGCTTGTGATATGGCTACCAGAGACTGATATACTACATATACTTATTTTTAAATACATACTTATATAGATAGTAACTAAAATGGTGTAACTAAAGTGCTCGTAAACATACAAGTATGGTTTTATAATTTTCAGGTTTTTTAGATGACCCGTACGTACATACATAAAAACATATTTATTGATAGGTAAGTTTTAAGAGGAAGTGATAGCATGGATAACCGGGCTATTTTTGTCAAACCTATTTTTATCATCAACTGATGAATCAACGCATAGACATAATAGTCATACACACAAATCAAACCATGACCTATCGATACAACATATCTATTACATATCATTAAGTAATAAATTATACAATGGTAGGCGTTAAACAGGCCTATTAGTTTGATAAAAAAATATCTCGTTTTCGTAGCACCGTAGCACGTCTGCGTAGCGCTTTAACTATTGTACATTAATAAAACGTATTGCTTTCGAATGTATATTAACGTATTATTTATTGTTATTTTATCGAAATGTAATTATTTTTTTTAAACTTTCGCGATTTGAACACATTGTTATTATATACAATGGGACTAATCGCGCACTAAAATTACGAGATAAATAAATACATCATAAATACATCGACCGTGGTTGAGTCTACCCGTTTCGGCCGAGTTGCATCGACCGTGGTCACGGGTAGACTCAACCACGGTCGATGCAACTCGGCCGAAACGTCGGGATGAGGAGGTATTTATTTATCTCGTAATTTTAGTGCGCGATTAGTCCCGTTGTATATAATAATAATGTAATTTTAATTGTTTGTTAATGTTCGAAAATACATCCCGTAATATACTACATTATCCATTCGATCGAGTCCCATTCACTCACGGATTCTTATAATAAACCCCTTACGAAAACTTACTGTACTGTACCAGCCTTTTTAACAGTCCACTACAGGACGTAGGCCTACCCATGAAGGGTAATTGGGCCATATCTACCACGCTGGCCAAGGATTCACATACGCCATCGAATTTCTTCTAAGGCCATTTACAGGTTACCTTGCAAAGTTTTCCTTCACCGAAAAACCAGTGGTGTGAAATTCCTTGCATAAATTCTTAAGAATTCATTGGTACGACGCCGAGATTTGAAACTACGACCTCACGATTGCAAGGCGGGCGCCATTACTAGAACACCAGGGCTGCACTACGAAAACTTACAATGTAGCTATCTTAGCCTAAAATCAATATCAAATAAACAAACTTCTTTTTTTGTAGTTCATGTACAAAGTACAATACTAAATCGGTGTTTTAACCAAGGGCGCCTCAGACTGTATATTTTGTTAGGCATAATTATCTTTGTTCGTCGACGAAGGTTACCTATAGATGTAACACACTTATTGGCACAATCATAATTACAATAATTCAGATGGGACCTGCCCCTCTACCGCCTAAGCAATAGCAATCGTTTATGACTTCATTTTAGTCATTTGGCACCGCCTATGTGACGTTAGCCATCAATTGCTTTGCGCGGATTGCGAAAGCAATCGTTGATTGAACAACTTTGATGGCTAACGTCACATAGGCGGTGCCAAATGACTAAAATGAAGTCATAAACGATTGCTATTGCTTTAGGCGGTAGGGGGGCTGTTTAGAATTAAGTTGGGATGTAACGTTGTAATTTTAAGTATAGTAAGGGGAGTTAGTAGATTAAACTATCTTACTTACTCACTATGTTATTTCGTTACAACTTACATTCAAATAACACAAACAGACTTAAATTTATTTAAGATTAATGAGTTTTTAACATTTTTTATTTACATTTAAAGTTGAAACCTCACTAAATAAATTATTTTATTTCAATTGATTTATGATGCATTTATCTACTAACCTAGACATGATTTATGTCTTATTATATGCAGTATAAAAGTACACGTTTGATACTCACAGCTATATTGCATATCACAAACTCGTTTCCTACTTAACCTCTTTTCCACTAATATCGACGTTAAAAAATACCATGCATTAGTATCACGTATGATCTCTGATTAATTATGCAGAGATAACAGATCTGAGGTCCCACAGCACTTAAATTTCCACATAGAGAAGTCCAAAACCCTAAACAAATTTCGACATAGCTCAAGTTCTTGCATCACCATCAATGTAACCGGTTCAAAGGCATGTGATAACCCACAAAACTACCGAGTCTTGTAAATGTAAAGTATCTAAAAATGGAAACAGCGTGGTCGAGAGTAGCTCACTACCGGTTCATTAATTTCTTGGACCTCCTATTGGTTTGTGATCGACCTTGGTTGTTATGCATATTAAGTTTCAGTTGGTCTTCGTGGTTGAGTCAGATTTAGGTACTCTTTATATGTTTGAGTTGGCAAGCTTATAAAAATATCTCGGGACATCTTCAGATTCGAATACAACTATAATCAGACGAGGACTGAGTTAAGCGGTCCGTGAGGTACCGTGATAGTGCTTACTACCGTGGTAGTGCGTTACTCTGAAGGATTTTTATTTTATAGACACATCGACTTAGCATTTTTTCTTCCATATTGATATTTCTTTAGTTTTCCATGAATTTTCACTTATTGTAATTGCTTTAACTAGATGTCTGAACATCAGTCGATTCTACGTAAATACACATGCCTCAGTTGAATTGACGTTTTTCAGAACATTTGATTTAAATAATAAAGAAACTGGTTAAGAGCTAGGCTACTAGAGTTATTAGAATGAAAGTTCCAGATGTAAAATGTACAGATTAATTACCGGCAGTGGACTCGAGTTGGTATTTGGAATACCTTTGGACCCTTTGTAGTGTGTGTATGATTAAATTACGTTTTTTAGTTATAAATAAAAACCGAACAAGTGCGAGTCAGGCTCGCACATCGAGGGTTCCGTACAAACACGTTGTTAAAATAATTAAAAAACTGTTTTAGCATGTGCTAATGAAGTTCTTATAAATGATACCTTACATGATACGATTTACTCACTTTGAATTTTAAACCCATATTTTGTGAATTTCGAAGCCCTATTTTTTGTGATGTAAATAAAAATGTACAGTTTTCAGATTTATTTCTAAATGTGTACTCTAAGACAATGCTTCTCGCCGAATTTCATAGTTCTACGTCATCGGGAAGTACCCTGTAGGTTTTGATTTTTGTGAGTGCAAAATATGCGTTTTTTACGACATAAACGGCTCTAACTTTTTTAAACGATAACTGAGAACTTTTTCTTTTACACAACTACAAGAGATCCTATGATCTCTTGTAGTTGTCTAAAATATACATCTACATGTACGTATACAGTTTAAATTTCAACTCGATATCTTTACGCGTTCCCGAGATAAAGAGTCTTGACATACACACAGACGGACAGACGGACATAGTGATCTTATAAGGGTTCCGTTTTTTCCTTTTGAGGTACGGAACTCTAAAAAAGCATTACATACTTAAAATCATATGTATGTACATATAATATAAGCAAGTACTTATGTTATTTTCTTTTTCAGTGAGCGGCTATGTAACTTCAGGAAACTTGGTGGCGTTGATGGGATCAAGGTAATGATTCATTCCATATTATTTTGTCATATAGTTTAATCTAAATTCTCAAAAACTGGCACTAGATACAAATGAAAAACAATTTACGGCCCTACTCGTTAAAATTCAAGTTTGTTTAAATATAACTGGAGAAGAAAACGAGATGAATCTTTCCATAGAGTTTTATTAACATAATCCGAACGTTTGAATGCTGTTGAATTTGTTGAACAAGTCGATGGTATAATAATGAGATATGTGTCACCCACATAAATGTTTGGGATCATCATTGATACATATTAAAGCAGAACATCTCTTACCTACTGATAATCAAGACATTTTGAAAACTTACGATAAATGTGATTGGTACCGTAGAATCTTTGAGAGGTTTTTTATTACAGTTACTAAGTTATTATGGAAAGTTTTATATTATAGCACGAATCATACAAGTCGGCGGATGTGAAATTAGCTACGAGTGCGCGAAACCCAATAAACGCGCAGCTTTATGTGAGCTTCAGTCAAGATTGGATATTGCGCAGCTTGTAGCTAACTTCACATCCGCTTGTATGATTTAGCCTATAGTTTTACGAATACGCTGTAATTTGGTATACTAATCTGCCTGAACTAAACAAATGAATGGTATTTTCAAATTACATTCTTTAGATTTTTTTTATCTCATTATGAGACAGGACATTCTAAACATATGAAGTTGCAGACAACAACTAGATGTAATACCTAGATAAGTTACGAGAAGCCGTTAGAACATAAACCATTAGAGAATCGAGTCTAGTTCATAAACATTTTTTCAAGTTTCTTATTTATTTATTTCATTTCCTCATCATACTTACAGCAACGCCAAAGCGCATGACGAGTCATTGGGTATTTTACAATTTTCATTTAGTACAGAGATAATATACATGTCAAAATAATCTAAATAAATGTCAAAATAATCTAAATAAATGTGAAAATAATTTCAATAAAATGTCACAAAGAATAATAAGGCAAAAATTCACACAAACAAACAAAAACGGTCAAATTAATGTCAGTAACGTTAATACAGTATTAATTAATTAAAACTTAAATAATGCATACAAATTCTTACATATGAGTTATATTTTATGTCAAAGATAAAATATAACTCATATGTTTATGAGTTATATATTAGATCTAGACAGATCAGAGTGGTGAACTTATGACTGACGGCCGAATGACTAAAGCCTTGGTGTGAGAGTTTTAAAGCCTCCTGAAAGCCTTTCCTAAAAGCTTAGTTCTCTGAAATAGTTAAATGGTTATAACAACGGGACCTACAATTTTACATGTCACCCGAGTCATGGCATCTCACAGTTGAAAATACCAATCAAAGATAATCACCACTTATAAAACACGTGTTGAACTAGAGGCCAAATAGTTTAATTTCTAGTTATAGTTCAAGGCAGTTGTAGTATCCAATGTCGTCGACATCAAATTGATGCATTTTTAATGCGCACTACCGAAGAAACTGCCTCCGCTTGTTTTTGCTTTTCGTTTCCTCGGCAAAGTTTGCTCAAAATTTGAATATTTAAATCAAGCATGTTCAAGGACAAACTTTGATTTTAATTTAGTGCCATTAATCTTTTATTGCTTTATCAATGGATCTGTAGGTATAATTGCATTGAACTGTAGATAGTTGTTTTTAAACTTTCGCGATTTGAATATATTATTATATACTACGGGACTAATCGCACACTAAAATTACGAGATAAATAAATACCTTATCAATTATCATCGTGGTCACGGGTAGACTGGGGCTGGATCCAGTCTACCCGTGACCACAATCGATGCAACTCGGTTGAAACGTCGGGATGATTAGGTATTTATTTATCTCGTAATTTTAGTGCTCGATTAGTCCCGTAGTATATAATAATAAACTGTAGATAGCTTTTATCTTTGTGAAACAAGTAGCGGCTACTTTTAAGTGTATAATTGTAATCGTAAAATTCCATGTTTCAATTCTATCTTCTATCTAAAGTTACGGCCGATGCGCCTTCAACTTGAAATATCCTGTAAAGATAGTAAAACTCTTTATGACTTAATCACCATAAAAGAAATACTAAACAAGAAAAAAAAAAATAACAACTGCCGCCCTTATCTCTAAAACCATAGAATTAGAACTAAATAATTCTATGTCTAATACCAATATTTATCTTCCTGACACAGACTTTTATTACAAAAAAAAGTTTAACAAGTCGAGTTGGTTCAAGCAAAATTTTAACCAAAATGACAATAAAGAAAGATCTGCAGCAAAAATACTCGCAAATATCCTAACAATAGTATAAGCCATGATAATCAACAATGAGGATTACAAGGATCTAAAATGTCGTTCAGCGACTTCATTAAACATTCACATTCTCACTTGGTGTCAGAAAATTATTATAAATTCGATAACCTTGGCCAGTCTTGTTAAAGTTTTCAACCCACAAGGAATTTCATAAATTAATAATTGATTAACTTTTTACTGATATTATTTGACGTCTTTAAAGATCAGGTTACCTCTACTAGTTTATAGATTCAAGTATTACACAACACCGAGAATAATTATTATTATGAGACTTCCCGTTTCATTTTAGTCATTTATTCCTTTGAAGAACATCTAATGAATACTGTATCTTCTTTCTACAAGAGATTTTCGTAAATCACGCAATTTAGTTTACAACAAAGAACTATCTCGCTTACATCATTATTCGAACGAAAACAGAATCAAAATTGACCCATTAGTCTGGAAGGTAGTGTCACTGGTGTATACAGGGTTATCTACGTACGAAACAGGCAATTATTTGTGTCGAATTTGTGTTGGTATCAACCACCTCCTTTCGGCCGAGTACATCAGCTCTAGATAACCTTTGTACACCTTTAGCATATGGTAATCATTATGAAAAACTTATACTACCTACCAGCCGCGAAAAAAATCAGTTGCTTTTTTGCAAGAATTTGCAAAAATTTGCCGAGAGTTGGTCCCGTAGTATATGTATTAAATAAGCTGTTCATAATGCTAAGTAAATCTCGTATACTACACCTCGTCAAATCCTTGTACTTTAAAAAACCGGACAAGTGCGAGTCAGGCTCGCACACCGAGGGTTCCGTACAAATCCAGATTTTTTTTATAAAATTGGGAAGCAAGTTGTTAAAATCTCTATACTATAACCATCGACAAAAAAGTTTATTTTTTTTTCACTTTTCTCGTTATACATCGAAAATTACACATTGTTAAAATAATTAAAAACCTGTTCTAGCATGACTGTGGTTGAATGATGATGAAGTAATGAATGAAGTTCTTTTATATGATACCTTACATGATACGATATGATATTTACTCACTTTGAATTTTGAACCCATATTTTGTGAATTTTGAGGCCCTATTTTTTTGTGATTTAAATAAAAATGTACAGTTTTCAGATTTATTCCTATCTGTGTACTCTAAGACAATGCTTCTCGCCAAATTTCATAGGTCTATGTCAACGGAAAGTAGGTTTTGATTTTTGTGAGTGTCGAAATATGCGGTTTTTTACTACATAAACGGGTCTAACTTTTTTTAAAGATTACTGAGAAGTTTTTCTCTTATACAACTACAAGAGACTGTGGCGAGATCTAGAATATTATTGTAGAAAATAACTAAAATTATACATTTAATTATTTAATATGTTATATTTCATAGACCATAGACGTATACAGTTTAAATTTCAACTCGATATCTTTACGCGTTTCCGAGATAAAGAGTCTTGACATACACACAGACGGACAGACGGACAACAAAGTGATCCTATAAGGGTTCCGTTTTTTTCCTTTTGAGGTACGGAACCCTAAAAACAACACCTTGTAACAAAATGAAGTCAGAATAATTGACTGCCTCGGTGGCTCAGTGGTTAGTGACTCTAACTTCTGGATCAAAGAGGCGTGGGTTCGATCCCCACCCAGGGCAAATATTTATGTGATGAACATAAGTGTTTGCTCTGTGTCTGGGTGTTATTTAGTTACTATCTATATAAGTATGTATTTAAAAATAAGTATATATAGTAAATCAGTCTCTGGCAGCCATATCACAAGCTTTGCTTAGTTTGGGGTCAGAGGCCGTGTGTAAGATGTCCCAAAAACTATTTATTTACTTAATTAAATTGTCCGTTAATACCCGAATAAGCTTAACACACGTTAAGCTTACAGAACACTAATCCTTTTTTTGAGTAGGGACCAAAACTGGCCTGGAATGTAGTTTTCAGACAGAATTTTAATTCATCAATTTCTCCTCCAGTGGCGCCGGGAAGACCACGCTCCTCGCAGCCATCAGTCGACGCGACAAGAGCGCCATGACTGGCTACCTAATGCTGAATGGCAGACTGGCTGGAGCCGACCTGATCGCCAGGATCTCGGGCTTCGTGCCGCAGGAAGACCTGTCTATTGAGGACCTTATCGTCTCTGAACACATGGAGTTCATGGTAGGTGGAACTTTTTTCCTCTTAGCAGCTATCACAATCTGCGCCATGAGTGGCTACCTGATGCTGAACAGCAGACTGGCTGGATCCAACTTGATCGCAAGGATCTCAGTTCAGATCTGATCGCCAGGATTTCAGGTTTCGTACCGCCGGAAGACCTTTCCATTGAGGACCTCACCGTCTCTGAACACATGGAGTTCATGGTAAGGGAGCTTTATTCTCGTCACCATGAGAGTGTAGGAACTAGAATGCTGAACAGTAGACTGGCTGAATAGACTTCAAGGCCAGGATCTCGAGATTCGTTTCGCAGGAAGACCGGGTCATTAAAGACCTCACCGTCTCTGAGCACATGAAGTTCATGATCCGTGGAGTTATGTGGATGTAGACGAACTTATTGTCTGAAAAGCTTTTTTGTCATTTCAGGTCCCATAGTAGATGTTTGAATTATAAGTACTTATATACGTTTCCAAATCCCTACACTTTGCAAAGTAACTCTTTGTATCACTTGGAATGATACCAGGAACTTTGTTACATTGAACTTGTGAACACTCGGCGCGTTTCTCAAGTAGGTATCATCAAACGGGTGATAACGAGTCACTAATGAAATCGAATTCTGAAATAACAAACCTGGTCGAAGATCGAGACGGATAGTCTAGCATTAAAGTCTAGAATCTTAATTAATTTTAATTAGTTTTATTGATAAACATACAGGGTGCTTTTTGTTTTATTATTTTTTTATGAGAATAATGTGTCAATTAAAAAATGATTTCCCATTGGATGTCTATAAAATTCAATATTTAAAAAAATACTTAATTGAATAATCATAAGTCATATTTATAAGATTGTACACACACCGTACAAAAGATGTATTGTGCGTGCACTAAATTATATTATTTTTTTTACAAAAAGAAATAAAAAATAAGGACTACAAGTACCCTAGGCGCACGATCCCAAATCCTAATACAGTGTATAAGTAGCGATTAGAAGTCATCGTGTATATACATGAATATGTATGATTAAATATCTACTTTTTTATCACTCTAAAAATAAACTAACCGTCTCGATATTATTACTGGTGACTTGCTATCACCTGGTTTTAATTAACTATTGGCGCGTGCTGGCTTTACACGTGTTAACAAAAACACAGAACCCTGAAATTATTTAAAACAATCTTTAAACGAGATAGACTTGTATGCTAATATAGACCGTTGCGTGTAACTAACTCACAATCTCACAAAAACATCTTTAGTAAATTAAGATGAACATTTGTAGAATGGGACCAACCCTAAAATCGCTAAAAGTCAATCAATCGCGTCATTGCATACATTTTGCATTGTATATGCATTTTTTCGAAAATCAATGAACTTTTTGAACAAAAAGACCGTGTCTCGCAGCAGTATTTTTGGGTTGGTCTAACTTAAAAGTTCTTCCTCTTGATTTAGTAAAGATGCCCCTAAGATATAGTGAGTGTACATACCTAATAGTAAACTGGTACATTCAAACACTCACATGATTGATCAAATTTTTAGTAAATAGTTGTAATCAAGCCTTTCATATTAAATATTCGTTTCTTGAAAACCGTATTTCGATCTGTCTGTAGTTTAACTAGTAGCTATACATAAGACAGACATACAAAATAACGACTTTGATTTATACTATGTAGTGAAGGCAGTTCTTATGAAAATTTGTGTCATTTCTTTTTTAGTACTCTTTATACTTATAGAGCCAGTTGGTTAAAAATCACTTTGTATCGTTTGGAAACTTCTTGTTTCTTTAGTTTTAAGAATCAAACCACTTCTACCATTTCCAAGGCCGCTATCCAAAAGGTTAAACGTAAATTGTAAACTAGTTCTGATGCATAATTTCTATATCATGTAGCATCGTATTAAAGCGTAAATGTCGTGGATATCGTTTTATTCTATTTATTATTTTTTACTACCGGTCATGAGTTTCTACTGATCAGTTTAATATTATGACTTATTTCTTTGTACAACCTTTTTATCCATTAAAAACTACAGAAATGGAATATGGCAACGATGCAACTAATAAAATAAAATAAATAAAATAAAATAAATTTATTTCCCAAATTAAATAATTACAAATTAATAATAGCCTATAAATTTAAATATTCTATTTGGGCACCCAAATTTGGTACAAGGCCTCCTCCATGCGGTGCCATGAATATCGATCTTGGGCAAGTCGAGTCCAAGTCGAGCCCGCCGCTTCGACGACGTCATCGGACCATCTTCTCCTGGGGCGGCCGACTGGGCGCGCGCTCTCTCTAGGATACCAGTGGACGATGCGTGCGCTCCATTTGTTGTCTGTAGCTCGTGCGAGGTGTCCCGCCCACTTCCATTTCAGTTTACAGAGCATTTTTATTGCATCCATAATTTTGGTCTCTTGCCTTATATCTACATTTATAACTCTATCTTTTAACGTGAGCCCTAGCATGGAACGCTCTGTTGCTCTTTGAAATGTCGCTATTTTGTGAATTATCCTTTTAGTTAGTGCCCATGTTTGACAACCGTAGAGTAGTGTTGGTAAAATCGTGTTGTCCATAAACTTTTTCTTTAGATGTATAGGAATTTTACTCTTGAATACATCTTTGTGGGACCAGTATTTCCGCCATGATGCCGCTATCCTTCTGTCTATTTCTTTGGCGGTAGAGTCTTGAAAGGAAATAGTTTGTCCCAGGTATATGTACTCGTTGACATACTCTATGCTACAGTCATCCAATTTTATTGGTTTTGAACTTCCATTTGTCATAATTTAATTCGTAGTTAAACATAAAGTGCGATTACTCGGTAGTATAGTGAGTGTTCTTCCAATATTTTTTTGCTTGTAGTGTAGAGTTCAAATCGAAGGTTCAACTAGTAAATAATATCCTGCTTGACTGGTATTAAGGTACTATATAATTGAGGTGGCTGACCAATTTGTTTGATCATCTGACCATTACATTCAATTACTTCAAGTTTCGGGGCATAATCTCACACATCGATGGTTTAACCTTAATTGCTATGATAATAATATGATGTTCGAACAACCATAAGTTTTAATAGTTATGAATTGTTAAGTGTGGCAATTGAAACCTTCTATGATTTATGTCGGAATACATGATGTACCGCTATTCCGTCGACGTACTGTCTTAAAAACTGTTATTTACTTTATGAAACTCATCTTGGCATGTCATAATTAAAAATAAATAATTACTCGTATTTTGGCCTTCAGTTATTACTTCTATAACTAACCCATTGCATTCTACAAACTTAAATTGATTAAATTAGTAATTAATTTATAAAGATGTAAGAGTCGAAGGTATGTAGAAACTAATTATACCGCCCATCACGTTTATGCTAATTAAAATATCTATTTTCGGAGGCGTGGTGTGTACCTCGTAGGTATTTGGCTTTGACGACAGGCTTTCAAAACTATTTTTAAAACGTAACGCATCTGAGACTAGTTTCACTAGTACATTGTCAGGTGCATGTCGAGGCACTCCTATAGGTTCCGTAGGCTATATCGCCCATTTTCCGCAGGCTATATCGCCTATTTTGTGTGTTAATCTTTTATGTTTTTTAAAATGTTTATTTTAAAAGACGTTTACAACTCCATTTTGTCTTTGACAGACTCTAAAAGTGCAAAAATGTTGTATAAACTCGTAGATAATATAGATTTAAAAAGATAAGTTTAGTCTGTTTAGTTTAAGTTCTGTATCTTCTACAGGGCGATGTAGTCGCTACACGACAGAGCCCTTTAAATAAATAAAAACAAATGTTTATTCAGTTTTGTAGTCTGTCAATAAAAAAATATATATCATTTTAATGTAAAGTCCAACATCTCTTTCTAACCTTTTATGCTCTTTTTCACACCAGTATGCATATTTTTTATTTTATTTTAGACAGGTGAACAGAATTTCTATTCTTTTATTTATTTATATAATGTAGGAAATTACGTAACGCATAGACAATTGGACACAGTCTGAATATAAAATTAATTCATACGTATTTTTCTACGTATACTTACATCGTTCAGAGCATGCGTTATTACATCACTGTTTTTTGAATAAGGTCCCCGATAAACTCTTTTTAAGTTTTGTGGGCGACTTTAAAATTTAAAGACCGGCACTAAAAATAAACAATTTCGGTGACCGGCAGCTATTCAACCTAGCACACTTCTTGTTACTCTATTACACAAGGATTCTATATAATACCATGGACCCCTAAAAAGTAGTCACGTCATTGAGAGCACTTTTTAAATTATCAAACTAATTATTCAAATGAATGTATTAGTTATCGAATCAAGCTGTCACAATTTACTTGCGTATAAAATAAATTGGGATTGAAATTAAGTTTTTGCCGATCCAGAATCTTAAAATAGAAACCGTAAACAGGTTGAGGTGTGTCGCAGTGAACACTTGGTGAATTTATTACAAGTTCTAAGTAATAAAGTTTATCAGATAAACATTGTAGAGTAACAGGTTTTTAATTAAGTGCTTACTCTAAAAGTCTAAATAATAGGTTAGATCTATTAGTATTCAATTACCTTATTTACTACCACATCACTATCACTGCATAATATAAAACAAAGTCGCTTCCCGCTGTCTGTCCCCATGTATGCTTATATCTTTAAAACTACGCAACGGATTTAGATGCGGTTTTTTTTTAATAGATACCTGTGCGAAGCCGAAACGGGTCGCTAGTACTTGATATACAGGACTATTTCTGATTGATTATAAGTTTTAGAAGTTAAATCTACATGCCCTGAATGAGCCCAACTCGATACCAAGACCCACTGATGTTCGGAGAAAATATTCCATTGCGTATGTGATGCCACGTAGCAATGAGCTATCGTGGTAAATATGAGCAAAACTATCTTAACTCTAAAGGCCAAGAACATTAACTAACATGTTCATTATCATTAATTGACTGCATCGGTGGCTCAGTGGCTAGTGACCCTAACTTCTAGATCAAAGAGGCGTGACTGGGTGTTATTTAGGTACTATATATATATAAGTATGTATTTAAAATAAGTATATGTAGTATATCAGCCTTTGTCAGCCATATCACAAGCTTTGCTTAGTTTGGGGTCAGAGACCTTGTGTAAGATGTCCCTTAATATTTATTTATTTATTATTTACTAATGAACATTAGGACAACTAGGTACAGTCCAGTACCTACTTACGGACCTGATTTCAGTTTATTTTTAGTTTTTAATACATTTACTACTCACGTTTTCTTAAATTAAATAAATTTGACCGCATTGATTCTGAATTACAAATACAACCATTGAAATGATTTTATCGTGCTTACACACTAAGTTTATAGAAATGTTCTTTTTGTGATAAACATTCCAAAATTTGCCGCGCTCGCAGGATTTGAACCTGCATCTCTCTGGGATTAAATACTGTAGAAGTTGGTAGTAAAACGGTAAACACTTCACTAATTTGGCGGCTCACTAATACAGCTTTCTAGCTTAATTGGACAAAAGCATCTGGGCCGGAATCCCAGAGTAATGCAATGAAGGTACAAATCCTGCGAGCGCAGCAATTTTACGAATACAATGGCTGTATTATACTATCTAACCATATATTTGGGACCAAGAAATATTTCATTTATAAATGTTTAACACATACATAGACCTTGATAATATTTTATTTATTTCAAGAACTCTAGCCACTAAACATATTAACTTGCAAAGAATGTCAGTCATATATGTAGCCGCCAAAGGCCCCGTTAAAGTCGATAGTTAAATCAGTTTTTTACGCAACGATATTTTTTATGGCTCTACGCTTCGCTACGTAGAGCGTAAAATGATCGGACGTTGAAAGACCTCGCATTATAGCTTAATTGAATTTGAACATGTAATTTGAGTATTTGATTGATCTCAACGGCAATGGTTTTGGAATATGTTGGAAAAAATACATTTTGAAGATAATGAATCCCAGACTTCACTACAGCGCGAGCGCAGTGGGGCGAAGCAGGGCGGGACGTAGTTCACTACATAGATAACAATATTATTTACTATACTCTATAAAATTTAACTTGATCTCTGCGACAGCTGTCAGAAAAATCACGCCTATGAAGTCCTGAATTTCTTAATAGTACATGTCAATGTCAGACTTTATGGGCATGTCGATTAGTGATGGGCGACGAATGACCACAGAGTTTTAGATAGAGTTTTAATTAAAATATCGATAGTTTATACTAACGATATTTTAAATAAAACTTAATTTTTCATTAATTTTATTGTATATTTGAATATCATAACATTTTTACATGTGTAATTAAATCAAACCCAATTTTATGTTACATTAGCATAGATAATAGTGAAAACCGTCGATACATTATTATGAGTATTTAATTAATATCATAACATTATTTACATGTGTACATACTTGATCTTAAATAATAGTAAGTAAATAAAATCCAATTTTTCACCTTCAACTACTCATTCGATTTCATTACAACATTGTTTGAAAATCGATTTTTTCCACCACTATCTCAATTCTAAATATGTCAAAATATAACTGTCGCAGAGATCAAGTTAAAGGACATGTCCACAAAATGTATGGAGGCTGGTATAATAATAATCAAAAATTCTAACCACAACACTCGTTACATTTCGAGAAAGTTCATATTTTTCTGAGTCTATTACAACAGTTAATAACAAAAAAGAGCCCTCCGATTTTTTTAAAATTAATTTTGAAATTATTAGGATAAATAAATATATTTGGCTTAATAGGTAGTTTGTCTCTAGCAACCCTGATTAATTAAGGTCTACATTGTTAAATAAAAGCATTTTGGCCAATTAGACACACTTTTAAAGTGTTTTTTTGTCACGTTGTATCTACTAACTGGTCACACTGGTAGGTTATAATTATTAATTTTAGCAAATTAAGTCATGAATTTAGAAGAATCAGCTACGAATGCAAGTAAAATAACGATAGAAGCACTTTATCATCGCTAAACTAGAAAAAGTAATAAGCTGTATTGTTATTTTTCATACAATTTATTTTTCCACATTTAAAAAAAAATGGAGGAGTGAAAAAATCTAAATTAAATATTTTTGGGAAGCCCATTAAACAAGCTTTCAAATGATGTATATATCATCTTGGTTCGATTTTTCTCTGAATAATATACCACTTGTGGACGTCACCTTTTATAGAGTATAAGCGAAAAACAAATAACAGTCGTGAGTGGACGACTAAAAAATGACTAAAAAAGTCTTGTGAAGTATGCAATTGTACATTTACATTTTATACCTACAAAGTTTTCAGCTTACATTTTATTAAAGAATAAAAATTTTAGCAAAGTGTTTTACATACAAAGGTATGTAAAACACTTTGCTAAAACTATCCGTGACAAATTTAATAAATTCCTGCTTTGAGATATTTTACAAAAATTTGAGATATCATGTAAAACGAGCTGTTTTCATTCCGTATTTTGACCGAGACTTCAAGATCTTGCAGTCCATATTTTAAATAATATTTCATAACTGGTGCTGATGCAAGGACAACAACTAATTATGTTATTTTATCTATTCAAAAACGATACAAATATTCTATTTATTAAAAATGACACAGACAAATAAATAGGCAGATGTACACTATGGAATCACTTCACTTACGTTCTTATGAGAAAAGAAAGCGCTTTATGAAAATGCCAACAAAACACCCTTATTTTTTGAAAAGTCAAAAAAGTACCTCTTTAACCTCCTCCGACATACATTGAACTTTTCTAGGGGATGTTAGCACCCCTGGCACCATTTGTTAATATCAGTTTATATACCTCCGAGGAAGCCGTGGTGGTGTAGTGGCAGTAACACCCGACCTGCAATCGTGAGGTCGTGGGTTCAAATCCCGATACCGTACCAATGAGTTTCTTTGGAACTTATGTACGGAATTTCACATCATTGGCTTTTCGGTGAAGGAAAACATCGTGAGGCAACCTGCATACGTCCGTAGAAGAAATTCGACGGCGTATGTGAATCCACCAACCCGCACTGGGCCAGCGTGGAGGATATGGCCCAATTACCCTTCGTGGGTAGGCCTACGTCCTGCAGTGGACTATTAAAAAGGCTGGTACAGTATACCTCATTCCCTCTTGGAGGCATAAGCTCGCAAGGATCATTCATCAGCGATAGGACATCCACTGCTGGACATTGGCCTCCCCTATGGATCTCAAATATACATTGGTGGAAATACAATTTGGCATGACAGGGGTGTTGAGTGGTTCATAAGCTCAATATATCAAGGCTAGTTTCCCATCGATAGGAATTTAGTAAATCTCATTATTTTTGTTGAAACAGGCTCGGCTGATGATGGATCGGCGCTCGATGCCTCAGGCTCGGCAGCGGCGCATACAGCAACTCCTGGGAGAGCTCGGCATCAACAACTGCACCAGGACCAAGCTGAAGGCGCTATCTGGTGGAGAGAGGAAGCGACTCGCGCTTGCTGTGCAGGTAGGTTTACTGTACTGACTCATAATGCAGCCAATAAACTAATTTGGCTTTAACAACTTTTAACGCAGTTGTTAATGCCGAATTCGTTAAAATCAACCTGAAGAATCTGTCAGGTGGAGCGAGAAAGCCGTTCACGCTTGCTGTGTAGGTAGGTTAGTAAGCTTAAACTTAATTATACAACAACTGCACCAAGACTAAGCTGAATGCTCAATCTAGTGGATAGAGGAAGCGATTCGCGCTTGCTGTGCAGGTAGGTTTAATGTAGCAAGCGTAAACTGGCTCGTAAAGCAGTTACTGAACGATAAACTGCGCTTTAATCAAGCTGAAGGTATTGTCGGTAAAAAAGACGAGTGACTGACTCTTGTTGTGCTGAAAGGTTCATTGTAGCAAACTACTGAGGCATACAATAGCTGCTAGGCAAAAATTGCATGAGGGCTAAGATGAAAGGACTTACTGGTGAAGAGAAGCAGCGATTCCGGCTTGCTGTGCGGGTAGGTGCGACGTTCATATAAAGCAATAATCTGCAGAGCAAATTAGCGATCTAACTAACTAGATATCCAATCGAATAAGAAAACAGACTTTAGTTGTTATGTGCTGCGGATACACAACACACGGCAGGTTTTTACAGCAACCAATTTATTTAAATTGGCATCATCAGATGCAACAGCAAATCTATACAACCTTTGGATTAACTATAACAGAATACGGCTAAAACTCACGTTATAATTATACGGTCGATCCGCAAGGAATCCGACCAGTTTCGGAGTATTTAGTACTCCATCCTCAGGGAATGCGTATTCCCCCCCCCCGTCCCCCGTCGAAGTTTAATGAAGTGATAACCTTTGATTTGATTTTATGAGGTTAAAAACTGCAGCCTTATTTATTTAAATTGGCATCATCGGTACAGTGCTACAGTAAATTTATACAATCTTTAGATTCATTTTTATGAGGCAAAAACTAGCACTAATAAATACGCTCATATAATACTTTGTATTTCAATAAATGTGAAAACATCAGAACATCACGACATGGCAACTAGTTTCAAATTAATTGCATAGTTACCTATTATAAATTAGACACGCCGACAAAAAACTTAATTTAACATTTTGGAGCTCACGGTGCAGTAATAGATTGATCAAACAGTTTTAGATAGCTACTGTCATGTTCCTATTATGTTTTTTGCGATATTGCCACTATGAATATGATGCATCACTACCGGCTACAAATGTGGCATGACATTAAGTGACTAGATACAATAACGCTCTGTTTCATAGTTTTACACAGTCACATGACACGATTTACCCATTTTGAATTTTGAACCCATATTTTGTGTCCCTTTTTTTGTAATTTAAATAAAAACGTACAGTTTTCAGATTTATTCCTATATGTGTACTCTAAGACAATGCTTTTCGCCAAATGTCATAGTTCTATATCAACGGGAAATACCCTGTAGGTTTTGATTTTTGTGTCGAAATTTGCGTTTTATTACGATATAAACGGCTCTACGTTTTTCTTTTACACAACTGCAAGATACCATAAATATACGTATACAGTTTAAATTTCAACTCGATATTTTTATGCGTTCCCGAGATAAAGAGTCTTGGCATACACACAGACGGACAGACGGACAACAAAGTGATTCTATAAGGGTTCCGTTTTTTCTGTTTGAGTTTGAGATCCGGAACCCTAAAAATCATAAAACCACTATTTTTGTAACTTAACTTTTTCTTATTGTGTCAATTTTAGCAAATAGGTATACTATACCTACAAATGTTTTTTCACATTTGGTCCGCCTCATACCTAACTTTCACGTTGGCTGATCGACGGGCCTTAAAAATATGCGCTACTAAAAAACAATTCTCTATTTATAGCTTTTAAAGAATTTAGATTTGAATCAGCCTAATAGCCTTGAGCTTGAACTTAGGCTTCGAAACATCATGTTAGGCCGGTTTCAATTCACTACGTCCACTGTATTAAATAATATTAAAAAAATATGCTTAACAAGTCGATGGGAAAGTATAAATATAAAATTAAAAATAATCTAAAACATTTTTTTTAGTTATACTTGTTGTCCGTCTTTCTGTCTATAACTTTGTCTGTCTGTCTGTCCGTCCATCTGTCAAGACCCTCTAATCAAAGAAGCTGCGTCACTTTTTGACAAGGCTAACCATTATAGGATAAACATTATAAAATAAACATTTACTATTTTGTCTGGATTATGTTATTTTTACTTTTTATATCTTGGAAACCTAAATGTTAGACAATGTTTACGAGCGGCGAGAAGTTTGCCAGCTATATTTATAATTACCTACCTACTTCACAAAACTCTGTAGGCAAATGCAGCTTTAATCCTTAAAGGAAATCTTAATAAAAACTTTATTATGCTTTATTGGCGTCGTAATATTTTATAGTCTTAAAAATAATACTACAAATACCTATTTATGAAATTATTTAAGGAGCTGTAGTTTATGTTGGGATGATTGTGACAAATTACATATAATCCGCGTGTGAGCTTCGGATGATTAAATATTAACAGTTTTTGTTATTATACAACACTTAATTATAATTTATGTACATAAATATATATATAAGTACTTATATACTTTCGTTTATGCCGATAAAAAAGAGAAAGAGAGAGAATTGATGTTGTCAATCTATTGTTTGAAACTAATCTCTGGATCGCATCTGTTTGTATATACATATATTATATAATAGACGTATTTTTATTTTAATAAAGTGTTTATTTAAGCTTCTAGTTAATATATTACTATAGTTTCTAGCAAATCAACTAATCATTAAGATAAACTTTTATAATGAGACCAACCCTGAAACATCAACTGCTGAATAAAATAATTGACTTTCGACAAAATAATATAAACAATTGATTTTTTTGTGATTTGAGGATAGCAAAATCTAGTCGTAATGATGGAATGATGATATCTTAGAATATGTCCAAGATATTATTAAACTATACTTAGGTTTATACATTGCGCATTGCACTCTACTTCATTTTTTTTCATAAGTTGATAACAAGGATCGCTTTGGATGCAAGCCGCTTCCAACTGGTTTTATAAGAAATCCATAAGATAGGCGTATGTCCAACAGTAGACGTCCTACGGTTGATAATGATGATTATGGTAGCAAGTCTTTTTTATTGCAGCCAATCTAACAAATGTTACCGATAAGAACTATAATTTACATGTTCCTTATTTGCTAAGTTTTGTGTTGACAGATATATAATTTAGTATTTACCTAACATACTCGTACTTAGAGACTCATACTCAAAATTAAAAGTTCAGCTATTGTTTTACTATAGTATAACCATTTCAGATTGTTTAAAGCTTGCCGATATGTGGTCCCTATTCGAGAACTTTACGGACCCATCGGCCATACGTTCCATATGCCCCGTCAACTGCCGCTTCAAATTGCTAATCTACTGACTCTACTGAGCTATTTCGCTACTTTTGCAAACTTCTATAACTTAATTTATTATCTGTACCTGGCAATTAGATTCACATAAACTTAAAAGCATAATGATGCACATTTATCACGGTGTTTAAAATTGAATCAAAGTGCGAAGTTGGATTTTAGGGTCTAGTGGTACAACTAAAAACGATAATGATAATCGCGTGTGATCGTTGTTTATTTGACTACGCGGAATATTTGCGAGTGTTTCAAAGTCAAAAGTCAAAGAACATTTATTGTTGAACTGTGTTACATTTAGATCTTAATACTAATGACAAAAATATTGAATCAACAGTTAAGTCCAATATGACCATACAATAATTATTAGTAATTAGAACATGAAAAATCATATAATTTATTATTATTTAATTAATTTCAAAGATTCTTCAATTCTGTTTCATTCATATATTATTGAATACTAGCTTTTGCTTTCCGTTTTGCCATAGTTATATTTTAAATTATCTCATAGAATAGAACCCTTTTATTTTTCCGGGAGTAAAGTAACCTATCACACTCATTCTATATACACACTCTTCGACGTTTGAACTATACCCATGCCAATAATCTAGTAGAACCGTTACTCTATTGCTGCAAAAAAGAGTACCTCACTATCGGAGTTATCATATTAGTACGAACCAACCGATACTAAAAAAAACTAGCAAATTCCTGCGCTTATTACGCTTATAATAATAAATTCAAGAATGTTTCTACGGAACTTTATAAGCATTGAAATTTTTTACACTTGTCATTTCATTTCAAGAAATGCTACGTTTTATTGCATTTTTGTTTGAACACACATTCAAAATAGGTATGTAAGTATTATTTTTTGTCGGAGTCAATGAACAGAGAATTTACAAAACTAGACTAACAAGCAATTATAGAGCTCTACCTTTTTCGGAAATATTGGCATTTAAAATTTTAAGTTAGCTATTTTTGGAGCTTGCATATTGTTATTCTTGCGAGAACCTGAAAAATAAAGAGTTGTTTTTAAATTTTGCATACCTACCATATTTAAAAAGTTGATCTGCAATATTTTCAATTCTTGCTCTGTCCTAAATTACTTCAACGAAGATCTGTTTTCGTACTTTATTATGGGACCAACTCTAAATTAGCAAAAATATTAATTAATCTGTTTCATACTAAATTTTGATATTTGATATTCGACAAAACGTAAAACAGAGTAGATAAAAAGGGACATTTTGATTTTAATACTCACAGGACATACTTCTGGTACGAATATAAGGCAAGGGTGTTAAACACCCTTTCCTTACATTTGCACTTTTTACGTAGTATGTATCTAGCGTGAGCGTTCTCGTAGCTAGAGCAAATAATATATACTTATACAGTAATGATACGCACGTGGTCCTCCGAATTAAAAAGCCTTACACACCCTACCTATTCTTCTTTGCCTACCTCAGAAAATTTAGAAGTCAACACAATATTCTATTTTTCCTCGGTGGGTTATGGTTAATTAGGCAGCTGTCCTCCGCAGAGAAAAGCTCAAGCTACACCAATAGAATCCAGTTTGACTCCTACTTCTAAAACTAACATTAAACTTCTCCCACAGCTCCTGAACGACCCTCCCATCCTGTTCTGCGACGAGCCCACCACCGGCCTAGACAGCTTCTCCGCAGCCGCCGTGGTGAGCAGGCTCCGCAAGCTGGCAGCGGGAGGGAAGCTGGTCATCTGCTCCGTGCACCAGCCCGCGTCCGGAACCTTCGAGATGTTCCATCAGGTCGTGCTGCTGGCGAACGGACGGACGGCGTTCCAAGGGACCCTGCAGCAGGCTGATGAGTTCTTCGCTTCGTGAGTATTTACTACTTTAGGCATTAAACTAAGGCTTAAAGACTAGACGAGATACAACTGTACTAATGGCGCACAGTTCAATCCAGGCGCGCTATTGGTAGGAGGCAGCGTTATACCAGTACACCACGTAAACTCTACTAAGGAGGTGAAGGTCGCTACACTGGAAGAGTAAGTGAGTGTGGTGGTCAACTGCCTCCGCAAGCTGGCAGCGGGAGGAAAGCTCGTCGTCTGCTTCGTGCACCAGCCCGCGCCCGGGACCTTTGAAATATCCCACCAGGCCGTGCCTTTAGCCATTAGCCAGCACATGCGCGGACGGCGTTTCATAGGACTCTGCAGCAGGCTAATGAGTTCTTGGCTTCTTGGGAACTTTTTGGGCACTTTAACACTATAGACACGAAACTAAATAAATATTGGGGGACATCTTACACACGGCCTCTGACCCCAAACTAAGCAAAGCTTGTGATATTGCTGCCAGAGACTGGTATACTACATATAGATATTTTAAATACATACTTATATAGATAGTACCTAAATAACACTGAGACACAAAGCAAACACCTATGTTCATCACAAAAATGCTTGCCCTGGTGGGGATCGAACCCAGGCCTCCTTGATCCAGAAGTCAGGTTCACTAACCACTGAGCCACCGAGGCAGTCAAGATGGCGTAACTTGGAGTAGCAAGCGCCTACCTACCCGTCCAAGGTATTTTATACATTTTAAATACTCAACCAAGTATACCTGTATACACCAAGGCGATCTTAGACCTCTTTCTGTCATATACTTTTAATATAATAAGTACCTAATTTTGCGAGGGTGCTACGAACGAACTGGTACGGAATCAATAATTTTATCATAATTTCATATTTATAAATAAGTTATGGCTAGATCCATGACATAATTAGCCAATTTATCTGAAGATTACCGAAAAGGAAGCTCACCGCTCACAAATCTCAAATTCGTTTGTTTTTCGACGAGAAAAAATCATTGTGCAATATCTCGACTCACGAGAACCAATTTGAAGGTAACTTTTTTAGGTAAAGTATGTTCGAGGTCATTACATCTATCGCCAAAGCTAAGCTATAGCAAATTACCACTGAAATTATGTTTTTTGTCACTTCCGCATGAAATAGAAAATTACACGTAAGAAATTAATTCGCGTTTTATTGCAGATGACTAAAAAATAAAGATATGCCTCTACCTAAGGTCAATGATTATTTAATGAGGGATATGGCTTACGTACCCTTTACTATGTATGTCAAAATATGTGTGTTGATCGCTAAATGTGACTATCATCAAGTAAACGCATCTTTATTTAGATTAGACCTTCTGATACTGCTGATACGGACCGGATAAAAGTAAGCTCACTATCACTCATTTGTATAACATCTGGAATACTTTGCCCCATAAGGAAGTGACAGAATTTGATAATTGTAATTAATGTAGCCCATAAGCTTAGCCTATCCTTTACAAAGATAATCAAAGTCAAGTACAGTCATTAAGAGAGGCGTTGCGTGTCCACATTTTAGATCAACAACCTTGTTATTTTTAGACAAAAAAAAACGTGTATAAAAAAGTAATTATATTTATTTAAGCCATTAAAACTAATGTGGCTTATTTTTTTTATGGAAATTCAGATGGCATTCTTACATTCTTAATCCTCCTATTAACGTAAAACTTAATGTCATCGCTCAATTTAATTCAATGCATTAGTAAAATCTAGGATCAAGCATAGATAATAAATAAAATATGTATCTAGTTTTTTAAATATCAAATTGATATGAAAAAAATACTAAAACGATAGAATGGAGCTGCATAAAAACTTGATTTCTGTCACAAGTAAAATGGGACTCAAATATTTTGACTCATAAAATTGATATTTTTGCATCATTAATACGATTTAGGCATCTTGACATCCATCTAAATATTTTTTAAATTAAATAGTACTCGTATGAAATTGAAATGTATGAAATACGATTAGCCAATGTTATCTTTTATTTGACTTTTAAAGTACAGAGTTTAGGCCAAGTTTAGGCTAGGCATTCGACTACAGTTCACGTTATGTGGATACCGTGAACTGTATACTGAGTGTGAGTTTTGTCGTAAACATGACGCGCTCGCCGCGAGCGCGTAAGCATGTAATTTGTATGAAGAAATGTACAGCGCCACTAGCGGCGCGTTTTTGAAACACTTTGTGGGAGAGCAAGTTCATACAAATTACATGCTTACGCGCTCGCGGCGAGCGCGTCATGTTTACGACTAAAACTCACACTCAGCATCCTGTAGTCTAAGCCTGAGAGAAGAGATGTAGAACGATTTACTTGTAAAGGTGACGTCCACATGTGGTATATAATTCAGAGAAAAATCGAACCAAGATGATATATACATCATTTGAAAGCTTGTTTTATGAGCTTTCCAAAAATATTTAATTTAGATTTTTTCACCCCTCCATTTTTTTTTTAAATGCGATAAATAAATTGTATGAAAAATAACAATACAGCTTATTACTTTTTCTAGTTTAGCAATGATAAAGTGCTTCTATCGTTATTTTACTTGCATTCGTAGCTGATTCTTCAACATTCATCGCTTAATTTGCTAAAATTAAAAATTATAACCTACCAGTGTGACCAGTTAGTAGGCACAATGTGACAAAAAACACTTTAAAAGTGTGTCTAATTGGTAAAAATGCTTTTATTTAACAATTTGGAGGTTACTTAATCAGGGTTGATAGAGATAAACTACTTATTGAGCCAAATATATTTATTTATCCTAATAAATTCAAAATTAATTTAAAAAAATCGGAGGGCTCTTTTTTGTTTTTAACTATTGTAATAGACTCAGAAAAATATTAACTTTCTCGAAATGTAACGAGTGTTGCGGTTAGAATTTTTGATTATTATTATACCAGCCTCCGTACATTTTGTGGACATGTCCTTTAAATCCACCGCTTCACTTAATGTCAAAGAAGATCTTTTGACTATGATATAATTTATTATATCTTCTTCGACATTTGACGCTACGTACTTATGTCGGAGCTAGCGTCAAGCCGTTTTATAACTCGCTACGCATCCTCTTACATTTCAGCTGTATACAGGGTTACTATTTCTAATCAATTAGCATCCTTTTAGGGGCTTATTCTCTACATCAAAACTAACAACTTTTGTACTGCAGCTTTCGCCAAAACTCAAAAAAAAAAATTGTTGTTCCATAGAAAAATATTGTTCACTCGCGACAAAATGTAAGCAACAGCTGATTTTTTTTCGAGTTTTACAAAAGTTGTAGAACAAAAGTTGTTAGTTTTGATGTACAGAATAAAACTAAAAGGATGCTATTTGATTAGTGATAACACTGTATACCATCCTTGATGGAATACCAGTCTATTATAATGTTATGCGATGGTTCGATGGTTCCAGTTGAAGTTGCTACGACGTTTTGTTGCTATTTTTGGTATCCAGACGGTAAATATGTGACCCGCCCACTGAATCTTCCGATCATAATAACATTTACATATACAGCTTTTTTTTCCAATCTGTCCGTTAAAAACCTACACCAAATTATTATCGCGATAATTTTAGACATTCTGTTGCTAACTGACATAGTGTCAGACATAGGTGATATTTGGTCAGGTCCATAGAAATTATAAGTCTGGTCTATAAAATTTTATTGACTGCATCAATCATAACAGGTTTTGTTATGAGTACTCAATTAATGTTCTGGAACATATCCTAGACTTCTTTCCATGTCTCAATGTTTATTTCGTTTTTACGATGCCAGGTTTTGCGAGCCGTATAATTTACTAATTGTGGAGTTAATAGTTTAGGTATTGTGTCATTTTTAGAAGTTTATTTATTGGCTGTTATTAGTTTTGGGAGCAAAAAATAGCTGCATATTAGAATCTTGTTTGGGTCTTCATAACATACATTTACACGCCTACTTTAAACGTGAATGATTTATAGCGGAAATATTTTTGCATTGTGAAAACAAAATTACGTTGTAAATTATAATTGAGTCATAATGTCATCATTCTACTCTTAGAATACTTTTCATACCTCTTGAGAAAATATGGCATCTAGAAGAATAAAACCCCTCTTATGAAAATATCCACAGAATGTACAGATATCTGTGAAAATATCTAATATTTATTCTTCTAGTTGCCCATCTGCCTACTTTTGCCCATTCTAGAAATGTTTTGGCTTTTAAGTTTTCGGACAAAGAAGTTTCTAGGGTGAAGATCGTCTTCTACCCGTACCCACATAATTTCATCTCGTAAAGGCTGGACTGCCTTTTAACCGCAACGCCTTACATTTTTGTTTCACATAATGAGGCTCAATTTTTTTGACGGCTTCAAATCTAATTGGCGCCCGAAAATGCTGGTCAAGTATAAATGACCTTGGTTGATAGCTGAACTTATTCCAGGATGAACTACAAATGCCCGATGGGCTTCAACGCGGCGGAGTACTACGTGTCCCTACTAGGCGTGCAGCTGGACAAAGAGATCGAAAGCCGAGAGAGGATCCGAAAGATCTGCGACGAGTTCTCTCGATCAGAGATCGCGGCCAATATCGAGACCCGGGTCGGCGAGGTGCAGGACGAGACCGAGTATTTCAATGGGGAAATTGATGAAAAGGTATACATCATACTTTGTACAAACATATAAAATACTGGTTATTACCACATAGTATAAAACAAAGTTGCTTCCCGCTGTCTGTCTGTCTCTATGTATGATTATAATACATGTATCTTTAAAACTACGCAACGGATTTTGATGCGGGTTTTTTGATAGATAGAGTGATTCAAGAGGAAGGTTTATATGTATTATACACGTGTGCGAAGGTAAAAGAGAAAAAATATATGATCCTAAGCGTGCTCTTTTTAGTTTTTTTTAAACTATATTTATTGGACGTATTATTTGAATTTGTTTAAGTTACAATAGCCGTGGTCAGAAGTAAACTTCTAATATTTATTGCTCAAATTTTGTTTCAGGTTATAAATACTTTGTTTTATATGAGTGATATGATAAAATCATAACATATTTATTAACTACCTACGTACCTAGTTTTATTTTCGATTCTTCAGAGCTAATTTGAAAATTATGTTTCCCATATCAATCATGTATGTTGACATCAAATGATAACAATAACTATAATTTCCATATTTTTGTTCCAGAACGACTACTTCGAGCGTTACTTAACTCTGTGAGTAGCATTTTGCATTTTAAGGTTAATTTGATCGTAGACTTTGATAAAATGATAATTTCTTTATTTGGTTATCTAAATAAACAAATCTTGAAAATCTAAAAGATAATTAAGGACGATAAAACCAGCTCTTTTTTGTTACTGATACTTTGAGGAGATAAATAATTAGGTATAATAAAGTAATCGCGGATGTTTTAACTATAGCTTATACCAAAAAAACTCGCTTTTATATAATGGTGGAATTACCAGGCATATGAATAAAATATTAGGAACACACGCCGAAATAAAGCTCTGATTAACATTATATCGATTATATAGGACTGATCGAAAAGTATCAAATATAAGTACTGTTTTTTCATAGGTGTCTTGGCAGTATTCATAAGGAATCTTTTTATGTGTCGTTGACCTAGTGCAGTGGGCCTTTTAACTCCGTTACCAACATTCGCACTATTATTACTAAAAATTACATGAGACGTCTTTAATTTTGAATGCAAGTAACAAATTAATGGAAAGTATGCTACTATTAAGATACAAATCCATCAATAGGTTATTTTACTATGAACGAGAAAAAATCTGTAAATGTATTTTTGAGATAGCTTAAGCAAAAAGCAATCGGAAAATGTACCTTTTAGATCATAAAACAACAAAATAAATTTTAAAAATCAATACAAAATATTCCGTCTTTTTAATCTGTGCATAGAATAGTCGCCGCTACGTTATGACGTCATCCGGCTATGTAAACATTGAATAGTTTGTCCGGTGTTTGTACACTAGTATTCCAGGAACAGCACACGAACGGTAACTCATTATTAACCATTTATAATAACTCATTTTCAACATAAATCTCAAACTTACAAACAAAGACACTATCGTGAAAAATATTTACGTGCATTGTTTACATAACATAGTGACGTGATTCATGACCACAGAGTAAATAATGACATCCATCGTTTTACGTAAATTACGCGCGAAAATTTGAATTTGTAAAATTTAAATGCATTTTTTAAACACTTAACGATTAAATAATTATTTTTTGTATTTTTTTGTGGTTTATTAGACTAACAGGGTCTAACTGAGATGCTTTTCAAAAATTACTGTAATACCCTATTAGTCAAATTGAATTTTAATAGATTAATTAATTTACAATTTGTTCAAAATAAATAATTAAGCACCAGACGTCAGTAAATGTAGATCTATCTAATTTATTCTGAATTAGATTGATGGCAATTTTCATTGCGACTCAAATAAGTACATCGGCACTTAGATATATCTATAATGTGTATAGTTTAAGTGGTAGTACTTCTGCGCTTGGTGCAGGGAGTCCTATTCCCGACCGGGCAGATAGATATTTAAATTCATAACCTACTTAAGCTATAAATTTAAATATCTGTTCTGGGTGTTGCTGTTACTTCTGCTTATTTTTGTGTTCAATGGCACTTTCTACTCTGGAAACCTAACCTATATATACATGGTGTGGTGTGGTGGTGGAGGCTATAAATGAGAAACATTCTTATATTTATTTAATATGATTCTTTTTTGCAAAAAACGGCATGACCGACTTCAACCGTTTACAAAATTCGCGAATATTTCACAGGAATCGATGTAGCATTTTTCACATTATTGTTAAGTTATCAAAAATGGCTCAGCGGATTTAGATAAAATTTAAATGGGACCAATTTCAAAGTATAACTTCTTCTTTCCAATAAAAAAACATCGTAAACGGACCACTACGTAAAAAGTTATGCGTAAAATACATAAAAAAATATATACGGGGTTATTTCTAATCAATTAGCATCCTTCTAGGGGCTTATTCTGTACATCAAAACTAACAACTTTTGTTCTACGACTTTCATCAAAACTCAAAGAAAAAATCAGCTGTCCCATACATTTTGTCGCGGGTTAACTATATTTTTCTAAGGAACAACAAATTTTTTTTTGAGTTTTGACGAAAGTCGCAGAACAAAAGTTGTTAGTTTTGATGTACAGAATAAGCCCCTAGAAGGATACTAATTGATTAGAAATAACCCTGTATATACACGTCGAATTGAGTACCTCCTCCGTGTCGTCGGTCAAAAAGTGAATATGCTTGTAAGTCTTGAAATGTTTGATTTACCTATTGGATAAGTTAATGATAATTGTTTGTTACAGAGTCAAAGTTAACTATGTGGTGCAATTCTACTGGCTAATGTGGCGAAACGTACAGTCCGTCAGACACAACAATTCTATATGGATCGCCGAATTCTTACTACTAATGGTACGTACCTACCTATTTTTTTGATCGACGGATATATTCTGGTACTAGCTTATGCCCTCGGCTTTGCCCGCGTGGTGTTTTATATTTGGTCCTATGAAGTCCTATGGGAACATTTTATTTTTCTGGGATAAAAAGTATGCTATGTCGCTTTCCGTCTTTCAAACCGTCTCCATGCCAAAAATCAGGTCAATCCGCTCTGTAGTTGCGTGATAGAAGAACAAACCAATAAACCAACAAGCACACTTTTGAATTTATAATAGTATAGTATTTATTTATTATTTTGTTAGTGTTATTTTTGCTAGACTCTATTAAATGTTTTCTCTGCAAGTTTCTAAAAAAAAAATATTTGTGTTCCATAGAAAAATATCGTTCACCCGCTTTTGATGTACAGAATAAGCCCCTAAAAGGATGCTAATTGATTAGAAATGGTTATTTCTGTGTTGTAAAAAAGTCACCTAAAAACATTTGCTCATTTAATCATGTTTAGATAAAAAGTTATAGAGTAATTCAAGGCTACTTTCCAAAATAGTTCCCAATTTCTTTCCACAATAAATTACGGAAATATTCAATAACCGTAGCCGCGAAGCAATAAAGTTTTACAACTGGTCATCATCTTTGATAGATATAATAGATAAATAAAGTCCGTAATCTTCAGAGTCATTATCCCCTTTCTTAGATGCGTGTCCAACTATAAAATTGACAAAAGAACGTGTACTAACATAGTACCTACTTACCATAACAGTTTTCTGTTCGTAAATATGTTGTCATCTTCCATAACAACTTCGTAATTTTTTTAAACTACGCTTAAGTATGATTACTTTCTTGTATCGTATTTTTAAATTTGACTGTCGTAGTTATTATTTTCGTACTTATTTGGATAATTTAGTGTAGTTTTCGACTACAAAGAGTGACGTGCCGGCACCGCCTCTTGTATTAGATCTAGACTTCACCAATGTAGAGTGAAGCGAATATGTGTGAAGATGGGCAAAGATTTTTAGGTTTACAAAAGAAAACATTATAAGCAGGGAAACGCAGTGTTCATTTTGTTCGCTGCTAAGCAAAAATGGCATTACAGTTGTGAGCTTATGGTCTACAACGTTTTGCTCAGTTTCGCACTTCTCCTTTCTGCTCTGCTTTTGTAAAGTCTGACCCAATTACAAATGTCTACAGGCAACTTTTTATATAAAAATCAACCTTTCCCCCAGTTCGTAGGTCTGATCATTTCTGTCCCGTACCACGGGCACTTCATGGAGCTGGACCAGCGCGACATCCAGAACGTGGAGGGGCTGCTCTACCTCACTATCACGGAAACTATCTTCCTCTTCATCTACGCCGTGTTCATCACCTTTCCAAGCGAGGTTCCCATCTTGCTGCGGGAGACGGCAAGTGGGCTCTACTCGCCGTTGCCCTATTATCTCTCCAAGATGATATTCTGGGTAAGTATCAATATTATCGTTCTACCAGTCCATATAACTATTCATCTATTAGATTGACTGCCTCGGTGGCTCGGTGGTTAGTGACCCTAACTTCTGGATCAAAGCTGCCTCCGTGGCTCGGTGGCTAGTGACCCTAACTTCTGGATCAAAGAGGCGTGGGTTCATCCCCACCAGGGCAAATATTTGTGTGATGAACATAGGTGTTTGCTCTGTGTCTGGGTGTTATTTGGTTACTATCTATATAAGTATGTATTTAAAAATAAGTATATGTAGTATATCAGTCTCTGGCAGCCATATCACAAGCTTTTATTATTATTATTACTAGGAAGTGAGCTGTTCGCGCCGCTGCCTGCTATATCTCTCAAAGATGATATTTTACGTACTCTTACTTACTCTTATCTTTATGACCATCATAGAAATCGCCGAATTGTTCATCTATACTGTGTTCATTATATTTCCCAAAGTCATTTTACAGCTAGCGACTTCTATGCACTGAGGCCATATTATCTCTCTGAGTACATACGGTAAAAATTTCATCACCAAGATATATATTTTCATCAACGCTGTATCATCTTGAGTGAGGTTGCTATACTCTAGCTAGGCTATAGTAATCTACTGTTATCTCTCCAAGATGTCATTCTAAGTGCTTGTTTGTAACCTGATCTTTCATCTCTGTTTTCGAGTCATTAAAAAGCAGTGGTTTTAAAAGTCATCTTAATGGCTTGATCTTTTACATTACCTTTATGTGTTTTTATGAGTTATACGTAGATAGAGTATTATTTGTTCCCTGGAATAGATCGCTGTTAAGGAAAGCAGCTCGTGGAATTTTTGTTTATTCTTAAATTCAAACATTTGGGCAAAATTATAGATTAAAACTTTTTTACTTGCAACAGAGGTTAAATAACTTTTCTGCGGCATCAATGAAGTCATCTTTTCATGTCTTATTTTTAGTAAAAGTTGCATTGCGATGCTCATCGCATAATATGTAAGTTACTACACTGTAAAATATTTACAAAATGGAGAAGAAAGGATTTGAAAACCAGTAAATTTAAAAAAAAACATTCTCTTCATTCTAGTTAGCTAACGTGGTCAGTAAAAAAATGTACATATACTCTATAAAATTTAACTTGATCTCTGTGACAGCTGTCAGAAAAATCACGCCTATGAAGTCCTAAGTTTCTTAATAGTACAGACAGTACCTGTCAATGTCATACTTTATGGGCATGCCGATTAGTGATGGGCGACGAATGATCGTGACCACATAGTTTTAGATAGAGTTTTAATAAAAATATCGATAGTTTATACTGACGATATTTTAAATAAAACTTAATTTATCATTAATTTTATTGTATATTTTAATATCATAACATTTTTTACATGTGTAATTAAATTAAACCCAATTATATGTTACATTAGCATCGATAATAGTGAAAACCGTCGATAAATACTATCGTTACATATTTATTATAAGTGTAATAAGTATTATAAGTATTTAATTAATATCATAACATTATTTACATGTGTACATACTTGATCTTAAATAATAGTAAGTAAATAAAATCCAATTTCTCACCTTCAACTTACTCATTCGATTTCATTACAACATTGTTTGAAAATCGATTTTTTCAACCACTATCTCAACTCTAAAAATGTCAATCTTCTATGTCAATGTCACTGTCACAGAGATCAAGTTAAATTTTATAGAGTACAATGTTTATTATGCCGAAATAGTTACTAAAAAAAACGATATCATCTTCATTGTCTGCCGTTACGAAACACGGGCTATTCCAATCACTATCATTATAACTGTACACGGGACTTCCTGTTGATTATTATGATAATTATTACTAAAACAATTCCTACTGCTGCTTACATCTCGTTAATTTGAATATTTGGTTGGCAACAAGTTTTTATATTTCTTTTTAAATATGTTGCCTGGAAGCAGTTAATTACAAATTATCACTGTCATCAACGACATTGAATTGCGCCAGCGCATTTTGAAGCTCAGATTTGTTAATATAATGGTAACTTGTATGCTTTATACAAAATTAGTCGGGGCCTTCTATTAGTCGATAGTATTCGAGGTACATTAAATACAACTAAATGTATAAATTAGTGTTTTTGTCCATAAAATAATTAATTTTGGCACGATTGTCTGTAGTTATTACTACAAATATTTATGGTGTATAAAAACAGTTAAACATTGATTGAAATAAAATGTTCAGTAGATCGTAACATGGCATTTGAAATACCTAACTAAATTCGACTGCGCCGACATAAATCTTGTTACCTGTCAAATGAAATCGGAAAGATATCTACGAGCATATCAAGTTGCATAGTCAGAGTGGGCTACGAACATTGAAATAAATTATTATGGATACTTGTCAAAGGTTTCACAAATTTAAATTTAGATAAGAAAAAGTCCGTGATTTTACCCTAACCAGTTCCCCTACGTTTTCTATTAGTTAAAAAAAAAACAGAACCAAAACATTCCGTAAACGTATACATAACTTTAGCTGTAATTACCCAGTATAACTACATACTGCCAGTGCTTTGCATTTTTCTGTAAATGATATCCATTTAATTCAAAATTACTTTTCTGCTTTATCGGCATTAGACTATTGTTTCTTTGTATCATGTATACCCCATTATCTTACTTCTTTTTCCTGTTTGTATTTTAGGGTTTCTTCGTATCAGATTCTAATCTCAAAGTAATATCAAACACACTACGTGACTTTTCTTTTGATCAGAAACTAGGAATTACAAACCTACATTTGTACATGAGTTTGTGTCTTTCGCTACTAAGTAACAATAGTACCTACACTATGTGCTCTTTTTGCGTAAGTTAAATGGTATTCATTACTAACGTAGTTCTTGAATACTTTCCAGATTCCGCGAGCAGTGATCGAGCCCATCTGCTTCGGGTCGCTGGTTTTCGGCGTGGCGGGCCTGCGCGGCGGATTCATGGGGTGGATGTGGTTCTGCTTCATCTGCGTGCTCTGCGCGAACTATGCTAACGCTTACGGTAAGAATATGGGTATATACAGCTTTACTTATTAACCTGTCTCATTAGGAGAGTCAATTTCAAGTGAAACAGATGCAAAGATCAGTTTTCATCTTCAGTTATATTACCTAAACTGTCTATTTTATCCGTATAATGAAAGTGCCAATTGTTGTTTGTTTCAAAAGGCTGTGCTAGTGTTATTACTTTTTGATATTCATATTCATTTATTCATAAAACATTTTACACGTCAATATTAGTTTTCCACAATAAAAATAGGTGCATTCAATAGTTTCATACATTGATAAAAAATACGAGTATAATATACATTTACATTACTACTAGGTCCATCATCCTGTAGCGTTGTAAAATTAAAATGTCAAAGAATTATATTTAGTCAATTTGATATGTCAATTGTAATAAATAAAAGTAATTATTAACACAAAAAAAATAAAAACTTAATAAATATCTAAATTACATAATTGTAAATGATTCAAGTTAAAACCTATACTTACCTACAGCAAAACTATTTCAAACCTAGTTTTGTCACTAACACAACCTTATGACCCTTTGAGATCTTTTCAGATTTTAATTTAATTTTAAACCAAGGACAAGTCCGAAATTCAAAATTAATGTAGCTAATTATTTAAAGTTCATTCCGAATTGCATGTAGCTTGTGTCTTCAAGTTCATGCACGATCCATTTAATTACTATTTTGAAACTCGCACGATTTTACTATCCCTATAAATTTTTGCATTATACCTAATTGGCAAACCAATTCGTTCCAGGCTCGTTCCTCTCCGCCGTATTCGACCGCATGGAAACCGCTGCCCTTTTCTCTGTCCCATTCGAGCTTATCGGCACCATGTTCTCCGGCCTTTACATCAACCTCGTCAGCATAAACCCCTGGGTCTCCTGGCTTAGATATATCTCCCCCTTCTACTACGGAGTCGAAAGCATATCCATCCTGCAATGGGACTCCATCGAATCCATTGACTGCGTCAAAATCCCCGGCATCCCCTGCATAAAGACCGGTCCCGATGTCCTGAACAGATACGGCTACCTGGAAGAACATTTTTGGAGAAATTGCGCCTGCTTAGCTATCATGTACTGCGTAGGCCATACCATAGCTTTTATTATGGTCGTCAAGAGAAGTAGAGGGACACCTGTATATTAGGATTTGTTATGTAAAGTTGTACGGGTAACGAATTGCCTAAAGACGTGACAAAATTCAAAATTGTTGTGAGGAGTTGAATCTCGAATTTTTTTATCTGTTTACAGATTTTTTGGACTTTTTGATTGGATTTTATAAATGTCTTTGAAATAATAAATTGTTTTTTGAGGCTTTTTCTGTTTATTTGAACCCCCTTAAAGCTATTATATCACTATTGAAATATTATTTTGCATTTTTTAACCTTTAACTAACATTAACTACATCCTAACTAACTACATGCTAACAACAATTTATTCGAATACACTTAGTAATTGAAGAAATTTATATTTAAGCGCTATTCTTTTATTTAAAAATCAGGTAATCCTATTGTTAACATCGATTCAATTTGATCCTTATAAAAGGTAAGTTCCTATCTACAAAGTTTTTATCATCATTATCATTACATAGTATAAAAGTCACTTCCTGCTGTCTGTTCCCATGTATGCTTATATCTTTAAAACTACACAATGGATTTTTATGCAGTTTTTTTTTTTCAGATAAAGTAATTCAAGAGGAAGGTTTATATCTATAATACACCTGTGCGAAGCCGGGGCGGGTCGCTAGTGTATTATATAAGAGTCATGCTACTAATAACACTAATAATCAAATAAAGTACTTCGAAATACAGTTAAGAACAGTTTGAGCAACAGCATTGGGTGTATGTCTAAGAATAACATTTTGGAGCTCTAAATTAGTAATTGGAATCTTTTTTTGAAGTACGTACTACTGTTACCCATTGCAGATTAAATGTAAAAAGAGCTATTTTCCAAAAAAAAAAATGAGTGTACTGCTTTACTTCCTATCATATTAATACTTTTGGGAAATAAGTTCCAGGCATTTATACCAAATACTACGAGTATATCAACAGTATCACCATACCGAAGCTTCTCAATCAGACCATTACCTATCATCATCACTACCATCATCTTTACATTTTCTTTCAGGCTCATTCCTCTCAGCGACATTCGACTCGATGGAGACAGCTGCTCTCATATCAGTTCCATTTGATCTCATTGGCCTGATGTTTTCCGGGATCTACCTTAACCTGGCCAGTGCCAAGCCCTACTTCTCCTGGCTCAAGTACATCTCCGGCTTCTACTACGGGACTGAATGCATCTCCATCCTGCAGTGGGACTTGGTGGAGAACATCGATTGTCCAGACCCAGGGAGTCCTTGCATCAGAACTGGCGAAGGCGTTTTGACGAGATTCGGGTACAGTGCGGATAACTTTTGGAGGAACTGTGCGTGTTTAGTAGCTATGTATTGTGTGAAGAATTTGGTTGCCTATGCTATGGTCGTTAGGAGAAGTAAAGGAACGCCGGTATATTAGATTTCGAGCTTATGAGTAAGTTATGGCAGAATTCCTGTTTCGCGCAAAAAATCGCGCGAATCTTTGAGAACTTCTTTGTACTGCCTTATAAGATGAGTTCTTGAGTTACATTTTAGTGTTGTCAGTATTCAGTAGTCATTGATTCTATGATTGAGTATGCTAATGTTTCCTATAGGTACCTATATGTTCCCAGATAGTTCAAATAAATTATTGTACATAGATCAATCTTGTACGAATGTTATCACAAAATAATTTTATAAATTACAAAATATATATGATTTATCAATGGTTATTTATTATCTTCACATATGTATAACATTTATAATAGTATAAATTCACTTTAAAACAATACCACACAATAAGTAGTTTTAGCAATATGAGTAGGTGCCTACCTAATAATCCAGCGAGTCTGAATAAGAAAAAAGCTAGTCTGAACGATAAAAAATAATATCTAAAACTAAGCCTGTTATTAAATCTACTTAAGTTCAGAAGTGCAAAACTGAGTTATGTTCTATTAAAAGCTGACCATAAAAAGAAAACTAGAACCTATTTAAGTGCTCTAACTACTCGTAAAGCAAATAACAATTCATCTATCTGACTCCGAAAAATATATCTATTGTAAGTTTTTGTCGGTCACGGCCTGTTATAGTTTTTGTGACTAAAGTATAAAGACTAAAGTCTCTAAGCAATAAAATAGACAAAAAACGAACGCTGAAGTCACTGACCCATGGCCTTGGACAGACCAATTTTGAGAGAAAAAAAAACACGCCTCTTATTCGACCTACGACAAGATAATTCTTGTGTCTGTCAAAACGTTTGTAATGTAACTACCAGGTTGTTTGAAACTATGCGCTAAACGTATAATTAGCGAGTAAGTACAACTTACGAGTATTACAAACGTATTACAATCAAGTACATACTTACATTACAGTAAAGAAGAAAACATTTATAGTTATTTATAGGTACCTATAATAATTTGAAGATTAAAGCTGTGAATGAAAACAGGGTTAATACTGATTAGTACTTTAAAAAAATAATTATTTTTTGCTAAAAATAGCATGACCGACTTCACCTGTGTACAGAATCATTACATAGTATAAAACAAAGTCGCTTTCCGCTGTCTGTCCCCATGTATGCTTATATCTTTAAAACTACGCAACGGATTTTGATGTAGTTTGTTTTAATAGTCTATCTATTTCGTATATTAATTATAGTAATTCAAGAGAAATGTTATATGTATAATATACCTGTGCAAAGCCGGGGCGCATCGCTAGAACGCAAATATTATGCACGGATCGCTGTAACATTTTTCACATTATTGTTGATTTATCAAGAAATGGCTCAGCCAATTTCGATAAAATTTAAATGGGACCAATTTCGAAGTATACTCTTTCCAATAAAAAAAGAATTATTGAAATTGGACTACTATGAAAAAAGTTATGCGTGGTTATACATATATATATATAGTCGAATTGTATACATCCTCCGGTGGTTCGTCGGTCATAAATATCAATAAATAAGTTACCAACTTTAAAAATATCGAAGCATTATTTATGTTTTTTTTTCATGGTTTGCTTGTGTTCTTATTTACTTTGGCACCAATTCTTCTCGTACTTTGTTCAAGTGATTACGATGCTCACAAGTATAAAACTTTCTCACGATAAAATACCGAATAGGTTTGTAGAAAAGAAGTATGTACCTTCCCAAATGCTACTATCATTCGTACAATACATCCAAAATAAGCCTCCACGATGTCAAGTGCACTGTCCGTAGCCAAATTAGGCTCTTAAAACACCGTGGGACGCCATTGTTACATTCTATACAAGTTGATTTAATGGGCTCACTTGTAGACGTCCCCACGAGGCACATCAACACAGTCTATAGTTAGAACCCTTTCACATAGAAGATATGTGTAGATCCCGTTACGTGTAACGCTTATGCCAGTATTTTGGACTGTGATAAGGTACCAGAGAGCAGCATTGAAGTTGACGGCATAATCCATCACATTATAAGGGACAGTAGAGTAATTGGTTCTCGATAAAAAATGCTTTCAAGCGTTACTTAGGCTTTTATTGGAAAAGGGTTCTGTATCATTTCATTTGTATTTTTATTCGGGCGTTTTGGGCCAACACTTTTGGCAATATACCACAATGATATCCAAATTATATTAATCGATATTCCCAAATATGTTCAACAATAAATCCTAAGACGAAATAGGTTTTTAATGAGATAGTCTGAATACAAATGATGGTGACCAATATTATAGTATAATGGTATAAAGATAGAGCTCATAAATTATCAAAATAGAGAAGGCAGGGCGGCGAAAGAAAACATATTTACTTAGATCTTGAAGAAGCCAAGGATTATGATAATATTACTAAAATAAGTCTTTGGCAAGGTAAGTAAGGTTGTATCTCTGTCATAAATAAACTGCTTACTATACTTGATAGAAATCCGTTTTTAACGTCAGCTTTGATCTCTAAAACTAAATAAACTTTCTTCGACATGCGTGGTGAGTTTCTTAAATTAAAACGACAAATACCCACTCACTAGCATAAATATTTATGTAATTAGCAGTACAAATATTCATACTTACATAACTAAATTCAATACTCTACCTCTATAACATAAAAATAAGTCGCTATTCGCGTGTCTGTCTGCGTCTAATTAGTTCTCCTTAACAACTCAAAAAAGAGGGTTTATATTCACTATCTTCATCATTATGATAATTACTAGCCGTAGGACGTCTACTGTTGGACACAGGTATCTCCTGCAGATTTCCAATAAGACCGGTTGGATTTAGCATGTTCCTAGCGTCCCTGCTATCTTTTCGGTGGACCTTCTAGGCTGCGCTTGCCAGTTTACTACTTTATAAAAAAATTCATCATTCACGTGGGTTATAATTGAATTGTAAATCCCTCATAACTACACGTTCCGATTTGGTTGAAGCCAGCCATATGAGAATCGATATCCGAGATTGTTAAAGACGTCCCGACAACGTGCTGATTGGACCCGACTGCCTCCAACCAGTATTAATAACAATAATGTTAGACCAACCATGTTACGGTACACCATGTACCTATGAGAGCTATCACAAACACCATCCTACCCATTGGAGCAGTATTCCCGGAACACTACAAGGAGCTAGGCTAGGTCGGGTATACCCTGGAAGGAGAAAAGGTCAGTGTAGGATTCCTTGCCCCTACACCGAAAAAGCATTTATGTAGCAAGATTAATCAAGTTTCGTTGAAAAATGCAACCTATAAAGGAGAAGCAACATCCAAACTGACATCTGGAAAGATGAAAAAAAAATGACAATCGAAGCATAGATGCTTCGCTCGGTCGGTCAATAAAATTGAGGGTTTTTGGCGTTAGTAAGAGTAGCCTTTCCACTCCTCCCTCTTCAGGCCGCAGTATCCGAGCAGCCCCCACAGAGTCGTCACCCCCAGCAGACCGAGTCCGTCTTGGAGCACGAACTCCGAGGAGTAGCCGATCTCCGTCAGGACTGCGGCTCCGTCCTTCACGCAGGCTGTTGTTGCATTCCACGGACAATCTGTGATCAAAGTAGAATTATGTTAGTATAATGTAGTTTAATATTTAATTTAATTGGGTAATTAAGAACAGAAACGTCATGTCATCCAAGTTACCTTTTTTTAAATAGTTAAGTTCAACCAGTTATTGGACTTTAAACTACGTCAATTAGACCTATACTTACATTGAAAAATGCTATTTGGATAACTTCTGTTTTTAATCAGCCAATTATAAATTGGGGCATTTTACATGCACGCCATTTTCCAAATGGAAAATAAACTTTAATTCAATTTTTCTCAGAAATGGTTAACTTATGCATTAGGGGTTTATGGGATCAAATTTGTTGATAATAACCCCTCCCTATAACCCACATGAAGGAATAGGTTCAATAACCAGTAACCCTGTATATCAGATTGATTCCATGCCGAAAAACACCGATTTTTATAGCACAAGCTATTCTAAGGTATTCAAACGGTATTTTTGGCTAAATCAATATTATACGTTCCAAAAAAATAGATAATAATCATAAAGTAAATTTATTATACCAGACAACGCTTGCTTGTTGTAATTCGTAGAACGCTGTGTGATTTTGTGCATTTTGTAATGGAATCATAAAGTTATCGAGATTTACTGACGTGAAGTCAGTGCATTTGGTGCGCGTGCACTCGTGCACCGGAGATAGTTTCCGAAAACCGGTGTTGGCGCCGCCGCGGTGAAGAATTTCTTCTAAAACTTACACACAGTATCGGAACCTGATAGTTTAATTAAGTTGGTTTGTAGATACTGCGCAATCGTAATTAGATTTAAAATCTTATTCGTGCTTGAGATGATAGCATAGAGCGGACACACTGAACGTTTACCGTTGTGCCTGCACTTACTGAATTAGGTACATTGCTGCCGTCCGCAAATTCGCCGTTTTAGCTGTATGATTCTTGAAAACAGTCTACGAACCGGCAAGTTTCACACACGACTTACTTATATCCAAATGAAATGAATAACCTGATAAAAGATTCTGTATACATTACGTTATGGCTTTTGAAAAGGCCCACCAGTAAAAGTGCAGGACAAAATGTCCTGAGATAATAAAGATTAGGTACACGGATATTGCGCAATCATAAACAACAACGAAAGAACCATACGATGCCAATTTTAACAACAGGTTTACAAACATAGCCAATACATAAAAACCTCTACGCTGTTGCTAGCCCACTACGCCAACACAGGGTACTATATCTACCAATATTTCGTTGACAGCTTCTCATTGAGGCCCACCTCGGCGCTACATCCACTACTGCTGTGATTTATTCAACATCCTCGAACCATAAAGCAATAAAATGTCAACGTACTACCACCATTCATCTTTTATTCACTTAATAAACCACTCCTATTCACTAATGGACAGCAGAATTAATGGCTGTCGGAGATTCAAAGGCAGGACCAGTTTAGGGCCTCTCTGAAGGTAGAGTGGACCATTTTAGGATGACTTGTCGAGAGTCACGATTATTCAACAAAAGTAGGACCATTTACATAAACGTTCTGTTATTCCAAAAGCGGTCATAGGTCAAAACAAAATTGTCTCTAGAAAAACCGTGGGTTGTTAACTGCTACAAGTTTATCTGTTATTCAATTGTTTTATCTCTAGTAGAATATTTTAAGGAAAAAATAGATAAATTCTGTGGAATGCTATAACTTATACATTTAAGGTGACGCATTGATAAACTATAGTTTCAAAATCGAGTACCGCGCCCCTTCACTCGGACAAAATTTTACGCGGTCTCACTTGACAGGATCACGCCAGAGCGGCGGGCGGCAACGCTGGGCTAGCGTACGTGGCGCTGCTAACGGCGCGGCGGCGGCACGCGTCAACTCAATTTGCCTAGAGCATAGATAATCATGGAGTCGCCTTGTCCTTAATCAACAATTTAAAAAAAAGGCAAAAATTATTTTGATCTTTTTAATGTTTTTTTTTTTCATACAATACAGGGTTATTTCAACTGCTGTTTTTAAACTTTCGCGATTTGAACACATTATTATTATATACTACGGGACTTATCGCGCTCTGAAATTACGAGATAAATAAATAACTCATCATCCCGACGTTTCGTCCGAGTTGCATCAACCGTGGTCAAGGGTAGACACTCCGTAGAATAGTGAGTCTACCCGTGACCCGCAACAAAATGTATGGAACAGCTTTTTTTTTTTAATTTTGAGAAATGTTGCAGAACAAAAGTTGTTAGTTTTGAGAAATGTTGCAGAACAAAAGTTGTTAGTTTTGATGTACATATACAGAATAAACCTCTAAAAGGATGCTAATTGATTAGAAATAACCCTGTATACAAATTAATGTTGATTATGTACAGGTATCATAATCAATGAACTTATTTTTATCGTGCTTCACACACTTAGAAAAGGGTTTGGATGCCAGAAATAAAATATTTAGTTAATCGGTTTAAAATATAAATCATTTATTTACCGATATTTGGTAGGATAGGTGCGAGTGCGGTCTAGCACAGCTCTATAAGAACAGTGGTGAGGAATTCATAATAAGCATTAAAGTTGTAGAACAAAGGGGTATTTTACTATAATGTAAACGTCGTGAAGGAAAGAGAAACACTCACATACATTACATGTTAGAGTGAGATAGATTAGTTTTTGTATCATATTCCAACACGCCCCCTCAAAAATTAATCTATTTAAAAATCAATTCCTATTTTGATAACGAAATTTTATACAATTAAAATAACACAACACACCTTCCTACCTTGTCTGGGGATACATTCAAATTGGTTCAACATTTGTTGCGCAGGATTGGGGAAAACCCAGAAAAACCCAATCAAACCAATTATTCATCTTAAATATACTGTTTCAGTAACTCTACAATTTAAATATCAAAATGTTATTTATTTATGCATACAGTGAGTTACATAGGCTTCAGTAATTGAAACTACCTTTTCAATAAGGTATAGTATTGTACTCTGATTCATATTGTTCAAAGAATTCAAACAAATAGTGTGCTTTGATGATTGTTCTAATACACTACCACTATAAATATCATAACAACATTACTTCTCGTGACATAAATATTTGGCTCAGTTCTCAAATGTCCTTTTTAAATTAAATCTGTGGTCCCTTTCAACTCTTTCAAGTATCGTACGAGTAGGTCCCTTTTTAAAATGTATCAAATGATTGTTATTGTTATCAAATCTGCTGTGATATGTCGGTTGATTCTACAACGGGCTTTTGTATTATCGTTAGAACTTCTATACTATCTATTCTACTATCGTTATCGCTAGATCGTAACGATCTACCAGATAAGAGCTAATTGTCTCTCATCTATTTCCTGGTTCTATAGAGTTCACTCTATTGACCACTGGCTTTATAAACCTTTCGTTTACCACATCTCACACCTTGTATTAATTCGGTTCATACTAATTTAGTGAACTTACTTACAATATCTCTTGACTTCAATAAATTAATAAAAATAAATTCATTAAACTTAATAAATTAGTAATTTAAACAAAAAAAAATAGTCTTCAATAGAATAGAAGTCAAGATTAAAGTACATTATTTTATGATTACATTTTTTTTTTTGTGTATACCTGGTTACATATACCAATAAAGTCATTGTATCATTGCACCACTAATAAAATTAGCATCAACAATAACAACAACGAAATCGATACCAATAAACCATAGAATAACACCAATAAAGTCTATGTACCATTGCACCACTAATAAAATTAGCATCAACAGTAACGACAATATTGTTAACAATAAATCAAAGTAATATTTAGTTTGAATTTCTTATTATGTAAACATGCCTTAGCTATAACAAAATCCTTACTGTAGTTTCAGAGGTACTTTCGAATATGTATGGAATATCTTCATTTTCAGGGTTTTGTTCATTTAACTGAAACAAAATTACACAAGTTCAACTTGCAGACGAAGTAAAAAACGACATTTTCAAAATATAACCAAATCGACAACATCCTCTTTTTTGAAGTCGGTAAAAAGACAAGACAATAATCGCGATAGTTTAAAAAGGTACTTAAGTTTACCGTTTCCACCGAATCCTCTGATGTGGGCAACACATTTTGTAACTCTTCATTTTCAGGATTTGGTTCTTTTAACTGAAATTAAATTACTTACATTACTATTAAAGGAATTAGACATGTACAAAATGGAGTACAGTGGCGGAGGTATAGGTACTAACTACTCACTAAATACCTGGAAAATCTTTGTGATAAAGCAGGGAGAATAATTTTAATTTCGTTTATTTAAAAGAAGAAAAAATAATAACCCTATCGACAACTTCCTCTTTTTTGAAGTCGGTAAAAGACAATACTATAACCGTGATAATTTAAAAAAAGTGTTTAAATTTACCGTTTCCTCTGAATCCCCAGATGTCGGCAACACGTTGTGTAACTCTGCGTATGTTGGTGATATTTCTGGGTGGCTACAAAATAAAATGATGTAATTATATAATTATTAAAAAGTTAAAGCTAACACAATTATTTAGGTGATAGAACATCACCTAATAAATATCATTATTTTAGATAGGTTTCTAAAATATCAAGAGACGACTCCATAGCTTTTTGTTCTGATATTTGTTTCCTACAGTATGGTTAGTTTGTACAGACAAATCTTAGTAGGTACACACTTGAAAATAAAGAATAGACGGAGTATTATTACTAGATACTTTAAATTGATTGCTGACATGATAGATAGGTACTTGGCATGGACTCACTCTCTATCTACTGGCCCTGTTGAGGATGTGGATTGACAATCGTCAGGTTGCAGTTTCCGTTTTTTTGACCTAAAAAAATTGTAAATATAGGTAAATGCAGAAAAATTGAAGTACCTAGGTAGTAAGAATGTGATAATCCATAATCTGTAGACGAATGTGTATTTGCCAAATATAGACTTTATTATTAGGGCATTAGAGTGCAACTATTTATTGCAAGTTTATTATATATGTAATTCGACTTACCCAAACATTCCGTCATTTTTTTTAGGTTTTCTTTTTCGTTTTTGTAAAAACAATTCTTTCCGCTTATTTTTCCTCCCCATTTTCTATGCACACTTGTTCACTACTATTTACACACTACCAAATAAAAATACTAAGTACCTAACTTACTACCTACTATAATAATGTTCTAAAGCTACAATATAATATAGTACACTAAAGTCTAACTTATAATTTTGAAAATAATTCTGAAGTAAATTACTCGGTTGTCGTCGCACAGAGTACCTAGAAGACAATAACCAAAAACAAACAGCACGCATCTCGCGCCGTCCGTACTTTGCGGCGTTGCCAGCCCGACGCTGAGCGAATCATGCGCTCGTCGGAGTCGCAACGTCGCACCGGTACGGCGGCGGCGGCCCAGATAGTGCCGGATCAAATATTCTGAGCAAACACTGTAGAGTAAAAGCTAAACTAGAGTAGGCGCGAAGAGATTTGATTGAGTTTTTAATTAATTACTCATAATATACAATTTAAAAAAAAAAAATTCTCGGTTTATAATAAAGAAAAGGGATCTGGCTATTTTATTCGTAAAAAATAATGGGGTGTTGTCGCTGATAATTCTGAGCATTCGAATTACTAAAATTTTTTTGGTGAGCAATTTGTTTTATTTTTTTTTTAATAAAGCCGGTTACTTTTCAAAATTTTGTCCGGTTCATTCAATTTATTAAGATTTTCCCTTATCTATGACATTTTTTAAATTTGAATCGATATCATTCATCCTCTCACATCGCGCATTCAAAAGTACTCGTTTTTGCCGTTTTCGTGTTTCTCGGCCCGGTGCCTCGTCTTAATGTACCGGTCGAGTAGGTATAGGTAGGTAGATCTACATAGATGATGGCATCTTTATTTACCTTCTCAATTTCGACGTAAACATTAATAAAGTATTATTATGTAAAACCAAACATTTGGAAACAAATCGCAGGAAACTTATTCACTGGCAATAATTTAGAAGTATATTAAATGCTTTGACGGGTCTCCGATAATCTTAAGTGGATAAGGACATCAAAGAATTAAGTCATATTATGGTGGCCGTTTTGAATGTATTCAGTAATTTTAATAAGCAATTTATATGTATTGTGTAACATTTTATTCAAATTAAATGTATACTCTATTAAAGGGTAGAGAGGATAAACAAATAAAGTTGATAGTTATAAACAGTGGACACCTTGTGAACGTGATGATAAAGATGATTATGATAAACTAATGATAAACAATAGTAAACAAAATAAAGATGAAGAGACAACAACGGAAATCTTTTCAAAAACGGGCTTTGAGCATTTATTTGGACTATTTTACACATTTATTTACACACAGACAGTTATTTAGCTATCATTTTAGTTATCATTGATTTTGTTAGTTGTATGTGCAATATATATTATGTACCTACCTATGATCGACAAAATAGCTATGATCTTATAAAATACCTATAGTCGATAACAACACACAAAACACAAAAAATACCAGTAGATCTGCTGTAAGTGGATGTTATTCATTCACCAATGGAAACAATATGTCGCCAGTAGATTTTGCTGGAGCATCCATGGCATAAAATAAGTGTGAGATAAACTTGACTGGATAAAGCCACCTGGGCATGGAAGACATGAGGAAGAGCGGAACATCTGAGCATGGCATTACATCGTCTATCTTACTTTGGAATCCAATTTACCTCTCATAGATGAAGTCTACTCACCAATAGATGCTATTTGCTGCTAGTAGATGATGTCCAGTTCCCAATGGATCCAATCTGCTACCAGTACACTAGTAGACATTACTAACAACGTCCACGACATTAAAGAAAATATGAACTTGACTAGTTAGAGTAGTTAGCCGGGGCATGGAAGACTTGACAGAAAAGCATATGACATAAGGCGTAGTGTCAAAATTGCGTCGCTCATCTTACCTATGGAGCCAATTTGCCGCCAGTAGACATTGCTCACAGCGTCCATGGCGTAAAAGAAGTGCGAGATAAACTTGACAGGGTACAGCCAGCTGGGCATGGAAGAGATCCTCAGGAAGGCTCCCGACATAAGAAACAGCGGCAGATCAGCGCACGGCATCACGTCACCCATGATGCCGGAGGACGTGAACAGCGCTGCCATGCCCACACCTTGAAATATAGAGAAATAAGATTTCACTAGGTACATCTTTGTGCGGAATTCCACACCAACGGCTTTTCGGTGAAGGAAAACATCGTGAGGCAACCTGCATACATCGGTAGAAGAAATTCGTTGGCGTATGTGAATCCACCAACCGGATTGGGCCAGCGTGGTGGATATGGCCCAATCCCCCTTCGTGGGTAGGCCTACGTCCTGCAGTGGACTAATTAAAAGGCTGGTACAGTACAGTAGTAGTACGAATCATCAATAAAACAGAAAAATGCGCCAAGCCGATTGTACGAATCGTTCATATTGACGAATTAAATGAAATGAAAATGAAATAATGATTCCCAGAAGGTATACGCTTATCTACTTACTTTAAAACAAGCTTAATAGAGTTTGAAGACTGATTATAAAGCTCTCGTCGTAAACATTGTGAGATGAGCTTTCAAAGCTCTTTGGAAAGGTCGAAAGATTAATTGCTGATGCCCAGCTTAATAGAAAGTAGACATTCTTACTGTAATGTATGTTTTTATTTTATACTTATCTACATTCCTCCATCATATATTTATCGGAATTCTTCATAGAAGTCCTATAGGCGTAAGATACAAAAATACTACTGCTTCAAGTAGTTTTAAAATCATTTTATAATACAACACAACTGATTAGTAGATGGACCAAACAAAACCTGTTTAAATATACTTTAAAAAATATAACACCACATTTAGTATGATTATCCTTTATCCAATAGGTGCCTAAAACTAAAGGTACAGGTATGTCACCTGACATTCGTGTAACTTTTATCATAACATACCACATAAAAATACTTTCGAAACATCTAAAGTTCTACCGAAAAAAATGTGAGATCCAATGTAAAGATTCGGTAGTAAGTTACTCAATTTATACCCATCTAAGTTGGATAGATATGGTGCACATTGGCTCATGGTCATTGGTCAGCTTATATTATAAATAAATAGCAGCAACAATAGCCAAAATTGAATTGAAGGCAATATCGAAGAAGTCATTAAGCATACGTTTACCATAAGCAAGCCCAGCGATGCCAGAATCTTTAAGCGCAAGCATGAATTCCATAGAGGTGACATGTCTATGAACACGTACTAAGTAGTTCAGCAACGATATTAAATAAATATATTGGGGGGACATCTTACACACGGTCTCTGACCCCAAACTAAGCAAAGCTTGTGATATGGCTGCCAGAGACTGATATACTACATATTATATTTTTTCATATTTTTTAAATACATACTTATATAGATAGTACCTAAATAACACCCAGACACAGAGCAAACACCTATGTTCATCACAAAAATACTTGCCCTGGTGGGAATCGAACCCACGCCTCTTTGATCCAGAAGTCAGGGTCACTAACCACTGAGCCAGCGAGGCAGTCGCCATATTAGCCAGACAGGTACTGTGAAGGATCTAGAAGAGTCACTAAGTGTAAGACCACCAAGAAAGCCAGTAATGTAAGTGTAAGAGCTTACCATAAGCAAGAGAAGCGATGCCAGCTCCTATCAGCGCCAGCATGAATTCCATAGAGGTGATGATGTGGTTGGGCAGCTCTACTGAAAATGTCGCCAGCGTCACCAGCGACACCGGCCAGATTATGCAGCGAGGGATCTGTACAGATACCTTGAAAGATGGGTATCATAGTAAAAGTTGTTCACATATAGGTGATCACTTTTATACTTTGAGATACTTATTATAGTAATTAGTAGGTACCTACATATTTTTTTACCTAATAGTAATCCAAGTCAAAATAATTAATAATAATTCAAGTCGCGTTGATCTAGTAGTAGTGACACTCGCCTTACAATCGTGAGGTCGTGGGTTCAATTCTTGGTCCCGCAACAATGAGTTCTTTGGAATTTATGTACGGATTTTCACACCACTGGATTTTCGGTGAAAACAGTGTGAGGATACATGCATATTATGTCCGTAGAAGAATTCCTATGGCGTATGTGAATCCACCAACCCGTACTGGCCCAGCGTGGTGGATATGGCCCAATTGCCCTTTGTGGGTAGACTATTAAAAAGGCTGTATATTTTGTTGTAAGAAAAACGTTAATCCTCGCCAAACTTTATAAATATCTGTACATACCATAATTTTATTTTTATGCATGATTTTTATATCTTACTGTTAAATTGATTCACTTATTAATTTTAATATAAAATTGACATGTAAATAATAATTACGCAATAAATGACTATGACTATGACTAAAACATATGTACGATAGTTTCCAGAAACCAAAAAAATATGCGATGAAATGAGGCGATAAAAACCTAAGGGACTTGATGGACGAGGTATTCTCTAGAAACGTATTTCCTTTGATTTTGCCGTTACATTCATTCTTGGAACTAATTCCAATTTATGACAGGATCAAAGAAATCTAGTTTATTAATATACTGAGAAGATTTAGTGTCTAAACCACGTAGGAAAAGCTATAAAAGATATTTATTGCTTTAAATTACATACTTAAATCAATATGTCAAAGAGTTATTTTTGAGATAAACATTTCAAAAATTCGTCGCGGATGCGGGACTCGAACCTTGCGTCTTCGGTACACTAGCCCGACGCTCTGCCCAACTGAGCTAATCCGCAATACTGCCTCCGCGTCGAATTTGTGAAGTGTTTATCATTTTAACCAACTTACAGCGTTGGCGGCGCCACCTGTGATACCCGTATTAGACAGGTTATCACAAAAATAACTCTTTGAGATAAACCTAGTGTGGGATGCACTATAAAAATTAAAATCATTTCAGTGAATCAATATTCTATTTTTTTTTAAACTTTAGCCTAATATATTACGAACCAAAAGTTGTGAAAATCCTATTTGTATTGTCCTTTGCTCACTGCCATTTCTACTTCTACCTCCTTCAAATCCTTATGTTTATGAACTACATTCGAAAACTAGGCCACATGATATTCCGAGCGGAAGTTATGGATCTAAATACTTTAATAACTTACTCGTACTAGGCTCAAAGACCTACGCCATCTCGTATTGAAACACATAAATTGCGTTGTGGGAGAAGCAGATCTCATTGGTAAAGAGCGAGAGTAAGATGCAGATAGATGTCTTACGCACCGTGTTACGTAATGCCCGTTTCACTCACGTAGAGATTGACGTGGAGTCCTGAGCACATTCAGGAATCCAGAAAGGCCAAGAAATCTGGCGATACAATACGCCGAGCTGTAGTAGTACAGTACAAACACAAGTCCACTCTTCTCTTGAAGAATGATTCTTGCCAGAGAAAGCTGTAGATTTTTACCCGCTGCGATGCGAAGTGCCTGTTACACCCACGTAGGATGTGCTTAGGACTAGAGATTTAGCTGTCTCTCTATCTATATTAAAGACTTACAAGACTAAGAAACCTGGCTACAAAGTACGCAGAGCAGTGGTACAGGCCCACTTCCCTCCTGAACAGCGCTATCTCGTATTGGAAGACATAAAGCGCGTTGTAGGAGAGACTAAAGCAGACTTCGCTGGTGAGAAGCCAGAGGAAGCCGCGGATGCTTTGCACGCCACTCTGAGTTGTGCCGGTTATGCCGACGTAACACGTGCTGAGGACCATGGAGTTCACCAACTGGAATAAGTAAAAGAAATTCTATACTGGTAGTAGGCATGATGACTAAAAAATATAATTAGTTCTTCTGATAGATTATATCAAAAAATATTAGACATGTTTTTTTCTTTTATCAATTAAACAAATATTGATGAAGATAGAGCCCGTTAAAATTCCGCGTGACGTCACGAGTCACATGCAAATAGTAAAAGTAAAGTATAGACTTCTATCAGAAGAGTGACGTCACGACCCCCACTCCTAAACTTTGACAAGGTTTATCTTTGTCATTTGTTGTTCGATTGACAAAAGAAAAAATACGTGTTCAATATTTTTTGATAATCTAACTCACGAACTAATTATAATAATGATTTTATACTCAGTCATCATGCCTATTGTATTTATTCTGGTAATCTATCGTTCTTTGTATTTGACCACCACAAGATACGGATTTTTTAAACGATCATCTGTACTAAATGGACAAGACGAAAGTCATGTGTTTTACCCACCCCGATTTCTGTTGGAAACTCGGTTCTTGAAGTCGTTGACTCGTACGTCTATATACCTAGGACAAGTAGTCCAGTTAGGTAGGTCCGACTTCAATAAAGAGGCCTTCTGGCTGCCCTTCGGAAAATTGCGTAGCGTCTTCTCGTCCGACATACCTCAGTGCCTCGAGTCGAAAGTTTTCGACCAGTATGTGTTGCCAGTGTTGACTTATGGCACAGAAACGTGGTCTTTCACTATGGGCCTTATTAGTAAGCTCCAAGTAGCCCAACGAGCTATGGAGAGGGCTATGCTCGGAGTCTCTCTGCGGGATCGAATCAGGAATGAGTAGATCCGTAGAAGAACCAAAGTTACCCACATAGCCCAACGGATTAGCAAGTTGAAATGGCAATGGGCAGGGCACATAGCGCGGAGGACTGATGACCGGTGGAGTCAAAAAGTTTTCGAGTGGAGACCACGTACCGGCAAGCGCAGCGTAGGACGTCCACCTTGTGGGTGGACGTCCTACGGATGACCTCATTAAGACCGCAGGATCGCGCTGGATGCAAGCCGCTTCCAACCGGTCTTATTGGAGATCCACAGGTGAGGCCTATGTACAGCAGTGGACGTCCTTTGGCTGATGGATGGACGATCTGTACTAAATAAGCTCACCGAGTTGTTTTTCATTTCATGTGGTCTTAGCGCAGCCTACTTAAGGCTTATAAAATATTAAAAAGACACGGCCAAGAACTTCAGCTACCAACTAAGAATTAAAATTATTAATTTTAAACGCATACTTACCACAGAGAGAAAGAATTGAAACAAATGTTTCTTCATATCCCTCTTCAGCGTGAGCGATAACCTCCATAGTATTAACTGCACTTGCTTCAACCAGTTCCTCTGCGACCTGCAAGCGTGGGCAGACCATCAAGACCATCAATTTAAGTAACTTTATTGAAATTCCACGGCCCATTCAGAGAGATTGACATGAAGACATTCAAAAATGACTCACCATAAATAAAGCCGTATGATAAATCGATTTACAAAAAGGCACCTACGCCGTTTACATAACATTATCAAACTAGTAGAACCGCTCTTCGAATTCTTTTTTTATCCGTCACCTAATTTTACCTGACGCTAACCTCACCAGGGATTTGGAAGTCGTGGGCTTAACTACAGAGATAGCAACAGAGTCATTTGCATTAAGTATAGAAGGTAGCTCTTTCCGGTATTCATACTTACAGTTTAAAGTGTCCCAAGTCAGAGCCAGAACGAGTTCTATCGTCCGAGCTTTCGGCCAACCGGCTGTGGTAATTTTCCATGATTTTTTCAACATGGTTCTCGCTATGATTTGACACGGCTCGTATGTAGAACTCGGCGGGATTGTAATTTAGCGGGCAGTGTAGGTTTATGCTAATAACAGAACATTAGTTAAAAACGTGACGCTACAGGTGATTTGATACGGTTCACGTTGCGTCAATGAGCTACAAGCTTTTATTAATTCAAATCGCTATATCATAATCTGTCACTACATTATTATTGGGTATTGACACATGATTTATGAGCATAGCTATTGGTGGGCGTGTTTGTTCAATGGTTATCTTAAAGTCACGGCCTTGATCTGTTTAACCTATCATCTTCATCGCAGCTCGCCATTGGCGTTGACTATTATGTTCTCAATGGGATTATAATTGCGAGGTACCTTGGCACTTGGAATTTTATCAGTAATTAGGTGCATTAGGTGCCCGCTCTTTCTTCGCTTTGGTTGAACAGTTATATGATCATCTGGAGTAATGTTATTGTAATGGCAAATGTCGTTTCTCATCAAAGTAATACTATCTAAATGTTTATATAGTTCATTCCTCATTCCTTCTATGAAACTTCAATGATTTATACATGTTAAATTAGCTGAGAATGCATCCATTGTAAGTATTATTTTCTCTCAAATTTTTATCCCAGACATTTTCTAGTTCCCAGTCACATCCCAGTTCTGTTATTTTTAATTTTAGCAAATATCGCATTTACTTTCAAAACCTGAAACCCTGTAGTACAATAGTATTATAGGGTTGCAGTGTTTGAGAGTATTTGAGACTATTCCAGCGTTGCTGTTTTCACCACATACCTTTCAAACACATCATTACATTCTTCCTGCGTTCCATGAAATAACAGTTCACCATTAGCCATCAACAGAATCGAGCTGAACTCCATGAATATATCGTAAGAGGGCTGGTGTACTGAGCAGATCACAATTTTGCCAAATTCAGTCAGTTTCTTCAGAACTGATATGACCAGGAAGGCATTGTAACTGTCAAGCCCTGTTGTTGGCTCATCGCATATTAGAATGTGAGGATTTGATAGAAGCTAGAACAAGTGTTGGATAAATTTAAAATATAAACAAAATGGCTTAAGAGAGTTAAGGAAAATACAAAGCAACAAGATGCAGTTTAGTCCTAGTCTTTTCGGCGGGCTTATCAGAAGATACGCCTCTAGATTTGTTATGGTTGAAATCATATATATGTCGAAATGACAACAAATGAACTCAACATTAGCTGATGATAAATGATTTAGGTTTTTTTTTCTTTTTCTGCTCAACGCTACATACATCTTGTTAGATTTCAAAAGATTTATATTATTGTTATACTTATTACGGAAAAATGTACCAACGCATCAATTATCAAAACTAATGGCCTTATCGCTAAGACTAAAAAAAGACTTACTGAAGTAGCCAAAGACAGCAGACGTTTTTCCCCGCCAGACAGGGTTCCGATGGCAGAATCTTCATGATCTTTCAATTTCAGGTCGCACAGGAGCGTTTCCAGAAATACTTGATTGTGTTGCTGTTTATTGCTGCCTCTTTTCATTTCTATCTGAAACGAGTCCACACATTCTGACTACATTGAGATGTGTAAATATATTATAAAGAAGAGCATCATTATTTCACTTTAGGCTTGTCTTTATTTAGGTATGTATTTGTATCTTGTAGACAGGGGCGTAGCTCTGTATCAATCGTACGGGGCCCCGGGCTCCAGGGGCATGTGTAAGCAAAAATTAGTAAAACATTATACACAATGTCAGTGAATCTAAACAAAACACTGTCATAAGTGCCTATAGAATTTTCTAATGACAAAAGTCAAAATAAGCAATCTCTATTTCTCCGGGTTAAGTGTGCGCCTAAAAGTGGATTTTTCTAAATTAAAAACGATTTGATAACAGCAACAGGTACATGATAACAACTTATTTAAAATTAATAAATACTTATTATACGTTTTATACTATATATAACGGGACTGAACTCACGTGTGGGGATAGTCGTAACGACTATAGTTTCGGTCGCATTCGGCGACCTTTCTCAAGTTGGCGAGTGCTAGCACGCGGAGCCGTCTCGCAATGCACTGACTGAAAGTGCATTGCGAGACGGTTCCGCGTGCTAGCACTCGCCAACTTGAGAAAGGTCGCCTAATGCGACCGAAACTATAGTCGTTACGACTATCCCCACACGTGAGTTCAGTCCCGTTATATATTTATTATACGTTCTTTTGAGAGAAATCTTTACCCATAATTTTATTTATTTACCATTTTAATTCAGACAATAACTATCCATAAATCGTAAAAAATTAAATACAATTGAGTCATTCAAATTAATGTATGCCTAATTCTGATACAGGGCCCCTCCATGGCACGCTACGCCTCTGCTTGATGAGTTATTTATAAAAATATTGAATCGTTTAAAATATTCTCAATAATTTATTCGTAGCCGGGCAAAGCCGCGACTGGCACCTAGTCTATTATTTACTGCAAGTTATAAAAAGGTCAAAGTTCTAACTTGCACACGAAATCGCACGGCACGGACGCGGCTGGTAATCTCCTAATCGGCCGCAAACAAAGCAACTCACCATAAAGAGCAAATGCTCCGTGACGCTCAGGCTGTCCATAAACACTTCGAACTGGGGCACGAGCTCCACCACCTCCAGCTCGCTGGCATTTGCTCCGTTTATTAGCACGGTACCTGCCGACGGCAACGTGCACTTGCCAGCTAATGATACTAGAAAGGTCGTCTTTCCCGCGCCACTGAAGAAAAAAGTACTGATATAAACTTGGGCCAATATAAAAAAGGTTTTTGTATTGTAAGAAAGAAAAATGTAGGTATTTTAATCGAGGGTATATCAAAAGAATAAAGTAGTAATGATATATTATTTTATAATCTAATTTGGCTTCATTTTAGTTTATTTCAGTAAAATATTTTCTGTAGACTGCACCGTCACTGTTCATAGTAAAACCGACAGAAAATTAAAAAAAAAAATATTTTTAGTATAGTACACACATGTTTTTTTTATTTTGTTTTATTTCGAATAGGTTCGCATTTGACTACAATATGTAATAAAATTAACATAGTAAAACCGACAGAAAATTAAAAAAAATATATTTTTAGTATAGTACACACATGTTTTTTTTATTTTGTTTTATTTCGAATAGGTTTGCGTTTGACTACAATATGTAATAAAATTAACACGAAATACAATACAATACAATAGCGCGCAGTATATTAGCCTTGCTTAGTATTCTTAGTAATAACGTAAAAACCGTGTGAGTATTTTTGATTTTACTTTCAATATATTAGTAGTAAAATGTACAAAAACGTTAATTTCCAAAATAAAACCATATTTAATTCAATTTCAAACTATATTTAGTGAATATTTTTTAACAAAAAAGTACAAGCGCCAGTACATTAAAAATAAAACCATAGGTACTTACTATAATATGGTTTTATTTTGGAAATTAACGTTCAGTTAAGTATAGTTAATGCATTCTATAGAATGTAATAAAATACCGAACTGAAATGTAGAGCCAGGCTTTGTTTACCTCGGTCCTATGACAGCAGCAAATTCACCTTGTTCTATGCACCCTCTAACTGAAAACAAGTAATTTTAATGTACCCAGTTCTTTTTCTTTTGTTGCTGCTGATAAGCCAAACAGTTACTTCAAAAAATCTATAATAAAACTCCAAAATATATCTGTAATTGAATGCATGTTGATGCACCTCTAACCATATAGATATATAGAGCTAGTCTGGTTCTAACCACCGAAATTACTTGGCCACCTTCTATTACTTTTATTTGCGATCTTAAGATATATACTTGTAACATTGTGAGATATATTTTTATAATTTAATAGTACAAGATCCATCTTTATTAGTTATTATTAAATTCACACAGTCCCTTTTCCAGACTTTTTAAATCGCCTAAATTTATCTATAACTTGACTAAACAAAAAGAAATACAGGACACAACAATAAATGCTATATTATATTACTATTATATACTACTTTTGCTCTATTATACTTACCATTATTTAATATCACAGATTTTTGCTTTGTCGGTTTTTTTCTCCACCATGATTTTTCCTCCGGAGTCCATACTTTAAGGTTTTCGATCCTGATAGTCAATTTATGGTCAGTATTTTTTTTGGAATTCTAAAAATAAATCAAAGTCAAAGAGTGCACTATTTGTATTACACTGTTATATCTATTCTTTCTATCAGTTGGTTTAAGGATTATCACTAAATCGTCTCTGTTCTGTGGATAATAAAATTGCTTTTTATGTAGTAGTTAATACCTAAACTACTGGAAGAGATCGCTTCCAGCGATAAGGCCGCTGCTTAGTGTTGCACTATTTTAAGAATTTCACTAATGTATTTATTGTTAGTTTATTTTGTGTGTACAATAAAGAGTTATTTGTTGTTGTTTGTTACTAAAGGTAACGGCGCTTGCAATAAGACTTGAAATAAGACCTGTCATTCCGTTGGTATTTCGTACATGTCGAACATAGAACAAAACCTTTGGCATACCCCCACGCTCCCCTTACAGTGACTCTACTAACTAATCTATCATTCTTACTATTATCAATCTTTCTTAGCTAATATTTTTTTTAGTTATAAACATCTATTGATATCTATTGAACTGATGATGATGTCAATCTTAAAAAATCTACTTTCTATATATATGTTATCTTTGCATCTGCATAAAATTAGATTTCCGCAAATCAGTCAATGAATTCATGATATTTCGCTAGCTAAAAGCATTAAAAACTGTGAATTAAACTAAAGGCCAGATGCGAGATAAGATTAAAAATATCAATTTAACATAACTTTAATAAATGACAAGTTGGCCACTTAGCCACACCTACAAGCTCTGCATTTCTCGCTATTGTCATCATAATTTTATGAATGTTTCAACAAAATATTCAAAAGGTCACATATTTTAGCGAAAATCGATCTAGCTTTTAAGCGTTCCTTATCTTTTTGACCGACGAACCACCGGAGGAGGTATACAATTCGACGCGAATATATATTTTTTTTTTTGTATAACCACGCATAACTTTTTTCGTAGTAGTCCGATTTCAATCATTATTTTTTTATTGGAAAGAGTATACCTCGAAATTGGTCCCATTTAAATTTTATCGAAATCGGCTCAGCCATTTAAGATAAATCAACAATAATGTCAAAAATGCTACATCGATCCGTGCGAAATATTCGCAAATTCTGTACACGGGTGAAGTCGGTCATGTTAATTTTATTTTTTTGAAATGTATTTCTCTGTCCGTGCTTGGTTGCCTGGAAGAAATCGCTTAAAGCGATAAGGCCGCCAATTAGAGACCTATTGTTTTGTTTTTGTCCTTATAATCTGTTTTTTATGTATTGTGGTTGTCTAATAAAGTGTTGTTGTTTGTTTGTTTGTTTGTTTGTTTGTTTGTTAATTTTTAATAAATATAATATAATTATGTATAATTTTTAAAGCAAAAAATAATCTTGTTTAATATTTAGTTGGTCATCGTAGTTCACCGTTGTCGTTTTAGCCATAGGACGTCTACTGCTGGATACAGGCTTCCTCTATAGTTCCAAATAACACCAGTTGGAAGCGGCTTGCATCCAACGAGATCTACATAATATCTGCCCATCCTGTGGCCTGGGCGTCTGGCTTGGGCGTCCTGCGCTGCGCTTGCTGGCACGGGGATCTGCACGAGAAATGTCGGACCCCATCGGTCCTTGGCGCTACTAGTATTTATGAAGTAACTTTAGTTCAAAAACTTATTAGTTTAGTTTTACAATAATCATCATCATTTAAGACGTTCACTGCTAAACATATAAATCTATCCCTCCCTTCCTTCCTACCTCATTTTCTGATGTTCCCTTATAGATCTCCGGTTAGACCAGTTAGAAGCAGCTTGCATCCAGTGCACTTATACCTGCGGTCTAAACTAGATCGTCTGTCTACCTCATCTTACAATAAAACCAAACAAAATTAAACGCACGACACATCACAGATGCCTCACAAAACATTTTAAATAATCCATGTAGAGTCAAAAATGATTCAAAATAAACTCACCCCATTTTTGATCATGTTTTTCCACTACACAGTTTAAAAACTTATACTAAGAACAATAACTGACACTTGCGATCTACAAACCATCTAATCCAGGACCACATAGAAAACTGAGAAACCTGAACCGCTGCAGTGAGATGTTATCATTATGCAAATACGTTGATAAGTGTTTATTTTCTGCTTGACTAGAGGATTTTAGTTCGCTCGCCTTTTACTTGTTTTTTATTTAGCTTTGGCTTTTGTCGTAAATTTAAAACACGTTTTATTGATATAGTACATATATTTATGTCACGAAGATATGCGCTAAAATGCCTAAGCAGTATCCTAAGTTCTTAGGGATTTAACAAGTCATTGACCCCAGAGTCGAATGAAGAGCCCCTGGATCTGTGGGTTATTTTATTAGATTTAAGGATATACGTGTAACTACGTAGGGCTATTGTTTTTCTATGTAGGAACAACCTGCATTATGATGATATGAATATTGAAGTAAAGTCTCACTTAGTAAGATTTCCGTAAATGTTTGATAATATTAGATTTCTCCACATACGCAAAAATGTAATAGTTATATTATACCACCGCACACAATTAAGCGGTGAGGATAAAAGTGGTATTTAAAATAGTATCTAGAAGTATACTGAAATTGAATTTTGAACCCATATTTTGTAAATTTTGAAGCCTTATTTTTGGAGAGTTAAATAAATAACAATAATGTACGATAAAAACCTGACAAATATGGCCGTTTTTCGTATTTATTTGAATCTCTATTACACGTAGGTAAACATGTAGAATAAAAACCGGAGAAGTGCGAGTCAAGCTCGCACATCGAGGGTTCCGTTCGAATCTAGAAAATTTCACAAAATTGGGAAGTAAGATGTTAAATTTTTATAGGTACTATAACCATCGACAAAAAAGTTTTTTTTCACTTTTCTTTATATGATACCTTACATGATACGATTTACTCATTTTGAATTTTGAACCCATATTTTGTAAATTTTGAAGCCCTAGTTTTTGAGAGTTAAATAAAAATGTACAGTTTTCAGGTTTATTCCTATATGTGGACTCTGAGACAATGCTTTTCGCTAAATTTTATAGTTCTTTGTCAACGGGAAGTACCCTGTAAGTTTTGATTTTTGTGAGTGTACGGTCACAAAAACGTATATATAACGTGTGTATATACGGTTTTTACGACATAAACGTCTCTAACTTTTTAAACGATAATTGAGAAGTTTTTATTTTACACAACTGCAAGAAACCATAGATATACTTACACAGTTTAAATTTCAACTCGATATCTTTACGCGTTCACGGGATAAAAAGTCTTGACATACACACAGACGGACATCAAAGTAATCCTATAAGGGTTTCGTTTTTTCCTTTTGAGGTACGGAACCCTAAAAATAATAAAAAAAGTCTTAAAATCTAAGCCAAACCGGGGTCAAATCATGTAAAGAAGAACAAAAAATGTAAAGTATCGTACTTTTTGCTAAAACTAGAACAAACCGATAAAAATATTTAGTCCAGTCCAGTAACAACCTATCCTCACTTATTCTATTTCTCATCAAACATTCAAATCATTGCATTAATATTATATTTATTACCATCAAATATGCATGAAACCAGACGATGCATTTAGTTAATTTGGACATTTGAATAAAATGCATTGATCCAAAATTGGCATAGACCCTTCAATCCGCTTCGAAAGACCGAGAGATATGCTACAAACTACTCTAATTTTGAGAAGTTTTTGCAGCTTCACTTTTTGAGCGCAAAAGTTCTGCTGTTTCTTTCCATGTTCGATGATTATTTCAAGTATTTCGGAAAGGTTCTATCATATTTAATATTTTGGGCGGGACGAGTCCTGACCAAATTTTCTGCTTTGGAGATGACTAACTGTTGCGCAACTTGCGCAAAAGTCGGTTTAGGAAACTAGTTTTGTTTTTGTCAGTATAGGTAATAGCGGTTCTATCGTCCATGCACATTCCAAGGTATTTTTAGCAGGTATAAATCAAGTCCTGGTCAGGAGAATTGATAATATTTAGTTTAATAGTAGGTGTAAAAATAGATCCTAAATTATAATGTTTTTTTTTTATGAGAGGTAGGTTTAATTGATTGTAAAAATAGGGCTCTATCTATATCAATTAAAAATGTATTTTCATCCCCCGATCTCGGAAAGATTATTTTTGCTCTTCGATATCTGAATGCAAAAGTCGTTTTTATCCGCTAGAGGGGAAAATAAAATTTAATTTAGGACATCGTGTGCACTAAGTTTGTGAATTCAATACGTCATTAAACCTATTTATTTCTATCTCCATGATGCCGAATTTATCATACAACCTTTTATTAATTTCTTGAATCCCTAAGCTGGAAACATACTATCGGACGCGGCTGACGGACGCGATTTAGCAGTGTGCACAGTCTTAAAACATCCGGTGTGCCAGATCACTCTCGGACGTCCGAACGCTCAAGGTCGACCGAAGGTGACGTCTGCGACTTATGTCCGATAGTGTGCACGGCTCAGTGTACTTTCATAGTCTAGATACCTATCAGTCGCGGCTGTCAGTCGCGTCCGTAAGCCGCGTTCGATGGCATGTTTCGAGCTTTAGCTCGGATTATTCATAGTATAGGTACTTTTTTTTAAATTTACTTTGCGCACACTATTTTTTTGTGTTATATTATTAAAACCTTATGTTATATTATTATACTCTGTATGTTAAAAACAAGAAACTTGAAAATAAGTGAAAAACCTAAAATTAGTCATTCTAGCGACAAAGAAGTTTGTTTGACACCAACAGAATTGACTGAAACTGTTATTAATGCGCAATATTATTATACGTACTCTTTACCTTATGTTGAAAAAAAGAAACTTGAAAATAAGTACTGTACTGTACTTTACCAGCCTTTTTAATAGTCCACTGCAGGACATAGGCTTACCCACGAAGGGTGATTGGGCCATATCCACAACGCTGGCCCAGTGCGGGTTGGTGGATTCACATACGCCATCGAATTTCTTCTACGGACGCATGCAGGTTGCCTTACGATGTTTTCCTTCACCGAAAAGCCCGTGGTGTGAAATTCCGTACATAAATTCCAAGGAATTCATTGGTACGGGACCGGGATTTGAAACCACGACCTCACGATTGTAAGGCGGGTGTCATTACCACTAGACCACCACGGCTTATAAGACAATAAGTGAAAGACCTAAAATTAGTGATTGATGAGTGATGAAAAACAAGAAACTTGAAAATAAGTGAAAAACCTAAAATTAGTGATTCTAGCGACGAAGAAATTTATTTGAAACCAACAGAATCGACTGAAACTGTTAATAATGCTCAAATGAGCTTTCTCTGATGCGCTCTTTGCTCCTTTAATTCCTTCGCTGACGTTCAAGATTCTAATTTTTTAATTTTAGGATCCTTCGCTTGCTCGGTAATTAAATACGAGTACGCGGTTAAAAAGCAACTTTGCTCTCTTGCAAATAACTAGTGTCATTTGTGTTGTTAAACATTCGAACCGATAACTAAAGGGGAATTCCCCTACTTTTCTACAACCCTCCTTTCATGTAACTTTTGAAAGTATTGAATTGCCCTTTGTTTTTCAACGATATAATGGGGTGAACTGTGCGTTTTAGTAACTTGAAGGGATTCTTATTGTTATAATCTCAGACCAAATAAAAAAATAAAGACAAAATGTTGTGAACAAACAAGTGATACCGACCAAAACTACGCCTCACCGTGTACAGACAATCACATATACATCCAACGTACAATAAAACTACGCCTTGGCGTGTCAGTCGAACTATGGCGGCGCAATTCTGACGCACCCACACACGTATTAAAAACTGGCCTCACTTGACTGTTTAACGACGTTCTCTCTTGATTTTTTTATTTACTCTGAGGTTATAATATTGAATGGCAGCTACATAAAAACAATTTTGTAGGGGAAATTATTAATTTTCAGTAATTAGTCTAGTAAATTTGTCGCCTGGAAGTATGGGGTAGTATGCGTCAAATCCGGTAGTTCTGATTTTATGCAGACTTGTTTATGATGTTGGTCTAATGAATAATCCAAGTGTGTGACCTCGAGCGCCGAACGCAACTTTGTCAAAAATCGAAAAAACTCCGAAACAATCGTTTATATTCCAAATTTTGACGATTGTAACCCTAAAGGACTAGTTTTTGAAAAAACTGACTCAAGAAGTTTTTAAAGTAAACTAAATTTTCTACAATATGGCACTAGAATTGTCTCTGTAGACCTTATAGTTTCAGCTTCAGCTTCAGTTTCAGCTTTTCAAAGTTTATAATTTTTTTCGAACTTCGCATATTTTTGCAACTCTGTCGTTCTGAATGATTTTTTACCCTGATTATACTATCGAAGCCCTGAACTTTACTAGCTATTGGACAGGTTGTTCAGATTAGTATCCAATCCTGACTAAGGCTTAGTACATGAAGCTGCGCGTTGATTGGGTATCGCGCATCTTGTAGCTAACTTCACATCCGCCGACTTTTGATTCTATAAACCTTCTTCAAACCAAAAAAAATCACCAATTCTACGTGATCAATAGACTTGCCTTGGCTTAAAGTCAGAGCGAAAGAAGAGATTGGGTACGCGCGTACTAGGTTTCAATCTACATAAGTATTTTAGTATTAAGGATCAATCAAATAAAAAACACTCAATTCGCTAAATATTATATTAATTACAACAACACCTCACACACTCATACAATAAGTAGATAATACTTATTACAATAATAATCTATAGTTTTAATATACACTTATTATTATAAGGTACTATAGGTACATACATTGACTTCACCACAAATGGCACTGATGACGTAAGACTATGTTTAATATTAGTCAGATTAGAAAGTACTAAGTTATAGCTAATTTATTAACTATTGTACAATTATAAATTCGATCAGAAATAAAGGCACTTTGTTCTGTAAGTTGGAAATCAAGTTATCTTTTTTAATGCTCAGGAATATCGTCCTCTGCCCATTTGATATGAATATTTGTGGTAAATTATTCAATTTGGTTTTATCCGAAATTTCATGTCCAACATTTTCCAAAGTTAAATTTAAAGCTAAAAGAAACATGGCGCTACAACGCAATATGAACTGCGGATTGTTTTGCGCGAGATATTAGGTTGTTAAGGCGAAATACTAGTGACGAGGAAATTGAGAAATAGGTATTTGGACTAAACTATTGCCGTCGCGATGCGCCCAAACCAGGGAGCTTCAATGTGTGTGGTGATGCAATTGTATTTGTGTGCGTACTGCGCTTGAACTCTCCCCGCACCCTACCTGCGCCCCAACGAACTCGCTGGCCGACCGATATTTTATTTTGAATTGTAGCAAAATATGATATTACGTAGGGTGCGCGCAAGATAACTCTGCGCGCGAGTCGTGGCGCCACGTACGTTATATCGCTAGTATTCTGTATTCCCTGGCAGCATTGAATTGGTTCCTGATTTTGGCCGTACGTAGAGCTATCTTGCGCGTATTCTACGTATGCTCTGGTTACCTAGTAGGTATGGTAGATAGCAAACAAAAAGATAAAAGATTAATTATTTTAAAGATTATTTATTTTTCTGCCATTAGGAAGCTACATTATTTGTGACATGGGTTAATTTTTCTTTATATGCTTATTTATTTTCTTTCAAATTATTATTGTTTGACAAAAACGTAAAATGTACCTAACTAACATCATATACAATTGGATATTTGATATCTGTAGGCGCTGCAGTTTACATAATATATTTTTACTGAAATTACTTCTTTTTAAGTATAAATTAATTATTTTTTTTATGGAAATATCTTACATTACGTCGTTCTTCTACGGTCTATAATAAATATCCCAAATGCAAGTTGGACTCGCGCTCGAAAGGTTTCATACCGTATGAGAGCCAATTATTTCGATTCAATTATATATTTTTTAAATTGATACATTTATATACATGACATATTATATTACTAAATATTCTGAGAATATTTCAAGCGTCTACCTTTTGTGTACATGAATAAAAATCGTGCAAAAAATCACGTCTGTTGTATGGCATGAAAAAATATTTGTTTCATTCTATTTTTTGACCGACAAAGGAGGTACTCAATTTGACACGTATGTTTTTTATTTATAACCAAGCGTAACTTTTTACACAGTAGTCCGATTTTGATAATTCTTTGTTAGAATGTTTTTCATTGGAAAGAATATACTTCGAAATAGATCCCATTTAAATTATATTGAAATGGGCTAAGCCTCAACAACAGAATCAACAATAATCGATCCGTGCGCACTATTCGCAAATTCTGTACCTACACGGTTGAAGTAGATATTTATTTAACTCTAGTTTTAGTTTTGTTGTTATAGTGGAAACAAATACATCATCTGTGTAAATTGTAACTGTTTAGCTTTTACGGTTCGTGATATACAGCCTAGTGACCAACGGACAGAGGAGTCTTAGTAATAGGGTCTCGTTAATCTAAAACTTCTTGCCTTTTATATTGTAGGTACCTACAGCCGTATTTGCATTCCGAAATTAGTCCCATAGTATAAAAATAAATGAGGATTCAATTAAACAAATGCGAGGTTTACTGTTTAGAGAACAGCTTGTCATACTTTGGTTCTACTTTAAAGACGTTTAAAAAATTGAAACAATTAGCTAATTAAAGCAGCAGTGGGTAGGGCACATATAATAGTAATACAGGATAGAACATCCACAATTATTATTAAATTAAAGCATTGAAAGCACTTCTAATTGAACTTTTTAGCAAAACTCAGCGGATTGGCAAGTTAAAATGACAGCTGGCAAGGCACATAGTTCAATGAACGGATAGCCGATGGGCGATGGGGCTGTTTTCTCGAATGGATCTCACGTACTAGCAAGCATAGAACGTTTTTTGCTTAGGTGGACTAAGGATAGATTTATATGTTACAGTTATAATACATTTTTAGAGAGCACGTGATTTTCCTAATTAGAACTATTATTTCGGCTTAGACGCAGTATTATAATGTTATGAATGAAGTAGTAAGAATAATGGCAATGGAAATATGCCAAGAATGCTTAATTTTACGAATGCCCAATTTTATGAATGGTTAATTCTAAAAATGCTCAATTCTCAAAATGACAAAATAATTTCCAATGGGAAAATCACATTTTCTTATAAAAAATCACCGGTAATTAAAGCACAATTTCTAGGCAAGTTTTACTATTGAAGCAACTAACATATTATATGTATTATATTATCATAACTAAATATGACATAAAGACCTATATACCGTAACACATGAGATCATAATTATCAGTCAGAATTTGTACATTCATTATATTATTTCATGCTATATAAGGTATTTTCAGCGAGCCATTTTTAAGCTATGTTTAAATTTGTTTGCATCTAAAAATTTCATGTGAAGAGGTAGACTATTGTACACTTTTATGGCTGTATTAGATGAACTTCGATGATACAAAGTATTATTTACCTGTACTACACGAATATTGAATTTATGTTGAGGACGTAAAATTTGCGATCTAGCTGATTTATTATCAATAAAGTAGTTTTGGTTATTTTAAACAAATACACAAATCTCTTAAAGTAAGTTTTTTTTAAGAAATTCTTAATTGAAATTATGTTGCCATAAAATCAAAATTAAATTAAATAGAATTAAGCATTCGCAGAATTGTTCATTCCCGGATTAGTTGGGCATTATGAGAATTGGTCATTCTGCACCTAAACCATTTAGATGTCTGCCGATACAACACGATATATATAAACTAAAAAATTACTACACAGATTTGTGTAGTCGCTGCAATAAGTCGCAGTAACTAAATGCATATATTCCACACATACCTAAGATCTTTTTCTTCAAAGGTAACAAAGATACATCAGTAAAATTACAAGATTTTAAAAATTAACTAATATTTTTAATAAACATCGATATCGATGGACATCACTAGAGCATCGACAAAAATAATGTCTATTACTACATCCCTAGTGCATGTGTACGTATAGGTTTGAACCTCCCTCACCTCAACCCTACCTCCGCATCGTGCGATAGGGACAATTGCAGCTCAGAGCAATTTATACCTACAAAAATCTTGGCAAAACAACGTTTCGTATTACGCTGTTTTCTTCATCAAAAACTAAATTAATCAAGTATTTTTTTATGTCAAAATTTACAAAAAATATGTGTTCATGATTATGTCATTTCATATTTTGTTAGAAATTAATAAGTTTATTCTGGTGGGTCTTTAAAGACGTCGGTAAAAATGGTGAATTTTTTTGAGACTTTGAAGGATCATATTTTGCCTGATAATTCATTTATCAAAAAAATGAAAAGACAGGGTAGTTTAAACAGCTAAATTTAATTTTATGGCAAAAAATTGTAACTCTAAAAGCATTTTCCAGAAAGAAAACAGCGCAATACGTTTGTATGGAAAATTACAGACCACCTCAGCTCTTAAGTATATTATATTCCTTTATTCACACAACGGTATACGGTCAGGTCACATATTGATTTGCATAGTGCAGGGATTTACATTATGAATAGTATAATAATATACTCCTCATCGTTATAAACTACTTTTACTATGGGACCAGCCCGAAAATCGTGAATTAAATTCACTACCTATAGAATAGGACAGACCTACATTTTGACAAAAATCAGTAAAGTTTTTTATGCTGTTTTGTGATATCAGGATTGGTAAATCACGGTAAAGTTGGAAGATTTTTATGAAAAAAATAGTCAAAGTAGTTTAAGAGATAAATTCTTAAATTTTATCGTAAAAACTACACAGAATCAAATGAGTGATACATATCTTATAAGGTGAGCACTCCTGAGCACTAAAATTCATATTTATTGAAAAAAATCCTATAATATCCTAAAATAAATACAAAACAACTTTGTTTTAAGAGTGCAAGAGGCACAGAGCAATTAGCCAATGAAATAGATAGTTTTGAATTTTAAATTGGATAGAATTAATTACTCCGTTAATGGAATAACAAAATGGCGGATGAGCTTTACACCGACACATAATAAATATTTGGTATTAACAATGATACATTGCTTACTAAAACCTTAAATACAAAACAATGTCAATTCAACAACAGTAAGCAATGTAAAATCTCAAACCTACGTATGCAAGTGTAAACTGTAAATCCTGGAATGATGAAATCTGTTGGAAATATCACTTCGCGATTGGTCCTTTGAAAAAATGGCGCAACGCCTATTGGCCCATGTAAATGGCACATTGTTATTGGTCGGTTAATTCAATGGTGCGCTGTAATTGGTCCGTATGTCAAATGGTGCGCGGTAATTGGTCCGTATTTGAAATGGCGCGCGGTGATTGGACCGTATGTCAAATGGCACGCGGTGATTGATTGGTCCGTATATCAAATGTCGCGCGGTGATTGGTCAGCAGTTGCAGGATTTGGAGTTTGGATCCCGGCTGTTCTCGCCGTTGGCTATCTTGTGCTCGAGCGCGAACTTATCGCCATCTCTGTTGTCGTTGCTCTGAAGTAATTTGTCATTTAGGAGGATCTGGAAAGAAGAAATGGATTAGTTAAATAATGCTTTCCAATTAAATTTGCCCCTTTAAGATTAGGAAACTGGACTGTTTCTGGAGCCCAGTGGATAGCGACCCTAACACCTGGGGAACTCAAAGCGTGGTTTCATTCCCTCCCAGGGCAAGTATTTATATGGTGAACATACCTAGATTACCTAGATATTTGCTCTGTGTCTAGATGTTATTATCTACTTAAGCGTGTATTTAAAAATAAGTACATAGTATCTAGCCCCGTCCCCAAATATTTATTTATTTAAATTATATCAAGAATAATAAGTCTATGTACCTACGTGTATGTAGGACTGTAAGGTGAGCTCTAACGATGAATAATACCTAGCAACCCCTATACTCTATAAAATTTAACTTGATCTCTGCGACAGTAGAAGATTGACATTTTTAGAGTTGGGTTAGTGGTGGAAAAAATCGATTTTCAAACAATGTTGTAATGAAATCGAATGAGTAGTTGAAGGTGAGAAATTGGTTTTCATTTACTTACTATTATTTAAGATCAAGTATGTACACATGTAAATAATGTTATGATATTAATTATATACTCATAATAATGTAACGATAGTATTTATCGACGTTTTTCACTATTATCGATGCTAATGTAACATATAATTGGGTTTAATTTAATTACACATGTAAAAAATGTTATGATATTAAAATATACAATAAAATTAATGAAAAATCAAGTTTTATTTAAAATATCGTCAGTATAAACTATCGATATTTTAATTAAAACTCTATCTAAAACTCTGTGGTCACGATCATTCGTCGCCCATCACTAATCGGCATGTCCATAAAGCATGACATTGACAGGTACTGTCTGTACTATTAAGAAATTCAGGACTTCATAGGCGTGATTTTTCTGACAGCTGTCGCAGAGATCAAGTTAAATTTTACAGAGTATAATTCAAATTTCAAGTCGCTTGAAGTCTTGTAAAAAATACAATAGAAACCGAAACACATAGTGCCTCACTTATTGACCTTTAGTTTTGTATCTATTAATTAAATTAGTTAAATTTTATGTAAGTACTTAATTCAGATAAAGCGTATCAATCATGATCGGCGTAAACAATATTATAAACACACCAGAAATATGTTAAATCTGTGTTTACTTATCTGATATTTGTAAATGTGTTTAAAGGTCGAATTCCTGGTTATTCTATCTATCGTACGATCAGTCAGTTTCGTTTGAAACTTGAACCGTCATTAATTCGAAGGTGAGTGATGGGGCTTCCGTGACGCAACCGACTTACGACACCCTAAGCGTATATTAATGTGGGTAAAGGTACGTACAAAGAAATACACTACAGATATTACAATGTGAAATGCAACGTAACTCGTATAAAAAATATCACAAGATAATTTATTAATAGTTGGACAATAGTCTATAAATACTATATTTAACGTTAAATAAATCTTTACAAAATGAGTAGTAGGAAAAGAAAAATTGATATTATAGTCATATTCCGGTAAAATAGTGCCAAGACAAGAGCATAATCGAAATTTTCTGTATAAGGCTCGCAATGTCAAAAAATTATTACTTACGAGTAGATCTCATTTAGTGACTCTACAGGTCTTAAGGTGACGCATTGATAAACTATTATTTCAAAAATTCTCCCTTCACTCGGACAAATTTTACGCGGTCGCGCTCGACAGGATCGCGCCAGAGCGGCGGGCGGCAGTGAGTTTTTAACTAATTACTCGTAATGTACACTTTAAAAAAAATAACTTCTCGGTCTATGAAATAGAATAGCGGTCTGGCTATTTCATTCGTAATAAATAATGGGGTGTTGTCGCTGATAATTCTGAGCATTAGAATTATTAAACTTTTTTTTGGTGAGAAATTTGTAAGTTTTGTTTTTAATAAACCCGGGTACTTTTCAAAATTTTGTCCGGTTAATTAAATTTTTCAAGATTTTCCCTTATCTATGATATTTTTTAAATTTGAATCAATATCATTCGTCCTCTCACATCGCGCATTTAAAAGTACTCGTTTTCGTGTTTCTCGGCCCGATGCCTCGTCTTAACTCTACAAGCTCCTACTTATTTATTCTCTTCTATCTAATATTACACAGTTCTCTAGCTAAATTTCACGTTGGTGAAAAAAAAACCGCCACATTGTTTTATTATAGACATTTTCCGGTAAAATATTGCTAAGACGAGACTACAATGGCTTGCATTGGCAAAAAGTTTTCAGATCTTATTTTAAGTTTCTGACTCTACAATTCTACATGCCCTAACTCTACAAGCTTATTTATTTATTCTCTACTAGCTAAAATTACACAGAGCTCTAGCCAAACACCAGAATTGGTGAAAAAAAACTTACATATTCCAATTCCAATTCCACATTTAAACATTATATATAAGTACCCATACTTCCCATATAAGTAGGATATAAAATAAAAAAAAATTAACCATATCTGTGTAAAATAAAATCATCATGCTCAAAGTATATAATTTCACACTTCATGATTTTTTGAAGGGGCTTATGTATAGTCTATAGCTAAGATGTTGAATAAAATGATGTAAAAATAAGTAAACATACCATGCATATCTAATCATTTTATAGTAGAAACACGAAACCCTCTACAAGGTGATGTGTCCACATGTATTATATGTAGGATATCTTAGACAAGTTATACAGTTTCGTAACTACGCCATTAGGCGGGAGGCAGTGTTTGTAACGGGACTTCGTTGCATCATTCAATGCATAAAATTGGGCAATTTGGGACTTACAAATGGATTCTTAGTTTCCGTCTATGTACGTTGACCTTTGCTTAGAAATTTTAGGATTTAATTCTAAAGTTTAGTAAGTAACTACGTTAGTCAGAAAAATATTGAAAGCTATGCGAATAGTTTATCCGATTAAAAATATCCAAGAAAATGTTTTGATTTATCTCAAAAAGCTAGGATTCGTCCCGTGCCCGAGTTATTCATAAATAATGCAATATCGTACTTATTGGTTAAGGTTTTTATAAGTCGACCCAGTAGTTTTAAAGTTTATTGTAATGCCATTGCCAGTAGTTGAAAAGCTTGGTTTATGATATCGTGATAAACATAGATTTAGATACAATAGAAGATTGACTAAATGAAAACATCAATTAGCATCATAGGATAGCACCCATTTTAGGATACATCTAAGTATGTAGGTATATCACCTCCCTCGTAATAAGTACCTACATTTTTTTTTTTTTTTTTTATTTCGAATAGGTTTGCGTTTGACTACACACTGCCTGATGTTAAGCAGATGTGCGGTCTAGGGTGTAGCACGCTTACCTAGAAGATACCTATTTACTCGGGATTTGAAGACACTCACGTTGTACTTTAACGGAAAGACAGACCCAGGCAAAGCATTCCACATTCCGGCTGTTCGTATGAGGAATGAGGATTCGAAACGCTTGGTTCTAACGCGCGGAATGTCCACCATAAAAGGGTGGCGCTTTGGTCGCGTCCGTCTAGCCGTACGATAGAAGAAAGGGGCAGGGGGGACCAGATTGTGCAACTCCTGGGCGCACTCTCCGAAGTGTATCCGGTAAAAGACCGACAAACACGCTACCTTACGACGATGCTCAAGACTTTGCAGCTGCGTCTTAGTCAAGGTGTCGTTGTCAATCAGCCTCCTGGCTCGCCTCTCAATCGACTCCAGAGCCTCCAGTTGATATTTGGCAGAGTCATCCCAAAGGTGAGAGCAGTATTCCATGCAAGACCTGACTTGTGCTTTATAAAGACTAAGCAGTTGCTCAGGTGTGAAATACCGTCTCACCTTAGAGAGAACACCAAGTTTTTTGGAGGCTAATTGGGCTTTGGAGTCTATGTAAGAGCCAAAGTTAAGAGAAGATGAGAGTGAAACGCCTAATAGTTCCAAGCTGTCAGTTACCGGAACGGAGACACCACGGAAAGCGGGAGACAATTGAAAGGGTCTCTTTTTGGCCGAAAACAGACAGCCCTGAGTCTTTGTGGCATTAAACTTGACCAGGTTAGCATCACCCCAGTCAGATACCGCCTGCAGACTCAAGTTGAGCCGTTCAACCATAGCCTCTCTGTATAACTCGATCTGTGGCCCGCTGGTTCTTGCATCGGATGTGTAGCTCTCCACGACTGTACTGTCATCTGCGTAACCAAAGATCCCGGGCTTAAGCAGATCGTTGATATGCAGTAGGAAGAGTGTCGCAGAGAGCACGGACCCCTGAGGAACACCGGCATTGATAGCCATTTGGTCTGACGAGCAGCCATCAACGACAACTCGTATCGACCGATTCCTCAAGAAATCTGATATCCACGTGCAGAAATCAGCAGGCAGGCCGTAAGATGGAAGCTTGCCAATAAGGCTCTCGTGCCAGACCCTATCAAAAGCTTTGGAAATGTCCAAGGAGACAGCCAACGCCTCCCCGTGCTTCTCCATGACCTCACTCCAGATGTGTGTGACGTACGCTAGAAGGTCCCCAGTAGACCGGTTTCGGCGAAAGCCGTACTGGCGGTCACTGAGTAAGTCATTCGCTTCCAGGTAGGCCAGGAGCCTGTTATTTAGAACACGTTCCATACTCTTACAGAGTATAGACGTGATCGAAATTGGCCTGTAGTTGGCAGGGTCGGCACGGCTGCCCTTCTTGGGTACAGGTTGCACGTTAGCAAGCTTCCAAGATTTGGGCACTTGACCTGTCTTCAGAGATAGGCGAAAGAGGCGAGTCAGCACAGGCGACAGCTCAGGCGCACAAGTCCTCAGTACAATGGCCGGAATACCATCAGGGCCACTGGCTTTGTTCACATCTAGACTGCGGAGAACTTTGAGGACCTCCTTTTGCCGGATGTGTATTTCACTCATTACAGTGTCACAGTTTGGCAAAGTTGGAGGTCTCGCACTACCGGGGTCTAGACGCGAAGACTCAGCAAATTGAGATGCAAATAAATTTGCTTTCTCCACCGCGGTATGGGCCAGTGAACCATTGGGTTTCAGCAACGGAGGCAGTGAGGGGCGGCAGAAGTTCGCTTCAACCGATTTAGCTAGGGACCAGAATGCCTTACTACCCGCAGGGTAAGAAGCAAGCTTGTTTCCTATTCGACTAATGTGGTCAGAGCGAGCCCTCCGCATAACCTTTTTGCAGGACTTAGCAGCCCTATTGTATGCCTTCTTCCTCAGACTAACGTCCCTCAACTTACGGTTTCGAGCATCGACCCAAGCCAGGTATGCCTGATGCTTTTGCGCTTCGGCGCGTCCACATTCAGGCCCAAACCAGGGCCGAGCTTTGCTAGACAGAGGCACGTCCGAAAATGGGATGAAGTATTCCATGGCGGTACGAAGCACATCTGTCACGGCATCCGCGCACGCAGAAGGATCATCGGAAGAAAAACAAACAGGCTGCCAAGGATAAGAAGCAAAGAAACACCGCATCTCATCCCAATCTGCTAACTTGTACCGCCACACGCGCCGTGACCCTTTGGGACTGGGGTCTGATGGGGAGTAGACGGATACAGATTTCACCAGACAGTGGTCAGATGTACCTAACGGTGGGAAGATCGCCACAGAATAACGGTCTGGATCGGTAGTCAGCAGAAGGTCCAAGCAGTAGGCCGTGTGCGAGTCAACATCGGGTACCCGTGTGGCGCCTTGTCATACGCTACATTTATTTTATCTTTCTATTATTTCATTTTTTGTTGGACTCTACCGGACTAATTTCCCGGAGCTACATAATACTCGTAGATACCTTCACGTAGCCGTAACTCTACGAGACAGGAAGAAATAGGCCTTGTGGCTAGCCCTGGTGTCAGGGTTTTTAAGCCGCCTGAAGGCCTCTGACATGTTTTGTTGTGTTTGATTGTTGTTGTTTGATTGTGTCAGACGGAAACATTCCACAATGTTCTACTGTGGTCCACATAAATTACCGGGTTAACGAGCGTGGAGCCCGCGGTTCTAACAACAGTCTTTTTGGACAAACTTGTTTTAGAATCGGTGTCTTTGACTACAGCTTTTAGTTTAATATTTTATTAATATTTGATGAGTATTTAATAATATATTTTACTGGGATTATGGTAATTTTAGAATGCCATGTATGTTTTTTGGTTCGCTATGACATCATATGAAAAGAATTATTTAATATATAACTGAATTATACTATTGAAAATAAGTTCTAAGACGCTTAGTGGTAATTTAAAGAAAACTAGAGAGCGATAGAGCTTCGCTCGGAGCAAAAATTTAAAAAGCGAGTTTTTCGCCAAAGTATTGCTTATATCAAATTTCATCCAAATCGTTAGAGCCGTTTCCGAAATCTCAATTTTAAAACAAACAAGAATACTTAGTTGTTGAAATTTTCTCGTGTAAAGTTATAAAATTATTGAATAAATATTAATAAGCATTGAATCGATGCGATGAGACATTGTACAAGAATGGGTACCATTGATCATATAGGATTGTATCAACCCACCACCGTTACACCCACGTTGTGATGATATATGCATGATATTCTTAATTAAAAACTCTTTGACCATTTTTTGTATATGAAAAAAGTTACTTTTCTATACATATCCATACTGATTATTTCTAATTCACCCCACGAGCAATTGTGAACAACATTTTTTCTCATTAATGCGATAAGTTTGATTCCAGAAAAAAACGAGAACAATCAGGCGAAACGAGAGGCTCCCATTGATCTCGTTCTGCCCAGTTCAGGGTTCTGGGTATACCTACTGAGTTACTTCTGTGAAATAAGAGTAAATATTTACGTAGATAAGCTTTGATGGAGCGGACATGATTATTCTATTAGTAGAAGAACCAGGATTTCTTTTTCCAGTTATTTCCATGAAATTTTGTTCTTTTGTTATATTAGTAGAGCAACAGGTATGGCCCATGTTATGTGGATTGTATGAGTGGGTCTTTTATCGCGTTAAGTTTTTGCTTGTCTTGCCTGATAGCAAGCAACGTTACAGTCGAAGATGAAGCACTCTGACTTGAAATATGTCTATTCACTCTGATTTTGAAAAGCTTCAGATTCTATCTCTCGGGAAACAAGAAGTCAGTCTGTTCCAATCCCTAACCGGATAATACGGATAAAAACATCGAATCAAACATTTTTGTACGTGTTGAAAGGAAATGTATGTAGATATGGGTGCTGTATAGTCTAGGTGTCTTGGTGTCAATAAAAGGTACCTTATTGACGAGCGAGCGTGCGGCTTCCTCAATATTGATGTTTTCCTTGGCGGAGGTCTCGAACCAGCCCGCGAACCCCTTCTCCCGGCAGTACTCCTCCATTTTGGCTGCTGAGTTCACCAGACCTTCCTTCTGCTGATCGCACTACAACAAACATACAACATTTAAGTCATTATATTACTTTTAGTTCGTATAAGCTAGGTAATATTAGACTAGATTAAAGGCTCTACAATCTATAACCCGCATGGACGTATGCAACTCCGAAAAAGTGGTTACGAAACGGAAAGCAGGAGATTGAAAATCTATGTAATCACAAACGGCATAGCATAACATGGCATGAAAGTTATATACTAACATTTCAAAACTGCTTCAAAACGTACTGACTTTGACAAAGATCTAGCCTAAATTTGTGAGGTGAATGTTTTTATGATAAAAGATGCGGTGGAACGAGAATTTTCTCCGCGTAGAATAAAAGGGTAGTCCAGGGAATGGTGTCAATAGACCACCTACAAAAAATAATTATTATTCATTGGAAAAATTAAACATATAACGTGCACAGTGATACTAATAAGCTAAATTTAATTTGACTAGGTATCACAAGAGCATCGAGAAATACTAGGAATTATGAATTCTTCGCATTTCATCGATTCATTCAATCAACAACAAAAGACTCATATTTAACTATTTGCTTCGTCTTATTATCAATTTTATGGCATCCGGCAATAAGTCATAAGTCATAAAAGTCTATCGAATTCGCACCTCACGGTTTAACATCATTTTTTGTTTATCATACTTCCAGTTTAAACAATAATCTCGTTCTGTGTGATACAATATACATATTTTTATCATGTTACTAGAAGTTCGGCACAATCGATCATCGTAATTATATGTAATACAAACGATAAGAGATTTGAGAAATTATCTAAGACTCTAAGACAACGCTTTTGTAGTATCTAAATGTAAGATATAAAAACGTATAAGAAGCAGTTGCTCACGGTAACTTGAAGAAACTAGCCAAGGACGATAAAAATGATGATAATGAGAAAAGTTATAGCGCAAAATAATGCTTTCATTGCCTTAAGTACTCTATAAGGCACAGAAGAACACAGACAAACTAGCGATCAGAACGCTGGAGTATATAATTATGGGTAGAATATCATGCAAACAAGCAGCACGCAGGAAATGAGCCATCTATCAGGCAACTGAACTTTGGCGTCGAGGTATTTCCTCCATTTGACGACGGCGTCAAATGGGGTATCTATAAGTATGCAATGACGACAATAATGATGACCATATTGATAATGATGATGATAACATCTGTGGGGCAATAGGTCCAAATTACCATGTTAGCGAATAGCAAGGAGAGAATGGGTGAGCTTTCGGGTGAACCAGGCATTCTCCCATTTAACGGTGGCGGTGACAATAAATATCGATAATGATAAAAATGAGTATGATATTCATAATCAAAACCAGCAATCGAAAAAAAGTCTAAAAGTATGAAGTCGATTTGAGCTCAACATATCTCCGCATGCACGAAGACCTAAGGGCCAAAACCTCTACAATGTCGTTACCTAACGTCAAAAGATCAGCTGGCCCACAAAAATAGGGGGCGACGAGCTTGACTCCCTCTGCAGCGGATGGAACACCAAAGCTCTCAGAAAAGTGTAGAAATGGCCTTTACCCTGACTTTGACTTTGACGCTATAACTGTTAAATAATAGAGATTTTATTTATGAGGCAAGGAGTTTTAGTTACCTTGTTAGCAAGTAGCACGCAGGGAATGGGCGATCCGTCGGGCAGCTGGACCTTGGCATCGAGGTCGTTCTTCCACTTGACGACGGCGTCGAAGGTGGCCACGCGCGAGACGTCGAACACGATGAACGCTCCGACGGCTTCTTTGTAGTACACGCGCGTCATGTTGCCGAAACGCTCCTGGCCTGCAAGCAATACACGGAGGTTAATGGAAGGTCAATCGTACAAGAGAAGATAGAAGGAAACATTACAAGAAGAAGTACAGAAGTACATTCAAAAGAAGATACATTTTCTTTATGGTTCCCTTTATAAATATAGGGAACGAAGTCGTACGTACAGGGTACTTCCCGTTGACATAGAACTATGAAATTTGGCAAGAAACATTGTCTCACATATAGGAATAAATCTGAAAACTGTACATTTTTATTTCAATCACAAAAAATAGGGCCTCAAAATTCACAAAATATGGGTTCAAAATTCAAAGTGAGCAAATCGTATCATGTAAGGTATCATATAAAAGAACTTCATTAGCACATACTAAAAATGGTTTTCAATTATTTTAGCAATGTGTAATTTTCGATGGATGACGATAAAAGTGAAAAATATTTTTTTTTCGATGGTTACAGTATTGAGATTTTAACAACTTACTTCCCAATTTTGTGAAATTTTCTGGATTTGTACGGAACCCTCGATGTGCGAGCCTGACTCGCACTTGTCCGGTTTTTTTACCCATGTGTTTGTCTGTGTATCCGCTTAAATCTTTTAAACTATACATCAGATTGCCACGTGCTTTTCAATACCTTTTTAAAAGAATCTTGAAGAAGGTTTATAGCAATAATAAATTTATTAGTAGCCGGGCTAACAGCTAGTTTTGCCATAAATTAATAACAAGATACATTCATAGAAAAGGAAGTTTCCTAATGAAAAGAAAATGTAGCTACTGATTGATTGCCTGGCTCAGAGCAAATAAAAAAATCAAGAGAGAACGTCGTTGAACAGTCAAGTGAGGCCGGTTTTTTAAACATGTGTGAGTGCGTCGCTGTTGCGCCACCATAGTTCGACTGACAAGCCAAGGCGTAGTTTCCTTGTACGTGGATGTGTGTGTGAATTGTCTGTACACGGCGAGGCGTAGTTGTGGTCGGCCTCGCTTGTTTGTTCACAGCATTCTGTCTTTATTTTTTTATTTGGTCTGAGTTGCCCAGTAAATTTAATTGCTAGCGTTTTTGATGTTTGATGCAATCATCCAATGAGGATAATATTCTTATGCGTGAATGTAGTTGTAATTACGTAATCATTTTGATTATGATTGCACAGGACTAAAAATTGTCCGTATCAGGAGCATTAGTAGGTAAGTGAGTAAGAGTATGTTTGTCTGTTTCTACTTATGTTATCTTGTACAAATGTTGATCTTTGATTTGATAGGTACAGTCTAAACAAGTAGAATGCTTCGGATATGTTAGAAAACTAGGGATTAAAACTATAATTGAATCATAGCTACTAAAAACAATTATTACAATGGTGATCTGTTTTACTGATATAATATCTTAATTTGATTTTTTGACACAATGTGACAAATGTAATAATCTGATTATCTATCTAATAAAAATTAATGGGTATTGTTGATTCACCAGAATTCAAGGATGATAACCAAGCTGTAAAACTTGCAACATTTTTTAAGTAGGTGCTATCTATGCAGAAATGTTATAACGGCAAACAATTCGGGCAACCGATTTCGATATCTATAAACTCTACCAAAATAAATTAGAAAAAATATCTAACATAATATCGATTATGCAAAATTAAAGCGATGATAATATTTTATGGCATTGTAAACGATGTTTATAATGGATCAGATAAAATTAAAATTATATGCAGCGCATTAGGAATAGATGCCTGAAATTTACTTTTAACGGCCTTTTAACCGACTCCATCTGTTTCACTCGCACAGTTGCAAGTTTGTACATAGACATCGAACGAAGTCTTAAAAACTTTATTTATCAATCAGAACACGAATAATACCTATTATAGAATAAATTGATTTTATACCTCTTGATTTAGTTAAGAGATTAAAAAAACTGTATCTAGATAAATCTGCAGATAATTTTTCAAGTTACTTGTGAATTTGTTAAATTGCGGTAGTGAGATTTGAAATTAGCGTTTAAAGTCCCCTTAAGAACTGGCGGTTTGCCATTAAGAAATATATTTTTCAATCTTATCTCAAACAGGCACAGCAAATAGGTAATCTTCGAAAAGAGAGAGATTTTGATTAAGTACTGGAGAGACCCGATAAAAAGTAAGTACCGTATACACGTACTGACCTTTAGTCAAATTCCACCATTATTGGTAATAAGAAGAATACCAATGTGAAAACCAACATTATCATCGCAAACATGTAATGAAAAATTACAAATTCGTCCTTTTCCATTGTTTATTGATTTTTTAGTTCTTTAAAACTATGCGTTTCCAAATGAATTTTGACATTCCTGATGGCAGTGTCATCACATTTCATTAAGCTTTCAATGAGGTCCCTATAAGTTATTGATAAAGAGGCTAAATCATATTTTTGAACAAAATAAGCCTAAAAACGTTTTTATAAAGCATTATAATAACCAGATATCTGTGATAATAAAAAAACAGCTTGATTTAACTGATTTTATCAGAGATGCATGAAATTGAACAAGTACAAAAACTGCGTTAAAATTAAAAGTCTAATTTAATTTGATCCTGTGATAGACACAGTTTGCCGTCACACCTACAACTCAGAGCAAATAAAAAAATCAAGAAAGAACGTCGTTGAACAGTCAATTGAGGCCAGTTTTTTATACATCTGTGAGCGCGTCACTATTGCGCCGCCATATTTCGTCGACTGTCAAGCCAAGGCGTAGTTTCCTTGTACGTGGATGTGTGTGTAATTGTCTGTACACGGCGAGGCGTAGTTTTGGTCGGCCTCACTTGTTTGTTAACAGCATTCTGTCTTTATTTTTTTATTTGGTCTGAGACCTACAACACTAAATCATCAAAATTAAAAGGGACCTTGCACTTGCCTTGTCGTCTGAGCTTGCTGTTTCATAAATCAAAGCTTTTGCAATATAATGAAACATGGCTGATATATCCAGCCATGAAGGCGCTCTTCAGTAACTACCTTAAAACTAACCTACTGAAATCTTATGACTGTATTGATATCCTATGCTCTATAAAAATTAACTTGATCTCTGCGACAGTTACATATTGACATATTTAGAGTTGAGATAGTGGTGGAAAAATCGATTTTCAAACAATGTTGTAATGAAATCGAATGAGTAGTTGAAGGTGAGAAATTGGATTTTATTTACTTACTATTATTTAAGATTAAGTATGTACACATGTAAATAATGTTATGATATTAATTAAATTCTCATAATAATATAACGATAGTATTTATCGACGTTTTTCACTATTATCGATGCTAATGTAACATATAATTGGGTTTAATTTAATTACACATGTAAAAAATGTTATGATATTAAAATATACAATAATATTAATGATAAATAAAGTTTTATTTAAAATATCGTCAGTATAAACTATCGATATTTTAATTAAAACTCTATCTAAAACTCTGTGGTCACGATCATTCGTCGCCCATCACTAATCGGCATGCCCATAAAGTATGACATTGACAAGTACTGTCTGTACTATTAAGAAATTCAGGACTTCATAGGCGTGTTTTTTCTGACAGCTGTCGCAGAGATCAAGTTAAATTTTATAGAGTATAGTTGAACACTTTGAGCACGACGTATACCCCGATGGTGCTGGCTGAAGAACTGGTGCACGTAGCGTTTGATGATGGAAGCTTAATCCGTGCCCAGCTTATAAACAACTGTTCAGTTGTAGAACTTACCTGCAATGTCCCATAGTTGTAGCCCTATACTCGTAACAGTATTCGCGTCCCAGTTGAGCACTTAGAGCGCGAAGTCGACGCCAATAGTAGCTCGATAGTGTTGACTGAAGAACTGGTGCACGTAGCGTTTGATGATGGAAGTCTTGCCTGTACCGACCTCTTAGATACTTAAGTAACCAGTAGTAAAACTGACCTGCAATATCCCATAGTTGCAGCCTTATGACAGTATTCGCGTCCCAATTGAGCACTTTGAGCGCGAAGTCTACACCAATAGTGGCCCGATAGTGCTGGCTGAAGAACTGGTGCACGTAGCGTTTGATGATTGAAGTCTTGCCCGTGCCCAGCTCGCCGATCACCAGGATCTTGTAGAGGTGCTCGCGCCGCTCCGCGCTAGACGATGCATGGCTCTGGAAGGAATGGTAAATATTATTGCATTGCTGAGGCATAGCGTCGGTGATACTTCAATACTGCTTATGAGCACTTTGTAAATACCGCGTATCTACATTTAGAAAATTTTACAGGAGGAGGTAAAAAAAACTGTATATTTCAACAGTTTCTGAATGTTTTTTCACTGAACTCTTTTGTGACAACTCTGTATACTACTTTACAGAGATGTCACACAAGAGTTCAGTAAAAAAAAATTGAGAAACTAATGAAATCAACAGTTTCATTTTCCTCCGGAAAAAAAATTCTAAATATAGATACGCGGTATTTACAAAGTGCTCATAAGCGGTATTGAAGTATCACCGACGATAGGCTGAACAGATAGAAGCTCGATCATTGCAGGTAAATGAAGTAGTCTACAATCTAAAAACGAAAACTAATTCAATATAAACTAATTCAAGCTCATATGTAGATAAGTATCTAATTATTGCAGAACTCATCTACATGGTTACACATTCAAAGCGTTTAAACAGAACCCCAACGAGGGCATCAAACCTATGTGTGTGTAGTCAGAATGTCTTTAACGGAATATAGACAACCTAATCGTTAAAAAGACCGCGTTATACAAACATATTAAACATATTATTCTAATTAAGAACTTGTAGTATAAATCAATTGCATACATGAACATTTAAATTAGTACCACAACTGCTTTAGCAAATAATATCAATGGAAACAGACAACTGTTGCACAATGCATATTTATTTTTCATTAAATACCTGAACATTATAGTCTTTCTTGGAGAGCATCGACTTGGCGTATTTTCTGTTGGAGAGTAAGGAAGATAGAATCATTTTAGAATAGAACATGCATTCGTTACTGGAAGATGTACCTAAATACACCAATTTTCAATCAAGAATTTGTTGTGCTTTTTTCCCAAGCTCATGCATAAAAACGAATTCAAAATCTACATGGTTATAAACATCAGTAGAAGTGTAATTGCACCAGGATGTTAGTCTATGTGTAGTCGCAAATTATTTTTGTGGAGTATAGAAAACCTTAAATACTTATATTGACAATTGTTAAAAGATCTGCTCTTTATAAACATATTAAGAGCTTTTAAATTTATAATAGATCATACTCGTATCATCAAGAATCCAGGTGGAGGAAAAATGGGTTCCAGTGTAGATGCAAACTACAGAAGCTTTGCCCAGTGGGTAAAGTGACTGCTACCGCAGGAGAGGAGGCTTCCATTAGGTCACTCATGCTGGTGTTTGGATACTGAGGGGAGGACAATAGTTGCTCCATTATATTTTATTTGCACTGGTTGCAGTAACACTTCGTTTATAGAGTCCGCGTCAGACTTACCCCATTTGGCCATAAATAGTTGACTAATCAGATATTATAAAACCTTCAGCAGCTGTCATTTACAAAGTCGACGAAAAAATAATTGAATATCACACTTTATGACTTCTGAATAACATTATGCGATAGTAAAATAATTAAAATACGCTTATGAGCTTACAAGTAGAGCCAAGGCAATCAAGCGACATTTTTTATTGTAGAATTAAGTAGTTTTTGAATTACTTTTGGTAGACCGTAACGTGCCTTAACAAAACAGGTTTGATGAGAACCATTTGTGAATTGTACAGATTATAATTTTCCAAAATTAAGCATCTGCAAACCAGATACAAATGCCTAAAAATCAAGGTCAACTAGAATATTAACTTGCTAAATAAATTCCGGGGCAATATATTATTTTTCGAACCGTACTACTTCTACAAATCAGCTTGCTACTTGCGACCTTATATCTTATTAAGTTCATACATGCATAAGTACGAATGCGAATACTTTTTTTAATTTATTTTTGTTCTGGATAGTCTGCCTTTTCGAGGTATCATTTATTCTTCTTCTGGCAAGCGAAGCGGAGGACTTCCGCCGATTTGGTGGACAGACGATATAAGACCGCAAAAACATCTTCAAAACGAAACGAAAACTTCAGTCTAAACCAATCTACCTTAATGAAAATACATAGGGAACTATCCTAGGGACATCCGACGGGTGAAGAATGGATTATTTTTTATATAGAAAAGAAAATATCACTTTGTGGTCGTGTTTGCTTGCCCTTGCTACCTTGCTAGAGCTTAAAGCATTTCAATTCCCATATGAAGGTTAAATGTAAACTAGTGCTGATAAGAATCTAGATTTCAACTGTATAATATACCTAAACAGTATAAGACTGTAACAAACAGGAAATCGTGGTATCTGACAAGGAATAAGTAGATAGATATTAGGTATCACACAAAAACTCGAGTGGCACAATTTTTTTTAATATTTAGCGACACTTCACGGTCTAAAAGCTGATTAAATTAAATTATTATTATGATAACGCTAACCCTGAAAAAATCAACTGTGCGATGCAAAAAGCTTGTTGACTTTAAACCACATTCGCTAGAACAGCAATTTTCTTTCGCGATATCAGGTTTGGTCCCATCGTGGATGAATACAATAGTATTCTATAATAATACGAGTATACTCCTATTACAACAAACTGTAGTGCGTAAGTACGAGTACATACCCACTACGTATTGAGACGCAAATAGTCAATTGAAACTAATCATTCAGCTAAGCTAACTATTTATCTACAGAAACGTTTACCAATCAGTCTGTCTGCACTGCGTTCTGAAGTTAATGTAAGGCACTTTAGACCAGCCGAGTGGCTGACCCTAATATTAGGCCGATAAAATACCGTAATTTCTTAAAAAAAATTAAAATATTTCGATAAAAGGATCTATAACGCGTTATGGTATATTATTCTCACTAGTTGAAAAACAATTTAGGTCTAATTTTGTTTTAATTTAGAAGACTAGTATTAATATTTAATATATTAATATTAAAACTCAGGTTGAGTTTTAATATTATCACGAAAAAAAAACATATACACAGTATTTAATTTGAATAATTGATTTCGTCCAGCTCTATTAAACTAGCATAAAATTTACTAGACTAGTATTAGTATTTAATATATTAATATTAAAACTCAGGTTGAGTTTTAATATTATCACGAAAAAAAAACATATACACAGTATTTAATTTGAATAATTGATTTCGTCCAGCTCTATTAAACTAGCATAAAATTTATGTCTTTTTTTATTTTTCATAATTGTGCAATAGATATTATCTTTGAATTGATTAAATTTTTTGTTTCAGAAACATTTTAATTTTTTAAAGCAAGCATTTGATTTAAGTTTTGTAATGTCCAGGAGCTTTCAGAGGTGAATATACTCGTCACTATGAACAATCTTTACAGCGAAATTCCTATCGACCAGACTATTTTTTTGTAAATATTGAATCAAATATCTGCTATTCCATAAAAAAGTTTCCTACTGGAGTCTACAGTGGTGTTCATAATACGGCTTTTGCCGTATTATTCGGTTAAACTCAAACGGTTAACTCTATAAACCTTTGATCAAGGTGTACCTATTCTTGATCGAAGCTATAAACCTAAAATACGGTCTACGGCTGTACAAATATTTTGTTTGAAAATTAAGTTTTTTGAAGATACGGCCACTCTAAAATTATCTGGGAACAACTCTGATAGACTTATACAAAATATATATGGAGCAGCTGATATTATTGTCGATTTCGCAGTTGGTTTCATAGTAAAAGTGGTTCCTTATGGTGGGCATAAACACCTCTGACTGTCCTATTCAGAAAAGATGTACTTAACCGAAAGGGAGTAATCAGATTATCATTATGTCCAACTTTTAGTACGGGGACAACCTGAAGTTCGAGAAGCCTCAAAGTAAAGTTTGTTCACTATATGGTGCTCTGAATCATCCCCTTTCAGCTTACTACACCCTCTCTGAGTAACTCGGACTCTCTGTATATCTTTAGGTATGTTGTAAATTGAATTATACTTCATTAAAGTATTATAAATGAATGTTTCAGTATAAGACGATTGCTAACATTGTAAATAGGTACTCTAACAAGATAACACGACGAACCCAGATACGAGTACTCGTATACTTACACTGGAACATATACCTACCTACAAAGCGTATAGTTACAATATTTAACAAGGCAGATAACAGCTAAGTTAATCTCCTCATTTACATAAGTGAAAAGCACACAGTCACTAAGAGCAACAAGTTACTCAGGCAAAATCAAATTAGTGCTTATGCACTTGAAAACTTTCTATTTAACATGATTTTAATATGAACATTTTTTTTTTACTTTTTTCTACATAAATATATGTTAAATGCGAACATTCGTTAAGAGCAAGCACAATATTTCATAATTTGTTGAAAAATAAAAGTTAAAGTATAACTTTCATGTAAGTAGTTATACTAAAACTATTTCGGGATTAACTATGAAAAACAAAAAAAAAATAACACAATACATAGTAAAAGGAACATACAAAATAAACAGTCGAGGCATATTTTCTTCTTTAAAAATCGATTTAAAAATGAGAACTAATTTCATAAAACTCGAAAAAGAGGAGAAAAGTTTATTGAACTTCCTTCAATCGTCCTTGCATTGTTAATGTAATAAATGTGGAAAAAATAAATAAAAAAATGTGCTCTAAAAACTTACACCGCTAGCTTTGGGCTTCTGTTTCGGTGACATCATTTATTCGCTCGCACTGTCAAGAAACACAACCAAAAATCCAATAAAACAACAATTCCTCAGCACTAGAATAATTTTTACGTTTGAATACACAACACATCGCACTTAAAACCTCGTTAAATTATCTCGCCATCATCTCACGGGGCTAATAAAGATCCCTAATATTATTTTAAAATTCGAACGTGTTCAAGCGGGCTTTCAACTTTTTATTACACTTTTTTAATTTTAGAGATAGACCGTGGAGGTTGGTCACGATCGAGGTGTATCGAGAAACTATCGTGAGGACGGAATGGTCGCTTATTTTATGAAGTTGCCTGTTATCGGACATTGATAAGGGCAAGTATTTGTCATTTGCGCTCCTTGGCTGACCGGCAGCCCGTCCAATATTTGTGTCGCTTCAATACCTGAGATAAGTGTTATTAATTAATAAGTATTTATTTCCTAGATCAACCTATTAAATATATAGGTAAGTATTTTCTCACACTAGGTCATATAAATATTCGATCACATTAAGTTTATCCCTAATACAAATATGAAACTCTATCTTGTATATTTTTTACAAATGATTAAGCGAATAGGTCACTCAACTGATGGCTGAAAGTTTGCCTAGAATAATAGTTTAGGTTCACTGATTTTTATTGATTGGTCTTAAGTAGCTGAATCAACGTTGAACAATTTTAATTACATAATAGATAATAATTGCATAAATACCTTTTCAAATCACCGATACGTAACACACTTTATACATTTTATAAATCCATAATATTCGATAGTACGTTGGTTTATCTTTTTCTTTTATGACTTTGCAATAGAAGCCGGAAAGTGTCATGTATTTTTGCCTAGTTTTCATAGGTTTATTCCTAGTGTAACCCAAGTGAGGCCGCGGGTAAAAGCTTAAACCTAAATTCTTTAATATTTTTGTAAATATAGGTCACTTTAGGTCAGTACAGTCGTTGATCACTTCACTAGTTTCTATTGGAAATCTAAAGAGGAGGCCCATGCTCAGCAAAAGTTAGATGCCATGCGACTTACGATGGAGCTCCAGTAGAACTAAGTGTAACGTATAAGTACTATACTTATATACCTACTTGAACATATTGATCATCGAAATTCTATCAGATAGTACAAATACTCTACATATAATGCTCTAAATTGTAATCAACCTCACAATTACATATTTACCGGCGGTTTTATAACTTTAGCTGATTCAGAGTTACGATCTACGTTAGTGGTAACTGTTTTGATTTAAAGCTAGATTGCGATAACTATTTGTAGCTAATTAGTTACTTCATAAACCGAGTTAACAGTAATCAGTGTTCTTACAAAGATAAACAAATGTTGTTTTAAAACTTTCGCGATTTGAACACATAATTGTTATATACTACGGGACTAATCGCGCACTAAAATTACGAGATAAATAAATACCTCAGACTTGACCACGTCTACCCGTGACCACGGTCGATGCAACTCGGCCGAAACGTCGGGATGAGGAGGTATTTATTTATTTCGTAATTTTAGTGCGCGATTAGTCCCGTAGTATATAATAATTAAAGATAAACAAACATTTTAATTTGTGTATTTATGCTGAAAAACTGCACATATATTTGGACACAGATATTCAGGGTATGAGTAAATATATAGGATAGTTATCTATGCAGTGGCTTATAAAACATTAGGAAAATAGGTTCGTATAGGCATGGTGTTAGAGTTGTTAAGCCGCCTGAAGGCCTCTGACATGCCTAAACTGTTAAAACAACCGAGACCTACAATTTAATGTGTAATTCGAGCCACGGTAGTGCTAAGTTGTAAATGCCACCCGCGGTCACCCATCCGAAGACTGACCGTGCTGAACGTTGCTTAACTCAGATGATCGCTAACGAACACCTAGTCAAACTACGCTATGTGCGCTACAATCGCTAAAATAGTGTAAATGCTGTACTGCGAAAAACTAAGAGCAAACTAGTGCTTATAGAATATAAATTAGTCGTGTTCTTTAAATATTAAATTTGTCTGTAAGTAGGCTTCTACATATTTACCTTGCATTTTCTACATCAGCGGAAGTTTATAATGTTGGTAATATGTGTAATACAACGTTTATTGGTCTTATTTTAAAGAAAGCTTTGCAGCTATTACAGCTATGGTAAATGTTTCAAATGTCTATAAAATAAAATAACATACGTACAATAACGAACTTTATATTCGCAGGCTTTACGTGGTTGATTTTTGGTGTTAATGCTATCCCATAGGAAGTTTTTATTTTTCCGTTATAAATAGTAATCTATGACATTTTTAGACCTTTCAATTTTAACTACATCCGTGTAAAAAATCAAGGACGCCTCTCTCTGTTGCTACATGAAAAAGTAACAAACAAACCAAGAAACATATTTTCTGATTTATAATAAAAAAATGGGTAAATGTACAAATTTTAAGGCGAGTTAATCATATCATGTGGGCTATCATTTGAAAGAACTTCATTCCCGCAAACTGAAAAAGGTTTTTGATTATTTTTACGATATGTATTTTCCAGTTTATGAGAAGAAAAGTAAAAAAAAACTTTTGTCGATGACAGGATTCCAAGTATTTTTACCGACTTCCAAAAAGGAGAAGGTACTATGTTTCTTCTGTAAGTAAGTATTTTTTTTTGTATATGTTCAACGACATTATCGCTCATTGTGCACCGATTCCAAAATCCAGTTTTATTTTGAAAGGGTACACTCCTGAGGTGGTTCCATTTTAATTTTATCGAAATCAGCTGAGCCATTTTTGAAATATCAACAATAATGTACATGGATGTCGCATCGATCCGTGCAAACTATTCGAATTCTGTACACAGTGGAAGGCGGTGGTTCTATTATAGCCAAAAATAATTATATTTCTTCCCAAGGGTTTAACAACTTTGTTTCCGGTTTCTTGCAATTTTTGGGATTTGTAAAGATTATTTGCTCTCAGTGATAGCTTTCATAGCCTCTTGGATCTATACCCCTAAGGCCCTAACCTAACAGTACAGCAACTTTGTACCCGACCACATGCCAACCGGCTGCACAAATGCACACATTAGCTGTCTTTACAATACGTTGCACAACCGTTGGAACCGCGGCTAGGCCATAGAATACACCTATTATTAGGGCTGCCAACTTTTTGGACCAGAAATAATAAAAAAAAAGATATAAATTACATTATACATATATATTGACGCTCAAGATGAAACCTTACGACAACATAAATATCGTAAAGTAGGAATGCGTAAAATACACATTCATTACGTTTTATCACATTTCAAATTCATATTAACAACCAAAGTTGAATTTTGTAAGTTTTTTAAATATTTTTTGGCTGCAGATCCAGCTGTGATAAAAACACAATACCTATTGCACGCACACTTTTTATAATACGTACTTAGCAATAAACAGTATTTTAAAGCAAAATAAAGTATAACACTACTTAGAAAATAATTCCCAACCAATCCCAACGCTCTATGGAAAGGGATAGTTTCTCTACAATACGGAATCAGAAATGAAGGGATCCGTAAAAGAACCAAAGTAACAGACATGCCACACGGGCGTTGACGCCGCGTAATTGCACCGCGGCGTCACCGCCGCTGCGCCGCCGCGGTGCAGCGGCGGTGCTGAGCGTCGTCGCGGCGTCACCGCGGCGACCAGTGTTGCCGGTAGCGATTTAGACATTAAATCTAGAGTATTCGAGTATTCTATGAATTTTTAGCGGGAAAAAAGGTTTTGAATTCATCAATCCGTTCAATCTTAAACTAAAGATGAGAAAAATCCCTCGTACACGTTAGAAATCAGATCGTGTAATTTGTCACGACGAATGTCACAGTAACAGCTTTCCAAGTGACAGCTCTCTTCACAAAAGTAATAGAACTCGACGATATCTACATTTCGGATGACAGCTGTCAAACTTAAAAGTGATTTATCTCGGTAATTATCGATTCTAGACTACTGCTCTCTTCACAAAAGTAATAGAGCTCGACGAGATCTATATTTCGGATGACAGGTGTCAAACTTAAAAGTGATTTATCTCGGTTATTATTGATTCTAGACCATTGATGACTTCACAAAAGTGATAGAGCTTAACGAGATCTACATTTCAGATGACAGCTGTCAAACGTAAAAGTGATTTATCTCGGTTATTATCAATTCTAGACTACTGCTCTCTTCACGAAAGTAATAGAGCTCGACGAAATCTACATTTCTGATGACAGCTGTCAAACTTAAAAGTGATTTATCTCGGTAATTATTGATTCTAGACTACTGCTCTCTTCACAAAAGTAATAGAGCTCGACGAGATCTATATTTCGGATGACAGCTGTCAAACTTAAAAGTGATTTATCTCGGTAATTATTGATTCTAGACTACTGCTCTCTTCACAAAAGTAATAGAGCTCGACGAGATCTATATTTCGGATGACAGCTGTCAAACTTAAAAGTGATTTATCTCGGTAATTATTGATTCTAGACTACTGCTCTCTTCACAAAAAAAATAAAGCTCGACGAGATCTACAATACGTATCACTTTAAAGTTTGACAGCTGTCATCCGAAATGTAGATTTCGTTGACCTCTATCACTTTTGTGAAGACAGCAGTAGTCTAGAATCGATAATAACCGAGATAAATCACGTTGAAGTTTGACAGCTGTCATCCGAAATATAGATCTCGTTGACCTCTATCACTTTTGTGATGACAGCAGTAGTCTAGAATCAATAATTACCGAGATAAATCACTTTTAAGTTTGACAGCTGTCATCCGAAATGTAGATCTAATCGAGCTCTATCACTTTTGTGAAGAGAGCAGTAGTCTAAAATTGATAATAACCTAGATAAATCACTTTTAAGTTTAACAGCTGTCATCAGAAATGTAGATCTCGTTGAGCTCTATCACTTTTGTGAAGACAGCAGTAGTCTAGAATCGATAATAATCGAGATAAACTCACTTTGAAGTATGACAGCTGTCATCCGAAATGTAGATCTCGTCGAGCTTTATTACTTTTGTGAAGAGAGCAGTAGTCTAGAATCGATAATAACCGAGATAAATCACTTTTAAGTTTGACAGCTGTCATCTGAAATGTAGATCTCGTTGAGTTCTATCACTTTTGTAAAGACATTAATGGTCTAGAATCAATAATAACCGAGATAAACTCACTTTTAAGTTTGACAGCTGTCATCCGAAATGTAGATCTTGTCGAGTTCTATCACTTTTGTGAAGACAGCAGTAGTCTAGAATCGATAATGACCGAGATAAATCACTTTAAAGTTTGACAGCTGTCACTTGGACAGCTGTTACTGTGCCACTCGTCGTGACAAACACACAAGTCCATACTCGATGGGCTTATGAGATATTTTTCATGTATGTCACTTTGCACAAATCAATGCATCTATTTCGGATTTTATCGATCGGCCACATTATTTCTCTAATATATCAAACGAAGAACAAAACACTTTCTTTCTGCGGTTGGCTCACACAAAATCAGACTGTATATGAGAGATTTTACTTATCTTCAGCCGGTTATCCCTAAAACCTTTTTTTCCGCTAACTGCCTAGATGTCATCAGTGTCTAAGGCAACACTGGGCGCCGCGGTGTCGCCGCGACGACGCTCAGCACCGCCGCTGCACCGCGGCGGTGCAGCGGCGGTGACGCCGCGGTGCAATTACGCGGCGTCAACGCCCGTGTGGCATGTGCCTAACTGACATAACCTAGCAGATTAGCTAATTTAACCGGCAATGGCCAGAGTAAATACGAGCAGTTTACAGGACTTATGATAGAAATAAGTACATAGAGCTCATGTACCGGTAAGAATAGAGTACATGCAACATCCACCCACAAGGCGGATAAATGACCTCATTAATTTCGATCGCGCTAGAACCGGTTTTAGAGATCTATAGGGGTTGACACATTCGTCGTCGTCGTTTCAGCCATAGGATGTCTACTGCTGGACATAGGCCTCCCATATACGAAATTTCGAATAGAAAGTTTTTTTTTAAATCGGTTCACAATTGGCAAAAATATCGATGCACATACAAAAAATACAGACATAGAACCTCCTCGTTTTTTTAAGTCGATTAAAAAAAAGCCTATTTCAAGTAAAGTTGGTAGCCCTACCTCTAATACCTAATATCCTCGTCACATTGCGGTAAGTCCGGGGCTCGGGTTTCCACCACGCTCCACCGGCGACCTCCGCACCGAATTCTATCGATAGTAGTGAATGTCGATAGACAACACTAGTGACGATCTCTGAAGGATTTTTTTGCAGAAAAACAAGAGAATATTGGACTTGACCGGCACCGAATTCTATCGATAGTAATGACTGCCGATAGACAACACTAGTGTCGGTCTCTGAAAGATTTTTTTGTAAAAAAAACGAGAGAAAATTGGACTCGACCGGCACCGAATTCTGTCAAAAGTCGATTTTCATTTTCATTTTATTTATTCAACAAATGGGTGTCAGAGACACACTTTTGAGAAGTCTATAAAAATCTACACAATGGTAAACACTTAACAAAAAAAAATCAATTGCTTACATAAATAAATCATCAATTTACACTTAATCCACATTAATTAATTAAATTACATTACAATTAGGTACCTACATCATACATTAAAAACAAGTAAACACAACACGGTGCCAGTAGTACTACGAGTATGAATGACGAAAACCTACCATACGATAATAGAGAATGCAGATAGACAACACTAGTGTACGGTCTCTGAAGGATTTTTCTTAAACAAGAGCTTATTAGACTTAACATCACTTTGAAATTAGGTATAGGCCGAATCACACAAGTCAGCGGATGTGAAGTTAGCTACAAGCCGCGAAACCCAATAAATGCGCAGCTTCATGCGAGCTTCAGTCAGCATTGGATATTGCGTTAGTTGTCATTGTACTGAATCAACAAATTTTTATTTTTATGATGACCATCGCTTATTGGACGAAAGATTTTTTCTAAAGTCCTTAGCAAGTAAATATCCAAACAAAATTCTGTCATATATTTTTAACAAATTATAACTGGGAAACAAAGTAATAAATTTAATAAGCAATAACACTTTTGCCGATTATGTAAGGATGTGCGACACCCAGAATGTGGAACGCTTTGCCTGAGGTCTGTCTTCCCGGTAAAGTACAACGTGGGTATCTTCAAATCCCGAGTAAATATGTATCTTCAAGGTAAGCGTAATACACCATAGACCGCATATCTACTCAACATCAGGCAGTATGTAGTCAAACGCAAACCTATCCTAAAAAAAATTTGAAACATTTGATATGACCTACGGTGAACACTACTCCAGTACATACGATTATATGTAGATATCAATATTAAATATATGAATTAAAAAATATGAATAGAATTCAATCTCAATCAATGACTAATACCACAATACACAAGTTTCAGTAAATAAGTAGTTACTTACTTAAATAAAACTAAGTATTTATTAAAAAATACCAAAAAAAAACTAAATAGTTGTTCCCCACTGGTGCAGCTATCAAAGAATTATTTCAGAAATCAGAAAACGTTTATTGCAACACTATGTACAATGTTCTTACAATCAAATAAAATAGTTCCAATAATGAACCCATAACGGGCGTGCAATATTTTAAGATGTTGTATCTAAGTACTTAGGTATCTATTATACAAATTTTTACATGAAATAAATTAACCTAAAATAATAATCAAATTACTATTCAGCTATCCAAAGTAAAAGGTATCCTTAAATGCTTCTTATTATTAGCATTCTTATTATGAAATTATACCTATATCTGTTATTTTTACTGTTATTTAAATAAATATGTAAGTAAATTTCATAAATAAAACGTCACAAACCGCGTGTGCAAGTTCACTAAACTTTCATAACAATCCTGAAAAAAAATACTCACTTTCGGTTTCTTTCGAAGCCAAGGCATCAACTGGTAAAACGTTTCAAAACTGGGCATATTTTCAAAATACTCGATCACGCAAGATTTTAAATTTCAAATATTGTTGACCTTCGAAAATCCGGTTCCAAAATTCCAGACACAAAATTTTCCGCCTAAATATCGGCCGAAATTTCACTAGACTAATTGTTCGGAGCGGAGCGAGACGTTGGACCGACAAATACTTAATGATATCAAAATACGTTGCTGCGATACTTCACAACTGGTTTTGTTAAGGAACTGTCCATTGAATATGTTAATAACCTATTTCTAATAATAATACTCGTCTAGAATATTCTAAACTCCTAAAAAATGCATGACATTTGAAACCTGTGCTGCAGATTACGATAAAAAATATAAATAGATCGATTGAATATGTAACTATTTCTATGAATAGTTTCGAATTTCATCATTCGTTTATTTAATAAAAAAATAAATCGATTATTGAGTCGACAGATTTATTTTTCATTTACTAAATTAACAAATGCTAGTCATTCAAAAATGCCACTAAGTAGTGGTGCTAACATATTGCGCTTTAAATATTTTGAACTTGGTTGTGATATTGATAACTTTTCTTTAAAAAATGTAATAAAAAGAAAAAAATCTGTATTAAATAACAATAATCTAGGTGTTATTAGTTACTAACGTCAATAATTACACTGCTCATTTGGATGGAAAAATCTTAGTTGTACCTAAGTGATTATAAATGTATAGGTATTTTGAGGTCTTTTTTATGCATAGGTAAGCTGACCTGGAAAATGTCGTTTTGCTGTATAAAAAAACTGGCCACCCTTATTACTTAGGGATGTAAAAACGGTTTATTAAGTAAAACAGTTTTCTCAAACCTACCAAATATACCCAAAAAATCATAACAATCAGCCGAGTCGTTCCTTTAATAATGGTGTTTTATTTAAATCGTTTACGATAATGAAGATATCTACTTCAAAATTGAGTTCAAAGATTCCACCCGAACAAACATACTCACATACATACATTGCAAGTTAAATAGCTTTTAAAATTAGTGCACATTTTCATGTTTCGCTAGAATTATGAAATTTTCTAGCAATCTTTTTAGTTTCCAGATTGTCTAATTTCGAAATAGTAAAACTGGCACGATTTTGTTTTAAAATTCGAATAAATATGTAGAATGTGTGTTGCGTAAATTAGTAATGAATGTGACACACGTAACAAAAATATTTTCGCAAGATACGCAGAAACTATTCCAATAATTTACAATTAGCGATGTATAAATTTTAATAAGGCAGAACTCGAATGTATTGTAAACTAGATTTGTAATAAATATAACGAAAACTAGTTTTTGGAACTAACACTTGTAAGATTAGAAAGTTGGTTGGAGTCATTGACACTATAAATGTTACGTGAAATATTTTGGAATTTAGACTATAGTGCCTTGATTCTATCATAATGCTAATCAAATACCGGATTAATAAAATCAGGCTGAACATCGGTAGCATTATTATTGTTACCGGCTGACCGGCCCCGGCAATAGGCGCACATACTCAGCAGGCACACACGCGGGCAGGACTCGATCCGCACGCAAATAAAGGGCACGGCCTCGTTACAAAAGAACAAAGTACTCGTGTAAACAAGATGCATAAAGGTAACACTGCCGTTAGTTGCGCAACCGTGACAAACGTGCACTTGAACAAACTACTACGGTGCCGCATACTGAAAGCTAAGCGCACACGGGCAAGCAAGGCTGCGTACTCACGAAGGGCATCGCGCGACGGTCCGCTGTAAACTAGCGTGAAATGTAACGTACGGGGAACAAGACCGCGGTCTCGGCGCTGAAGCCGCAGCACTCGCACACCGTCAGGTAGCAGTCGTCGACTGCCTCCTCGAAGGTCATGGCGCGCGCGCATCGCTCGGAGTACGCTCCGGCACTGCGGCGCGCGCGGGCGGGAGCGCTCACTCACCGGCTCGCCGGCGGGCCTTCTCGTCGGCTCGATGAGGTCTCCGTAGGCCGGCATCGCGTCCGAGCACGCCTCTTCCTCGGTGTCGCTCGCGCGCGCGTGTGCGGCGCCGGCGGGCGCGGCGTGGCCGAGCCGCTCGCGCGCCAGGGCCACCGCCTCCTCCAGCGAGCCCACGGCGCGCCCCCCCTCCTCTTCGGACAGCCACGCCGACGCCTGCGACACGAACGCGATGCGCCGCCGCAGCGCGCTCTCCGGCGACGGCTCCTCCACCGGCTTTGGGATCTCCAGCGCACGCTTGCGCTGCCACGCCGCCTTCGCGAACGGCCGCGTCGCCACCGGGTGCACTACGGAAATGGGACTCACCGGCTCGGGGCACGGCTCAGGAACTAGCTCGGGCTCAGGGGGCGGCGCGGGACTGAGGACGGCGGGCTCGGGGGCAGGGGGCGCGGGGGCTGGCAGCTCGGGCTCAGGGATCGGCGCCCGCGGAGGGGGCGCCACGGGGGTCGGTGGCTCGGGGGTGGACTCCTTGGAAACGGGAACTTCGGGGGTTGGAGATTTCGAAGTGGACGGCTCGGACGAGGGCGGCTCCGAGCGCGGGACCGACACGCTCTCCAGAGAGGACTCCTTGGTGCTCTGCTGCAGGCTCGGGGTGGACGTGAACTCGGCGGTGCGCTTTTTGCCGATGCTGCCCATGCGGCGCATGAAGCCCTCCTTTTTCTTCTTGTCGCCGCTGGGCGCGGGCGAGCTGTCGGTGCTGCGCGAGTCGGCCGCGGCGACGGGCGCGGGCGCGGGCTCGCGCGTTTTCTTGTTGCGTTTACGCATCGTGCGTTCGTCGCGAGCGAGATCGCCGTCTGACGCGGAGGACTTGCCGGAGCCGGAGCGCCGCGCGCCGAGGTGGAAGGGCGAGCCGGCGCGGAACGGCGAGCGGAGCGAGTGCAGCGTGCGGCGGAGGCGCGACGCCGGCGGCGGCAGGGGGGACTCGTCGCGCTCCATGCCAGCCGGCGCTCGGCGCTGGGTGCGCGCCCGACTGCCGCGCCGGGCCCGCCCGAGCCCGCCGCCGCGACCTTGCGCCCCTTATCCGCGCGACCAAATCTTGGATAAACTTTCCACAAGGTTCTTCCACTCGCCTTCGATTGAAACTTAATTATTACCTGTTAAGGTTTCCCACAGAGAATTACAATTAGCTAATCTCTAAGCGACGACGTTTCCGTCGTCACCGAAATTTAACTTAATCTCAGTATCTTCGCTTTGCGTCGCAGTAATTCGCTAAACCGAATAATCTTACCGGTCGCGGCGTCAAAGCGTTATCTATTGCTTGTAACTTGTCATTATTATTTATCACCAACTTGTCGAGCTTATCAATGGAGAGATATGTATTTATTGGGCTAACATTACCAAAATATGCTGTTAACGATTTGGTAGATGAGGCGCTAATTGGTTTGAACCACAATATTTTTTTACTGTGGTTCTCCTGTGTGAAGAAAGTTTACCTGTTGGAATTATTTTATATCAAAATTAAATTTTAAAACATTTAATTTATGTTAATTAAATAATTAAAGTACGTGTATAAAGGTTAGAAAATAATATTTAGTAAAAACAGAAATGTTATACTACCTATTGAGACGGTATATGGCGTGGGATGTGAACCGAATAAAATTTAATGGGAGCGCCTATAAGTATAGGTAATAGAACTTTCCGTCCAGTATATTTGTACCTACATCCGGTTAAAGTTTAAATACGAATTTTAAATTATGTGTAATTACTTGGTAAGCTTTGCGTAACCTCAACTTTAGAATTGGACACATATTTTAATTTTTTTTTAATGGGAAACTGAAAACTAATTACCTACCTAAACAACGTTAGTCAGTACTTACTACGTACCACAAGATTGTATGCACCTTTCAACCATATCATCAAAATATACTAGGTACCTACCTGAAACACCTTATCTGAGAAGATTAGTTAGTAAACAGTTGTAAAAAGGCTTAAAAAATAAACTGAATACAAAAATTATTTAAAATGTCTAAACAGAAGCTACGTACTCGTAGTTGGTACTTACCTAAATAAAATTAATACAGTTCTCGCTCGACACTATCCTTGGGGGCTATCCTTGGTGTCAGAGTTTTAAGCCGCCTGAAGGCCTGTGACATGCTTAACGGCTAAAACAACCGTGGCCTACAATTTGACGTGTCATCCGAGCCACGATAGCGCTCAGTTGTAAATGCCACCCGCCGTCACCCATCATAAGACTGACCGTGCTGATCGTTGCTTAACTTCGATGATCGCTACCGAACACCTAACCAAACTACGCTATGAGCGCTACTTTAATTCTTAATAGGCTACTACTTCACGCTTCATCAGATCCTCAAGCTGTTTCAGCAGAAGTTAAACCCAAAAAGGCCTTCCTTTGCTTAATGACCCGCACCGAGAGTTGATGAACCGCTCCGGCCGGCAGTTGTAGGGAATCCGAGGAAACCTACACCGTGTCGTATTGATATCGACCTACGTTGCGTAATGGGGGAAAATCAATGCGGAATGCAGGATTACGAATTAGGAATCTCACTCGATGTCGTTCACCATGTTTGGTCTCTGGGATCTTTGAGTATAGACAATGTCAGTCAATTGACCATCGCATTGTTATCGTGTCGTATTGATATCGACCTAAGGTTGTGTAATGGTGGGAAATCAATGCGAAATGTAGATTTTTAGAGGAGGCCTATGTCCAGCAGTGGTAATCCTATGGCTGAAAAGAAGAATACGGAATTCAGGATCAAAGAATTAGGATTGTCTCTCGAGGTCATTTGCCATGTTCGGTCTTTACTGTACTGTACTGTACTAGCCTTTTTAATAGTTCACTGCAGGACGTAGGCCTACCTACGAAGGGTGGTTGCGCCATATCCACCTTGATGATCCAGTGTGGGTTGGTGGATTCACATACGCCACGTTGCCTCACGAAATTTTCCTTCACCGAAAAACCAGTGGTTCGGTCTTTGAGATCTTTGTATAGACAAATGTCACTCAATGTTGATCTTCGCATTGTTATCGTATCGTATTGATATTGACCTACGGTTGTGTAATGATGGGAAATCAATGCGGAATGCAGAATTAGGAATGTCATTTGTGATCGGTTTTTGGGGCTTTTGAGTAGACTGCGAAGACCCATGCAGAATTGAAAAGACTGCATTGTGATTTTGTCTTCGAAGAAACAATTTGGGGTGTGATCATTTAACTATCTTAATGTTATTGTTCTTCCATGGACATCGTCTACCGGATTATCTACTAGTAGGTAACCCATAGGGAGGAACCCATGCACATAAATGTAATGTTCTTCTATTCGGTATTCTAATCTAACATAACGTTTGGCCTATCACTATGTCAAATTCGCTCCACTTTCTCCTACCGCCTTAGACTACATAATTATGTAAGTATTCTTATCTAACTTTTTTCTTGTTACTTAAACCTATCTATGAATGAATGATCTCATCAAAACAATTTCATGTAAATGTTACCAAGACGAGATTACAGCTCACACTATCAAAAGTTATCAGATTTCATGTAGAGCCAAGCTTCTATATACAGGGTTATTTCTCATCAACTAGCATTCTTCTAGGGCCTTATTCTGTACATCAAAACTAACAACATTTGTTCTCCGACTTTCTTCAAAACTCAAAAAAAATATCAGCTGTTCCATACATTTTGTCGCAGGTGAACTGTATTTTTCTATGGAACAATCAATTTTTTTTTTACTTTTGACTAAAGTCGTAGAACAAAAGTTGTTAGTTTTGATGTACTGAATAAGCCCCTAGAAGGATGCTAATTGATTAGAAATAACCCTGTAAGTATATCTATTCTTACATGCTCTAACTCTACAAGCCATTCACAATATATGCACCTAAGTCAAAATATGTTTTGATAATAAATATTCACCTTACAACCGTGTGAAGGTAAAATTAGGTCATTTTAAAATTACTCAGAGCATTTTTTGTCGCTCTCTAGGTAAAAGTACTTACTGTACTGTAGCAGCATTTTTAATAGTCCACTGCATGGCCTTGGCATACCCACGAATGGTGATTGGGCCAATTCCATCACGCTGGCCCAGTGCGGGTTGATAGATTCAAATACGCCATCGAATTTCTTCTATTGGACGTATGCAGGTTGCCTCACGATGTTTTCCTTCACCGAAAGCAAATGATGTGAATTTCCGTACATAAATTTCAAGGAACTCATTGGTACGGAATTTGAACCCACGGCTTCACGATTGTAAGGCGGGTGTCACTACCTCTGACTGCCACGTTTTTAGGTAAAAGTGCTTTTTAGAAAAGCAAGCAAAAGTAGTAGGCGGAGAGATGTGAAAGAACGACCATAACTCATCTGATAACAGATGAGACACACTTTTTATGAAGCGTTGTGTAAATAACATACAACAAACTTAGATTATTTAGACAAGTAAATAATCAAAGATAACAAATTGGTCGATCATAACTTGCCTATCGAAAAGTGTTCATGGCTATTTTTTTTATTAAATTTACAAAATGTCATGAACGATTTTTTGAAGGCAAGGATTTTTTCTATACTCCTCATCTGGTTATCATGTCGGTGATGATCCATCTTCAGAGGCTCTTAGACCATGGTCATTTTTGCTGTTCAATTTCTGAAGGCGCTGCATCTTTTATATATTTTCTGGGATTATTTCAAAATTAAACGAAACTAAATTACATTGTCATAATTAATTAATAGTCTTTATAAAGCGCAGGTCAAGTCTTGCATGGAATACTGCTCTCACCTTTGGAATGGCTCTGCCAAATACCATTGGAGGCTTTGGAGTCCATTGAAAGGCGAGCCAGGAGTTGCACAATCTGGTCTCACCTGCACCTTTCTTCTATCGTACGGCTAAACAGACGCCCTTTTCAGGTGTCTTCAAATCTCGAGTAAATAAGTATCTAGGTAAGCGTGCTACATCCTAGACCGCATATCTGCTTAACATCAGACACTGTGTGTGTAGTCAGAGGCAAACCTATCAAAAATTAAAAAAAAAGTTGTTTAAATTAACAAAATGAATTTTGTTGATTCTGAATGCTATCTTGGACGACACAGCTGATTATTTTTTCGCGATAACCTCCATACCAGGTTGTTGGTTACGATAGTCTGAATTATCTCATTTTGGCTTAGTAAACCTTTTACCCAATAAACCATGTACACAGTTCATATGCTACTTAAGTACCTACGTTAAATAGCTTCTTCTATCATAAATTATTTTGACGCAACATAAATTATATTTGCCTAATATAAATTATGTATACGCTTCTCTATTAACTAAAGTTTTTTTAACTTACTAATTATACGAATCTCAAAAAAAAACAAACAAGTTCTTGTACACGCTTAGTTAAGTTGAGGCCACAGGAATTTTAATTTAATATAACCTGCTGACCCTCATAAGGCAACATAGATTTGGTTGGTACTTCTCATTTATAATGGATGTGATTGTCTTGTCAACATGTTTTATAACTATTATTATAGTATCAAAGTCCGTTTTTTTTGTCATCATTATCACATCTGCCGTAGGACATCCACTGCTTGGCATAGGCCTCCCTTAAAGATTTCCAATAAGGCTGGTTAGGTCCGAAGCAGGTTGCATCTAGCGTGTTCCTTCAGAGCCTTTAGTACAGGTTTTGCACAGTTTATTTAAACTTACGCGTTTGCGTGTGGCTTCTTAATTTTTTTGAGAACTTGAGCGCTCTACAAAAATGTATAGAGACACACGGAGAGTTTCAATTTACGTGTAAAAGCCGTACCAACCCCTCATGCCGTCTGTCGCGCTTGTCTTACGCTACGCTTGTCAGCCTGTGGTCTCCTTTCGAGAACTGTGCGGCCCCGTCTGGCTATCCGTTCTCCGCACCAGCCCACTGATACTAATGATGATAACTAGACAATCCATTTGGGGTTGGGTTGAGTATTTGGTCGACTTTGTATTTAGCGTTTGACAACATTTCCGGATGAAAATAATGTACTGACGCGGTATACAGTCTAAGATTTTTTTAAGATCCTGAAACAACTTATAGATATTTTTAAAATGGATTCTTTCGCACCAAGAATGCTTGCATGCTCGCACTCTAGCAGTAGATATGACGATTTTATTTGAAATTTTAACCGACAACAAAACAGGAGGTTTTTAATTCGTCTAATGATTTTAGGGTTCCGTACCTCAAACGGAAAAACCAGAACCGTTATAGGATCACTTTGTTGTCCGTCTGTCCGTCTGTGTGTATGTCAAGACTCTTTATCTCGGGAACGCGTAAAGATATCGAGTTGAAATTTAAACTATGTACGTAAACCTATAAACTCTTGCAGTTGTGTAAAAGAAAAGCTTCTCAGTTACCGTATAAAAAAGTTAGAGTCGTTTATGTCGTAAAAAACGCATATTTCAACGCTCACAAAAATCAAAATCTACAGGGTAAGTACTTCCCGTTGACATAGAACTATAAAATTTGGCTAAGAGCATTGTCTCAGTCCGGTTTTTATTCTTGCATGTATGCTACGCGATTGCTCCGCCGATTTTAATGATTCTTTTTTGTTTGGTAGACAATATTCCAGAGGTGGCCCAATTTAAAATTTAACTAAATCAAATGGGTCGATTTTGAAATATTAACAATAATGTGAAAATTACAAAATTAATGATACACCGATTCGTGCGAACTATTCTAATTTTAGTACCTATACGGTTGAAATCGTTTATGCCAGTATTAGCTTAAAATAATTATTTACAATTTAGATCAAAAAAGATATGTTCCCATCGGAGCTACAACGAGGAGACGAAACACCAAGATGTCGAAATAGTAAATAAGATGAAGGGACTCGTCTCACAGGAAGTCCCAATCAACTGGTCATCATCCATCGTTTAATGGACATCAATATCGTAGCACGTAAATAGGAACTACTAAGGTCATGTGGTAAGTACCCACTGGGTCTATGTGTAGGTACTGGGGCCGTACAGTACAAGTAGGTTTGTACAGGCCGGATGGCTAGCCCTGATGTCAGAGTTTTCTAGCCGCCTGAAGGCCTCTGACATGGCTCAACGGTTAAAACAACCGGAACCTACAATTTAACGTATCATCCGAGCCACGGGTAGCGCTCAGTTGTAAATGCCACCCGCGGTCACTTATCCGAAGACTGACCGTGCAAACGTTGCTTAACTTCGATGATCGCTAACGAAGACCTAGTCAAACTACGCTACATCTGTCAACTATCAATGACAACTTTTAGATGCAGGAACATTTTGTATGGGAAAATTAAATTTTTGACCGACGAACCACCAGTTGTATTTATACAATTCGACGCGTATATATATTTTTTTTATGTATAACCACGCATAAACCAGTCCGATTTCAATAATTCTTTTTCTTGGAAAGAATATACTTTGAAATTAGTCCCATTTAAATTTTATCGAAATTGGCTGAGCCATTTTTGATAAATCAACAATAATGTGAAAAGTGCTACATCGATCTGTGCGAAATATTCGCGAATTCTGTACAGGGGTGATGTCGGTCATCCTAATTTTTGAAAAAATTATCTTGTTATTATTTTATTCTCTGCATTTTTATATTTTCTCATCGTTTCAACTTTCCCTTAGCCATAACTATCCCTTAGCTTACACAAATATTTCAAGATCTAAATTAGCCAGATCGGTTCAGCCGTTATCATCTATATATAAATAGATAGATCTAGGTATATCTTACCGACTGCGCTAGAAGATAATTATAAAGGAAAACTATGTACGCCGCGAAGCGTAGATATTTACGATGCCTCATACAATGCAGAACGCAGTGCTGTGTGTGAGAGACATATGCACAGTAAGTAAGTTCATATAGGCCGGGTGGTAAGCCCTGGTGTCAGAGTTTTTAGGCCGCCTGAAGGCTTCTGACATGGCTTAACGGTTAAAACAACCGGGACCTACAATTTATCGTGTCTTCCAAGTCACGGTAGCGCTCACTTAGAAAATGCTACCCGCGATCACCTATCCAAAAACTGGCCGTGCGGAACGTTGCTTAATTTCGGTGATATGCACAGATGATTTATTTTTGTTCTGTAAGTATTTATTGTCTATTATAATTTGACGATTTTGATTTCATCTGTTCGGATGCTGATTCTCCTCTACAATTCGTAGGTATACATTTTATCACAGATTAGACAAAAGTCGTTGAACAAAAGTTTTTAGTTTTGATGTAGGTACAGAATAAGCCCCTAAAAGGATGCTAATTGATAAGAAATAACCCTGTATATCTAAGTAGGTAAGTTTGACGGCGCTCGGACATTTTTTTTCTACTGGGGCATTCCACGCGAAGCGGACAGGCATATTCTACAGTATATTCTACCTATACATGTTCTTGACGCGTGTGCCAAATATTTTTGTAATATCATTAATGGTTAAGGAATTAAGGTGTTTTGAATTTTGCCAAACCGGTGGGCACGCAGTACTTGAAAACCGATTACCATGTCATAAAATTATAGATTATTATAATTAAACCACTGAATTTATTACTTAATTTATTGAGCTTTTTAACTGTATTTTTGAAAAAAAAAAAACAAAAGAATTTTTTTTTTCATTAAAAAAATAGGATTTTTTTTTTTTTTCACAGAGTTAGACCATTTTGTTTTTATTCCAAAAATAGCTAACTTTATATAGAATATCCTTGCTAAGTTTTATAATGGATGTGAAACTGGATCAGGAGCTAGACTGGAAATACTGCCGAAATGTTGTGTCCGTCGTCCATCTAAATAGGGTGGTGTAGACGTAAAATGCATTTACCAAGTTATAAAATTATAGATTAAAATAATTAAACCACTGAATTTATTTCTTCATTGTATGAACTTTTTTTACTGTATTTTTGGAAAGGAAAAAAAATCTTTTTTACCTGTCCGCTTCGCGTGGAATGCCCCTACTTTCACTTAGGGATTGTGGCTCTGGGATATGGCTATAGGTATACGACAGAAACTATAGCCGAATTCGCAAACAGTGTGTAATTCTATGGTCTGGAGCAGTCAATCTTTAGACTACCGATTTACTATCGGATATGATTAAATGCATCATTATTGGCAACTTTTGCTATAGTAGGTATGTACCTATATAAACCAATCCCGAAATCGCGAGATAAAATCAGCTGCTCGATTCCCAAGTGGGTACTTGTATGAGTAGTATAGAATTTATAGATTTCTAGTAAGTAGAGTTCGGTGATAGAGCAACAGTGATGCCTCCTACCGGCAGACAATAAAATGAATAACATTTGGTAGGATACCTAACAAACAGTCACTAATGATAATAATATGAATCACCTGATAAACTACATCAATTACCTACGCAATTAAACAAATTCCAAACCAACAAAGTTTTATTTAAAAAAACTTACTTTTATGTGTCCATTGCGATCCGCTTCATACGCTTCCTCAGCGTACATCATTATTTTTATTTATCACACAAAAATATTCATTAGTAAACACACGTGTCTAATTATCAGGCGCAAATCGTGAAGTCACTTTTTATAAAAAAAAAAACAATTGCACTTTAACCACTGTTCCACTTTCAAATAAATGTTATTTGAGTCAAATAAATGCTATTTGTGCATAAAAGAACCACAGAAACTAGCTCTTGTAATTAAACTTCGCAGTTTTGTCACTATCTCTGGCTTGCAAACACTTTCAGCGTATCCAATCTGCAGGCTAACGCCCTTATAATTGCTTCTTATCAGTTGTACGTACGTATTTTGTTATTGCAAATGCATTAAACACTCTTTGCTGTAATTAAATACGAATTGAATTCGAGATTTAAACTGTTTTCTAGTAAAGCGGCCAGTTACGGAGGTTCAGTGTCACTACCGATTTTTATAATCAAATGAGTAACGTAACTCTTATCGATAAAATGTGTGATAAGAAATATTACGCATCGGTAATGTACTAAATAGGTCTTTTACGTGAAATAGGTGTATACTTAGCTTGGATATAATTTCGACTGACTATCTACGTTTCAATATTGCTTATCTTAAATAAAATTAAAAATAAGGTACGTAAATATCTACGTACATTATATTACAATACGACAAAAGAACTAGGTACGAGTAGAACTCCTTTTTGAGGCAGTCGTGTAACAAGTAACGCGCAAGTCTTTAGTAAGTACGTTCGTATAGGCCGGGTGGCTAGCCAGAGTTTTTAAGCCGCCTGAAGTCATTTGACTAAACGGTTAGTACAACCGGGACCTACAATTGAACTTGTCACCCGAGTCACAGTAGCGCTCAGTTGTAAATGCCACCCGCGGTTACCCGTCCGAAGACTAACCGTGCCGAACATTGCTTTCTAAACATAAGGGTACAACTTCTACGTGTACCCAAAAATTAAACTACTTTATCGATTCGTAAAATAAAAGTCCACGTACCTGATTCAACCATTTTCCATTTTTTGCCGCCATTATGTTGTATTTGGGCTTAGTCCGCGACTCGATGATTTTCTCCTGCTCCAGCAAATATTCGTGAACCTTTTGTTTGTTCAGATGCTTTATCATTATATCACCACTGCATACGATGACAAATTCTCAAGTTAACGCCTTATACAATTGTAACACGTATTGAAAACAATTGATTTTACTTTCATTTTAATTTCACTGGCACAATACAATAACAAAAGAATGCAAGAGTCCAAAATAATAAAAAAAAATCTGCAGCGGTAAATGTCAAGAAATAAAATTGGCGGCCAAACTTTTTTCAATTTAGGCAAAGTAAAGAGGCACAACTGCACGCACAAGTACGTCTATCTTCAATACGCGTTGAAGTAAACTGTATTTTCTTCATTATGTGCCCCCAAGATAATGTTAGTTATTTATAACTAAGAGGATTAATTTTATTTCGTTTCGTTGCGCGTAGCGACTCGGGGTCAACGTGCAGTTAACAATAACATCGCGAACTCATCATTAATTAATTCATTGAAGATAATCTGCAAAGTGAGTTCTTAGTTTTTACTAATTGGACGTTATTAGTTCAAAATGATGTAATTAGATACGTCATAGTAATAACTGTCATGAAGCTAGAATGATCTACATCTACAATGTTAATAAAATGTACTCGTAATTACTTAGATCCCTACAAATATGTTACCTACCTAACAATACCTAAGTAAAATTATGATATCTACAATAGTTGTGACTTGCATAGCGTAGAGCTCACACTTTTATTTTTAATACATTTACAGTTCACAATCTAACTCTGGTAATTCGAATTAAAAGTTTTACTGAGCGCTGCCCGAAAAGTCGAGTTATATTCGACGATTAGGTACCTACTTACTTATGTAAGTAAAAGTTCAACCAACCTATTTTATATTTGGAATATTATTTGCCCTAAGCCCTAGATATATTTCCGTTTAAGACAAAGTTCAATTCACTCTTTATTAGCGAGCGTAGTTAACATAAGGATGAGGTAAAGTTTAGTCGAACAGAGTCCGAGGCCTATTTGAATTGGGCGGGGTCTAAAATCGTTTGCTCTCTGTTTCTGAGTAGGTACGAGTAATCTCGTCAGTCGTCGCGAAATTCTCCAGTCTCCAGACAAAGCAATTTGAGAAATCTCAACTGAAAATATTCGGACTGCCTGATGGGTAAGTAGGTAATTAGGTATATGTATATAGATATACCTTCAATACTTCTTTTACTATGGTACCAATCCTAAAATGCCAAAAAACTGCAGGTGACTCTGTAAAAAGACATACGCGAAGTTAAGTACTTAGTTTTAAAAAAATGTTAGGTTAAGCTTAGGTATGTTTAGTAAAATTAATGAACCTGAAAAAAATGTTTATTTAATCCGTTATATATAATAAAAAAAATAATTAATAGTTACAAAAATAATTTTAAAAAATGTTACAAAATAGTAAAAAAATACTTAGTCAATAAATGGCACCATTGTAAAAAATTTGCGTGATACCTATAATTAGTAAAAATTCGCGAAAGTAAAAAAATATTTGGACAAGTTACGTTACGTTATGTCAATAGTGAATCAGGGCCCAGCTGTTATATGCAAAAAGTTCACCGACAATCGACAAAAAGTATGGAACAGCTAATATTTTTCGCGATTTGAGATTAGCCCCACCCACAGTAAAACACCCGTAATATGAGTGAGTGCAATAAATTAGGTACTAAAATATTACACTACTCAGCATATGCTGAGGCGGGACCGGATTGTGACAAAAATAAAATTAAGTAATTAAGTAGGATAACATTGTAAAATAATTAAGAGTAATTGTATATGATGTTTGTTTTGTTATGCTATGTTGTTTGCTTTGTGGTTTTGTTTAATTTTATTTTTGTCCTAATAAAGAACTGTCTATTGTCTATTGTAAAATATTACCGTCAGTCGTCTAGTTCCTCTACCACTCTACTGCTACTACTATTACTACTATACCAGACTTTTTAATAGTTCACTGCTGGTCGTAGGCCTACCCACGAAGAGGTATTGGGCCATTTTCACCACGCTATGCAGGTTGGTGGATTCACATAGGCCATCGAATTTCTTCTACGGACGTATGAAGGTTGCTTCACGATGTTTTCCTTCACCGATGAGTCAGTGGTGTGAAAGTCCGTACATCCAAGGACTCATTGTTACGGGATCGGGATTAGAACCCGCGATCTCACGATTGTAACAAGCAAGCACGTGTCACCAAGTGTCACCTTTAGACCACCACGGCTTTTTACTCTACTACTACTCTAGTAGTAGTAGCTAGATTTTTTATAAATGCACAGGATGATTCTCTAGCTGCTAGAGCATCACCTGTGCATTTATACAAATTGACGTTCAGGTAACATAAACCAGGTCAGCAGTTATTTGTACGGAAAACAAATCGACATCATTATTATCTAGATGTTGAATTATCACGAAGCATGGAAAATAACAACCAGCCTCTTGAAGGGGATCAACTGATAAGCAACAATGTTTTATCAGTTACCTAATCGGGTCGATGGGCATAATGCTAACAACTCTTAGGTACGTACCGATGACATTTAATTACCTTATAATTAATGCTATAGGCCGCAAGCTGCGCAAGAGCCAATCCTTACTAAAGCTCGTTTAAAAGCTGTGCGCGCGAGGTTTAGGTTACAATCTTACAATACGCGCAAATCTTTCGAGGTCTCTGAAGCTAGCGCAAGCAGCAGCAAGCCGAACACATTTCAGCAGGCTGTGAGTTTTGTCGTAAACATGACGCGCTCCTCGGCGAGCGCGTAAGCATGTAATTTGTATGAACTCGTTGTGTTTCAAAAACGCGCCGCAGGTGGCGCTGTACATTTCTTCATACTAATTACATGCTTACGCGTTCGCCGAAGAGCGCGTCATGTTTACGACAAAACTCACACTCAGCATACAGGTGGGTGATTCTGTATGAAAACAAGCGTGTAACGCGCTCTAACGTGCTCTTTATTTTTAAGAAATTCGCATAAAAAATATTTATTTTTCAAATATCATAACTTAAACTCGGTTTATTATTCATTTTAACGTAATTTTACATTTATGAAACATTTCTCCAAACGAAATTTACGGAAATAAAAAAAATACTTACCGCGTTACGTTACGTTTTGCCGATAGAGAATCAGGCCCCAGGTCTCGGGAGTAAATAGCCTGCACCTATAATTCTACCTAAACTTGTGTCTATGTACCTATACCTACTTGTCTAAAAATGTTCATGCGTCAATTCAAAAGCAAGCAAATGAGCACAAATTCGGAAATGGGTCACGTATCCCCTGTCCTAATCCATTGGCAGACAAATTAAATTAAAAAATAGTGTTTTGTAGTCGCAACTAAAATTATTGAGATTCTATTTAAGTATATATTTATCTACTAGCTGACTCGGCTAACTTCATTCCGCCTTACAGTCGATAACGTAGCCTAAGTTACTCCTTATTACATCAGCTGCCTGCCAACAAAAGTCCCGACAAAATCAACACAGAACAAAGAGACAGACAGACAGACCAAAAAATTTAAAAATGTTATTTTGGTGTAGGTACGAGTATGTTTCATATATATGCATGTAGTAAAAACGGTTATTTCAATATTACCTATTACTATTTTATTTATTTGTATTTATCTATGTATTTAAAGCAGAAAAAAATAATTTTAAGTAAGTAGAGCTAAATATATCTGTGAACAAGGCGTTTGTTGCTTTGCAAAGTGCATGGACTGGTAAGAGGCTATAATTCTGTCCTGAGTCAAAGTACTTTTTGGAACAGCAGTATTATATTTGATTTCAGTGTTGGTTCGATAGTAAAAAATAGTATATACCTAAATCCCTGCACTTTACAAAGCAAAAACGTATAAAAATACCTAGGTAGGTATAATGATTATTTATTTTTTGCCAAAAGTAGCATTAACAGACTTTATAATTACAATCTACGTACAAAATTCAAATAGTTCGCCGGAATCGATGTGTGCAATTTTTAAAATGTATTGATTTTTCAAAAACTTACCAATTTTGATAAAATTTAATACGGGACCAACTTCAAGGTAGGTATTAAAATCGGACAACTCTATATGTATGTAAAAAGTTAAACGTTTTCAAACAAAAAAATACTCGTCGAATTGTAACCTCATCTGTTTCTTCGTTTCGTCGGTAAGAAAAATGTTTCCCAGCAGAAAGAACAAACACCAAGCGCCATCTATACTTTCAAACAAAATTCAAACTTTTTATCTTCTAAATCCTGTCTAAATCTTACCATTTTCAGCATTGATCCTCTATACTTCCAGCAGAGGAAAATCCCTTTTTAGCACTGTACAAAACTCACTAATTTCACTTACACGTACGAGTAAGTTACCGAGAGTTGACATGTCTTAGTTCAGCTACAGACTGCGGTTACGTGGCGACGGAAAGACGGACACATCTTGTGATAAAGATATGCATACGTTAACCCGCATATATGTTTACTTATAACCTAGAGGCATAATAACTAGGCAGCTGATAATTAGGTCTATGTTTAGCATAGATCTCGCGGATGGGACATGTCTCGATCTAGCTAGCTGGACCTAAATTCTGGCACCTGTAAGACGAGTGACTCCATCCAACAGCTGTGGGACGTCCACTGCTGGACATAGGCTTCCCCTATTGTTCTCCAACAAGGCCGACTGGAAGCGGCCTGCATCTAGCGGGACCCTGCGACCTTTATTATATTGTGGCGCAGTAGGTATGCCGCGCGGTAATGACGGCGAGTTGTTTACACCTAAATGCGAGATTTATGGTTATATGACTCGAGCGGGGTCGGCCTTTGTCTTCTGTCTATTGTTTAATTGTTTTGGTGTTTTCGTATTGGAAAAACAATAGGGAAGTCTCGAACTTTCAAGTTGTTTACTTGTTAACACAATAGCGTTTATTAGATCTAGTAATGTCTCGAATTATCTAGTAAATTCCAGACTGTAATAACGGATATAAATACGCCGGCCGACCCTTGGAGACTCAGTTATTCGTTTACCATCGAAGCGATAACATCTCGTGTTCAAGTGCAGTACCAGTGATTGTGCAGTGACTAGTTTGTGTGAATATCAGTGCTAGTGTGAAGTGTTTGGGCGAACAGTTGTGTCGTGCGTATCGTGATTTTGTGCAATAAAGTGCCAAGTGAATAATCGGCGTTTTAATTGATTATCCAAGAACCCATCTCGTAACAATATTATCGTCAGTCCACCTAGTCGGTGGACGTCCTACGCTGCGCTTGCTGGTTTGTGATCGTCAATTCGTCATTCGAGAACTTTACGACCCCATCGGCCATCCGTTTTTCAAACTATGAGTCCTGGTCACTGCCTCTTGAATTTGCTAATCCGCTGACCTATGTCGGAAACTGGTTTGTCGAGCTGTCGTTTGGGTTTGGTTCGGTGAGTGGTTGCGCAGTAGCAATAGGTTTATTTGTACCTATGTTAGCGGCGCAAGAGGGGTTGTGCACAGCTTGTAACTAACTTCACGGCCGCCAAGAAGTTTGATTCAGCCAGTTATCACAACAATGCGTAAGATCAATACTTACACAATCATTACTCACTACTATCCTTTTAGGGGCTTATTATGTACATAAAAACTAACAACTTTTGTTCTGCTACTTTTGTCAAAAATCAAGAAAGATATCTGCTGTTCGCTACATTTTGTCGCGGGTGAACGATATTTTTGTACGGAAAAACAATTTTTTTTTGAGTTTGGACAAAAGTCGCGGACCAAAAGTTGTTCACAAAAAAATACTTATTCATGTGCGTTCACACAACACTCGTGGAAAAATATCAGCCGTTCTGTACTTTTTATAGCCAATGAACTTTATCTAAGGAACGGCTTTTTCGGTTATTTCTAATCAATTAGCATCCTTTTAGGGACTTGTTCTGTACATTAAAACTAACAACTTTTGGTCCGCGACTTTTGTCCAAACTCAAAAAAAAATTGTTTTTCCGTACAAAAATATCGTTCACCCGCGACAAAATGTAGCGAACAGCAGATATCTTTCTTGATTTTTGACAAAAGTAGCAGAACAAAAGTTGTTAGTTTTTATGTACATAATAAGCCCCTAAAAGGATGCTAATTGATTAGGAATAATAATAACCCTGAATAAAACTTGATTATAATATTGTTTTTCGTATAGGTTTGCGTTTGACTACATACTGCCTGATATACGATCTAGGGTGTAGCATCATAACTTGGGATTTGAAGACAGCCACGATAATGAGTATATGGACCTCTTGAAATCCCTGCACTTTGCAAACCTTGTCAGTTTCCTAAACTTGCATTTTGCGACGTATGAGTATTTAATTTACATTTCATATAATTATTTTTAGCAAAAAATAGCATGACCTACTTCAACCATGTGCCTACAGAATTCGCGAATGTTTCGCACGGATCGGTGTAGCATTTTCACATTATTATTGATTTATCAAAAATGGCTCATGGCAATTTCGATAAAATTTAAATGGGACCAACGTCGAAGTATATTCTGTCCAATAAAAAAAATATCGAAATCTACTATGAAAAATGTTAAGCGTAACGCGTAAAAATATACGCGTCGAATTGAGTACCTAACTCGTCCGTTTCGTCGGTCAAACATCGTTTAAAAAAATGTATTTACCAAATCTGTTTATGATTTATTATAGCTAACTAAGCTATAATACATTTTTTTGCTAACTACAAGATGCAGGAAATTTATAAAAATAAAACAAATTTATTCATTTTCAATATTTATTAAAACGAACAACCTACTTATAAATACCTAGTTAACATAATCAACGCATACCATATTTTCATGCATATAATATTGTATACCTAACATCATCTGAACCAGTGTGATGTTTTATAATCCATGTAACACAAATAAGAACGTATAGTCCGGGAGATAAGTGCATAAAATACAACTAATTTCTAAAAGCTGAATTTTGGTGGTATACAACAATACCCCGGAGTTAGTCAGCTGGGCTGGTAGGTACCTACATATTTGGTCGATTGGCGAATCTTGCCACTAAATTACTAGTGTTAGTGCCATCTCAAACGAGCGTATCAGCATAGCCAGAAACGCTGTCCAGACATTTTCTTATACATTTTACGAATACACGGCATAAGATAGATGTTGGCGTCTGCCTTGTGCTATCTAGGCATTGTCGCTTCTTTTTCCTTGACGTTAGCGTTTGTGTGTTACTGTGATCATCTCTGTCTCTATCGTCTGCGATCAGCTTTAAATCCCGAACATACAATAGTATATACCATCAACGCAACCCATATTTTCATGCATATAATGTATACCTACCTAATATAACGTGTCTAATGATTAGGTACATAAGTACATATTTTGTCATGGCGAATCTTGCACTAGTGTTAATGCTATCTCAGACGAGCATGGCAGCCAGAAATGCCGCCACGGACACTTTTTTGTACATCTTATGAATACACCGCAAAAGGTCAGTAGCTTTTACTTTGTACGTTCAGCCCAGCTAGCTTACGCACCACGATATATTTTTATCGACTGTAAAAATGTGCCACATATATACTGAACGCCACACAAATTGAAAGATGGGAAGTTAGCCGCAGAGAGCTGCGCAAACGAAAAAATATAGACGTTAGCGGGTGCCAGAGAGACGAGACGCCGGCGCACACCCGCCCGCCAACCCCGTGCCTTCCGCGCGCTCCCTACGCCCGAGCTCACTACTTCGCCATCTGTATAGGCATTATGCACACATGCGTAATAATTAGCGAATCACGGCGAAGTGTTATCTGCGGCTAACTTCCCATCTTTCAATTTGTGTGGCGCTCAGTATACCTATATCTGATTATTGCTTTGTTTCGTATTGACATGTCGATAAGTTTATGTCATGGTGTACCTAGGTATATGCTTCGCTATATTTTTCTTAACGTTGGCGTTTCTGTGTCAGTATGTTCACTCGCTCGTCTGCGATCAGCTTTAAATCCCGAACCTACTGTACATTCATAAGACCGAAATTAATCATATAACGTACTTACTTACGCACGAAGTGTCAATAGCACACTAAATTACCGACCTGAAAATCTAGTGCTTTACATCAAACTGTTTAGATTTATTAGAATTAACATTAACTGTTTCAACCAAATATTTGTACTGCAATTATTTTTGTACAATACTACGTTTATGCTTTATTCAAATCAGAAACATCATCAACCAAAACACAACGCATCGTTTTTTCAATGCAAAACTGGACTACAAACCCAAACAAAATGGTGTCTGTAAAATCAGTTTACGGACGATAAAACGTGACAACGTCATAAAATGAAAACATTGTTGAATCAACAACTGAAACAGGCCAATCGCTTAGGCCGATCGTGCCTCTCTATCGCTTGTTCCGAGCTCTCGGCTCGGCTCAGGAACGTGACACTTATTCGTGCGTGCAGCCGGCGTTCATCGACTTCAGGTTACCACGTCAAAATGTACCTATGCTGATCAAGCGCAACCTCCTTATAAATATTGGGTAAAATCGTAGTAATAAAATTACTACAATCCTACCTCGCCTGCGCGGGCGGCGGCCTAGCCCGCACCTGTCTCAGTCGCCTTTGTCATCTACCCCCGCGCCCCTGTACCCGCGCAGGCGAGGACTGAGTTTAGCGGTAGCTAGGATTATAGGTGGTAACTTATATAACACTTAAATAATATAGCAACACGTGCCTACTTCTAATCAAACATTGTGAAAAGGAACTATGCACAGCCGTTGGACAGTAAGAACCATCGCAAACGAAGGACTTTTAAGTGGATAAACTTTCACACTCTAATAACTCATCTTTTTGTGACAAACATTTCAAAAATTGACGCGTTTGCAGGATTTGAACCTGCATCCTCTGGGCCCAGATGCTTTATCCAATTAAGCTAAAACGCTCTCTGCGAAGGCGCCGAATCAGTGAGTGTTTAAAATGAAACAAGCCGAACAAAGCATCTGGGCCGGAGTCCCAGAGGATGCAGGTTCAAATCCTGCGAACGCGTCAATTTTTGAAATGTTTATCACAAAAAGAAAGTTTCTATACACCTAGTGTGTGAAGCACGATAAAAATAATTTCATTAACTCTATCTTGTCACTTTAATCGACTTCCAAAAAAGAGGATGTTCCATGTTGGTCTGTATGTATTTTTTTATGTTAGTTCCTCGACATTTTCTCCAATTGTGAACCGATTTAAAAAATCTTTTTAATTTCGAAACTCGAAATGGACCTATTTAAATTTTATCGAAATCGGCTGAGCTGTTTTAGGAAAATCAACAATAATGTAGATATTGTTTACACCGATTCGAGAGAACTATTTATTTTTTGAACACGATTGAAGTCGGTTGTGCCTTTTTGCGAAAAATAATTATTATAAACCCAACTAACTTTTTAAGTGAGCGTGGTATACCTACCCTAGACCAGATTTCTGCTTAAAAACAACTAAAAATCCATCGTGTGCGTTGTCTCTATGACAAATGAATGATTTTTGGCTTTCGATAAAACAGTTATAATTATGATTACAATTTCAATAAAATTACTAAACTGCAAATAAAATTAACAACTAATTCCTTAGGCTAATTTTGTGATGTATGTACCGAATCATGGTACGGGAAAAACATGGAAGTGCGAAGTGTGCGTGGCCAGCGTGCCTTAAACATATCACTACATAGTATAAAACAAAGTCGCTCTCGCTGTCTGTCCGTCCCTATGTGTCCTTAAATCTTCAAAACTACGCAACGGATTTTGATGCGCTTTTTTTTAGTAGATGGAGTGTTTCAAGAGGAAGGTTTATATGTATAATACATGCATAATATTGTAGAGGAACACTGATGAATTTACAGGTTTCTAATGTGATGTCGTAAATAAACACATTTTTTTGCGCTTACATTGCAAACGCTGACTAAACCCCACGAGATAAATCAAAATAATGTACTACGGTATTGTACACCTCAAAAAGGTCAACAAAAAAGTCCGCGATGGTATATGTCTATCTCTTAAGAATAACCCACAATAACCATTTTTTATCCTTTACATTTTACGGGAAAAAATGGCTTATTTAGAAAGTTATTTTAAGCAATACATAATTGATCCTTATCCAATTAAGTACCTTAAATACATTGTCCATTTAATATAGATCAATATGGCCTTTTACAGCATGTAATTTAAATGAATATTTTCGAAGATATTACAGATTTAAAATGCAGGGAAATATCGGTGCGGCGCGGGCGGTAGCGGCCCGGCCGGCGCGCGGCGCGAACGCCGCGCTTCTCCCTGTAGCACTTAATGATTATAATTATAGCAGCGATCGGACGTGTTTATCGGAACTCTAGCGAGGAAAATAATCTACACTTCTATACTATTCATTAATTAATCTGCACTGTCTACATCTACATTAATAATAATATTATTATGAGGAAAAGTTTGTATTTTTGTGTGTGTATGTATTGTTTGTAATGAATAAACTCGAAAACTACTGTGCCGATTTCAAAAACTCTTCCACCATTGGAAAGCTACATTGACCTTGAGTAACATAGGTTATATTTATTGCTAGAAAAGATTACGGATCCTTACTAAAACTTAAGTATCGTAACCCAAGGTATAAAAAAAATGCCCTAAAACATCTTTCGTTTCATGCGCTGCGGAAACTATTGATGATAGAACAAAAGTATGTTCTACAATATTAAAGAACATATCAATATCTACAAAGAATTTCGCAATGCCATATGTCCAACTATTATCGTTATGTCACAATAACCACTTATTACATAATAAAAGTTAATAGAAATACCGACCAAAATTAGACCATGTTATAAATAAATCATATTATTGTTTTCAAGACTGTTTCAATTCATATAAGTAGATTACTTTTCGAATTGTTCAAATCGGCTATTCCATTCAATAGATATAGAACGTCTTACCACAAAAGTTTTACGCACGCTTTGTACAATATTTAACAGTACAAATTGCACGATTAAACATTGTTTAAGCGTATTTAAATCTTTTGTATTAAGGCGGTAAGAATTTAATAAGTCATAGAAATAGAAAAAAAATAAACGCTGTCGTTGTGGATGTATTATCACCGTTATTACTGAAAGTACCTGTTTCTATATCAGCCTTTTTTAATCGTCCACTGCAGAACATAGGTCTGTTTATGAAGGTTGATTGGGCCATATCCATCACGGTGCCCCAGTGCGGGTTGGTGAATTAGTATACGTCATCGAGTTCCTTCTTCAGACGTACATAGCTACATAGATATGCGGGTTGACACACGACATTTTTTTTCACGGAAAAGCCAGTGATGTGAAATTCCGTACATATGTTCCAAAGAAACTCATTGATACGGGATCAAGATTTGAATCCGATTTATGTAATACCTACAGATTTGGAGAACCTAAGTTAGGCGAGCCGACATATCGACGGTTTATAATTTCTGTTGTAGTGGTAGTGAATAGGTACTGACACAGTTCGTATAACGAATGATCGATGGGGCTTTAAAGTTTTCGAATGTAGACAATGTTTTGGCAAGTGTAAAAAAAGGTATCCACGTAAATTTAAGTCCAACGTGATTTGGTGGGCAGTCGAGACCACCAAATCACGTTGGATGCCAGCGTTTCCATCGGTTCAATCATAGCTCTTTGGGTTAGCAAGTTGAAGAAGCTTTAGATAGGGCACACAATTCGTAGAAGTAGAACTGATGGCCAACATTTTACAAAGTTATCAAATGAAGAAAAGATCAAATACAAGTGTATAGTAGAAACGTCAACTAACTTACGCAGGTACAGGTCGCGGCATATAAGTGTAGCGCTGAGAGAAGTGTGGAGGGGATAGCTGCGCATGGGTTTAGTATGGCAGACGACATGCGTACCCATCCCCTCCACAGTACCGTCAGCGCTACACTTACGTGCCGCTGTCTGTAAAATGAAGATGGACTGTGGGTTTCTAATATTCTAACCGTTTAAAAATTGAAACCAGGGCTATAGATTATGTATAGCTTCCCGACACATACGAACTTACTTTTATTTAGATGGCCAATACTATATTTATTTTATGTTAATAGTTGAACAGATTAAGACTACGGGAACACCCGCGATTCATGTACCTACGAGTAGCTTTCAACCCATCTACATATCTAGCATTGGACATTATAATAGGTATGTCTAGCAATGGGCATTATAATAGGTAGGTACATTTCAATACAACAACACTTTATTGAGACTCAAAATTGATTATTAATTCACGGATTGATCGCATCACATAGGTACATACTAAATAAAACACAGTCTAATTGAGAACCTCATTTTTTTGTGGATACGTAGATGGAAGCTGGATGCAAACTTCTTGCAATGGTTTTATTCGGTGTTATTCAAGATCTAATAAGGGAGCCCTATGTTAAGCAGTGGGTGTTCTATCGCGAAAATATTTGTGTATAGGTATGATAATTTAATATAAAAAAGCCCTAAAATAACTGTGCGCATGTGTGTGACGTTACTTGGTTACATGGTAGGTATATATATAAGCACAATAGTTATAAAATGTCTTTTTAACCAGTCGTACCCGGGCGAAGCCGGGGCGGGCAGCTAGTATAATAATATTTAATACACTGATAAAGACGCAGTAGGCAATTAGGCATAATGACTAAAAAAATATAACTAGCCCGATAGATAAATTAACAAAAAATATTAGACACGTATTTTTTCTTTTGTTAATTAAACAAAAAATTAAGAAGATATAGCCCGTTAAAGTTCCCCGTGACGTCACAATTTACGTACAAATCTATAGACTTCAAAAAAGTGATGTCATGGCTCATAACCCTTTCTTCCAAACTATGACAAGGGTTATCTTTGTCATTTATTGTTTGATTGATAAAATAAAAAACCGGACAAGTGCGAGTCAGGCTCGCACCTCGAGGGTTCCATACAAACACATTGTTAAAATAATCAAAAACCTGTTTTAGCATGTGCTAATGAAGTTCTTTTATATGACACCTTTCATGATACGATTTACTCACTTTGAATTTTGAGTCCATACTCGTATTTTGTGAATTTTGAGGACCTATTTTTTTGTGATGTAAATAAAAATGTACAGTTTTTAGATTTATTCCTATATGTGTACTCTGAGACAATGCTTCTCGCCAAATTTCATAGTTCTATGTGTTGACATAGAACTATGAAATTTGGCGAATTTTGGGAAGTACCCTGTAGGTTTTGATTTTTGTGAGTGTCGAAATATGCGGATTTTTACGACATAAACGACTCTAACTTTTTTAAACGACAACTGAGAAGTTTTTCTTTTACACAACAGCAAGAGTTCATCGATATACGTATACAGTTTAAATTTCAACTCGATATCTTTACGCGTTCTTGAGATAAAGAGTCTTGACATACACACAGACGGACAGACGGACAACAAAGTGATCCTATAAGGGTTCCGTTTTTTCCTTTTGAGGTACGGAACCCTAAAAATACGTGTCCAATATGTTTTGATAATCTAACACACGGATGACACGGACTAATTTTAATAATGATTTTTTTACCCAGTCACATCGACTTGGTATTTTTTTCTTTCCTTCTATATTGATGCCCTGTCATCATGCCTATTATATTTCCACCTGTTTTTCCTCTCCCTTGTATTTACCTAAGGCATAGGTAGTCGAGACCTACCTATCAGGTAAGTATACTATTCATCATTACACTAATAACTAATAAAACATTACATCTAACTCTAATCTAACTAAACTAAATGGAAAAGGATTCTTTCCTACCACAAGAGCTATTGAAATTGAATTGAAGTTGGTGAATAGTCCGCGCCAAACAAGTCGGCGGATGGGAAGTTAGGCGCAGAACGCTGCACAAAAGGCAAAATATAGGCATGCGCGGGAGCTAAAAATACTCGCGCCGGGACACACCCGCCCGCCAACCTCATGCCTCAGGGCGTTCCCTACGCCCGTGCTCATCACTACGCCACGCGGCGTCGGCATTGTGCACACATGCTCAATAATTAGCGAATCACGGCGAAGTATCGCCTGCGGCTAACTTCACATCCGTCGACTTGTGTGGCGCGTATTATACAGCATGTAATTTACGTAGCTATTTGCTATAGTGGCGATACACAATTCGATTTCGAAATTACGATATTCGATAAAAAATCTTAAGATTTCCGATCACAGGAGCGTATATTTCCATTTTCCTTGGTTTTGTGACAGGGCAAAAGAGCGAGTGTGATTTTAAAATTGAATGGTAAAACATAATCACACTTTAATATAATTTATCTTTCGTCTGAAATTTCATGTATAGTTAATTTATTTAAAAAAATTACTCCTTTCATCCGATAGGAGCGTTGTTTAAATTATCATACAATTTGGTATTAAAAACGAACTAACATATTTTAATAGAAATTGTCTCACGATGCGCTCGGAGTAGGCGAGGCAAGATATACACATTCCGTACCTTAGTTTAACTACAGCGACCTATCTATCAAGTAAAAATCCTAAACAGTTTCGTGTCTTTTCAATAAAAACTTCATTCCATGAAGATCTCTTTCAGAGTCGAAACTAAGCTAAGCACTTAATAACTAAGTGATTATTACATTAAATTGCCATTCCGAGAGTGCAGAAAAGTTACACTTTTTGTCATAATTAGTATTGTATAAAATAAAAATTCATGCATAGCCATATGTTTATGACTCTTACACAGCAAAACACGGAGAGTATAGATGTCAATCTTTATACAACGTGCACTAATTTCACATTCTAAAGCAGTGGTTTCCAAAGTTCACAAAGCCGGAGCCCACCTTATAGGAAATATTTTAACCGTTACAAATATGAATAATATACTTTTTAAGTAACTACATCATAATGGGCAGGATGAAATTATTTCGTATGTTTTGCCGTTACAGTTTTGATATCAACTAAACTCGATTTACTTTTAATTACAGTGAGTTTGATAAGTCTAATTTATTTCGGTATTTAGTTTTAAAGTGGTGTCCTACACAATATTAGCTCCGTAGTTTGGGAAACCCTACTCTAAAATCAATCCCGCACATGTCCGCGCTGCAGAAGCCAAACAATAAATGTCAAAAGCTTTTTGACGCCATTTTGTTTTGACGGAAATGTGGTCCTTGTTATACAGGTGTGCGACGTTGCATACAACATCATATTTGAAAGATTGAAGACTGCGCCGCCTTTGGCTTATGCTGCGAACACATAATATGTTCGTGCACCCTTAGATAGCTAAAATCGAGGTAGCGTTCGTCTTTGCTTTCCATCCCGCTCGCTCTGCTGAGGTGCAAGCAGGAAAAAACGCAAAAAAACGCCAATGCCTTAAGCCGAAAAGAGCCTAGTAGACCTAGCACAATATCAACCAGTTGCCATCGTCGGTGGGTAGTCCGTGAATGATGTATGTATTTTGTGCTATTCAAAATTTCAAATGAAGCTTGGCTTCTCTACTCTCAGTATTTTGCATTAAGTTTGACCCCGTCCATCATCGTCATGTATTAGCCAATTCAAATATTTTGTCGGCTGTGATGCCAGTCGCAAGCTGCGGATACCCAATCCTGAGTAAAGTTCACTTGCCGGCTGCGCTAGGATTGGGTAGCAAACATCACAGCGTCCAAAATGTTTGATTGAGCCTACAGTCCGTTTCCAGTTATTTTACATGTGACATTTATCGCTGTGTCTCTTTCTAACCTGCGATGCCGAGTAATGGCTAGACAGAGACAGCGACAAATTTTAGAGGTAAAATAACTGAACGGACTGTACCTCATTTCACCATCTAAGCGACCGAAGTGGGCAAGTTAACCCTGTTGCGGTTCAGCATATAGTGCGAGACGTTCTCATACGTGAGGAAGGTGATCATAGTCGCCGGCACCACGCGCACCAGGCTCGGCTTCAGGCCCTTGTAGAAACCGAACACTCCTTCGTGCCTGCAAGATGAAGTATCGTTAGTTTGGGTACAATGGCCGGTGGTACTGCTTTACCGACAGTCAATGACTATGGAGCTTTCCTATAAGCTTGATAATATTATCTCTAGCAATCCGATGGGAGTTTTGGCGGGAACGCGGAAAAATCATGTCGCCTCATTGTATTATTTAGTTAAACTTGTGTTTTTTTATCAGTGATAATTAGTGAAAAATTGTGGTATTTCGTTGATTATGAGCTGATTTATGTGCATGAGTGTAGGCAAGTGATATAATGTTGTTCCGTGTTGTTACCAAAACTCCATTGACGCCTCTAGTAAAGTCTCCACTGCTTTACTGAGGTATGACTTGGACTACGAGTATGTTTGGACTTGACCGCGACTTTATTGGACTATGACGAGACTTCGACAGTGACTATTTTGATAAAATATTATTAAAACTTAATACTTGACACTGGCAAATGCACAATAATGCGACGCCAAAACTAAGAAGAAGAAGAAGAAGAAGCAATCCGATTTCTGTAGATTCGATATCTATCCTAAGTGTAATCGCAAACGGACGCATTGGACATAAAACGCCACCACCGAGCTGCTGACACAATGTTTTACTATGTGCGGTGAATTCCCAGAATCATAAATAAATTAGTAATTTATCTATGCCAGAATGTATGTAGGTAAGTCGTCAGTGGATCACGCGTGGAAACGCAAATAAATTTGAGTGTCGTACTTTGAGGAAACATTCTATATATCTTTGCTCGATGGTTTCATAACAGAATCGATCTTTTTAGACGTCTCGATTTGTAGAGAAAATTTATTAACAAATATCTACTAGTAGTTGTAAAAATCACTACGAAAGGCTAGTTTTATCAAGTCACTCTGTTAATTGTCATTGACTGTTGGTAAAGTGCCGGCCAAAATATGTATAAAAATTAGGTAGGTGGTAGCACTTACCTCATTGTATATCTATCTATGCACATAAATTAATGATATGGATCTAAGATCTGTTCTCCTTCAATAAGAAAGATATTATTAGAAGCTAGTGTTGAAAATTTAGCATATACTATAAATAGGTTGGACTGGTTTTATATTATGAATTTTATATAGCACTTTATTTATTTTTTGCAGATAGAACACGGTTTGTGTTATTTCATATTGTCATAAAAAATCATATCGAGATGATATTTTTAGATATTATTCAAGTACCTATATATTCAAGAAAATAATATTAATATAATTGGCCTAATAACTATATAGGTGATATTTTTAAAAAGAAAAACTTATCCATCAATTTGCTACCATTTTATTGATTACACAAATTGAATAGGCGAGTCGAAATTGTGAAACATTCAGCGATAATAATTACCTAACTATAATATAAAAATATAGTAATAATGTCTTATTTGAATATTGTGGCCAGCCACCGATAAAGACAATAATAATAATTAATTAATTAAACTAATGTCCTTTCACTGAGAGACGATAAGCGATACAAATTAGTTATTTGATGCTCCATTTTAAGGTCAGCGCATAAAAATCAATTTTTTTATATTTTTAGCTATTTTCTAAATTTGTTTAAAAAAAAATACTCATTCGTCGTCGATTCAATAACATATTTGCTGTAAAATATGCAACTCATAACAAGTATAGTCAGCGCCACACAAGTCGGCGGATGAGAAGTTATCCGCAGATGACACTTCGCCGTGATTCGCTAATTATTGCGCATGTGTGCACAATGCCGACACCGCATGGCGTGGTGGTGAGCAAGGGCGTAGGGAGCGCGCGCGGGGGGCATGAGGTTGACGGGCGGGTGTACCCCGGCGCAAGTTTCTCTGGCTCCCGCGCATACCTATATTTTGCCTTTTGCGCAGCGTTCTGCACAAAACTTCTCATCCGCCGACTTGTGTGACACGTGGTATAATTACGATCAAAGTTATCACTTAGATTTCTTGTGTCCATCGCTTGTCGACGCTTCGTTCCATCAGCTGATTTTTGCCTTAGTTTTTTGGTTGATTCGCTACTTGGACTGTTTTCCTTATTTTATTTAGTTTTAATACTACCTAAGCATTATAGCAAAACCAGTTTTGATTTAAATTTATGGTACCAGTAAAGCTGAAAATAGTAGCAAGAAAATTTTGATTTCGTGCGCTGACATTAACGTTGGCCCTTCATCAGATATTCATCAAGTTCTTAAAAACTTTATTGTCATTATTTTTTTGCTGAGATTAATAAATACCGCTTATCGCACGTAGGAGTGGACATGCAAAATTTAAATTAATAAAAACGATTTTCATGTTCCTTCCATCATTCTTTATTTGGTTATCACTTAACTTTTCGTCAATAACTAATGCATGTGACATGCTTGCTAAACGGGTTGCCAGTTAACTTCACATTTTTTTCAACTTGGCACCTTAATTACATATATTTTTGCAGGAACTATTAAAGAATTAAGCTTTTTAGCTTTAAACTGTCAGTACTAGTCACACTAGTTGTTTTAAGTTTGTCATTTTAACGTTTTGGTCCGAATTTTTTGACGGTAGGCAAACCCCTGCACAACTAGGGTCAAATTATTTTTCGTTGTACTGTACCAGCCTTTTTTTTTAATAATCCACTGCAGGACGTAGGCCTACCCACGAAGGGGTGATTAGGCCATATCCACCACGCTGGCCCAGTGCGGGTTGGTGGACTCACATACGCCATCGAATTTCTTCTCCGGACGTATACAGGTTGCCTCACGATGTTTTCCTTCACCAGTGGTGTTAAATTCCGTACATAAATTCCAAAGAACTCATTGGTACGGGACCAGGATTTGAACCCACGACGCCATGATTGCAAGGCAAGTGTCAATACCTCTAGGCCACCACGGCTTATATTTTTCGTTGAAGATAACTAAAATAGCTTTATTAGTAAGCTTAACATATTTGCGTGTCTTTATTAAGTGCGTTTTCGTGTTTATCCAGCTTTCATAACGCTGTCACATTTGGCCAATATTAGGTAATATCTTGCTATCTTTTTCATATCACTGCAATGAAACGAGATAGCAACACATTTTTTTAGCTTACTGACTAAATGTACACAGCATAACGTCTCTTGCAGTGTCATTATGATATGTCAATAAATAAATTAGAGTATTAATAATATATTCTCCTACTTATCAATAAATAGCATAGTTAATGGTTATGCATCTACGATATATTTTGCTTGTACTACGTTTATTTTAAATGACAGATGAAATTAGACTATTTTTTTTTTTTTATTTATCATTTTTAAAAGAGAAATATCGACTTTTCACTGAAGGCGGGTTTAAACGACTAACATTACAGGAGACAGATCAGCATCAAGCCCGATAGAGGAAATCTATTTTAAAAATGATTATATTTGATTAGGACTTGATTTAACTCACACTAAAAATTGTGACACTAAATTATAAATATGAATGACGATGACAGCGCTTTTGTAGCACTAATACTATGTTTATCTCTCTTTATCACTAAGGAGAAAAAAAGACAACCATTGATTCACTTCTGACAACTTTCATGATAAATCGTGTCACAGAGTATGAGTTAAATCGAGTTAAATTATATTTTAATGTAATTTCTACTCAATGATCAAATAAACTGAAACGAAACTATCTTACATAATAAAGAACCTAACGTCGTCTCACCACACATGTAACGTTCAATACATTAAAAATAGCGTGTCTTTTTGTAACTCGTCATTCAGACACTGATTTGCAAAGAAAAAAACTAAGTACGTACCCTATTATCACAAAAAGTCGTCAATTTAAAAACTAAATTGTGCTAAATCTGGCAACTTCGTTTGGTGTTGCCGTCAAATAAAATCAATCGCGATCTGATGGGAAATTATACTACTATTTATTTTATTACGAGCAGGTAACTGTTAGAAAAATTAATAAATAAAAAAAAACACAACATATGTCGTGAGACAGGTTTTACATTATTTATGTTAACATTGGAATGGACGTTACAAACTTTGTTTACACTTTTAATAACTTTTCAAAATTAACTTCTTTCAGTTTTGAGAAAGTTTAACTAGATTATGACAAAGATTGTAACGCCTATACATACGTATAGGTGGAATCATAAAAGTCGGCGGATGTAAAGTTAACTACAAGTTGTGCAATATCCAATCAACGCATAGCTTTTTGTGAGCTTCAATCAGTAACTTCACATCCGCCAGCTTGTATGATTCGACCTATATTTTAGACACAATGTTCAAACATCTTAAGAACAAATAACGATGACGAAACATTTTATTAAAAGCTAACAATTCGTATCATCGACGGTGCCAAAATGGCGGCAAAACCTGTCCTGGGCAATTCAAACTCAATATCAAACCTTCAAATCATACTGGGACTGGTAGAACATTGGAATTGTTGACTATAAGTATCATTATCTTAAAGGCTTCACACTGAAGCTTGCAGCCACAACCTAGTGTTTCGACCAATCACAGAGGCCGAACATATGAACGTTTACGTCAGAGCCTGTGATTGGTTGATTGTTGCTGGGCGCGGGCCGCGAGCTGCTTCAATGTGGGTTGAACCACTTTTACATTTTCTATCTAGGGGCCGTTCAAGTATTACGTAAGCACTATAGGGGGGCGGAGGGGTTTATCCTTAGCTTATTTTTGATGACATGTGGGCTGGGGGGGTCAAATGGTGATTGCGTCAGCAATCGTTTTTTATTTCTTTACGCAAATTATGTGTATTCAAGTCTATTCAGAATCTATTTTTCTTATTTCTAGAAGCTCATGAATAAAAAAAAAAGAAAATTGCATACAGGTACCAATATTTACGTCAGAATGGGAGGGGAGGCTAAGAGCTTTTGCTTATTTTTGGTGACAAGGGGAGACGGAGTGTAATAAATCTGCTTACGTAATACTTAAACGGCCCCCTACCCCTAATAAAGAGGACTGTGGTATTTCTAATATAGCCATCATTCTACCAGTCATCCAGTACAGCAAAATAAAAATGCATGAAAAATAATCTAAACTAAACAATAAATTAGTCCATTACAAAACGCGGAGAGACGTGAGTGCGATAGAACCCTAACATTAGGTGGAGAAAATTCAGGCTAATTTAAAAAAAAATCACACCTTTAAGTTCTTATAAGCCGAGTTGCTAGACCTGGTGTCAGGTTTTAAGCCGCCTGAACGAAACTGACCTGGCTAAAAGGTTAAAACAATAAAATCTGGACGATTACAAATAGAATGCTCGGAATTTTGTCGATCGCTTTGAAAGTTAATTTTGAAAAAGAATTAGTCTAAAATTAATAATAATATTCTTACAAACATTCAGAAGAGATAAAGATTGTAAAGAAAAAAATGGCTCTATTACAAATGATATCTTCTAAATTCACTACAGATGAACAAACTACAGAACTTGACAGATATAGACTGAATCACACAAGTTGGCGGATGTGAATTTAACTACAAGATGCGCAATATCCAATCCGGACTTCAATCTGGATTGGATATTGCGCAACTTGTAGCTAACTTCACATCCGCCAACTTGTATGATTCGTATACACATTGTGAAATCAATAAGTTCGCACCCACGCCCGCGCCCCGCCACACGTACTTAACACTCCAAACAATAAAATTATAAACACTAACCCTGTACTCGAAATAATACATTTTACGAAAAAAAAACCGACTGCAACGATTTTGCTTTTGTGTCCACATTTATAGCAACTGAAACTACTTTTCTTAAATCTCGAACGAGTTTGCATCTGACCAAGAAATGAGATGTCGGTAATAGTCGAAGATGAAGCTCACAAACTTAAAAGATACCTACCGATCTAATTATAGGCCGAATCAAATTACTTGGCGGCTGTGAAGTTAGCTCCAAGCTATGAGAAACCCGATCCTCGCGCAGCTGTCAAATGAGCTTCAGTCGGGATCGGGTCACGCGCAGCTTAAAGCTAACATCACAGCCGACAAAAAATTTGAATTGGTCAACTTTTTATCTTGTCTTCATTGCAATACAAATAAAAAACTCAAATTTTTGTTGAGTTCAATTGGTATATACACAAATAATTCAATTGTATTCCAAAATCACTCAAAAGAATTAATAGTCTTTGAGACGCGAACAAAAAAATTATAATTATTCATCGTATCGTCAATATTTCGATTTATTCGTTAGGCTGAAAACTTTAGGCAGCACAAGACTCGATTCAAATTCAAAACCGAGAATTTAGATGACGTGACAATGACATACTTTGACATTAACATCGAGCTGTCAAAATTTTAATCTTACGCACGTTAAGGGCGCTATACAAATTTCATACGAACTCTTTTCAATACACATACAAATTTTACAAATACTTTTCGCGAGCTAACTTTTTTGGAAATCGTTTGAAAAGACTTCGGAAATTCTTATTTTAAAATCGATTAACTAAATAATGTAAACTGCATTACAAGAGTGGCAATCGTCTCCCGAACTATAATCATAACTTACAGGGTGTAAATCTAGATAACGGAGGTATTTTAAAATATTATTGTATTCACCATTGTGACCAACTTTTACTATGGGACCAATAACGAAATGTCAAAAACATTAGCTGTTTCATACATTTTATCAAAAGTTGATAAACTTTTCCTATGGAACAGGCGACTTTGTTTCGCAATTTGGAGCCTAGTAAGTAACGGTCATATTAAAATTTATGATTACAATTATTCTAGAATATTACGGTCATCTACGGAGTTAATCGCATAGGGTATATACTACATTAAAGAGGATGATTCTGAGTATTATTCAGAACATTTTTTACTATGGGACCAACCACAGAATTCGAGAAAAAAAGTCAGCTCTTCTGTACAACATTTCAACTCAGAATCAGCAACATGTTCGGTTGCCATCCCAAAAAAAATATAGCTATCCCGTCCTTAAGATATCTTAAGATACCCGGAAGTCAAGAATAAAAATCAGCTGTTTGAATAAATTTAGTTGGCTCAAGTTGAAATTTTTTACGGGATAGCTATATTTTTTTTCGGATGGCAACCGAACATGTTGCTGATTCTGAGTTGAAATGTTGTACAGAAGAGCTGACTTTATTCTCGAATTCTGTGGTTCGTTCCCATAGTAAAAAATGTTCTGAATAATGCTCAGAATCACCCTTTATTGAGATAACTTCAAAGAAAGTAAACAAATAAACGAGGTAATCAATGTCACCCTACGTCTGAGCACTTACGCCCGAGACGTTTTGGTAGGTAGTTAATATCTGAAGTGAAGGGTGTATGCAATATAAATTTCTTTGGATATTTGACAAAAAATTGATGAAAAAAATATCGATCTTTTTATGAGCAAAACATGTTCTATTAATGATATCTATTGCGCGATAAAAAATTATGCACTGAATAAAATAAATTGTCCATAATAATAGGCTGAAATCCCTTTCGGCTTGGTTAATACCATGTTCGATTAATCCTGTAGACGACAGAAGAAATCTAGAATATTATTGTAAATATCGAATCAAACATCTTGACGGCTGTGAAATTAGCTACAAGCTCCGTGAAACTCGATCCTCGCGCAGCTGTCATGTTAGCTTCAGTCAGGATTGAGTTCCCGGAGCTTGTGGCTAATTTCGCAGTCGCTGATAAGTTTGATTCGGGTCTTTAACACACCCAGTAAAGCTTTTGACATTCAAGAATAGAATGACGTCTCCCTAGGAGATTTTTGGGAGCATCTAGTTTGAAAAAATACTGTTCCAGAATAACTTCATAATCTAGATTTACACACCATTAGCACTAGGTAAATGAAATGTAAACCAACACAATAAATAGTATAAATTTCCCATCAGCGCACGAACGCGTCATTCGTTGTTGGTGAACTTCTCCCAAATGAGCATGACGAGGCATATATTGGGCGTTACATGCAGCAGGTACGGCGTCAGGCCCTTGTAGAAGCCGCGCAGGCGCTCGTACCTCCACGTCTGCGCCACGCAGTGCAGCGCGCCGGAGTAGGCGGCGCGGTGGTCCTGCAGGCGCGCGCGCACCACCTGGTACGGGTAGGTGGCCCCGGCCGCGATCAGCTTGGAGATCGCTGCGAACGTGAGGTACTCCGCCGTGCTCTGTAATCATAACACAAATAAAAGAGAGTTTTTTTTAAGTATAAGGGGACATTTGGGTGTTATTTAGTTACTATCTATATAAGTATGTGTTTAAAAAATAAGTATATGTAGTATATCAGTCTCTGGCAGCCATATCACAAGCTTTGCTTAGTTTGGGGTCAGAAACCGTGTGTAAGATGTACCAAAATATAAAAATATATAAATTTACACACTGTCTCTGGCGCTAAACTAAACAAAGCTTATGTTATGGCTGCCAGAGACTGATTTACTATATAACAATATATGTATACTGAGCGCCACACAAATCGACGGATGGAAAGTTATGCGCAAAACGCTGCGCAAAAGCCGAAATATAGGCATTCGCATAAATGAGACGCAGGGGCACACCCGTCCGCCAACCTCATGCCTCCCGCACGCTCCCTATGCACTACGACACGCGGCATCGGAATTGTGCACACATGCGCAACAATTAGCCAATCACGGCGAAGTGTCATCTGCAACTAACATCTCATCTGCCGATTTGTGTGGCGCTTAGTATACATATTTTTAAATACATGCTTATACAGGGTTACTAGTTATCAATTAGCATCCTTTTAGGGGCTTATTCTGTACATCAAACTAATAACACCCAGAAACTGATCAACCACCTATTTTCATCACAATAATATTTGGCCTGAGTGGGAATCGAACCCCGCCTATTTGACCCTGGAGTCAGGGTCACTAACCACTGAGCCACCGAGGGCAGAGTTGATATATTGATATATTAAAAGAGCTGACTAACAAAGACGGATATGTCTACAGTGGTAATATTATTTGCGTTTTCGGGTTGAAGAAAATTGGTTCTAAATCATTGAAATTAAACATCAAAAACTGCATTATCAAGCAGAAACATATACGAGTATGTCCTAGAAAAATATAACTATAATAGGCCCTCGTTTATATAAACCGCGTTAGCGTAACCATTTTAACTGTAGAAACAACAACCAAACATAATAACCAGACAGATGAAAGAAAATTTTGTAAAATAAAACTCAAAGCAAAAACGCTTCGCTCGCTTGGACAACAAACAATTGGAAATTACGTCGCAAAGCGAAAACTTTTCAGACTGTGTTAGTTGGAGAGAAGTGTGGATTTTATGGCAAACTAGCTATTGTGTGACGTTTCTTTCGAGGAAATCTCATACAAACATGACACTATTTTAAGAACAAAGATATTTCCAACGACTGTGACTCATTCAAATTAACACATAAAACACTTAGATTTAAGATGCCAATCACTCGAAAGTACCAATGGCTACTTAATACTCAATTTAAGCAGAGATAATTAAATTTTGGTACTGTTAATATTTTAATTAAATTTCTTTGTTAATTTATGTAGTGTAGCAAATGACGTCATAGCATAGTCATAATAATAAAATCGCCACGCGATCGAGTTACTGGAAATATGCCATATTGGTTTTGGCAGCGAGTGTTGTAGGCATATAAGCGTTCAGACTAAGTGATTTGAGACATGTCACACGAGATCGTTAACATAATTATAATATCTTTACCATCAATTGAATGAGCTTGGTAGAGTAGATAGACTAACAGACAGAGAACTCAAAAAAATAATTCTCCAGTGGCTTAATACTTTTGACCATAATGGTATTGAAAGTATGTTGGAAAGTTTTTATTTTTAATCAAATTAAAATTAATAATCGAGATTATTATTATTATTATTTTTTTGTTGTGAATTTGAGACCATACGCAAACACACACGCACTCACACACACACACACACACACACACACACACACACACACACACACACACACACACACACACACACACACACACACACACATATATATATTCATAAAACATACTTACGTTGTTATCAGTTTGTAAAGATTTCTTAGAAAAAAAAATTTTTTTTTTATATTGTTAATAACTTTGGCTTTCATCTATTCTTTTGAACTCTAAATTTTATTGTATAATAATGTGTATAAGGCGTAATTTTTAAATTGTGTACCTATTGGAGAATCCATCGGCTCCTGAAATACAGTTTCTAACTAGTTTAGGAGCCTTTGGGTCAATTATGCAGACTATTGTAAACTTATGCCCAAATAAACAATTTTATTTTATTTTTTTATTTTTTTTTAATAGCTTTATTCCAAACGTTAAATACGTCACACAATTTAGTGGAACGATACAATTAGTTATTGTCTGCATATATTATGCTGTCACAATCACAAATGGTGATGATCAGTGACCAACCAATTACCATCATTGACGTCATCATCAGAACTGATGTACAATTCAACCAAAGAAGATCTTGCAAAATGGGACCAGACTGTGTACAGTAGCTCAAAAAATCCATTAAAATATCGTAAATAAATGCGCAGAGTAAACCAACTGAATGCTTAATTTGAATGGAATTTCAAATTTTCTAAATTGGTTTTTCGTTCAAGGCCGCCATCATGCCGCCATATTTTACAAGCAATGTCAAAGTAAGATCCGAAAATATGAAATTCCTTTAAATGAAGATTGTTATGAAAAAATAATAATAGGAAAATCATTTTCCAAAACAAATAAATGAAATACTGCACAAGGTATATAACCTCGATATATTTTTGCATTATCACTTTTAACAGCCTGGCACTGAATTAAAGAATAGGCTAAATTAAAATAATTGTGGACTTTATTGATGTAGGAAATATAAATGTGTCTTAAATTGAGTAATGCAGCAAAATAAAGACAAGTACTGAACAGCCCGGGGGTTCACTAGGTAGACAGTCACTGGGACTCCATTTTGCGGTGGTAAAATAAATATTCGAGGACATTTTACACACGGTTTCTGGCTCCAAACTAAGCAAAGCTTGTGATATGACTGCCAGAGACTGACATACAATAATATTAATGCATACTACAATATTATAAATACATACTTAAATAGATAGTACCTAATAACACCCAGACGCAGAGCAAACACCATGTTCGTCACAAAAACGCTTGCTTTTGGTGGGAATCGACACCATGCCATTTTGACCCAGGAGCCAGTGTCACTAACCACTGGGCCACTGAGGAAGTCAAGGATTTTCCCTGAAAATAGAATATTACCAGCTTGATGTCGATGGGCAGGTTGCGGTACTGGTTGTAGCGGTTCTTCATCTCCTCGTACGTCATGAACTGCAGCGCGCCGTGCGACACGCCAAACATGCCCGGCACGAAGCCCTGCAATACACCACAAGCGTTCTCTATAGGCGGTGCAAATCTACACGACAACTATTAACCCGGAAAGTAAGCGGAAAAAATGACTTTCCATGACTTTCTAAAACTGAATTTTTCGTATAGTGAGCGCCACACAAATTGATCAGCGTTCTGCGTAAAAGCCGAAATATGGGTAATGGGTATGCGCGGGAGCCAGAGAGACAAAACGCCGGGGTACACCCGCCCGCCAACCTCATGCCTCCCGCGCGCTTCCTACGCCCGAGCTCACTACTTCGCCATTTGTATAGGCATTGTGCACACATGCGCAATAATTAGCGAATCACGGCGAAGTGTCATCTGCGGCTAACTTCTCATCCGTCGATTTGTGTGGCGCTTAGAATATAACGTTGTCATGGTGGTGTACAAAAATACCCCGGAGTCAGTCAGCTGGGTTCCTTTTCGTTTGGTTTGTACCCGTTTGAATTTTTAACAAAATAAATGACTATTTTGCAACTACTTCTAAAAGCTAAAAATTGGTTTACTGGTAGAAAAAAATAAATAAAAAATGTTTAAGCTTTTAAAGCGACTTACCTCGAAGCCTGACTGACAAGCCCTGTTACAGTCATGTTACAGATGATTGGTTGTGGTTAAACTTTTTTTAATTATTTTTGTACCGTAAACCATTTTTTAGCTTTTAAAAGAAGTTGCAAATTTTATTTTTTTAATCAAACGGTTATCCTCGTCAAACGCTAAGGAACCCAGCTGACTGGCTCCGGGGTATTGTTGTACACCACCATGACAACGTAATACCGAAAATTCAGCTTTTAGAAAGTAGTTGCACTTTTTGAGCTTACCTGCCAGGCTATATACTAGTATCCTAGGATATAAGGTCGCAGTATGCGCAAATAATTAGATATTGGACATCGGCCTTTGGAATCGTACGTTATCTGTCTCAGGAAACACCGTTTGGATAAACTATTTAGTTGCTGAGTAATACGAAGTTTTCCAATGTCTCGTTTTGCCTAAGACCTAGCGAATAATTGGCATATTGATATTGAAACCTATTACGTATTAGATATTACGTCACACGTGAGTTTTGTCGCTGGTTTCTCATTATAACCAAATTTCACTGTGAGTCCATTGTCCATCCCTGAAATAACGAGCAAGAATTAGCTGTTCCTACTAAAACAATAATGAAGTTTCTACAAAATATATGAAACAGCAGTTGTTCAGCTCAATTTTAGGGTTGGTTCCACATTACGGAAATTTCAGACTTCGAAATATACAAAATGCAAGCCACAGACAAACGAAACATCTATTAATAGAGAAGAAGTGTGTATTCAGAAATTGGCGTCTTCCTGCCTCCATTAAAAAAAAAAAATAAACACACGAACATAAAGACCTCCAAGCATGGTTCAATCATGTTTATCTTTTGATATGACTATCAGTTTCTCAGACCAGTGCAATCCAGTTACGCCAATAGGTATTTAATTTATATTTCACAACAAGATAGGTCACAGGTCGCGCTGATAAGCGTGGAATTTGGACAGTCACAAGCGGAGCGCATTAATACTGCTGTCATTATAATCTATAATTTCTGTTATTAGCAATAATAGGAACTTTCCCTTTAGAATCATTCACAGACTTAGTATCATTCAAGACACGTTCTAACGTGGACGATTGAGACTGCAGCTAGATTGTTTGCTATCGCTTACTTACTCATAGGTATGTAAGCTTCAGACCTAGAAACTATGCGAAACTACCATGTGCATTTTTAAACTATCAATTCAAGACATTAAGTACCTATCCAAAATTCAAGATGAAAATCGACTATAATTGATGATACCCAAAATGAAACATGCATGGACAACTGATCTTAGACAAAACTGTGCAGAAAATGAATCTAAACCAAAATAAGTACGTAGAAACCTGCAAATTCAGTGTGAAAGGTATTTTCTAATTCTGCATGCTTCATCTTCCACCACATCCTCGTTTACCATCAAGCGCAAGTGTTCAAACGTGATGTTTTTCGCAATAAAAATAAATGTCATGTCGCAAGTGAAAGTCACTTCTATCGTCTAATCAATCTGAGGGTCGTACAGAATGTCACGATCACTGCTTATCTACAAGTAGCACCGGCACTTCTACAATCAGGAAAAGGAAGTCTTCGATAATAAATATGTAATATAAAGGCTTCGTTGATTCCGCCACCGGATTGCAAAAATATCTCACAAACACACCCAAATATTTGATGTCTGATATGATTAAGATAATAGGTAAGTCATATTTACATCAGACAGTGTGTGGTTAAACGCAAACCTATATGAAATAAAAAAAATATTTATGGAATATACTTGGCATATCGGAAAAAATAAAAGATTGTTTTTAATTTTAAGAAACTATTTAACAGAATAAAGGATATTGCAACAAAGTTCTGAAGCCTCAATTTCAAAAGCATTAATTATTTTCTTAATGGTGTACAAAGGAATTTACGAAACATTATAATACAAATTATAACAATAAAAAAACATTATTATGTATACCCAAAACAAGTACGTGTAACCAAAAGTCACTCAAAACGCTCAATAACAGATAAGCCTTTATTAATTCAAGATAAAATGAAATTCACAAGTAGCAAATTACTGTAACATTGTTTAAATTAAGCACATCAGTAACTAGTCTTGCCACATGACATTGATTTGTGTTTTGACTGAAGTGTACTTCATTCAGTCATAAGGCCCATGACTTTTATGCACAGAGATATTACAACTAGAGAGATAGCGCTATTGTCGCTCGAGGCACTATTTCCTTTTTTCCTTACTCCCGCCTAACCCACGGGGCGGCTCTGGAGCCGAATGACGTCACACGCGTAAATCCGTCGCGAGGTTTTTTGATGTCGCGCGGTCATGTTTAAAAATTCATAACTCCGTCATTTTTGAAGATAATTCAAAAATAAAAACACCATAATTTATTGCAGACTTAGTGTTATTTAATAAAAATAAAACTAGAAAACGGGAAACTTCCTTATTCTCAACCACAAAAATGTGTAGAAAATCTGGCTCAGCGCTGTCAAAACTGTCAAATATGTATTGGAATTTGACACTACTGAGACATAAAACACGGCAACTAGCCGAGATATTCTTATGTCTCTAACTAATGCCATATTAAATCATTGCATCTCTTTCTTTATTTTTTCGATCAACCACGTTATCTCTCTGGTATCTCTGTGCTTTTATGTTTTCAACAATCACGTGAGCTCGACTCTCGCTCGTCGTCATGTAAAGGATTAAAAACATAAACAAACCTGTACCTATTTTCAAAAGGCGTACGTCTAAAACTTGTTATCAAACATGGCGTCATCGTGCGAAAACAGAATATGAAAATAGCAATAACAACGAAGGAAAACATCTGCTATTGCTAACGCAATCGGAAAATCAATCATGACTTCAACTGATAATATCACAATCAGAACGTGTATTTTGTTTCAAAAGGCCGTTAGCTCAACGTTAATAAGTTAGCTTGAAAAGTGTCGCAAAACATAATAATTGTTGTTTAGTAAAAATTGTTTAGAAGCCGTAGTAGTCAAAAGGTAGTGACACCCGCCTTACAATCGTGAGGTCGTGGGTTCGAACCCCCGGTCCCGTACCAATGAGTTCTTTGGAATTTATGTACGGAATTTCACACCACAGGCTTTTCGGTGAAGGAAAACATCGTAAGACAACCTGCATACGTCCGTAGAAGAAATTCGATGGCGTATGTTAATCCACCAAGCCGCACTGGGCCCGCGTGGTGGATATGGCCCAATCACCCTTCGTGGGTAGGCCTACGTCCTGCAGTGGACTACTAAAAAGGCTGGTACAGAAAAAAATTGTTCTGTATTGAACTGTCTAGATACTGAAAGAAAGGAACGTTTATTTCGTGACATTTAAGAATACTTACAACTAATAACAAAAGAAACGAACAAACAATACGAAAAACTTATAATCGTACTATGTAGAGGCATCTATCGCATCTAGGCATTTACAAACTAAATCAAAAATGCGAAGGTCTGTACGAAGGAATTTCAGAAACATAGAATATACTCGTATTTATAACAAGGTTACTGACATAACTCGAGTAGCTAGGTATGACAAATAGAATCATCTAGAATGAAAACCATGGATATAGAAGCGTAGTGTAGTATTACCACAAAAAATACGCAGTTCATCTTGGAAATCTATAGAGAAGACCACCCTACAGCAAATTGACATAACTACAAAGTGAATGCAAATGCAATTCGATTTTATCTTCTAGAAATCTGTAGACAAATAATATATGATAGAGAAACACGTGAGTCAGTAACTTACGACGCTTCATGTGCTAAGGACCTAATTCAATAATATTATGTATTGAAAACACACGTGTTTATACTGATTATGGATGTTATGAACTTCCCATGTTTGTACTCGCATGAGACAGTCACGGAATACATCGGAGATATATTATATGTAATGTATTGTATATTGGTATACCTACATATAGTAGTGGCACAAGGGCAGTAAGGGCGAAGTCAACGTGCCTTCGAATTCTCGGGTAAGGATTCGATTCTTAAATAAATAATAAATATTAGGAGACATCTTACGCACGGTCTCTAACCCCAAACTAAGCAACGCTTGTGGTATGGTCGCCAGACTGATATGTTTTTTTTTTAAATACAGGTATACAAGATAGGATAAAAAATACAGGTACTTATAAAGATAGTAACATCCAGACACAGAGCAAATACCTATATTCATCACATAACTGCTTGCCCTGGGTGGGAATCGAACCCATCCCTCACGGTCACTAACCAATGGGATGCTTGTCCTGAGGAGGAACCGAACCCACGCCTACTTGGAACAGTAAGGGTCACTAACCACTAGGCCACCAAGGTAGTCTAGCGATTCTTTTACAGGACATTTTTCTACACAGGCAACACAGATTGGAAGTGATCCGGACCACAAATAGCAGAGAAATCCAACATGTAGTGAATAATGTGTAGAAATAGGCTCAAAAAAGACGAATCGAGATGAACTCCATTTGGTGATAGGTGGGAAAGAAACCAACCTAATTCTTACTCTACTCTATAAATAACAAGAGTATTACTTTGTAAGAAGCATTAATCTCTAGATAACATCTCATACTGGTAAAGAAACTAGATACAGAAATCTGCAAATTATGTAAACAACGACAGCCGAGATCGATAAAATAATACATTCGTCGATACAAAGATTACGGATAATAGATTTAGCAAGGCGAATCACGTGACTCCACGATTACGTGTATCTGTATACTTCGATAGGTACAAAAATAAATACCTATATAGGTGAAATTTGAATTCTTTTAAAACGAGAGATTGAGATTGTACCCATTTCCGTGACCTCTCATCATTGGCTCATTTTTTTATAATTTTTGACAGGATGTGAAGCTTCAAGCTGCGCTAGCTTGTAGCTTAACATCCGCCGACCTGTATGACTCGTGACCTGTGTACCACCCATAGTATATGCCAAGAACCCCAAGCCCAGGTTTTCAGGTAGTCATTTATAATAAACTAGTTTTTACCCGCGGCTTCGCCCGCTTGATAATTTGATTTTTGTGCTATCCTGTGGGAACCCTTTATTTATCCGGGATAAAAAGTAGACTATGTCACTTTCCGTCTTTCAAACCCGAGGCCCTACCTTACCACCCTTAATAAAGGAGGTGGAAAAAAAAAACGATATGACGGTTGTTCGATTCGACAGTTGTTTTTTTTTTACATTTTTTATTTTTTTCTTCTTGCTCGCAGATAGCAGAATTTTTCCTACTTACTTAACACTTATCCTTATATTATGGAATTATTACGAAATATCATTATAATTTGTAGCCTATGTGTTATTCTGATATATAAGCTATATTATTGCAAAGTTTCATCTCAATCCGTTCAGTAGTTTTTGCGTAAAAGAGTAACAAACATCCATCCATCCTCACAAACTTTCGCGTTTATAATATTAGTAGGATAAATGTAATCAGCTGGCATCCGAAACATATGTAGAACACTGCGCACCATGATTTCGAAATAGGTATAGAGCGAAACAACGCAAAATATCCCTAGGGAATATTGGCTACGTCACGAAGACTTAGCTACCCCCACTTTCCCCTGTCATCAAGCGTGATATAAGTCATCTGCTGCTGACATATATAATTTCCTAATGCGCAACGCCTTGCCTTTTGTTCAAAAACGTCATTAAGTTCGTTTCGGCCAATATTATGAAGAAAATCTGACATAGATACTGTAAAGAACTCGCAATTCTTATCTCGAGTTACATACATGTGTAAACACTGATTACGATTCCCCGCGGTTTATGGCTGTTTACCTCTCTCGGACCGAATTACCTATCTCTCCGCAAAACGATTCGCTTCACCAAAAGATTTATTGATACTCTCGCGGTGTAACACGTGCTTAGCGTGAGATGTGGACTATTTCTGTCTGTTGAAAGGTACTTCGTGTAACGATAATGATATACAATAACAGTAGCACGGGAGGAATAACGGTGCTAGTTTAAAATATTGAGAGCATGAGCCAAGTTAGAAGGGAGAAATCTTTCAATGTTGAAAATCGTTCAATGGGTTAAATGCGGAAAGAAATGCACAGAACACCCACAGTACAAGTGCTAGAAGTCTTTAAAAGGATGATTGGGCCATATCCACCACTCCGGCTCAGTGCGGGCTGGTGGATTCACATAAGCCATCGAAATTCTTCTACTAACATATGCAGGTTGCCTCACGATGTTTTCTTTCACCGAAAAGCCAGTGGTGTGAAATTCCGTGTATAAATTCCAAAGAACTCATTGGTACGGGACCGGGATTTGAACCCACGACCTCACGATTGTAAGGCGGGTACAGCTCGACCATCACGGTTTTTCAGATAGACCTACCTATTTGTTAAATTGCCACTAGGACATTTTACTCAGTAGTGTACACAACATCACAAATCGTGAGCTGCGCGGGTGAAACCGCGGGGCGCAGCTAGTATGATATAGGTTTGCGTTTAACTACATTCTGGCTGATGATAAGCAGATATGCGGTCTAGCGTGTAGCATGCTTAAGTAAGCGACCATAGTAAAAGTTATTCTTAGTGATGGATGAGCTTATACATCTGTGAAAGTTCCTGCACTCATAAAAAGCAACAGCTGCAGAATACTTCGATATGACCCCAAAACGAAACCGACTAAACAAACTGAATAATAATAAACAAACATTCATGAGGATTGAAATTATAATTGAAAGCACAGACAGATTCGATTCTGAGAAAGCGATTTCAAGATCAGATAGTTTGCACAAATGATAAACGATTGATAATGTTCGATATGAAGGCTGTGGATGTGTCGCGTGACTCGATAGAGAAGTGTATCGACCTTAAGGAGGTTGTCGTAGTGACGTCGAGCCTCGCGGTCGATACCTCTCGGCGGTCAACCTTGTGGTTCCCGTTTCTAACAGTCGCGGAAAATATCATACTCGTATCTCATGTCTCTTATGACATATAGTTTAAAAACCTGGTAGTTTATGTACCCAGCCGTGGCCGAACAAACTTTCAATGATGATGACTATTCAAAGGTCTGCTAACATAGTATTACCTATATATCCTGATTTTTCGGACGCTTAACATCAAGTGACCGTATCATCTCGTCACTCAAATAAAAACTACAACCTGCTTATCACATTTACACCCATTTTAGTGCCAGAAATCCTCTTCATTGGTAGCCGAAGACAACTGGCCCACTTTTGCATAGGCCTAATATACGCTGACAACATGACAGATAGTCACTGCCATACTGGGGCTCCAAGGGACATTTTAGGAAAGCGACATTTTGCGTCGGAGCCATATCCATTTGAGCGGTTGTTATTCAGTCTTCTAGTATGCCCGAAAGAGCAGCGGAAGGGGCAGGTATTTATTTATTTATGAGTAGGAAGAGCGGTAATGACATTAAATATTAGCGCTGCCTACGTTCCTATCCAATGTAAAATCTATGGATAGGTATCTAGTTATGGAAACGAGCCTAGTTTTTAACCGACTTCCGAAAAGAAGGAGGTTCTATGTTCGTCTGTATGTATTTTTTTTGTAAACATGCATCGATATATTCTGCAAATGTGAACCGAATCAAAAAAATCTTTTTTAGTTCGAAAGGGTATGTAATAGTATGTATATTGTATACCTATTCCCGAGTGGTCTGTTTAAATTATCTAAATCGGTTGAGCCGTTTTTGAATAATCAACAATAATGTAAAAATTGTATATTTTACAATTACAAATGTTAAAATTGTTAATTTTGTACACGACGGAAGTCGGTTTTGCCACTTTTTGCGAAAAATAATTATCTAGTGGCTAATACTCCATTTTGATAAAGACCGCCAAATACTGTGAACACTATATAGGCCAGAGTAGAAGCCTTGAAAAATAATGAAAAGTGAAAAAAAATAACAGTAGGATGAAACCCATTAGAAAAGGAGGGGAATATTATAAAAATAAAAGGAAAAATAATTTACGGGCGATCTGACGTCGGGAAGGGGATTGGGGGGGGGGGGGGTTTAAGGGGAAAAACGGTTTTTCTCGATTTCCAGCAAAACTAAAAGTCCTATCGAAAAAAGTCAAATGGCAAAGTTGTAGGTAATAAAAAGATCTAAAACTTTTGTATTGACACTTTTTTCACATAACCTCAAAATTTATGTGAAAATCCAAAAAACCAAGTTTTCGGTTTTTTATTTTTATCTTTTACAAAAATATTTTTTTTTTTATCGAAATTTGGTGAAAACTTACCTTTTTATGTCCCAAATACGCTGTAATTTATTTGATTAAAAATATTTATTTTTTTTCACCTTATTTTGAATTAATATCGAAAAAACACCCTAATTTTCAATCGAAAATTCAACCGTCAAGATATCAGCTTTTTTCAAAAAATTGGTATGTTTTCTGTTTGTTGAAATCTCTACTTTCCGATGGTGAAAAAAAATATATATGTTACTATAGTAAATCTTCTCAGAAAATGCAAAAAATCGAATAAAAATATTAAAGAAATAAATGTCAAAATGTACAAAAAATATATTATAAATCTATTAAAAATGTATAAAATATAAAAATGTATAAAATCGGCCAAAAGTTTGTTTTTAAAAATATATTTACAATATATATTTTTTATAGATTTTTAATATATTTTTTATGTATTTAGAAATATTTTTTTTTCATGGGATTAACTAAATTTGTTTGTGTAAAATTAATGAGATTATTATTTTTTTATCTTGTACTAAAATATCATTTAATTTCAATCTTTAGGTTATGTTACGTTAAGCATACTATTTTTTAAAGAAAATATTACGATTTTTATGTTTGAGTTGATTGATACAGATATAAATAGAGATAGTATTTACCTTCCTATGCATCATGCTTCATATTTATATCTGTATCAATCAACTCAAACATAAAAATCGTAATATTTTCTTTAATATTTTCTTTCTTTAATAAATTATCGACCCTGGTGTAATAGTAGACTTGCTGTCTGACATAAAACAATCACGTGTGCGTGAGTAACACCATGTGTTATTATTCTAATTAAAATGGATATCTATGAATTACTCGACCAAGGGCGAGTAGGCAATTTTATTGCGCTAAAATATAGGTTAGTTTACTTTATTTATCACGGAATTATTGGTTTCGCGTGGCAGTTAATCTAGGAAATAGCACTCGACTACTGGCCTAGTTAAATCTAGTTAATGTGACGTCAGACCTACATAGATAGCTAGCAGGGAGTGTTAACAAGAGCCTGGTCACTTCCTAATTAGCTATAATAATTATGTACTGTTGATCGTCATAAACACATGCTCTTTTGTCTAATTTGCTCACGTGAGTAGTCTGTACTGTATCTAATACCGTTATTATGTTCAGGAAAAGTAATAAAACAACTCACGTTTTGTAAGCCTTTGTGTCGACCATATTCATCTCGTATGTCCACAAAATATTTCAGCGATTTGCTACCTAAAGGGTTTCTATCACAAGACTAGTGTCCGTCGGGAAATCCTTATTCTACAGGCAAAGGCGAGTCTTCACTACCCAGACAAGGGTATGACGACAAACTGCGTAGAACTAGACCAAAAGAAACAAGAGAAACTCTTTATCAATGTATCCACCATGCCTTTATAGCGGTTGGAGTTGGCACGAGTCTTCAAACTGCAGACAGCGGCACATCACTATCTATGGTGTGGTTGGCCACTGACGAGAACTAAACCAAAAATATGAACAACTCACCCTGTACAGTCCTCGGATGCCCTCAGTCCTGTAGATCTTCATGAGGCCATCCACCATGCCCTTGTACCGGTTGGAGTCTGCGCGCGAGTCTTCAAACTGCAGACACAGGCGCGTCTTCACCACCCAGATGGGATTGGTCATGATGAGGGAGAGCACCCCGGCCTCGGCTGCCGCGAGCATGTGCAGGCCTGGGCCGAGCGGCGTGCGCGCGTTGCCGCCTTGGATCCATGTCTTTATGGCGTTGTAGCTGGAATCATCAGAAGCTATATTGGAGCGCAATACAGGCATTCACGTTAGCTACATAATTCCTCTAGGGAAGTAGCTGCCTACTTTTGCCCACCCCAAAATATTAAAATGTATTGGCTTTTAACTTTAATGATACGAGTGTTATTAAAAGATATATCATTGCCATTGCAGTGGTCTGGGTCATTTTGCCTATTTTATATTCAGTATCATGAACACATCAAACTATTGCAAAACATTCTAACAAAAAGTCTCTAAATAGATCTCTAATTTACACAACGAAAAGTCCATATGTCTCTCTTCATAACTTCCAATTACTGATCGGCGCCGGAAAATGCAGGACAAAAGCTAGCAATAAAGCAGTTATAACCGCCTAATAAGTTTAACGGCCTTGGCGATCCATCCTATATGTTTGGCCCAAGTTGGTATGCCACCCCACTACCAAACGCGCTATCTTCAAGGCCATAAGTAATGTACACCAAACTGACGAAGAAGATGGATTCTTGTATTAAACTTACTTATCGCGCAATGAATGAATGAGGTGTAAAGTTAGAGCTTATAGAATTAAAAGCTTGATACCTTCGAGCAAATAAATATAAAAAATAAATATTAGGGGACATGTTACACACTGTCTCTGACCCCAAAAGCTTGTGATATGGCTGTCAGAGACTTATATACTACGTATATTCATTTTATTTTTAAATACATATTTATATAGATAGTACCTAAATAACACCCAGACACAGAGCAAACACCAATGTTCATCACATAAAAGCTTGCCCTGCGTGGGGATCGAACCCACGCCTCTTTGATCCAGAAGTCAGGTTCACTAACCACTGAGCCACCGAGGCAGTCAAAATATATATACTTAAATATATATATAGTCACTATCGTGCAAAAAAAGTATTGTTACGAGATGGGTTCTTGGATAGTCAGTTAAAACGCCGATTATTCACTTTGCACTTTATTGCACACAATCACTTCACAAAAATCACAAAAACACACGACACAAATGGTTCGCACAAACACTTTACACTGGCACTGATATTCACACAAGCTAGTCACTTTACAATCACTGGTATCGCACTCTAACCCGAGTAGTTATCGCTTCGACGGTAAACGAATAAACTGCTCCCCAAGGGTCGGCCGGCGTATTTATATTCGTTATTTCCTACAGTCTCGAACCTACGAGATATTTCGCAACATTACTCGATCTCAATAAACGCCATTGTGTTAACAAGTAAACAACTTGAAAGTTCGAGAATCCCTATTGTTTTTCAAATACGTAAACACCAAACAAATAAACTCGAGTCATTAAGCCATAAAACCGAATACAAAAGGCACCAATAAAAACACAATAAAGCTTCACAGAACAATAGGGCTTCCCAGAACCGGATTACGTAAACACCGCACTCCATACCTACAACGGGCGTCTACTGCGTTACACTACCCCCTCCTAAGACATGCTCGTCCCGAGCATCGTTGCACCCGTAATATCGCGCCAATCGATCCACATGAACTATCTTGGGAGCACCTCGATGTCCCTTCTGTATGCGGAACGTCACGTCGTTGATCTTGGTCACCACTCGGTATGGTCCATCCCATTTGGCTTGTAGCTTTGGAGATTTCCCTTTTTTGCGTATAGGGTTGTGTAGCCATACTAGCGAGCCTTCCTCAAACCCAGGGTTGTTAGTCCTTCTGTCGTATCTAGTCTTCATTCTTTCCGATGTTTGCTGGCCATACTCTCTAATGTGCTCATAGATGTCGTTCATCTTGTTCCGGAGGTCACTGGCGTACTCAGTTATGGGTTGTGGAGAATCCGGTGGGACACCAGTTATTAAGTCGGCGGGTAGCCGTAATTCGCGTCCAAAATTGGCAAAAGCAGGAGTGACATTGGTGCTCTCATGAACAGCACTTCGGTATGACAGCAAAAATGGCTGGATATGCTTGTCCCAATCCCGTTGTTTGCTTTCGACTACTTTTGCCAGGTATCTCTCCAGAGTTTGGTTGAATCGCTCCACCATTCCATCTGATTGCGGGTGGTAAGACGTTGTCCTTGTTTTGTGTGCACCCATTAGCCGACACGTCTCTTGAAACAGTTGAGATTCAAAATTTCTTCCTTGGTCACTATGGATTTCCAATGGTACTCCAAAACGACAGAATACCTCATGGACCAATTTGTCTGCTATCGTCGATGCCTCTTGGTTTGGAATTGCGAAGACTTCCGGCCACTTGGTGAAGTAATCCATGACGACAAGGAAGTACTTGTTGCCACTTTCGCTCACAGGAAATGGTCCGGCCACATCCAGTGCGATTCGCTCCCATGGTGCTCCAACATTATACAGCTTTAGTGCTCCTCTGCTGCGGGTATGCGGACCTTTCACTGATGCACAGCTCGTGCATTTCCGTACCCAGTCTTCTACATCATCTCTGCAGTTGATCCAGTAAAACCTTTCTCGAATCTTCAACAGTGTCCGTTTCACACCCAGATGTCCTCCCGAAAATCCTTCGTGGTACAGCTTCAAAACTTCGGGAACTTTTGCTCTGGGTACAACCATTTGGAGATGGCACTGGTTTCCTCGAGCATTTTCCCATTTTCGGCACAGCACTCCCTCTTGAAGCACCAGGCTATCCCATTGCGCCCAATAACTCTTTGTCGTAACACTCAGTGAAGCAATAGCACTCCAGTCAGGCTTACGGGCATCTGATTCCATCCATTCAAGAATCGGCTTGATGTCGACGTCTTCTTTTTGTTCAGCCTGAAGGGTTTCTTTCCATTCGTCGCCGATGTCAGCTTTGAGCATTCTGACAGGTACTGGATCTTTCGACTCTTGTCTTGAGCAATGCTTGCAGTCCTCTGAGCAAGGCCTTCTTGACAGTGCATCTGCGTTGCCATGAGATTTTCCACTGCGATGTTCCGTGGTAAAGTCGAACTCTTGTAGTTGCTCAATCCATCTTGCCACTTGGCCTTCGGGATCTTTAAACTGCAGTAGCCACTTTAGAGCAGCGTGGTCGGTCCTCAGATGGAATTTTCGCCCGAGCAGGTATTTGCTAAAATGACGCAATGTCTTCACCACTGCAAGTAGCTCCTTTCTTGTCACACAGTAGTTCCTTTCTGGCTTGGACAGGGATTTGCTGAAATACGCAATCACCACTTCTTGGTCTCCTTTTCTTTGCGACAATACTCCTCCGATGCCGGTGTTGCTGGCGTCAGTGTCCACGATAAACTCGTTCTCGGTGTCCGGAAAGCCGAGAATAGGCGTATTGCAAAGTCGCTCCTTTAGTCCTCGAAAAGCTGCGTCGCAATTTTCATCCCAGAGAAAGGGCCGTTTTTCCTCAGTCAGTCTATGCAACGGCTTAGCGATATCAGCAAAGTTCTTCACGAATCGCCTGTAATAGGAGCATAATCCCAAGAATGCTCTGACTTCCGTCTTGTCTTTTGGCACAGGCCAATCCTTCACAGCACTGACTTTACCTGGATCCGTCTGTACACCAGCTTCGGAAATCACATGTCCCAAGAAATTCACTTGCCTCTTGAAAAAGGAACATTTCTTCGGACTCAGCTTAAGATTGGCAGCACGTATTTTTGTTAGGACTCGTTCCAGGTTTTGCAAGTGGTCTTCGAAGGTTTTTCCCACAATTATGATGTCGTCTAAGTAGACAAGGCATGCGTCACCAATTAGTCCCGCAAGAACTAACTCCATTAACCTTTCGAACGTAGCGGGGGCGTTGCACAACCCAAACGGCATCACTTTAAATTGCCACAGGCCTTTTCCCGTAGAAAATGCGGTCTTCTCCTTATCTTTAGGGTCTATTTCCACTTGCCAGTACCCGCTCTTTAAGTCCAACGTAGTAAACCACTTCATGCCCGTCAGTGTATCCAACGTGTCATCAATCCTCGGCAAAGGGTAGCTGTCCTTCTTCGTTACGTCGTTGAGTCGTCGATAATCAACACAAAACCGCATACTGCCGTCCTTCTTTTTCACTAGAACCACTGGCGAACACCACGGACTGGATGAAGGTTCTATCACACCATTTTTCGCCATGTCTTCAATCATTGACACAACTTCTTTTTCTCGAGCCACTGGTATCCTTCTTGGCCGCTGTCGTATCGGTGGCACGTTTCCTGTATTTATCGTGTGCTTCACTAAGCCAGTCTTCCCGTTGACAGCATCATCGAGGGCAAATATGTCGGTAAAGCACTGTAGCATCTTCTTCGCCATCTGAAGTTCTTTTTCAGAGAGATCTTTACGGGAATCTTCCAATAGTGTTGACACGTTGCAACTCCCAGCACAGTTGTATTTCTCCTTTGGTTGTTCTTGGCATCTGCGCATCCAGTCTACTTCTTCGCATGAACCAATCGGAGTACCTCCTTTGATGAGTTGTTCCTCGTTACTTGTGTTGAGCACACGTACCACAGCAGTATTAGTAGTCCTCACCAGAGTTCGGGCCACTAACCATGGTTGATCACCTTCCGATTGTTCTATTAGAACACATCGTTGTTGATGTCCCAACTTTGGCGGTAATCTAACTGCCACAATGGTTTCCGATCTAGGTGGAAGGACTGTTTTCTGCAGACAATAAACCTTTCCTGATATGGCGCCTTCCATAAAGATTTCTTCTCTTCCACACTTCAAGATTCCTTGGTTGACGTCAATCTCACAATGATGTTCTCGCATGAAGTCAAGACCCAGAATGCAATCGTCAACTATATCTGCCACAATGACTTTATGTTGGAAGGTTTTCTCACCCAACTTTAACTCCACCAGCTTCTCTCCTTGGACGGATATGTGCTGACCGGTCGCTGTCAGAAGTTGAACTGTTTTGCAGCTTTCGAAGTTCGGAAGAAAGCGCTTAGCCAAACGGGAACTGATGATAGTGCGAGAAGCTCCAGTATCCAATGTCAGCTTGCACGAAGTTCCGTTAATGGCACCATTGATGATCAGGCTGTTCCCATCGTGAGCTTGTGATATCAAAATCTTTGGCTTTTCTGACCCGGTTAACACTCGCCAATTTCTGTTTTCTTCAGCAGGTCGTTTATTCCTCCATAGTGAATGCGTCGCCTCACGATCCGTTCGTTCTTCCAATAGTCGATCGTCCCTGGTTCGGCATGGCTTTGGGCAATTCCGCCATAAATGGCCTCTTTCGTCGCAGTTGTAGCATCTAGGGCCAAACCTTGTACGAAGTGATGCGTCCTTTACCTCCCTTATATGTTGGATACCCTTCACTGGATTTCGTACAGCCTCGACTTCTAAGGCTTGAGCCAAAGCTTCCTTTAGTGTTTTATGATGCCCGAGTTTCACTGCAGTTCTTACTTCGAAGTCTGCTATCCCGTTCGCAAACGCTTCCACTAGATGTTCATCGTTAGGTAATGGCGCGGACTGATAAGCCTTCCGGAATAGTTTCTCCACCTCGACAGCCCACTGTTGAAGACTTTCATTACGACGTTGCACCCTGTTCTTCAACTGCGCTCGGTACACACGTTCCAGGTGCTCATCACCATAGCGACTCTCCAGCGTTTCCATTAATTTATCGTAGGTCACTTCCTTACCCACGGCATCCAGAATACTCAGGGCTTCGTCACGAAGGCTCATGATGAGGGCGTTTTTGGCTTGGTCCTTGTTCCATCCATTAGTTTGAACGGCGGCGTCAAATTGAATTTTGTAGGCTGACCATGATGATGTCCCGTCGTAAGGCGTCACTTTAATCTTTTGTGGGGCTGGCGAGTAGGTTGTAGATGCAGCAGTTCCACCTCCTAACTTTATGACGTTGAGGGCTTTCCTTACATCGGCGATTTGTGTTTCCGCATCAACAATTCGGGATTCATGCTCCTTTACGCTGGTATCAAGCTGCTTAACCGTGTCCTTGACCTCTTTTATCTCACTGCCCAAGGTCGCCTGCAAGCTTGTAAGGAGTTCTTCTTTTTGGCGAGCCTGATCCTCTCTGTTGCGGTCTAATTTGTCTTCTAGCTGGCGAGTCATAGACTGCATCATTGACATCAACGCAGCCATATCGAATGCCGCAGGAACAGCTGGTGCCGTGGCAGGTGCCACAGCAGGTGCTTCCGAGTGCCTGGGGTCGTTGTTGGTTGCCTCGGACTCGCTGGCTCCCATTAACAGCGAATTGTTTCCGAAGCGTCGCTGGTCGATCTCCTCCTGGCGGCGCTCCTGCTCCTCTTGTCGGCGCGCTTCCTCCTGTCGGCGTTGACTCCTTGTGCGAGGGGTCTCTTCGTCGTATGGTGTTACCGGCATTTTCAACTATCCACCCTTCTGACACCAAATGTTACGAGATGGGTTCTTGGATAGTCAGTTAAAACGCCGATTATTCACTTTGCACTTTATTGCACACAATCACTTCACAAAAATCACAAAAACACACGACACAAATGGTTCGCACAAACACTTTACACTGGCACTGATATTCACACAAGCTAGTCACTTTACAATCACTGGTATCGCACTCTAACCCGAGTAGTTATCGCTTCGACGGTAAACGAATAAACTGCTCCCCAAGGGTCGGCCGGCGTATTTATATTCGTTATTTCCTACAGTCTCGAACCTACGAGATATTTCGCAACATTACTCGATCTCAATAAACGCCATTGTGTTAACAAGTAAACAACTTGAAAGTTCGAGAATCCCTATTGTTTTTCAAATACGTAAACACCAAACAAATAAACTCGAGTCATTAAGCCATAAAACCGAATACAAAAGGCACCAATAAAAACACAATAAAGCTTCACAGAACAATAGGGCTTCCCAGAACCGGATTACGTAAACACCGCACTCCATACCTACAACGGGCGTCTACTGCGTTACAGTATCCAAGCCAAAACCCTGCCCAAGCTACGTAGTGGGCAGACTTTTTAGTTAGTCGTAAGGCGATTGCAAGCCGACTACAACGCCGCGCGATGCCAAAGTGCTCGGTTACCAGCACTACGGTGACATAACGTCGAGAGTCGAGAAAACGGGTTATTGTAAATTATTTAATGTAAATATCTAAGTCGTTATGTATGACGCCGCTCGGACAGTGTTTTACTACTTTCACTTGTCTGTGGCTCTGTAGATATTAGCTCGAAGCTTGCTACATGAGCTCTGACAACTTTTTGACAGTACAACCAGGGCGGTCTCATTTTGGCAACATTTGATATGATTTATAAGTAAAATCCCATCAAAACATTGACAGGATTTTACTGATCAGTTTTGAACCCTGCGCTAGTGAAGTATACGGGGTACGAAAACTGATTACGATAAAATCCCATCAAAACATTGATAGGATTTTACTGATCAGTTTTGAACCCTGCGCTAGTGAAGTATACGGGGTACGAAAACTGATTACGATAAAATAACAGAAGAAATTAACCCTTATGAATCACGATTCTACTCTAGCAATAAACAACCGATGCGTGAATCTTTTGTGGCTCAAACGCTCTAATAAATATGGCTTATTTAGCGATTCGTCCTTGCTCCGGTCACGGCCGAAAATTTCGACACAATCGATAAGTTTCGTCCTATAAATAGATTTTCAATAGTGTTTGTTATATTATATCGGGGCGGGCCCTTAAGCCAGACAATTACTTTCGTTATCGATGCTGTAGGTCACTTACCTAATTACACCTATGGGTTTTTTAGTGATCGATTTGATCATTACAACGTCATTATTAAAATTAGTTCTGTTTATCGTGGAGATAAATCAAAACGTGAGCAGACAGATTATTTAGGTACCTACTGCCTGCAACGTATACGTAGATATTTTTATAGATAAGAGATTTTGTAGGTAATGTGAAATTATATAAATGTAGGAAATGAAGGATTCAATCGTTTTGAAGGAAATGTATAGCGCTGATTTTATTTTTAAAGATAAGTACTAGGAAATTGCGATGTTATCAATGTTATCTAGATGGCCACAGAAGAAACAGTTTTGTAGGAAATTGTACCTATTCATATCAGTCTGTGCTCTAATGTTTAGTACATATGAATTATGATAACATTAAAATTGTCTTATCAGACTCAAAGATTTTAGAATGGTCCACTAAAAACTTTCCAGCAGTATAGGCGAACGGCTGAATCATACAAGTCGGCGTATGTGAACTTAGCTGCACAATATCCAATCCTTAATGAAACTCACATAAAGCTGCGCGTTGATTAGGATTCGCGCAACTTGTAGCTCACTTCGCATCCGCCGACTCGTATGATTCGGCCTATGAGATGATTGAATGTATTTTGTGGCAAAGTAACCAACATTTGTTAACAAACTCTCAGTCTACATCTCAGCTGAGACAATAGGTATGACATATAAGTAAGTAGGTATATACATACTCTGTGAGCATGACCAATGCTTCACACTATGGGCACATGTGACCAGCGTGTGAGCTCGCGAGTTCGCACGAGACTTCGACCTTATAATCACAATAAATAAGGTGTTTATTGTTATAGCCGGCTGCTAGCTCTAGGAAACGATAATCCTATGAATTCTGTAATTATTCCTTAGATGAAAAATGTTAGCGGGTATTGGAAACCGTCCAACTGAGATATCGGAGGACTCAGTATGAGTTTCGTTTACCTAATATAAACGAAAACTTTCAATACTTCAACGCAAAACTGTATTTTGATATTAGTGAAAAGTAGCTATAAATAGCTAAGCCGTGTTCAAGCTTATGTCGCTGTGGAACTATAGACCACTGACTTGACTATAAAGTATAGAAATCTGTTATGTTCCTATGGCATTGAGTGGGAACAAACGTACACAAACTTTCCCATTCATAACAGGGCGTATAATGGGCAATGAAGTGTGCCAAGTTTTAAAGACAGAGTTCGTAATACGGAAATCCGACGATGGACGAAAGTCACAGATTTTGGGAACCGTATTACGAGACTCAAGTGGCGCTGGGCAGGACACGTGGCTAGGCGTGGTGGCGACAGGTGGAGTAGATCCCTGTCTGATTGGCTCACAATAGCAGATAAGCGTTCTAAACGCAGACCACCAGCCCGATGGGTCGACGACATCAAACCCATCGCTGGTCAGACGTGGATGAGATTGGCCCATGATAGGGGACAAACAGCACATAAGAGAGGTGGCTTATACCCAGCAGTGGGTCGACACAGGCAGACGATGATGAAATAGGTCGTAAATAACTAATTGCTACTTTATTTTATTTATGCACTGGCGATAAGCTACTTTAGTGTTAGTACTAATATAAATAAATAAATATTTTGGGACATCTTACACACGGCCTCTGACCCCAAACTAAGCAAAGCTTGTGATATGGCTGCCAGAGACTGATATACTACATATACTTATTTTTAAATACATACTTATATAGATAGTAACTAAATAACACCCAGACACAGAGCAAACATTTATGTTCGTCACATAAATATTTGCCCTGATGGGGATCGAACCCACGCCTCTTTGATCCAGAAGTTAGGGTCACTAACCACTGAGCCACCGAGGCAGTCGATAGATCAGACAGACTAATAATAGCATGTAATACATAAGTACTTAGCACAGAAAAAGTATTGATACAATACAATAGGTACATTGTAAATTCACTCTGGGGGAACACAATATTGACATAAATTAATTGATTGTGCCTACAATGATGGGACCATGAAATATCAACTTTAGCAGTGCATTAATTTCTTCCAAACAATATCTCCTATTGTCATAGCTAAAAATGATTAGGATGAATGACAGTATATTTGCACTTTAGTTTTTTTTCTCACAATTTTAGGGTCAATCTCATAATTATAAATTGTTCATCCCGGTTGTTTTAACCATTTAGCCATTATATTATATTAATAATAATGTGTTCAAATCGCGAAAGTTTAAAAACAACATTTAGCCATGTCAGGATTTCAGGCAGCTTAAAAACTGACACCAGGACTACCTACCCGGCCTGTACGAACTTACTTACATAATATAGTGCTTTGTACACTGTACATTTTATAATATGGTTCTGGTGGCCTCTCCATTGCATTGTGGTCTACGATGATCTTGGTCATCATACATGATCCGTTAGCTATGATCATTTTATTCATCAATAGTCCTTTTTTTTTTTTTCGAATAGGTTCGCCTTTGACTACACATTGCCTGATGTTAAGCAGATGTGCGGTCTAGGGTGCAGCACGTTTACCTAGAAGATACCTATTTACTCGGGATTTGAAGACACCCACGTTGTACTTTAACGGGAAGACAGACCCAGGCAAAGCGTTCCACATTCCGGCTGTCCGTATGAGGAATGAGGATTCGAAACGCTTGGTTCTAACGCGTGGAATGTCCACCATAAAAGGGTGGCGCTTTGGTCGCGTCCGTCTAGCCGTACGATAGAAGAAAAGGGCAGGGGGACCAGATTGTGCAACTCCTGGGCGCACTCTCCGAAGTGTATCCGTTAAAAGGCCGACAAACACGCTACCTTGCGACGATGCTCAAGACTTTGCAGCTGAGACTTAGTCAAGGTGTCGTTGTCAATCAGCCTCCTGGCTCGCCTCTCAATCGACTCCAGAGCCTCCAGTTGACATTTAGCAGAGCCATCCCAAAGGTGAGAGCAGTATTCCATGCAAGACCTGACTTGTGCTTTATAAAGACGAAGCGGTTGCTCAGGTGTGAAATACCGTCTCACCTTAGAGAGAACACCAAGTTTTTGGAGGCTAATTGGGCTTTAGACTATGTAAGAGCCAAAAAACTTGTATTCTTAGCTTTTTTAGCATAAATAATTTATGCAATTTGAAAAGTCCCAAGTGATTTGTCATTACTACAACAGCACTGTTATGTAATGAGATAAGCCTCGTAATTATGAATCAGTGCTTATGTTCTGATAACAGTTAATAAGTATTTTTAGCACTATTTTGGAGTACATTTTGTCATTTTGATTGTTTTCAAGAGTTTAGCAAGAAACTTTTATTTTGAATAAATATTTAGTGTATTTCCGCTATCTTGTTGTGTAACTTTTTACATAGTGGTCCTATTTCGATAATTCTTTTTGGAAAGAGTATACTTCGAAGTTGGTCCCAGTCAAATGATATCGAAATCGGCTAAGCCATTTTTGATAAATCAACAATAATGTGAAAAATGCTACATCGATCTGTGCGAAATATTCGCGAATTCTGTACACGGGTGAAGTCCGCCATGCTGTTTTTTACGAAAAATAATTATTAGCAGAGGTCTCAAAAGGGCAGCAGGAGGTCTAGAGGTCTGCATTAAATAATGTGTCAATAGGAATGAAAATGATGCCAGTGACTTAAAGCTAATTATTTTAATCCTCAACCAATAAAGAAGGGTGCCACAAAGTTGTAGATGTCTATCACATCTATGTCATCTATGTTTACACGATTTATTCTAATATCCCCTAAGTTTATTGTGTGTGTATCTCTCAAATGAATGAACTAATTCTGATGGAGTTTGTTTCAGAACTGACATAATCAAGATGGCTTTTAACTTTGAATCAAAAATATCTCTTGTTGAAGGCAATTTCTTTTAACTTAGTCAACCATTCAAAGTTTTGTTAATGTTACAATACCAGATATCACAGTGTATTTTATTTGGTGTGGGGCGATAGAGCCTTCCCTAACATCACACAGGGTTTTAGTGCATTTTCCCCTCCATTATCTATCCAGACTAACTCTGCTCCTTAAAATATCAGAGTGTGGTACTGGGCTGCTGGCACCAATGCTCCAGTGGCAATTGATAGTGATTTAAATAGCGATATTGACGATAAAAGTAAGTGCATATGGCCAGGTGGCTAGACCTGGTGGCAGAGTTTTTAGTTTTTTTTTTTTTTTTTTATTTCGAATATGTTCGCGTTTGACTACACACTGCCTGATGTTAAGCAGATGCGCGGTCTAGGGTGTAGCACGCTTACCTAGAAGATACCTATTTACTCGGGATTTGAAGACACTCACGTTGAACTTTAACGGGAAGACAGACCCAGGCAAAGCGTTCCACATTCCGGCTGTTCGTATGAGGAATGAGGATTCGAAACGCTTGGTTCTAACGCGCGGAATGTCCACCATAAAAGGGTGGCGCTTTGGTCGCGTCGCGTGGCACGCGCACTCAGTGCGCGTGTGCGCGTGCGCGTGCGCCAGGCGACGGGAGTGCGCGTATTCCCTGATGAAGAAGGAGTACTAATTTACTCCGAAACCGGTCGGGTTTCACAGCGGCCCGGCCGTATATCATACGTGAGTTAAAACCGGTATTTTATCTAATATATGTAAGTATAGATTTAAAAATATGTATATGTAGTATATCAGTCTCTGGCAGCCATATCACAAGCTTTGCTTAGTTTGGGGTCAGAGGCCGTGTGTAAGATGTCCCAAAATATTTATTTATTTATATTAGTGTACTCACAAGAGGAAGTAGAATCCCCAGGCGGAGCCCGAGCCCCAAACGTTGGGAGTGACCCCGCGGTACAGGCCTCGCACGCCCTCCTTCTTCACGATGGTGACGAATGCGCTGCCCAGCCCGTCATACCGGGGCACTGTCGCCGTCCGCCCATCATTCACTGGAAAAAATATAACGATATTGATTCTGTTGTACCATTTTCTGTACTTAACTAAATTCCACAGTTTAAATTAAAATTTTATTTATACAGGGTTATCGGTTTGTTCTATACTTAATCTAAGGGGGGTGATTAAGGCCATCATTACGAACAACTTTTACTATGGGGCCAACTCAACATTGCAAAAAAAATCAACTGTTCCATACATAAAGTTCACTGACTCTCAACAAACTAAATCAAGTAGCACTCCTAGCAAAGCAGAGACAAATCGTCTTTATCACCGCAAAGAGGAAATAAAATATGAATTGACATTGACAAATGACATTAAAATTGGATAAAACAATCATATCTCTCTTCTAATATGCTAAGGATACTGCCATTATTTTTCTGCAACAGGCTTGTTTACTAAAAATATATAATTAGTATGTCAATTAGATTATCAAAAGAGATAAGACACATTATTGTTTTTTTTTCAAAAATTGAATAAAATTTAGCCCTTTAAAGTTCTGCATGATGTCACTAGTCTACTAGAAATGTGCCACACTAGTGACGTCACAAGACTCCCACTCTTGAACTTTAACATGGTTTATATATGTCATTTATTATTTGATTCACAAAAAATAAAAAAATGTGTCCAATATTTTTGAATACTCTAACTAACAGACTAATTAAATGATTTTTATACTCAGTAAACATGCCTATTGCTCAGTTGGTCCCGCAGTAAACATTGTCCACAATCAAGAGCATAAATACAGACAAAATAGACTTCTGAGAGTCCATGCTCTTATCAAAATCATCTAAATTAAACGCATCTGGCAAGAAATGTCTGTAGTATGAATGAGGGTGTTACAGATATGATTAAAATTTTAAGAACTGTTCTGATAAATAATGGGATGCCTGAAAATTATTCTGCTGACAACTCTTTCTCCTGAATTATAATATCTATAATAGTCTGTGATTATAATGAATACAATAAAATTTCATTTGACAATAAAATACATGAGGAAGGATAAATAAACATGTGTAAGCTTGCTAAAGATTAAAACATTATGGAAATCAGCTAGCAGATATTATTAAATGCTTTAAATGTATAGCTCAAACCAGTGATACGAGGGGAGGTAAAAAAGTTTGCGGAATGAAAGGGAAGGGGGGTGAATTTAAACACGAAATTATTTTTCCTTTTCAATATATTCTCCATTAACCCTAATACACTTTTCAGAACTTTCAAATAATTTGTTTATACCTTCTAAAAAAATGATTTGTCAAGGCTTTCAAAATATGCAGAAATTGCCGACTTCACTTCTTCGTCATCCGTAAATTTCTTTCCACGAAGCTCTTTTTTCATGTTTGGGAACAAATAATAATCACAAGGGGCCAAATCTGGACTATAGGAAGGGTGGTTTAAAGTTTCGAAGCTGCACTTGTGTAAGGCAGCCATCGCAATATGGCTCTTGTGAATGGGTGTGTTGTCGTGTAAAAGGAGCACACCTCGAGACTATTTTCCCCTTCTCTTTTCTTTAATTGCTTCTTTTAATTTTTCTAATAATGTAGCATAGAATTTTCCCGTGATATTGACACCTTTATCTTTATAATCAATCAATCCACTCGGAATCCCAAAAAACTGTAGCATAATCTTCCCGCACGATTGTGACACCTTAAACTTCTTAGGCGCAGCACCGCACCTTTTTTGTACCACTGCATTGCATATTCGACTCAGGTTCATAGTGATGAACCCAACTTTCACCTCCAGTCACAATTCGGTTCAAAAATTCATCTCTGTTTTCACTACACAGCTTCAAAAGCTTGCGCGAACACTCGATGCGCTGCTGATTTTGAAGAGCTGTGAGCATTCTCGGTACCTATCTTGCACTGACCTTAGACATGCCAAGATGGTCATGGAGAATATTCAAAATGGTTGTAGATGATACTCCAGTCATCTCTGCGATTTGTTTCTTCTTCAGGTGTGCATCTTCTAGAACAAGTTTTTCAACTTTTTCACCGATGTCTGAGGATGTTGCTTCAATAGGCCGACCTGAGCTCTGATCGTCTTCAATTGAGTCTCTGCCTTGCTTGAAAAGACTATGCCACTTATAAATCATTGTTTTTCCAGGACAAGAGTCCCTGTAAACTAATGACATTTCTTCCATAATGTTCTGAGGCGTTTTTCCTTGCTTAGTGAGGAACTTAATCACGGCACGATACTCAATTTTCTCCATAGTTGATATTTTCTTCCCGATTGACTTGTTTATCCAGCAATATCTCAAAGGTTATTGAACAGATTGGGCTGAAACTTAGTATTTATACTTGTATTGAGTCAACAAGTAGCGACAGGTAAAAATAAAAACCCCTTCGCCTCTCTAACCCCTCCATTCCGCGAATTTTTCGACCCACCCTCGTTGGTAGTGTTGTACCAAGAACAGGCCATTGTACCAAGAATCAATAATACAAGCAAGTGCAAGGTAAGCTAAAAAAAACTTAATCACTATAGTTTCTGAGTACCTACTTCTACTCAATGCAAATATCAGCATCACTTGCATTACATGGCCAATAGTATAGTAATTCAAAAGAGTCTAAAGGCTTTTTTAATTTATATAGAAAATCAATTGGGATATTGAGGTTGTTTTAAACATTTAGCCATGTCGGAGGCCTTGAGGCGGTCTAAAAACTCTTGACACCAGAGCTAGCCACCCGGCCTATATGAACTTACTTACTTACTTACTATTGGGATATCAAGCGCTACTACAGCTTTTTTTTTACAAAAAGAGTTCTTAAATTCAAAACAAAATGAGCTGAAAAAGTGATGATAAAAAGTGTGACAAGGAGAAATGCTTCCTGCATTATGAAAGCCATACAATTGAAATCTAAAAATACAAGTAAATTAGATATTTATTAAATAAAGTAATGATTAATAGCAGTATGAGTTGGGATCACATGCTATTTCATAAATAAGCCATGTTGTAGGGCACGTCCATATTTATACAACGTGTAACAGAACGGTTCAACAATACTTCAACCACGCATGCTCAGACATATTTAAAACTTACCCCATAAGGTCTCACAATCCTCAGTATGTTAGATTACGAGATAAACCAAGTTAAAGTTTTGCGTAAAACAACCTGATGTCAACCCTAAACTTATCAGCTGACGGACTAATAATAAGTGTAAATAAAGACTAATAAGTGTACAGAAATATTTTATTTTTGCCTACAAAATCGTGGACGGGCTTTTACACACAAACATTGTAAGTAGGTACGTGGTCATAGGTACAAGTTACAAGGTCATAGATTGATTTACCTAACTCATCTAAACTCCCTAGACTAGAACATGTTGTAAGTACTACCTGTTGCATAAAATGATTATTTTAAGTGGCGTAAAACCTGAGAATAGTTCTTAGCACTCGGCATATTCTACCAGCTCCAAGTCATGTCAAAATAAAAAATACGTACCTATTTACCTACATTACAAGATAAATTTATTTGTTGTTAGCTTAGCTTTAAAAACCAAAACCATCAAATATTCTGGACACGACACGAAAATACCTAGATGTTATTATAACTGTAAAAAGAGCGAGACGAAAGTCAAAGTAATATGAAAGTTCAGAATGTTTTATACCTAGCTTTCGCTAGGTTCTCTCCCAGATACATACATTGAAATTAAAATAAAGCCGTGGTGGTCAGGAGGTAGTGACAGCCGCATTAAAATCGTGAGGTCGTGGGTTCAAATCCTCGGTCCCGTACCAATGAGTTCTTTGGAATTTATGTACGGAATTTCACACCTCTGGCTTTTCTGTGAAGGAAAACATCGTGAAGCAACCTGCATACGGCCGTAGTAGAAATTCGATGGCGTATGTGAATCCACCAACCCGCACTGAGCCAGCGTGGTGAATATGGCCCAATCACCCTTCGTGGGTAGGCATACGTCCTGCAGTGGACTATTTGAAAAAAAAGGCTGGTACAGTAAAGTACCTACAGTAAAATACTACATTCAAAATAGAAATCACGCGTAACAATAGTTTTCAAACCAAAGTTAGAGCATTTCAACTACGCATCTGTATTTTTATCTTTGTGATCGGCGTCAGTCCACGTGGACTGGCGGTGCTTGCACACACGAGCCGACAAAGAGCATAAACAAACACTGCCAGCATGCCGCCAGCAAATCACGAATCAGCCGCCACTATGGCGGCTCTTTAAGCAAAATTAGCTCCGCCCCCCAAAAAATATGATATTTCACAATATGGGTTCCGTACAATATTTTGTTCTACTATTTTTTTATTATGGTAAAATGTTGTCTGAAGCTTTGTTATTTAGTTTCTACTACATCCATCCACCCATTTATCAGACATAACACGTCCACTGCTGGACATAGGCCTCGCTAGCTCGCTCCGCTCGCGCTTTCTCGATTGATTTCTTTTCTTTTGCTTATTTAAAATGTCGAATCAAAACTATTTATTTGAAATGACGTAAAAATATGTTTATAATAGCTTCAGTCCACCCGAACTTTACGGTATCTTCGGCTATCCATTCTTCGGCCATCGGCCATCTATCCATCCAACAGCCGAAAGACTCCACTGCGGGACATAGGCCTCCCTTTGGATTTCCAATAAGGCCAGTTGGAAGCGGCCTGTATCCAGCGCGTTCTTCCGATCTTTATTATATCGTTAGTCCACCTGGTCAGTGGACATCCTACGCTGCGCTTGCTGGTCCGTGGTCTCCATTCGAGAACTTTACGGCCCCATCGGCCATCCGTTCTTCGAACTATGTGCGCATCAAAAAAAACTTTCATTAAAAACGATATTCAAAATATGAATACTGAACCCTAAAATTTTAATAGAAATAATAGGAATTTTTTAGTCAGTCGCCCTCTGACCTTGCGGAAATGAAGACGTCTATCAACTCTTTCTACGATCGCGATGTCTTGCTTGGCAGTCTCGGATACTTAATAATATCATGCATTGGTGATACATTGGTGATATGGCAACTACGGTGCCGCTCACGAGCTGACATTTTGAAGAAGGCAGGCCGCTTTCTAACCGACGCGGGCGAGGCGGCGGCGGCGACGCGGCGCGCGAATTTGGTGTACTTTTCTAACTTACGGACTTCTTAGACAGATGTGTCTACGTCTGCTCAGTACCTACTGGGAACTTTCACGAAGGATGACCCGGTGCTCGAGTTGGTTCAAATCTCGAGACGCGCAGTCTGCAGCATTTTGAAGATAGCCCAAGGACCAGCACGCATCGGGCAGAAGCGGCGTTCCACATTAACCAGATGGAGGTCTGGAGGACATTTAATAGCGCCCGCGCATTATGCGCGCCGCGTCAGCGACCACCTGAACGTGCGGTTTCCAGGACGGTGAATAAGACCCAGGGGCGTGGTGTGCTGGCCACCAAGGTCTCCGGACTTAACGTGATTAGACTTTTTGTGGTGGTACATTAAAAATATTGTTTATTCTGTGCCGTGCGACTCCAGTCCAGGAGAGATGATCCCTCGTATCGTACACGGAATTTTGAGGTGGTGAACGTGAGAAAATCTATGGCTCGTCGTGCCTACGTACGTACTCGGTTGTGCTACGAGCGAGGAGGTCAGGATTTCGAGCCTTTCCTTCGACTTTTATTAAGTTTTTGTGGACGCCACTGTGTGTGTTAACTGTATAGGTAGGTACCTAGTTGTTATTTGTAGTAGGCAAATAAAAATAGTGAATTTAAAATATCTATCAATTTGTTTTTTTTTTCTATCACTTCTGAGTGCCCATAGGACCTAATTACCTAGGTAAGTAATTTTATATGCCAAAGATAGTACCCACATGTACCTAGGCTGCGCCACACAAGTTGGCGGATATGAAGCCAACAGCTACAAGCTGCACAATATCCCATCCTGACAGAAGCTCACATAAAGCCGCACGTTGATTGGCTTTTAGCTAACTTCACATCGTCGGCCAACTTGTGTGGCGCGGCCTATAACATTTGTTTACTTTCAAGAGTGTCAAGAAACCTTACAATTAGGGTAAGTAAATAGGTATTTGTCAAAAATAGGATACCTAAATTGGTTATCTACTCTGAAAATTCCTAGGTACTTACATATTTAAGTTACGCATTAAAATAAAACATTAAGTAGGTAATTATGGAACTAGATACCTACAAGTAGGCCACGAATTTTTAACTGTTTTTAAACGTGAATTAGGTCTCAACTAGGTCTAGGGACTAGGTCTAAGAATCTGTAGGTAAGTAGCTTCCTTTAACAGCATTACGTAGCCTAACTAGCATTTCCTTGTAGATTTTGAACCTAAAACTAAAAAATAAGACGCCACGGCGCGTTCGCGTTCGATTGTTGTTGGCGTGCGGCGCGGGCGACTTCATCAAACCTTTCGAGGCGAGGCCGCGCCCGGTCACCGACCTCACTACTTTAGGGTTGTCCAAAATAATTTGAAAAAAATATTTTTTAGTTTTGTATGGAAAAAATAAGATGACTTTAGAAGTCTAAAATTCATACAGGTGATTCGTGACTGGATATACATACATGCCGTTCAGTATTGTTGAACCGTTCTGTTACACGTTGTATAACAAATGGCCAGTATTTCTTAAATAGCCAAATTCTTGAATTATGTTCATTATTTTAATTAATTACAAGTGACCAATGTAGTTTCCAAAGTAGGCTTTATTGCATCAGATGGAAGACGACTTCGCAATGTAAACAAAGCATTCCAGAACACTGCACTTTCACTCTGAGAAGTTCAAGGTTAATCCACAAGGAAAGATTGCATTCATTTTTGGATAATATCAAGAAACCGAGATTAATTTAAACAAGCCGACCACGAGAAAATCACACGTATAATATATTTGCAACACAAAATCTCACATGGGAACTGAAAAATATCTTCGTACTCACCAGCAAATCTTATTTTTATTAAATCCAAAGGGTGCAGAATAAGAGTAGAGGTCACGCCACCTGATATACCAGCTACCAGGTGCTCGTACTTGATGTGGTTGAGCAAAGCGAGCTTCGAAGACGACGGAGTGGGGTTCTTTATTGTGCCCATGACGAAAATTTCAAATCACAGATATAAACTTAACTAACATCTTGCGCGGGGCCTAGAAACTTATATCTACCGGCACACACTGTCCCAAAAATCTTTAACGAAACTTAATTTGTAACAATCTTCACTAAACATCATGCCCTCGTAATAATACCACGAAATTACGTGCGAACACGATAAAAATGAGTTGAAAGAATTTCTTGTCAATCTGTCTTTTCCAGTGTTGTCAGGCGTAAGTTAACAATTTTCCCTATTTTTGCAAAACCTCACAGCAGTTTGTACAATAAAGCGTCTGATCCACGTAAAATTATACTACGGTTTTAAAGACTGTTTGGCGAGTCAGTGGTTTTAAAGACTATTTGGCTCGTCAAAATCGAAATCTTTAAAACCGCGACTTTACATTAGGGTGACCGTTTTTAGTGGACTGATTACTATTATAGTAGATTTTTCATGTTTTGGTAGTATGATAGTTTTTCACTAGATTTGGAAAAATCTGTGGATTTCACTAGATTTCATAAATGCTATGTTTTCTTTAGGGTCCGCGCACCCATATGTGATTTCAGATAACGGCGGGGTAGAATTAGGAGAAGAATAAGTTATGTCAATACTTCAATAGATTTAAGTAAAAGAAATGGTTACGTTTAGTAGTTTTGAAAACGGCAACACTGGCTTTACTGTTGACGAGTCTAGGCCTTAAGCCGGAAACATACTATCGGACGCAACTGACAGCCGCGACTTAGCAATGTGCACAGTCTTAAGACATCCGGTGTGCCAGATCGCTCTCGGAAGTCCGAACGCTCAAAGTCATCCAAAGGTGACGTCCGGGACTTATGTCCGATAGTGTGCACGGCTCAGTGTACTTTCATAGTCGGCCGCGATATTAAACGTAAATAAGGCCTGAATCCCTCTGTCGCTGACGTCGGTCGCGGACCGTCAGTCGCGTAGCGCCCTGGCCATCAGCGCCAATGTAAACATGCGTAGTGCGATACCGACCGCTCCACGGTACAGGCGTCTCCAAGTGGATTTGGGATAATTATGAACCCGTTTATAAATTGTTTAGTGCTGCAGCATACTTACGCAAGTGAAGACGGCGTCCATGTAGAAAAAGATATCACATTCACCCAATTGTTGCTGATAAGGTGACGAATGGTGAATTTTCTAAATTATTTGAAAAGCTACGTCAGGACGAGGAAAAGTTCTTTAATTATTTTCATTAGATAAATCCCACAATGCAGGACGTAGGCGCACCTCGGCAATCACACGTTTGGTATCAATATTCATGGCGACTATACGCGCGCGCGTACCATTTAGCCGACGGTCAGGAACAGAGTGAGGACGCTCATAGCGTTCTATAGCGCGTCAGTCGACCGATGTACGCGGCGCTGACGAGCGAGACCGACGCGCGCCATACGCAGCGCGTAGCAACACGCGCGCCGCTGATGTCAGTGTCACAGTGCGTTGCTATATAGAATACAACGTATATTCGTACGCGCGACCGACGTACGTGACCGACGTCAGCGACAGAGGAATAAAGGCCTAAAAACCGGTGTTTTCTTTCGTATGTTTAATTAAGTGGTTGACAATTATGTTTTCTTATTTTTTTAAATTTTATAGTTGTTTTACTTTTAAATACTGTTTTATTGATTTTCTTCCTGATTTAAAACAACGATTAACACATTACATTTCCAACAGATTAACAGTACAGGATGTGCTTACAATAGTACCTTACGGTATTAACAGTTTACTTATGTTTGCGGACGCGTGCGCTGCGGGTGCGACCAGTCGAGCGAGTGCCAGCCTATTGAGGCTAGTCCGGTGACCAGACGCTTGCGTTTATCATACCTAAACTCAGGAGTGTTTCTGTACTTTTAAATATTTTGTGGTTTAATAAAGACATTTCAACGTAAAAATGGGAAAAAGATCCCATTATGGTAATCTTCGTCAGTCCATAAATTGCGTTCCTAATAACACATTTCTTTAAATTGTCGCTAGATTTTAATCGAAGAAACGAATATTTTAGAAGAAACACATTATAATGTTGTTGTTAATCATAAACGTATGAAATGCGTCTTTTCAAAAAATATTCATTTCCGCGATAAAAAAAATTACGAAGATCGTTTGTATAACGTATTTCATCACATTCAAAACAAAACATCAACGTAAAATACCGGTGCGAAAGTCGTGTCTTTTTTTTAATTCATATTGTGGCAACATGAACGTACTAAAAACACTGTTTTTAGTACGTTCATGTGTGGCAACAATATATTTAAGTTACTCTCTGACTACTATTACATTCTCTTTGTCTCTGACTCCCACTATTATTTTACAAAACAATGGTTTTGTTGTAATGTCGTTTAAGTCGTTTTGCTACTCAACCAATACTATATCTTCTTTGCCAATACTCAACTTACGGATATATTACTTATACGAATTAATCGTAATCGATCGTGACAAGACAAGAATGCAGAATAGTACACGGCTTTTTGAGCAGTTTCTAAGCGAAACAGGTGTGTTAACAAGCTTCGGACAACCTGGTTAGGTTGTCCGAAGCTTGTCAACTCACGCAGCTGTTATGTGAGCTTGTGAGGATTAGGTTTTGCATTTGATTTAGCCTAATAAAGTCCTTAATTATTGTACTTATAAATATACCGAGTCAGTCACATACAACTAGGTAGCCGCTATGTTCGGAAGGTACACTTATCCCTACCCAGCTTAGACTACCAAGCTATGTTAGAGTTATGGATAATCAAAATCCTCACAAAGATGCTAGGTATGCGAGCTTTAGGATTGCGAGCCTATAGCTAACATCACAGCTGTCAAGTTTTATGATCCAACATATACTCGTATGATGCTATACTTTACATTTTATTACATAAATATATCCATGATTAGTCATTACTTACTACTATTATTAACGCAATTTCTAAATTATTAATTGTAAATAAGTGGTTGTTTTGTTACATTCTACTAATTGACATAAATATCTTAAAACCTAACTTGTAAATAAGACAAAATAAATGAATTTGAATATTATTGAAGAAAAACATTTTATAATTGATGTGGCCTTCTTGTGATAGATTGTTCTCAAATCTTTTATTGGACTGTTATTTGTTAAGCTAAAGCTTACTGAATACTAAAATAACTTTATACCTGAATACTAAAATAACTACCTTCATCAAGTGATAGGTAAAATAAAGCTAATGGGTAATTGAATGACTTTATTTTTGTAATGAATTAAATCTTTTCTTATTTCTTTCTGTAGTTTTGCTCTGCCCTGCCAAGGAAAAATGCAAACCACAATATAATTAATAGTCTATCATATATTTCATCTTGATTGTAATATGTATCATACATGCACTTGGTGGCAATCTGATATCGACGGTAACTTAGGCAATATAACAATCTATATCTTTCTCATCTCATTATGGCTCCTGGTTGAAGTCATGACACGATGATCGAATTGGTAACTTAGGCAATATAACAATCTATATCTTTCTCATCTCATTATGGCTCCTGGTTGAAGTCATGACACGATGATCGAATTAGGGTGATGATTATATAATATTAGGGCCATTACTTCCAAGTCTTGTTAGTCATCAAGAGGTATCTGAAAATTAGATCAAAATTTGTATAACTATTACATCATTATTTGAAATGTAGAGTCAATAGCAAAAATACCAAAATGTACAAAACCTGATAGCGATCTCTATATGTAGAACAAACAAGTTACTAGAACATGAGTACCAAATAACACCTTATAAAATGCAAGCAATAAATAATGATCATAATACAATTATTACTCTAGTGCTATATTTCACTATTCTCGCTGATATAGGCCGAATCAAACTCCTTAGCGGTAGTGGATTTAGCTAATAGCTGTGTGAAACCCAATCCTCATGCTGCTTGTAGGCTGACTGAGGTCAGGGTTTTGGGCTCCTTTTAGCATATTTCACAGCAGCCAAGAAGTTACTTTGGCCCATAATGCAGGGACCTAGGTATGTTTTAGCAAATAGAGTTTTTAGTTTGTCCAAAGCACATTTCTACTGTCATAGGCAAGTCCACAGAAGAATTATTATTGACATAGACCTCCCCTAGAGATATCCAATAATACTAGATGGAAGCGGCTTACATCTAGTACAATCATGCAGCCTTGATAACATCTGTCCACTTTGACATCCTACTCTGCACTAATGCCCTTGCCGCATTGTGATCTTCATTTGAGAACTTCTTGACTCCTTCAGTTGCCCAACTATAGGCCCTGCCCACAGCTAATTCAACTTGTCAATCCACAAGCTATATTAATTACTTTGGTTCTTCTATGCATATCCTCATTACTAATTTGGATTGCATGAATAGCTTATTATAATTAGTTAACCACTCCTATTAATACATTCCATCCATCGGTGGCAGTACCGTGCGAGATAAACTTCTTGGTACATGCTGCCACATCACATGGCAGTACCGTGCGAGATAAACATCTTGGTGCATGCTGACACATCACATGGCATTACCTTGCGAGATAAACTTCTTGGTACATGCTGCCACATCACGTGGCAGTACCGTGCGAGATAAAATTCTTGGTACATGCTGCCACACATCCATCAGCCATTATGACGTCCACTGCTGGACATAAGTCACCCCTATGGATCTCCAATAAGATCGGTTGGAAGCGGCTTGCATCCAGTGTGATCCTACGGATTAATAAATCGCATGAACAGAAATGTAACTAGGTGAGTATATTAAAGATCTAGGGCAGGTCAAAAGCTAGGGTAGGTACCTACTTCTTACATTTCCTCAAATGGCAGTCCTTTCATTGTTTCAACAAAAATGTGGTCGGTAAGATGCGGTGGATTAATTTGACCCGTCATGTCCAGCTAGTTGTGCTGAAAATAATAAAATTGTAAAACAGTTTCAACATTTTTTGTGATCGCGAATTCACATAAAATCTAACTAATCAATATGTATATATATATGAACACCATCAGCTATGTTAAATGTAACTAAGTACATTTAATTTGAGAAAAACAGAGCATTTCTTCTTTATAACTTACTTTGAATTTATTTATTTTTAAACACTATCTAAATTCGGTACTGGTTAAAAACATAACCTCAATTCATAAAAATCCTAAAGATGACGTATGACAGCTCTAACAGTGTGCCGCCATAATAACAAAATCGCCTAAATCTCTGAATGTAGTTAGATTTAGTCGGTTTTCATTCATTGGAATTAAAATTTGATTGTGACATATCTAATTTGGTGTCTACATAATAAGGTTAGGATTTTTAGAAAATTTGAGAGTTTTAAGTCGGTTAGCTAGTTAGATGGCGCCGCTGTAATTGAGCCTAATAGGTAGGTTACTGCGGTAAGCGAGTACGGCTACCGCACTTAACGGCGCCTTTTAAAAAATCACAGTGGTAACACTGAACATTGCCTTTACATTACATACGTCACAAGTCCCGCTCACGCACTTCACGCAGGGCAGGGTGTTATCATGGAAAGAAAAAAAAGTTATAAATACTGCATCGTGCCTAATGCCCGTTTTCACCAACGAATCCTTAAACACCCCTTTACTAAGTGACCCATAGTCTAAGGAGCTCCCTAAATCCGTCCCTTACCTAAGTCCAGTTTCACCAAGTTATGGGATACATATGTAAGGGACACTTACTTAAGTGACAGTCTTTTTTATAACGTAGGGATTCCTAAGCCGTAACGTACCGATAAATTTATCGGTTTTGTATTTTACGGCAAAAAATGTTATAAAAATGTACAATAATATGAAATATTAGAACAAAAACGTAAATTACTATCAATTTCATTAAAAATATAAAAAAAACCACGCAAATTACGTATTTTTGTACCGAAAAATACAGAATGCCGGTGCCATTTTACTAAAAAAATACAAAATCTTGATTGATGACATCTGTCAGTTGACACTGTTGTGTACTTTGGTTGTTTGAAAGTTTGAACGAATGTTGCGTTGTGTGATCGTGTGGTGTTTAATTAATTAATTTCTTAATAATGGCTGAAAAAAGGAAAAGAAGTCAAAACGTCACGATCGATGAAAAAGACAGACTTGTGAAATTGCTCATGGATCATAAGGACACAATTTTAAACAAAAAAACGGATGGGACAACAAACGAAGCGAAAGTAATTGCTTGGAAAGCGGTTACTGACTCTTTTAACACAACTGGGTCAATTTACAGGTTTGTTATTTATTTCACAACATATTTTAATGACATAAATAAGTACCTATATCCATCATCCACATCAAAAACTCTTATGTTAATGACATTAACATAACTAATTAATTAACCACATTAACATGGGATTTTTTTGTTTTTTGGTTAGATTTTTATACTAAGTGATCACTTATTGATAGTAATTCTGTGTTAGTTATTATCAATAAAAAATAATATCTGCGTATTGACAATAATTTATTTTTTTCAGATCAAAAGAATCACTGATGAAGATTTGGGAGAAGTTAAAAAGTGAAAGTAAGGTTTACTATACAGCTTCCAGAAGGGATTCAACGCAAACAGGAGGAGGACCTTCAGTTATAAAAATTGATCCCATTTTAGAGCAAGTGTGCGCCATACTTGGCCGGGGCTGTACGGGTATCATAGGTGTGCCAGACAGTGACTTTGTGGAGGAGGTTGTGGTCTCTGAAGATAGCCAATCTAAAGTTGTTGTGGTATTAAACTCTGAAGAGGTGTTGCCCAGTGATTCAACTGTTGTGCAATCTAAACAAGAACCCTCTGATCAAGTAAGTACCTGAGTGTTAAGAAGCATTTTAAAACATATAAATACCTCAATCTTCCAAGCTGTGTGCTTATTATCTGAGACAATATCATCACCATAATATTTAATTAAACACCTGACTAAACTATTTATTTTCATATCTTTTATTGAGTATTTTTAGGGTTCTGTACCTAAAGGGTAATAACGGGACCCTATTACCAAGACTCCGCTGTTTGTCTGTCTGTCTGTCACCTGGTTTTATCTCAGGAACGGTGATAGCTATTCATACTCCCAAACAACATACCTAAATTTAACCCGTTTTTTGCTCGCTATTAATAATGGTGGCAGATCGATACTTTAAATTTTTACAGAATATTTAGTTAAACATTAACTTTAATAATTAACAATTAAATTTAAATAAAATGATTTTTTAAGGGGGAACATACAATAAACATGATTTTTTGCTCAATATTAATGTCGACAACAGGAAGATGCTTGATATTCACAAAATATATTAAGTTATAAATTCCCTTCAAAGTAAATAGCTAAAATAAAATACATAAGGGAGACTACCATATGGTACGGAACCCTTTGTGCGCGATTATAGAGGTTTCAAGAAAACAAATTTTTATTTCTTTTCCAGGATGAGTTTGCAAGTGAAGACATCATTAGAAAGACACCTTTGTGGTCTAGAAGACGACCTGTACCTTCGCTAACTAATGAGAGAACCGAGGTTGTATCTTCTCTCTGCAATAGCTTCAAAGAAGTCAACAGAAAAAAAGAAGACATTGAGGACTTGAAGAGGCAGTTGCTCCAAGATGAGATAGATTTTAAGAGAAAATTATATAACCTACAACTGCTATCTGCCGAGAAAGAACTTGAAATTAAAAAAGAAGTACTCCAGCAAATAAGAGGTAATATATTTTATTATTAAAAAACTTATCATTTAGCTAGAATACATATCTTCAAAATATTGAGCTACACTATCTCTTACAGAACCATAAGTCAGGTTCAAGTCACTGTTCTGCTGCAGTCTGGATATTTGCCCGTTGGCAATTAACTCTTCCAAATTGGGTAGAGCTGTGTCTATTATTGGTTCCCTTTCCTTTCTAAGTATGCAAATATTGTGCAATACACAACATGCTACAATGACATTCACTGCAGTCTCAAGTTTCAGACGTATTCCCACAGCCAAGACAGGAAACCTTCTTTTCAGTACTCCATACTGGCGCTCCACTACGTTCCTTGTTTTTATATGTGCCTCATTGTATTTTCGCTGTCCAAGAGTTACCGGGTTTAAATATGGTGTCAGAAGGTGGCTCTGAAATAATAAAATTTTCTTATTTCCAGGTGGTGTTTTACAGTTAGGACCACTGTTTGGTGTTCAACAGAAGACTTTAGAACAATGATATAAAATATTATATATGATCCTTGTATGTTTTGTAAAAATAAATAATAAAATTGCAGTACAATAGCATAATTTTGTTTTATTTTCTCTCTTACCTTCAAAGGGTAACCGCTATCACCTAATAAGTATGCACTTGAATAGGTACCTCTCTCAAACTGAGCATATTTTCTACTATTTTGATAAATAACAGAGTCATGTGTTGATCCTGGCCAACGTGCAACAACATCAGTTATTAACAAATTTGCTGAGCTTATTGTTTGAACATTGACTGACATGTATGATTTGCGGTTCCTGAATATTTCAGCATCTTCCCCACCTGAAATGTTTAGTTAAGGTTATTTAAAGTGTACTTAAGAATACATCCATAGTGCACAAAAACATTTAAATCTATTTTGTATAGCTACCTGGTGATTGTATTTTTATGTGTGTACAATCTATGCATCCCAAGACATTAGGGAAGCGAGCTATTTTATAAAATTCTTCTTTGACTTTTGTCTTTTGTTCTTCGGTGTCTGGGAACATTATAAAATCACCTCGAAGGGTTACTATTGCTTTTGACACTCTTTTTACTATTCTGCTACAAGTAGCCACACTTATTCCTCCCATGTCACCCACTGCAAGTAGATGATTACCAGTTGCAAAGAACCTTAGCGTACATAGCAACTGATTTATTGGCGGCACTGATTTGTTTCTGCAAATTTAATATTATCAAGTCAAGCAGGTATTTTAATACTTATTGTATTTTATAGGAATAATATATTTAGCTATCACTTTAAACGATTTTGTGCTGGATAAACCAACGATGACATCAAGTTGTCTTGGTAACTAGATAGATACCTACATAGATGTTATTTTATATTATAGGTAGGTAACTAGATTACTTTTATAAAGGTAGGTTCGATAAGAAAAAACATCACAAGTCATCTCGACCTACCTGTCATCTCGATATTCCAAGAGATGTTCTATTCTTTCCAACAAAAATAACACACTGGCTTTGGATAACCTAAACCTAATGTAAAAGTCCTGTTCGTCATATTTAGCAAAATAATTTGGTCTTTCGCGATATATGTGCGGCCGTCTAAACAAACTTTGATTTGTAACTAAATCTATAGTATCGATAGCTTCTAAACTTTCAAGAAAATCTTCCATTTTGCGGGAAATAAACACAAACTACAACACATCTACAATAGAATGAACTGTCACTTAGCGTTATGGAGCCGAATATTCGGCCCATAAAGTTAAGGGCCACCTTAGAATCTTAGGTGTCACTTAAGCGATGGTGAAAATGAAACTGTCACCTAAAATGGTTTAGGGTTGGTTTAAGGGCTCCCTTAAACTAAGGGACCGTTGGTGAAAACGGGCATAAGTGTACTAACACAACTATAACTACGCCTAATAAACATTTTTTTAAGGTGCCCAACAACAAAAAAATAAGAGACAAGTGGTGCAAAGTTATGAGAAGAAAGCATTTTTTGTCAGAGAAGTCGGGACGAAATTGCTGCGAAGATCATTTTGACGTACGTTTGTATATATATTTTTTTAAATAAAATTTGCCCATTTTTGGTCAGGCTAATAGTCTAACGTCAAAAGTCTTTAAGACTATACCGCCTCGTCTTATGTAGGTATGTAATCTTCTCATTGACTCTTCATAATAAAGTAGAAGGTTCCCTAGTGTTTCACAAACATTTTTTGGCAAAATATCACTTTGAAAGTAACTATTCATATAATATTCATTTCCAAAACTTTACATATTAAAAGTATTTCATTAGCGTTTAGCGCAAAGAACGTTTCGTATGCTATTTATTTTTAAAATACCTTCCATCCACAAATGTTTTATTTTAAACCATAATTTTATATCCAATTATAAATCAAACATTTTACTCAGACAATATCTCAAATCTATATAAATTTTTAACATTTATTATAATATAATTTTAAGTATCACAAATATTTTGAAAGTTTAAGTATTTTACGAGTTTATCTTGCAACAGGTCATTTAATGTATATATAAACTAGTGAAACATGGACCGATTTGGTTCTGGTACTCGCCGGCCGCTACCGCTGCACGCTTATTTTGCTCGCTCGGCTCGTGCGTTGGTTGTCATGTTCTATCCTAATCTACTTTTTGTTTTACACCTAATCTACAAAAGTGATTTGCTTCTGGCACTTTGCCAGCCGCTGCTGCGGCACGCTCGGTTTGCTCGCTTAGCTCGTGCGTTGGTTGTCATGTTCTATCCTAATCTACTTTTTGTTTTACACCTAATCTACAAAAGTGATTTGCTTCTGGCACTTTGCCAGCCGCTGCTGCGGCACGCTCGCTTTGCTCGCTTAGCTCGTGCATTGGTCGTTATGTTTTGATCTAACCTAACCTATTTTTCGTTTCACAACTAATAAACAAAAGCGATTTGCTTCTGGCATTTCACCGGCTGCTGCCGCGGCACGCCTGCTTCAGTCGCTCGGCTCGTGCGTTGCGTATGATAGAACTCGACGACTAACTGAATGAATGCAAGTTTGTTTAGTAATTAATTTTAGATATACTGTAATAAAGATAAATACCTCGTATTTAGGCTTTAATTAGCAAAAATGCACTCTACATATTGACATCTTACGATCTTACTGACAATCGTTCATAGAGTACGAAAACTATATAGAAACGAAGAAGGATAATCATCACATTCTCCCCAGCTAATATTTATTCCGTGACATACTCTGCGAGATGTGCTGGTGGGTGGCGCACTCTGTGTGAGCGACGCAACTCCGGCTCTGTGTCGTCTTCTATTACAGTTTGATTATCAGACGCATCTACAAAGTCCTCCTCATCGTTTGACTCGACAGTATCGTCTGTCTCCCCAGCTGGAGCCAGATGTCTATTTGAAACCACCACTTCTCTCCCAGTGCTCAGTCGGACTCGTGAGTGCTGCGGGTTTGTTTCAAGGGTTTCTACTTCCTCGACCATCGAATCATATTTATTACTTCTGACATGCTTTCGCATTAAAGCTTTACCTGGAGCAATAAGCCAGGTGGGCATCGATTGACCATTTGAGGACCTTCTCGGGTGGGAGAACATACGTTCGTGAGGAGTGGCGTTAGTGGCTGTACATAACAGCGATCGCACAGAGTGCAGAGCCTCAGTCAAAACTGTTTCCCATCGTGTTATAGGTAGGTTACGGCTTTTCATAGCCAATTGAATTGTTCGCCAAATTATGCCATTGTATCTTTCTGTTTGTCCATTCCCTTGTGGATTATATGGCGTTGTGTAGCTTGTGGCAATGCCCTTGTTGTGTAGAAACTCCTTCATTTCTTTCGACAGAAAAGATGTGCCTCTATCAGAATGAACGTAGGTCGGCATACCGAATACAGAGAACAAGTCCACTAATTTTTCAATTACCGTATTGGTACTCAAGTCTGGGCATGGGTATGCGAAAGGAAAACGGGAGTATTCATCCACGATAGTCAAAATGTATCGGTTTCTCCGAGTTCCGTCTGAAGGAAGCGGTCCTTTAAAATCTATAGAGATTCGTTCAAAAGGAGCCGTCGCTTTGATGAGTTTTCCGACATTTTGATGAAAACGAGGTTTTACTTCAGCACATATAGAACAATTCGAAGTTATTCGTTTAATTTCGTCAATGGAGAAAGGCAAATTTTTGCTTCGAACCCAATGTAGCATCCTTGTTATACCGGGGTGACATAAAGTGTTGTGTAACTCTTTCAATGCGTTTTCATGCGACGATCCAGTTGTAGAGGCTACGAGTGGCGTTACAGCCCTTAATAATGCATCGGCTGCTACATTTTCTCTTCCAGGGCGGTACACAATATCAAAATTATATGCAGAGAGCTCTAACCGCCAACGTTGAATCTTGTCATTTTTTATCCTTGAAGTATGTCTCTGATGAAACATAAAGGCAACCGATTTTTGGTCTGTTATTAGCTTGAAGGCTCTTCCGATTAGGAATTGTCTCCATTTCCGGAGGCATTCAACAATGGCTGCAGCTTCCTTTTCTATAGCAGGGTGGTTTCGCTCACTGCTGTGAAGGGTTCTAGAAAAGAATGCAACAGGACGGCCATTTTGCGATAAAGTTCCCGCAATGGCATTATCAGACGCGTCCGTCTCTACCACGAACGGTATTTTGTCATCAATTGCGTTTACTGCCGAGGACGATATCTCTTGTTTCAAGGCTTCAAAAGCGCTTACTGCGTTAGATGCCAGTGGAAAAGTTTGCGATAAAAGAGGTTGAATTTTCTCCGAGAATTTTGGCACCCATTTGGAATAATGAGCGAAAAATCCCAATGCTCTACGCAGCGATGCTTTGTCTGAAGGCAATGGTAGCTCCGATAGGGGACGAAGGCGATCTGGGTCAGGTTTTATTACTCCATCACAAATGTTGTAGCCTAAGATGTTTATATTCTTTAGCGAGAATTCACTCTTATCTAGGTTTAGGGTAAGATTATACCGCTTGGCCACGTCGAGAAAACGCTGTAGTTTTGTATCATGATCTGTCTGATTGTTGCCACAGATAGTAATATCATCTAAATAGGCGTAGACACCACGCAGGTTCTCTTTCTTTATGATTCCATTGATTGATCGTTGAAAAACTGCTACTCCATTAGTCACCCCAAATGGTATTCTACGAAATTGATATAAGTTACCTTCGGCTTCGAATGCAGTGTAAGGCTTTTCTTGATCGATAATTGGAAATTGATGGTAAGCGCTCTTTAAGTCTATTTTGCTGAAAACCCTGTGCTTAGCGATATTAGACACCACATCTTCTATACATGGCAGCGGATACGCATCAAGTTGTGTATATCTGTTGATGGTCTGTGAGTAATCTATACACATTCTTTTCTTATGGTTCTCGTTTCTCGTTACTAATACTTGCGCCCTCCATGGCGACAAGCTAGGTTCTATTATCCCGTCGTCTAAGAGTTTCTTTATCTCGTCTTTAATGAATTGTTTGTCGCTATCTGAAAATCTTCGTGATTTAGCAGCTATTGGCTTACAGTTTGGCAAGAGATTCGGGAATAAGCTTACTGGCTCAATGTTGGCGTGCGTCAATGTACACAACTTCAAAGGCGCTCGGAGTCCACCAAAATTTACCTCTAATGTCTTGTGTTTTTCCAGAATATCATGGCCGATTATTACGTCAGCGCATAGATTTTCCATTATTAACAAATCTGCTTGAAAACTGTGACCTTGCATGTCGATATTTACTGAACATCGTGAGTTAACCTTTCTTTGTAGATCTGAAGCCGCCATTGTTATATTTTGATCACATGAATTCGCTTTTATTCCATATTTATGAATAAGACGTTTATCTATGAAACTTGTAGTGCTTCCTGTGTCGATTAAGGCATTGGCTTTGTAGCATTTGTCAATAGTGATTTCTAATTTGGCTTTTTCAAGATTAGCCGTCCCAGCAACAACGTGTGACAGTAGCTTTTTATCTTCCTTTGCAGCAAGTGGTTCATTATAACCGGTGCTTGCACTCTGGTGTAGATCAGCACTTCTGCAAACCTTTGCAAAGTGTCCTCTTTTATTGCACTTCAAACAGGTGGTACCAGCAGCGGGACAGTTTTGTCGTGCATGTCTCTTATTACCACAGAAGTAACAAGTTTCCTGTATACTTTCTCTTTTACTGTTGGTAATGGCTGCATTGACAAAAGAACTGGTAGAGGCTTGCTGGTAACTATCGTTATGTATACGCGCCAACTCTAATGCGCGTGCTTGTTTGTGTGCTTCATCTAACGTGAGTGTGCTGTTTTCTAGTAGCCTTTGTCGTACAGAGGACGAAGAAAGTCCAGCTATGAATGAATCTCTTATAAATTCATTTTCATTCTGTTCGGCAGTTATATTTTTGAAGTTGCATCCTTTGGAGAGCAGCCGTAATGCTTGTAAATATTGGTCCACAGTCTCACCTGTTTGCTGCGATCGTTTTGATAGTTTGTACCTGGAGTAGATTTCATTTGGTGGTTTGAGAAACAGTGAGTCGAGTTTTTGTATTGCGATGTCGTAATCGGTACAATCTTGTAGGTACACAAATATTTTAGGCGATATGTGATTGGCCAAAAGTTGGAATTTATCAACTTTTACTGAAGATTTTTCACCGGAGACAGCTGTCAGAAAATTTTCAAAGGTTTTTTTCCAGTGCGTCCACTGAGGGGACAAATCTTCATTCGAAGATGGATCTTCGTCAAAACGATCAGGGCGTAAATATATTTCCATTTTGCTAATTAAATTGTAATAAAGATAAATACCTCGTATTTAGGCTTTAATTAGCAAAAATGCACTCTACATATTGACATCTTACGATCTTACTGACAATCGTTCATAGAGTACGAAAACTATATAGAAACGAAGAAGGATAATCATCACATATACCTAACCAATTTTTGAAATATTTTTTGTGTAATATTTATTTAACTGAAATGAAATGAAAAGGTTTGTGAAATGGACGGATACCAAAGTAGAAGCTTCGATAGAGTTTTGAAGGCAACACGAAAAAACATGTTTTACCACATTATACTTGCCCAGGGACGTTTTATCTCCGGACTACAAACGCACTATGATTCGCATTCACTACATTCTGTCAGCTTTATGTTAGAAGCCTGATTGAGGTGTTCATTGCGACCTAATGCGTTCTCATATGAGAACAAAGTGGAAATGTTAACGGGTGACGAGTTTATGGAGCGGAGCGAGCGAGAACAATGCAGCCCAGTTGCTGATAATCCAGTTTCGCTTAGACGAGTCTAAAATTGTGCAATGAAATGGATAGTGTCTCGTTCACATCTAGGTAAACATTTTCTTGTACCATGGACGCGCGTTGATTTCTTCTCCAGTAGCTAAATTCTTCAAGTACTCGCCCACACTCATGCATGTATTTACCGTAAACAGGTGTTACTTTGTGATAGTTTTGACGTTTTTTGCAAATAAGTTTTTTGTTTGCTGTTGCATTTCATGACTAAACACGTTATTACCATCTTGACGATATAATTAATCTATTTAGTATGTACTCGTAAACGTTAACCAAGAAAGCATTTCCCCTTTGTTATAACCTTTCATAGTGTAGCACAAAATTACCCCGGGTGTTACTTTAGGCCACATCACTTGGCCATCAATGGCCTATAACTTCATACTGAACAAACCCAGCCACAGATAAACCCCGTTTAGCTGTTACATCTTAGTAAATAATAAAATCGTATAAATTGAAAATCGTACGACAAAAAAAATATATACCAAAGAAACTTTTATGTAGTTTATAAAAAATACATTTATTATTTACAAAATAAAATCAGACAAAGCTTGGTCTTCTGAGACGTCGTAATGACATCTTTTTGTCAGCAGTTTAGTTTCAATCCTTTTTATCACCCTGTTTGACGACGTCTTCACGTTTTTCGGTCCATTTCCAATATGTATTACCCAATGCCATAGTCTGTAGCCATAGTGGTGATCAAACGGGTGTTATTTTCTTTGGATGTCCGGGAAATGTTGTCCTTCGTAATGGATAATAACATAATCGCCTTCATGACATGTACCTATATTATTACAGATATAAACCATTTGTTTCCTCTCGATGTAGTGTTTTTTTTACAAATTACGAAAAAACTCATTAAATATTTTAGCAATCAAAAACAATATTGCTATAATAGGTAATACGAGGGGTGATCCAAAAGTAATGATAATCAATAACAAACACAATGAATAAAATAAAAAAATACATTTATTTCTCAACATAGTCTCCTAGCAAGTCTATACACAGTCCACCAGCTCAAAGCCCGCTTCCTGAATGGCAGCCATGGCAATTGCAGCTTTGTGAATCGGTGCGTTGTCTTGATGGAACAGCACTCCAGCCCGCAGTTTGCCTCGCCTTTTCTCCTTAATAGCCTCCCGCAATCTTCTTATTTATTCTGCATAGTAGGAGCCTGTAATAGTGGCCCCCTTTTCCAAGTAGTTCACCATGATTATTCCTTCAGCGTCCCAAAAAACAGACGCCATAACCTTCCCTGCTGAGCTTGACACTTTGAATTTCTTCGGCGTCGGTTCATCGGATCGTTTCCATGTCATCGATTGTTGTTTTGTTTCAGGATCAAAATGGTGGATCCAGGTCTCGTCCATGGTCACAAAACGTGACAAAAAATTATCCTTGTCTGCCTGGAAATTTTCGAGATTTGCTCTTGACATGTCGACTCGTTTCTTCTTTTGCTCGTCGTTTAACATTTTCGGTACCCAACGCGCGGAGACCTTTCTCATATGCAATTCGTTCGTAAGGATTCTTTGAATGCTGCCATATGAGATCCCTGTGACCTCAGCTACATGCCTGATAGTCACTCTTCGATCTTCCAATACAACTTCAACTTTTTTCACATTTTCTTCAGTGAGGGACGTCGATGGGCGTCCTTCGCGGTGTTCGTCTTCCGTCGATGTTCTTCCCAGCTTAAACTCCTTAGCCCAGCGTGCAACTGTGGAATATGGAGGAGAAGAGTCCCCTAATGTTTCCACCAAGTCGCTATGTATGTCTTTGGTAGACATTTTTTTCAAGCAGAGGTATTTAATGACAGCTCTGATTTCGTGTTTTTCCATTTTGATGTTCACTCCTTGACAGTCCGTATAAAATTCAAATGAATGTAGCTCCCGGGAATCGTGGCCTATTTATATGTTTTTTTTTCCTGAACTAGTTGGTAATTTAATATTTTTTTTGTATTTTTGTGTGCAGTAGAAATAACTGATTATCATTACTATTGGATCACCCCTCGTATATTATTTATCTACCATAGAGGAATTAAACACTAGATTATCTACTATAAAACACAAGAAAAACATACCCGTAGTCGTCAACAGCGCTTAATTTTTTCCTTTGCAGACCCCACAGAATCCCGCTAAACTTGTTTGACATCACAGAGCTATTACAACTAGAGAGATAGCACTGTTGTCGCTCGAGGCAATAAGGAAGTTTCCCATTTTCTAATTTATTTTTATAAAATCACACTAAGTCTGCAATAAATTATGGTGTTTTTATTTTTCAATTATCTTAAAAAATGACGGAGTTGTGAATTTTAAAACATGACCGTACGAAACTAAAAAACCTCGCGACGAACTTATGCGTGTGACGTCACGAGACCCAGAAGCCGCGCCTTGGGTTAGGCGGGTGTAAGGAAAAAAGGAAATAAAGTGCTTCATTCTATACTGGGTATTTTTCTAAGGCACGGATACGTTCCAGGGTATTACTGTACTCATCATTATGTTATAGTCAACATTTGCTATGAGACTAACCCCCCAATATTGCAAATAAAAATGAGTATTTCCATACATTTTGTCTTTAGTAAATGAACTTCATATCTAAATGGAACAAGACTTGGTGTGTGTATCTAGTGTCCCGTGGTTTTTATACCTGTAACTATTAACTAGTAGTTCTCCGAACAGTAGACCTCGCAAGTATACTTTTTGTATAACATTTCTAGTAAACAGTTCTCAAAAATGCACTATTTTCATAGACAAATCATTATATTCTTAATCACATTGATGGTTAAGTTCTGTCCTAGGATATCATTGTTTATTAGGGACAACTTTTATCGTGGAACTGATCCCCTATACAGGGTTATCCAGAACTAGTACTAAGCCTAATATTTGTTCTTTTAAATTACTTAAGTAAGTTTAGAGTAAGTGAGTAAGGTGTTAGAGATTTTAGGGCCGCCTGAAGGCCTCTGAAAGCCTCTGACATGGCTTAGCGGCTAAAACAACAAGGACCTACAATTTAACGTGTCATCCGAGCCCCGGTGGTGCTCAGTTGAAAATGCCACCCGCAGTCACCCATCCAAATACTGACCGTGCGGAACGTTGCTTAATTTCGGTGATCGCTGGCAAACCCCTAGTCAAACTACGCTACTAAGTACTTGAGATAGGTTTTTCAGGGTTTTTACAAAGTAACAGCTGTTATATTCTAGAATTCATACAAGGATGACATGATGGTCTCAAAGTGATAGCTGTCAAACTTAAAAGTTGTTTGTTTCCTTAATTATCAATTTTAGACCATTGTTGTCTTCACATCAGTGGTCAACAAGACCTACATTTCGAATTAAAATTGTCAATCCAAAGTAATTTATCTCCTTAACTATCCACACTATCCAAAACCGATAGAGCTCAAACAGATTAACATTTCGACGACAGCTGTCAAAATTCAAAGTGTCATCCGGAATGTAGATCTTCTTGAGCTCTTTCACTATTGTTGCAATGGTCTAGAACAATAGTCACCTGTTCACGCTTTAGTACGAATTTTAGAATAAATAAATGATAGGGGACATTTAACACACGGTCTCTGATCCCAAGCTAAGCAAATCTTATGATATGGCTGCCAGAGACTGACATACTACTTATACATACTATTGCGATATATATTCATTTCATAGATAATAACTAAATAACACCCAGATACATTATACACCTATAGTATGTTCATCACATAAATATTTGCCATGGGTGGGCATCGAACCCACTTTGATCTAGAAGTTAGGGTAACTAACGACTGAGCCACCGAGGCAATCAAATCACACATGGCAGCTGTCACTTTGACATCATGTCATTTTTGGAACAAAAAAATAAAACAATTTATTGAATCAGGCGTTTTACTTTGCGGAAGTTCATCTTCTAATCCTTATTTTGAATAAATAATTGGTGTATTTCCGCTATGTCAACGGAGCGGAAATATTCAAAAGAGCGAGATCAGTCTTTGTCTGCCGCCTGTTGTTTAGTTTTTTTGTTTGGGTGTTTACGTATGTGAGAATAATAGGGAAGTCTCGAACTTTCAAGTTGTTTACTTGCTAACACAATAGCGTTTATTAGATCGAGTAATGTTGCGAATTATCTTGAAGGTTCGAGACTGTAGGAAATAACGGATATAAATACGCCGGCTGACCCTTGGTTCCCCAAGTTCAGTTATTCGTTTACCGTCGAAGCGAAAACATCTCGTGTTCAAGTGCAGTACCAGTGATTGTGAAGTGACAGTTTTGTGTGAATATCAGTGCCCGTGTGAAGTGTTTGTGCAAACAGTTGTGTCGTGCATGTCGTGATTTTGTGCAAAGTGAATAATCGGCGTTTTAACTGACTATCCAAGAACCCATCTCGTAACAATAATTATTTAAAAAAATTAAAGTCTTCAAAAAACATATTATAAGTAAAACAACAAATATTAGGCTGAGTACACCAGTTCTGGGTAACCCTGTATAGGGGATCAGTCCTATCGTAAAAGTTGGTCATAATATACAATGATATCTTAGGACAGAATATTACCATTATTGTAATTAAGAATAACCAAATTTGTCTGTGCAAGTTGTGCATTTTTGAGAACTATTAGATTTTTTTTACCAAACTGTATACTTGTGAGGTCTACTATTCGGATAAGTTCTAGTTAATAGTTACAGATGTAAAAACCGCAGTACAACACCAAGTCTTGTTCCATTTAGATATGAAGTTCATTTACTCAGGACAAAATGTATGGAAATACTTTTTATTCGCAATATTGGGGGGTTAGTCCCATAGTATATGTTGACTATAACATAATGATGAGTACAATGATACCCTTGAACGTATCCCTGCCTTAGAAAAATACCCAGTATAGAATGAAGCACTTTATTTCCTTTTTTCCTTACCGCCGCCTAACCCACGCCGTGGATCTGGGTCTCGTGACGTCACACGCATAAATCCGTCGCGGGGCTTTTTGATTTCGTGCGGATATATTTAAATATCAGTAACTCCGACATTTATTAAGATAATCGAGTAATTCTTTCACTATACCTCATATGTTTCTAACGTCTTTAAATGTATACAATTATTTTTATTTTTTATGACAAAGGAAACTTCCTTTTTCTCAACCACAAAAATGTATGGACAATCTTGCCCATGACTGTCAAAACTGTCAAATATGAATTGGACATTGACAATACTGAGAGCACGGTAACTAACTACTGAATAGTGATAGTAGTTTTCATGTCTTTTTCTAACTCATGTCAAATTAAATCACTGCATCTCTTTCTTTCTATTTTTGATCGAACATATTATCCCTCTGGTATCACTATGTTTGACATTAAATTCATCACAGATAAAAATTACCCTAGACAAAGAAACTGTACTATGTTCGAAAATATTTATAAGGTGTTTTCATTTTAAAATATATCGTTTATACCTACGTGTTAAAATAAAATACATAAAAATAACTCGGATTACGTTCTGAAAAGTGGGTGTGTCACCCCGTTTATGCTACTGATAAAAACACAAGTTTTAGAAAATAATACAATGCGGCACCATGGATTTCTCGTCGCGTCGTTCCCGCCAAAACTCGTTTGTATTATTATTATTCAGTGCTACCATTTGCCCACATTTCCATCGAATCTATTTTGTGTGGTTCCAAAATAGATTATGGAAATGTGGGCAAAAAATTGACAGAAAATGGAAGATTTTTCGGGTTTGGTACTTAATTGAAATAAAAAACTACATATTTTTAAGTGATTTACATAGTTCGGTACTAAAACTAACTAAAAATTGTGTAGATAACCTTGTGTCTAAATCGAGTTCGCGTAACAAAAATCTGAAAGCATTCTCTTAAATTATCTTCTTATCTTATTTTGTATTTTTTTTAGGTCGAGAACGACACTGCAAACTACATGAGGCATAAATTGATGGGTGGCAATTTTTTTCTGAAAAAACACGTTGTACCTCATAGGTTCGATTGCCAAAAGACTATGGTAGATACAAATGAACGATCTGCTGTTGCGAGTCGCCGAGCTGATTATAATTATGAAGAAGCTCTTCCAGCGGAAGAGCCAACCTCTCGTGCTGAACAACCCATAGAATTTGTTTGTGTTCCAAGCTTGGTCCTAAGTAATGAAGAAATTAAAGATCCTGAAAGTCCTGTTTCTATTAATACTGAATGCTTCGACGTGGATATGGTGGCTAGTGCTAGTAATATAAAAACTAAAGATATGGCCATCCAAGTACACATTACAGACAAAATGAAAGACAAGGGTACACAAGTGCACATTACGGATAAAACAAAAGAAAAGGGCACACAGGTGCACATTCTGAAAAAAACAAAAGATAAAGGATGTCAAACCAAATTTAGGTACAATACGAAATGTTTTAACAAATAAAATTACTTTCAACACTGCATAGCTTTACTTTTACAGAATCGCAACCCATTTAACATATTACTGGTGCAAGTATACAGATTGTTTGTTCAGCCGCATCCATCGCGTGCTTACAAAGTTCCTGGCAGCCAGCACTATTCATAATGTGTTTTGAAGACTCGACTGTAATCCTACAAGTCGCAGCACGTAAGTGAGCTGAGCGAAGTGTGGAAGGGATGGTTGCGCATGCGTTTAGTAAGGTGGTTACCATGCGCAGCCATCCCCTCCACACTACCCTCAGCGCTACACTTACGAGCCGCTACCTGTACTATAATAAAATTATGAGCGCGACGTTTTGTATGTATGGATATTTTGTTCCTCTTTCACGCAAAATCTACTGAACGGATTGAGATAAGAATCTCAATCCGAACTTTGCAACAGTAATGCTTATACATCAGAATAACACATAGGTTATAATTTATAAAGATATTGGGGGAAACTAAGTTCGCCGGGTCAGCTAGTTACTTTATATAAGTATACGAGTGAATATCACGATATAGGTTGCCCTTTACTTTATAATTCAGAGTTATTTTAGCTTACTGTGCATGCATAGATGGCCTTCTTTTTAAGGTTTCGTACTACAAAAGGAAAAAACGTGTCATACTCCCTGGCAGGACCACATCGTTATATCTATTTAATGGATAGTGGAAAAAAATGTACATAATTTGTACAAATTTGTACAGAAATATTAAAATTTGTACATAAGTACTTTTAGAGTAATCGTCAAATGAATGTATATGCAGGACCATACCCGAAATGTCAGCCATTTCATTCCAAAGAGGTGCACTGTTGAACATATGCCTCCGCTATAGATCTCTAATAAGATCGGCTTGACGCGGCTTGAATTCATCTCGATTCTGCGGTCTAAATGAGATCACCCGTCCATCTAATGGATGTACATCCTACGTTGCGCTTTCCGGTGCGTTGTCTCCACTCGAGAACCTTTCTACTATATCACGGGATGGACGGGTGATCTCATTGAGACTGCAGAATCGAGCTGAATTCAAGCCCATTATTAGTCCCATAGTAGATGTTGATCATAACATAAAAAGATAAGTACTTACAATGATATTCTAGAACGTATTCGTGGCTTAGAAAAATACCCGGCATAGAATGAAGCACTTTATTTCCTTTTTTCCTTACTCCCGGCTAAACCACGGCGCGGCTCTGGAGCCGGATGACGTCACACGCGTAAATCCGTCGCGAGGTTTTTTGATTTCGTGCGGTCATGTTTAAAAATTCATAACTCCGTCATTTTTGAAGATAATTAAAAAATAAAAACACCATAATATATTGCAGACTTAGTGTAATTTAATAAAAATAAAACTAGAAAACGGGAAACTTCCTTATTATTTCAATTGATTTGATTGGCAAAACTGCCGCTCGGCATTCTGAAAAGTTTTTTTTTTGCTCACTGGCATCACATTTAATTGCATCCAAAGATTTTGTATACTATCTGGATTGCGCACAGACGAAATTTGGCTCAAAGTTAGCTTAGGAAAATTCAACCTTAATGCGTCGCAAAAAAACATATATTTCTTTGAAATGGCATAAGAGAGACGCTGTGCCGAGTGAGACTTCCCAAAGTGATGAGGGTGTCCCGCCCGCACCATTGCCATTTCGAAACGACTCTTATATATGGTAGAATTATTACCTGTAAGGCCGGGACTGTCTTAACCATTTCTTAATTTTATAACAATGATTGAATGATAAGATTTTAGTTAAAATTGCGAATAGATGCTAATAAAACAGAGTTTGATATCTATTTAGTATGAATATACCTACGTCTTAATAAAGAAACATTTATTTATGAATTTTACACAAAGTCAACCTTAAAATCTAAACACACAACCCAACTCCGACTGTACCCGACGCAAAAGAGCCCAAAATGTTAGCCGCATTACCTCGCTGGATGGCGATGGATAACCTTTGCGCCAAGTACGAGCCGGAGCGGGAGTCATTAGTCTTCTCCCTTAGCCTGCGCCCAATTTCTCCAATAAAAACTTTAGCTTCACTACCTACGTCTTTATGATTAATGGTTATTTTTTATTTTTGACTAGAGTATCATCGACGATTGCAAATGGCGTACTATGGTGTATACAAAGAAGTGTGGTAGGGTGACTATGTTGGACATATTTCTTAAGCATGGTGGGTGTGCAATAGTCGTGGATGTCGGTTTTCATTTTTTTGGGTTGTAGATTTCAAATATGGCATCTATTTTTAAAATTATATATGACGGAGTTCACTTTTTGCAAAAAGTCAGATTTCAGAATTGGCATCCATTTTGGTACTAAAGATGACGGACGTCAGTTTTTTGAAAAAATCATGGGTTCAATTTTCGAGGTTTTTGGGGGTGTAGATTTCAAAAATGGCATCCATTTTGGAATTAAAGATGTCGATCTATCTATTTTTGTTGGCACAGCGACCCAAAATGGGTCTTGGCCTCCGATACCAAGGTCCGCCATCTGTCCCTATTCTGCGCGAGTAGGTGCCAGTCTTGCACTCCAATCTCCAGCAGGTATTCGGCCACTTTATCTTCCCATCTGTATTTGGGACGTCCAACAGGTCTTCGCCCTTCCGGCATGCCCAAATAAGCCTGTCGAGATAAAGGTGTCGAACATCACTTTTTTGAAAAAGTCGTCATGGGTATAGATTTCGAGGTATTTTGGGGTGTAGATTTCAAAAATGGCATCCATTTTGGAATTAATAATGGTGGACGTCACTTTTTTTGAAAAAGTCGTCGTTGGTGTAGTTTTCGAGGTTTTTGAGGATGTAGATTTCAAAAATGGCATCTATTTCGGAATTCGAGATGGCGGATGTTGCTTTTTGAAAAAGTCGTCATGGGTGTCGTTTTTGAGAATTTGGGGGTGTATATTTCAAAATTGGCTTTCGTTTTAGAATTAAAGATGCCGAACATTACTTCAAAATGGATGCCACTTTTGAAATCTTCACCCCCAAAAACCTAGAAATCGACACCCATGACGATTCTTTGGAAAACTGACGTCTGCCAGCTTTAATTCCAAAATAGATGCCCGTTTTGAAATCTACAATCCAAAAATTGAAACACAACACCCATGCCTTTTCAAAAAAGTGACGTCCGCCATCTTTAATTCCAAAATGGATGCCAATTTAGAAATATATGTACACCCTCAAAAACCTCGAAAATTACACCGATGACGACTTTTTCAAAAAAGTAAGTCCACCATTTTTTATTTCAAAATGAATTCCTTGGTTACTACGGAATCCTAAAAATTATTGTGACTTTTCGTAATAAATAAAATCTATTAAGATTTTTCGTGACAAAGTCTATTCGTGGAAAAGTTTTCCTGATTATGATTTTTCGTGATAAGGTCTTTTCGTGATAAAGTCTATTTGTGACAAAGTTTGTCGTGAAAAAGTTTTTCATGGTTAAGTACTGACACGGGTTGCGTGATATGTGTCAAGATTTTATCTATGAAACTTAAACGTTGTTCAACACCGTAAATATGGATTCCAGAGCATTACTGTCATCATAAAAGGGAAGGAACTCATCGAGATCTACATTTCCGATGACAGCTGTCAAACTTAAAAGTGGTTTATCTCCGTCATTATCAATTCTAGACCATTGATGTCTTAACAAAGGTGAAAGAACTCTTCGAGATCTACATTTCCGATAATAGCTATCAAACTTGAAACTGAATTATCTCCGTATAGGTATATTGATTCTAGACCATTGCTTTTATGGGGATTGGTTTTATAGATATCTTTAGGGAAGGCCTATGCTCAGCAGTAGGCGTCCTATAGCTAAAACGACGACGATCACGAAGGACGATGAGTTAGGGGTAAGATAACTGCGATTCCTGCGTGCAATAACATTCCAAAGAAATATCATATACTGAGATGATCGAGATGTTTTGGTTATCCTATCTGGAAAAGAGACACAATCATCTGATGTGGTATCATTGTCGGCACGTTTTTCTTTGCCAGTACTCAATCCTGCTTATATGATAAATCCATGTAAAAATAGTGCTGGTCTTACCATAATGCATATTTTTCTTCTGTTTGGTTTTTAATTATTTATATTTTTACAATTTGAAAACAAAAATCTCAACTCAACGAGGTCACTACAATTTATTTTTTTACTAATTATTTGTATTATTTTTGCGATGAAAATACCTATTCAGTAATCAGTACTAAATGTCAAAATGGGCAGGAAATAAACTAAACGCTGGAAACACATTCCCTGAGCTTTTGACATCTTGTGCTCGGTACTGTATTGCCCATTTATTACGTAAATCAGCGAGGAAAAAATTTGTAAAATATAGTGAAACAGAATCAAAATGTTGAAAGTAGCGACAACGTTACGGCTTGTCTCAAAACAGGGCAATCAGACGCGCCACCTCGCAACCGCGGTGGGCTACAAACAGGCTCTAGTGAACGTCCCTCCGACTAGGCTCACAGTACTAGATAACGGCCTACGGGTCGCCTCCGAGGACTCCGGAGCCGCCACTGCCACCGTGGGGCTGTGGATCGACGCCGGCTCCAGGTACGAAAACTCCAAGAACAATGGAGTGGCCCATTTCCTCGAACACATGGCATTCAAAGGCACCTCTAAAAGGTCGCAGACGGACCTAGAGCTGCTCGTAGAAAACATGGGAGCGCATTTAAACGCTTACACGTCTCGGGAACAGACCGTGTTCTACGCCAAATGCCTCGCAAATGACGTGCCGGCGGCCGTCGAGATCCTCGCTGATATCATTCAGAACTCGTCGCTCGCCGAGCCCGAGATCGAGCGCGAGCGCGGCGTCATCCTGCGCGAGATGCAGGACGTCGAGAGCAACTTACAGGAGGTGGTGTTCGACCACCTGCACGCCACCGCCTTCCAGGGCACACCGCTCGGCCAGACCATCCTCGGGCCCACCAAGAACATCAAGAAGATCTCTAAGGCGGATCTGCAGAACTACATCAAGACCCACTACCAGCCCGCTCGCATCGTCCTCTCCGGCGCCGGCGGAGTCGACCACCAGAAGCTTGTAGATCTGGCCAACAAACACTTCAGTGGGCTCAAGAACACAGCCGGGGAGATCCCTGAGGTGACGCCGTGCCGCTACACCGGCTCGGAGATCAGGGTGCGCGACGACTCGATGCCGCTGGCGCATGTAGCCATCGCCGTGGAGGGCGCAGGCTGGACGGACGCCGACAACATCCCGCTGATGGTGGCCAACACGCTGATCGGCGCGTGGGACCGCTCGCAGGGCGGCGGCCTCAACAACGCGTCGTACCTGGCGCGCGCCTCCGCCGTGGCCGGCCTGTGCCACAGCTTCCAGTCCTTCAACACCTGCTACAAGGACACCGGCCTGTGGGGCATCTACTTCGTGTCCGAGCCGCTGCAGATCGACGACATGGTGCTCAGCATTCAGAAGGAATGGATGAAGCTGTGCACGTCCGTCACCGAGGGCGAGGTGGAGCGTGCCAAGAACCTGTTGAAGACCAATATGCTCCTGCAGCTGGACGGCACCACCCCTGTGTGCGAAGACATCGGGCGCCAGATGCTGTGCTACAACCGCCGTATTCCCATCCACGAGTTAGATGCCCGCATCGAGGCCGTCTCGGTATCGAATGTCCGTGATGTGTGCTACAAGTACCTATACGACCGCTGCCCTGTAGTAGCCGCTGTGGGGCCCACCGAGGGGCTCCCCGACTACACCAGGATCCGCGCCGGCATGTACTGGCTCAGGGCGTAAACTCTCAGTAGTATTATAGAACAGTTATTTATAAATAAATCAGTTAAGATCGAAACGCATTAAACAATTTTTCCCAATGCTACTCGTTTTATTGTGATAAAACACTGACTTTGGTGAACTGTATTTATTAATTAGTCCAATGAATGCTTTGTAAATAAAATTTCGTTTTTATAATTGTTTATTTATTTATTTATTTGTTTATAGGCGAGCAGTATAAACTGATGTGCCTATTTCAAGCAGAGTCGAATAAAATTTGTATATATCTGTCAAGGAGATTTTTTCCTTCTTTATCCAAAGATCCAGTCTATTCTTAAATGTGTTAGTCTTTGCTGAGATTACATCCTCAGGCAACCTATTCCAATGCGACTTCCAACAAGGTTGTGTTAAACATCTCATTCAATGCCGCCGACACGCGTCGCATGTTTTGGCAAATTCCTATCGCCATGCCGCGGGCACGCCACGCGTGCTCTCGGTTTTTTCAAGATAAGTCAAAGATTTGGGTATGTTTTCTGTCAAGAAACTCAGAGCATAAACCTTGTGCCGTAAGCTAAACAGTTATGAAGTGGCCTATAAGATCTAACGATTTTTTTTATGTTATCAAAAAAATGTTATTGTGCAGTGCCGCGAACACGCCAGGTATGCTCGTCTACGATAGTTCTCAACCTTTTATATTGATATTTATTAATAGTAAATTTATCAAAAGACATGGCTACTTTTTCAAAGAAATTTGCCCCGCTTCAATATTTCGAATAATTATGCATGCGTCAGGATCAAAATTGGATTTGCTAATACAATTTATTGTTTTTTGCATTTTTCAATCAAAAAAAGGTGGAAGTTAAAAGTTTAGATGATATGCATCATTTTATCATCTAAATATACAACAGCACCTACCAATGGGCTGCAGCCGGTAGAGCATTTTTATTTTCACACAACACATAGGTATTTGAGGTATTATATACACCATATATTTTGTTGAACCATTAGCTATGCATTAACATTAATTTCGTATTGACGCGTTGAATTGACCGTGGCCGAAATCCACCGTCACATTTGTTATTATTTTTTAAAACTGAATGATCAAACAAAACTCCTCGTGCGACTGAATTAACAGTGAATGAAATTATATTTTTAATGGAAAATATGCCAGCGCTTCACGTGTTGTACATTCACATCAAATCACAGTTGTGACTTGGTGTTAAACGTTGATGTGGTCTGGGATGACGCACTTTCCTAGAAGAAACCTATTCACTTGCGACTTGAAAACACTCACCTTGCACCCGTCCGGAAGGACCCACTCAAGTAGTTCCCGCACCCGTTCGTACAATAAAAGTGAAACCAAAACGTTTTGTTCTAATCATTGGTAGCTAATCATCTACTATAAAATCGCTTTTTATTGATCCTGGCGATCCGGTAAAACAAAGGACTAGACGGAATTTGATCATGAAGCTCTGATGCACAGTGCACACTCCCCGAATTGTACCTATCCGTACAATGTAAATGTATTTCTAAGAATGCACTTGGCAAAAATACCGACATAAGTAACAATGGCATTTGTTAGATAAAATTACCGACAAAATCACCGGCTCAAACTTATCTAATATGAATATTTCTAAGAATTCACGTGGCAAAAAGGCCGCCATAGGTAATAATGGCATCAGTTAGTTATTACCGACAAAATCGCTGCTTCAAACTTTATTCTGCGTACAAGCCATTTTAAGCGCTATCGGAAGAACTTACGGTTCAAAATTTCTTATGCATAGTTGCAAAAGAAATTTTGAACCGTTACAGCTAGCACTATTGTTTATAACCGCTAAACAAAAGCGCTGATAAAAAAGAGACTTGTCATTGATCTTTGTTTTGCACCTTAAGGATAACTGAGACAGATATTGGTTGGATTACACAATTTTGCATAGGAGCCATCATTGCAGTGTTCGAAGTGTTCGACATCGCAAGCTTCTCCCGCTTTCTCACATTTAGTGATTTGTTAGATTGCTCCCTCTGTGACCCCAGCTACTGTTTCGGACTTGTTTGATTGTTCTTGTGACGACCCCGGCTAGTGTTCTTGGACTGTATTTGATTGCTCTTACGACGACCCCGGCTTGTGTTAACGGACTTTTGTGATCGCCTTCACCTCGACGGCTACCCTTAGCGGACCAAAGCAGTGCATCAGTGGTAAGTGATATTAATTAATCCTTACAATTACTATAAAATACAGTAATACCCCGACTTAAGCTACTTCGACAAACGCGCATTCGGAGTTACACGATTTTTTTTTTGTTACTTACACGTTTTTAACTGAAAAGTTTTTTTATTAATTCAATTACAATATTACGTAGAAGAAAAAAACATTGACTAGTGACATTTTATTAAACCTTCTTACAACTTTGAGTTACATCAAAACAACTTCCAATTGTGTTTAAACAGTTTATAATTCAGTAGAAACTCTATTATCCGACCCTTAGTTATACGATTGCGCAATTATCCGGACTACCAACCGCGACCTATGTCTGAAAAATTAACTTTTTTAGCTTCTGGACGAGAGAATTTATCTCCAGGGCATAAAACTACGATGTACAATTGCACATACATAAATACGTGCATATGTATATCGTGTGTTAGAAAATGATATAATTTTTTCATATACATTGATTTTCGTTGATGTGTTCTTGTTTTAAAATCTAATAAAGACATAAAACTACACATGAAAACCGAAAAAGTTTTATTCACACATTCGATTATCTGGATGCCTACTGACAACAATTTGCCTGGTTAATCGAGTTTCTATGTATACCTAGTTTGTCATATTATCTACAATTAGTTTTCACACATTAATTTTCTAAATCATTGTTATACTTAGTCTCCAGTCACAATTAAACATACCTTATATGTATATGAAAAATTGCACCCTTCCGTGAATTCGACTTATATGGAAAGCGCTCCGTTCCACTTATCACATAAGCGTAGGTGGGCACTCGTTAATCCGAAGTCAACATTTTTACTAACTTTTAAAGATGTTAACTTCCGCAAAGATACAGAAGTCCGTTAATCGTTAATCCAATGCCTAATAGTTACCGCACGGCACCGACAAGTGCCGGGAGGCGCTCGCTTTCAGACGAGTACTTCAACATGTTTAATGTTCATAAGGAAATTCATAGGAATAATGTGCACTTAATGCCCGTCGTTTAATTACACATTTAAATTAATTATTAAGTATTGTGTTTTGCTCCTAACCTGTTAACTTTCAGAACCTAAATCAACAGGTTTCATAAGTTTGTGGTATTACTGTATATGCAATTTTGTAGTTTTTTGTGTGCTTAGTGCCGATCGATCGATATTTTAAACATTAATTTTACGCTTTAGGTCATGGACCCTATGGATTATTCAACGCCATCGTGCTCTTGGGAAGACCCAAATTTGGTTTTTCTCGACATAGAAGAAACTTTAGGAGCCATGGTAGCTCTGGAATCATCTCCTCCAAGAAATGAAGCAACTCCGCTTTTGTCTGACGCTGAGCTGTATGGTATATTAAGAGGAAATATTCTAGATGAAATGGATAGTGATGATTCCGAACCAGAACCGGAGCTGGAGAATATTGATATACCTGCAGAATCAGCTATACCCGATCACGAATGGTGCCCAGGAAATCCTGCCGACTACCCGGACTTACCATTCACACAGACTCCAGGTCTCAAAGAAGAAGTCGCCGATACGCCTATTGGCTATTTTGATGCTATATGCAACTCGGAGTTGCTCCAGTTACTAACAGACTGCACGAACAATTACGGGGCACGAGAGAAAACGTCCGCACGCGCCCCGAAAAGTAGAAGTAGCTTGTGGAAACCAATAACGTGCGACGAGTTAAAACTGTTTTTTGGTCTACTTTTTCATATGGGTTTCATAAAACTTAATAGAATTTCCGATTATTGGAAAAAGGACATATTCTTTAATCAATATTTATTTTCTAAGGCAATGTCAAGAAATACGTTTTTACTGATATTAAGAATGTTATGCACTAGCTTAGAAGAAGCAACATCGAGTTTCGATAAGATTAAAAACATAATATTATTTTTTAACAAAAGAATGTCGGAGTTATATTACCCGACAAGTAATATAGTGATCGACGAATCTATGATGCTATGGAGAGGCAGATTACGCTTTAGGCAATACATGAAAGGAAAAAAACATAAGTACGGTCTGAAGTTCTATGCATTGGCTGACCAGTTAGGGGTAGTATTAAAACTCCACTTGTACGGCGGTGCATCTGACGCTATTGTGGGAGGAACAAACCACGTCAAAAAAGTAGTTATGCATTTAATGGATGAATATTTAAATAAAGGCCACCATCTATTTTTGGATAATTTTTATACAAGTATTGAATTGACGGAAGATTTATATAGGAATAATACATACTGTACAGGCACACTTAGAAAATTTAGAAAAAATAACCCAAAAGCAATGTTAAAAGCCAAGTTAAAAAAAGGCGAATTGTGTATTGTACACAAAAACAATGTGTGTATAATAAAATGGTTGGACCAAAGGGAAGTTCTAGCTATATCAAGTAAATATAATGGAAATTTAAATATTTTTACCAATCGCAGGGGGCAAAAAAAAGAAAAACCGCAAATGATAATACATTACAACAAAAATATGAATGCGATTGATCGGCATGACCAAATGTTGGCATATTATTCGTGTGAGCATAAGTCTCTTAGATGGTACAAAAAAGTCATCATTCATATTATGCAGGTAATAATGATCAATGCCTATTTCCTGTACAATAACTTCTCAACCCACAAATCAACTTTGTATGATTTTAGATTAAGTGTCATCAAATCAATTGTAGAGCCATATATTGATCCGCTACAAAAAATTAAAAATCAAAGTGTTCATTGCCTAATGGCATTACAAAAAGATAGTAAAGGCAGAACTAAAAGAAGAAGATGCAAACATTGCTGGAACACTAAAAAAGATAGAGTGATGGTGACTGTTGCTTGCGATACCTGCCCACAACAGCCAGGCTTGTGCATAGAATGCTTCAGAGTGTATCATAACTATTAAAAATAATAATACATAGTACTTATAGAGTATTACACACATAGAATCTAAGCTTAAATTTAATCTAAATTACATAGGAATACTATAGATGATTTAAATGAGTGTTTTTTTTAAATAAATATACTTTTTGATCAGCAAATCAGTCTTTTTGTTTCAATTACAAAAAACAACTCTTACCTAAACTATTTTGGCTTAAAACCTTTTAATCGAGTAATATTATTAAAGATTGTTAAAAGTAACTTTTAATGATATTTGGCAATACTAGATATTTTTAAAGATTATTTGTAACTTTTAACAATCTTTAAAAATATCAAGTATTGCTTTCATTTTATTATATCGAGCTTGACCGTGATATTTTCCTAATTCACAAGCCACGACTTTTCCAAAAAACTCATTGCATTGGCTTTCCATGCTAGCATTGTTGGTACATGTACGCTCCGATTCGGTCATAGTGCCAACTTCTTTATATTTATTATGTATGGACCTGTCGCCAGTCATAGTGCTCGTCTCTTCTTTATGGTATTCAGCAACATCGTCTGTCATGTTCACTGTCCATTTTTGGGAGCTGGGTAATCCGTGAAGAGGCGAATATTCATTTTGTGGCTCCGTAAATATTTCTTGAGAATCATCAAAAGAGTGATTGATGTATTCTGTAAAAAACGTTTGTACATCACAAAAAAATCAGGGTAAAAAATTATATTAAGTTTGAATATAGGTAGATACTGAAATAGAAATAGGTAGAATGAGTTTCTTTGGAACTTATGTACGGAATTTCACACCATTGGCTTTTCGGTGAAGGAAAACATCGTGAGGCAACCTGCATACGTCCTTAGAAGGAATTCGACGGCGTATGTGAATCCACCAACCCGCACTGGGCCAGCGTGGTGGATATGGCCCAAACACTCTTCATGGGTAGGCCTACGTCCTGCAGTGGACTATTAAAAAGGCTGATACAGATACTGAAATATCATAATTAACAGATTTTTTAAACATAGCACTTGCGGATTTTGTGTTAAAAAATCGGTCAAGTGGAATCAGCCAAATCTTCTTGGACTTGTCCATGAAAGTTTTCGTAATTTACGATTTATGATGGATTAAAAAAACTACTTACTAGATTTCGTTCTAACCAATTTTCGGTGTAAGTTTACATAGTTATTAATGTACATTATATACATTTTTATTATGTTATAATTATGGTGAAATAAGTTTGAAAACTTGTGTAATATTTTTTTTCTTTATAAAAGGAAAATTAAAAACTTGGCTTTAATGTTTATTTGTACAAGCAATAAACGTTAAGGTCTAATAAGAATTATTTTTGGAGTCGCAAATAATAGTCTTATTGGAGATCTTTAGGGGAAGCCTATATCCAGCCGTGGACGTCCCATGGCTGAAATGATGATGATGAAATAAAAGTATTTTGGACTAGTAAGCTTAGGAAACCAGGCCAAATTACTAGCAATATTATGATCTAAGAACACTTTACTGCCATAAAAGTATGTATTAGATTTAGCCTTTGTTCTTTAATAAAAAAAATTGTTGATTGTTCAGAACATTTTCCTAAAAAATCTCAAAAAAGTTGTATGTTTAATTATTGAAAATAGAAACATTATATACATACATAAAGTATTAAAAGAAAAAAAAACTTTTATAAAAGTTATATAAATAAATGTACTTGAAAAAGATAAAGAGACCTTTATCTACATTACTCACGTTCTAGATTTGGACGTTTATTTGGTGGGGGGCTATCTGCTTGCGTCAAATCATCGTCATATTCCTCTGTTTCAGGCACATATTTCGTCTTTTCTGTAAAGAAAATCTTAAAATTTAATTTGTTTTTTTTTTAAAGTTTGAGAATAACAGGGAAAATTACGATAAATTCTTACCGTGAAATCTATTTCGTGCCATAACCGAAGTTTTAAAAAAACAGGGACTTGCAGAAACACTGTATCTCTTATGTAGACCAAGAAAGACTAACTAAAAAGCACAATTAAAGCTGTAAAATAAATGTTTATGATTTTACCTTCATATAGTGCCGGTGAACACCTCTAGCGTGTCCATGTAATTTCATCTTGTAATGCCGAGAGCACGTCTAGCGTGCTCACGTTGTGTATACGGCGGCATCGCTGGGAGCTACTCGCATATAGGGGTGGCATTGAATGAGTTAATGCTACCATGGAGGGGGCATGAAAGCACTGTTGCATTAAACATTAAAAATCAATCCACTCCCGCCCACACCTATATTTCGGCTTTTAGCAGTGCTCTGAGCATAACTTCCCATCCGCCGATTTGTGTGGCGCTTAGTATAAGGTGCAGATAAATTCAATTTTGAGTCGGAAGACGCATTATAATTACTATGTATTCAAAAGTCAATCATTTTATTTTCAAATTTTATTTATTTACCTACAATAAATATAGCTTGACAGACTTACATCCAATACACTACATTTATAGAGCAGCATATATGACGGCATTTTTGATCAATGTTTTGCAACTCTTGCGTAAAACGTTTATCTTGCGAGTAGGTATCTAATACTAAACTATACTCGGTAGGTATTATGATCCTTAAAATTATAAATTAGCTTAATGTTTTGGTAAGTATTTTTTATTTCGGATGGCAGACGAAGGCCTAAAAAACGCTGGTGTGACGATCTTGACACGTTGGCGGAATTTGCTACAGAACGCGATAAATGGAAAGAAGTGGGGGAGACCTTTGCCCAGAAGCGGACAGCATAGATTGAGAAAAAAAAAATTAAGTTATGGGACGGGCATGACCATATAAGTCATAAGATAAAAAGGCATGCACCTAACTGAATAGCCTATGCTAGACAGTGGCTCTGGCTATCGTCTTCGGTGAAGCATATTTATAAATGTAATTTAACGTAAAAATATTATTTGACAATGGGCAGGGCACATAGCTCGGAGAACTGATGGCCGATGGGGCAGAAAAATTCTTGAATGGAGACCACATACCGGCAAGCGCAGCGTAGGACGTCCACCGACCAGGTGGACCGACGATATTATTAAAACCGCAGGAACGGGCTGGATCCAGGCAGCTTCCAACTGGCCTTATTGGAAATCCATGGGGGACATTGGGGGAGGCTTATGTCCAGCAGTGGGCGTTTTACGGCTGATAATGATGATGATTATTTTGCTCCCATATGATACTATTAGAAGACCAACCGATGAAAAAGTATATAAGCCGGTGCAAGCGCGCCGGTCGGCCATTCTTTCTCGAACCTTTGCGCGGAGCGGACCTCTTGCCAGTTTACATTCAAATAGATTATTATTGTGTTGAAGTTTTGATTGTCGGTACTTTTGATTTTGTGTGTTAAATTATAAAGTTGTAATAATTAAATAAGTTTAGGTTATATCACGTGTATTTTTATATAAACCTGCTTCTGATAGCTAATAATAATACAATCTATTATAGTCCGATGAATGCTATGTAAATAAAACTCAATTTTTGTAATTGTTTTTATTCATATAAACTTCCTTTCTAATAACAAGTAACTTATATTCTAATGTTGAATAAATAATGGAATAGAAATGTATGAGTGCACTTTTTTTGGAATATCTTGCAGAACAGACAACAACATAATAATTTATGAAGTTTATAAAATATGCATCTGTCACTTTTTCATACGTGGGACAAAGAATATGTCGTAGTGCTATGTTAAGCTGGCTGGAGAGACGTGATTTAGCGATGTTGCGAAAGATTCGCCATCGAAATTCGATTACACTATCAATAGTAACGATAGTAAGAATCATTCAATAGTTTAGAACATTAGATATATTATCAATACCATGGATACTATCGAAACCTAAATTGATAGTATTTTTACTAATACTATCGATAGTACCTATCGATGCTATTGACATTTGGCAATGGTATTATTTGTTTTATTTAAATCGATATTATCGATAGTATTGTTAAATATCAATATTTTCGACAGCACTATCGCTAGTATAACAGATGTCAAGGCCGCGATAGTATGACGATACTAGGTATGAACATGTTATCTCTATCGCAACAACACTAGTCGTGACGTAAGTGTAGCTTACACTGCGTCCCCGGCAGCACTCCCGTCGGTGTTGTCCGTAGCGTTCGGAGCCTTAACAGCGCTGGTCCGGCGCACGAGGGGCTTGGCGGGCTCCTTGACGCCGTAGGGCTGCGCGCCCTCGGGCCGGCTCAGCAGGCTCGCCGACGATATGAACACCGACACCTGTCACACAGAACAACATCATATTACGTATAGTAGATACTCCGGCTGTGGCCATCTTAGCGTCATTTTTGGCCACTTTGAATTTCATGGTCATTCTTCAATCGGAGCAGGTACTCAATTCGGCGCGTTTCTTTCTTTATGTATAACCTCGCGTAACTTTTTACAGAGTGGTAAAATTTCGATAATTCATTTTTTATTGGAAAGAGTACACTTCGAAATTAACCCTATTTAAATCTTATCGTAATCGGCTGAGTCATTTTTGATAAATCAACAATAATGTGAAAATTGCTACACCGATCCATGCGATCTATTCGCGAATTCTGTACAAGTGTACACGGTTGAAGTCGGTCATGTCATTTTTTGCAAAAAATAATTATATGACGTATGTAGCATATTGGCACTTAGCTCGGAAAACTGCTGATCCACGGAGTCAAAAAGTTCTCGAATGGGGATTACGTATACAGATTTTATAAGCCGTGGTGGTCGTGGTGGCTGGAGGTCTATTTATATTTGTTTCAATGTCAACCTATTGTACCCATATCCGCAAATAAATGAATATGAATATGGTCTAGTGGTTGTAACGCTGGTCTGTCATTCTTCAGGTCGTTGGTTCAAATCCCGGTCCCGTACCAATAAATAAATATTTTGGGACATCTTAATTACACTATCTTTATCTTTAAAATAACTTTACACCATTGGCTTTTCGGTGAAGGAAAACATTGTGAGGAAACCTGCATTCGTTGTGTTCGTAGAAGAAATTCAATGGCGTATGTGAAGCCGCCAACCTACACTGGGCCAGCGTGGTGGATTCGGCCCAAACACCCTTCATGGGTAGGTTTACGTCCTGCAGTGGACTATTAAAAAGGCTGGTACAGATACAGATTTTATGCTCATAAACTACAAACGCTAAAAAAATGGCAACTTGTACTCTTCGGTTTTCTGAATGTCGCAACGAATGAATGTGATCCATGATATTGAAACCTTTTGTGATTCGTCATAGTAGTGACACCTTATGAACCATCTCGAGCGCAGGCTCGTGATAAGCCTTGAAACTATTTTATTTATTTATATACTTATAAACATAGCTCAGAAGCGAGATCTAAAGTTTTTTAATAAAGTATTGTCACCTTTCTTGAACAACACCACCACGCTTCTTTGCCAGGATTCTGGCGTTTTTTCTTCAGGACAACAACATTATTGGTCTGTTAAAACTATGTCGTAGTGCGTACGCTAGCCCCCGGTCAGACTAATATACAGAATTACTGGTAATCAATTACCATGCTTTTAGGTGCTTGGTGTTCTCTCTAAGGTGAGACGGTATTTCACACCTGAGCAACTGCTTAGTCTTTATAAAGCACAAGTCAGGTCTTGCATGGAATACTGCTCTCACCTTTGGGATGGCTCTGCCAAATATCAACTGGAGGCTCTGGAGTCGATTGAGAGACGAGCCAGGAGGATGATTGACAACGACACCTTGACTAAGTCTCAGCTGCAAAGTCTTGAGCATCGTCGCAAGGTAGCGTGTTTGTCGGTCTTTTACCGGATACACTTCGGAGAGTGCGCCCAGGAGTTGCACAATCTGGTCCCCCCTGCCCCTTTCTTCTATCGTACGGCTAGACGGACGCGACCAAAGCGCCACCCTTTTATGGTGGACATTCCGCGCGTTAGAACCAAGCGTTTCGAATCCACATTCCTCATACGAACAGCCGGAATGTGGAACGCTTTGCCTGGGTCTGTCTTCCCGTTAAAGTATAACGTGGGTGTCTTCAAATCCCGAGTAAATAGGTATCTTCTAGGTAAGCGTGCTACACCCTAGACCGCACATCTGCTTAACATCAGGCAGTGTGTAGTCAAACGCAAACCTATTCGAAATAAAAAAAAAAAAGGTAATAAGCACCTTTTTTTTCTGTACATCAAAACTAACAACTATGGTTCAAAGACTATTAACTTTTATCAAATCTCAAAAAAAAAAAAAAAAGTTTATTGTTCTTAAAACACACTAAGCAAGTTGTATACTAGATCCCACACTAGGGCGACCTGTGTCGTGAGATCTAGGCTCTTCCTTATGGTAACAAAAACAAAATTACCCTTATAGTATACACAAAAAGAAAAAAAAAACAGAATATCAAAAACATCAGAAACTACGCCCATAACCAATTTTGAATTATTAGCTACATGTTTATGGATACCTCTGTAAACAACTACAATAATGTGTGTAGCGGGTAGAAGTACCAGGAGCAGAGCCGCTGAGCGGGTCATTCTCGTGACGTCATTCTCCGCTGTGGAGCTCCTGACTCCTGAGTGTGTGTAGGTGCAGTCTACTGGTGTGCGAGTGTTGTGTGTATGTGTTGACCTGGCGTGTGACGACAGACAGACAGACAAAACTCTTTATTTACAACCACAATTTGAAAAATAAACACTATTTACATATTTACGACAAAAAATATGATTATAAAGTGGCGGCCTTATCACCCATGGCGATTTCTTCCAGGCAACCTTGCACGAATATGAACCGACAAGAATAAGAAATAGTGGCCTTAAAAAAACAAAAAACAAAGAAAACACCTATAAATAATAAACTAAATATACTTAATTCAATCGAAGTTTTAAATATACTTACATACCACGACCATGTGGGCTAAAGTCCGTATTTTGCCGAAGGTGCGCGATTGTAGTAGCGAAAATGCTGTTACATAGGAAAATATCGCTCAAATTCGACAAAATGTATGGAACAGATGTTTTATTTTGAGTTTTGACAAAAGTCGCAGAACAAAAGTTGTTAAATTTGATGTACATAATAAGCCCTAAAAAGATACAAAAAAACAAAAAAAAATAGAAAAATATCCTTAAAATATGTACATATTCAGATTGACAATAGTCCCCGCACTAGGGCTAGCCTGTATCGCGGGAAACTGAGGCCGATTACCGAAATATGGTAGAGAACTTGCACATTAATTTTTTAGATGTTAATTGATTCCCAGTAACCCTGTATAGACGAAGTAGTAGTAGAAATTTGCTTACCTGCTCTGGTGTGGGGCAGGCCACCAGCAGCGCGTCCTCCTCGGAGTACCCGCCCGCCGCGAGCAGTTGCTCGATTTGAACAAAGTATCCCACCACGTTGTTCTGTAACAATACACATTGTATAAAGTAAACATTTTCTTAGATATAGTATTGTCACGCAGTAGGTGCGCGCAGTAACTACGGCGAGTTGTTTACATCGCGATTAGTAACTAGCTTTAAGCTGTAGTTTTATGACGGTAGCCGGATCACTCTTTGTTTACCATCTATTGTGTTTTTTGGTATTTTTTTGTTTTGCAGAACAATAAGCTTTTCTAGAACTTTCCCTTGTTTACTTTTTGTCAAACACAATAGCGTCATAATTTCTAGAGAATTTAGAAGAGGCGACTTTAATTCAAATAGAGTAATGATCTGTCGTTCGACTTTATTTATCATATTTTCTATCGTAGCGAAAACATCTCGTGTTCAAGTGCAGTGATTAGTTTGTGTGAATACCAGTGCCAGTGTGAGGTGTATGTGCAAATCAGTTGTGTTGTGTTTTGTGATTTTCTAAAGTGATTGTGTGCAAAGTCAATAATCGGCATTTTAACTGATTATTTATTCAACAACCCATTTCGTAACAGTATATTCAGTATATTCACCCGCAGCAGGATGAACTCGGTCTCCTTGTTGGCGAGGTAGAGCTGCATGGAGCGCTGCAGCGGCGCCAGCGAGCCGCGCCCGCAGCGTAATGCTTCCTTCACTGTAGTACAGTATATACAGTATGTCTCACCCGCAGCGGCCGCAGCAGGATGAACTCGGTCTCCTTGTTGGCGAGGTAGAGCTGCATGGAGCGCTGCAGCGGCGCCAGCGAGCCGCGCCCGCAGCGTAATGCTTCCTTCACTGTAGTACAGTATATACAGTATGTCTCACCCGCAGCGGCCGCAGCAGGATGAACTCGGTCTCCTTGTTGGCGAGGTAGAGCTGCATGGAGCGCTGCAGCGGCGCCAGCGAGCCGCGCACGCAGCGTAATGCTTCCTTCACCACAGTAGCCAGGGTTTCGGGACTGGGTTTAGGTGAGTTTTCTTCTGCTGTGCTCTGCGTCTGGAATTAACAACATTTTTTTAAAGCGCTGGATTTCGTAGACCGAGGCGGAGCGAGGTCGGTGCTTCGGCACGAGGATTGTGCTTTCGTCTGTCCGGACCGGTCGGTTTTCTGTCTACAAGTCGCAATTCAACGAACCTTAATGCAACTCGGTACACAGGTTCGATATATTGATCACGTTTTTTTGATATTTGATTGGGGGTATTTCTCTCTTTCACTGGACTTTGATCCAACGAGTTTATGTCTGTATTGCGATCTAATTTTGTGCGATTTATCAGGTGTTTTTAGTACAAATTAGGGTGTATTTAGGCTGTACAGATAGTGCCATAGTAATAACTCTGAACAGACCTTACCGAGGAAGTCAATGATGGGCCCAGCCAGGATATGAGTAGCGTCCTTGATGAAGGCTTCGCAAGCTGCCTTGAGCTGGCGGTCCACCTGCTTCCTGGAGAACTGACCTTGGAGAAGAAGATGATGATGGGCCCAGCCAGGATATGAGTAGCGTCCTTGATGAAGGCTTCGCAAGCTGCCTTGAGCTGGCGGTCCACCTGCTTCCTGGAGAACTGACCTTGGCGAGGAAGTCGATGATGGGTCCAGCCAGGATATGGGTAGCGTCCTTGATGAAGGCTTCACAGGCAGCCTTGAGCTGGCGGTCCACCTGCTTCCTGGAGTCCAGCACCTGCTCGCGGACCTGAGGAGCTCCTTCCACCATGAACTCCACCAGGAGGTTGTTGCTGCAACATGGTGCAATAATGTATCAATATCACGGTCAAATGCCCGGTATGCCCCGACGTCTCATCTCTCTGGCTCCCGCGCATACCTATGTTTTGGCTTTTGCGCAGCGTTTTACGCATGACTTCCCATATGCCGATTTGTGTGGCGTTTAGTACATTTTGTATATGGGTTATAATTTTAATCTGAGTTTTCGTGTGTTCTATTCATCGACTTGGCATTTTGTCTGTTTTAGTTCTATGACACCTCGCACATAGCAAACCCGAATGAACATGCCGAATTATACAACGCGGCGGCTATGAAGTTAGCTACAATCTGCGCGAAATTTCTAAGTGAGCTTCAGTCAGGATTGGATATTGCACACCTTTTAGCTAACTTCATAGCCGCCGCGTTGTATGATTCGCCATAATCATTCGGGTTTGCTATGTGCGAGATGTCATAGAACACACGAAAATTCAGATTCAAATTATAGTCGCATTATTGTGTGTGTAATAATAGTGTGACGCAGTAGGTAAGCCGCGCGGTAATGACGGCGAGTTGTTTACACCTAACTGATTTATGGTTTTATGACTCGAGCGGGATCAGTCTTTGTCTGCCGCTTTTTGTTTAGTTTTTTTTTTTTGGGTGTTTACGTATGTGAGAACAATAGGGAAGTCTCGAACTTTTAAGTTGTTTACTTGTTAACACAATAGCGTTTATTAGATCGAGTAATGTTGCGAATTATCTCGTAGGTTCGAGACTGTAGGAAATAACGGATATAAATACGCCGGCCGACCCTTGGGGATCAGTTATTCGTTTACCGTCGAAGCGATAACATCTCGGGTTAGAGTGCGATTCCAGTGATTGTGAAGTGACTAGTTTGTGTGAATATCAGTGCCAGTGTGAAGTGTTTGTGCGAACCAGTTGTGTTGTGTTTTTGTGATTTTTGTGAAGTGATTGTGTCCAATAAAGTGCAAAATGATTAATCGCCGTTTTAACTAATTATCCAAAACCCATGTCATAACAATAGTTTAATCTAAAAAAAATATCCCTCACCTGTTTAAAGAAAATATCTGCCTCGGCTTCTGAATCAAGCCAAACGCAGCATTCTTCATATTGCTAAAGTCCAAACTGGTCTCCTTAATCACAAAATCAACTTGAAACGGCGCGATCTGCTCCCTCAGTATGAGCAAATGTTTAATTTGGAACAAGTGACCATCAATAACCGTGGCGTTGTTAGATATTTGCTTGGCGGCGGTCTCCACGCTCTGCACGCAGAAGGAGATGGCTTCCTGCGCCAGCCCCTGGAACACTTTCTTCTCGAGGCAGCGGTAGAGGCGGGAGAGCGCGGCGAGGGTTCTGCGCACTCCTGTAAATAATTATTATTTTTTGCAAAAAAAAACGGCATGACCGACTTCAACCGTGTGTTGCTAGTCCAGCATGCAACCACGAAATTAACTCTTTTCGATATGTGAAAATGTGACAAATATATACTTTGCCATAACGCTATCTCATTCTGACACGTCGAAAGAAATATTACTTCGTGCGCATCCTTCCATGTAGCATTTTTTACATTACTGTTGATTTGTCAAAAATGGCTCAGCTAATTTTAATAAAATTTTGAAGTATACTTATTTCCAGTAAAAATGTATTATCGAAAACGGACTACTATATAGAAAGTTATGCGAGTCAGGCTCGCACACCGAGGGTTCCGTACAAATCCAGAAATTTCACAAAATTGGGAAGTGAGTCGTTAAAATCTTTACACTATAATCATCGGCAAAAAAGTTTTTTTTTTCACTTTTCTCGTCATACATCGAAAATTACACATTGTTAAAATAATTAAAAACCTTTTTTAGCATGTGCTGCTAATGAATTTCTTTTATATGATACCTTACATGATACGATTTACTCACTTTGAATTTGGAACCCATATTTTGTGAATTTTCAGGCGCTATTTTTTTGTGATTTAAACAAAAATGTACAGTTTTCAGATTTATTCCTATATGTGTACTCTGAGACAATGTTTCTCGCCAAATTTCATAGTTCTTTGTCAACGGGAAGTACCCTGTAGGTTTTGATTTTTGTGAGTCACGAAATATGCGGTTTTTTACGACATAAACGGCTCTAACTTTTTTATACGATAACTGAGAAGCTTTTCTTTAACACAACTGTACGAGACCATAGATATAAGTAAACAGTTTAAATTTCAACTCGATATCTTGACGCGTTCCCGAGATAAAGAGTCTTGACATACACACAGACGGACAGACGACAACAAAGTAATCCTTATAGGGTTCCGTTTTTTCCGTTTGAGGTCCGGAACCCTAAAAAACGATTTACGGACGATAATTTTACGTGTGATAACGTCATAAGAAAACATTGTTAAATCAACAACTAAAACAAGATGCCTATCTATCAATTGTTCGAGCGTTCTAGCTTGCACGCTCGGCTCGGGCGAAACGTGACAGATTTTCGTGCGTGCAGCCGGCGTTAATCGATTTTCGATTTATAAGACGTTGTCACGTCAAAAGCGCTATAACTTACCCGGGTACCACATGCCGTGTAAGTCCGCCGGGGAGGCGGAGACTCTCGCCTCGCCCTCGGCCTCGGCCTCCGACACGAGCGAGCCGCGCGACTCGCTCCGTCTCAACGCTCGCTCCTGCTGGATCGACATCGCGATTTGCTGCGGAATAACATCGTCAAATTGTGAACATTGACAAATAACAAGGGGGCAAGGTCAATTTATTATTCTGGAGAAACAAAAATATGAGGGTAGCTCCCAAAAAAAATTCTAGATCAATGACTAACTAACGAATCCCAAAACTGTATGTCCCCAGCGTATAGCTACCTCCATCACGTGTGTTAGAAACTACCATACTAGCACCTCTTTGTACAGATATCACAGTGGCAACACTACCGTTGGACTAGCCTCCTTACTGGGGCCTCTAAGCGGGTGCCGGCAGAAAGGTTTTGCGCAGCGGCCATGCTGTTTCTTGGAGTCATTATTTTGGTTATTAAAATTGAAGTACCAAGTTGTAATGGTTGAAAAAGGGAAAGTAGGTCGAGCATTTAAGGTACCGTGTTGTATTCAAGCTATTTTTAAAATAGGATTCAAAATTAGAGCTAATAACGATAATGTTTCGCATTTGTATTCATGATCGTTTTCTTGTTAATTATAATAATGAAACTGATCATAGACGTTTTATTTCAACAACATTGTCGAAGATATCATATCAGAAGTGGTATTGGCGGATAAGTTACCTATATTTTATCCGTCTATCCTAGCCCAAGTGATGTTTTATCTACCTATCTTTGCTATAAATATTTTTTTCTCTAAAACGCTATGATCAGAAAGAAGTTATTCCACTTACATATACTTAACTAATTTACATATGCGTGTGATTGATGTAATATGTATTAGAGAGATTTGTGCCCAATATTGAAAATGTCTGAGTACCTAGTGTAGGATTTAAACACCTCGTGGTCGGTGGTGCAAGATAGTTTATTGAATATTTCTCCTTATATCAACTGGTATACCGCTACAGACATTTTTCTATTCATTCTCGATCGTCCTTTGTTTTTTTTTCCTTCTCTCCATTCCCGCCAAAAGTTATGCTTCTTCTTTTATGTTTTGGCGTCGCATGAGCTGAGCATTTGCCGGTGTCGGTATTCGGCCTTCATTCTCTTTTATTTTAAAATAATAGCCAATTCGACCTGACTTGGTCCGCGACTCCCGTGAGTCTGTTTATGTGCTGAATACAATGATGTTTAATGTCTAGATAAGCAGACTCAAACAACTGCGTTGCTAGGCATGGCGACACATTAACCGCCCGAATATCGTTGGTAGGTAATCAAAGAATCATATCTCTATCCCTGTTACACTAGTTGCTAAAGTACGGTAAGACGTTGAAAATGACAGAAATAGCAATATTTTTAAAGGTGACGTCCACAAGTGGTATATTATTCAGAGAAAAATCGAACCAAGATGATATATACATCATTTGAAAGCTTGTTATATAGGCTTCCCAAAAATATTTAATTTAGATTTTTTCACCCCTCCAATTTTTTTTAAATGTGAAAAATAAATTGTATGAAATATAACAATACAACTTATTATTTTTTCTAGTTTAGCAATAATAAAGTGCTTCTATCGTTATTTAACGTGCATTCGTAGCTGATTCTTCCACATTCATCTCTTAATTTGCTAAAATTAAAAATTATAACCTACCAGTGTGACCAGTTAGTAGGTACAATGTGACAAAAAAACACTTAAAAAGTGTGACTAATTGGTAAAAATGCTTTTATTTAACAATTTGGAGGTTACTTAATTAGAGCTGCTAAAGATAAACTACCTATTGAGCAAAATATATTTATTTTTACTAATAAATTCAAAATTAATTTTAAAAAAATCGGAGGGGTCTTTTTTGTTTTTAACTGTTGTAATAGACTCAGAAAAATATGAACTTTCTCGAAATGTAACGAGTGTTGTGGTTAGAATTTTTGATTATTATTATACCAGCCTCCATACATTTTGTGGACATGTCCTTTAGTCGGACAATGCCTACTTAGGGTGCCAGTTCATTAGATTGTAATTTCCCCAAAATGTTACGATATCTTCTCAATGTCAGTGATACAAACCGATATTTTTAATAATCAACATTTTAGTAATAACATTATGAATTTGAGTAATTAATCAAAATCAAATAAATTATGATGTAATTATGAATAAAGTATAACTTTATTCATAATATACAAAGAATATTTTATTAATTTATCCGACCAATATATTTTATTCGTTCTTGATAATTAAAATAATTATCGCCATAATAATACTTAATTATCAAAAACGTGTCATATTGTAGGACAGGATATTCCGTAAGAAAATTCGAAAGCATTGCATGAAGAATCTACAATATATTGTTTTGAAAATTGCAGTGATGTTTTTTTTTTATTCTGGAACCGTTAAGTAAACAATTATAATAAACAATAATAAATATAGCAGACTAACAGCTAGCATAGCTACACCGCCACCCGCGCCCGAGTTCGTAAGCTCTCACCACTAGTTACCACGCACCCCGCACAGCCCGCGTGCAGTCTGTGTCACTCATACATACCTATAGCACGCAGCGCGCGCTTTTTCAGTATCTCTGTATCACGTAAAACTTCTTTGAAAATTGTAGCCATATATGTTATACTATACCTGTACTTCAATCTCCGGACGTAGATACCTGTTGCCGTCGAGCTATTTGATTTAACTAATAATTACAAAACGTAACCTATTTAAGCCTGATTCTGCTGCTTGATTCATAACTATCAATAATTATAAAAATAGTAATGATTATTAGTATTATTTAAAATCGCTGTAGACGTTAATGCCGCCCATTAATCTAGGTACCGGATTTGTTATTATCGTTGTACTCTTGTATTTTTAGTATTTATTGAAGTTATATTGTAATCTATTGTAATTTTACTATTTCACTAGTTACTATTATTATCCAGTCAGTTTCTTTTCGTAATATTCTAATGGCTTTTATCCATTATTTATCGTTATCTTTACGTATTTTGTCTGCGGATATCCTATAGTATCAAAAAAGTAATTATCGATTAGTCGAAATCTCCCATAATTATGGGGAAACAAAATCATGTTTCACCTGGCATCACCAACTGTAAAATTATTTACTTTTAAAATCATGATATTATATGTGATAGTTTCAATTAATACGAATAGTGTAAACCGTATTTACTTGTGGAAATAAATTCCAGAAGCTTTATGAAGAAATTGAGAACGGTATTAAAAGGGTTTTGACTACACATTTCCCAATTTTTAATTTTTTAAATAATATTTTGACGTCTGATATATTCAACCATTTTGTTTAATCGCGACTAAGGCCGGTCGGCGCGCTTCGCCGGCGTACGCCGGCAGTTGGCTGACGTCGTCATAGACAACAATCTTCAGTTCTCGTGTATTATACTTCAATGGCTGAATAGGTTTCTATGTGATGCATGAACTTCATGCGACACTATGTGAATATATAGTATGTGTTGGCGGGTCAAGTTACTTCGAATAATTCACAGCTGGTTAGATCTGTTTATGCAGGGATATTAGTCACTTTTAAGAGACTATAAACAACCTTACACTAATGAATACCTATTATAGTAATCCGACAAACTCTGTTATACTCACAGGTATACTAATACCTTTTTCGTATTAGCATGATATTTGAAACGATTAGGTGTTCAAATTAAATTGGATTATAACTGTTCGAATTTATTCTGTTGGCACGTATTAGAATTGTGGAGCAAAATAATATCTTATTTGCAAAATCGAATGAATGAGGGGACTGTTTCCGAGCTCATACAAATACTGCAATAATGGGCTAGAAAATAACAACCAAGTCGGTTAACGACTATTAACGACCAATATTCACAAATTTCATGACCTATTACGAACTTACTGTACATAATACAATAGTAAAAATCCATTGCACACAAATACAGCTGGGATTCATATCTATCCAGAAGAACTGATAAAATTACTAGATTTATATATTTTAAGATTTATGACATTACATATCGAATAGATTATTAGGTATCACCAGCAGCTAGCTTAGCATATGACCACGAAGGGATTTTGTCTATCTGTGAAAAAAATGACACATTTACTTCACCATAACTCTGTCTCGTTCTGACGCGTCGAAGGAATTATTTCGTGGTGCGTATGCTGGTTCGGCTGGCCTAGTCTTGTGAAATTTCGGTATTAACATACTGCGCTTGATTACATAATGCTTCTTTCTTCAACATTTGAGGCTTCTAAGTTAGTTGGCTTATTGTCTAAACTATTTTGACTCGATCAATATGTGAACAACTCAGTTATGCTAATAGATTGATGATAATTAGATATGACATCTCATGGCGGATGAGACGTTAAAATGTAATAATGTTTTAACAGTTTAGCCATGTCAGAAGTCTTCAGGCGGCCTAAAAACCACCATGCCTGGCCCGTACGAACTTACTTATTTCTTGCTTATTTCATTAGGTATAATAGTACAGAAATGTGTGTACCCAAGAATCGGGCATCATTCGTGCAACTAGTAATGCTTGTAACGTAAGTTTCAGATGGTACGATAGAGCTAGTTCCGGACTGAGAACGCTGAGGATGGGCGGTGTCGAAGTTGCGGACACGAATCTGAACCGAAATGCTGTGAGAGCATCACTCGTCGACTCACATTCATAGACCAATATAATGGGTTCCCAATTCCAAAGTATTAAACTATTCGCGTTAAAATGATGTAGTTATTGAAAAATCATATAGCTATATATGACTATGAATTTAAAAAAAAAGGTTGATTATTTAATTTTCACGTTATTTGAAGTAATATATTATTTTTTCTTGGCAATATTTGAAAGTAAGTACTTAACGTAAATGATACAAATATCTGATGATAGCTTAGTGACTGCGGTTGTAGTGTCATGCTGAACTCGAGAAACTGACCGAATCTTTGGCGTGCTAAAATAGGTACTTACCTACTAATTTGAATAAAGTGTATTTTAAAGTAACAATGAGAAAACTATAGATGCGACCAAAATTACATCAATGACGGTTTAAAAATAATAAAAATATTCTGTTAGTTTTGCGTTAGTATTCAACCTACTATTCTTGGACGACTTAGTAGTTGATTAACGGCGTCCGCGCCATCAAACATATGGCCCAATTATTAACAATCATTTTAGATAACAATATATAATTTTGCACTTATTATGTTTACCAAATTACGTTTCGCGAGTTTGTATTGCAAAACGGAACTACCTAAACGAACAGTAAAATATACAGTTTGAAAGTATTAGAAAATTAAATTAAATTTTGATAGCTTATCTTATTTTTATAATGTTGAGGACACAAAGAATTAAATATGAAGCTTAGGTATAGGAATCACGTTTTAGCGCACCCTTGATTGAATGACTCAAGCGTAGATACGCTGGACTGTCCATATGTTCTAAGTTTTATAGGTACATTTTATAATACAATACAACAGTATTACACTGTATTTATATCTGTGCCTTATTGTCCTGAATGATTCTGGAATATTTTCATTACTTCATCATTCATCTGGAATATTTAAAAATCTGTCATTACTGCGAAACTTCAACTTTTACTGCAGTATGAAGTTAAAATAATTTCATAAATGAGACAAATTAAATTACTTTACGAACTAAATAAGAAAAATAACACGCGCCTAAATCACTATGACGTTTGATTACACAATCTACTCAACGACTTTGGATATAAATTTTAAGAGATCCCAAAACCATTGAACTACAAAATTAATATTATTAGTTTTACAATATAAACAAAAAAAAAAACTTATTCAGTAGGTTGGGTGGTAACTTAAATACTACTCGCGTAAATTATTTATGTAATGACAACTGACGATTGGACTATTTAAAATTAAATTAGATCTTAGTTTCATGATCAATCGAGATAATAACTAACATAATAAACCAACTATTAACTACTGTAATGTATAATTACTCTAAATGGTGTAGTTATATTAATCATTACTAAAAGTAAAAGGGATTAAGATATAATAAAAACTCAATGATTATGTATAGAAAGCATCACAACAATAATTTTGCCTTCTGTTTTGAATTTTTGAACACCTCCTAGAAATGTTTATTGTAAAATAATAATAATATAAAGTTAACGTTGTTGCGTGAAGTCCTTTTAAAAAAAGGGGTTTTTATGGTTTAGACTTTTAATTATAGTATTGCAGAAAATAATTGTAAATCGTGTTAAATTCGTTGTATTTTGATCGGACTGCCAAGAAGGGGTACTGATTTTTATATGTTAGTAATGTAATACATTACAATAACTTGGGTGCTGTAAGACTGTTCGGTGATTAAGATATCATTCAACTTCAACTTTTAAAAAATGGTCTAACTGGGATTTCAATCATGATGTAGACAAAAAGAATAAAGGCCAAATTATTATACTAATAATATTATTATACTGGATCGGTAAATTGATAAAATTCGTGAATTACACAATTATAGCGCTCATCAAGTACGATTATAGCTTCATTTTAATGATTTTATGGTTGCACCTCCGGTGTGCCACGTGGCATTTATAATGCGTTGCGACAAGCTATGTCTATGGGTGTTAGACCTCTGAACCTATTGCGAGATGTAAAGATTTGGGAACCCTGGTCATAAGGAGATAAGCTGTGTTTGTGATACGAGTATAACGAAATGAGCGAATAAAAACTAGTCTTGGAGTACAGGCAATACCGCAAGCGTTCAGAGTGAGAGAGTGGAGCGAGTCCGCAAACGCTCTGAGCGAGGGAGTGGGTGCCTGTACTGAGGGCATTTTCATAAAATCTCGGAACATGACATCACTATCACGAAGAAATCAAGCAGAGAGTTATGACGGCAACAAAACCAAACGAGACGTGAATAAGATTAAGAAGTTGAAGATCGAAACGCGACCACTGGGGTCAAGCTGCGATTATGAACATAATTATGGTTTGTATCACTATTTATCCCCTGGAAGCTGTAATAAGAGTAACAATTGGACTAATCCCGACTAGGTTGGTTAAAAGATTAAAATAGAGTTTTCCCCATCGATTAAGTTTAAGTTGAGTTAGTTTTTAATATAATTTTGCTATTAAGTACCCTTTTCGTAATGAAATACGTCGTGATGATGGTTTTTGATTCATTTAACCGTAGGTTCCACCTGATTGCGTGATAATTACTTAAATATTACTGATTTGATTTAAATGATCAATTAAGGTAGATTTATCATTTCGTATCCGAATTTTGTAGTTTCATCAAAGATCAAAGAGCATTGGTCTTAAGTTTTGAACAAATGAACCTAATTTTGTCGGACCCATAATCGAAATGAATTAATCTGTGTTCATGTTATATATATTGCCATTTTATTGAATCACTTATAATGTACTATACTAACATTTTTAATAGCCCACTGCTGAAAGTAGGCTTGCGCACGAAAGATTATCAGGCCATACTACTTTCGAAATAACGAAGTGTAGGTGTACTGCTTAAAACTGATAAGTCCTTCACAATTTGTGATTATACTAGACATTTTAATAGGGTTTCATAAAATTAGACTTGCACAAATAAACGTACAAATATATTGATCGTAATGGAACTGAAATGATTTTTATTATAATATGCGAGCAGCATAAATGCTGATGTGCCTAAATAATAATTGCCTATTTAACTGTCAAGGCATTTTTTCATTATTTAAAAGGTCCAGTTCGTTTTTAAATATGCTTATAGCCTAACTATGATCTTGCTAGCCTAACTATGAGCTGCTTTCAGTTGTAGGCTACTTATTACTGAGAATGTGCCACGCTATGTTGGTTAGTGATGATTTAGGATGTAACATAAATTTATCGCGTCTGCTGTCTCGTATGTTTTCTTTCAGAGTCCACATGCATGTCGTGCACATCGGGAAGATTATAGGTACCTTTGAGAATTTTAATGGTCTTGATCAGGTCTCCACGCAATCACCGTTTCTCGAGAGTGGTGAGACGAAGAGCTGCGTCATGCGGCGCAGAGCATATGGTATCCTGGTAACTTTTATTCTGCACTTTCAAGTAAATCAATATTTTTCTTAAACTCTACACCTGAAAGTCATATTCCAGAAGAAGGCTATAAATCTAGTACATATTAATAACTCATTCATTGTTACTTACTGTCTCAAAGAACTTGCATAATATGCATAACACAAATAAATGAGCTCTCTGGTTTGACTACTATAAATGTAATATTATATATTTATTACAAACAAAAAAATTGCTTACATATATTATCTTATGTTGTAAAATGACTTGTAGTTTATTGCTATGCATGATAAAATACTGAACTATATTGTTCAATACATATAAGATTAATAATTAAATTCAAAAAGTTTAAAATACGCTATGACGTACACGGAAATATCATTTGAGCAATGTAGCTTTTAAGTCAAAGCATGTTTAGCATATATTTAACCGTAAAACATAAGCTATCTATGTCCAGCAGTACCAGTGAGTTATTCATGATTCTCACAACATACTTTGTGGATTGAGTTATACAAATAATATAGGTTACACCTCACTGCAGGTCTTTGACCTTGTAAACTGATTCTAAATAAGCAAAAATGTAGCAATGAATAGGCTGAAAAATGATCGGCATCTGGTGCTCATTTGTTTGTAGAAAATTATTTTCTGAATTAATTTTCGTTTTTATACTTTTCGAAACTATGCTGTAATTAATAACAATATAATTGGAAACCAGCACCATACGTAATTGTTACTAAAGAAAATGGTAAAAAAAAATAATTTACCAAACAAATAAAGCTAGTATTCAGGTACGGTACAAAGTCACGGTCTTTATACATTTTTGTAATACGATTTCATCTTTCTTCATACATTGATTTTTGTAAAACTTTTACTTAATATATTTAATATACCGAATCGGTCGAGACCAAAGTATTGTTTGCGAAAATAACATAAAACCTGTGTAATAGAATAAGGTTAACGTGAAAGTTTTATGTAATAGTAATAATCTAACAATGCAATTGTCTATGCTTTGAATACCTTGTTAGCGCTCCATGATAGAAAATAAAAATTATAAAGTAGCTACTACTTAAATATTGAGCGATACAATAAGTAATCTTCTGTTAACAAGTTTTGTTCAAAGTACGAAATACCGTTGAATAAATGTAAATTAATATCATGAAATTTTGAGTATAAAATATGTATCGGATTGTTCCTTCCCACCTTACTACTAATTACCGACTCATCGATGACTATTAATGTATGAATATGCCTAGTCTACCGTACATCATATGTTATTCGCCACACAGTGTGTTTCACTAGTTAAAATGAATAGCTGTGTCAGTGAGATAGACTGCATGTTTTTGGGGAGAACTGATTACTATATTTATGCCTTCAATTTAGCTGTAAATGCTTTAAATTATATAACTATATCAGTTTGTACTGTTAAAATTACTAATGAAAAGTTTTATATAGTTTTGTTTACCTTTTTTCTGTATAGAATTATTTCGAATCGTATTACTAAAGCGCGGGGACTCGCTTTTGCAGGATGGCCGAGCTGTTAGAAACTACCATACTAGCACCTCTTTGTACAGATATCACAGTGGCAACACTACCGTTGGACTAGCCTCCTTACTGGGGCCTCTAAGCGGGTGCCGGCAGAAAGGTTTTGCGCAGCGGCCATGCTGTTTCTTGGAGTCATTATTTTGGTTATTAAAATTGAAGTACCAAGTTGTAATGGTTGAAAAAGGGAAAGTAGGTCGAGCATTTAAGGTACCGTGTTGTATTCAAGCTATTTTTAAAATAGGATTCAAAATTAGAGCTAATAACGATAATTTTTCGCATTTGTATTCATGATCGTTTTCTTGTTAATTATAATAATGAAACTGATCATAGACGTTTTATTTCAACAACATTGTCGAAGATATCACGTGCAATATACGGTTAGACCAGAATAGTCTGATTTATTTCCAAAAGACAAATATTACGTACATTTCTACTATTCTGTGGTTACCTGCATCATGTGCAATAACAACGCGCGACCTACCGCCTGCGCCACTTATAACTAGCCTCAAAGCTGTTTGCGGCCTAGTTTGATGTGCAGTTTCCTCCATCATACACAATTTATACAGCAACAATCATGTCTAAGGTCATAGCCTCGGAATAACAATCTCTCATGCGCATCTTATAGCAACGCGCCTGCGCCACTTATAACTAGTCTCACAGATGATTGCACCCTAGCCTGGTATATAGTTACCTCCATCATGTGTAATTTATGTGGATAGGCCAGGTCTCCTGGTGCTGCCCTGTACAACAACACGTCGTGACGTAAGTGCACGTGAGCTCTGAACACCAATCGTTCTTGCGCGTCTTGTAGCAGCGCGCGACCGCTGGTGCCCAGCGCTAGGAACACCACCGCTGTAACACAACATCGACCAACTCTTAAAAACAATTTAATTATGGAAACCAACGTGGTTTTCACATATTTTAATATTTTAAATAACGGGAATACACTCACGTTTATTATCATAGTCATTACATAGTTCGACTATAGTTTCGATCGCATTCGGCGATCTTTCGAATGCGATCGAAATTATAGTACATATTTATTATGTAATAATCGTGAGTGCATTCCCGTTATATATAATCTTAAAACCATGCTGTTGCTTTAAAACTAATTCTCAAAAAAGGTATAACAATAGTTATTTTTGCCAAAAATAGACAACCGATTTCAAACGCTTGGCATTTTTAACCAAATTCAAACTAAAATTATACGGGTATTACTCACACTTTACTGAGTAGATAGACGTATTACTATAGTTTCAACCGCATTTGGCGATCTTTTTCAAGATAGGAGAGACCTTCACCCTGACTCCTTCCTTTCGGAATGGAAAAAATGCTACTAGAGCCATGTGGACAATAGTGAATAAAGAAAGAGGAAAATATAATGTTCCATTTGTCGATTTTACAAATATCGTGAAAGACTTCAATGGCTCTCCATTTCCGACAAAGAAAGACGCAATGAACGCAATGAACTCTCGTTTTCTTAACGCAGCGGCGGCGTGCAAAGCGCCTCGCGCAGACGTCACTCGCGTGAGCGAAATACTGCAAGCGGCGCGCCCACCTGCCAACTGTTCTATGCGGATGCGACTGTTTAGCGCTGACGAAGTTACTCGAATAGTAGTTACTCGTATACCTGCTAAAAGTCCAAAGATATATATGGTGTTTCCATGAAAATTATAAGAGACTCAATACACTTGCTCGCCCCAATGCTAGCTGAGTGTTTTAATAGGTGTGTAAGAGAGGGAACATATCCTGCCGCGTTGAAAATCAGTAAAATATCTCCGCTCTACAAAGGTAAAGGCAAGCGGGAAAGTATTGATTGCTACAGGCCAGTTTCGATAATTCCCGCTGTCGCAAAGATATTCGAGAATGGATTGAGTAGCCGATTGGTCGATTTTCTGACATCAACGGATGCTCTCTCAGACCGACAATATGCGTACCGACAGGGACGGTCAACTACGTCACTGACCCGGGAGGTAGTTCATAGAGTGTTGCAAGCTCGGGAGAGTAAGAAGCATGTGGCTCTCCTTTGCTGTGATCTGTCGAAGGCTTTCGATGTCGCTGATCACGCAGTCCTTGCTATAAAACTTCAGCATTATGGCGTGAGAGGCGCGACGTTGGCTGTATTGACCTTAGATTATAGAGGGAATAGATACGAAGTAAATTCTTATGTCCTCCCGCAAAGATTCAGACCTTATAGTGGTCTGCTAATTTGAGGTTCTGTAGGAACGAAGGGCGTGGATTATATTCTGATTTTTGCCCTCCAACTCTCATTACATCACCTCATTGCTTTAATTTTATTGTTTGCTTCCCTATATCTTAAGATTATGGCATTAAAAATATGTAATCAAATTCTTCGCCTCCCGCCATCCACTATACCCCAAAAGGCTTTTGACAGTTGTAGCTGTCATTATTCTGAGACCATCCAACCAATAAGAAATTATCTTCATATTTGTGTTTTGGCTATAGCAAAGCTGATTGTGATTTCTACAAATATTGTATTAAACGTGTAAATAAATAGAATTTATAACATTGTAAGGGCACAAACAATAAAAAACAACCATGGTTACCTGCTGTGTTTGGGGCTGCGAATAGTGTTCTAAGAACAAAAGCGAATGTTTATAATTTTTAGGTTAGTCGTAGTTTTTGTATTTTCACGTCTATGTTTTTGAAATATGAATAAGTGTTCAGTGCAGGAACTATAAATGACGTTTAAAACTATCTATTTTAATTCACAACACAGCATAAAACGATAATTTTGAGAAAAGCAAATATATTGAATGTTTACATTACTTCAAATAGTGATGGACAAAGTTACGATTTTATTGCATTGCATTATGTTATTCGATACTTCTCTCGGTGCATAATCGGTAGAAGTCATAATAAATCTATGGTTGTACAGTACTCGTTTTTGCCAAACTTCCTTTTAATCCGACTACCAATTAATGACTACCTATGTTTTTAAGTAGAATATTGGTTAACTATTAGGTTTGTAAAAGACAACATTCATATTGGGCTAATCCTGATAATTCCGACCAAATAGTATTAATGCATATAATTCTAAACATGTTATACCATGGGACCAACCCTCTATGATCACTCCCTGCGTAGTTATCGAATTTTGAAATTAATTATTTTCATATATTAACAAAAATATTCACCAATTTAACTGCTTATTTGTAATAAGTTATTAGAACCGTTCATTGCATATTCAGTAGTATTAGAAGCTTTTTACTGTAGTTAATATTTATTTATTTTATTAACATGGTTTTATTAGTTTAACCTGTATGTTTGCTTGCTTGTAACCAACCCATTTGAGCTCGATATTGACCTACTTTGAGTAATAACATTTTCTTTAAATTTCCACACCTATCAAAGATGGATGACAATACATTTACTAAAAAAAATAGAAAAAAATCTATAATTGAAAAATAAATATGGTAAAAAAAACTAAAAAACACTCTTTCATAGCATATCAAACTAAAAAGTGTAAAATAATTTCCAATATAGGCAGAAAATAATAAAGAACGAAAAATGTTAATAAAGCGTGGGGTGCCCGATTTACGAAAAATTATGGCACAAAACACTTTTTTTACAATAGTATTAATATTTTTCGTTCATTATTATTTTCTGCCTATATCAAAAATCATTTAACACTTTTTATTTGATATGCCAAGAAAGCGTGTTTTTTAGTATTTTCTAAACTACCTAATATTGATTTTGGATCTCGGAAACGGCTTCAGTGATTTTGATGATTGTCATTCAAATAAATGTTTTTAAGTTCAATAGAGAACACAAAAGGGTCTACTATCAAATATATCAAAATATTCGTTCGCTGGCCTAAGTGTATGTTGATACATTAAACAGTGTCTCAGTTTCATTCACAGCTAAGTTGATAAAATCTTTTTTAAAATAATTGTTTTCAAAACTCGGTAACTAACTACTGCACAGGAGGTGATTCTAGAGGGTGGGTCATGTGGGGTAAAATGTACAGGATAATATTATGTATCTACGAATATTATTTCCTAAATAATTGTTTTCGCCGGCACTCTTTCAGATATAGCCCAAAATGAATGATGTCTTTTAAACAGGGTTATTTCTAATCAATTAGCATTGTTTTAGGGGCTTGTTCTGTATATCAAAACTAACAACTTTTGTTCTACGACTTTTTTGAGTGGTTTAGAAAGTGCGAAGTAATGAGGAAAGTTATACATATTTATGACAGTAAATTTAAAAGGTCGTGTCAATCATGAAGGCGCCATCGTAATTATAATAGCTAATTAGCATATTTCTGTTTCTTTTTCACTTTAGGCATTCGATAGAGAGAACACTTTTTAAGTTTGCTATTTAATTTACGATAGCGCCTTCATAATTGGGCCTAGTATAGCTTAAAAACTACGCTTTATAAGTTTAGTACATCGGCAGTCACACAGAAGAGAGAAGGTCTCTTTTCTGTGGGCAGTCAGGTATTTCTCGGAAAAATCGATATTTTTATCGATTCGAGTTTCGAATCGATTTTCGAAGTATTGATTTAGCGCAACGCTTCAAGAGGGCGGGGCAAAATCGACGCCATGTTTCCGAGATATGCTATGACGTAGCTATGATACGTTATTTTTGTGCTAGGGCGCCCCTATGGTATTGACTGATCTTATGAAAAATAGATCCCAGACAGTAGTCGCATGCGGCGGAATGGAGAAATCCGAACCGCTGAGCTCTGTGATGGGAGTTGCACAAGGCTCTTCCGTCTCTAATATAGAGTTCTCTCTGCTCCTTAACGACCTGCCGGACGCTGTAACATCAGCAGACATATATGTGTATGCTGATGACGTAGCCGCTATAGTTGCAGCACCCACGGTGAATCTATTGGAGCAGCGATTGAATGAGACGAGCAATCAGCTAGCGGCATGGTTTGGAGTGAATGGGCTAGCGCTCAATCTCTCCAAAACCCATTTCATACATTTTTGTCTCTCGGGTCACCAGACAAAGTCTTTGGTTGTCAGGATTGATGGAAAAACCATTGAGCAAGTACCTTCTACTACTTTTCTTGGATTCGAGATTGATAGAGGCTTGTCATGGGAAATCCATATTAATAAACTTTGCGGCAGATTAGGAAGCGCTTGTTTTGCCTTGAGGCGCGTAGCCAAAGTAGTTTCGAGTGAAACAGTACGATCATGCTATTTTGCAACGGTCCACTCCATTATACTGTATGGTGTAGATTTGTACGGTAGAGCGGCGGACTGGTGCAGAGTTTTCAAACTGCAAAAGCGTGCAGTACGTGCGATTGTCGGGATACTGCAGGATTCCTCTGTGCGTCCGCATTTCAAGAGGCTATAGATAGTTCAGCCAATGTCTCGAGATGGTTGATGTGTGTGATGTGACGTCACCGCGTGTGATGACGTCAGTACTCACGGTCATGGTGGACCTGCTCCTCCAGCACCTCCACCCTCAGGATGACGCACAGCTCCGCCAGCGTCTCGAGATGGTTGATGTGTATGACGTGACGTGACCGCGTGTGATGACGTCAGTACTCACGGTCATGGTGGACCTGCTCCTCCAGCACCTCCACCCTCAGGATGACGCACAGTTCCGCCAACGTCTCGAGATGGTTGATGTGTATGACGTGACGTGACCGCGTGTGATGACGTCAGTACTCACGGTCATGGTGGACCTGCTCCTCCAGCACCTCCACCCTCAGGATGACGCACAGCTCCGCCAGCGTCTCGAGATGGTTGATGTGTATGACGTGACGTCACCGCGTGTGATGACGTCAGTACTCACGGTCATGGTGGACCTGCTCCTCCAGCACCTCCACCCTCAGGATGACGCACAGCTCCGCCAGCGTCTCGAGATGGTTGATGTGTATGATGTGACGTCACCGCGTGTGATGACGTCAGTACTCACGGTCATGGTGGACCTGCTCCTCCAGCACCTCCACCCTCAGGATGACGCACAGCTCCGCCAGCGTCTCGAGATGGTTGATGTGTATGACGTGACGTCACCGCGTGTGATGACGTCAGTACTCACGGTCATGGTGGACCTGCTCCTCCAGCACCTCCACCCTCAGGATGACGCACAGTTCCGCCAGCGTCTCGAGATGGTTGATGTGTATGACGTGACGTCACCGCGTGTGATGACGTCAGTACTCACGGTCATGGTGGACCTGCTCCTCCAGCACCTCCACCCTCAGGATGACGCACAGTTCCGCCAGCGTCTCGAGATGGTTGATGTGTATGACGTGACGTCACCGCGTGTGATGACGTCAGTACTCACGGTCATGGTGGACCTGCTCCTCCAGCACCTCCACCCTCAGGATGACGCACAGTTCCGCCAGCGTCTCGAGATGGTTGATGTGTATGACGGCGGGCCGCAGCGTGTCGTATACCGCGTTACATACTGATTGCAGGTACTCCCTGAAATGTACAATAACAATTTTAACAACCTCCCAATAAGTGTGACTAAAGTTCATTCATGTAAGCATAAGTTACTATCATGCGTGGCTCGGATAACACATTAAGCCATTAATCAACGTGCAAAATGTCTCCGACTATAAAACCGCGGTTTTAAAATAGACGACTTTTAACTATCTAGTTTTCTGTTTTGCAGTTTATGTTTTTTTTAAATAGCAAATGGAACGTCAAAAAGTCGTCGTCTTTAAAACCTCGGTTTTAAAATCTAAAATACGTCGATCAGCGGTTTTAAAGACCTAATTGTTTTAATCATTTAACATACACCGGTTTGTGAAGATATACTTATAATGTACGTACCTACTCATACCTTTAGATATGAGTGAGTTGCGAGCAAGCTGCTCTGAGCAACTGAGCAAAGCTAGGATTTTCTAGAACACCCTAGAACCTTCTACTACAACTTACTGCACAGGTGCGCTTGGGTCACTCGATACGGTCTCGCAAAGATATGATCATACATCGCACATTCATCTGTACAGATATGCGCGACTTGTGTATAAGTCGCTCTGAGTAACGCGCTGTGATCACGTAACGTCTGCATGGAAATAGTGACGAGGTTTCCCGGCCTTGTGGTGCCTACTATTAAATTCAAGAATATTTTAGTACCTATCCTGTCCCTTTGGTGTTTTATCTTCTAGAACCTTCCTCTTTATTCATGATAGTAAAATTATTAACTTACTGTAAAGGTGCTGTAGGGTCACTCGACACCGCCTCGCGAAGATGTGCTCATAAAGCGCACATTCATTTTCGCATATGTGCGAGTAGCGAACAAGCTGCTCTGAGCAGAGCACAATGGTTAAAATCCAATAGAAACTTCCACTACAACTTACTGTAAAGGTGCCGTGGGATCACTCGACACCGGTCTCGCAAAAATATGTTCGTATAGTGCACATTCATCTCTACAGATATGCGCGAGCTGCGAACAAGCCGCCCTGAGTAGCGCGCAGTGGTCACGTGACGTCTGCGTGGCGATGGTGGCGGGGTCGCCGGACACGCGCGCGCGCCGCGACGCGTACTCTCGTTCTATCTCTACCAAGAGAGATGCGTATCTGGAAACGTACAACGATTTATGGATATTGGGGAACATAAATAACAGAAAAAAGGAAATCTTATTTATTTATTTCGGTATACAATTGCCTTATAATATGTCTAGTTACAATTACACTTATATAATAGTAACACAGTACACATTATACCCTGTTGTTAGGGTGTCGCAAATGGTATAAACAAAGTAAGTATAACGTACATGTCAAAATTTTGCGTTATTTTGTGATGATTTATGAGCTTGAAACTTTTTCGTTCAGGTATTCTTCAATGGTATAATAGCATTTTTTTGTTAAAAGTTTTTTGAGTTTATTTTGGAATTTTTTGGGGTTAGTTTCTTCTTGTAGGTCTTTAGGTAGGTGGTTATCATATTCTTATAACTGATCTACTGTTGTCTCCAGACAGTAGATCTTGCAATACATATCTTAACTGAATCTTCACAAGTCTATATCTCGACTCGCTCTTGACGGATTTGGTTCGTACTCACAAATCTTGATATGATTTAATAATAAATAATAATAATAAGCCTTTAATTCCGAAATTTTACAATTATTCGTTTTAAAAATAATCACTAGTGCATCAATCATAATAAGTCCCTAATTTCGGTGTGCCTTACGGCATAGGCCTCCTCCAACGTCTTCCACTGTTTTCTATCGGTTGCAATTCTTAGCCAAAGGGGACCCAGAGTCAACTTCAGATCATCTTCCCATCTTCTCACTTTGCGACCTCGGCTTCTTGACCCGTCTCTTGGATACCAGACTGTTACATGCTTGCTCCATTTTTCATGCTTACAACGGAGCATATGCCCTGTCCATCTCCATTTTAGTTGGTCAATATGTGTGAGGATGTCTGTGAGTTTAGTTTTGCGTCTAATATCCACACTCCTGACTCTATCCTTTAACTTTAGCCCCAATATGCTCCTTTCCATGGCTCGTTGACATTTCGCAAGCTTTTCCCTTTGGTTTTTTTGTCAAAGCCCAGGTTTCACAGCCGTATGTGATGCAAGGAAGAATGCATGTATCAAAAGTTTTTTTCTTGATCTTAATGCTGAGTTCCTTGCTTTTCATTATTTCTTTCAAGGCCCAAAACTTTTTCCACCCCGTAGCGATTCTTTTGACAATTTCTTTGGACATTTGGTTGCTTGTAGAAATGATCTGACCCAGATATACATATTCCTCGACATATTCAAGTTTTTGTCCGTTAACAATTATGTCTGCTGCTGTTGCGTTTGTCATCATTTTTGTTTTGCTCGAGTTCATTTCCAAACCCACTTCACGACTTCTGTCTGCTAGCGTTTGTATCATGGATTCCAGTAATTTTGGATTCTCCTCCAATATGACCAGGTCGTCAGCAAATCTTAGATGGTTCAGTCGCGATACGTTTATGTTTAGCCCTAGATGCTTCCAATCCAATTTTCGAAACATTTGTTCCAGTACTGCTGAAAATAACTTTGGTGCGAGAGGGTCACCTTGCCTGACTCCCCTGCCAATTGGAAAAGTATCCCCCAGAGATTCCAACTTGATGCTAGCTTTACTCTCACTGTAGATCTTTTTGATGACGTTTACGTAAGTATTCTGTACTCCCTGCTCTATAAGACTTTGCCATACAAACCTATGTTCAAGACTGTCGAAGGCTTTTGAATAATCTATGAAGGATTGATTCATAGATTATTGATATGATTTAGATACTAAAAAATCTTGCCAAGCATTATCGAAACCGATTAATAAATACGCGACATCAAAGGACATGTCCACAAAATGGAGGCTGGTATAATAATAATCAAAAATTCTAACCACAACACTCGTTACATTTCGAGAAAGTTCATATTTTTCTGAGTCTATTACAACAGTTAAAAACAAAAAAGAGCCCTCCGATTTTTTTTAAATTAATTTTGAATTTATTAGGATAAATAAATATGTTTGGCTGAATAGGTAGTTTATCTCTAGCAACCCCGATTAATTAACGTCCAAATTGTTAAATAAAATCATTTTTGCCAATAAGACACACTTTTAAAGTGTTTTTTGTCACGTTGTAGCTACTAACTGGTCACACTGGTAGGTTATAATTTTTAATTTTAGCAAATTAAGTGATGAATGTGGAAGAATCAGCTACGAATGCAAGTAAAATAACGATAGAAGCACTTTATCATCGCTAAACTAGAAAAAGTAATAAGCTATATTGTTATTTTTCATACAATTTATTTTTCACATTTAAAAAATAAAGGGAGGGGTGAAAAAATCTAAATTAAATATTTTGGGAAGCCCATAAAACAAGCTTTCAAATGATGTATATATCATCTTGGTTCGATTTTTTTTCTTCTCAATGTGGTGCAACCTATTCCAGTTGTAGACAACTCTATTGCATAGGATGTGGTGTGCAGTGTTGGTTTGTGATGGTGTAGGCTGCAAGATAAATTTATGGCGTCTGCTATCCCGCATATTTTCGTTTAAGGTGTACATGTCGTGAATATGCGGAAGATTATAAAAGCCATTGAGAATCTAGAAGGTCTCAATTAGGTCTCCACGCATTCGTCGTTCTTCGAGGGTCGTGAGACGAAGAGATTTTAACCTATCTTCATAGGTTTTGCGGCGCAGAGCATATAGAATCCTGGTGGCTTTTCTTTGTGCACTTTCAAGCAAATCAATATCCTTCTTAAAGTAAGGACTCCACACCTGGAACCCATACTCTAGCAGAGGCCTTATATAGGTTTTGTAAATCTTAATAAAAACATCCATTGATACAGTCTGAAAGGACTTGCGTATGACATAAGTAAATGAGTTAGCCCGTTTGACTATCATAGATATATGCTCTTCCGATTTTAAATCTTCAGTAATGATGACTCCCAAATCCCTCTGTTGGCCTACCGATGCTAAAGCAACTCCATCAAGTGTGTATGTCGCTCTAGGGTTGGTTCTACCAAGACGTAACACACTACATTTGGTTGTATTCAACTTTATAATCCAGTCCCTGGTCCAGTTCTGAATGCGGTCTAGATCTTTTTGTAGTTCTCCAGACTTTATTAATGCATTAGCAAAAAACTTACCATCATCTGCGAAAAAAGCTGACTGACATTCTATGAGCTCTATCAGATCCGTTATGAAGATTCCAAACAGCTGAGGAGCGGACACAGAACCCTGGGGGACACCGCTGGAAACCATTTTCCATTCAGATAGTGAGTTTCCTACTCGAGCCTGAAATGTTCTACCCGATAAGAAGCTCCGGTACCACTGAAGCAACTTTATGTAACTTTATTTATGGCTGAAATGATATACATAATATGATAGTTATAACGATTTGAACTTTATTATAGCTATATTAAAACCAATAACTAACTACATTAAAAAATACGTACTCAGCGTTAGTTTCAGCCCTCGCTTGCAACTCCTTTATCAACGCAGTGAGCTTGTGCGCCGTCGCTTGAAACTTGCCGAAATATAGCGCGTACGCCGTGTCGGGCGCGGGCCGCTCGTCGCCGGCGGAACCCAGCTCGCTGGCCGAATCCAGCACGTGGCCGGTGTAGGACCGGATCAGGGACATAGCGCGCGCTTGCAGGTGCCGGTACTTTACTAGGTACGTGTGGGACTCCTTGTAGTTGCTCTACAAATGAGATAACACTGACTAAAGACGGAGCCTTGACACAATATGTGGATCGTTGATTTTTTTTTAGTAGAAATAACTCAATGGTTGGTAAAACCATGAATCTAGTCTAGAGACATGACTAGCATAGGACAGCACAGGAAGGCCTGTATCCAGCGGTAAATCAGCATGTCAATCGAATGTAGTAATTTCATTGGTATTTACCATAGCTAGTCTAGTATTTAATAAAATGTTTTTTTTTTTAAATAATAGTTTAATTTTAATCAATTAAAAATTTCTCGTTAATGGTAAGAAGTTCTAATAATTTCACATTAAGTGACTGACTGGTTTAAAGCAGTTTTCACAAATGGCGCTTCCAACAATGTAGTAGTTGGTAAAAATGATAAACACTTTCACTAATTCGGCGCCTTCGCAGACAGCGTTTTAGCTTAATTGGACAAAGCATCTGGGCCGGAATCCCAGAGAGATGCAGGTTCAACAAATCCTGCAAACGCGTCAATTTTTGGAATGTTTATCACAAAAAGAAAGTTTCTAATCTTAGTCAGATCAGAGAACTCGGCGCTGTGCAAGCTGCCCCGTGTGCGTGTAGTGCTGCAGCTTGCTGTAGACACGGTATACATACATGAGCCTGCATGTAGTCCCGGCAGCGGTCGATGTGCGCCAGCAGCGAGAAGAAGGCCTCGCTGTGGGCGGAGAGCGCGGGGCTGGCGAGCCGCTGGCCGAGCTGCTCCGTCTGGCTGAAGTATTGAAGCTTACTCTTTATCTCCTCGCCTGGAATACACCACCAAATTGTGACCTTATTTTTTGTTAGCTTAATTTTATTTCTATTAATATCACCACAAAAATTCAACATGTGAAAATTGTCACACAAGATGCCAAATCTTACTTATTTGTTTATACTTATGACATTATAAGCGACGATTATGCTATGCAGCTAAACCTCCAGCATACAGGTCGCCGGGTTTCTTACTAAAATCAATAGTCAGTCAATCTACAAATCAGGACTGAACAGATATCCTTACTATTATTATAAATCGAAAATGTGTGTTGGTTTGTTATTCTTTCACGCAGCAATGGGGCTACGGATGGACTTGATTTTTGGCATGGACACAGTAAGAAAGACAGAAAGTGACATAGGCTTCTTTTTATCCAAGAAAAAAAAAATGTTCCCATGTGACAGGACAAAAATTAAAATACCATGTGGGCTAAGCCGCGGGCAAAAGCTAGTTATTATTAAATTTTAATTTGTGTCAAAAATGTATTAGTACAAAATGTATTATGTGTTACAACACTGTTGTATGTTGATTTTTACACATCTATCAGATCTGGCAAGTTTTCAGACACTAATATTTTTTTGCAAAAAACAGTAACGATATTTATTTGGACAAGGCTTACATACATAGCAAGTTTTTGACAATATAAAAAAGGTTTTAAGATTACCAATAGCAGAGAGTTTGTTCTGGTCGGCCAGCAATTGTTCGCTCATCATGTGGAGAGCATTTGTCTTGTTCGACACAAAGTTGTACTGCTCCGACAACTTGTTCAGGTCCGATAGGGTGGTGTCAATCTAGAAAGTTTCACAACAATCTAATGTAACACTGTTCTATACAAATTGACGCAGCCATGGGCGCCGCCAGAATTATTTTCAGGGAGGCGCATCGGCATCTACATTCAACGCATACTATAAACCTATACTGTCTCACTCCTGGGCAAAGGTCTCCCCCATTTCCTTCCATGATTCCATTCATTGCATATACTTGTCGACCTCTCAAATGAGTCAAGATTGTCATGCCAGCGTTTCTTGTTTCGAAATAGCAATGTGAAATTAAAATCAGGTGAGTATTCAATTACATAGAGTACTTATAGTATAGGTACATATTTCACTCATCAAATACATAATAAAGATGATTTTATCTATGTACTTTCTTTCCTGACAGGGAGGTGCAAGTGCTCCCTCCCGGCGCCCTCTGTAGCTCTATTATAAAGCCTCTATATATTTTACAATAAACCTCAAAACCTATTTTCTACCTGTATAGTATGTTCATTTGAGCTTCTAATGACATAGAAAACCTCCGAGCCAAGTAGTTAAACTCAGCATAGGTAGGTAAGATATCACAAATGCAAAAATATCATACTTTTACAAAACTTTATCATGGCAAGAAATTGTGACCTGTACAAGCAGCCTTCCTTACTAATATTATACATCTGAAAGTGTATTTGATGGTTTGTTCCTCTTTCACATAGCAATGGAGCAACAGATTAATTTGATTTTTACCATGGACATAGTTTTAGAGATGCAAAGTAACTTAGGCAATTTTTTATCTTGAAAAAATTAAAGTTTTCTATGGGATTAAAATGAAAATTATTATTACCTAATCGCGCACTAAAATTACGAGATAAATAAAATATATAATAATATAGTGTTCAAATCGCGAAAGTTTAAAAAAAAACAAAAAATCAAAGTATCAGATAGGTGAATGCACAGGCATAAACTAGTAAGCTATAAAAAGGGAAAATATACTCACTTGATTAGTCAGAGCAACACATTCATTTCTTCGATCTTCCAACTGCTTATGGTAAGCCTCATATGGTGCATCGGACGCCTTCACCGAGCCATTGTAGAGGCTCTCGTACCATTCCAAAAAGTCATATGTAGAGTCAACATTGGGCATTATGCTTTTATCTAGCTCTTCTAATGGAATTACTTTGGATTTATCCTGAAATATATAAGTTTTGTTTTGCTGAATATGTGGGTTGACTACATAATTTCAGCAGGTTTTTTTGCTGTCGCGAATAAGTCCGCTTTTGATCGACTACCAATTCGCCTGATGGTGCGACGATTTTGTCAAAGATGAAGCATGCAGACCTAGAAGATACCTATTCACTCTGACCTTGAAAAGCTTCAGATAATATCTCTTAGGAAAAAGGAAAGCAGGAAAACTGTTCCATTCCCTGGCAGTATGAATCAGAAATGTTGAGGTCCACCAATTCCAAGGCCTCAAGCTGATACTTAGCCAAGCTATCCCAAAGATGGCAGCAGTATTCCAGACACGAACAGTACTGTGCTTGATACAAAGTAAGCAACTGTCCTGGTGTGAAATACCACCTAACCTTGTTCAGGATACTCAGCCAATTTGGCCCTAGACTCTAGGTATGTGCCGTAGTTCATTGTGGGAGTAAGTGTTAGCCCCAGCAGTTCAAGGCGGTCTGTCACTGTTAAAGGAATATCCCGAAATATAGGCGACAGTGCAAAGGGACACTTTTTTGCAGAGAACAGGCAGCCCTGGGTTTTCGAAGCATTGAATTTGACGAGATTTTCGTCACCCTACTTAGAAACAGCTGCGAGAGCTTTATTCATTCGCTCAGCCATGTCTACTGTCAACACTTGTGATTCCTCCTTTAAGGCTCTTGGATTGGAGGTGTACTTTTGAACAACTGTGCTGTCATCTGTATAACCAAAAATACCAGGAACTAGCAGGTCATTGATGTGCAGCAAAAATAGAGTTATGGAAAGTACAGATCCTTGAGGTATCCCGGCATGAATAACCAATTGATTAGACAAATGGCCTTCAATTTACACTTGTATTGATCGGTCCCTCAAAAAATCAGCAATCTACGAGCATAGGTGACAAAACACCCCATGATGCACAAAACACCCCATAATGCACAAAACACCCCATGCGGGACATCAGTGCAGGACTCATCGCCCCTAATTAGAGCATAGGCGAGCAGGTAACCCATACGAAGGAAGCTTGTTCAGAAGACTGTTGTACCAAACTCTATCAAAGGCCTTAGATATAGGCTTAGGCTTACATACACTTAGGATGACTGCCAATGTCATAACTGACCCATAAGAATGATTAAATTGCAATATAGGAAATTCCTGATCTTAGTTTCTTGTCGACGACACGAGTCTATTGATTCATAGGTAAGCATTTGGATAACTAGGCTGTCCTATTGAAACAAAGGCCATTAGTGAGTACAATATCCTTTTGAGAGACACCACCAAAAAGAACTTAAATAACAGAAGGAACAAAGACAAGAAAGGCGGTCTTATCGTCATATTACAGAACATACAAGTAGTACTTACTATAGGTAGGCATTGGTATAGAACTGACACAATGGATGTTGAGTGAATTTCAAGATATCCAGTTCTACTTCAGCACAGAAGACTTTATAATACATAGGTCTGGATGTGGCCTTTCTAACAAATCTGTTATAAACGCGGCGGGGACGTTTATTACAAAATAAATAAAACAATACACACATCATCCAAGTCGTTTGAAACTCCGAGAATTAATGACTCCAAATCAAGAATTGCTTCCCTCTGGTCGGATGAAAGCGGCGCTAAAGGGTTCTCTGAAGACTCCCATAGAAGCAGCTTGCTTTGGATTTCTTTTAAACTCATATTCTCCATTTTAAAATATATTTTTACTATTTGTTTTGAATTTCTTACTTTGGCCAAATTGGCAACATTTTAAGATGTGACGTTAAGTGACGTATTAATAAATTGACATTGACAGCTTGATATTTTTGATTTCAAACTTTTTTTAGAGAATGAGGCGTGAGGTAAAAATGTATTTGCCAGTTTTAAAAACTGTGATGATTTCTATTTGTGACCGCGAAATCTGTATGCAAGTTGACAATGAATAATAAAACTAATTTTTATATAGGTTTGAATCACACAACTTGACGGCTGTCATGTTAGCTACAAGCCCTCTGTCTACGTACAAGCCAATCATGTCATGTTAGCGCGAATAACCCAACCATCGTGCAGCTGTTAAGTTAAGCTATCCGCAGCTTGTAGCTAACATCACAGAAACACATTATAATTTCTTTGTGCTCTAGTGTGCTATAATATATTTTCATCCATGACTAATAAAAAAAAAGTGACAGTTAAAGTTACGACATCTATAGTTGAGTAGTGGTAGTTCATAATTCCTTTATATTAGCGCTATCTGGTCATGACGGAAATACTAAAATAGTTCTCATAACAAGTTACAGATGGCACTAAATTGATTTTCGAAATATACTACACAGTAAAATAAAAATGTGTTACAATATAAAATAATAATGTGTTCAAATCGCGAAAGTTTAAAAACAACATACTACACAGTACCAACACCGTAGCAACGATCGATACTCATGCAAAAAAAAGCTTTACCTATTTTTCTATGCTTTTAAATTATCTAGAGAAGTTTTTGAAACTTCTCTAGATAATTCAATCAGTTCAATTTTTTTTATGAGTGTTGTTCGCAAGCGCGCTGGGATTTGCAGGAAAGATGAAGGAGCTTTCGTGAAACACAGCCAACAGCAGTCACCAACTAATTTTAAGATTTATCTGAATTACGTATGCGAATCAGTGAGATTTAGTTTATTCGTTCTTTGGCTTGTTTGGCTAACAGTCATAATTATGAATCTTTTCAGCTTCAATATACTGCGCCCCCCTACCGCCTAAGCAATAGCAATCGTAATAGCAATCGTTTATGACTTCATTTTAGTCATTTGGCACCGCCTATGTGACGTTAGCCATCAATTGCTTTGCCCGGATTGCGAAAGCAATCGTTGAATGAACAACTTTGATGGCTAACGTCACAAAGGCGGTGCCAAATGACTAAAATGAAGTCATAAACGATTGCTATTACGATTGCTATTGCTTTAGGCGGTAGGTGAAATTGTGTGAAACTCATAACTTAAGATTTTCTTTTTAAAAACTGAGCTTTCCGCTAGATGGCGCTAAAGGTACACTATGAATACTTAATCTATGACTATACGGAATCACAGCGAAAACAGTTTTACTCGACTAGGCCAAAGAATGGTACCTAACTTAATGTATTTGATTTCAGATGTACCCACATTAGTTGTGTAAAGCCTTAGAAGTTCCAGATAACTTCGGACATCAAGTCCGGGATTGAGCCCATGAACACCGTAAGAGTTCTACATTACCGTGCCATAAGCCTTACGCTGATTTTTCAGTAAAAGATAACATCGTTAGGCAACCTGCGTACCTACGTCTGTTGAAGAAATTCGATGGAGTGTGTAAATCCACCAACCTGCGCTGGGCCAGCGTGCAAACGCTATAAGTGAAGACCAGTGGCTTCGTGGGTAGGTCTATGTTTAGTAGTGGACTTATAAAATATTGGTATAGTACCTATATATGCAACATGCTTTCTAGTCTAATAGTTGTTGGATATAGTTGTTGGATTTGTTTTTATCTCAAATTTCATTTTAATGATCTCCATAGGGACATGCAGCATAAAAATGCAAATCGATTTTTAAATAATAAAATTACCTAGTGTCTTTTTACATTTTTAATATAGAAATGTTATACCCAATAAGCCACATAGCTTAAGGCCAAAAGAACGCCAAAAAAGTAAAATGGTGTCGTAGAATGGCATGATATCCTTAGACTTACAGGATACACCAGTATTCTGAGTGTGAGTTTTGTCGTAAACATGACGCGCTTTTCGGCGAGCGTGTAAGCATGTAATTTGTATGAAGAAATGTACAGCGCCACCAGCGGCGCGTTTTTGAAACACAAGAAGTTCATACAAATTACATGCTTACGCGCTCGCCGAAGAGCGCGTCATGTTTACGACAAAACTCACACTCAGCCTACTGTTCAGTATATTGATAAAACGCCAAAAGACAATTGGTTTCTAATTTAATTCGATATATTGGCCTATAACATTTTCAGTGCCTATGATTCAGGGCTTGGTATTTCTGGTCTAGTAACCAATGTAGAGCATCCAGATCATCATAAAGAACTTTTACTGTGGGACCAAGAGCGACATCGCGAAAAATTCAATTGTTCTATACTTAAAGTTCATTGACTCTCGACAAATTAATGTCCGCTTTGCAAAACAATACGTTGGGTATTCTGTATAGGTTTATCCAGAATTGATATACTAAGCAGAAAGGAGGTCGGTCAGACCGTCATTATGAACGATTTTTTGTACGGGGACAACCCGGAATGCGAGAAAAGAAATCAACAGTTTCATACATTTTGTCGATGCAGTTGCAATTTTTTATGAAACAGCTGATTATTCTTTCTCGAATTTTGGATTGGATCCATAGTCAAAAGTTGTTTATAATGGTGGTCTTAATCGCCCCCTTTCGGCTTAGTACAGGGCAAGCATATAACCCTGTATTAAAGTATTGACCAACTTTAAGTCCAGGCCATTTGGCAGTCTAGGCGCTTGACCAGACCAGCTGCTGTTAGTAAGCCAGCATTATTATGTTGTCTACAATTTCTAAAACTACTCAGACATTCTTTTGTGTCTGCAATATTTGCCAGTCATTAGTATTAGTATTCTGCCGTCAAAAGGAGATAAGCCAGTGCTTCGATTATTTTTGAAAACTATTTTAGACGAAAATACGGCACTTTTTCTTGCAATCCTGAATAAATGAGTATTTATTATGTTTTTTCATAATTTTTGATAAAACAATAAAGTAGTGGCTTGTCTCCCTATGGCGGCAGCAGAGGTGGGTCCTGAAGGAATCAAACAACAGCGTCGAGTATAGTTTGCATTTATTGGGTATGTAGAGGAACCTCCAGGTCGACATAAGCTACGATGGACATTCTGTTTACAGTATATTTACAATTCAGTATCATAAATCCTATCTAAAGCCTAGGGTAATGCTCTTTAGGAGTATGCATATTACTGTTATATTCACAATAATTACGAAGACCTAACGAAAAATCAACTATACACATCATATGCGGTAGCGTTGTACAAAATACTACTCTAGGAAGTAATTGTGTGGGGGCGGGTTCCGCGGGAGAAACATATGTCCGCGGGTGCCGCCCTGCCTCCGGCGCGGAGCGAGTATTCCGTACCGCGCTCCGCCAACTCTGTACAAACCGGGCGGGGGCCGCCGACATCCTTACACTATGTACATCCGAACATTCTCCTATCACGACTTGTACTATATACAAACAATTTTTTATAATTATTTAATTAAAAAAATACAATGTTAAATTGCTATAAACCTCTATTTTTATATAGGTTTGGAATAAAAATAGTTTTTTTTTCTCGTTTCGGCGTGCAAAATTGACTAAAGCCAGCGATCGCACGATTCTCTCGCAACGGTCCTACTCTACGACTCGCTCGCATCCGTGTCAACTCCTGCGTTAACACACACATTCAGACGACTATTTATAATATTATGTATTTAATAGTAAAATTATCATAATCATAAGTAAAATGTAAAAAAAAACTGCACACAATTCATTCAGAACGCTATCTTTAACGTCAGATCATCATTATCCTCGCGACGAGGAAATCACTCGCAATTCAATTCATATGTATAGGCACGGTAAGCGAAATAAACGTCGATAAATAACTTACATTACAATTAAAATACATAGAAAATAAATTAACGGACGGTCCTCGTCCGGCGCGGGTCCGTCCACTACTCGGCGCAACGTCTCGGTATCTTAAATGGAATACATTACGCGGCTGGCGATATCTAAGTTTAAACCGAAGGACGAACTAAATACACCGACATCGAAACGCCGTAAACTCGTCGCCGAGATAGCAAAAGCATGGCAGTTAGCACGACATTCTGCACCCTAGATATATTTTAACGGAAAAATACGTGTAGCGTGTGCGCGTGTCGGCGCGGGCGCACGCGCGCGCGGCGCGTGCGGGCGGGGGGGCGGCGGGGCCGGGCGGCGGCCGGCGCGGCGCGGCCTACGACGCGGGCGGCGGCGGGCCCTGCGCGGGCGCGGCTCGCGTGGCGGCCGGCAGCGCGGCCAGCGTGTCGGCCGCGGCGTGCGCGCGCAGGTACGAGTTCTCCACCTCCAGCTGGTTGATGCGCTCCATCAGCTCCGCGATGCGCTCCTTCAGCACCTCCACCTCCTCGCGCACCGCGAACATCAGGTGACTCTTCACCAGATCCTGGAACAATGCAAACGTCACACGTTAACTTCACCTTCATTCATTCCTACACTACCTACTAGTAACTAACTCTCCGCTCGCGGGTGCACCTGTTTCTTTGGCTTATTTTATTTATTTATTTATTTGTTTATAGGCGAGCAGTGTATACTGATGTGCCTATATCAAGCAGCAGATACTATTTATCAAAATGTTGAGCCGAGTTCCATTAAATTTGGTTTAATTCCTTATCTAATTTCACTGAATCTATTATTAAAAAATCTATTCACACTATCCCATACGAGAGTCTAATGAAATGTAGCAATTGGCAGGAATGGCAAGACAGAAACGCTGAACCTTTATGATGAATATCGCCCGACAGCGATGATGATCCATCAAACATACGACAACACCATTGTTCATGGCTGTCCAAATGCAGAAGAGGCAACAATTGAATTCAAATAGATCGTGGAATCATTGACAACAATTAAACAAAAAAACAATGGAAAATGTTGTAGAAGTGCTCGCAGGACAATAACAATAAAATAATATTCTAATTAGACGAAAATATTTCAAGGAGATAATATCAATCCAATTTTAAACACAAAGTAACATACTATACGTATAATGAATAAGTTAAGAACGGAGCATGACATATCGTTATAGAGGCTAGACAGATTAAATCCATCAAAACCTGACAACAAAGAAAACAAAAAGTGAATATCAAAACCCTCAAAAAATGAAGAAAAAATTCGGACAAAGCCTGCACAAGCTACTTAATATATAAAACAAGACTGAAAACCGATAGTTTCTACATCCCAACGAGGATAAATTAATTCACCGATAGCGCTAAAATACGAAAACAATTATTAATGACATCATCGGTTCAAGCTCGATTCATAAACACAAATGTCACAAACAATTGTGAAAATCCGATAAAACAGTATAAAGCGATAAACCAGCTCCAATTAAGTGTTAATAAAATTTTAAGATTCAAGTTTCAAGAGGACAAAGGCATAAATAACGATAAAGAAAATAAAAAAGATATGAAAACGTACTGTTGTGTCGGGCACGACCACGTAACAGGGATCCTTTTGTCCCTTCTGCCTGATCTCGTAGAGGCAGCCATCTCTCGGTTTCTGCACGATGTCGATCATGTTTGTTTGTTGCGTTGAACTAGTTTTTCAGGGTCAGTGAGTATGTGCGTCGTCGGCGACGGCTCGAGTGCGACTGTCGTACGATACGATAACGTATGGCTCGCGAACCCGTGTGAAGTGCTGCGCGTCCTGGCCGGCGGGCGACTGGTGGTCTGCGCGCGCGCACGCCCTATATAAAACGAGCGCGACACGTCACCGGCCACGCGACTCCGCCGTGCACCCTGAACTCGACAACAACCTACATCGATACCGCGGAGCCCTTATTTTGCTTTATTTGCGAGTATTCGTACTACATAAGTTACTATTTATACGCCCAAAGACACCGGATGCGGACTCGGAGACTCGATTTCGAAACGGTCCGCAATTACATCGTGGACACGAATGAATTCGTGTCAGACGCTAATAAGAATAATTGAGAAGTAAATTAAGCTATAATTACGGCACAACAAGCACGCGGATGTGTGCACAATGTAATTGACGTACGCTCCACATGAAATTAGAACAAACAAAAAGTATTCCGCGAACCGAACGACGTGGACGGTATATTAGCATCGATCTAAGAACATCAGCAAATGCCAAGCCAACGTGCTAACGAACGCTGTCCATATAATGGCAGCCGAATAAAGAATCATTGATTCGAATCACCTTCGCGCCAGGAATAAATCAGTTCTGGCCGAAACAAACAAGATGTATTGCGAAAAACAGAGCTTCAAAGAATAAATATTGTTTGAAGAAACATAAGTGTGAAATATGTGTTTACAGAGGCCTTTTTGAAGAGCGTTTATAGCAGACATCAATTAAGATTCATTGAAATCTATCTTTGTTAATCAAGAAGTAACTCGGCGGCAGCGGCCAAAACAAAAACAACACCAACTGTGCCCATTTCAAAACCAGTAGCATTGAACCACTAACTGGCCAATAAATAACTAAATCGATACGATATAAACATCATAATAACATTTAAAAAAGCTATTTCTGAGCGATTCTATAATCGTTAAAGCTATAATAAACATTGGAATAATTAAGCTCAAACAGAGAGCAGCATATAAAGAGATCAATCAGAGTAATGATTAAGATTTTATGATAATGGACAGTAAGAATGCGGATAACTAGCCGGCTAGTTAGACCCCTTAGTATAATATTAATAATAGCTTGCACTATTTGCACAATATTCTTGACAATGTATGTTGTATTCATTACAACAATGACGTATGAATTTTACAATATTCATAGACACGAGGGAACCTACGCGCGACAATGTGTTTCATCGCGAGGAATGATCACCGGACTGAACATTTTTTCCGAGGTTTGCGACAAAAAATGAGCGCAAGATCGTGCTAGAGAATCTCACGAGACGGTGACTAACATTATGCACATAGGAATCTGCGTGGAGTGGCTAAAAGTGGTCGGAGTCGATTTGTATGATGTTATAATTAGAAGAGGAGAAGTATAAATAGCTGGATTGATGTGATCTTGTTCAGCGGCGGTTCGCGTGGGAGCCGCGACCTTCAATTAGGAGGAACCGGCGCCTGAGTTGCACCAGCGCGAGCCGGATCTCGTCAAGCTCCGCCGCGTCACACTTGCTGATTGACGCCGCGCCGATGTGCCCGTTTCATGCTCTTTTCAATATTCCTATATTGATCAATTGAGAGGAGAGCTACTTCGGTAACATTTTCTTTGCGAGGCATTGACCTAATTACCCTGACGCCCTATAAGGATAAATCATTCTTTCGATAACCAAAATGTACCATTTAAGAAGAGAAAACACGACAGAAAATACGAGAGAAAACTAAAATCTGCGCTCTATCTAAATACAAGGTTAAATAAAAAGCTAAAACTAAATGCAAATTTAAACAATGAGAGTACGTTGATTAGGTGCCAGGTTGCGTTAACACATCGCCTGCAAATTAAACAGCACTTATCGCTGTTGTCCGACGTTTTCATGTCAGTGGGTAAATTAGATAAGGATGTCGTGTCGGAAAACAAGTTATTGGGGGCGCTGGTTGCGAGATTTTGAAGATACGAAGGTAGGGGAGACAGAGTGCAGTGAACTGAGGTTTGATGGCGAGTGAAGCGGCGATTGCATAACCAGTCCCTGAAGCACGCGTCGCAGCCTGTCGCATTGTTTTGCTTTAATTGCTACCGGTCACCGCCAGCGCCCGCGGACGGCGCTACTCCACGGGCCGGTCACTTTTATTCGCGTGGGTCGAACCCCTCCAATTAGCGACTAGTAATTACTGGTCTTTACCAGTCTATGCTAAATTAGTCCTCAGATGATAGATGTCCGTCGAGAATTTATAATTGGCGTTATATAACTGTTATTAAAGTAAGCATAAACAAAAACATCGCGATTAATCCAGCTATTGATTTCGCACACATCTGCCTAAGGCCGATAAGATATTAATAACATTAGATAAACAGTACGTCGTACTTTAGCGATTATCGCTATTATGTATATCATTAATAGCAAATCCCCACATCCGTATTATTGTTATCGCCATTTATGTTGCCATCGTTGAACACGTCAATAACTTTTTATCGTCTATCGTAATGATGAAAATGTGCTTATTAGAGATTCAAACAACGGGTTAGCTAAGGAAACCGGGGACCGGTTTCGATCAAAGCGTACCTACTCTAATATATATAAATAAGTGGGATTAGTGAGTCGTGGCGGCGCGGAGCATTCGACTCTAGATCATCGTAGTTTTAAAATTAATGACATCACCCCATACAGGCACACAGCAGGTTGGTATCGAGCACATGTGGCCGCGCACCGAAACAACACCGCGATAAAGTTTAATAATTACCCACAGCAGTAATGATCTCGGTAATAATAATGATAATGTTTACATATACAGATAAAACGCGAACAAAATATGTGTTTGAGAAAGATTGCTCGATGTACACTGTATACAGTGTACACTTGATTCGCACCGATTTTATGAGCTAAATATTTGATCACACTCAAAGCTCTTGTAGAGTAAAGAGTTTATTACGAGCAATAATTTTTACAATAAAAAATATTCTCAGTTCTGAGAACGTCGAGCAAAACAAGATGAGTGCGCATAATTTGTTTTTCTGCTACAAGAGGTGAAAGACAATTTAACTACCCGAGTCTTTACAAGTCTGAATTGTGAGACGTCGCAATTCGTTTGGAGGAAGTAAAAAAACCGCGACAAGAATTTATCAATATACGTACTGAAACCCGCACGACAGGTTGTTGGTCTTCCGAAGAGAACTTGTAGAAGTGGTCGGACGGGGCAGGCTTTTCCATATACGCGTTCGCTCGCATCACCCGCACGAATTTCTCCTCATCGTAAAAGTTATTTAGTCATACAGTCAATGTTAAAAGCGCAGAATGACAAAAAAATCACTGATGTAAAAATACAAAATGTCCACTGAGAGTTGATAATTCCGAGACGTCTTACATTTGTAATTTCGAACGTTTGCACCGTGGGAGTAATTCAGCTCTTTGGGTCTTTGCAAGCTTTCATTTTCCTCCAATATTCATTAAATATTTTGGTACACCTGTATGTGGATATTTTGCTCCAACGGCGATGCCTTGTCGTTATGCACGTTTGACATTGTGCGACTGCACCTTATAATAATTTCGCATGAGTAACAGCGGCGTATTGGCTCTCAAGATAACAGACGATGTTTGCGCTTACCTTTACAGCTCAACACACAAACAAAGACAGGAAATAAATATTGAATTTGTACGAATGACGAAGCTTTGTTTGTTGTGCCTGTATTACCCTTCAATAAAAACTATTTTCGAAACATTCGACGATGATGCTACTATAAAAATATGTTTGTATAAGAGAAAATGTTTACATACAATTTTCAGGGCTATTGTTATGAAATTAAATTTGCAAAAACTGCGCACCTAGGGGCTAAGTTATTCGAGGAACACATGTTTAAACACAGTTATATGAAAATATCTGAATGTTGTATATTCCGTATTATGTTTGCGCAGTTGCTATAAATGGTAACAATAGAGTTATTAATATTCATGACACAGTTTCAAAGTTATTCAACACGACGTTTGGTTCCAGTCGGTACACAATATTTAGGAAATTTCCTTGTTTTTCTCGGATGTACGACTAAATTTAGAAACTATTGGTATAATTTGCAAACGATTTAAATATCGACATATGTATATGATATCACATTTTAGTAATTTTCATAGTATTTTAAACATAAACTCTACGTTAGGACTTTTCAGTCAGAGTTAATATTTATCTACAAATACTGCGTGCGAGTTGTGGTCAAGCGTGGACTTATTCGAGATATAATTATTTTTTGCAAAAAATGGAATGACCGACTTTAACCGTGTAGAGAATTAGCGAATATTTCGCACGGAACGATGGAGCGTTTTTTCACATTATTGTAGATTTATCAAAAAGCCGACTCCGATAAAGTTTAAATGGGACCAATTCCAAAGTATAATCTTTCCAATAAAAAAATAATTATCGAAATCGGACTACTATGTAAAAAGTTATGCATTAAAATGAAAACAAATATACGTGTCGAATTGAGTACAGGAGGTACTCAATGTCGTAGGTCAAAAAAAAATGTATTAACTTTTTTCCTTACGTTCCCATAAAACCTTATAATTGAATTTACTATCATGAATGTAGAGCACCTATCTACAACACTATTATCATTATTTCAAGCCTTCCTCACCAGTCAATCTTATTCAGTGTGAGCACAGCCGAGGGACCGTTCATCGCTAATCCTTGACCCATCGGCCGCGCTATCGGCTTCCTTGCATTGTGTTCCTCCGCCGACGACGCTATATAGGTACACAGTATCTTAATCGTTCAAACAAAGTTCACGTAAACACGTATTGACGTATTGTCTCGTAGTGTCGATAATGACAATGTAAACAAGCGAAAATATTAACCGCATCATCGGTGCTATCTCTCGCTCGACCCGAGGGTCGGTGTCACGATTATTATACCTCATGATTTCACTTACATTATATGTACAATATATGTAAGTAGGTACCTACTTCTATTTGTATGTATCTCAATAGGTTGTCATGTAAATTTATATTGGTTTGCGTGTAGCAGAGACCTACCTATAACTGAACCATGTTACCGTTTGCTAATAATATCTGAACTGTTAAAGATTATAGAGTACTTCTTAAAATTTCAATATTATCAATAATATTTTGTAAAGCAACAATAACCAGTCACGAGTAGGTACGTGCCATAAATATTTCATTAGGTGTCTATTCACATTACTGAACTTTAACCGCGTCGCTTTGCGTTTTAATAATAAAATATGGATAACTAATGTTGCCTACTGTATGCATAATTTTATACTCGTTATTTACACTAAAAGTAAATATGTAAGTTCATTTAAGCCGGGTGGCAAGCCCTGGTGTCAAGTTTTTAGGCCGCCTGAAGGCCTCTGACATGGCTAAACAGTTAAAACAACCGGGACCTACAATTTAAATTGTCATCCGAGCCACGGTGGCGCTCAGTTGAAAATGGCACCCGCGGTCACCCATCCAAATACAGTCAAATCAGTTATTTACACTTACTATTTGTATTGTTTGAAAACTCACATAGTTACTAACTTTAAATGTTAAAGCTTTATGTTGTTAACCTTCACAGATCCAGTAATAAAGTGATAATAGAGCTGCGTACTCGCAAGTATAGATTTGGATGGTAAACATCAACATTTTCAGCATAAACATGTTTACAGAAACATTTTACAATCTGGGTAAAGTGTATCGGCGACGTATCGATACGATGTAATCTATAGATTATATATATTTATCTCGGTACATTTCCACGGATACCGGTGTTTTTTCCACCGGCTGTTTATGTAATAATTTACCATTGAAAATAAACACAATCAGAAACAAGTTGCAGATAAAATTAACCGATACGAATAATGCTTATATTGCAAGGCTATTGCGTATGTAGATTGTAGATTTAGATATCGAAATGCAGGAAAATCAAAGAGTAGAGTTAAAAAATATATATAATATCAAAGAATATATATATCAAAGTCAATTATAGGAATCGGTATTAAAATGAAAACAGAAATAACCCACACTCGAACGATATGAAAGCCCATGAAAACGAGAAAATGGAAGCAAGATCTAAAGTCATTCGCGTTAAAATTTTACGAAACCATCGCGACCGACTGTGGCGCGTTAAATATGACGACATCATTACGAGTCAAGCGTTCATTTCCCGAGCAAAGCTCCATCTCAGCGTTTCCTGGCTTCGTGATGCGATTCCTATCGGGCGCGTGTTCTTCGCCATTCTCAGTAGCAAATTAACCAGCGGTGGTTCGGCACGCGACCGAATCGTGTGACCTCCGGGAGCCGGGCAGGGCCCACGCCGGAGCCCCGAGCCGGCGCGACCAGCGAGCACGTGTCTCCAGCGGCCATCGGGGCCGGCTTTCCTTCCGTGTCTATTCTCGGCACAGAGTCCCGTCAGGTCACGCTCGACCGATGCAAATCACGTCCACAATGAGGGAATTAGCATGCCGCGCCGCTTGAACCAAATAAAAATTTCCACGCGCGCCGTACAAATGGCTTCGTCTTCATAATACTTGCTAATGATATCTCAGAAACCGAAACAATATAACGGGTAACTCTACTATAACAGAACCTCGAGTCGCCACGCGTTTAGAATCCATCATCCGAGAGTTAAAACAGCCGGGCGCGGTAAAGGGCGGATGAGAATCAAAGAAATTTATGTTTGAACAGATGTGAGAAATCAGGTCAGCGATGTGAGCTATGGTCGGTAAACATCAACAGATCGGCTCGTACGACTCGCGATCATGGTTTTCTTCGGTGACGTAACGCTAGGCGGAGTGGTTGCGAAAACCGGCGAGAGGCGGGGTACCTCGGAATCCAAAATTATACACAATCTGCAGGTGTACGGCACATTGATCGCGGCAACACGCCGCTCCAAGGTGGACCGGTCCCGCGTAAATACTGGTCGCGCGACGTTAACTCGATGCTTTAGACGATATTATTACTACAGCAAATAATGCACCACAATAACCGCCGCTATTTGTGACTCAATTATGTCAAACGGTCAATTTAGTTGCACATTATATTTCGTTTTCGCATTATTTATTTGAATGAGATGCAAGTTTACTAATCGGGGGTTAAGTAATGCACTCGGAAAACATACATAAGTATGCAGTGAAACAGTTACGACAGCAGAGATACGTGTTTTTTTTTAAACCAAACTGCGTTACCAAATCGTTTCATGAGAATCCGCTGCGCACATTACGTCGACACCGCGAAGTAAAAATATTACGTTACAAAAGCCTATCTCGTCAGTAATCGTATAATCTCATATATTTTATCGAGTGTCAAGATTAAAACAAAGCAATTAGATAAACCGGTTTTGATACTATAGGTACCTAAATGGAAAACTACAAATAGAACTAGTGATAGCCGATTGAATGGCGATAAATAGTATTAATATATATGATACTTATGTGATGTTTTAATGTATCCGCGATTAGATTGGAGCTTAACAAGTCAATCGATATGAGCTCGTTATGGAGGCAATGGAGTGGACGGGCAGGGAGTGATAAAAATACTGAGGCGCTGGTAGCGGCCACTAGGGCGGGATTGGGGTCAAACGCTTGAGGCCATCTGCGTTGGCTAATTATAGACGTTGAGACGAGCCCGATAGCGCAACGCACTGAATCTCAATTGAAATCGCGCTCCATGGAGCAACATCAACCGAGGAACGTGCAGCTAGTTCACTGGTAGCTCCGAGGCGACAAACAAACCAGCTTTTAATCGATACCGGTTGTGCAAATATATAAAAACGAAGCGGCAAAATTGTAACGATTCACATGTCCGTCCACGAGGCTTCCAATGTGTTGTTTTATTGTGAAATCAAAACTAGTTTCGATGCTTCTCATATATCGCAGATCGAAAATAAAATAATATGTATAATTATAGAAATACGAAATACAGCTCGCTCATTCACAACCTCATCTCGAGAACTGCTGAATCTCCAAATGGGAAGGTAAGTTATGAGATGTAGACTTGTAGAGCGATATGAAAGGGTTCAACAGGTACGAAGCCGAGAGCAGCAGCTACCGGTGAATATTTATGACATTACGGGCATCATAAAGCCATGTAATAAATATGTACATATATAACCGTATCTGCGGCGGGGCTCGGGGGCAGAACGGGACGCACTTCCTGGACATTACAGGGTGGGAAGTCATTAGCGATTCCAGCGGCACCAGCGATCTAATAACGGTGTTATGCAGCTTGTGCACACTTGCACAGCACAACGCCTCTATAAACGCGGATAAGTTTCTGGAGATTGCATCTTTACGCAACCGCGTGGCGCGGAACGAATTCGTAAAGGCGGTCATTTATACTACACCCTCATAGGGAGCGTTCGTTTGTAATGTAATGCAATATTGCAAACAAACAAACAATATATTGTACACCATATAACAGATACATTAATATAGATTTTTCAGATGTTGTACAATGGCGGCCTTATTGCATTGTGAGCATTTACTTTACAATATTGAAGAAGTCGTGGTGGTCTAGTAGTAATGACACCAGCCTTACAATCGTGAGGTCTAGAGTTCAAACCCGCCCCCCTACCGCCTAAAGCAATAGCAATCGTTTATGACTTCATTTTAGTCATTTGGCACCGCCTATGTGACGTTAGCCATCAAAGTTGTTCATTCAACGATTGCTTTCGCAATCCGCGCAAAGCAATTGATGGCTAACGTCACATAGGCGGTGCCAAATGACTAAAATGTTGTCATAAACGATTGCTATTGCTTAGGCGGTAGGGGGGCCGGTCCCGCACCAATGAATTCCTTGGAGTTTATGTCCGGAATTTCTCACCACTGGCTTTTCGTTGCAGAAAAACATCGTGGGACAACCTGCATACGATCATAGAAGAAATTCGATAGCGTATGTGATGCACCTACAAGCACTGGACCAGCGTGGTGGATATGGTCCAATCTTCTTCGCGAGTAGGCCTACGTCCTGCAGTGGACCATTAAAAAGGCTGGTAAAGTACTGCAGAAGTACGCTCACTGACTATGGATCATTAATTAAGTTATAATTGCTCGAACTGTGGACGGTGTAACTTTTGAACTATCAAATTGATATCTTGGCGGTCTTTTGCTGGTATTATAAATTTGTTTACAATCAGTAATCAGGGAGTCATGTTAGAAACAGCGTGTACACTGACCTATGCTAAGTTCTCACTGGCTAATGTGACAAGTAGTATCATCACAGATTGCGCACTAAACTCAGTGTTATTAGTGTCGATGAGCGATCGCCCCAGCTTGCGATCATCAGCGATCAGCGCGGCAAAAACGAGATAATTTGAACATTTCCTCGACAGTGCGTGTGTTTGTTGTCGCGTGAAGGCGCATTTATCAGCCTATATCGGTCGACGCAATCGCTTGACCGATATTCACTTCGGGCGCTTAGTGCTCGCCGTAAGCACAGCCCGGACACTCCGCGATTCTTCATACAAAATCTGCTGTCTTACGCACACAACAGTACATTTTACTCACAGACACTACACATACGCACGAACGCTACACGGGTATTTGTGTGTAGAACGCCTATGGTTGTCAACGACCCATGTCGACCGTATGAATTGTAATTCTGACTTACCAAGAAGTTTTGTGAGTACTAATACGATGTACTAGCCGCTGCAGGTTTCACATACAATCGTACATACACTTATTTCGACGAAATCACTCATTTACCTACGTAGAACATAACCAAAACACGGCACTGTTACGAAATTTCCGTAATTTTCTCACATATTGTTGAAGTATCCAGTAATATGAACACGCACACACACACGATTATGTATATTTGTAAAATCATCCCATAATTTAAACAAAAGATATACGTAGTAATTAACGATTAAGTAAATCACGCGCGAAACGCACCGACCGATGGCCAACTGAGGGAAGTCCCTAATTTCATACACCTACGCTAGTGAGGCCCTTCACTGGTTAAAAAGCGATTGCGGGATCGTTGCTGGTTTTTATAACTGTTTCTGGCAATGTTTCCGAATAATTGTAAAAAAATATTTTTAACCCTTGACGCAAAAAAGGAGGTTCTAAAAGTTTATAACAATGTTCTTAGTAGCTTAACATGTATCAAAGAAGATATAATAATACTACGTACAGTAGATGTCTTGTGCCAGTGTGATGAGAATCCAGAATTTTAAACGGTATTGTTTTCGGTGTCTCTGTCGAATTTTTAGAATATAATATCAGAATTTTAGGTATATTTGCAGAGGTCGTTTTTTTGAATAAATATTAATATTTTGGGAAAAATCTTAGTAAAAAGATTTTTTTGAGAATGTCTCGGAGATTTTTTTTGTAAAAAGTATACCTAATTGGCTTGAAAAAAATATAATTAGTCCGTTAGATAGATAATTATTAAATAATATTTGACACGATTTTTTTCTGATGTCAATTAAGTAGCACTAAATATTTATTCAAAACAATGATTTAAAAATTGTTAATGATATAACTCGTTGAGGTATGATTAAGGACAGGGCGGGCTCAGGACGGGCGCGGACGTGGGCCCGTACAACGCACGTTCCAAACATTTTGTCTTATGTAAATCATCTCCGCGAAAAGCAAAAATATAAAAGAAAAGTATAACTCCCTACTCCCGAACTTTGACAAGGTTTATCTTTGTCATTTATTGTGAGATTGATAAAATCTAATTCTTTATGTATGAAAAAATATTTAGTATTAGTATTTATGTAGAAAAAATAACTACAAATTATAGGACTGTACATTAACTCAATGTTACGAGTATATACATGTTCGTTTATTTACAGAAAATATACAAATACAAATTAGCACTTATCTACTAGTTATGTATGTGTTAACGCGAAACAATACATTGCATATCGATATCGATATTCTGTAACAGTTGCGTTACGATGATAACTAGTATTTTCACGCCCATGGCAACTCTATCTGTGATCAGCACGACGAGCGAACGAGAGATTATGCGCGCGAGTAGCGGCGCTACGTACGTTATGTTGGTAGCATTACGAATTCTCTACCAGCATTGAATTAGTTCCCAATTTTGGCCGCGCGCAGAATTATCTTGGCGTACTTTACGACCGATCCGCAATACTTTCATGCGGAAGTGAGCTAGATGCGAAATAAATTTACAAAAATGAATATCATTCTAAAGTATAATGAATTCATAATAATTTGACAGCACTGTAACTAAAAGTAAACGATTTATTTTATTTGAAACAAAATATCAAGAGGAACTATCTAAATTTGAATGACATAATTTTTATAACAATATTATCTACCTATTAAAAGTAAATAAGGTACCTTATTTTATCTTTAGGGAAATAATGAAATGATATCTTGTGGCGAATTGTTGTAGAACAGCCATAAACAGCACACGTCTTCCCCATTGTAAGTCTGTATTTTTTTGTAGTCGAAATCACCGGCCTGTGCAACCCGCGCGCCGAGTGAATTTGACGAGTCCTGACGCGGGGTGGAAGTGAGGAAGACTCAAACGGGTGGGGGGTAACGAGTGGCCGTTCTATACGTAGTATTATTATATCTTCTTTGACACGGCACTGTTACGAAATTCCCTTAATTTTCTCACATATTGTTGAAGTATCCAGTAATATGAACACGCACACACACGATTATGTATATTTGTAAAATCATCCCATAATTTAAACTAAATATATACCTACCTAGTAATTAACGATTAAGTAAATCACGCGCTAAACGCACCGACCGATGGCCAACTGAGGGAAGTCAGGGAAGTCCCTAATTTAATATTTCATACACCTACGCTAGTGAGGCCCCTCACTGGTTAAATAGCGGTTGCGGGATCGTTGCTGCTTTTTATAACTGTTTCTGGCAATGTTTCCGAATAATTGCAAAAAAATATTTTTAACCCTTGACGCAAAAAATGAGGTTCTAAAAGTTTATCACAATATTCTTAGTAGCTTAACATGTATCAAAGAAGATATAATAATACTACGTACAGTACATGTCTTGTGCCAGTGTGATGAGAATCCACAATTTTAAACGGTATTTTTTCGGTGTCTCTGTCGACTTTTTAGAATATAATATCAGTCTTTTAGGCATATTTGCAGAGGTCGTTTTTTTCAATAAATATTGATATTTTGGGAAAAATCTTAGTAAAAAGATTTTTTGAGAACGTCTAGAAGATTTTTTTGTAAAAGGTATAATTGGCTTGATGACAAAAAAAAAATATATAATTAGTCCGTTAGATAGATAATTATTAAATAATATTTGACACGATTTTTTTCTGATGTCAATTAAGTAGCACTAAATATTTATTCAAAACAATGATTTAAAAATTGTTAATGATATAGCTCGTTGAGGTATGATTAAGGACAGGGCGGGCTCAGGACGGGCGCGGACGTGGGCCCGTACAACGCACGTCCAAACATTTTGTCTTATGTAAATCATCTCCGCGAAAAGCAAAAATAAAAAAGAAAAGTATAACTCCCTACTCCCGAACTTTAACAAGGTTTATCTTTGTCATTTATTGTGAGATTGACAAAATCTAATTCTTTATGTATGAAAAAATATTTAGTATTAGTATTTATGTAGAAAAAATAACTACAAATTATAGGACTGTACATATTAACTCAATGTTATATACATGTTCGTTTATTTACAGAAAATATACAAATACAAATTAGTACTTATCTACTAGGTATGTATGTGTTAACGCGAAACAATACATTGCATATCGATACCGATATTCTGTAACAGTTGCGTTACGATGATAACTAGTATTTTCACGCCCATGGCAACTCTATCAGTGATCAGCACGACAAGCGAACGAGAGATTATGCGCGCGAGTAGCGGCGCTACGTACGTTATGTTGGTAGCATTACGAATTCTCTATCAGCATTGAATTAGTTCCCAATTTTGGCCGCGCGCAGAATTATCTTGGCGTACTTTACGACCGATCCGCCATTCTTTCATGCGAAAGTGAGCTAGATGCGAAATAAATTTACAAAAATGAATATCATTCTAGTGCTTATAAAGTATAATGAATTCATAATAATTTGACAGCACTGTAACTAAAAGTAAGCGATTTATTTTATTTGAAACAAATTATCAAGAGAAAGGAACTAAATCTGAATGACATCATTTTTATTACTAAAAGTAAATAAGGTACCTTATTTTATCTTTAGGGAAATAATGAAATGATATCTTGTCGCGAATTGTTGTAGAACAGCCATAAACAGCACACGTCTTCCCCATTGTAAGTCTGTAATTTTTGTAGTCGAAATCACCGGCCTGTGCAACCCGCGCGCAGAGTGAATTTGACGAGTCCTGACGCGGGGTGGAAGTGAGGAAGACTCAAACGGGTGGGGGGTAACGAGTGGCCGTTCTATACGTAGTATTATTATATCTTCTTTGCCGTAAGTGCTTTTTAATTCCGATCATGTTTACATTGGCAGGGAAATGTTTTAAACAGTTTAAATACTTTTAATGAAAGTTTGTTGTTACCGCTGTCGATTGTAAAGCTTATACTTTATCGTGTAGCGCCGCCTTGTAATCTGCAAATAGGTAGTCTTAATTTACGTGTCATAATAAAATTTTTGAAAATTATTTTATACGTATTGCTACTCAGTCAAAACAAAAAAATGTATACGGCATTTTGTTCAATAAGTAAGATGAGGCGTTGTTAATTTAATTATCAAGAATTTACAATAACTGAAAAAGTACTATACTTATAAACATAGATATATACCACAAAATATACAAGTTGATCCTATAATAATAAAAATATTTTCATCCTAAAGTTTCAAGTTTAACGGATATTGGAGAACACCAAAAAATAGGGTAAATTAGAGTAACTGGTACAGATTAGAGTGGAATGGAAGAATGCAATTTCGTAATCAATAATCCAAATCACCTGCCTTTACACAATATTAATTAACTTTCACTGCGCTAAGTGTCGAAGGACACATCGCATTTTGCTAATATAGCTAACAAGCATTTCGCGATAGAAATAAATTTTTAAGATGGATCCATATTTATGATAACAACGCTCTGTTACGTTTTAAGCCGCTTTTCTACAAAAATGTAGTTTAAAACTTATGTTACACTTAAGTACCTACTTATTTGTTCAGATATCGCCGCGAAAACGAAACCTTATCTAAATAGACTACCGAATTTACATTTTAAGCTTGATAAAGTACTATTTTTGTTTCTTGTATCATCTTATCAATCAAAGCTAATCCAGTATAGGGCTTAGGCAAAACATAAAATACGATATTAAAATACATACCAAACCGGTATTCCAAAATGTACAAAGACAAATAAACAAAGCAATACGGTTTTATGTACGTCTTTTATTATGTCGATATCGGCAGGGTTTACAGAAAGCCATAATAAGAAGCCTGCACCTAATATGTATTATCATTATGCTGCCGATTATGTCATATAGCAACGTGACATAATAACTATGCATATGATTCGTAACTGTCCGTCACTATTATTTCTTTCTACATGGGTTTATACATTTCCGGTTATAAGATTGCCATTATATCATATAACTAGTGGCTACCTATGGACATAACAACAAACAGATTTTTTCATTCATACTTTTGTATAAAAAAACTAATTATTTAATGTTTATCTAAAACTTGAAATATAAAGCTATTTTTTTCGTGACGGTTAATATGATACAAACGACCTAAACACTAACCAACTTGAAATAAGTCTTTATTCCTACACTACTGCTCCTAAAGTGCACACGTTAGAACAGCATTAATATCCCATATTAAACATTACTCGAGGAATATACAATCGTATTTGTTTCACAGCATACTGCTGAAAAGTGTAGAGTTCCTAGAACGGAGATGGGGGGAGGCGGAACGCACACGGCCGACTGACACCACGCAGAATGGGGCCGTTGAATCGCGAGCTGCTACAAACTACATCGTTACTGCCAGTATGGGCACTTCTTCCTCCCGTTGTTGCAGAAGTCAGGAATCAGCGTCCTAGATACCCTCCTTGCTGTAGCCGGGCGCTGGAGGACACTGCTCCCAGGGAAATCAGGGGGTTCGAGTGCTTGGATTACCCGCGAGGGTGGACAAAAAATATAATGCGTATACAAATCAAGACCAACTGTTCAGTGTAAACTGTAGAGTCCATACTGGATTGCAGTTAGCGTCCGATGATGTTGCACAAAAACCCAGATTGCACACACGACGACACATTCTAGGAAACGCTTGGAAAGCGCATTAAATTGCCAGACTAATTACGAGGACGATTAACGGATTTACAGCGAAATGCCTTTATATCAACGAGTGCCAGTAAACCTACAATCCTAGTTTCATCTAACAAATATATGTACAGTAATTTTAGAAAAGTGATGAAGTGGGCAGGGTACATAGTGCGGAGAACTGATGACCAATGGGATCGAATAGTTCTCTAGTGGAGACATCCTACGCTGGCTGTCCTAATTAAGACCGCAAGATCGCGTTGGATGCAAGCCGCTTTCAACCAGCCTTATTGGAGATCCATATGTCCAGCAGTGGACGTCCTATAGCTGACCGATGGATGGATGATGGCACGAAAACAATTTGCTTGTAAAAAAACTTTTCCACCTCATTATATCCAAACTCTAGGTCAGGGATTGAATAGAAATTACGACACCGCGTTCACGGGTCAAAAGTCATGAAAATCGTGACGTTTTGTCACAAGAAATGATATAACGCTTTGTGAATGACCCTTTTATCTTTTATTATTCGAAAGTCTTGTGAACCAGTTACCGAAGTAATAAGAGAAGGCATAAAAATAAAATAACCTATACTGACTGACAAAAGCGATTCTCAGAGCAATTACGTATGGATAAAAACTGTCGACTCTACTTCATTTAAAAATATTCCGATCGAGGTTCCTGTACTTTTTTCCTTCAGTTCCTAGAACCTGCTACTTCTGATTGAGCTGTCAGCCGGTTACATCGGTAATTGATCAAACTCGTCACACATCGCCGATGGCATTTCGATATTGTTTCCTTTATTATAATAATGACCAAAGCGAACGTAGCTGTAGTAGAGTTACCTACAATCGACGAGTCACGTATCTCTATGCGTTCTATGAAACGCTTGATACTTTGTGTCAGAATGGATTTATAGCTGGAAGACATGCGATGTCGACTTTAAAACTATTCGGCTAAATTGTAATGTGACTTTTACTTTGCTGTTTATTACTTTAGGACCGAGTGAGTCAGAGGTGAGGTTGGAGTTTCGTGTGATGTTACACCTGTTATTTAGTTATAGTACTCTTTTTTTATAGCATTTAAACAGTAAAATTAGGAGTGTACTGAAAACACATAACTTAACTGTAATGATTTAAGCTATCTCTTTAACTAATAGTAAACTAAAAATTTAACCTTGGAGTACCATAAGCAACAAATTGTTATTTAATTTTTTTTTTCAAAATTATCTAGACTATTGTTTGCGCTTCCTAGAAAAAAAAAGGAAGTACGCTTATCATCTTACGCTTGCAAGTATCACCTCCTTACTAGCCTTGAAAATAGACGCACCGTTTTGGATATGACCTTTTTACATGGCCTGTGTAATGGATATATAGATAATCCAGACCTATCCAGGAACATCCTGAGCTTTTGTACTCCAATGACTCGCACTAGGCATACTAAATTGTTTGCTGTATCGCATTCTCGCACGAACTATGCACAAAATTCAATTGTCAATCGCTTACATAGAACATATAATATAAGATTTAATAATTCAATTGACATTTTTCATAATCAAAAAGAAAGATTTAAAAAAGAGGTGTTTCAAATATTACATGACACAGTTATAGCATTTTATAATATTATATTTGTTGAATAATAAACAGCGCAACTGTATAATAAGTATAATGTTTATTATGTTGTGAAACTGCATAAAAATTTGTTTGGTGACATAGTATAAATCAGTTATTGGCCTTAAGTTTAGTTGTTAAGTTAATGTAATGTTTTTTAAGGGCTGTTGATTTTAATAAATAAATAAAATAAAATAAAATCTTATCTGTATTTCTAAACCAACAATTATAAAGATAAAGAGTCCTGGTAATCTCCAGAACTAGATACTGCTATTAAAGATGGTCATCGTTACGTAATTGTTCAAACCAGACCCAGTCTAACCAGGCCTCTAGTATAGAAATATAACAAGGTTATCTATTAAACTCTATAAAACAAACCCGATTGCAAAAAAACAACAGAAAACTAACTATAAAACCGAAAAATTAAAAATATCCTTTTAAAGCCTTTTATTTTGATACCCTACTCGATCGGTTTTGCTTAAAAAACATTTGGATCTAAGTATGTACTTACAATATCGCACCAAAATGCGCCATTTTGTATTTGGTTTTAAAAACTATCTAAGGACACTAGGGTTTTTAATAAAAATCTAACGATACCCTAGTTGTCGAGATCCATCCAGACTTTTAGAAGATACTTGGGAATAAAGAAAACATACAAGATACGCGCGTGAATACCCTTCGTTGGCAGTCGGGTAATAACATCGCTTATCTTTGACTAAGAAAATAAATGGAAGTGTTACTCACCATGGCTTGCTCGATCTTGTTGTCGATGGCCACCGCGCTGGTGCCCGATGCGCTGCAACAATTAAAAACATATGGTTAGTGAAACAGTAGGTGAATAACACAGCATTAACACAAGTAGGAATCTGTTATGTAGGAAGATATAATGGTAAATAAACTTAAAATGGGGTTCTCTTTTTCCCTAATAACTTCGTTGTGTCCGTCCGTCCCTCTGTCCGTCTGTCTGTCCTAATATTACAACGTCGTGTTATGTCGTATTATGTGGTAGTTATAACGCCTTATAACTACCACATTTATGAACCAAATTTCATCTCCCCATATTTGAGATTATGATAGTATTTTGAGCTCTGTGGAATGATAACTTTTTGACCTCACAAACATACTTCTCTTAGCCTATTATGTTTTTGTAGTAGTCAACCATCTTATCATCACAATCATTGTTACCATCTACGGAAGCCCATCATACGCATGTCTCGACACGCACTTTACAACTAATTAAAATTAACTTGTAACGTATGTATGTATACGTACATTTTTTTAGCTACGAGATATCCAGGATGTCTCTGATCACCGATTCAATAATAAATGAGAAGCCTTAACATTGTTCTCAAAAACATTTCCTACAATTGAACGTTTCCGCAACATTACCAATTCGATGCGCTTACGTCTCGACGTCGAACAAAACAAAGTCAAATTGGAAATCCGTCGAACACAGCTAATAATGTAAGAATGTGAGCTATAAATCATTTAATCAGTCGCTTTCACGATTATTGCCGGCAGAACAAATGCTGTGTTACAGTGCAATCGCTACGTAGGTATATGCACCTAGAATGAATATATATCGTCCGGCGCGGCGGTCGATGCAATTGGAAAGGTAGTGCAAGGGCATACGATTGCCTTAGATGATTATACACTTAAATATATAATTATTAACTGTAGCGAGCGAATATAATAGTTATTTCGAGAAGAACTTCCGTCGGTTGCACGGATGATTACGCTACCGAACTGCGGTTTGTGGATAAATATTGCAAAATTGATGATCCGCGTGGTGGAGTGGACCGAGCGTTCGCCGAAACAATGACTGGAAACAACAACACACATGCTCCGGATGGGATCTAAACAATCTGTTTACTTATCCGGGCATGTTGTGATCTTATCGTTAGGAACAGCTTGAGTCATAGCCATAACTGGATTACGCTCTTCAAATGTTAGACTAAACAAAAGGTCACCGAGCAAAAACTGCGAGATGGCTATCTAACAAAATCAATTATCTGACTAACGGTTTAGCATGTCCTCATTTCATAGCCATCAATTATATTGTGAATTCGAAAGACTGCAATTGGGAGCAATATTTGTCAACTATTGATTGCTAAGTTGCCAACAAGTCGCTCCGCTCGTTTGCTGAGACGGAACTGCTGAGTGCAGACAATGCAGCGAACAGTAGCAATTACGTATCACGAGATGAGCACGCGGCGGCCGCCACGTGCCGACTGACGACACACTCCACTTAGCAACTGCTGATTCCATTACCGCCGATATCGCCGGACCTGCTTATTATGATCCAACCAATGGTGTAATAGCCAGCTAATAGCTCCGATGTTTGAATGCGCCACTGGATACGACTAAGTCGAGTGTACTTGACTTTCTCCGGACAGATTCCGTGTCGCGTCAACGAGGTGAACAACACTACGCTAAAGTTGAAGCCATTGGAGCGTTGAAAACCGCGGATCGATTTCGACCGGTCCGCGGCCGGCTGAACCCGCCGACTCGAGGACCGCGTGATCCGCGACACTGCCACCGTTTTCAGCTCCCACACATTCGCACACTTATATGCAAGCGATAAAACGGACACGCAACTATTAACTGTTATGTAAACAACGGGCATGTCTCGAGATAATCTTTGAAAGGTGACACTGACACTACGTGTTGACAAAAATAAATAATTTAAGCTTTCTCTAAGCAGATTTCGTCAAAAACAAGTTTCAGTATTTAGTGGGCGGTTGCGCAAGTTTGGAAGTTGACAAAATTGCAAGCGAACGTTGACATCTTGCGAGACGCGGAATAAGTGAAACATGAGACGTACGCCGACAGAGAAAGTACTACAGAAAAGCAAACGAAAATACCATCACCGCAAGTGCCGCAACCAAACGATCATAATTAGTAATGCAAACGGAGTTTTTCTCAAACCAATCGGTACCAAGACGGCCATAAAATAAAGTGTGGTTTCGCCGACTTTCTCAATAAATACGTAAATAACATTTTGTTTCCAAATATAACCCAGGCGGACGGGTTTCAAACGTGTCAGTCAACGGAACAACCTGGCAACAAAGCGTTATTTGACACACAAGTTTCAAAATAGTCATCAACCTAAAATACATTTCAAACGGAATCGGGCGGCGAAGCGCGTTGGGCAAGATATTCACTCGTAGCCATAGCATAGCAGTACTGCAGTGCGTTAGCATTCGAGGACCGTACCATGCGAGTGTTTCAAAAGATGTTAAGCAAATAGGAGCAGCAAACAAAGAGATAAACGTTTTGTCATCACACACGTGCGTGTATGCGTAGATCTCGACTGCACTTCAAATAAGCCAGAGACAAAGACCCCGGCTAAGGTTCTTCATCGCCCGCCATCTGTTCGCGCACAAAGAAGTCTCCAAGATTTTTTAAATTTAATGAGCAAAAACAATATGCTTTATTCTTTGTGTGGCGTCACATCACATCATTCTCGACTAAAATAGCATCTGCCAAAGCCGCGCTGCCTCCACGGGTTTATGAAATCGCCAAACCGGTTCGATGAAAATCTTTTGTTCACAAAATCAAGATTCGAATTTTGTTTTTTGGAGGCGAGACGAAGTGGTTATGCAACTTTGTTTACATGAATTTATATTAGGCAGTACCGTACAAGGCGAGGCTACAGCTTGGAAAATAAGCAGGTGAATACGATTTTATGTCTGAACTGAATTTAAGACTTGGGTGAGCTAAACAGATACAATAATTTTATCAGTGAGAATTTGTAAAATTAAAACGAAATTAATTTAAAATATTAACGTAGCATTACCGCATTATAAACGGATAATAATTGGCTAGCAACACAATCGTAACCAGATACAAGTATCGGATATCGAATAAAGCGCATTCATGAGTCACCCATACAGCGCCAGCACTGCGACGAAACGTGGAAAAACAATGCCGACTAGGAAACAAAGGTCACTGAAGAAATTATGCGGCTGCATGAAAATTCATGCGTTAGTCATTGTTACAGTTCAATTGCGTATTAGACACGACAGAAAGGCAGCGGTCAATTGTTCGCCAGCGACCAGCGTGGAACATTCTACACTCCGTCAGTTCAGTGTTAATTGCTCTACCACATCAAGATGCGTTAGCTCCTTATCTAGCCTTGTGCAAGGTGATTGGTTGAACACTTTGTGTACTGTAACCTACGATATCATTGTGGGTACTATTATTACGGCAAATTCTACTATTTTACATGTACTTTTAAATTCGATGGTAGATGGTATATATTAATTTCAGATCTTTAAAACTAAACTGGAATATTGTATCCAATGATGAATGATGACTATGTCATACTTAAAGCTGAAATCATCGACGTATAGGCAATATCCTAAACATCAAGGTAGACAATAATTTGGAGATCAGACTCAAGTTTAGTACAAAAATTATTCGGCAGCTATTGACTAAAAATTCTGGTAAACAAGTAAGGTTGTCGGCGTGGTACACAACAGTCGTGTATTGTTATCGTGCAGCTCGCTCGCTGCGCGCGCGCAAGGTCGTTGAAGGGAAATCGCAGTTTCAACACATCGACACGAGCGGCGCCAGCCACCGCCTGAGCGTTACATCTCGCAGCCACGTTTCATAATAGATATATTGTCAGTTTCAATTAGGCTGAGAGCACTCTAGGTAAGCGTCTCAATAGAGTTTGTTATTTTGAAAGCCTTCGAGATTGGCAGATTGCGGCGGCGGATAGCATTCGCATTAACGTGGCAGTGGAAGCCTTCGAGGAAAATGAACGGAACCTGAATTTTGGCCGCGTTTGCGAATAACCAGTATACAGGTAATGAGTGGAGTGGAAAGGACGCGAGCAATCGGTCACAGAGCACCGGCCGGAGTGTAGCGGCAGGCCGCGCTTCTCACGCGAAACGGTCACGCAATCGTGCTTTCCCCAGGATCTGTATTGCCGCCGATGTGTTTCATGAATGGCTTTACTTCGTTTGTGGCATAATGTGCCCTGACCTATGAATAATCATTTGAGTATGTGCCTATCTGTATAATGTCAGAGCTAACGGGTCTGCGGACACGATATGGCCGGATCGGCGTTTGTTACAGCAGAGGAATAAAAGATAAAATCAATACGAAACATATTCTCCTTATGGGTTCCAGACGAAGTTCTTAGAAGAACCAAACGTTGCAGAAACCTTTAACTCCGTATAATCTCACTAACTACAGAGATAACAGTGAAATCATTCCGTTCTACTTATATAGTAGCGTAGCGCTAGTGATGTCCATGAAAAGAGCAATTAGTCATCGCCATGTCCTGGTAGTAATAATATTACGAAGGCACATCTAAATCTGTTTTTCAAATCTCACAAAGCGAACAAAGATGGCGGCTCGAAACGTATTATAGAGACAAATGTAGAGATTGAAACGTGTGATGTTTAGTGCAGCGGATCGATAGAGCAGACGGCCGGAGTCGGCGATGCTGGCACAGCGGCCGAGGCGCCTGCTGCAGCCACGTTGCCGTCGAACCTTCACCGACTTACCGGCTCAGTAACCAGCCCGCTAGCGGCTGCGAGGGCCTTCACGCCGCCTCCCGCTCCGCAGACATTCGGCGGACTCTGCAATGCGCCACTTGTCCACAAAACGACCGACTCTACTCAGTACTTACACAGGGTAAAAGTAGTCGATATATTTGACGACCACTTCTCGAAGCAAGTCCTGCTTGTTCATGATGGACGCGTAGCTGCCACTTATTACTTTGGTTTGCATGTTATCCACTTCGCCTCGTGTCCTCGCGTCGTGGGACCTGCGAGTCCCTGTCTTCTGATCGTGCGGAGCCGTTTTACCGATTGAGCCGGGAGAGATGTACGTTTTCGAGTTGCGATGGTAAAAAAAAAATAAAAAAAGTTGGTCGTGATGGCGCGCGAGCAACCTGACCGACGCGTTGCGGCAAACTGGGAGGGAGCGGGCCGGTCGTGCGGCGGCGGGCGCGGCGCGCGGGGCGGCGGCGCGCGCACGCCGGCCGCCGATGGCGCCTCGGAACACCAAGGCGACGCTTTTGCGACACACCCGCCCGTAGCGCTTCGAAAATCAAAAATCTTGTTGGATGCTAACGATCAGGCTTATTCTATAACGTGTGGGTTCAAGGCTGCTCGGATAGGCCAGTGCCGTTCGATATTAACATTAAGATAATTCCTATAAATAGATAAATAAGAATCAATACCCCGATTGACATTTAGATGGAGACGCCGCGCCGTTTCTTTGCGATAGAGATTGAGAGATAATGACTAAAAAATCACAATACTTAGAGGATGAAATTATATTTGGACATGCAGTGCTACAGAACGCATGGCAACGGTTTGGAAACATAGCAGTCTCATCACAACAAGGCATTACCGGCGAGACGCCTAGACAAGTGCCATCAAACCGTTGCAGCTGACACTTCCGTGTATTGTTTCACAGGGCTCATGCTTCGAGATTTAAGCATTCTTTACACTTATCGTTTACCCAAACATCGACATAATAGCACACAGCATGAAATTTGCACGAAGTTTAACAGCAAAGGCCTACATAGTAATAATATGTATTTAATTTGATTTATGAGTAAATTGGTCTACGCCCTGCTACAAAACTGAAGTAATTGTAATTCAATCGCCTCTCAATCACAAAAGGGAAAATATTGATAAGTTTACAGAACTATCTTTCTTTGTTTATAAACAAATAGGTCCCAGCACAGATAAAATGAACACATGTGCGCTACTGCGAACAAAATAATATTAATTGAAAAGACTCGATTCAGTTCTCTATTTTGTTATGAGTCCAATACAATATTTTAGTTAAGTTATTAATTTCAATATTTCTCGAATTTTTTATTCACGTTTAATTTACAATTTGTTATAAATAACCAGTAACCGTAACTGATAACCCAGATTTTTATTTCAAGCAGCAATGTTCTCAATAATAGCAGACGATACTCCATCCATCCACCCATCAACTATAGGACGTCCACAGCTGGACATAGGCCTTCCCTATGGATCTCCAATAAGACCGGTTGGTAGCTGCTTGCAACCAGCGTGATCCTGCGGTCTCCGTCCATCTTGTGGGTGGACGTCCTACGCTGCGCTTGCCAGTACGTGGTCTCCACTCGAGAACTTTTCGACCCCAGCGGTCAATTGTCCTCCGCGCTAAGTGCCTATGCTCGGAGTATCTCTGCGAGATCGAATCAGGAATGAGGGGACTCGCAGAGAAGAACCAAAGTTACCGACAGAACCTAGCGGATTGGAATTGCAGTGGACAGACGATACTTAAAAATCACAAATGTAAAAATACAATACACAGTTAAAAATGACAATAAATAAAGCAAAATAATTGTATGTTGTGAACAATACCAGAGGATATTGCAACGATAGATACCTAATTTACAAAGAGCTATAAATTAAAACAAGGTTTTCTCGTATTAAAATGATTTCAACAATAAACACAATTAATAAACTACTAAAACAAGAGGTGCTACTGTCGGCTACGTGTAGGTATACAGAAGTAAATGAAAACATCACAAGTCTAGCAGAGAGACAATAGGAAATCGACAAGTTAGCGACACAAGCCATTTGCATACGACAAGTGGCGTAACAATCTACTATGCAGAGACAAGTGGTTCGCTTGGCTCCCCTATCATAGATAGATATTGCAATTCTGAAAAGGTGTAAACCGAACCGAGAGACCCAAAAAACTTAGCGCTCTTTATTCTCAAACATAATATTGCTAAAGCTAATGTTAGGAAACGAATCCGAGCAGAATGTAGCGCAATTGTTCCAACCGTGTGTGATGTGAATTTCAATTTCGGCGTCGTTTGTGGCAACAGTTAAATTTTAAGTCCTAGTTCGTAATTGTAGGACTCGAACGTTTGCGCGAAATAACATTAATATATCAGCTGTATTAGATGGCACAAATTATGATACCCGTCGACCTTGACAGTAAATTATCTCAATTGCGCATGAAATTGCACTAAGCTGGTGCTATTACGACTGTATGAATATAAAATGGTCGTGGAATTACATACAGAGGATCACGTAACACACAATAAATGCTCAGCGGGTCGTAGACGGCAAGCAATGTTTAGTTTATGGCGCGTTGGACACGAATACAACCATCGCTGCCTTTGGTAGGATCGTCCTCAACGTAAGCCGCAAGCAATAAATGTATTCTATTTTCTGTGATGAAACTTGAAACGTTGCAAAATATGTTGATGTATTCAAGTGCCTCGTATTATCTAGATAAGTAAAGGCAAAAAATAGATAGAGCCTTTGCGATAAAAGTCACGTGTTTCAATCTGTGCGTGAACTAATACAAAAATAGAAAGAGTAAATTTAATATAATAGGCGAAATATATGATTAAATACATTAAGCAATTACAACTTGATGATGTGGTTATACAGGGTTATTTCTAATCAATTAGCATCTTTTAGGAGCTTATTCTGTACATCAAAACTAACAACTTTTGTTCTGCGACTTCTGTCAAAACTAAAAAAAAAACAGCTGTTCCATAGAAAAATGCCGTTCACCCGCGACAAAATGTATTGAACAGATGATATCTTTTTTTGAGTGTTGACAAAAGTGGCAGAACAAAAGTTGCTAGTTTTGATGAACCGAATAACCCTGTATATTATGTAACTATGTTGACGATTTTGTTTTTAAATAGCACAAGCGTGAATACAAAAAGAAAACAGCTTTTTAGAGATCATTGTTGTAATAGTAAGTGCCCAAATGATAGTTTTATGTCTAAACATTTATATGTAAAAGTAATCTTATTCATAGCAATTTTTAAATTTTCATGAGAAAGGCGTGGTATCTTAAAAATTGCAGAACGCCCACATCGCGTCCCTACTAAAAGTAATGATCTTACGAGTATTTACTGGATGCGTGTAAATCTCCACTGAAAACACACAAACTATACAAATAATTAAAGAAGCATTGAAGCGATTAAACAAATACCAGTGGTCAAACAAGTGGGTACCAAGTGGTAGGCAATGTCAGTTACATATTATAGGATAGGAAGTTAGGTACATTTTGCACGATGACACATGCTACCCACACCCTGAATATAATTATCTAGCAGGTACCTACAAAATCGCCATCACACATAATGAGATTTGACCTTTAGATAGTATAGGTATTATGTATAAGTATATGGATGACGGCATACGATGATTGTTAGTCCACAAAAACGCATCGTGATTGTTACTGTGAGTTTTTGTTAGACTCAATAGTATAATGAGAAACGAGTTAAGTATATTGTGTGCTGAGAGTACTTCGTGGATTCTTCTCGATCAATTTATTGTTACGTCATATTATTAGATCTATAAATAGCATTATGATTGATATTCCATCATTTAATATGTATCACGTATTATGCACTGTATGTTAGCGTTTGTACAAAATTTTTCTACAACTTACTACATCATAGAGTCATTAAATAAAAGCAGACGTACTGAGATAGGGGGGGAGCTCTGCATTAAGCAGTAGAGAAAGGAAGACTGCAAGCCTATACACATGTATTAATTAAAATAAATACAAGACAAGCAGTATTAATAATAGAAAAATGATATAGACGGGAATTGTATGTCAAGATGAAACATTGTTACGTATATGCAACGCTGCTCGTCGTTGCACAAAAGAGATTCCCTCAAGTGGCCAGTTCCTGATTTCGAAGCTTATTACAGTAACAGGGCTCTGAGACATACAAATTGAAATTTCCGTTACTTGAGTCCCGAATTGATGGATAGAGCTCCGTTGATGCCGTGGAAAGGTGGTCGCCCTTTGGCTATCCATCATGTTTGACGCGAGATTTCCACGTTGTTTTTCTGATAACCTGATATGGCTACAGGCCACGACCTTCAAAAATCATCGTTGGTAATATAAATAGCTCTAAATTACAATAATATCCTCTATTATTCAACAATGATAAAAGCGTCAGTAAAAATTGTGTATCATTTTAAAATTAACACGTTTATTGCAAAATCACGCCAAATTGCAATATAATACACAGTAGTTAGTGAATTATGCGTTCAATCTAAGGAAATCAATCAAGTCCTGTAACAATTTGTTTCACGAGCGATTGTAAATTTTATGGCTCTAGCAACAAGGCCGGACCGTTTATTATTTTGTTGGCGATACAAAAGTCTTTAAAAAAACTTGTAGCGTATCATTTAGTAAATGTATAATGTGCAGAAATCAAGGTAATCGAGTATATTTTATATCAGAGCTTATCACATTAATAATAACACCGATGATAAATGTGACTATGTGTTTGTTTATTTTCTCTATACCTATAACAGTTCTAACGGATTTTAATGAACATTAAAATAAAGCATTCACATCTAGCATATGACTCTACTGATTACTCTTTCTGTGGGATAGCAGGCAGGTGCAACCGCGAGACGCTACTAGTTTCTCATAAAAGGAAAATGATAACAATGAAGTGTCAGATAAGATACAATCAAACAAATAATAAGTGTCGAAATATATGTGAGGAATACGATCATGTTATATAATGACAGGTGAGAGGAAGATAAAACGTCCACTGATAATGTCAAGTGCGATAGAAGAGGTGCATCCGAGATGTTTCATAACATTCTCAAACAAAAATAACATGTAAATAAAATGTTCATTTACATAATATTCAATGCTCGAATGTGTAAGCTAATTGTCCAACTTACGAGCACCACGTGTTCCTGCGAGCGAAAATTGATCGCGCCGGTTCGGTCGACGTCGCCTTCGGCTGCGACTCGGAAGGCAGGTTGAGTTTGAAGCCGGCAATGGATTTGCGACGTTTCGCCGCCAACGCTCGAGACGCCAAATCCGTATCGTGGGCTTCGTGGTTTTCGGGGGAGGATGCCGCGTGGGAGCATTGTTTGAGGTGCGCCTGCGCCATGGCCACCTGCAGCAGCTTGGTGGAGAGGCTCCGGCGGCCGAGGGCCTCGCACGTCGCGCAGCGCGCCTCCTCCATCGAGCTGCTCGTGCGTCTGCCCCGGCTCCGCCGCGGACACTGAGCGATGAACGTATCCAGCGGACGTGCTGGCTTAACTGATGTCATCCGACGAGCGGAGTACGCGCGACCGTCCGCGCTCGCCGCACGAAAAAATTCAAGACGGCTTCAGCCGGACGACAGAACCGATCGATACTCGAACGAAATAGGTTTAACGCGATAATGGGAGCACGATAAGGTACACGCGAATAAGTGTATTGACCTAGACGTCGAGGCACGGCTTCTGTGCGGCCTCGGCTGCGGGCGGCCGAGCGGCCGGCGCGACGCGGCCGACTGCGGCCATCACTCGCCGCGGCTGCACGTCACCGTAATCCGAACACCGAAGAAGATATCGATATTTGCGGTGAACAATGTGGCCATCGTATGACCGAAGGCGTCTATGAGTCGCGGTAAAATGAACACCGACCAAGGTGTCACTCTGACATTCCCTTGGACACGATCCAGGTGATTGCTACGTATGAGAATAAGCAGGGTCGTGGTATTTTCCCAAACAATGCGTAAGAGCCATGAAGACATCCATCTTGTCTACCCGGAAACAACTTGGGGATATTCATTTAAATGATTTTAGTTGTTTATGAACTCTTGCATCCATCTTGCATTGCAGTACATAGATTAGTTCAGTCGTCATACAATTTTAATGAACAATGTTCCTTTAATCAACATACAGTTTATTATAGTAACTACTCAACACCAGTAGCTATAGAGGTTAGTTATTATTCTCGCTGCACTTTGATAGCACATGGTACATAAATGCAATAACTGCATATTAGATTATCATCAAACTGCAACATAGTAGTCTCAGAGCTGAAGTGATGAAGTCACTGGCAAGTGATATTAGGGTTAACAACAGACGATATTGTATTCCAAAATATTTGTATTGTTATTAATGTAATAACTCATACTGGTTTCAAGCTTTCAAAAAGATGTTAGTGCCGTATCTCGGTAAAATAATGTTTTGGCAACAACAGACTCTACATTATGTTTTTCAATTTAGAAAGATACACACGTCAAAAGATAATTGTTTTCAGAAGTTTTTTACAATAACGGCTCCAGTTACATAGTTAAAATTGTCGATGAACTAAAATCACAATTATAAAAGCTTTCGCATGCCAAGTTCCACGCCTCCTGCCGGATGGGGGAACGTAATAGCCGAAAGGATTCTGTCCCTACTATAATTACAAAGATACCTTCCAATAAATCCATCATTTCATCGAATACCAGTCTCGCTCGTCAGTTTCATCGGTATCATTGTTCATCGGTAGTATTTAGATTTAAGACTATTATGTGTAATTTAGTTATTAGATTTAAGACTATAAGGTGTACTTAAATAGATATAGAGAACTTTGATATTTTGTCTAAAGAAATGTTCTTATAGAGATTGCGAGTAAATATATTTGGTTTCTTGTTTGAAGATACTTAATAGTGTAGATATAGTCTATCCAAGGGTATGTAGGTTGTAAATATTAGCTGCTATTTTAGAGAGGACAGTACGTACCTACCTATTACAAATTAACAAATATTGCATGTCCGTTAGGACAAACTGTTGTGTCTATAATCTATATTAATAATTTCGTCAAGGGGTACGGTAGACTCGATTGAAACCTTTTCTAAATGATAAAACATAAAAAAATAATGATTTCGAGTCGACAACATATATCCGGAAAATTCAGATTATCGAGTATTTTAGTAAATTATAACGGTAATGACAAACAAATCGCAGTCTCCATATTGTCCGTCACATGATGACATATCTTGAGCAGTCATTCTTCGTTTTCTTTTATGTTTTGGCGTCGCATTGTTGTGCATTTGCCAGTGTCAAGTATTAAGTTATAATAATTTTTGATAATATTTTATCATTTTATCAAAATAGTCAGTCGTAGTTACGTCATAGTCCAATAAAGTTGCGATCACGTCCAAACATGGTCCAAGTCATTCCTCAGTAAAGCAGTGGAAACTTTATAGGGGCGTCTATGGAGTTTTGGTAATAACACGGAACGACATGATATGTCACATTGGAAAACTGTTCCACATTCTCTTTGTGTACAATCCATCAATATGGAATGTAAGAAGAATGCCAAATCGATGGTATAACCATAGGCACCAACGTGCTATGCTCGGTGTCTCACTGCGGCATCGAATCAGAAATGAGGAGATCCCTAGATGAACCAAAGTTACCGACATAGCCCAGCGGATTAGCAAATTAAAGTGGCAGTGGGCAGGGCACATTGTTCGAAGAACGGATGGCCGATGGGGCCGTAAAGTTCACCTCGGACCAGCAAGCGCAGCGTAGGACGTCCACCGACTAGATGGACTAACGATATAATAAAAATAGCAGGAACACAATGGATGCGGGCAGCTTCCAACCGGCCTTATTGGAAATCCATGGGAGAGACCTATGTCCAGCAGTGGATGTCCTACGGCTCATCTATCTAGATAGATAACAATATAATAATACTGATCTTTATAGTTGAACTTGACTTTCTTTACGTAATATAAGAATGTACATTTGCAGTAGGTACGAGTACCTACTTATTCATTTAGTTTTGAGTAATTTTAATTTTGAGCAAAACATTTTACTTTGGGATATTGTATTACACAAACATACAGAATCGTGAGTACCTATTCCTTAAAATGAATGTCTTTCATCATTGTTTTGCTTGATGATACCTACATCATTTTGTTAACAGCCGAGTCTCCTTGCATTTGGTAAACATTGTCATAATTGTGGAAAATGGATGCAGTGAAGGGCTCTTCGTTAAGATGGTGATCGAGTAACAGCAGAATCGATGATTATATGTGTGTATATTATGAGTCACATTCACCCGAGCGAAGCCGGGTTGTCATCTAGTTTATTATAATTTAACACCTTTATGTACACAGTTTTAAACAATAAACGTTGTCTTATCTTATCTATGACATTTGTATGCCGAAAGGATGTATATATATATATTAATGTCAACTTAATGTACCCATATCCGAAAATAAATGAGTATAAATATAAGATTTAGAATATATATTAGAGTACATCTTACGCACGGTCTCTGACCCCAAACTAAGCAAAACTTGTGATATGGCTGTCAGACATTGATATACTCCATAGGGGGCAGAGATTATAAATGAAAATGTCAGTATGGTGGAAGTTCCTGCTCAGTGTTTGTTGTTGCAAATCAGAGATAAACAAAACAGGCGCAAGGCCGTCAGTTGCCACTTCCACGGCCTGGAATCGTCCTATTTCTGAACACTGACCGAGTTAAAATACCGTACGTACGAATTAATCATTGTAAATGTTCGTCTGTGACAATGTTTGTAAAATGCGAGCTAATTTCCAGCTGTATCCATTATTCAACCTTCAAGAAACACGAATAAAGAATCCGTGTTTTCTTTTCGTGAATCGTATTATTTAGTTCTAGCTTTTGCCCGCGTGTATATTAATTTTTATGCCTAAAAAGTATATAAAGCCTATATCACTTTCCGTCTTTCAACCTATGTCTATGCCAAATATCAAGTCAATCCGTTGAAAATTGCAAGAGAACAAACCATTATAATAACAAACACACTTCGAATTTGGTATGTTAGTAAGGATTTTAGCACCCAACCTTCATCGGTTTTGAAACTAACATAGTTTTATATTGTAAGGTTAGATATCTACCTCTACAATATATTCGAGTTAGATTCCTATCAATTCAGAGTCCCGATTTCGCGGAATTCTAGTTTTCTTTTCTATTCATGCTGAAGACATACTAAAAATATAAATATTCTCTCGGTAGAGTTCACCTGACTGTTCAAGTAGGTCAACGCCGTCCTTGTAATGAAAGATAAATGAAGGGGTGCTGCAGTTATAGTATCGATTAATCGGCTCCAAGGTTTATACTACTATAGATCAGAAAATTAAATCTATTTAGTTTTGAAACGTTTTACCTAGTTTATGTTAAAGTTTTATGAAATCATAGTTTGTAAGTGAACTAATATTTGTTTAATTTTATTTTTAAGTAGAAGTTGAAATTATAGTTAACACATCTATATTTATATTAAACGATCAATAACGTATTGAATTAATTAATTGAATTGAAATATTGAACGTTTATGCCGATGTAGTTATCTTTTTGAAATTATCGTATAAACGTGTACTAATTCTAATATTTTTCAACCGCTATTTTTCTCAATTCGACTCTAGACATATAATTATATCTCATCTTATCAAATAAACACTACTTTCTGTTTACTTCCGCCGCTCGATACGATTACTAGAACTGATTTATTTCTTGTAAAAAAAATGCAATACGTGCTAGCATTTTTCATTGAGCAGCACGTGCTTCATAAGGTAACATTCCTAAAGCGCGACAAATATTATCACAATTGGCACGCTCGCCGCATTATTCCAATCGTCATTCAAATCAATCCGAATATCGTTATGAGAATTCGACAAGACTGTCGAAGCTGTCTCATCAGGCTGCCAAATGTCCCCCGAACGTGCCAGCGGATGACTTACAATAGTGCGATTATTGTGAACTATGTAACAAGTGACATAATCAACTTATCAACTCGACTGTACATCGTGTTTTTATTGGCAAAGAGATAGTTTACATTCTTTCTAAATCATTGGCGCGGTACTATTCATTCCTTTATATCAATTATTTCTATATTAATGCGAGTTGCAGACCAAACGTTAAGTTAGTTTGGATTAGCTCGTATAGCTGATGCTGTTTTCCATAGATCAGTGCAGACTGCAAACTATGCACAGATATATGGCAAAAATGCGTGAGCTATGCGAGCTACCCTAAACTTAGCTTTTCGTCGGCAACTCGCATCAATCTCATCCCTTACCTATAACGATTGATTACTTTAATAAGTGGACTAATTAAATCGATGAAAAAGAGAATTACAAAATTTCAACTTTAACAATTCAGTAAATTCAGTAAAGGAAAAGTAACTTCTTAAGCCGGTAGGTAAGCCGGAAAGTTATCTACATCAAGCAGTTATACTCTATAAAATTTAACTTGATCTCTGCGACAGCTGTCAGAAAAATCACGCCCATGAAGTCCTGAATTTCTTAAAAGTACAGACAGTACCTGTCAATGTCATACTTTGTGGACATGCCGATGAGTGATGGGCGACAAATGATCGTGACCACAGAGTTTTAGATAGAGTTTTAATTAAAATATCGATAGTTTATAATGACGATATTTTCAATAAAACTTGATTTATCATTAATTTTATTGTATATTGTAATATTATAACATTTTTTACATGTGTAATTAAATTAAACCCAATTATATATTACATTAGCATCGATAATAGTGAAAAACGTCGATAAATACTATCGTTACATTATTATGAGTATATAATTAATATCATAACATTATTTACATGTGTACATACTTGATCTTAAATAAAAGTAAGTAAATGAAATCCAATTTCTCACCTTCAACTACTCATTCAATTTCATTACAACATTGTTAAAAAATCGATTTTTTCCACCACTATCCCAACTCTAAAAATGTCAATCTTCTACTGTCGCAGAGATCAAGTTAAATTTTATAAAGTATAGTTTTTCAATTACTTGTAATGGAAAAATGACAACATAAAAACACAAACAATCAGCATGACGTAACGCGTTCATGCACTAGCCCCTAGAGACACGGCTGAAGGCAATTGCTACAAATTGCCTCACCGGGCACATGTAAACACGCTATTAACGCCATAATAACCTTTAATAATAGATGTTACATGCCCAGCAGGATCATTACTTTAAAAATAAGCGTAATTATATTGATTAATGTCAAAGAACACACTCGAGAATGAAGATCTGCTGGATGTTTTCCTCCATCCATAAAATTTCTGATGTACTTGGAAAGGATTCAAAATATTTCACCGGTAGAGCGGAGCCCTTGAGGATGACAAACTTCTAATCTCGGAGTTTATGTATAATGGACATAATTAAAGTGTTTAAAGCAAATTTTGGCTCAAGAATATGTCATAAAGGTTTGATGGATGTAAGCTGCTTTGTCGACGGACATACTATGGACGTGACTTATGGCCGACATGATGATAGCGGTGAGTGTACCACAATTAATTTGAACTAAAGTATTATATGTATTAGTTTTGAAATTCTAATAAATAGTACAGATGATCCTATTCTTGAAATAGACGAACACTGCGAAAGTTTATAACAAGAACCATGTTAACGCGATGCGCGATAAAAATAAACCTTTAATAACTTGTAACAGACCATGCTATAAATTTTATACTCGTATTCTAAATTAAAAATCCAAAATCATATCGATTAATTTAATATCATGATTGTAGGTGTGTCTGACCTCGGACAGTTAAATTAAATCTGTTTGAAAGTTTAAGGTTATTTTTACAACTCGCAATCGCCATCTAAACAAGTATTAAAAATAACGATGATTGGTGCCGTATTGAACTTTTTAATTAAGGTTATACAAGTTAGATGAAAATTTAGCATATAAATTAGACCAATTAATGTAATATCATGCTAATTGATGCAGCATTTGTGGATATGACACAACAACAAAGACTAAATAACATCGATGACGCTTAATATGCAAATAAGAAGATCGCTAATGAAGTAAAACCGCTTTTCAGAGCATGTGACCATTTTCCAACATCATAGAAATTCTAATGAGTACTTCAAGGACTTGAATAGCATCAGTAGATCGGAGATAATTACGGACGTATTCGTCAAATATTAGAGAACGCATTTAAAGTTTATTACAGTTAATTAGCCCTAAATCAGCGTCTAACCAATTGTGCGCCAATAGTAGCCTTGACATTTTACAGCTCAAAATTGATCACTGCCAATATGTGCTCGTCAACAAAGTACAATAAATATGAGCTGATTGATTGATCGGCCAAACTCGCAGCTTCGATCGGTAAACATGCTATTTTAGAACTCCTTCGCGACGTGATCGTAGGTAAATTTTTAAGATAGAATTTGTATTTATAAAATATTTGTACCTACGTTTAAAAAAATATATCTTAACATAGGATAAATTATATTCAGTAACTTAATATGACGAATGTCATTGAAATAATATTATCTAGCGAAGGACACTGCAGTAACATTCCGTAATATTAGCATTTCTACGTGCATTTCACCTTGTAGACACCTCGGCGCTAATCTTTCGATAACAAAAACATTCGGCTTGCGTCATCGCATTGTTATCCGATTATTTTAGTTTTGTTGTCGTTTAAAATACAGAGCGGTGTTGACTGACCTGTCCAACACGATACTCATGTGCCTGTGAAGGTTCGCCTTCAGGTCGCGCCTGGAGTACGCGTGCTGCTGGTGGGCGGGCGGCGCCGGGGCCGGGGCCGGGGCGGGGGGAGGCGCGGGGGGAGCCGCCCCGGCCGGTGCTCGTCTGCCGATGAGCACCTTCAGCTCCGCCATCAGGGTCTGAACCATACGGACACGTCTGCACGCCACCGCACTACGCACACTAGTGAAGAAGGCACCTCAATCGGCCGCCCTGCCAAGAGCCATTGGCTCAGCCGTTGCATACACAATACGCGTCAGTGCTGCACACGTGATAATGGAGCATCGATAGCGATACAACGTGGTTACCACTCGCGGGCCTGTTCGATACTGTGAGCTAGTACGACGCTTTGACCTCGCCGACGCTTTTTATAAGTGTCCGATGAGAGCGCAAGGTGGTGTATGAGCGCGAGACGGAATGGACTTGTTTATATTTAGGCGGGATCGTGGGGAACGCACGATACGCATTTTAAGATTCGATCGAATTTTACTTGTTTAAAAGTTTGAGTCGCTAGGTGAAGCTAAAGGAATGAAGTAGTTGCTTTCTTTGCTAAGCTCTAGGTGACAATTATTCGCAAATTGGCGGGAAGTAAACAATGGAAGATGTGGGTCAGTCGGTTGCATTGGATGACAATGGCAGCGATGGAAAACGGGTCACGAGAGCATTGTTCGGGCTCACCACCAAGTGCGAGGCAAATGGGACACCGATCGTTGCAAATCAGATCAAGGACAATCTAAATACTGTACGAATATTAATGATGTTTTGTCTGGAATCATTTTGCAACCACGGGAGAAGTTTGAGAAATTTACTGCAACTAATAATGATAAGAATAATCTAATTATAAATAAAATTAGACTATATTTATCTGTGAAATCTATTTAAACTAGAGTTGATGAAAAGATGTTATTTATAAAAATCGTAGCAGTAGGTAAGAATTCACGTGCCTGCCAAATTTTGATCGAAACAAACATACGAGGACCGCTTCCAACGCAAATATCCTTGAGTTTCAATCAGTTAAAACAGAAACGAGCCAGTTTCAATTCAGTTTTTTAAAATAATCGACTTTGAACGTGAATTGTGAGCGTGGCCGGTTCACGGAGAGGTAGAAATAGCAGCACCTGACGCCGCCGGCGTCGACACAGGAAGTGCGCCCGACCGACCGCACCGCCGCTATAATCAAACAGAAAAAATGCACGCATTTTTTGGCCACAATACGACTTCAGAGAGAAATTTAGCACATTTATAAAACATGAATTTCCTTCGTCGTAATCGTAAATAAAATATGTAGAGATAAAATTTTGGGGAAACAAAATCGTAAAATCGATAAGTGCTCGAATAAACTTGAAAGTTCACGCACCCTCGCGGGGCCGTCAGCCTGCATCAGCGAGGGCATTAAAAAGCTATAAAGTTTCCATATCACCGATCACGCGACGCATGCTGGCGCAAATGACCCACCTTCGACGACTGATATTTCAGTCTATTTCAAATATTTGACGAACCATTTATTTTTCACACAGCAAATATTGTTCCCGACATGAGCCATGGTGGTGTAGTGGTAATGATACCCGCTTTACAATCGCGGGGTCGTGGGTTCAAATTCCAGTCCCGTACCAATGAATACTTTGGAATTTAATTACGGAATTTCACACCACTGGCTTTTCAGTGAAGGGAAACATCGAGAGGCAACCTGCATGCGTCCATAGAAAAAAAAAACGATGGCGTATGTGACTCCACCAACCAGCACTATTAAAAAGCTGGTACCGTACAGTACAGACTATTGTTATTCAAGACCTCTATTTACGTGACGATGCAAACGCGTAAACGTGACAAAGAATAAGGGCAACAGCGAGAATGGAATAAATAAAGAACATTCAAACGAAGTAATTGGCAATAAAGGAACTGCAGCGAGCACGGCATGACCTATTATAGCTTTCTCCGAGTGAGAAGACGAGAGATTAGATCTCGATTGGAGATAATCCGAGCGCAATCAACAAACGTATAAAGCAAGGAGGAAGTCAGATTTCTCATCGAGTTCCTGAATCGCTTACTTCTTGCCAGCCAGGGGGAATACAGAGCTATTCGTGGAAATAACCATTTTGCGTTTAAATTCATACATTATATATACATTATATATGTATGAACACCTGCTTGTTATAATTTTTGGAACAAAGGAAGAAATAATTTTGTTTTTTGTTTCCTCAAAACTTCGTCGTAAAAGTTATGGACCATTAAAAGTTATATGAAGACTGCAAATTAAAAATAAACTTGACTGTTCTTGAATACGCAATAGTTTGGTGAGAAGTGAAGCCAATAATAAAATGTGGTACATGTAATGACAGTCCAAGTGAGTTTCAACACCTTCGGTAATATACCTACATCATCATTAAAATTTTCATTATCTGATTATAGTAAGACCTATTCCTATCATATTTCCTGTAATGCACATTTGTAATGATAAACGGTATTAAACTATATCAATAAAATGCGATCCGCTTCTAATTCTTTTTGCTTAATCAATTCATACATAAATATGTATAGCCTATGCCTGTATTTTTAATGCGAATTTTGACCACGTTTGGTCCCCATCTTAGCTGATGGTACATAGCGACTTTTAGCTTAGACATTTTTCTGATAAATATTTCACCACTTGAAAGTAAATAAAGTCTTAAATCGGGAAATTATTCTAAAATATGAATACAAACAAAAAAAAACAATAATATTTCTTTGATATACTCGTATTAGTAGCTCCATATAAATAAGCCAATTTAAGGACAAAGAAAACGAAAGTTCTTTGTTCCCATATGGGGTTGAAACACATCCAGTATTTAAAATGCAAGCGTTGGATGAAGGAAATGCAAATAGTTATGGTAAAATCGATGACGCCCATGCTGTTGAAGGCCGATGACGCCATCGGAACACTGCCCTAAGCTTAGGGGGGATATAAGGTCACAGAATTGAATGTAAAATCGAAACAGTTTCTAATGCAGAAGCAAATCCAACGTAAGAGCAGAAAAACAGCACGCCCATTCATAAATGAAAACCTTTAGGGCCGAGGACGCGGAAGCTTGACCTAGTTTAGTTACCCGGGGTTTCGCTACTCGAATACGTTAACATACTTACAAATGTTGTTTCAGAGTATTCTCCAGTGCAACGGCAGGTTATTTTCAGTAAAATGAACACATTAAGGCACTTACGCGGGTTAAAGTTAACGCAGGAGGACACAAAACGTGCTCTCCACGCGATGAACGAGTTCGTACTGAGTGAATATGCGCGCGTCCCTATTCCCGACGTCCTTGCGTGAAAGGGGCGGCTTTTTCGGAGGGTGGCGCCATGGTAGCCCGTCAAGGCAACGCATCAATCAATATGCGAGATGAGACTCCTGGATCACTCTCATATACATCACGCGTGATTGATCATTAATTCTGATAGCCGTTATAAAACCAAACACATTTACAATAAGAGGTGTCAATGCAAAAGTAAACGCAACAAGTATCGTGCAACAGGTTTTCGTATGCACATCACTGCAGATGCAAGTCTGGTTGCGTAAACTCGAAAGAACTGTTTTTTTCTTGACCCTTCAACTCGACACAAGCTTTCCAATCCGTTGATTTCAAATGAAATTTCACTCGTTCGCCGAGCCAATGAATGTTACTGACAGTCGTAGTTACGATTGTAACGTGAAATATGTAGAGGTATTGTATAACTTGGTAATCGGCGTGTTTGATCAGTTTCAGTAGCAAAATCGTACAAAATTATGGAATCTAATCTAATGATAGTATGACATAACGGTAGTATCGGCGGCACAAGACGAACGGTACGCAGTACGCAGGTTGCGCAAGTAGTAAGTTACGTACGTTCATTGGCGCAGACACGCACTATCTCCTATCGTATCAGAACGCATCGTTGCGCGAACCGACAGCTGATCGACAGGGACAGACAACAATGTTTCAACATTTTATTATTTATATTTTTGTTTCATACAAAATGTAAAATTCTTATATCAAACAGGAAGTCAAAAATCGAGAAAAATGATAATGTTTAGCTGTCATAACGGCTATAGTACAGTTAGATATATTTTTGGGATAAATATAACTTTTTTTTAGGGTTCCGTACCTCAAAAGGAAAAAACGGAATCCTTATAGGATCACTTTGTTGTCCGTCTGTCCGTCAGTCCGTCTGTCCGTCTGTGTGTATGTCAAGACTCCTTATCTCGGGAACGCGTAAAGATATCGAGTCGAAATTTTTTACACGTAAACCTATGAATTCTTGCAGTTGTGTAAAAGAAAAGCTTCTCAGTTACCGTATAAAAAAGTTAGAGCCGTTTATGTCGTAAAAAATCATATTTCAACGCTCACAAAAATCAAAACCTACAGGGTACTTTCCGTTGACATAGAACTATGAAATTTGGCGAGAAGCATTGTCTTAGAGTACACATATAGGAATAAATCTGAAACCTGTACATTTTTATTTAAATCACATAAAAATAGGGCCTCAAATTCACAAAATATGGGTTCAAAATTCAAAGTGAGTAAATCATGTCATGTAAGGTATCATATAAAATACCTTCATTAGCACATGCTAAAACAGGTTTTTAATTTTTTTAACAATATGTTTGTACGGAACCCTCGATGTGCGAGCCTGACTTGCACTTGTCCGGCTTTTTTACCAAAGGACCGAGTTGATGATATCATTTAGTTGAAACAAACTGGACTGTAAATACCTACACAACTACTTCTGTACTACAAATACTTGCTGTGAGTAGGTAAGTATTGTATAATTATACGGCTTGTGACTTACATACATTGGAAGCTAATGTCACCGATACAAGAAAACCAGCCTCATTCGTGTGATAATTGCAGTCAGACACAAGTATCTACACCAATAAAGAAACAGATAAACCTACTTGTTTATTGAAATGGTTAAATCGAACGCAACCATTAGACGCGCTACAATTAATGGTTATAGAGAAAACTAGAGTAGTCGAGATCAACTGCGCAGAAACGGACACATTGGAGGAATATTGACGCAAAATAAAAAAATGTATTGACATGTTCTATAAAAATAAAGCAGAACAGGAAAAATAATGAGATCAAGAGTATGAGGTAACTTATAAAAGTAAAAGGAGGAAAACAAGTGATGATTATTGACGACCTATTTCTCAATATAATAACAACGACAACACTCAGAAATAATATTGAACAAGAAAAGTTGATTGACGGGAGAGAAACGTTCAAGACCCCAAGTTCTTGCTTCGGCCGAATATGCGACAAGTCTCGTCAAAAGCATCCCGCTGAGACCGATTGCGATAAAATCAACAAACGTGCCGCTGATATGATCTTTATTGCAACACAACTTCCCATAGCAATGTGCACGTATGTTACTTTTAACAGGTGTTACACAATTCATTGATGAAACCAACGGAATCACAATAAATAAAGCTATCTGAAGTGACTGTTTACACCGGTTTGTGTTTTTTTCAGTAATCTAACGCCCAAATCCTTTAGTTAGAGCTTAACAAATCAAAGATACATTGGATCCCGTAAAAAGTTAATTCATACCGCGATGCACCATACATTATTTTCATTGTCAAGAATTTCTCTAAATCTAAATAAGTAATAATAAGATGACAAAGTATTACAGTAACTATGTTACTGTGACAAAATATGGAGCTATCATAATATAATTATAACGCTGTAACCCTTTCGTGGAAATGGCACCGTAGCCGGTGCAAACAATGTAGGTATATTTACATACAAGTTTATTTCTGCCCGGACTAATGGCAACGAAAGAGCTAGAAACGTTTAAAGATGCGTACAAGCATTAGAGAGCTCTGAAATAAACAATAGGATTTAGTCGCGGCCGATAGTCCGAGCCGATCTGACCGCAAGGGAGCGGGCGCCACCGGCACTTTCCCTTATTGTGAAAGTGATGATGCAGGATGCAACAAAGCAACAGAAAGTTTGCATCTGAAATCAACCACCGATCAAATCATCCGGAACAACGGCGCCATTGTTCGGACATTTCGAGATATTACATAAAGTTGTAGTCGACAAATCGAAAACACCGATGCGTACACGTGAAGGTGAAACGGCAAATGTAATAGAAAATGAAATTTTATAGTAGCACGACCACAATCACGTGTCCGATTTCGATGCATTCGCTGTTGCTCTGAGTTAAATGGAACGCCAATCTGTTTAGATATGCAAAATGAGAACGAATGTTAATTGCGTATTCAAATAGGTATAGAAAATAGCAACGTTCCTGCGTTGTTTAGAATCGATTAGCGGGGTCTGCCGTCGGAGGCTCGTCGGGTCATGGGGACGGTATCCGATGGGAGCTTGGATTGGAGCTATCTCTACGCTGCGAAGGATCACTGGACTGCTGGACGCGATAACAAAACAAAGCGTACTTTCTAATTGAAGACTTTCTCTTAACGAAGTTCGGCTCGGCTAATGCCCGCCCTTAATTGTGCTCTATTAGCTGCAGCAGCAGTAGATGGTGCTTTTTCTATCGGGCACGCAATTTGAGGTAAACAGTGCATAGTGCGGCAGTGAGTAAATTGCGTGTTCAGCATTTTGGATCTATGTATATTGTGTAGAGATATAAAATTCACAACGACCGTGTCATGAACAAAAATAGGCTAAGAGCGAGTCGGACTCGCGCACGAAGAGTTCTGAACCGTACGGAAGCCCCCCTTAATACATTTTGTTTCAATTTTATTATTTATTTATGAAGGAATGTGAATATTTCAAGCATCTTTCTGTTGCCGTTATTAATATCGAGCAAAAAATAACGTTTCTTGTATGGGAGCCCCCCTTAAATATTTATTTTATGTATTTTAATTTTAATTATATTATTTAATTTAATTGTTTACTTTTAAAGTGCATATTTAATTAAGTGTTCTGTGAATATTTAAAGTATCTACCTGTCACCGTTATTAATATCGAGCCAAAAACGTCTAAAAATCGGGTTTGTTGTAAGGGTATGTATTGTCCTTAAATATTTATTATTTTCTGTTTTTAGAATTTGTTTTATTTATATTAGTATTTGTTTTAGTTATAGCAGCAACAGAAATACGTCATCTGTGAAAATTTCAACGTTCTAGCTTTCACGGTTCTTGAGATACAGCCTGGTGACAGACGGACAGCGGAGTCTTAGTCATAGGGTCCCGTTTTTACCCTTTGGGTACGGAACCCTAAAAAGTAAGTAAGTTCGTATAGACCGGCTAGCCATGGCTGGTGTCAGAGTTTTTAAGCCGCCTGAAGGCCTCTGACATGAAGAAAATGATACAAGATGAAGCTGCACTGCATATGGTCGTTACTACATAATATTTTTCCCAAAAAACGGCACCACTGACTTCCACCGTGTACAGAATTCGAATAATTTGCATTAATCGATGTGATATCCACGTACATTTACGTTAATTTATCAAAAACGGCTCAGCCGATTTCAATAAAATTTAAATGGGACCAACCTCGGGAGTACACAATCTTTTCGAAATAAAAGTGTTTTCTAAAACGGTTCAGAATTGACGAAAATATCAGTGAACATTCCCAAAAAAAAAACAGGCTAACAAAGTACCTCCTCCTTTTTGGAGTCGATAAAAATCGGTATTAGTAGAATTGAACACAAAAGGCAGCTTCAATAACAAACGTGGACGCATAGCAAAGATGAAAATAAAATTTTCTACGGCAAGGTATTTGAAGAAAAGCATAATATATCAAATAAACAAATATATAAAATAACACATTGTTATCATAAGAACGGTTTTATATAAATCTTGCAATCGTGAGATTATTTTTTGAAATCTCATTTGATAAAAGCTAAATTTATTTTGGCAGAATTTTTGTTCCGGTTTTCATGTAGGGTTCCCAAATTTTTTTCAACATTTCGAAATTGCTTTTGGTTTTTTAACGTGTACAGTAAATGTAGCGAACATTGTTATTAAAAGTCAGTTCGTATAGGCCGGGTGGCCAGCCCTGGTGTCAGAGTTTAAGTCGCCTGAAGGCCTCTGACATGGATAAACGGTTAAAATAACTGGGACTACAATTTAACGTGTCGGATGACACGTTAAAACGTTAAACGCTGGTTTATAAATGCCACCCGCGGTCACCAATTCAAAGACTGACCATGCTGAACATTGGCTTAACTTCGATGATCACTAACGAACACCTAGTCAAACTACTCTATGAGCGCTACATTGTTATTTATATGCTCTATAACTTATAGAGCGTTCACACAGACATGGCGAAACTTTATAAGTGCCTACACTACGGAGACTTGGTTGTTATGATGAAAGAAGTATTCTATTACATTTTCGATTAAAAATATTGACGTTATTTTATATTTTCTTTTGAAAGTAGGACAAAAATCATGAGGAAGTATCGAAATCGCAGCTAAACAAGCGCACACTCGATTTTCCAAGTAAACAAAATGTTTAATCTATTCAAATATACTCGTGTATGGTCAGGCAAACCCTAAACCGATAAAAAATGTAAACATAGGCGTGGACCGACACCGAACATAAGTGTATGGGAAACTCAAGGTTATATGCATAAGAAAACATCACATGAAATCTAACGAAACCTTATCTACCACAGACAAAAACATAAACAAACATTTACTAAATACGTGTGAAATATTGGGTGTTACTGTATGTTTATATTGTTTATTATTTATTAGTGTCAGGGTGTCGCTAAGGTCATACGCTACTTGGCCACGGAATTCTGTTAAAATAAGAATTAAGAGGACTGTGAATCGACCAGTGTTCACGTTTTCTGCTGAACATTGAGAAAATTTTAGATACATTTTTGATAAAATTTACGTTCCGGAAGTTCCGGTTTTTCACCCATGTAATTGTAACGAAATGTTATGTTTTTGGTGTCAATCGCTTGAATAAGAAATATTGTAAGCATACCGTCTTACTTTAAAAAAAAAAAAAAAAAAATTTGCATGTATATTTTCAACCATGTTTTTGCGTAAAAATATGACTTTTAGAGGTATTAAAACTTCAAGGTCATTAAAAAAACTAAAATCTAAGACCTTAACCTTAGCGATTAAAGTGCTGAATACATGAAAAAAATCAGCCAAATCGGATAATATTTAGTGGTAGATAACAGCTTGTTTTTGTATAGCCAAGTTCGCAGTTCACACCAGCCTTAACACTCGGTTAACAATGTTTAGTTGCCAGCTGGAGCTCAGGTGATAAAACCGACGATCCGCTCACTCAAGGCTGACCTATTGTGTGGTGGAACAATGTACTATCGCTATTCTATCAAAATTACTATTGCCGCCATTAAAACTCATGCCTTCAAAGATTGGATACTAGCAAAATATCTATCCATATATATTTTAAATGTTATATGAGATCCGATGGCAACTTTTCGAACATTCAGTTAGGCAGTATATGAAATACCGTTCATTAAGTAGCCTTTAATGCAAGGGTCAATCGCAGACAATAATATGCTAGCCTTGCAAGATACATTTATAATTCATGCGCCGACATTGACTTTAACAAATACTAACTTGTCGATTCCGAACAAAATGCCAACCATTGTCTGAGATTAACATTTAACAAACAGTTCCTACACAATTTTCGAACGATAAATCGATCAACGGAGAGCTCAAGGTTTTGCAACTTTTAAGCAAATATTATTTGCAATATTATAAGGAATTTGGATTAAAATTTATGGTGGTTTATCGAGCAGGGCGCGAGTTACATAAGGGCGTCGCGTGGCGGTAGAGCCACATCCTAGAGTTCCTAGAGAATGATTGGAGCACAGCGTACTCACCCAATAAAATTCTTAATGAAGCAATAGACGGCGAAGAGCGTAGCATCGTTAAGTCCGAGGTCGGGCTTGATCCTGGGCAGCGCCATGGGCAGGGCGGGCGCGTCGTGCGGCGCGGCGCGCACCTCCGGCGTGGCCGCGCTCATGGCGGGCGCGGCGCGCGGCCGCGTGCCCGGCGCGTGCGGAGCGATCGTGGCGGCGGCCCCTACCGCAGCATGCAGCCGGCGCTCCGGCACGCGGCTCGCACCACTCACCACCCGCCACCGGGCGCGTCCGCTGCTCACGGCGCACGGCGACCTCCCTCGCTCCGACGGCCGACGGCGCGGCTATCGATCGCGGGCTCGGCCGCGTCTGCGCACTCCGCGCGTACCCACGCCGGTGGACCTCACACGTCCAGCATCAGGAAACCGAGGTACATAACGAGAAAGAACCACGGGCAGACTAGGTACATGCAAACTGACATAGTTCCAATGTTTGTAAACGAGAAAAAGTCTGTCGTTTGGTAGAGTTCAGTGAGGAATAGTCGTGCGAGTTTTATTGTCGGCACGTGCAAGCAGCGCGTGCGTCTGGCTGGCGGCGCGGCGGCACTCTGACTGGGCGCGCTCGCGTCGGCCGCGTGCTGCGACGCCGATACTCGCTCGCGGCGCTATCTGTACGCGGCAACACAACAACACAGGTACGAGTACGGGCCCGCGCCGTGCCCGCAACACCTTCCTTTCATGACCCACTGGCGACACCCATAACAACCCAACTTGAACAACGACCGCCTACAGCCGAATCCTTACCTTATTTATTGAAGTATAAATAAATATCACAAACGCATCGCAGCTGCAATGATATGATTAAAATGAAACTATACTTACTACTGAAAATGAAAGAATCCAAGAAAAGTCTACCGGAACATTTTAGAAAAGCTAATACTACAAAAATGACAAAAAATCATACATGAAACTAGGATGCATATAAACACACAATTTATATGACAACTGGTAGCTTCTATCAGGAACACATGTATTCCTGATCGAAGACTGGTAGCAAGAGACAGCTACTAAAAAAGATAACATGGAAATCGAACACCCTAAACAGCAGAATCACGGTCAATGTCCGCGTGACGGACAGATGGATAGAGCGATCAGTCAACAGTGAGAACAAAAAAAATCACTCGCACAATGTACGCGCAACGAGTAAAATTGAGGCGCGTTTTTGCTGTAGTACAGTCGGATGGTCGAGAGCCCGTGTATTGAACCCGCTCCGGTGGCATCTGACCCGCTTACCGCACGCATGAGCTTCGCCAGCACCGGAGACATATCCTATTTCTCTCTCCATGCTGAGCGGGCGTCGACCTCGTCTATGGTGATCCGTTTAGCATTGAAATATTTTTTGTATCTGACTCACGTCTTTCATTACATTTTGATAAGTTGAAATATCAGCTAATAAAATAAAAGGCCAACTGTCGTCGCCATTTCTCATGCTCTCTGTGAACTACAATGTCCAATTCCCAGAAAGCGGTTCCCGCCTTCCCGACAAAAGTCCTGGTCGATTTCTGAGAAGCGATGCAGTGAGATTCAAACGCAGACGAAGTAGTTAGTCACAGGCTGATAATAATTAGTCAAGCTAAAAGGAAGACAAATTGGCCAGCGATACAGAAATAGACAATAGATATAATAATACTAGAACACTTATAAAATCGCGCGGCCACAATATTTATATCGATAATTGATTAAGAGGACTGTAAATCGACCACAGTTTTCGCGTTTTCTGCTGAACATCGAGAAAATTTTAAGTACATTTTTGATAAAATTTACATCCCCACAAGAAAACACTTTTCACCCCTTAATTGTAACGAAATGTTATGTTTTTGGTGTCAATCACTTGTGTAAGAAAAATTGCACGCACGTATGTCAAATTTTTTCAGAAATGTTTTTAGTACCTATATTATATGTATACTTTTTAGCCAAATTTTTGCGTAAAAATATGACTTTTTAGAGGCTCATAAAATTAAGGTCATTTAAAAAACTGTAAACACTAAGACGTTTAACCCTAACTATTGAATTGCTGATTACATTAAAAAAAAAACAATTAAATTGGATAATATTTAGAGGTAGGTACAAGCTTATTGTTTTTGTAAATGGCCAAGTTTGCGGTTCACACTAGCTTTAACAATTTAACATTTTATTGAACCAAGAATCATTCTAAACATCAAACGTAAAGCAACAAATATTCATTTAATTGAAAAGCAATCAAGTCAATTGAACAATGTTGGCTATTGGCATTGGCACTGTTTGGCACGGTAAGAAAATAAACCAAGTCATAAATTCGACACTGAACTGTATTGAAAGATTAGAAGTTAGCTAGATAACGCGAAGTAACCTTGTTGCTGAAGAGGGTTATAATGAAACGTTAACAACGTTAATCATTCGTTTTCCTTCTACGATTAATTAAGTAGATATAGATGCGATTAATGCTTGTTAATTTTTTCCTGTTTTGCACAATAATATATTGTTTGTAGAATGAATATTTAAATCAATTCAATTGTGAATAGCAATAACAGGGAGTCTACTAAGGGAAGAGGTAAAGTCAACCCTGATAATACGAGTATATGTACTAACTTTTCCTGACAAATTAAATCTAAAATTCTGTACGTAATAATGTAATAATATAAAGTACTGCCAACAATAGGTCTCGTCATTCAACAAAGAAAATACATAATTAATTTACACAAAATTGATAAGAAAATAAATATTTAAAACAATATCAAGTATCTACTTGAAAAATGTGTGGAATTGAATACCGTCTAGTATTCCATTTATTTTTTTCCCTGCTAACTTAACCCTGGTGGACTTTCCAGAAATCTGGACACTTCACTTTCCGGACACAGATTATATTACCTGCAGGAACGCGATCTGGCTATTATTGACGTATTTTCCTTATAAAGTCACATGTGGCTGTTACAGCGGTGTCGTGACATAAGATAATTACAAAGTTGCAATCATATCCACCGCCATGGTGTCTTTAGCGTTTGCGTGCATGGTTCTATTGATGCAACATGACCCAGTTGCCATTTCCATGGAACCGCTGGCCGTATCACACAGTCAATTTGCATTATTCAAATTAAAACAATGTATTAAGAAAATCTAGTATGAATAAGACGGAGTATTGTGTAGTTTCTTTCATAAGTTATAATTTTAGAACGTCGGTTGGGTTATGAAAGGTTTCTGCGTGGAAACATCTACAATTCAAATAACGATCCGTATCGGAGAAGTGAACGTTCTGGATGGAGTAAATCTAATCTGAAGCCGGCAGCGGCTGCCGTATTTACGCAAGTAGCGATTTCCCGCCATCGACAGGCGGCGCACGCGCGCGCGCGTCGGCCACAGAAAAATATGTAGAGCTCCTTAGTAGAAAAATACTCCAGTATTCAGTACATCAATAAACCGGATAATAAGCTCAGTCTGGAGGATTTAGATCTTACATGTATATACCTATCTCTTCACAGAACGACAAATACATATGACAATTTCATTGTAACAAAAACGAGTAAGTATTTACAGTCAGTACGGATAAAACATAACACAAATAGGTAATAATAAATGCTAGTGATAACTTTAATTAACTATAGAAGTTTTCTTTATGAAAACATTGTTATTTCTAGGAATAAATGACATAAACGCGCCGTCGACAACTGCACTCGAAGATAAAACTTACCTAGATGATAATAGAGGTCATAAAATACTCTATCCTTCGTACAGTTCGCAATTGTATTAGTAGGTATAAACTAATACAATTGGACTCTATTATATAATTATTCATTATAATAATAATTATAAATAGTCATTTTTTACCAATATTGCCCTATGAATTGATAATTTTATAAGGCGTAGAGAAGCCCAACAACAAATATAAAAGCCTCAATAAGATACATTAGAAAAAAAAATACCTTAGTAAGCAAGTTAATAGGCAAGGCCAGCAGCTGATCAAAAAAGCCCATACACATGTTCGCATATACGAGTACATTTTCACTGACAAATCATGATAATCATACTAATATTATAAATCCGAAAAGTTTGTTGGTTTGTTCCTCTTTCACGCAGCAACAGACTTTGGATTGACTCGATATTTGGCATGGATATATTTCAGGGGCCAGTAAGTGACATGGTCTACTTTTTTATCCCGAAACAATAAAAGGTTCCTGTGGGATAGCATAAAAGTTAAAATAGCACGCGGGCGGAGCCGCGAGCAAAAGCTAGTATGTATATAAAACTAATTCATATGTAGGTACGAGTATCATTATCATCACCCCAGGCGTCAGACAGCGACAGTCTCTTCCATTTTCTAATAGGAGCAGAATAAACAAATGGAGTTAATATACCGTCGACATGTCAACACTATGGCCTGGTGATCTATGGCGCAAGCTGCCATCATTATTCCCATTACCAACTGGCGCGCTAAACAGTTGCAGCACACCCGTGCGCTGCCAAAAGGCGGCTCTGCAATATTTATGATATACTTTCTTTTAAACACATAGTAGACACAAATCGGACAAAACCTTTCAGAAGTGACTACTTTATCAAAGGTTAAGTATTGTATCATTAAGTACTTCTACTCGTACCTGTGTCTATGTTCGATTTAGAGCGATTCAGATTTTATAGAAAGTATCATATTCATATTCCTTTATTCATACAAAAGTATACGACAGTATCTCTTTGGTGATACCTGGGGAAGATTGGCACTGGACTGGGAGGAGTGGCGTAAAAGGGCAGCCTATGTTCAGTAGTAGGCGATAAAATAATGGACCCTTGGATGATGATTATGGCTCGATTAGCCGAAAGACTATGCTCTAAAAGCATATGAGTGTAATCTTTAATCATTAAAATGAAAATATTCAAAGGTGACATGAATATATGAAATAACATATATTATAAGATAAGATACTCGTAACGTTTATTTGCTCAATAAGTAACATTGTAATAAACGAATTAATGCATCTAATAATTAAATTATTTGTACGCGGAACGGCCAAATATTTTTGCGTTAGATGCTTTTTGCCTACGGGAATTTTACGGAAACATGTAGAGTAATTAAACAAGGAAAATTTGTAAAATATTACTACCGAGATTAAATTAAGCTACATTTCATGACTCATTCATGATTAATTTCGTCATCATTTGAATCTCTTTTAAGCTCTTTTGAATTTTGTACCTATAACATTTTAATAAAAAGCCACGGTATCGCTCAGTTGTAAATGCCAGCCGCGGTCACCCATCCGTAGTCTGACCGTGCTGAACGTTGCTTAACTTAGACGATAGCTAACTAATAACCTAGTCATACTACGCTATGAGCGCTACCTATCACTAACAATCTTCTTCCTTGACGTGTGTAGCGTATGCGTATGCACAGCGATAACGTCAACACTTGAAGCGTGACGATTGAGACATGTGTGTTATGTGGGGACGAGACAAACTTCAAGAAGGCCATGTGCCGTGCAGATTTATCTACATCAACTACAAGTTAGTAAACAACAGTTCATTCGAAAAAAACTAAATAAAACAGATAAAAATAAAATATAATCGGAGATAAGTAATGAAGTAAAGAAAACTTTTGGATGCACTGTTTTAATTGTTGTTTTAAAAAAAACGATGCCTATGATAGAAATCAAGTCGTACGATACGCTTACGTAGCAATTTTCTGAGATGGTGCAATGGATTGAGTTAAGTTATTATCATCTATAGTATTACGCATAGATCTGATCTCTGAATTGCTACGATTAGTACGTACATTTTTCTTTGTCGGAATCATAGTCAAATCATAACTAGACAGGGCGCTAAATAATAATAATTACAAAAGTAAGACAAGGCGAGATGTGCAAGTATAAAGAGTGAACAGGACGAAAGTAATATATTATGTCTCTATTTGCGTATACGTTTTTTTTGTCTGACTATTACGCACCGCCTGGACGTAATAGACAGGCAAATTTTTCGCGCCTAATCTACTGTTGAATTTTTGATGAAATGCTTAAGTAAATCAACATATTTATGAACTATTACCTATTTTCTGTGGTGGTCTAGTGGTAGTAACACCCGACCTACAATCGTGAGGTCGTGGGTTATGAGTTTCTTTGGAACTTATGTACGGAATTTCACATCATTGGCTTTTTGGTGAAGGAAAACATCGTGAGGCAACCTGCATACGTCCGTAGAAGAAATTCGATTGTATTTGTATCATTTCTATTAGTATTATGCAGGTTATTACTATTACCTAGATTCTAAATATGATAAAATCATAACAACGTGTATATAGCTATCTAAGTATGTATAGCACATCTTTTTTCTCGCACCCTATTTACAGGCAATTGTATTCTTAAATTATAACTGCAGCTACCCCTCGCAGTATGTAGCCTGGAAATATTAGCTGAACATGGCCTACCGGAGAAGGGCAAAATATTAGCAGTGCAGAGCCAATTTAGACCAAGTTTACACACGTGGTCTCACATGAGCATTTCCCTATTCCCGTCGTAAAGTTAATAACGTTTTCGCATCGGCCCAACAAGCCGCGGCACTTCAGTCAACATCGCGGCGGATTTAGATTTTCATTGATTTATTATTTCTGGTGTCACGTGCGTTGACGCCACTCACCGTTGCATTACACTTCAGGTGCGATTACTTACAATGAAAGTGATCTTTAGTCACCGTCGGATTAGGGACTTCTTGGAGTTCTTGGGTTCATTTCAGTGCCTTTGCGTTTAGTGTTTACTCACAATTCAGCCAATTTTGTTAGGGTTCCGTACCTCAAAAGGAAAAAGACTTTATAGGGTGTTGCTTTGAGCTTTGAGAGGGGTACATGCTCATTGTTATGAACAACTTTTACTATGGCACTGACTGACTTTTAGGTTAGTGTACTACACCCTAGCCCGCATACCTGCTTAATGTCAGGCAAAACGTAGTCGAATGCAAATCTATAAGAAAAAAAAACTATGAACATTTAGTATGGAACTGTTTTTTTTGCAGTTGGTTCCATATTGAACGTATATAATTCCACAATGATGAGCATATAATATATACCTGTGAAAGTTTTCACTTTGCAAAACAACATCCTGTTTACAGCTTTTAAAAACAGTACCATTAATTAGTTCTCAAAATAAAAACCAATCATTACTGTTATTGCGCAATTACATGACCATTAACGCTCAGACGACGCTTGTATGCAGGCCTATTATATAAATGTCCTGAAAGTGCTGAGGTGCACCGGTGAAGAATGCGAGCGATGTGTCGGTGTCAGCGCTCTAGTCGCGCCTCGGGGTTGCATACAGACCCAATACGAGTATTGCACAATGATGACACATCGGAATCTATACGACTTCGGTACCTATTTGCGTGGTTAAAATGTACATATTATAGCAATATTATAATTAAAATTTCTACAAATCATGCGACTAAATTGACGAATAGGAAACTTTTATGTTAACAGAACTATAGCAACTACGTAACATGCCTGTTTTTATTAATTCAAAGCTGGAAACAGGGTTAGTTCGCAATTAGTAATACAAAACGTCTAAATGACTCTCCTTTTTAGGAAAATTGTCCTTTGATCCAAAACAAAAATATTGCTTGTAGTTGGATGACTAGAACAAAAACTGTTGCAGTATTTTTGAAGCTAGCTGTGCAAGTCCTAGTTTCGCCACTATAAAAACAAAAAAATGTTTCTTTAAATCCCGGTGAAATTGAAAAAAGTTAATATTAGTCTCAAAATACATTTCATAAGGCCTTCAAGTCAAATACATAACACGAATCACAAGTGGAGGATATAATACTAGAGTATCCTCCCAAGGGAGTGATACAAATATCAAAGAAACAGTTGAGATTGTAGTAGGCCCTCAGGGAGGCTACACACGCGAGCCAAGTCTCCGCCGACACTCAGCAGCAAGCGGCGCGGGGAATGCCCGTGAGAGCTGTCCGCTGCCAGTGGGCGAATTTCTCACGCGATGTTTATGTTTCCAATTCAATTAGAACAATTCGACGTGTCGGTATTCTCGGAACTCTTGGAGGCACTCCATTCGAGTAGATTAGCAAAAATATTCAACATAACGAGTTAATTCACGGTTCTCGAACGGCATGCGATTTGAAGGCCGCCGAATAATTCTTACACGACGATTAAGATTCAAACGGACATATTTCTTAGAATTTGGCAATGGTATAATAACACGCTATTAGGAAGGAGCTCGGAGGTTCTGACTTTCCTCAGAATGATATACCTGCTCGTTGAGAATAAACGATCGGGTTGGTTAACAATTAATCATGCGCGTGCACTCCTGCAATCGCCTTCGGACACCGCTGCCATTAGTTACAATGCGCAACAGTTGCTCTGCTATTTCGAGAAAATAACTAACTTTGGAGCCTGTCATAGACTAATGCGACAGGCGCAATTGTTCGCACATATGTATTAATTTCTCAAGAATCGAGAGCGGCTATTAATAAAAGCAAACGACGTGCCAAAGGGAAAAACTCCCAGTGATTAAAGCAGGACGGTTCTCTGAACAGTGAGTGACATTTGTGCGGAGAGTCAAGTGGCGGAAACCGAGCTAATTGCGGGATAACCCAAGTATTCGAGACAATGTGTTGCGGAGGATGATAATGAGCGTTATGCACTTGCGCGAAATGAGATTATGATTCATCTCTTTAAAGTTTTTTTAGAACAATATGGGTCATGAGATCGTCACATTTCGTCCGTTGTTTGCGATGGTACAAAATGATCATTGCATCGTAGATTTTGGATACTATGAACTCAGACCAAATATAAAAATCAAGACAGAACGCCGTGAACAGTCAAGTGAGGCCGGTTTTTTATACGTGTGGTGAGTGCGTCTGTATTGCGCCGCCATAGTTCGACTGACAATCCAAGGCGTAGTTTCCTTGTACGTGCATGTGTGTGTAACTGTCTGTACACGGCAAGGCGTAGTTTTGCCGGCTTCACTTGTTTTGTTCACGAATTTCTGTCTTGATTTTTTTATTTGGTCTGAGACTATGAATTGACGACTTCTTTATAAGAAGTCATCATCTTATAAAGAAGTCGTCAATTCTCTTTTTTCCGTCTTAGTATTAAAAAAAGTAGAACCTACAGCGTAGTATTAAAAAAAGTAGGACTACAGGTAACAACTGAGACTCGACCACTCATGAATCATATTATTTAAACACTAGAAACTTAGTAGCACTAAAAGACAAAAAGCATCTGGCTTAGTGACATCTGAGAAGCGTGCAAGTGCAACAGTTGCGCGACAAGGGCTAGTCCTTTTGTAGTTAAGCCAATTAGTACCCCCGTCACCTCGGACAGCAGCCCGCCGGTCCCTTTGATCACACCACTTGCAAAATGAACACCATTTTCATCGCTAAAATTACACCAGGTCGTTTGTCCCGAAGAGGTTATTAACATGAGCGAAAAAAAGATCCAACATGTGTGTAGACAATTTCTAAAAATATCCAGAGATGAGAATGTGTGTCAACGTCTATAAAGACGGTAACTCTAAACCTAAAGATAGAGGAAGTGGCAATTAAACTAAACTAGTCTGAGACTAATAAACCTCGATTTCTTATAGTTAGACGGATTTGTTGAAAGCTGTTAAATTTCTGGTTACTATGTTGAGTGTAGCACAATGTCGTAGAGCACACGCCTAGTTGTAAATTGATCACTTTCGATAGTTTAATTGCCGAATATGCTAACCGATTTTATGGCTTTATTACCGCACCGACCGACCGTCGATGGTTTTTTTTTTGTAATATAAAAGGCGCGCCTCTACAGCGGCCCCGGAGCAAGCAAAACAAATGACGTCATAACAGCAGCCAAAAAAGTGTTAATTAAAATTGATAATAGACATTGTACCTATCAATAATGAAAGTGAGGTAACTGCGGCGGACATTGCAGGGAGCTTACGCAATGAGTCCCTTGAGTTGCATTATTTCAATCATTCTACAAGCAATTAAGGAACAATGACAATTCAAAGTCGCCTAGAGAATGGCAAGCGACCATACTGAAATTCATACGCAAGCTGCATTTTGCATTCATGTTATAACACACTACAACTATTTCAAACCATCACTTCACCGTCTAATTTGCAGAGTTAAAAGCTTAATTTCTCCGACATCCTCAGAACCAACGAGGAAACCAAAATTTATGGTTACAATCCGTTCACAAGTTTGCATAAATACTTTCTCTGCGATGTGATATGCGCCTTAACGCCGTGTCAAGGCTACCTGATGGATTCACACATTACGGAGACGAATCGCCGACCAAAACGCCCAGAGGCCGTGACATAAATAAAGTTGCAACGAGGAAGCAGGCTGCGCTCTCCGCAGGTTCAATTTACATTGTTGTAAGCTATTTCCACAATGGAGACGTGACAAATCCTGTAATAATGATGGCTGAGGACAATGACGTTGCAGATTTACACTCAGGGCATTTGAAGAACCGTAAACAAATGTATTAAACACACACCCAGCTCTAATGTTTCAGCAACAAAGTTCATTTCACACAAAAGTAATTTGTGTGCCAAAGAAAATTGTCTGCGATCATTTTACATCATGGCAGGTCTTAATTTTCGATTGAAATACGAGTATTCATAAATGTATAAACCTTTTAGCTGAATCCAAACAAGATAATAAATATTTTGTTCTCACAAAATTTGGCAAAGTGCAACGTTTGCAGTGTTTTGTTTGCCGTAGGAACATTTAAATTAGACATTGTTTGCAAAGTTTATATAGAATTATACATACATATTTATGTGGGACATGGTAACTTACGGTATCAGTTATGGACCAAAAATGTACTGTCCTTAATTTGTGATTATTTTCCAATTTGTATAAGAAACAGTCATCAAGACTAGTGACTTACATTACATCAAAAACCTTTGTTTTTTTGTGAAAATGTCAACGGTAAAAGGAGGCGGAGCGCGCCCCGGCGATTGGTCGCCGCAAACAGGTGATTTTATCGGGTGACTCTAGTAATGTAGCGAGGTTTGTAAAAAGTTAAACCTTGGCTTTAATAGGTGCTACTTGGTATTAATGTAGATGTTTAGTATCGTATATACCTATATGTTTTTCTACAAGTTATAAGAAAATCATAATAAATCACTACTTCATTTTTTTTTCCGAACACCTACAGCAGCATATAAGGAACCTCTTTTTGATATTTTCCCTGTCTACTGTAAGTAGGTACATAGAGTCACTGAAAAGTAACACTCACGTTTGGGCCAGATCTAATAACCTATCTAATCCTTCAGCCATAGGACGACCACTGCTGGACATAGGCCTCCCCTATAGATCTCCAACAAGACCGGTTGGTAGCGGCTTGCATCCAGCGCGATCCTACGGTCTTAATTGACTATCTAATCTCTTAATCTACACTTGTGTGGTCAGTGGTCACTATTCCTTCAAAATCAGATACCTGTTTTACCTGCCTTGCCGAGTCTTCTGCCCGTCACCACTAAAGTTTAGATCGAGACACTTTTGACATTTACAAATAAATATATACTGACATAATTTCCTATCTAGATCCCACTATCAATGCGCCTGTTTGCAATCTCAATAGAAAGTATATAAGGAAGAGCAACAACCAATCACCTGGTTAAACCGAGATCAATTTAAATTCAAATCTGCAAATCATTCTCAAAAATTGAATCCATGACCTTCGCTCTTTGCGAACTGAAAACAGCCATGAATTATCGTGTTGATAGATAAAACATTTAATTACGTGCGAAATTCGCTTGGAGCCTGGCTACACTGGCAACTTTCATTTTGTATGATCAATGCCGTTACATTTAATTTTTATGTTAGAACATTACGGGCACTTCCACGAGATAAAATTCGGAGTTGATTTAGTTAAATACAATATCATTGAAACTGTTTCGAATAGATTTGAACAGTCAGCATGACGGTAAGGTTTTTAGCTGTCAACATACCTATAGCTATCGAAAATGTAGCCGATCAAAAACTAAATAATTTGATTTAATAGATAATAATTTAGTCTTTGCGGCATCATGTAATCCTGGTGTGTTGATTGAAGCCGCTTCTACCCGGCCTGATTGGAAGCCATAGGGGAGACCTATGTCCAACAATGAACGTCCGACCGCTGACGGATAAATTAACCTACTGCAATTCGAGGGCCTAATTAATATTTTTTATAGTACATTAATTCGATCGGAACATTACTACAAGCCTCTATTCGAAAGGCGCGTTCAGTTTCAAGAGAAGACACTGACATTAGAGCAAGTACAGAAATTGTAAAGGAATCGCGAGTGCATCGACAAATTACACCAATTAACGTGTCTGCAGACACCATCGTGAAGGGCCCGTCACGCCATCACGCCACAGCCATCCACGGTGTATTTAGCATTCAGATAAACCACAACTAACAATTTGCGAGCGGCGCGCGAATCTTGCGCACACCGTAATTATGGTTCGATTGAAAACCGCATTCAAACCTAAGTAGAATTTATTTATAATTAACTGTGTTTATTGCGATAACATTATTGAGTATTAGTGGAGAAATAATATACTAACATTATTGGTGCATACTTATCTAGCAAAGCCTTTAATTTAATTTTGCTGTGTAGGTCAGGCAATTTACTCTGACGCGTGTAACACTATAAGTTATAATTCAAATTAAGTATTCTATAACTACTATAAATTATAAGTCAAATTAAGGTATAATTTGACTTGTACTCATTTCGATTGCTTTAGTTGATGTTTTCTCTTTAGGGAAAACTACTTGGATAATATAATTTATAGCTGCGTCAAAGAAGATACATATAATAATACTACGGCTGCGTCTTTACTAAAATTAAGGAGCATTTCAATTTGCAGGAAGTTGAATGAAACGCACACAAAACCGTATTCATATAGAACTGGTAGGTAGTTGAACAAGAGCACCGCAAATTATAAAACTCCTACGCTACGTTACAATAAACGATAAAGAGAGGTCAGTAACATTTTTTCAATTGTGATAGTAGATAATGAACTTTCAAACAACGCAGACACATAAGGCCAAATCGAAATGTACGAGTATCCTTGTCCGGCCGGTGGCAAGTTTCGCTGGGGGTTTAGTAAATGCATTCCCAGGTATAAAGGCTCTAATAATTATTTAATTTACAGTACAGAGGATACAAACATTCAAAAGCATTCATATTTCGCCTGGAACGGAAAAGTTCTAGTTTGTTATTCTGTTCGAAGTATCAATAAAAACCTTTGCTATGAACTGTGGAGAATGAAGCGAATGTTTAGTAAAATAATACATTTATGTTGCTACGGATCAAACTCAAAATTCGAAAACGAAAACTATTATATAAATAGTAAATATGGGAGGGAACACTTATATGTATATAAGTAAATGATTTGATAGTCTGACCAATACCTATACAGTAAAATAATATACTTTTTCATGCAGTAATAACGGTACAAGACCGCACGTATTAATCAGTAAAATGATAAATTATGCAAATGAAATAATTGTTACGCTAAAGATAGAGTAATAAAGGATGCACAACTGCGATAGAAATCGGATACACGATGACCATGGTGGGAAGCAATAAACTCAAAATTATGGACTTTACGGCCGACTACACACGATTGGAGAAATCTACGACCACTGTTTCCTGCTGGATCTCGCACGGCCTTCCGGATGCGCTTCTTAAAAATATAACATAACAGCCAAGATATTACGCAAAGATATTCTTGTCATTTTATCGTGACGTTTTTTTTTTGCTCGTGACGAAATTGGGAAATCACCGAGTAAATATCATTTTGACGTCGAACATGTTCTAGATATTAACAGACCTGATAAACTCCTGACAAAAGCTCGCGCGAACGTGCCCAAAACTAATTTGCGTTTTGGCAAATTACAGAAAGAGAATGTTTTAGTCCGAGAGAACGCCAAATCCCATTAATATTTCAATAATTTTCGAGATGAATTCCATTCCCTGAATAATACCTCGGCCACAGCATTATGTTAATAATTAGTTTGGGGGATCGGAGAGCCGCGGCCGGGCCCGCTTACGAGAGCATACGCGTATGCGTGCCGAATCGCAAAACAACTGGTTATGTTATGCGATACCCGAAAACTAAAAACAATCAACTACTCGCAGTTCGCGGTAAAATTAGGCATGTTTACTAACAACATGTGTAGTTACTAGGAACAGAAAATACGGAACAACTTTTTCATAGTAAGCCAAAGATTTACGATTACATACATAATATAAGTTTGTGGCTATGTGCTTACTGTAGCCTGTGACACCTATTATAAAGAGAGTTTAAGTAACAGATAAGCGTGCTTCAAGAGTGTTCTCAAACGCAAGTCTCTCCCAAATAAAAAACGAGAAACAAGCGATTTGTACTCGAGTCGGGTCGATGAGGCCAGTGAAGATAATCAGCGGGATAAATTCAGGTAAAAAGTATGGCGAGTTGTTTACGCTCGTGAAGAGCCTGCGGCGACCGCGGCGGTCATTAAAGGGGCTGACATCATCGCCGATCTTAGCTCGTATTGTTATGCGCACCACCGCGGCATCGGGCGAAAGGTTTACACGGGTCGATTTTCGCTGTGCGGCTAGTCGCTTCACAAATTGCCTCACCAAGCCGCATCTCTAGAGCTTATTTACGCAGGTGACTAAGATTCAAGATTCATTTATTTGTAAAAACATGGTAACATTGTAACAACAACAAAGTCGTATACAGGTCTTGATACATGTAGATGTTGAGAGCGCATGTTTCTAAAATCACATGCGGCTCAGTTATCTTGTTCTTTAGAGTTCGGGTGTGTTTCGCGCCTTCCTTCATGCGGCAATTGATCATTTACACGGTAGATTTTGGTCATCAGCCGCATGCGGCCGGCCGCGCGGCCAAAGTCGGATACTACCCAACTTTGGGGCTTGCGACTTTAGTCACTTGCGACCTAGTGGAATTGCCATTTAGACGGACGATTTTCGCCGCGCGGCAAAAATTGTGCGGCTTTAGTTACCCGTGTAAATATCTCTTTATATTGCTGGCCGAATACTAAAACGCAATAGACCCAACTGTATACAATTCACACTAAGTTGAAGTTCATTGTCGTCGGATAAGTTTCATGGAAATGTGTAGTTCACTGATTTTTATCGTAACCGCATTTGCACGCACCACGTTGTTAAATGATTCATTGATAACAAATAGTACTCAATTGTTGTTTTTAAACTTTCGCGATTTGAACACATTATTATTTTATACTACGGGACTAATTTTAGTTACTAATTTTAGTGCGCGATTAGTCCCGTAGTATAAAATAATAAAATAGTATGTACTCAAGTCTTCGTAGAATTTCTAACTTGGGACTTCTGATATCGGAGTGCTCCGATTATACCTATGGGAATGGGAACGAACTTTACTCCCGATAATAATGAAAGAAAATGTAACAAAATAAGAATAAGCAGGTAGGTACCTATTTGTATAATTTCATAAATAATTATTCACAAATAATTTCTTAGAATTCTAAAACATGAGGAAGACGTCGTTATTAAAAATAACAACGTCTTTCTTGGAAATATTATTGCCAATTATACATTACATAAATATTGCTTTTTATGTAGTAGTAGTATGTAGTTTTAACTTTTAAAGAATAGTGTTGTATTTTGTAGTAGTTGTAGTTAATAAAGGCACTTTTGCCCATTAAAAAAACACAAATAACGTTAATATCATTACATAACACTTGCTTTGAAACTAACTCGATGGCAATACAACTAGAACAACAAGTAGGTATTGTAAATAGTAGGAGTACAGTTTTAAATACATATATTATTATCTGTAGGTTATATTTCAAAACGTGTCAAAATGACTAAAGGCGTAGAATAAAAAAACAACTGTTTATTTGGTGTAATACTTTACAATACTTAGGGATTAATTAAACGATTATTTAGGACTTAAATTGGTCATAAATAACTTCGTAAGGTACGTAAATTTGCTCCTAGGTAAGCACATTACAACGATTTACAGTTATAAAATAAACGAGCTAGTGTCAAATTTCACAAAAGCAACATTTATTGCATACAACTTTAACAAGAACACTTTGACTGTAGGTACAATTCAGTAGGTAATTCAGCAAACGTAACTTTGAGAACTGGGGATGGAATGTGCTGTTATTTTGAATATTATGTTTCACGTTTCAGCAGTTTGAATGAATTGTAACACATTGTAATAGTTAGGTGTGTAAATAGCCTATTGTTTTAGCGTATCGAATAAGACTTCTCGGGGCAAGTAGCTGTACTGTGACATCAATATCCGCTCTATAAAGTGATCATGACGGCCGGGTTTGCAATAAAATTGGCGCTCAAAAAAAATTCGATCCAACAGTCGACTTCACTTCAAGCAAATATTGACATTTAGGTCAAAATAGTTGTAAAATTAACTGTACATTGAATCGATTCTCGATCTGTTGCTAGGCATCCGATCGAGCTTCAGGTCTATAGGAGGCGGAATGAGAGTGATGTCATTATTTTTTGCCAGTACACCGCGAAGTTAATGCGAGATGAATTGCTTTTTGTTCGCGGTCGACAGATGTTGCTCGATCACAATGCTTAGTTTGCATTTAAATACACCAAACGACTAGCTAGGTATAACTACTTTATTTAAATCAAACTACCTTTCCAAAGAAAAGATCTCTGAACTCTAGTGACGTGGACATTTTAACTTGGATCGTAAATCTACCAGTGTTTTCGCATTTTCTGTAGAAAATCGGGAGATGACTCTTTTTCAACCTTTAAATTGTAACAAAATGCTATGTTTCGCTTGAGTAGGAAATATTGCACGCTCGAACGTTTTATTTTTTTTTCAGAAATATTTTTAGTTTATGTATACTTTTCAGCGTAAATTCAAGTACATATTTGCGTACAAATATGGCTTGTGAGGCTTAAAATTATTTAAAAATATTGTAAAAACTAGGACGTTTAATCCTAGACTATGAAAGTGCTGATTACATGAAAAAAAATCACTTAAATCGGATAACATTCAAAGGTAGATAATAGTTTATTGTTTTTTTATGGCCAAGTTCGCGGTTCACACTTGCCTTAATAGAAACGTGTAAACTCTTACAATAGCACGAAAGAAAAATATTGTCCTGATAGAGAACTGCCGAACTAATTGGGTAAATTTTATCAAGAACTGAACTAAACACCTACCTGCTTCATTATTACTATTTATATTGAGGGTGTCGATGAACACTTTTGGCTCTAGTCTCGTGGAACTCCTACACTCATTCACAGCCAAATCGATTGCAGCCGTGAAGTGGCACAACAAAGTTGATGTTACAGAATCGGTTGCCACTTATCATCAGGTGTTAGGGTTGAAATTGAATGTTTGGCGAAGGAGTTGAAAAGTGGGATAAGCAGGAAGACATCCGTCAATCAGCGGGGCCGTCATTGACGCTCGCGCTCGTTCTGGGAATAGTGTGATGCCACGTGCCCAAAAAACAGAAAATTATTTCTCGTCATCGGTGGAAAAAGTAGTTAAAACGAGGGAGAGTTCCGTAGAATCGTTTACGATATTGACATACAAAGCGGTTTGCTTTTAAACTTTTTATGACGACTATGTGATGAGTGCATAAAGAGTGTCTAGAGTGTATAATAACACGAACATATTGTAAAAGCTGTTCTAATTGAAACCTATTGTAAAACCCATAACATCCAACGTAAAAATACTAATATAGTAAACCCAACGATAATATGTCCGTACAAGAGAAAGCTTTACCAAGAATTCTACGACTTAAGACCGCCAAGAGTCGGTTGGAAATTGCTAATTGAAACAAATGGACATAAATCCGTTTACGAGATAGTAAATAAACCGTAAAGACAGTAGCACAAGAGAACAGATAAAATATCAATCACTCCGCATGACAGATAGACACCGATAGCAATAAAGTGAAGCAATAAAAATGGACGGCCATAAAACAACCTGTGTGAGTCCGTCGTTATTTAAGGGAATTCATAAAAAACTGTAACAAAACAAACAATAAAAGACCACCGCAATGAAGTCGATGCAGCAGGACCACGCGGCGCCTACGAAAACTAAAAATAAATTAGTGTGATGCTTTGCATCAATTCCAAAATCTAGCTGTTCTATATTAAATATTAATAGTGTTGTAGATCAAGTTGGTGCGATTGTGACAGTGTGATAGATTGTGAACGTTTGCCTTTTAACTGGCCAGGATTGCTACATTAGCCCATTTGCATATTACATAACGGTAGTTAAATCGACACGATCGCTACATAGCAACTTGATTTGCAAACTGTACTTTGATGAATTGCGTGATAAGCTTTCTGACGTTTTAAGGAGCAATCGATTCATGATATTGATCAGAATATCAGGAATCGATTGCTACTTTAATTTGATTGATTTTAAATATCGATAAATAAATTATAAATCATTCAACGTCACATTGAATCAACTCATAAATTCGAATATCTAATGGTCAGATCGGGCGAGAGCCGCCCCATGGCTTGGCACGACGCTGTCTCCAATGAGATGCTAATGTATTACTTGGCACGTTCGTCCGTCAAGAGTTCGGCCTATCAGATGTCTGTATTATTAGGAGTGACTCAGGAGGGCTATTGTTCCAGCGACTTTTTCACGGTCTCCTTGTTTTTCAATGTAACCTCAGGTTTCACGTTAACTGCGCGTTGGCCTTGGACGTCGTGGTTTTGGCAACTGGAACGGCGAGATACTCTGTTTGCAATAATATAATTAATGGAATTTCGTAAACAGGTGGTTCCAATCTAATACATAACACGGCATCTAATTCAGGATCAATAAACTTGCGACTAACGCGCGGCACGTGGACGTCATGAATGTGAAATCAGTGACATTTAGATAGAAGTGGAAGCTAACGAGGTGACGGTGGACGAGTTACGATTTTAGCGAAACGTAGGTTAATTACTGAGTATTCTACTGAAGGCCAGCAACCCAAATACGGCACAATGAGCGGGGAGCACTCAATGTTCCAAGTTATTATTCAATCCCTGTCTGTAAACGAAAATGTATCCAGTGCCCGTGACCTAGGGTTCCGTTTGCGATACGGTGGCCGTCCGAAAGCACCAGACTGCTTGTCGCCGCCAGTTCTAGACCGAGACAAGCTTATGGATAAAGATAGCGAGGGAGTGAGACAGATATCGCCTCATGGCGTACATGATATAAAAACTCTTTTGTGAGTGGAGCCACGTGATCTAGCTCGGTGGAGAGTAAAACTATTATGTGTAATAAACATGACTGATGTCAGTGTTATAGTACATAAAAGTACCGAGACAATCGATTTGTTATGACGACCATACATACATCTTGTCATATTTTGCTAGAAGGTTACGTAAGCAACATAAGCTACACGACACGATAGTGATAAAACAGCATGGAAATCAATTACATATCGCAATGAAAAAACAACAACATTAAAATTGATAAGCAATATTAAACACAATGTGTGGCAATACTGAACACTGATAAATTGTCAGATCTGTAAACAATGCCAGACAAATATCACGGACGTTTCGGATGATCGAGAGACAGACCAACTTAAGTAAACAAGCAGTGACTGCCTCAGTGGCTCAGTGGTTAGTGACCTTAACTTCTGGATCAAAGAGGCGTGGGTTCGATCCCCACCCAGGGCAAATATTTATGTGATGAACAAAATTGTTTGCTCTGTGTCTGGGTGTTATTTAGTTTCTATATATATATAAGTATGTATTTAAAAATAAATGTATGTAATATATCAGTCTCAGGCAGCCATATCACAAGCTTTGCTTAGTTTGGGGTCAGAGGCCGTGTGTAAGATGTCCCAAAATATTTATTTATTTATTTATTTAAGCAATAAAGTAAAATAAAATCTGAACAAATCTTATGATATTTAATTACGCATTCCAAATGTGACATTTAAATAAATTACATCTCATAGAAACATTACTTCTAACTAATAAGTTACGTCATACGAAATTTGCGAAGACATAAACTCAACTAAGAAATTCAGACAAAACAAACATTGAAAAGCCCTTATTGTACGCGCAAGTATAAATACAAGATAAGAAAAGGAAAACCGTACAAGTGGAGAGAAGCTGATTAAGGCGAGGATCAAGATAATCCCCATAATCTTCATTACGAGATGCGTGTCCAGTGAAATCGGCCGCTCCACGCGTGCATTCAAGTCGCATACAAGGTGCAGCGGACCCGGCGACTAGAATTCTAATCAGTCAAATGTCATAGACACTAATCTTGAAAACATATAGCGGAAGAGAAAGTGAGGGGAGTCAGAAATGTGACCATATTAGGAAGCTTATTTGAATAAAGCTCTAAATTTGGTGAAGCGATGGAGGAAGCCAGTGACGGTATGGATGACATCATTGCGAATGGCATGATGTCGAGGGTTCTGATTCAGTGCGGTGTGGGTGACGTAATGGTTGGTCGGGAATGCAGTTTTGAAAAGGCGTTTTTACGTCATGAGCTTTCGTGAAATTGCTCACTCACAAAATTAAAATGTGTTTATGTTTCATAACTAAGCACTTCAAAAACATTATTCGGAAGATTTTAAACTAAACTGTTTTGTCATAAATAAATAATACGTGAGCAGTTGTTACTTTGTTACAATCACAAAACAACAACACGATTCAGATAACTTTAGAACCTTTAATTTATGGCGACAGATATTATCTTACTAACAGAAAACATTGTGCCTTAGTGCAGATCATTTCGCTTATTTGTTGTTTTTTTTTTTTTTTACTATTTTCATAAGCATGTTTATTTTTTGTAAAATCAAACCCAACGTAATATACTTGTAATTGTAGTAAAGTAGACACTACATTTTATGTTGTAGATACTTAAGAGATTATTTTAGTTTTATGTTCTAAAATGAAAGCTGTAATAACTAGACGTGATGATAATAAAATAAACTACGAACAATACGAGCAAGGTGCCAGTTTCTTGAACAACAATTTAACGCCGAGTGGGAGTGTTGAGGTGTGGAAACCTTATAATAAACCTTCCTCTAAGTAGGTTAAGAACGCTTTAAACGCCTAATCGGATCCAGTATCCGCTTCTACGTGTACGATTATGTTAACTCAATAAAATTGAATATAGTTTCATGTCAAAACATCTTAGATAATTTTTAGTAGTGAGATTCGGTCGCACTTACAGAAATAAACTGGAAACCAGTCTGGAATAACGACGCTCGGCCCACGTACAACATTTTTAGTTTTTAGAACATTTTTATGTAAGTGCTATTGCGTTTTTACTTCTAGTATGGAACGTGTTCTAAATAACAGACTCCTGGCCTATCTGGAAGCGAATGACTTACTCAGTGACCGCTAGTACGGCTTTCGCCGAAACCGGTCTACTGGGGACCTTCTAGCGTACGCCACACACATCTGGAGTGAGGTCATGGAGAAGCACGGGGAGGCGTTGGCTGTCTCTTTGGACATTTCCAAAGCTTTTGATAAGGTCTGGCACGAGAGCCTTATTGGCAAGCTTCCATCTTACGGCCTGCCTGCTGATTTTTGTACATGGATATCAGATTTCTTGAGGAATCGGTCGATACGAGTTGTCGTTGATGGCTGCTCGTCAGACCAAATGGCTATCAATGCCGGTGTTCCTCAGGGGTCTGTGCTCTCTGCGACACTCTTCCTACTGCATATCAACGATCTGCTTAAGCCCGGGATCTTTGGGTACGCAGATGACAGTACAGTCGTGGAGAGCTACACATCCGATGCAAGAACCAGCGGGCCACAGATCGAGTTATACAGAGAGGCTATGGTTGAACGGCTCAACTTGAGTCTGCAAGCGGTATCCGACTGGGGTGATGCTAACCTGGTCAAGTTTAATGCCACAAAGACTCAGGGCTGTCTGTTTTCGGCCAAAAAGAGACCCTTTCAATTGTCTCCCGCTTTCCGTGATGTCTCCGTTCCGGTAACTGACAGCTTGGAACTATTAGGCGTTTCACTCTCATCTTCTCTTAACTTTGGCTCTTACATAGAGTCCAAAGCCCAATTAGCCTCCAAAAAACTTGGTGTTCTCTCTAAGGTGAGACGGTATTTCACACCTGAGCACCTGCTTTGTCTTTATAAAGCACAAGTCAGGTCTTGCATGGAATACTGCTCTCACCTTTGGGATGGCTCTGCCAAATATCAACTGGAGGCTCTGGAGACGATTGAGAGGCGAGCCAGGAGGCTGATTGACAACGACACCTTGACTAAGACGCAGCTGCAAAGTCTTGAGCATCGTCGCAAGGTAGCGTGTTTGTCGGTCTTTTACCGGATACACTTCGGAGAGTGCGCCCAGGAGTTGCACAATCTGGTCCCCCCTGCCCCTTTCTTCTATCGTACGGCTAGACGGACGCGACCAAAGCGCCACCCTTTTATGGTGGACATTCCGCGCGTTAGAACCAAGCGTTTCGAATCCTCATTCCTCATACGAACAGCCGGAATGTGGAATGCTTTGCCTGGGTCTGTCTTTCCGTTAAAGTACAACGTGAGTGTCTTCAAACCCCGAGTAAATAGGTATCTTCTAGGTAAGCGTGCTACACCCTAGACCGCACATCTGCTTAACATCAGGCAGTGTGTAGTCAAACGCAAACCTATTCGAAATAAAAAAAAAAAAAATGTCTACTCGTATCTCTCATTTGGAACTTAATAATAATTGTACTGTACTTGTACCAGCCTTTTTAATAGTCGACTGCAGGACGTAGGCCTGCCCACGAAGGGTGATTGGGCCATATCCACACCACGCTGACCCAGTGCGATGGTGGATTCACATATATACGTCATCTAATTTCTTCTATGGACGTATGCAGGTTACCTCACGACGTTTTCCTTCACCTAAAAGCCAGTGGTGTGAAATTCCTTTCATAAATTCCAAAGAACTCATTGATACGGGACTGGGATTTGAATCCACGACCTCACGATACCACCACGGCTTATGCGTAAACTTAGGAAGAAAACTATCCGCTGAAAGTAAGGATACGCCCCAGTTTCAACGGATTGTAATTATCTCAATAGCACATGAATCATTGCGGGCGACAGATCTGTTACGCAATCCGGTAGCAACGTTACTGGTGCTAACAATACTTTTAACTGGATACAGAACATACATGAATCATATTTAGCAATTATTTGTATAAAAAATAACATTGTCGATATCAGAACTGATAAATTTCTGGTTAAGGAAAAATGTTCTTAGTAGAAAGAACATTACTTGGAAAAGTTAAACGTCTCGTCACCGTTGATTTCAAGTGAACTCGGTTCAATTTAAACAAATTTGTTGTAATTTACGAGTTGCCAAACGGTACGATGATACAATAGGCCATGAGCCCAAAGAACTAATAATAGAAGGGCGCAATCAGTTATCTTTCATTACACAACCATGTTACGATCGTCTAAGGTGTAAAGTAAAAGACTTGTTAGCACCGAACCCTAGGGCTCGACAGAGTCAATGGAAATACTAGTTGCACTGAACGAATTATTAACATTTGTAATGGTCTGTTACAGCCCGTACCTAATAACTCCATAACGAGAAAAACAACTTGCGGCAATCTATTGGGAAACGACAACATATTGCATTAAAAGGCGGTGAATTTGAACGGACAATAGATGTGGGCAGCGAGTCAGCGGCAGCCTGACGTAATCGAATTTGGACAAATAGGTGCGATGGAGTAAACAACTCACGCTGAGATGTAGGTTATCGGTACATGCCAGTTCGCGCGATAGCAATGGGGGACGAACTCATTAGCGATAGGCTCGGTAAATATTCTGCTTATGGTACGGCGTCTGTTATCGTAACCACGTGCGCGAGATCGATGGCCAACTCTCGGTATCATCAAGCATAAACAACAGGGAGAGCTAGGTGGTTAGAAAGCTATCGCGAAGTGTGTTGATTGACGTCAACTGGACACGTGCTGTTGTGACTTAAGACCCCCTTTCTCGGCGGGTCCGCTTAGCCTGGCGCTTTATAGACACTGATAAGATTGATTTGACGTTTTTCTTAGCGCGCAACAGCCGGTTCTTGAAACCCTGTTCTGTTTGACCTCTGGCAGCAACAGCGTATTGCCATGTCGTAACTCTGACATATTGACCTAATCTTGATTCCATCCAGTAGGCTAATTTAATGTCGAATCACACTTAGTGATGGATCGATTTAATAATAGGCTGTTACGTCCTACCAGAATAGTAAATGTACAAATAAGTAGAAAATGTCATGAAAAACATGGACTGATTATAAACAAAATGCGACGTAGTTCCTCTTGGAGATTTACTCACGTTTCTGTATATAAGTTTTAATCGAGAAGACTTTTACGAGAGGCATTATGACATAAGATTTAAAATATTAACCGAAGTGTAGAAATAGCCGGTGACGTAAATGAGGTTAACATCTGTCGCCGAAGCGTTTAATTTCCTGACACGATTTCGTTCTGTAGAATCTAAAATCTGTGCAATAAAACTAGTAGTTCTTTGAACAGTAGATCTCGCGACACATCTCTTTAACTGAATCTTCATAAGCTCGCTCGCTCTTGACCGATTTGGATCATACTCGCAAATCTTGTTAGGATTTAAATATTTATCAATCTCGCCAAATATTATCGATATATATGTTTGCGGTAAAGGATGTATAGCTGTGAAATAATCTACCCATTGAGATCAAAAAAGCACCATCTTTGGATGTTTTGAAGCGTCAAGTTAAGGCGCATTATTTATCGGAATAGCTTTTCTTTATACTGAATTGCATTTCTCTTTACTGTTATGAGTAGGTATAGGTATATATGTAAGTTTATCATTTTGTATTTATGTAGGTAGGTATATGTATAATTATTTGTGTAAGTATATTCTATGTATTTCATGTATGTTTATGTTATATGATTTTTTTTGTTATGTTGTAGTATTTAGTATTTTTAGCACCCCGTTCATTTTTCGGTATCCTCTCTTTGCGGTATCCTTTCCGTACTGAGGTTGCCTGGAAGAAATCGCTTCCAGCGATAAGGCCGCCGTTTATTTTAAACTAGGTTAAGTGACAATTATATTGTTTTAATATTTTCTGTTATGGTGTGAAACAATAAAGAATTAAATATTTATTATTTATTTATTTATTATCGAAATCGGCTGATAAATAGCGCGACATCTTTCCCCTTTTTTGAGGGAAACACCATCTAACAAAAATCGCCGACGACAGAAGAAAAACTGTTGACATGTGTATAGAACCTGTGTACCAAGTTTTGTCGAGATCCTTAGAAAAATACGACCTGTAGACGAAAACCAACATCAGAACAGATAAAAGCAAAATGGCCGTGTATAAAACGGAGATCTTCGCTTACTCTCGATCAATTATTATAATCGTTAAGTTTTCAAAGTTGATGGATAGTTTGTTATCTCGCGTAGTATATTAAAATTGATGTGTGCATGAGCATACAAAGTTTTATCAGTATATAAATGTAAACATAAGCATTAGATAAGCGTTGATAACGAGATTGAACAAGATGGCGGAGGGTGGTTAGTAAATTGCGACCCTGTTACGGGTGTGGAGGTTATCATAAACGAGGGAGATAAGAGCCAAGTGTAGGTAACAACAGCGTTACGTTAATAAGGTCACTTGATTATGAGTGTAAGCTTTTGTGGAATGGAAAAACAAGAATTATTTAACTGGAATATGAGATAACATGCGTCAATTTAAGTTTAGAGCTGAATCTAAATCAGCTATATAGATAGAGCTATATAAATTGGTTATCAGCGAGTTTTGTAAATTAATTTACTATTGTAAAAATCCCAGTCCCGTAACAATTACTTCTATGGAATTTATGTACGGATTTTCACACCACTGACTTTTCGGTGAAGGAAAACATTATAAGGAAACCTGTATGTGTCCGTAAAAGGAATTCGATGGCGTATGTAAATCCGCCAATGGTAGGTTTACGTCCTGCAGTGGATTATTCATAAGTAAGTAAGTAAGTAAGTAAGTTCGTATAGGCCGGGTGGCTAGCCCTGGTGTCAGAGTTTTTAGGCCGCCTGAAGGCCTCTGACATGGCTAAACGGTTAAAACAACCGAGACCTACAATTCATAAGTCTAGTACAAACTTAAAATTATAGACGCGTTGCATACATTTAGTACACACTGCACTTATTATCAGAGAGCGCACTATTCACATTCTTGCTTTTCTGAAATGCCTAATACTGCCGAAATGCTGAAATGCCGTTTAACTGAATCGGCGAATTGGGATTAGTTGCCACAACATTCATAATTCATTTAATCTGTATTCCACACAGTACTTTTAGGCGGTAGATATAATTTTGGGTACAGAGTGGCAGATGGACCCCGTCGGGCGCAGCAAAATCAGAAGAGAGGAAGGCACCATTAATTAGGTCATATAAAGAAATGTACACTAGAAGTTAAAGATTACATAAGTTACATTAGTAGATATACAGTTTGATTGGTGATGTTGAACAGATTATTCAGCCACGGTTGAACATAAACTTTACAGGCAATTATGTAGAAGAACAGACGTGCTAGTGTCAGTTGTGATTGTATCAGAGCTTTAAATATATTCAAATGTGTGACAGTGTCGGGTGCGTGCATGACAGTATTTTGATAGGTACAAGAAGCGATCCATTACAATGATCTAGATCTTGATAGATAAAGTATGTAAAGATGACGGATACTTGCTAGTAGAGAAAAACATTTCATAATAATCCAGCTATGGACTCATAAAATCTCGCATGGAATGAGTCAATATAAATTTCCCTAGACAACGGACCGAATTTTTCAGAATTGCATCTTCCTCAAACGTGTTTCCAAGAAGCCATAGTTCAAAGCGTAGACCGCTCAAGTGCCAACCACGGTTTGATAAAAATGTAATAATGTGCCAAAATGTTATAAGTACGAGTTCAGGTGACCGTTGGCAAGTTGCCCGGACATGGCGTAAACAATCTATTTCAGATCTCGAAAGTATATTCTGCGTATTCGTACACCGACAGCCCACTTCCCTCCACCTGAATGATCGATGCTGATGTTGTTGAGTTAATCGGGTCTGAATAATTTGCGTCAACTTATTACTTAGTTTATAGACTGTATAATCTGTATATGGAGGATAATAAAATTTAAATTATATTTCGCAACACTATGGTTAACTGAAGCATGAAGTCATCGATTGCGTCAGCTACTGACTTACTCGCACCGCTCAATTTGTTTAATACGTCACTTATTAAGTTTAGTATAAAGTGACGCAACTTTGGAAGCATCAGCAAGACCAATATTTACGGAGTTGACTAATACAGTCCACACTATAAGATGTCAGATGCGTGTTTAAACAATCAAAAAATACTGTCTTTAGGCGAAACACACGCCGTCCACTAAAGTGATCAAATATTTGAGTTGGCTGATGTGTGACTAATCGTTGGACATTAAGTAACCATAGGCGAGGTGGACGACCTGTCGTATTTGTCCACCGAGTAGAGGGCAGGTTCATTTGCTTCACATACGGCGTCAAACTGAAGGCTAATTTTAAACTAGCGACAGCTGACATTGTGTTTAGTGATGTCCTCATTATGTGTTACACGGCTCTCAGAGACTGTTGGCGGATGACGCGGCTCGCGTGATAGATTGCCGTGGCTGACGTACCTGCGCTGCTGGATGGATGTCACCCGTTTAGAAGACATTGCCTTACCTGGAACAGAATTAGAAGTAAATTTAGAACACAGTATAATGGAGTTATAAATCATGGAATAGCTTCTGGTTAGGTCAAGGTTCTGTGACGATTGATGATTTCTAGAGTATTTAAAACACTATGGAAAGCTGTCAGATACAAATGATTTATTATGACAAATGAGTAAATTATCAAGATGAGAAGGAAACGATTGTTCGTTGAGGAAAACAGACCTTTCCAGTAAATAATTCATACTCATTTCAAACTGGGAGTTTCCTATAAACAGCCAGATAACGAACACACGAGCCTATCTACACGCAGTGGAATACTACAACCATCCTTCTAAACTTCACAATTTTATTGTTATGTTTGCGATAATACCTACAAGTGAGTAGATACGCGGTTTTTAGGAATAATTGCGGTTTTCAATCTCGCTATGAAATTGCTGGTATGTTTTTATACATCTCGGTTAAAATAGGACTATTTGCTGTATTTTAACATTTTGTTATTTTGACAAAATGTTAAAAATTCTGTGATGTGACAAATCCCAAAACCATATTTTTACTAATATATACAATATTTGTCATAAGTACCTCAGCCATAGCACGTCTAATGACGCTTTATTAATACGCCTCAAAGCTTCCAAACCACAAACTTATCATTCTGATCATATGGCTAAGATAACTGCCAAGTGTGTTAAACATATAAAAGAAATACAGTCACCATCAGCCTCGAAGGAAGTGATTTTGAACCTAAAACCAAACCTATATTTGTTCGTTCAACATCGTTGTTCAAACACCGATGTTTGAGTATTAATTATTATCAGAAATTTTCCGTTTGTGGCATAGCTGGTGTTAGTTACATTGCTGATGGAAGTGCGGCTGGTTACACAACACATGAGTTATTAGAAACGCATAAATCACGTTTTGCACCATGCGCGGACGCACATGCACGCCGCGCCATTGTGATCATTATTATAAGAGCCATTGCATTCAAGTGGTATTAATTCACCGCTATATAGGCTTGCAAACGATTATGTATCGTGTGCGGTTTGTTTTACATCGGAATAAATTTTAATACCAATAAACATGATGATCCTGTGTAAATTGCAGTCATTTAATATTGTAATTACTGTGAATAGTGTCACTATCAATACGCTGTATTTGTAAGCCTTTAAGATAGATAGAGTCGCCACTTGAGATATTTTGAAAGATACGATTTATTTACGATTTAAACTTTGTGCAAATGAAATTAAAAATATGACCTTAGCCACTGCATTTTTTTTAAATATTTGCATTTAATTTCGCCATTTAGTAACGTCTACATTGAGTCACTATTTCAAGCTTTGTAAAGAGTTTATATAATAAGTTACACATATCTATTACAGCAATTTTCCTAATACGGTAATTTACATTTCAATCGTCATGTTCTGTATAGACGTTTCAATGCAGTTTTTTGGAGCGAGACTGACTTGTTAATTTTAGACCATTGTGTACTTTGGAAAATTGTGCAGTAGTTCAAATTATTAACCGACTTCCAAAAGGGAGGAGGTTCTATGTTCGTCTGTATATTTTTTTTTCTGTTTTTGCGTATGTTCATGGATAATTTCACCAATTGTGAACCGAATCGAAAAAATATTTTTTAGTTCGAAAGGGTATACTCCCGAGGTGGCCCCATTAAAATTTTACAGAAATCGTCTGAGTCGTTTTTGAAAAATCAACAATAACGTAAACAATTCAAGCGAAACATTCGAATTTTCTACACGATGGAAATATTACTATTCAATTGTTAGGTCACATCTTTATTAAGCCTACCTTGTTATGATGGAATTCTTGAGGGATGCTAATCATTAATGAATGAGCCGCCCCAGCTCACAAAGTCAATAGCTAACAGTACAGCCCCCGGGCTAGACGGCAACAAGCATTGTACACGGACCGTTACCAGCCAGGCTTCATCAGATATGAGGCCCACTGACAGACGATAACGGTAATAGACAGCACTTCTTATACCACCCTGCCTACAGCGTATATTCAATCGAGAGCATCAAGCGCCTTGACACGACAGTAGTGCGCCTACTTGCGCCAAGAACAACAACTAATAGACTTGCGAAAGTCAACGATCTCTTTTGGTGCCGTGGTTTAAAAATTGGATCTGCCAAGTGATTAACACTGTTACCTCGCTTTGTGGTTTAGTTAAGGCCGATTTACTTTCTCCAGCCTCTGCTAATGGGTGAAGTGTAAACCGAAACAAAACTAGACAGTAAACCTTTGTTTTAAGCTTTGTTATTTCTATGCAAATTTGCAATAACACGTAATTGGCACATTAATTTGTCTCGCGTTGCGCAAACAAATATTGCCTAAAAGGCATGTGTCGATGGAGAATTTATGGCAAACAAAGTAATTGTTAACCGGATTTGGCCGATGGAATTATTGCCAATTCTATTTGTCTTTTGACCGTTTTATTCTTTGGTTATTTTAAGATTTCTACCAGGATGTGGATGTTTGGTTATGTCACAGCAAATGTAGCCACTTTCTGCTTGGCTAACATGATGCAGTAAAATTATGTAACGATTTATTATTGTCATCTTTTCAGCCCTTATCGCAATACGTTTAAATATTTATTTCATACGGACACTTTCTCTGATCCATCACATTTTTGCTACGAACTTTGCCGTGACGTGAACCTTAATCCATTAGTTAACTTTTGCATATTTCGTTGTTTCTACATGCTAACCACCACTACCCCAAAGCTAAAAACTAAACTATACCTACGTATAGTCTAAATGTGTTTATCCTTTGAACTGGTGATAAAAATACATCTTTGATTGTATTTATTACTTGGATGAATAATACGATTCCCAGGCTATCTCCCGAATACCGACATGATTGCCATCTGTACCGTCCCTAATAAAAGTCTCATTTTTCTCCAGTCCGCTAAGAATACATTTATGTAAGTACAAGTGGCATGTTTAATTACTTTGTAGAACATAGATCTATTCGCGTCTCGGGTCAATGTTAACACGTTTAATTGAAGCAGTTGAGTAATCATGTAGCGTCCAGCGCTGTCAATTTCAATATATGAAGGCGAACTTTGCAACTACCACCCGTACTTTTCCAAATGCAATTAATTGTTTCGACACAAATTTATCCTCTACTGATGATTCACGCGAAAAACTGTGTCTAAAAGCTCAAACTGACTCAAAAGTAATTAAGCGTGTTATTAATATACTCAGGGATTACCAGAGAGAAAAACGGGGTAAAATACGCAAAGTAACTGAATCCCAAGTCTGAAATACATTACCATCTGTCTTGCGTTCAAAGCCTTTTAGCATTTAAAAGGCCAAATTAATTAAGTGACGACCTTATGTCACTCGGGACTTATGAGACCCCGGAATTGCACTGTAGAGGAAGTAGGAACTTGCAAATTATGAGCCATGTAGCGGACAGATACAATTTGTGTTTGCATTGCGCAACTAGCCAGTGCAGCTATGATGTAAATAAAAATATAATGAGCACAGCAGGATTTAAACTGACCAAACTAACTGGCTAGTTAAATCCAGTAGTCGTTACAAGAGAAACAACAATAAGATCATTAAAGGACATAAGAGCGAAGACCTTACACTATCGCTTTAGCGTGGACAGATAAAACAACAATGTTCGTAACAGTTTTATATTACAAAAACATTTTTATTGTAACATGCGCAAATAGGAATGGACATAAAGAGACGATAATACAACACAACTATTGGCGAGGATTCTACGGAATTCTCGGCTATCTTCATAATATGTCGAGCATAAAACAAGCTCCTAAGTGAAAGAAACCGATACTAAACATATTCCCAGCAGGTATCATAATCCGCCATCGAATACTGCAGTATTCGATGCAGCGAATACGCAACATCGCAAGCATGTCGATCGACGTCGGACGCCGCGACGAATACTTGGCAATGGAGTGCAGATCTTTGGCACGGCCGGAGTCACGTCCCATTTCATATGTAACGGGCCTGAAGTGGCCACCTAGTGATGACCCGAGAGCTTTAATCGAGACTAAGTTTCGATGTATTGTTAAACACTGAAACTTTCTTAGTGATGAAGTATTCCAGGCCGTTTTCGGCCATAAAGACTACTAAGAAAGTAATTTCATATAGGCTGGGCGGCTAGCCCTGGTGTCAGAGTGAAGACTACTTATTTTTTTATTCTTGAAACTTTACCGTTTACGAAAACGTGATGCTGTTGCCCCGGTGCCTAACTCTCATTAGAAAAGAAGGAATTATTAATAACGAACGATTAGCAATCAGCATTCTATTTTAGTGGAAAAAGCCACGAATTCTTTAAAATCCAAGACACTTTAGTATCCTGTTTACGATTCGTAGTGAATTCTAGTGAAAGTTTTTCAAAACGTAAAAACCACCTTCTGTTGCCTGGTGCAAATTTATTTATAAAAAATTGTATCACGGATTTTCCTAGAAATCTTTCCACCAGCTGCGGACTACAGTCTACCAAGATCACAATAACATTTACGTCTTGGAAGGTAAATTAATAAATCCACTTCCCACGAAAGCTTGTGGATGTTTATCAAATTATATCTTTAGCTACGGGCGACCTTTGCGCCAATCACGTCAAGGCTGACCAAACCGGAAACTGCCTGACGATATGGGTCAAGTTTAGGCGCATCTTTGTAAGCTGAGGTTTCTTCAAGTTTGATGATTACTTCCAAGAAACCTTTAGTGAGAATTCACGATGTGGTTTTTCCGTCAGCTGACCATCGTCCGATACACACAAACGGATGTGTCATGCTGATTATAGTTTTTATGATGTTAATGCAGTTGCAACTTCAATAAAAATCTACAGCAATCTGGAATGCATAAATGTAGGCAGTAATAAAATACGACTACAACTTTCTCGAGTGGAACAGTTTAATGCATTATGAATATTTGACGGCGGCACTGATGTCACCGATGCGAATATCTCGCAAACGAGTAAAAGGGTCGACATCGATATCTGTGCTGATGTCATGGCTGTTTTCCAACTGATCGGAACTTGTACAACGTAGGAAGCTTTCAAGTTCCACTACATAGTTAGATATAAGAGAAGAGAACCTATCACTCTCTCATGCTCATTGTAGAGTGAAAACATGAAGACAGCGTGTTCTTTTTGACCGACTAAACAGAGAAGGTACTCAATTCGACGCGTATTGAACGCGTACGCGTGTGCGAAATATTCGCGAATTCTGTACACGGGTGAATTCGGTCATGCCATTTTTTTCGAAAAATAATTATTTCCCAAATACTATTATATTGTAATACAATTTCACATTAGAAAGAAGCATAACACATGATATGAATATGTATGATTCTTTACACTTAAACCTTTGAGCTAAGATTATTTATCTACAAGATTTTACTACGTTTCTTGTACGATTGCCGTCAAAGTTAAAACTAAGTAATGTTCGAGACAGTATCTTTTTACAGCTCACTGAACGACAAACTAGGAGACGACAGCCATAAAACATTTTCTAAACACCTATTTCGCGAAGATTGCGTCGGCAGAACATCCTTAGAGTCAGTCGGGTGTAACATAAACTTGGTTCGATTTGGCACTTACGACGTGTTGAACGTCTGCAAACGGACAGTTTGTGGCACTCAATCATCCCACGGTGACAAACCATCAAACCGAATGGCCCATTAAGGCGGGAAACCGCAGAAACTCAATCCGGGGAATGCTTACATTCGAGAGTGCACAAGACATTTTGTCCTTTACGTCATTTGGTAATAAGGTGAACGTGTAATTTCCTTCAAAGATAGTGATGACGTAAAGCTTGGGAGTCCTTGTACGGTCGGATGCGTCGCCGGCCGAGGCTGCGGTTACAACCACTCTGGAGAGGTTTCATTGTCGCCGTATGACGCTAGTGCGTTGTTGCTAAGAGCAGGGACAAAGGCATTAAGGCAGTATTCAAGGCAGATGAATGCGTAAACGCGAGCAGAGTGGCATTACAGGCACCACGCGTGATGAATCTAGTCAGATCTGTGTCCGACATGTCGATGTTTCCTGTATGGTGTTCGCTCGGCATGCATTATTCATTGGGCCGCATTGTACACATTCATGGGCATTGTTGCACTGGCCACGACCGATGCAAATGAGACCTTTTCATTAAACCTACATGTGCCCACTATTCTCCATAACTTCGATAAGTAACGTTCATGATATACTATAATATCTATGCAACAATGAAGAGATTTGCAGACTAAATCGTAGAGCTTCGACCATTCGCGACGGAACGATAAGTATGTGCTGTGCAGTGGAGTAGAATATATTCAGTGCAATGCAAGCCATTTGCAACTTGAATAAAGGAATTCTGTTTAGCCAAAAGTGATGTACCCAACCAAACTATTAGGTATACGGTAGATGTTGTTTGCCCTAAATTGTATTTTTTTTTGTAATTGATAAGCCGAGCGACCATGAATTAATTGACGAGCCCCCACAACGGGATCTTCTCCGTAAAAAATATGATTGACAGATTGTATACCATTACAGCTGGCTAAAACTGTATATATCACTCATGTATACTAGCGTACTTGGCATAAGCTTATGTACTAACCAGTCCACAGACAACGGTAATATTACTACAACGGCTTGCACAATTACGATGGAACTGTATGAGAGAGTGTACAAAATGATGAATTGCGAATAGCGAATCCATGAGGTCAGCATTGCTTTCGCCGGCCGTCGAACCCAGCGATGGTTGGCCGTTGCCAGCCAGATATAACGGGGACTAGAGCCTCTTAATAAATACACAACAAAATTATAAGAGTTGCTCGATAATTAGGTCTCACTGCTTGAATCTCTACTTGAATCTAATGACACGTACAGTTACAAACTACACAAAAAGTAAAGTTTTGTGTACTTCATAGATATTTTTACTGTTATACTGATAAACCATCATGGGGCGACCTCAATTTATATAGCAAGAGGCACGAAAAAATACTTTCAAAACTTACTTATATGAAATATTAAATATGTAGTAAGATGCGAAGGCGATCAAAAGGGCGATCTTATTTTGGCCATGTCAGAGGCCTTCAGGGGGCTAAAAACTCTTAGGACCATAGGGCTAGCCGACCACCCGACCTAAATGAACTTTATTTTGGCCATTCGACAATTAAGTCAATTTTCGTTTCAACATCGATCAAATCCTGACCCGAAGAGTATATATATATATATATATATATATATATACCAAAAACTAAACAGCCTCGAGTTATAATCACTATAGTTAATTTAACGAGCACCGGAAATGAACATAGCAGAGGATGATTACACCCTAACTGTACTTTTCAGTGTTGTATCCCCCGACACTACAACTACTCTGTTCCCTATAGCACTCCCCTGGACAATAAAGCCCCCTAAGTTTCTAATAGAGCATACATTTTGCATGCAGGTGGAGTGCACCTCAGGCCTGTCGTCCAACAAACGGGACCCTCGCCAGCGATTAAATAGTTGAGGCTTGGGGTGACGTGCTGGGGTGACCCGCGAATAATATACAATGAGTAGGGGTGATGTACACTCGATATAATTGTCATCGCGCACTGGAAGTGGCCACTCGCCATTAGGCAGTCTGTTCTACTGGAAATCTAAGGAGGGAAACTTATGCCAATAATTAAAGCACTACAGCTAATAATGATAACTGGACTTGATGCTAATTCACCTAGTTTTCTTTCAAGATTGGTCTAGTTTTGGTACGGCTTGGCCGCTGGCTAATAGGACCGTCAATTTCTTTCGAATGAAGACTACGGATTAGCAAACGTAAGGAATCACAACCTGTTAAAGGCCTTCGATATTAATTAGCCTTCAACATGCGGTTTGTTTAAGAAATAATAGTCTATATCCAGAAATGGAGGGAACATTTTACAAAATTCGTAAGACTAAAATAGATGTGTAACCATAACTTAATATGCCGAATAACTTTTAACATAGTGGTCCTATTTCTATAGTAATTTTTTTATTGGAAAAAATATACTATTTGGTCCCATTTAAATATTTTCGAAATCGGCTGGGCCATTTTTGATAAATCAACAATAATGTGACAATGTGTAAGTGTGATGCACATCGATCGGTGCGAAATATACGCGAATTCTGTACACGGTTGAAGTCGGTCATGCCATTTTTTGAAAAAAATAATTATTTCAGTTTCAAATACTTTCCATCTGTCAGTCAACGCCAGCCAAAATGACTTGCAACTTTGCCATCGATTGCTGCACAATGTACATTTCCAAATGACTTACGATTGTGTCCTTACTGTAAACAATTATGTAAGGCGTACAAATAAACAGTATAAACATGTCAGTGGCTGCATTATCTTTATCAGTTACGTGCTCGGTTCACCTGTCGCGGTGGTTCGTACGTGACTAATTAATTGACTATTGATTTTACTTTCGTAATAATTTATACCTATACTGTTTTTGTTTCCTACTCATTGTGTAACTGCAGGGTCTGTAGGTTGTACATTGTTTGGATGGTTTGCTAATCCATCGATTGTAGTGCCAGTAAAGTAATTTCTGTACTGATAAAATCATCATAAGACGTCCATAGCTGGACAAACAACACGTCACCTACAAATATCTTACAGGACTGATTGTCAAAAAACTTTCTCTGTTACGAAAATATATTTTCATTCTTTTCGTCAAAAAGAGGTAACGGTTGACCTTTTCTCATCAGTACCTATCGAAGCTTATCAAGCTCTTCGACCCTGAAGCCGTTAAACTATCTATTGCCCTTGATAGAATGAAAGTCCTCAGACACGCCAATGTCGTTCTGTTTCTTTTATTAAGCTAACTATTAAGTTCGTTTTATGATTTAATCTAACTTGTTTTCGGCTTCAAATTCGGAGAAATAGATGAGTTTAGGTTCAATAGTTACAAGCTATTGAACCTAAACTCATCTATTTCTCTAAGTTGATTTGATGGGAATTTTTATGATACTATTGGTATACTTGGTTGCTTACCTACTATATATATAGTACGCCATACGTGTATAATTAAAATTATATTTAGAACTGTCAAAAAGCTTTTGAAATTGCCCCCACTGTACATACATATTTATCGTATGTACGGATATTCATACCATACGCCAACTTGGTGGATATGGACCCCTTCAAGCGAGTCTAACAGCCATCATAATTTGAGCCATAGGATGTCTACTGATGGAAATATATCTCCCTTATAGATCTCCAATAAGACCAGACGTAGACTTGCTTGAAGGGGACCCTTCAAGCGAGTCTACGTCTAACAGCCATCATAATTTGAGCCATAGGATACTGTTGGAAATAGATCTACTCGTACCTTATAGATCTCCAATAAGACCAGACGTAGACTCGAGTCTACGTCTAACAGCCATCATAATTTAGGCCATATGATGTCTACTGTTGGAAATAGATCTCCTTTATAGATCTCCAATAAAACCGGTGGGTAGCGGGTTGCATCTAGCGCGATCCTTCGGTCTTAATAAAGTAATCTGACCACCTTGCAGGTAAACATCTTACGCTGCGTTGGCCGGTACGTGGTCTCGAGTAGTTAAAAGTCCAACAGTGAACTATGTACGAACAGACGCATACAAAGGTTATAAATTACTATTAAGTCAAAAAAATGCTGCGTTACCAACTCTTCTTTAATTTGTTTAACGTTTCGGAAACATTCAGTAGTATATCAGTATCTTCCGTCCGAAATGACAGCGCTCGTTGAGCAACTCGACAAAAACTTGGCGGCGCGGCGGCAGAAAACACCATGTTTGATATTTTAAGTAGTCTCAAAACTTTTAGTCAGCTAGGATAACTGTCTGCAGTATACTGTTTTTAGCCCGCTCAGAGCGTGGAAATGTTTTTTATCATTCGATGCGAATAAAGAGGAGTGCTTAGTGTGACTGTGTATATGTATATGTGTGTCTGATTGTGGCGACATAGCTCCCAAATTAAATATGTAAATCATTAGGACGCGACTCTTTTTTGAAAGATTAAGTGATCTAGAATCTAGATATTTTAAATAGCCATCTACGTCTGGTAAATAAATAAATATCTACGTTGATAGGATCTTCAAAATATTTCAATTTATCTTTTACTTCATGTCTATATGGATGTATATTAATAAGTCTTTTCAGAGTATTATTTAAAGTATAGCACAGGTGTTACTCACGCTTAGGGAATGCAATACCGGGATACCCGGATCCTGAAATACCGGGATCCCGGCTGCTATTACCGGGATTGAATCCCGGTCGAAATTTGACCGGGATCCCGGCGATTGACGGGATTACCAAAAATCAAAGATATTAAGCATAATGTAGCCAATTCGTGCGGAATCTAGTGTATTAGACGGCTCCTACAATGATGCTTGAAAGGTTGTTTCCATTTCAGTTCAGATTTAGCACATTTAGTTATGCGCTTACGTTGTATGTACACACACCATAGTATGAATATTGTACTGAAAAAATGTACGCCACCAGACTCTAGTTATCTATTGAGCTACTGTGACCCAATGAACCTTAAAAAATCGTGTAGCAATTATGAACTAGAACGCCTATTTATTTGCATTACGGACTAAATACTGGCCTCTGGATTAGCTACTGGACTACACTGGAGTATAACTAAAGTTTTGAATCACCATAAATGATCCTATGAAATGTGAAAGATTTTTATGTGTAATCAATACATCAATAATTGATGTGTACACACAAAAATCTGAACTTACGCGTCAGCAGTCGTAGTTTTATTATAGTCTGCTGCTGCCGTGTGAAGTTAGCTAATGAATCGTATCTCTAGACTCAAAATCGTGCATACATAGATTAATAATTAAACACGACAGTAGCAGGCTACAGTAAAACTACAACTGCTGACGCGTAAGTTATAGAAACGTTTGTCTTCGTGATGACAATATGGTCTGCTGCTGTTGCTGCTACGTACAGTCGCTTACGAGATTGAACTTTAATGAATGTAGCAAAACATGACTTAATGTAGAAAGCCAGTGAAAAACTATCTTTAATGCAACAGAATGCTTACATGTGCACACGAATTGATGATATGCTAAATACGAAATTGATACAAAGATTTTGAGATTGCATTCCCTGCTCACGCTTTATTTTAGTAGATATCTGCTACTATAGTTTCTTTTTAGAGTGTTATCAGTAATGTAACCTACAGTCCAACCGACGTGATGTGTTCGTTTTTATGTTTGAAATGTTATAAGCGACAAGATGAACTTATTTTTTTTTTAATTACACAACATGGTCTGAATTAAAAAGTTTCACCTAAAATATAACATTTATTTATTTAATGTGGGCGAGCTCTACCTACGGTGACAAATCGGTGTTTGTATAGGTATACCTTTGTTTCTGTATATGTACCTACGTACTTATACTATGTAAAATATAGTAATATAATGTATTAATAGTAAATATGGCAATAATTTTATATGCATTGGTGCGCAGAGTAGTGAGGCACATATTTCGCAAAATAGTTTTCGTTAGATATCATTTCGAAATATTTCGTGTAAATACTCAAATGAAGGTCATAATAGAGCCAAAAAAGTTCTACATTTTAAGGTGATGTTCTGACGACAGAGTCGCAATGTCCAAATCCGGAGCAAACAAATAACAACTTTGTAATTCCATTCCACACAGTACACAGTGCTATAATTAGGATATATATAATTTTTCAAAGCGAACATATGCAAATTGAATGAATTACTTTCAAATTGACTCCTGTTTACGAAACCTTCCAAAAAAGTAAAATGTTGCAGAATTCCCAATACATAAAGATTCTGCGAAGCTTTAAACTTGTATCAGAATTTATGGTCTGTAATGTCTGACATGTTAGCGCGCCACTTATTGAAAGTAACCTGCGAAAGGTTTAAAAACAAAATTAATCATCACGCAAAAAATAACTTGATGTTATCATTAACTACGCAGTCATTTCCAGCGACACTATTTACACTGACACGTAACAAACGTACTGTACTCAGGGAAATAAACCTACAGTTAAAATCGTAGCTCTTTAAACTAAAACGCAGGGACTATAAAGCCAATAAATATAACATGCTACTATACCAGTAGGCAAACATAAAACCGCATACTTTCAACGTTTCAACCAAAGAAAACTAAAGAATTTCATCGCTAGGTACGCCGCAACATATTTCGAATACCATCTCAAACGGTATGACCGTATGACATTGTCACAGAGCATTAAAACAACTGTCTATGCAAGTGTCTACGCGCACATTTCAGATAGCTTTTCTAATGAAATCGAGCACATAAAATAAAGCAAGTTTACGATTGTGTTTATGTTCGCGAGCACGTTCGGTACACGGGTGTGTAACGAAGCTCCCCGTACCCTTGCCACGACACCCAAACCTCGCAAGTCAATAACCCGGCTGGCAAAAAATGTACAGTCTACAATATAAGCACGGTCTATTCCGAGAGCATGACGTAAGCCGCGGAGCATCGAATTATGACTTACATTATGAGCTCTGTAAATATAGTTTCCGATTTGAGTAATGCTATTGTAACCAGTTTTCAAGGTTTCCTCTGATTGTGCTTTATAATTGGGAGGCTATTACTTTTTAGGATTGAGGTTGTGGAATTGTGCACTTGTTTTTTTGTCATTGCGTACTCGTACTAATATAATTAATCATACTCTACAGTAAAATATATTACGTACAATTATTTTATTTGCGGGAGTTTCATTTACTCAATATGACAGTGGGGATACATTTGGTGAATTTATTAAGATAATAACAACATTATAATCACAAAGTACGCACGCTACTCGAATATTAATAAGAAATACATACCTACTGATTTATAACTATTACATAGCTCCTTGATAGTGTTTGTCCACGCAATCGACGTCAACATTTTTATTTACCTTTTTCTAGCTTCTTAATTTACAACGTGTTTGTTGATTAACCATCTCGAACTCCCCACACTCGGTAGAGAACAAAACTGGTAGCCAAATATTTGTACTGGTTTTGGACCGTACAGTTTGGCAAACATTGACTTAGGCGACGATCGATACACAGTTCCAAGTCACTGCGTTTGACCGTACTTTACCTCTATCAGTTATGAATATTTTAAAAGTTTTTGGATACGAAACTTCAGTTCCGTTTCAAGTAAAGTTACGGTGGCGATGGCGTCATATATTTGATGCTATCTTGGTATAACAAAGAGTTGATAGTACGATTTATGTTACAATGTGAGTGGGTTTGGTGTAGGTTGTATTTTCACGTTCGATATTAGTATTCCAAGCGTGCGGGGAACGGATACGTGCTATGTAGAGTGTAGACGCACCGTTTGCTTAGCTGATTGTATCTCAACGCTCAATTTGGATACGTTCGAGAGTTTTTACGTGGGTTCTGTTTCTTTTACCTTTTCTTTTATAAATCGTACCGCGTATTTTGCGATCCAAAACATGCCTGAACGTTTTTAAAGCTGTCTGTCTAAATGAAATATTTTGTCAGGTAAATACTTCCATTGATCAAGTCGGATGAGTTTGGGAACCCTTGTTAAGCAGCGAGGCGCATGATGATAAACAAGAGGGATCATCAGAGCTTTATTTAGAGTTATGAAGTCATTCTGCCGCTGACAAGAAAAGCCGGCTTGACATTGTATAGTTTAGGACGGTCATTAAGACCATATTCATCCTGGTTTACGGGTTGTTTGTCTCCAACTGAGTTGCTATTCGATAGATTCTACTATATTTCAAAATTTTATACGTAAAATTGGCGACAAGCTGCGAACAAGTCATTTTTGAGACAGGACTGTTTTGCTCTACGCGGCCGAGTACGATCGCTTTGTTATAAAGCGTCGATCAAATAAACGAACCTACAAGACTCAATGCCTAATGTCGTAGCCAGTAGCACAGTTCTTATTCAGCTGGGTCGAAATCCATAGGTAATTGATTACGTTCTTTTATGACAATATGATTAGAGTCGTTCCAGCTAGAGTTTAAGATTTCCCTTTATCTTTGTCTATTGACAGTAATAATACCTAAACAAGAGCAATGATTGAACGTTATTATGGCAGTGATCATTTATTCTCATTTATGTTCAAGACATAAGACCTTCAGAAAACAAAGAATTATCAGGTACCTACTTACAACGTCATAACAAAATACTGTTTATATGCGTTGACATGAGTCTGTCCATACCCATATTATGACATGTTTGCAAATAAAGAAAGCACTAACGGTTCATAAATTCGTATTTTAGAGGTAATTTAATTGTAGCCTGAACATTATTTACAAAGCAAATAACTTTAAAATTCAATAAAAGGATACGTCCCTATTATGTATGGAGGCTGGTATAATAATAATCAAAAATTCTAACCACAGCACTCGTTACATTTCGATAAAGTTCATATTTTTTGTGTCTATTAAATCAGTTAAAAATAAGATAATAACCCTCCGATTATTTAAAATTAATTTTGAATTTATTAGGATATTTAAATATATTTTGGCTCAATAGGTTGTTTATCTCTATAAACCCTGATTAAGTAACGTCTAAATTGTTACGTAAAAGTATTTCAATCAATTAGACACACTTTTTAAGTGTTTTTTTGTCACATTGTACCTACAAACTGGTCACACGGGAAGGTACTAATTTATAATTTTAGCAAATTAAGAGATGAATGTGGAAGGATCAGCTACAAATGCAAGTAAAATAACGATAGTAGCACTTTATTATTGTTAAACTAGAAAAAATATAAAGCTGTATTAATATTCTTCATACAATTTATTTTTCACGTATAAAAAAAAGGAGGGATGAAAAAATCTAAATTAAATATTTTTGAGAAGTCCATAAAATAAGCTTTCAAATGATATATATATATATATACATGTCATCTTGGTGAGATTTTTCTCTGAATAATAATATACCACTTGTGGACGTCACCTTTTAACAAATTACGACTATATTTGATGGGTACACGCTGGGTGTTGAATTTTGGGATGTTTTAGTTTTTCCACTATCATCTTCGCTGGTAGTTTGTTTTAGCCCATTGCAGAGCCTAAACAAAACCTCCTTTCACAAATCATAATCATGCCTTGCTATTTGTCAGTTACGCTTTTATCAGTTTCACTTGTATGTTTACTTGCTTGTAACCAACCCCTTTGAGCTCAATTTTGCCCTACTTTGAACAATCAGATTTTCTTTAAACTTTGCACACCGATCAAAGACCGATGTCAATGCATTTATTCGATTACTAAAAAGTTAATAATAAATATAGATTAAAAACAAACTAAACAATACGCTTTCATAGCATATATAAATAAAAAGGGTAAAATAATTTTCAGTTTGCAGAAAATAATAATGAACAAAAAATATTAATTCTATTGTAAAAAAAAGTGGGGCGCTTTGTGCCATAATTTGCTACGCAATGAAAGCGTGTTTTTTAGTTTTTTTTAACTATAATTATTTTTTACTGGTTTAGGTTACGATGTACTAAGATCGCATGTAGTAAGTAAGACGCATACAGCTCTCTTCTCATAAGGATTCCTTGTTGCACTACGGAAATCTAAAAACATACAATCAACTCTACCACCAAAAACGAAACAAAACAAAAACCACGCCACAGGCAAGCATGCACATAAAATACTAGGAACGTTGGACTGGCGTTCAATACAACACAACAAACAACAAAACCAAGGACCGGAACCCGCGCACAACGACAGTAAAGAAACAGCCAACACCTGAAGTCTGACGAGCGGCACGTTAGCTCAGAGATTACAGCTGACAGGACTTTAATCGCGTTAATATTTGCTCTGGTGATCGTGTAATCCGGTGAGGTAACGTGACGTCGCGGAGCACATAAACAGCCACAGCTAGAGAAGGCAAACGTAGGTCGCGTGGGGCGCCTACGCGGTCTACCTGGGGTGGTGGTGCCTCTCGGAGGGCGGCGGAGAGGGCGCGCGCGAGGAGGCGGCGGTGTGGTCGCGCTCGGCCGCCGTCGCCGGGCTGGCCGCGCCGCTGCCGCCCAGCGCCAGCGCCAGGCCGCTGATGCTGCCGACACATCACCACGTCACCACAGCCCTAGCCTCACTCGCCAATCGATCGACTGGGCCTACCTGCTCCGGTCACATCTCCATACCTTCTTACATTATGATACACAGTTAGGCAAAGCGCTTACGTAGTGTTATTTACCGAGTACTGCCAGTTTGATTAGATACAAAAAAGTGTAATGATGATGACATCGAGTGTGTAGGAGCAGATAAGCCCTAGGTAAATTTTGAGCGAAACTAATTTTGTCTATTCTATGAGTAACGGTATGATCTAAATAATTGTTGTTACACCTAAATGAGTCAACACCGGAGCGTATCCCGCCAAGTTCGATATCCATTGTGTGATTACACCATTGTTCTGGTGGTTTGTTATGGTCTACGGACAGCCGAGCGAAGCAGAGCATTCTCAGCGGGTGAAGATACATAGTAAGCGGTGGTATTCAGTTAGTGGCAAGGCAACAGGGGTGTCAGTCAGAATGAAGGTACTGGCAAGCGAGCATTCCGAATGCAGATTCGTTATAATGACGACGATTAAATCGTCTGGGTTATTAAAAGACGATAATTGAGTCGATGTTAATACAAGAGCACTTCGAGAACAATGAGAGAGATTAGAGGTAGTTAACGTAACAATCGGCATAAAACATAAATCATCGTGGGCTGAGGTAAACGGAGATAATGGCGATTCAGATGCCAGCCGAGGAGACGAGGAAGATTTAGTGTTAGGAAGTCGTGGCGACGAGAGTGGCCAATTAGGCGAGCCGGCCGCGTCATCCGATGATACCTATCGCTGACGGCACTCGCAGTGATCGCTGCCACAGTATGAATGGCTCGGGGCTCGAGCGCGTGACACGTATGCGCCCGACGGAGCAGCCAACTCGTCGCCACGCGAGGTTATCTATTGTTGAAAGTACAAAGGCTACCATCACAAACTACTCAATTATGATCAATTTCGGCGCGTGCCGTCAACGTTTGTTTATAATTACAGATCTATTATGTTCCTGACTTTAATCTCGCGTCTCGCATCAATTACAAGCTAATCTTTTATTACATCATGATCGTTAATTGCCCGAGAGGCGCGAAAGCACTTCACTGGGTATGAAAAACAACGATAATTTCAAGTCTTTTTCCGAACTCAGGCGTAAATTAGAATTTTACGATGTTATAATGGTGCTTCCAAATACTGCGAACAGTAAAGATTGTTTCGCGTGATGCCGTCGCCGAGTGATGGCGCGCTCACGACAGCGTGGCGCTCGATATTAGCAGCGATTCAAAGAAAACGGTTCATACTTATCGCCTGTAATGTTACGTAAAGTGGCTTTGAAACGAGCTGATGCTATCGTACATTTGTATGAACTAGTTTATATTTCAAGGAACTCTCTTCGGGTTTATGCGCAATACATGAAAACTAAAGCAACAATTGAAAACAAAGGCCATTATTCTGTTCATATAATAAAGCAAGGACATAAAGTATCGACTTGAACTGATCACGGAAAGAAAGTCAAGTGTCATATCACAATGAATGTGACCAGATGTAACGAGAGGGCAATAAAACGGCAATTAATGGCTATATTCAATTACCACACTACAATGGTAACATTTCCGTGAAATGTGCAACTTAACTGCGAGTCAATAAAGTTCTTGATCCTGACAAAACGCCTCCGCAATAAAACAGTGTTACTTCCGCAAATAGTTAATTTCGTAAAACCATAATAAAATGTAAGGTCGAATGGCGTCAGTTGTGAGGTCGCATTTAGCGGAAGAATGGAATTGTTTGCTAAATATTAATAATGCTGTACAGCCAAAAGGCACGGCGCGCCCTTGCTAGGTCATTTGCTGCGATCAGCGACAAATAACGCTGTTTTCGAACATTGTCGTAAATGCTAAATGCATGTAGTAAATGGTAATGTGCCATTAATTTTAGAGGCCATTCGCTTGCAGTTGTTTTGTACAAATCTGACCAGTGTAAGTATCATCAGTATGGACTATTAAATACAATTAAATGAATGATGATCAGATAAATTCAAGCGGATTAATCAACTCTTAGAAAGGACAAGCTGCTGAAGATTTAAATTTCACTACATGAATGTAGTAGATAATTTTATAAGATGAATAATGCTTTAAGAAGGGTCACAAGCGCCAACAATGTTAAGTCATTATTGTTCATAGTACTAATTGTCTGTATTCTAAACAACTCAGAAAGCTTAAGGAATCTACTCTCTTCGTTTGTGTCATGGATAAATGATAAATTGATATAGATTGCGATGGTAAGACTTTTCGAATAATGGTCGTCACTGTGGTCTGAAGAACAGTATGGAAACCTTTCATCTGTGATGGGCATTGGGCATATTTAAATATGTACTCATGTTACTGGCGGTGCATTGCCTACACTACACCCAGCTTACCTTACTTTGTAAATATTCATAAAACAGGCTCACATAGCCACCTCACGGCGACAGTAAACAGACAAGATCGCGTGACATCTGGCAGTACAAATACAAACAAATTATACGACTCCTAAAACAGCGTCTATTTAGATTCAATCATTTATGACTCTGTCGACTGCTTTAAGTGCACTTTGTATTATGGCTTCATCGCGTCAGACTCAAATGAGTGGGTGAAGAGGTAGCGAGACAAAATGATAATACATAAATCAATAAGACTATTTAAAAAAAACAACAGTTTCCATCAGCTATATTTTAGACAGGCATCGTTTATTCTGATACGAAATGCCAAGATTTTTGGCAATGTGGCTAATATATTGGAATCATAACAATTAGTGTTCACGCGTGGGGATTTAAAATATGAAATGCTTTTATTAAAAAACAAAACGGACAAGTGCGAGTCGGCTCGAGTCGGTTCCGTATAAATCCTGAAAATTCCACAAAATTGGGAAGTAAGTTGTAAAAATCTCAATACTGTAATGATCGACAAAAAAGTTTTTTTTTTTTCACTTTTCTCGTCATAAATCGAAAATTACACATTGTTAAAATAATTATAAACCTGTTTTAGCATGTGCTAATGAAGTTCTTTTATATGATAGGTATCATATAAAAGATACATGATACGATTTAATCACTTTGAATTTTGAACCCATATTTTTTTGTGATTTAAATAAAAATGTACAGTTTTCAAATTTATTCCTATATGTTTACTCTGAGACAATGCTTCTCGCCAAATTTCATGTAGGTTTTGATTATTGTGAGTGTCGAAATATGCGGTTTTTAGGGTTCCGTACCTCAAACGGAAGTATAGAGATTTTAACAGCTTACTTCCCAATTTTGTGAAATTTTCTGGATTTGTACGGAACCCTCGGTGTGCGAGCCTGATTCGCACTTGTCCGGTTTTATTTAATGTATAACCACGCATAACTTTTTTCATAGTCGTCCGATTTTAATCTATATTTTTTATTGGAAAGAGTATACTTCGAAATTGATCCCATTTAAATATTATCGAAATCGTCTCAGCCATTTTTGATAAATCAACAATAATGTGAAATATGCTACATCGATCCGTGCGAAATATTCGCGAATTCTGTGCACAGGTGAAGTTGGTCATGCTATTTTTTGCAAAAAGTAATCTTGTATCCATTAGTCTTCATTCGTTATAAATTAGAATAAGACAATTGTATACCTAATTAAAAAAAAAAAGTATCGCTTGCCTATTTGAAATCGGTACATTGATTTTATATTTTACGTATATTTTTGGCACACATAATTTTTTTTTAATTTTTATTTGATATATTTTATTTTTAACTTTCGCTAAGGAGGTACGTTTTCGCCTTTTGGCCAGTGAACCCCAAAAAGACACGTGATTTACTACGATCACGTTGTTTTCGAATTGCGACACAAATAAATTGCAAACAATACGAATGATTGACATTATTTAGTGCTGGCGAGTAACTCTACCGCATGAACTCTACAAACGTAAACAAACATTATTTCAGTACGTAAGTAGTAAAAATATGCAAATTGTCAATATTTTATAAATTACTAAATAATTAGCAATATACAAGCATCGTTTTGCTTATTTATGCTATACTGGAAAATCTAGTGAATCAGATAAAGCTATTTTATTCTATGAACTTTAGCAAGGTCTCAAAATGGTATTTAAGATCGACGCAGAGATAACAGACAACAAGTTATTGCAACATTCGGTCGGTAGGCAACAGTATTAGGTTCCTGTAGCTCGGAGGTCGGTAGCTGACCAAGTCTGGTCACACAAATGACGGTTTTATTTTTATACTAAAGTTATGAAAGTTCAGAAGACTTTTTAGATGGTTGTAGGTGAAATGCGATTACTAAGCTAGGCCTGTACAGTTCAACACACGTCAAAAGAAACTGCATAAGGTAATGTAACGCAGCACCGAGAAGCAGCCACTGTTAACTGCTAGTAACAAGAGTTGTTAGTAAACTTAAGATACTTCGAGACGAGCTGCCTAATTTTGAAATTCTAACAAATCAAAACTCTACGCAATGTAGCTGCGCTCCACTGCATTTATCTCTACTCACATTTTGAATTGAAACGTTCTGAGATGTGGATCAACCTAGTGTAGTTGAATTGAAGTACATTTCCTACACCATAGTTACACTTTCTTAGGCGACCTTTGAAAATGAGTCCTACCACTGCAGTGCTCAAATTGGGTTTGTACTGATAACAGAACTCCGTAACTATTCTCTAATCTACAGACCTGCAGTAAGAATAATTTTCGTTCGCTTTCAACGAGCTAACTAAGCTAACTCGCTACTTGTAATAGTATTGGCTTCCTTATTCTATCTCAGCTTCGATCCATGATTACACATAATTGCAATTAATTTTAACCAGCGTAAAGCAAGTCCCAGGTGAGAACGGTTCCTTCTACGTAATTGTGAGTTATTTGTTTGACCTTTGGCAGTAATTGTGCCGACATTATTTATTACTGAATACGATATTCAGTGCGTTACGCTGCAGCTGTACAAATGTATGAGTAATCGTATCAAACTATAACTTTCCGCGTTGATACGCTAGCTGACAATAGATCGTGGAGTAGATTCCTGGAAAATACTACTAATGGTTAATACCTATTGCTATTGCGTGTGGAGTTAGTAACGTCACACTACCACTGAAATGGACAACATTAAGGAAATGCTATATTGGAATAACCTGGATAAAGGAAAAAGTTTATTTATTTTGGGCTAAGGAAACCCATACAGGACATAATTAATTAGAATAACGTCAGAGTTTATTACATCAATGAGTTTTATTAAGTACTAGCTTTTGCCAGCGGCGCCGCCCGCGTCAAAATAGCACGCGGACGGCCTTTACCTTAACCTTTTACTTTTTCGGGATAAACGGTTCGGTAGCCTATGTCACTTTCCGGCCCTTGAATTATATCCATGTCAAATATCAAGTCGATCCGTTGCTACGCTGGTGCGTGAAAGAGGCACAAACCAACAAACTTTTCGGGTTTATAATAAAATTATAGTATAGTGTCAGTAGTATAATTACATTTCAATGACAACTTAATGATATCTAACAGATTATAGCACTAGAATAATATAATTATAGTTTACCTATGTATTGACGATTATTTGAATCAAGCGTTATTTTACGAAAGTTTATGGTATAATTTGTCTTTTGAAATATATAGATTATTATAGATGTTTTTACTAACTCTAACTAAATTTTATTGGGTAGAGCAGGCGAACAGATTAAACCTACTTAGAATTTTTTTACACGATATTGTACCTTCCGCTTGCATTTTCTCTTTCAAAGATAGAATCAAATGAAAGATCTAATAAATCCAGTAGGATAAAGTATAACGCACAAACTGTTTAAAAAAAATAAAAATAAATAGCCGAAGTTAAAATCGGAACTAGTTCAGACATGAGTTGGAAATATCTTTGATGTGGGTAATGCGTTATGAGATGGTCCAGATACGAACTGCGCAATACTGGAGCAATCGGCACTAGTATTATTAAAATAGGCAAATACCGAGGTGGCTTCGGAATCCCGGCAAGGTTGACAGGACACCAAATGAGGTGATTCACCACGTGACCTGGGGTTAAGCCGAGTCTAGATAATAAATCATCGTTGAGTAATGGTAATTAGTCTGGCTTAATCTGCCAGCAGACATTCCGTTTCTCTATAACAGGCAATATGTAAAACATAAATGTAGAGAATACTGAAGATTTGAGATATCAAAACCGTTGGACTGAAGCACATGAACGGTATTGGTCGTACATTGCTAACGAATCATCTTTTCCAAACGCAATATCGAATATGCAGTGTCAGCAGACCTAGAAAATAGCTTTTGAGGATTTTATAACCATAAGCTATTGTAATTTCGTCGAAACGATTACTTTTACTCAGCAATACCGGTATAATAAGACCATAACAATTTCACAAAATGGCTCTACATCTAGACCAAAAGGAATCTGTTGCAAGAAATAATTCCCGCTCCACACCCTAACTATGAACGACCACAAAGGGCAACAATTCCATGCCGGCCGGTCATTGGCGCAGCACAACTGACAAACAAAGATCAGGAACGTGAAATACCATCAACACTCGAATGATTCAAGTACGAGTACGAGAGGCAACGTACGGAGCGCCGCGCCGGCAACCTTCGGAGAGCGTCAAACGATGCGATTGTGTAATCTCCGAAGCTGTTAAGCCAACAAAGGTACCCTTCATCGGGGCACGTTGTAAATCATACAAATGGCCGTTTGTGGCGCGTGCGCGGCTCGACTGCCGATAACAACCGAACATAATCAGCCGAGCGAGACTTGTCGCCGGTACTATTCGACACTTTAATCGCTGTAGTATACGGTCGATAGTATGGGATAGCCGGCAAGGACGCGGTGATAAATACTACGGAACAATCGCCCTTTATTTCAGAGTCACGTTTGTACCACCCTTCCGAGAAAGTGTTACTTGAATTAGTGAAACAATAATGAATTATTGTGGCTCGTGACCGCATTCGGGAGATAAAGGCGAGCACGCTCGATACTATTACTAACCAACGTCCCAAGCAAATTACTAACAAATTATGTAGAACGCTAGACGTAGACTTAACGACGTGTTTTAGCCTATAAAGCCGCTGATAAATAAACAAAGACGAACGAGTACCTATAGATTAAAACATGTTTACAATAACAAAGTTAATTAAGATCACAATTAACAACGCTAATCTCGTTTCCTGCATCGATTAACTAATGACTATAACAGAAAAAAACATACATTGTAATATAATATGTAGATATTCAGGGTTCCGTAACCACTTAGGAATTATGCAGTTTTCAGCTTTATAAGCAAACCAAGCTATTCACGCAAAATAGCTGGAAACTTAACTGTTTGAAAAAAATCTCTAAAATAAACAACAACCCGAGCTATAATGCCGCTCTACCTATACTCCCAAAGTATTAAGGGTAGGTGATGAACCATCGACGTGGCATTTTTTTCGGCAATCAGCATATCTTTTGTAACAATTAGAACGTTGGCAAACTGACGGAAATAAAAAACATTCAAAGAGCTGTGAATTTCAAATACATTAAGTGAATAACAGTTCTTATGAAAATGTATACAGCTACGGAACTCTACTACCAGAGTGTCGTGCGTGCTATCGAGCGGATTTTCGCATCATAAACGAGTTAGTCATCTTATTCTAGATGACAAGAATATCTAGACAGTGGACATTTTTCAAACATGTAGAACTACTTTTTTACAACTATTTTATTTAAAATTTTTATCACACGTCAGTTAAATCAAACAACGTAACGTCTAATATAAAATTATGATTCCGGCGGTTATAAATGTGAAGAGCTTCCTAGATCTCTGCGCAAACAAAATATTTTTAGAGAATATTGTGGGGGACATAGACATCTAAGACAAGCGTGTAGAATGTCATAGAAAATTAAACTTTTGGCAAATAGCACAAGATTCCTATAATATTCAATCTCTGGATTGCGAAAGTTGCGTCATCCCGTTAGAGAAGTCTCCGATCTCCGAGTCTTTCATGTCTGTCAGTTATCACACAATGACTAATTGAGGAGTTGACAAGATGTTTCTTTTAATTTTAGCGTCGCATGTATTTGTTAGGTATGATTTTGCTAGTAAAAATGATTGTAAAATAGATGAAGATGTGATAATAACGAAATTCAAATGTGATATCTGTAGGTGTAGTGTTGAACTTTGATTTATCTTAACAAACCATAAGTACGAGTAGAATAACAATGAAAAACCTTAAGGCTGTAAACACACGTATTCGACAGCGGCCGGGCTGCTGAAAGCCCGACCTCGGTAGATCATTGTTATAATGGATTCTCACGCGAGTTTCAACATAAGTAGAATATCTGAGCTTATAAAGTAGCAATGTTTACAAAATTTCGTAAGATAACTCGTACGATGAAGTAAAGTAATTATCCTTCAGCGAGTCCAACATCCGGGCTGCATCATTCGCGAAATCAGAATCATTCATGTTTTCCCGGTTGTTTATTTTAGTGTCGGCTCCAGTCGGGCGCCTCACCTTGACCGGGCGCGGTGCAACAAACCACGAGCCCGACCTTTCCACCCCCTCCACCAGTTTATATGAAAACCATCTGGTTTTCACGCGGCCAGTTTGTTTTCCCGCCAACTGCTCAATTAAATCGCTCCAACACTCCTGTATCTGCCGCGTTTGCTACAAAAAAAGATATAAATGAGACGCCAGCTATAAATTCTAGCAACTCGAGCGTGTTTTAAGAATCTATTTGCGAAAGTTTAAAGAACATTTTTTATATTTACTTGCTACACGTGTAATTCCGTGGCAGCGGCAGAATTACGGATTGGTTTTTACGGCTGAAAGATCAAAACCGTTTTACGTGGGCCGGGCGTAAGCATATAATTAAAAATAGCAACGTTTACATACTTTTGTACACCTTTGTATTCGCATCATGATGCGAGGTTTCGCCAAGTTTTTATGCCATAAAGTGGACTGTGATTTTACAAGACATCCATTTCGTGAAGATTTTTGATAGGGAACAAAACCATTACTCTTTATTGGACATGACAGAGCTATGATCTAATAATTAAGATTGAGAGTAACGACTTCCACGGCATAAAAGTTACAACCAGTTGCCATCGATCGCAGTTTACGAGGTGCACCCGACAGTTTCTAAATTAGTAGCCGCTATAAAATTGTAATTGATTAGAAACAGTTTTCCTTTCAAATGGATGTAATCAAAGGACTGGTGGATTTATTGGCCGACTTTAGTTGTACGTAATAACAATGTTAGTATGTGTCGTAACTTCCCTTCTAAAACCTTCTAGATACGTATCTTCGATAATTTTGCATCGACGTATGCAACGACGATTTTTTTTTAAATATATTAAGTTTTAGTTTATAAATACTTTTAAGTATGTAGTTTCAAAACATCAATAAACTGTGTCCATATCTAGTATACGTTATATCTTAGAGGTGACATTACAATAAGTAAATACGATTGCAAGCTAGAACATTAATTTATAGCATGATAGTACCTATAATAATACCGATGTATCTGAGTAGCTTTATTGGAAAGCAGATCCCCGAAAACACTAGCAAACATTAGGAATTTCTATTTCAGTCAGCTTTTAAATTACAAACAGAAATAGTTGAGATTACGCTGAAGGTCGTAACATGCACAGCATTAATAGAATGTCGTATACTGATGAAATTTAGAACGAAAACAACATCAAAGTTTAGGACGGGGATTCTTGCGCAAATAAATACCTACCTCATAAAGTAGCTCGCCAATTACTAAAATGTCTTTTAAGGCAAGTTTATTCGGTTCGGTAAATAATTTGCTGAATTAAGATGTGGCGCACGCAGTACGTAATACCAATTACTACAGATTGTTCAATTAATTCGTCGATTAATAACAAAATATATCAGCACCACCCACAGGGTACGGATTTAACGTATGACAAATACAGTGCAATGCAGTTACGACAAACACGAGCTTAGTGGGATGGCAATTAAGATTACAACTTTATGGACGATAATAATATAATCATCAGGCGAACCGCTTGTGGGTCAGAACGCCGCAATACCCCTTTAGCGACATCTTTACAAAATAGACAGTACCACGGTAACTACTATTCATTGAAGTAAAGAATGAAACACGATAGAGTCTCATTGAGGACATTTTCCAGCCTTCTATAGTGACGTAAAAAAACTTCAGCAACAACAATTCAATCAAGATAGACCACATTTATCAAGTAGACAGTCTTCGGTGTTAGTTTGACAGTTATGAGGGCATTGAACCCTAGTGGGGGTGAATTAAAGGGTGGTTTACGAGGGGTGGCGATCAAGCGGGATTTATACGACGGACCATAAAATTACCAATTGACAACATATATGATTTCAGAAAAACCTTGAAAAGGGACAAAGTTACACAAAAACAATGACATTTTCAGCAATCAGTCTAATAACCTTAGCCGGAAACCCTACCCATCCCCACTTCGGGGTGTAACCCAACACCAAGGTCACACGCTACGGTCGTCCGTCGAACCCACTGCCTTCCGGGTACTAGATGACTGACGGAACAGTCGAATTATACTTCATATAGTTATGTTAACAGTCATTAGTTCAGTTCAACGACCGGTGAAAACATAACAACACTTACAGCCCGAATAGACGAATAACAAGCCTTTTTGTTGCAGTTCCGAGAGCCATTTATCGTCTTGTCATTTAAGGAAAAGCAGAACAAAGTACGATGAGGAAAAGATCTGTAGAAGCAAGGTAGGTAATAAATAAATTACCTACCTTGCTTCTAAATCATAAGCAATAAACTTTGCAAAAAAAAATTTTGTACCTACATGCGTTTGCGATGACGTCGCTACCTTGATATAAGCAAGCATTGTATAAAATGTTACAGTTACCCATAACATTTCAGAGCAATCGAAAAAGAACTTGAACCAATTCAAACTTTGTTGCCGTTTGGATTTTACAAACATCGACAAGGTTATCGCTAGCATTCCCATGGCGATAACATGTATCCGGACAATGAATCATGAAAATAATATGTCACGACCCGATATAGCCATTTGTGCAAACATTTTTACGACTTTGTTATTACTTATTACTCTTATATAAAGTATATAGATTGAATAAGAGAAATTTGGTTAGGTACGAATGTTTTTGTCACGTAGTTCATCGCTCTCTCGGCTGTAATTTGAGCGGGTTCAGATTAGTTCCTTGTTTGTGAGCACTCGTGTCAATCCGCGCACTGGAGCGTGGAAGCCTTAGGACAACACGACACCCACCGAAATAGCTCGAGTAGCTCTGAACTGTGTACATGGGCTTATACGACTCGTACGGGATTTTCAGATAAAAGTTATACGACGCACGAGGGTTGAATAAGAGAGGTTCTTTTGTAATGAAAACGTAAGCCAGAATTAGTCGACATGCGCGAAATATATCCTCACTTAATCCGGGTTCTAATAACAGAACGATTGCTTATTTGCAGCGCGTTCACTGCAATAAGCACGTTTTGTCAATGTGTCTTGATACCTATAAGAAATTACAGTTACTTAAAGATTACGTTTATGGATTGATAAAGCTGTAGCTGCATTCATTGGGGTCGCTACATACCTACAAAGGCAGGTATTATAATTTCCAAAGTTTAGGTTCTTATAATAACTTTTACAAAGCTCGCTGTTGCCAATGTTAAAAGTCTATATACGAGTCAGTCAAATAAATTGCGTCTTGCTTAGCAGATAACAATCAATCCCAATTTTTGAAATCTAGGAGAAAGTCTTGAGTTGTCAACATGTTCTCCCATCTGGAAATTACCGAAAAGAAAAATACGCTGCTCTAAGAAACCGTAGGAGAAGAATAAGCCTCTAACCGGCTGCAATGCGGAATCGCAGCGCAAATAAGACACCAACACGCGCCAGATTTAGCGGGCACTCGCAAAACGACGCCGCAACAGTTACGCCGGTTAACATTTCCACATTACTGTTAGCTGCACATTAGCGGGTGATAAAGGCGACACGGCGCTAAACGATGACTAAACTTGCACATAAACATCATGCGGCCTGACCGCAACAAATGCCTGATATGCATGGGCTCGTTACTATGTAAGTACACGACTTAATAAAAACAACAAAGTTAACAAAGCTACGCCGACCAAAACAATGGACAATAATAATGAAGTCATCAATAATAATGAACCATGACCTAGTCGGGGTCGACACGGCGCTGTAAGCTAGTAATGAAGTAACACACCCATGAGTAAGGGCTTCAGGAGGAAGGAAGAACAGGACCCGATGTTTCCACGGAAATGTAAACATCACTGTTTATTATTGAAGCGTGGTCTAGTCACATTAGTCACATGAAGGCATTAGTGCCATTCGGTATCGTGAGCGAAATTAATCACCATTAAAAGCAACTTGTAAGCCGTAAGCTTAACCGCCTATTCGAGCATCAAAACAAAAAGATTTAAAAAATTACACACGCGAAGTTGTTTACCCCTTGTGGTGACGTCATGGGCGGAGTGGGCCCGGTGAGATCATGCCTTTTATGATCAAAGTATTGACCTTAGCAGCCCAGCCCGTCGGGGTTGAAAATACAAACAATGTTTACGCAGAAGTTGAGGCTAAACGCTCGCCTGTCGGTCATTTCATCACGGAGTCAACATCAACAAATGTGACGCATCGTCGAAAGGTTCATTATATCGGAATCCTGAAACCTTCGGAAGCATGAGCATGTGAATAAAATAATTCAGTATAGTATATAATTGTTAAAGAGGGCTTCAGTGACGATTTGCTCATATTCACATCAGTTTAAGTTTTATTTTCGAATCTAGAGTCAATTTAGCTTCAACCCATTTCAAACTAACGGCACCATTAGCACTAAGGACAAACATAAATCACTCAATTTTAGAACAATAGCAAAATTATTAACACCGACTATAATCACGCTCGTTTCGTGGAAAGTGTGAAATGAAACGTAACCACACCGACAACTTTCTTAGTTGAAACCTTCAAGTTTTCAATTATGAAAGCTTGTAGAAGTTTATTTGTAGGTCCATTGAAATCTTAGGTAACTCCGGGCTAACTTAATTCAATACTAATTGCTCTTACGTTATGCAAAATTGAAATGGCGACAATTATTTGTTGCGAATTTGGCGCGTCACCGTACACGGATGTTTTTTGAGGTTAATCAATGTAGAGCGCGAGAAGCTCGCACCTAAAGGTAATATATTTTTATTATCTCTTTTGGCAATATAGCGCGAAGCTTTCGTCACTTTATTATGGAGGATTTGGGACGCTCGTGTCGAAATGTCCTTTGAAGCGTTCAGGCTGCGATGACCTGAAAACCCCTTTTGATAAAGTCGTGAGTAACAGTATCCATATTACATGGAATTGTGGGATATATATCTCACTAATAATGTCGAAAGATCTTTGATCAATATTTGATTGCGAGGATCAAGCCCAGTCTGTCGCAATTTACACAGGTTATTCAGAAAGGATATACCTAAGCCGAAAAGGGGTACTTCAGACCATCGTAATGAGTAACTTTTACTATAGTGCCAATCCAGAATTCGAAAGAAGCCATCCTGTACAAAATTAAAAGTCAGAGTAGACAACATGTGATTTCTTCTTGAATTCCGAGCTGGCCCCGTAGTAAGTTTTATTATGAATACTAAGGTAGTTTTCGCATATTTTCACTTTATTTAACGGATAATTACTCGCGTGTTTACGTAAAAATAGTAAATGATGATAAAGTAATAACATAACAGTCTGAATTACCCCCTTTCGGCTTAGTAGACCCTATCTAATCCCTCTACAATGACGGTACACATATTGCAATTATCGCCAGGCATTGTACTCCAAATCTTGTACTACAAGTCTTGCACTCGAGTGTTGAATGGCATCCACGACTTTCATCACAGGTCTCGAGTCGACACATTCTATCCAGGGTACGTCCATTAACAAACAGCGGCATTATCACGACAATTGCAACACGTAACGTGCATTATACAAGAATACCTTTAATATCAATAGGTCTATTTATTGCGCACGCGTTGTAAGGACTAAGGTATGTAAGTTTGCGCAACACTGCTCTGCACCCAAGTTACCATTGTTCGCAGGCAAGGCGTTGAAGTGAAACTGAATACATTCGTAATGACCAACAAAAGCAGGCATTAAATCAAAATGGCGGTTTATTAAAGGCAATTTTCTTTAGGTACCCATAAAAGATACTTGTGGAGTAATTTTGTCCCAATGAATGTTATTAAGTTAGAATTCAAACTCCGAGATATTTCAAGTTTCTCTGTAATCCGTGATCAAATGTATAAGATCATAAGCATTGAAATAACTATGAATTGAAACAACTACAACTGTGACCATTAAAAAAAAATTTAGAACATTATTTTTTCTAATTACTTCAACTTTCACTATGAGGACAATAAAAGTTGTGCATCATCAAACTGCACTATGCAAAATAACACCTATTATGAATGAAACAGTGATTTTTCACGATTTCGACGCCGGTAACGCATCAAAAGTTATTCATAACGATAGTACAATTACCTCGTAGCGATAGCTGCTATAAACTCTGATCTCTACCAAGTAACAGAGTGGAGCAGATCTTTTGGTTTAAAGATTAACCCTGCAAAGTCACAAGTCATTATAATTGGCAGTTCTTATAACATTTCAAGAATTGATTGGCCCAAAATTCCTTGCGTAGAGTTCGATGGAATCACTTTGCCATATAATGAATCTGTAAAAAACCTCGGTGTAATGTTTGATCGTACGCTTTGCTGGGATATTCATATTAAAACGATTAGCTGCAAGTTGTTTGCTGCTGGTAGCTCTCTTAGACGGCTCCGAAACTTCCTACCTACTGCTACTAAAGTTGCGCTCGCACAGTCTCTTCTTCTTCCTATTTTAGATTACGCTGACGCCAGCTTTTTAGATCTTACTGAAGCCCAACTTGATAAACTTGAGCGTCTCCAAAATTATTGCATTAGGTTTATATTTGGGCTACGCAAATATGACCATGTATCTCATTTTCGTACTAAGCTCAAGTGGCTTCCGATTCGTCTTCGTCGGAATGCTCATATCCTTAATCTTCTTTATAACATCCTCTTCAATCCTTCTACTCCACGCTATCTTAAAGACTCTTTTTCCTTCTGGCGTGATGCTCATTCCCTTCCCCTCCGATCCAAGGATAACCTTTCCCTTATGACCCCTACCGCACGGTGTGAAACTTTTTTATGGCCGTTCATTTGCCTTTCAGGCAGTTCAATTATGGAATGCCTTGCCCGTTACTGTCAGAAAAGCTCAATCACTGAATGTATTTAAAGATCAGGTTAAATATCATTACCTGCAGAAATAGTCAATTCTTTAACTATGTAAATGTTGTTGTTATTTATGTTGATGTATGTAAGTAGTATATTGTAATTTATTATGTAATAGTTTATTATTTGTCATAGGTTTCTTTTATGATTTTTTTTTATGTGTTGTTTTATTTATTTTTAGGTATTTTAAGTATTTATATCAATATTATTAGTATGTATGTTTATGTTGTATAATCTATTTTTTTTTTTTAACTAATGCGCACCCCGTCCATTATTTATACGCTTTCTGTCCTCTCCATCCTAAGGTTGCCTGGCAGAGATCGCTATCAGCGATAAGGCCGCCCATTGTTACACTGTTTATGTATCTTTGTTTCTTCTTTTTGTTTATTTCTTGGTGTGCAATAAAGAGTTAATCTATCTATCTATCTATTTATCTCGTTTAGAATTAGGTAGTACAAAGCAATCGTTTATTTATTATACTTACTTTATACACCCAGTAAGTTCTGCGAGCTTCATCTTCGACTACAATATCATTTGCCATCACGCAAGTTGGTGGTCAAGCGCGGACTTATTCGCGATAAATAAATAAAGCATATTATCTAGCTAGTCTCTATAGTTGTGTTGTTGTGTAGTTCGCGTAACAAGTCATGTCGGTTGCAATTACCCGGCGAGGTATTATAAACACGGTCTCTTGCCTGGTACAATCCGATAGGTATCTAATACCTAACACTGGTAGTGGAACACTTGATGAAGCTCGAGCCTACATGAGTTTAACGATAGTTATCTATCTAAACTATTGCTTATGGTTGGTTATGAAAAAAGAACGTGTTTTGGTGTATGGACAGTATGGAGTAAGCCGGTTAAGTCCATTTAGATGAAGTCTTTATAACAGTAGCCACCGTCCTAGGTCAATCACTGCTAAAATGAGATACTTCAGCCATGTGGAGAGTTACCAGTAGGCAGTCAAATGCAGAAAATGGTCGCTGTAGACGAAATAGAGTATTGTCAATATTCAATAATTATACAATCTTTGGCGCGGGCTCATAAAGTGTCTAATCTTATGAACATAGCGCTGATTTGATTATTCTATCAAGCTTGATCTATTCTGTTTTGTTTAAGCAATGCACGAAACAATCTATCCTAGGGCTGAGCGTAGGCTTATTTTTATAACACAATGCGTTGGTCTACCATGCTGGTAAAATGCTAGCCTTCTCTACCTAGTATAAATTAATAATTTCTTAGGAAAAAAATGATTAATAACTAACTTAAAAGTAGGTACCATTCCAGTATCGACTTGCGAATCGAAACATCGCTGGAGAAGATTAATGGGTTGATCGACCTTTGGATGCCTTGTCTGAGTATAATCAAAATTGATGATAAGCTCGTTTTAATTGTGACCATGAGTCCAAAGACACACCAGGTACGTACCTACCGTACAATATGAACTTTGTTAACCTTGTATTTTTTACAAAAAGTTAAGAAAGTATTAATATAAATAAATTAAAATTGTCGGTGGTGCTGAACTATAACGATTTTGCTTGCTTACGGGAGAGTCATCGTTTAATTGTAAAAAAAAAACATTATCGGACTGCATACCTCTTAAGACTATGATTTTATCGAAATCTCGAACATTTCGTGAGCCGAAAGTATAAAAATAAATGTAGAATTCTGATTAATATAATTTATTTGAAATAGAATAACTTGATTGCTTTTTGTGTCGCTCTAGATTTATTGTTATTTTTGCTCTATAAATAATATAAAAAAATACAACATCCTTATATTCAGTTAGTTTTAATCTACAAATTGTATAAAGAAACGAATAAAAACCGTAAAATCACGGTTACCAAAGGGTTGTTTACAGTTGTAAAGTATACCTGTAGTCACGCCGAGCAATCCAATTACTTACGATGTAAAGCCTCGAATACAACGCGACACAATACACAAAAGTACAATAAGTACATTGTGTTGTGGCCTTACTATTGGCAACCATACGTTAAAAAAAATACTTCGTCAAGAGCGGGTTGAGTCACAAATATGTATGGTTTAGTATGTTCATCATAAAATATATCGTCATCGTTCATGTTCCTTTAAAAAAATGTATGAAGCTTTCTGCAAAATTGTAAGAACATTTCCCTAAAACTTACATTCAATCACATTTATGTAAAAAAATGCTGATTTTTTGGTACTTTTGTATTATTGTGATTTCCTTTGATGATTTTGTAGTTTTCGTTTTACTGAATTGATTTTTAATATTTCATTTTAAACTTTAATTTTAGTTAACACATTTACAAGATGTCATAAGAAGCTGTAGTGTAAAAATCATACGTTAAATTGTTTCTGTTAGTCAAATAGTGTTTATACTTCTGTGTGTTTTTTGTTTAATATTATTGATTTATAATTAGTCCGCGCGCTGCGCTTTGTAGCAACGTATTATGTACCTACCTACATAGATGAGTGTGTAATCTCAGTAAGTGAATTTTTGTAAATTCTTTTGAGATTAATAAATATTCTTAAACCGTAATTTATACGGTGTACTTAATCGAATATGAAACTCTTATTTTATTTTTAATCCATAGTTGAAATTTTAAGACATTGTTTCCAAAAAAGAACTTTTGGGAACGGCGGCAATGATAAAGAAAAAATGTTATCATTATGCAATGTCCGTTATATACAATGTAATAGCCCAGTCTTTACATTCTGATTTATTGTAGACACAAGCATGATAACTTAGTATTGATATGGCGAGTATTTTTGATATCCGAATGGAAGGTCGTACATAGGTTCCTTGTCTTACAGAACCCTAAAAACGACGTACTGGATACAAGCAAAAGCAATTTCAATATTCTAATTCGCTTTCCTATGGAAATGGTATTCAAGTTGTTTACACAATTCCATTGACGAGATTTTCCTTTCGCGCGGGCAAAGCTGACTTTCTATGGAAATAATCTTTAATTTATGTCATAATATTTTAGAGGATGTCAGCCGTACTACAGCGGCGTTTACATTCAAGAATTAAATTATTCAGTGAATGCGAACAATAATATGAAGTTATATGAAGCTCGGTCGTTTCCCTAGTAAACATCTAACTAAGTACTTAATGTTATGGTTAACAAGCTATCGTTCCGGATTTGCGTATACACAAACCGTCTCATTAATAAACATAGAATTACTTCGGAATAGCTAAGTCCGTGATATGTATTTATCAATCTTTGACAAGCTTAAAGGTCGATTCACACATATCAGTGAACCCACAGTTCCGGCACAGTACCGCATCAGTGATAATTATTCTTTCAAATATTCTCTATGGATGTATTCACACATGTCAGTGTCAGTGTCGTCTCAGTACCGTCAGTGTCAGTGCCGGCACCGGCCATCACGGACGTGATCGGCGACGACGATATTTTATCACGGATCACTGACGCCGCTGCATCAAAAACAAAATGGAGGACGAGATGTTGATTGAATTAGTTCGTGAGAATACTGTTTTGTATGATTTATTCTGTGTTATTGAAGAGTGCCATCAAAACAATCGACATCAACGCTAGTCTGAAGAGAACGTCGTGCACGAAGACCCGCAGAGAACTGTACTGTGCCTGATATGTGTGAATTGAATCACTGATGCACCACTGTAGCACGGATACGGAACTGTAACGGTACTGTGCCGGAACTGTGGGTTCACTGATATGTGTGAATCGACCTTTATTCGCTTCTATAAGACTGAACACGGATTAACTACAATGTATTAAGTAACTGTATTTTTAATAATAAGGCGGATAGGTAGGTATGTTTTATTTCAGGATAAGCCACCTGATATACAGTTATTAAATAGTGAAATCCAATGAAAATACTTTGAGGTTTTTAGGAGAACTAAGACGCATAGAGATGCGATTCACTCAGGCACATAAAAAGCGACTCTACAGCGATTATTAAGATTAGAGAAGACATTTTCCGAACACTTTCGATAGTAACACTAAATTAAAATAAATTTAATACTGTGTACGCGATAAAGCTCTACGGATAGATTAACTTGGATTACAGGGTACATTTTGTTGGTAGCAATAAAATCTTTATGCGAGAATGACGTAAATAATCTCCTAATCTAAGAACCGCAGACGAATCAAATTGTGGCCAATGTGGTTTTATTGTTAACTACGTAATCTGTAATAAATAGTTCAATCAGACATAAATAAGCTACTACATACTAAATTTTAATAGGTATAACTACTTGCCAAGATATATTTTATTAGCGGAGATTTTGTTCGGAACAATCACGGATGTAAACAAGAGAAAGGACTGGGCATAGGAACCATTATTTGAAGCTACGATTTTGTCTGAAATGGCGTCAGTTATGCCCACAAAGAATAAACAAATAACGTCGAATGCTATAGCTTCATACAATTATATCTATATCTCTACTTTTGAACGCGGCTTCAGCCGAGTGGTATTTTAATTTTTGTTCTATCCCATGGATATTTAATTTTCTGGGATAAAAGTAGCCTGTCACTTTCCGCCATTCAAACTATGTCCATGCCAAAAATCAAGTCAATCAATTGCTCCGTTGCTGCGTGAAAGAGGAACAAACCAAAAAAACAACAAACACACTTTCGGATTTATAATATTAGTAAGTAAGGATAAGGATTGTGAAATACTCTTCTAATGTCTAGCAAGTATTTTCCTAAATTAGTAGACAGCTTAAAGATGAAGTTTACGCCCGATCTTCTCCGTCTATCACCCATGTTCACAGGACATAAAAACTGAAAATAGATGACGTGGAAAGGAAGCAGACGTTCCCCGCAACACATTAACAATCTTCCTGGAAAGGAGCCGGGAAAAATGTTTAAAGTCTCTTTGTGGCCATAATTTAAACGGCCCTTTTTGGAAAACCGAAATAACGTTAATCTATCAACGTTACGGATATTCAACGAAAAGTTACAAAGATTTATTTATTTATTTCACTAATGTTCAAAATTAAACTTAGACAATAATTTAACCAGCTACTTATAATTCATGTTTTTGTAATTAGTAATAAAATTATGTTATCGAAAACCTTTGTAAAAAGATGATTCTAAGCACATGTCCTTATTGTCCAAAGAATAAAGAAAATTTTGATTTGATCAACTACCAAAATAATAAATAAAACACTTTCTCTTTTTGATGAGACATCAGCAAACACGTCCACTACAGCGTCCTGAGACCCTGGGTAAATTTTTAATACAAGAAAATCAGTAGGACATTGCTATAAATTGATTATTTTCTTGACTAAGATGAAATATAATACTCGTATCTGCAAGTAGTGTACGATTGGACCCTTAGTTAAAATTGAATCTTGAAATAGATTTTTTTCACAAATGGCACAATATCATCGGTGATACCGGGGGTCTCAGGAGGATATTCCTCTCATGAAGTCCCACTTTGCTCTATCTTCGTGGACTTTCATAAGAAATCTGAATCTTCTACCTCTAATCTATCCTTATCTTTTGATCTAAATAACAGATCAGAGAACAAGATCTCTGATCTAAATACTCAGAGATCTTGTTCTCTGATCTGTTATTATCGTTACTTATCATCTTCTAATCATCACAATATTTCAGTCGCTTGATTTAAGATAATAGTAAAAATAAAAGTATAGTATTCTTATTATTTTAAAAACAAATTTACTGCTAACAAAACTAAAGAGACGTGTCCTAGTGGTAAGAGGTCATCTTTGCAATATCGGAGGCGTTGAATATTCATATTATTTTTTACGTTTCCTGAAAACAACACGCTTCCATAAAATCATTATCACAACTACCATTAACATAAACCCGTTTTTTTATCATTAAAATCGCAGGCCGCGTAACAGATCCGCTCCACTTGCGTACGCGCATTTCACAAATACACTTGTGCACATTATTTTAATCGGCAATTTATCTAACAACATAACGCATTATTGTTACGAAAATGAATGCAACGTAATGTGGCGCGTGTGCGACTGGGTCGGCGTGTACTTGTTAGGAGTTTGTTTATAGCTTCCCCGTTTGTTAAGGTGCTTATTTAGTGCCTTGTAGAGTTGAGCATGTTGGAAGTGTAAAGTTCACTTTTTCGCAACTGACCATTTTTAAATAATTACCTTTTTATTAACACACGAATGGATAAAAATGTCAATATTACAAGACGGCGACGGCTTTTTTCGTAGACGAAGATTTTTTAAATTAATATAGGGTTGAATGAAACGGGTAAAGTAGAGATGATTTAGCTTCTGATGAATATAATTATGTAATTATTAAACGTCTGGTCAGTGACCAACGTTTCACTTTTCGTTCAACGACCGAGTACCCGGGTAACCACTTTAAAAAAGTGATTCGTGTGCTGGATAAGTGTCATATTCTCATATTAAATAACTCTGGTAACTATACATTATTTATAGTCTCCATAAGAAGTATACCAACTTGGTCAGTAGTTGATTTTTTGGTAATTTTATCGCCAAAATTACTGAAAAGGCGAGATCTGAGGCGCGCAGCGCAAGCTCATTTGAAATTGAAATTGATACCCGGGTATTCGGACGTTGACCGAGGTCAAGATGTGTTGTAGTTTCTTAAAATTCACCACAACAGGCTGTGGAGAATTAAAAAAAAAACATTACAAAAGGTTAACAAGGTCAAAAGTGACTAAAACCCAAAGAAAATAACGTCATTAATAAAACAAAACTTGTATGAGCGGTAAGTAACTAAAACAAAATTGACACGACAGGATATAACGAAGGTCATAATTGTAAATCCCAAAGCATTAATATCAACAATAATAAAACCGAAAAGGTTAACGATCCTGCAGCGATTGCAATTAAGCACTAACGCATACGAACCAGCTCACATAAAAATGTCGGCAAAGAGGGTCATAATGCGTGGATTGCATCACCGGTGTAATGCCACTTGCCAGTTGCGCATACGTTTACGCATAGTGCGTACCCGGTCAAAACGCACTGCACTTAGACGCAAACTGCTTTTTTTTTACACTACCGGAGAAGTTGAGGGCTTCTTGATGGTATGAGGTTACTGCTATTTATCAATAACTGCAACACCAGAGGCTCTACCATTACGTTGCTCAGTTTTTAAAGCAGATAATACTGGCGAAGTGAAAATATGAAGAGTTGAAAATTGACAACAAAACCTTTTTGACCGACGAACCGGAGGAGGTACTCAATCCGACGCGTATTACGCATAACTTTTTTTTATAGTAGTCTGATTACAATAATTCTTTATTGGAAAGAGTATACTTCGAAATTGGTCCCATTTAAATTTTATCGAAATCGTCTGAGCCGTTTTTGATAAATCAACAATAATGTGAACAATGTTACATCAACCCGTGCGAAATATTCGCGAATTCTGCACACGGGTGAAGTCGGTCATGCTATTTTTTGCAAAAAAATAAAATATCTTGTAAATAATTTTAATAGAAACAGAACACCATAAGAAAGAAAGATTCGTAACAATTCGAAGTTCAATATTGATTACTTATGCACAACGAAGGAAAATTAGTGACCTACAGTCGGAAAACATCTAAGAGCGGCTGACTTTAGAAACATAAAATAGATATCCAAATATGCATAAAACATGTTCGCCATAAATCCAATTCGAATAATCTTGAGAAATTCACGATATCAAAACAAAAAACAACAAAGACCACAAACCAGGCAACCCTGATTAGGTCGACAAAGAAACCGACATCTATTCCGAAAGAGGGAATAATTTACAAGGAGATTGTATAAATACGGAATAATCGACTAGCAATGAGCGGCTGACGGGGACAAACAAATAAATCTGACAGTCCACAGACATCGATCGAAATACGGTAAACAAATCGATCTGTCTGTAACGCTGTCCATGCATATCAATCACCTGAGTGAGAATAGGTAGTACTTTATTGACTGAAACGAAGGTTTTTGCTTCAACTCGACGATTTTGATTTCGTTTGTTCGGATGTTGATTTTCCTCTACAGGTCGCATTTTTCAACGGATCTCGACGAAACTTGGTACACAGGTTCTAAAATTTTTGATTGGCATTTCCCTCAAAAAGGTGTAAAATGATAAATAGGAAATAGTAGAAATAGGCTGATAATATTTGGCAAGATCGTTTAACATCTATATCCTAACAATATTTGCGAGTCGAAATATAAGCTTTTGACGATTCAGATAAAAAGATGTGCCGTAAGGTCTACTGTTCGGAGAACCGCTATTCTAAGGGACGGTAGGAAATGTAAGAGAGGCTATTCTAAGGGAAAGTAGGAAACGTTAGGGAAGTATTATCTGAAGAAGAGAAGTTTGCGAGAATTGATTACAGGGAATCGAAATTTTGATATATAGACGATATAGTTCAATATACAAGTCTATTTTGAATTTAACAATGATACCTATAAATACGCGGACGGCGAGGCCTGAACTTGACCTCAGATGCTGCGGTTTGTCTAAAAGTTTATATACGAAGGTATATTTTTAAAAACATGACGTGACATTGGCTTCTTTGATAGAAGGTTAAAATAATAATTTATATTTGGCAGCCAATTATGTTTCAATTTTAATGATTCTAGAGAGTGTACTTCATTAAACTCTACTAGATTTATAATTGGCAAACGAAGTAATCAGTGTTAATATACCTATGTTAATTTATTCATTACAGATTGAATATTTATGTTTATACTAAGTATGAAGTAATACACAACACACCCACTGACTGTAGGTAATAAATGTAGTTTGCTAAGTAATTTCGTATAGGCCGGATTGCTACTGGTTAGCCCTGATACATTTTAAAGCCTCCTGAACGCTTCTGACATGGCTAAACGGTTAAAACAATCGAGACACAAAATTTACGACATCGCTCAGTTGTAAATGCCATCCGCGGTCACCCATCCAAAAACTGACCGTGCCGAACGTTGTGTAATCTTTGGTAATAGTCAGAGCACGGTATGAGCGCTAGTTCGTTGAAGCAGACTGGAGTAGCAAAATTCAGAGTGACTTTGTCACCCGATACCTAAGCTATTGTTGATATAGGAGGGCGGTGTTTGTACCGCAGTGCGGGCTTCGGTGGTGGGCTCCCCGTACACGTGGATAGTTTACCATCGTCGACAGGGATCGATATTATGGTATGGAAACTAGCGCAATGGGGGTTACCTTGAAAATAGCCGGGCCAAACTTGTTTGTCGTAAGTCATACGTGGCAAATAACGAATAAGCCTTAGTAAATTACTGCATCAAATATCATCAACGTTGAGACTTTTAGTCTTAATCAATGGACCGAAACTACGAAAAACAAAGAATTATACTTTTTATTTTCTTAGAAGACAGTGAACGAAATTCGCAACGGATTAACTCTTATATCTAGAGCTTTAGTAACTGGAAAGGTAACAAAGAATTAAGTTAAAACTGTGCATAAAATAGTACAAAATAAGATTTACAATGAATCCTATAGTAACTCAACTTTGTTTTTAGCCCAAGTTAAATAGGTAAAGTAACATAAAATTAGATTATACAAAAATAACATAATAAAATTACCATTCCTCACACAAAACTAGCACCTGTAATTATAAATACTGAATGAAGTCAGTCAGCGAAACTGGCCTTGTAATTTCCCAAAATAAAACCGAATTAGTTAAATTCAAGTTAATTATATTCAGTTCGGGCGAATATTTACAATGTAAATTTTCGATAGGAAGTAACACAAAAACATCGCCAAAACTCCTCGGTTAGCGATGAAAATGACAAAAAAAATGTAAACAAAGTCCGCCTACGGTAGTAATTACCATAAAAATCCCATCGCCCGACGAGTTATGGGCAAAACATGTTTACGCTGGGTCCACAGGCACGCACCGGGCTGAGGACAATTTCGGAGATACGTATCAGTTGTAAAGTTATACGCGGCCTAAAATTCTAAAAATATAACAAGGACCTGTTGTAATTATCTTGACATCATAAGATGTAGTTTAGATGAGTCAGTCATTACGATAAACACACGATTTTATAATATTTTGATAGACTATAAACACTGAAGAAGAAGAAGGAATTCAGTGAATAAAATGCTGTCTTTTAGGTCAACATCTCGACCCAAAAAAGAAAACATTGTCACGTCTCTATTTTATATTTAACACGCTCTGCCGTTTGCGTCTGACCACACCCTGCCTGAAGTTAGGCAACGATGACGTCTACAATTTCTCACGCTCACCTAGATGATACCTGTTTACTTTAGATTCAAAACTACAAGAGTTATGACTTTCTACCGCCTACACTATTTAGCAGATTTGGAACTAAATCGTCGATGTCAGATGGTTCTTTAGCTTAAACTTGAGCCCATTGGAGTGTTTGTTCAGCAATCTTTAGTGCATTTTGAGCACTAAGCGAAAGCTCACATTTGATCGCGAAACGAAAAACGCAGACCGCTGGAGTACCTAGTCTTGAAATCTTACTTTTAAAGCAAAGTCGCCTTTATGGGTGTTTGTCTGGTGTTTGTATTTGCTTAGACCACAGAATGAAGCCTGTGGCTTAGACATTCTAAACTGCACAACAGATTGCAAAGTGGTTGTCAATATCTTTTAGAATAGAATATCTCTACCGGAAGGTTTATAGCTTATTCATAGACGGGCGAAGCCGGGACGAGCAGCTAGTAGGTATAGGACAAATAAAATTAACTCACAGTGTGGATATTTATTTTAAAATGTTACGTTTTGCTTTTGATAGACACGTGTTCTTGAACATAAGTGCAGATTTGAGAACGCCACTTGAAGACCATTTGCATCTGTGCATATGTTATGTATTGGAAACAGATGTCTCGACCTTTTATCTCACAATATCGCAAAAACTTTGGAGAGGTTGTCAAAAGTCTTTAGGTATTGTTAAACCTATTGATATTTAAGAAACGTTTACATATTCACATAATGAGTTTTTTCGTCTTAATGTAGACAACAACTAATAATAAGTATCTACTAATCATTAGTAGATACTTATTAGTAACTAATGGCTATCTACAATACGTTTTACTAGAACGAATTATTTCCTAAGTAATTTATAGCCACAGAGAAAATAGAAATATTTTCGCTTTCTATTCGCTTCTTACATCTATGTGACAAAGTCATCAATAATATTTTTTAAACTGAGTTCTTTCAAGTTATTAAAATAATCCGTTATCATAATTAAAGTCACGAAACAGTTTTAATTTAGGTATATATATTATTTTTTTATATTCATACATGAATTTCTCACTGATGTAATTTGAGAGATAGAGTCTATGCAGATCGCGCGGACCCGTTACAATCTAGATAGTAATTTAATAAAAAGTACTAGTTATCTTGTTTTTGCTCCGAATTCAAATTATGGTTCCGCGAGTGAACAAACAAACGCTCGTCCTGAATTCTTTATTTTATAATACAGTGTAAAAAAATACGGAGACAACGAATTAATACAAGGTCATAGAATAATTTATTTTCGGTTTTATGCAATTAGAAATTTTACACGATTTGCATTAACTCATTGACAGAACGGGATTCTAAGAAGGTGGGAACTTTTACTATAGGACTAAAAGCGAAATCGCGAGAAATGTGTCAGCTGTTCCATGAAAAAAGGCTTATTGATCCCCGACAAAACGTATTTTTTAGCCATTTCGCAGTTTATGTTAGTAAAAGTTGTTCATATTAAAATCTTATTCCATACTAAAAGTAGCACATACACTTATGAAAGTCCCTACACTTCACACGGGAATCACGGGATATTCACGTAGGGTAACTAGGCCTACTAAGCCGATACGGTTTATTAAGACGATGATTATGAAGAACTTATACCATGAGGCTAACCCGGAATAAAATAGCTTCATTGAAAATAAAAAAAATAATGCGTGGAATCCCTCCGCGAGGAAGAAGTGAAACTTCAACACAACAGAACACAACAGTGATTTTATAGCGTTAAACGTTTAACCCAACCTAGATGGAAGTCGTAGGTATACAAAAATGTCATCAACGGAACCCACCAACCTCAAGTCACCAGTTACACGTTTGACATATTTTTTGTTACGTTACATGGTAATGATCATGCAAAACAGCCGTGCTAATGCTCGCGGCTCCGAAACGCGAATTCTATTTTTGGCTGTGACACACGGCTTGCGTTTTTTATTACCGAAAACATTTTCAAGTGAGAAGCATGGGACCGGTTGAGGACGCCTTACGTCAACTTTATTTTATGTTTTGTTTTCAATTAGAAATTTGGAATCGACGCATTTAAGCGAATTTGAAAAAAGAATTTTCTTTTGAGAAATTTTCTGGGAAATTTAAATGGGATATTTACCTAATTTTACTACTGCCTCGGTTTTTTAGATTAGTTTTAAGTTTTTATTTTTAAAAAAAGCCCCCTACATTACTAATTTGTTTAGGTTTGTAAATATAGCATAGTAGTTGTAATATAATTATAGTTAAGTTTATGAAATGTTAACAAGTTTTGTGTTGATTAAAAGATTAAAAATTAAAAAAAATATGTTAGTTTTCATGTAGGAAAGCTTTTGTTTTAACTGTGACACATGAGCTTGCGTTTTTTATCGCCAAAAACATTTTCAAGTGAGCAACATGGGACCGGTTGAGGTGGCCTCACGTCAATTTTATTTTATGGTTTGTTTTGAATTAGAAACCGACTAAGTTTTCTTGGAAATTTAAATGGGATGTTTACTAAATTTTATTTTGTTTTTCTTATGAATCTTGTGATGTAGTAAGCTTTTGAGATAATATACTTCCTTAAGTGTTTAGCTTTTCTGTAGGTACCCTCAGAGCAAATAAAAAAATGAAGAGAGAACGTCATTGAACAGTCAAGTGAGGCCGGTTTTTTATACATGTGGTGAGTGCGTCGGTGTTGCGACGCCATAGTTCGACGGACAAGCCAAGGCTTAGTTTCGTTGTACGTGTATGTAATTGTGTCTGTACACAGGGAGGCGTAGTTTTTCCCGCCTCACTTGTTTGTTCACAACATTCTGTCTTGAGTTTTTTATTTGGTCTGAGGCTGTACCATACAAAATCGATAAGTACTCGGAATAGACAAGATGCAAAAGACAGTAGCTAATTTCTCGAATTCCAGGTTGGTCATATAGTAAAAGTTGTTCATAATGATGATTATCATCCCCTATGCGTATTGGGGTTGAGAAAGCTCAAGTGTTTTTATTTGATAATGAGAAGGAACAATATTAATTTTGCGGTATTCATATTGAAAAAAAAAAAAAAAAACAGTATACTCTCAGTCTAAGCACATTCTAAACCTGGGACAGTCAATGGCAATCGATATAAATATTTTTAAACCCATTTTGGAATTGGATTTAAACGACCCTTAAAGTAACCGCACTTCTTTACATTTTCGAAGTTATGTAGATGGTTTGAGCTTTAAACCATCTAACTAACAATATTTCCTCTAAGAATAATTTAATGATGTATTTTTCTAGGATTCTTGTTAATGTTATATCGAATAATCATCATAATTATTTTAATAAGTAGATATCAATTTAGTTCAGGCTCGTGATGAAAATAAGTAATTTGAAAAGCTCATTATATTGAGTATAGTGGTGCCATCTAGGTAAATCAGCGGTAAACAATGTAACTTGTTCTAGCGCCATCTACGCGTTTCAGTCTAATGTTGACAGCTTTTCAACATGGCCAAGAATTTAGTTTACCTGAAATGTTCTAGATGGCGCCGTTAAGAATTTGGTTCAAATTAAAGAGTTGTTGGAAAAACCTTAAAATTTTGTAACATTGCAAAAATAACAAAATCCGTTAGTAAACACGGTATCCATAAAAACCATAAATGGTCGATACAGAATTATTGCTATAAATAGTCCTATTATATTTGTAGAAGAACACTTTGAGACGTACTTTATTCCCTTAAATATTTTCAGCATAAAAAACTTTACAAACATGCTAAATATTTTGTGTATTTGAGATACGACGTGATCAATAGTGTGAAATTGGTTAAGTTTAGTACAATTTGCGATTCACTACATCTAGCGGATCAACAAAGAACCACTAAGAACAAGATGCAGTGTCGGTGCCGCCGCTACTCGACGCTAGGTGGCGCCAGTAAATTGAACTTTCTACGATGAATCTGTCCTCGTTAACTATAAGTGAATTCGAATTCATCTAATCGATTAGAAATGTTAAAAATATAAATACTGATCAAAAGTGTTAAAAGATGAAAGTGAATCTAAAAAAAAACAGTGAGTATAAGTAGAGAGAAAACAAAAACCGTGTCAGCCTTGCCAACAAACCGTGTCTTCAACCCCCTGAGGCGCTCCCGGCCTCCCTGGCGGGCGCAGGAATATAGGACGCCTAGAAATATTACATAACGCCATTCACTGGGCTGGGTCGACCTTCTAACACTCGCTCCTATTTGCCTAGTAACTTTATAGGGCACGAAATATTCTAAAGATGATGACATGGAGGTTATTATTACGTTAACAAAACTTGATTAAGAGATATATGCGATGGTTCGTTTGGTCTTACAATTCAGTTTGTAGCGTATATAGTTGGGTGTTGCCGGCGAAAGGTTAACGCTCCCGGCCAGCAGTTTGCATTGCACACTGGCACTGCAATATCGCCCGTGCAAGTGTCGAATAGGTATAGGAAAACGTAACTCGTTCCACTGAATGGCGCTATGAATGACTGACATACGCTAAATCTTAATCTACGACAGGAAACAACATTATCAGAGAAAAGTAAAGCTATCAAAGTTATTAATAACCGCTACACCTACAAAAGTAAGAAAAGAAGAAACAATGAAAATATAAATACAATTCGCTGTAAATATAAAAACAAAACCACAAGTGGGATCCGCAAATAAACAAGGTAAAATACACCGAAGCCGTGAATCATTAATGCGTCAATGTATGTAGTGAAAGTCATTTCTACGTTATTAATATTAAATGCAATGGCAATAAAAATGGAAATGTAAAATAAACATCACGGCAAATATACTCAAATATGTCCTAGTTAGGGAGTTGATCCTAATGTTTGAATGAAAATCAAATTACAGAGTGTCACATAGAATGTTCCGTTTCTCCTAAAGCGGATAGACTGAAGTAATACCGAAAAAGTATACGTCATTCAATCTACTAATCACTAGACTAACTCCATACAATATTTATCTGTCTAGTAGTTTTATGATACAATTGATCCAGCTCCAACAGATTCATATAGGTCGGGTGGCTAGAAACTCTAACACCAGGGGGTGTTAGTTTTTAAGCCGCCTTTAGGTCTCTACCATGGCTATGGTTCAAGGGCTAATACGAAGTACACATCACACAAGTTGGCGGAAATAAAGTTAGCTACAATCTACAAAATTCAATCCTGACTGAAGCTCACAAAAAGCCGCGCGTTGATTGGATATTGCGGAGCTTGTAGCTATCTTCATTTCCGCCAACTTGTGTGATGCGGCCTACAGCATTCTTCCATGACTGACATAATCCATTCATAACCAAAACAATACAGGTCATTAGAAAATATGTGACATAGAAACGCATAAAGAGACAGGAAAGATACCTAACCTGGTATCGATGATGTCACACTCATATAATTTGATTGGAACAGTACGCGAGCTGACGAATGAAGTAGTGAAATCATCCAGATAAAACATTCGACTGATACAGTTTCTGGAATTGTTTACTAGTTTGTGCAAAAAGAGGAGCAACGTAGGTGAGGTCGCCCGTGTGCCATTTTACTAATTTTGACAACACTGCTCTGTCATTGTTAGTACAGCTGAAAGTGTTTGATACTTGGTAGACACCAATTCGGTTTTCATCAGTAGACTCGCGTCTACCAAGTAGTCCGTACCTTGGCTGCTGATTAAAATCTTATTGTTAGTTCACCGTAACGCCACGACGGTTCTCTTTTTGCACAAACTCTACTCGTGAAATGGTAAAAGGTTTGGATTTGAAGTTTTGAAGCTAATGTATTATGAAAGTCTGACACGCAGAAAAATTTTCCATTTCAAACAGGTTTGCGTTGGAGGAAGATGTGTCAATGTTTTAAGTTTACATTTAAGACCTTTTAAGCATTTAGGTCGTAAAATGTAATTGGGTAATTGAATTTGGTGGTACGTGACAGTTACATCAAATATCCAGTGTAAATTTTTCATTGATTAACTATTTCCCAACATCAAATTCAAATCAAATGAGGAATTGTCTAAAATGGTTTTTTGTATCATTTATTTCGTATTGCCCAATTCGATATCAGTTGCCTAATAGTTTTTTATTTCAATTGTAGCATTCTGAGAGGCCGGGAAGGAGAGGTCACTAAACATGTCAAGACTTGTTTTCGAGGAGGAACGGATCGCGAAAATAACCGAAAGGTTTTTACTAAGAGTGAAGAGGCAGCGGGTTCTAAATCAAAAGAAGGCTCAGTCGCTGTGGACTCTAGTTCAACAAACATTTGCCAAACAAATAGAACCAAATATAGGGATATAATGAAAGTAAAGGCAACCCAAACGATTAGCAACCGCTAGATGATGGGCACAGGTGGTGTGCACCGGCCGCGTCATCAGGCAAGCGTCGTCGGCGGTTATCAACGTATGAATGACTCACGGTCACGGCGAGCGTCGCACACTGTCATAGTACCTGCAACAAACACGGAAATATTGTTAGTTCAGTGGTTTTTGACAACAAACAGTAGCATTAGTGATTTCTACAAGAGCGCAGAGTACTCGTTGTCACATTGAATTTCGAATTTTAACAGAGTTGAAATCAATTTGACTAAAATATCTATGTATAGGCCGAATCATACAAGTCCGCGGGTGTGAAGTTAACTACAAGCTGCGCGCAATATCCAATCCTGACTGAAGCTTACATAAAGCTCAAACTTAAATCATTTATTGCAACATATGAAATTTACATGCGGTTCTTGGTTAACATGTTTTATATAGTTATACATATGACCCTATAAGGGTATGGCAATATTATTTTTTGTATTGGAACGATTTATTATTATGCTTTCTGGATTATCGTTAAAAAAATCGTCTAATGTGTAATAACATTTCGATAGTAGGATAATATTTAGCTGTTTTATGAAACAGTTTTCTCTTTCAATATCTTTTAAATTGCTTGGCAATACATATATTGAATATATATAGCATTTGGTCAAGAACTGTGCATTGCTAAGTTAGATTTTGGTTTCACGAGTTTGTCTCTATTGCGATCTAATTTTGTGCGTTTTATCAGACGCTTTGTTAAAATAGTCAGGGTTCTTTTTGACAAATTTGCATATTTAAAATATATAGATAGATACCAGGGACATAATTTCAAGTTTTATAAAATATTGTTTATGGAATTTTGGTTTGGTAATATCGGGAGTTTTTATATTTGCGAGAATACGAATACATTTTTTTTGTATTATGAATACTTCATGCGCGTTTACACTATTCCCCCAGCTGCGCGTTGATTGGATATTGCACAGCTTGTAGTTAATTCGGCCTAAACTATCTGTGACATTCAATTTGATGCAATTTCGAATTTTAACAGAGTTAAACTCAATTTGACAAAAATATCACTATGTACCTACAATACACATTGTATAAGAAAAAATTAAATCAACAATCTTTAGTACAATAATGAAGATGGTGCGTGTATTGCCTGGGTTTAGGAGAAACAGATCGCAGTAGGTATTTGGTGGAAAGTTTTAAGAAGCTACATCAAATCCACATCTAATATCTGTCCTTGCAAATTAATGATGACGGCTGAGGTCCCTAGCACACGCAACGTTACTGATGTTGCTAACATTACTTAAAAATGCCAAAGAGTTTTATTAGATGATACGTAGCAATTTAGCCTGCAATTTTTGGTTGACACTTTTGGGCTACATTTTGAATCGAGCATACGAAGTACCTACGATAAGAAGTTTGAAGGCTGAAAGTTGATTAAGTAAACCACTGTTTTGGCCGAGAGTTATTTAACCGAGACCATTATCTCTGTATTTCGGCATAGTGGCAGTGGCATCGCAAGTTTCGCAGTTTGTTCAGTATAGGTACTCGTGAATATGGCACATTGAACTCTGTCAAAATATCGCAAGCCCAAAATATAATTTACCAACTCGGTAAAATACCTGTCGGATATAATTTTAAAACAGTTAATTAAGTAGTCGTGATATTGCACGGTAGTGAGCACGTATTGAAGCACACGTGAATGTGTTTGGTCACATTGAGCAATGGGTTAGTGGACATGCACTGTACGTGTCCACTTGTGGTTAGTGCGTGTTAGCCACTGTGACGTAGCAGTGCAAATTTACACCTACAATGCCGTTAGCGCTCTACGTAGTTTGCAAACTAAGTCACTGTACTCTGCCCTAAAACCTTTAGCAAGTAGGTAATGAGGATTGTATTTGCGTCAATGCTCATATTGTTTTTAAGCTAATATTTTCTCTGTCATTGCATTTTCAGATCATGTCTATCATATTCTTAAAATTATTAATATTGATAGCATAACTTTTAATTCACTTTCCGAATCGGTTAACCAAATTGCCTTTCAAAGAAGTTCCGTAACTCGAAATTGAAAGCAAATAACAAACTTGTGCCGATCCGATATCAATCTTCTCTAACACCCGCTCCAAAGCCCCGACTTTACTTTCGAAGCGTCGAAACGAAACTACAGAATGTTATTAAATAATATCCACAATCATGAATGACTCTTGCTCTCTCCGATGTGAATGAACCTAGCTCTCGATATTACATTATCGCCCGCAGTGCTGGTACGATGTGTTATTACTTGTGTAAGTGCAATAAATGCTCCGCCCACGGCGGTCGCGCCTAGGCTAGACAGAAAGGCCGGCTGCGGCCTTTCGACAATGTCTATAAGTCAGGCGATGCTAATCGATACGCTCTTACCCCCTGGAACATTTGTACAGGATTGAATTTCCGAGCTTTCGGAGATTTAGCAAGGTGTTTCGAACAAATCAGTATTCGAGTCTCCACACAAGTTCCAAATTCCAAATCAATGTAGGATAAGGTAGACGGCAAAGACGTGCCTAAGCATAAATGATTCACACATTACAAATATTAGCATAGCTTTTATGAATATATTTATCGTCATCGATTATTTCTTTTCCAATACAAGAGCGTTGACTTTGAAAACACGTAACACACGTAATTTATTATCGGCAGTTTCCAACATTCAACAAAACCGTTCTAACAGACCATAAAACTCAATCAACCGGTGTCCGATGCCACACCTTGCTTATTACGGAGTTCCCTAAGTAGGACATTATCTGACATTATCCTGAGTGCGTTTATCTCCTTAGCCAGTAAACGACATAATGGTGTAGCCATCGCGTCTGTCCTCAGGAAATTCCTTACAAGTGGCACTCGGTGTTGATACGAGGAGCGAAGGCAAGTGAACAGGTTCAAGTCTCACCCACGACCGGCCTTGGCGATCTGACCTTCCAAGGATTACATAACTAACTGGTCCAAATAAACGTAGGTTTATAACAACGTATGAGGAATGCCAATTAGAGAATAAGTAGCCGTTGATGAAATCATCGCTGTAAATCACTTTCCACCCGCTGCGCTGCGCTGGGCGGAATGTTTAGTAGTTATTAGTTAATGTTTAGTTTTTAGCATTGTTCAGGGTACTAAAAGGGTGGTTTAGCTTTTCCACGTTTTGTCTTTTTAGGTAATATTAGGTATTGTCACGGCCGGATCCAAATTTCGGGGGTTGTCTATCGATTGGGATCCGATATTCCCGCCCCTGGCTAAGCTCGTAAGGTATGTCATTATAGCTGCACATCCAAACAACCAGTGTGGTCGAAATTACCTGATATTTCGAGCAATATTGCAATTTAGCAATGGTGCAAATTAGGTTTAGGTATCCAAATTCGAAAACTATTTATAATGCATCTGACAGCTTCCAACTGGCTTTATAGGAAATATACAGTGAAGGCCTATATCCAACTGTGTCGTCCTATGGCTGGAATGACGATAGCTCTTATTACCACGACATTGTAAAGTACTGAAACAGATAGTTTCCAACCAACCCAGAGGTTTCAATTGGAAAATGCATCGCGTCCATCATCACGACCAAATAACTGGGTCACTCGTCACGTCGAGGTCGATGCCCACCAAGGGCGCGCAAATTACCCGATATCTTAACAAAAGGCTACAATTATCTGTTTTCTATAGTTTCGTTACGCTTCACCTGTCAACCATTTTCAGTATAAACAATATACACTATTATCTTATTTTACTTTTTCTGAACTAGTTTACCTCAAATATAGCTATAGAGGCGGCGTCTACGCTTATTACGAGTGTTACAAATACAAGATCAATTTGTTCAACAACTTCAAGTCGTGTAGTGCAATTTAATATAAAAACAAAGATTTATAAGACAGTATCATTATTTATGAGCAAATTACGAGGACCTTTGGTACGTTATAATAACAAAATAGTGTAGAAACTACTCAGCACTCAATTTGAATTCTCTCAATTGAAAAATAAGGTCCCTGGGGACCTATTTTTGAACTTCGAATGCCTCGGAACGTATACTTTGACAGTGACAGTTCGAAAACCATTCGCCATATTTTTTTCGTTCGTTTTATTTTTTAATTAACGTTCCGTTTTACGGTTTTAGCTTATGTAGTCTATAGATTCTTTTGAAATTGCCATGTTCAGCACTAAAGTTCTGCGTGAAATAAAAAAATTTAAATAAATTTCGAGAAAAAAAGTCGTCCGTAAATATAATTATACGTTCCTAGGTGTTCGAAGCTCAAAATTAGGTCCACAGGACTTTTTAGAAAAGTGTACTTAGCGCTAAGCTAATGGCGTATCTATTTTCATTAACTAGTCATATTTAAAATGTTCAAACTGTGAATCAACCAACTGAGCCAACGTTTATACATTCACTGCAAAACTATTTCCACAATAAATAAATTCAGGAATTTTCGCATTTCAGTCCTACATCCTATCATCAGTCTTAATTCAGAAATAGCACTATTTAGAAGATAAGGAAGAACAGATTGAAATCTAAATCCTCTTTCGACATCGTATTCTCAGTCGGCTCAATCAGAGGATTCGGTTCGAAACCCACACGCTGCATCTGGGTTATTTGCAATCGGAACGACGCAGACAAAGAGTCTAGATTCGAATCAAATCCTTCCTGATTGGACTGAGAATACAGAGACCGATTCGCGCCAATTTTTTTGCACTGATGTCTCGCAAGGAAAATGTATAATCTTCCTACCAGCTCTGTAGGTACTTTGAGTTAAGAACATCGCTGGGCCACTAGAGGAATCGATTCAGTAGCTTAAAAGATACGATTGCGTAAGAAATTTCCATTTATTTTCCTTCCAGTTTTCTTCTTGTAAGTTACCTATAAAAGCTTTTAATCCATAATTGAACATATGGTTACCCAAATACGGTAACGGAACTTGAAAAGCCTGACCTCACGATGCTAAAGAGAGCGTTTTCGTACTAGGCTATCATGAATCTATAGGTACATAGTTGCCAAACTGCAGGTGCAGGAAGCAACGCAACCACGTCGGAAGGCAGCACGCAAGTGTCACGATAGTAATAACTCAGTAAGTCAATAAGTTTCGGCAACACCGCCTCTACAAAGTCGATTAATCGGCCAGCGCTTGCAAAACGGTTCCTAGAAAACGCCGAAATACGGTGGAAATGATAATGGGCGCCGCGTCTGGAACGAAACTCGTTTGCCCGTGTACACAACTTTCAATGTTGCCAATTGGGTTTTGATTGGTTTCGAAATACCCTTTTTGTGTTATATTTTCACTAGCTTTTCTCGTCATTAAAAAACAAAAAATTTAATAGGATTCGAATGTGTCTAGCTGTGTTTTTTAACACAATATGTATATTGCTGCCCAAGGATCTCCCTCTGAAGTTTTCCAATCTTGCGATTTTGTAAACTAGCTAAATGAATCGTGCGTTATTCTAATGCAAGCTCCGAAAACAATAACCAAGCAAAATATTCTCCAATTTTTACGAGCTGTACGTAAAGTTCGGCACTGACGCAACGGAATGAAGTAACAATATGAAAATAAAGACTTTATCGCTAAAGTTTGATTAGATTGAGACAAAAAAGGTATGCTTGGCGTGCGAACAGGTTTAAATAACTTACTCTTAGCGAGAATATCGGAGATACGTGTAAAGTACACGATTGATCTTGGGTTTTTTGCACAATAAAGCGTAGAATTCTAGTCGGTCTAGCCGACTCGAGAACTGGTTCCTTATAGCCGGCGAGCAGTAAACAAGCAGTCGTACTCCTACACCCGTATATCCAGCTGTTCGCGACATAGAAAACCACTTCCAATGATAGACAGCGCTATGTTTGAAAGTTTGTTTAATGTATTTGCAGAACTGCAGTGGAATAGAAGTGTCGTGTTGTGTTTGCAATACTTGCGAACCCACGATGACATTACAGCACGAGCTCATATTTATAAACTCGCGAGGGGCTGGTGTTTGTTTTGGTCATTTTAGAAGATCGAAGTCGGTTTTCGAAGTTTATTTTGCGAGTAAGTATTGATATTCAGTTGCGCTAAGTGTTATGCTAACACTGAAGCGCAGTCGAATATTTATGTTTGTTTAATAAAGGTCAAATATTGCAAACATATTTTTTCTCTAAAAACATTACGTACATTTTTTTATGACACAAAATGAGAAATGTATGCCTTAAGAATAACAAGACTCCTCGTGCTACTAGCGTGGCATAACACGCACTTGTCACATTTTACAAGCAGACATCAAATGCAGCTTCGTTAACCTTTACGCCAATGTGGTGAAACAGGTCGCAAAACCTCTCTTTAATTGAACAGGCGAGTCCACACATAAAAGAGTAAATAAATTATGCATTTTACGTGCCAAAGCGACGAGCGAAAACATTATACTAGCGGATACAAAGTTGACGTTTCTGTAACCTTTTGACAAGACAATTAGCACTAGCTTATCCCAAATATAAAACTTGACGGAGAAATATTTCTTGATGAATGTTTTGCGTGTTGAAATATTGAAGTGTTTCACTTTGAGACGCACAAGATCGAGTTAATGAGGGCATTGGTAGAGCTAATTAGCTAAAGGGCTGAAAAAGCAGCGTGGGAGCCAAAAGCTAAACGCCGGCCAGCGCTTTAGCGCCAGAGACGCCACCGCCGCTAGCGCCGTGCGACGGAGCGAGCTGAACCATTTGCCAACCACTGATACCAGATTGGGGGAAATTCCTCCAAACTTGGGAGTTATTTGAGGTCAGAAAGGAAATTACATAAGACAATTTTTAGGTGGAAACTTTTGGAGGATAAACTGAGCTCGGACGCAATCGGGGATTTTTATTTACACAAGCTTTTTTCCGCGGCTTCACCCGTGTCAAAGTATTGACGTAATTTTTGTATCTAATAGGAACCTTTTATTTTTCCGGGATAGAAAGTCGCCTAAGTCACTTTCCGACCTTTGAACTAGTATATCCATGCTAAAAAATCAAGTCAATCCGTTGCTTTGTTACTGCGTCAAAGTAATAAGTACCTATTACGTCATAAAATCATTCCATGTATCCTGTGTTATTACACTTATACCGGCTATATAATATAAAATATAATTTAACACCTACATTTTACCCATGTCTCCGCAAAATAAATATTTTCACTTTGACTTTATACTATAATCATTTCTTAGGTAATTCTTTGTATGGTTCTTTATGTTCCTAACGCGATTTTTGGGAGAATTTTGTCAAAGATTTGGGAAGAATACGTGACGATAATCTGGCAACACTGCTACCGACCGATGCCAAGTTTTTTCACGCCGCCGACGCGCAAGTGGACGTGCGAATCGTCGCGACGTCACGGAAGGCGGTGCCTCGTATTTTTGTTTTTACTAATCTCAAGTACACCGGCACTGATCCGAACAATTTACAAGACAACGGTACTCATTTGACATGTTACAGAATTGCTTGTCGTGTTCACGGATAATTTTGAGGAAATGTTTAATTTTCTGATCTATCTGTTACAAATATTTAATAAAAATTATTTAGTAAGTAAATGGAAGAAGATGGCTACGAAAGTCATTTCAAACCAAAAGAAGTCATTTTTTATCATGTCGTACATGCTGATATAACACCAACAGAAATCTGCGAAGCGTCGGTATTGCTCTACCGATAAGAACAGTGCCTCCAAGTTTAAAATGAACTAGTTAAGTTTTATAAAACCAGATATGAAAATCCATTATCAAAAATTTCAAGGTATTTTATAAAAGCAACTATGTTTTCAGAGTTTCCTATGGAAAGTCATCACCGTCTATTAATAGAGCATCAAGACACGAGTGCTTGATGACTAATTGGGTATTTAAGGATAGGAATTCTTGTGGTAGGTACTATTTTGAACATGACTAAGATGGAAGAGATAATAAAAAAGAAATAGAAAATAACAGAAAACAATTTAATGAGCAATTGTCAGAAAGTAGCGCAGATGAATGAGAATTTGACATGAACGAGACATTAAGTAAAAGATAGAAAATAATAAATGCTTCGCAAAAAATTAAAAGAAAATGTCGAAAAAACATTGCAAAGTGCAAGTCGAAATAGCACATCGAGGGTCTCGAACAAAGTTGTTTTTATTTTTCATACTATATGATATAAGGATTCATTAATATTTCCGGTTTTCATTATTTATCATAGCAATGTTGTTCTTCGATTGTTATCTGTTTTGTGTATCAAATAAATAAAAACAAAAATAAAAAGTCTTGTATTACGTAAAATAGTAGATTGTATCATATGGGAGCAAAATAATATTTTTACGGCGAGGGCGCTTTTTTGAATCCAGAGCGTAGAGAGGGATTCTAGAGTAGAATCCCGAGCGCAGCAAGGGATAAAAAAATAAAAGGCGCGTCATATTTTATTGTAATATTATTATTTAATAAAACGTAGAGTAACAAATAAATTGAAATTAAATGGTATCTAATAATAAAACAAATGAAAACATATATTTACATTCTTTTCATTCATTTTCTTAGCGCTGAACACTAACATTACAAATACTTCCAAATTTAAAAAGTGCGCGGCAAAGATTGTTCCGGCACACTTATAAAGTTCCTTATAGAAAACACCGCCTTTAGGCGCACTTAAAGGCGAACCAATTAAACCTTTTCTAATAGATGTGATGAAAAAAATATTGTCGTCTCGTTTTACAGATTTGAGATAAAATGAAAAGGCGATATGTTAGTTGCCTATTCATTCCTTAAGTGTGGTATTTGCAGTGTGCACATGAATTATTATTGTGCGAAATATTAAATTCTTACTAACTAGGTATACTATTATGTTTCGGACTTAATTTTATGAATCCTTTCAAGGTATAGGCCGAATCATACAAGTCGGCGGGTGTGAAGTTAGCTACAAGCTGCGCAATATCCAATCCTGACTGAAGCTCACATAAAGATGCGCCTTGATTGGATATTGTGGAGCCACAGGTGCAGCTTGTAGCTAACTTTACATCCGCCGACGTGTATGATTCGGTCTATAGAGTCAGACAACGTAGTTTAGTTTCCGTCATCCGAGTACGGAACCCTAAAAATTGCTCCATGCCAAGTGGGTCGCTTGTCTGTCAAGAAATAACGAGAAAATAGCTAACAGGTAGCTTTCTCTGTCAATTCTCGGACGCAACATTGAACGGGGGTTATTTTAGTAAAAAGGGCAATGTATTTTTGCATCGTTTCACTCAAGGGTATTGTTCCAATTTATCAACAGTTCTAATTATCGCTTATTTAGTGGGATGGTCAAACGCGTTGGCAGAGCCACGGCTTTGTCGGAAAAGTAATCTCTTATTTAGGTTAATGTATCATTGTTTTTGGTTTATTACTTTTGATTTTCTTTATTATTTGAACACAAAACAGTTAATCTAGTTTAATTAGCTGGCCTTTTGGTTGCATTTACAACGTTAATATAGCATTCATTCATTATAGAGTTCCGTTTAAAAATATTGAAACGAGAACATAATATTTTTTAAGCAAACATATAAAACTTGTACGGTGTAACCGGGGTTTAATAGTCAAATATTGATTTCCGAAATTACGTTTGCGATAGTGCATAATTTACAAAACGCTTCTCTACTGAAAGAGAAAAATCTTTTCTTAAAGTACAGAACCCTAAATTCAAATACTCTTAATTTACCTAGCGAATTTATCTCCTAGTGCATCTAGCCAGCAACATTATAAATGATTGCATCTATCAAATATACATTTTTCAAATCGTTCTCACAATGATAGTCGGAAGCAAAAAAAAAACTAATTTGCGTGTCGCTGTACTGTGATACTGTCTGGGCACAGTCTACTGCGTGTTGTGGTTTTCCTCGTAAAATAACGCAGAATATTACACTTTATGTTATGTAATAAGTTTGAATGGTACTCAAAAGAGATAATACAAATCGAGCTTAGGCCATTACCTAGTACAGTATTCAATTATTTGCTTTATTCGTTTTGGAAAATTATCCTATTATCATCCTTATATTCCATTCAATTTAAGCATTCTATGTGGTTGTTTTACTCTGCGCATTTATTTACCATATTTTTGTACACAGTCTGGTCCCACATTCAAGATCTTCTTTATGTTACTTATATCAAACATAGAGAACTAATAGGTACTTGAGAAGCATAAAACATAAACTTCGAAGGCCGACAGAGATGTAACTCCTAAAGACTACATTGTCAGCAAAGGCTTTGGTCTGGTAAGCAATAACAACATTACGTAAATCGTATTTAATTTTATGTTAGCCAAGTATTGTTTGGCGCTTCGCGTTATTTATGAGTTTGTGTCAAATCCTATAATTTTCAGCGCATAAACTTGTTCCATATAAAACTTAATGTTTAGCGGAAATACATTATTCAACGCCTATGTATAGTTCTATAGGGATAATTATTAGTTACCTATTGAATCATATATTAATAAAAAGCTTTTATAAGAGTGTTAGGTACGTTAACGGTAAGACAAGCGGTTTGCGTTGCATAACAGCAGTAGGTACTTACGGCCAATGTGTGTGCAGTTCTCAAATGACGCCTAAACAAAGCGTCCACCGCGGGTCTCTCATTACTTATACTCATTACTGGCCAGTGGAGGAAAGCAGACACCGAGCAGACTGAGCACAATGGCCGACCAGAAGTGGGTTAATTGAAGACAACAGCGCCCATCGCCGCCGGCGCGGCCGGCCCGCGGAGATCCGATCTCCGTACGCTACTAAATTAATACTGCAATAAACTATTCATTCGGAATTACGTACGACAAACACGGCCTCACTAATATCGTTACTGCATGAATTTATAGTTGCTGCGAGAACATTAATTTAAAAGCGGGAGAAAAATTTGATTGGTACGACAGTTCGCGTCGCCACCACTCACCTTAGCGAGATTCATTCACGGCGCTGTTGTTCCGACTTTCCTAGATTCATTTAGAACTTGCTAAGTTCAAAGCAGGTAAACTGTTCAGATATACACGCGCCTGGGCGTAAATCTCGAAAATAGGTCGAGAAACTTTCTCCGGCAAGTGAACCGACGGCGTTTGGCTAGATATCTGCAGTGCGACACTGACAGCCCGACATACTCGCATTCATCTTCTACGTCTAGTTTTCTGCTTTTAGAAACAAGATCAAACATCATCCCATTATTAATTTTGCTAAAAAAATACATGGCACCAAAGAAACGATTTTTACTTGGTAGTGTAAAGAATAAAGTTTTAGTGTTGAAATACGATTAGGAATGAAAGGCCAGTACCTGACAATCAATAGACACTCGATATAGAATGCGAGGCATAACTTACTCAACAATACAACAGCGAACACAATAAGCTAACGCAATGTGAGGTAAACGGTATACCGCTTCCTGGCCAGTGGACCTTTGCAGAATACTAATTGTGACCTCAAACGTTTCATTTTCATGGCGAGCGCATTGGCAAAGTACACGACCAAAAGTCACAACGAAACCTTGACAAGTCACGGCTAGCCTCTGCATTCGGGGAGGTTATTTGTATAATATTAACTAACCCTTTCTCCTTGAACTTGAATGAGGTACAACATTTCCGATTAATAAGTATCTCAACCTCCAATGAAGACAGAACGCTATTCGTGCATAAGTTATTATACCGAGCTTCCAGCAAGAAATAACTCGGTTAAAACGTTCTATGAAATTAGTTGCCTGTCATTTCACACCCACATAAGATTAAAGTGGATCAAAGTTCATCGACATTAAAAGAGTGAAATCCATTCATCAAAAAACAGTCAGTGGAGCAGTAGTGCCGCTAAGCGGACGGAATCATGACTGACAAGCGAAAGACGGCGATGATGTCAGTGGCAGGAAAGCCAAATGTGTCGATAGTTTTTGCTTTGGCCCGTTTGGAGAGTGTTCGATAGTCGATACAAAAGTTCATTCATAGTGGTAATGAGGCAGAAAGGCACATCGGCCAAGCGTTCCGGGAAGCGGCGGCAGACGCAGCGCAGACGAGCCGACGTCACGGTGAACGTGATCGGCCAATTGGGGCGGCCTGTCAACCGCCATACTCCTATTTATACTCGGAATAATAAAGTTACGCTATGGAGAACTTACTTTAACATCAACACGCTAAAATTAACATACATTTGCTTAACATAAAAATTAAACGTGCCAGTGTGTTTGCTCGACGCAATACTTCATAATACTGTCCATTCCACGGGCGGACAGTCAAACAGAGCCGTCGCAAACAAGGAAAATTCGCATGGAGCTTAAAATGCAAATTTCGTAGCTAAAACACGGACCGCCGCAACCGGTCATTATGCTTCGTAAACGCGTATAGCACAACGCAGGCACGCAGTCAAGCCTTCGTATATCTAATAACACACATGGAGAGAACCGCTAGCAAAATATATTTCCGTCTCTTTTTATTCCAATGTAATAAAACGAGAACACATATTTTTAAGGTTCATTGGTCCAATATTTACAGAGGATGGGAAATCTATTAGCAGCATCGCTAATTTATTATTGGAGATGGAAGATAACCTCCTAGGAGATAGCGGAGATCAAGGTACATATAAATGGTTATGTACAAACCGTCCCTGCCTCCAATGGGAAAATACCGAGCATTCCAGCATTACCGGCGATAAAGCCGTTGGCCTTGACAATAAAAAGTAAAGTCCACAGCATAACACGGGTATAGCATGCCATTGAATCGGGCACCGAAGGCCGCGGAGTCAACGAACAGCATTGGACGCCACCTGTCTCCGCTGCTGATATAAATATTATTTAAGGACACGACTACATGTATCTACTTATACGTACTACGTATAATTTTAACGACGATGCTAAACTGGTTTGAGATCTTATTAGGCTCATCAAAGCTTTTTGTGAACTGCAACAATATTCCAACAAACCCATCTCGATACAAAGTTGAAGATTAATGATATTGATAGAAATGCAGAGTGCAGTTTCATTAAAAGGAAACACACAGTTAGACACAGTCATTGCAATAAATATTTCCTTTAAATACGAAGAACTTTAATAATAGTTAGCTGATAGACTTGTTAAGAATTCACGCCATGATGGAGCGTATTTAACATTCTACGCGTATCTTTTTTAACACAATGTTGTCCGACGATGAATTCCAGCTATTCTTAGTACAGAATGGAAGGAAAGAGAATTACAAAAGGAGTTTGGACTAACCGACAAACTGAATTTACTTGGATAGAAGCAGTAGAGCTTATAATGACCAAAAGACTGACAAGTTTGATTTACAAAAATAGCTTGTGATATCGTACTTGTAACAAGAACATGATTAACGAAGGGAGTAAGTAAGAAACTTTTCTAGTATGTCACTGTAAATAAAATGATTGTGTGGTTTTATGAAACCACGGTAAAAGTGTAACTTTTCCGACCGTCACGCGACATGCAATTGATGGACGAAAAAGTTTGAAACGAAGTAATAAAAGTTTCACTTTAAAATTTTACTTCATTAAGTCCGATCCGAAATCACAAAAAAAAACAGATGTTCCCTACTTGCGTAGTTTTTGTATTGAATACTTTTTAGTCAAATCAAAGTTGTGTGGTATGATACAATTCTAGAGTATGTATATAGGATGATTTAAATTATAACGGAACTTACGACGCACGTCCATACATTTTTGTAGAGGCCTGTATGACGCCCAGACGTCCAGGCGGCTTTTACACAAAATGTATAGAACGTGCGTAGTACGGGCCCGTCCCGTTCTAATATAAATCATCCCTAAAACGACAATCAACCAACTACTCCATACAGGGAGTGCCTTTTGAAACGAACGTTTCTTCGAAAGACACAAGTTGGCGAGAGCGTCTACAACTCTAAACGGCAAACTTAGTCACAGCATGATTCGCTCGCCGAGATCTGATTTACAACATTACTTCAGTAGGCGGACCGAACGGCCCGTATCTGTTTCCAGAAATGGAATGCGAACTGACTGTTCCAGGGCTTTCTTTGTCAACTCTAAACTGAGGTTGACGCACTGCAGTAGAAAACGCTTTTAAACTATTACCTATTTATACGGGTGGGGAGAATTATAGAGCATGTGGCTTTGTCAAGAGTAGGGACATTCAGAGGCAGATATACTTATCATTATGAACAAAAACTACTACGGGCCATCTTAGATATCGCGAAAATAATAATATACTTATCAAATCGTTCCTACCAAAAGTTTATCAACTCTCGATAAAATGTATGAATTGCCATTATAGTTCTATAGTAAAAGTTGTTCATAATTATGACTATGTATCGCCGGCAGTAGGTACCTCCGATTTCCATAACAACATATATCTCTAGCACTTTTGTAAATATGGCAAGGATTACCAGCCTGTACTACCGGAATGAAAAACCTGCGCCATTTCATAATTAAGAACTAGAATCATAACTCATAGCTTTATCTATAAAATTATTTATGCAAAATACACGTCTATAAGCTGCTGCGATAGATTATAAATTCTTCTTATAATAGTCTTAAAACTTTAGAAAACCAATAACGGGGAGCTTAAAATTTTATTAAAATGATAATATCCCATTACACTACATCGCCTGATTAATAAAATTACACACACGTCTACAAAGTTCTAGTTCTAAAGACATTTAACATATCACCGCGAGAAAGACATCTACGTTAACATGTTATAATCCATTAACTTTATTGTTAAGGTTAAAGTTCTAATAAAATAAAACACAACATTAATAGGCGTTCAAATTAAGCGCGTTTTAGTGGCTGTCACGGAGAAAAATGAGTTACATTTCATATGAGATTATTTCATGAAAATACTATTCCCTGCGAATGTGGACTGGCTGCATTACGTAACGACATTTTCTTCGGATTCGCAATGTTTACAGTGACGTCGACTGGCCGCTGGCCAATGGTTCTTTTAATCGGTTTAATTCATTGACCAACTGGTGTATCGCGGAATGAGTGAGAACAGACATTGACGACCTCCGCAAGGTCACTGAATATCGACACTAAGGAACTGGTTTTTGATACGAGTTTGCGAGCAGTTTCATGGGTGTTGGTTTAGGCCAATGCTATCATAATTTGGATTTTCTATCCACTAAATAGAAACGATAGGTGATTTGATTAAGATTGCAGATATACACTGGACAAGCAAGCAGCTTCTAAGTAGTCTTTTTCGGTCGTAATTTATATGGGAAGTCTTTTTCCAGCTATGGACATGCTACGGCCTAAAAAGCCCGAAACGGGCCATGACAAAAACACGGACTAATGGGAGAGAGCGGAAAAAATCACAAGAAACAAAATTTCCTAGTGTACATTGAGAAATCGTGAAGGGATTTAAAAAGATTACAATAAAAATATGTTTCATTGCCTTCATAAAACATAAATGCATCATATTTTAATAGTTTCAATGATGAATGGGCGTCGTGAGCGACATATTATGTATTCTTTGAAAAATACCGTGTATTCATATTTGAAACCGGTAGAGCGATTTGTAATCAATGTCATAACGGGGAACCTAAAATATTTTTCCTTTTTCCGGTGTCGAAGATATGAACTTATATTGCATGCGCAATTGTATTTAGGTACCTCATAAATCATTCTATATTTGTATGGTATATAAGATCTTAAGTTTATACTGGTCTTCCTTTGAGGAATATAAACTGATTGCGTATCTCTACATAACAAAACAAAGTAAAAACATCCCGCAGTTTGTGCGCTAGCTTTTGAAAACGACGCAACGGAATTTAATGCTGTTTTCATCAATGAAATGATTTTTATCGTGCTTCACACACTAGGTGTATAGAAACTTTCTTTTTTGTGATAAACATTTCAAAAATTGACGCGTTCGTAGGATTTGAACCTGCATCTCTCTGGGATTCCGGCCCAGTTTCATCAATACACGTAGCCACAGGAAAGAGGAAAGTTTATGTGTATAAAATATGCAAATTATAGTAAAGAAAGACCAAGAATTTCAACGAATTGTTGTTCAGCTCGGACGAAGTCGGGACGGGCAGGTAGTTTTCACATAATACTAAAAAAATATATGTATAAAAACAAGTTCCAAGGAAAAAATATGCCTACATAAAAATCAATCATCATTACTCCTAAAATAAGTACTTTACAATTTTATCTGTGTACTGCGCAGTTGTCTGATATTCCGCAGTCAATAAAGCCCTTACAGACAAGGTTATTGTGTACATATGTCTAATTAAACGTATATTAAATTAAATTAATGAACTAAAACTGATCAGATTTTATAATATGTAGTAGAATAAATATTTGTTTTAACTCTAGGGTCAACTCCAGAGTTATGTGTCTAAGAAGTTTAATTATCTTGATTTACTTATCTTCTTTGAACAATGTGTCGATCGAGTGTTTTAGCTGCATTACGATTCGGGATCTTGTTTCTTGTTTTTACTTTTTAATTATCTAAATAGCATAGTTCTGTTTTTTTTTTCACTTTAGGCATTCGATGGAGAGAACGCTTTTTACGATGGTATTAAATTTACGCTGGCGCCTCTGTAATCGGGCTTAATGTTTTGTTATATATAAATGACAAGTAAACCCAAATTTAAAGGATGAAAAATTCAGGATCGGAAGGAATTACTTTTAAAATGAACATGAAGTTGATAGCCATTGAAAAAAACAAAACATTTTTCTCAAATATTTTTCTTCGTGTCGATAGTTCTAGTGTAGAAAACTACTCAAGTTTTTCCCAGTGGCTAGAGACTGCCACCCCAGGAGGGCATTCATTCATTAGGTTCTATTGTGCAAATGTACTTATTACAATCAATGATTAAGACAAAACACTTTGTTTATAGTAGTATAATTTTGCACAAGTTGTGCCCAAAAGATATGGTCGGCGAGATAAAGTGAGTTACACGTGCCGAAGTCGATGACTAATCGAACTGGGCCGTTGGCTGCCGCTAGTCTAACACCCATCTAGCTGTACACGCGCATAGGGTCCGTTCAGACCGAGACGCGGTGCGAAACGATGCGGCACAAGCTTTTCTAGATACGGACACGTAGGAAGATGGGTAATATAGGCCTCATCATTACCCGGCGCGCGAGATACTAGCATCTCTATATGTATGCTCAGTGATAAATTACTGTAGACTTAATTATTTCGTGAGAAATTAGTTCTCCGACAGATCCAACTACCGAGATGTGTATGATGGGACGGCGCAAAATAGGATATCATTTAGTATGTGTCTATCAACTGATACTGTCAATAAATTAACATTTAATACAACTTTATTTACCAAAGAACGTAGGTACACATTTTAATTGATAACACGGCAATACGCCCCGTGACGGGGATTTTTTTCACTAAAACGAGGTACTTTTTTGTGTAGGTAGTAAATCAAGTATTTCCGCGCGACTCTCTATTATTTCGATACGTATCTCGATTTGGCTGCGTGACAAAACATTGGGTTGTGCCAAACCACAACCTATTCGAGCGTGGTCGCACCGCAACACGCGTCAATCTAAACTGACCCTAACACTTATCTAAATATACTAGACCTATTCTAATTATTTTTTCACGTTATATAACACAAATAGACCGAATCAGAATTAGAGAAGAGAAAGTTTCAGACCCGGTAAATAATTATGGTATATTAAAAATGGAAAGTATATCAAATTGCTTAATGGTCTTACAAGTTTGGTACCTAACTGCATCAATCACTATTCGGTGGGAAGATAAATGTATATCAAGCTAAGTAATGGACGGTGTTGCTTTTAATGGCTAACGTTACAAAAAGTTTAGTGCCTGAGTGTAGTCTGAGAGAGTTATGCGAAACAAATCTAAGTCGACGCATTTTAATGCCATCGCATATCAATAAAATACGATGCTTCCATAAATAGGAAAAACAGCAACGATGAAAAAATATAGTTGCGTTTTTGTAATTTAGATATATTTCTTTCGTAGCTTTTTTTAAGCTAGCCCTTTTTATTCTTCTGCCAACAGCCCATACCACTATCAACAATCCGGTTGAATACTGCAATTTTTACACTATACGTCAGTCATACTCATTATTATCTCAGTTTGATGCGACGCAGATGTTTGCGAGACCGTAATAATACTGGCCATTCGTGGAAACCCTGCGAAAGTGCATCAAAGTTTACTATATGCCGTTTAAGTACTAAATAACGTCGACATGGCATGATAATATGCAGATACTGCACAGTTGAGTGATTTATCACTTTCCTTTGCACCCATATAAAGACACATGCCCAATAAATACTATTACGATGATTGAACGCGTTTGTGACAAGTATAAGGCTACGTACCCACCAGAGACGAAAGTAGAATAAGATAGCGTAGTTTTGACCGTTTAGCCATGTCAGAAGCCTTCAGGCGGTTTAAAAACTCTGACATCAGGGCTAGCCACCCGGCCTATACGAACTTACTTATCAGTTTTGCTTGCTAAGTGCCCTGTCTTCTGTCATTTCAACACGGTATTCCCAAAAGCAGTTTGTGAAGAAAATATACACCAATAAAATTGTTTAAGTCAGGCGATTTTATTTGTGGATTTTCCATCGCACATTGCTCATCTGTACATTTACATGTCTGGTGGGAAATCAGCTTTATTGGCATATTTCCTAGACCCCGTGGAAAGCCAGCCGTAAACTAGACCGGACCAACCTGCTGAATTTAATGGTGCTTTCATTTCTCTTTACTTATGTTCTTTCGTTGATCTAGTTATAATAGAATCATCTAATCTAATAGATTCTAAGTTGGGGAGTTATAAAGGTTATTTTTTTTATTCAACTTCATGAAGTTCATTTAATAAAAATATCCTCAATAAACATAAAGATTTTGTTTTTCCAAACTTGACTAATATTATGGTCTGAATAGTTGAACGTTAAAAAGATCGTAAAAGAACCCTTCCAAAAGTGACATCTCAAATGGCTCTACTTGTTATAAATAAGTAAAGAGCTGAGAATACTCCCGTGCTCATATATAGTCGTCACTGCTACTTGGCAAAATCATACATTTTTAGAAAGCCCTACTTGAAGTAGGCTTTATAAGAAACTATAGTCGCCTATAGTATTTCAACTTAGGTTGTTGCTTTGAACATGAACTTTTAGAGGTACATTTATACTCATCATTACGCACAACTTTAATTATGGGACCAACCCCAAAATCACGAAAAATAGTGTTACTGTTCTAAAGATTCAGTCAAGAGTCAATGAATTTTTAGTACTTACTGAAAAACTGTTTTTTAACGGCTGATGTATGGCTTATGACTGAAAGACCACACTGTATAGAATAGTTGATTTATTGATAGATCAATCAATTAATTACAATTTTAGACTTTCTAATTTTGGATTTAATTTGTAATATAATGTAATTATCGATATATTTTAAAATAAACTGGTTGAAAACACGCACACGTGTGTAATCACAATTTTCCGAAAAATAACAAAGACGTGCGTGTTTTCAGCACTGAAGGTGTTAATAATATACTACTTGAAGTCCCGATACAAAATAAGAGCCTGTAGGTACCTTTAGAGATATAAACACAGTAAACCAATGGACTAAATTATGTTCGACGTGATGACTTTAGTTGCGAAACACGTCTCATGTAGAATCTGTGTTACCTAATAAAATAAAAATAATATCGTTATCGTACACAGGGCATCGACAACTTGTTTGACATTTATTGCAACCGACACGATAGTATCTCGTCTTGCATTTAACATTTGGGGTATTGAATGTCCGCGGTTTGTATTACGCAAGTCTTTTTTTGTTGATTATTATTATAATATTCAAATTAACTATTCGGCCATCTTGATCTATTGTTAGGTTAAGAAATACATAACACTATTGACATAACAATTAGATGAATTTATCAGATATCTACTCAATGAACTCTACAATCTCGAGTTACACCAAATAAAGAAAACAGCGTGCATGACTAACAAAAACAAAACTTCACACAAATATGATTTTATTTTAGTTCTCACATATTATTTTACACACAAACAAACAGAACTTAGCAATAAAATAATACGAAAGCTGCTCTACAAAATATGCGAATGTAAAATAATGCATACGCAATAGTAATTTTTTTAAAATTAAAAGAAATGGTATTGTGATTTATCATTGCAAAACGGATCTGACGACGGCTGTCGACTACTTTATATTTTTAACAATAAACATAATTGATATTATGTAGTTTAAAATTGTGATGACAATCTGTTTCTAATTATGATTGTTTTTTTTATACAATGTTATATTAAATGTAGTTAAATTTAATTTTATAATATTATGTAATAAGTTTTAAATGAATTATTATTACTACGACATGTAACTGAAGTTACCAATAAATAAATTGTATTGTAATTAATTTATTACGAGAGGAAATAACCACGCAGTTTTGACGCTGAGCTGATACTCATAACACAGTATGAGGAGCGTGCGTGCGAGTTAGTTTTACCTAAAACATACTATTGTCTTGATTTGGTGTGCGTGAGTAGAAGGAGTAGTCGCTGCGAGTCAGCTCTTCCACCTTTAGGGATTAAAGTACATGTTTCATGTATTACTAAGGGCGTTTTTAATTGAAACGGGGATTTAGCGATTTTTAGGGTAAAATTGACTCCATGTCACACGGTTTAGGGATTTCTTAGGAGAAAATGACTTCATGCCTCCGCGCTGGGACCCCTTTAGGGATTTTTCGGAATAAATCCCTAAATTTAGGGCGAAATAAAAATCTTGAGTGGAACACTGCTGCGAGTATAGATCGCCGTCTGATACGCGCCGCGCTACTACGCAGAATGTAAGGGTTTAATCAGCGCTGTTAATGATCGTGCGTGCGCCGGCGCAGCGCCCACTGACCTCAGTGCGGACGAGATAAAGGCTATTTTAAGCAGCGGCGATAATAACGAACACGTCGAATGTTTAACTGATACGACGGAGGCGCCGGAAGGCTCCGGACCTGTTACACCAACCGCTACGAGGACGTAAAATATGGTTCCGCATCGCAAGATGAATGTCCGAAACGACAAACGTGAATTAAAGCTATTGACTTATTCGGACTTTTTTAATAGGCAGGCACGATAACGTTAAAATGATGCAGAGCGAGATTGCGAAGGCTGTACGGGATAGTGACGAATGTATATTCATTTATTTTCAACACACTTGCTCATAAAGTGACTCTAATTTCACCGCAATCAGACAAATAATGACACCATAATCAAACTGTGACTTTTTCATTGCTATTATTGACAAGTGAGTTATAGTTTTTTTTTATTTTATTGGTTGACTTGCTCTGTTCTTAAAAAAGTTTTGATACAAAAAAGATCGTGTTCAATAGTACTTACTCGTAGGTACAAATAAATTAATGTACCTACCTATTGCTTGCTCATTTCATGCAACTTCGTATTTAAATAGATAATTTCAACTTGTAAGTGTTTAGTAAATAAAATTTTCACTCAAATATAACTTTTGTTTTCTCTGTAATCAATAAAGAAAACTTGAAATTCCCCATTTTGTACGTGGCTAAAACGCTATCCGCGAAAAGCCAAAAAAGAAACCTCATTCTTTTAGACTATAGCCGATTGCCATTGCGCGTGCATAGGAAAACTGATTCATTTTTCCCGCCATTTCGAAACATTTTTCACAACTCGTTTTCACTGTTAAAATTTTTTTTTTAGTATTATTTTATTAACAATTGTGTTGAAAAACGTCGTATGCTACACGTGTGTATTGATGATTACCGTCCTCGGCTCTTAAGATCTCTCAATGGCGCCTCAGCGGTACACTGAGAAAAAAATAGCCACTAAATATTACAAAAGTGCTTTGTATTTGGCGAAAACACAAAATTTTAGTATAATTTAGCAAAGTTTTGCTGTATTTGCAATTTTTATTATTTTTTACTAACAGTTTTGTTTTTGTAATTGTAATTCCTAAAATACGATTTTAGTAAATGCAGATATTGCAAAAGTTTAATATTTATTACAAATTTATAGTAAATATTGTTAGAGTTTTGTAAATTCCGCAAATTCAAATACTATTTTCAAGAAAAGGTAGTTGTGTTTCTAACAGTTTACCTATTTTGTAATTTTAAGAATTAACTATAGTTGATACAACAAAAATATTTAGTTTTACCTTTTTGTAATTCCAAGCAACACGCTTTATTTATTTCAACACGGGTTTGTAAATTTTAGAAAATATAAAATTATTGGTACAAGAAAAGATTTAGTTTTTACCTTTTGTAATTCCAAGTATCTCGTTTTATTAATTTCAACACGCATTAGTAATTGTTAGAAAGAACTTTAATTGGTACAACAAAAATATTTTGTTTTACCCTTTTTGTAATTCCAAGTAACATGCTTTTACAATTTCAACACGCGTTTGTAAATGTTAGAAATAACTGTAATTGGTACAACAAAAATATTTAGTTTTTCCCTTTTTGTAATTCCAAGTAACACGCTTTATTAATTTTAACACTCGTTTGTAATTAATAGAAATAACTTTAATTGGTACAACAATAATATTTATTTTTCCCCCTTTTTGTAATTCCAAAGAGCATGCTTTATTAATTTCAATACACGTTTGTGATTTTTAGAAAGAACTTTAATTGGTACATCAAAAATATTTTGTTTTACCCTTTTTGTAATTCCAAGCAACATGCTTTATTAATTTCAACACCCGTTTGTAAATATTAGAAATAACTTTAATTGGTGCAACAAAAATATATAATATTTCCCTTTTTGTAATAACAAGCCACACGCTTTATTAATTTCAACACTAGTTTGTAATTATTAGAAATAGCTTTAACTGGTACAACAATAATATTTATTGTTTCCCTTTTTGTAATTCCTAACAACATACTTTATTAATTTCAACACACGTTTGTGATGTTTAGGAAGAACTTTATTTGGTACAACAAAAATATTTAGTATTTCCGTTTTTGTAATTCCAAGCAACATGCCTTATTAATTTCAACACGCGTTTGTAAATATTAGAAATAACTTTAATTGGTACAACAATAATATTTAGTTTTCCCCTTTTTGTAATTCCAAAGAACATACTTTATTAATTTTTTACACACGTTTGTGAAATTTATAAAGAACTTTGATTGAGTAAAGTTGAGTAAAGAATATTGATACAACATAATTATTAATTTTTCCCGTTTTGCAATTCCAAATCACGCTTATTTAACTTCAACACACGTTTGTAAAATTTAGCAAGAACTTTATTTGGTACAAAAAATTAATTTAATTAATTTATCTTAACACGCTTTAATTATTATGAGCATCCAGCGGCTTCGCCCACAGGAATCAAAATATGACGTGCTGTTTTTTCAGAAACAAACATTATAAGCGCTCTTACGATAATAATCTCAATTGAAATTACAAGATAATAAAATTCCCAAACAAAGCATTATTGCTTTTCAACAACAAACAAAGTTATAAAATTGAAAAAATTAGCCGTAAAACGTAAACTTATCGCCTAATAATTGCAAATATTAGATCATAAGTAGTAGTAAGTAACAATATTTTTCCCAGAACAAATTATAATAAAATTATTTTACGCTATGGCAAGTCTTGAGTAAAGAGTAAAAAAAATGAAGAATAAGCATAGCTGCTGGATTCTAAACGCTTACAAATAAAAAGCAAATTTTTGGCTTTAAAATTTAATAAGGTATGGTTAAATATATGAAGCTATTAAACGGAAACGGAAAAAAGTTTACGTTTACTATCAAAAGTCATGGTAAGGGCACTGAAGTTACTGGAATAATATACGAGATAAGTTTACACTTTAACACTCGAAAAATCTCAAATTAATACATAAGCATTAATTCTAATTGGCATTAATTTTTTTTCTGATGCCGCGTTTTCTGTTCCCGCCAACGTCGTTGAAATATTCTTATTTGACGGCTTTGGCTTTGGTTTCAGTAATTCAGTACACGAGTATCATACGAGTACTTCGTAGGGTTTGACATGCTTAGGCGATTAGTACTATGTACTTACAAAAAAATCCACCGCGTTGGTACCTAGATAGGTACTGGTATAGACAAGTATTGGTATTTGATATATCACTGGTTTGGAAGATGAAAAAAAATTGATTTACCTTGTTTTGTAATTACAAGCGTGGGTTTAATCATTTTCAAAACACGATTGTCATTTGTATTGAAAGGAAGAATAATTTCAAACATGAGGCTTTACTAATTTCAAGACACTATTGCAATTTTACTACAATATTTTAGTTAATGCAACAGAAACATTTAGTTTTTGGTCTATTTTGTAAATCCAGCAATAAGCTAAGTAATTTCAACGAAATGTTTTGTTATTTCCAGTAAAGTGTCCGGTGTGTTTTGCTTTATAAATACGATCCCGCCTTTTCAGCAGCCATTTCGTAGTTGCTTGCAGTAGAGTAAGCATGGAGAGTGAAGTTCAGTACCAACAAACTGTGTTTTACCAACAGATTTAAACACTGTGAGTGACAATTGACAATCTTACCCAGGAGTCATTGTTATAACAGCTATACAGTCATCTTACTGAGTAATTGGGGTCGCAGTGAATACGATCCCGCCTTTCCAGCAGCCATTTCGTCGTTGCGTGCAGTAGAGTAAACATGGAGAATGAAGCTCAGTGCGTACCAACTAACTGTGTTTAATAGTGTAGTGTCATAAGTACAGATTTAACCAGTGTAAGTGAACATTGACAATTTTACCCAGAATCTACGGAGTAACTGGATTTCTCCGTGAAATACTCGCCGGCAATGTAAATTATGTTTTATTGTACATGTGGCTGTTTCGTGTGTTATATTATAAATATGTAATACTTAATAAATATATAATATGACTTCACTTGAATCTTTATTTTTATGTTATTTTTATTACTCACCTTGTAATTTACATTTAGATTTTTTAGTTTATAACCTTAGATTCGTTTTGTAAGATATGTAACTCAAGTAGTTTCAATAGCTTAATTTTGTATTATCTAGTTGGTTTTTGTAATGTCTAGTTTAGTTCTGTGATATCTACTTAATAAACCCTTTCCATAAAAAAAGTTATAAAACGCTTCAAATTGAAATATTTAAAACTGTATACTTATAGGTAATTGTTATAATTAGGTATACAGTTTTTAATATTTCAATTTGAAGTGTTTTATAACTTTTTCTTGGATAGGGTTTATTAAATTGATAACACAGAACTAAACTAGACATTACAAAAATCAACTAGATAATACAAAATTAAGCTATTGAAACTACTAGACTTTTACTAGATAATACTGAACTAAACTTTCGAAAGTACTAAGGCTTACTAGATATTACAAAACTAATCTATCAAAATTACTAGGTGTTTACTAGATGATACAGAACTAAACTTTTGAAAGTACTAAGACTTGACTAGATATTACAAAACTATTTTATTAAAATTACTAGGGGTTTATAGATAATACAAAACTAATCTATCAAAATTACTAGGTGTTTACTAGATGATACAGAACTATAATTTCGAAATTACTAGGACTTTACTTGATATTACAAAACTAATCTATTGGATCTACTGGGGCCTTACTACATGTAACAAAACAGGTATTAATAATTCCTACTAAATATCAATTTGTATTTTTTACAGGGCATTTGTTGTCCTCGGAATTAGTAAAATCTTTAGTATTCTTTACTAAGATTTTACTTTGACTTTGCTAGCTATAACAAAACAGGTATTAGTAATACCTACTAAATATCGATTTGTATTTTTAACAGGTCATTTGTTGTCCTCGGGATTAGTAACATTTTAGTAAAGAGTACTATGGACTTTACTAGATATTACAAGCTAATCTATTGAAGCTACTAGGACCTTACTAGATATAACAGAACTGATATTGTAATACCTACTAATTGCATTAACAAAAATCGATTTGTATTTATTACAGGTCATTTGTTGTCCTCGGATTTAGTAAAATTTTAGTAAAGATTACTATTTTTTTGTTAGTTTTTCTCTCAGTGTAATCACCAACATTACACACTTGTACCATAATGTACTATTATTATACCTATAAACATTACCTTCACGTTACGCTGATTACAATCAGTTAATTCACTCTCGATACTCAAATTATACAACAAACGCTAAGAAAAGAAGCACTTACTGAGATAGAGATCCCAACAGCTCGTTTAATGACACCGTAGATCGACCCAAGAGACCTCGACCTCAGGAGACCACTTTAAGTACTCTAAAAGGATTACTTGACAGACGACGACGTCGTGAAAACAGTCCGAGGAATTGGGCTAATCCTTTTTAGTCCGGCGGCCGACGTCGACGCGCTGATTGCAACCTACACCTGATCGAACGACAATAAATATACCCTCACTCGAGTACATAAAGCATAATGTACAACAGCATGAAACGCTCAGCCGAATCAATAACTCCTCCATGCGACAGCGGCAGAAAGTTAGGAGGAAATGAAAAGACAATCGAAAAGGCACCTTAACGAGACGCGATAGGTACAGCTTTCAGATGAAACTGTAATTTCGCGAGACAAGACGGTGAAAGCCCGTCTGCCCTTGCGATCTCTAGCTCTACGAGAGCATAATTGAACACGTTCAGAGATTATTCAATGAATCAGTGGCATTTATAGGCTGCATGGTCTTAATTTTTTTACGCGCTAATTCGTAGCGTTGACGAATGAGTCAGCATTCCGACTGATAAACTTCTACGTTATAAACCTGTCGCGTAGCGTGCATCACGTTCCTTAAAAATTACAGTTATTGCGGTTAATTAAGATCATGAAGGCAACACGCTGTTGCAATGTTTGGAATTTAAGTAGGATTGCATTGGATGTAACAACAAGCGGTTGCAATTACCCGGTGCAGCGTCTGCACTCGGCGCGTCATCTGCGCTCGCGCACAGTTCAGTCTCATTAGAAAGTCTAAGATTTGGAGAGGGCGATGACCGACGGTTAAACCGCACCCTTCGATTCCGGCACGTGTAACTATCGGTTCCGATTGTAATCGATACAACATTTGGCATTTTTGAAAATTACTTTAAAATTATGTAAGTCTTACTTCAGACACTGCTATAAATATAAACATTTTACAACTTTACACGTCATACTTAGTTACTATTGAAGTTTTCCAATATAAGGAAACCATAATAAAATGAGCAACGTCTAGACGTGAAGCACTTGTATTAATATTAAAGCGCCTGCTTACTTTTCAAGCCATTAAAAAAAAATAGACGGCCCGTCATTTCAGCAATCAGATCGACGATTTAGAATCGTAGCAGGAAATAACAGCCGATTCGGAGGCATCGCTAGACAAAAGATTTGCGGTGAGAGCGAAACTGTTCCGAGAATCCGATTGCTAAAAATAAAGTAACAGTACTGTTTGATATTGAACAACGACCTAGTCCTCCGCGCGAGTACTGAACCGCAGTGTTGCCAACCATTTCAAGTTCCAAGTTGCCTAAAAATTGTCACGAAGTAGCCTAATTGGAATTGTCTGACAAAACTCTTGTGAGTAACCGGTTTTTTCCACATAATTATCTGATATTGCCTGATTAATACCAAAGTAGACTAAATATGCGGCCTGTTCCGTGTCCTTTCCAAAGTAGTTTAAATGGCAACCATCGCTCCATCACAACTTTTTTTAAGATACCCCTTCAAGTAGCCTAAATGGCAATAAATCGCCTATGTTGGCAACACTGCTAAACGATGTTCGTCAAACAAAACAAAAGCATAAAGTGAGTGTTCGGTTTTATTTTCTCTTCGGCCATCACAGGAAACTTTGTTCATTTGCAGGCCACATGTCGAAGTTAAAGTTACACATATTGATTTGTATTTTAGCTCGGTAAGGAGACTCGACGTTTTACGATCTTTTGAACATACCTAAATAAGCTTGTGGGGACTTATAGGCAGGAAAATCCGAGACATAATAACGACTTCCTCTAGAAAAGACTGCATTCGTTATCAGCCCAGCATTCTGCCCTCTACTAAGTATGGGTCTTATTACGACAACAAAATAGGCCATAGGCCACCACGCTGATCTAATAGAGATTGAAAAACTACATTCTCCTAGAACATGGAGAACTCTCAAACATGCATGTTTGCTCAAATGTGTTGTTTATTTACGCACAACATTACGTGCTATCTTTTTTTATGCATAATAGGGCTGCATTTGGCCACCAACTCGACTGATGGAAAGCGAAGTTGTAGCCGAAGATGGAGCATGTAGACCTATAGATACCTATCCACTCTTGAATTGAAGACATTCAAATTGTAATTGTCAAGAAACAAAGACAGGAAAGACTCTTTCCTTTACTGAAAGGAAGAGAAAACGAAAGGCAGGGCATTCCAATCTCTGGCGGCTATGTAGGGATGGTATTTAAGTGAAAAGGAGATGAAGGAATCAAGACATAACTCTATCTATCTATCTTTGGAAAGATAGAATAATAAAAGATAGATAGCCTCGTGCGTCTGGCACGAGGCTTGAGGTTTGAAGTAAATCTTCGAGCCAGTTATTTTATTTTTCAAGTAAATCTACAGATGCAGAGAATCTATTCGCGCTCTAAACGAGTGATGACAGATGAAGAGACAGCTGTAATTTTCAATGAAAATGCGCACAAAATCTGACAGATACATCATCAGGTGAAAATTTATGACTTGTACGTTTTATTACATACCGTCAACGTCAATAGTGTTTTATACTAATATACAGCGTTCTCTGGCCGCGATGAGAATACCAGACAGCGATATTTTTACTTCGATCGCAGATATTTCCGCTCTCACGTGCGGAAAGCCAATATTAATTAATTTGAAACTAGGAATGATTATTAATCAAGGCGCAGTAATTACTAATTAATAGGTAGAGCTTTACATAATTGTCTTCCACAAGACTTTTTTAGTTTCTACGCCCCAACGATTTGAAACACGTGCATTCCAAAACGATGTGTTCGTGATATACATTAGTGTTTTAATCAGTAGGAAGTAATAGTGTAATTAGTAAAAAGTAATTCGTGCCAGCGATAAACTCGTTAGATATTTCGCGTAACTTGACTAATAACAACATACAATGGAGAATTCAGTACAAAACGTGTATTGTTTAGATAATTACAAGGTAGGTAGGTAACTTACATACATACAAGCGCCGTTTGTGGACCAAAGGTTTGAAAAAAACATTGTAGAGGAAGTGCACTGGGAAGCGATTGCAGACAATTTTGCATGAAGCAAAGGAAGGCACTGAGAGTAGGACAACGCAACCGTTGTTACTTTTTATCCAATCGATACAAAAGGGACGTAAACTATAAACTGTATAAAGAGCAAAGTAAGCTTGGTACGACCTGGTGCGGTACCGTGACCTTGTCTTCAAATGAGAATTTACGTTAAAGTAATCGATGGAATGATTGTATTTATAAACACGGGCCTTTAACGTGCTGCCGGCAATCTAGTGTAATGAGTAACAGATTGAATCATCTATGTTTCAATTAATTAAACGAGTTTAGGTAAACAGCAGTTCCGCGAGACTATATTATTGAATGTAATAGTAGTACCTATACCTAAGCTACTCTAGTTTTATTTCAATTCAATAAAACTCTCTAGACTTTCTATCTGACACTTACAATCTATCTATTGGATGCCGCTTAAGGAAAACATCGTGAGAAAACCGAAGAGCACAGTCGTCGATAGCAGAGTACTTTCTAGCACTCGACTGAATACCACCACCCAAGCTGCAAATATGTATGACGAAAACGTGTCGTCAAACTATACTGTACCAGCCTTATTTAATAGCTCATAACAGGACGTAGGCCTACCCATGAAGGGTGATTGGGCCATATCCACGACGCTGGTCCAGTGCGGGTTGGTGGATTCTCATACGCCATTGATTTTTTCTACGAATTGATCATTGATCTTTTCAGTGAAGAAGCAACCTACATAAGGTTGCTTCTTCACTGAAAATTCCAGTGATATTATGAAATTCCGTACATAATTTCCAAAGAATTCATTGGTACGAGACCGGGATTTGAACCCACGACCTCACGAATGTAAGGCGGTTGTCACCACTATACCACCCGGCGTATTATCGCCTATCATTAGGCTGTAATCAAATGTTTTAAGTACTAACAAAATCATACCGCAGTTTTTAATAATCAATGCCTTAATACTACGTAGACATAACATAAACTTATTCGCAAAACAAATATGATTTCAGCATCTGCGTGGAGGTTGGACACTTAGCGCTCATTGGGCCACTCAAGGTTACAATATCGATACAGGTGTGTCATTGGTGGGTGGTTTATTTTTCGGGTTCTGTGGTAGGTATAATAAGGTCTCCTTTAATCTATATCCGGACGATGGATATTATGTAACAAAATGTACCCACAATGGTCCAGCCCATGCATTTAAATTGAAATTATTTTCGGGTCTACTTAAATTTCTTATTTAGTACCTACACTTGTATTTGAGAAGGTATACGACATGCTTTGAACGTATTATAAAATACTACGTTATATTGTGTCATCGTTGCACACAACTCAGGAATCAGGCATGATTTGTGCCTATGCGTAGACTAAAAGTTCACATACCTACGTACTGTGTTTGGTATCTCTATGCAACGGCTAGTCGTCGCATCAAATGGTGCATTATGATTATGTAAATCTTCATTGATTGCAAATAAGATCGAATCATGTCCAGAACTAAACGGTTCGTTTAGATAACAAGGCGCGCCATTGAATATCGTTACGTACTAGTTGACCTGAATGATTTCTGATTGATAATGGTAAGTACTGCATTAAGCGATTTACAAACAATAATGATTTACCTACTTACTCTATTATCTCGTTCTCAATGAGCTGGTCGATGTATAAATATTATTTTATGCTGTGATAGTATAGTAAGCAATATGTACCTACGAACAGGCGTACTGGTACTGGGGCATTAGTTTTGACTTTTGTACGGTTAGGGTTAGGAAGGTATAATTAACTTTACGGTCGACTTTTTTATTTTAAAAGAAACCAAAGACTGTAAAAAGGGAGGTTTTGAATTGGTACATTATGGAACGTTGATAAAAAAAACTAACAAAACAAATATGACCAATTTATCGAACTATGAAGTTCCGTATACGTTTCCAGCGGTTCGAAGTTTGAAAATAATACACAGGGGCCCTATTTTTCAACTTCACATGGCTTGGTCGTATACGGAACAATATTGAGTATTCGCTACTTCCATAGATAGAGATTCCTTAAAGATTCTCCAAACAATCTGTCAAAGTTCCGTATACATACGTTCCTAGGCGTTCGAATTTGAAAAAATAGAGCCCACATTCCAGTTTTTCTATGAATATCCTTTCGCAGTGTTGTGGGAAAAATGGGACAGTGTGCCTTTTGAAAAACATGTAGGTCAGTTGACCGTTTCACCAAGACTTACGAGAATATGACAAGATGCATAGAATAAAAATACTGAACTGAAAAGAAAAATTAAATAAGCTTTTATACTTTCGTGAAAGTTATGAAGCTTAGTTTTGCATGCATTTACTTTTCGTGGAACGCTTTCATACCATAATTTGTGTCATTTAATTTTCTTTAATAACCTGATTACCGACTTTCCGACGCCAAATAATCATAACTGTAAGAGAACAAACAAAATTTGGGCAAGGACATCTCTAAAAAAAAAAAAAATGTTTATTGTGTCCACGACAGAAATATCGCGTACTTTTTATGCACTGAATTTAAAACGAATTTATTCGATTTAAAGTCCAGTGCAAATACAATGTAGCAGCTCGAAGCAACGTTATTGTGTTCAGAGTCATCACAGCCCATAAAGCGATGGATCCGTGAGAACCCAACAAATCAACATTTTTAGACTACAATAGGTATACCCTGCAACTATACCTACAGGGTAACTGGTAACTTGCGCACAACTAGTCGAACAGCTTTTACTATAGGATCAATCTCGAAATCACGAAAAAAAAAGTTCCATATATTTTTTCAGTTATTATTGTCAATGGACTTTTTCTATGAAACGACAGTTTGTTTTTATTGCGAATTCGGCGCACATTGTACTTTAGTACAAGTCGCTCTAAGAGAATGTGCGTAAGTTACCAGTTACCTTGTAAGCTAATCTGTCTCGGGCTAATCTCATCCATCTATCCGTAGCTGAGATGACATCCAATCTGTGGCATAGCTGCATTACTGCATAGCACAAAGAATATCAATAGAAATACTTCAAAGTGAATACAGAGCGTGATTGCCGGCCGTATACGGCAAATTAATTAATGTGTGTAACGTATTATAATAAAATACGAGTAATTAGCAGTAAACCGCGCCGCCGGATGATACACGGGCACATTTTCACGTGCGGTCCCATCAAACGCGGATTATTCTATTAATAGACGTCAGAGGCTAATCTGCTTTCTATTCATGTGCCTAATGTGGTAAATGTTGAGAGTTATAAGTTACTGTACTGTATCAGCTTATTTAATAGTTCACTGCAGGACGTAGGCCTACCCACGAAAGTTGATTGGGCCATATCCACCGATTTGATACAAATCATCATTTTTTACATAATAGGGCTACATTTGACCACCGACTCGCCTGATGGAAAGCGTAGTTGTAGCCGCGGATGGAGTACCTGTGTAGATCTAGAAGATACTTAGGTATCCCTCTTGCCAAGATATCCAGATTGTAATTGTCAGGAATTAATGACGGAGGTAGGGCATTCCAGTCCTTGGCGGTCCGCATTATGAAGGAGGAAGCGAATCGCTTCGTACGTGGTGGTGAAGAATAATGAGTACGAGAATATAAATATCGTTTTGCACAGGAGGCACAGATGTACAATATATCGTGTCAGTTTTGAAGGCAGCCCGAGCGGGCGGCGGGCGCGCGCATGTGCCAATGAACTTGTGCATCGGGAAAGCGCCAGCACACACTAGGTCACACAGGTACGTCACACGACACCTTGCCTAACTTTACACACCACTGTTGTGAGACTAAACTAGCCTGGAAAAAGTATTTAGGGTTCTGTACCTCAAAAGAAAAAATACAGAACCCTTATAGGATCACTTTGTTGTCCTCATGTCCGTATGTCAAGTCACGGAAAAAAACTAATTTATAATGCTTACTATAGTTATCAACAATACGCAGATGATAAAAAAGGCTTGGCTCTACCATTTCCTAGATGGCTAAACATAGAGATTAACAAATCCAATGCACTTTTACTTTATTTTTAACATTGTTAAAACTTGACGTGCCTAAGCGCATTTTTGATAATTCCAAAAGGCTGGATACTACCCTATTGGAAGTCTCGTGAAATTCTATTGATCACGTCTTGCATACAACCACACCCGGCGATGGAATTAGGAATACGTACACAAACGCAACGAAAGCTACGTTCCCAAGTCTATTACTAGCAAGTCTTGAAGAAAAAAAACGTGTCCAATATTTTTTATAACTAACGGACTAATTTTAATGATTTCTATACCCTGTAAACATGCGTATTATCAATCCATTCATCAGCTATAAGGACGTCCACGGCTGGACAATACTGGACATCTCTATTATGGATCTTCAATAAGACCGGTCGGAAGCGGTTAGCATTCAGCGCGATCCTGCGGTCTTAATGTAGTCATCCGTCCACCTTGTGGGTGACGTCCTACGCTGCGCTTGCTAGTACGTGGTCGTGCCTCCACGCTATGTGCCCTGTCCACGGCCATTTAGAACTTGCTAATCCGTCTCCTCATTCCTGATTCTATCTCGCAGAGAGACTCCGAGCATAGCGCTCTTCATAGCTCGTTGGAGCTTATTAATAAGGCGCGTAGTAAGAGACCACGTTTCAGTGGCATAAGTCATCACTGGTAACAGTGGACACTTTCGACTTGAGACACTGAGGTTTGTCGGTATGCTTATGGCAATTACATAGCGATCCATTCTGGATGACAGGTGCATTTATTAAGACTGGCAGCGTGCCATTCCGAGGACGTTTCCGGCAAGCACCGACAGACGCCGATTCGTTCTGGCGGCGCGGGCGGCGGCGGGTGAATTACAATTGCAATTGGGTGGCGTAGCGGACGCAGTTGCGGCGTGCGTCACCACAACACCACCAACTTATTTAATAGCCTACGTTATACAGAACGACTTAATGTGATGTAGACATTACACCAAAGCAAAGAAAATATTAAAATAATACCAAGTTAGTTACAAATACTGAAAAGCTAGATGAGGTGCTCGTTTGAAATGTAGTGTGTAATGTGTATCCCTTTAGATTAATATTGGTCTCGCTTTGCTTGACTATAGAGCCATCATAGAAAATTCCGCAATTTACAGCATGCCAGAACTGTCAGATTTGGCTTACCGGGCCAGTTGCATCAACGGGTGTGAATGACGTAGCTAACCCGAATGTTTTAAAAAACCGGACAAGTGCGAGTCAGGCTCGCACAGGGTTCCGTACAAATCCAGAAAACTTCACAAAATAGGGAAGTAAGTTGTTAAAATACCACAACCATCGACAAAAGGGCATTTTTTTTGTTCACTTTCCTCGTCGTACATCGAACATTACACATTATTAAAATAATTAAAAACCTGTTCTTCTGTTGTTGTTAGTTCTTTTATATGATACAATTTACTCACTTTGAATTTTGAACCCATATTTTGTGAATTTTGAGGCCCTATTTTATTGTAATTTAATTTAAAAATCTACAGTGTTCAGATTTATTCCTATATGTGTAATCTGAGATAATGCTTCTCGCCAAATTTCATAGTTCTGTGTCAACGGAAAGTACCCTGTAGGTTTTGATTTTTGCGAGTGTCAAAATATGCGGTTTTTTACGACATAAACGGCTCTAACTTTTTTAAACGATAACTTAGAAGTTTTTCTTTTACACAACTGCAAGAGACCATAGATATACGTATACAATTTAAATTTCAACTCGATATCTTTACGCGTTCCCGAGATAAAGAGTCTTGACACAGACGGACAGACGGACAACAAAGTGATCTTATAAGGGTTCCGTTTTTTCTGTTTGAGGTACGGAACCCTAAAAATACATTTTATCACAAGACTTCAACACACAATTAAATAATGAGAAGCCGCATTCACGCAGGTTCTGTTTTCAGAGAGTGCGGTATCTAGTCGAGCGTAGCAAGACCAATCATCATTAAGGCTAGCCTGATGTCCTAGGAGAGCGAGGATGCGACAACTCGCACCGCGATACATGCATTATTTTACACTGTCGTGTAGATTGAGAGCGACCACGTAAAGTAGGCCGTTTACAAACACAGCTTTGATCAGGAATTCCTGATCGAAGAAACACAGAGTCATTTTTAATTTTGTCTCTTTTGCTCACCTAGAACTACGGCTAAGATGGAGACTAATACCTCCTTACCACAATAGATTTAACACGCCTTAGCCGTGTACTGTTAAACATTCTCTAAAGGGCAAAACTTTGTGGTAACACGGATAGTGTCTCATTTGATTGATAAGCGGAGCATTCTTACGAGCACAATTGGCGCTAATGTACTATCTGAAAACGGCCTGTACGCTATGCGTCTAAGAACAGATCAGGCGATGCATTTTAATAATTCATGAACTCGAGTACAACAAAAGAATCGACCATCTCAAGAAAGTCTGCGAAACGGATGTGGGTGAATAAAGGAATAGAATCACTTTTATCGAGAGCAATAATGCAACTTGGTAGTATATTATATCCACGGCTGCGCGAGCGACTACGTACAAATCTTATCTGCCTCCTACGCACGCGGCGTCGTCGTAAAACATTTTCGAGCTCGGTTGTGAAGTTGTAAAGAACATCCCTAAGACTTGTCGAAGGAAAATATCTTTGATTGTAAATTACTGAAGTGATTCAGAATAATGAATAATGCTTTTGCCAGACTAAAGGTATCTCTCAGATGTGTTAAAATTGTTTTCTGTCGAGTAATTAATTAGATAGGTGTATGAAAAGCGGAGAAATTATTGGTAAAGCGCCTGTCAGGCCTCGGCCTCGCTATGTTAAGGTACAGTTTAGTTCATTTTTGATTTGCTAAAAAAATAAGGAATTTTTGCAATAGAAGAAAAAGTAAATAAGTACATAAAATATTAGTCCATTGGAACCACAAAATGCCGACAACTCACGCTTTTTTACAACTTAAGTACATTACGGAGTTAAGATTTGTTATAATATAAAAATTGGACACATTAACACGTTTACAACGAATGCAAACAAGTAGGTATGCAATTTGACAAAAGGGCGGAAGTCATTACAAGAATCAACTTTACATAAACGTAAACTAGGTATAATTATCTTAAATTAAATTAAAAACAAGATGGTTGGCATTAAGTTAAAAATACGGAATGATAAGTGTATCTAGAGTTGCTGTCAATGCTTCTTTGTCAAGTTTAGTATCAAAATAACAAAGAGAGATAAGGGGTGGTCGAGTTATAATTAGATCGCGCATGACAGCCCTGGGGTCAGCCGGCAGTGTTGCAATAGCAGCCAACAAAGCCACACTTGTTTTAAGCACTAGTCAGATTATTGCCCTCAGTGACGTAGATACGCATGACTGTTCCTGTTCATGGCAGAATGAGTAGATACTTATTTGCGAGCATACTTCTATTTGCAAAAAATTAACTTTTTCTAAACTAGCGTGGTTTCTACACATTTTTAATTAGAATATAAAACCTCAAAATCGTTACTTTTTAACCGACTTAACTTAGTAATCATGTAACATAAACCATTTTTAGGGTTCCGTACCTCAAACGGAAAAAAACGGAACCCTTATAGGATCACTTTGTTGTCCGTCTGTCCGTCTGTGTGTATGTCAAGACTCTTTATCTCGAGAACGCATAAAGCTATCGAGTTGAAATTTAAACTGTACACGTATATCTATAGTATCTTGCAGTTGTGTAAAAGAAAAACTTCTCAGTTATCTTATAAAAAAGTTAGAGCCGTTTATGTCGTAAAAAAACGCATATTTCGACACTCACAAAAACCAAAACCTATAGGGTACTTCCCGTTGACATAGAACTGTGAAATTTAGCCAGAAGCATTGTCTCAGAGTACACATATAGGAATAAATCTGAAAACCGAACATTTTTATTTGTATCACAAAAAAATAGAGCCTAGATTCACACAATATGGGTAGAAAATTCAAAGTGAGTACATCGTATCATGTAAGGTATCATATAAAAGAACTTCAATAGTACATGCTAAAACATGTTTTTTATTATTTTGACAATGTGTAATTTTCGATGTATGACGAAAAAGTAAAAAAAAATATCGATGATCTCTTTACTAAATCTCTATACTATATATATAGAGATTTTAACAATTTACTTCCCAATTTTGTGACATTTTCTGGATTTGTACGGAACCCTCGGTGTGCGAGCCTGACTCGCACTTGTCTGGTTTTTTTTGTATGGTTCATGTTACGCGATTACTCCGCCAATTAATATGAACCGAACGTTTGTCAAAACGGTTATCCGTCCGTCCTAATATTACAAAGCCTTATAACTACCACATTTATGAACCAAATTGCATGAAATTTGAGATTATGATAGTATAAGTATAGATCTCAATTTTGAATATGTATTGTAAATTTTTCAAAAAGTGTATTTAAGTGTGCTCCCGTAAATGTAAAGTGGGGATGAATTTTTTTTCAACACTGCCCCCCCAAAATTACGTATTTCGATTCTTGCGAACTATTTCAATTCTATACATGCACGGCTGAAGTCGGTTGTACCATTTTTGGCGAATAAATAATTATCTTCGGCTGTGTCGTAAAAACTTCTGCTCATAATGCTCAATGTTCTGGTCGAGCGAGCACTCGTGTCTTCGCCAGTATTCGCGGGCACGGCGGGAGAGCATACGATAAATGCATGAATGTATGTCTGTGCAAGCTTCTTACATGCTATTTTTGAAATGCAAGCTAAAAATAGAGAGCTGTTGCATGCACTTTTCCTTTTAGCGAGCTGCGTCCAAGACATTGTAACATCTGTGTGCTTTTGAATTTGCCATCTACAACCACACGGCTGGTTGTCAGCAACATTATAATTTCAACGATAGGTCGTCCATAATAGCCAACTGAATAATTTTCAGAACAGAAATTGATGAAATTCAGAAAAAATAGTAACGACAGATGATATCAAACTATGTCGGCGTATCAAAAAAAAAAAAATGTTTCATTTGCTTAGATTAAGATCCTTCACATGATGCGAAAGTATCAATCAGCGTATTAGGTTATTTTGAATGCCTATGCCGAAAGGACGTCATTTATTAATTGAATAAAGTAAAAATAACTATATCTGGAAGTCATAGAGGCAGACCACCAGCCCGCTGGCCAGATTATTACCTGATCTCATCTTATCAAATATGTGGGAAGCCAATGGATGAGGGTAATACAGGAATGGAACGAATGACGACAAAGAGAGGCGAGGAGGCCTATACCTAACAGTTTAGTAGAACAGAAAAACCTGAATAAAATAAGAAATAAACTACCAAAAAAGCTAATGAGAAATTAATTTTGATACTACAATAAAAAAGTTCCGCATAGATTCGACTTTCGAAATCCACAATAGCGAGAGTTGAATTTGCGTAGCAAGGTTCCGTGCCATAAGATGGATCTTTTAATATCTATGTAGAAGTAAAAAGTAGCAAACCTATGAAAGAGTTAATTTTTTTTTACGGTTTTTATGCCACCGCCATCACGTTTGGTGCGAACTCCTTTCAGATTTTTCCATACCCTTTGTCGATTACCTCGTAAGTACACATTTTTGTCAGTTTGCCAAGAATTCTCAGGTAAATAATTTTATGGATGACTTCATTAGGTAAATCGATAGGTGTGATAAATCAGTTTGTGTTTTAATTTATCAGTTAACACCCGATTACTAAATTATTGGAACTTGACATGGTCTTGATAAGTCTGATCGTTTTTTACGTTTGTCTGTCAAAAGTTTGTATTCTTATATAATTCTGTTTACACATCGCACGTGTTATGTTATGGTATGATACAACAGAAATACATTCCACAACCTGAACATCTATCCATCACCCATAGGACGTCCACTGCTGGACGTAGGCCGCCCCTATGAATCCCCAATGGCCAAATGGTCTCCAATCGAGATATTTTCGGCCCCATCGGTCATCAGTCCTCCGCGCTAAGTGCCCTACCCACTGCCATTTTAATTTACCAATCTATTATATAACTGTTAGCATTAGAAATGTAAGCACCCCTGAGTCGGGCCCTGCGATACAGGTCATCCTAGTGCAGGGTCCACTGGTAAAGGAGAAGGGGAAATCAGCGCGTTACTTTTGAGGCGCCAAAACCATAATTATGTTTAAAAAAAATGTATTTCGCGAGCCGAAATGCCACATGAAAGATAATCTTAGCTAATAGGTAGGTACTCGTAGTAAAGAGTTCGTTTTTGTCAGTCAGTCAGTTTTTTCCATAAAATTATCTCAAACGCCGGAAAAAGGAGCCACCACTAGTTTCTGCTACATTTACTGTACCTATACATCGCTTAGCTCACTCTTTTATAGCAATAAATAAAGAGACAGATATACTTAAAATGTTTGATAGAGATAGAGTTCCAGGTACATGAACGAAAAAGAAACAATGATATCCTTTACTTCTTTCTTCAGTTGAATAATTGGAGACATTTGCATGGAAATGATCAAGTCGTTCAAAATATGGAACGATATAATTAATTATTATTTTAAGTAGTACACCTATATGAATACTAATAGGTGTTAATGAGGAACTAATAAAAAAGAACATCAGCAACAGCACGCTCTGAATTTTTATGACTGCATCTCGAGCAAATGAGCTTTAATGTTGTAAAAATAATGTACTCGGCACAGAGATCTAATGAGAGGCTTCTCTTTATTTGGCGCACGAGACACATGAAACAAATACTCATAAATAGCAAAATGTATAATTACGAAACATTATAAAACATACATTGCTGAAGGCTAATAAGCTGTGGTGGTCTAGTGGTAATGACACTGGCCTTACAATCGTGAGGTTGTGGATTCAAATCCCAGTCCCGTACCTATGAGTTCTCCGGAATTTATGTACGGAATTTTGGCTTTTGAAAGTTGGCTTTTCGGTGAAGGAAAACATCGTGAGGCAACCTGCATATGTCCGTAGAAAAAATTCGATGGCGTATGTGAATCTACCAACCCGCACTGGGCCAGCGTGGTGGATATGGCTCAATCACCCTTCGTAAGTACGCCTACGTCCTGCAGTGAACTATTAAAAAGGCTGGTACAGTATTGCTGAATGTAGGTGTTGTGTGACCGCATATGAATAAGCAATTTGAATATCATTGTGTTTGTATTGGCGTTGCGCGCAGTTGTGATTTTAGGCAAAGTTTCGTGCCAAATTAGCTTCCCTCTAGACTGGATCGAGACGAAGACGCGTCGCATTTCGTGAGATCTGTGGTACTCGGTATGATAAAGTTACTAGCACAGCCGAGCGGATTTGCTAGTTGAAGAGACAGAGGACAGGGCACATAGTTGGCAGAACTGGGCCGTTAAGTTCTTGAATGGAAATCATGTACCAGCAAGTGCAGCGTAGGACATCTACTGACAAGGTGGACCAATGATCAAATCAAGATCGCAGGTACGCGCTGGATGTAAGCCACTTGGAACCGGTCTCATCAGAAATCCATAGGGGAGACCACAGATTAGTTGTTCTCTGATCTGTGGGGAAGACCTACGTTTAACAATGCCGCTATCCTTATCATAAGTGCAATAACTACGTTTAAAGTATAAACTTTTTTGCTCAGTTTTTGAACAATCGTTATCTATTGCACTTGTGACGGCAGAGTGGACGTCCCATGGATGATAATGATGATAACTCGGATTGTTAATTAAAGAGCTACTTAATAATGTGTAAACATTCGAGGAATGTTCGAGATCCTCCGGTCGGTCGGCCTTAAGCAGACGATTACTAGCACGAAACCAAAGCATAGCATAATTTGCTTATTAAGTATACAGTTAGCATACGGATGTTTTGAGAAAAACCGTTATTTTTATACATCGATAATGTGCTCCGATAATTTTTAACGCGTTTGAGCAGAAAACTTGATCCCATGCGACCGAGTTCATTATGAATACTGAGGGAATCGTAGTTATTGGGAAGTAACGTAAAATTAAATTACAAAAATCTAGATATATTCTTGACAAAGTTTGTTTTTTTGCAGTCGTGCCTCTATAAATGTAATTTTTAAAGTTTATTTCTAAGTAATGTCAAGTCTAACAAAATATCTGCATACGAGTTATTTTGCTTGGTTTAATTATAATAAATGGCAACAAACGATTTGATTGGATTTGTTTGTATCAAGACTAGAGCAGAGAGATACGTTCTCTTTCTCCTTTAAAATGGCTTTCCCTAGAGCCTAGTAATAGTCTATCTGTAACAGGTTGCGTGACAGCGTGAATGTAGATTACAGAAGCATTTAAAATGCCTACGAGTACCTGCCTAGTTATCAAAGTACCAGTTATCTTATCGACATTTTTACTAGTGAATGGTTGGTTATCTGAGAGGTTATCCTGTGAGCCTTTATTCTATCAGTCAAACTGATCAAACGATTGGGACATTTTTAATTCAATCTCTAACAAAGCCCCATTGAACGCAACTGCGCAACAGCTAAAGAATGCAATTTATCAACAAATGTCCTCCATACGTACACTCGACTCAACTGTCAGTCATGAATCTAGAAAAAATAATACTGAACGTGCTATTACGCCGAAATAATTGGCAGTTTACCGCGGTTAAAACAGTTCCTGTTTTTATAGTGCAAAAAGTGTGTTTCTTAGGGTTCCGTTCCCAAACGGTAAAAACGAGACCCTATTACTAAGACTCCGTTGTCCGTCCGTCTGCCTGTCATCGTGGCTGTATCTCAAAAACCGTGATAACCAAACAGTTGAAATTTTCACAGACGATGTATTTCCGTGGCCGCTATAAGAACAAATACTAAAAACAGAATAAAATACGTAAACAATATTATTTTTAGCCGTTTTTTTTATCGATATTATTACCGACCACAGACAGACGCTAGAAATGAAACAAAATAGGCCCATACGCCATCGCATACGGTACGGAACCCTTCGTGCGTGAGCTCAACTCGCACTTGGTCGATTTTTTGTCTCTTTCTTTTTTTCTTGAGGCGAATACGAATGCACGCGTCGCGTCGGTGTGGGGTTTTTTGGAGGGCCGTCCTTGCGGGCGCGACGCGAGTCACGCATCATCAGCTGTTTGTTTGACAACAAACTGGCGCGATACGCTGCCTCTTATCATAGAAACGTACGCCTAGTCGTAGACGCGCCTATAATGGCTACCTGACACAGTGACGTAGCAAGCTAACAAGCGCCTAGCTAGTTAGATATGGATAACTCTTTATTTAAAAACCGTTTAGACTTTTGACATAAAACTATAAACAAGAAACTTATTAGGTACAATCTGATTCTTAAATAGCAGCCTTATCGCTAGTAGCAATCTCTTCCAAACAATCAGGAATATAGACAGGAACAAGAACACAAAATAAAAAATGGATTTAATGAGACCTAATGCAGTGATACATCTAACCAATAAATTTATTTTAAATAACTAAAATTGAAATACACGAATGAATACAAGAATAACAGTTGAAGTAAAACAATATATGAATAACAGTTGAAATTTGGCAAGGTAACTAGATTCAGGAGTCATAAGCGAAATATGCTTTGGTCCCACACTAGGCTCGAGACCCGTGTTGTGGGTACCATACAGAAAGTTATCTAGTGGTGATATTCTGGGGTAGTCCTAGATTTTAAAGAAATGCTGATTTATTGAAAACTGTGAAAAATTAATGAGATTATATGAACTTGTACAAAAAACAGTAAATAATTATATAGAAATATGGCACACGTAAACCAAAAATACATTAGTAAAAGATTTAAACAAAAGGAGAGCGAGCTATGGAGATGGCTATGCTCGGAGTCTCTCTGCGAGATCGAATCTTAAATGAGAAGATCCGTAGAAGAACCAAAGATTGGCAAGTTGAAGTTGCAGTGAACAGGACACATAGCGTGAAGGACTGATGACCAATGGGGTCGAAAAGTTCTCGAGTGGAGACCACGTACCGGCAAGCGCTGCGTCACACCTTCACCAACAAAGTGGACGTATGACCTCATTAAGACAGCAGGATCGCGCTGGATGCCAGCCGCTTCCAACCGGTCTTTTTGGAGATCCATAAGGGAGGTCTATATTCAGCTGTGGCCGTCCTATGGCTAATGGATGGATAAACAGAAGGACAAAACGAGGAAAAGGCGATGGAAAAATTATGGGCACTGTTTATCACTAGAGTGCATTTGCGTATCTGGCGCATTTATCAAAGTGATATCGTAGAATTTTAGCAAATTCATGGAAGTTTTGGCGCCTAATAGACCGCAGAATACATATTCATAATAGCGAATGACGTAAATACATATAGCACGGTCGTTAATACTTAACAATTCTATAGAACCTTGCTCGACTTGTTTTAAAATACCTAGTCAGGTCATAAGTATTGTCACACAGTAAAAACTTTTCTATTAGAATGCTGGCCATAAAAAAGTTTATTGAATTCGAATTGTTCATGAAAATAAAAATGTATGCTTTTTAGAATTTTACTCATTTTTAAATATGGAGTTGACGCTTAAAGAAGACCTTATTGCAGTTATTGCGTTGCATCGTTGCGGTTACGCGCCAATTTAAATTTTTGACATACTGAAAAATTTGAATATAACCAAAAGATTCGTTTATCGTACCATCAAACTATACAATGAAGACTCTAGTGTAGATGAAAGGTCAAGAAGTGGTCGCTCTCGGTCTGTTAGGACTCCAGCAGTGATAAAAGCTGTGAAGGCGCGTATTCAAAGAAATCCCAAACGTAAGCAGAAACTGTTGGCCCTTCAGATGGGGTTAAGCAGAACCACGGTGAAAAGGGTGTTAAATAAAGACTTAGGGCTTCGGGCATATCGAAGAAAAACAGGACATCGTTTAAATGCTCGTCTAATGGACCTGAGACTGAAGAAATGCCGCGTTTTGTTGAAGCGGTACGCGGGAAAAAAATATTGGGAAATTCTTTTTTCGGATGAAAAAATTTTTACCGTAGAAGAGAGCTATACAACAAACAAAATGATAAGGTGTACGCACACAGTAGTGAAGAAGCGAGCAACCGTATTCCGCGTGTCCAACGAGGTCATTTTCCATCCTCGCTCATGGTATGGTTGGAAGTTTCTTATTGGGGCTTAACAGAGGTACATTTTTGTGAGAAAGGTGTAAAAACGAATGCAGTTGTGTATCAAAATACAGTCCTGACGAACCTTGTGGAACCTGTTTCTCATACCATGTTCAATAACAGGCACTGGGTATTCCAACAAGATTCGGCGCCAGCTCATAGAGCGAAGAGCACACAAGACTGGCTGGCGGCGCGTGAAATCGACTTCATCCGGCACGAAGACTGGCCCTCCTCCAGTCCAGATTTGAGTCCTTTAGATTACAAGATATGGCAACAGTTGGAGGAAAAGGCGTGCTCAAAGCCTCATCCCAATTTGGAGTCACTCAAGACATCCTTGATTAAGGCAGCTGCCGATATTGACATGGACCTCGTTCGTGCTGCGATAGACGACTGGCCGCGCAGATTGAAAGCCTGTATTCAAAATCACGGAGGTCATTTTGAATAACCTTTATTGTCATAAGAATCTATGTTTTGTTAAGTTCATTTAGGTACTTATATAAATGGTTACATAATGAATAAACTTGTTTCAATTATTTTATATTAAACATGTGACAGAATTTATGACCTGACTGTGTAATTCTGGCTAAAAGGTTCAGTAGCGAAATGGGAAACCTTTTGTAATGTGTTTTCATGTTCGTGCGGGCTTGATCAATTGATCATGGCAGATTTTTTTTATTCAGCAACTAATAAAGCAAGCCTTATAGAAGTGTCAATAAAAGTAAGCACATATCTCTTAAAATAATGAATCCTAATTTAGTATAGGGTATGAATATAATGAAGTATTTTGAAAACCTCATCTAATTTGCATTTGCATTAGATCAGCTTTCAAATAAAGAACAACCCATCAAATAGATCCATTCGTTTAGGACTTTAGGAGCTACAATACTCAATAAGACATACAGTCACACGTCAAACTTATGACATTCTTATTTTGTACATAATTAATTTTTGTTTGAATTTCAAGAGAGCAGATGTCAAAAATCACAGTTACTGTACCGACAGTACCTAAACTTAATTTTTGAATAGTGTTACGAAATATCAAAAACTATGGTTCTCTATAATAAAATAGCTACGGAACCCAACCACGTGCGTGTCACATGCATTTTGTCATTATTCTCGGACCGTTTCGGCATATTTGACAACGTCGAGGCGCGAGATTGTGCCGAGAGGCATTTAGTGCATCCACTTTCACCGATACAAGCGGCCAATTATTGGCGGCTTTTCTACCGGACGATGCAGTATTATACAGTATAATGTACTGCATCGCACGGGACCAGCCAATGGATTAATTTTAAATAATCTGTATTGGATTTAAATCGCTTCTACACCTAATATATTCAGTACTTCAGCTTAGAATCCAACGTGGCTGACAATCAGGAAAATAATTCTAAATTGTAGGCGCCCTAGCTATCCTTACTTTTGAGCATGCAGAGTCAAAGGCACCCGAAGAGCTCTTAATCCTTACTACCTATAAGAATACAAAGGTCGTGGTCGTGTCTTTACAATGATAGACATATGAGATATTGTAAGATTTTCCTGTTCCTTATGGAGACACTATTTTCTACGACAGATAATCTGTACTGTGATCGTTTGTCTTATTAGGATCCTTTGCAGAGATTCTCATACTTAATGCACTTGTGGTGTCAATAAACTGTTTTTGTAATGTATTGTTATGCAACACGAGTAGATGAGTCAGGCCAGTAGATGTATTTTATTACAGAAAATCCCTATATCGAAATAATGCAATTGACAAGTTTTCATATTTCACAAGGCTATGAAATTCCAAAACCATATCGAGATATTGGGATGCTGATCATTGTGTTTATTTTTCTAAAATTTTTAGTGCAGTAACTGCTAAGATATTAGATAAAAACTCTCACCCAAGCCGTTTCGGGATTTATACTAAAAGTGCAGTTGCCAATGAGAAAAAAAATACTAGCAATATAAAATGACAGTTAACACTGACAGTGTTGACACGTAAAATGTAATTTAAAAATAAAATGTCAGTGTCATTTTCAAATTTCTTATTTTGCTTTTGCCCGAGAGGTAAACGCAAAAAATGCAAATACTTTCCAAAAGCTGAATTATTGGTACATAGTTATCAAAATGATGTACATCAATACCCTGGAGTCAGTCAGCTGGGTTCCCTAGCATTTGGTGGAAGAATCCGTTTGAATTTTAAAAGTATCTTGGTACTAGTACTACTTATTCTTCTTCTTTTAAGTGGTGCTAATTTAAAGCCTGTATGGCAGACCCAGTTACATATTTCAGGTGATTGGCAGTTGTTAAACATTTTTTATATTTTTCTTCCCATGGTATACCGCGGTACATAGTGGACTTTTTGCGCTGACCTCCCGGCCTATTTGTTGTGAATTGTGACGGATTGATTGGCATTGACAGTGACAGCAACGCTAGCACCTATTTTTTTCTAATGTGGCTTCAGTAAAATTGTTTATGAGTCCTAAATTTTGCAGTTACGTCCTTTTAGAATAAGCTACTTTTCAAAACTTAATTTTACAGAAAATATAAGTCAAATCGGAAAAATAAAAAATACGTATGTTATTTTGCAATATTCTTTCAGATAATAAATAAATATAACTATGTTAAAAATTTGAAATGTTGTCAATTGACTACTTGTCTGCTAGATTGAAAATATTTTTCAATATCGCTAACATTAAACCGCGAACTCAGTACTCCAGATAAGTATGATATATACCAGTGGATACATCCTAAAGTAAATATTAATATTGACTCTACTAGAAATTCGCACATTTCCGGTAAGAACCAAAAACTACTAAACGGAAATGTATGCCATGCCAGCCGTCAGCAAATTAACGGTGCAATTTTAATTTTATCAATTACACAAAATCGTTCGCAATTTCGTCTGAAATCAAAGATTTTCAGGTCATGCACTTTCTACGGCGTATTTCAATGAACTCAGTTGAAATTACAATCCACAACCTGATTAAACCACACCGTCTGTTTCCACGTATCGAGATTTAAAAACAGACGGACAATGGAGCATTGAAAACTTGAGGAATCTTTACGGGTAATTATAACCGACAGGCGATATTGGTGCTAAGAGATCGTCTATTAATCACGAGATATTTTCAGCCTTCTCCCGCCTGGTGGTAGTTGGTGAGGTTTGAGATTACCCTCCCCCTACACAAAATCACGTGTATTTTTTGTAGGTACGTACGTATTAGGTAAGTACATAATATATTGAAACTTTCAGAATGTTGTCATTAAATAAAGGTAAAGGTCTCTGAGATGGCTGACGATGCAAAAATTATAAAGGTGTGAAAAAAATTAATTCAACGAAAAATTAATACACGTGATATCTCGTGTTCCCAGCTCCCCTTGTGATTTTTCGTGATATTTTCCGAACCCCTCCGAACCTTACTTAGAGAATTAGTAATTCATGGACAATTCCTAAGAACATTGCTGGTATACAAACACCTTCATAGAGGTAGGTAGTAGGTACGCTCGCAGACAGTTTGGCGTCTGGTGGCATTTCAAATTAATTTGGCCTTCGAAATGAAAAGTAAAGAGAGTGGAGATTGTTATTTTATCAGCTCGAAACAGTTTTAAAATTCTCACACGTAGGTGTTATAATTTTATTACATCTCCAACAATAACTTAGTTAGGAGATTTTAGGTCCCCTAGGCGGTATAGATTAAGATTAACTAGAACTATGCCAACTTATTCAAGCCTCTAACTAATTAGCTTTTCAATAAATAGATAATAGTTCACGACATTCCAACCGACTATCAGTCAAAGGACATCCATGTCCAGCAGGATATAGGCCTCCTCTATGGATCTCCAATAAGACGCGATGGAAGCGGCTCGCATCCAGCGCGATCCTGCGGTTTTAATGAGTGACCTCATTACCCTACGCTGCGCTTGCTGGTACGTGGTCTCCACTCGACATTACGACGTGGTCACATTAGTCATCTGTAAAATACAGGATAGAACACAGCAGTCTAAGAACTAGGATTCCTAAACAAACGAACCTAATTTACATAAATTGCGTGTTTCTTTTTTTACATAATAAAAACAGAAAGACACTAATTGACTTACAGGCGGCAGAGATATCGCGCAAAAAGCAGTCACATTGAGAATCTCATATTTTTACAAGTCTGTTCTAAATATTGCAATACTAAGTTTTTATAGGCGGGGGGTTAGCCCTGGTGTCTGAGTTTTTAAATCACCTGAAGGCATGTGTCTTAAATAAACGGTTAAAACCACCGGGACCCACAACGTGTCATCTGAGGCACGGGAGCGGCCAATTGTAAATGCCACCCGCGGTCACCCATCCGAAGACTGAACGTGCCAAACGTTGCTGAAATACGGTGAAACACATTCAAACTTTAGGTAACGAATGCGAATAACACGAGATAGGGCAATTTATACTGCCGTGGTGGTCTAGTGGTAGCAACACCTGCCTTACAATCGTGAGGTCGTGGGTTCAAATCCCAGTCGCGTGCCAATTAGTTCTTTGGAATTTATGAACGGAATTTCACACCACTGGCTTTTCGGTGAAATAACACATCGTGAGGCAACATGCATAATTGCTTAGAAGAAATTCAATGGCGTATGTAAATCCACCAACTCGCACTGTTAAAAACTAACCTATTATCTAAAAAGGCTGGTACAGGGCAATATTGCGAATAAGTGACAGTCGGAAACGCACGTATCGAACAGTTTTATTTCAAGACCTAATGATACCTACTTAGCGTGGAGCAGCGAGTGGGAGGTTCGGATTTCGCGGCCTTCGTTCGGCTGCTCGATTTCCAACGTCGCCGGTGACGCCGCGGCGCGGACGCCTGGCGCCTGCATCTTGTGGTTTTGTCTCATCAATACTGGGGAGCTTTTTATCCAGAGCCAAATGGAATATGAGGGAGGCTCAAACGCAAAACTGCATGCAACCTTTGGTACATTTCGTGGTTTGGGAAGAAACTCGTTTCATCCCCTAAAATATATGTATTAAGAACTTGTCAAGATCGAGCATCCCGTGTGATAGGGTACCACAAATAATGATGATACTTTTTTCTGTTATTACATAGTTAAATACTAAAATATTGTCGGAGAACTTGTTTCTAAGGGCTACGGAACTGTAAATGACACGTAACTTCGTGGTTAATATCTGGTCAAAACACCTACTTATATTACGAACATAAAGCTTCTGCCAAAATAACACTAAGAAAAAAATCTGGACTTGACATCTGCAAAATTGATTTCTTGTAGAGTCCTGTATCTATGACAATGGATAGTTCAAGAATATTGAGGCGAACCTACAACGTATTTTACTAAGAAGAACAACAAGTAAACTCGATACGAGCTGCCGACTGAAAGTCTGTGCAGATCGAAAATACTGCAGCGTGTCTGCACTCAATACGTAAGCCTTGATTTTTTTTCACGATCTAACCCAGATCTCTGAATTGGAAACGCTAACAAATGCCTGTAGCCTTTGTGAAGCAAATTGCGCTTTATTTAAGGCAAGTCAATGTCTCCAGTGACTCACTCGCCGCAGACTTCCTAAAAAGCAGCGGTCGTACATTTTCGTGCAGCCTTAAAATCCATTCAGATTTTTTTCCACTTGGCTTGCAAATCTGCGCTTGTATTGTCGCATTCCATGTTCAAATCGGTACGCGAAAGCAGTGTTGGTTGACTCAGCCGGCAGCCCATGTCCTTTCCATCTAGGGTTACCATATATCAGGATTTGTCCTCAGATATCAGGTTTTTTACAAGCTTTTATTTAGTTTCACCTGTTTGATGTCTATCATATCAAATTTTGCAAAATAAATTTACTTCCCGGTTATCGATTGAAAGAGTTGAAATTTTGCATACATGTGTGAATCGCGTGACAATCCAATATTATGATGACACGGTGCTGATCTGATGGTGGAGTTGGAAGGTGGCCAAAGGAACATCGTAATGAAACTACACAACCTCATCGAGATTGGGCTCATTGAATTGGCTTGGCGAATTTGTCTTCCAATGGTATCCAGGGTCTGATGATGGAGCTGGATGGTGGTCATAGGAACTCTGTAATGAAACGACGCAAGTCGCAACGAAACTTATCGAGTTTCGGCTCGTTCGATTCGTCTTTGCGAGTACTTGTTTTTAATATAATTCTTGTTACAGTTCTGAGATTGCGACTTAATTTCGCAAATTCTATGATATCTTAAGATTATTAGCGACTGGTCGCAATTTAGGCTAATTTAATCATGCTCCACCATGAAACCTCCCCACAACCCTGTGCGATATAGAGCATAGTTGCTCCCGGTTGCCTATGCCTATTTTTATATAATTTAGTAAAATTGGGGAATTTTTTGATATTAGAAGATATTACACATTACATGAATTTTACTCTGGACTTTTAATTCAATGCCTTCTGGCAACCCTATTCCTATTCCAACTGGCAGTTGAGTTTAAAACTATTCTATCACTTAGCCAATCAGAAGGGCCTGATCAGCCCGGCTTCAACCGTTTAATTCTACCTACGTGTCTTGCATGGCATGCCGACTGTCTGGTGAATCACGCGTTACGCACTCGGCTTATTATGGCTTGTGTAAAAAGACGACGGTGCGTTCTTTTCGTCTGCCCATGTCGCTGGTCTAGTACGCTTTTTGTGAACCAGATGCCTTCATAGATTTCTATTGCCGTTGTTAAGGTAATTGCGTGGCAAGATTTGAGACAAAATCATTTAAACGTTAAGGATCATCGACACGCGAAGAAGAATTGTCGTTGTTCACTTTGAGTTATGGATACTGGTTATTTATAGTGATTAAGATTCGGCCGAAAGTTTATTCAACTTTTCGAACTCGAAATTTATGCAAAACGTATTTAAGTAAGTAAATCACGTATGACTAAAACGTAAGACAAATTATAAATTAATTAATAGATTGATAAAAATAAATGCAGCGCTACCTGTGACATTTTCTTTGGTAAAAAATCATAAATGGAGCGGTGGTAGTATGCTCAAAGTAGTAGTAGTAGTATGCAGAGATTGTTGTCCCTAGTAATAACATTTTTAAGAACGCGAAAATGTGTCAAATACATTAATATTGTATTTTTTTTTTGATTTTTAGCTTAACAATGTTATCAATGTCGAAGAGAACATTTACCTCCTTTCGGCTCAGTATGACCGTTCGATACAACCCTGCATTCACAGATTATCTTATCAAACGTTTCTGAATAAAGGGGGGCAAATTTCTGAGAAGCGGATAGTAACATGCTAGATATTCGTAATCATTTAAACAACAGATACCAAAGGCCAAAGTTCGACAATGTTCGTTAACTTTAAACGATTTATTTTTCCAGTAGCTAGAAGTTATAGAACCGGCTACAGTCTAGGAAAAAAATAGCATAAAAATAATCATTTGGATCAAATCGTATCCGTAGATTCGCGTCTCCTTGCCGAAAGATTTTACGTTTGTAGTGACTGTCACTCAACGCATTGTATCTGCAATGTTGAATTAATAGCGTTTTGTTTATAAATAAATAATCTTTCATCGCAGTTTCAGCCGTAGGACGTCCTATGCTAGACATATGCCTCTCATATAGATTTCCAATAGGAGCGTTAGTCGCTTAAATGCCTACGCTGTGCTTGTCATTACATGAGAATCTTTATTGGCTACGAATTCGGGACTAACATACACGAGATCTGAAGGGGCCAAATATGAATAGAGCGACGATCTGAAACTGGCACCAAGTGAGGAAACGCAGAAAGCACGTCGTAGCAAGTGGCGTTCTCTAGGATGGGCTTATATTAGCAGTGTACACCTATTATTACCATTGATGTCGACGAATTAAAGTAATAAAACTATTGATATCTTGCATTGCAGAGCACCTTGACAAAGCATATCTCGCAAACAGAAGGTCCAATGAAAAAATCTACCGTTTCTTAATATATGGGACTCAAAAAAAATCTGCAGCCGGCCGAGTGCGTCGCACAGGAAATCGCACCGAAACGAAAGCGAACCTGCATGTCAACTGGCTATTTGCAGCGCAGGACGACGCGCAAATAAACGTCTTCAAAGGAAACTCGGATTCCACCCGCGGCGGCGACCAAATCAAGCAAAACACCCACCATTGTCTACGCATGAGTTATTTTCGCAAATAGACGCGGAATCCGCTGATTGCAAGCAAGCGCGGCAGGACAGGACGCGGCCCGCAACTTGCACATTGACTTTGCTACCTTCTCTCAAATCAAAAGATAGACATGATACATGAACTTACTTTACTTACTGTCCTTGCCTATCATAGCATACAAAGTTAGGCAACGTTCAGAACAGTGAGGCGTGGGATGGGTGACCGCGGGTGGCATTACAACTGAGCGCTACTGTGACTCAATGACACGTTAAATTGTAGGTCTCGGTTGTTTTAACTGTTTAGCCATGTCAGGCCTTCAGACGGCTTATAACTCTGACACCAGGGCTAGCTACGAACTTATTTTATAGCGTAACATAGGCAGGGACAGTAAAATGAATTGAGCAGAAGAATCTTGAGGGGTGGCATATTATTTTAACACAGGAAATTAGCCAAAACTACTTATTGTGCAATATAAGTTGCAAAATTCGCACAAACACATTAAATAAATAAATATAAATATTAGGGGACATGTTATACAACGGTGTCTGACCCCAAACTAAGCAAAGCTTGATATACTACATATACATATTTTTAAATACATACTTATATAGACCTAAATAACACTCAGACACAGAGCAAACACCAATGTTCATCACATAAATGCTTGCCCTGGGTGGGTATCGAACCCATGCCTCTTTGATCCAGAAGTCAGGTACACTAATCACTGAGCCACCGATGCACTAACACATTGATCTCTCACTAATCACAATCACACAAATTTTGTCTAAAATGAATATGACTTAGTGACACAAAAATGTGACAAAAAGTAATTTATATTGGGACATTAGGTATTATTAGAGCATGGTAAAACTCAAAATTTTAAATGTAAAAACAGATGGCACAGCAAGAGAGAGGCCTATACACAGCAGTAAGAAAGTTGCGGATGATAATGATGAAAACTAAAACTTTCATTATATCAAGATATTAAGAAAATTTACGATATACTTACCTAGCACAAAGATTTTAGAGTTCATTGACTTCAGATAAAAATGGTAGATTTTATTTAAACATTTTTGATTATACCTGAATTGAGCTGGTTTAACTGAATGCTCATTAGATGGGTAACTACTATGATTTATTAATTAGAGAATCATGTGAAACATCAACAATTAATCACCCAGAATTGTCAATACAAAGACTTCGCAATTAATTTTTAAGTTTTTAAAATAAAAAAAGTTTTAAGTTAACATAAACAACTTGGAAACCGGCCTATACAAACTTATTTACTTTAAGAATAGGTATAAAATGTATGTTTCATTTTTATTTTACCACGAAGTTTAGGATTTAGATATTTACATTTCTAGCATGGCAAAGGGACAAATTGTCTTTCAGCCAATTTATCCCCTCAGAGTGAAAAAAGTATGAATTGAGAACAGACATTAAAAGTGTATAAAATGGATTTGCCATGCTAGGGGTACTGGATAAGACTGGCACAAGACAGCACCCCTAACATGGCAATGGCACAAATTGTATTTCAGCCAATTTATCCCCTTGAAGTGCTGAAAAAGTATGAATGAACATTGCCAACTGAAATTATTTACTTATTTACATTATTTATTTTATTTATTTATTTATTTGTTAAAGGCGAGCAGTGTATACTGATGTGCCTATATCAAGCAGTGTCGAATAAAATTAGTATTTATCTGTCAAGGAAATTTTTTCCTTCTTTATCCAAAGGTCTAGTCTATTTTTAAATGTGTTTATAGTTCTAGCTGAGATGACATCCTCAGGCAACCTATTCCAATTGTAGACAACTCTATTGCAGAGGATGTGGTGTGCAGTGTTGGTTTGTGATGGTGTAGGCTGTAAGAGGACTGTATGGCGTCTGCTATCGCGCATATTTTCCTTCAAGGTGTACATGTCGTGAATATCCGGAAGATTATAGAAGCCATTGAGAATTTTGAAGGTCTCAATCAAGTCTCCACGCAATCGTCGTTCTTCGAGGGTCGTGAGACGAAGAGCTTTTAACCTATCTTCATAGGTCTTGCGGCGCAGAGCATATGGAATCTTGGTGGCTTTTCTTTGTGCACTTTCAAGCAAATCAATATCTTTCTTAAAGTAAGGACTCCATACCTGGAACCCATACTCTAGCAGAGGCCTTATATAGGTTTTGTAAATCTTAATAAAAACATCCATTGTTTAATGTACTTTGGGAGAATGGATGACCAGTGGGGCCGTAAAGTTCTCAAATGGATACCATGGACCAGCAAGCGCAGTGTAGGACATCCACCGACTAGGTGGACTGACAATAAGATTAAGATCACAGGAACGCGCTGGATGCAAACTGCTTCCAACTGGATATCCAGACAGCGTACGAAATCCGCAGAGGCCTATGTCCAGTAATGGACATTCTACGGCTGATGGATGGATTAAAAGTTACTGAATTGGTTTTATCCTTTTGCCATGCTAGGGGTCCAAGATGGTACTCGCACAGGACAGGGATAGTTGACAAAAGGAGGAGAGTTCTTATTCAATGTAGGGGCGATAAGTCCAGCACTGTCGACTTGCATGGGGTGTTTTGTGCATTTCCCCCTCCAGCATCTACCCGAGCCAGCCCAGCTCCTTAAAATAACGGAGCGTGGCTCTGAACTGCTGACATAACTGCTACAGCCACTTGGATGGTATACTAGATAGCGATGAGGATGATGTTGATGCTGATGATGTGGTGACGATGATGATGAGGAGGAGAGTTGTGTCCTGCCCTAGGATGAAATAGGATGATGATGATGATGATGATGTACTAGCTTATGGCTATGATCAACATATCTACCCATCCACATATAAAAATAATGCAAAATGATTGCTTTTGCCCGTGACATTCCCCATGTAATATTATCATTATAGTGCTAACTCATAAAAACTTTATTTTTCCAGGATAAAAAATAGTTTTATAACACCTAATTTATTTTCAGAATCAAAATCTAACAAGATCTATATGTCGATTGTACAGAATGAAATAATATTGAAATTGAGTTTTCATCTCTGAAAGAGGTTTCTTTAGATATCTATATATATAATCTTATGACAATCAATAAGCTTTACAGGATATTGGAAGACTATTTTAGACTATAGAACGAGAACAGATTTCTCTTAGCGTGCCATCTTACTCTAACTCAAAATGAAATAAACAAATACTTAACTCGCATGTCATCTTATGTTTTTACAAATTTATAAAATATTCATATTCAAGTCAGGTCATGGACATTACTTGCTATCAACAAATTCACACTTGTTATCAAATGAATTTACAATTATTAATATAGCTCAGCCTGCATTATCTAGTAGGCAATAGAGCAGGCTGATACTAAAATCAGATTATGCTATGACGAGAGTGATGTAACAGAATATATATATTTATCTTACACCTTTAGTGTACTAAGAATTCAGGATCCTGAATTTTTTTTTCTGATTATAAGTGGACTATGGACATTGTGATATTATTATAAAACAAACTACGCCTACTAAATGGTTTCTTGAAATGCAGGCAGAAAGATACATATTTTAGAATTCATGAACCCAAATAGTAGTCTTATTAACTACTAGCGACCTGCCCCGGCTTCGCACAGGTGTATTATACTTATAAAGTTTCCCCTTGAATCACTCTATCTACTAAAAAAAACCGCATCTAAGTCGGTTGCGCATTTTTAAAGATATAAGCATACATGGGGACAGACAGCGGGAAGCGACTTTGTTTTATAAATACTATGTAGGGACTTTTATAAATACTATGATTATTTATTGATATACATAATAGTTTATTAACAATTGTTTTTTTTTCAATAAATTAGTTAAAACATATTAAGAGGTTTAAAAAAACTTAATTTTCAACAGTCTTCATAAAAGGAAGTTCTCAATACTTAATTGAATTGAAAAATTTGATTTTTATCAGCTTATTAAAAACTATTAATAAGCTACATATAGCTCAACAAGCTATGGAGAGGGCTATGCTCGGAGCTCTCTGCTAGATCGAATCAGGAATGTTGAAATGGCAGTGTACATAGCACAGAGGACTGATGACCGATGGGGTGGGGACTGAAAACTTCGACTGGAGACCCCTTACCGGCAAGCACAGTGTAGGATGTCCATCCACATGGTGGACAGATGATCTCATTAAGACAGATCGCACTGGATGCATGCCGCTATGTACCAGTCTTATTGGAGATCCATAGGGGAGGCCTATGTCCAGCTGTGGATGTGCTATGGCTGATGGATGGAAACAGTTAATTCTCAAGATAGTAAAGTATTATAGAATTTTACTCACAATAATGATTGGTTACTTTGTGAATACTACATTACTACTACATAGAAAGCAATTGGATCATCCACAGACCCTTGAAGGTCTAAAGATAATCCAAGTGCTCAAGCCCACTGCCAGTTGGCAGCGTGCCCAGCATGCTGGCAGCATTGCCACGCTGAATGGCAATGCTTATACGTTGAGCCAAATAAACACCAGCATTTTGGTCACGCGTCGCGTCCACCAGACGCTCAGAAAGACTTTTGAAAACGAGATGAGCTCCCGGCCCCCACGGACCCAAAGTCTCAACTCCAAATGGCTCAAATATGTAACCACTGCCGAGGTTAGCATATTTGCGCCGCTTGTGCTGCTCAGCCGAATTGGCCGCCGCTCCAGCCCTACTCTGAGTCTCAGGAAGATGTGACGGTGCCAAAGTATCGACGCAAGTTGCGTCCCATACTAAGGGCCGTCCACACTTCCATGGGACCAGCGTCATGCCGTCAGGCCTTTTGCCATCACCACGCGCCAACCCACTCGGTTCGAGTACGGCTGCGATATTGGCGGTGACAAAAGCCCTGCGTATGACATCGTTAAGGCTGGCGTGGCGTCCAATCCGACCAGCGCTTCTTGAGCAAGAGAGACCGTGGTGACCGAGCTGGTCAACTGCAGTACCACACTGACAGCGATGGGCTTCACAACACCTTGCACCCAAGCGTAAGCTGACAGCTAGACGAAATGCAGTTGGGTCTAAAAGGTTACCAGTATTGAAAGAGGGCAATGCTTGCAACCAAAGACCGGACTCCCATACAGAGACTGCAAGGATACGAGCGCGATCCGCGACGCTAGGACACGTGTCTAGAAGAGATTTCCGTGCTAGTTCGCAGATCGGCCGATCCCACAGTCTCTGCGACGATAAAGTCTTTGGAAGCTCGGTATTTGGGCAAGCGACCCTCCAAGCATTCGTTGCCTCATTCAAATGAGCTACATCTACGCCAGAATGGCCTAAAGAAGGTGCGAGGATTTTTTCAATCAAGTTCTGAGTACTATGAATGGAGGACAAGAAAGCTGGTAAAGCAACACTTGAAATTTGGCGGACCCCTAACCCTCCAAGCCTAACAGGCAAGGAGGCTTGTAGCCACGCCCTTTCACTCATGTCAATATTCAAAACCGATACTAGGGACTGCTTTACAACATCGTCTAAGCTCAAAAGGAGCTCATTGTGTTTCCACAATGGACTACATCGTAAAGCGTACATAAATTTTGGAACAAACAGACAACATCTTATAATGGTAAAAGCCATGTGGGCGTTAATTTTGAGTAGCCTATCAGAGGCACTCAAAAAATTTTGAATTTTTTCTTGAACGAAAGGCGGAAAAGACTCATCTAATATCGGCGAACCTAGAAGGCGAAGAGAACACTTGTCTACCGATTTGATGTTAGGTGCCAAATCATTAAATTTGTTAAGTATCAAATCTTTATCCGGACATGAGTCGCAAACGAAAAGTTCGCATTTCGAAAAATTTAGCTCCAAACCAATTTGACGAAACTCGTCAATAAGAATTTCCAAATCACGTAGGACTGTGCTCGCATCGCCACCCAAAGTCCCGTCATCCAGATACCAAACGTTGAGTTTAGAATGGAGACGTTGAACTATTGGATGAATGGCCAGGCTGAAAATGGCTGGTCCGAGAGGGTCACCTTGTTGACAGCCAACGGAAGATAGCAAAACATCATTTTTGTAAATTAATTTAGTGGGTTTGCCGTAGCATTGCCAAAGAAAATTGAAAAGATCGGGAATTTTGTCTTTGACCTGTGCCAACAAGGCGTCTCGATTAACCGAATTGAAAGCATTTTTGACATCCACCTTAAGCAACACCTCTCCACAATTTTGACCGAGAAAAGTACGAAGCGAATGAACAGCAGCCTCACATCCACCCCGCGAACCAAAGCCAAGCTGTATTGGTTGAAAAAGGCTACTCAAAAGAGCAACCTTTTTTCCACAACCGGCTTTGGCTGCGAGACGACGATATGTGGTGCCAACAGCAATAGGTCTGATGCCACCATCTTTTTTGACAAGTGCGCATAGGTTAGCGCCATACAAGACTTCGATAACGTCATCATTGACCTGCCCAGATAACATGAGATTTGCCAAACCCGTTAATTCTCTCAAGAGAGACTCAGCCACCTCACCAGAGCTAAAAGATAGAAGATCTTTTAGATGTTGAGGCGAGAGACCATCTAGGCCTCCGGCTGAGCCGCTCCGAAAAGAAGAAACTGCCGCTGCAATCTCCTGAGCTGACACTTCAATGACAACGTCATCAGGGTGTGGTGGCTCAGGCAGGTGGAGACATGCTGCCGGCGGATGCTTGTCACGGAGTGACTGGACCGTATCGGGTGTGTGGGGGGCAATAGTGTCGCTGGAGAACAGGACTCGTGCGGCGCCTTTGATATCGCCATCACTAATTTTGCTCTCTACTATTTTAATGGTAACCGAATCGTCTGTTTTTTTAGAATTTGGTTTATTCTGCCTTGTTGGCGGAATAATGCTTTCAAAATCTAAAGAGTTCTCTTCCAATGCGCTGTACTTTACGCAATTTTCCTTTACTCTAGTGGTAAGGGATTTTTTGTTTGTTGGGTCCGAATGTACGTAAAGCACAACGTAGGGAAAAGTCAAGAGGTGTTCCCAGGCGACTAAAGAATTTTTAGAAATAACATTCCGAATAGCAGCAGATAAACACTGCGCAACCGAAAAACGTGCACCACGCGGGATGCGTTTTAAAACAGGAAGAGAACTTTTGAGTGAGCTAAAAACCTCCCAAAGCGGTTTGGAAGGAGCAGCAGCGCTCACGGGACTGCTGCTGGCTCCATCAGAGCCTGCAATAGGGGCCGAAAGTGTAATTTGGCTATTTTTATGGCACCGCGTACGGTGAATTTTGAGGCCTTTCTGTCCTTTAAAAAATCGCACTTGGGAACACTCTAGGCACTGAATCATGTCCCCCTGCGACACATTAACGTATTGGGAAACTGCATTTGGCCCGGCCGGGGCGCAAAATGCCCCGTGATATATTAATTACAAATTTTTATAATATTCTTGTCAACAATTTTGCCTTGAATGAATAGTCTCTGTGGTTTATATTTCGTTGCAATAATCAAAATGTTCAGATAGTGTCAACAGGTTGATTGCTTATTTATTTGATGATATACTGATCATGGCCCAGGGCTCTAATATTGAATCATTAGAACGGCTAAACATACGCATAGATGGTCACAAGGCTTATTGAGAGGGAGCAGACATTGAAAATCGATGGTTGAGCGAGTGGGACAGTGATTTGTTTTCACTTTTTTTTAAATAATTTAATATAACCGCTGACCACCTACTGGGTGTTTCTCTAGACCACTGATATCTAGAATATTATTGTAGGTACTAATCATCCTGCCCAACCTCTACTATAGGATCTATTTTCTAGGATATTATTGTACTTGGTATTATGACCAACTTGATATGAGGCCCACAATAAAAAATCAACTGTACAATACATAATGTTTATTGAATTTTGACACTGCATGAACAGCTGATTTTTTGTTGAGGGCCTCATATCAATTTGGTCATAATACCAAGTACAATAATATCCTAGAAAATGTGTGTTGTCTAGAGAAATACTTTGTATAACAACTGCATCCAGAAAGCACTTAAAATAAAAAGGATATTTTGTGATATAGTGAAAGCATTGGAAATGACATATCATCCTCGAATATACCAGTTGTAATGTGGCCTAGAACAGCACTCACCTTTCATCCTCGGGTGGAGGCGCGGGCTGCTGGTCGTCCTTGCCGTCGGCGGCGTCGGGTGGCACGTCGGGCGGCGCGTCGGGCGCGGCCTCACTCGCACTCACTACACTGGCACTGACCACTCCACTCACTGGGCTGCCGAAGCCCTGCGCGTCGTGCGCCGGCTGGCTGTAAGCGCCGGCCGGCAGCGCCACCACGGGCGAGTTGGTGCCCGACACGGCGGGCTCGGCCACGCTGCTCTGCGACAGCACCGGCACCACGCCGCCGTAGCCCAGCGCCATGCCGGCCTGCACCACGCCGCCGCCCAGCACCGGCATGCTGCCGCCCGCCATCGACATCGGAATGTTCTGGTGCGCCGGCACGTACTGCATGCCGCCCTGCGCGCCCACCGCCGCCGGCAGCAGGCTCTGCTGACCCATGTGCGCTACGCCGCTCGGTTGCATGAACATCTGCTCCGAGGCGGGGATCTGCATGCTCGGCTGATTCCCGTCGAGCGTCATCTGCATGTTCTGCGGCGCATTCATCATCTGCAGGCTGCCCTGCGGCACGCCGCCCTGCTGCGGCAGCGAGTGCACGGCGGCGGCCTGCTGCTGCCCGCCCAGGCTCAGGTTGGCGGGCAGCGTGGAGCCCTGTGGCTGCGACGCCATGGGCTGCAGATTGCTGGGCAGCGTGGCGCCCTGCTGCGACGTCACGATGCTCGAGAGCACCTCCTGCGGCATCGTCTGGCCCTGCTGGCTCAGCTGCGGCTGCTGCGCGTGGTACTGCGCCACGCCGTGCTGCGGTTGCACCATCTGCGGCTGCGACTGTTGCATGCCGCCCGTCATTATCGACTGGGCATTGTTCTGTTGGCTCACCGTCTGGTTGTACTGTTGCTGCACGCCCGACATGCCCTGCTGCTGCATCTGAGGGTGCATCCCGCCCACCTGACCGACCACCTGTTGCTGCGGCTGAGACGGGAGCTGGTGCATCTGAGGCTGCATTTGGGGTATCTGTTGGTTGGTCGGCAGCTGGGCAGGCATCTGCATTTGCTGAATGTGGTTGGGCATCTGTTGAGTTTGCATGGCCTGCATCTGAGCCTGGTTGGGGAGCTGTTGGAGCTGCGTCTGCTGAGTGGCCATGGGTTGCTGGCCTGCCATGTGGTGGCCAGGGGCCATGTTGGGCATCTGGGCTTGCTGCATGTGCATCTGCTGGGGGTTCGGTTGACCTTGCATCTGTTGCATCTGCATCTGTTGCATCTGAGGTTGCTGGTTGGTCACCTGCTGCATCTGGCCCTGGTTGGGCATCTGCTGCATCTGAGGCATCGGCTGCATCTGTTGCATATTGGTCATCTGCGGCTGTGGTAAATGCTGGCCCATCTGTTGCATTTGCTGATTGGGCATCTGTTGCATCTGCTGCGGCATCTGTTGGTGCATGGGGATCTGCTGTATGGCCATGCCCTGGTGGCCAGCGATGACCTGCTGCAGCTGGTGCTGGGGGAAGCTCTGTGGGATCTGCTGGACTTGTTGCTGCGGAGGCTGTGGGTGGCTCGGGGCCGTGTTCTGCATGGTTATGTGGGTCATGCTCTGGGGGTGCTGCTGCTGGGGCAGCTGGTTCCCTTGCATGTTCTGATTTGGCATCTGTTGTGGCATTTCTAAAGGAGGAGACTGCACCGACACGGATTGGCTAGCGGGCATCGGTTGCTGCACTACATTTAGAGGTTGAGTCAAAGATTGTCCCGGCGAAGCCATCGGGAACTGCTTTTGTAGTGTTTGCTCTAACTGTTGCACTGTTGGTGCATTACCTTGTACGTCCTTAGGCCCTTTATTAATCAGATCATTAGGCATTTCATCATGCTGACTATCGTTTATCACAACACCACTATCAGGAGCTTGCAATGTATTCGTTTCCGTCAAGTCTAAATTATTATTCAAAGTAATAGGTGCATTCTGCTGCGTCGAAGTGTGATCTAAATAGTCCATACACACCCAACGACCTCTCCTAAATGGTTCCGTGCTTTCGATCTTGACCACTTTAAATCTTTCATTTCTAACATGTTCTTGTATCTCTTTCATACCTTCCTGAGGTTTCGCATTGCCTATGAGATTGATGATGCTGCCCGCGCCAGCGTTAGTGACGCTGACGTGCATGTCAGTGATCTCCTGGTTGTTGCTATTTGGCACAGCTCCCGCGCCGCCGGCGCCGTCCTGCCCCACGATGGCGAGCCCGTACTGCGAGCTCGTGGGGATCACGGGGGCGCAGCCTAGTGATGCACTCGACGCGTTATAGAAAACGTCGTCTTTCGAGAACGTATCTTCCGAATAGCTCGGTGTTTCATTCTCAATGTCGGTCACTCTCGATATGTCGTCGGTGTGAGATTCATCTAGATCGTCCGCGGAGTCCTCGCCAGCATCGGTGCTCACCCGAGAGCCGACCGTAACGCTGGTGATCTGAAATGAAGATATTTTCCTTGGGTTATGGGCGGCTTGCAGACTCGTCGGGTGAGTCACTCCCTTCTCCGATTCGTTCAGCCGCAGAGATTCACTCGTTGTGCGGTGAACGACGTTGTTAAACTTGTTTTTCTCACTAGTTTTATGTGACTTTTGGATCAGATTGTCAGCCATTATGCCGTCCGAACCGAATGACTATCTAAAGAAAATTTCACTGTTTATTGGCTTCAGAGACATTTGATAGACTTTTCAATCACAGCAATATATGAAATATAAAATCATTGTACACTCACAATTTCACAAACACAGTAATTTAACTATTAAAGTTCTTAAAATTCATTAGTAAACACACACAGTTGCGAACATCTTTCAGACGGCAGCAACATGGCGGCCATTTATGCGCAATGCATTGGTTGTCAATTTGCAGTAGCTATAGACATTCTAGAGTATTGTGCCTATGAATCCTGTCTATGGTCGCCAGATGGCAGCATTAAACTGAAACATTAAATTGCGAATTTTTGCTTGATATACCTAAATGTAGTATTTCGATATTAATGTACCAATATATTATGTATAATTATGTAATGGAAAATATTGTTAAAAAACAAAGAGGCATAGAACACCACACTCTTAGTACCGACCAATATAACGGTAAGAAATGCAAATCGCTAAAAATAAAGATCCTATAGAAATCTTGCTATACTCTGTGGTTATTTGAACTAGTAGGCAAATAATGTGTTGGTCAACTTTCGTAGTCATAGTTTCACTACTCCACAACAGATGGCGTAATTACGACGTAAACAACGCAGTTATTTTAATAATTTTCAATTTTACTAAAATCTTTTGTCGAATAGAATTTCTATACTTACAATTTATTCATCTATTCGGTTATATGACTGATTTTTATTTTATACACTTGCTGATCCGGTGAACTTTATTATGACCTGTCATACTAATTTCGATGGGGTTTAGCGCCACCAACGACAAGATACGGCAACTTTTACACATAAAGCACCATTTATTATTGGGAATTCAAATTGATTTTCCATTATTTTCCCGTGCAATTTTTTTTATTTTTTTTCTTTCACAAGAGCCTTCTCCGGCAAAAAAAAAAAACACAACAAAAAAGAATTACCAACGCAACAAGGATTCTTCACTTTTATAAAAGTAGTACCATACTTCATCTTCGGCTACAACTTCGCTTTTCATCATACGAGTTGGAGGAAATTTAGGAAATTTAGCCCTTTTAAATTCTACATAAAAAGGACCTACAATACATATTGATTTGCTACCTCAAACAAATCAGACGGTATCGATATCATACGTAGTATTATTATACCTATCTTCTTTGTCGATATGTTTCTGGTAAGTTCATGTGATGTGTATCTCAAGAATTTTCTCCAAAAGGAACTAGTATTATTTGATTTGAATAATGAGAAGAATTGAGAAATGGAATTTAGTAAATCAAGTTTTTATCACTACATAGTATAAAACAAAGTCGCTGTCGCTGTCTGTCCGTCCCTATGTATGCTTAAATCTTCAAAGCGACGCAACGGATTTTGAAGCGCTTTTTTTTGATAGATAGAGTGATTCAAGAGAAAGGTTTATATGTATGATACAGGCATAATATTGTAGAGATAAATTTACAGGTTTCTATTGTGATGTCGTAAATAAACACATTTTTTGGCGCTTACATTGCAAACGCTGACTGAACCCCACGAGATAAATCAAAATAATGTACTACGGTATTATACACCTTAAAAAGGTCAACAAAAAAGTCCGCGATGGTATGTGTCTATCTCTTAAGGATAACCCACAATAACCATTTTTTATCCTTTACATTTTATGGGAAAAAATGGCTTATATAAGAAGTTATTTTAAGCAATACAGAATTAATCCTTATCCAATTAAGTATCTTAAATACATTGTGCATTCAATATAGATCAATATGGCCCTTTACAGCATGTAATTTAAATGAATATTTCCGAAGATATTACAGATTTAAAATGCAGGGACATAGCGGTGCGACGGCAGTACTGGCCCGGCCGGCGGCGCGAGCTCTCTAGCGAGGAAAATAATCCTTAATAAATGCGAAAGTAACTCTGTCTGTCTGTCTGTCAGTCGCACTTTCACGCTTAAACTATTAAACCGATTTCAATGAATTTGGTACACAGATAGTCTAGAGCCTGAGAAATTGTTATTAAATATTGATTTGGTTTCGGCTGTAAATGACAAAACAAGCCCGATTACAGAGGCGCCAGCGTAAATTTAATAGCAACGTAAGAACCGTTCTTTCTACCTATATCGAATGCCTAAAGTGAAAAATGAACAGAACTATAATATTTAGCTAATACAATTACGATGGCCGATTACGGCTTAATGTGACGTTGACAATTCAGCGAAAGATAGGGAAGGTGGGAACACTTCAAATAAAGTACTGTTCAATCAGTCAGGAGTTTTCATTAATATTTTTAAACGGAAGAGCTTGGCGCCACAAGGCCTGGCCCGATAAGGCAGGGTATAATGCATAAGGTACAACTACAGGAGAGGTACTGTGAACTCTTCATTCGCCTTAACTTTTTGCCAATAGGTGTGACGTCTTTGCGGGATTTTAGCAGGCTATCACTACATAATATATTGTAAAGCAAAGTCGCTATTTCTGTGTATCTGTCTGTCCGTCTGTCTATTCAATTATGATGTGTAATCTTCCAAATTACACAACTGAATCGAACGCGGTTTTCACCGACTCTTAGTGTTTCAACGAGAAAGTAAGGTATAACAATCGTACCTGGGCGAAGCCGGGATGGGCAGCTAGTTATATATAAACCTTAAACTTAGTTTTAGTACAATAATTTTGTCTCTTCGGTCGCCAACGTTCATACCACATTGAAAACACCGGTTCTCGTCCGATCACCGAAGTTAAGCAACGTCGGGCGCGGTCAGTACTTGGATGGGTGACCGCCTGGGAACACCGCGTAATGTTGGTTTTTGCTGTGGATTCTCAAATTGTTTTTTTTTGTACTTAATCCTTAACCTTAGCACATTTTTTATTTGCATCCGTAGCGTGTATCATCATGTATTTACTCGCATATCTCTGTGCTTAATGTGGGCTTCGAAAACCGAAAAGTGGTGATTCAGACCATTATTATGAACAATTATTTACCTAGGTTTTAATAGTCTAATTATGGCCCCGACTTAAACTCGGAAAGTAATAACAGCTTTTTCATACGTTTGTTCGAGTTTGATTCAGTTGCGATTTGTATGGGACAACTGATTTTTTTCTTGAATTCTGTTTTGTCTCCATGATAAAAGTTGTTCTATTTACGGCTTTTTGGATCCCTTCCCAATAACCCTGTATAGGAATGCGGGCGTATATATATCTATTTAATGTTATATTTTTTATTGTAGTTCACGAATTGTATGAAAAAGAAACATCGGGTTGCACCCCGGGAGTGTCGGCAGAAGTCTTGAAGTCAGAAGACTTGAAAGGCTTACGAATTTTCGATCAGGTCACGTGTCCTAACGCGAGTAGGTATAACATTTTTCACCCACCCCAAAAAGTGTACAACGCCGCTAAAGAAGCATTCACTTCAATAATTATGATTATTACAATTAATTTATTTAGGAAACGACAGGGTTATCCAGAAATGGCATACTAAGCTGAAAGAAGATGTTTGAGTCACATTAGGAACAACTTTTAGGGAATTTGAGAAATCAATTAGTCGATTTCCAGTTGCAATTTTGTATGAAACAACTGTTTATTTCTCGAAATCCGGGTTACCTCCCCAGTAAAAGTAGTTGATAACGATGCTTTTAATAAATATTAGGCCCGTTTCTGCTTAGTACGGGGTAAGCAGATATTCCTGTGTATTTATAAATATGACTAATTTAAAATACCTACTCATATTGTGATAGCAATTATTTTCATACAACTTTTCTTTTATAGAACTTATTTTGTTAGTGTAAATAATTTTATACTGTAGGTAAAAAATAATAAATAAATCAGACAAATACTTCGTAGCCATGAAAATAGTCAGTACAAAAATATTCTCATAATCGTATATTTTGAAGTAGGTAGGTACTTACTTGTTATGTACAGTGTACCTAATGTATCAGTCTTTAGTGGTCCAATGTTGGACATAGGCCTACTCTTGAAAGGTGTATTGCCATATCCACCACGCAGGCCCGGTGCGGGTAGGTGGATTCATATGAAGAATGAATGAACCAGGGCAGGTTTCCTGCTTTTTTCTGCCGGATGTTTACCTTCATGTACTTTGAAATTATTTCGTACAATAACATCACAAATATGAATGAACTATTGCAAATATTTATTACATATTTACGTTCACTATTTCGACGACACTATCGATTGAAATACGAAAAGACATAAATAAATAAGGTATTGATATAAAATCTTACATGAAATCCGGAGCGGCGCGAGTAGTCCGCGAGTGGATCAAGCGGTCGGCGGCGGAGTCCCGACCCCAGCCATTACCCGCAAGGTCTCGCATCGCCAGCCGATTTAGCCAACATCCCCACCAATCGCGGTGACACTTCTTAAACGAAGGTAATTTGCTATTATTTGTAAATTGGCGGCGAGCGACGTCCGCCGACGGCGTCAGTCGCTCTGGATCCACCAGGGAACCCTGGCCGGCTCAGAGCGCTCGCTGACGCGCCCTGCACAAACACCGCTCGCGCCGCATCGCCGCCCGCCGCGCGCGGCGCAGTCGACTCCCGCCGCCCGACCGACATGAGCGCATCATGAAGACGGACAAATACGACGACGACACCATGGACGACGGTGACGAAGACATCGGCTGCGTCGGCCGCCTCATGGTCTGGGCGCGCATCAACCCCAACCTCGTGATGCTGAAAGTGACTCTCTTCGTGATGTACGGAGCCACCGCGTCCCTGCTCCCCTACCTCACCATCCATATGCAGAGCATCGGACTCACTGTGCCTGAAATTTCATTTGTGTATTTAGCTCTACCGTTCACTACGTTCCTGAGCCCGCCGATCACTGGTAAGCGTTAATTTTGATTCTATATCTCCAAGAAGTGAGGGTGTAGTTGTTTAGATGAGTGTGTTGATTGTAGGATTCCTGGTGGACCGGTTTGGAGAGTACAAGCCGGTGGTGATCACGGCTCTGATCCTCAACGCTGCGTTCCACCACTCGCTGCTGCTCATCCCTCACCAGGAGACGCCGGGGGTGATGCCGTCGGCCTACGTGATGCGACATCCGATCAGCAACTCTGTGGAAGTACGTAGAATAACGGATTTGTTTCGAAACCGACCCCTAAACAATTGATCCTTGTTAGTAAGTCGGTATACACCTAAGAATTTGAGCAAATCGTTTTCATCCGGCCACTGGGCGAATTAGCCGCTAGGTAGTTGTTCTCGTTCGTCTCTGTGTTGGAATTAGTTAAGGAAATTAAGCGGAATCCAAGCACGTTGGATTACCCTTGAATCGAGCGCTGGAGTGGAGTAATCATGTGGCCCATTGAAGATAATGGACCCTAAACTGAGTCACGTGCTGCACAGGCCATATTTAGAAAGACAAGTGGATTTAAATCGCCTCTCGAATATCCCTCCGTAGCGTCTGGGTCTGATCGGTAGCGACCTTAATATGATTTATTGCATGTCTTAAAGATAGACAATGGGCTCAAGTTTACTGGGGTGACAGCTAATGATGTCGCTAGCGTCCGTTTGTCCTCTTCAGTGATATCGACAAAAGTGTAGAATAATAATTCAATTTATTCTCTTTGTAGATTTGGTGGAGTCCTTGTCCCAGCAGAGAATGCCCTGATGAAGACGAAAATGTTGATTTTCTTCTGGATCATTGCGTAGATCATTGTCAGTTACTCAAACCCGTAGAAAGTTTTAAGCCCACGGAGGATCCTATTGATCCAGCGGATGATAAAGACGATCTAGATTTTCATATAAGTCATAAAGTTCAACCTCCGAATTTGACAAGGTAAGCTAACAGTAGTTTGATAAAACAAAAAAAACGTAAAATGCGTGTTTTCGTTATGGTACAAACGTGAATAATTCTCTGAATCCCATTAAATAACGACGCTAGCAACGTAATGCTTTAAATCTATGTCAACATTTACTTTGCGTAAAATTTTATGATTCTTTTAAGACTCCAAAGAACTTCCAGAGGTAAGGAAGTTAATTAAAATTGTTAAACATGGTTTTTGCAAACAAGTTCTGATCTCTTCAAACAGTAAATTCAGTATTAACATTTTGTTTGCAGTCATTCAAATATAACCGAAGATGATGATGAAGATTACAACGATGCTGCCTTCTTTCTCATTGAAATTCATAATGATTTGGGTGAACCTAAAGAACAATTGGGGATAGAAATGGAAAGAGTGAGTTATCGTGACATTTCTTACGCTGATCATGATATGACTGAATTTTAAATCAAAATTTAAATGCAGGATGAAGATGACCCGATCACAGACTTCAGATCGAGATTTGGAGAAAAGCTATTAATAGCGCAAGGAGTGAACATCACTGCACTCGATAAAGAGGACTTGAGATGCGGAGGTCTCGTCATGTTACACAACATGACTAAACTCTCTAAGCAGAGACTGGAAATGTTATCCGCCGACTGTATGGTTCAGAAATGTGACTTCAGGTAGGTCAACGTCATCATGAATAAGCCCAGACAAACGTAATAACACCTGATTTATTATTGTTTATTTATAAGTCAAGTACTAAATTTATCTTTGTTTGTTCATGCGGTAGCTATCTGAAGATAAATTGACATTGGAATATTACAGGAGAGGCGGTCCCGACATATGCCCACCGGATTATAAGGAAAGTGACGATAAGACCTTTTACATTTACTTCTTTCTGAGATTCATGGGTACCATAATGCTGTCCGCTGGCGTCACTATCATGGATCCCATCGCTTTGACGATGATACAGAAGTATGGAGGTGATTTTGGAAGAGAGCGGCTGTTCTCTAGCATTGGGATGGCAATATTTTCCCCTATCACAGGCATGCTCATAGATATGAGGAGCAAACAAGTTGGTATGTACAATAGAATCTTGTGTTCGTTATCTTCAATGTCAATATGTTACTAATGTTTGCATCGTTTGCAGGTTACACTGACTATTCTGCTGCTTTCTATACGTATGACGTTTTGCTATTAATTTCTGCGATCACTGTTGCCGTTATGCCACTGGGCGCCAAATTGCCAGCTGATAATCTGCTCAGGGACCTGATCAATATTATCAAGATGCCGCATATCATCGTTTTTATATTCTTCCTATTTGCATTGGGAAACTTCTGGGGTTTCATCGAGTCGTATCTATTTATTTATCTGAAAGAATTGGGCGCCCCGAACTTTTTACTAGGTAAGATCACTTCAGTCTATGCAAGTTATGTACTGTACCAGCCTTTTTGATAGTCCACCGCAGGACGTAGGCCTACCCACGAAGGGTGATTCGGCCATATCCACCGCATTGGTCCAGCGCGGTTTGGCGGATTCACACACGCCATTAAATTTATTCTAAGGATGTCATATTCACGTTGCCTCACGATGTTTATTTTCATAAGATGTGAAATCCGTACCAATGAGTTCTTTGGAATTTATGTACGGATACATAAATTCCAAAGAACTCATTGGTACGGATTTGAAACCACGACCTAAAGTCACGATTGTTAGGCGGGTGTCACTAACGCTAGACTACGTTCAAGTTCAAGTTAAATTGGTCCGAAAATTAATGTCATATATGTTTCCATTTCAATTTCTGCATATATTTTAATTCACGTGTTAATCGAATCAACGCGTAGTAAGTATCTACGGTTTACCAAAGTTAAAGCTCGTTAAATTAGAAGGAACAATCTTCTACCTAATCTATAATGACAAATCTAGCTCTACCAACCTACTAGCCAGATAATGCTGATTAGCTAACACTTCCAAGTTCAATCACAACTGTTTCTACGTAAGCAACATGAGCATTATCAAGATGTGTTCAGGAATAATCCTGACCGTAGTTCTTTGGCAAACCGTAGATTCTTGAAACGCATTAATTTTAAATTATAGCTCGTTAAATTAGAAGAAATGATCTACCTAAACAACTATGACAAATCTAGCTCTATCAATTTACTAGACCAGCGTTTTTTTAACTTTTGTCAGTCCGCGGACCCTTAGAAAATTAGGCACCATTTCAAGGATTCCCCTAATTCTAGTAGTTCTTCGAACAGTAGATTTCGCATCTGTTTAACTGAATCTTCATGAGTGTGATCCGCAATCCACACAAGATTTGTGAGTATGTACAAAATCGGTCAAAAGCGAGTCGAGGTGCCTTCACCGGGCGGTACATGGGCGCAGGGAATTGGTCGCGTGACTTGCTAGCATTTATTTACTAATTCAAATGTTGATATTCGCGGACCCTCATACATACCATCACGGGTAGCATGGCAAAGGGACAAATTGTCTTCCCACCATTATATCGCCTCGAAGAGGAAATAAAGTATGGATTGACAATGACAACTGACATTAAAAGTGGATAAAATGGTTTTCTCCCTTTGCTGTGCTGCACCCGTGCGTGTCCGCGGATCGCAGTTTAAGAAACGTTGTACTAGACAGATGATCCTGATTAGCTAACACTTCCAAGTTCAACAGCAATTGTTTCCACGTAAGCAGCGTGAGTATTATCTTGATGTGTCCAGGAATAACCGTGACCGTGGGCACGCTGAGCAGCATCCCGTTCCTGTACGGCGCCGACGCCATCACGGCCCGGATCGGCCACGTCAACGTGATCATCGTCGCGTTCTTCTCCCACGCTGCCAGGCTCGTCGGCTACTCCTTCATCGAGTGAGTCATATTGACTATTACCCGCTATATTGTCTATATCGTCTCTATAGTCTTTACTTTCATTGAACTTTATCAGAGGAATTGAAAAGTTGTCATCGGTTTTCAATCTGACAATAACCACATTATTTATTTTTATTTTATTTAACACTTTATTGCACACCATTTGTACAAAAGGAGGATTTAACGCTAAATACCATTATCTGCCAGTCAACCTACAGATAGAAGACATTGGGAAGTAGGCATGAATAAATAGACAAAGAGATAAATTAACTAGAATCAACACAGATCAAAACTAGTATATATATATATATACTAGTTTTGATTATATATATTATATATATATATATACTAAATAATAATACAATTTCAAAATAAATAAAATACATAAACTTACATAAACTATTATAATAAATAATAAGATGATAACTAGTAAAAGATAAAAATAGCTTATCCTATGTGTTCGAGATTTTGGACAACTTTAAGTAACATTTAGTACATTAGTCCTTATTATACATTAAAATTGTTGGGTTTTCGGATATTTCAATGGTAAAACGAATAAAGTTAAGGTAATCGTGAACCGCGAACTTGGCCATTCAAAAACAAGATTATTTTTTGCAAAAAAATAGCATGACCGACTTCACCCGTGAACAGAAATCGCGAATATTTCGGAAGGCACGGATTGATGTAATATTGTTCACATTATTGTTGATTTATCAAAAACGGCTCCACCCATTTCGATAAAATTTAAATGGAACGTATTTTAAAGTATACTCTTTCTAATAAAAAAATAATTATTGTAATCGGACTACTATAAAAAAGTTATGCGTGGTTATACATAAAAAAATATATACGCGTCGAATTGTATACCTCCTCCGGTGGTTCGTCGGTTAATAATAAGCTGTTACGCAAAAAATTGGCTGAAAAGTATAAAGAAACTAAAAACTTTTCTGAAGAAAATAAGACAATATGAGCGTGCAACATTTTATACACAAGCGATTGACACCAAATAGATAACTTCAGGACTTAAATACAATTTCAGGAGTTTTACTTTGAAAAATGTATGTAAAATCATCTCGATGTTTTTAGAAAACCCGAAAACAGTGGTCGATTCACAATCCTCTGTCTACCTTTATAAACTACGTAAGAGTTCCCCAAAAATAGAAAGAGAAAATGCCTAGGTACTTAACATATTTGTGCTGAACAAAGCTCGATTGCTTCGACTAGGTGCTTATAATATGAACACAACATTCTTCTTATTCTGCTGATATGCAGGCATAAATTGAGTCTTCCGTGATAGCACGTTCTTGAGTCATTCTACTGAACATTTTATTAGTGGTGGGTGGGTCTATTTCAATGAGAGTATCCTAAGTATTATGTAAGCTTATCGGGTTCTTATGCACTGTTTTGCCTGTTTTCAGTCACCATTTTGAAGTTAATGTATGCAATGATTTTAATTTTACAGAGCTTCGCACGTTAGGTTTATCTCAAAGAGTTATTTTTGTCATTGAACATTTCAATTATTTTCCGCGATCTAGGCCAGGTTAAGCGATAAAGCGTGTGGACCGCGGTGTTCCAAAATGATGCAGGTCCAAGTCATGATTTTATTTTGGCAATTTTTTGATATGTATTTTGTATCACAAAAATAACTCTGTTGTATCTACTGTCATCTCAGAGTTGTACCAGAAATTTAGTTTGATAGTCACAACAATGACCACCTTATCAGATAACATACCTACTTGCACATAATAATGGTAACACGAAAGTAAATAGTAATAGATTCCTACGATTAGAAATACAGTGAGGCGTTCGATAAGGTAGCCGTGGCAGTGACACATTTAGAACTGAATGCCATCAATATGAAGAAAATATGACAAATCGACGATGCCAGCGAAGATGCTACAACTTAAACAACATTTTTGTGGAAGTCTAATCATAATTAGGTCACTATTTAAAGGTAGTTTTTAGGGTTCCGTACCTCAAACGGAAAAAACTGAACCCTTATATGATCACTTTGTTGTCCGACTGTCCGTCTGTGTGTATGTCAAAACTCTTATTCTCGTTAACGCGTAAAGATATCGAGTTGAAATTTAAACTGTATACGTATATCTATGGTTTCTTGCAGTTGTGTAAAAGAAAAACTTCTCAGTTATCGTTTAAAAAAGTTAGAGCCGTTTATGTCGCAAAAAACCGCATATTTCGACACTCACAAAAATCAAAACCTACAGGGCATTTCTCGTTCACATAGAACTATGAAATTTGGCAAGAAGCATTGTCTCAGAGTACACATATAGGAATATATCTGGAAAACTGTACATTTTTATTTAAATCACAAAAAATAGGGCCTCAAAATTCACAAAATATGGGTTCACAATGTCCGGTTTTTTTAGTTCATCTGTTTTTTAGTTGAATTATCCACAGACCCTTGAAAATCTAACGGCAAGTCTCGTTGCTTGAGCATTTGGACAAGCTCACCGACAGTTGGCAGCATTGCCACGCTGAATGGCAATGCTTTTACGTATAGCCAAATAAACACTATCATTCGTCGCGCGTCGCCTCCACCAGACGCTCAAAAAGATTTTTCAAAATAAGATGAGCTCCCGGCCCTCCCGGACCCAATGTCTCAAACATATTTATTCGTATTGATATTCTAATAAGTTTGATCCAAACAGCACTTCAAGGATTTTTAACGTCTATTTAATATACCTGAATAGGAACCTCTATCACTATGCATGATTAGAAATACCTAAATCATCCTTGTCTTCATCCAATGATATTATACCTAATAATAAACCGTATCTAGTGCTTTAGCACGTTATCCTTTCTGGTACTACGTGTACGTACGTACTGCTAGCTAGCTACAGCATAACTAGGTAGGTAAATGCTATTTTTCCTCTTCATATTCTTGCTGCCTACAATTTTAACACTTCCTTAATTGTGACAGTTAAGCTAAAAATTAAATATCCTTTAGACACCTCCTCCTTAATGTCCAGTCTCAGTTGCATTGTGTTTGGTTACAAAATCATCTTTGGTTACATTCTAACAGACAGCCGCGTGTTCCCGTTTGTCCTCAGGCATTACAGCGCCATTTACGGGATTAATGTATTTACGAGGGTAATGCATTGTCAAGTTTATATGGACGCCGGTGTGGGAGGAACCTCGGCGCTTATCTGATGTAGTAATGTGTTCGCTGGTGTCAGAGCGTACTATATTAGCAATGAATTTTTCAAGGATCTTTGGAAGTTTTGTTTATTCTACTCTAGCATAATAAGTGTCACATAAAGTGTGACAAGCAAAGCACTAGTGATTTGCTATTCACATTCTATGATTGGTTTTATTAGAAGCATTCAATAGGAATAAAAAGAACTAGCACGCACTCGTGTTGGTTCTCTTTATTGTTATTGACTGACTTGTTCAAATCTAAATTAAAAAATAATTTAAAAATAGAATACCATGTTTTTTTTAATTTAAAATACACGATTATCCAGAACTGATGTACTAAGCCGAAAGGAGGCGCTTCAAATCATCATTATGAACAACTTCTACTAAGGGGCCAACCCTGAATTCGAGAAAAAAATCTAATATTTCATACATTTTGTCCCTTCAAGTTGCAGTTTTATATGGAACAGCTGATATTTTCTTAATTTTGAGTTGGCCCCATAGTAAAAAAAATCAAGTTTTGGTTTAGTACAAGGTAAGCAAATAGCCCTGTACTGATTACGTAGGTACTGCCTTATGTTAAGCAAATATGTATGCAGTCTACCTATGTCTATCATGCATGATACTCATAGCTTTGGAAAAAACTGTACGCTTCTTCTCAACCAAATTAGGTAGGTACTTCTGATTTCGATCGATAGACTTTCATTGTGATGAACTGAACGTATTCGTCACAACTTCTTGACTTTATTATCGCTAATAAATCCGCACTTGAGCACCGACTCGCCCGCTCGTTACGTTGTGGTCAAAGATGAAGAACGTAGACTTAAAAAATACCCATTCACTCTGTCCACGGCAATGGTATCTATGCAGTATTGCGACTCGGCCAAAGAAGATATAATAATACTCGGCCCTGTCTTTGAATTAAATACCTAAACTCTACAGCCCCACGTGACCATGCAGTATGCAACACGTGCTAGTGCTGCCCGCCTGGTCGGACTTCGAAGGGCGTAGGTACCTATGAATTCGCGTTTCGACCGTTTGTGTGAAGACGGAATGCTGTATAGGTACAGTTACCGTACTCTGACTTTAAAAATCTACTGACTAGGTACATAAATTGTAAATCACTTCATGTAACATGGTGTTCCTTTCAGAAATTCGTGGTGGTGCTTCCCGTTTGAAGCCATGGAGTCACTATCAGTCCATTTGATGTGGGTGGCGGCGGCCACGTACTGCGCCATGTTGGCGCCCAAGAGCCTGCTGGCCACGCTTATTGGAGTGCTTGGCATGGCGCATTTCAGCCTTGGTAATTATTAATGATACATTTGAATAAGATATAGGTACTTAGGTTGTTCGATGCAGCCTAGTCCGTTCATAAAATTAAAAAAAAATACAACTAGGTACTAAATGTCTACTGCAAGAAAGCAACTGGTTTAACCACTGAACTCTGAAGATATTAAGATAATCCTAATGCTCAAGCCCACTATATTAGTTAGCCTTTGGTACAACTACTAAACTGAATGGTCTATACGTTGGTCCATAGAAACATCAAAACTTTGGTCATGCGTCCACATCCATTGGACGCTTAGATATAGATATCTAAAGTTAGGAACACGAGGAGCTGGACCTATATATAGAGTCTATAGCCTGAGCCACACATAGGCTATGTTGACTACGAATTACAGTCTTGGTTCCAACACACCACAGAGATCTAGGTCTTGGATTGATTATTAGACGATCACACACAGAGTGTTGGAACTATTTAAGACTATTTGTAGCCAATATAGCCAATGTGTGGCCTGGGCGTAATATAATATGCGACAAGATAAAAATCAAAATAATTGTAAAATATATGAAAGAATGGGTGGGTCGACGATATCGTCAATATCGCGGGTGGAACCTGGACACGATTGGAAAAGGACCGAGGCAGATGGCAATATAAGAGAGAGGCTTATATCCAGCAGTGGGATAAAGAAGGCTGTGGATGATGATGATAATGACGATGATGACTTGAAAGAATAGCAGCAGGAAGCGTAGCAGAAAGCCCTTTCATATAAAAAGAACGAACGAATGTAATGGATGAGATGGACGACATCAGCACGAAACGAGCACGAACAGCTCACGCGAAGGTCGAGTGAGTAGCAAAAGGGACACAACAACTGTGCTGTCATCTCTTCGCAAATAGAATAATTCAATCTAAGCTGCTGCGATTTACGACTTTGAATTTAAATTTAGATAAAATTGACGTCACGAAAAAAATAAGATAAGTTGGTAGTATTGGTACGTGTGATTTACTAATGCGTATATTGTGATTTACTAAAAAAATACAATCATATAATTCTCATCAAAACATTCACAACGATGTAAAAATATGATATGTTACTTTAAAATGATTTCCATAATTACGATACGAAATTATACAATTATGGGGTTAATAGGTATTAAAAATAATATTTTTTTTAAAAAACATAACCGATTCAAGCTAAAAACAGTGACTGAAAGTAGCGATTCATCGTTTTTAGGGTTCCGTACATCAAACGGAAAAAACGGAACCCTTATAGGATCACTTTGTTGTCCGTCTGTTCGTCTGTGTGTATGTCAAGACTCTTTATCTCGGGAACGCGTAAAGATATCGAGTTGAAATTTAATCTGTATACATATATCTATGATCTCTTGCAGTTGTGTAAAAGAAAAACTTCTCAGTTATCGTTTAAAAAAGTTAGAGCCGTTTATTTTGTAAAAAACCGCATATTTCGACACTCACAAAAATCAAAACCTACAGGGTACTTCCCGTTGACATAGAACTATGAAATTTGGCAACAAGCATAGTCTCAGAGTAGTAGGGATTTGAACGACTTACTTCCCAATTTTGTGAAAATTTCTGGATTTGTACGGTGATCCTGGGTGTGCGAGCCTGACTTGAACTTGTTCGGTTTTTTATAATTTATCTAACAATAAAAGAATCAATAAAATCGACGCATAATTGACGGAATGACACTGTAACATACTTACAAACAATAAATAACATACACAAATATAAAATAATCGGCTAAGTGCGAGTCGAACTCGCGCACGAATGGTTCCGTACCGTATGCCTCTCCGTAGTCCTCTTAGAGTCTGGCTAACGAAAGTTGATACTCGAATTTTTCGCTAACTTTGTGAATGACAACCCACGGTGCTACAACCATCGCGGATTTACCTTTAAATTGGGGTACTTTAACTTGTACTAAAAACATTTTTTAAACCAACGTCATGTACTAAACTGCACAAAATGATTCATAATATAGTATTCATTGTAATGAAGTAGATAGGTACGCGTTGAAATAATTTGGATCATTTGGAGAGCAATGCAAAGCCTCAGTTTGGCATAATAATTACGTCAAAATACAGAAAATAATTAACGTAATGAATGTAAAACAACTACACGACAAGTTAAAGCACACAACAACAGCAACACATTAGTTTGTGATTCCCCCAAAGATTTGGAAGAATCAGAATCGCAGTATGGTAACAATGGTACATCGTGTGAGTGAGAGAAAGTGTTTCCCTCTCAGTTTAGGGCTGTCATACTGATATTTTTTTAAATTTGCCGCGCTTTATTAGTATCAACTTTCGTTAGCCAGACTCTAGCCCCATTTCAAGTCTCTACTTGTTGCCGTTATTAATATCAAGCAAAAAACGGCAAAAAAATCACGTATGTTGTATGAGAGCCACCATAAATATTTATTTTTGTTGTTATAGCGGCAACAAAAATACATCACTGGAAATTTCAACAGTCTAGATATCACGGTGCATGAGATACAACGCGGTGACAGACAGACGGACAACGGAGTGTTAGTAATAGGGTCCCGTTTTTACCCTTTGTGTGCGGAACCCTAGAAACAATGCTGCGCTAACGTGTTCCAGGGCGAGGCAGCGGCAGCTTTGGCGGCGGTCTGCTGATAGCATCTCTTGGTACCCGAGAGGCCTTCCGCTACATGGGGCTGATCGCGTTCCTGGGAGGAGTGCTCTACGGCCTGCTGCACTACTTCTGGCTGAGGAAGATCAACATGACCGGCATCGAGGATGCCTGCGAGCCCGATACCGGTACTTTACACTTTTTTTTTTTTTTTTTTTTTTTTTTTTTTTTTTTTTTTTATTGAAAATTTTTACAAACCACAGACTCCAGGGTCTGTGCCCTTTGTTAACTAAAATTACAATTGGTAGATTATACTGTACAAAGAGAGTTAGTAGGTACTTGAAATTTTAGCCTAAGTTAGTTAGTTGGTGCAATGCGTGAATGCCACGAGCAGACCGGCGACCCGCAAGCAGCACCCGATCACGAGTGTGACACATGTGCCAGCCATCGCTCTCCTCGACCATATTTGAGGGAAGAGAGCGACCCGACACATGATGCCGCCGCAAGAAGGAGCCCTCGATGGCGAGCATGAATGCTTGGGGCATGCGCGCAATGCTTATTTCTTATAAATTACAAATACACATTTTCCACGTCCTATGCAATTTTTTTTGCCTTCTCCTGGCCCAGAGCCTCCATCACCGCCTCGTTCCGATCCCTGACGGCCATCTGCAGGTTGTATTCGCTGATGGTCTCCGATGACACAGACGACGCTCGCCGTACGAATCGACTGATGGCATCATTTTCGATGTCGTCGGCGTAGTAGATGAAGGTTCCAGTGTGCCGCGATAGTGCAACGACCGCGTGTGAGACGCTCTCGTGTAGTCTCATTTTTGGCTTTGTTTTTATAACGATTACCGATTCGTATGTTAGTCCCTGAGCTTCGTGAATGGTAAGGGTGCGTGATCCTGAGCCTCCCCCATAACCTTGGCTTAAGAGGGTCTCCTTTTCTTCCTGCGTATGCACTAAGAAAAGGGTATTGGGGAGGGTTTTGGATATTTGAGCCCCCTTGAACCTTTTCTGCTCAAGAGACCTAACACGAGGGGCTGAGGAATATATACCTGAGTATATTTCCCTCAACGCATACGCGACATCCATTGGATTTCTGTGTGTGCAGAGCAACTCCTGGGTGATATTTGCAACCAGCGTTGGACGATGGTACCTCATCTCGAAGAGATTTTCTCTGTCGATATAAGGCAACTGATTGACGTCTCCAATGAGGACAAGTTCGCTAGCACCAGACAGCCGGGCAGCCATTATTATGGCTCCAAAATGGTTCATTAAAGCTTCGTCCACCAGAAGGCGACCGAAGCTTTCTTTTCCGAAACCATTGACGAGAGATGAAGCCATGGTTCGCACTCTGGATTTTACCAGATCTCCTATTCGGTGCGATAACTTCTCTCTCAGGTCTTTTGCTGCCTCTGTTGTTGTTGTGATGATAGCGTCTCTGTCCACATCAAAGTGTCTAATCACCCATGTTGTCTTGCCACATCCTGGTACTCCGTTGACCCATTGTATTTTTGGTACCGCCCAGTTTCCCCAGCCTGCCTCAACGTCTGAACTCCGTTCGATGGTTTTAGCCATCTCGAGGATTCTATCGTCTAGCATTATCTTGGTGCACTTAGCGGTGACTACAATTGGGTCGTTCGATGGTATCGCGTATTTTGGTCTTCCTATTCGCTCCGTCTCTGTCTCATTCAGCTCCACAAAACCACTTGCTGCGCTGTAAGCTGCCATATACTGTCCTTTCATGGTCCCTCTGATGACTTGGGAGGTGACGTTATTGTATATGGCTGCTTCTGCCTCCTCGAGTCTTGATTTTAGTAGACTCTCACTTACCGGACCACCCAGCCTAAAGAACTCCAGGATGTTATCACAAATCTTAAGATTGACATTTTTCGTCGCTCTCAATAAGGCTAGGTATTCGATAAAGGCATTTCTCGCGTGGTCTCGTGGCGCCGAGGCCAAGATATAACGGGGCGCATCGACCTGTCCCATGTCGGCTCTCGTTCGGGTTGCCTGAGGTGGTGAAACTACTCTCGAGGTCACCGTTGTCCGTGGAGGTGGTGTTTTAGGCATGAAACGGAATAAGCTCTGCATTGCGATACTGAAGAGACCCGATAAGGCACCATCGCTGCTGCTTGGACGGGAAACGGGTTCCTCAGATGCTGCTATTAGTTCTGCTCTTTCAGAACCAGATTGAACGGCTGAATTCGGGATGGGGCGGCCCCAGCTGTCTGTTGCATTATCAGGATCGTTACAGGGACTCTTCAGAAAACTCAGGTTTTCTCCTCTGTCCTCATACACGATAACCTCATGGTATTCCGAGGCTTTAATACAACCCAGCCGGTCCGCGGCTTCCGCCCTCAACCGTTCAACCACCATCGCGTCCACGCTTATCACCCGGGGAGTGCTGTCCACTTTCTTACTGAGATGTTCAAGCAATGCACTAGCTTGCGCGAAAGGTGACTGGGCGGCCCACTCGACTAGTGCAATCGTTTTGTTCTTCGATCTCACAAGTCGGAATTGGTGGCCGCCTGCCTCGCACACAGGCATAGCGTCGTAGGATTTCCGCTTTAATGTTAATTTGGCGGTGCTCCCGTTGAGTAGACATGCTAGTCCAGGTGACAAGCGGACGCGTTTCTGGGCTCTGACTTGGCAAAAGCTTATTCCGAATCTTTCTCTGTTGTTGTCCATGAAGAGAGCCACACCACGGATACGAATCCCCGGAGTTCCCTTTTCAGCGTTCACTAGAATTTCGTCGATGACTACGCTTTTTGGGAGTAATTTTCGGACGGAAATTGAGCTTTGTGCAACTTCGGCGGACTGTGTGTATGTAGAGTGAATTTGAGTGGGGTCGAGTGTTAGAGTGGAGGGTAGTGTGAATGTGTCAGTTAAAGTGGATTGAATAGTAGAGGTAATGGGGGATGGTATGGTAGTAAGGAATGGTAGGTTATTGAAGGATGGTAAGGTAGTGGGGTGTGTTGCGGCGGGAGTGTGTTGTTGGATGGAGTGGCGAGTAGAATTTCTTTTGGCCGCTATTCGGAACGACCTCTCCATGAAAGACAAAAGGTGTTGTCTGTTTTCTGGATCTGTTAGGATATTATGGAGATCCGAGACCACTAGATTTCTGTCTATCATTATTTCGAGGTCGTGTCGTGCGGCCGAGAATCTGGGGCAATCAATGAGCACGTGCCAGACCGTCTCGGAGACATCGGGATCGCACTCGCATCCAGGGCTGTTCTTGATCTTACATCTGTACAGGTATTCAGCTATTCCTCCATGTCCTGTCAAAGCTTGAACTTGAAAAGGAGTCAGTTTCGTGACACTCGTCACCCGATATGCGTTTACGATATCCGGGAAGAACGTCTGAGTGACTTTACCTTTGTCCGAGGTTTCGTATCGGTCCTGCCACTTCTGGACTGACTCCTCGCGAATCTTGCTTTTGACATAGGACAGGGGGATCCCTTCGTAATCTCTTGAGGTTCCAGTGAGTGCCGCTGACTTTGCGAGTTCATCAGCCCTCTCATTACCGGCGGTTCCCACGTGCGCTTTCAGCCAGAAAAGACGAAGAGATCTCCCTTCTGCAGTTATCATTCCAATGTTCTCCTTTATCCTCTTCGCCAAAGGATGACTCGTTTTGGGGTTCCGAAGCAGTTCAAGTGAAGATCGTGAATCACTTAAAATGTTGACTTCAGAATTTCTACTTGTTGCCACCATTTGAGTCGCTCGGTAAAGAGCATAAAGTTCCGATTGGAAGACTGTGCATTCGGAGTGTAGCTTGAATTTTGAATACTTGACTTCCCTGCCGTTTTCCCACCAGGTTAGAGCTGCACCAACTTGACCCTTGATCTTGCTACCATCTGTGAAGATTTGGGGTCCATCGGGCAGGCTTGAGGTGTTTTCCAGAAGCTCGAAGTCCACACATATCTGGGTTGACGGGTGTGGCTGGTCAAGATAACTGACATTTCGTTCGAGCTCCATTTCCGGTGGGAGATATTCTTGGGAGAAGTTTTTCTTCGCTCTGTACAGGCTTGCCGCTTCCTGGATGCGCAGGTCAATAGGGAGTAGACCTGAGAGGGCGAGTGCTGACTTGAGAGAAACAGTACGATATGACTTACAGATTTTTTGGGCAAAACCTCTTTGGAGTGCGTTCAAGTGAGACTTGTTTTCCTCGAGGTCTGCCGCTTGCGCCCATACGTTTGAGGCATACATGATGATGGGTTCCACCACTGCGACGTAAATGGTTCTCGTGATTTCGCTATTCAGTCCCCAGGTCACTTTCGCTGCGCACGCGAGCTGTTTGTAAATGTTCGCCACCTTTTTACACTGGGCGTTTATGTGTGCTTTGAAGTTGAGCCTTCGGTCGATCAACAGGCCTAATAGCTTGACCTCTTCAACAAGATCAAGCTGAACGCCTGACATGACTAAGTGTGGGGGTTCATACTTCAACTTTCTTGTTAACAGCATCGCGTTGGTCTTTTGCGCTGCAAAGTTGAGTTTATTACGTACTCCCCATTCCACAATCATATCTAACGCGTGATTGGCCTGTTGTTCGATGATGGATGATGACTGACTTGTAAACACGAGGACGACGTCGTCCGCGAAGGCTTGACAGTAAACTCCCTCTGCCTCTAGCAGTCGCAGCAATGAGTCTAGAATTACATTCCAAAAGGTGGGTCCACTGATTGAGCCTTGGACACACCCTTTGGTTGTTTCTCTCTCGTATGCCGCTCTAGCATAGTTGACTACGACCTTTCGGTCTAGGAGGTATGAGTTTGCCATCTCATAGAGGTTAGTCGGACACCTCTTCTTCGCTAATTGGTCTTTTAAGGCGGGCCACCATGCATTATCAAAAGCGCCTTCTATGTCCAGGGAGACTAGGAGTACTAAATTTTTGTTGTTCACTCCTGTTTTCATGTGCTCTACCAGGTCATAAAGGGCATCTTCAGTACCCCGCTGGGGCATAAAGCCGTACTGTTTCTGACTGATGGTTGGGAGGAGATGCCATTGGAATCGGGCCACCAAAAGCTTTTCGACGATTTTTCCGGCGACAGGCAAGAGACCTATAGGGCGGTAAGATTTCGGATGTGTGTAATCTGTCTTACCGGGCTTACGTAAAATGACCACATGTGCTACCTTTACACTTTTGTACACTTTTTCGTTGGCGTAACTAAAGATTATTTTTAGTAATTTTTGGAGTGGGCAAAACCGTCCCAGAAATATAGAATATATTGACTGAATGTTATGATTCTATGTGGATTTCCAAGTTTTCAAGGGTGCCCACCCTTGATAGGCAATGCAAGATTGGCTGGGAAAGATTTATGATCGGCAATGACGATCCCAATGAGCCCATACTGGTACTACTCTAATTGTTGTCATTTTTTAATTCGTATAGATTTGCGTTTGACTACACACTGCCTGACGCGAAGCAGATATGCGGTCTAGGGTTTAGCAGGCTAGATAACCATTTAAAATCGCTAGAAGATCTTACCCCTCACAAAGACATTTTTCGAACACAGACTTCAATTTCAGATTAATATTCTTCATGTATTTATCATATGTGATTGCAGAGAGCGGCGAAGGCGACAAGATGAACTGCGAGCCGCTGCGCAAGGACGCGGAGACCATGGTCTCCCTCGAGCGGCTCCACATGATCACCCGCTACAACCCGCTCGGCTCGCTGCACTCGCTGCCGAGAGGCTCCCGCGCCAGGGTGGGTACAACATGAACGATCATTGCGAATTTGATCGGGGTTGTACGTACGATTTGAGCCTTTGTAAATTAGATTTACCTGAAATCTTATATTTCTGAAATAAATAGTAATCTACGACATTTTCAGATCTTTAAACTAATCCATCCAAAAAATACTTTACTTAATGGATTGCAATATGTGTTGCAGTTCTCTCAAGGCGACATCAACGAGTGCCGCAGCCGCAGCGGCAGCAGCAGCCAGCGGCGCGGCTCCAACTACGAGGGCTCGGCCTCCAAGGTGGACCTGCTGCGGTCCGCGCTGGAGATCGGCTCTCGCCGCTCCAACGTCTCCAACCCCGCGCTGCAAGCGCACAGGAACTCCAACGTCTACAAGGTATCAGTGCAGTGGTAGCTTGCAATATATCGACAGTAACAAGCGCTGCAGGCGCACAGGAACTCCAACGTCTACAAGGTATCAGTGCAGTGGTAGCTTGCAATATATCGACAGTAACAAGCGCTGCAGGCGCACAGGAACTCCAACGTCTACAAGGTATCAGTGCAGTGGTGGCTTGCAATATATCGACAGTAACAAGCGCTGCAGGCGCACAGGAACTCCAACGTCTACAAGGTATCAGTGCAGTGGTAGCTTGCAATATATCGACAGTAACAAGCGCTGCAGGCGCACAGGAACTCCAACGTCTACAAGGTATCAGTGCAGTGGTAGCTTGCAATATATCGACAGTAACAAGCGCTGCAGGTGCACAGGAACTCCAACGTCTACAAGGTATCAGTGCAGTGGTAGCTTGCAATATATCGACAGTAACAAGCGCTGCAGGCGCACAGGAACTCCAACGTCTACAAGGTATCAGTGCAGTGGTAGCTTGCAATATATCGACAGTAACAAGCGCTGCAGGTGCACAGGAACCCCAACGTCTACAAGGTATCAGTGCAGTGGTAGCTTGAAATATATCGACAGTAACAAGCGCTGCAGGCGCACAGGAACCCCAACGTCTACAAGGTATCAGTGCAGTGGTAGCTTGCAATATATCGACAGTAACAAGCGCTGCAGGCGCACAGGAACTCCAACGTCTACAAGGTATCAGTGCAGTGGTAGCTTGCAATATTTCGACAGCAACAAGCGCTGCAAGCGCACAGGAACTCCAACGTCTACAAGGTATCAGTGCAGTGGTAGCTTGCAATATATTGACAGTAACAAGCGCTGCAGGCGCACAGGAACTCCAACGTCTACAAGGTATCAGTGCAGTGGTAGCTTGCAATATATCGACAGTAACAAGCGCTGCAGGCGCACAGGAACCCCAACGTCTACAAGGTATCAGTGCAGTGGTAGCTTGCAATATATCGACAGTAACAAGCGCTGCAAGCGCACAGGAACTCCAACGTCTACAAGGTATCAGTGCAGTGGTAGCTTGCAATATATTGACAGTAACAAGCGCTGCAGGCGCACAGGAACCCCAACGTCTACAAGGTATCAGTGCAGTGGTAGCTTGCAATATATCGACAGTAACAAGCGCTGCAGGCGCACAGGAACCCCAACGTCTACAAGGTATCAGTGCAGTGGTAGCTTGCAATATATCGACAGTAACAAGCGCTGCAGGCGCACAGGAACTCCAACGTCTACAAGGTATCAGTGCAGTGGTAACTTGCAATATATCGACAGTAACAAGCGCTGCAGGCGCACAGGAACCCCAACGTCTACAAGGTATCAGTGCAGTGGTAGCTTGCAATATATCGACAGTAACAAGCGCTGCAGGTGCACAGGAACCCCAACGTCTACAAGGTATCAGTGCAGTGGTAGCTTGAAATATATCGACAGTAACAAGCGCTGCAGGCGCACAGGAACCCCAACGTCTACAAGGTATCAGTGCAGTGGTAGCTTGCAATATATCGACAGTAACAAGCGCTGCAGGCGCACAGGAACTCCAACGTCTACAAGGTATCAGTGCAGTGGTAGCTTGCAATATATCGACAGCAAAAAGCGCTGCAGGCGCACAGGAACTCCAACGTCTACAAGGTATCAGTGCAGTGGTAGCTTGCAATATATCGACAGTAACAAGCGCTGCAGGCGCACAGGAACTCCAACGTCTACAAGGTATCAGTGCAGTGGTAGCTTGCAATATATCGACAGTAACAAGCGCTGCAGGCGCACAGGAACCCCAACGTCTACAAGGTATCAGTGCAGTGGTAGCTTGCAATATATCGACAGTAACAAGCGCTGCAAGCGCACAGGAACTCCAACGTCTACAAGGTATCAGTGCAGTGGTAGCTTGCAATATATCGACAGTAACAAGCGCTGCAGGCGCACAGGAACCCCAACGTCTACAAGGTATCAGTGCAGTGGTAGCTTGCAATATATCGACAGTAACAAGCGCTGCAGGCGCACAGGAACCCCAACGTCTACAAGGTATCAGTGCAGTGGTAGCTTGCAATATATCGACAGTAACAAGCGCTGCAGGCGCACAGGAACTCCAACGTCTACAAGGTATCAGTGCAGTGGTAGCTTGCAATATATCGACAGTAACAAGCGCTGCAGGTGCACAGGAACTCCAACGTCTACAAGGTATCAGTGCAGTGGTAGCTTGCAATATATCGACAGTAACAAGCGCTGCAGGCGCACAGGAACTCCAACGTCTACAAGGTATCAGTGCAGTGGTAGCTTGCAATATATCGACAGTAACAAGCGCTGCAGGTGCACAGGAACCCCAACGTCTACAAGGTATCAGTGCAGTGGTAGCTTGAAATATATCGACAGTAACAAGCGCTGCAGGCGCACAGGAACCCCAACGTCTACAAGGTATCAGTGCAGTGGTAGCTTGCAATATATCGACAGTAACAAGCGCTGCAGGCGCACAGGAACTCCAACGTCTACAAGGTATCAGTGCAGTGGTAGCTTGCAATATTTCGACAGCAACAAGCGCTGCAAGCGCACAGGAACTCCAACGTCTACAAGGTATCAGTGCAGTGGTAGCTTGCAATATATTGACAGTAACAAGCGCTGCAGGCGCACAGGAACTCCAACGTCTACAAGGTATCAGTGCAGTGGTAGCTTGCAATATATCGACAGTAACAAGCGCTGCAGGCGCACAGGAACCCCAACGTCTACAAGGTATCAGTGCAGTGGTAGCTTGCAATATATCGACAGTAACAAGCGCTGCAAGCGCACAGGAACTCCAACGTCTACAAGGTATCAGTGCAGTGGTAGCTTGCAATATATTGACAGTAACAAGCGCTGCAGGCGCACAGGAACCCCAACGTCTACAAGGTATCAGTGCAGTGGTAGCTTGCAATATATCGACAGTAACAAGCGCTGCAGGCGCACAGGAACCCCAACGTCTACAAGGTATCAGTGCAGTGGTAGCTTGCAATATATCGACAGTAACAAGCGCTGCAGGCGCACAGGAACTCCAACGTCTACAAGGTATCAGTGCAGTGGTAACTTGCAATATATCGACAGTAACAAGCGCTGCAGGCGCACAGGAACCCCAACGTCTACAAGGTATCAGTGCAGTGGTAGCTTGCATTATATCGACAGTAACAAGCGCTGCAGGTGCACAGGAACCCCAACGTCTACAAGGTATCAGTGCAGTGGTAGCTTGAAATATATCGACAGTAACAAGCGCTGCAGGCGCACAGGAACCCCAACGTCTACAAGGTATCAGTGCAGTGGTAGCTTGCAATATATCGACAGTAACAAGCGCTGCAGGCGCACAGGAACTCCAACGTCTACAAGGTATCAGTGCAGTGGTAGCTTGCAATATATCGACAGCAAAAAGCGCTGCAGGCGCACAGGAACTCCAACGTCTACAAGGTATCAGTGCAGTGGTAGCTTGCAATATATCGACAGTAACAAGCGCTGCAGGCGCACAGGAACTCCAACGTCTACAAGGTATCAGTGCAGTGGTAGCTTGCAATATATCGACAGTAACAAGCGCTGCAGGCGCACAGGAACCCCAACGTCTACAAGGTATCAGTGCAGTGGTAGCTTGCAATATATCGACAGTAACAAGCGCTGCAAGCGCACAGGAACTCCAACGTCTACAAGGTATCAGTGCAGTGGTAGCTTGCAATATATCGACAGTAACAAGCGCTGCAGGCGCACAGGAACCCCAACGTCTACAAGGTATCAGTGCAGTGGTAGCTTGCAATATATCGACAGTAACAAGCGCTGCAGGCGCACAGGAACCCCAACGTCTACAAGGTATCAGTGCAGTGGTAGCTTGCAATATATCGACAGTAACAAGCGCTGCAGGCGCACAGGAACTCCAACGTCTACAAGGTATCAGTGCAGTGGTAGCTTGCAATATATCGACAGTAACAAGCGCTGCAGGCGCACAGGAACCCCAACGTCTACAAGGTATCAGTGCAGTGGTAGCTTGCAATATATCGACAGTAACAAGCGCTGCAGGCGCACAAGAACTCCAACGTCTACAAGGTATCAGTGCAGTGGTAACTTGCAATATATCGACAGTAACAAGCGCTGCAGGCGCACAGGAACCCCAACGTCTACAACGTACCTGTACCTACTACTAGCTAGCATTTTTTTTAGCCCAAAGAATATCCTTTATGAGTATCACTCCGCCCCGGGGGAAGTAAGGTGGTACTTACTCCATAGCTCAATTTTATCTAGTCTACTACAGTGATAGCAATTGTCACAAAAAGGTTAAACTAGTTCATAAATCCATCCATCAGCCATAGGACGTCTACTGCTGGACATAGGCCTCCCCTATGGATTTCCAATAAGGCCGATTGGTAGCAGTTTGCATCCAGCGTGATCCTACGGTCTTAATGAGGTCATCCGTCCACCTTGTGGGTAGATGTCATACGCTGCGCTTGCCGGTACAAAAAGGCGGTAAAACTGGTTCAGTTAAAACAATTGCATAAGAAAACCGTAAAGTACGGATTCATATTCATATTCATTCATTCAACTGCAATTCTTTGTCATCTCGTCTGCCAGTTTGCGCTAGCTGCAAATGGTTGCCAGCTGAGGCCACCAAAGGCAACTGAAATATTGTTGAACACTACATAAATAGTCCGTAAGGTTAAGAAAAAAAATTGGAAACGATTTCCGTTTATTCCAGCAAGCCCACAGCGCACCGAAGCTCGCGCTCATAGGGCTGGTCCAAAGAAACAATATCTCCCAGCCGATCCTCTCGGAGTTCGACACGAGGCGTCGAGACTCCATCCCAGAGGAGGCCGAGGAAGACAAGTTGACTGCGGCCGCCAAACCCGCGCGACCCACCAAGACCAAGAGCGATAACATCCCCCAACCCCCCAGTTATGAAGAAGCTATCAAGGAACACAGGAAAAGTTGGCACTCCGATGATAGTTCTCCTACTTAGGTTCAATAATGATGGTACGCATGTTAACATCGCTTATAATGGTGTAAATTGAATAGTTGTAATGTCTCGATAAGATGCTTTCTAAAGATACTTACGACCTAAATGATACGGATATAGACACGCCATAAGATATGTTAAGATAAGTCTGGCAACTCTGATACATTCGATATTGTTTCAATTCAACTATTCACGTCTATTTCAATGAGAGTGATATGTACTGGAAATTATATCTATCGACTCAGAAAAAATTCTGTGAGACGATATTTTAAGTCTTTGCTGAAGCCGTACGATTCTCTAGGTAAGATTAATTGTTTATTTAAATGTGTAATTGATTGTACATATTGATCGATATTATTGTAGTTGTTTGTTTTGTTTCGTTAAACTTTATTCCTTAGTACACATTTTGATTAATTTAATGTTAATTAACACTTTGTTTCATTTTCAGTGCCAGTCGTTAGATTACCTAGGTTTGAATGTTATTAAGTTTAATGCAAAAATAATTAAGTACATAATTTATAAAGGCTTTAATATATTTAAGTCGTAGATGAAATATGGCTAACATAATAAAATTTGCCTTTTTAATACATTTGTCTTTGTCCTCTCGTGGAACGTCTTGTAAATAGTTTTCTCACTCATTTGTGGCCAAATTCATAAGCAGCTTGGGTCAGGAAAATGGTCACAATATTTTCACTGTTAGTCTTAAATGCATAATAGATACGAGTATCTCTACGTGTATCGTGTTATTATATTCTATTATTATCATCTTCGTTGATTAGTTCCTTATGTTAGGTGCTGTCTTCGGGGCAGTCCAGTTGATTCGTGGTCATAAAGAAAGTTCTGCTGATTCCATTATTGTCGACGGCTTTGTAAGCCTTGTCCAACACTGATGCCGGTGGGTTTCTTTCTCTCGTCAGTATCCAGGCGTTTCCTGGAATGCACAAATAGTTATCAAATTAATTGTCAATACCAATATGAATATCATTTTCATGACGAGTACATCAGCCGTAGAACATCTACTATACGAGATAGACATCCCCAATATAATTTCTATATAGCAGATAGAGATTTGTACCCATCACCAACATGAAAGTATTTTCCCACTAAGCCCGATTAATAATATTTATTGCATCATTGTCCATCATCAAGCAGTATATCTATGGTCTTTTCCTAATGTAGCATAGGTAGTCTTTATTTCGAATAGCATTGTTTATTTTTTTTAAGATGTAATTACGACAATGACGTAAAATATTAACGGTTGGACATTGTACTTTGTTTAATGCTCGTTTTTAATATTTTTTACTATCATTACGGACGTACACGTATGTGTTGAAGCGTTTTTTGGGTACAAAAAAAATTCTCACGAATTTGAATATGTAGTTAGATAATTATCTAACTATTATAATAGGCGATATATTGAAATGTGGTTAACAAAACAAGTCATGTGTTGTTGGTATTTGATTTATTAGGTTTTTGTAATTAGGTACATAAAGTAGGTATATCTTCCATCAAACAATCATCACAATAATTATTGGATAATACCCAGAGATGTGAACATAAGCAGATGACCTGCTGTAAAACGATGTCTTTATTCTTTTAGAGGATTTTTCTAACACCATCATCTACGTCTATGTACCTATATATTTTTTCGCTGGTGGATACGCAAACGAAATGTCGTCTTCCCCGCTTCGAATCTTGCCTCTTTTATGGTGTCTTCTTTAAGATCTTTACTTACTTTATTTGTGTGAAAGACTCCCAGCTCGTAGCGGCTCCAAACCACAACTTAGTTATATTGCCGTACGATTGATTTGCTGTAGTGATGGGGCCACGACACGAAGTCTCGAGGTAGCAACCAAACCGAGAGCTTCGTCTCGTCTAACTGGCTTTGTTGGCTAGCTTCTTGATATTGTACCTATACTCACTCATATGGAAGAGTCCAGGTAACTGCATAGCTATTGTCGTCAATGTGAATCACCCCATACGGAGCTGCGGCTCCATGGCATCCGGATATGGAACAGTCCTAGCTCGAAGCAACTCTAGACCAGGGGAGAGGGAAAGGGGGAGGGAGCCCCCTTGGCTTCGTGATTTCTTATACTTACTCGTATGGAACACTCCTTGCTCATAGCAGCTCTAAACCACGGCATAGTTATCACAGTCAGTGTCTAACTCCCAATAAGTGGCAACGAGAAGTGAAAAGAGGGCTTTGTGTTGACGTCCAATGAACACGAAGCCCCCTTTTCGTGAATTTACATGCTAGAAGGCACTGGTGCGTTCCAACGGAGATCCCAGTGCCGACTAAAAAGCATAAAATGCGGCTACCGAGGAGATTTCAGACCTCATAACCCAGTTGTAGGGATGCCCGATCTGAATCGATCTTTTTGAAGATCGATTCACGGCAATACGATCTCCCGATTTTTTGAATCGATTCAACAAGATGCGATCTTTGCTCAGATCGAATCGTATGCTTGGAAGATCGTAAGAAAAAATCGCATCATTAACAGACCAAAGTAATGCAAACTTAACTGCATTTATTTTGTTGATGATAACGATCACACATTTTAGTAGGAACAACAAAGCAAGACAACATCTATTTGTTGAAATTAGTGTCGAGTTACGTACTTTATGTATACGCCGCCGCGCCGTGAGTATGAAATATGAAACGATATGAAGGTAGTATTGAAATTTTGTTTATGTTATACCCGCAAGAACATCACAGAATTTGTAGATTGTTCTTTGTAGATAGTAGTACGATTGAATTCATCGAATGCGCAGTGTTTTTTCTTGTTATTATTTTAATATTGATAAATATGGCCCCGCCCGTAAAATCGAATGTTTGGACGTTTTTTATCAGATGTGACTCGGGTGGACAGTGTAAATTATGTGACCAAATAGTGAAAACTAAAGGAAATACCACAAATTTAAAAAATCATCTAAAGCGACGCCATTAAAATTATGATTTAAACAAAAGCGGAGAAAGTTCTACTACAAAAGTGACCGAAATCGTAAGTAATTATCTATTTATAAAGTGATTTTTTATAAGGGTGCTATTTAACTGGTTAGCATAGTATTGGTATTTTGGCATAAGAAAACTGACACCAGGATTCGATTAGTAGGTAAACTAAGTGTTCCTCACACGGAGAGAGTTGCATGGCCACGTACGATTACGTGGTAAATTTACCTACTCCAATTGCGACCTACCTCAACATTTTATTTCTTGTACAATTTTGATTAATGTGTACATTATTTTCTTTTTTAGTCCAATGATCCCACCCCTTCGACCAGCCGAATGAGTACTAATAGTGATGCTAACTCAAACTCAAGTGAATGTGAAGAATCATTAAATATTACTACAATCAATACGTCAACGCCAAAATCAACAAGAAAACGTCAACTTCGTATTGATAATGTCATTAGTAATATTCAAGCATATCAAAAAGGTGGGTCCAAGGAACTAAAATTGACTAATGCATTGCTGTATTTTATTACGGTTGATGATTTACCTCTCAATACCACAGAAAAAAAAGGATTTCAACATTTGATGAAAACGGTGTGTCCAACTTACTCGGTACCAAGCAGAAACACAATTACAAGACTTATTGATGAAAAATATGAGAATATTTCTAATGTCATAAAAGCACAGTTGATGCAAGTTAATAGCTTTTGTTTGACTACCGATGTCTGGACGGACACAATGAACACAAGGAGCTACTTAGGTTTGACTTGTCATTTTTTGCACAAGAACTGTTTGAAATCAATTGTTATAGCCGTTAAAGAATTGAACGAGCGACACACTGCTGAATATCTCAAACAAGTGATTGAATCGCTCTGCAATGAATGGAACATTAATGTACAAAACATTTTAGCTATAGTCACAGATAATGGTGCAAATATTGTCAAAGCTATCTATGAATTACTGGGCAAAAATAAGCACTTGCCTTGTTTTGCACACACTCTTAATCTAGTTGTGCAAAAAGCTGTAGAAGAAACCAGAGGATTTGATGCATTAGTAAATAAGGTCAAAACCATTGTAACATTTTTTAAACACAACGTTTCTGCACAGGATGAATTGACCAAACTTCAAAAATCTAATAATGTATTACCAAAAAAGTTGGTACAAGACGTTATAACAAGATGGAATTCTAAGTTGTATATGTTACAGCGATTTATTGAACTTTGTGACTTCGTCAGTGCTATTCTACTCCAAAACCCAAAGGCCCCTGCTATGCTTGGTGGCAATGAAATAGCCATAATAAAGGAAATTATTAACATTTTGACTCCTATAGAAAACGTAACAAAAGAAATATCGGGTCAAGATTATGTAACGAGTAGTATAATCATACCAATTATTTTCTGCATGAGTAAATCGATCGAATCTGCCAATTCAGGGAGCATTTCTGAGGTTTCTGACTTAGGATCAGAATTCAAAGCGAAAATTCTGAGCGAATGTAACAAACGTTTTAAGAACATTGAAAAAGTGCATCTTTTGGCGATTTCAACAATTTTGGACCCGCGATTTAAAAAAATATACTTTACGGATGCTCAATCTTGTGCAAAATCACTTAATGACATCACCGATTTACTAAAAACAACGGATTATAATAAGGATACATCACCAAATGCGCAAAATGTGGTTTCACTTTCACCCGATGATGACGATAACATTTGGAAATTTCATAGTCAGTTGGTGACAGAAACGAATCTAAACATTCCAAAGGAAGGACTGCTGGATGACATTTTGAAACAGTATCTTAGAGAACCATTACTTGCTAGACAAGGAGACCCAATAACATATTGGACCACTAGATCTACTATCTGGCCGGACTTAAGCTGTTTAGCTTTGAAGTATTTGACTATAGTAGCAACATCTGTTCCTTCAGAACGACTGTTTTCACTGGCTGGCAACACTTTGACGGATAGTCGTAATAGGTTAGATCCAGTGCGTTTATCTAAATTATTGTTTTTGAAAAGCTTAAATGCGGAGGGTTGGAATCTGTAAACCGTCAAACCTTTACATCATTGCATGCATAGATTTGACGGAATAGCTTTTTCGTAATGTTTTTTAATATTTCCTAATAAATACAACTTGCATGTGGAAGTGTCTTTTCATTTCTCCTTACTTTTTTAAAATACGATACGATCTTCAAAGATCGAATAAGATCGATTCAATGCAATACGATACAGATCGTGGATCGATTCACGGGGTTACGATCCATTACGATTCAAAAGATCGATTCAAAGCAAAAGATCGGGCATCCCTACCCAGTTGCACCCCAAAGCAGCTATATAGGTATCTGTAGAAGATGGGAAATCTTCCCGTCACCAAAAAACCGCACAAGTGCGAGTCAGGCTCGCACATCGAGGGTTCCGTACAAACACGTTGTTAACATAATTATATACTTGTTTTAGTATGGCAAATGAAGTTGAAGTTCTTTATAATGATACTTCGCTTACTGAATTTGTTCGAATCAGGAAATGGATTTGTACGTTTGCGATATAGCAACATCTCCGGAACACCTCGTACATCGACGGAGAAAGTTAATACCGCGGGCTAACTTGACGCCAACGCCATCTAGTTTCGATATGAGTAAATACTGAGATTTAAACTGTTGATTTAAGAATTGATTTTATAACTTATTTGATTTGATTGCTATTAACTTTGATGTTTTTTTATATTTATACAATTATACATTTACATATAAATTTATATTTGAACATATTTTTAGTTTACACAGGATTTTGAACCAATTTTTTGTGAATTTTGAGGCCTTATTTTTTGTGATGAAAATAAAAATGTTCAGTTTTCAGATTTATTCCTATATGTGTACCCTGAGACAATGCTTCTCGCCAAATTTCATAGTTCTATGTCAACGGGAATTACCCTGTAGGCAAAGAAGATATAATAATACTACCTGTAGGTTTTGATTTTTGTGAGTGCAAAATATGCGGTTTTCTACGACATAAACGGCTCTAACTTTTTTATACGGCAACTGAAAAGTTTTTCTTTTACACAACTGCAAGAATTCATAGGTTTACGTATATAGTTTCAATTTCAACTCGATATCTTTACGCGTTCCCGAGATAAAGAGTCTTGACATACACACAGACGGACAGACGGAAGACGGACAACAAAGTGATCCTATAAGGGTTCCATTTTTTTCCGTTTGAGGTACGGAACCCTAAAAAAGGGCTTCGTGTTGTGTTATACTTACTCGTATGGTATACTCCGAGCTCATACATAGCAACTCCAGACCACGGCGTAGTTGTCGTAGTCAGTATCGACCACCCAGTACGGGGCAGCGATGTCAACAGGCAGCGACGGAAACCGAACCGAGAGCTTCGCTTCGTCTGACCGGCTTACTTTGCTCGCATCGTGGTAATACTCACTCGTATGGAATACTCCTAGCTCATAGCAGCTCCAAACCACCGCGTAGTTGTCGTAGTCGGTATCAACCACCCAATATGGTGCCGCTATGTCGACAGGCAGCGACGGGAACCGAACCGAGAGCTTCGCTTCGTCCGACCGGCTTACTTTGCTCGCTTCGTGGTAATACTCACTCGTATGGAATACTCCTAGCTCATAGCAGCTCCAAACCACCGCGTAGTTGTCGTAGTCGGTATCAACCACCCAGTATGGTGCCGCTATGTCGACAGGCAGCGACGGGAAGCGAACCGAGAGCTTCGCTTCGTCTGACCGGCTAACCTGGCTCGCTTCGCCTTGGATCTCCGACGCCATGCCGGAGCTGAAAGAGTAATTGAAAATGACTTTATTATTTTTATAACTTGTTGTTAAATTCCGACTAACTACATCTATAGGCCGAAATAAACGTCCTGGCGGCTGTGATGGTAGCTAACTAGCTACAAGGAGCGGATAACCCTATCTTCGCGCAGCTGTTTAGTATGCTTCAGTTCTGATTGGGTTTAGTAAGCTTCAGTCCTGATTGGGTTTAGTAAGCTTCAGTCCTGATTGGGTTTAGTAGGCTTCAGTTCTGATTGGGTTTAGTAAGCTTCAGTCCTGATTGGGTTTAGTAAGCTTCAGTCCTGGTTGAGTTTAGTAAGCTTCAGTCCTGATTGGGTTTAGTAAGCTTCAGTCCTGGTTGAGTTTAGTAAGCTTCAGTCCTGATTGGGTTTAGTAAGCTTCAGTCCTGATTGGGTTTAGTAAGCTTCAGTCCTGGTTGAGTTTAGTAAGCTTCAGTCCTGATTGGGTTTAGTAAGCTTCAGTCCTGGTTGAGTTTAGTAAGCTTCAGTCCTGATTGAGTTTAGTAAGCTTCAGTCCTGGTTGAGTTTAGTAAGCTTCAGTCCTGACTGGGTTTAGTAAGCTTCAGTCCTGACTGGGTTTAGTAAGCTTCAGTCCTGATTGAGTTTAGTAAGCTTCAGTCCTGATTGAGTTTAATAAGCTTCAGTCCTGGTTGAGTTTAGTAAGCTTCAGTCCTGATTGGGTTTAGTAAGCTTCAGTCCTGGTTGAGTTTAGTAAGCTTCAGTCCTGATTGAGTTTAGTAAGCTTCAGTCCTGGTTGAGTTTAGTAAGCTTCAGTCCTGACTGGGTTTAGTAAGCTTCAGTCCTGACTGGGTTTAGTAAGCTTCAGTCCTGATTGAGTTTAGTAAGCTTCAGTCCTGGTTGAGTTTAGTAAGCTTCAGTCCTGATTGGGTTTAGTAAGCTTCAGTCCTGATTGGGTTTAGTAAGCTTCAGTCCTGGTTGAGTTTAGTAAGCTTCAGTCCTGGTTGAGTTTAGTAAGCTTCAGTCCTGACTGGGTTTAGTAAGCTTCAGTCCTGACTGGGTTTAGTAAGCTTCAGTCCTGATTGAGTTTAGTAAGCTTCAGTCCTGATTGAGTTTAGTAAGCTTCAGTCCTGGTTGAGTTTAGTAAGCTTCAGTCCTGATTGGGTTTAGTAAGCTTCAGTCCTGGTTGAGTTTAGTAAGCTTCAGTCCTGACTGGGTTTAGTAAGCTTCAGTCCTGATTGAGTTTAGTAAGCTTCAGTCCTGATTGAGTTTAGTAAGCTTCAGTCCTGGTTGAGTTTAGTAAGCTTCAGTCCTGACTGGGTTTAGTAAGCTTTAGTCCTGATTGAGTTTAGTAAGCTTCAGTGTAGGTTGAATGACGAAAGATCCCTGTTCCCGAATTCTAAACCAGCTGACATGTCGGTTTAGAATTTGAACAAAGATCTTTCGTCATGTGAGTTTGTGACGGACTGACGGAGGCATAGACCGTAGTACAACAACGTAACGGGTATTATATTCTATAAAATTTAACTTGATCTCTGCGACAGCTGTCAGAAAAATCACGCCTATGAAGTCCTGAATTTCTTAATAGTACTGACAGTACCTGTCAATGTCATACTTTGTGGGCATGCCGATTAGTGATGGGCGACGAATGATTGTGACCACAGAGTTTTAGATAAAGTTTTAATTAAAATATCGATAGTTTATACTGACGATATTTTAAATAAAACTTGATTTATCATTAATTTTATTGTATATTTTAATATCATAACATTTTTTACATATGTAATTAAATTAAACCCAATTATATGTTACATTAGCATCGATAATAGTGAAAAACGTCGATAAATACTATCGTTACATTATTATGAGTATATAATTAATATCATAACATTATTTACATGTGTACATACTTGATCTTAAATAATAGTAAGTAAATAAAATCCAATTTCTCACCTTCAACTAATTCGATTTCATTGCAACATTGTTTAAAAATCGATTTTTTCCATCACTATCCCAACTCTAAAAATGTCAATCTTCTACTGTCGCAGAGATCAAGTTAAATTTTATAGAGTATAGTAAATAATATAAATATACTTAGTTAAAAAAAAAAACTAGAAAACACGCTTAGAAGTCATCAATTTTTTTTTTTTTTTATAAATGTAGGTACTGTCATCGGTCTTTGATAGGTGTGCAAAGTTCAAAGAAAATCTGATCGCTCAAGTACCTATACTCTATAAAATTTAACTTGATCTCTGTGACAGCTGTCAGAAAAATCACGCCTATGAAGTCCTGAATTTCTTAATAGTACAGACAGTACCTGTCAATGTCATACTTTATGGGCATGCCGATTAGTGATGGGCGACGAATGATCATGACCACAGAGTTTTAGATAGAGTTTTATTTAAAATATCGATAGTTTATACTAACGATATTTTAAATAAAACTTAATTTATCATTAATTTTATTGTATATTTCAATATCGTAACATTTTTTACATGTGTAATTGAATTAAACCCAATTATATAGTACATTAGCATCGATAATAGTGAATAACGTCGATAAATACTATCGTTACATTATTATGAGTATTTAATTAATATCATAACATTATTTACATGTGTACATACTTGATCTTAAATAATAGTAAGTAAATAAAATCTGATTTCTCACCTACAACTACTCATTCGATTTCATTACAACATTGTTTGAAAATCGTTTTTTTCCACCACTATCTCAACTCTAAAAATGTCAATCTTCTATGTCAATGTCACTGTCGCAGAGATCAAGTTAAATTTTATAGAGTATAGTAAGTACAGACCTACATAATTATGGTAAGATAAAACGATAATGTCGAGAAACAGATTGCCGTCAGTAAGTACGGGACTCGAGCAAACCTCATCTTAACCTTCATCAACTTTCTGACATGCATGTCAGCTGGTCCATTTGATGTCCGAACGGTTGCGATTCAGGTTATAAAATACCTATAGGAACTTCGTTTTCCTCTGCGTACCTAATAAACTTTTTTCTTTTTACACAACTGAGCACAAGACGCTCGATTGATGGAGCGTTGCGAATTCCTCTGACAGGTCAAAACCAGCCTGCATTTTAAACTATTTAGATATACCAATATATTAAAATCCTGACTACAATGATCTGAATGAGCAAATCAGTCGAGAAGGATACGGGTGTTAAGCTCAATAATGTTTTTGTTTGTTGTATGTTTTTTCGATGATTCATTTCAATTTCACTATGTTTTTCAATACAGCAGGCCACCGAGTTGAGATGGCCCAAGCGCCTTTGTGGGTAGGCCTGAAATCAGTAGTGGACTATTGAAAGACCGATACAATGGTATAACATACGAGTTGAAGATCATTGGGCATGGGCATGTGTAAAACAAAACAAGGGCGCGTCCATATCTACCTATCTCTGTAGGTATTAGGTGCGACTGACCGATCGCACCCAGACAATACAACTGTAGATTTGTTCAAGTGTTTATTCAGTCAGTAAGTTTGTATAGGTCTCAGAGTTTTTAAACCGCATGAAGGCCTCTGACATGGCTAAACGGTTATAACAATTGTGATCTACAATTTACCGTGTCATCCGAGCCACGCTAGCGCCCTACTGGAATTGCCACTTGCAGCACCCATCCTAAGACTGGCCGTGCCGATCGTTGCTTAACTTCGGTGATCACTAACAAACACCTAGTTAAACTACGCTATGAGCGCTACTAAAACAAGGGTGCGGTGCGACTGTATCTCTGTGAGAGCGTCTGACCGGTGCTCAAAGATCACTACAGTGCAATACAATACAGAGTGTAACATAAAGTTATCTTCTCTACGTGTTACACCCTACACTGCACATCTGCTTAACATCAGACAATGTGTAGTCAAATGCAAACATATGAAAAAAAAAACAAAACTGTAAAATAAAACAGAGGAGCGTCTATATCTATATGGGTGTGACTGACCGGTCTCACCTATACCACGGTAATAGTATCTAATAATATGTGACTCGGCCCTGTCCTTGCAATAAATATCTACAGCACCAGTATCACGCGTTAGGGCTGTCCGGCTGGTAGGTATATCGCACGCTCACTGAGGGCTAAGTGCGAGATTTTCGCTCGAGCTCGATCGCGTTAACGTTTGATGTAATTTCTATGGAAATGGCACAGCGCCATCTTGTTTCACGTACAGAAAACTGAATAGCTAAGTGTGAGTATTTTTTACAGTAATGTAACGAGCGCCAAACTGATCGAACACGAGCGCGGCAACGTCTGTGATTGGCTAATTCAAGCGTGTGTGTCAATGTGCTCGCGTGTGAGCCACAGACATATACTGTGGTGTGAGCACGGCGCGCTCGGTCAACGCGACGTAAAAGTAATTCGATTTGATTTGCAAATCTCCCACTTGACAGTCTGGTATAAACTCACACGTTCGTTCGTCACTGCGGCGCGCCCCTGCGACCGTTGTGTATGGAGTGTGTACCGAGGCGAGTAGGTATGATTCGCGTTCCGACCGTTCGTATGAAGACGGAATACAGTTAGATACCATAACCGTGCCCATACTATACAACTGTTGATTTATTCAAGTGTCTATTCAGTGACTCACAAGGTGCTGATTTGCTTGTTGACGACGCCGATGACGCCGTTGTCCTTGAGGTCGTAGTTGGCCGTGATGCACTTGCCGCCGAACTCGAATAGGAAGAAGTATTTCTCAGCTTCGTACCACTTCCCCAAATACTGAAATAAAGTTTACAGTTCAGCAGTGAGATTTCAATATTAAAATGATCGCCCAAATACGAGTCTAACTCGCGCACAAAGGGTTTCGTACTGTATGGGAGCCCCCTTAATATATTTAATTTTTTTATATATTTTTCAAGAGAATATACAACTAAACTAAATATTCTGTGAATATTTCAAGCATCAGCCGTTTACCCATATTAATATCGCGCCAAAAAATAACGTTTCTTGTATGAGAGCCTCCCTTAAATGTTTATTTTATTCTGTTTTTAGTATTTGTTGTTATAGCGAAAACTAAAATACGCCATCTGTAAAAATTTCAACTGTCTAGCTATCACGGTTTATGAGATTCAGCCTGGTAACAGACAGTTTATATCGTTGTTTCGTACAAGTATAAAGCCGGAAACATACTATCGGACGCGGCTCACGGCGCGACTGACGGTCGCAACTTAGCAGTGTGCACGTCTTAAAACATCCGGAGCGCCAGATCACTCTCGGACGTCCGAACGCCCAAGGTGACGTCCGCGGCTGATGTCCGATATTGTGCACGGCTCAGTGGACATTCATTATCTCGATACCTATTAGTCGCGGCTATCAGTCGCGTCCGTAAGCCGAGTCCGATAGTATGTTTCCAGCTTTACACTATGATTACAGATAAGCAGAAGTTTTTTGTTTCTAATAACATAATTTAGCTGTAACTTAATCTTGGCTTATATTTAACTTAATACATCATATTTGACATATAAAACCTCATTATTCCAAAAAATATGAAGAATAGGCAATTTATAGTTCTTTATGAATAGGTCGTTCCTGTAAGTTCTAGTAGTAGAACTACCAGGAAAAATCAGGGACCTGAGCCCAATTTATGAAAAGATAAATATACTTTTTAGAATCGTTTTGGAATCGCTATTAGATTTTCAGGTAGAGTATTCACACAATACGCTGTGATGGCGACTATTCTTCCAGTCTGAGGTCACGAGTGTGCGAGTCAACAGTAGATACATAATCAGTAATCAGTATTATGTGGGTAAGTACTCGTATTACTATACAGCCATGAAAATGCGGAAACGACGCAAAAATTAAATGCAAGTAAATATTTGGAAGCAGGTATTTATTTCCTAATTCCGCATTTTACTACGGGGCAATAAACTAATTTTGCATAAATGTAGGTGATTATAATTCGTAATAAGTATTCGTACTTTCATAAATTCGACAACAAATGTAACTTATAATCACTTATGACTAGATGTTTCTTGTAGAATCGTTCAGCACGGTCCAATACGGAAACTTCATTAAAACTCGCGTGAAAATAATTTATTATTTATTTTATTTACGGATAGGTGAGTGCGGGTGAGATTCTTAGAGAATATATAACTTAATACTCTAAGCTGAGATTGATATAAGTACCTACTTTGATAAACCTAAGTTACCGAGTACCGACAACGACATAGCCCAGTGAATTAGTACAGTATCTGAAGTGATAGAAGTGACAGAGTTTGGAACACTTCCCGCCAAAGTACAACGTGGGTGTTTTCAAATCCCGAGTAAATAGGTACCTATCTTCTAGGTAAGCGAGTAACACCCTAGATCACATATCTGCTTAAAATCAGGCAGTGTCAGACGCAAACCTATACGAAATAAAATAAAAAAACCGGACAAGTGCAAGTCAGGCTCGCACACCGAGGGTCCCGTACAAATCCAGAAAATTTCACAAAATTGGGAAGTACGTTGTTAAAATCTCTATACTTACTCATCATCATCATCGACAAAAGTTTTTTTTTCTCGTCTTTCATCGAAAATTGTTAAAATAAATAAAAACCTGTTTTAGCATGTGCTAATGAAGTTCTTTTATATGATACCTTACATAATACGATTTACGCACTTTGAATTTTAAACCAATATTTTGTGAATTTTGAAGCCCTGTTTTTTGTGATTTAAATTAAAATGTTGAGTTTTCAGACTTATTCCTATATGTGTACTCTGAGACAATGCTTTTCGCCAAATTTCATAGTTCTATGTCAACGGGAAGTACCCTGTAGGTTTTGATTTTTGCGAGTGTCGAAATATGCAGTTTTTTACGACATAATAGGCTCTTACTTCTTTATATGATAACTGAGAAGTTTTTCCTTTACAAAACTGTAAGAGATCATAGATATACGTTAGGGTGATTCATAAAAATGATTTTTTTATTTTTTTAAGTCTCAACCCCTAAAAGTGATCTACATATCTAAAAACGAAGTAGTATTTTTTTTCGAATTTTTAATTTAAATTTTAGGGGTCGCTACCGGCCTTCAAAGTTTTAAACTTTTTATCTATATGCGCATTTTATGAACTTGAATTTACCTTACTTTAAATCACTTTGCGAGATAAATACAAACCAAAGATGTAAAAAAACACATAAAGCGTCGCCCCCTCCCCCCTTTCCTTGTCACCCCCGCCCCCACGGCCTACACTAACTACTATCAAGTGGCATCAAAGATGAGTGATCGAAAAGCTACTATAGTTTTGGCATCTACCATAAAGAGTCTTGGATGACGTATCTCAATATAACGTTAGCTTCTCTTCTATACGGCGCCATAGAATAAACATTAGACAGCAGCTTACCGAGGGTCTTAAAGACGCATTGCAACCTCAAACCACGCTTACCATACACTGGGACGGAAAGATGCTTGAGGATATAACCGGGCACGAAATCCGAGTATCCGGAAAAGGAGTTGATCAACTCCTAGCCGTTGCAAAGCTTCCCGATGATAAAGGCGAAACAATGGCATCGGCCATTTTTTAATCAATTTTGTCATGCCGGCTTAAGGAAAAAATTTAATGTATGTGCTTCGATACAACAGCATCAAATACAGGGCGAATCAACGGGGCCTGCATTCTATTAGAGCAAAGAATGGAGAAAGAATTGATTTGGTTAGCATGTTGGCATCACATCTTAGAAATTGTACTTGAAGCTGTCGTAGTTTCAGCCATGGGACCTTCGAGTGGACCAGAAATATTAAGTTTCAAAAGATTTAAAAACTACTGGCCAAAAGTTAAACAGGAAGACTTCCAAACTGCTGTATCTGAACAATCCACTTGGAGTTGTGTTGAAAACATCGCAGCAGACATGATTGCCTTTGCTCACAATCAATTGCAACAATTCCAGCCTCGTGATGATTACAAGGAGCTGCTGCATTTAATCATCAGATTTTTAGGAGGTATTTCTAAAAAAGGTATCTCCTTTAAGGCCCCTGCTGGAATACATCGTGCACGTTGGATGGCAAAAGCTATATATGCATTGAAAATGTATCTTTTTAAACACCAGCATCACAATCAAAGAAACAAAAGCACTCACAAATATTTGTATATTTGTTGTACGTGTTTACGCTAAATATTGGTTTACAGCTGCAGTATCTTGTATGGCTCCTGAAAATTATCTGAAAATGTTAAAAGACTTAGTAGGATTTGAAAAATATAACCAAACTTTGTCCAAAGTTTAGTAAATAAAGAAGATTCTAGGCCACCTTTGGTATTTGTCTGAAGAACTGATTGCTTTCGCATTTTTTGATGATCGAATCTCTTTTGAAACAAAACGACAAATGCACATATTAGCACTTGACAAGGAAGGGTTAGAAAGTCGCCCTAAAAGTATTACTTTAGAATTTGAAGCAATCGTAAATAAAAACATCGAAGATTTTGTGTCGAAAAACACGAGGAAATTCTTTGAAATAACTGGTGTTTCATCTGAATTTTTACTAAAAGATCCCGAGATATAGGAAGAAGAAAAAAGCTACAAGTCAGCTAAAAAAATTGTACAAATATGAGAATCGTTAACGACTTGGCCGAAAATGGTGTCGCATTGATGGAAGAGTATAATAAATTACACACAAACAATCAGGAGCAAAAACAGTACTTAATGTTGTTAGTTAAGATTACGGGCAGAAAAATCCTAATGTAAATAAGGCTAATTTAATGTAAAACTGATTGTTTTTTATTTTAATATAAACATTTGAGATGTTTTTAAGATATTAGTTAATTTTTTTAAAAAAATACTGTATAGGTAAAAAACTTGTAATTAAAAGTCATGTTTTTGACTGAACTTGATAATTTTCAATTGACGGTAGCGACCCCTAAATATAATTTTAAAAATAATAAAAAAATAGCAGTTTGTTTTCTAAGGGAGTAGATCATTTTAAGAGGTTGAGACTGAAATTTAAACAAAATAAAATTTTTTGGATCTTATATGAATCACCCTAATATACGTATACAGTTTAAATTTCAACTCGATATCTTTACGCGTTCCCGAGATAAAGAGTCTTGTACATAGGTCGTAAAATGGTTGGCCGATGGAACTGCGCAGTGAAGCGCAGTTTAGTATGTCCAGCAACTAGGTGAACAGAAACCACAGAAATACGCTGAACATAAGTCGCTAAGTAAGTTGGTATAGGCCGCATGGCTAGCCCTGACGTCAGAGTTAGAAGCCGCCTGAAGGCCTCTGACATAGCTAAACGGTTACGGTGGACGTCCTACGGCTGAAATCTTGATAAAGCGAAAAGCACACCCGGGCTGGGTCAAAGTCCGCCATGGCGTGGCCCTTGGGGCAGGCTCCGGGGAACAGAATTTGTGGACTTCATCACGATGAAACCGCACAGGAATACTGATATGTAGATGGAGCATGGAACTTACTCGGGCTGGGTCAAAGTCTGCCATGGCGTGGACCTTGGGGCAGGCTCCAGGGAACAGGATCTGTGCGCTACAGGACTTCATCACGATGAAGCCGCACAGGAATACTGCTATGGCGCGCAAGATCGACATCTGGAAATGTTGAGATTTTTTTTTTTTTTCTTTTTATTGAAAATTTTTACAAACCACAGACTCCAGGGTCTGTGCCCTTTGTTAACTAAAATTACAATTGGTAGATTATACTGTACAAAGAAATGTTGAGATTTGAATGACTTATTTCGGACCATTGTTCAACATTTTAGGTATTATTTGAAAGAGTAAATAAGGAACTTGATTTTTTAAAAATTCTTTGTAAATCCTTAATATGTCATAATAATCCAAATTACGTTTGTTGGTTTGATTGTACTACTTCACTCTTGTACTGTACTGTATCTACATCAGCCTTTTTAATAGTCCACTGCAGGACGTAGGCCTACCCAGGAAGGGTGGTTGGGCCATATCCACCACGCTGGCCCAGTGCGGGTTGGTACTTTTTTGGTTTGCACTCTTTCACACTCTACTCTTTCACGCAGTGATAAAGCAACGGAATGACTTGCTTTTTGGCATAATTATAGTTCAAAGATCGGAGAGTAGGTAGAGTATCGGAGAATAGTAGTAACCTACCACAGGCTACTTTTAATCCAGGAAAAATTAAGAATCCTGAGGGAAGTCGCGCGTATAATGTAATAGACTATATTATTGGAGACACACAACGAATAAAGACACCTACCTAGCTGCTAAACGGATATAGGTACCAATATTTTTGTCTGAAAGATATTATAGGTGTGGTTGAGTTGAATGGAGTGTGTCTTAGCAGTTATGCGGCAAAATTAGATAATAGGGATTATTAAAATTTGTGATTTGCGCATGTTGCCAAGGTACAGCCATTCTAATACTTACTAAAATCAAGGTTAGATAAAATCTTTGTTAATACTTACAACGTATTTTTACCTACAACGTAATATATAAAAACAAATGACACAAAATTAGGAAACAGGCGGCCTTATCAACATAACTGATTTTTTTTGGGCAATGGAGAGATTATTGAAACCTTTATGATTATTCATAAAAGATGTACTAAGCCGTAATAGGTTAATTAAGAACATTATTATGAACCACTTTTACTATGGGACCAATCCGGAACTCGATAAAAACATCACCAGACTAAATTGCATCTCTGAATGGACAAAATAAAACAGTAGTAAATTTATTAATTTATAAATTTAGTTTTGTATATATATTAGTTTTAGTTATATTTGTATAAGTTTATTTTTAATTATGTAGATAGCTGTAAATAGTACGTTCTCCAATGTTATTTAAGTTTGTTGCAATAAAGTATGTACCCAAATAAACAGTAGTTTCATACTGAAAATCAAAGATCATCATGTTTTGTGTTCAATATTAGAGAATTTTGTTTGGTGAATAAAATATGAAGGCAGCAGTCGACGATAACTTTAGATGCCTATTTTTGTTTTGGTGTGGATTGACACATACACGTTTTTAGGGTTCAGCAACTAAGTCTATAAGAAACCCCTATAGAGACTGTTTTAATAGAACGGCGGACCAGTTTGAATAGAAATCAGACCAGCCCAGCGAATTAGAAAGTTGAAATGGCAGTGGGCAGGGCAGATATCACGAAAGACTGATGACCGATGGGGTCGTAAACTTCTTGTGTGGCGACTACGTGTCGGTTAGCGCAGCATAGGACGTCCACTTACAAGGTGGAAAGATGACCTCATTAAAGTAAGTTCGTATGGGCCGGGTGGCTAGCCCTGGTGTCAGAGTTTTTAGGCCGCCTGATGGCCTCTGACATGACTAAACGGGTAAAACAACCTCATTAAGACCGTAGGATCGCGCTGGATGCCAGTTTCTTCCAACCGGTTCTATTGGCGGCCCAGGGGAGGCTTTCACATAACGAGAATTTGTTTGGAAATCAAATTACGATAAGTATGTACTTCTTTAGTTCTTATTCTTTCAGCATGTCAGTTATACTTCAAGGTTTTTGAACACGAAATGATCAAAATATTGAAATATCTTTTAAAAATATTAGGTACTGAAATCTGTTAAAGATGAATACGGAACCTTACCACGAGTTTCTCTTGGTACGCTTTTTACAAACTTTTGATGTACTGTTTTTACTTTCGTGACGCATATACTCGTACAATATGCTTAGTGACATGACATGATTTTATCATTGTAGCAATCTGTGTTACCTTTATTTTATAATTCAATTATCTTGTCATAATATTTACGGATAAGATACAGAAAAATTAAAAATACAGTTAAAATGCAAATAAGTATTGTTTCCTTTATTGACCTTATCGTTTTGACTCAATAAGTAATTGGTAGGTGGTTCGGTTAAGTTATGAAAATGTATGCACGAGCGCAAGTGGAGTGACTGACCTCAATCCGACGACAATTAGGTACTTTGTAGTGTAAAACCACACTTTCTCAAGAAAAGCTTGACAAATGAGTGGCTGCATGCATGTTATGATCTAGACAATGAGCACGGAGACCGGCTCCTTTCCCTTCAACCTACTTGTCTTTCAATATTGTCTTTGCAACTTCTAATCTAGAGTAAACAGGTTAGGTGAGCGATGCGTGTGTCACATCCTATCCTACTAATATTATAAACGCGAAAGTTTGTGAGGATGGATGGATGGATGGATGGATGTTTGTTACTCTTTCACGCAAAAACTACTGAACGGATTGAGATGAAACTTTGCAATAATATAGCTTAAATATCAGAATATCTTACTAATATTATAAACGCGAAAGTTTGTGAGGATGGATGGATGGATGGATGGATGTTTGTTACTCTTTCACGCAAAAACTACTGAACGGATGGAGATGAAACTTTGCAATAATATAGCTTAAATATCAGAATAACACATAGGCTATAAATTATAATGATATTGCGTCAAAAATCAAATACTAATATTATTAACGCGAAAGTTTGTGAGAATGGATGGATGTATGGATGTTTGTTACTCTTTCACGCAAAAACCACTGAATCACCATCTTCCTCTCCACTTCATCGACGGATGAGACTTTGCAATAATATAGCTTATATATGAGAATAATACATAGGCTATAAATTATAATGATATTGCGTCAAAAAATATCATGCGGGCGAAGCCGCGGGTAAAAACTAGTTATACATAATTATATCGCCTCTGCGATGTCATGCGTCGACCACCTCGATTTGGCGTTTTTTCTCATATATATTTTCAATTTTCATATTGATGGAGGGGCTCAATTAGGTAAGTAATATATTAGAAAAACGAAGCACCCTATTATGTCAATAAAATAAAAAATAAATAAAGGCTGATTGGTCAGCGCGTGAAATTTTTTTTTGTATTTTTTTGCCTTTTACAGAAAAAGGGGTACTTACTAATTTTATATACTAAATTTAAGTTTAATTACACGAGTTACATACACACCAATCAAATTAGTGGTCAGTTTATGCACGAAAGTAAATAACCTTAGTTTTTAGTTAGTGGAATTTCGTGCATATACTGGCCACTATTTTGGTTTCTAGGTGTATGGAAATCATCGACTTGGATTTTTTAATGTTATATTAGAAATATTCATGGCCGCTGCATGAGGTTTTTGAACTTACAACATTGAAAAAAAAAACTCAAAAACATTTGAAATTCGTAGGCTGACCGTTACCTATGCCTATAATAACATTTTTTTTTGATGAAGCACTTATCCATCGTGTAACCCACACTTGGTTTTTAACTATTTAGGTCATTTTTAGCAAATCATTAAATCCGATTACAGAGGCGCCATCGTAATTATAATAGCTAAATAGCATAGTTCTGTTTCTTTTTTACTTTAGGCATTCGATAGAGAGAACGCTTTTTACGTTGCTATTAAATTTACGCTGGCGCCTCTGTAATCGGGCCTATTATCAAAGAAGATATAATAACTATTATGTAGGTATGGTGGAAGAAGTTTCCTTTTTCGCCATTACAAAACCCCGCAAGTAGGTGCATATAGTTAGTGTCACGTATCTAGGTCTGGGTTAGCAATGTCCTTACGAATGCAGCGGTACGGTATTAACTAACGGGATCCCGGTGTCTGAAGCGGACCAAGGTATGAGCGATAGCGGGTAACGTCGATATACATAGATTATACTACAAATCGGCGGATGAGAAGTTTTGCGAAGCCGAAATATAGTTATGCGCGGGAGCCAGAGAGATGAGACGCCAGGGCACATCCGCCCGCCAACCTCATGCCTCCCGCGCGCTCCCTACACCCGTGCTCACCACTACAACACGCGGCGTCTGAATTGTGCACACATGCGCAATAATTAGCGAATCACGGCGAAGTGTCATCTGCGGCTAACTTCTCATCCGCCTATTTGTGGGGCGCTTAGTATGGTTTTCTGAGATGTGCAAAGCGCATTTAGTTAAAGGCGAGTCAAAGTTCGTGGCATCTGTAAAGTTAGCTACATACAAGCTGCGCAAAATCTAGTCCTCGTGCAGCTATTATGTCAGCTTCAGTCAGGATTGGGATTTACGCCGCTTGTAGTTAACTTCGCAGATGAAAGGAAAATTGATTGGGTCTATATTTACCCAATTTTATATTTGCTACATCGATTAATTTGTTAAAAACACATCTGCTTCTCTAACTTTGTCAATCGCAGATGAACACTGAATTGTATAAGTTTAACGGCTTTTCAACTGGCCACGACTAGATATCTCACTTGCATATTTCCCAGTTTGACTACATAGGCATGACTCAAGAAACTGGTGGTTTTATACAATGCCGGCCTATAACGGTATTTATGGCACCTACCTACGCTGAGGACTATGAACTCTTAAAACTGTCAAACAAAAAATAACACTACAACAGCGCTAAATTCAGCGTTCAATAATATGGAAATAACACCAAATTTTTTGTAGAAAACTGCTACTATAGTTTCGATCGCATTTGGCGATCTTTTTCAAGGCTATACTTTAATTAAAATGTGCAAAAACCACGCTAGTTTCCATAATCATCAATACCACATTCCTTGAAAAAAGGGATCATCTCGATATTTCCATATCTTTTCCATATCTATTCCATATTTCCAAAAATACTAGCTATTGATTAACAGGCAATAACGTCCGTAGCCGCCTGATACTAACATTTTTGCACAAAACTTTACGTCTTTAGATAGAATATTGCAAAAACTCACGGTCGTTAAGGTATTATTTGGCCAAGGCAAAAAATATCATTGCCGCTGTAATCTTCCAACTTGAATCTCCTACTGCACTTGCACCGACGCCAGTGGTCGTAGCAGTCGGATCGCTGTACTTATCGTACAGATACGAGAACGATGCACAGGCACGGGTTAGTGGCGCGAGCGAGACAAATAGAGTCTATCAGAACACTCAGGATAATACTGCATTTTGGACCTCAACTGTACTTATTCTTATTCGCTGTGGGGGCGATAAATCCGACAATGACGTCCCGCATTTTTGCATTTTTGTCCCGGGGTATTTTGTGAATTTCTCCCTTCAGCGTCTACCGAAGCCAGCGCCCGGCTCAGTTCCTTATTAACGGAGCGTGGCTCTGGGCCGCTGGCACCAGTACTCACGTGGCTCTGGGCCGCTGACACCAGTGCTTACTTGTATCAATGTTGTGATTTGAGACCACCGAATTTATTGTACAGATACGATGGAGAAGATAGAGGCAAATCAGGAATAAGGAGATTCGCAGGCAAGCCGACATAGCCCAGTGAATTAGCAAGTTAAAATGGCAGTAAGCCGGGCACATAGTTCGGATTCCCAGTGGGATTGTAATTTTTTCCAATGGCAAGCGCAGCGTAGAACGTCCACTGACTGGGTGGACAGGCGATATAATTAAGACCGCAGGAACGCGCTGGATGAATGCCGCTTCGGCTTATTGGAAATCTATAGGGAAGGCCTATGACCAGCAGTGGACGTGCTACGGCTGATAATGACGACAATGCCCATACTCAGAACAGTGGTTAGTTTGCAAGAAAAGCAATTCGATGTAAAGCAATTAAATGATGTAGAGTGATAGTGACATAGTGACATTCGATGATGATCTTACATCTTAAACCATCGGTTGCGCTCGCACCCACTTTTTACCGATTTCCACAATTGAGGAAGTACTATTTATTTAACACCCGTGGTGGTCCCATTTAAATTTTATCGAAAACGGCTCGTCCGATTTATCATCAATAATGTACATCGATGTCCTATTGATTCTTGCAAACTATTAAAATCCTGTACACGGTAGAAATTAGTGGTGCTATTTTTTGCGAAAAATAATGATGTGGTCATAGCAATCGGATTACAGTACTTATTGGATATATACAATGCGAAGGCGCAGGTCAGTGGTGCAAGTAGGTTGAATATACCTAGTCAGTTTAGTATGTCGAATTTAATAAGTCAATTCACAATAGGGCCTGGCCTAGTTAGGCCTAGCCTAGCCTAGATCTAGTTGCAGTAGGTTTATTTCTTGAACATTTTATTTTAACTAGCATCCATTCAGGAGCATTACTGCTCATGATTAGTCATTTGTGGTATATGCCCTACCCTCAGCCAGTCCAAGTGCTATCCATGGCTTATACCTACCTACTAAAGAGGCTAGATTACGTAGTCAAATATCCTGTTTCAAAACATAAAACAAAAAAATGGTGCTGGTATTCAGTCTTTGCAGATATGTAGAGACCAATTAGGTACCAAATATTGTTTTAAAATATTCTAGTGCAGAGTGATTTAGCTAAAAAGTGTATTTCGAAATAGTTAGACTGCATGTAGACCTCGAGTCTCCTAATAAAAATTAAATTAAGGCAATGCACCTTTCAAAAATATTCCTAGGCCAACGATTTCATTAACATCCGACAGGTTTTTGAAATTGTTACAGCTTTTATGGATCAAACAGTTAAATAGTAAGGTAGAATTTGTAAACTTTCAATTTTTATCATACGATCTGATGTAGATCGCAGGAATGTTTTAGATGCAAATATAAAAGTAAGTATGTAATGCAAAAGTTTGCATTATATTAGACTAGTTTTTACCCGCGGCTTCACCCGCATACGCAATATATCATTATAATTTATAGCCTATGTGTTATTATGATATATAAGCAATATTATTGCAAAGTTTCATCCCAATCCGTTCAGTAGTTTTTGCGTGAAAGAGTAACAAACATCCATACATCCATCCATCCATCCATCCTCACAAACTTTAACGTTTATAATAATATACATAGTAGGATACTTACAGCCCGAAATCCCACCGCAAGAACATCCCGCTCATAGCGTACACGGTTCAGACCAATTTTTTAAGTAATTAAATGAATAGGAGAATATTTTTTTTGAAATAGGGTTAACTTGTTTGGCCGCCTCTATTTTTGATTGAAAAAAGTTTGATTGTTTTTTGACAAAACATTTTATTCACTTGTTTTTTAGATACAATACGTAGCTTAGAATATATTTATACACTGACACGAATTGTAACTTCTATTTATTGTCATTTCCTAACATTTTGATTTTTACATTTCGTTAGGCAACTTTGTATAGATATATTATAAGCTTCATAATGTACCAAAAAACAAGTGAATGAAATGTTTTGGCAAAAAATAATTTAACTTTATTCAATCAATAATACTGGCGGTCACATTTCGCAAAGCAACCTGGTTTATATATATACTCCTATTCAATACATTCACATAAAAACAAATGAATGATGTGTTTCCCTATAAATTATTTAAACATTAATAAATTTCAAATACTTGCGGTCAAATTTCGCAAGGCAACCCTATTTAAATATATTTTACTATTCATATAATAACGTAAAAAGTTGGTTTGAACCGTGTACGCTATGAGCCGGCTCATAATTATGCCCGCTATGTTCTTGCGGTGGGATTTTAGGACTAGTAGGATCTGTAGCTTTCAATCTTATTATATCTCACGCCGCGGCGTGTACTTAAATATATGTAAAATATTAAAATAGATGCTCAATGTATTAAGAATTACCATTCCTCGTGGCAATGCTGTCAGCATGACGACCCGCTGCCACCTAGCAGTGGGCTTGAGCATTTGGATTTTATCTTTAGACTTTCAAGGGTCTGTGGATGATCCAATTGATTTTTAAGTAGTTTAAGTATGTAGTTTAGCTTAAGCACTTATGTAGTATACATTGTATTTTGCTGTTGTTAAAAAGGCACTTTACCCTTATTTAAATAATAAAATTATATGTAAACATAAAATTATTTATATTTAATTATACAATGTTTTCATTAAAAATCATTACTCATTAGCATTACAAATAACAATGCAAACTCATAATTAAGTAAGTATATGATGCATATCTGAACTTGGCACCGTATTTATCCACAAGAATAAAATAATATCGTATGCTCTGTGTCAATACCTGATGTATAAAAGTCTATAAATAAAACAAGCTAACCAATCCTGACTAGCCAAAAGCATAGATGAGAATTGCACACCGTTAATAATTTGTTTACACACCAATGGGTACATTAGGTACTTCAAGTTCAAGGTTTAGCTCGACGCACACTATTATACTTAACATAGTTTAGTAATTTATAGTTTTTGTACTGCAGTATTGAGTTATGAGATACCTACTTATTAATTTTGTGTTTATTCAATGTCAGAGCTTGATTTTAACCTTATATAATATATTATATGCTTCCCACGGTTAACTACTTTGTTTGCTTCCACACATATTACTCGTTTTTAGGATATTTGATTAGTTTATGATAAAAAAATGTGATACTTTTTTAGGGTTCCGTACCTCAAAAGGAAAAAACGGAACCCTTATAGGACCACTTTGTTGTCCGTCTGTCCGTCTGTTCGTCTGTTCGTCTGTGTGTATGTCAAGACTCTTTATCTCAGGAACGCGTAAAGATATCGAGTTGAAATTTAAACTATATACGTAAACCTATAAATTCTTGCAGTTGTGTAAAAGAAAAGCTTCTCAGTTACCGTATAAAAATGTTAGAGCCGTTTATGTCGTAAAAAACGCATATTTCAACGCTCACAGAAATCAAAACCTACAGCCTACAGAGTACTTCCCGTTGACATAGAACTATGAAATTTGGCGAAGAGCATTGTCTCAGAGTACACATGTAGGAATAAATCTGAAAACTGTACGTTTTTATTTAAATCACATAAAAATAGGGCCTCAAAATTCACAAAATATGGGTTCAAAATTCAAAGTGAGTAAATCATATCATGTAAGGTATCGTATAAAATAACTTCATTAGCACATGCTAAAACAGGTTTTTAATTATTTTAACAATATGTTTGTACGAAACCCTCGATCTGCGAGCCTGACTTGCACTTGTCCGGTTTTTTTATATTATTCTTGCCTGGATATGATTGATATACTTAGTATAGATGACACTGCAATAGAGAGGCATAATATAGGAAATAAATGATGTAGGTGATAATGAAGTAATATTTTCTAAATACTAGTACAGCAATAGTTTCAATCTCAAGAAAAAATAGAAATAGTTGGTAGATATTTTGATTTAAACACACATATATATGCACTTAATAAGTTTATATCTGTACCTTATAAACTTATAAATTCTTTTAGGCTACAACTTTACTTTCCATGAGGCGAGTTGGTGTCTAAATGTGTTATGCATAAATATGGATTAAACTATTATGACATTGTTTTATTACTTAAGTTTTTAAGTGCCACTAATTACATTTCGTTTAAAATATTGAGTTTATAATGTTTAATTTCAGTTATGTAGATATTATGTATAAAAATCTAAGCAATGAAATTAAGTTCAAAGCAAGTTACCTTGTTTGATGTTTTGACGAGTTTGTCCACAAAACTCTATATTCGTGTGATATTAATTTGTTTGTCTGTTCACGAGTTCACTTCACTTCCTACTGACCACCGGTCTGGCGGTAAGGCCGGCCTCAGAGTAACTGCTTCGAATCTGTACAACTTTAGGCCGAGGCCTCACAAGTCACAGGCGAAGTGAGGCGATCGCGACGCGACTAAAGCGTTATATTCATACATGAGGTGTGGTTTAGCAAAGTACCGGGGACTTCTACAAATCTACAGGTGTATATGCTCACCAGTATAAGCTACTTAATGTTCACAATGAGACTAACTGCGAAATCACGAAACAAAATCAGCTGCTGATATTTTGTAGAGAGCCAATGAACTTTTTGTACCTATGGAAGGGCCGATGATTTTCGCAGTAAAAAATCGCCAAATGGACGATATTACCGAAATTCTGTTTGGTGTTCAGGTATTGCAATCACTAAGTGCAGTAATACTACTACTGTTAGGCAGTGTAGAGGTAAATTCTGGTATCCAGATATTGCATTCCCTGAGCGCAGTAATATTATTACTAAGAATTATAGAGATAGAGTATCCTGTGACAATGACAAAACGTTTCGTAATTCGTTCGGGTTGATTGTTGTACTACATTGTTATGTATCTAAACTGTTTATTCCTTCCTAGTCTGTGGTTTATTTTATTGTATGGTTATTTCATTTTTATTTACATCCATTTATACTCTACGTTACATTATGAGTAAATTGCTATATGATTGAATATTAAGGTTATTTCACTATATTATGAAAATGGTCTATTTTATCTATTGCATCCATATCGCTATCGTTGAGTGGACGGCTTTATTTATTAGTTTGATCTTTAATGTTATATCTTTTTATCTAGTGCTTAATACCTAATCCATATCACTTTTAAATCAGTCATCAGCTATGTAATAAAATTATATGGAGTTCAGTAATGACGTTCTCTGTTATATAACCTTCAGTTAAGTATAAACTTGAATTTAAATCGGTTATTATATTCATTTTTAATAAAAAAATCTATAAGGCAACGTATGGAAGAATTGAATTTTTGGATTAATACATTCAATTTAAGTTTAAATTGTTTTTATTCCATATTACATTTTAAATTCCTTTTCTAAGAAAAACAGTCATAATGATATGATATAACAATTAAATTCCATAACATGTTTGTTTTAGTTAACTTCTATAACATAGTTTTTTTTATTACAAAGACTCGGGGCGTTAAAAGTTTTGTATGTCTGTTGTATTTATGTGTTTGTCTAACTGTGACCATTTTGATTTTTATTGGAAAGGCAATGTTATCAAGAGTGTTACCTAATCTGTTCATAGCATAATGAAAATCTCTGTCTCTCAGTGATTCCTTCTATTCCATAACTTTTAAGTATCCTTTTACTCAAGTTTAAAATCTTTGATTGGCGAACGTTATTTTGCCATAATATACAGATAACAAATTAGTTAATAGCCTACAACCTACCATCAGACAAGTACACAAAAAAATCATAAAAATAGGTCAAACTGTTTTGGGGGATTTCGATAACAAACTCTGTGACTCGATATTTGTATATGTGAAACAGATTTCCATAAAATAACTATTAAAATAACTTAAATTTTAATGGTGGCGTCCTCTTTGAGGGTTATCATGAGTTTGTTCCCAAAACTAACATTCAGCTCTATCGTACGACATAATGTTCTTGATGATAACATAAAGTATGTTACAGGCGTTAGTAGTTTCATGACTGCGGTATAGATGGCGTTTTCATCAAAATTCCATAATTTGCAATCTTTATTCTGTATAAATATTATTTTCAATGTATTCTTGCGTAATATTTTATATTTTATGTATCTAAAACGTCAAGAAAATTTTATACGATGCAAAAATTATTGTTTATTCAATTTGACTCTAAAGTGTTTCTGATAGGATCCGAAATCACGTTCGTTTCTTTGTACTGCTATAGAATTTGGGCAATGCTTTCGACTGGGAGCGTGGCGTCTCCTGTAATCCGGCTACTCGGAGGTCGGGGCCGGAGGATGGTTTGAGGTCGGGAGTCACTGGTGCTGTGCGTCCCATGTTGACTGGACGTCCACACTAAGCCCGGTATTAATATGGACCTCCCGGAGGAGTCTGGGAGGTGCAGGTTAACTAAGGAGGGGCGAACCGGGCCAGGGGGGAAACCCAGCAGCCAAAAGTCCCCGTATCGGGCAGTAGTGGGATAGCGGCCGGGAGTGGGGCCGCAGTATCAGCCTGACCAATACAATCAGACCCGTCTCTTTTGCTTCTTACTTTTAGTTAGCTTTTTTGTTGGTTTGCTGTGCGTTCGTTGTATTGTAATTGAAGAAAAACATCTTCGGCCTGATCAATTACAGTCAGGCCTTTTATTTTGCATCTTTTTAACTTTAGTTTGCTTTTTCGTTGTTTATACTGAAGAATTTTTCTTTGTAACTCTATTTATAATATAACGTCAATGTGACAACATATTTTACTGATTTATTTAAAAGTGGTTAAATCTGTAATATATAATGTGTTAGCTGTATTTATTACTCGTTTGAAATAGGGTAGGCTACTCTGTGAATGATCTTTTGACGTCATTGTTTTGTTGAAATGTGGTTATTGTGTCAACAGAAAGATGTAAAGTTTCATGTTATGAACCGCGAACTTGGCCATATAAAAACAATAAGCTGTACCACTACCTAAATCTATTCCAATTTGAGTGAGTTTTTTTGTGTAAGGTACCTACCTACCCAATCAGCACTTCAATCGCTAGTGTTCAATCGTCTGTCTTTGTTTTTACAGTTTTTAAATGATTTTAAAGTTAGCCTCTAAATGCCATATTTACACGCAAAAACTTGGCTGGAAAATATATACAAAAATTTGTGTTCTGTGTAATTCAGCAATCAGCAGTGGTGGCCTAGAGGTAGTGACACCCGCCTTACAATCGTGAGGTCGTGGGTTCAAATCCCGGTCCCGTACCAATGAGTTCTTTGGAATTTATGTACGGAATTTCACACCACTGGCTTTTCGGTGAAGGAAAATATCGTGAGGCAACCTGCATATGTCCGTAGAAGAAATTCGATGGCATATGTGAATCCACCAACCCGCACTGGGCCAGCGTGGTGGATATGGCCCAATCACCCTTCGTGGGCAGGCCTACGTCCTGCAGTGGACTATTCAAAGGCTGATACAGTACAGTACAGTACAGTGTAATTATTTTTCGCAATAAATGGCAAAACCGCCTTCCATTGTGTCCAAATTCTAATATTTCGCTGGAATTGTTTACATTATTGTTAATTTTTCAAAAACGGCTCAGCCGATTTCTGTAAAATTTAAATGGGACTATCTAGGGAGTATACCCTTTCGAACTAAAAAATATTTTTTTCCATTTGGTCCACAGTTGGCGAAATTATCGATGAACATACACAAAACAAAACATATACACTAACATAGAATCTCCTCATATTTGGAAGTCGGTTAAACAAATAAGACTTGAGTGTGCGATGTTTCATATTTAAGCGATTCTCACTATAAATATAACCACAACATTAATTCCTCATACGAACAGCCAGAATGTGGAACGCTTTGCCTGGGTAACGTGGGTGTCTTCAAATCCCGAGTAAATAGATATCTTCTAGGTAAGCGGGCTACACCCTAGACCGCACATCTGCTCAACATCAGGCAGTGTAGTCAAACGCAAACCTATTCGAAATAAAAAAAATAACATTTAATTACAATTTAAGGGTGAAAAGAGTTTTCTCCCGGAAAGTAAATTTTATCAAAAACGTACCTAAAATGATCTCGACATTCCACAGAAAATTCGAAAACAGTGTTCGATTCAAAGTCCTCATAAATAAGCAGGTATATTACTAAATCAATAAAATGCAAGAAGTTTTTTTAGGTACTTTTTATTCCATAGTTGACTTGAAAAGGCAAATTCGCGCTACTAGATATAACTAAGCGATGCAAGGCATCCGATTTATTTTGCAGGTATTCCTTATTTGGTACAATAGCCCTACAGTTTGAATCACAACAGCTCTCACATTTAGGTCTATCGATCACAGGGCTTAGCGTCAAAGTTGCACTGGACACGAAATTATATCTACAAATGAATAGATACGCTTATAAATACAATAGATCAATACATAATTATGATGCATGTAAGCGCAAGGAACATAAAACTAGATGTTAAATAAATATGCAGTTGTAAGTTTTTTACAACGGATAATAAAATCTTGCAGAGTTTAAATTTCCTATCCATTGCAAACATATACCATCATCGCTAGATGATTTATGAATAGACATCGTCTATTGAATCAACGCTAAGCCTGTGGAGATCCGTCTTTTATTGAGCGGCAGGCATTTCTGGTTTCATCTCAGGTTTCATCTCATCTTTCTTCTCGGGAATTTCCTTCATGTCTTTCATCGGCATTTCTTCAGGTTTTTCCATCTTTTCTTCCTTTTTCTCTGACTCGGACATGATGAGTTCGGGCACTTGCATCGGCTTCGAATCTTCGGGGACTGGCTCGGCTGCTCTTTCTTGCACTACGGTGGACTTTGCCTCAGGTTCGACAACCTACAAAGAAAAATCAGTACATTAAACATATTGTAGACAGCCTCGATGGCCCAGTAGTTAGTGATCCTGACTCTTGGGCCAAAGAGGCGTGGGTTTGATTCCCACCCAGGGTAACAATTTTTTCCACATGTTTGCTCTGTGTATGGGTGTTATTATCTATATACAGTGCGTAATAAAAGACTTGAAAATAAATGAGGTCGCCACCATCGCTTTGTTAGCATATTTTGCATAATGATACCGTTTTCCTGTTCACAATCCATAAAATAACACAAAACGAGAAAAATACTAGGAAGTTAACAATGATTAACAGCTCAGGTTGTGGTTCCAGCAAAAGTGATAATTTAGTTCCCGAATTATTCATTTCATCTCTTTTGTGTCGCACTGAAAGTATGTATTTAAAAAATATGTATATTTAGTATTATATCAGTCTCTGGCGGCCATATCACAAGCTTCGCTTGGTTTAGGATCAGAGATCGTGTGTAAGATGTCCCTAACATTTATTTCACATAAAAAAAAATATTTATTGCTTTTTTTTTAATTTTAAGGCGGCAAATGTGTCTATGTAGGTAATAGTTTAAGAAAATGTACGACAACTCGAGAGTTAAAGTTTTGATGGTGAGTTGTCTTTCTTCGTTGCTAAGTCTAAGTCGCTTTACTCCGCGAATTCGCTGGAGTGCTCGATGGGCGTCACAATGGATGGTATAGTTTAGGCTGTACATTGTTGTCAGTTTGGTATGTTAAAGTGTATGTTAAGATATTGCTAACTAACCTCTACTTTGTCATTGTTAACAACAGCACTCTTCTCCTCAACTCCACTGGACCTCTCGATGGGCGGCACGGCGGCTGGGTCGGGCAGGATGTTGCAGTCAGCCTGGTTGGTCTTCACGAAGAAGGTCCTCGAGATCTTGTACCGGTCGAGCGTGTTGTAGGCCATCTGCATGATGGTCAGGGGCGGAAGGCGGTCGCGGGTCAGCAGCCATACGTTCTCTGGAACGGTAGCGTCAGAATTACTGATTTAAACCCTAATAGACTGATTTTCACAACTGTTATAATGCTCGCAGATTTATTTTATGAACAGTCTTTGTAAAAAATCAATTGACTCTTATAGTTAGCTATAAAAGCAGTGTGAATGAATGGGTATTGCAGCGTTTTTTTAGGGTTCCGTACCTCAAACGAAAAAAACGTAACCCTTATATGATCACTTTGTTGTCCGTCTGTCCGTCTGTGTGTATGTCAAGACTCTTTATCTCGGGAACGAGTAAAGATATCGAATTGAAATTTAAACTGTATACGCATATTTATGGTCTCTTGCAGTTGTGCAAAAGAAAAACTTCTCAGTTATCGTTCAAAAAAGTTAAAGCCGTTTATGTCGTAAAAAACCGCACATTTCTCACTCACAAAAGTCAAAACCTACACTTCCCGTTGACATATAACTATGAAATTTGGCGAGAAGCATTGTCTCAGAGTACACATATTTGAATAAATCTAAAAATTGTACATTTTTATTTAAATCACAAAAAATAGAGCCTCAAAATTCACAAAATATGGATTCAAAGTGTATAATGTAAGGTATCATATTTTATAAAAGAACTTCATTAGCACACGTTAAAACACGTTATTAATTATTTTAACAACGTGTGTGTACGGAACCCTCGATGTGCGAGCCTGACTCGCACTTGTCCGGTTTTTTTGCAACGTACGAGTATATACCTAATAATAACTCTCTAGCATCAAGCTACGTTGAAATGATTTTAGAGCTGCTAATAATTTAATTGGCTATTATTTTTCATACTACTTCAACTCTAATAATATCATTATTTTTCTAAATTATGTGTAATTTTTATTATCGTGACTGATATTGATACATTTTGTATCGTTCCTAAGTAAGGTTACACAACACCCCTGTTATGATTGAAGGTTATGAACTCACGGGTGTGCACGGGTCCGATGCCGCTGCAGGACCACATGACAGCGAAGTTGTCGTAGTCTGTGTCGAGGATGCTGAACTCCGACTCGTAGGGCAGTGGCAGCGAGGAGTACTTCACCATGATGCGGCCTTCACCCTCGCGCCCCACCATCTGCAGCGAACCCTCCAGCACGCGCTTCATTCCCGTCCTGCCAACCACACGATATACATTGTAATTATTTTTATACTACACCTGCTCGGAAAGTACCTTGATACTTTATCAAATTTACGGTAGAAAGTACGTCATTGCATATCGAACAAATATGCGGCGAGAAAACGCATCTGAGCGGGAGAGAAAAGTGTATGAAAATCCATTTCTTACGTGGTTTTTCTTTTTTAATTTTGGGTAAGACTATGCGCTGGTAACCTAAATATCAAAAGCCAAAAAGTTTTTACAGTGAGTTTTTATCTCCAAGTTCGCAAAATGACACTGGCAGCTGTGTGTTGGATGGTGTCAAACAATTTGAAAAAAGAACATGTGAAAATTGCAGACGCCATTGGCGCCATTTTCAATTTGTGTGTTGTTTGAGGATTCAGTTTAGTTTTTTATTTTCCTCGTAGGTGTAGTATAAAGCACTATGTATCCCTCGAGAGAAAGTGCGATTCCCGATCTCGGGTGTTTTAAAGCAACAAACAACACCCTCGACGGTAATCGGTCACTTTCTCCTCTCGGTGAACAATGTACTATTGCCAAAAATGGCATAACCGAATGTATTATCGAAGTAGTCATTTTCACATTATTGTTGATTTTTAAAAAACGACACCGCCGATTTTGACCAAATTTGTATAGGATTACCTCTGAAGTATGATCTACCAAAAAATAATCATCAAAATCGATTCCTAATTGGTGAAGTAATCGCGTAACATACATAGAAAAGTGCAAACTACCAAAAAGCGGTCGAAAATATGGTAGATATGTAGTATTGTTATTTTTCGTTTTTCCATATTCCCCGCATACGATCAATTCCCACACCAATCCCCGATTTAGGTAAGATTCTCCGTAATTTGGAAAATTCTCCATAAATCGACAACCCTACGGATGACTTACAGCGAGTTGGCGATCTTGTAGGTGACAACGATGCGACCCTCGGGCGAGCTGAGGTTGTCGGTGGTGACACAGCGTGTGCCAGTTTTTATTCACTCAACAATCCCTCAGGAGTTTCTTGATAACTTACAGCGAGTTGGTGATCTCGTTGGTGACGACGATGCGACCTTCCGGTGAGCTGAGGTAGTTGGTGGTGACGCAGCGCGTGCCGAGCTCGCTCACTGTGAAGTAGCGCTCCGCCTCGTACCACGAGCCCAGGAACCGGTTCATGTTGAAATTCGCCATCGGCTGACAAACAAAACAGAAGACATTACTATCAGTGGAAAATGTGGTGACAGTTTCCGTCGTCGGACTCTTGTTTTTCAGGGTACCTCGCGCGCGAGTTACTACCTAATCGATTGATAATGCCTAACTTCGAAAAATGCAATTTGAATGCAAGATAAGATATTTTAAATGACTTTCAAGTTAACTTAATACATTTCTATTAATATTAGGAACTTAAATGTGCTCGTCATAGATACAATTTTTCAAGTATAATAATACATAAATGCAGTGCCAATAATCCATAGAGTAGCTGATTGATGGTAATCAGCACTTTAGTTTTTGGTGCAGAAGACTTTAGTTGCTTTATAAAACGAAGAAAACCCATCACATAATTCTGATCAGCTCTTTACTTATTCATTGTTATTTCTTTCCCCTTTCTACACCACATCTCGCCATCTATAATCTAATCACTCATTTATACAAAAAATACAGTGATAAATATCTTTTATGTTTCAAATTCATTAAGATACCCACTAGAACTACTATACTATACCAGTGACTGAAGAAGTCACGGAATATAAGTACAGAAAGACTTAGACACCTAGAGCTTGAACACAAATAAATCATTAAGACAACTAACTGCATAAAGCAACACACACAAGTACATATCAATATTATAATTGAAATCAATTGTTCTTTATCCAAAGGAAGCAAAACTTTTTTGTTTAAAATATTAGCAAGATGAATGGCAACGAAAGTGAATCCACCATGGACGGTGGTCATGGCGGCGCCGGGTTGTCGACCGGCGCGGACCGGTTAGTGTCTGTGGTCAGTGCCATTATATAAGAAGATCCAAGGCCGCCATTGTTACTACGGCATGGACCACACGAGCATGAAGAAAATGAAAGTTGAGTAAGCAAAAAAAAAAAACAGCAAGAACCATATGAAAATATTTAGGCTAAGAGCTGGAATCGTTTTAAATAACGCGTAAATAAAAAGTTTCTTTTCTTTGCGCAACTAGGAACCTAGTTGCGCAAAGAAAAGAAACTTTAGATCTCATTGATTACTTCATGTATGGTAACTTAGAAAAACTTTAATCTTAGATTTAACAATAAGATGTGAAACATTAAGTGGAACTTATTAAAGGTTACTTTGTGAGACATACAAAATGATGTAACGGGTACAATATTAAGTAGATAAACTCGTGTAAAATACATGTAGGTAAAATTATTTTCGATTATTAGTTACTGATTCATTTAAGATCTTCATAGCTTTCATTTTGATATGTTTGGGAGAAATCATAGAAAGACATACACACGTGTCAAACTTATAAAGCTGGAAACATACTATCGGACGCGGCTTACGGACGCGACTGTTAACCGCGACGAGACTATGAAAGTACACTGAGCCGTGCACATAAGTCGCGGACGTCACCTTTGGACGTCCGAGAGCGATCTGGCACACCGGATGTTTTATGACTGTGCACATTGCTAAGTCGCGGCTGTCAGTCGCGTCCGTCAGCCGCGTATGATGGTATGTTTCCGGCTTAACACCCCTATTTTTTGGATTGAGGTTGAAAACTTATGATTATTATGTAAAATTTGAATGCAATAAGTTCATATCAAGTAATATGTAGAGTCTTTCAGTCGGAAGATAAGTCAGCCCACAAATACGTGCTAGTAACGTACCTATCAACAAATCAAATAGACGAATTCGTTGTTAACACCATGATAAATGCACGGACAAAAACAAAATACAACTAAATATAACAAGTTTAGTGTAACTAGTAGCAGCCATTTGACTAAAAAATATATTTTCTGGGCAACTTCTGAATGGACAGGAATATCGAAATAGCGAAGACGGGGAGTGATGGGTACATTAGCAAAACTTTTTTTTTTCGCAAAAAGTGGCACCACCGGCTTCCGCCGTGTAGTCTGCATGAATTGATGGATGTAAATTATTGTTGATTTATCAAAAACTACTGAGCCGGTTTCGATAAAATTTAAATTGGGAATATAATACCCTTTTGAACTAAAAATATACATACAGACGAACATAGAACCTCCTCCTTTTTGGAAGTTGGTTAAAATAGTACAGATTCATTTTAGAATTAAAATTGGTAGTCTCACCTGAAAGTCAGGGCACCATCCCAGCGAGGGGATTTGCGCCGAAGCCGCCGCGACCAGAGCCAGCAGATACAGGGGCCACATGATGCCGAGTCCAGGGAGCTGACGGGAATGCTGGCAGCCCTCCCGACGAGGCCTTATAAACCAACGGCCGCGAACCGGTCGCTAGGACGCTCTAATGGCACTCCTTATCTAGCCACCCTCTACGCTTCTGCAAAAAAGAAACGGTTGCCATCGCAAATATGGTCTGGGATATTTATAGGCACGGGATGGAGAGATAGATTGTGCTTATGGAATATTCCGTTCTAGGGAATGCTTTTCGAATTTAGTAGGTATTTTGTGATGTTACCAATATTGAGATAAGTGAAAAAGTCGAAACAGTGGTAGTTTGGACTAAACTTAGGTACGGGTAAAATTATCTCATAGATTTTTTTTGTTATTCGTGAGCAATAACATTGTCAACATCATCGTTTGGAAGTATAATTTCTTTGCCTTCTATCGTCCATTTGCATTGGCAAAGGTGCCTTTATTTCACGCCATCTGTTCTTATTATATTCAGTTCCATATACAGGATTATTTCTAATCAATTAGCATCCTCTTAGGGACTTATTCTGTACATCAAAACTAACAACTTTTGTACTGCGATTTTTGTCAAAACTCAAAAAAATCAGTTGTTCCATACATTTTGTCGCGGGTGAACGATATTTTTCTATGTATAATTATTTTTTTTGAGTTTTGACAAAAGTCGCAGAACAAAAGTTGTTAGTTTTGATGTACAGAATAAGTCTGTAAAAGGATGCTAATTGATTAGAAATAACCCTGTATAAATATAAGGCAAGATGTATAGAGCTGAATATAATAAGAACAGAAAGCGTGAAATCCGCTATTTGGAAACCTATCGTTTTGTTTTGTCCTTATAATATGTTTATTATGTAATGTGGTTGTCTAATAAAGTGTTATTGTTTGTTTTTTGTTCTAAAATATTTTCAGTAGTTTCTTTATTTCCCCGATACTAAAATGGAGATCTTATTGGTTTATCATCTTCTATCTGTGACATCATTGCTTCTAAACAGATGATGTACCGATTTTGATTTGAGTTCTTTCGTTTCAAAATTAACTTACTTAATTGTGAGTGTTCTGAGCAGTGCTTTTTAAAAATCTGCCGGAGCAACGTAAGGAGGTTTTTCAAAATTTTATCCATGTTTCTAATTTAATGTAATTCTATAGAAAGGTTGAGAATCTCTCAGCGGTCAACGAGTCCTTGTTAGAAGAGGCTGCATGTGAGTTGTATGTGTGCTAATAGGTTTCTTTGTTTGTTTGGCTGCGGCCAGGTGTCTCGAGAGCTCTCAATGACTAGCTGTATCTCTGAGAAGCCTGCGCAAATATACTTTGCAAAATGCTTTTCCATGTTTTTAGTACTTAGGTCTACCTTTAGGTATACTTAGGTCTACCTTTAGGTTTATGAATTTATTTAACTCTGTTTTACTGATTATTTTGATTGTATTATGTCTATAATATTAGCGTCTAATAAGAATGACTGTTCTGTCTTAGAAGCCTATTTTATTTGTTTTTATGTTTGTACAATTTAATTCAACCTACTTGATTTTTAGGGTTCCGTACCTCTGAAGGAAAAAAACGGAACCCTTATAGGATCACTTTGTTGTCCGTCTGTCCATATGTCATGACTCTTTATCTCGGGAACGCGTTAAAATATCGAGTTGAAATTGAAACTATATACGTATATCAATCGTCTCTTGCAGTTGTGTAGAAGAAAAACTTCTCAGTTATCGTAAAAAAAAAGCGTTAGAGCCGTTTATGTCGTAAAAAACGCACATTTCGACACTCACATAAATCAAAACCTACAGGGTACTTCCCGTTGACACAGAACTATGAAATTTGGCGACGAATAAATCTGAAAACTGTACATTTTTATTTAAATCACAAAAATTATTTCAACAATGTGATGTTTTAATTATTTTAACACTGTGAAATTTTCGATGTATGAAGAAAAAAGCGATAAAAGTAAAAAAAAAATGTCGATGACTATAATTATATTCAGAGATTTTAACAACTTATATACTTCCCAATTTCGTGAAATTTTCTGGATTTGTACGAAATAACGGAACCCTCGGTGTGCGAGCCTGACTCTCACTTTTCCGGTTTTTTTAATTGGTCTGAGATCACACTTTAGGTTAGTAATGGCATTGTTGTCCGATATTCATAAAATTACTAATGTATGTCAGTGTGATCTATACTCTATAAAATTTAACTTGATCTCTGCGACAGCTGTCAGAAAAATCATGCCTATCAAGTCCTGAATTTCTTAATAGTACAGACAGTACCTGTCAATGTCATACTTTATGGGCATGCCGATTAGTGATTGGCGACGAATGATCGTGACCACAGAGTTTTAGATAGAGTTTTAATTAAAATATCGATTGTTTATACTGACGATATTTTAAATAAAACTTAATTTATCATTAATTTTACTGTATATTTTAATATCATATTTTTTTTACATGTGTATTTAAATTAAACCCAATTATTTGTTACATTAGCATCGATAATAGTGATAAACGTCGATAAATACTATCGTTACATTATTATGAGTATTTAATTAGTATCAAAACATTATTTACATGTGTACATACTTGATCTTAAATAATAGTAAGTAAATAAAATCCAATTTCTCACCTTCAACTACTCATTCGATTTCATTACAACATTGTTTGAAAATTGAATTTTTCCATCACCATCTCAACTCTAAATATGTCAATAAGTAACTGAAAACATTTTTGGTTAGTGTACTTCGCTTGATCTATTGTATTTTCAGTTCTTGTTTGAATTCGATAGAGATGTACTTAGACTGATTACTCAAATAATTGATCACCTTTTGGACTTAAACATTATATTCGAAATATGAATATCATCCGTTGCTCATCTGCAAGTCACTTTCATAGTCGCAATATAGATTGTGTTATTATTGATACTTCAATTGCCGTAATATTCGGTCATTTATTTAGTTGTTTCTGTGAAATACTCGTACGGCAGTTTTTTTACTAATATAGGGCTATTTTAGAGAGTCGTAGCACTTACAGCCCCATAGGATGTTTGATACGGCATTTTTTTACCAAATGGGCCCAAATACAGCAATTTGGAAGCTTTAAGTACGGCAACCCAAAATTTTTTGTAATAACACTGGTAATAATAGCATAGACGTACGATTGTCAGTACAATTACCATTACCATTAGTAGATAGTTCTCTATCGTACAGTTCGCAAGTATCCCAAAGAGCAAGAATGTTCCCACTGGACCTGGCTTGAGCAAAAAGAGCTCCCATCTGCTTACCGGTTTCAAGTTGTCCTGTTTATTGCCTATCTTTACTATTTTTATATCCCATGTCCCGTCGCAAATCAAAAACGACGCGGGATGGGGAATGAAATAAAATTCAACGTTAAGTTTAGTTATTAATTCAACATTATGAATTCAGGTACCTATACAATTTTGCATACTTATTAAATTTTATTACTTAGTCTAAGAAAAATTAGAAATTTTGACATCCACTTTTTTAACATGATTCAGTTAATAAATAGCAAAGCAAATGATGTGGCTGCCACTACTGCCAGAGACTGATATACTATATGTACATATTAAATACATTCTTAGATAGATAACAACATCCAGACACAGCAACCACCTATGTTTATGAGTTCATCACAAAAATTCTTGCACTGGAAGGAAATTGATTTCCATTGATTGGAAAGCAGATTTCGATTTCCTCGAGGTTCGAAGTTAGAAGCAGCTTGCATTCGGTGAATGCTACTGGTTTGACATTAATATGGAATTTAAGTAATTAATTTTAACACTACAGCTTTACTTTGACTGTATCGTACAAATATGATGTTTCGTTTTGAGGTTCCGATATTTTGTACATGGGCCATGTTCATGGGTACGCTGCAAGAACTGCGGGCGAGTGGCAGGGAACCGCGTGGAACTGTAAAGCTGTAAAAGCTGGCGAAGCTGTAAAGCTATTGGATGGTCCAGGGGCTCTATACTTGAATCATAAGAATCGCTGAACGTATGCGTAAATGGTCACGTGACCTAAGTAAGAGCAGGAGCGGTTACGAAGAAGGAAAGCATTAACTTGTAGGTAACTGGTAACGAGAAAAGAAAAATTTTCTTCTTTTGTAACATCGTAGCGGTTACAAAACTTAGTTACAATGGCGACTTAAAATATTTTAGTTTGGAACTGAGTAACGAAAAAAGAAAAAAATTCTTCTTTTGTAACCGGTTACAAACGCAGCCAAAAGGGAAAATCTATTCTGGAAGCAAACGGGAGAGCATTATTTCGCATTATCGTTGGAATAATGATTTAAATCTCAATCATGAGGTTAACATTAAATAAAAACAGTGTTAAGTTTTTTTTTAATTAGAAATATACTTCACGCAAAATTTTTGAAAACAACATTTAACTTGGGGCCCGTCAATTGCAGTGTTTTTGTAGATACTCACCCTGTCGAGGCAAATGTAGAATTATAGACTGAAAGCTTTACAAAGTTTAGCAAACCAGCAAGATATATCTATTTTTTAAAATAAAGAGGCAGCTTCAGTATTGCGACAGACAATACCTGAAAGCCTGTAACTCTATAACGCTTGAACAACTAGTTTTTGTCCCTGTCGATTATAAGTAGGCGCATTGTAGCTGTGTTCACTCGGTACAATATACTCTTATCCGACTGTCAAAGAAAGAGAACTGTTCGTACTATCATTCAGCTGTTTTCTTTTTGTAATTTCGAGGATGGCCCTGGAGTTTGAGTTGGTCGCAACGATGAGTACAATGATATCGTAGAATATGGTCATTGTCTAGAGAAATACCTGGCATAAGACTAAGTTGCCTACCAAAATACAATATTACTTAGACTTACTTAAGCTAAAACTACATACTACTATATACAAAGCAATTGGATCTACCAAAGACCCTTGAAGGTCTAAAGATAAATCCAAATGCTCAAGCCCACTGCCAGTTGGTGGCCGTGGTGGCTTAGAGGTAGTGACACCCGCCTTACAATCGTGAGGTCGTGGGTTCAAATCCCAGTCCCGTACCAATAAGTTCTTTGGAATTTATGTACGGAATTTCACATCACTGGCTTTTCGGTGAAGGAAAACATCGTGAGGCAATCTGCATATGTCCGTAGAAGAAATTCGATGGCGTATGTGAATCCACCAACCCGCACCGGGCCAGTGTGGTGGATATGGCCCAATCACCCTTCGTGGGTAGACCTACGTCCTGCAGTGGACTATTAAAAAGGCTGATACTGTACTGCCAGTTGGCAGCGTGCCCAGTATGCTCACGGCAATGCCACGCTGAATGGCAATTCGTATATACAATATTTGAGCCAAATAAACACCAGCATTTTGGTCACGCGCCGCGTTTAAGTACCTGTCTTCAGTTTTGTCAAATGTTCAGCGGATATAGCAAAAGAGCACTTACCAGTTGGTGGAGCCGCGGTGTCTGCGGACTAGACCTGAGTAGACGGCGAGTGCGGCATAACTAGGGCTTCTAGCGTGACCACGCGTAATAGCATTACGCTATGGATTTACTACATTCTCGTATACAACGGAGCAATATTGCACAAAACGTGCATTGCTTTATCATCTTCAGTTCATGCATAGATAAGAATCAGTTTAATGTGCAGCTGTTAAAATCTATATTTTGCCAAGTGCAGCAAACAATGGTTGGTACAGTTAGTCTTCGGATGGTTGACCGCGAGTGGCATTTACGACAAGATCTCACCGTGACTCGGATGATACGGTAAATTATAGGCTCCAGTTGTTTTAACTGTTTGGCCATGTAAGAGTGCTTGAATTTTGAAAACTCTTGCACTACCCTTGCCTATTGTCTAGGTACCTCACTTTATGCCTATTCACATAATATTAAATGGCTCGAATCGAGACCAGCAAGCGTAGCGTATGATGTTCCTCTAAAAGGTGGTCTAATTTATTTATCGTAGGGACATGCTGGATGCGAGTGGTGTCCATATGGTCTTATTAGAAAGGTGTAGGGGAGGCCTATGTCTATGCAGAGGTCGTCCTAAAGCTAATTGTTATGATGATGTTTTTGAGTATAAGTAGAGTTCGTAATAAGATAAAAATTTAACATTCTCTAGCTTTTTGTTTTAAATAAAATATGCGACCTCTTAAGTGAAATATACGATAAGTAAGTAACTTACCGTGTTTCTTACTTCTTGTTACTTAGTTTAAGGGAATAAAATTGTGAGCATTTAAATTTAGCTTACTTTAAAATAATTCTTATTTATATGAGCGACATCTATTAGATAGCACCGGAACTAGCCCTAGATGTCAATAGGCTGCGTTATTGTTCAAGCACTTTCTGTCTTTACTTTCTACAATATTTTAGACTAGAATTTACTTCATTCAGACTTTATTTCGTAAACAGAAACACAGGTTCCGTTTTACTTACAAACATTTATTTATCAAAGGCTGACAGGTAATGTAATATGTTTAGTATCTCTCAACTATTTAAATAGGCTTAATTATAAAAGTCGGCGGATGTGAAGTTAGCTACAAGTTGCGCAATATCCAATCCTGGCTGAAGCTCACATAAAGCTGCGCGTTGATTGGATATTGCGTATCTCGTAGCTAATTTCACATCCGCTGACTTGTATGATTCGGCCTAAGTAAATCACCTTTTTATATCATTTAGTTTTACCACTATATTTTTTCTGTATCTTATTTCATGGTTTTTACCTTTCCGTGGTTGTAATAACGTAGGTTGTAATAACCAAATTCTACCACTATTTTATAAGACTTATAGAAGAGTCTTATAAAATAGTAGTAGAATTTGGTCCTTGTATAGTGATCTTCGTATCTTCATGACTGTTTTTTTTTTTAATTGTTGTTTTTATTTATCTATTGTCAGGTGTCTATCATTTAGATTTATCACTATATTTTTTTTCTGTATTTTGTTTCATGGTTTTTACCTTTCCGTGGTTGTAACGTAGAAGACCAAACTCTACCACTATTTTATAAGACTTATAGAAGAGTCTTATAAAATAGTGGTAGAATTTGGTCCTTGTATAGCGATCTTCGTATCTTCATGACTGTTTTTTTAAATTGTTGTTTTTATTTACTATTGTCAGGTGTCTAACTGATGTTCATTTGAAGACGTTAACGTCCACCAAAATTGATTATTTTGCTACTCAAATGTATAAGTTATTTTTTAGAGCAAACATTTTGCTGTAAACAAGCGATGGGATTTATTTCCGTATTAAATTGTTTAAGTACAATATACCTATAGATATTTATAGTTTTGGCAGCAAGCATCCTTTCAACGACAAACTGTGGAATGTAAATCACGAAATAAACAACAATAAAGTGTGTAACTAAAATATTCTCGTTATTTAATTTACTACAGTAAGAACACATTTTTACAGAATGTTAATAAACTAAACGATATCTACAAAAATTGTACACTATATGAAACTTAAAAAATACCTAGTTTTTTATTAATTTACAAATTAACAGAGAAAATCAATATTAAAGTTCAACAAGATTAAGTTAAGCTTTATTATTATTATTAAATCTTATTATCTAATTATTATTTACATTCTTATATTTAAACTTATTAACAACGTCATGTTTTAGACATTCGAATCAGCTTTATTATTTTAAGGTATGTTTTGAGTTTCGGTTTTTTTCTTCGAACTGTTTTGTAAAACGTTCGTAATGTATTATTAAGGCAAGGATAGAATTCCTTCAAAAGAATAAAGAAATACATTTACGTATGGTACAATTGCATTGTTATATTTATTACATCAAAGGCTATTTCGACATTTCGACTAAACGTCGTTGTATCACAACTCACTTAACCGCTAAAAATGGTATCCAAAATATGTAACTACCTACATTACAAAAATACAATTTGTTCGAGTTTGCACGTAAATTTTACGTATAATCATTAGGCAATACGTTGTGCTACGTGGTATGGAAGAGAATTATTTGTCATGCACAGTCTCATAGTTATAATTTGTAGTACCGACCGAGAGATGTCGCTAATAAAAATGAACACAATATTTTACTTGCAAATGTGTGACATAACAAAACACAAAATAGAGTTATGTTTAGTTGATTTTGTGGTAAATTTGTTCGGTCTATTTTAATTATAGTCATAATAGAAAAATATCCAACGCAATGGAAGACAGCGTTTCCGACCTACTTATATTACAAAGACAATTATCACATAGAATTTAATATTACATACCTCGAAATCACAATTCTTAATATTACATTGTTCCCCAATTACAAAAAATGTCAAAATGACGTTGAACAAAAAAAAAAACAAACAAAAATCAGGTAAAACGAAAGGTAACGATCGAAAAATTTAAAGCAACTCGACATTTTCACCGTAATCTAAATTATGAACAACACGTTGGTAACTTTAGTTCTTTTTATTCAACACAAAAACAATTTACAAATAATTGCATTGGCAAAGTTTAACACCAAGCTAAGGGTAAGCCTAGGTTAACTTAAAACTTAAATATATGTATTTGCGGATTATTGTTTTTGTCATGAAAACTTTTAAATGATTGCATTTCTGTATTAAGTGCTCAAGTTTCACGATGAATATTTTCAAAGATATTGTATTCTTTGTAAGTATGGACAGAATTCGAAAAGTACAAAAAGTTATTTTAAAATTGACAATTTCGTTCACGCTCATTGATTAGCAAAACATTCTAAGAGATATATTTATTATAAGTGATACACAGTATTCATAGTGAAGAGTGCTAAATAGCTTTGAATATCCATCGTGTAATCTCGTACTAATATATACCAAAATTTGGCTCTACAATATTTTTAAAACATGTTAGATACAAAATGAGTATTAAAATTTGTATAATTCGCTTCATTACAGTACACTGAATCAAATTCTACAGTAGCTTATATCGGTGTATTGGTAAGGAATCAAATAAAAGAAAGAAACATAAATTTTTAAGTGAAACAAATCACAAATAAATTTTGCATTAAAAAGAAGCCTTAAGAATATAATTATCATTGTACGTCCAGCCTTCACTATAATTAGTTTTGCTACAACTGGCCACAATAGTGTAAAAGCGACATCGGAACAAGTTCCGAATATTGGGAGGTAAAGCTAAAGTAGGTACTATAACCAAAAAGTAAAGTAGGTAAAAGTAACCATTTGAAAATAATGCCTGACAAGCTTCCTACAGCTAAAAGGAGTAAAGTGGTAAAAAATAGGATAATATTCAAGAGTAGTGGAATCGGAAATTTCATACTGAGAGGACAGTGTTAGTAGCTACAAAGATGAGATTATTAAATTGGTACCTATACGTAACTTTAAACATCAATCATTTCAGGTCCCTTTAATTTCTCTTAATTGTACAGTACACCAAACATCTCTTCTTAAATCTTTGGTGCTCATCCACATTGCAAATATTGGAATAACAGAATGGAAGGAATACGTATAACGTTATGTTACGAACACATTATTTTATTATGTTACAAGTTAAATAAAATGATAATCCTAATATTGAGATTGATACTGTCGTTAAAAAGCTGCGAAATATCAGGTCAGATCGTCATTGGAACAAAGAAGCTAAAGTATTTTTGAAAATTAATACTGCAATAAGTATTTAGATGCAGGATATGAATTTTTATTTCAGATATTTAAACATTCTTAACGCAAAAAAGGAATTCTAATCAAAAATTATATAACTATAAGTAATCAACTTAATCTTATTCTAAGTTCCAATTCTGACTAGAATGATTGACTGTACACTTGAGTAAGCATAAAGCCAATACTTGATCCCGACGCGTCACTCGCTTGCTTCAAGATAATGATTTAAATTAGGAGGTAGTTAATGTGACGACATCTTAGGACTTCGCAACTTTCCGTTGACAAACTTGTCTATTTTCTATTCTTAAGGAATTAATGTGTCGGTGGCTTTTATAATAACATTTATCCTAATGAAATATATCTTTCAAATAAATACTATATTGGAAGGTATTGGTCCCGGATTATAATTTTTAAACAAATTATAACAATTGGACCCATTCGGCAAACGTGATTTTAAATAATATTTCAACATCAGATCCGCGGCGGAGCGCCACGAATGCCTCACTACGAGTATCGCTCTGCGATATCACACGACTTACAACTAGACACTTAATATTATTCCATCCTAAACACATATCACATTTGAACTCTCGAATCGAGAGAAGACAATTTCAAAGTCCAAAGTAACGCGGGCGCACCCGCGTCAAGTGGGCGAACGTCATTCGTGCAGGTTTTTGCTGAGAAGCAAACTGTTGTGTGGCCCCGAGAGATGCCTGATGAGCTCGGGCAGCGCCTCGAACGTGAGCTGGCAGAAGCAGCAGTTGAACCGGCCGGCTGTGTTGGTCCGCCCGTCGTTCTCGCTCGACGATATCACATTCCGATGCACCGAACACAAGTGTTTCAGCAAGTGGGCCTTCTGTTTGAACATAGCGACACACAGTCGACAAGCGAATGGTTTTTCTCCCGTGTGCACCCGGAGATGCGTCTTGAGATTCCAGGACATTCCGAACTGTTTCCCGCAGTACTCGCAGCGGTACTCTCGCACCGGCGCTTGTTTACTCGAGCCTTGGTCATTGTCGGTGGAAGGCGCGTCGTCGCCGCCCATCTGCGGTTGACACAGCCAGGGGCCCCAAGAGCCGGCGCTGGGCGGCCGGTACTTCAAGGCGTCTTCGTGCGTTACCGTGGGCGGAGTGGCGCTCCGCTCGGGTAAGTACGGGGGCGCCGACGCGCTGAGTGGGTGGTGCAGTGCACTCAGCCGCGCCGTCGCCGCGACCGCGGCCGCAGTCGCTGGCCCTTGAGTATACCTCAAATGTGCCATTTCTTCTAGATAACTTGGGGGAAATGATACAAACGGAGGATTCTGTGAAGGTGAATTGTGGAAGCCGGGTCTTCGTTTCCGATGAGGCGTAACGACATAGTTTTCAGGTGAAGTTTGAACGAGTGACATTAGATCCTGGTCGGGTGGTTTAAGATGAGCGTAATCTTCTAATTTAACAGTTCGTAAATCCAACTCTGGAGGTTCTAGGTAATGTGATTTCCTCTTGGTTCGCTCGTTGCTTCGCCCTAATCGGTCGTTCAGAAGTTGTCTCCTGTAAACTGTTCCAGGCGGTGGATCTTCTTGACTTGACGACGTTGATCTTCTTCTGCTTATGTTCTGTAACGGAAAGTTAGACGTTAGGTTTTAGCACGATAGTAACTGATCAACTTTCAGGTACAATTTAATAAATATTTACCTTCGCTGCTACTGTTTCTACATCTACATCTTGTGAGTCATCGTGTTCGCTTCCGGTATTTTCTGAGGTCCTTGCCACGGATAGATTAACTGGGTTCGAAGAACTTCTTCTTCTCGCTGTCAACCGTCCGCATTCTTTGTCTCGTTCACCATCCTCTTCATCTCTTTCGTCGTTACTACTGGTAGACATACTTTCTTTTTTTATACTCATTCCTTCTGAATCTCTGTCTTTGTCTTTACTGAAACCAGCGCTAGGTGTGACTCTTTCGCTTTCTGAGAGGGATGATCCTGAAGGTGCATCGTGTTTACTGCTTTCATTGCTGTTAATGTCCGTTTTGAGAGTTTTTGCTTTTAGTCTGTCGCATGATCTGTTTCTTTCCTCTGCTTGCTGGCGTTCTTTTGTTGATTTCCATACGTCTGATTTTATTTCCAGGAGTTCAAAAAGTTCTTGCATGTCATCTATTTCGCCCGACTGAAATTTAAATATTTTTTATCAGTTTTTGTTAATAATGATAATTATTTAATACAGTTTTGCTTTTAAACTATGGTTATGATAAGAACTGTACTTATATAAAAAGAGTTTAAAAGTAGAAAATATTTCTACTTTTTAACCATTTCGTTCGATAGTAATATTATTGTATGCCAAATGGTAATTCTAGTACTGTACTGTACCAGCCTTTTTCATAGTCCACTACAGGACGTAGGCCTACCCACGAAGGGTGTTTGGGCCATATCCACCACGCTGGCCCAGTGCGGGTTGGTGGATTCACATACGCCATCGAATTTCTTCTACGGACGTATGCAGGTTGCCTCACGATGTTTTCCTTCACCGAAAAGCCAGTGGTGTGAAATTCCGTACATAAATTCCAAAGAACTCATTGGTACGGGACCGGGGATTTGAACCCACGACCTCACGATTGTAAGGCGGGTGTCACTACCTCTAGACCACCACGGCTACAATTCTAGTATAATTGATAATTTCTCACCTCTATGTAAGCTTGGCCGCTGTAGAGAAATACAAGGAGATGCCGCATGAGGGTGCTGTTGATGCCTGACATGTGGATGGTGACCGGATTCTCGACCGATGGAGTGTCGTCGAGAATTTTCCTGAAACAGATTAGGGGTTGATTAATTTACTTCATTAAAACTAGCGTGAGGATTCATTATTAAAATTTATATGAACACCGGATACAACTCACGATTATTTGAGCGGTCGAGCCGCTATGCGTCCGACCGGTTTCAGAGTAGTTAGTACTCTGAAACCGGTCAGTGCGCGGGCGTCCGTTGTCGGGGGCGCGCGTATTCCCTGAAGAAAGAGTACTAACTACTCTGAAACCGGTCGGACGCATAGCGGCTCGACCGCTCAAATAATCGTGAGTTGTATCCGGTGTTCATATAAATTTTAGTTGATTAATTTATTTTATAAATACGAGTATATTCATTTTGAAAATGAGACGTTGTTAAAATTAAATTAAATGGAAGGATGGGTCAAAAACGCTTCGCACACGATCTATCTGAGCGATCTACCAGCAAATACATTGGCAACAACGTCGTTGCCAGTTCTACGACTAATACCTAATAAAAAAATACCGGACAAGTGCGAGTCAGGCTCGCACATCGAGGGTTCCGTACCAACGCGTTGTTAAAATAATTAAAAACCTGTTTTAGCATGTGCTAATGAAGTTCTTTTATAGGATACCTTACATGATACGATTTTCTCACTTTGAATTTTGAACCCATATTTTGTGAATTTTGAGGCCCTATTTTTTTGTGATTTAAATAAAAATGTACAATTTTCAGATTTCTTCCTATATGTGTACTCTGAGACAATGCTTTTCGCCAAATTTTATAGTTCTATGTCAACGGGAAGTACCCTGTAGGTTTTGATTTTTGTGAGTGTTAAATATGCGTTTTTTACGACATAAACGGCTCTAACTTTTTTAAACGATAACTGAGATGTTTTTCTTTTACACTACTGCAAGATACCATGGATATACGTATACAGTTTAAATTTCAACTCGATATCTTTACGCGTTCCCGAGAAAAAGGGTCTTGACATACACACAGACAGACAGACGGACAACAAAGTGATCCTATAAGGGTTCCGTTTTTGTCCGTTTGAGGTATGGAACCCTGAAAAGGGAAATTTCATATTATGAGACGCAGTTCCGTTCAACGATTGTGTTAATAACTCTACGAGCACGACCCTATACGTGGTCACATATCTAATTGATTAAGATAGTGCATGTGCATCTCAGTAAGATAGCTACTCGTAATAAAGAAGCAAAGGCTTTGATCCATCCACCCATCAGCCATGACGTCCACGGCTGGACATAGGCATATGAATCTGCAATACGATCGGTTGGAAGCAACTTGCATCCAGAGTGATCATGCGGCCTTGATGAGATCATCTGTCTACTTCGTAGGTGGACGTCCTATGCTGAGCACGCCGGTACGTGGTCTCCACTCGATAAATTTTCCCCATCGGACATCAGTTTTTCTAGCAATGTACCATGCCCGCTTGCATTTTAACTCGCCAATCCGCTAGACTATGCCAGTAATTTTGGATCTTCTACGGATCTCCCTCGTTCCTGATGCGATCTCGCGGCTTTGATACCCAAGAGAATATAAACTTGCGCGGTGCTTTCTGTCCGTCAGCGTCAGCAGTGTAAGGTTACCTGATGAGCGGGCTGGCTGCAGCCATGACGATGCGGTGCGCGGCGAGCGGCACGGCGTCGTCGCAGACGAGCACCAGGTCGGAGTAGCGCGCACCGCGCCACGCCGCGCCCACCTCATTCAGGATGCAGGCGTGGTGCTTGCCGTACGTCAGCGTCAGCAGCCCCTCGCCCATCATTCCACCACTGGAACAATACAGAAAACACGATTAATTTATTAAAATATATGGTTAACGCGATAAATGTTAGGAGTGGGGGAGACCTTTGCTCAGAAGTGGGACAGCATAGGTTGAAAAAAAGTTATTGTCCGCGAGCAATAACGTTTTTTCGCTTCGCTCGCGTTGTTTTTGTGATATCCCATGGGAACCTTTTATATTTCTGGGATAAAAGTAACCTATGTAATTTTCTAACCTTGGACTTAAAACTACGTCAAACCTTTGCAAGTGTTTCTTAAATATGTATATAAATATTGTAACCTTTTGTTATAAATTAATTTAAAAAAACTATATCCATGTCAAAAATCAAGCCAATTTGTTGCTCCGTTGCTGCGTGAAAGAGGAAAAAACCAACAAACACACTTTCAAATTTATAACATTAGTAAAGATGAAGTAGAGAGCATGGAGAGCACGTACAGTCGTGTATTTTCAAGGTAGAGACAGGCCTTTTAAGGACTGCAAGACTACGCTAGAGAAAAAAACCACCTTCATTCAGTCACAATCATAATGCACTGGTTATTCGAAAATAGGTAGGTACAAATACTAATAGGTAATAATGTGTGGATTAATGTTTTTACTAAAAACTATGAGGTAGACAATAATCATACAATTTCAACTATTTATTAGCCTAAACCTAATTACATATATTATAGGCTTTTATACTGTGTAATTGCAGTATGTCCTTTATGTCTAGTGATGATGATTAATCGTAGGTACACTCAATAATTTGTTTACGTCGTACATAATACTCAAATAATACTTATGAGAAAAAATTTTATGAAAGTATTTCCTCATATTCTTTTGAAAAACGTCACATCTACTACATTATAATGTAGGACGTAATATTGTTCTGTTGCAATTCATTTAAACGGCAAACATTAATTATCGGAAAGTCGCAAAAGTAACAAAAACCATACTATACAGCAATGATCATCACATATCTAGTTTTAAGCATAATTGTGTGAAGCTGTAATAAATAATGCCATTGTACTCGTGTGAATACTGCTCAAATCATTAAATCTCGTAGTTTTTGCTCTCAGCTTCATCTCAAGGAAGTACTGTTCCTAATGTTTAAAGCAATAAAAACACGGCAATTAAATTTATATAAAAACATTATCAATTTCGTAGTCGACCTGTTTCTCCTGCCAATGTTATCTAATTGGTAGATGAATTTCAATCACTATTTTGAGATGAAAAGCATTGTAAGGCGCAATAAGTGATCATTTTGACACAACCGTCACATTTGCAACATTTGATTACATTCGAAAATACAATGAAACTGGAGCAAAGAAACTAAAAATAGCACTTTGTTGACTGAATAGCAAATAGTTTGTATCAAGTAAACGCTGAAATCGATTCTTCCATTACAAAGCAAGCAACTGAGAGATCCCCAATACCTTGTCTAAACAATTGCTCAATTACATTAAAAAGGTTAAAAGGTGATATGAATATAAATTAAAGCGGCGTGCTGAAGCGTTCTCGGCCAGCCTAAATCAGCGACAGAAGTCTTAGCAGGTGCTAGAAAGCCTGTCGCAAGAGGACCTTGGCCCGCAGAGCATCGCGACTGCGTTGCGTTAGACGCGCAAGATCGTTTAAAAGACGATCAACGGCTTCTTTGCATTGTGTTAATGTTTAGCAAGAGCGGGGTCAGAAGCGGCGGAACAGCGATTATTGTTGCCGGCCGCGGTAGCCCTATTGTTGCAGTGTTTCACTCAAAAGTCATATCTGATGACGGAGATACGACTTGGAAGAAATCTGCGTTTGTAAAACGATCTCACGATCATCTTGATCACATTGTCACGACTTTATAATGTGAGTCGAGTAAGCTTAAATTTTGAAGTTAGGAATTCGGTATGGTATTGAAGATTGCCTTGTGGGAACATAGAGCGAGCTTAGTAACAAATTAGCTGAAAGTCGGCTTCATGGCCAAGGAATCAAAGAGGTTATTCATAGCCGCGAATAAAGAGCATTAGCATCTACATAATTAACTTTTACGCTTTATGCTAATGAAACACAAGATAATAAATGAAGTCTTACTTAACAAAGAGTTATCATTTCCTTGAGCGCGGGAAACTTAGAGTCATTGAAATTAGAATAAAATTGTCGGTATCCGTATGTGAGAGGAAAAAATCTAATAAAACATGGAAGAACGTGTTTTCGAATGTTTCTTGAACAAGTGGGCTGAGTTGTCTTGAAGGTCGCTTAAACAGAGAAAAACTCGTGGTTAAAATAATTGAGTGCCGTGTTTTAGACGTCTAATTTGGAAACATGTAGGTACAATTTTGTGTAATTTTAGATCTATTCTTCTTCGTCATAGTTAAAATTGCAAAAACGGAATATACAATACCAATACGCTATGACAAAGTAAATTAAAAGTTAGAGCTGATTTATTTCATGAATACGATAATGATACTAGGTTGTTAAGAATATATGTGTACAGGGAGGTTTTCACGCAATGGCATTGGCCAGTAGGCCGGCCTACATGCAGAATACCGAATTTGTATGCAAGGATGGTCTATTTTCAGGAGGGCATCGATGCGCGACCGACTCGCCTGTCTTTGTCCGTGGTCAACCATCGCGACGGTGCAGTTCCCATGTTTTGCATTTAATTTCATTAAACGCGGGGTTGACGGCTGAAACATCCGCGGGTGATAGCGATCTTGAGAAAATGAGAAAATATATTGAAGTTTGTTTGACGATTGGATGTAAAAAGCTGATAAAAAAACATTTAGCTGTAGGTACCTACTCACATGACGTTTATACTATAAAAAATATATTAAAATTTAAAGTAGAATGATATTATACAAAAAAAAAAATAGCTCCATTAAAATATACCTAGGTACCTGAAATTTTATCGTACTTTCTAAACCATGTCGATATAGCAATAGCGTAAAAGTTTGAAATGCAAAAATAAATTAAACTCCACAACTAAATCTTGAATTTTAAGTAACAATTAAATAGGTATGTCAAATTCCACGTATCAATAAAGTAAGACTTTTTAGTTCATTATTAAATGCAGAGACACCTTTAGTGATCTATTTGAAGTTGTTCACCCTATTCAACATGAAAGCGGGAACGCATAGACTGCGTTTCCTAAAGGAACTCATAGATGGCGCCACTAGTTCTAAAATTAACTTTGTATAGCATCATGAATGAAAGTAACGCGGTCTCGATTGTTTCAAAATGTTTGCTCGGCTTTTCTGTTAGCCTTCGCTCTACAAACATTCACTTTCACTAACTTTTCAGCAAATAAATAATACGGAAATGTCTGAATAGGCACATTCTCTTTACCTTTACTTTTATCCATTTGGAAACTAATGAAGGTGATTCGGTTAAGTTCAAAAATAAACCCAATTTGACGTCACGAGTATTATTTTTTAAAACAACTTTCATTTATGATTTTAACCTTAGCCTAAAATCTGTATCAGTTTTCAACAATCTGGAAATTTGTAAAATGTTTTAAATAATAAAAAATTTCTCATGTTACAAAAAAGAAGTTGCGAAGTCTCGTGAAAACAATTACCGATGTAGTAGAGTAACAGGCTATCTCCAAAAATAAAAACCAAGAAGTTATCAAGCAAACAGATAACAAACGTAATTTAAAACAAACAGGAAGAATTGTAACAGCTGCTTACAGAACTTGTTTATAACGATTATAAAATATCTCAATCAGTCCAAGTATCAAGGTTGGATTATAAAGTCTTATATAACAGTAGGTAGCATTAATTAGGCGAACCTATAATGGCCACAAATGCCTATCATCTATATCTCAGAGATTGTTAGCCATATATGACATTTATGACAGTATTGCTACTGTAAAAGGGAGAGCAGAACGATATAATTGAGTTGAAATACTTGTACTCATAAATAATTAGAGGTATAATAGATTTTTTAAAGTCATCTCTTCTGTAGATGGTGGTATAGAATGGCTTTATTGGCAACACGCCAATATGTGCTCGCAGAGTGAATAATTATAACGATCGCAGTTACACAATTATTACAAGTTGATTGATTACACTAGCAACATACCTTATAACCTTCTCTGGGCATTGTGATAAATATAAGACACTTTACTTTTTGAAAGCAATTAGCTAGACTACTAGGCAAACAGAAACATAATATAGAGGCTGATGCGCATTACACGGATTCTGAAGTGTACGAGTAAAATGTCATCATAGTGTTCTACGCTATATATGGACGTTTGGAAGTCTTTTGAAGATTTAAATATAGGGCTCGGAAAGGTTGTACCTATAGCAAAATTAAATGTGGAGTAGTAAAAAAATTGTGTACTGAAAGAAATATGCCGATGCTTTCACGTTTTTGATGTTCCTTAGTTTTTTTCCTTTTCAGTCAAAGTACAAATTGTACAATTATTGATATTCTTGGAAATGCTAATGATTTCAATAAAGTATCATTACCTACAATCGTTCAGCATCGGAAACCGGCGTTGGAAATGGTTAACGGTGTACAAAACCCTGTTTGCGAAACGCTCCGCGTCGCGGTGTTGCAAACTTAGAAATTGTACAAGACAACCATTGTAAGTCTACTGGAGCGTAGGATTGAGAAAAAAGTTCCAACTTTCTCGAAAGTTTGCAAAATAAATCAAAAGTTACGAAAGGAAAAGTTTATACACAAAGATATTAATCGCGATAGGTTTGAGTTTTATCAAACATTAGATTATAAATAGAGAATATTAGTACATACTTGTTAATGATTTTTTTTTTGCGATATGACGACAAGGTGATTGATATTTTACATTTGCTTAGATAGTTTAGATTGTGAATTTATGAATATACTACGGTATAAATAACTGTTTGCGTTAAAATGAATATAATTATGTTGAGAAGATATCATTTTGTAACATAAAAACTAGTATATGCTGTATATTAAACTGATACATAACAACTAAGATGTTCAAAACAACTCAATAACTTTTATAAATTAGTTTTTAGTGGTTAATGAGTATAAATCAAACAAATTATAAAATGAATGTCCGCTATTAAAATAAACAATCGAGCAACAAGCAACATCCAATACTGTACTTAAAATATTTCACACTGTACTCAAGTACAATAAAGATATTATAGCGAAATTATTTAAATATTAGATGGTAGTTATAACCAAGTATCTGTATCTCAATAGTAAAATTACATTTGAAAGCTTAGCTTATCTATTGAAATTAACTGCTCTTATATTATTTAAAGAAACTTGTGCAACGGAATTAATAGTAAATAATATATTATAGTCATAAACTCAATCTAGTAATAATAAAGAATATTTAATTTCATGAGTAAAACATAATCGTTAAATGCTTTAGCAGACTGAAATCTTAATTAGAGAATGCAGAAGCATTTAGATGAAAATTCGTTTGCATAATAAACTAGTTTAAATTAATCATTATGTTAATCGTGACATACCAATATTAGATATTTGATTTATGTTGTAACAAATTTTAATAAACTTGTAAATGTCCAAGGACAAACAATAAGTAAGTTCGTAGGTATAGGCTAGCCCTGGAGTCAGAGCTTTTAAGCCGTCTGAAGACGTTTGACATGGATAAATGGTTAAAACCACCGGGGCCTACAATTTAACGTGCCATCCTAGCCACGGCAGCGTTCACTTGTAAATGCCACCCGCGGTCACCCATCCGAAGACTGACCGTGCTGAACGTTGCTTAACTTATGATCGCTAATGAACAGCTAGTTAAACTACGCTATGACTGCTATGAGCGCTACAGGACAAACAATGAATGAAGTGGGCGTTCATGAGGATAGCTTTTTTGCAGAGTATGAGACGCGAATCTGCAGCCAAATTAATCACTGATTCCCGGAAGAGCATTCAGAACTTATGACAATATATTAGCAACTTTATACTAGTCTAGACTAAATTATCATCTACGTCTTATGAAGAAGACAAGGTCGATCACATAATGATCGCTCTTGCAAAACACTTAGGCTGAAATGTCATTGCTATCGTTGCTTCTTGATTTTGATTTATATTCCTATGCATCGCCTATTGATAAAATGAAATAAAGTAATCAGTATTACATTGTGAGACTGAAATTTCTGCATAAAATTACAATTATAGCGAGTTTATTTAATTTATGGAAAAATTTAACTCTGTAGTTATTTTTCGAATTGTATGATAATTGTGAATAATATTTATGAATATACACAAGGATTATGAATTGCTAAATATGTATTTGTAATATAAACAAAGCAATCAATCTCTATGCTGAGAATGCAGTCAACATTTACATTGTAGAGTATTCAGGTAACCTAGCTCTTGGTACGGCTCGGTGCGTTCCGATTGACGTTCCAATCGGCCCTGTTGGTCACAATCGCAGAAAATCTTATGAGGCCTTACGTACTCGTGAACAGTTTTCTGCTCTAGTTCCTTAACTGAAATGATCAACTAAATTAACTTGTCCGTTTCATAAAATCAAAACGAGCAATATATCAACCATTCTAACAGTAAATTATTAATGCTAATGTATCAATTGACCGCTGAACACAATTTCAATGTTGCACACAAAAAACGGACAATTTGAATAATTTAATAATAAGGAAGAGTCGTAAGCCGTGAGATTGGGAAGTCCTATTAATAATGCCGGTAGTACAAGCACTCAATGACAAATGCGTACAAAGGTACTTAGCAACAGACCAGACCCCTTTTCAAGCTTCTAACAGTCGTGCGAAGTGACAGAAAGCGATAGTGATGTAAGTCGATAGTTGTCAAACAGGAAACCGCGGGGCGCGCGTGGCAGCGCTGCGGCCCGCCTCGAGCGGCCTTCAGACGAAATGCTCACTGCCAGCGCTGGTCCGCCGTCTGCTCCAGCGAACCACACACTACCATTACATAACTCTGACTCCACAACAAACGACGATTCATTCATGACAACATTGAGAACCATGGCCGGCCCTACATTCTGCCGCTCATCACCTCCATGCTCGCTCACTTCAGAATTGTTTTGATCGAATGGCGCGATTGTTATTACGCTGTTTACTATATTTCGGATTCCACCAGTGTGAATCGATAAGGTTATCGAAGATAATTTTCTTCTGCGTTGTAAAAACAAGGAACTATCCAAATTACTTATTTTAATCAGCGCTGACAAGTCTCGAGTCAAATGAGATCATTGCCGTTATGATAATTTGTATGATAAGTTTGATTCTCCTCACGTTTTACATTATTGATATCGTTTTACGATGTATTTATTTGTTTCATTCATTAGCGTAAGATGTTACTACTGCTGTTATTGACACGTCAGGATGCTACTGGTAGTTTGCAAGACATTTTATGCTTTACATCTTGATGCGGAGAATTACAATGTGTAATATGATTTAGCAAAATGTCATTTCGGTATGCAGACCAAAGTTATCTAAACATATTACCGTCGTTGGCAACTGACAGATGTATTTATTTATAAATGCCATCGTACCCTTGCTCGAGAGAGTCTTGGGCCGAAAGCGCGAATGAGTTTTACCTTCGATGATGCTAAAATAGCTCCACAGTTACACTCTCACCTTGCGTTTGATTGACGATCGATCCCTTGTGCCAGATACTTGTTAACTGTTACTACAAACAGCTAACACATACTTCACAAATCCAAAGTCAGTATCGGAATGCGATTGCGAAACTCTGACACTCGGCGAGTCGGATGAAGATTTCCTTCGTTTGGTAACGGCGCGGCGGCGCGCGGCCGCTGCTGGCTACCAAGGGAACCCTCTGGCGTATTTCTACATTTTCGCAACTGTTCGGAAACAAATTGAGTTCGTGTTCGACATTTTGCGATCACTGCGGCAGTTAGATGACTATTTATAAAGAACGTGTCTAAGAAAAGGTCGGATTTGATTGTCGGCAGTCATTTGAATATCTCTGGTGTTATTACAGTAAATTATGATGAATTAAATCGTCTATGTAGAGGCGTTCTCACGCCGCGAATTTGTTTGACCTTCGCATCGGTAGTCACCGTACGAAGCTAAGCATGAGCTTCTATCGAACCCAGTATTAATAACTTGATTCTTATCTTTACATTCTATTGTTTCGAGAGTTCTCGCTGTTGTTTTATTGCGTATGAACATTACAAAGTTAACAAGTAAATTCAAAGACGTCTTCTTTGTTTGATTAATATCTATTAGCACCGATCTCTTCCGTTTGCTCGGCGGCTTCGGACGAGCGGACCGAGGTGAACCAGACTCGACCAAGGTCCGTTTTGAAATAGGATGGCACTTGACCTTCAGGATGAAAGTCAACAGTATTGCGCAACGTATCGACGCGCGCCTCTGAACATTATGCTAACGATGGTCACCTACGAGACACATATTAGAACATGATCAATATGATCATGACCCACATACTCATGTTCAAGGATTTCATATATTTGGAAGACGGTGATTTCAAAACTTACAGAATACTAAGGTGTGTTTTGTTAGCAGTGGAGGCGTAAACATTTTTACCTTTGAATGGAATGTTCTCGTATGTGTAAATGAAATGAAAAAGTACGTTAAATGTAATTTCTTCGGGTTTTCCATCGCAGTGGTGACGTAAGTTCGGACAGTATATTAGATCAGGAGAATCAAGTGAGTCACTTTTTTATTAGTCACGGTCAATGTGACTCGGTTTAGACAATTTTTTTATTGTTAAGGGGTTGGTTAAGATTTCAGGGCATAGTTTTCTAGTGGCTAGATCTCGCATGGTGTGCGTTTTGCGTGTAGTATGCGCGCGCGCATGGGCCATGACGGCCGCGTGTGCGTGCGGCGGAGGAGTGTGCGTGCCGCGGGAGAGGGGGAGCACGTTGCACTGGGAGGGGGGAGGTAGCGCCAGCGAGCGGCCGCGGTTTTGTAACAGCGTTTTATTTCAAGGTCACTCGAGCAGTTTTTAGAAAGTTACTTCAACGGAGTCTTAGGTAAAAACTTGCATTTGCATGATATAAAATGGTCACTAATCATTCGACACTACACATAACAATTACTCGCTCGGAATTTTTACTTGTATCGTTTCCTGGTTCGAGTTATCAAATTATTCATCAGACCGTCCTCGAGAGCTGGCCCTACGAGGCTATTGTTACCGAGACATTGATTTGCATAATAATTGGTGTTTATACAGTTGCTTATAAAATTGTTAGTAACAATATTTTGCCGAAAGAGGAAAAGTTCCATATTCATTTCCATTTCATCACAATCACTCGATTTTGCTTAACTATTTTATTTTTGAAGTTGACGCGATCCGATTTTATTTTTCCCTTTAAAATGAACTCAACGGACCAAAAAGATAAAAACTATAAAGTACCTATAGATGATTTACAAAAGAAAATGTTTCATCCAACGCGTTAAAAGCTTCATTCTTGAATCGTTTCTTTAAAAAGATAATTTACGTAAAGAGTAAAAAGGATGATTCCTTGTACGAAGCATCACATTTTATTTCATGTCTGCTGCTTCCATATACGCCGCGGTGATCTTCTCGAGTCGGAATGATGAAATTTAGTCTCTGCCATTTCGTGAGGTTGCATAACCGGAGAACGCTAAATTTTGCTGACAGAGAAAGTATGCGAAAGGTTTTATGTAATGACGACGTAACGCTGTAGCAACTCGGTTTTGATTTCCTTGCTTTTACGTCCATCACGGTTACGTGATATTTTCGGGGTAATTTTGTAGTGAGACGTCTTGATATTCTGATTTGTAAGTTTTTGTTTTGATCGTTTTCTGTTTGTTTTTATGATTTTCATGATTCATTTGTCACCACCTCTAACTCTACGTCTTTGGATGTCGATAAGTTTACTTAGTACCTGTAGGTATTGCATGTAATACCTATAACTTCGTACATAACAGCCGTCTCAATTACAGACAACGACAACTTTATGACTAATAAAAATATATTTACGATTCTCAACTATTCACATCTTAGAATTAGCACTTCAACTTTCAAATATAATGGAAATGTTAGGTATAAGATCAAAGTTGATTTTGCTTATTCCTCGAATAGAGGCAAGCGCAAATGAGTAAACACATCGGGGAAAATTCTTCTATTAACACAACTTTGACGTGACTTGAAAGACGTAAACAATTTTCATGATTTAAATATGTATGTATTTCATTTTCATGTAAATATACCTTATCGTGGATTTGTGCTGAACTAAATATAAGTAATAAACAACAAAATACATTCCGAATCAGAGATATAATTAAGATATGAATGACGATAACGAAAACTTGGTGCCCAAAATAAAAACAAGCTAGCGTGTAAAACCTAAAAACAATGAGTCAGTAAAAACAAAGAAGTTATACACAATAATACGATACAGAAGACTAAGACACGAATGCAACATCAGAGTTATATGCTATAATTTCGTAAACTAAAAAACGGTGTTGGGTTAAATTAAAATAAACTACTTACTACTACTAAAGTGACAAAAGTAGGTTTGCGAAAAGTAACTGCAATCGGTGGCCCAATTTCGGAGTTATCAAAGAAGTTAAATACGGAGCTAACTATACCGGAGTGATAAGCGGCACACGCGGGATTTGTCAACTGTTGAATTACTTGCTTACGCTTCCGTAATTACAGATACTATAATTTTATTACATATTACACAATATTCCGTAAATAATTACTTTCCTTTTTATACGTTTGCATTATTTATTTGCGCAATGTCTAAATTTGGTTTGATCGGAATTCAGTAATGATTTGGAGCAACTGTGAACTAGAAAACATGTAAACTTTAAAAGGACAACAAATATAGAAGATCCATTATTTTTTTCTATAGTAGTTATTATCTTCATACATATCAGTTAAAGAAAAAAGTTGTTTCACAAAATCTAAATATTTAACATTTTTGGTATATTGTTTCAGCATAACGGTGAAGTAGAATTGCTTAAGGCTGAAGAAAAAGGAGATAACAAAAACTCAAGCATTAGTTTTCTCATGTATTTTGGGTAACTGTAACAGATTGCCTAAGATGTGCCGTCATTTCACAGAGATAACCATCTTCTTTCATAACGTTTGCACACTATTTAGTGAAAAAATCAACGAAAACAAAGTGAACATTTTTATATCGTTATTTGGATAATAAAAATGAATAAAAATTAACATAAAAGAAATGTTAATACACTGGCAATACATTTTTATTCTTCGGAAGTAATATCAAAAAGAAAGAGCGTTCATATTCATATAGTAATTTTAAAGTGTCGAGGATTTTTAACAAGCATTTCAGTTATTGAATAGTAAACACTTTATGGTCTCTACTAAAAAAATCCGCGGCTACGCCCGCGTTGTTTTAGTAAGTATACGTACTTGCTAAAACTGATAATAGCGTGTGGTTAGGCCGGCTTTGTCTATTAATTGCTTATTTATAACAATAATAGCCGTGTGGTTTGGCCCGCGATGTCTTAGAACTGGTTTAAAATCATTATAGCCTGCGATTTGGCCAGGGTTGTTTTAGTACTTGCTGAAAATGATAATACCGGCGGATCAGGATAGCCCCCGTTTACTTATTACTTAGGTACTTAAAATGACAATAGCTTCAGCTTGGCCCACTTTGTCCGAATATCTGTGTAAAACGACATATCCTGAGGTTTGGCTGGCGTTATTTGAGTACTTACTAATATAATATCCAGCGGTTTGGCCTGCGTTGACTTATTACTTAGATACTTAATATGAAAATAGCCTGCAGTTTGGCTCGCTTTGACTGAGTACTTAATATGATCATAGCCCGCGGTTTAGGTTAATACTTGCTTAAAATGATAAAAGCGGGAAATACACATGTCAATAGCTGGCACACTTGCATGCCAGCTCCTTGCACGTACCAGATACTGGCATGTGTATACGCTATAGTACGTTACGTAAATATTTATTTATTTATGTATTATAAATAGGAGCTGGCACGTACAAAAAGCTGTCATGCAAATGTGCCAGCCACTGGCATGTGTATTATTGGCTTAATACTGGCTTAACATGATAAAATCCCACGTTTTGGCCCGGGCTGGCTTAGTACGAGTACTATTATAAAAACCGGCTGCGTTGACTTAGTAGGTACACACTAAATATGATTATAGGCCGCGGTTTAGCCCGCTTCGACTTAGTACCTACTTATTTTAATAGGTATTATAATAGCCCGCAAAATGGCCCGCTCTGTTTTAGTACTTACATAAAAATAGCTTGACAACTAAAAAGTAAGAATGAAAATTTGTGGTAGTAAACCTCTAACCTATTCACTAAAGATTGTATTTCTGTTAGTTTTTACGGATATATATTATTTTCATTAGATTCCGAGGGAACCGTCTACTGGGTTATTTGCTTACGCTGAACTAAGCCGAAAAGGGGTGATATTAACAATTTAACTTCTACGAAGCTGTCAATCCGGAAAATATATACAGGGTTATCTGCTTACCCTGTACTACGCCGAAAGGGGTGATTCAGACAACTCATTATGAACAACTTTTACTTTGGCGTGTGCGTTGATACCTGAGTCAGTCACCTTTGCCTTTTATATCAATAGATTATTTATATATTTTTTATTTATTAAATAATAAAGTATTTTTAAACATCAAATCGTAGTCTTTTAAAATTGTTGCGGTAAAAGTATGTAAGACGTTCACCGGATTTTTAGTTTAAAGGATTTTTTGCAAGCACCACATTTGAAAAAATAAAAAATAAGAGTACATAGTCTGTAAATTACAGATTCATATTCTCTACTAAAACAGATGTCACAACCATTTTATCAGATTTTTTCTTTGTCACTAAAGTAAATAGACTGTATGAGTACTTAATTGATATTTATACAATTTTGTTCAAATGATGTCACACCTCTACTATGACACATTACAACATACTTTAGTGTAATATACGAAATATAACTAATTATTAACTACATACTATGAAAACCTATGTAACTACATAGAATATAAAAAATCTAATAGAGGAAGCAGTTCATATAATTCTACTAATTATTTTGCAACTATTAAAACAACAGCGGACATGGATAATTTAAATCTTTGAATTAGCTATAAAATAAAATGATCGAGGAAAATAAACTAACAGAATTGAAGTTGATACACAGAACACAATTAATAGATACTTATGGTAATGGAAACTGAGTACAGCATGTTATTGCAAATGATAGATTTATTGTAATGGTTGCATAGAAATATGCCACGCAAAGGAAAACTGCAATTGAAACTAGTGCAATAGTTTATAAGAAATGACAGATATTACTTTACGTAAAAAGTTACGTACTATTGTAAAACATAGAGTAATTAATAATTATTATATAGGTGTGAGTACTGGGAGCCTGAACATAAAATAAACGAATAAAACGGAAATGTCAAAGTTAAGTTTTAAAAAACAGCTACCTCATTAATTATTTTTCGTAATAATGGCAAAACCGCCTCCCATCGTGTTCAAAATTCAAAATTTCGCTCGAATTGTTTACATTATTGTTGTTTTTTAAAAAACGGCTCAACTGATTTCTGTTTAATTTAAATGGGACTACCTCGGGAGTATACCCTTTCGAACTAAAAAATATTTTTTCGATTCGGTCCACAATGGCGAAATGATCGATGAAAATACACAAGAAAAATACGTACAGAGGAACATAGAATTTCCTCCTTTTTGGAAGTCATTTAAAAAAAAACAACTGAACTCACTGAATGTTCGATATCTACATTCAGTGAGTTCAGTTGTTTTTTTGGACACTTATTTTGAGACGGAATAATACTTTCAACCTTGAAAACCAACCACTTTAGTTTCCATAATAAAACCTTGAAAGTTTATTCCGTCCATAGTAGGACTTATATGTGACGATGAGTATGACTCCTTGATCCTTAGTACCACTTAGTTAACCTAATAATATTATTTAATCCGAAAGTTTATTTATTGGTTTGCTCCTCTATTCGTTTGTTTGATTTTTTGGTATGGACATAGTTTGATTTTTCAAACGGAAAAGTGACACCGTTATCCCGGATAAATAAAAAGTTCCTAAGGCATAGCACAAAAATCAAAATATCACGCGGGCGAATCCGCGGGCAAAAAATAGTTGATGAATATACCCAGCGCAACTAACCAAAGCCAAAACGCAATATATACCAGTTTAAATTTTAACAACAACAGCGCTATATGCGCAGTAAGAGAATTGAAGGATCAAACAGAAAACATCGCACATGAGTCTAAATTAGACGGTGATCCAAGTTCAGGATCTTTCACTAAAATGGGGCCTCTTAGGATTGAATCATGCAGTCACGGACCACAATCGCCGCTGACTCATAAAAGTATTCCGTCTTTTCAATAGACTATTGTAGTGTTGTGTGCTAGACTTTCTACGGTCACGTACAGGATAAGGCCGCGGATTTTTGTATGAAACATCGTCAAATGATATAATTATATGAATTATTATGCATCATTCTATACCTACCATAAGTACCAGTGTGGATTCATTCTATTTGCTATTGTCCACGGCTAGGCTCCTGTGGACAATAGTATACATACGTTTAGTAAAAGGTCATGGAATAAAATATCTTTATTTGAATTTATATATGTAGAAAAAAGTGAATAAGAATCATTTAATCTTGTAAATATTATTCTAAACTTACGAGACCTATATACAATTTTAGGCGTAGTTGCAAGGCGTGTTCACAAGGATTACGCAGACGAGTAACCCTTGTGAACACGCCAACCAAATCAGTACTTGATTCGTCAAATTCTATACTCGTCAAGTCTACATGTAAACTGGAGAACATTTTTATACATAAATCAAAGAAATTAGTGGAAAAACGGCAATATGTAGAGATTAAACGTCTTAGCCAAGAACACTCCATAAAATTATAAATTAATTTATGAAAAAGAAAAAGAAATTATAGAAGAATCATCTGATGCGGATGCTGTAATGAAACATAAACAGGCAAACAGATAGACACATGGGTAACTTATGAATGGTGCAATAAACCAGTAGTTATTTTAAGTGCAGTGGAAACTTTGCCAATGGAAGTAAGAGAGTAATTCAAACGTCAATCAGTGGTAGCAGTCAAAAGATCAGAAAAACATACTAACTCACATACTGGCCATTCAGATGTACTCAATATTATTAGTGCTAAGTAGGATCTACGAGAAAAAATATTTAGTTTAGCATTTAAGACTTAAACGGTCTAAACCACAAAAGTTTTACGCACACTTTAGACAATGTTTATCAGTACAAATTGCACGATTAAACAGTGCTTAAAGCATGTTTAAATCTTTTGTGGTGATGCGGTTAACGTTTCTATATCAATTGAAATAGAGCTATTTCGTTTACAATTTCTAAATATTATATTCTTTTGTTGAATGAAATTACAAAGCAATTTATTAGATTAACAATAGTAAAATATTTTACCTAGTAAAAAATGTATGAAATGTATCTACGGAAAGCAGGAAATTGGAATAAAATTTGAATCAACAATATGTATAATTATGGATTATCAACAATATGTATAATTATGGATCCAGGCGTAGCATGACACTCATGATACACATGACGACGGTAACGCGTCACATAATTTCATTGATCAAGAAAGTGGCACATCTACCGGTTTGATTATCGCAGTGACGGTAAACTAATGAAGGCACACGTGATAGAGTCAATGGCTGTTATCAAAATTTCAGTCATAATAGTAACTGACCTACCCGTACGCTGGCATCTCGCTAAAAATACCCCTCCGTTGCGTGAAACGTGCGCTTTCGTTCACAATCGGTCAGTTTTAGCACTCTCTACTGTTGATCTCATCTGTCCGAGTGTGAAAGAGTGGGGGTTTGTGGGAAATTGCGCGAGAGTGTGCGTGTCCCACACAGACGCCGCACCCGCCCTACTCCGGATGTGAACGCAGATTCGTACGCCTGTGAACGTACTAGCGCTAGACCAAATTGATAGGTCTATGCGTTGCCTACCGACCACTATTCATCGCGTGGCCGTGTGCCAGCGCGCGCCTCTGTGACTTATTGTTCGGAAGCCTTGAGGCCTTTAACTTATTTTACAACTTGCGAGCATTCGAATTGACTATAAAATAGCGAACAATCAGAGTTTATGTTTAGATCTGAACTTTTATTGCCGCGTGTGACAAGTGAGTATAATTAATTTATGGGATCGGTCAAGGTTGCGGAGGTTGTTAGAGTAATGTCCGCCGTAGCGATGCATTCGTTAGAGAACTTAATGGCCATATAAGCGCATTTTGTTGCGCTGAACAAACAGGTGAGAGACAAAGAAAAACCTTGTGAATTTATACACTAGAGAACGCAATAGGAAGGGCCTGTCGAAAGCATTAGTTAGGCCATAAATAATAAACATCATACGCAAGGGTAACCGCGTAATAAAACTAATAGACCAAAACCACTGCGGCCTCCGATTGAGGCTCTTAATGATATCATTCATTATGAAAATGTAAAATCGACACCTTTTCAATTTAATCGACCCGTCGACCTTAGGAAAGTATTTGGATTTTGGCTACGAAAGCGGAAGACATTCGAGACCGCACCCGGAGACGCGGCGAAGATTCCGAAGGTGAACTTGTACAAGGACTTCCGAGACCAGTAAAGGATGAGCCCTAATCGAAACGGGGTCCGTTCCTTCGTGTGCGTGAGCGTTTGAAAATCGAACGTGGCTGGAGCATGCGTGTGCGCGGTGCGTGCGCGCAGACTAGCCGATAACAATAAACTATTTCCGAAGTGACCCAGTTCCAACGTCCTTCGGTAATTTGTACCGTGAACGGGAACAAGAAAGGGCTGAGAACCATACGACAACAACCATTTCAAATGTTATTATGCCGACACAATGCCTCCTTTGTACAACTAGAGCTGCCGCTTTATTACACGAGTTTATGACATCTGTAAACCGGCAAACCTCTCCCGACCTTGAATGTTGATTTTATTGTTTGAAAGTAGCACCTTCAAACTAGTCCATTTTTTATTCAAACTAAATAATTCAAATGTCTTTGACGAAACCGTGGGTGAGGCTCCGATGCCTAGCGAGACGCATCGCGATTTAGATCGCAATAGAGTTCGACAAAGTGTGCTAATAGTCGAATGAACTGCATCCATCACAATTTGAAGTGAAGAAAACATTAAAATTCGATTAAAGAGTAATTAAAATAAGACCAGAATATGTTAATGGGCCTCTCCAGTAACGCTGTCCTAATACAAGTAGCGTTTCACAATAGCTCGAGTGTACAGACGAACGTATCGAGCCCTTTGATAACGTGAAACAATTCGGTTCAATGTCAAATGAAACGCTGAACTATGAAGAAATTCATTCAGTCGATAAAAAGTTGAGACATTTTTAAACGGACGAGTGTTGAAGCGGATTCGTAGTTCTAAGAAAATGTTTATGTCGACTGAGCAAGGAGTTAACGGCGATTGCGAAATCGCATTGAGTAGGTAGTTTGCCTCTTGCCTTTGGGACTTTAGAAATGTTTGTGTTTTCTTAGCTATTTATAAACCTAGTTACCCAGAACATGGGTACGTCAATGGTTGCATATACATATGTATAATTATATACATGCGTTTAGTTATAAAGGATTCATTGCATTGGTATTTGAATTACTACATATACATACTTTTTATTCCTAGCAAATTAATACATATTATCGTTTAGAAATTGTAATTCGATACAATTAGTCTCTTTTGCAATTGTAAATAGGTAGTCATTTGCATGATTCAGTGGAGTTCTTCCTATATTTACAGTTTTATTGTTCTAGACAATTATGGATGTTGATATTAATTGGATGCAAGATTTTTCTTATTAGTATGCAGTTTCAGTTCAATACCAACTAGTTAATGTATTGATCTAAGCTAAGTAGGGGCATTTGTACACAAAATCTATTATCTTGAATTAGAAAAATTAATAGAAATGGAGTAGAATTTGTAATATCGTGAAATAGATATGAATCTAGAACTAATATGAATCTAGAACCGATATGGATCTTAGTACAGTACAGAGCATGACAAAAATATATATCAAGAATAAGGATTAACGCTAACAAGCTGAGAGCTATTGTACCTACCTAAATAAGTGTGAATAGGTATGTTACAATAAGTTAAAGTAGATTTAAAAAATACATTGTTCAGTATTAATAGACTTTCGTTATCGGTAGGTATACCAGATAAGTATTTTAAGGAAATAATGTAATAAATGAAGCTCTGGAAATAACAATAGCTCCGGCGCGAGCGCTTTCAAAATCATACATTATTAATTTTAATTATGTAGATGTTAACTCAAATATTACCGTTCTAATTGCAATACTTGCGGTTTGCTAAGTTTAATTTGTGGTAAACAAATTTGTTTCGAATAAATAATATTTATTGGCCCATCGATAAGCCGGTAATTAGTCCATGCAAAGAGAACCGGGAAAAGATCTAGTTTCACAACACGTGTATTTGATAAACGATTGGTTTGTTCTAGGCGGAAGTATACATATAACATTTTATAATGCTGCCATGTACATTAAATAGTAAAATATGCCGTATCAACAATTCACTACCAAGTTCTACTATGCAAATTAAAATTATGTGCTCTCTTGCACTAATATAAATATTCCACTATGCGTGAGTGTGAAGAGTATGTATTGATAAATAATAATTAATACTTCGTCAGTGTCATCAAAATCTCTTAAACTTTAATAAATATAGATAGGAAGAAAATATTATAAACACATAGAAGAGGTATTACAGTAAGCAGTACACAATAAAAAAAGACACAAAATTAATAAAGAAAGTATGAATAGACGTTTAAAAGTAGACTTGATATTGAAATTGAGAATATCTTTTTCTTGCTCTATTGATTTAATGATAAAAATTGAGTAGTTTTTAATGCGTTTCGAAGATATGTATATCCAGGTCAGGAAGATATTCAAAACTATCAGTAAAATTGTCTTCTGATTGGATTTGATCTTTAGTATTTTGGTTATGTGTGTAAAAACAATCATATAAGAATCTTTTAACTCTATATACCCAACTCCTGTAATAACTCTTAAATGTCGTGTTACATAGCGACAATGTACTTGAACATGGAAATCTTATCTAACATTTTATCAAAAACATTACCATAACATTTAATCAATACGAGGTTGATTAGATGACTCTACAAATTAGCCCTATCTTGAACATATTTCGTAACATCACATATAAACTCAAGGTTTGTTGTTTATTAAAATATTTATTAGTCGAAATTCTTGGCTTTGAAACGTGACATAAACTTATGAATAATTAATAAACATAAGTATCATCAGCATTAAAAAAGTTCAAGGAAGGATTAAATTTTTTATAGATATTAAGACATAGTTTTAAATTGTTTGTTGACTATTATCGTTGTGTAGATAATACTTGTAGTTTTGAATTGAAAGAACTATTGGAAGTACTTTTGTGCATTTGAATAATTTTCTTTCTTTATGTTTGTGGCCTCAGCAATGAGTAGTGCCTTGAAATTTGGACTCATCAAGATAACTACTTATTTTTCAATTATGCTCGTACACAATAAGTACTAGATGCAGTTACTCAGGATTTTCCGTGTTTCTGCGCAATTTCCTGGCCAAGTGGTAATAATATATATAATATTATACAATGTGTTTGTCTACCGGTGTCGGAGCCTTAAGCGGTGACATCTATGGCAAATTTTGAACAACTTTTACTATGAGACCAACTCTGTTAACGTAAAAAAACTGCTGTTCCATACGATTTTTATAAGACTTCCGACAAAAAGTATGGAATAGCTGTTTTTTTGCGTTTTCAGAGTTGATCCAAAAGTAAAAGTTATTTAAAATTTGCTATATATATCACCGCTTCAGGCTCCAACACCGGTAGACAAACACATTGTATATAGTCAGTATTGAGCACTATCGTTTCTAAATAAAATAAAAATGTATAATAAGAACAGAAAGAGGAAAAATATCCTGTTTCCAGACACAATTGCCGAACATACATGCGTATAGAAGTATATTACACAAGTACATAATGTGAATACGATTTTGAAAACAGAAAAACAGAGTACATACTTGTAAGTTTCATGATTACAAATTTCTATCGTTGTACTGAAGATAGACAAAGCAATAAGGTTGGCGTTCTGAAGATCAAAATTATTATAAATAATTATATTAAGCTTTATACAGCTGATTTATATATTATTATCTAAAATTAATTGTAAGTATATGTAAAAAAGAAAATACATGGAGAGCTAAATGATAGAGTTACTTATAAAGATAATGAAATACAATTAAATATCGGCAATCATATGGATAATTCTGCACATGCTATCAAATACATAACAATTCTCTAATCATAGTCAATGTCTACATTATATGGCGTATGATGCAGTAGCGTTTTCTCTGAAACCTTGGCCCTTGGCTAAAAATACCCGGGTTGTTGACAGCATTAGGAGTAGTTTCTTTTAATATTCCTATCGCTACGTCTATTAGTTATTTGAAAGGCATTGGGCTCTCTAGATGCCGTCTAATTGCTCCCGTGCCAGCTTCGGCTTCATTGACACCATTTTGCTGATAGATAAAGACAATACGCATGGGTAGTTTCAACTTCTGAATTGATATTTGTGCTGTACTGTTATTTCATTGATATATTGGTATTAGGTTTGTCCAAAACTTATGAAGTTATTTATATCGTCTTGATATTTATATTTGTTACGTTTATTATATTGTTTTAAAGCCAGAAAGTTATTATTTGTTACGAGATAAAGTTACTTACATATATTACTATGAAATGACGTTTCATAATTCGTTGATATGATTTATTAATGATCTTGAAACTTCTTAGTTTATGAGAAATCAGGTGTGAAAGTCAAACAAGCTTATATTAGACCAGATCGCCAAGTGTTATGCATAGAATCACCATTAGAGCTAATATGCATGCATATAATTATGATCTTTATCACAACTAATAATACTCCGAACTAGATCCAGAAGAGTCCTTCGTTTTTAGTGTAAATGATCAAAAGTTTATTTTGTCTAATAAATCTATGTCTGATATTTAATCTAATTTCAATGCAAATGTAAAACATCGATCAAATCACACTAAAGTTTCTCAATCAAAATATAAGAATATATTTTTTGTCATTAACAAATTTTATCATTGAGATTATAGGCTCGGAGAAGCCTTGAATTGGTAATACTGATAATAATTAATGATGATAGGAAGCATTGTAATAATAAAAGAGGCACAATATTTTTAAATACATAAATATTTTGTTTTTGTTATAAACTATTCTATGTAGTCATTAAACACGCAATATTTACTTTAAGCTTGGAGTTTTACGATCAGTTTTGATTTGAGATAAGTACCTAATTGCAATGTTACAGATGTATATAAAGTGCATGAACAACAATATTAATATTAGTTGAAATAACTTTTGATCTTACAGATCCCAATTTTCTGTAACTGATTATTATGGATAGTTTGTTAGAAAATGAATATTTGCCAAATACGTATAGCCATTTAAGAAATTGCTAGTGATTCAATATGCGTCGATCTATGTTTAAATGTACAATTGTTATAGAGCTAGTGATGTATGAAATAAACATAAAGATTCCAAACAATGTTTACGTCTTAAGATTTGTTATTTTGTGAAGTTTCGTTATCTATAATTTGAATAGATTACTGAAGTACCTACCTACGAGTGTTCGTGTATCTGTAAGATGCCTATTGGTGTTAGTGGGTCAATTTTCAAGACGTAATTATCGCTAATAACCAAATCTTTGTACGATCATATTCCATTAGAGAATTCGCGTGTCGAATGCGCGCGAAACCAAGCGTGGAAAAGCGTCGGCGCGGGCGCAGCTGTACTCGCCTCAGCTCTACGATTTCGCAAACCAGCATCTAATGTGAACCTATTAACCTCTTCGTCGAGCGAGGCTCGCAGGCGAAGGCGACAGGCGGATGAAGCGGATAATAGTGCGCTCATTAGACACAAGGTTGAGCCGACCACCGCCCGCCGGGAGAGCCCGGCTACCTACCCACACGCCCACACTTCCCAGCGCATCCTTAAAATTAAAAAGTAAACAAACAAAAATCTCACCTTGCCAACTGCAATGCACTTCTATTAGCGATCTCATTGTAGAAATTCAAAAGTATGTTACTGTCGAACATATTAGCACTTCCTCACAGCCATAATAATTCACAAAATACAAATATATATTTCCGAAGAACAACAACAATCCGAAGCACCAGCGATCACAGGATAAACGCGACGACGATCCTAGGCACGTCCGTGCGCGAGCGACGTCAAATCAAACTGGCCCGGTCAAAATGACGAAAGTGAAAACATCGTACGCACAGAAAAAAGGCTGGCACGGCACAGTCCTTGCAGGCCACCTCTCGCGCGGGCTCTAGTGACACACTAACTGCGGGCGCGCGCATCGCCCGTCGCCTATATAATGAATCGCTCGGAGGCTCGAGCCTCAAACGCCAGAGGACGGCACAAAAAGAAGATGCCTCGCAACGGTAGCTAGGAAAGATTCAACACAAAGAATAGCGACACGGACACGTGGGCGCGTGTGCGTGCACGTGCGAGTGTCGGTGTGCGGAGAGATAGGTGGCCGCAGGAAACTCCGTTCTCTTCCACTAGGAAAGACCTTGGATATGAATCGGCACGTTGCAATGTGTACCGCCATCGCCTACGCGGTGCCCACTTGACGGCACCGACTGATCGCCCGATGATTCCATGCGAGGTGTTTATTGTCCACGGCATGGATGCTCACTGTTCAGCTCGCATGGGAAGCGCAGACAGGTTGACAGTCAATATTGGACTAGTTAAAAGTTAATGAGCGTGGCAGATAGCTTTATTGTTATAACAAGAGGCCGCTGGACAAACAGCGTAATTACTGGCGCTGCTGGTGATGCAACGAAAGTTGATAATGCTATTAGCGATTTGACACGTATTTAGCGTGGGTGGCCACCGAGAAATGAACGCTGTGGCGCAATTTCAGAAGTCAAATACGAAGACGGTTAAGATAATGCGGCTATGTAGGTCATTAGAGAGTTAGCTCGAGAGCTGCTAATAAAACACTAGCGAACAAAGCTGTCAATACAAGAAAGGAAATCGATTGTGTAGAAAATGAGAAACGTATTCAAATTAAGTTGTGTCTAGTACGAGTATATCGCGACTATTTGAATTTTTAAAGTTGACCTTTCAGGCTTGAGAAAATATGCAGGGGATTTCAAGGCATGATTTCTATTTAGGACAATACTTATTGAAGTGAAATTTCTTCGGTTTTATTACTCTAGATTTTTCATTATTCTCATTGTTCTCCATTTAAAAAAAAAATAGGTACTGAAACACTATATGCTTAATAGATCACAAGTACTAATCGTTATCACTACAAGTTAAGGATTGTAAATAAAGACGAGACTCTCCAAAAACTTTTGCTTCTAAAAGATAAGCACCATTGACACGCGGTAGCTGGTTGAAAAACATAAACAAATATACATAAAGAAGGTACGAGTAGATTAGACACGTAAAAATCATGAAAAGTCTTGAATTTACCTATCTTTATACTGTTGGTGTGTCTCTAAATATATTTACCTACTTACTGGCTTTTTAGCATTAAAGATGTAAACTAGTTTAAACTTAAATTGTTATTGTGCCAATTTAAGTTTAAACTAGCAGTTAACAACATAAATCAAAGTTTAGTTAGTGACAAATTCATTAGTTTCCTGCAGGAATATCCATTGACACAGAAGCTGGTGAAGTATACGTCAGAGGCACTTATTTTTGTGTTTCTTAGGATCGTATAAGGAACTTTAAAGACACCCTAACTTCTTTTTTAAATAACCTTCCGTTTCACGATTTTCGCTTACGCAGTCTATGGTTTCTTTTGAAATTTCCAAGTCCAGTAGGTACTAAAGTTTTGCGTAAAATGGATAATTTTAAATTAATTTCAAGGAAAAACGTCGTCCGTATACGTCCGAGGCGTTTGAAGTTGAAAAATAGAGCCTCAGAAGCCGAACAATTTTGCGAAACATTACGAAGTGTTAATGGTAACAGAGCAGAAACTTGTTCCGTTTCCGCAACAGCTTTCCACTTTCGTTCTCAGTCTCATTGTCTAATGAGCACAGATTGAATAACTTAAGGTAAGACTGCACTAAGACGCATTTCAGTGTCACTATGAATGTTTTTTTTCTGGTATCATAGATTTTGCTATTTATGTTAAGATCAACACTACACTTTTTATCACTTGCAAACGATCTTTACACTCTTGAGTTATTATCAGTCAAAGGGTTGAAGAAGTTTGCATCTTTTTTTCGTTTTGTTTGTTTGCTTCTATATGCTATATTTTTAAATTGTTTATAATTCAGATTTTTAATAGTTTTGTTCGAATAGTATAGTCGATAGTAATTTTGAAAGCACGATGACTCAGTGCGGTTATACCCTTAGCGAATTTCTTTCGAACCGTTTCGGTTTACGTAAGGTTCTTTAGAAGACTGTGAGAAACGTGTAATTGCTTCTTGTTGAGCCTTTATTTAATTTTGTTATCAAAATATTATTTTGTAATACTTGAGAATGTTAACTCGACCTGGATTCATTGTTCGTTTGCGAATACTAATTTGTATTGTTATTGAATTATACCTAATTAATGGGTTAACAGATTTTTGGCAATGGAGTCGATTTGTTGAACTTTAATTTATCATTCGTGAGCTGTTATTGTTCACTGTCACGATAATGTAACCGATAGATTTGGTCTGTATGATTATTTCTGATTTTGATGTAAATTGGTCTAAAATTATTTTTATTGTCATTTTAAATATTTGTACGAATAAAAATGAAATAACTTTTGTAATATATAACGTTTTTAGTATTATCATGCGTGATATTAAGACTACATAGGTAGGTGTAAGGTTGTGTATTCTTTTACAATTTGATAAACTTGTAATAAACTTAGTATTTCTATAACTATTCTTTAGTTTACCCAAAAGCACATGAGGACATGAGATGTACAGAAAATAAATAGCGGAATATTATGAACCGAGAACACAAGTATAATGATAAAAGATTTTTAATAATTTCAGTTTCTGCTGGGATTATCAACTTTCAAACAAAAAAATATCAGCTCATCCGTTTGGAAGTGATAAAATATCACAGACAGACACAAATTCTCTCGCTACAATTATTATAATTATTCTCTAAGCATATTAAAAGAGATGTCATGTACTTAAATCTATGAGAAATAAGAAATAATAAAATGTCTGTAAGCATTAAAAACATCTGTGAGATTTTTCTTCTAGTATAGTCATATCTGCAAAATTAACGATAATGCTATTAATTTCTATTGCACTGTTTAATTAACCGACTCTACAAGGAAATGACATCAAGAACTATAATAGTGCACATCTCCAATTCAACAGAGCTCTCTGTTCAGATCTATTAATTTATCACAGTTCGAAACAGTCCATTTCATTTATGTTGCAGAACAATAGGCAGTTCACGGTTTTACGAAATATCAATGATCTAAATCAACAATTGAATAATTCCTTCGATACCATTTTGTCAGTCATAATCTGTCAAAGGTAGGCTATTGTCTGCTTTGTTTGCTTGACTCCTATGACCTATTAACAACGTAATTTTCAATTCAATATTTGTGGCCACTTTGTTCAGGTCAATATTTTTACTAATAACAACAATATTGTTAATAAATATTTTTATTTTGAAGCTTATCATTTGTTTGAATTATCACTGAATAACACCACTACCGTGTAAACAAAATATCTCTCTGATTGGTATTTAGATCACTATTTCGTTATTTATATATATTTATTACTATTGCTGAAATTGTGTACTGTTTCTATTACATTACGTTTCCATATGCACAATATTCGCAGTGAAATCTGCATGAAGTCATCGAGAGGCGACGAAAGCCGCACAAAAACTTTCGAAGCATTTCTCCGGGTGAAAGTTTAAGCACGTGCATTGTACTTTTGTCACTGCCTAATCACAGTCTTTATCATAAATCTTAATCGTGACATTTACACGCCCACCAGCATTCTAGTTTGGATATGAAAGTAAAGCAGTTCGCGGTGCGTGTCGTTACACAACTCCTATCGATATGCGAGTTGGATTTAGAAAGGGTGAGGCTTAGACACGTGGCTTCAGAGCCTGCTCGTCTCTTTCAAGGACAACCCTTCGTGTACCTCTTGACATGTTATTGCCTTACAACCTAAGGTTAAGGTTATAGTAATTGTCAGTATCTAGATACCTATCTTCTAATAGCTGTAATATTCTCATAGTGGATGTTTGTAGTGTTTTTGCCCAAAGTAATTAACATGAACTGGTTCTGCCAGCATTGAAAAAATTGCATAAAACGAAATTTATCTATTACTAACGATTATTTCATCGATATCGTGTCTGGTATCGTTACGATTGGTTTTGGTTTTCAATTACGTACACTCGATCATATTTTAGACTACATTCATTGGCTGATTTGAAAATGGTATTGTGAGCTCTACTAGCTAGCGATAGATGTGGTTTTTGTGTGTGGTGCTGCGTGTCTGATCGCGCTAAGGTCGCCGCTGGTTGTATTACCCATGAATCGCGTGAAAGTAATTCGAGATCAAAAATCGTATGCATCCGCATGTACCATTGGATCTGTCACGATCGGCCGTGGCTGCCATTTATTAATATTAAACGAAAATTCGTTATCCAACCGGCCTTGGGCCGTGTTCCTTTCAGTTCTACACTTAATGATGACAGTCGGTTGAAACGTGCCGTTTGTAATGGCAACAGACTCAATGACCGCCGCTCTGGTCACGGAGCCCGAAGGTTCGCATGCGACTACAGCGACTCATTCGATCGACCGCAGCACGTAATTACGTTTTGAAATGCTTTGATGAAATTTCTATGAACTATAAACTTTCGAAAGAAAATTCGACATGCTGAAGGTTTTGTAATGGTTATCGAAAGCGTGGCGCGCGAGCCTCGCGCAGACGTCGAAAGTGAGACCGAGAGGTTGCGCAGCCGCGTTACGAAGTTTTATTGTCGGCCGCGCGCGAAATCACTTGAAAGTTGTATTGTCCTTGGATATTTCACTTCTTTATTTGCCGCGTTTCCGACACCCGAGCCTCGGCTCGGTCGGCGTCGTGCGGCCGACGGGCGGCGACACTCGCTCCCCTTCACTCCGGTTCCGATTCCGCGGTGGAGGATCCCGGCCCGCCTTTCGCCAGCTTTCTACCGAGGAGATGCTTACCGAGGGGTCCGGTCCGAGGAGAAGGGCGCGGGTTCCGCGCGGTCCAGGGCAGCGCGGCTTCCCGGCGCTTGCGCCACTTCCCCGCTTGCGACACGCTTCCTGCGGGAGAGTGCGAGGCCGCGCGCGAGTTCCGCGCGCAACAGTTGCACAACGCTTATCGGCGACCCGGTTTCGACTTTCGCCGCGATTATCACTGAAACTGAATCCTGTGCGATGCACTGTTTGTCACTGTAATCCGGGGCTCGCGGCGGAGGAGCAGTCGGAGAGAGCGCGAGCGAGGCGCGACGGCGCTGCGGGCCGCGGGCGCCGGGCGAGTGGCGCGCGCTCAGCGGCGCCGCGCTCGGTTGCGCCACACTGGAAAGTAAAAGTGAGCGGCGCGGGGCGCGGCGGCACATTTCTCCCACTTTCGCTGCCGTGATTCATTCCTCGCGCCAAGGTCGCTTCCCGCGAGTCCCGCCGCACGCGCTGCTCCCGGCGTTGAGCTCGCGCAATCGCCGCTGCTCCACCACCCTCCTCCGCCGGCGACCATGCTGCCTTCTTCTTGCGCTCATTTCGCGCCACCCCTAGCAACCCCACTTAAACTGTTCTGTAACAAAAAAGTAGGTCAACCACTTCCTTTCCTTTCGATGTGAATATTTCTTTAGATAACTTTCTCGTTCTATATCACTTTTGAAGCAACGCTGCTTATCACTTTAAAAGTGGTAGACATTATCAAATTCATCAACAATCACTATTCCTTTTACACAAACCCTCTCCATAACTTCATCACCTAGATCTACAAGACAGTTGATCCGTTGACTGACATCCCGAGACCTGTTCGGTCTCCGCTGACACAGCTTTTGAATTGCACAAGTTATTGAAGTGTTGAAATTTCACTTTCTAAAGCGAAGAGTTCAAGCTGTATTGTTGGCCAAGTAATATTGATTAATCGGTAATGTCGTTTAACGAATTACCTACTGTAATAAATTATATAGGTATTTAGGTATTTTATTGACTGCCAGTTCGTTGAAATGTGAGGCATTTTTATTTCGTGTTACTGTCATCGTCATTTACGTGCTGGGTTTTCAGGATATCCTTAATGTAGAGGGAAAGTTCTACCTCCACTTGCATCACCGGTCTACTCTGTGGTTTGCTGGGATAGCTTATTGTATAATAAGCCGGCTTTCTTACTGGTTTCAATCCATTTTCATGTAACTATATCTAGGCAAAGTTTTATAAATATGGCAAACGATTGGGTGTGTATCGTGTAATGGTATATACGTAATTGTAGCGTAAATAATCCCCGAAATCCACAAGCGTCAGATATTATAGCCATATGTTTGTTGATCTTATAAGGTGTATACTTATGAAGGTTATATCTATACCAATATTATAAAGAGGAAAGATTTGATTGTTTGTTTGCATCGTTTGTCGTTTGTTAGGCTCCGAAACTACTGAGCCGATTTGGAAAATTCTTTCACTGTTGGAAAGCTATACTATATCCGGTGAACATAGGAAAAGTTATATTTTCAAATATATATCCTTTGTCTTATTCAGCCAATCGTACCCGGACGAAGTCGGTACGGGCAGATAGTGAAGTTATATGAAAGTTCGTTGTCTCGTACATATTGTTTTTACACTGCACGCCTCTGAGGTACAGTAAGAAAGCTTTCTGTTAGTACTAGTCTTAATTATACTATGATTGCGGAGCGTTTCTATAAAATATCCTAACTATTCCAAACATAGCATGATTGCACTAAACGGACAGGAGAACGGAACGGGACGGTATTTATCGGTATATTTCATTGTCAGAAATTCTTATAAATTCGCACCTGTCTAACAGTACTGTACTATACCAGCCTTTTTAATAGTCCACTGCAGGATGTAGGCCTACCCACGAAGGGTGATTGGGCCATATCCACCACGCTGGCACAGAGCGGGTTGGTGGATTCACATACGCCGTCGAATTTCTTCTACGGACGTATGCAGGTTGCCTCACGATGTTTTCCTTCACCGAAAAGCCAATGGTGTGAAGTTCCGTACATAGGTTCCAAAGAAACTCATTGGTACGGGATCGGGATTTGAACCCATGACCTCACGATTGCAGGTCAGGTGTTACTACCACTAGAACATCACGGCTATTCGTTACGTCTAATAGTAAATTCTCGTAAAATATGTTAAGTTTATGTCAAAGTTTTCGTACCATATTGGAAATAGCTGTACCATATTGTGGAAATGTGAAAAGTGTTTTTCCTTCTAGAATATTTTGAAACCTCTCAGACAGGGGTATTGTACGACTTTTAGATGCACGTAAATGACATTGAATGGACATTGTAGTTTCATTGCTGATAAAATCTAAAAGTGTATGGCTACGTTAGTTTTAGTTTTGTTTATTTAAGTTTCTCGACGTATCAAAATATCAAATCATGAGATACGCAAGAATAAATTGAAACCTTCCTCTTATCAACTTTCATATTATTCAAATGACCGTTGTGCCAACATGCAAGCACGAGAAAACCGAGTAACATTTGTAAGCACGTGAAAGTTCATATATTACGAAAGAGGCAGGCCCGCCGAGCCCTTTCCGCGACCAAAACGGTTTACAACTTTGTCGCAATTGGTATTTACGACTTTTATTTTACAAGTTTGACTTTTGGTTTATCTTAAAAGACACGCATTCTGATTGAGACATCATTCTGAGTTGATGATCTGAGATTTTCGTCGCCGTCTAATTGTGCGCCCACTGTTTTTACATTTTCATCTCAGCCAGAGTGAAATCATCCTTCCATAAACCATAGGTCGTCTACTGATGGACATAGAACTCCCCTATGTAAGATCTGTTGGTAGCGGCTAGAACTCCGCGCCATCCTGCGGATTTAATGAAGTCATCTGTTTAGCTTATGGGTCCTAAACTGAGCCTGTCGCTACTTTCATGATTTTCACTCGGGAACTGTTTGACCTCATCGGTCATAAGTCCATCGTGCTGTGTGCCCTACCCATTGCCAGTTCAATTTGCCGCTGGGCTATGTCGGTAACTTGTGCTTGTTCACTTAGACTCTTCAACTGACTTCATCCTAGTCAGTAAAACAAAAAGAGCAAACTTAGAAAATAAACACAAATGAAAGGCCATTAAAAATCAGCATCCTAACCACAAAAAGCAAAGAAAACACTACATTTTATGTCGAAAATAGCAACAAAGATTTATAAGCTTCTGGTAGAAATCACTTGAAAAGAGAAAATCTCTCTGTACATTGGAGCGCAGCAAAGAAAACACAATGGTCGCCGGCGACATTGAAAGTTGGCATTACGTTACGTAACCCTAGATACTGTAGGCGAATGTATTGAATATCAGACGGCCGCACGTGGACTCTACTACACAAGGTACGGGCTCAGGATGGGCAGGAGGGGGAAAATCCTCCCTCTAGTCAATTTCCTGATGGCTGAGGGTCGTGACCTCGACCTTTCACCAATTTCTACCGGATGATTATCCTCTATTATTTGCTGTCCTCGGTGACTTGTAGGGCATCGTACACTGAGAAGTTCAGAGCAATGCGGATTTGAACGGACCAACGCTAGACTGTTGATGACAGACAGTCTTGCACAGTTGTGCATACAAAAAAAATAGAAAATTGAAAAAATTGAGTAGGCATGAAAAACCGATTAAAAATATAAAACAATCTCTCGGAAAATGATTGACGTGTCGTTTTTAATTAATTTTAAAAATGTCATTATAAAATGGGATGAAACGTATGCAAAGTATTATATAAGTACTTTTGAATCTTTTGGTATGTTTTGTTCTTATAAGTTTTTTTTTCAACTGAACCGAATGAATATATTCTATTTTCTTTTCTACCATACATGAAATTTATTTTATTTTTTTTGCATTATTTTTCATATTTTGTATCCATAAAAAATGATATCTACTTATTTTTCAAAATTAATCGCCTTAATTGGCACTATATGACACTAATTATAGTGGTTTAAAGCTGCTGTTTCACAGCTTAGCATTGTAAACATGTGAGAGTACATAAAGGAGCAATAACTGTGCGTGTATATCAAGACATTCTGAGTACGTACCTGTTAGCGGCTATGAGCAATTGTTGTATTTTTAACAAAGTTTCATTGAAGCAGTTTTATGTAGAGTAGAGCCGGAAATCTGAATATCCATATCCGACGAGAAAAATAAGAAAGGGAAATTTTCAGTGTTGCGGTAGCAGGTTTGTTTATACGACGGACAGTCGGACATATTTTAGGTCTTCTGGGATATCATTATGACTTTAAGTGTGGGACTTGCTCAGAAACGCGAAAGCTGTTTTATACATTTTTAACCAACTTCCAAAAAGGAAGAGGTTCTGTATGTAGTTTTATTTTTATTGTGTATGTTCGTCAATTTTGAACCGAATAAAAATATTTTTAGTTCGAAAGGGTATAGTATCGGGGTGGCCTTACTAAATGTTATCGAAATCGGCTGAGCTGTTTTTGAAAAAATCAAAACAATGTAAAAATTGTATACATAGATTCGAGTGCACTATACCAATTTTATACACGATTGAAGTCGGTTGTGTCCTATTTGTGCCATTTAATGCAAAAAATAAATTATGTATAAGTCTATAGAACAGCGGAGCGAGACCAATCGTTAATCTAAGCCTAGAATACATACCCTCCTATAGAAGTACCCGTATGAAATGGGAATTATGAATATGCATATTCGGTGAGAGAGATAAGAAGGAATTTTCAGAGTTACACAATGTAGCGTACAAAATATAATGTACTAGCTTTTGCCCGCAACTTCGCCCGTGTAGTATTTTAAATTTTGTGCTAAAATTGTTGGAAAAAAAGTAGCCTATGTCACTTTTCGTCTTTCAAACTATGTTCATGCCAAAAATCAAGTCAATTCGTTGCTTCATTGCCGCATGAAAAAGGAACACACCAACAAATACACTTACGGAAATTATTTTATTAGGAAGGATCATACTGGTTAGCAGTTTTTTGAATATTCATATAAGGCGAAAGCGATATGAATGTAAATTATACTTACCATCTATCTAGATTCATACTAACACGTAATGTATTTCTAAATTTTATAGCCTTTGTTATTTATAAATGCAATGTCCGACAGGGCTTACACTCATTGTTATTATCTTCTTTACTGTTATCACATCGCAGAGTTGAATTTGTCCAACAATCGTTACATCATATAAACTAGAGCTTGAGCACGATTGAATGCATCAGTACCCCGTCCACGCTTGACGCAGCTAGCAAGCCGGAGCTTGTCACCTGTCATCTCATGACTGATTGCTGACAGTTCATTTCACTCACATGACAGCTGTCACTGACCCACATTTCTAGACATAGCACGGACATAGCATCAAGTGTTTGATTTTTATTTCTGTGCTTAAACCTTATAAGGTGATTTCTGTTTGATTGTTTTGTGTATAGTTGTCTTTTAGAACATGTCTGGTTTTTTAAACATCTTGTTATTATAAAAGTATGTCAATATATTCCGTCGCACTTGACAACCCAATAATTATATAAGTTATTTTTTTAACCAATAGGTATTATCCCACTTCTGGGTAAAGGTCTTTCATATTCGAGAGGGGGTGGCAAGAGGTTGCGATGTATGGAAACTCACAAAAGTGAATATTATTTTAAAAAATCGGAGAAAATATGCATTTTTATTCCTTTCCTATCTCCAAAAGTATGAAATGAAAGAGCTATTGATTTTATGACGTTTTTGATAACGATTAATTTATTTATAGAGTAGGTACCTATTTTTTTTTAATACGTAGGTACTTACTGTAAATTTTATGTTACAAAAAGCGTGTGAAATGAATTGGGTTTGAGAATAGGGCGTAATCTTTCTTTTATATACCTTACCTAGGCGTTATTACCTAGTACCTTTATGGGTAACCTTCTCCAGAATATTTTAATTTATATGGCTAACCAATTTGACAGTCGGCTAATCTTATTTGGTCACTTGTGACACTGATGGGTCACTAAGCGCCACAAAAAATAAATAAATAAATAATTATCGTAAAAACGTATAAAAATACGGTCGTGGCCCGGGCGGGGCGGCGGGCAATCGAGAAATTAGGACACAAGTTTGGCACATTGATAACCTCCACCACGAGGCGTTGAGCAGCAATGTGGGGCCAGTGTTAAATGATCAACATGAATCACTGGTTAGCTGTCGTTGCTACTGGCGGTTCTCCCTTCTTATTTTAAGTTCCACGTCGGGGCAGCGAGCGGAATTTTTACCATAACTGATATGCGATGTACGTGGCTACGTAGTTATAATCTGTGAACTGACTGTGTAAATACCATATTTGCTAAACGCAAAATAATATACAAACGTAAAGGGAGGAGAGTTTTCGTTTTGGTCTGAGTGTGGGACAAAGCTGGACAGTGCTACGCAATTCTTTTCTGTTCTATTTTGTATTATTTTCTGTTATTTTTATGAAATTATCTAAGCTATTTTATATATGTGCATATCCCAAGAGTAAAATTCATATGATTTAATAGTACGATTTTCTATTTTTATGCTTTATAAATCCAAAATAGCAATGAAACTATAGTACAGCTATGGTTAAACATGGTCAAAATATATTTTATTTATTTTATTTTTAGTACTCCCACCCATAAACTGTTATACATACGAACATACATACATACAGTTTCACTCAACGTACGGCCAGGGAATGGAATAGAGTGCCAACCAACTTTCTTGTTCCCGGAGAGATATACATAATCTGAAGCTTTTCAAAGTCATCTATGAATGCATAACTTCAAACTCTGCGTGCTTGATCTTCTACCACAACGTCGCTTACCATCAGGTAGGCCTATTTGCAAAAAAAAGAATCTGCATTATCTGCTGACCCTTTCAATGGAACCGTATTGTACTATCTACTTATCGCGAATTCTCTCTCTTTCTAATACGGGTAACCCAATTTCGTCGTATCTGTCTTTTGGATAAAGTTTGTTTGTATTTTTAAGTGCTAAGTACTTGTACTTAATTAGCGCTCGTAGTATTTACTTTGTGATATAAACGACATTTTTATGTAAAAGGTTCATACTTTCAATGAACCACTCAATGAGACAATTTTAATAGCCCATTCAGGCGAATGTTTTTATAGTCAATTCAATAAATTAAAAGTTATTAAGTAAATATTTTTTATAGTTTACCTCATGTTGTAAAAAAAATTGTTGTCACTGAAGAAAAGGATGGTAGGTAGTGATGGTACAGCTGTGCGTTTCCTCGACTTACCTTGGGACAGTATCAGACTAACTCAGATTTAGTATATCTTTTTTTTAGATTTTGATGTAAATCGTTTCTGTCTCTATGTTTGCTCTATGATGTTCATGCGTAGATATATCATCGTCATCGAATCCAATATATATATATTCAAACCATTGACACCGGCGACCTCGAGGAGGGCTTCACCACCTCAGGCAACCCGCACGAGAGCCGACATGGGACAGATCGATTCGCCCCGTTATATCTTGGCCTCAGCGCCACGAGACCACGCGAGAAATGCCCTGATCGAATACCTAGCCTTATTGAGAGCGACAAAAAATGTCAATCTTAAGAACTGCGACAACATTCTGGAGTTCTTTAGGCTGGGTGGTCCAGTAAGTGAGAGTCTACTAAAATCAAGACTCGAGGAGGCAGAAGCAGCCATATACAATAACGTCACTTCTCAAGTCATCAGAGGAACACGAAAGGACAGCATATGGCAGCTTACAGCGCAGAAAGTGGTTTTATGGAGTTGGATGAGGGAGAGACGGAGCGAATAGGAAGACCGAAATATGCGATACCATCAAACGACCCAATTGTAGTCACCGCCAAGTGCACGAAGATAATGCTAGACGATAGAATCCTCGAGATGGCTAAAACCATCGAACGGAGCTCGGACGTCGAGACAAGCTGGCAAAACTGGGCTGTACCAAAGATACAATGGGTCAACGGGGTACCAGGATGTGGCAAGACAACATGGGTGATTAGACACTTTGATGTGGACAGGGACGCTATCATCACAACAACAACAGAAGCAGAAAAAGACCTGAGAGAGAAGCTATCGCACCGAATAGGAGATCTAGTAAAATCAAGAGTGCGAACCATGGCTTCATCCCTCGTAAATGGTTTTGGAAAAGAGAGCTTCAGCCGCCTTCTGGTGGATGAAGCTCTAATGAACCATTTCGGAGCTATAATAATGGCTGCACGACTGTCTGGTGCTAGCGAACTTGTCCTCATTGGGGACGTCAATCAGCTGCCTTATATCGACAGAGAAAATCTCTTCGAGATGAGGTACCATCGCCCTACCCTGGTTGCAAACATCACCCAGGAGTTGCTCTGCACACATAGAAACCCAATGGATGTCGCGTATGCGTTGAGGGAAATATACTCAGGTATATATTCCTCAGTTCCCCGTATTAGGTCTCTTGAGCAGAAAAGGTTCAAGGGGGCTCAAATATCCAAAACCCTCCCCAACACCCTTTTCTTAGTGCATACGCAGGAAGAAAAGGAGACCCTAATAAGCCAGGGTTATGGAGGTGGCTCAGGATCGCGCACCCTTACCATCCACGAAGCTCAGGGACTGACGTACGAGTCGGTAATCGCCATTAAAACTAAGCCTAGAATAAAGCTACACGAAAGCGTCTCACACGCTGTCGTTGCATTGTCTCGGCACACTGGAACTTTCATCTACTACGCTGACGACATTGAAGGTGATGCCATCAGTCGATTCGTGCGGCGTGCATCGTCTGCGTCTTTGAGGGCTATCAAGGACTATAACCTGCAGATGGCCATCAGAGACCGGAACGCGGCGGTGATGGAGGCTCTGAGCCGGGAGGAGGCAAAAGAGTTGTAATAGAAGGACATGGGAGCGATCACAAGCAGAGTAGATCCTTGGACTCTGCTGGTGATCGCTTTCACAAAATAAATCAGAATAAGTGTGCATTAAATAGAAACTAGCATTGAGTGCATGCCTTGAGCATTCATGCTCGCCATCGAAGGCTCCTTCTTGCGGCGGCGTCGTGTGTCGGGTCGTTCTCTTCCCTTAAATATGGTCGAGGAGAGTGATGGCTGATACATGCGTCATACTCGTGATCGGGTGCTGCATGCGGGTCGCCGGTTTGCTCGTGGCATTCACGCAGTGCAATGAAACCACTAACTTAGACTAAGATTTATACTAACCCCTCTCTATTGTACAGTCGCATTCTTTCAATTGTAACTTACTTAACAAAAGGCACAGACCCTGGAGTCTGTGGGTCATTAATTTAAATAATAAAAAAAAAAAAAACCATTGACAGTATCAAACTGTCAATGATTCAAACGCATTTATTGCCTTAGGATAAGGCGGCCAACCGTCCCGCATTTTGCGGGACCGTCCCGTAATGCTAGACGAAATCCCGCTTTGAAATTATTAGTAAAATAGTCCCGTAAAACGTTGTATGCGTCCCGCATGTCCCGCATCCCTATTTTTCTACCACACTTCTACACAACACCTACACGCGCGCACGGTCTACAGCGAAGGAACACAGATTACCTATAATAGCGACAAGCGTATCGCGCAAGGGCTAATCTCGTTCTCTTTCTCTCTACTGAACTCATAAGGCGTAAGAGCGGGAAAGGGGCGCACGAAAATAATTAGACATTAGTGCACACGCCGTGACACGATATTCCCCCCCCCCCCCAATTCACGAAAGGTTAAGTCCCGCATTCAGTTTTCGGAAAGTTGGCCGCCTTACCTTAGGACGTCCCCTGCTGGACATAAGCCTTCCCATAGATCTTCAAAAAGACCTCTTACAAGTGGCTTGCTGCTTTACCAGCTACAATTTTTATTACCTATAATGACTATCGAGTACAATTATTAGGTAACCACTACTTACGCGTCAATAACTACTTCACATTGATGGCCACTCTACGACTGTCCCGAACTTTCAATCGGCCGAAGCAGTACTTCAGAGATAGTCCAAAGAAAACTGTGCCACGACCTTGGTGCTGTAGTAGGCACGACGCTGATAACCCCTGGATTCCACTATCTTCACAGATTCGGGGTTACGCAAGCAGTGGCAATACTACCTATAGATAAATATTACTAATATCGCTGTGCGGTTTTACTTGTTATGTGATGGAAATGCTCAATTTACTTTTTTTTTAAATTCGTGTAGGGTTGCGTTTGACTACACACTGCCTGATGTTAAGCAAACATTCGGTCTAGCGTGTAATACTTACCTAAAAATACTGGAAGACTCACGTTGTGCTTTGGGAAGACAGACTAAGGCAAAGCGTACAAATTCTGGCTGTTTGTATGAGGAATGATAATTTCAAACGCCATGTATAGCGTTTCTTTTTTTTTACTATTTCCGATTTTTTCAGTGTCCCGCAAGTTTGTAATGATATAACTCCAAAAAAATATTTAAACTGATGTCGAATGTTTTGCTCAGAAGAATATTTATTTCATTAAGTCACAAATTAGATTAAAATAACCTATGCAAACATGACGATTAATTAATAATTCAATTAAATGTAAACCGGGAGTAAATGGTAAAGTATGAAAAGTCCTATGTCCCAGTCTACTAACCGCTACTATCAAACTCAATTATCATGGTAAAGTTCAAGGCAATCATACCGATCGTCTTACAGTTCAAAAATAACTAAATAACAGGAGTATTTTTATTATAAGTCATACATTTGAAGCATTTAAGATTATTTTAAACTTGTCCCATAAAAATTACCAAAAGCTGATTACCCATTTTGTTACCCATTTTAGGTGCTTTAATGTTAAAAAAATCCATTTAATCAGCCCGCTATGTCTTAGTACTGGTTTAACATGGATGTATTTTAAGTATAACAAATATGTACCGACATATTTTGTTGAACGATTTAAAAAAAAAAAAAACTGAATCTTTCCATTGTATGTTTAGATTGTAGAAATTTCTTTAATTAATTTCTTTTCTGCCCGCACGAAAAAGTGTAACATTCCACCTGAACCGAGCGTGCAAGCGAGATCGCTGAACAAGCGATAGAGATGCCTCTCTATCGCTTATCACAATCAATATATAAGCTTATCTTATACCTACCAATAAATCAATTGGTTTGTAGTGGTAAGTATTTGCACCCACCCCCACACTAGTAACTAAAATTACTGTACTGTTCCACGATCTCGCTTCGCTCGTTCGGCTTGTTTTAGTTGTTGATGTAACGATGTTTACTTATGACGTTATCACGTAATTTATCATCCGTAAACCGAGTTTTTTTGCAAGACAAGCACACTACAAGACAAGCAGAATAGACTCACGGCGACTCTATCCTGCTTACTTTTATACGGGTTATTTAAGAATTTATTAGATAAACGGCTAATAAAATAATGTATTAGTAAAAAAGCTTAAAATCAAAATAAGATGGACACTTGCTTGTTGGGTTTAAAGAATTTTATTTATCATTCAAGACATTTCTGTCGCTTGTAAAAATAACTTAATTAACATTTTAAAATTTCGTCGTCACACTCAGTACATAAGTACAAACATAAACAACCAAAAATTCATGAGAAAGCTATAAAATATTATAAAACTAAACAAACAAATAACCCGACTTCAAAATCACTTTTCTTATACTAAGTAGGTACCCACTTCCTTCAACATTAAGGTTTCAATTTGTTTGACACGCTTCTCATGGATCTTATTATTAAATTGAAAATTTGGTTTATAAGGGTATGATTATTATCATCTATGGTACAATTGTTATTGAAGTTTAGCCAGACATGTAAGTATACCACGATTGTTATATGGGCCTGCCTTGGCTGGTCTCGAGCTCCGCTGCTCCCAGCCACAGGAGGCCTACAGTCCTTCTTTCAACCGCGACCACGGGCGGGGGTCGGGTCCTCGCGGGCCCCCCCCCACCCCCGCAGCGATCGAGCGCCGAAAGAAAGACGCGTCCTCGCGTGCGCCGCCGACCGCGTGCCCGCTCCGTCTGCTAGCGACGTCGAGCGGGTGGACCCGGCGCGCCGCGCCCATGCACCGAGCCCATCGTGAGCCCCGTGCCCCAGCTTCGGCCGCCTGCTGACCTGACATTTGCCCCGCAAATGTCGACCTAGCCGCGGCCGCCCTGGCTTAATCTTTTGTGGGGAGCGATCACGCCGCCGGCTGTCGCGCCCGGGCGCGCACCACCCCCGGAACGAGCATCGCCAACCCCACCACACTGCAACCACTTCAGCGACGCGTCGAGCTTGCTCCGTGTCGTTGATATTTTTCACCTGCAAGACAACCAGCGCCGGGCTAGAGCGACCACCACATCCGTTTCTAACGATAACACTATCGGCCGCTCGCCCGGCGCACCGGCGCGCCATTGAACACCCTTGCTTCGACTGAGAGCCGCATGGCTCGCGACCCGACGGAGTGCACGCCATCGGGCACGAAACCCACCGGCCCTCGGCCGAAACGAAGACCACCAAGACGCGCCGCATTTCGAAGTCAACATCGGGGTGAGGTTCGCCTCCCCCGACCCCGGATTGACCCCCATTGATTCCAGGGGCGGGTGCAAGACACCCCCCCACCCCATCGGCCCAAGCGCACACGGCGCCTAGCCGACTTGGACTGACGCTGAGGGACTGCTGATGTTTCGCTCCCGAAGCAACCCCGCCGCGGCCCGCTCCGCCAACTCGTGTACCCTACACAGAGTGTGTGCGAAGCCGGCCGCCTACCACCTGACACGACCACGCGCCTCTTGATCTCGATCGGGGCGCGTTTACTGGACTGACCACGCGCATCGCGCCTCACCGGACCCCATCTCGCGACGCCCAAGCGTCGCGATGCATTTAACCCAGCCGCTGCTGTCGCCTAGGCGACGCGCGGCCGTACCGGACTCTGCCTCAACGCGAGTCCGCACCCCAACCAAACTGAAGCCTGCGCCTAGAGGCGCGCACGGACCAGCCCGAGTAGGCGTCGCTCCCGCCTTACGCGGTGAGCCCGACGCCGCTCACGCATTGTCGTCGACCAACGCGCTCGACGACCGCAACCCAAGGGGATGTTAGAGACGCGATGCCTGGCTCGCGCGCGGCGGCGCGCTTGAGCCGGGCTAGCGATCCCACTCCCCATCCGCATCGCTGCAAGCCCCGACAGTTCGAGAGAGCCCCGCTCCGCGCTTCAGTCGGTCTTGGTCGAGTGTAACTCCCGGACTGACCATTCGAAGCTGCGTTCACTGTACGGACAAGCCACCGGACCCGACGTGCGTCACGTCACCACATCGAAGAGGAGGAGATGCCGCCTGCATTTGCATTGTGCAGGTCGTGAGGACTCCGAATCCTAGATGCATTGCAACCTAATATCAGTAGATGATAAAAAATTTCAACATTTAACTAAATGCCATGACGGCAGAGGACGTCTGCCAGAATGGCGGGGCGAGGGCGCTGAGAGATGCCGCCCGACCTCGCGGTCGGGATTGGGTACTCGCGCCCTCCCTTTCATTGCCCTACACCCCATGTGGTGTAGCGTCCAGCCCCGGTAAGGAGGTTCGCCTCGAAGCCGGTCTCCTGACTCCTATGTACCCTCTTCAAGGGACAGGAGGAGAAGAGCCACGATGATTGTTATAGGCATGTTTGACGGTCAGTAATTCGTGATTATAAAGACGCAAAATTCCCTATAAGCATTAACCAGCCCACGTCATCAAACAATTGTCCGCATACCTAAACCATACATAGCAACTACAATTCATACATTTATAGAAAAGCTTTAAGAGTTAGAGGAAGTTGTAATCGGCTATCGCACTCACTCACGTTGGCCACACGTGACCGACAGCATGTAGCATAACTATTATTCATTGATATAACACTTAATGGAAAAGTTTGTTAAGCTTCCTAGTGATATGCTTAAAAAAATGTTAGATTAGGTTCGATAAGACAGCTGCGGAGGAGTGCGGAAGCGTGCCCGGAGCCCCGACACAGCGCAGAGAAACACCTCAGGTTTTTAGTGGGTATACTGAAGAATAGGATCAGCGGGGACTCCCACATAATTACCGGTCTCCCCAAGCTGGTGGTATCTATAAAAGATGTTCCTGGGTCAAAAATAATAATCGGTTAAGTGCGTGTCAGACTCGCGCTCCAAGGGTTCTGTACCGAATGGAAGTCCCCCTCTATAAATTTTATTCGACCACGGTCGTTGCAACTCGCCCGTACGTCGGGATGATGAGGTATTTATTTATCTCGTAATTTTAGTGCGTGATTAGTCCCGTAGTATATAGTAATAATATTTTATTTTAATTTAACTATCTATTTTTGAAAGGAATGTACAACTGAATATTCCGTGAATATTACAAGCTACCTTACCTGTCATCGTTATTAATATCGAGTGAAAAACGTCTAAAAATTCAGGTTTGTTGTATGGGACACTTAACCTTAACTATTAATTTAATTTTTGACCGACGAACCACCGGAGGAGGTATACAATTCGTGACGTATATATTTTTTTTAAATGTAAAACCACGCATAACTTTTTTCTTAGTGGTCCAATTTCAATAATTCTTTTTTTATTGGAAAGAGTATACTTCGAAATTGGTCCCATTTCCATTTTATCGAATTCGGCTGAGCCATTTTTGATAAATCAACGATAATGTGAAAAATGCTACATCGATCCGTGCGAAATATTCGCGAATTCTGTACACGGGTGAAGTCGGTCATGCTATTTTTTGCAAAAAATAATCTTGTTATGAATTTAGTATATTTGTTATAGAGGCAACATAAATACTCCAGCTGTGAAAATATCATCGTTCTAGCCTTTGATTATTTACTTGTAAATAATCTAAGGTTCTAGCCATCACAGTTCATGAAATACAGCCAGGTGACAGACAGACGGACGGACGAACGGACAGCGGAGTCTTAGTAATAGGGTCCCGTTTTTACGCTTTGGGTACGGTAAATAAGGTTTGATTAGATAGAATGAAAGAAGTCGAAAGTTTTCGACCAGTGTGTGTTGCCAGTGATGACTTATGGCACAGAAACGTGGTCTCTCACTATGGGCCTTATCAGTAAGCTCCAAGTAGCCCAACGAGCTATGGAGAGGGCTATGCTCGGAGTCTCTCTGCGGGATCGAATCAGGAATGAGGAGATCCGTAGAAGGACCAAGGTTACCGACATAGCCCAACGGATTAGCAAGTTGAAATGGCAATGGGCAGGGCACATAGCGCGGAGGACTGATGACCGGTGGAGTCGAAAAGTTCTCGAGTGGAGACCACGTACCGGCAAGCGCAGCGTAGGACGTCCACCCACAAGGTGGACGGATGACCTCATTAAGACCGCAGGATCGCGCTGGATGCAAGCCGCTTCCAACCGGTCTCATTGGAGATCCATAGGGGAGGCCTATGTCCAGCAGTGGACGTCCTTTGGCTGATGGATGGATGGTTAGATAGAATGAGAGGCAATTCCTAAAACGGATATGGAAACGCTTGTGACGTCACAACGTCAACACGTCATCTATTCGGATGATGGGGGATATTCATGATATTAAAATACTATGTATGGTGTCATGACGGCTGAAGTGAAGTCGGAAATGTTCAAATACAAATCGAATTGTTTTTATGAATACTGTGAAATGAATCGACACATGAATCAATGAAAATGAAGAAAAGGAAAACATTTTTTATAAAAATCTTAAAATCATTCTATTAAAGAAAGCCTATTACTCAATAGATGAATATATACAAGACAAAGAAATGATATTACCTCCATAAAATATAAACGAATAAAATAATAATAATCTGTAAACGTGCGGCCGTGGTGGTCAAGAGGTAGTGACACCCGCCTTACAATCGTGAGGCCGTGGGTTCAAATCCCCGGTTGGTACGGGTACCAATGAGTTCTTTGGAATTTATGTACGGAATTTCACACCACTGGTTTTTCGGTGAAGGAAAACATCGTGAGGCAATCTGCATGCGTCCGTAGAAGAAATTCGACGGCGTATGTGAATCCACCAACCTGCACTGGGCCAGCGTGGTGGATATGGCCCAATCACCCTTAGTGGGTAGGCCTACGTCCTGCAGTGGACTATTAAAAAGGCTGGTACAGTAATCTGTAAACGAGCTGTCCGCCTCTCCTTCACGCCTGAATACATTTGAGCAGTGCCCGACGGGGCCCACAATTGTACATATTTTAAGTTTTTTACTATCTTTTTATAACATTGTGGAAGCAAATAAATATGAGTATGAGTATGAGTATGAATGAATAATGAAAATTTCAAGATGAAATGAATCGTCGGCAAATAAATGAACGATCAATATTAACTGAGGTTTTAGTTGGTACTTAGTTAAGAAACACTGATGGTTAGTTCAATAAAATTCATTGTCTCAGAAATTCGTTAAAAGAGTCTGTAAAAGGTTAGATTGTACAATTTATGGTGAGCGGTAGAGTTTTCAGTAAAACCTGTTGCACGTCATATGCTTAAAAAGGATTGGGTGATTTCTACTGCGCTGGTTCAATTGCAGATTGGTGGATTTGTCATTGAATATCAGTGGAAGTTACTAGTTAAACTAGTAATAAAATACCTTTAAAATGTAATGCTCTACATTTCTTTGCATTTGTCATACTATTTTATCTCATGGTAAATGTAGCCTTAATATTATGATTATAGGTATCCTTTTCAACTATGTTACTACTTAGTAAGTAGTAGTCATTGTAATCATTGGACAGGAAGCTATAAATACATAATTATAGACAAAGCTGAGTTGGACACTTACGACCGCAATTACACACACTGGTACGGGTTGTAAGTGTTACAAATAAATAAAATACTTTGAAATTAGATTCTTTAAGCGTACCGCTTTTTTTATTAGCTTCTAAGAAATCACGCTTTTTAAACACATATCATCTTTATCTATTTATTTCTGTGGTAACATTTGTCTCAGTTTTTTTATCACGGAGTAAGGTGGGTCGACGATGTCGTCAAATTGCAGATCGAACCTAAAACGATTGGCAATTAAATGTGGAAGTAAATTTTATTGACCACTAAAGTAAGGTAAAAAATGGTTAAATTTTGATCAATCATTCATTTGTCGATTCATTTCGCCGTGTTTATAACAAGATTATTTTTTGCAAAAATTAGGATGACCGACTTCACCCGTGTACAGAATCCGCGAATATTTCGCACGGATCGATGTAGCACTTTTCACATTATTGTTGATTTATCAAAAATGGCTCAGCCGATTTCAATTAAATTTAAATGAGACCAATTTCGAAGTATACTCTTTCCAATAATTTTTTTTTATTGAAATTGGACTACTACGAAAAAAGTTATGCGTGGTTATACATAAAAAAAAAAATATAAGCCCTCCTCCGGTGGTTCGTCGGTCAAAAACAATTTGATTCGTATTTGAAAAGGACATGTCCACAAAATGTATAGAGGCTGGTATAATAATAATCAAAATTCCTAACCACAACACTCGTTAAATTTCGAGAAAGTTTTAAGTTATTAGTTAGTTTAGTTTATTAGTTAAAAGCAAAAAAGAGCCCTCCGTTTTTTTTAAATTAATTTTGAATCTATTAGAATAATTAAATATATTTGGCTCAATAAGTAGTTTATCTCTAGCAACCCTAATCAAGTAACCTCCAAATTGTTAAATAGAAGCATTTTTACCAATTAGACACAGTTTTTAAGTGTTATTGTCACATTGTACACCTACTAACTGGTCACACTGGTAGGTTACAAAATGTAATTTTAGCAAATTAAGAGATAAATGTGAAAGAATCAGCTACAAATGCAAGTAAAATAACGATATAATATACGATAAATAAACTGTATTATTATTTTTCATATAATTTATTTTTCACATTTAAAAAAAAATGGAGGGATAATAAAATCTAAATTAAATATTTTTGAGAAGCCCATAAATAAAGCTTTCAAATGATGTATATATCATCTGCGTTCGATTTTTCTCTGAATAATATACCACATGTGGACGTCACCTTCCGATTTCAGTTCAGCCGTCACGGCACCATACAAATAGCACTTTAATTTCATGAATTTTCCCCATCATCTGAATATTTATGACGTGTGACGTCACAAGCGTTTCTACACCCATTTAGTATGTGCCTCACATTCTCTGTCTCATTACATCTAATCGAAACCTTTTCTCCAATAAACATATCACTAGAAAACTTTGTAAACTTTTCCAATGAGTGCCATTACTCTTTTAAATACCTACGCAAGAATCGAACAACTAGTGAACTGTAATATTTTAAGAAATCAAAATCGTTTTTAAGGATTTTCGATCACACACCTATTTGAGTTGTATTTTTTTATGCTTTCCAAAAGCATAAAAAACCTTTAACCAATTTTGTTAAAAATCTTTTTTATTAATCTGTTATCCTGAAATCGAGTGTAATTTCTTATATATTGTGGTTTTCCCAATTAAAAAGCAGTGTTGCAGTGAAGGTAGGTAAGTAATCAGTCGGGTTCAGTACATTACAGCCTCCTACATCGAGATAGCGAGCTAATTAGTGTTTTTGCGCCGACAACACCCGTGCTTTAGTCTCCGTGCAACCCTAACGCAGTCAAACTTTTCATGTCATCCTTCAGTACATAAAGCCTGAAGTCCTATTTCCTATTACGACATGATCCCACGCTGCCTATGTTGTGTTTGTAGGTACTCAAAGCAGGAAATGGTGAGGAGACGCTATCGTGAATTTCGTTCCCAGTATGACTATAGTTATGTTGGTGAGACTTGGTCTGTGGTTTAACAGTAAATGTGCAAGCAAAACAAACTTTTGAGAGGTTATTTTTGAAAATATGTGGCTTGCTCATTCCTGTATGTTTGTGGACGTATTTAATTATAGATAAACTACTCAATTTACACTGATCTTTTGCAACATCACTTCGCATGAGCACGAACTTCTAATTGCTATTAATATTTCCGTATATTTTTCTTTTCATTTGATGTCATTTCTATGTAATGTTTTGAGAGTTGGTGATCTCTAAAAATGTGTCAAGTTTGCGTCATAACAAAAGCTTACAGCGGCCGATTCTCGTAGCCCCTGCCACGCATTTTCAAGGCCGCTTCGCTGATCTCACTCGCCGTCTGTTTTTTCTACACAACTATTACATTGCTAACTATAAATGTACACAACTTCTATGGGAATTCTTAGAACTAGAACGTCTTCGGACACCTCCTAAAATAGCCGGGTTATATTTAACCCAGCCATCTTTGAATGTTTCTCAGTCGAAATGGTTTTTGTTTGTATTTTTTTGGTGTAGTTTTTTAGGCGTCACATTTTCTCGGGCGCCATTTTTCGCGGCGCTTGTAATAAATATGTAAGTAGATTTATATTACAGGGCCCCATACAGGTTGCAGTTTGCTTCTCATATTTGTATCATATGCTTTTAAACATTTGGTGTTTTATTTTTAGAGTTTTTGGCCTTTAGCGATATAATTTTTTTTTGTGCTAAACACATTGCAGATGTATTTGATGTTACTGAATCTAATTTATCATACAAAAGATAAAGCTATTTTCAATTTGGTAGTAAATAAGTGTGAGAAACGTAGAGTAGTGCTACAGCCGTAGCGCACACAATACATATAAGAGTGTGTAAAAGGGGTGTGCGTGTGTCTGAATGTGTGTGTGAATGTGTGTGTGTGCTGTAATGTTTTCTGAGTTGTTAGTGAACAGAAAAGAAAACCGGAGACTGCGCTGCGTAGAGTTTTTTTGTAGAGACCTCTAATGACGTATAGGATGAGGATAATGATGGAAGGTAGTATCTTTGTTATTTAAGTGTAATTCCAATATCTTTTAAAAATGTTTCTATTGGTTTATAATTTTAACTTGTAACATGACGGAGCTCAATAGTAACACTGTAACGAAATACAACTGATTAAACTTACATCCTATTTTATAGAAATCCGTTGAAATGTGAGGTATTATCGAGCTCTGTCTACTACGACTAGTTTCATAATAGAAAATTGCAAAAAACTTCTATTAGTAATAGGAAGCAATGAGAAAACTTTTCGTTACATGTTTCTAAAGATTTTTATCGTAAAAGGATAACCGCCTTACCACAAAAGATTTAAACACACCTTAAACACTGTTTAACGGCACAATTAGTACTGCTAAACATTGCGTAAAACTTTTGTGGTTAGACGGTAAATGTTTCACTTATTGTAGAGTTGCACTGTATGTTGTTATTCGCTCCTTATGGAAAAGTTTATGGAAAATCCTATTGATATGCTATTGTTAAAATGGGACCAAATTCTCTAAAATTATGGAAAAACAGCGTTTTAATTTGATGGACGTAATTTCCGATTCGCAAACATTATGGACTTAGGTAGTTAATAGTTGGAAAACAGGAAAAAAATCTGCCCGAAATATGTAATCGATATTTAATGGCGTCAAACTAAAATTCCCTTTTTTGAGCACTTAGTAGTACTTACCTAAATTTTTAGTGCAAAAACATTATATTATTAATATATATATATGTATATATATATTTATATTTTTAACATAATTATGTGTGTAGGTACCATGATTAAATTTATTACCGATATTATATTTTTTTTTACAAAATTATGTATGTAGTATGTTTCGTCAATGTTAGTAAAAAAAGTTAGTTCAACCGTGTACAGAATTCGCGAATATTTCGCACGGATCGATGTATTATTTTTCACATTATTGTTGATTTATCAAAAATGGCTCAGCCGATTTCAATAAAATTTAAATGAGACCAATTTCAAAGTATATACTTTCCAATGAAAATAGAGACAAAAAAAAGTTATTGAAATCGGATCAATGTGTAAAAAGTTACGGTTATAGGTACATAAAGAATTGAGTACCTCCTCCGTATCACCGGTCAAAAATATTATCAACTCTATAGATCAACATTTTTTCCACTAAAATGACAGTGACTGTAGCCTATTTAAATTGTCCACTGCAGGACGTAGGCCTACACACGAAGGGTAATTGGGCCATGTCCACCACGCTTGCCCAGTAAGTACGAGTTAGCGGATTCACACACGCCATCAAATTTCTTCTATAGACATATGCAGGTTTCCTCATGATGTTTTCCTTCCCCAAAAAGCCAGTGGTGTGAAAATCCGTATATAAATTCCAAAGAACTCATTGGTACGGGATCGGTATTTAAGCCCTTACGATTATAAGGCGGGTGTCACTACCACTCGACCACCACGGCTTCAGTGACACTTTCATTCAAATAAATATCGTAAAGTATTGGAAAATTTTCCTTTATGCTCTTACAAAAGAGTTGCAGCTGTTGCAGTAATAGAACGTATACATTCGTATCTAAGCTAGGAGTATGTTTTACGCAGCCTATCGCGACTGTACCGTAGATAGAGCACGCTGCTCTACATTCCTATTTTGTTGTTAGTGCAAGTAATAATAGGTATTTTGCGGTTAGTAATTATTCACACACGCCGTCGAATGTCTTATACAGATGGTAGGTTTTCTCACGAATCCACAAATCCTCTCTGGGTCAGCCTGGTGGATATGTTACTAATATAATTAATCGCTTTTCGCGGATAGTTGGATTTTGACAATAATATCTATTGTGCTCTCAATTTTAGGCTTTTAATTTTATTCTAGTTTTCGATTATATAGATAGCTGGAGTCCTGCGTGCTGGACTTCAGATGTCTAATTCATTTTTCCTAAGTTCGTAACATACCTAGGCTACATTTACATATTAATATTTGTTCTTCAGATCTTTGTGTTAATAAATCGAAGTGTTAATTGCCACTACAAAAGGAAAAATCGCGAGGAAATCTGTGAAATATTATCTCTGAGAGTTTTTCATATTCTTATCAACAAGCGGTATAGGGTTATCTTCTTGCCCTGTATTAAGACGTATGCGGGCGATTAGGACTATCACTATGAACTTATTTTACTATGGGGCCTACCTGGAATTCGAGAAAAAAAAACAGCTGTTCCATACAAAATTGCAACTCGGAGCCGATAAAATGTATGATACAGCTCAGCTCCGTTTTTTCGAATTCAGGGTTCTACCATACCATTCACTCATTTCTACCATAGTAAAATTTGTTTATAATGATGTTCTGATTCACCTCCTTTCAGTTTAGAATGCCAGTTTTGAATAATCCTGTATGTGAAGTGAAGTCTGGGCAGGATATAAGTTTTTACATTTTGTCCGTAGCAACATTTAACCAAATTGATACGAAAGTTCATATCAAACTGTTATCACAGCTATTTATCGAGTCATCCATAAAAAATCTAATATTATCATTTAGTCGCGAAGGCTAAAGATAGCCCAAATCACCATTACTTATAGATAAACGAATAAAAGGAAACTAAAAGTAAAGTACCTATTATTTGTTTAACACTTTCTTATCAAAAACCTGTTATCTACGCATTACCTACTATATATACATGTATATAGAGAATGTTTGCAAAACTGTTTGATCTATTGGGTTAGTTGAATAGACTTTGATTTAGGTAGCAGTAAGTTTGAAAAGACAAGCAAAATGTTGGAAAGACGAGTTGAAGAATTGCTGGCCCAGAATGAATGCGATTCGCAAACGGCAGGAAAACCTAGAAAGCTTTAAAAGAGGCTCATAAACTCAGCAATAAAGGCAATTTTTTTAAAGTCTGAAAACTAAGTAGAACATTATGATTACTTGGTAGGCGGGCGTTTTCCCCAAGACGGGCCTCATCGGGCCTTCGTGATCACCCGGCGACAGCTAGTCTAGCCGTCCGGTGTGTACCAGGAAGGCCAGCACCTCGCTGACGCCGGCGCAGGCTTCCCGGAGCGTCGTCGTCGACCCGAGGATCTTCGTACTTTGTTGTTCTGCCACGCTGCTACTCCCTAGCAGCAAGTGCGTGGCTGTTTCCTCTGTCTACATCAACAATATGATTGAACTAATTATGTTATTACTGTTGTATTTAATGCAAATCTAGAAACTTTAATATTAGCGGCAACACTCCATTGTTGATACGAATTTTCACCACTATAACTAAGTTTACTTAACTCGCATAGTTTTTCATACATACCTAATATACCTATGTACATATCTACCGCGAACTATACCAGCTAAAAAAATGCCAAGTCGATGCAGCTAAGCTATTGAATGTATGAAAAACTGGCGACTTAAACTAAACTTAGAGTGGCAGTGAACGAACAGCTTAACAAACTTTTATCAATTTTATAAGATAGGCCCAGAATCTCACAGGTTAAAGGTTCAAAACTTTCTAAAAATGTAATTAATTGATAGTTACACCATACATAAATCGTAAATTAGTATTTAATAAGCTATAGTGAGAAAGCAAATTCTCATGATGATAGACGTGGACACGGTCAGTAACATTGCTTAAAGAAATTCTATACTGTGCCAGCCTTTTTAATAGTTCACTGCATGATGTAGGTCTACCCTACGAAGGGAAATTGGGTGATATTCACCACGTTTAAAAGTTTAAAATCGTACGCCAATACTCTACATTACGAGTATACTGCCCGTTCGTAGCGCTGACACCATAACTTGGTTAGGTAAGTATTTTACAGTTGCTTTCTCCAGGAGAGCTTTTCGAAAAAAACCACTAACAATTATGAGTATGTTACTGTTCCAAATTGAAGGGCAAATGATATTTCCAACCAAATCTGAAAGCTGTACGCTGAGTGTGAGTTTTGTCGTAAACATGACGCGCTTTTCGGCGAGCGCGTAAGCGTGTAATTTGTATGAACGTGTTGTGTTTCATAAACGCGCCGCTAGTGGCGCTTTACATTTCTTCTTACGAATTACATGCTTACGCGCTCGCCGAAGATCTCGTCATGTTTACGACAAAACTCACACTCAGGATACAGGATGAGAATTACTATCTCAGTAGAGTTGACGTAGTGCAGAGCCGCCCCATAGACATGGAAATTTTTCTTTTTTTTAACTACAGCAAAATACAACACTACTTACATAGGCTAAAACTATTTAGACTACTACTACATAAAAAGCAATTGGATCATACTCAGACTCTAGAAGATCTAAAGATTTTTGCTTATATTCCATATGGATGAGAGTCGCGTAGATTTTTAGCTGACAAAATTTTGGCAGATGTTGAACTGTCGGGGCATAAAATCAAGCTAAGCGGCACACACGCTTAAGTTGATGCCTGAGGAGAACGTATTTCGCGTCTCATTACCCAATCGCATAAAAAATAATTAGATTAATCAAACCCGCGGCAGCCAGCCAGCTCAGCAATACGGATATCATTCACGCGCTATCAGTGGCTGGTAAAATGAAGCACTTTCACAACAGCACACAATCTTATCAGATACAGTTATAGTAAACAACGTAGTAAGATAACTCGCGTAGAGCCAGCAGGTGTTTTGTTTACGAGATTTCATTGGGCGGACTATTCTGGGACGTGGGGATTCGGGTGGGCGCGCGGTTTACGAGCCCGGACTTAATAGTATTTTTTTTAGTATCATTTAGATTTTTAAGGTATTTACTAGCTGACCCAGCAAACGTAGTAGTGCTAAATAAAAAATATTGCCACCATATTCACATAGGAGTATAAAATAGCTACGATCTATTTTCAGACCTTCAATCATTTGTCGAGCCGTTTCGGAGGAGTTCAATAACACTGACACGAAATTTTTATTATTTAGATTAGGTGAAAAATGGTAATAAATAAATATTAATAAAAATAATAATGTAACGCACTCTTTTCATGAAAACGTTACAGTAAAAAAAATAACTAGATTTGTAACGATGACTGTTTATACGGATGAAAATTTTGAAATTTTCCAACCATACTGAATTAAGTGGTATAAAAATTTTGGAACAATTTCGATTAAATCTGTTTTTTTTTTAGGATTCCGTACCTCAAAAGGGAAAAACGGAATCCTTATAGGATCACTTTGTTGCCGTCTGTCCGTCTGTGTGTATGTCAAGACTCTTTATCTCGGGAACGCGTAAAGATATCGAGTGGAAATTTAAACTATATACGTAAACTTATAAATTCTTGCAGTTGTGTAAAAGAAAAGCTTCACAGTTACCGTATAAAAATGTGAGAGCCGTATATGTCGTAAAAAAATGCATATTTCAACGCTCACAAAAATCAAAACCTACAGGGTACTTCCCGTTGACATAGAACTATGAAATTTGGCGAGAAGCATTGTCTTAGAGTACACATATAGGAATAAATCTGAAAACTGTACATTTTTATTTAAATCACATAAAAATAGGTCCTCAAAATTCACAAAATATGGGTTCAAAATTCAAAGTGAGTAAATCGTATCATGTGAGGTATCATATAAAATAACTTCATTAGCACATGCTAAAACAGGTTTTTAATTATTTTAACAATATGTTTGTACGGAACCCTCGATGTGCGAGCCTGACTCGCACTTGTCCGGTTTTTTAATTAAAACATTGATTATAGCACGGTTAACGTTATATCACCATCATCATCCGTAACCGTAAGACTTTATCCACAGGGTTATTTCTAATCAATTAGCATCCTTTTAGGGGCTTATTCTGTACATTAAAACTAACATCTTTTGTTCTGCGGCTTTTGTCACAACTCAATAAAATTGGGTGTTCCATAGAAAAAAATATCGTTCACCCGCCACAAAATGTAAGGAACAACCGATTTTTTTTTTGAGTTTTGACAAAAGTCGCAGAACAAAAGTCGTTACTTTTGATGTACAGATTTTCTTAAGTATTGATTAGGAGCGGCATCTCTGGGTGCTTCTCCAGTCGTTTTAAGTTTCAGTTTTAAGTCGTTTCACCTTGTGGACAATGTAATTTTTACCGAGAATTCATTTTGTTCTTGATATCATACCAACATTAAAAGCAAGTATTGTTATCTTAATAATAACAAAAAGATGTTCTAAAAAATGCAACCATTAATTACGAAATAGGTTACCTGATTGCATAATACACGTTGCCCGCGATATTATATAGGTATTATGCTCGTACTACGATCTCTTAGCGTGAGACGTAAAGATTTTTATGGCTTTTGTCTATTTTTCTCTCCTACTGACAGAAAGAGACGAATACCAAACTAATCCAATGTAAGCTTACACCAAGAGCTCATAGTAATGTGGTAGAGCAGAAATGAAAGTCTGTAACAATAAAGTTAAGCAAAAAAGGCTGCAAGAATTGTCTGCACTAACTTAATTATATACAATACAGCTTATTAAAATAATTAATTAACATACATAGCTACATAACGCTGTAGTTCCTCATAGCGCGGCCGGCAACGCATAGATAAAATGTACGGATAGCAACCGCGGCCATATTATTATTTCTTTCTATTCGTATATTAGAATATTAGGTATAATTGATTATTGAGATACAAACGAATTATGGCAGTTACAATCTATAGGTATAATAACCAATTGGGCAAAATTATTATTATTGATATATGTATCTCTATTTTCATTGTTTTTTTTTGTTTATAGTCACAGTTTATAGTTATTTAGTCACCAATATGGCATTTTTCTTGCAGACCGATACGTTCAGTGAAATGATTATAATTTTATAGTGCTTCCCACACTAGGTTTATCTGAAAGAGTTATTTTTGTGATAAACATTTCAAAAAACTTCTATCTTCGATCTAGCTCGGTCGGGAGAGACGGGCTGGTGATCCGAGAGAAGCAGATCCAAGTCCTGCGTTCGCGACGAATTTTTGAAATGTTTATAACAAATTAACTCTTTGCTATAGGTAATTTCCCGGAAAATCTTCTGGTGGGTAAGAGATTGAGTGGTGGAAGGTAATTCAAGATACTGACGGTAGAAGCAAATTATAGGCTCTTGATACATTTGTAAGAAGAATATACATTTTATGTCTACTTTAAATACTGAAGTGAGTAAGAAAGTTTGTATAGGCCGGGTGGCTAACCCTGGTGTCAGAGTTTTTTAAACCGCATCCAGGCCTAAACAAATAAAATACTGTTTGTTTGATAAAGATTAAAATTAATTTTGCTTCTCTTTTCAAATTTGTGATTTCAGAATCAATGAATTGTATGCAATTCATAGTGAATAGAAAATAAAGAGCAGTAGTCAAAGTAGTTATTCACTTATAATGAATCTTTTATCCTTAAAATTGTTATCGCTATTTTTATTGGGAACTTTGTTAATTTTTACCCTATTTGCATTGAAAACATTAAAAAAACAATAGTGTGGCGTGAAAGATTATTCAAATGGGTTATACCACTTTAATGGTAGTTAAAAATGGGATCAGGAAACCCAATGAATAACCCATGTTCCATGGAGCGTTAACGAAAATATCCCGTCGGTAACTAATGTTCAATTATATTTAAACTCAATTATTTTCCATAAGAAAACATACACTTCCTGGTAATGAATATTTTTTCCCTTTTAAATGTTGGTTAATTGGTATATAAAATATTTTTATAACAACTAAAATGAGATTCATCCGGGTTGGCGTTGTATTTCAGTACAGCCCTAAACTATTTATTTACCGTTTAGCCATGATAGAAGGCATGTCCAGGCGGCTTTATGCATATAATACAATAAATATGCAATAAACAAAAAAATATGAAATATTTTAATTTATTTATTCTTGGTAAATAAACTGCTTCATTGTTATACATTCTGGTTCACTTAAAGAAAATAACTAATAATTACCTACGTGGATATGAATTTCACTTGAATTTTATTCTTTATGGAGACCACGTATCAGCAAGCGCATAGTAGAACATCCACCGATTGGATGACTAGGTATGGATCGAGCGTAAGCAAAGATATCCGTAATAGACACGACGATTTTTCTTTCGTCTGTCCAGCCCAGCTAGTCAAGCATGCGACCACGAATAGCCACGATAAGAACTTATTCCGACGTGTAAAAAAGTGACAGATTTATACTCTGCCATAACGCTGTCTCGTTCTGACACTACGAACGAAATAATTTGTGGTGCGCATACTAGCCCGGCAGATGTTGGTCTTCGTCTACAGGTCGCATTTTTCAACGGACAAAACTTAGTATCAGGTTCAAAGTATACATAAATATTAACAGATTTTTTTGTCGTCGGCGATTTTTATCATGTTATATTTTTTTTTTTTTATTCATATTTTTTGATTATTTTTTACTTTTGGGGGTATTTCTCTCTAAAGAGGGGAAATTTGCTATCTCACTATTTATCAGACGATTTTAATAATATTTGGCAAGATTGATAAGTATCTATATCCTAATAAGATTTGCGAATATGAACCAAATCGGTCAAGAGCTAGACGAGATATAGGCTTATGAAGAATCAGTTAAAAAGATGTGTCGCGAGATCTACTGGTCGGAGAACCACTAGTTAAGGCCGTTACCGCAAGACGTTTTCTGTAGCTATTAGGTATCTATATGGAGGCCTATGTCCAGCAGTATATGTTCTACGGCTGATACGATGAATCATGTCTCATCACTTTTCGCGTAACTATCACTTTTTAACACGCTTTTATTAGTTTCACCTGTATGTTTGCCTGCTTGTAACCAACCCCTTTGAGCTCGATTTTGACCTACTTTGAGCGATATGATTTTATTTAAAACTTTGCACACCTATCAAAAACCGATGACAATGCATTTATAAAAAAAAATATGAATCCTAAGCGTGTTTTTAGTTTTTTTTTTGAAACTATTTTGATATTATTTTTAAAAAAGTGGAGGTTTACAAGTCGACGCGTATAAAAAAATATATTATTACCTATTTTGATAATTATTTTTTTTGAAGGTTATACATCAAAGTTGGTCCCAATTAAATTGAGTGGAAATAGGCATGTTATTTCTATTAATACACATACATCATCGCTCGTAATGATTTAATATGAAAGCACAGAAATTACATTAAATATACAATAATTTCCAATGTACAAATATGGTATAAAATTAATTACAATAACAAGCTTCCTAATTATTACTGTTATGATTATAATTCAAAAAACAAGCAACAGAAAGACCACAGAAATTACGCACAGAGGGAAATACCTAGCAAAATACAATAATCAATAGAAATACTTGCAGGAAAATACGCCAGCTTTAGGTAAAATAAAGTGTTTCGAATATTTTACAGAAATATACGTATTTCATTGGGTATAGATATTGAATAAACAGGATACTCGTATGTCTGGACATTAATTAGGTTCATTTCTAAAATTAAACTATTCACTTATAGGTTCATTCCAGGATGATGTGTCTTCTTGCTTTTTTTAAAAATGCTCTTGCACAATATTAGCACATTTATTAGAAATATTAGCAAAATTGTTTGCACAATATTAGCTTTTCTTTTCTCTCCATCTGCCAATCAAAAAATAAAAGTCACACTGCTACCTAGACTTTTTCATACCAATTATCTATGAAATTCTTAAAAGTGTTGGTCTATAGCTACCCACATTCGCCTCTATGTACGTCATGTAAGTAACAAGGGAAAACTACTGTATTTTAGTAGTTTTAAAACCGGTTAGTACCTAGTCTTTAATAGTCTACTGATGAATCAGCAGTGCTGAACACTTGTGTACAACAGTGCCTTTTTTTTTACGAGCGTGATATTTTTCAAAGATGCCCGACCGCTTTAGGGTGCAGTCGGGTTATGTGGGTTTGTACATAATAAAACCCCCTCGATGGCCAGCCTTCGCACCGGTGCTCCCAGCACTTTGTGTGTCTACTCGCCTGGTAGTAGAATCAGGCTTGTATGGTCCTGTACGACAGCGTTGCTACACACGCTGCCGTCCTCCTCGGGCCCGCTTGAGTGGATGGCCAGAGCCCCAACTCTGATCACCCACGAGCCCAGTGGTCCCCTTTAAGTAGGCTTCTACAGGCAGGGGATACCGATGCCGTATTCTAATGCCCCGGCATCAGGGCAAGCTGAACATAGGCCTAAAAAACCGATTGACCAGTTCCTTGGCGAATCAATATGACACAATTTTTTGAAGTTAGTTATAACATTTGTGAAAATTAATAGCGTTTACGATGGATGATTACGCCCGCAAGATTACTGAATGCAAACCTGTTTCAACCGCTACCGTCCGTCTGTCTGTCCGTCTGTCCGTCCTAATATTACAAAGCCTTATAACTACTACATTTATGAACCGAATTGCATGAAACTTGAGATTGTAATAGTTTTAGTATAGGTTTCAATTTAAACCAATTAAACAATTAATTTTTAAAACGGTGTATTTAAGGGTAGCTTCCATTCATGTGAAGCGGGGATGAAATTTTTCATAATTTTTCAACCTTTCTGAGTTTATAGAACATTATAAAAATTTCTTTTAAAATTATTTTCAGCACTGGGGGATGATAACTTTTTGAGTTATAGAGGGAAATTGAAATTTCTAAACTTGCACATAGCTTAGAGGTCATTGACCTCACACACATATTTCTTAGCCAATTATATTTTTACAGCAGATAACCATCTAATGACATAATTAAAAGTGGTTGTTAATATCATTTTAATCATCGTCACCATCTACGGAAGACTATCATACACGCACTTAACAACTTATTTTATTCTTATACTTACATATTTATTTTATCCAGGGGTTTTATGACATGACACCCTTGTACACATACTCGTAACAATTGTTATTAAATTAACAGTTGATTGCGTTCTGCAAGAGCTGCACGGTATACGTCGTACAGCCTCTGGCATCTATTGAATCAGCTGTAGATAGCCTCCCACTTGCCGGATAATATGATTAGTAAATTTAGTAGGGCAGGTGCCCCAGTTGTGGCGATCTTAGTATCATTTGTGGCCACTTTGAAATTAATTAGACAATTAAATGTTTAAATAATATTAAAAAAATATAAATAATTTCAGAAACACACAAACAATATTCAAGATGTTACATTGTTTATAATTACCATTTATGCAATAATTTTGACACCAAAATGACCACAACCGGGTCAGTGGCCACAACCGGGGCACCTGCTATATCAAAGAGTTGACAACGCAGACTTTGTTTCCAGACACAGTAGCGGTGGCTAATAGATATTTTGTCTGCGACCAGTACAGATCCGGAGAACAAGTGCGCGCAGATTGTTTATAGATCACAAACTGTTGAATATTTATTTTGTTAAGTGGAGTTTATCGCACGCTCTCGGTGGGAACCGCCCGGTGCGGATGTAAACACAGCACGGTGGCGTCCCATCGAAATATTCCGATACCACGAGATGTCTGAACTGCTGCTCAATCTGCGGTCAACAGAATCTTTATCATCACCTTCCGCAGCCTTCTATACCCCACTGCTGGGTAGGCCTCTCTTACGGTGCCATTTGTCTCAGTCCTGTGCTAATCGTGTCCAGGTTCGTCCCGCGATTTTCACAATATCTCGCCCCTTCTTGCAGCCGGACGACCAACGCTCCGTTTGCCTTGCCGCGGCCAGAATCTTAACGCCATTGAAAACGAGCGTGTTGATGCCACAAACGTTGCTACCATTCATCACTATTTTCATTTTGTTCTATGACAGCATAAACATACTCGTACTCCGTCTTTTTTTATCGCGAATAAGTCCGCGCCTATCCACCAGCTCACCTGATGGTGGCGACGTTGTGGTTGGAGATGAAGCACGGAAACATAATAGACAGAAGAATAGATTTACTCTAATTATCGGAATGTTTTGGGTTATATAGCCGGCGGGCTGTTTCATTCCCTGGCTAAACGGATTAAAAATGTCGAGACAAACTGCTCCTCTCGCCAATGTTCACTGTCTTTTCTCATCCAGGTGTTACCAAAGTGTTTTTGGATATCGTTGCCATTTTTCAGTTGGTCTTCCGGGATTACGTTTCCCATTGCGTAGCCACCGTTCATTTGTCATTTGTATGACTTCACCCGCACAGCGTAGTAGCTAATAGTCACTCAACTATTTCCTCACTATAGTATGGCTATGAGCGTTTGTGGCTGTGACGTTTCTCTTTAATCATAGGTGACGCTGACGACACGCTCGTGTGCAACCATTCTTAGTTTTAGTACATAGTAGTGGGAGAAACAAACCTAAACTGTTTTTTATATAAGGTTTAAAAAATTAAAATGTCAGTTTATTTTTGCCTAATAAAGTGGTCTAAATTTTATTAATAGTCAGTTCCCATTTATGTAATGTCAGGTGAACATACCATCGTGACAGAAATAATACAGTTCTAAGATTCTATATTGTTAGTTTATTGAGTACTGGCGACCCGACCCGGCTTCGCACAGATGTATTATACTTATAAATCTTCCTCTTAATTCACTCTATCTATTAAAAACAAAATGCATCAAAATCCGTTGCGTAGTTTTAAAGATATTAGGATATATATGGACAGACAGACAGCGGGAAGCGACTTTGTTTTATACTTACTATGTAGTGATGTGAATAGCAAAACTTATACTTTTGATTGGAATTTTTCCAACAGTAGTGGTTGTTACAAAAAACTACTTACGTTTAGAACATACCAGACTTGCGACGCGGTGAGTAGCACAATAACCGGTTTGCATCATTTCAAATAAGTAGAAAACCAATTCAAAATAAGAGTTTTTGAAATCTATAACAAAATTAAAAAGCCATTACAAACCAAATCGTTATCAAAGAAAATAACTAGAAAACATTAACGGTTTCCTTCCAAATAGCCCGAAATACGATGAAACCGACTGTCACCGCTCACTTTCATGTTACTGTATTTTCATTAGAACGTTTACTGCGGGCAAATAGGCCAACGCAATAAACTAACACTCGGATAAATAAACAAAGACGAGTCTGCTTAAGCTATGGATGCACTTACGTCATTATGGATGATTTCATAATTTTGTTCTACAAAAGTGTATCACAATAACATTGAGGCCCCAACCTTGCGCGGTGACCACATGCTGCCGAAATGCTGGCTGTTTTTTGTGACATTGTAATGATGTGGGAACTAGACGATACTTGTAGTCGTGCCTTTCGAGCCGGGGCTGCCAGTTGCGTCGGTGTTAGGAGCTAGATTACGCTAAAATAAACTAGATTCTTATAAAATTTTGATAGCAAAGAGTAAGTCTCTTTGCTTGGGTGTAGAAAACTAATCCTAGAGAAATGTAGGTGTTTTCGCAAAGAATAAAACTTAGATCTATGTGTGCATTTACTCCATTTTTTTTTCTTCTCTTTAGCGTAATCTGCGACCCTGAACAAGCATAGACAGCTTAATTAAACCACTCAACCATGTTCTTCAATCTTGAATAGACCTGCATTTTCCACTTCATGTGACATTCTCGTTGGTATTCTTCTTCTTCTTACTCGTGTTGATGATGCTTAGCACTTCAATGTTTCATGTGAAATGGTCAAATGATTTAAATGAGGTATTAAAGTCGCAATGCAAAAGATAACTACATCATTAATTGGTAGATTAAAGAAAAAGTTAGGAAACCTAAAATTACTTTCCCATCTTCTTTAAAATTACTTTCAGGGAGGGCACTGTAGGCCGAAACACAGGCCACTGGCCTAGTTCGGCAACAGATATATAAATTAATTTTATCTTATTCTAGCTAATTAAGTAATAGAAATGTTATTTATTACTGAAATGTTTTAGAAATATGAAATAAAATAATTATTTATTTATTTATCTATCAGCCACATGACGTTCACTGCCGTATACAGGCCTCCCACAAGATCTTCTTACTCTAATCTTTTGTAAAACATCCGAAAAAGAAATTCACTAAGCATGTTCGACGAATGCTTGGCTGACTTCTTAAGCCCTAGGATGGTAACACCACGCCCGAGACAAGGGAAGTCATGCATCACGCGGGTCGCAGAATACATTACAGTACCATGTACTAAGGTCGCAATTATTTCAGCAGTTTAGACACAACACAGCTAGTACATACATAATATGTACCTATAGTCAGTGTTATTATACACTAGCTCAGCGGTTCTTAACATTTTGGTGGGAAGAATATTTCATTTTTGCTATCCTGGTATTTTATAATTCAGTAGATACAATCAATGATCTTGTAAGCTCAGATCATTGAGTACTTTGTTAACTACATCCTTACTTCCATACTAATATTATAAATCCGAAAGTGGGTTTTGGTTTATTAGCTTGTTCCTCTTTCACGAAGCAACGGATTGACTAGATTTTTGGCATGGACATAGTCTGAAAGACGGAAAGTTTTTATCCCGATATAATAGACAGTTCCCGTGGGATAGCACAAAAATCAAAATGGCATTTCGCGGACAAAGCCGCGGGCAAAAGCTAGTGATTAAGTACACCGGTTGTGGATGAATAACAAACTGTAATTATTGCAAGTAATTGACTTGTATCTATTATATTTTGATATTAAAAAAGTTAAGTATATGACTATTCCCGCGATCCATTCTAATACTGCCCCCGACCCCGAATTTGGGTCGCGACCCAAGGTTAAGAAACGCTGTACTAACTACACTATGGGATTGTAATGTTCAATGTTTATAGGTCAGCTGCGTTGCCTTGGAGGATGGTGCTAATGCTTATGAGAATTCGCCGTTTGATAAAATGTCTTGTGAAATAACTACGATGCTCGTAAATACACACCATGTGTGAAGGTCTTACGAGAGATAATGAATTTTCGCAATATTTCTCGACCAATAAATTATAACCCGATCTCTAGAATGTTGCTAGAGCCACGAATATCCCAAAAGGCTAGATATCTCAAAAATATAATTAATCCGTCAGATAGATTATGAAAAATATTAGATACTTATTTTTTCTTTTGTCAAATGAAGAAGATATATCCCGTTACATTACATATCCGCGTAACGTCACGACTAGACTACAAAAGTATAGACTTTTAACAGAGAACTTTTGATTTAATTGAGACTTTTGACGTCACCAGCCCCCACTCCCAAACTTTGAAGCTTTGTCATTTATTGTTTTGTTAAAAAATGAAAAAAAAACACTTATCCAATATTTTTATGGTTCCGTACCTCAAACGGAAAAAACGGAACCCTTATAGGATCACTTTATTGTCCGTCAGTGTGTATGTCAAGCCTCTTTATCTCGGGAACGCATAAAGATATCGAATTGAAATTTAAACTGTATACGTATATCTATAGTTTCTTGCAGTTGTGTAAAAGAAAAACTTCTCAGTAATCGTTTGAAAAAGTTAGAGCCGTTTATGTCATAAAAAAACCGCATATTTCGCACTCACACAAATCAAAACCTACAGGGTACTTCCCGTTGACATAGAACTATAAAATTTAGCGAAAAGCATTCTCACAGAGTACACATATAGGGATAAATCTGAAAACTGTACATTTTTATTTAAATCACAAAAAATAGGGCCTCAAAATTCACAAAATATGGGTTTTAAAATTCAATGTGAGTAAGTCGTATCATGTAAGGTATCATATAAAAGAAGTTCATTAGCACGTGCTAAAACAGGTTTTGAATTATTTCCAATGTGTGACGTGAAATTTTTCGATGGTTATAGAGATTTTAACAACTTACTTCCCAATTTAGTGAAATTTTCTGGATTTGTACGGAACCCTCGATATGCGAGACTGACTCGCACTTGTCCGGTTTTTTTATAATGTAACGTATATAATTAACCGTAATATAAGTAACGGATTAAAATTGTTTTTTACCCAGGCATCATGCCTATTGCAATCACATAATAGTAAATAAAAAATTCTAAAAGGGAAGCTTTTGCTTAGGACGTTTTACGGCTTATACCTATTATGATGATTGGCAATATTCAATGGCCTAACGTTTATTTTTATTCCAAATAGGTAAGCGATTGTTCATTTCCTGTCAGAGTATTGGTTGTTATCCCAATATAATATGTAGCATTGAAAAGTAGGTACCTATTTACTCTACATGTAGCTATACATTATACAATCAGGGTGGATTAATGTTTTCTACGAGCGATCAACAGTAAAATATTATTAAAACTGAGTCTAAGAATTCTTAATAATTATAAACATATTTACCATGTGTTAGTAGTTCACCGTTGAACAGAGGCCTCCCCATGAAAGGCGATTGGGATCCTTTTACGCTGTCGCAGTGTGGTTTGGCGGATGTACATACGCCATATTTCTTCTACGAACGCAGGTTTCCCGACGATTTTTTTTTACGGAAAAACCAGCAATAGTACGAAAATCCGTACAAAAGTTATTAAGAGCTCATTCGTACGGGACCAGGTTTTGAACTCACGACCTCACAACCGTAGCAATCTCTCACTAACCACGGATTCATCTTTACCATAAGAAACTAAAATACTAAAATATTTCACAGCGCTAAATTCCGCCATCACATTTGAAAATGTTAAATAGCGGAAGTTACGAAATAAACAGTGGAAAATGTCGTTATTTCGGATAAACACATAAAACCTACAATGTTGAGTGGCATTTAAGAAAGTTAGTTTTATGGCCCACTATTAGGGGGCGTCCATAAATTACGTGAGGTGTTTTTTTTAATTTTCTGACCCTCCCTCCCCCGTTGGTAAGATGTCGTGAGATTTTGTTCAACCCCCTCCCCCATCCCCCTATCTCACGTGAGATTTTTCAGTGTGGGTTTCTTACGAAAACGCGTTGGGTTGTTATTGTAGAAAGAAAAAAACAATTTACTTCGTGCTTTTATTTACGACTTGTTAAGACTAGTAATCAATATTGCTGAGAGTTATAAATGTAATAAAATTTTTACAATATAATACTTAAATCATGACTACTGTGATAAAAAGAAAAGAATATGGATTAATGGCGCGAAAACAAAGAACGGGCTACACTGTACCGTAAATTCAGAAAAAATTGAGCTATTTGGTATAAAATAAATATGGTGGTTTGACATTCAGTAGATATATAACGTCGAAGTATAAATGAAATTATTTTCTTTCGAACGAATTAGGGAATTATCTTAATCGTATTACGATGACGCTCAAGATTCAATCTTGAGCATGTACATACAATTTGGATTGAATGGACCAAAATAGTATTTTTTTTTGTTTCAATCAGAACAAAAATTGCGTGATATTTGTATTTATACCCTCCCTCTCCCTAACGTGAGATTATATGAGATTTGACTCGACCCCCTCCCCCCCTAAATCATCTCACGTAATTTATGGACGCCCCCTTAGTTTATTTATGTTTTTAGTAAAAATATAAAAGGTAATAAAATAAAAGAGTGTAATTTGTTGGGTCAAGCTGGGACTTTTACGTTTTTTGATAGTTTAGTTTACAAGTATGTTATGTCCTGAGACACCCTTACACTGAATCATCTCGCCACCATCGGTTTCGCAATCTTTCAACGTGCATAAAACGCTTCGACGGACGCCTTTCGTCTTCCAAAAATCGGGTCGTTAGGACACTCGTAATATTAAGCCAATACTATTGTAAAGTAATATTAATAAAATAATTATTTTCGTGGTAAATTTTGTTTTATTTTTGTGATTCACCGGCTGTCGCTCATAACTAGTACCGACATAATACCTTGCTTTTGTAATTACGCTAATTATTGACTTCGGAGTCACCTACTTGCATTAAAAGCTCAGAATCCAGGGCTAGCCAGCCAACCTACGTCAATCTTTAACAAAGCTGAACATCGGACTACCCACAAAGAGCGATCGGGTCATATCCCCCACAGTGCGGACCCTAAGCCTAGCGTGGAACTGAAGCATAATTCACAGTGAATCCAGAATTTAGTATCTAGTTTTTACCAAAACCGACAATGTTATGCAAACATTCCAGTACCTCAGTATATTCAATTAAAAAAATCTTGACTTTACTTAGACATTCCACCGACTTGGTGGACTGATGGATGGTATAATAAAGATCGCAGGAACGCGCTGGATGCAGGCTGCTTCCAACTGCCCTTATTGGAAATCCACGGAGGAAGCCTATGTCCAGCAGTGGGCGTCCTACGGCTGATAGATAGATATACATTCAACTATATTTTTCCTCCTCTTTTACATAACGTATAATATCTATAACATTATTTAACTCATCACGAATCTCATCTCGACTCCAATTAATTACTATTCCAAAATGGCGCCGTAACCAGCGCCAAACAATTAGCGATGTTTTGCAACGATTAACTTTAACGCCCGATTAAACTCGCCTTTCTCGGTGGCCTCTCTAAATGAAAGGCACTCACGGATTAGGGTCTGTGTTACCACTGCCGGTTAAAGGTTCTATCAGGCGAAAGAACTTTATACTACAGATGAAGTGAAGTTTTATCCTGAAAATGTCAACACTGCTTCAAATATCATTCTGTACTTTATCGACTATTTTAATAGTCTATTGTTGATCACAGGTTTACCCATGAAGAATTTAACTAGAACTAACTTAAGAGCTAAACCACTAACTAGCTAGAGTAAGAGCTCAAATTATTCACTCAAAACAAGGTAATTAGGTAATAACCTAATTTAATTGTTGCAACATTAAGAAGTACACACAAACTTACATGAATTTAAAAGTTTCTTCTTCTTCTCAGTCATAAGTAGGATTTGCACGGCTGATCTCTTACTTATGTACCTCTGGCTTAGGTACGTACGCAATTTTCCGAACGTAGGTATACACTCCTATAATATTCATCCCACCATCACCACTACCATATTACATAATATGGTAGTGGTGATGGTAATTATTTTTCTATTTTTATCCGTCCTATTGGCGATTCTAAATGAAAAAGTAACTTTCCGTCTTTCACACTATGTCCATTCCAAAAATCAAGTCAATCTGTTGCTCCGTTCCTGCCTGAAAGAGGTACAAACCAATGAACTAACAAAGACACATTCAGGTTTATAATATTAGTAAGTAAGTATAAGGATTTATCCTTCAGTTCCAGCAAGAACGAGCAATTATTTAACTGGCAGATAACCAGTGTCCAAAAGACGTGACACGCTATTCCAGTCTTGTTCTTGTTGTGGCCTTCAAGAGTGCGATAATTGTATCATGAACGGTGCAATACTTTCTACAGCGGCTGCACATCCGCTGAACTTGTTACACAATGAAGAAAGTAAAGAAAGTTCCGATTATACTCCTCTAGTTCTAGGTATATAAGCCACGTTATCTCATCATCATCAACATATTTCGGCCCACTGCAGGGCATAAGCCTCTTCCCCATTACGCCAATATGTATGATTACTAAATAATATTTTTTTTACAAAAAACAGCATTACCGACTTCACCCGTGTACAGAATTCGCGAATATTTCGCACGGATCGATTTAGGATTTTTCACATTTTGTTGATTTATCAAAAATGGCTCAGCCGATTTATGTTGTTTTTAAACTTTCGCGATTTGAACACATAATTATTATATACTACGGGACTAATCGCGCACTAAAATGACGAGATAAATAAATACCTCCTCATCCCGACGTTTCGGCCGAGTTGCATCGACCGTGGTCACGGGTAGACTGGGATGAGGAGGTATTTATTTATCTCGTAATTTTAGTGCGCGATTAGTCCCGTAGTATATAATAATTATCAGCCGATTTAGATAAAATTTAAATGGGACCAATTTGGAAAGTGTATTCTTTCCAACAAAAAATATTTATTGAAATCGGACTACTATGAAAAAAGTTATGCGTGGTTTTAGGTACATAAGAAAAAATATACGCGTCGAAATGTAAATCTCCTCCGGTGGGTCATCGGTCAATAAATATAATTAGGCCGTCAAATAGAACATTACACAATATTAGACGTGAAACTAAATTTTTAATCATCTCTTCTGCTCATATCCTATCAATATTATCTCTATTAATATAACAACACAATAATTATACTTTATAACAAGATTTCTTCTATAATATTAGTTTTCTATGCACATAAATATCGACTAAGCATAATTTAATTACACGCATGTTAATTAATATGTTAAGTGTCATTAAGATTTGAATTAAAGCTGTTGATAGATATTCAATGCTAAGTAATTTAATAAATACTTGAGAATGGAGATTAAACAGTTTTATACTTTCTATTTAACTATTTATTAGCTAAATTAACACTTGATTGTTGACGATGGTGGTAATTTTTTTTTTAAATTGGATATTGGATTGAAAATACGAATGCCTGTCATATCATCATGGTAGATATTTAATTACGGCACACGTTGAGGGCTGATGGGTGACCGTAGGTAGCATTTGTCACTAAGCATTACAATGGTTATGTCGGCACGTAAAATGATATATTTTCTAATTTCTAAACTATGTATAAGACTTTCAGGTGGCTAAAAAAACCTAAATAATTCTAGACTGAGCTACAAAGCTATATTATGGACATGATATTTACTTCTATGAGCCACAACAAAATAAAATAAAACTTCATAAATATACAACTACCTATATAAAAATCAATTGCTTCAATGATATCTATGATTGCTACCTGTTTTACCAATCACTATAACAAAACATTTAAAAATACATGCATCATCGTGGATTAACTCAACATATCAGAGCAACCAACCAATTTACTAAGACACACTCTGATCTCTTTGACAAAAAAAACTGCATTAATTTCCGCGAACATTCTGAAGACTTCTGATGAAACTTCACTCAACACGGATGTAATGACAATGATTACCTTATCACATGTTACCAAAATGCAAAAATGCCATGACTCATTAGTCCGTACCTATTCTTGAAATGGGTTATGTTTTCTTCGTTAAGCCGTGAGTCATACATTTTACATGAGTGTTTGCACAGTGAGATGTTCCTGATGAATTTCTCTAGAGGAAGATATGACTAAACATCGATTCGTGCTATTTCGGAGAAGGGCACGCTGAAGTAGGTATATTTTGGAGGATAGCGTAAACAAATGAAATTGTAGAGCCATGGATAACTTTACGTATATTATTGAGAGACGTCATTAGCTTCTCGCTGCGCGGTATATGGGAAACTCTTTTCTATACAGACGTGGAAGCCGTTACAGTTAAAAATCCTGACATCAATCAGAAAATGAATTGGTCCCTGGCGACTACTGTTGGTTACTAATGGTCATTTGTAGCTGTCATACATTCTCGTTTTGAGATGGCACTAAGTATCCAGTTTTACGAATCTTATCATCTAGAAAAATGCAAAAGTATCTGAGATTTTTTGCTACATTAAGATACATGTGAATATGGTGTTATCAATAAAATATATTTTGTATTTGATAAAATGTTTAATACGTATAAACGAGTAACTTAACAGTTTTTTAACAGTGAACAAATTGTTCAGTTTGTAATAACGCGCGGAATGTGTTCGAGCGTCTCTGTAAGAATTTGCTCTAAGTGTAACGTAAACAATCTTGCGAAAGGGATTTGTTTGGCGATCTGAACTAGATTACTAGACAAACAACATAAACTAGCGCAGTTTACAGGGTTCGGTTGCTGGCCGAATAATGAGATCTTATTGATTTGAGGCTTCATCTTCATCTTTGTTATCATTTGCAGTCCATTATCAGTCTACCATTTCTGAACATTTTTTTTTTTTTTTTTTTTATTTCGAATAGGTTTGCGTTTGACTACACACAGCCTGATGTTAAGCAGATGTGCGGTCTAGGATGTAGCACGCTTACCTAGAAGATACCTATTTACTCGGGATTTGAAGACACTCACGTTGTACTTTAACGGGAAGACAGACCCAGGCAAAGTATTCCACATTCCGGCTGTTCGTATGAGGAATGAGGATTCGAAACGCTTGGTTCTAACGCGCGGAATGTCCACCATAAAAGGGTGACGCTTTGGTCGCGTCCGTCTAGCCGTACGATAGAAGAAAGGGGCAGGGGGGACCAGATTGTGCAACTCCTGGGCGCACTCTCCGAAGTGTATCCGGTAAAAGACCGACAAACACGCTACCTTGCGACGATGCTCAAGACTTTGCAGCTGCGTCTTAGTCAAGGTGTCGTTGTCAATCAGCCTCCTGGCTCGTCTCTCAATCGATTCCAGAGCCTCCAGTTGATATTTGGCAGAGCCATCCCAAAGGTGAGAGCAGTATTCCATGCAAGACCTGACTTGTGCTTTATAAAGACTAAGCAGTTGCTCAGGTGTGAAATACCGTCTCACCTTAGAGAGAACACCAAGTTTTTTGGAGGCTAATTGGGCTATGGACTCTATGTAAGAGCCAAAGTTAAGAGAAGATGAGAGTGAAACGCCTAATAGTTCCAAGCTGTCAGTTACCGGAACGGAGACACCACGGAAAGCGGGAGACAATTGAAAGGGTCTCTTTTTGGCCGAAAACAGACAGCCCTGAGTCTTTGTGGCATTAAACTTGACCAGGTTAGCATCACCCCAGTCGGATACCGCCTGCAGACTCAAGTTGAGCCGTTCAACCATAGCCTCTCTGTATAACTCGATCTGTGACCCGCTGGTTCTTGCATCGGACGTGTAGCTCTCCACGACTGTACTGTCATCTGCGTACCCAAAGATCCCGGGCTTAAGCAGATCGTTGATATGCAGTAGGAAGAGTGTCGCAGAGAGCACAGACCCCTGAGGAACACCGGCATTGATAGCCATTTGGTCTGACGAGCAGCCATCAACGACAACTCGTATCGACCGATTCCTCAAGAAATCTGATATCCATGTGCAGAAATCAGCAGGCAGGCCGTAAGATGGAAGCTTGCCAATAAGGCTCTCGTGCCAGACCCTATCAAAAGCTTTGGAAATGTCCAAGGAGACAGCCAACGCCTCCCCGTGCTTCTCCATGACCTCACTCCAGATGTGTGTGGCGTACGCTAGAAGGTCCCCAGTAGACCGGTTTCGGCGAAAGCCGTACTGGCGGTCACAAAATATATAGATTTATCTCCTTGTACTCTACTTTATTTTTGGAAGCCGTGGTGGTCAAGAGGTAGTGACACCCGCCTTACAATCGTGAGATCGTGGGTTCAAATCCCCGGTCCCGTACCAATGAGTTCTTTGGAATTTATGTACGGAATTTCACACCACTGGCTTTTCGGTGAAGGAAAACATCGTGAGGCAACCTGCATACGTCCGTAGAAGAAATTCGATGGCGTATGTGAATCCACCAAACCGCACTGGGCGTACAGTACAGTACAGTACTCTACTTTTTGACAATATGTTGTTTTTAAACTTTCGCGATTTGAACACATTATTATTATTATATACTCGTACTACGGGACTAATCGCGCACTAAAATTACGAGATAAAGACCTCCTCATTCCGACGTTTCTGCCGAGTTGCATCGACCATGGTCACGCGTGAAGATGCAACTCGGCCGACATGTCGAGATGAGGAGGTATTTATTTATCTCGTAATTTTAGTGCGCGATTAGTCCCGTACTATATAATAATTTTTGACAATATTTTAGCGAAACCCATACAGTCCAAGATAAGTTCGCATTGGTCGGGTTTCGACGTTTCAATGAATTTTGCAAGCCGCCTGAAGGCCTCGATCATAGCTAATCCTTACTAGCATTATAAATCCGAAAGTTGTCTGTTGGTTTATTGGTTTGTTCCACGTTCACGCAACAACGGAGCAAGATTGACTTGATTTTGGGTATGGACATAGTTTGAAAGACAGAAATTGACAAAGAATTATTTTTATCCCAGAATAATAAAATGTTTCCAAAGCAAATTAAAACAAAACGCGGGCGAAGCCGCGGGCAAAAGCTAATCAGTTATAAAACAATTCAGATCTACAATTTCACATGCTGTCCGAGCTACATTAGAGCTCAGTTGTAAAAGCCACCCGCGGTCACCCATCCGAAGACTGACCGTTGCTTCACTCCCGCTAAGGAACAATATATTGAACTGAACTATGGCTATGACTAACATCCACAATGCCTTTGAAAAGGTCCTTCCGATGAAGTGCAGCAAGCCGCGGCCGCGGCGGCCCGGTGTCGCAAGTCGCCGACCATTTCGCCATCCCCGAGACTGTGAGCCCATGCCTTCGTGCTATGGGAAATTGGCTTTTGAAAGCCGAAAGAACAATCATTCAGCTGATTTTAAAGAATCAATGTTTGAAAAATGAAAAAGGAATAGGAAAGTACGGGTCAAACAAAAACTTCTCGAAAATAATAACATAGCTAGCCAAGCGTATAACGTCCACCGTGACGTGAAGCGTGGATGATGTTATTAAAACTGTAGGATTGTGCTGGATGCAAGCTGCTTCTAACTGATTTTTTGAGGAAATCTTTATTATAAGTTGGTAATGCTGAAACTTTTCTTCCTTATAAAATGCTAACCTAATTTTGAAGTCAAAATGCGCCATGAGAACTACAAGCGGTATATTTTTTAATTTATTTTACGAGTATCACCATGTTTTAACAAATTAGAACATAGGCAACAAAGGTGACGTGTATGTAAAATTATTTTGATTACTATTCTCTAAATATATTTTAATGATAATGTAATCTTGATAATAGGTACATACTCGTATTGCGTATACTTTCGAATGATATAGATTTAGATAGACCCATAGAAAATAACATTGATATCAATAAAAGGCGGAAAATATGTTTATCTTTGATAAGTATTTGATTATATTTGGGTAGGTTATTTAGGTACGTGGAAATGTTTTCACTATGAGTAAGCTGAAAGTATCTCAACGCGCTATGGAGAGGGCTATGCTTCTTAGAGATCGAATTAAGAACGTGGAGAGTCGTAGATGAAACCAAGATTACCGACGTATCCCAGCTGATTAGTAAGTTGAAAAGCAATGGGCAGAGCACATAGATAGTAGTATTGAACAAATAGTTGAATGGGCCTTAAAAATCTCGAAAGGGACCACGTACCGGCAAGCGCAGCGCAGAATGTCCAAGGTGGAGTATTGTAATCAAGATCGCAGGAACACGCTGGATGAATTCCGCTTCAGTGTTCCATCCGGTCTTATTGGTTACTCTATTGGTCCGTCTATGTTTAGCAGTGGACGATCCTACGTCTGATAATGATGAAATAGTGTTTAAGGAATGGTAGATATCTGAATGTGAGCAATTCACTAAGTAAATTACGAGACGGCTCCGAGCACTCGCCTAACATGAGAAAAATCGCCGAATGCGTTCCAAGTTATAGTGTGTTTAGTTACTATTAGATACATAAGTACATTACCCGTTACATAAAGCATTAAAATGTGTGAAAACTACGTTAGTTTCCATAATTAAATATATCTCTGAATCACCCGGTGACGGTAAACGCAGTCCCGGTAGAGCCATACAGCAGCGCGACAACTAGTACCTACCTAGCTGACAACTAATAAATTTATTCATCGCTGCAATACACCAACCTGCTAATGAATAAGTAGCTAGTCGATAAATTGAGAAGAATTACCTAAATCATTTATTACCTATTCGCAAATAAAGAGTAAAATGTTCCGCGATGTAGGTTTTAGGTAATTCAAGCCGAAGCTAGACTTGGAATTCGGTTTCATTTGTATCCTACCCAGTACCCACAAAAAGTGACAGATACTGAAAATCGTTGGACATCAACTGCAAGTTTTATTTTCTCTGTTTTTTGACCGACGAACCACCGGAGGAGGTACACAATTCGACGCGTATATATATATTTTTATGTATAACCACGCATAACTTTTTTCATAGTGGTCCGATTTCAATAATTATTTTTTTATTGGGGATTTTATTTAACATGGGGACAGATAGCGGAAAGTGACTTTGTGTCTATGTAATGATTCTGTACACGGGTGAAGTCGGTCATGCTATTTTTTGCAAAAAATAATTATGACATGTGCGATCTACTTTCTTTTAATTACAGGAAAAATAACAATAACAATATCTTTATTGTACACCAAAATAACATAAATACTTCTATTATTGTTTTATTGAACTATTCGTGAAAAAATAGAATAGGCAGTTTATCTGTAAACAGACCTAAACTACCGAATGAAGTTTGTGTCGGACATTAATTAATAATTGTGGTGTAATTTATTAAGTGAATGTGGAACTGTCAGTGTGGGAAGAAACTAATCACAATGGAGGTTAGGAAATGGTTCGTAGTGGCTGCGAGGCAGACAAAGAGAGATAAAGCTGATAATGATAGAATGATTAAAAATGGCGGCAATCTGCTTGTGGATGTGCGGACCTGGGGTGCTGAACTGCTGAAGTCTAAAGTAAGGGAAACCTTTTTCAAATTAACCCCTGTGACCTTAACCTTTAATAAAAATTAGAATATCGAAGATATTCAATGGCGCATGTGAATCCACCAAACCGCACTGGATCAGCGTGGTGAATATCGCCCAGTCACATGTTTTTGTTATCTGTCTTATTTGTGCTCTTTGTGTTAACATTAAAGAATATCTATCTACTACAGTACGGTACAGTATATCGAACTCAAAAACTGGAGAGAGAGAGAGAGAGAGAGTAGGGTAGAAGCCTTCCCGAAAAGTGGGACTCAGCAGAAGAAAACAACTCTTACAGGTATTTTACTGAGATTATCTTTAGAGAGGTTATTGGTATTTTTAAAGTCCTGATATTTCTGTTCACAGGTAGGTACTCTGAAGAAGACCACGGATAGATAAAATGGGTACCTACCTATAAATTGTATTTAAATATAGAACACCATTACGTACGATATAGAAACACTTGGAATCAAGAAAATGACTAACCAAAGCGTCATCATAATAATTATAGACAGCCAACATGCAAATATAGGGCGTTTTATAATTAGTGCTAGTATTAAAGTTATACACTCATGGTACCGAGAGTAAACGGTTACTATCGAGGTTTGTGTCAAGATACATCCTAGATCGCATCTCTACCTATTATAAAGCAGAATGTCGCAAAAAATAACCCTAAATCGAAATTTTGAAAAGAAGAAATTAGTTGAAGGCTATTGACTTATACTTATTGATATTCAGCTGAAATACGTCCTTCTTTTTCCGCAATTGAAAAAAACCGGACAAGTGCGACTCAGGCTCGCACATCGAGGGTTCCGTACAAACACATTGTTAAAATAATTAAAAATCTGTTTTAGCATGTGCTAATGAAGTTTTTTTATATGATACCTTACACGATATGCTTTACTCACTTTGAATTTTGAACCCATATTTTGTGTATTTTGAGGCCTTATTTTTATGTGATTTAAATAAAAATGTACAGTTTTCAGATTTATTCTTATATGTGTACTCTGAGACAATGCTCTTCGCCAAATTTCATAGTTTTATGTCAACGGGAAGTACCCTGTAGGTTTTTGTGAGCGTTGAAATATGCGTTTTTTACGACATAAACGGCTCTAACTTTTTTATACGGTAACTGAGAAGCTTTTCTTTTACACAACTGCAAGAATTCATAGGTATACGTATATAGTTTAAATTTCAACTCGATATCTTTACGCGTTCCTGAGATAAAGAGTCTTGACATACACACAGATGGACAGACGGACAGACGGACAACAAAGTGATCCTATAAGGGTTCCGTTTTTTCCTTTTGAGGTACGGAACCCTAAAAAACAGACTAGGAAGTTCAAAACAATGATTCCGTTGTACCGTTGTATGGGTATTTTTGTACACATACATAGTATAAAATACCTACGTAAATAAAATTTATATAATCGTGCAAGACAATGAAAAACGTTTCAGCCTCCAGTTGCCACCCGAGCCGTAGACGCCCAAGGATTTCGCCGACAAATAGAACGAAAGAACGTTATTAAGTGTGTGAACTTTTTGCGAAATTAACTACATTTTTTGTCTTGTAAGTGAGACGAAAACTGAGTCATTTCCTGTGACATTGTAGAGAGGCCCTGACTTTGCATGTCGCCTCAATGACGTTAGGTATTTAGTAGGTATCCTGCCCCGGCTACTGGATAATTGATATGCCATTTTGTTCTAACCCAATTTAGTTTTTGTTCGTATCGTGTTGTTTTAATTGGGTTACCTGTAGTTGTGACTAATTTTTGATTCTGAAATTTGTCAATTACATTGTCTCGTTTACAAAGTGAGTATTTTGTAAGTGGTTAGAGAGCAATAGTACCTATCTAGAACTGTAAGAACCTGTAATTGAGCGAATAATATACAGCATGAATGAAGCACCGATTTGCAAATATTGCTGTATCTTTAGGTTAGCGTAGTTTGACTAGGTGTTCATTAGCGATCATCGCAGTTAAGCAACGTTTAGCATGGCCAGTCTTAGGATGGGTGACCGCTGGTGGTATTTACATCCGAGCCACAGTAGCGGCTCGGATGACACGTTAAATTATAGGTCCCTGTTGTATTTCAACGTCAATTGTTTAGCCATGTCAGAGGCCTTTAGGCGGCTAAAAATTCTGACACCAGGGCTAGCCACCCTGGCCTATACGAAGTTACTTAGGTACTAAGTATTTATAAAGAAAAATAATTTCTGTACAGAAAATACATAGGTACTTGCGCAGGATTGCTGCCTATTAGGTTTTCAATGTTATCTTCTTAAGTTTAATAAAAAAAAACTTTAAATGGTTCGAATGAAATGTACACCAATGAAGCAAGGAGGTGACCTATTTGAAGCCAGAACATGAGGTCACCAGCTCCGACGTGCCATATCGTCATACGTCCATATTGTTGCGTGAAACTACAATTTTGCAACCGCTTTTACTTAAAATATCTGTAACAAACAACTATGAAACAAAATGAAAAGTTGCGTCATCTAGAAAGGGCTTTATCCTTGCATAATTTCATTAATTGGCTGCCGATTTGGTAAAACAGCACGATTATAGAATTATAGATTTGTAATTACATCCTTGAAGGTATCATTTGTTTTAGAGAAACTTGGGCGCCGCCTGGCTAGAAACGGGGTTGAATGAAAAGGTCGTCCTGCCAGGCTTAGAAACTTGATTGGTATTAACACGCTATCTCTTTCAGACTACTTTGCAGTTTTACTCTCTTATCCTGCTCACACTCGATTGCTGTTGCAATCAGGATCGTCCAGAGCGCTGCTTGTTGGAGCCAGAACAACTGCTAGTAAAAATTAGAATGGTCACTATAGTGGCCAGGTCCTGAAATGTAGGCCACGTAATCTTATTTAAACTTAAATTAAAATAATGTTGCGAAAGTTAAGGCTGTAAATTATCAGTCAGTAAGGATAGGGGGAGCCTTTTATTAAGAAGAATATTTTTTTTCAGTGGTAGAAAATCTGTTCTGTTTCGGATCTATAGAATGTTATTTGGTGGCTGATATTATACCTAATCTTACCCCAAGATTGAGATATTAAATAATAATAAATAAATATTTTTGGGACATCTTACACACGGCCTCTGACCCCAAACTAAGCAAACCTTGTGATATGGCTGCCAGAGACTGATATACTACATATACTTATTTTTAAATACATACTTATATAGATATTAACTAAATAACACCTACCACAGAGCAAACTCTTATGTTCATCACACAAAAATTTTACCTGGGTGGGGATCGAACCCACGCCTTTTTGATCCAGAAGTTAGGGTCACTAACCACTGAGCCACCAAGGCAGTCAATATTAGCTACTCCAAGAACTTGAAGCGATATCTCGTTTTCTTAAGTACATATAGCTTCGTTGAATTTAAATGCTCTATATCTCTAGGACAACATGGCAACGTTATGGTCTCACTACCAAAAACAATGTATACGTACACGGCTATAGAATGTATAGGCTTAGGCTAGGTTATAGCTGCTATAGGCTGAACGGGTATAGAGGGTCTCATAGAATATGTGTCGGTATAGGGGTACTGGTTTCCAATTTGTCGCGCAACCTTGTGTTTTTATAGGTGATGGCGCCCTGATATCCCAGTGAGATAGAGCTCTAAATATATTATTCCTTAGTCATAGCTCTGCTATAAGTCACCTCAGCGAAGTACCGACATGGTAGGTAAAGCAACACGTGATGTATGGCTAGCCTATCATTAGATCGACTAGGAAACGATCGGTATAGGTAATCGTATGCAAATGTCCAATGCTAATCGAGAGCTGGTCACGGATCGACTAAGTAACTATTAACTTACTTATCTTTGTATAGCGTAATCAGTTTATATCTCGCGATATGTCGGGATTTACTTTTCATTTGCCAAGCTTTGCAAGCCGTGGTGGTCTAGTGGTAATGACACCTGCCTTCCAATGGTGAGGTCGTGGGTTCAATACCCGGTCCCATACAAATGAGAGCTTTGGAATTTATGTAGGGAAATTTACACCATTGGCTTTTCGGTAAAGGAAAATATCGTGAAACAACTTGCATACGTCCCTAGAAGAAATCCGATGGCGTAGGTATGTGAATCCACCAACCCGTACTGAGTCAGCGTGGTGGATATGGCCCAATCACCCTTCGTGGGTAAGCCTACGTCCTGCAGTGGACTATTAAAACGGCTGATACAATACAGTACTTTGCATTTGCGGTCAGCCTTACTAGAAAAATTTCGTACTGCAGTAGTCATAATTAAGTTAAGAATTTGCAGATAAATAAGCTTTTAAATATCCATCAACATAATATACTGACTGCCTCGGTGGCTCAGTGATTCTATGACTTCTAGATCAAAGAGGCGTGGGTTCGATCCCCACCCAGGGCAAGCATTTTTGTGATGAACATAGGTGTTTGCTCTGTGTCTGGGTGTTATTTAGGTACTATCTATATAAGTATGTATTTAAAAATATGTATATGTAGTATATCAGTCTCTGGCAGCCATATCACAAGCATTGCTTAGTTTGGGGTCAGAGACCGTGTGTAAGATGTCCCCCAATATTTATTTATTTGATATTAAAACCATTTAATCTACTAATGCCTCTTAGTCGCTTTCCCAAGGTTCCATAAGTTTTACCCAGGTTACACTTGCACTTTTACAATTCTGAACCCAGCGTTTACAGGACCACCTGCTACTGCCCGAAATAATATCCTAAATTAGGCAATTTGAAGGCAATATAGAAAAGCGGCAGTGGCAGTGGCAACGGCACTAGCAGCATAAGTGACTTATAAAAAAGAGCTTGAATTTTCATCATGATTTTTTTGAACAATATTCAAAAAGAATGCAGTTTTCAGTGCTATTCGAAACGAGTCCACGCATTAATTAGTACTCGATCTTGAAATCAAATGTGGTCCAAAGAATCGTAAGCACGCCGTGCAGCGTGCAGCTTGTAACCCAATAAAATATCGCGTGGGTATAACTGTGTAATTCTACGTAAGTTAAAAAAAACAATGCGTTGCTCTCCGGGAGTACATAAGTCCGGGAGTCCATAAGTGAAAACTTGCTCCCTCCATCTTACGGATTTTCGCTCAGGTTACGTCATATCCTGACCCGAGTTTAACATTTTTACCTATCCCAAAAAAATGCACAAAGCCGTTAAATAAGTTTTCATTTCAAAAAATATTTATCACTAGTTTATTTAAATGAAGTCGTCATTAAACTGACATACCAAACTAATGAATGCTGCTACCATAGCATAGCACACCGTGATCTATAAATGAAAAATTACCACGATTACAGCTAAATGAGCATTCAAATGCCAAAAGGGTATTTTAGAATTCGATACGCTCGAACGGCTATTGGATATCACTGAGGCTGGAATAACTATCTGACGCTTTGCTACAGTAAAGTGAGTATTTTATTGTAGTAGCGCGTCAGATAGCTGGCAGTTGTTAGCATAACGACGTAGGCTGAGCTGGGTGGCCTGTAGAAAATGTTTTAGTTGTAATTTTCATTGACAGTTTATCAGCAGTTACACTTACATCGCAAATAATTTCTGCAAGTATTGCCAGATTTAGTCGTACAAATGTCGGCTCTAGAAGAGTAAGAACAGTGTGGTGACTGGTGTATTCATAAAATATACAAAAAAACAACGGTCAATGATTGTGACTGTGACCATACGCTCCTGCGAAATGGCACTAAGGCAATGCTATCAAGACTTCGATCAATTATAACTGGTCGAAGTATCAAGACGTCGATTTTTTGTCTCGTGTTTATTGTTGATTGCTCTTCGTGGATACCCCCAAACATTTTAACTTGAAGTGAAAATTTCGTAGCACCACTGAACAACGCTCGTGTGAGGTTTTTCATATCCCGGGTCCTTAAGAATATGTTTTGTGAAATGCATCTTTACATAGATACCCCAAAAATGTGAGTTGGTATTCACCAACACCACCATCAACCAGATGGATGTTTTGTTCTGGCATCCGCCAAACAATACAACTAGCTTAAGATCCCGCTATAGACCTTCACCGAGCTGTTTAATTTATTGAAAAACCCTGAAATACGTATTTAACGAGGAGTCTTTATATCAATTAGTGGAAGGTTAAGGGGTTAAAAGTTCGAAGTTTGTTTTAGATTTTTTCCTTTGTATATACGTGATAGTCTAGCTTGTTGCTAAATATCAAGTTCCTAGGTCATCTGGAAGTGGGTTAGGTTTTTGATCTAAGAGTCAGTGAAACAGTCAATGAAACTCAGGTTTTTAAACGTTAATATATCGTTAACCCTTTGAGAAAAATTTGTATTTTATTGAGAACTAAGGAACTTTAGTAAATATGCCAAATTTCATATCTGTAGGTTTTATAGTTTTCGAGTTATGAAGGGGTCAAAAGTAGCTCGAAATGGTTCGTGTAATATACACATTTTACACACGGTTCGTGTCGCCAGTTCCTCTTTCTTTGAACTTGGCTGGACACGCTGCCGCGTGTCACATTGAATTTTTTTATACAACCCATTTGCTATCATTGACATGTTATTCATTGACATGTTTAATTGAATATAAAATACTTTTCATCCATTAACCAGTTTGGTGCATCTCCCCCAAGCCGGTTGGTCCCCGTGGGGGAAAATGACCACAACCCTCCAGAAATCCCCGGAAAAAACACTTCAACTAATACAAATCCTCTGAAAATAGGAACATTAAACGTAAGATCTTTGGCGTCCTCGGAAAAACTCATAGAACTAACGCATTGTTTGCTAAATATTAAAATTGACATTTTGGGCCTGGCAGAAGTCAGACGAATGGGTTGCCACATTGAAGAACATGAAAAATTCATACTTTGTTACAAAGGGGAAACACCTGGTCTGCATGGTGTAGGCTTTTTGATTAAAAAAGAACATAAAAATAACATAGTAAACTTCTCAGCACTGTCAGAGCGAGTAGCAATACTACAAATGCAGTATAACGAAAAAAACCTATCTATAATACAAGTATACAAGTATGTATACTATAATACAAGTATGCACCAACTGAAAATGCTACAAAGGAAGAAATAGACAGTTTTTATGAAACCTTACAAGCAGCACAAGATCAAGCAGGTAAAAATGTACTTGTAATAGGTGATTTCAACGCAAAAGTAGGAAAAATAAAAGCAAACGAAGATTTAATTTTGGGAAAATTCGGATATGGCATCAGAAATGAGAGAGGAGAAAACTTATACAATACGCTTTCGAACACAAACTATCTATTATGAACACTTATTTCAAAATGAGGCGTAATCGCAAGTGGACCTGGCTCTCTCCAAACGGAAAAGTTAAAAATGAAGTGGACTATATCCTATCTAACGAACCTAAAAATATTAGAAATATCGAAATCCTACATGGGTTAGGTTTCAGTTCAGATCATCGATTGGTCAGAGCAACTTACCTTCTACAAAGTGCTAAAAAAGCAGATCTTCCTTCAAATCTCTACCTTTGAATTTAAAAACCCAAGAAGCGATTGAACTGTACTTGCAAAACCTAGAAGAAAATATTAAAGAAATAAATATGAAAAGTGAAGAAGAAGAAGTGCATACATTGTATGACAACATAGAAACAATTATAAAGAAAAGCATACTCCCCATTGGAAAAGCAGTTAAGCAAGAAAAAGGAAACAAAATGCTAACCAAACATACAACAGACATGATGAATAGACGCTCAGAACTTTTGAAGATAAATAATAAGTCAAAAGAAATGAAAAAAGAATTAAGCATGCTCTTTAAAACAACAAATAAAGCGATACAAAATGATTATAAAAATTATAGAAACAGAATAATAGAGAAAAACTTAAATCAATACAGAAGCACAAAAAGAGCGTACAAAGAATTAAAAACACACATAGATTGGATTAAAAATCTTACAACGAAAAATAAAAACACGAAAACAAGAAAAGACATCATAGCATGTGCTACAGAATTTTATAAAGATCTATACAAAAAGACTAATGAACATGAACTCCAGGAAGTCGATAATAGTACAAAATATAATAATGAAGTTGATCTGAGCCCAATGGATGAACTGGAAGTGATAAAACATCTTCAAAAACTAAAGTCTGATAAAAGCCCAGGACCCGACGGTATACAAAACGAAGCGCTCAAAATCGGTGCTGCTCTGATAGCTAGCCCATTGACACAATTATTTAACAAAGTACTACTCACGGGTCAGGTTCCGGAGCAATGGAAAAAGTCAGATATAATCTTGCTATATAAAAAAGGAAACCCACAAGAAATTGGCAATTACCGCCCGATAAGTCTTCTGTCGGGTATATATAAATTATTTACATCAATACTACAAAGTAGGATTAATACAAACATTGAGAACATGCAGCCCATTGAACAAGCAGGTTTTCGGTCCGGCTTCTCCACGATAGACCACATGCATGTGATGCAACAAATCATCGAAAAATACAAGGAGTTTAACCGTCCACTTTATATTGCTTACGTCGATTATGCTAAAGCATTTGACACAATATCACACGAATCAATCTGGAAAGCCCTGAACAAAAGCAACGTTCACGAAAAGTACATAAACGTTTTAAAAAATATCTACAGAGGTAGTTCAAGTCGTGTCAAGCTTGAAACAAGAGGATCGACAATACCGATACAAAGAGGAGTTCGACAAGGAGACCCTCTTTCTCCAAAAAATTTCATAGCAGTGCTACAAACAATTTTCGATAATCTAAAATGGGAAAGAGAAGGCATCAAAGTATATGGCCGCTATCTAAGTCACCTCCGATTTGCGGACGATTTGGTCCTTTTCGCTGAAACTAGCAACAAATTAGAAAATATGATTTGTTCATTAAGTGAAGAAAGCAAAAAAGTAGGCCTGCTAATGAACGAAGACAAAACTAAAATAATGACAAACAGCTTTAAAAAATCAATTAATCTCAATGGTAAGCCACTGGAATACGTGGATAACTATATATACTTGGGGAAACAAATATCACTAGCAGAAAACCAAGAAGAGGAAGAAATAAAACGAAGAATCAACATAAGCTGGAAAAAATATTGGTCGTTCAAAGAGATAATGAAAGGTAACTTCTCCCTTAATCTGAAAAAGATGGTGCTGGATACATGTATTCTGCCAACACTCACATACGGTTGCCAAACATGGACAAATAGCACAAAAGTAAAATCTAAACTTGTCATGTGTCAAAAAGCGATGGAGAGAAGCATACTGAAAATAAGAAAGCTACATAAAATCAAAAATGAAAGAATAAGAAGGAAAACCAAGATTATAAATGCACTGCATTATAGTTTAAAATTAAAATGGCGTTGGGCGGGCCACGTAGCGAGGTACCGTGATAAAAGATGGACAATCGAAGCAACAAGATGGTATGGGCCAATTGGCAAGAGAGGAAGAGGAAGACCTAGGAAAAGGTGGTCTGACGATATAAGAGCGACGGCTGGAACGGAATGGAGAGCAAAAGCACAAGATAGAGAAATTTGGAACGAGCTGGAGGAGGCCTACACCCAAAGAGAATCCTATCCTATCCATGAAGAGAGTGAAAGTGAATAGATAAATTATATACATAGTAAATTTTACTGTTAATTGTGTAAATTCATTATAAATAAGAAATGCATGTTTTATAGGGATATGAAATAAATGGCTATATTATTATTTAACCAGTTTAGTGAAGGTCTTTCTATGGTGGGATCCCATACTAAACCTATTGCGACAATCGGAATCACACTCTCGCGTCACAATAAATATCTACGTCACTACATAATATAGGCATTACGTAGATCTTCTCACACTCACCGGAATCGGCAATAACATATTAATAAGCGCTCAAAGCTGCTCGCTCCATATTTGGTGCTGATGTAGTGACGGCATTTGAGGACATTCCGAGTAAAACCGTAAGAATGGTGACGTATTCCAGCTCCCGTGTTATTCACTAATTATATTTTAAGCGTGTCTATCTCGGTGTTTATTGCGAATTTCCTTGGAAGGCATTTAGAATAATATTCCTTTTAGGGTTCCGTGTTCAAAGGGTAAGAACGGGACCCTATTAGTAAGACTCCGCTAACCGCCAGTTTCTCATATAATTTCTGTTGCCACTATAACAACAAATACTAAAAATATAATAAAATAAATATTATTTTGTAATGTTTTTGCATGCAAAATTATTTTTTCATTTTTATTAAATATTATCCCAAACAATAAACTTGAATTTTTTGCCGCTTTTTCAAAAGTAATGCGGTACGGAACTCTTCGTGCATGAGCCTGACTCGCACTTGGCCAATTATTAGTTATTATGGTCTAATGGACTTTGGCTTAATAATATGAGAGGAAGTAACTTCATAATTGTTGTAACTGTCACTATTTCCAATGTATTTGTGACTCAATGCTATTTCAAACCCACGTTTGAAATTCTTATTGAAAGTAATAAATAAGCTTTTAAATTATCTGCAGACCTCATTGTTAGTTGCCAAGTTTTATTAATTGAAATAAATAAATTGGATTTTACCATCGTATTACCAGGTTGTTTTTCACATAACATTTTAGGTACTTACCCGTTAGAAAAAATTATTAAATAACAATATAACATAACTCAATAACAAGTGCACTTTCCCATTTGTGTTGCGGGAATTCATAGAGGTAAGGTTTTGTGAATAAATAGGTAGATAATTATTTAAACAGTATTTTTCAAGGAAGGTTACCTTTTCATGGTAGTTTGTAATACGAATAAAATTTCTGAGAATCATATTGCGTTATTATCACTGTTTTTGATTTTGACCGACTCTCTTGGTTTATCAAAGTGGGTACTCTCTAATTTCTCGGGATAAAACAACCTACAAAGTGACTTTCAGTTGTATTTACCCACACTAAACACACTGGTCCAACTTTGCAAGCGCAAATAAGTCAGCTGATATGGTTTAAGATATTTATTTCTCAAAGAATTACATAAAATTCACTTATGAGAGAAAATACAAACTAGATTAGTGCTAGATTAAATAGCAGGTGTGAACACAACTTATTATTACACAAAACTATTAGGCTAAACTATTTCTTCTTTACAAAAATAAGAACTCACGAAACGTCAAAGTACCGACTTAACAATAATATTTTATACAGGTAGGAATAGGTATACTTACTTAAAGCAATTAATGTAACTGAAGTAGATTCTATACCTACTAAGAACTAAGGTAGGCAAATAAACTTCCATGTGTGGTGTTGTGCTGATCCATATATAAAGTTAATATGCTCGTGACAAAATGAACAGAACAGCTGTCTTTTATTTCTTCTCTAGGCCGAATTAAACAAGTCAGATGTGAAGTTAAGCTGCGGAAAACCCAATGAACGCGCGGCTTTGTGTGAGCTTCAGTCAAGATTGGATATTACGGTCGCTTTTTAATAATAATGAAGTAATTAACAAACTCAGCACTAATTCAGGAGCTCAATTCCTGAAACGATAGAAAATGACTCTTACAATCGCATGCTTGTTATTTAGTTCGGCAAACAAAAATAATTTCTATTTTCGATTCTGCTCTTACCCGGTCTCTTGACCATTAACGCATACGTCCTAGAGAGCTACTAATTCAAAAAACCGGACAAGTGCGAGTCAGGCTCGCACATCGAGGGTTCCGTACAAACACATTGTTAAAATAATTAAAAACCTGTTTTAGCCTGTGCTAATGAAGTTATTTTGTATGATACCTTACATGATACGATTTACTCACTTTGAAATTGAACCCATATTTTGTGAATTTTGAGGCCCTATTTTCTTATGACTTAAATAAAAATGTACAGTTTTCAGATTTACTAAATGTGTACTCTGAGACAGTGCTTCTCGCTAAATTTCATAATTCTATGTCAACGGGAAGTACCCTGTAGGTTTTGATTTTTGTGAGTGTCGAAATATGCGGTTTTTACGCCATAAATGACTCTAACTTTTTTAAACGATAACTGAGAAATTTTTCTTTTACACAACTACAAGAAATCATAGATATACGTATACAGTTTAAATTTCAACTCGGTATCTTTACGCATTCCCGAGATAAAGAGTCTTGACATACACACAGACGGACAGACGGACAACAAAGTGATCCTATAAGGATTCCGTTTTTTCCTTTTGAAGTACGGAACCCTAAAAATAGAGCCAATGAACGCCTCCTTTGATTTACGTCCAATTTTCTTCGTCTAACTCGCATCGTCTTGTTATCTCACCAATTCGCGAAAGGTGAAGGCCATTTCTTGTGATGACGCAATTCACCAATTAATTGTTGCGAATTCAATTTTCTTCGTGCGCCGCGAATTCGCTAGTTAGAGATACATTCTCTTTCATAAGTTGCAAAAATATGATATAGATAGAAAACATATTCAAGCCACATATCATATCAAAGAGAATGTATGTATCATGAACTTGGACAAAACGGCAGGAGAAATTATTGATGAAATTATTAAAATGATTTTTCAATTTTGGGAAACTACCGAAGAAAATAGATAAATAACTAACTACTTAACTTTTGTGTCAAAAACTCAACCATGGGTAAAAATAACAGTACTTAACCTCTAATGGTGCGTCCACACACTCCGCGAGGCAACTCGAGCACCGCATCTGTAGCTAACTTCACATCGTAAACAAGTATAAAAGTCGGCGATGTGAAGTTAGTAAAAGTTTCTTTAGAAGCTTGTGTAGCTAACTTCACATCGTAAACAAGTATAAAAGTCGGCGATGTGAAGTTAGTAGAAGTTTCTTTAGAAGCTTGTGTACCTAACTTCACATCGTAAACAAGTATAAAAGTCGGCGATGTGAAGTTAGTAGAAGTTTCTTTAGAAGCTTGTGTAGCTAACTTCACATCGTAAACAAGTATAAAAGTCGGCGATGTGAAGTTAGTAGAAGTTTCTTTAGAAGCTTGTGTAGCTAACTTCACATCGTAAACAAGTATAAAAGTCGGCGATGTGAAGTTAGTAGAAGTTTCTTTAGAAGCTTCTGTAGCTAACTTCACATCGTAAACAAGTATAAAAGTCGGCGATGTGAAGTTAGTAGAAGTTTCTTTAGAAGCTTGTGTACCTAACTTCACATCGTAAACAAGTATAAAAGTCGGCGATGTGAAGTTAGTAGAAGTTTCTTTAGAAGCTTGTGTAGCTAACTTCACATCGTAAACAAGTATAAAAGTCGGCGATGTGAAGTTAGTAGAAGTTTCTTTAGAAGCTTGTGTAGCTAACTTCACATCGTAAACAAGTATAAAAGTCGGCAATGTGAAGTTAGTAGAAGTTTCTTTAGAAGCTTCTGTAGCTAACTTCACATCGTAAACAAGTATAAAAGTCGGCGATGTGAAGTTAGTAGAAGTTTCTTTAGAAGCTTCTGTAGCTAACTTCACATCGTAAACAAGTATAAAAGTCGGCGATGTGAAGTTAGTAGAAGTTTCTTTAGAAGCTTCTGTAGCTAACTTCACATCGCCGCCTTGTATACTTGTATACGATGTGAAGTTAGCTACAGCTGCGGTGCTCGTGTCGCCTCGCGGAGTGTGTGGACGCACCATAAGACGCAAATCATTGTATACGTTCTATGGCTATAAAAATATTTAATAAACTCCCCCAAATAATCTAAAAGATATCGATAGGGAAAACTGTTATAAAAAAACTAAAAATTATTCTATTATCTAAATGCTATTACACATTAGACGATTTTTTTGGTGTTCCAATACAAATATGTAATTGTAAAATTGCCATACCCAGATAGGGTCATTATGTAACACTATACGTTAAGAACAGCATGTAAATTTCATATGTTGCAATAATTGATTTGAGTTTGAGCTTATCTCTGGTGAATGCTAAGAAAACCCAGTCACACTACGCTATGAGCGCTAATGGCGGAACAGTTAATAAGTCTCTCACTCCCGTGAACACTACCTAAATTGAAATGTTTCTGTATTTTTCTTATCACCGCAACAGCATATAGACCAATATGCTGTTGCAGTGCATATGTAGGCATATATAACCTATATGCTGTTGCAGTGCATATGTAGGCATTTAGGACCTATATGCTGTTGCAGTGCATATGTGGGCATATAGGACCTATATGCTGTTGCAGTGATAAGTACCTACATATATTATAATTATAGGTACTCTTCAGCAGGTATAATGGCTGTTATAGCACCAACGTTCACTGGCGTTTGGCCCCTGCACCTTGGGTCGCCTGCCACAATTGTTACCTATGGTACGGTATAAATAAATATTTTGGGACATCTTACACACGGCCTCTGACCCCAAACTAAGCAAAGCTTGTGATATGGCTGCCATAGACTGATATACTACATATACATATTTTTAAATACATACTTATATAGATAGTAACTAAATAACACCCAGATACAGAGCAAATACTTATGTTCATCACATAAATATTTGCCCTGGGTGGGGATCGAACCCATGCCTCTTTGATCCAGAAGTTAGGGTCACTAACCACTGAGCCACCGAGGCAGTCGATCTATTGTGCCAGCCTTTTTAATAGTCCACTGCAGGACGGGTGAATACTCGTGAAGTAGTTGCCCTAGCACCGACGCACCGGATGACTCATTTCATTCAGCTGATATGCCCGTGCGCAACATAAATAAAAATAAACGTAGGCGCGAGCGACATGTGCGACAATGCCCGCACAGTATTAGTGCAAATCGGAGGATTATTGTATGCCATCAAAACATACGCTCCCTAAATGTTAAAAAAACACTTAGACTTGAGATTCTGCTACAGCAAGAGCTACAATGCGATGTATTAGGACTTACAGAACATTGGTGCAGTACTGAGAACCTTAAATGTATCAATATTGATGGATATACTTTGACATCTAGCTACTGCAGAAAAAATACCGCGTGCGGTGGCTCTTGTATATTTGTAAAAGACGGTGTTAAAGCAATCGAATGTTTAGAATTTGCTCAACTTTCAACTGAACGATATTGCGAAGTGTCTGCAGTTGAGCTTCTCGATTATAGTATAATTGTTTTATGTATTTATAGGACGAACTTGGTCAGCGATAGCAGTTTCTTAAATTGTTTTGAACCTGTACTCGAACGAGCCAGTGCCAGTAACAAAGAATTTTTAATAATTAGTGATACGAATATTAATTGGCTTTTAAAAAACTCAAGCAGTCAAAATCATCTTAGTGATTTGCTGTCAGTTTATAATTTCATGAACTTTGTGGACTTCCCAACGCGTGAGTTTGGCAACTCCTCGACATGTCTGGATCATGTGTACAGCAATAGGCAGAAGGACACTGTGGTGGCGGTGCCAGTTGATACCTCGTCCTGTGCTCCAGGCGACCCTCTCAGTGACCACAAGGCTGTGCGCGTAGAAGTTACATGCCTACCAAAACAACCACTGCAGCGCACTCGTCTTGTCAGAGATTTGTCTGAATTAAATTGCACCAATTTTGTGTCATCTGTGGAGAGTGTTGACTGGGAACACATTTTTGTTAAACATCAGGGTTCCCCAGAAAATTTGGCAACATCTCTTATAAATATATTAACCAATAAATTTCACATTTGTTTCCCCCTTAAATTGAAAAATATCAGGAGGACCACACGGACCAGTGAAAACGTTCTTAGGATCAAAAACGTATTGTCCGAAATTATACAACTCACAAAAAAATTCCCTAATAATGAACAACTTATAAATTTGCTTAATGACTTAAACGTAGCGTACGACAAAGCTATTTTAGAGCAGAAAACCAGTTCGTACACTAGAATGATATCGAATAATTCCAGCAAACATAAAATGATGTGGAAAATAGTAAATAAGGAAAGAGGTGTCAGTAAAAAGGTGGCCGTAAGTTTTACTGACGTCGTTCACGATGAACAGGGCAATAGATTCATGTCAAAAAAGGCGGCAGCTGACGCGGTGAACTCTAGGTTTGTGGGTGCATCGAGCGCATGCCAGGCGCCGCGCGCTGACATCCCCTGGGTCACCGCCGCGCTTGCAGCCGCGCGCCCTCCTGCGGACACCAGCATGAGGCTCAAGAGATTCACAGCTGATGAGATTTATCAAATTATAACATGTCGCATTCCTCAGAAACCGACCAAAGATATATATGATCTATCGATGGAGCTAATCAGCCTAGCTCGCACGTCATTGGCACCCTGGTTAGCTAAACTGTACAATCGATGAATGGAAGCTGGTACTTACCCTAGTGTGATGAAAGTAAGTAAAATATCGCCATTATACAAAGGAAAGGGTAAGCATGAGGATATAGATGCATACAGGCCCGTGTCGATTATTCCAGCAGTAGCAAAAATATTCGAGAACGGCCTGAGCTCTCGGCTCACCGACTACCTTACTTCCGCTGGGGTGATATCTGAACGTCAGTACGCATACCGAGCTGGCAGGTCGACCACTACACTCACGCGAGAGGTTGTAAGACGAATACTGGAAGCCAGTGATCATGGACAGCGAGTCGCCGTGTTATGCTGCGATTTATCGAAAGCGTTTGATGTCGCTGTTCACGGCGTACTCGCTGTAAAATTCACACACTATGGTATAAGCGGACCGTGCCACGCGCTGCTGACAGCAGCGCTACAGTGTAGATCCCAAATAGTGGTCGGAGACGGAGGTGACACTAAATCGGATCCATTGAGCACAAAAATGGGTGTACCGCAGGGCTCATCGGTGTCGAATATTGCTTTCTCTTTGCTGCTTAACGACTTGCCTAACTTCATCACGTCTGGAGAAATATTTATGTACGCTGATGATGTAGCTGCCATTGTTACTGCAAAAACACCTGGAGAGCTTGAGAGTCGCCTGAATGATGCAGCGAACCAACTGGCGCTGTGGTTCAGTATGAATGGACTTGTGCTGAACTTAAAAAAGACGCATTTTATACAGTTCTCCATGTCGGGAAGGCCACTACAAAAACTGCGAGTACTAATGTACGGGGTGGCCATCAGCCAGGTGGACTCTACCGTTTTCCTAGGCTTCGTTATAGATCGCGGGTTAACCTGGGCCTCACATATTGATAAACTTTGTGCAAGGCTGGGTAGTGCATGTTACGCCTTGAGTCGAATGGCGCGAGTAGTTTCTGCTGACGCTCTGCGCAACTGTTATTTTGCAACCGTACACTCCGTATTACAATACGGAACTGAAATATGGGGAGATTCAGCCGACAGACTACGTGCATTCAGAATGCAAAAGCGTGCTATAAGGGCGATTGCACAGATCTCTAGACGCACTTCAGCGAAACCATATTTTAAGACTCTCGGGATAATGACGCTACCTTCGCTTGTAATCTTGCAATCAGCTATCTATGTGAGGCAGAACTTGGATTCGTTTGCGAAGCGGGGAGATGGCCACTCTTTCCAGTACAACCTCCGCAATGTGAACAAACTCGCCAATGTTCGCGTGAGATTGACTCGGTGTAGGAAGCTGACTCACGTGATGGGACCCACAGTTTACAACTGTCTGCCGTCTGACGTCACCGAGGCAGTCACTGACAATATATTTAAAATTAAATTAAAAAACTGGCTCTTTTCGAAGACTTATTACTCCGTTGATGAATTCTTTAAAACGGAACAAAAGTGCTATAGAAATAATAACGGCAGAAATCTTGCGATGTAGTGACATATGACGACATTGTAATTAATTCATTTTAATCTAGTTTCACTCAAATTTGTTTTATTTAATGTAATGTTGTAACGTTGAATGTGATACTGTTGTATTGAAATTCAATTGATGAATATTATTATAATTTATGACATGTAATTTCTTAATCTAAATTACCAATAAAAATGTTTATCTGTTTATCTGTTTAGTACCCTTGAAGGGTGTTTCGGCTATATCCACCACGCTGGCCCAGTGCGGAATCGTGGATTCACATACACCATCGAATATCTTCTACGGACGATATGCAGGCTTTCTCACGATGTTTTCCTTCACCGAAAAGTCAATGGTGTAAAAATCCATAAGTCCATAAATTCCAAAGAACTCATTGACACGGTACCGAGATTTAAATCCACCACCTTACGATTGTAAAGCGGGTGTCACTAGCACTAGACCATCACTTCTTTTAATACCTATTTATCTTAAAAAATGTGAATTTATCGCCGTATTAAACTGAATAAATTAGTAATAATAAGCTTGTATCCAGCATTGTAGGTATATTTTGTTATCGTGTATTCATTATAAAAATCCATTATAACCAAATAAAATACAATGGTTCAAATATCGTGTGATAAATGGCATATTTCAAAAGTCGAAAAATAATAACCAGCCAAATAGGTATTGCATAGCGTTTATTATTTCTCTATGTATTGTACTTCATTTTGTTTGTTTTTAGCCACTAGTTTATTCTCAAAACTCATCCCAAATACCTCTCGCTTATGGATTTTTCCTTCCTGGTGAATCTGTATTGTGTAAAAACTGGAATTTACATGGAATTCACTTGCATTTATTTAACTAATAAAAACAAATATTCGAATTTACCGGTTTGATGAGTCGTAGAACAAAAGTTGTTAGTTTTGATTTACAGAATAAGCCCCTGAAAAGATGCTAATTGATTAGAAATAACCCTGTATAATGCAGATACATATTCATCTAAGTATATGACACCTATGTGTTTTGGAATTAACGTGTGGTGTTTTTTTTCCATGAGTACATACACCTTATAAACTCATTTAAATAGGTATTTCTAAGCGATCACTATAGTTAAGTAACGCTCGGCCCGGACAATTTTGGGATGGGTGACCGCGGGTGGTATTTATAACTATAATTGCTATAGTGGCTTGCAGGTCACGTTAAAATGTGGCACTGGGTTATTTATATGTGTCAGTTAGCTATTAGGATTAAAAACTCTGATACCAGCTAGTCAAGCATGCGACCACGAAAAGCCACGAAAATAACTCATGTCGACGTGTGAAAAAGTGACAGGTTTGACTTTGCCATAACGCTGTCTCGTTCTGACACTACGAAAGAAAAATTTCGTGGCGCGCATGCTAGCCCAGCAGGTGGAGCAACCCGGTTTTTGCTAACTAATTTACGAGTACCTTTGCCTATAGTTGTTGTGTAGTGATTTCCTCAGGAAAAACTGAAAAGCTTCTTCTCAAATATTAACTTTTAATATAACAACAGGCTTAACTTTTTTAGTACTCATGTTACTAATTTAGTATTATGTCACTGTGACTAATACCAAAACATAACCATTTATCAAAGCTTACCGGATTAATGCTCGGGTCAGCGGAGAATTAATGGAGCCGTGTAGGTAAACGAGATTACGGTACAAAAACCAAGATGTCAGCGCTGATGGCTGTCCGTCAGCCGTGCACATCCTTGAGGAGTTAGGCTTTGTTTGATTACAGATATGAAAAGATAGAGCAGCAAGAAAATATGAGAAAAATGTGACAACATAGCGCGCATAGAGTTGTGATCATCATCTTTGCCATTTCAGCCATAGACTACTTGGACTACGTGGCACATTCCTGAAGAGTTAGATTTGTTTGAGATATGAAGCAATAGAACTAAGAAAAAATGTAGGATGACTATTATCGCCATTTCACCCGCAAAATACGTGCAAGACGACTGTGATGAAGATGAACCACTGAGAACCACTGCTACGTAGTATTATTATATTTTCTTTGCCACTGCTGAAGAACATATTCCACCGTAGATTTGCAATGGGACCGACTGCAAACGGCTTGCGTCCAGCGCAATGCTGTACCACACCATGGGATAGACGATCTGTGTTGCGCTTATCATTGTGTCTTTATTTTATAAGTTTGCAATCTCATCGTTTATCAGTCCTATACGTGTGCATGCTGCTGTGTGAAGTTGAGGACATTAAACTTGTCCAATTTAATCTTGGGTTGTTTTTTGATGGGTAAACGTGCGTAACAATCTTTCGGGCACCAAAATCTGTCACCACCCGGTCTATATGAACTTGCTTATATGTAATGAAGTAACAATAACGTATTATTCCATGAGCATATTACAACACGCGTTAGATATAACAAACGTTGAAATCCTCCCCGCGCTGATAACCCAATTCTGCACAGAGGATTGCAACTTCCTTCCTAAGATAACCGACCACAGTGTAGAGAGAGTACATCGTAATGTTATAATCAACTGTTTTAGTCTCCATTCCTCAGTCTTTTAAAATTTTAAAACTAACACATTTTAAGCGTATTTCACCGTAATGATTTTCTATTTCGAGGTCCCTAGTATTTTACAAGGTGGACGGATGACCTAGGACCGCAAGGTACGCTGGATGCAGGCCGCTACCAACTGGCCTTATCGGAGATCCATAGAGGAGGCCTATGTCCAGCAGCGGACATCTTATGGCTGATGGATCGATTTAATGTCTCGGCACCGCTGCATGCACTACGTTCACAGATAGACACACGTGTTAAACAACAGTGTTGTAAAAATATTAGCTTACAGTTTAAATGTAATTCATTTTCTTCACTAAGGGGATACCCAAGGCGTAGTTGGAAGTAGCTAAGGTACCTTTGCCTTCGATTCTGGGGTACCGGATTCGGTTTCCGACCGGGCATATAAGGACCTGTTGTAGGTTCTCTACGTCGATGTTTGTTATCCTTGCGTTCCATGGCATCCCATAACGCATAATTAATAATGAATCGTTTCTCAAATACTGAAGGAATAAGTAATTTTTTAAATCAAAATGAGTTATTAATCACTAAGTTTCTCTCTACCTTGTTATCTATATACAAAAATAAAAGAACCTGCTGTAATATCATTACAAAGCCTACGTCATACAGGTAATTCGCATTTCACCTACTGGCAGCGCTGCTCTATGTGCTCTAGACAAAGATTGGCAACGCTAAGACAACAGTAGACGTCCGAAGTTGATCCTCTCTTCCTGGATAGCTGACCGGTGCGGTCAGCGCGCGTCATGCAGCCTTCTGCAGCGTGAGAACTGGCGCTCTGGCGCAAGCGATAACAGCTAGCGGCCGCTCAATGTCACGCTGCTCTATTTTTTGGATACAAATATAAACTAGGTCAGCTTCACACAATCAGACCTTTTTTCTTTTTTAAGATAGGAAAATATTCCACTGCTTTAGGGTGCAGCTAGGCTATATGGGATTGTATTCACTGAAACCGTCACGGTGGCCGCGCGGCCTTGGCTCTGCGCGGCTCTGGAGCTCTTTTGTTTAATTTCTTGACCCATCAACAGTGGATGTCTTATGCCAGATATGGTGATGTGGTTATTGGAAATTTATTAAGCGTACTTATTTCCAACAGTAGACGTCATATAATATGGCTGCTATGACAAACAAGCTTAAAGTATTACTACACTATGCTATGGGGTCTCTGAGCCGAAGTCGTGATTGCTTAGTGAGAAGTGGCCCGCTCTAATCTAAAATTGAGAGGTCGTAAGACCAAATGTTACAAATTTTCCTTCAACTATAGAAGTTAGTTTTTTTATTTTACGTCAGGAAAAGAAATTCGGCGGCGCTTGTGACTCCACCAACTTGCAACTGTACCAGTAGGAACGATATTTAAAGCCAGATTGATTACCGCTGGTGGGTTTATGTTCAGCTTTAAACTATTTAAGGCTGGCACAGTACAGCCTGTGTTCAGTCAATCTAAAACGCTAATCCTTTCAAATTGCGCCGCCGCCGTAACAAGTAACTTTCAAAATAGATCATTAACCAGTGTTTAGCGCTGTCACGACCGCGTGGGATCAGCCATGATCGGCTTACTGGCCGCTCTTATTGTTGTTGTTGCTGTTCTTTAATTGGATAACTTATGCGTTATCACGACACCTCTGTCGGAAAACTCTATGGTAGGTAGGACTACTTGATTTGTGTTGTTGATTCATGATATAACATTGACTCCTTGAATAAGCAAACATCAAGGGTTTAAAAAGATTATTATTTTTTTATTATAGTGCCATTAATAACTACAACAAAGTACAATACTACTTTATATGCTACACTACTACTACATAAAAAGGAACCGGATCATCCACACCTTGAAGGTCTAAAGATAAAATCCATATGCTCAAGCCTACTGCCAGTGGGCAGTGTGCCCACTGCCCACTGGCAGTAGGCTTGCTGATGGCTGCATTGCCACGCTGAATGGCAGTTCTTATGCGTTGAGCCTAATAAAAATCAGCTTATTATGATGTTGATATTGGTTAAAAATGAGCTCTGTGTTATCCCTTTAAAATAATAGTTTTAGAAAGTAAGTAGAATATGGATTCTTGTGTTGTGGCACCTCATTGCAGCAATGTTATGGGCAACTGTGCCAGTACTGATTACACCGCCCTGGATCTTAATAACTCATAATTTGGGAATTTTGCTCATTTATGATTATCTAAATAGTAAACGCAGTCAAATTATTATCATTGACCTGTGTCACTAGAGCAATTACCTACTACCTACTAGCTACAGAGTTTCCGTTCTGTGAGAAGAAATAAAACAAATAAAATCATTCATAAAATGTTAACATAAATGATGTAGTGTCTACTTTGTAATTACGAGTAAATAAAGTTCATTTGTAGTTTTCATTTCTAAGAATCATGGGAAACAGCTAGATATCGATTTCAGGATTATCGATTACAGGGCTATGCTCGGTGTTTCTCTGACGAACCCAGGCTACCGACATAGGCCATTGGATTAGCAAATCAAAGTAGCAGTGGGCAGGGCTCATAGTTGAAAGAACGGATGGCCGATGGGGCCGCAAAGTTCTCGAATGGAGACCACGGACCAGCAAGCGCAGCGTAGGACGTCTACTAGTGGAATAACGATATAATAAAGATCGCAGGAAAGCGCTGGATGCAGGCCGCTTCCAACCAGCCTTATTGGAAATCCATAAGGGAGGCCTATGTTCAGCAGTAGACATAGGCCTCCCCTATGGATTGCAGCAAAACAATTGCTTACCAAAATAACTGCCATATCAATTCATCACTCGTTAATAATATTCTTAAATATTTGACAAACAATATCAGGTCAAAGACATCCGTTCGCTTTGTTCACCTTCTCTTTACAAATTCGCCAAAGACGTAAAAATAAAAACTACATACTTTTACTTTTAAAATTCCAAAACCTTATCTACCGACAAAAGGACAGAGCCATAAAACAACGTTTAGAAAACGAAAGCAAGTTTCAGAAGCTTCCGTGTACCCAATATGGCGGGCAATAAAAATGTTACCAGAATACAATAAAGGAACCGAGTAGCGATCCAAAACTACAAAAAAGTAAACATTCACTTTCACTCAAACATTTCTGTTAATATTATGCTTCAATTATGCAATGACAAAGACGGGGGCCCTTAGAAGTCGACGCCATTGTTCTATAGAAGAATAGTTACTAAAACAGGCGTTGTAATAGATTTTTTTCGGTCATCGGCTTTTGTTTAGTTGTCAGATGTTTTAGTTTTGTTTGTGATGATGTCATTAATAGCTACCAGTTTCGGGAACCTTTAGCACCTATACAAGAAGCCATTCTCAAAGGTTATAGGGACGAAAGATACGAAACTTACCTAGCTATAGAAAAAGAAACTGTCCATAAAATATTATGCGAAGGTAATGAATCAGTAAGGTAGCCATAAAATACCTATTAAGTAATGAAATGTTGTTAAACAATATCCTTTATTCGCCTAGTAGCTAAGCTATGGTGTTGTTTAGGGGTTTACAAATCGATGGTCAAAATGCAAACTGCGATAGCGCGACCTTGTAAATGTTACTTGCGGTCACGTATTTCGAAAACAGGTCTTGTCGTCAGGTGCTTGGTTGATGTAATTTTATAATTATTTGATTTAGAGCTATTTTTATTTCATTTAGTTTTAAAATAACTATACAATACTAGCTCCCCATCCCGGCTTCGCCTCGGTACGGATAGCTTTTAAAAGTTTAATAAACAAATGCGATTTTAAATTTAAATATAAACTAACCTATCCCACGAATTGTATCAAACAGCACATAGTGTGCAAAATTTGGGTAAAATCAGTTAAGTAGTAGTTTAGGATTCCATCGCGGACAAACAACGTAACGCGTAATCCTAATTCCTACTCCTGCTAATATTATAAACGCGAAAGTTTGTGAGTTTGTATGGATGGATGTCTGTTACTCTTTCACGAAGAAACGGCTGAACCGATTTAGATGAAATTTGGTATCCAGGTAGCTTAGACTTGGGATTAACACATAGGATACTTTTTATCTCAGGCTAACGCGGGTAACAGCGCGGGGCGCAGCTAGTTAAAGAATATAACGGTGAGGTACTACAACGTGATGAGTAGGTCTATCTATATTATTATAAGATAACTAGTTTTTACCCGCGGCTTCGCCCGCATGATATTTTGATTTTTGACGCAATGTCATTATAATTTATAGCCTATGTGTTATTCTGATATATAAGCTAAATTATTGCAAAGTTTCATCTCAATCCGTTCAGTAGTTTTTTCGTGAAAGAGTAACAAAAATCCATACATCAATCCATCGTCACAAAATTTCGCGTTTATAATATTAGTAGGAAGGATGTAAATTACCACAAAAGTACCAATATCTACTTATTGTAATTAGTAAAATTAATATTCGATTTCAATTATATCAATTACAACTATGCTTACAGTTCAATTTATTTATTTATTTCCATTTCGATAGTAAGTAACATTACAGTTTTAACCAGTACGTCACTTATTTTACACTTAAATAAACAATCACATTACAAAACATACGAGTATATGCAATACAAATAAGGTTTACCAGTTAACGCGATGATACGATCACTTTTTCATTATAAACGTCACCCCTTAAAACGGGAGAAAAAAGCTATGTCCAAAACAGTATTACAGAATATAAAAAATAAACAATAGACTATTTGTTATATATTAGGTGTAAGTAAAAAAATAGAGCACCAGTAGACAACTGGACAATGTCATTGAGATTCATTTTGGCCCTCACAGGACCTTTAGAGGCGTGAAAAATCAAAATGACGTGTTAACTTTCAATTTTCTTTTTATCTTTTTATATTTCACAGAACTAAGCTTACGTAATTAAAAAGCAAAAGTGGCCAGTTTCTCTTTCCGGACCCCCTCGGCACCCATAAAGGGCCCAAACAGCGTCAACACAAACACACCATTGTCCGGACATTACGACATAATTCGCCCTTTGTCACAAGAATCGACGAAAAAATATTAGAACAGTGCGACAAAAAGTCGGACGACTTTATGGCCAGTTTATTAGTGCAAAAAATATTCTGGGTAGTTGCAGCTTTATATTTTATGAGCGTTTGTTTTCGCCTTTTTAGACGAAAGTCGTGGCGATCGCCGCCAAAGTCACAGGCGTCAGTAATCTTTTCGTATGCTAATAGGTTACAACGAACTCATGTCCGAAAGGACCGAACGCATGTGTTTTCAATGTCAACGCGAAATTTTGCCGCTTTTTTGCTTAGAATGCATCGGCCCCTTTTTTCGGACAATAAATAAGCGATTTTATGCGATATTTGGGCGACAACAATGACTTTGTTTTAGTTTGCGTTGACACAACTAGGCTGTTGTGGGTAAATGTTTTGAAAGGTTCCTTTTGAGTTCTGCGAATGTTTAAATGTGGTCCTAAATTTTATTGAAATGCTTTGAGCTTATTTTATGCTTCAATCACGAACATTTACTGTCACAATATTTTTTTCTTGTCATATTAATTTCAGACTGTAATTCTTTTGTAAAAGTCAATGATTTTAGTTGTATTGTATTATATTTTGGAATTCGTATAATAATATTTTAATGTAAATAGGTAAGTAATCAAACGATCAATCAACTGCAACAGTAGGTATAAATAATTAATTTTTAGCATCCAGACTTCAGTCAGATCAATTATTACATGTTCATAGATACTTTTTAGGTATTCATCTTAATATATATAAATCTCGTGTCACAATGTTTGTCCTCAATGGACTCCTAAACCACTTAACCGATTATAATAAAATTCGCACACCATGTGCAGTTCGATCCAACTTGAGAGATAGGATAGTTTAAATCTCAAATTATAGTCGCAATTTTAATTTATTTAGCCACAGCAACGCGTGGCCGGGTCAGCTAGTATCATAGAAGTATACCGGATACCTGGTTGATTTATTTACATTTTCTACGATAATATTACAATGATCACATTGACTTTGACCATTCACATTTTGGGTTATTGAGCTGAACCTAAAATTGCAAAAAATACCAATGAGAAATGCAATTCAATGAATCCGTAAGTAATTTATAGTAGATTAGTAGCCAAGGGCTGTAAGACATCAATTGCAGCCCGAGATATTTAGAAAAGAAAGAATTATAGGCTATGCTGGTGCTTACACCCGAGCTAACTATTCTGCTTTACATCTCGATTGTGAGGTAGATTCGATGTATGACGAGAAAAGTAAAAAAAAAAATTTTTCTTCGATGTTTATTTATTTATCCTATAGAGATTTTAACATTACAATTTTGTGAAATACAGGATATATACAGGATTTGTACGGAACCCTCGGTGTGCGAGCCTGACTTGCACTTGTACGGTTTTTTTAATTACGTACCGCCCTGGGGCTTTTCTAGCTACATTATTACCCTAGAGCGCTAATTAGTCACCTACAAGCCCAATTTGGAGGTAATCAGAACCTACTTGCCGAACATGAGAGATGTAAAATATGTTTTGTACTATGGATGCGATTTTTGCGACAATCGATTTATTTTGAACATTGTAAAATTTGTTCATGGTGGTGTACCGCTATCACTACATAATTATAAAGCCAAGTCGCTATTTCTGTCTGCCTGCTCGTCTATGTATTCGCTTAAAATCTTCCAAACTACACAACAGATTCGAGTGCGAATTTCACTATTTTTTTGAGTGTTTGAAAGAAAATGTTTGCAGTTATTACAATCATACCGGGGCGAAGCCGGGACGGGCAGTTTATGTACAATAGTTAAAATATAACTATGTACTCATAAAGCATTGAATAAGGCACTGTGCATGAGTAATGAATACAATACTTCTAAGAGTACCTAAATCCGCGTAACTACTACCTACTCCACACGCCCCAAAATCATCCAAACAAAATGTAATTATCGCCAACAAGTATTTTTCTCATCAGAATTAGCGTCGGCTTCCTACAATTAGCGAATAGCATCCCACAGAGTATTTTAATTACGCGAATTGGCGAAGATTATCAGATACAGTACCGGAACTAGAAATCTCATCGGCGAACAGCGTGACCTTTCCGATGCCAGAAGATAATCACAACAATGGGGTACTGGTGTAGCATGATACGTACGTAAATACTCATTTGGGGCCATTGAAGTATTTTAGAGACGGTGATATAATGAAAAATTTAATTGATATCCCATTATATAACTCCCTTAAAACGTGATTTATACATTTTTTTTTTAATATTCATGTATATAAATAATAAAATAAAATAATTGGGCTCCCTTACGGTACGAAACCCTTCGTGCACGAGTCCGACTCGCATTTGGCCGTTTTTTGATATCACACTAGCACAAGCTGGCATGGGAAGAAGGCAAAAATTAATCTACTCAACATTTACAGTAGACACCTTATAGTCTCAAATGATTGTTACCTACATCAAAATGTTGATATTCATACATTTCTAGATGGAAATGAAGCCAGACGACCGACTATAGAATATTTATATAATAATATTTAATTATGGATTTTTAATGTTAACCATCTTTTTGAAATTTTTTGTTAGGCATGACCTAAAAATATTTAGTTTTATTTTTTAACGAGGCCCTTATACAGCTGATCACCATGACATGTGACCATTTTATTATTTAATTGAATTTATTATTAATAACGTAATATGTATAAGATTTTAAATTTAGTTGTTATGTTTGACGTATTTATATTGTTTATTAACGAAGCCCCCATACAGCGGGTTTATAATTTTTAACTTTAGTCATAGCTTTAAAATTAACATTATTGCTTAGGTATGACCCCACAACAAATCATAATATCGACGATTCTATGTGCGGTAGAATACTTGTGGGTAGATCATAATATCTTTCATACCTACATTTTCAGAGTATTGTCGCTTTCTGATTGAGACTGGAAATTGGTTTAGAAACATAGTTTTCAGTATTTTTTTTTATTTTATTGAATTACTATGATATTGAATTTGTTTTTTAATCATTTATTTATGTTGTGATCTTTTGTTGGACGAGTCCATTATTAGGAACATTGATGAGCATATTATTTTATTTAATTGTTTAGTATTATGATAATAAATGCTTTCATTTTCATTTTCATTTAGTTGTAAAGTCACTTAAGAATAAACAATAATAAAATAAATATTGAGGCGGGCTACCATTGATATTTTCTTCTATTAAAAAGATATAGTGTCACACACAGTTTTACTATCGAAATTTTCCGAGACGCTTGACCGAATTTTTATCCCTAGGGGATGAGGGTGACCCTCTTCAGATTTTTTTATCTGGCATAATAACGTTTGCTCTGTCGGCGAGTAGTGTATAGGGAACTATGTAATATCTCTTTACATCTTTCATATTTTCTTATGGTTGGTATTTTTTCGTTTGTTATAACTGGGTAAACTTGATATGTGGTCGCATGTGTGTTGATTTCAGCAGTGTGTGCTCGCGCAGGTTATTTCGATTGATAGTTTGATGATATTACAATATTGATTTCTACGGACTTATATCATACCATAGATCTATATGGTAGGTATTATTGTCGAAATACTGTAAGTGAATTCATCGCGGTAATCTTACTTTTAGTATTGCCTGGTGGGCAACCAAAATATAAGTACTGGAACGACAATATGTATGCATCAGTAATTCTTTTGTAAAGAAGTTTACTCATATAACCGGATTATAAAACTCACAATCATTTCAGTACGTTAGTACTGTTCGCTACGGAGTTGGAAGATTCAATCAGTCTTATCTCATTGCAAAATGAAAAACTGTTGCGTCTCACTGCTATGTACGATGCTATAACGTAGACGTAGAATTCTACTATACTAATTATAAAACCATGATATGAATATACATAAAACCGACTCTTTTGTTATTGCTACAAAATCCTGGGTTTTCTGCAGCCATATTTCATACGTCATGAATTGACAGTTATTAGCCCGGTCTCTACAAAGTAAGTAGTAAGTCTATGTTTGGTGCTCTACGTTCACTTTTGCATCGCTTTTTTAGCTCTCGTCCTCGCTTACATCCGCGTTGGGGATACTAGAATTTGCGTGATGACTGTGTTTAGACCAGCGTTGCCAATGCCCAGGTTTTAAATTCCCCATAATCCGAAGACATATCCCCCTAAATCGGGGACAAAAATTATCCCAAATTTGATTATGGAAACTAGCGTGGCTTTTGCACATTTTATATAACTATAGCACGGAATTTCACACCACTGGCTTTTCGATGAAGGAAAACATCGTAAGGCAACCTGCATACGTCCGTAGAAGAAATTCGATGGCGTATGTGAATCCACCAACCCACACTGGGCCAGCGTGGTGGATATGGCCCAATCACCCTTCGTAGGTAGGCCTATGTTCTGCAGTGGACTATTAAAAGGCTGGTACAGTATAGCACAGGTCACCCTTTGTGGGTAGTACTGGGTAGGCCTACGTCCTGCAGCGGACTTTTAAAAAGGCTGGTACATAGCACAGGCGTTACTCGCGCTTTATTTAAATCGCAACAAATTCCCCACTATAGTTTTTATGACTGAAACAGGTGATTTTATGCCTAATATTTTAGATGAGTATGCTTTTTGCGTCGCCAAAATTGCAATTTTAGGGAAAGGAGAGGGGTCGACTTGGTCCCAGCGCGGACCCTTTTTTTTGGTTTTTTTTTTGGTCAAATTAATCTTGCCGAATCGCAATCCTTCCCAACGTGGAACGCTATAGCTTCACTAAATATACATCAGCAAAGCGCAATCCAATGATCCTAGGATGATTTTTGAGCTTATTCGTTAGAATTTTGATATTTTCAATGTAATTTTGGATTTTTTCATTTCACCCGCATACAATTAATCTCCACACTAGTCCCCACTGGATGCGAAATTCTCCGCAATTTGGGGAATTCCCCACGAACCGGCAACCCTGGTTTAGACGTAAGATTTGGTCATTAGGCAGAGGTACATTTTAGTTTCTACTCGGTATGAAGGTTGGTGAGTCCATTTGCGTTAGACACGGCTCTGTCGAAAGTTTATTTTGGTTTGAATTCTCAGAAAGAGATACGATAGATAAAGATTTAGGCATTTACACAGCTGCGACCTTTTTTAACAGACTGTGATTTAGTAAGTTAGATTCTACGTATGTCGGTTGTCTGTTGTTAAATATTTATTTTAGACTTTTACTTGATTAATCGATTAATACTTACTTAAATCGATCAAAGGCTTTTGATTAACATAACATTTAGGAACAATGATAAGTAAGTAAATCTTTCTGTCACACAAATTTCATTAATTTAATACACAATAATTTTAAAATTTCAAAAATGAAATATGCATAGGTACAAGTGTGTATTTACATTTTTACAAATCTATACCTAATGTTGCAAACTCTAACTTTTGTTTGTATGATTGTGTCCTCAAAAGAAACATGGATCTGTACGAATAATGCAGTTTTATTCATATATCTACTCAGATAAACATCAAGACAACTTGAGAGATAGTCGAATAGAAATGAATGCATTGAAATTATTTATTGAATCATAAGTAATATGTAATACGTGAAATAAAATAAAACATAGAAACTGACATCACTGTGCTATAAGTATATTCACAAATACAGTACGCGTGAATAAATAATGAACCTTGTTATTAGGAATGAGAGTACAGAACCTTAGTTTATTGTTACCTATCAAGTTTATACTTCTATGATGTAGCTCTTTGATTATATTGTTTATGATAAACTTTGAATTCGCAGAGCTTAGAGAGAAAGCTCTGCGAATTCAAAGTTCACGAATCATATTGAGCAAACCAGCATTATCAGCAAACGTCACACATGACGTTTGTAGCGTCTTTGTCTACTAGTGGTTCATGAGATAGAGAAACGCTCTCCGAAGCCGAGCAAAGCAGTAACCAGCCGATTATTTACTTCTTCAAAGAAAGACAGATGACCATTTCTTATTCGCCTTAAGGCGCCATAGTATCAGCGTAATTTTTCGTATGAGCGGGTGAAGACCAATACGCCCCGCGGTTTCTCCCGATTTTTGCATTCAAAAATCAATATAAAATATATATCACCACTTTTTTCTAAATTTTATTAATGAAAGCTATAGTTCAATTCGAGTGAATAAATAACAGATTAAAAAAAAAATGTAAACGAGTAGAAAATTACCCAAAAATGCAATAAAGTTTCTTAGAAATCATGAATTTGTTTTAAAAAGCGGCATATTAGCATTTAATTTCTATCGAGCGAAGATTTTTGAATTGTGTTTCGAGTTATTGAATTCCCTGCCGTATGGTTTTGAGAATATTGTGTATTTTTTTATTCGACAACTTCAAGGTTTGATGGAGAAAAGTCAGTTTAACTAGGGCTCTCGGGTATTTTGAGATTGGATGGCGGCCTGTAGGTAAATCAAATAGTGGATATCTAAGTCAAATGCCAACGCTTTCGCAAGTTAGCCAACTTCAAGGAAATGCGGCATTCTGCCACCCACCAGCCCGTTCGGCCGGTAATCTTAATGGCCAGCTGTCTGGATGACATGCCCTCAGGTAGCAGGCTTAGCGATTAGATACTAGAGGCCGTACTCTAAACCTCGGACGATATTAAGTATTGTATATTCTAGAATTATTTAGAGTCAAAGTCAAAGTCAAAATTTCTTTATTCCGTAGACACAATACAGGCACTTGGAATCGATTGGAACTTTAGATCATCTCGGTAACTGGTAATTCTTAAAAGTAGTAGTTATCCAAACAATAGATCTCGCGATACATCTCGAGTGAATGTGCACGTTACTTCGAGCAAATATATACCTATGGTCATAATCGTGCATAAAAGTGTCCGAGACAAAACTCTGCCCAAGCTATGTAGTGGGCAGGCTTTTTAGTTAGTCGTAAGGCGATTGCAAGCCGACTACAACGCCGCGCAATGCCAAAGTCCTCAGTAACAAGCACTAATTAGGTGATAAATATAACGTCGAGATTCGAGAAAACTGGTCATTGTGAATTATTTAATGTAAATATCTAAATCGGTACGTATGACGGCGCTCGGACATTTTTTTACCGCTTTCACTTAGGGATTGTAGCTCTGTAGATGTTTGCTCGAAGGCTTGTTAGTATGTTGTCGTTGATGGCTGCTCGTCAGACCAAATGGCTATCAATGCCGGTGTTCCTCAGGGGTCCGTGCTCTCTGCGACACTCTTCCTACTGCATATCAACGATCTGCTTAAGCCCGGGATCTTTGGGTACGCAGATGACAGTACAGTCGTGGAGAGCTACACATCCGATGCAAGAACCAGCGGGCCACAGATCGAGTTATACAGAGAGGCTATGGTTGAACGGCTCAACTTGAGTCTGCAGGCGGTATCTGACTGGGGTGATGCTAACCTGGTCAAGTTTAATGCCACAAAGACTCAGGGCTGTCTGTTTTCGGCCAAAAAGAGACCCTTTCAATTGTCTCCCGCTTTCCGTGGTGTCTCCGTTCCGGTAACTGACAGCTTGGAACTATTAGGCGTTTCACTCTCATCTTCTCTTAACTTTGGCTCTTACATAGAGTCCAAAGCCCAATTAGCCTCCAAAAAACTTGGTGTTCTCTCTAAGGTGAGACGGTATTTCACACCTGAGCAACTGCTTAGTCTTTATAAAGCACAAGTCAGGTCTTGCATGGAATACTGCTCTCACCTTTGGGATGGCTCTGCCAAATATCAACTGGAGGCTCTGGAGTCGATTGAGAGGCGAGCCAGGAGGTTGATTGACAACGACACCTTGACTAAGACGCAGCTGCAAAGTCTTGAGCATCGTCGCAAGGTAGCGTGTTTGTCTGTCTTTTACCGGATACACTTCGGAGAGTGCGCCCAGGAGTTGCACAATCTGGTCCCCCCTGCCCCTTTCTTCTATCGTACGGCTAGACGGACGCGACCAAAGCGCCACCCTTTTATGGTGGACATTCCGCGCGTTAGAACCAAGCGTTTCGAATCCTCATTCCTCATACGAACAGCCGGAATGTGGAATGCTTTGCCTGGGTCTGTCTTTCCGTTAAAGTACAACGTGAGTGTCTTCAAATCCCGAGTAAATAGGTATCTTCTAGGTAAGCGTGCTACACCCTAGACCGCACATCTGCTTAACATCAGGCAGTGTGTAGTCAAACGCAAACCTATTCGAAATAAAAAAAAAAAAAACAAAAATATTATTTTGTGTAAGTCTTTTAAGTTTTTTATAATATTCATACATTTGTGGTCTAGCAATAAAAAAACTATTTAACTGAATCGTCATATAATATCATGAAATCAACCCGTACTCGTTGTTATGGTCAACTTTTACTATGGGGTCGATCCAAAACTCAAAAAGTTAATGACTTTCCACAAATTGTTTAGAACAGCAGATTTGAGATTAATGTAAACAAAATGCAATAAAAATGGTAACATTTAATAAATCATACTTTTAATATTTCTGCATATAAGTACCTAATTAGTGTAAAAAACATTAACTAGCTAATTAAGAGATGAAGCGTTATGCTTCAGGGGATGGGATTTTAAAAGGATAAACCTCCCAAACGTAATTTTAAATCGATGCACTGGGCCGACTACTGCAATATACAACAAGTCACTCACCTGTTCTTTTCTTTCTTCCTGATGAACCTTGAAGAACTACTTCAGTGGGAGATCTCCAGGGGCTCAGCGGCTCAGATTTTACTTGCTGTTACACCATTTACTTTATTGATAATTAGCAGGGATCACTTATATTGTAGGTTTCTCTTAGATTTTTTAAACTCGAATGGCGGTGTTCGAGATGAGATACATACCCTCATAAATGCATCGATAATAGTCGATGATTAGGGAGGACTCGTTGGCGCGGTTTTTAATCGCACTTGCAAATAATCGAATCCAGTACATAATAGTCGATTACGTTTGATAGATTTAATGATGACGATACAAGAGACATAGATCAAGGTGATAGATCTGTCCAAATGTTTAATAATAATTATTGTGTAATGTACTTAGTGATTATATCAAGTACTGACGTATGAACCACCCCGCGGTTCATTAGTGGAGTTAGGATGATTTTTGAAACCAGTGGAGAATTTTTCATTCTATCAGAGATATATAATAAGGTTAATAAGTAAATATGCTTATCATTATGAATAAATTTAGCTACGCGACTAAACTCGAAATCTGCAGCTGATTTATTCAATAACATATTTTTTTTTTTTTTTTTATTTCTTGTAATCAACAGCGTTACAATAATAATAATAATAATTAATAATCAATCGCAGGGGCGGCTTTGTGGCGAGCCGTCGGTGAGTGGCGACACCGCGAACCCTGATTCCCTGGGGCTAAATGAGACCCCTGACTTCTCTCTTGCCTTAACTGGCCGGTTTGGAGTGGAAACCGCAAGAGCTAAGAACCTAAGCTCCAGGGTGGAAGTGTTAAAGGGCATAACGCCGCTAGTAGCTCTTAGTGAACGCGCAGCACACCTCTCGACACCCTAAGCCGTCCACACCAATGTTGCCCCTCCGGCACCAATATACGGTAGCTATTATGAGGGGCCCATTTAGTAGATGGCAAGTCATCACCCGCTTGAATATTTGAAAATGAGGCATTATTTGGTGGGTGCCGTACCTCATTCCATAATCCAGTTTTGTATAACACCCAGAAGTTCACCACAATAACCCATTATTTTTTCAATTCATTACTCACAATAGGCTCCTTGTACCTTCACCCCTACAACATAGCTAAATGATGTTTAAAAAGGGCCTCTCAGTGTTGGCTTCGGCTCCACTGATGCCCATCAAATAACCGGGCTTGGCCCGAGAGATGTATATCAAATAAAGTATAATAATAATTACTTATATAAAAAATACAAATAAAGCCAAAACCGATTACAATAATTTAGCATAAATATAAATTATAATTTCAGTAACAACATCCCAATGAAATCCCAATAAAAACCCAGTCAAAATGCATATGTGTGTGTGTTTATGTGTGTGTGTGTGTGCGTGTGTGTGTGTGTGAGTAACACTGCAATACACGAGATCTCTTGAGAGCCAAGGTTTGCAGTGTTACTCGTGTGATTGAGTATGAGTTTGTACGTGTAAACGTGTTTGTGCTTTGTATAAATATATATGTCACATCCAGATTACTTTAAGAATGATTAACTTTAAAATTACTCACCGGACATATTTAGCTTGTTCGTAATGATTAAAATTAATGCCTTTGAAAGTCCCTATTCTGTAAAGCATAGCATGTATAATTGTATGTGGACAGTAAATAGACAATATTTAAAAGTTCCAATCACATAGGTACGTATCTACTCATCTCGTACATAAAACAAATCACTTATGTATACTTTTTTCAGTAAAGTAGCGTCAACCAAAAAAGCATAAAAATCAACTAGATAATGCTACCAACGCTACGTTTCAACAATGGCACAGTGTGCAAACAAGATAAAATACTTGTCAGCTTATCTAAATCAAAATCAATCAGTACACAATAAAATTGAATTTCGTTTGCATAATTAATTAAAAAATTCAAACATGGAATTATGACGTGACATTCGCGATCACGTACAAAGCTGTAACACTTCTATGCTATCGCTACTCCTTTGTTGAACAGAGAACGCTTAACTAATCCACAATCAAAACTCATTTGAAATCTTATTATCGTGTGATAGAGTTCAGCTTTGAACGTGCGTTATCAAAATTATTGGACGTTTTTTGTGGAAATGCAAATATGTGCACCGCCTCATGGTAACCTTGGCAGGGACGTGGAACAGTATCATCTGTTCCTCTCTAGTTACAACTTTTCACCTTCGTTACGTTGTTTTAGAGATTCAATTTGGGAAGTCAGGTAGAGTCGGTTGCGTCGTTCTGGCAGCGAGTGTGGCAGTTGAAGTTAGAACCTTGACTGAAGTAGGACGTTCCTCGGTTACCACATAGGGCCTAAGTGCAGAGAAGAAGGTCCGCTGCTCATTTTGTATTGTTTTGTTGCTATGTATGATATACCTAGGTCGAATCAAACATGTTGGCGGCTGATGTTAGCTACAAGCTGCGGATAACTCAATCGTTTGATTTGGCTTATATATACTTTGTTTTTGCTAAAAAAAAACTTTAATCTGTAGGCATATTTAAATACGAGTGGTACGATACGATACAGGTGTTCAAAATATTCAAAATTGATGATCGATCGAAATTAATTATGAAGACGGTGGACTTGGTTGTGCTAGGGTAGAATTGTGCCTACTCGTTACTATGACCACCTTTTACTATGGTATCTATTATATCTACCAAATAACAGCAAAAACAATTGACATAACCATAAAAGTTAAAAGTCAATTTATAGAATGTATTTGAATTGTCTAAATGATTTAATTAAGATTTTTGAATGACATGGAATTTTTAAAACCAAATTACCAATAAATATGTTTATCTGAAAGATACGCTGGATAAAATAAAACTGCTTCCAATCAGTCTTCATACAAATTCATTGGGGAGGCTTATGTTCGGCAGTAGATGTTGTATAACTTATGTGATTGTGTGGAGAAACAATGTGAACTACAACTTAAAACTTATTTTTTACACTTAACAATGAATAAACGCCTCTTATACAAGTTCTATGACAACATTTTAATTGAATCCCCATTTTCGAAGCTATCATTAAATGTTAACAATTACTAAATGCTAAACACTACTATATACGATTTAATAAATTTGGCGGACAACTTAATTACGCGACCAAAGTTTACATGTTAATTTAAAGTTAATTTAACAAGTTATAATTAAACATTGTGCGTGGGCTAAGAGCTTAGAATACACAGACAATGTAAATGTGTGTTGGACAGACAACCCACTGGGTCGAATTGTTGCCGGCCGGTTGCTTATAAACAAATGTAAAATTAACAAACTAATACTCTTGTAGAAAAATTCTGACGACAGTAAAATAGAAGGGAAAAAATGTTTGGCCACCTTGTACGATATGACAATCTAGTGAAAATCAGAATAGAAGTAAAAAAAACCGGACAAGTGCAAGTCAGACTAGCACGTACAAACACGTTGTTAAAATAATTTTAAACTTGTTTTAGCATTGCAAATGAAGTTCTTTAAAATGATACTTCACTCACTTTGAATTTGTTCGAGTCAGGAAATGGATTTATATGTTTGCAATTAAACGACATCTCCGGAACGCACCCCTCGTACATCGACGGAGAAAGTTAATACCGCGGGCTAACTTGACGCCAACGCCATCTAGTTTATATATCAGTAAATACTGAGATTTAAACTGTTGCTTTAGGAATTGATTTTATAACTTATTTGATTTGATTGCTATTAAGTTTGATGTTTTACATTTATACAATTATACATTTACATATAAATTTATATTTGAACTTATTTTCAGTTTAGACAGAATTTTGAACCAATTTTTTGTGAATTTTGAGGCCCTATTTTTTGTGATGTAAATAAAAATGTACAGTTTTCAGATTTATTCCTATATGTCTACTCTGAGACAATGCTTCTCGCCAAATTTCATAGTTCTATGTCAACGGGAAGTACCCTGTAGGTTTTGATTTTTGTGAGTGCAAAATATGCGGTTTTTTACGACATAAACGGCTCTAACTTTTTTATACGGTAACTGAGAAGCTTTTCTTTTACACAACTACAAGAATTCATAGGTTTACGTATATAGTTTAAATTTCAACTCGATATCTTTACGCATTCCCGAGATAAAGAGTCTTGACATACACACAGACGGACAGACGGACAGACGGACAACAAAGTGATCCTATAAGGGTTCCGTTTTTTCCGTTTGAGGTACGGAACCCTAAAAAAAAGGAAGAGTAAGACCACGGAAGGCATTTTAGATCAAATCAAAGAGAAGGTAGATGTCATGTCATACAGGGAGGTGAAACACTGGCGGAAGACCGCGAGACGTGGAAGTTGCTCCACCGACAAGAGTCGCGCATGACTGAAATACTCTTATTGAGAGCCAAGATCGCAATCATATCAGCATTTCAATAAATAAAAATACTTATGAAAATATTTTGCTTCGGAATTCATTTTATTATAGACAGCTTTAAGCATACACATTAGGTACACCTATCAGTTGTAAAAAAAACCCTAGTAATTTATTTTCTCAGATTTTCTTTCGACAAAACGTAGCATAACATGTATTTTACTGTTTTCGCGTTTGTTCTCGGAGGAATACTTTTTTTTTTATATCAAAAATGAGTATAAAATTAAGTATAAGCCAAGTTTAAGTTAAATTATTGGAAAATAGAATATTTATCACGCGTACATAGGTGAGTCCTAAAATTGGGACACGTAACGCGCAAGTTTTCAGAATCACGGTGCTGAGTGTATGTATGAGTTCTATGAGAAAAAGGCTGCGATAATAAATTAATAATTCTGATAACGTAGATAATCAAAGTTTTAGTTGCAAGTTCTAACAACAAAAGCCCCAGTGCGTTTGTCTCACCCGGCTAAATCTATGGATTCTAGCGGCAACAGTTGCCGCAGGTGAACAGTAAAGTTAATTGTGCTCGAAGTGCCGCAATTATGGCCAGGTGAGGATCACGGGACCTTCGTACATTATTGATTGATTAGAATGCCATTCTAATGAAGGTTCTACGACTGTGGCATGGTCCTTGACATGTCGCATAGTATCGCTACAAAAATATTCCGTAAAATTTGTCATCATTATCCTTGGATATCAACTGCTGTAATAAATTAATTATGTTTTTTTTTCTCATATGCATTCTTCTTTTTTTTTCACTCTGTTTATATAAATATTAATTCTCAAAGTCGATTTAAGTTGTTTAGTGTTATTTATATTGCTGTTATATATACCTACATACATATTTGTAAACTTTAAGTACGTACTTAGTGGTTGTCGGTTGAACCGGCTTGTTTTTTCTTTCCTTTATGTATCTTATTTTAGGAATAGGCCTGTTATTGGCTATATATACTTATCTGTATAATTAAGTTTAATGTATTTTTTTATGCTGTTGGCCTGTAAATAAATAAATTTCCAAACGTCCACATACCGGCAAGCGCAGCGTAGGACGTCCATCCATGAGATAGACATATGGCCTCATCACCGCAGACCGCAGGATCACGCTGGATGGAAGCCGCTAATAACCGGTTTTATTGGAGATCTACAGGGGAGGCCTAAGTCCAGTAGTGGGCGTCATATGGCTGGTAGATGGATGACATACGTCTCCTCTACAGAACTCTAGTAAAACCGCTCGGAGCGCCTTAAATTAAGCGGACTGTTGAAGTAGTACGTCTTGTCGTTACACGTCATACGCTACGCTGCTACGCACTACGTACGAGTATTCGTACGTAAAAAACGCAAGGGTTTCCCGCGTAGCTTACGCGGGATATTATGTAGCTTTCCAAGTTTCCACATAGCTATAGGCTTATTTTGAAGAGAAGTCATGAAACCACTACCGTGGCTCGTGAAATTGTAGGTTCCGGTTGTTTTAACCCTTTCATCATGTAAGATGCCTTCGAGCAGCTTAAAAACTGACACCAGGGGTAGCCACCCGGCGTGTGTGAACTTACTTTTACACACTAATGTCCTATTTAACGAAAACTCATCTTAATCTATTTTTCGGAACTCACAAATGTCAATAATAAAATGTATCTACTGTCTAATTTAACACCTACAATGACCTGTATCAGCCTTTTTAATAGTCCACTGCACGACGTAGGCCTACCTACGAAGGGCGATTGGGCCAAATCCACCATGCTGGCCCAGTGCGGGTTGGTGGATTCACATACGCCATCGAATGTCTTCTGCGGACATATGCAGGTTGCCTCACAATGTTTTCCTTCACCGAAAAGCCAGTGGTGTGAAATTCCGTATATAAATTCGAAGGGATTTATTGGTACGGAACCGGGATTTGAACCCACGACCTTACGTTTGTAAGGCGAGTGTTATTACCACTAGACCACCACGGATTTTTACAATAACCTACATATTATAACATGTTACCCATGTCTCCACAAAATAAATATTTTGACTTTGACTTTAATCTTGTTTGGATTTTGCTCCATAATGCATGAATCTTGGTTGCTTTTCAGTTAAAAACGCAGCAGTATATTCCAAGACAGTATCTAGAATTATTATAGGTTATATAAAGCTAGTAAGTCATATCGTTAATGATTTTACAGTTGACTGAGTAATCCATCAGACCAAGTGCCCTTCGCGCGGCCTCACCGCAGCTATCGGATTCACTGACCGCATGGTTACACCCACTTTTCTTGATGTCTATGAATATTTACATGGGAAAATACATCGAAAGATCCTAGTTGTTTGAAACAATAGATAGGGAAAATTAGAGATTTTCATGTGATTTGGCGATTGCGTGCCAATACGTGTTAGAGATTGTATTGACTGGTAACTAAATAGCAGCGCAATGAATTTGCAAAGTCATTATTATAGCGTGACACTGCTTGCTTTGTTTGTTTGATAACATTCAACCTCATTCTAAGAATGACCGACGTTTTAAGATGTGCTTAGAAAATGAGCCCTTGGTTTTGCATATACTAAGCATACTCCCTTATCTTTGACTGACTTGTATCCGCCGCGACTTTGACCAAATAGCAGTTATCACACTTCTTTGGTCAGTATTTGGATGGGTGGGTGGCATCTTCCAACTGAGCGCTACCGTGGCTCGTGATACGTTAAATTGTAGGTTCCGGTTTTAACCGTTTAGCCATGTCAATGGCCTTCAGGCGGCCTAAAAACTCTGACACCAGAGCTATACGAACTTACTTTATACTTCTATATGTAAATACTCGCAGGTGTATGTGAAGTAGCCATACTTGTATTTGAAATAGGTCAATAATGTCCAGGAGACAGTTTTTTTCCTGGTCCTGGTGAAGAATCTGTTGAGTCTTTACTTCATTCATCCAATTTTCATATTATAATTTATGAGCAAAGCTCATGTCGATGTATTAACTTCCACGTCTCGCCCTCCACCAGTTTTTACTTATTTACTTATATTGATATCCGTGTGATTGCATTTTCTATGAATTCCAAAACATTTAAACTTCTGAATCGGAGAAAATCACCGCACATCTACTGAGGTAATGATACGTGGCAATTTTCCTTTGTCCTTTAGTCCGAGCGCACGGCGCAGGCACGTTCTCAAAGACATTGCCATCGACGCAAATGACTCATCTAATCTAGATCATAAAGGATCGGAGAAAAAAGAGAACAAAAACTTGACATTTGACGACACGGAAAGATTGGCCAAATGTGGGTGCAGAACAAATATCTTAAAGTAAGTACGTGTGTAACTCCTAACAATACCCAGGTAGTGTTGGGTAAAATTAGCGTGCATTGGTAAATGCCGAATACAAACTATTTTTCATTTAATGTTCGTCTTTGGGTAAAAGTAAAAGTTTACTTCTTCGGTCTAGTATTACCCGTAACATTTAGACTCAACATGACATGTTACGCTATGTGATGAAATTTGTGTTTATACTCGTACAAATGTTCGGTGCGTAACGCGTTACATTATATCCCGTAACGTTAATCGTATACTTGAAAAACAAAAACCTGTACCGAAAAGAAATATAACATCGGAGAAGTCTGCCTCTGTGTGGATATATTCTATGTTATATGTGGTTATTTAATGAGTAAAGATTGTCATAAATGCATATTTTTATTGCGTAACAATACAACTAAAATTTTCATACTTTCAAGTAGCTCACAGCCTAGTTAGATAGTTTTCGGATGGTTTAGTTGATCATTAGAGTTTGGGGGAAATTTCCATCGAATTTTTTTGTTTGAAATATTGTTGGATGTGCCACAGCTTTGCCAGTTATTGAGCAATACCTAATGTCCAAAAATGTTTGACTTTAGGCTACTTTGAAAACAATCCAATTCAAAAAATATATACTAAGACAAAACTACCGTAAGACTACCGTAATGAACTACTTTGACTAAGCCAACCAACAAAAAGAAACAGCTGTCCTGTACACAAATTCCGGATTGGTTCCATATTAAAAGTTGTTATCCTTTTTTAATAACCTTATACACGTATATATAAGTACCACAGGAAAAGAAAATATAATACTTACTAACAGGTACGCTATACTGCATTGTGTCTCGTTAAGTTATAACTTTAGAAAACAATGAATGGATTCATTATCACTTGTTAGAAAATGCAAACGAAGAGGCGACGATTTTATTCAATGAATGATTTTATGCCAGTCCTAAACTTTGTTATAATCAATATAGTGTAACTGTTAAAAGAATTTAAATTTAACTTAATTTTAAATTATATATACTACCTTTTACACGCGGTTTTGCCTGCGTGATACTATAACAATACAAAATCAAACCGAACCGTCCAGTCGCACCGTTGCTCCGTAAAAAGAAATCGTAACAAACAAACCAATAAACAAAATACTTATCTGATTAATTATATTAATTACTACAATTTGCATTCTGTGATATCTAGGAGTGGTGATCATTAAAATACTCTAATATAAATTAAAATTCATAATTTCTCTAAATTAATAATTAGAAAACATTTAACTCAAAAAACCCAATTCTAAATACCTTTGCTAACACACGTGACAGTGACACAAAATAATTAACCATTATTACAAAATTTCATAACTGTACTAATCTCTCCGAAGTAATTAAGAAATAGTAGCCAAGTTACTTAATGCATCTGGAAAATTCATATTTCTAATAATATCTACGTAGAGTCACGTTGAAAAAACGTGATAAGGCAAAGTGTGAATATGCTATTACACATTCTAGGAGGCTGTAGGTGTGCCGGTGATCTTATGTTTCTTGGTAATGACACAAAATAATGATGGAATAGAAGTTAATCTTTATATCTTGCCGCTCGAGCAACGCACATACGTAGACACTGTAGATAGCGCTCGCCAATACGAATATTGGGTCTTATTGGTCAGCTTAATCTGAAAGTGTCTCACCGCGGATTTGCTTTCTTCGTGCTAGAATGAATCACCAAAAATATTACCATTACTGTACAAGTTCCGATCCCGTAGAGTTGCATCGATCGTGGTTACAGGTAGACTCAAGAGGTCGGGATGATGAGGTATTTATTTATCTCGTAATTTTAGTGCGCGATTAGTCCAGTACTGTACTGTACTGTACCAGCCTTTTTTTAATGGTCCACTGCAGGACGTAGGCCTACCCACGAAGGGTGATTGGGCCATATCCACCACGCTAGCCCAGTGCGGGTTGGTGGATTCACATACGCCATCGAGTTTCTTCTACGGACGTATGCAGGTTGCCTCACGATGTTTTCCTTCACCGAAAAGCCAGTGATGTGAAATTCCGTACATAAATTCCAAAGAGCTCATTGGTACGGGACCGGGGATTCGAACCCACGACCTCACGATTGTAAGGCGGGTGTCACTACCTCTTGACCACCACGGTTTATTAGTCCAGTAGTACATAATAATAACGAATGTATATAACGAAGTTCAAAGAGTAGGTGTTTTACTTCTGTAATCTAGTTGTTTTACGATTTAAATGACGAGCCAAAGGATTATTTTCTTTACGACTTTATTGCGAGTATTATCTCTGTAGTGATTTATTTCTATGGTAGGAAAATTGACGGGCAAAGTTCACTTCCTGAGACTTGCAGATATATTTTCTAGATAAAATCGTTTTATAAAAGTACTTAGTACGCAGTAAAATATCTAGTAAATACCTAGGCATTATTAACCCACCGTTAGTGACTTATAATTTTTGAGATCCCGGTCTCAGAGACAGGGCAGACGCAAAAACTAACGTCTACATCTCTATTACTAATTCAACCGGGGGAAACATAAAACTAGAGTAGAAAATATCTCAACTTGATAGTGTGTCTCTGAGAAAGATACGACATGAAAGCATGAGTAAAAGAAAGTGCACATTGAAAATGCTTAGGCACCTATATCATTATTTACGAACCCCACACACCAGCGGAGTCTGTTAGCATTCGGTGTATAGGGCTTATATATTAAGAAAATATTTAATACTTAGTTACTCACAGTACAATTAAGTAGGTAAATTTCCAATTCTCGAAATATCTCATTCATTGTATTTATTAATTCACACCTTATGTAAATAAAATACCTATTTTAACTCATTTATCTTTATTATGAGTACGTGACTGCCAAATGTGATTTGTTTTGTGGCATCAACTGATACGTGTAATGGATATGAGTCAAAAGCAAATTGCAAACATGCAAATTATTGCATATGATGATTTGGATTATATGATGTATGTAGGTTTTTATAAGTTATATATCAGTGTGAGTTTATACATATCGCGAAACTAAGCGAGCCCATCTTTTACCTTATGGTAGGTGCCACGTCCACTATGGCAATGTTTTAACTGACTGCCCCACAAGGGTAGCGTTTTTTTCGTCCGTCTAGTTTGTTGGTACACGTAGTTTCAAAAACTATAAAATGAATATTCCGACATCGGAACGGCTAGCATACGAATCACGACGTAATTTTATCGACATGTAAAAATCACCATAACTTTAATTTTGTTTTGAGACATCGACAAAATGATGTCGTGGTGCGTATGCTAGCCGCGCTGATTTTCCAAAGTACTTGGTAGTGGTTTTATGGCTGATCTCTATCCCAGCCATTTGAATTCTGTTTCCAGCTGGATTTGCAGTAAAACATTGCCATCAAAAATAAATAGATGCCATTCATCTGACAGTCCGTGATTGAGCTGGGTGCGCGGCGTGCCGGTTGAGAAACGACGAGACTAAGGATCGGCTGCTCGAGACAGACCACGAGATTATCTCTTCTATACAGTATACCGAAAGACATATTACTAACCTTAAGGATTTCGGGACCAAAAGTAGCCTCTGGCATTCTCCAAGGATAGAGGACGATGGCGCAAGGTCATTAGAAAGAAGCTTTTGGGATATGGTGGTCACGACCCTCAGACATGAGGAATTTGACTCGAGGAAGAGGATGACATTCTCCGGCTTTCAAAATTTAACCATGCAAAATATCAAGCTAAGCCGTCTCCGTTATTGCGTAAAAATAAATCATTATTAAAGGGTTAATTCCTGAATCTGAAATCTCTGATAAGAAAATCAAGAAATAAGTTAAGCATACCTGTGTTTAACTTTTCTTAGGGAAACGACAACAAGTAGGTAACTAGTAAAACTCCTTAACGACTATTTTAACCAAAGCAAGTTTTGCATAAGAAAAATAACTGACTGACTATTCAATTCAAACTCTCTAGTATAATTCTTTAACAGCTAATTTGTCCACATTAAACATTTTTGCGTAAGAATAATATAATTTAGAAAAATACTAAAAATCACGCTAAGGAGTCATCATTTTTTTTATAAATGCGTGTCACCGGTTAGATAGTTATGCAAAGTTTGAAGAAAATCATATCGCTCAAAGTAGGTCAAAATCGAGTTCATAGGGGTTGGTTACAAGCAAGCAAACATACAGATGAAACTAATAAAAGCGTGTAAGAAAAGAAACAAATCTGTACCTAGTTCTGACTGCTCAGTGCACTTACAGAGTGAGTTAATTAGTAATGCAGTGCGGCGCATAAATCCGAGTGCAACAGCCGAGCGGTCAAATTAAACAAAGATCCTGCGCAGGATTTACATGAGAATGACAATACCAACCGAAATTTCCTCGCCCACTTGCAGGTGTGAAGCTAGCATTCCACTGCGAGCGATGATTAAGTAAAGCTAAGAGACGTCTGGTCGCACTTGTATCACTTTTAATTTCACTTTACTCTTGTAGAACAAAAAGATTGTAAAATCATATTAACAATTGATGTACCATATTGACTGCCTCGGTGGCTCAGTGGTTAGTGAACCTGACTTCTGGATCACAAGAGGCGAGGGTTCGATCCCCACCCAGGGCAAGCATTTGTGTGATAAACATAGGTGTTTGCTCTGAGTCTGAGTGTTATTTAGGTAATATTTATATAAGTATGTATTTAAAATATGTATATATGTAGAATATCAGTATCTAGCAGCTATATCACAAGCTTTGCTTAGTTTAGGGTCAGAGACCATCTGTAAGATGTCCCCCAATATTTATTATTTATATTTTTTTATTTTATATTCTATGTACACAACATTATTAGTCCCTGCTGAACGTAAACATACTAGCAAAAGATGGTTTGGTTTTATCCACCACGCCGTCTCTGGTACCTCATTAAGTTTTAAATTATTAGTTTTAGGATTCCGTACCCAAAGGGTAAAAACGGGACCCTATTACTAAGATTCCGATGTCTGTCTGTCCGTATGTGTGCTGACTACATATCTATTACCTTATATTATACGGTCTAGGGTATAAAAAGTTGGACTTTGGAAGTTAGGCATGAAAGTTCAACTTATCATGCTGGTAAATAAATTTGATCAAGAATACATGACATGACGGAAGAACTTTACAAAGATATTTTTATGATATAGTTACTTAGTTGTTACGGTACGTGAACGAGGATAAATAATTTCCTCTCTCTCAATTGTTTTAGCTTATATCGGAACACGAGCACACCGAAAGGCGTGGGCAGAATCAATTGTCCATCCAACGTTGTAACTCGATTAAACCCACAAGGTTGCACTCATTACGGTCACTTCTCACCTGTAGCACCTTGTCGCAGTACAAGCTGGCAATGTCATAGGATAATTTTTGTGCTCGCCCACACGGCAGAAGAATTTGACTTAGAGTCCAAGGTCGGTTTTGCATTGTCTTTTTTGTGTGAATACGATGTATTTTACCTATCGCTGTGACCTGAGTAGGTGTAGGGTGCCTGCCAACCCAGGTAGGGTCTAGATTGTCGTGTTGTATGTTTTAAGTGTTTGGAATTGTTCGGGGAATTGTTAGGTTATGGTGGTCTAGAGAGTTTCATGTCTGCGTATGCTAACGATCTGTTTTATCGACGCTGCATATAAGTGAAACAAACCGTTGGTTTAGATTATTTTTCTGTCATGGATTAAGAAATGTTGTGTAAACGCTATATTATTACATTATAAAATCAATGTTATACAATCTGTTAAACAACAATCAAAAGTAAAATACTGAACCATAGTTAGGATACGTAAACATAAAATGATGGATGTTTGCCAATGTGGCATTTACCTATTTTCCATTGTAATATTAACCCGTCATCCAAATACCTGTTTGAAAAATTTGGCGTGTTCAAAAATAAATCATAAGCGAAGGTAAAAACTGTCGAAACAACATTTTGCTGAGACGTTTCAATCCTCCGTTTGCGTAGGTTTTCTCCTTGAACAACACCATTATCTAGCCGAGTGGCAAATGGGCCAAATGTCAGGAGCCACAGTTCAATGTCAGTGACAGTACTCAAAATTGACAGCATAATTTCGTTGTATACACTGCTATTATCGATATATCAGATTTATATAAATAAGATATTATAGAAAGTTTATTCGCTGTTTAGTTATTCGTCATACAAAAAATAAGCTCCGCCTTGAGCACAGATATCCATTAAGAACAGATTGATAATGCTGTTGTTATTTGAGGCAATTCTCAACTACAAAATGCATCGAAAACCTAGCAAAGCTGCTGTTAAATCTGTCAAATATTATTACATTGGAATTCAAAGTCAAAGTATTTATTTGCATGATAGTGGGTATACAAAAGATCTTAAAATTATACAAACATATATCCATCCACTAACAATCATAAAAAGTGTGCAAAATTTAATAATTGAAAATGAATAGTAGATTGTATCATATGGGAGCAAAATAATATTTTTACGGCGAGGGCGCTTCTTTGAATCCTGAACGTAGCGAGGGGTTCAAAGTACGTCGCCCGAGCCAAAAATATATTTTGCACCCGAGTGGTACACTCTACTTTTCATCACCTATATGAGAAAACAAAAGGCGTCTCATATTTTACTATAATATTATTATTTAATAAAACGTAGAGTAACAACTAAATTGAAATTAAATGGTATCTAATAATAAAACAAATGAAAACTTATATTTATATTCTTTTCATTAATTTTCTTGGCGCTGAACTACTAACATTACAAATACTTCCAAATTCAAAAAGTGCGCGGCAAAGATCATTCTGTCGCACTTATAAAGTTCCTTACAGAAAACACCACCTTTGGGTGCACTTAAAGGAGAACCAAGTAGTCCTTTTCGAATAGATGTGATGAAAAATACATTTCAAATTGTCATTGTGAAAATATTCTATTAAATAATTAATATTGCTATCATCTACAAATTAATGTTCTAAAATGTTCAAAAAATTTGACGTTCTTTTCATAAAAATCCTTCATAATCCACCAAATCGATATATTTTTAATAGCTCTTTCTAATTCGTGCCATATTAAATCGATGCATCTCTTTCATATTTTCTCCATTGACCACATTATACCTCTGGTATCGCTGTGGCCTTAAATCATTTGACAAATGTTCACCTTATTGTGGAAACGCCAAAATGACCTTTGATTAATAGTTCAAATCCGCTATTACAAGCGTTATCCATCTCTTTGTAGGATATATGTGGTTGAATATGATATCTTGTAAGTGCTCGGTTCTGGTGAAGAGAACGTCGATGTTTACTAACGTGAGTTATTCGAACTTTTAACATCTCTATTCAACTTTGTGGTAGTCTTTTATGTGAGAATATTTGTTTAGCAAGCTCAATTACTCATGCCATCTTTCAAGGTAAACCTTTTAGAGATAAGCTTTGTAATGATATAATAAATAGCAAAGAATAAAGTTAGCATCGTGTGAAAACTGTGTAGAAACTACAAGACATAAAAATCAAAATTTGCTATATTTTGTATTTGACAAATTCGTTGACGACAAAAAAAAAGCGGCAACTGTCTCTACTAAAATGGTAAAAACTTAATCGGTATCATTTTTACCTGTGTTAAAAAGTTATAATTTAGAAGACATATCAATCCAAAGGAAACGCTAGAAAAATTGTGATCACTGAAAAACCTGCAAGATTTATGTTGGTTTAAAATATTTCTTTTGTTATTTATCCTGTATGTATATTGATATTGTATAGGTCAAATCTTGTGTAAAGATTGTAACTATTTGTGTAATTCTAACTATTTGTGTAATATTCATCATTAATAGAGATTAATCTATCTCAGAGTATTGCTTGTTTGTTTTACTGTTAAATGTCATGAGAGACATTTAAAGTCACAAATATAATATTAAACGATATGCCCAGATACCGGAAAATTTCTTGTTAGAATGAATTATTTCTACCAAGAGAAATTGAACAAAGAGCCCAGCACTTATGATATTTCCACGATAAATAATAAATATATTTTTTGTAAGAAAATTATTACAAACCATTAATTAGTGTGCACATTTAACTCTTATACTTAAAACTGCGGTGTTGCTGAATTGTTCCGAGTAACTAGGATAATTGAATGATTAGCATGTCAATCGGAAGACAGAAAATCAAAGCAATGTCACACAATCTCTATACAATTACACAGAGTTCGACTCATTAGAAGTTTAGTGTGTTTAGGTATCGTCTTACGCTACTTCCAGTTTTTCACGTCTTGCGGCCGGTGTCTTCCCCTCCCTGTCCATCATGACTACCTTCTTTTTGATCTTGTCTAAAAATGCCCTCCGTGGTCTTCCCTTTTCTTCCGATCCTTCTACTTTTCCTTCTATTATGATTTTCATTAGATTGTCACATCGTAGGTACTAATCAAAACTAATCAATCATTCTATCGTATTTGTTTAATGAACATAGTGTCTCTCTGAAATACCTATAGGCTATCCAACAAGCGCTGACTATGTATACGGCTTGACCGATTTCCTTGCGGTTTCCTCCAACTAATCTGTCCACTTTGTGCGCCAATCGGTCTAGTAGGTAGGTGTCGATCCTCGATAGATGTGGATAGATGTAATAATGCGATGCGTCGAGGTGTGATCTCGGCACAAAAGGCTGCGATCCGACCTTCCTCTCCTTCGCGCGGCTCGGCACTTGAGGCGCGGTACAGGTGAGGCCTCAACTCGTTGAGCTTTAAACTTAAATTATATACTTAGAATTATCACGCAAACCGAGAAAGAATCGTATATTCGAGTAGTAAAGCCGTCAAACTGATTTGTCTGGGATTGGAGCCCAATTTTTAAAACGTTAGGATCAACAGAGAATCGCATCGTATGATCTCCCGTTCGCACAATTAGGTATATTGTCAACACTCGCTCCTGCTTTTACTCAGCCTCGTCAATGTTTACGCACACGGTAAAGAAGATTGAATAATAGGTATAGAGCCTGTATATGCCGGAAGAGCTTTAGGCAAAATACCGGCCAATGTTTTAGGTATCTTCAAAACTAGATTAAACGGATATCTTTTAGTTAAGCGTGACATATATAGCTGATTACCATCAAGCAGAATAGTCAAACACAAATCATCAAAAACTATTAAATTAAAAAAAAAAGTGTATTCCCAGCTCGGTATGGCTACTAGGCCAGCCTGATAGAAAAGGATCGTTCATCTCGTATTCTAGTTTATCCCTATAGTAAGAGTTGTTCATAATGATGTTCTGAATCACACCCCTTCGACTTAGTACTTCATAAATGTACATCCTTCAGGATGTACATCCTTGAATAACCCTGTCTACCTATGAAGTCGATGTCACTTTGCAAAACAATATTTTACAGTTGAATACTTGACGGAGTCAGACAGCATAGCTGGTTTTAGTTGAAAGCAATAGTGATGATTTTAAAGTGGGTATCACCCGAATAGGGCCGCACGTGGCAACACTGCATGCTTGTGTCGGAATGAAATGACTTTGACAGATGACCGAGAAACGTCATGCCATTCCGAGCGCGAGGCGGATTGCACCCGTGCAAATCCATTGACTTTGAAATCTGATTCCATCCTAGATAATTATTGTTAAATTGATTATCAAGTGATACTAGGTCAATAAAACCACCCGTTGCAGTAGTGCAGAGTGTTTATTTTGATGAGATGGACAACTGGAGACCGCCGGCGAGCTGTACCAATGAATGACCCACAAATAACGATGGCGGGTGATTGAGACGATCACTCTCAGACCCCGTCATACTTATCTAAGTTTTAAGTAAAAAGAGTAACCTGTGTTAATCCACATGCTTATGAGGTTGTCATCTCCCCACCTACCCTATTTGTAAATATCTGTGGAACTATTTCAGCATGAAAATTAGTAAGAAAATATACAAAGTCATGATTTTCCAACAGGTATAGTGTAATTCTGTCGGAAATAATTAGCACCGACACAGAAATTTATTTATGTGGGAGATAAATGCAAATTGAGTAGTACCTATGTTTTTATCTCAATAAACAAGACATTTTATTATTCTAGGTACTTACTGAAAAAGACTAGACAGGCACTGAATTAAACTTACATCCATTAAAAGAACGTTAAGTTATTCATGCTTATTCAGAAAAGATGTTTTAAGACAAAAGGTGGATAGTATCAAAGATAGTTTAGTAAGGACTAATATTATAAATCCGAAAGTGTGTTTATTGATTAGTTCCTCTTTCACGCAGCAACGGTCCAACGGATTGACTTGATTTTTCGTATGCAGTTTTCGTAGTTTGAAAGACGGATGTGACATAGGCTACTCCAGAAAAATACAATGTCCCCATATGGGAATGCACACAAATTAAAATACCACGTGGGCGAAGTCGCGGGTAAAAGCTAGTTTCACTATACGGTAAACCCCGAATTTGTGAAAACAAATTGCCTGTTTCATATATTTCATCGATTCAAACTGCAATATTGTACGGGACACTTGATTTAGTTTCTCCAAGTCCGGATGGGCCTCATCGTAAAAGTGGTTAAACATTATTGTCTGATTCATTCCCTTTCGAGCTTAGTACACCTTTTTTAATAACCTTGTATTTATATCCAAATTATTTGCTCACTTATTTCACATTTTTCTAATATTTCAGTTTGATTTATAATAATCGGCCAAGTGCGAGTCAGACTCGCGCACGAAGGGTTCCGTACCGTATGGAAGTCCCCCTTAATATATGTATTTTATTTTATATTCATTATTTATTTTGAATATTCTGTGTTGTCGTTATTAATATCGAGCATAAAATCAGTTTTCTTGTATGAGAGCCCCCCTTAAATATTTGGTTATTTTAATTGAATTATTTATTTTTGAAGTACATTTTTAACTAAATATTCTGTGAATATTTCAAGCATCTACTTATCACCGTAAAAACGGCAAAAAACAGGTTTTTTGTAAGTATGGGAGCCTCACTTAAAATTTACGTCGACTGTGAAAATTTCAACGTTCTAGCTATCACCGTTCCTGATATACAGCCTGGTGACAGACAGACGGATAGACGGACAGCAGAGTTTTCGTAATATGGTCCCGTTTTTACCCTTTGGGTACGGAACCCTAAAAACAAATTGATAAAAGTGAAGACCCCAATTGACGAAAGTACATAACGAAGTGTTACATCACGGAAGCCCATCAAAGACGCAGATGATCAATCGATCATCTCCGCGTGCTCTTTCGCTACTTTCCAAAAGGCAATTACTGTCCAATAAAAACTGATATTTTCTTACATTTTGCCACCTTCTGTCATAACTTTACGATACTTATTACCGTCTTAGTTCCGCGTGGCTTGTAAACTATAAAAACTTGAAATAACTTGAGAAAAATGCCGCGCCGTTAGAATTTACATTTTATAACTGATCAATAAACTATATTAATTTTATTGGCGAAGTTTATGGCTCCATCTACTTGAATAAAGGTAGCTTGACCAGCTGCGAGCGAAAGGAGGATCTTGTGACACTGTCCTTCGAAGCGTTCTAATAATGGCGGAAGCAGTCTATAAATATAAGCTTTAATTTGGCGCCAAGTTAAAAGCTATAAGTTAGTAAGAATATAATTTTGCTGGGATTAAAAGCTATTCTAAATTCGAATAAATTTATGATTCAATAATACAGTTTTGATTTTTTTACTTTGAAGTTTTTATTTTTGCTTTCCAGGCATTAGTTGAATGCTACATCGCATTTTAAAAGTTTAACCCCCAATAACAAAGAGGGTTTGATTAAATTACGAGTGCAACTGTGTGTGTCACTTTTTCCTGAAAAGTTTTACAAAGGGCTCTATCTTTGAACATAGTCCGCAAGGACGTATACGTTAACAAGATTATTTTTTGCAAAAATTAGCATGACCGACTTCACACGTGTACAGAATTCGCGAATATTTCGCACGTATCGATGTAGCATTTTGCACACTATTGTTGATTTATCAAAAATGGCTCATCCGATTTCAATAAAATTCAAATGAAACCAAGTTCAAAGTATATTCTTTCCAATTAAAAAAGAATTATTGAAATCGGACCACTACGGAAAAAGTTATGCGTGGTTATACATAAAAAAAAATATACGCGTCGAATTGTATACCTCCTCCGGTGGTTCGTCGGTCAATGATTACGAAACCAAATAAGAGCAAGAGCGAGTATTAAAAATCTATGTTAGTACGACAGATATAGCACAGCATGAAAATTGTTTACTAACGTTTTAAAAATTGACCTCCTGACCAAATATCTGCTCTATACTTCACTAGTAGTCTTCCAAAGCATAGCCTAGAAAAAAAATAGATATGATTGAATTTTACTAAGCAGACTGCTTGGAATAAACTACAGGCAGGTATCTATTTTAAAAGATTACAGACCCTACACGTGTCGAAGTCATAATCTTGTTTATAAGGATATCGCTTTCTGCATTCTAGTCAAGTATAGTAAGAGGCTATTGAGTCGATCGGCTTGAGATGCCGGGCTCGTCTCGTCCGCATCATCGGCGGCTGCTGGCTGGACTAGGACAGCATGCAGATGAGGAGGTACCGTAAGGGATCTCAGTTTCTAGTACTTGCGTAGTTATGTTAGTGCATTCTTTTTGCTCTACTAATGTTATAAGTACCGTTTTAAAAAAGTACCGTTTACCACAAAAGTTTTACGCACGCTATAGACAATGTTCAACAGTACAAATTGCACGGTTAAACAGTGCTAAAGCGTGTTTAAATCTTTTATGGTGAGGCGGTGATTGTTTGAATATACTTTAAGTAATTTATATAGTTACTTACTCCTTTTATGTATTAGCTCCCTGCTGAAAGTTGTGGTTTTCTAGCTGTCCTCTCAGAGCAAATAAAAAAATCAAGAGAGAATGTTGTGAACAAACAAGTGAAGCCAACCAAAACTACGCCTCGCCGTGTACAGACAATTACACACACATCCACGAACAACGAAACTACGCCTTGGCTTGACAGCCGAACTATGGCGCATGGCGGCGCAACACCGACGCACTCACACATGTATAAAAAACCGGACAAGTGCGAGTCGGGCTCGCACATCGAGGGTTCCGTACAAACACATTGTTAAAATAATGAAAAACCTGTTTTCATACGATAACTGAGAAGTTTTTCTTTTACACAACTGCAAGTAACCATAGATATACGTATACAGTTTAAATTTCAACTCGATATCTTTACGCGTTCCCGAGATAAAGAGTCTTGACATACACACAGACGGACAGACGGACAGACGTACAACAAAGTGATCCTATAAGGGTTCCGTTTTTTCCGTTTGAGGTACGGAACCCTAAAAACCGGCATCACTTGACTGTTCAACGACGTTCTCTCTTGATTTTTTTATTTGCTCTGAGGCTGTCCTTATAATATCAGTTACTCTTACCACAAAAGTTTTATGCACTCCTTAAACAATGTTTAACAGTACAAATTACACGGTTAATCTGTATTTAAAGCGTGTTTAAACCGCCTCATTACAACAGTGTAATGAGGCGGTTGGACTATTACGCAGTATTTGTTTGCTATAATATAGTGTGATCCTTGGTATTTGCGTAAAGCCTAATAATGCTCCTTAAAGAGTTTATAAGACTACGTTTACGGTCTCGCCGTTAAAGCGCCGTCAATTACAGGTCTTGATATATTTATTTCAAAACCATGCATTTCTCATTACTCAAACAATTCTCTCGATATGCTTTCTTACTTCTTCCGTATGTGATCGGATAGTATATAGTATGCGATGCGAGGCAAGGAAATATTCTTTATAATCCATCATATTATAAAGAATGTTTCATTACTCTCTTGTACGAGTATATATATGTAAATAAACTTCTTATTATTATCCATCAGATTCCATCAGACTGTCCTTGAAAGACTAGAATAAAACTTCTTTAGATAAATCAAAATTACCAACATAGCCCAGTAGAAACGGTAGAGAATAAATCGGAGGACTAATAAACTAGGTTGAAAAGGTGTCGAATGGAAACCACGTCTCGAAGAACAGGGGACATAGTTGTTCAACCTACAAGTAGGACTCACGACTTCAAAGATTGCGCTGGATGCAAACCGCTTTCAATCGGTCTTATTGTATGTCCTTATCAGAAGTCTATGTTCAGCAGTGGATGTCATATAGCATTAGAGTATTAGTAAGTAGTAAGATGCATTAGGTATTCTCTAGCCGCCTGTACGGCCGACGGCGACTTCACACGCGCGCGGCCTTGCGGATATGGAGCGACGTAATCGCCGTAATTGTGGAATGGCGGCGGAATGCCACAATCAATCGCTTTGACTCATTGTTCAATGTAAATATTAGTGTTTTGTGAGGAACTAAGCTTTCTTGTGGTTTCTGTAGTGATAGGACTCTTTTGTAGAGCCTGTTTGGCGAAGACTGCTTCTTCGAAATCTATTTGACGAATAAATCAAGCGACAAGTTGTAGTTTGTAAGCATTAATGTATTTTAGATTGAAAACAATGCTTCTAGAAAAAAAATTAAGGGAAACATGATAATAACAATCTTGATATCTCAGAAAAATAAACTCAGTGTTGTGCCGCGCAGAGTTTTGCACTAGTATAGTTCAAAATTTGTTGAAAATGAGGTGGTGGTGGTATCATGGGTATGCGTAATGTTTACCATCAGGTGAGCGTGTAGCTCGTTTGGTCATTCGATCGTATAAAAAAGTGTATAGCAGTGGTGTTTAATTACTAAAATGTCATATCATCGTGTTTTAAATCAGTATATTGTTTATAATAATGGGTAAGAGAGCTCTGATGAGGATAATGATCACACACACATCCCTCAAGCATAAGTATCTAAGTACTGCAAAATGTGTTCTATTAATAAAATCGGTTGCAAAGAAATAATGTGTATGTGATGACTGATGGAAAAGATACTTGCAACTACTTATTGAAACAGTAGAAGTACTACGAACAATAAACGATTTTATGGGCACTGAACTTTACCACAAGTAGGTACCTATGTTAGGTATTGCACACGCATTTAGGTCATTTAAAACCACATACCGTGAAGCAAAGCGTAGGACATCTACCAAGGTAAATAGACAATTTGATAATACCATAATGATAAATTAATAGTTTAAAAAGCACTAGAAAAAAATCCTTTACCTGGCCTTTCTCACAAGTACAAACACGACTATGATACGATATTCCATCATGGAATGCCAGTGCCTATCTTCCGGCTTCATCATCAGACCTTGAAACATAATCGTAGTCAAAGTTCATTACAAGACTTTTCTAAGAAATCCAAAACAGCTATGATACGATTTTCCATCATGAAGTTCCAGTTCATATATTCCGGCTCCGTCATCAAATCAGTTCAACACTACCATATTATTGTATTGTCATCAAAACTACATACAGCTGCCAATTTTCCTTACGCTACGATCCTTGGAAGATGGTTAAATTAGTTACCTTAAATTCCATTACATAGTTACATACAGGTCAACCTAATAAAAGCGTGCTAAAACGTGTTGGATACAAGCCATTTCTCTATGGATATTGATAGCGATTGAAAACACACAAAATTAAAGAAAACATTAAACTAATAATGCTTTAATTAAACCTTTATTTATTGGTAACGCGAAGAAGCAATGACTTTGTGGTATTAATAAATTTGCATAGATTCGGATACACCTACTTTGCTGCGCATATAAAACATCGGGTCCATCACCTTCTTTTCTTAATATAGTCCGGTGTACCACCCATTCACCTGTTTCAAAATGGACTGATTTATTGACCATGCATACAACTTTGTTTCGCAATTTGTCATATTGTAGATGAACGAGTCAAGTTATTTTATCTAATTAAAATACCTATTTCCCTCGCTACGTTCTGGTTTCCCGATCTTTACTTATTGCAAAAAAATATCTCATAGCATTATTAACGGATACTCGGCATTCTTGAATTAATTTATAATACTTATTTACTTTAAAAGATATTAGAAAATAGTTACATTTACTTTGTACATATATATTTATGGCCGACAGAGTCGTTTGGAACCTTTTAATAGTCTGTATCTTTTTTACGACTTAATGCGAGGTATATACTATTTAAGTGTATTTACAAGTAAACTGAGTACTTCATTATATAGGTATTTCTTACCTGAGTACTCATTGTTGTGTCTGACTAGTTGGATGTAGAGATTGTAGAGGCGACTCGTGTGAGCTGTACCACTGTGTACCACTCTGCTATTTTCTGTTGACTTCCGTAACGTATTCTTTTTGTAATCATTTTGAATGTATTTATTTATAGATTTTCCACGAATCGTGAACAGATTAAGATGCAAGACGGGTATTTTGTTTTAATTTATTTAGAGATTGCTTTCAAAGATAACATGTCTCAATATAAAATTGACTAGCTTCAATTAAAACATGATTGGTAATTATTTGTAGTCGGTTGTAACTGAAATGTATGGAAATGACGCCTCTAAGTGTATTACAACAAAAGCTGTATAAATTAATAGTTTGAAAATGGTTTTTAAATTTCTGTTAAATTTTGTAAAAAAATACTAGTAAAAATAGTTTGGATATTCTTGAAAGCATTTTTCACCCGAAAACTCATTATGAAAAACAAAGTACCAATTTCCAAGATAATGCTTTCAAAAGTATAGGTGACGCGCGTTGATGTCTTAACTACGCAGCTACGAACGGACGCCGAGATTTGTTTGAAATTACTCGCACCTCGGTATAGGTAAGCACATGCATACAAACTTACTCTACAATCCAACAAAGTCGCCACTATCGCACTTCCCACATTTAACCTACAACAATATAACGCCTCACAGCAAAAATTTTAGCTCCATTACTTGGTCAATTTACAGATAAAACGGCCATAAACCCGCAATTTAGTCGTCAGCGAGTATTAAACTTAATGACGATATTAGAAAAAAATCCCTTGACATTTCAGAAAGAAGCATCTTGACCTCGCCACATACCTGTATCTATTTACCTTCTAAGAGAAACTATCTGTCCGCAATTAATAGTACTTTGTGGACTTGAGATGAACCGTACCGGCTTTGTACTTCCTTGAACTGTAAGTGTATGTAACATAGCTGGGTTATAGTCATACTTACAAGTAGTAGAGTGTGTAAGGTTGTTTGTATTAATTTGATTTATAATTACAAAGAGTTATGTTTGTTATAAAATTTAGAAAATTTGTCACGATTGGTGGATTCGAACCTGCATCCTTTGGAACACTCACTGGTACAGACGCTTTATTAAATTAAGTTATATCACTTACTCTTAGATGTCCATCACAACAATAACTCTTTGATAGAAACCTGGTGTGGGAAGCACTACACAATTAAAATTATTTCACTGATTTGTAATTAATTTATACTCGTATGTTTGCTAAAAGAAAGCAGCTAAAGCAAGTGGGTCGGTGAATTATGGTCTCATTTTTATGTACCGGACTAGTGAACATAGGCTTATTAGGCCATACTATCACGCTGGCCCAATTGAGGTCATCTATTTCTTTATTGTGTCGGTAAAATTGATTGTTCGCTTTTGCTAACAGATAGGGTTTTGTTGTAAGAGCTATTTATTACAATAATGAGTGCAATACTAGTGATACTGATAATATGTACTAACGTTGCTTATTATTTAACCACTAAGTAGGTAGTTTAGTGTGTAAACATATCATTACCACAAGTAATGTAAATGTAGATTTAAATGAATCAAATTTATAATAGGGGTAGGTATGATACGATTTGTAATCTAATTAAGAATGTCAGCATTTTGTTCACGTTTAGTAACAATTTTTCTACAGATGAAACCTGTCTTACATCAGACCCGTCGCTAGTCATGCGTGGAAGAGATTAGCCCAACATAGAGAACAATGGAACATGATAGAGCAGGCCTATACCCAGCAGTGGGTCAACACAGGCTGATGATGACAATGAAACGTGTTTTTTTTCTGTCAGACCAGTAACATCCTTTGTTAGTCAATATTATGTACTGTAACAATAAAAATCATCATATTCAAAATACGCGAATTTTGTTTTGTTTATCTTCCCAAAATAGGCGGTTCTAAGCAGATATGTCCCATCTTTACCCCTTGGGTACGGAACTACAAAAACTAATTACAACGACAAAATACAAATAAGACTATAACTGGCAGTTGATTTCTTCATAGAAAATTGCAAGAAGACCCGCGATCCGCACCATTAGTTCCATATAGCTAGGTTCGAGCCAACGGCCTTGGGACCGCTTGACATTCCATGCCCTTTCTTCCACCTTGCTGGCTATGTCTTCTTGAACGGTGATTGCATACTTGATTCCTTATTAATATGCTACCGTACCAACTGTCCAAGGTCGCTCTATGCAGTCGTCAACTTACATCAAACTTCAACTCTATATCTAATAACATTAGGCTTATATTTCAAGATGATTTAAATATGGGCAGATAGTACGTGATTAGAGTGTGTTCGGCGCCATCTCGTGTCCAAAAATGGAAAGTGAAGTTTTGGTATGATCTTTGGTTTGTATGCTTCCTTGTTTTGATTGATTTAGGTTTTGTTTTGTCTATTGACTGTACTAGGTACTGCGTTTATAGCAGATGTTAATGATGTTTTGTTATGTCCATTGATATTTAGCAGTTAACGATTATGTTTATTTTTCTAGGATTAATCTAACATAAACAGACGACTAAATGTACTACAAAATGAATACACAGATTTTCGTGCATTGATTCAATGCTTATTAGTCTTATATATGAAATTGCAGAATAGTAGGTATATATGTAAAATAGCATTTAGTATTGTTATAAAAAATAAAAATTTACATAGGCCAGAGCACATTACAGTATGATTCTCATTGTTAGCGAAGAGTTTGCATAAGGGACCTTTGAAGCTATTGTGAACAAATAATAATTGATAACAAATATTTACGAAGAGCTACTTAGTTTGCCTTTTTTATATCTAAGTACCTGTACTAGTAAGTAGTCATTTTAATAGTCTACTGCAGGACGTAGGCCGACCCATAAATGGTGGTTGCGCTATATCCACCGCTGGCCCAGTGCGGGTTGGTAGATTTTCATATATCGAATTTATTCTAAGCAAGCACGATGTTTTCCTTTACCGAAAAGCCAGTGGTGTGAAATTTCGTGTATAAGTTACAACGAACTTATTGGTACAGGGCCGGGATTTTAACCCAAGTCCTCACGATTGTAAGGCGGGTAACACAACTGCTTCTCTATATCTAAGTATGAACCGAGTTAAGCCAAAAATAATGGATAGGTACGTTGCAGAATACAACTACCTTAGGTTTTTGCGTGGCGGCTCATAGTTTATCAGTAGTTTGTTCAAATAGCTTCTGCTTTACAGAACAAAGGAAGGCCTTGCGATGCGACCAGCTCGCGTTAAATTAGGCTGCCACTGCTGACTCGCATACCTAATGCTTCTTTGTGAAATGTTAGCTCTTTTGTAGAATTCGTCGCCATTTCAGTTAAAGGACGTCTATTTTCATATTCATTTATAGCAATAAAATTATTCTATTCAATATCTATTTAATACTACGGGACTAATCGCATACTGATTGAGGGTGTTACTCGTTGGGAACAAATGGAAATACGATATAAACCAGCAAAAAGCTTTGTGGTACATATTTTTAACTGAATCTTTCATAAGTCTATCTATATATCCCGACTCGCTCTTGGCCGATTTGATTCATAAATTGGTTCATAATTGCAAATGTTAGATACCTAACAAGCTTGCCAAATATAATCAAAGTAAGTTGATAAATAGCGCTATTTGATGGCAGAAATGCAAAAGAAATGCAGTCGCAAAGTTATACTATACTGAATGTACGTAAATACCACGAAGCGTAACGTACATCGCTCCCACTGTAGAACGTAAGCCTACCCACTATGGGTAATTGGGTGTTGAACTCTTCTACGGATATACGCAGGTTTCCTCACGATGTTTCCCTTCACCGAAAAGCTAGGGGTGTGAAAATCCGTACAAAAATTTCAAAGAACTCATTGTTACGGGACCGGGTTTTGAACCCTCGACAAACGATTGCAAGGCGGGTATTACTACGATTAGACTACTTCACGATTTCATTGAAAAACTACAAGGGAGTATGTCCAGTGTGAAATTAATAGCTGAAATGACGATGATGTTTGTTTTATCGCAATTTTCGCATCCTTGACTTTCTGTCAAGTCAGGAACGAGGATAGGTGAGGTATGATTGTAGTCCCGTGGTCTCTCTTCGAGGAAATTTCGTAGGAAGCATATTTTATTCCATTTTACCTCATTCGAGTCACGTGCACCATTGACCAGGAAATTCGGAAGGTTCATGATCTTAAAAAGTCAGGAAGATAGAGCTAAGGTTTTTGAGTTCCGTAACCATGTTCAGTGCTCATCAATATTGCAATCAAAATTCTAACAATTTTATTTATAAACGCAAAGTTTGATTTACGATCATAAGTTCCTATAGATTAGCATAGATTGTAGAGATAGCCAATAAGATTGGATGGAAGCGGTTTGTATTTAGTGAGATTATGCGGTTATATATAACATATGTAACATCCACCTTCAAGGCTGACATATGACCTCATATGCTGCGCTTGCCAGTAGGTGGTCTCTATTCAAGAACCATACGACTCCACTGATCTTCAGTTCTCCGCCCCATGTTCCCTATCGTACAAAATGATAGCAAAATATGTATGTATGTGCCTTGATATATGCCGCAGTCTTCAACTAATCTATTATATTGTAATTTATTTATAAAATAAAATTATTATTGTCAATAAATGACATAACCAACACCAACCATGTACGGAGTTCGAATAGTTCGCTCGGATCAATGTAGTACTTTTCATATTACTGTTGATTTATCAAAAATGGCTCAGCCGATTTCCGATCAAAATCGGATCACACCGTAAAAAGTTATGCGTGGCCCTAACTTCTGGATCAAAGAGGCGTGGGTTCATCTCCACCCAGGACAAATATTTATGTGATGAACATAGGTGTTTGCTCTGTGTCTGGGTGTTATTTAGTTACTATCTATATAAGTATGTATTTAAAAATAAGTATATGTAGTATATCAGTCTCTGGCAGCCATATCACAAGCTTTGCTTAGTTTGGGGTCAGAGGCCGTAAAAAGAAAAACTAATTGACTGGTCTCTGATAGTTTTGTTCTATGCCAGTAGGTTGATATCAAAAATATTTGTAATATTTTTCGATAACACTAACATAAAAGATAATTAAAAACCAGTATTAACAAATGGCTTAATCTTCCAAATGGCTCTGCCCTTGTAGAAGTACTGGCACTGATTACTTACTCCGACTCAGCTATTATAAATTTTATGATCCATTACTTCTGAGATACTAGCCTATTTTATAGGAAACAATATCGATTAATTGTTAAATCAAGAATTTATACCGAGAACCGACAAGTATGTGTCCAGTGTTTATTTTTGTAAAATTCTAATTTTTGTGAGCATATTCGTGTACTGTACTGTATCAGCCTTTAATAGTCCACTGCAGGACGTAGGCCTACCCATGAAGGGTGATTTGGCCATATCCACCACGCTGGCACAGTGCGGGTTTATATATATATTTGTGTATCCGTTTTTAAACTATGCAACAGGATGCAATGCGGTTTTCACTATATTCTAGAATACCTACTTCTTCTGAAAGGTTATTAAGATTATACTCGTAGGTACAATTCATTAGTAGCCGAGATGGGAAGCTACTAAATAACAACGTCACGTCATTTCAGTAAAATAAAATAAAACGATTTTTGTACCTGTAATATATGATTGGGATCTAATATTAAAACTGCACTCACAATATTTCCATTTTATGAAAGTATTTTAGAAATTAGTCATATAGTTTGTATTTAGTTAAATGGAATTCGCTTCATTATAGAAATATAGATTAACTCTTTATGTAAAAACCATTTTTGATTGAAAACCAACCTACAAAAAAAGGTAGATACCTAATACACTGGTGCCGCATGTTTTTACATCTAAATAACATTCAGCTGTCTGCATAATTTAGCTCGAAATTCATTTATTTCTCACATCTTTATCTAAAAAAAAAATGCAAGCAGAAACCACCAAGGCCAAAATCGTAAGGAAATAGAAGATGTTTTCTATCCCAATAAGGGCAGACGACAATTCTTCGCCGCTCCTTTCGTACCGTCACATGCGGTATGTAGTCGGAATCTAATTAATTGTTCCAAGGCCACGGCTTTGTCTCGACTGTTTGTTACCATCGACTTTATAGTTGCAGGCGGGGCCAAGACACAGGAGTCAGCGAGAGCGATTAGCGACGAGCAGAAAAGCAAGGGTAAAAGTAAAGGTAGAAACTGCGTTAAACGGATGCCCGCGCGTTTCTATACATAAAGCTCCCGTGCGTAGACTCGCGACGAATAATTTTTGTATGTGAAAACGCGTGGGCATTTTACCTAATCCAGTTCCGAGCTAAAGCGGTTGAACAAAGTGCTGCATACTCGTGAACACGATAGCTATAAGCTGTTTAATATGTAACTGAAAAAATGATGAAAGCGTCCTTTTTACATGAAAAAAATCTTAACGAAATAGCCGGCCGATTCGAGTTACAGTCGGGTTTTGCGAGATTGCACCCACTAAGCCCCGCTATCATATTCCACTAGGTGGGGTCATCACTGTACGTCTTTTTTGTCATTACACTCTTTGTATGCCAAACGCATATTCATTAAGTACCTATAAACTACTTTCCCTCGCATCTTTAACACAATTCATCCAAACTTATTTGATGTTACTCCCACTTCTTACTTTCATCTTTATCGTTTGATTCCTTGTTTCAGTTCTTTCAAATAATACAAGATTTAACGAATGACCCATTATAATTATAATGGGAGGAAATGATAACGACAAAAAAGTTATCGGAATTTCCGATACGATACGATTTCATTTCATAGTAAGTAAAAGAAAAAACAGATTATGACAGATCCAAAGAGAGTTCAAAACTATTTCAAACAAAAATGAACCTACATTTTCCCATTTCCACATAATCAGAGTTACCTAATTATTTTTATCTTCTTTAAAATATGAGTAAGCAATGAGTAACTCAATGATGTTCAATATCTTCTGGGTCGTAAGTACTTTAATTTTCTATTCTTATCTCTTATACCTTGTACCAAATCGTAATGATTACATTACTTTAATAGGTTTTAACATTATTTGCATACCGAGCTTGCGCCGTATTGTTTACGATGGCAAGTTTGTTGATCCATTCATATCCTGCTTTACTTTTATACATCCTACAAATACATTGTATTATTAAATTACTAGACCGAGAAATTACATTTTACAAGAAAGTCAAAACACAGTTTTGACTGCCTCGGTGGCTCACTGGTTAGTGACCCTAATTCCTGGGTCAAAAAGGCGTGGTAGGTTCGATTCCCATCCAGGGTAAGCATTTATGTGAAGAACATAGGCGTTTGCTCCGTTGTCTACATGTTATTAGTTGTTTTTGTATTTAAGTATCTATTTAAAAATATGTATAATTATGTAGTAGGTATATCAATCTCTGACAGCCAGAGACTGTATTATCACGAGCTATGCTTAGTTTGGGAGACCATAGAGTCCATAGACCATGTGTTAGATGTCCCCTCATATTCATTTTATTTATTTTAATTTATGCATAGTGCAGAATATCAGTATCTGCTTATAAATTGAAATCTTGGTAGCGGGAAAGCTTAAAAATGTTCAATAGTCAAAAAGAGCACATCGTTTTATAAAACCAATGAACACGATGGTAAAGTTCACAGGTCTTCAGCAGCACACATATAGAAGGGCGGTGAGACTGTGAAATTGTAAGGTTGTTGTTGAAAGTTATAAAGAGAAAAGCGATGACTGATAGAGAGATGAAGCTCATAAAAGGTAATCTGCGGAAATACTTACTAATTCACCAGATCTTTTTCATGAAAGAATCATGTATAATGTCTGCGTACACGTTTTAAGTTTGACAAACCTGTGATTCTAGGATATCTTTATAAAATTATTTTAAACTCACGATAATTTGTTGTCGTGCAATTATTCAAATGAACATGCTGGGATGGGACAGTCGTGCTGTATTTATTCAATCTACATTCCTAACATTATAAAATACATACTCAAGAAGGTTTATTAAATAAATAATGGCTTGGTTGACTTCGGGTAGCGTCTTCTATATGAAACTATGACATAATCTGAGCATTAAATTAAACACAGTGTTCGTGTCATGCCATTGGACTGCTTTGTGTACAAAATTTGCATTCAATCGGCTCACATATTTGAATTGAATTCGACATTTTATGTCGTTGAGTGCGGAGCCATTTTAATAAACTACAAATAGCACTTGCTAACGCAAGCCTAAAGTGATATGCGTTTTGGTCAGTTATTGCGTAATATATTTTTTTATTTCCGACTAGCTGACCCGGTGAACTTCATATCACTTTCATTGTCACACTAATTTCGATGGCGTTTTGCGCCACCAACGACGAGATACGGCAACTTTTACATGTAGGAACATTTTGTATGGAAAAATTAAATCAATGTCTTTTTTATTTTTCTCGCCTTATTTTTTTCTTCAATAACATCTTTTTTCTGACAGTAATAAATACAACATAAAAAGAATTAGCGCAATCGGTTCAGCCGTCCACGCGTGATGCCATGACTAAGGGAAATAGAGATTCATTTTCAAATATAAGTGTATGATGGAAAATGACGGTTAATATTGTCAAAAGTAGAATTGGCAATTGATATAATAGCTTGTAAGTAAATAAACCAATTTTGATCTAAAATAATCAAATCAACAAAATCTCCTTCACCCTGAAGAGTAGGCTAAGCATTGAGTACTGTCGTTTTTGTGAGTCTGGTTTCATTTTTGACTGACGAACCACCGGAGGAGGTATACAATTCGACGCGTATATATATATTTTTTTTTTATGTATAACCGCATATAAACGCATAACTTTTTTCATAGTGGTCCGATTTTAATAATTCTTTTTTTATTGGAAAGAGTATACTTTGAAATTGGTCCCATTTAAATTTTATCGAAATCGGCTGAACTATTTTTGATAAATCGACAATAATGTGAATATTGCTACATCGATCCGTGCGAAATATTCGGGAATTCTGTATACGGGTGAAGTCGATCATGCTAATTTTTGCAAAAAATAATCTTGTTGCTAGTCATAGACGTGTGACATTTTCTTGTTAATTGTGAGCTATACCATGGCTATACCGCACATCAACTTAATATCGGTAAAAATGAAGTCTAAACCAAATCTATCCTAAAAAAAGGTTTTTATTATATTTTATAGTTACAAAAGTGATACATTATTTTATATGAATAACAGAACTAATTGTATAATCATGACGTATAAGTACATCTATATAATTATTCATTTTGTTTTTTTTCATCCTGAAATATATTTTTTTCATTAAATTACTATCGCAAATTCTTTAGAAATCTTTAGAAAATTATGCAATCAAGCGACATCGTATTATAGCAGCATGTAACAAGGCTTATACGACTTATTATTATGCTTTAGGCGTAGGACAAGTTTCCCGACGGTAGCCCTTCAAGTGCTAATGGCTGTTTTAATCACTTATACTTTATTATGATTGATTTCACGCGATTATATGCAGATATTGAAATTAATGAACGCCGTGAATTAATTGTATTTCATTTAAATACCAAAATAGTTCTGTGAAAATAAACGTAGCTATAACTTACTTTACTTTAACCGCTTTATTAATAAACGCAAACTTCATTTGGACTTCTTGGAGTAGTTAGTCTGTTTTAAGTATTTTGTTATATAGTTACAAGTGATTTAAAATTTTTAAAGAAAGAAAAAGCCAAAACATGGTGTTTAACTAAAATTACTTCAAATTAAGAGCAAAGTAATTGAGTATATAAGGCGGTTATTGTTTTCGCACTTGTGTTAATCGTATTTCATAGCTTTGTGGGTTTTTCTTATCTGTCAGTATATTTTCTATTAAAACTGAGCCGAAATTGAAAACAATACTGGGCGCGCGTGTATTCACGTACCTACTAAGGGCGCAGGCTACTCTACTCGAATTATAAAGAACTTGAAAAAGAAAATTACGGAGTCCATTGTTTTAGTATCGCTAGGATTTACGTACACTGGCGCTTTTACTCATGTGTAAAAATATTCGCTAAAAAGCCTCGCCCGTCTGGCGGAGCGAGACTTTCATTCATCTATGGTAAAAATATTTGATTGATAAAGTTGCTTCGAAATTTAAAATTGCTATACTTGGAGCACAGATCTTTCTGAAACATTTTTCAGGGGGCTGGTTACAAAAGCGACGTCTTCCATAAGTAGTACACGCTGGATACAAGCTCTTCTTTTTATCTAACTATTTCTATTCTATATCACATCATCACTAAATCATTTTACCACATAGTAGCGTAATGAAGACATCAAGGACTTTTTGAACAGCGGCAAGTAAGATTAAACAATTAGGCCTTTTTTCTCGTCACCGACGCCAGGGCCGGCGCAGGGCGGTGGGCGGACAATTACAGAGTGTGCAAACATCGGGCCCACCTGAGCGCCTCGTTATTAATGGCTACAACAAAAACAATGTGCCTGGCAACACTTGTCCTTTATGCTGTCGCCATCATTTTAACAAGCATTTTCACACGATAAAAATGTTTACAAGTGTAAATGTGACACATTGAATATTTTACAACTTTTTTTTACTTTTTGATTTTATTTACTGTATCTTTCTTTGAAATTGAAATTGAATTCAATTTCAATTACTGTATCTTTCTTTCAAATGGTCTTATTTTCAAATCCATAGGGGAGGCATATGTATAGCAGTGGACGTCTTCTAGCTAATGAATGGATGGATGTTTTTTCTTCAGTATACGGACTGACTCTACGGAACCCACGCGAGCCAAAATTTTCAAGCTTAAGAAAATTTGTGTTTGCTGTGTGCGTTCGCATTCACTGGTTTATTTGTATTTTATAGTCCATTAGAGATTTTCTTCAATTCCCTAGATTGTTGTAAGATGCTTACTTTTTAATTTATTATAATTGTGATAAAATGGTATTAGTTAAACTGTTTTTTTTTTTTCAGATTTACCATAACCCAGGGATCGTTTAAAAAAAAGAACCTTCCCAGCTTCCTTCTTCTAAGAAACGCTTTACTCATTGTTTCCACTGGAGACCCTGTGTCATAGTTGCCATGGAACACACAAAAATCAGCACCTCTAGCATGGCAAAGAGACAAATTATCTTTCCGCCAATTTATCCCCTCAGAGAGGAAACAAACGAATTGACATTGACAACTGACATCAAAAGTGACTAAAATGGTTATATCCCTGGACACAACTTTATTTCCAGTCTTTCCGCTTTTGATTTAAATTTATTTAAATTTCTTAGAAATGATCCCTAATTAATCCTAAACAAGAAAATCTTACTCAAAAGTGAGCCGCAGTGGTCTAGTGGTTGTAACTCTAGCCTGTCATTCTTGAGGTTGTGGGTTCAAGTCCCGATCCGTACCAATGAGTTTCTTTAGAACTTATGCAGGTACGGAATTTCACACCACTCTGTCTTTTCGGTGAAGAAAAAGATCGTAAGGCATCCTGCATACGTCCTTAGAAGAAATTCGCTAGCGCGTATGAAGCCACCAACCCGCACTGGCCAGTGATATGGCTAGTGGTGGATACGGCGACTGGTGGACATGGCCCAATCACCCTTCGTGGGTAGGCTTACGTCCTGCAGTGGACTATTAAAAAGGCTGGTACAGTACAGTACTCAAAAGTGACTCGACTAGTAAAATCCTTGGTGGGTGTCCCAGTCCCAGCGCGGAACCGACCTTCACAAAAATAGCTCGCCAAATACGCAATTCCTATCTGCAGTCCGTAAAAGTGGTAACACTGGTTATTTCTGTTTTCCAAGAAACCTGTACCTTAGTATAGAAGCTTCCAGAAGCATAGTCGCCCAATCCTCGTAGGTACGTTATCCGTCGTAGAAACACCTCTGCCGAAGTGCGTAGGTGCAGGTTGATTAATCGGCAGCTCGGCCTGTTAATTACTTGTTTAGCCAACTGCAAACAATAGAGCCGACTTGAGCCATGGGCGGCTCTATTGATTTGCTTCTGATAGGATATGGTCTGTGATTGGTGTGAAATATATTAGGTATTAGATTGATAATTCTTTTGATATTCTTTACCATATAGGTGTACCTATGGCGCCTTCATAAATAAGAGGTACAACTAAGAGGTACGTTATTAATGGCTTACTGACATGTGTAAAAATTGGTGACCCTATCATTGACAATTATCTCTTCCAAGAGCGAAACGCACTAGATGTAAATAAGACAGGGTGTACTTTGGAGCGGGCGGTCGAGTATTTGTTGTAAAAATAACCTTACATGTACGCAGTTGTCCGTATCAACAAAATCGATTCAGGATTGGGCTAGAAGTAAGCCATTTCCAACTGATCGTTTTACAAATCAGTAGTGCCAATGTTCAGCCGTGGAACTCCTACAGATTCTTCTTCGTCGTGTCCTCAACGTTTAAATGGTTTTCTCCCAGTTTTTAGCCATGCTCATCCTGCAGAAAGTGAACTGGTATTCAAACTATGATATTATCTTGCATAGTGCTCATATTTATCAAGAGTATGAAAGAAGATGTTGCATAATTTTCTCGCTGGCGCTCCGCAATCGCACTAGACCACCCTAAGTGGGGATATTTGGACCCCGCAGCAGTCCTGCAGATGAAATGTGATAAAGAATATCCATTTGCCTCTGTGACATTTCAACCAGCATACCTTGTTTGTTGATACGTACCTACCCGTCGTATAAATTTTGATAGTACATGGCAGTTTAGCAACTCCGCGTCGCAAATATTTATTTATATTGAAGTGCGCTTTGAAAGGCCCATGTGTGCGCATGCACTGCTAATTGCCCATTCAGTTGTGTCTAGGGATGGGCTGAGGTTGCATGTATAGGTAGATTAATATCGATATACCAATTGTAAATTGAGGAAAAAAAATTGAAAGAATTGAGAAATGAAAGAAAAAATCTACAGGAAAACCAACATATGGATAGTTGAAAGCAAAATGGCCTTTTTAAAACGGAGATCTTCGATTACGCTCGATACATAGGGTCGTTTGGATAAAGTTCTGTACTGTACTGTACTGTATCAGCCTTTTGAATAGTCCACTGCAGGACTTAGGCCTACCCACGAAGGGTGATTGGGCCATATCCACCACGCTGGCCCAGTGCGGGTTGGTGGATTCGCATACGCCATCGAATTTCTTCTACGGACATATGCAGGTTGCCTCACGATGTTTTCCTTCACCGAAAAGCCAGTGGTGTGAAATTCCGTACATAAATTCCAAAGAACTCATTGGTACGGGACCGGGATTTGAACCCACGACCTCACGATTGCAAGGCGGGTGTCATTACCTCTAGGCCACCACGGCTTTTAAATCAACAATCAATCGTAACAATCATGAATTCATTGGATAAAGTATACTAAGCCAATTCAAGAAAAAATCAGACGTCCTCCACAAAATCAGACGTCCTCCACAAAATCAGACGTCCTCCACAAAATCAGACGTCCTCCACAAAATCAGACGTCCTCCACAAAATTTGGAACCGTTGATATACTCGTAAGAAACAGCTGGTGTTATTCTAGAATTCTGGGTAGATGTCACTGTAAAAGTGTCTACATCACACCTTTTTAGCTTACTACAAGCTTTCTGAATAACCGTACATATTTTAACGTATCGATTGAATGTGTAATACTATAGCATCGATATCGATATACCCCTCCCTAGTGGCATCCAATCGCGATCCTATCACCAACCGGTCGCTATTCACACCGCGCCTGCGCCTGCGCCTGTAATTCACACACAATAATTACATTCTTGTATGTATATACCTACTATTAAGTTGCTGATGTTTTGATAAGCTAGAGAAAACATGATGGTATGTAAATAAATAAAGTAACATTAACATAGTATTTTTTAACACTTTTTACTGGGCCCTTATGTTTTGTTCTCCTATTAAGAGAAAAAAACTTGTAACTAATGTTAGAATTATCCTAGTAATAGCCTAGAAATATACCTATTTACAAACACATTCAGTTTCCATATGAAAATTTCAACTTAATAATCATAAAAACTCTACCTATATCATATGTACCTACTTATTCATGAACAATTTAAATGGTTTTTTCTTACAACACTTATGAATTTCAAAGAGATATATTTTTTGCTAGTTTGTGTTTACATTTTGAAAAACCGGACAAGTGCGAGTCAGGCTCGCACATCAAGGGTTCCGTACAAATCTAGAAAATTTCACAAAATTGGGAAGAATATTAAATGATACAATTTAGTCACTTTGAATTTGAACCCATATTTTGTGAATTTTGAGGCCCTATTTTTTGTGATTAAAATAAAAATGTACAGTTTTCAGGTTCGCCGAAATTCATAGTTCAATGTCTACGGGAAGTACCCTGTAGGTTTTGATTTTTGTGAGTGTCGAAATATGCGGTTTTTTTACGATATGAACGGCTCTAACATTTTTAAACGATAACTGAGAAGCAATTGCAATAGACCATAGATATACGTATACAGTTTAAATTTGTTCCCGAGATAAAGAGTCTTGACATACACACAGACGGACAGACGGACAGACGAACAACAAAGTGATCCTATAAGGGTTCCGTTTTTTCCGTTTGAGGTACGGAATTATCACTTTTTGGAACAATCATGAATTCATATTGGGATAGAAGCTAAGGTATGTAAGGACTTCATCAGTTTGATTGACAATACATGATTGGACCGACATTTATTACTCTCTATTGTTCTTTATATATATCGTTTCTCGAAAATACTATAAATATGTAACAGACAAATACTCATACCTATTTACAACGATTGAATTGCCATTCAATTGTAAGCATTTATTGCACCATGTTTTATAGACGAATAATATAATCTAAGTTTCGAATTAATTGCAGAATACAAAAGGTAAACCCGCAAAAACTTTTATAAAATATTTTGTGAAGCTTTTTTGCCGTGCATTTACTGCAAATAAACTTAAAGTCAGACGAAAACTACAATCGCCTTATTATTAAATGCATTTATTTACTTCAAAGTACGTAGTCCGTGTGTTGTCTTTTTCTTTCTTTGACAATTTTAATTTCCTTGTAAAACACAAAACACGGAGTGACTATTCCGAAGTAGCTCTACATTTTTTATGAATATGGCGGCTAATGTATTTTTGTTTTTCCTTTATTCGTTTATTGCGCACATAAAGCCGCTAAAAGTAGATTTTCGAGTCGTGCTAAGAGAATAAAAATATCGATTTATAGTATTTCGATCACGCACGAGGAAAATATGTGTTCAAGGTCCAATGAAATTTGTCATTCAAGTGGTCTCCGCGCTGCGTGCGCCGCCCGCGCGCCCATCTCGACATTTTCTTCTGTGACACACTGGGCGTGGTGAAGAAAAACGCATGTGACGCTGCCTTTAATAGTTATCTTTTTCACACATTTTTTTACGTTAGAAAAAAAATCTCAAGCAAGATATTTTTCTCAGAGTTCATGCTATCGACTTGGATTATTTTTCCGTTTCATATTGATGGTTCATACGAACAGCCAAAATGTCGAAACGTTTTACCTGAGTCTGTTTTTCTATTTAAGTACAACATAGGCATAAGTGTCTTCAAATCTTGTGTAATTGCATATCTACTTAAAATCAGGCACGATGTAGTCAAACGCAAACCTATTTTAGATTTTTTTTTTAGTAAGCCTTACTATCATTTAGATTTTATCTCCGTTTCGCTCTATTGCTACTTAGTTATTACATTACGAGTATTATGTACAAATCAAAAAAAAAAAATAAAAATAATTTACTTATTCTCAACTTGTTGTAGCCATGTCGCAAACAAAAAATGATTCAAACTTCATTACAAACTATCGGGATTTGTTAAATCTAGATAAGCTTTATTAAAATTCAAACAACCACAGTTACAACACTGTAATACTTAAGCATTTAATCTTGATAATCTAATTATGCGATCATCACTACATTAAATTAGACAGGCTAAAGCTAAACAAATGTTTTACCTCAATCCGAGCTGAAGGTCACTTTTCAAGACAGTCTAGACCTCAAACACGTTCCAAAAAGCTGTCAGTAATGTCAGTTTTGACAGTACGTTTCAAAGCTAATCGTGGGTACAAAAAACTCGGTGTGTTGCCGGCCTTACAAGGAAGGCAGATCGGCACGTCGCTCACCGAAAATTACATGCGTAAATCTGCGCCGAGAATTTTTATCTTGACTATAGCTGTACTGGTCAGCAATTATATCTCTTTATGGTTCATAAATTATTTATTAAAATATCAAGCGCTAAATATCAAAAAAAGAACGGATCTGTTGTAGTTAATAATGGCACTTGCCCGAAAAAGAAAGCATACTTTGGTCAGCTTTAAAATAACGTTTTGGACTTAAAATGTGTTGAGCTTTCAATATTTTTACCCTAAATTGGTCAGAAATGATTTCCACATAGAAATCGATTTCTGGAGTACTGTAGTTTTTCCACAGTAAGGAGCTGTCTCTTAAACAGAAGCAGTAATTTAGTACCTACCTAATTTTAAGCCCGCAAAACAGTTCAAAATCATCTAAAATAAATTCAGCTGACCACTTGCAGATCAAAGCTTTATTATACAGCAGATCATTAGAATAGTTCCCTCGCGATTTGCTTCCGTATCGCTCGCTCAGGGCCGTGCGATAAATCGCGCGCGATTCGAGAATAGGCTTTGGATGGTTTGGGAAATGAGGATGTGAGGGCCCACTTCCGGGGTTTTTATAAATAACGCTAGCAGCCTTGAGACGGAGGCATGAATAGTACTGTCATGGTTATTAATAGTTTAGAAAATATAGTTTTATGTTATTTTGTTTGATGTTTCGAAAAATTAAGAAATTTTTGTACCAGAAAATCTAAGCTTAGGCTGATCCAGGCTGATCGTTGACGAGCGTGTCTTTAGTGACAAAATGTCGAATTTTTTACAAATAATAATAAAACAAACAAATAAATATATTTATACCACAATTGCATATTTATACCTCAAATAGCGTCATTGCTTCAACGAAACTTGCTCGTATTGAAGTTGCAACGTAAAATTGCTCATTAAAATATATAGGATAAACAAAAGTTCAAGTGATAAAGTGTATAAGCCACAGCCTTCTTTATTCCATTGCTGGGTATTGGCCACTCTCGTAGCGCGTCATGTGGCTCAATCCTGTGACAGCAGTGTCCAGAGTCCACTCGCATGTATTGACGATATGACATGATGTTTGTATGTAGCATTGTTACATATAAGCATAAACAAAAGTACTCAAGTAGACGCGCAGACGCAGAACAATTGAGCGTACGTCGCAAAAAGCTCGAAAATACGTATTATTTGTAGATGGCGCTACTAAATATAATATGCGCAACTAATATACTACCATCTAGCACAATTCTACACTGTACTGTAATTAGGTCAAGATTTGAGGTAGCTGAGATACTGGTCAGGGTGAACCAACCACCACCAAAATATAAATAATTTTGAAATTGCTTCCATTCGATACACATAGTGACATCTAGTGGTCTAGAATGTTACTTATTAATGGCGTACGCTCAGTTGTTCTGCGTCTGCGCGTCTACTTGAGTACTTTTGTCTATGATATAAGATACTTTAGATACCTAAGTATTTCTTCTGGATCCGAAGATACATTGCAACTGCTCAGCAACATCTGAAGACATCAAACTGCGCCATCACCAACTAATTACCTATAACTCGGCGTCGCAACGCTCTCATTTATTTAAAACAAATTAAGTGTCGAAAGTGAGACAGCCATTAATCTATTTTAAGTCAACTGAACCAAATGGGTTTTTAATTGATCGCCAGCGCCGTGAAATAAGGAAAAAACATTCTATTTAAGTAATGTTTTGTGTAATTGTTAAAGTCACTTAGTGATTGGTCTATTTATAAAGAAATTGGCCTCGCCGGAGCATTGTACTCGCTGTAAAAAAGGAAAAGCAAAAAGGTTTTTCACCTCGTTGCCTTCAAGTGGTTTCAGGGTTTTCTTTGTATAGTTACTAAGTTGCTTTGTGATTAAATTGGTTGAAATAGTACGTAATATCTGACGATGCAAGTACGAATTAAAATCCTTCAAAATAGCGCTCATAGCATAGTTTGACTAGGTGTTCGTTAGCGATCATCGAAGTTAAGCAACGCTTAGCACGGTCAGTTTTCGGATGCGGAGCGCTATTGTGGCTCGGATGACTTGTTAAATTGTTGGCCCCGGTTGTTTTAACCATTTAGCCATGTCAGAAGTCTTATGGCGGCTTTAAACTCTGACACCAGGGCTAGCCACCCGGCCTATGCGAACGTACTGACTTACTCTAAAATAAATTAAAATATTTTTTATGATACAATAAATACGTATGTTCTAATGTATTTGGTAATTATATAGAATTGTTTTTAAACTTTCGCGATTTGAACACATTATTATTCGTGGTCACGGGTAGACTGCAACTTGATGAAACGTCGGGATGATGAGGTATTTATTTATCTCAACATATTAATAAAATATATAGTAGTCTTGAAATTTTGCTGGAAAAATTGCTTTTTAATGAGGTCTTACTTCTTCAGAAGAGCTCTGCAAACGAGTTCTATAGCATTATGTACAAAAAATCTCCCCGTAAAAAAGCGAATCACTGAATAAGTCGCTAATTGATTTTAAAATACCGCAACTGCAACCTGTCTTGTGAAGAAAAAACAATCAAATTATTTTAGCAATACGCAGAAACTATTATCTAACGCAACTGTGTCATTAGACCAATACAGCTAAATATGCCTAAGCCAAGAAACAATTACCTAAAGCTGAACACATTGTACACTGATATATCCATAGTACCACCAGACACACGTAGAATGTAATGGTCAGCTATGATATCAAGAATATTTCCAAACAGGAAACAATGTATTTGGCCAACAACAACCGGTGCGAAGGAAAACATCCTAATTTTATCCAATTTGACAGCGGAACTAAAGTTAGGCCTAATAAACTCCGAAAATTTATGTACATAATTTATTATGTTAGTCTATTTAAATATAGATTCTAACACTTTTGACCAAACTTTTGAACTATATTCATTATCTGTACCAGTTGATGATACAGCAGCACAGTTATTTTGCTGATCATAAGTTGCTGAATAGTTTCCAAGCTGGCTATTTAAGTAGTTTCCTTTAGCAAGTATGTGACAATTTCACAATATAGGTGGTTCGCAGTGCATTGTGGCGGCTTGCAAAACCATGGGTTAAGGCACACACTACGTACACATACAAGTACACTTTGTATGGAGTATGGTTGGCTCACAAGCTTGGCACGCCGCTTATCACTGGAGCACTTTGCTAAATAAGCCTCAAGTGATATGAAATTGCTAAATAAGTCAACGAAGAAATCCATTCGGCCGCGTTTTTAACCCTATGCAATACAAACTTTACCCACGACTTTTTAAATGCCCTTTTATTCAAAATAAAAAGTAGAATAGCCCTCTAGTAAATGACCCTCTCCGACCTTTAAACGTTCTCCATACAAAAATCAAGTACATATCTAGACGTATCTCCGTTTTTCTGTTGTTGCTTGAATGAGTGTCAAATAAAACAAAAACACAATTTCGGATTTATAATTTTAAAGTATGGATTGCAGTAATCGTAAGCCATGATGGTCTAGCGGAAGTCCCATGCAGTCCAGTACTATTGAGTTCTTTGAAATTTCACACCACTGGCTTTTCGGTGAAGGAAAACATCGTGACGCAGCATACGTCGGTAGAAGAAATTCGATGGCGTATGCGTATGGCTTCCTGTAGACATTATGTCATCCCCTAGTCTACAGTCATTCAAAACGAGACTAAAGAAGTTTCTAATCGAGCAATCTTATTATAGGTTTGACGAATTTTATTCATTTAATGTTTAATTTAATTAAGGTAGTATTATTATTGTATAATAATAAATATGATACTTAATGTAGATTTGTTGATTTTTGTTTCTGATAAATGAATTATTGAATTTTATAATTATTTGTGGACATTTTATATTTTGTACTATTTTTATATTTTCTTATGACATGAATTTTTAACTACATTATTTTTATTATTGTTACATTGCAATTAATTTATCATTTCACTGTGTAAAAAAAAAGATGTTTTTTGTATTACATTTATGTAATATTTTTTTATGACGTGTAAATTGACATTTTATCAATAAATACTTATGACTTATGAATCCACCAACTCAAACTGAGCCAGCGTGGTGGGTATAGCTCAACCACCCTTCGTGGGTTGGCCTACGTCCTGAAGTGGACTATTTAAAAAGGCTCAAACAGTACAGTATTGCAGTAATTTACTCGATTTAGATGCGTCAATGTTTGTAGCATTTAAAAGCGTCTCGGACACTAACAAATGGTTTCTGATGTGCAAGTGTCAATCTTCAAGTTCAACTTGCACCTGACCACTCATAGCAATTTTATCTAAGCAATATTTTCTTTCATCAATAAAATACCTTCCATTATTCCGATAGAGCACAAAGCCAGCATTGAGTGTAATTTATTTCGCTTCGTTCATTAGATAGTTGATTGGATTCCCTGCGAAGGCTGTATGGCGAACTTTGAACTGATGCGCTGCATCTAGGCCATTGTAAATAAGCCTCTCCATACCATGTGCTATGTACCACCTCGTCGAAATCACTTACACTTCAGTTCTCTTCAACAAAGCTTTAGTTTCTGAAATATTTATTACGATATGGTTGCTTATTGTGGATGTATTAGGTGCATAATACACGTGTAGGTAGTTTGGCAACGTCCCTTTATCTTAGAATTATGTTATTCAATGGATAATTTAATTTGATGCGTCAAGTTAATTGCTTTTTGTTTGGAGATTGAGACGATACGTGATATTTATGGCCTTTTGATTGGTTTGAGTGACAGTGAAGTTGTGAGTTAATAAATAAAAATGAAAGCTATGTACCTGTAGGTAGATGCAAAAAATGGGATACGCTAGGAAAAATCTGTAAGTACAATACGATGTATATTTTAACAAAACTAAAAACATTTTATGAGCCGTAATAAATTAAAATTAACCTACTTAAAATTATAACTTATACTGGAACATTAAAACTTATACTAAAATAAAACTAATCTAAAAGCCCCGTAGCAGTGGGTAACCTGGCCAAAATGCTGGCGACATTGTCTCGCTGAATGGCAATACTATTTCTTGGGCCAAGTAGAATACAATAGATTACTGCATAGTAATCTATTGTAAAATCTATTGTATAGTATAACTTGATTGTACACCAAAAATAAAATACAAAGTATTTTTACGATTTAATTTAATTTTCAATTATGTAACTGAAGATTAGACAGTACAAGGACGGCCTTATCGCCTTGAGCGATTTTATACCAGGCTACAATTGGATGGAGAGATATAATAATGCGGTTGGTGGCAAAAATACTTTGAAATGAGATTACCAAAAAATATTTTAAGTTACTACCAATTATTTTATTGACATTCTTTAAAAAAACTGTGTAAACATTGTTTTTGGATTTGCAATTCAGTCCTAAAGGTGCTATACCTACTCAAAGTATGAGATGCATCGAGTTGGTTGACTCGATGATAAATGAAAATCCTGATCCAATTTGGACAAAATTAGCACAGGATCAAGAGAAGCGGCAAACAAGAAAGGTCTATGCTCAGCATTAGGCAATCAGATGTCATAGGATAAGACGATATTTAAGAGGCGCCTACACACGCGGACTATTCAAATTGTTAGTTTTGCTTAGTTTGGGGTCAGAGGCCGTGTGTAAGATGTCCCCAAATATTTATTTATTTATTGTTACTATATGAGCAAAAAAATTATTCTTAAAGAAATGTATCACAAAACACCGTCCAATAGCTTGCAGCGGCGTCCAGTAAGAATGTGATCAATTCAACCAAACAAATAAAGAAAGGATTCCCAAAAATAACAAAACACCTAAACGAAATTACCGAAAGGGCGGCCAAGAATCCTGATTAGGAACTTCCGGCGACGAGGTTTAAGTTGTAAAATAAAAAGGAAAGGTCAGAGCGACCTGTGACTCACACGCGTCTTTCAAAAGACTTTGTACACATACACAGATCTCGCGAAATCGTACATGTGGTCGCAACTCTTAATCTAGCGGGGATCTGGAACCAAATCTTCTACTCTTTCCACTTTTCGGGATGAGCGCGTGGAAACGGCTGACCGTTTAGACTTTTTGGGCCTTACTCTCTCCCCCAAGTTGAACTTCGGTGCCTAACTGGAATCTAAAGCTAAATTACCTGCAAAAAAGTTCTCATTCTCTCTATTAGACTGTATGTTTTTTGTATGTTAGTCGATTACCGCCAATTATTATGAACAGACTTTGTAGTATTTTTTTTGGTAGATCATACTTTAGAAGTGGTCTTATTTAAATTTCATCAAATTCGAATGAGTTGTTTTTGATAAATCAACAATACTGTAAAAAATACTACATCTATGATACAATCGATGTTCAAACTGTTCGAATTATGTACACTATTGAAGTTGGATTTGTTAGTTTTGGCGAAAAATTACATCTACAAAAATAATAAAAATACTTTGACGTGCGCAAGGGATTGCATGCTATGCTCTCCCGTTTAAGCATACATTTCCTACGTTTATTACGCATACGTTCAGCTGTTCTAATGATTCCATTTTAGAGCTCTTGATTTCAGATAAAGCTCTTGGTTTGAAAACACAACTAACAAATAGACGTAAAGCAAAAAATATATTATTATTCCTTATAGAGCACAACAATCACATATTATTATTAACTCACAATAATATTACTTTTCACAATGTTTGGTAAACTTGTTTTTTGCGTTATATGCGTTTTTGTTACATGTGTCTCGCGCGCCGGGTACGGAAAAGGTTTCGTGTTAGATCTCTATGGCACTACTACATAATATGACATGTAGTGAGTGAGAAACTGAGAACGGATGCCATAAAAGGATTTGAAAAGTCAGTTTGTTGGGTACACAAGTACTTGCATCGTCAAATCATCAGATCTTTTAAGCAATCGTGCTATACCTTCTACGGTAGAACACGCTGCTTAATGTTTAGCAGAAATGCGGTACTGCATCAATTACCTAGGTATCACAACAAATGCAAGCCCATTTATAGGTAATACTTACATTTAATAGTAGTAATACTAATATTTTGCAGCGATAGAACCGTTTATATCGTAAATAAGTCCACGATTGACCAACTCGCCTGATGGCGAGCAATGCTGTGGTCGAAGATGAAGCACGCAGACTTAGAAGATAACAATCCATTCTGACTTTGAAAAGTTTTAGTTCATAAAATATCATTTACTTATTGAGCTTATAACACAGCAAAACCAATGGCATTATATATCTTAGGAGACAGGAAATCCGGCAGATTTTTTCAATCCCTGGCGGTACGAATCAAAAATCTTAAGTCAAACCGCTTTGTACGTATCGAAGGAAAATCGATAGTGTAGAGGTGGTAGTGATACGCCTTTCTTTTTGTCTTGTAGTAAAAAGGGTATGATAGGATAAGTCCCTTACATTATACTTACAATACAGACTGTTGCATTGTAGAGCAGTTGCTGTTGTGGCTGCTTTTGTCCTTGTTAAAAGAACTTTTGCTGAGACCAATTACAACACTTTACAAAACAATACGTTGTATGTCTTGGTAGAGAGGAGGATAAACTGTTGCTATTTTTTTTTTTTGGGAAATTACCAAAGTTCTTAATACATCACCCTTTCTTTATTAGAAAAAATAAATTTTGTTTAATACAGAAAATATGGTTTAAACTAAGTTATAAGACATGGTTTTTCATTATTATCATCTCTAAGAATATCTCCGAGGCGATTATAGTATTATCATAAACCAAATAACACCTATCTTTAATTTTATTCGTTCAGTTTCCCTGCATCTTGGAATCATGATCTCATTTTGAAAGTTACAATGCAGGATTTCCTTCTCTTTACAATGAGCGGGAATTCCTGTCTTATCAGATCAAGTTATTATTCGTCTAACTCAAAAAGTGCATTAGTGTAGTTATCCTTATTTTGAGCTTCTTAGAATCAATAAATTTAATCATTAATATATCTCAATCGTGATTAAGGTCTCAGGAAAAGTTATATTTCAATTGGATAATTTTTGCCCCGTAGCTCTTGTAAGTACATATAACGTTACAAAGTAGGTAGAAAGTCTTAAAAATAAGCTTTTCCCATAGGTCTCCAAAAAGACCAGTTAGAAGCAACTTGCGTTCAGCACGATTCTGCTATGTTAATGAGGTCATCTTTTAACCTAGTGGGGGACGTCTTACGCTGCGTTGTTGTCCTTACTAATTTGTACTGTGCGAATTCGCGTACGAATAACTTTACACAAAACAAAACATTAAAAATATGTACCTACATAACGTGCTGTTTACGTTAAAGGTAAAATTGCGGTCACCTCTGTAGCATCTTCATTGCATATTCGATGGGAGGACACGAAAGGTTGCGTCCCTGTGGCTACGGAATTTAATTTTTGTTGACAGAACTTACCATATCAACTACTTATGTTTAAACGGCCAGCTTATGCCTGCGATATTGCCCGTGTGATATTTTGACTTGTGTGCTGTCCCATATATGTGTAAGTCCTGATCTATAGTAAGGATTAGGATAAGTGCACTCCGAAATTAGAATATTGTCATCATCATCATCATTCGCAGCTAATTTCAGTCCACTGCGGGAAAAAACCTCCTCACTAAAGAGCAAACATAAATTAACATAAAGACTAACGAATATCTGATAAGACAACAGGATACCTATACGCTGGTTTCAACAATTTCTATCTGCATTTTGGTAATTTCATAGCAGAGACTTATTCAGAAGTAGATAAACGTCTTGCAATTGAGATGATAATAATAATATGAAAAAACTTTACACGTAAAGAATTATAATAAGTATCAGAAACAATGTAAACGTAAAACTTACAAAAAATGTCAAATCCCTTCTTATTTGCACAGATACAAAAATACAGTCTTCTTGTTTATTCTATTTCTGTCGCTGGCTTAACGATGGAAACTAAACGAAATCCGATTATAGATTATGCAGGTATTAAGATAAATGGATAGACATAAAGTACAGTATAACCTTGCTTGACGAAAGTGCGTCGCCGCAGTGCCGCGGTTCAGCTGGAGTACGTTTAGGCAGGCCATGCGAGTTTGTCACATGTTTAATTTTTTCGGAAAAAATAATAAATTACTTTTAAAAGAGACGTACAGTTTACCGAGCAAGAAAGTTACGGTGTCGTGGACATATGTGTTTCTAAGTTCATGGTAGGTAGTCTAGGTAGTCATTCCAATATCTACTTAATATAACCACGGCAAAAGTAAGTTTCGTATAGGCCGGGAGGCTAGCTCTGGTGTCAGAGTTTTTAGGCCGATTGAAAGGCTCTGACATGGCTAACGATTACAGGACTGGTTTTAAAAATTAAAAAATAATATCTTACAATCTAACTTAATTTATATGAAAGTGAAACAATAAAGACATAGATTTCTAAACTTCGTTAATATTATCAAATAAAACTTGTACCTACGACGTCACTGCGAGCGCCCGTAACAAAGAATTTCGATAAGTCTTATAAAATGTGATTCAGTAAACTATGGGTGATGATTATGATGATAATGTTTTCAGTTTTTATCACAATCTGCTTCTGAAACTTTATGCGTTCCGTCTATGGACATTTGGTATTATTTATACGAGTATCAATTGACAAAACTAAGCGACCTCAACTTGCATTTTCCCAAATTCGACAGTTCAAAGTCTAGTGTCATATTTTCGAGTAGTTTTTGATTAGATAGTTCAATTTTTGAATTTGGAATGAATAAAAATTTCTAGGGGAAAATAAGAAAATTTTCCAGTGAAAAATTTCCCAGTGACGTCTCTAAATGCACTCCGTCGAACTACCAGCCTGCCTCCTAGTTACTATGCCCAGTTCAGAGTTCCCACAGCTTATCTAACAGTGTATGGCCAATGATCGAGAATAGGTAATAGTTAGTATGGCCAGTGGTCCAGATTTGGTAGCAGTTAGTTTGGCCAGTGACCCAGATTAGGCGGCAGTTAGTACGGATATCTGGTATGTTCGCTAACTTCGCCGGGCGACTTTCTAACGACCTTGGGCAGTCGCGTTCGGCCGAAACTTGGAAATAAAGCCTGGGACTGGGCTATCTAGGCCGCGCCAAACGCCTCTTGTATTTTGATATAGGCTACGATGGAGTAACTGATGATGATGGTGACTCATAAGCTAATGAAATAAGAAATGTATTAGATAGGTATCTAGGTAATATGATGCATTTTGAAATTTCGCGGTTTCTATTCTAGAGTATATGATTTATTTTACGATTAAGTGTTCAGTGTTCGTTAGCGATCATCGCATGTAAGCAACGTTCAGCACGGTCACGCGGATGGGTGACACGGGGGGTATTTACAACTGAGCGCTACCGTGGCTCGGATGACACGTTAAAACGTTGTACTGTCGATAGGTGAGTGGATAAAATATAAGGAAAATTTACAACATGACACCAAGATCGATCAAACAATTTAATTCCTTAGAACCTAAAATGCCTACGACCAAAACAGTATTGACATAATCAGAGCAAGCTATTTCACGCCTAAAATTATACATTCCTCAGTCCAAAAGGTCTTGAGAATGCAAAACGAGAATATTTATGTCTCTACCTCTCGTAAAAGTAGCGTCATTTACAAGTCTACTTTCAATACCAACCTTGAGCTCGCGTGCGTAAAAAGGCGTAAACATTGGCCATAAGTACTCATTTATTTACGAATCCCTTCTAATTTTACATACATACTACAGAGGGGTTAGTACATATTTACACGTAAATTGAAACTATGGTAGTTTCCGTATGGCTCTATATATTTACGTACAGCGCCCCTGGCGGAAACGATGAAGACCTAACAAATATGTATGGAGCCACATGCAAACGCGCAAGTTTAAGAGTGCGCCTAATGCCATGAAAAAAAAAACAGATTTCACCCGCGCTTCTTGCATCGCCCGCTATCATCTATGCTGCTTTGTTTAGAGTCGAAAATCGCATGACACAGTTCACGATGATTTTGGCTTCGAGCGCCAGCTTACATTTTTAGGTGACATTTTATATATTTATTCAAAATTTAAGCATATATTTAAAAAAAACTAATCGATTACTCTACTAGAACATTAGTCTGGCTACGTAATTTGTCAAAAATAATGTGGTGTTGTCGCTGATAATTTCGAGCATTTAAAAAAAAATGTTTTTCTTTTTATGATGCGAATTTTTTTCTAAGTTAACCATAATATTTTCCAAAATTCTACGCAATTACTCTGCTACTATAGGTATTTTCCTTTCATATAGTAATTTTTTTATATGGATATTTATGTTCGTTACCTTTACACCACGTCTTTAAAAAGTCGATTTTGGCATTAGGCGCCCCCTTAAGTAAACTGCAATACCGGTACTAAAGGCTCTGAAGATGTGGGCTTGAGAAATAAACACTTGATTGTAGGATCTATTTATATGGAAAATCGTGTTGTAGATAAGTGTATGAAGATTGGGAGATATGCATATGCTTTATACCTAAATATATAGAATATTATTTTAAATAAGTAACAAAACATTCATAAGTAGCTGATATTTCAAAAACGGCGGCCATATCGCTAGATGAACTCTCCCCCTTTATTTTTGCACGTACCTAGTAGTAAAATTCAGGTAACGAATTTCAAACTCGAATGAACAGTTAAACTGCTATCTTTTAATTTACTTTATATCTATAATACACGGTTTTCACAAAACGCCCTTTGCATTTCAAATATGCAAAACGATAGTAAATAAAAATAAATGTCACACAATATACAGTTAAACATATAAACTGGTTAAATTAATATGCATTAGGCGATTTAAATTTGACTACAAATCGCTAGGCGCCATCTCGTATTCAAAACAATCAATTATATAACCTATAATGATAATTATCTCGTTAACAATTAAATAAGTTGTCAAGTGCGTGTCGATACAGGCGTAGGATTCCGTAGATGGTGACGATGATTATGATAAAAACGAATTATTATGATTTATTTAGATGGTTGACTGTTTGAACAACATAATTGGCTTAGATATGTTTGTAAGGTCATATTTTTATTTTTACTTTCATTCCTACTTTACATGTATGAGAGCTACTCTTTAAATACACAGTTTTGAATTTTTAAGTAGGTATTTAAAATCGAGATCTATACTTAAACAATCATAGTGTCAATTTTCATGCAATTTGGTCAATAAATCTGGAAGCTATAAGCATTTGTAAAATTAGGACGGACGCGCGACGGACGGAGACAACGAAATTATAAGGATTCCTCGTTTTACTACGGAACCCTATAAACTCTATACAGTATGCATATGTCAATCAATGTTCAGAACAACTCAAAAGATATAAATATTCATAATTCCTTGTCAATTTAAAATCTTTAATAATATTGTATGAAGATAATTTCCCCCGCGGCTTCTTGTAAGTGCAAACAAGCGAGAAAACAATCGATTACGTTGAGCCACAGAACAGCCAATAGTAGCTGGCAAGTACAAGCGCGTGCGATGCCAAAAAAAATGGTCCACGCGAACCGTGAAGATGATTAGAGGGAGACGGAGATAATATTACAGAAAGTTGTGCAAGTAGTGAGGGAGATACTGACAGCTTTTATAACGAGTATGCAGTTGCTAGTGCAGTCATTTAGTACTGGCAACGAAGTACTGAAAAAAGCTTTTGATAAAATTGACTGCAAAAAGTTGCAGGGGAATATTTTTTTAAAAAAATATCTAAATAATTCATATTTCAACATTTTTATTTACAATCCATAATTTTATCATAACTTTGTAGATTTTAGTCACTCTTACTTCAACTATATCAGCATAAATCAGAAATAGTCCGTAATACTACCAAGACTAAAGTCATGGATAATAAAACTTTTTTACTTATGTAATGCAAGCACGTGATTTGACTTAGCTAGTTGTTAACTGGATTCGTGATAAGCTAAAGGATTTTAATAAATGTGCCAAATTTCATGTTTGTAGGCTAAATAGTTTTCGAGTTGTGAGGGGTCAAAAGTAACTCCAAATGGTACGTGTAATATTACACACGGCCGCTGCCGGCTGGAGACGCTGTCTAGATGAACTATTATAATGTCTCTACTCTCTACTATAGCAGATAAGTTTATCAATATGTTTTTGTGCTAGTCTTCATTGTTTTTATAATAAAGAAAATTTAATACAAACGTAAATAAAAATAACATAGCTTCCTAACTAAAGCGTAAAAGATGCAAAACCAGTTGAACTAAAAAGAGATAGAGCGACACCCAGCCAATCGAAAAGAAAGGGATAGAGAATCAAGAGAAAGATAGGGAGGAGAGTGAAATTGGCGTGGTAACTTTCGCCGCGCTGGTTTCATTACGTCACTGCGCTGGCGCAGGTTGCGCAACCGCGATGATTATGACTGTATGACACTGATTTGAATGATAACTGGAAGTAATCAATTTCTTTTGGATACGTTTCCGGTGTAGATCCGAGGATACTATAATGGTTTAATTTAGATCGGCCTTTTTCTGGGTTGATAAGTAATTCTCTGTGCTTATTATTGCAATTTTTGGTCTGATTGGGCCGCGGTTTCAATTTGTCAGTGTATAAAGTTTCGTGGTTCTTGTTTTCGTTAATGTTTGATGAATTGATATGAAAATAAGTTATATTTATCTACTATGCGTACGAAATAAATCTGCTATTTGAAACAGACACAGTATGGTATGGTATACCTATATAGTAGAACGTACCTATAATGTTTAATGGAGGTTCCTGCTTATTTATTGCTTCAAGATTTTCAATTCTTACAATATCAATGAAAGAATGAGACGGTGTCTACATTATAAACGCATACCTCATATTCAGAACACGACTGTAAGTTAAGTTGATAGTTTTACCTATTTATTTAGGCCTTAAATTCAGTATATTTAGTTTTCTACTTAGATGTAGAAATAGAATACTGATTTACTTGCATGAAATTTTCATGCATCTCTTATAAGGTTTATTATTGATAGATGATCAATTTATAACGTAACAAATGGCACTACTTCAGTTTGCTGATATATTGTATCAAATAAACTCAGTATCTGCACACGATCAGTTAGTGCCCACAATCAAAGGCTGAGCAATTTATGATATCGCTCAAGTTGCTTGAACAAAACGTTACTAAGTGCAGTTACACAAAACTTGCGTCAACCGGCTTGTTATGCTCATTTCCCTATTTGCTTAATCGTCTTTTGATGATTTCGGTTCAGACATTGTGTCACTGCGTAGCGATACTGTTTCACCGACTTCCAAAAAGGAGGTGGTACTATGTTCGTCTGCGATTTTTTTTGTGAATGTTCATCGATATTTTTTGCTAATTGTGAACCAATTTCAAAAATTATTTTACAGTTCAAAAAGTTATACTATCGAGGTGGTCCCATTTAAATTTTATAGAAATCAGCTGAGCCGTTTTTGATAAATCAACAATTATGTACCTAGATGACACATCGATTCGTGCTAACTATTCGAATTCTGTACACGGTCGAAATCGGTGGCGCCATTTTTGGCGAAAAATAATTATAAATAAATAAATAAAAAAAATAAAATTCATTTATTTGAGGCTTGTAGGGCCCATATTGGCAGAGAATAAAAATACAAAATTACACATAAGTCATCATAACAAAATTAAAATTATAGCACAGCAATATCAATGTCAATGTCATTATGTTACTAGTACTGTAAAATGTACTATCTATTATGCTGATTTTACTTTCATTGTTTCTTACTAATTTTATTTCATTCAATGTAAATAAACTGTATTGTTATAATCTGATAAGACGATGGCGTCCAGTTTTTCTATGATATCATTTTGTAAGTGCTGTTGCTGAACTCTGAAATAAGTCCAAAAAACTTTAAAAGATTCTTAAAAAAAATCTTATAAATATTATTCTGAAAGAAAAATCATGAGAACAGACAGAACTTGAATCTCCATATTTCGCATAAGAACTTTGTTTGAGCTTTGAGTACCTAGGTACCTAATGAAAATATTAGAAAGGATTCTGAAACACAAAAAATGATTAATTTTATAATGACACCGATGATTTTCAAATGATCTTTAGTCATTCAAACAGATAAAACCGTGCCCTTTGTCATGCGAATTACTTGTCCTAAAACTGACTAATTGATGCTTCATAATCTCTATACGACGTCCATCACATGTGTGATTTCGAAATCGTTCCGTTCTATCCCATTAATCATTTTCACATTCCTATGTTTAATTAGAACAAGGCGGGAATGGTGTCCTAGATCTTAAATGACATATACGCATCTCTTCTCGCTCTACTGCCGAAGTACAATACTGTTCTGTCACTTACACATTCGCAACTAGCTCTAATAGAGTCGCCTGTAGAGCATTCTCTGTGTCTATGTGTGCACCAGTTCCGATCTTTGCTAAATTTAGTTTATCCTATTGCAATGGGTCCAAAATTGAACTTTGCAGTTCTAATTTCAAATCTACTATGCTAATATCTAATATCTTTCTTCTTAGTGTTGGTTGCATACGTTTTACATTCACATTTGTGTCGGTGTGTGTGTTTTGTTTGTGTGTGTTGGTGAATAGTGTGGTTATAGTGTAAAATTTTGTTAGTGTTAGTGGGTCGTGTTGGTGTGGGTGTAGTTTAGCGTTCACAATGAAAGTACTCGGCGGTTGCGGCGAATTGGGTCACAGCGCCAACTTTGATTGTAAAGATTACAAACAGCGTGTGAATCATCGCACATCTTTATTTGACTCTTCAGTTTTCTCAAAAGTGCTTACAACATGCTTATTAATGTAAGTAATCATTCTTTTTTGACACAAATGTCACAAGCTTATTTAAATAATTTAATTGATGATATATGTTTACTCGTTATTTTGATGAAAACAAACTAAATTATTGATAGAATTTCTGTGGTACAGAAATATGAAAGAAAGTGTATTTTAGCGTATCAAATATTTAACGAATAAAGCTTTCTGTTAATAAACTTAATAAATTATGAGAGTTTGTAAAATAAAAAAAACATAATCGAATTGCATTTGTCTCCATTTTTGGAATTCAGTTGTTAAAAACTTGTTGACGATTCAATTAATGACTTATGTAAATCATCGACAGGTTTGATTTTTTAACCATGTCGATAACAAGTCAAGAGTAAATAAACTTGATTTACCTTAAAAAAAAACATGTCAAACGGTTAATTATTTTTGACAACATGATCTTTGTAATATAGTATATTTCTCTTGTCACTAAATAATTAGTTGATTATAAATGATGATGTGATACTTAGCAGAAAACTTTGTCCTAAGAAAAATCTGTTAAAAGATTGATGGTCCAAATTAATTTAAGCTAATTTGGTTAAGCTGTATTAAATAAATTTAAATAAAATCCATAAAATGATAACCTTCAAATCTATATTCCAGTACCTACTATAAACCAGCCGCACATTTTTGGCAAGATTTAGCATTCGAAAAGCATCAAACTAATCAAAATTATCTCAAATAGCTTAATGCACTTTGCTTGATACGAGTAGTCTCTCACTATGGGCCTTATAAATAAATAAGGTCCAAGTTGCCCAACGACCTATAGAGAGGGCAATGCTTCGAGTCTCTCTTTGAGATCGAATCAGAAATGAGGAGATCCGTAGAAGAACCAAAGTTACCGACAGTGGATTAGAAACTAGAAATGGCAGTAGGCAGGGCACATAGCATGGAGGACTAATGACCGATGGAGTCGTTCCCGAGTGGAGACCATGTACCGGCAAGTGCAGCATGGAATGTGACCGTGACATAGGATGACATTATCAAGACCACAACATTGCGCTGGATGCAAGCCGCTTCCAAAAGTCTAATTGGAGATCTATTGGGGAAGCCTATGACCAGCAGCGAACGTCCTATGGCTGAAAAGATGAGTTTACATGATTGTGAAAGTTTCTTCATAAATAAATTACCTTCTCGCCTGGCGCGGGTAAACCTCAAAATATCTCGATGATGACACAAGTGCGGTTTCAGAAAGGTCGGCCATCTTGATTAATATTCAAATCCTACGCAGATCAACACACAAACGATTTATCGCCGTCAAATTTAGGAATGAGGATGAAAAATCTGTGTGTGTGTAATATTAATTATACTTCCTACTCTATTTGTATCTACAGAAGTTATTTTTTAGAGATATGTATAAGCGATAATTATGTATTATACAGGGTTATTCCTAATCAATTATCCTTTTAGGGGCGTACGTATTCTGTACATCAAAACTAACTTGTTAACGTACAGCAACTTTTGTCAAAACTCAAAAAAAAAATGGGTGTTCCATAGAAATATATCGTTCACCCGCGACAAAATGTATGGGACGGCTGTTTTTTTTTTTGAGTTTTGACAAAAGTCGCAGAACAAAAGTTGTTAGTTTTGATGTACAGAATAAGCCCCTAAAATGATGCTAATTGAATAGAAATAACCCTGTATAGATATGCTGATTGTAGGAAAAAATCTGGTTATTAAGGAAACTTTACTATTTAAACTCAAAAATTCTTAGTATTTAACTATGTTGAGGCAGAAATCTTTTTTGCAAGCGCGAGTTTTACTTGCGCACAATATGTAACGATAAAAAACTTTCATCTTCTTTTGTAATATTTTGTCAGTCTACATCCAGCTATCCCCTTTTTCAAATAGAGTATATTTTATTCATAGATTCCCTTAGATAAATATGTCACATAAGTTATCCAAATATATTCTAAGCGACATTAAAAATTCACAAATACAAACAGTAAAAACTCTATCAGGATGTACGTATTTTGCATTTTATTTAAAAGGGGGTCACAAATCAATAGAAATGTAGCACGTGGCCATCCCTTAATAGAAAATAATTCACGCCCCAATTTATAGATCAACTCCATTGAAGATGCTGTCTTAACTCTCAAGGTCCCGGGGTAAGCACAAAAGGTAAATAGGGCGCCTTACAATTGGGGCCCTTTCACGACACACGCTGTGACTCATCGTCGGACATCTTCATTTTAAATGCTCACTTTCTAAAGGGAATTGAGGAAAAGTACTCGTAGAGCAGCTAAATGAAGTACAATCCGACTGGTCTAGTTTAACAAAACAATCTAGTTTTTGTTATATCTAAAACGTTTGACGAGATGATACGAGTATGTATAACTAAATTGTCTTATGAGAATTGTCGTAACTACCAATAAACAAATCAGCTCTTAACTCTGCACGCTAGGCACAGTAAAGCGCTCATCAATACGAGCTACTAATTTTCATGCTGCCTCGAAATTTGGCTTAAGTTTTTCATCCAAATGTTTGTCTCTACTACCTAATTAATGTAATTTTTTCATGCCAAAACTTCAATATAAATGTTCACATTTAAACCAATACCATTCTTTAGTCATATTTTCAACAGAGATGTAACCGCATTTGGCAAACTACAGCGCACATTTGCAAAATATAACTGATGTTCTGACAGTAAGTACAAAATCCATCAGTTTCCATGTTCTGTACTATTGAGGTCAAGATGGAGGCTCTGAGTCTCGACTTTCGTTTCATAACGCGGGCTTTATCTGTTAGCCATAGATTGGGTCAGGATAGAACATGTTTTGCGGCATATTTGCCAGTGCTAAACGTTGCAGAAACTTATTTTATGGCCATAGGATGCAAGATAACTTATACATGGCTTTTGAACGTTTTGGTGGCCTTTATGAATACGCCGCTAGATTTTGTAACAAAATTTTGATGGCTGCTTCGTTGCTTACCGTATTTTGATATAAAATTAAGTTTAAGATGACATCATGGTCACGGGAATATAGTTTTGTTTTAGTTTCGAAACGGAGATAAATGGTGTGGTAGATAACATTAAATCGATTTTACGAGTTTGGAGATAAAACTAAGTAGTGTCTCGATTAGAAAAAAGAAAATAGTGTAAGTATCATGCATCAACATTATCGTTTTATTTGTGAAGTTTTAACGAAAATATATCAAAATTGATTTGCTTTGCTTATATTGTGAAGATTATTTGGATTTATACTTGCCCGGTCGACCGGCTGTCTGTCCAACTTTGTACTTTATTCCGATTTGGTAATTTTTTTCAAACCAAACATATTATAATGGTTGTAATCTATCTGTCTGATGTATTGTTTATCATAAATCTTTTTGTTGTGACTCTAATCTTTTCTGGTGTGAAAAAGAAATAATGTATTTATCAACCTCTAGAGAACTTATTCGATAGTTAAAATAGACTAACAAACTTGAATAAAAGTAGAAGTAGGTACTTTTCACAGCTTAGACACAATAACTTAGTAACTAAAATTTTAGCAAGTAACCGGTTATTTACTAAAGCATTTGAACGTTGCAAAATTTGGCCAAGCTTTAACTTCAACCTTGTTATTTACTTTCATGGAAATATCTAACAAGAAACATTTTAACCGAGTACATAGGTATTTACACAGTCGCCAGCTAACATTGTGTACAAACATTGTAGGTAGTCGAGTAGAATGTGTGAAGGCTGAGCCCAGGGTCACTAGTAAGGGACAGATTTGTGGAAACCGCTATTTGAGATTGATTTGTGCGTTTAATACCTGGTTATTTCGTGATGAATTCACAATCATAGCATAGGTGAGATTTGATTCCTAATCTAAAACAAATGTTTTTACCTATCGTTTTTAGTAGCCTTTGTATGGGTAACCGTCGTAGTGCTTTTAATTAAGGGTTTTGCTACTTGCTAGCTGGAATTGCACCTAATTTTGAATAACTATAGAAGTCAGACCTACATTTCCATAGAGCTTTGTCTCTAGATGCCACCATGCCTGTTATGAATTTATAATTTTAAAATATAGTTTATCTAGCTTAGTATATATTCGTCAGCTATATTTAAAATTAAGGTAGAAAGGTAGAAGCTGTAGTGGTCCAGAATAATCCAGGTAGTGACAAATTACAATCGTGCGGTCGTGTGTTCGAATATCGGCTTCGGACCAATGAATTCTTTGGAATGTATTTTATGGATTTTCACACCACTGGCTTTTCGGTGAAGGAAAACATTGTGAGGCGAGCTGCATACTTCCGTAAAAGAAATTTGATGACGTATGTGATCCAACCCGCACTGGCGTGGTGGATATGGCTCAATCTCCCATCGTAGGGTAGACCTACTTCCTTCAGTGGACTATTAAAAAGAGTAAAGTAAAGTGACATTTTATTCCCGAAATACATATTGACAGATAGTTATTTTATACAAATGGGAAAAAAACACACACAATGCAATAAGTAATGAATGCGTTACGAGAGACGAACTTTTTCTGGTCTCGCCTCTACGATTAAATGCCTGTTACATATTTATAGCACCTCCCAAAGAATACAAATAACAGAATATATTATAATAAACAGCCTTCCGCTTAATCATGACCTCAGAGGTATAAAATGTCACTATCACACAATCGGTAAAAATGCGAAGGTAAAAGTTTTTTGGATCGACTACCTGGGTCCGTTGTGACGAGGGAAAGCATGTGAAAGATGAACAAAAACTTTTATTTCTCCGTCTCTTTCTATTTTTTTACCCCTAAGAATTCGTATTTGGTTCAAGCGATAGTTTTTGTGAGCGCACGTTTCGACAAAAAATCAAAAGCAAGAAAAAGCTTTTGGATTCGCTTTGTTCAATAAAATGGATGTCTATTGTTACTCGTAGTTATAGCGAAAAGTTTTTAGACACATTTCATATTTGTGCAAAGTTTATATTATACTCAAGCTTATACTTTCAAACAAAAACGTATCATCAAAAATTTAATTGACTCACATACGTCATTTACGAGTTTACATATATAATTTGAAATATACCTGATCAGTTATTATTTGATAAGTATGTAGGTTTTGATTAGTACTAAGATGATGATACAGTAATAAAACTAAAATACATGAGAACCTTTTAGGTATACGATTTTTTTATTAAATTAATAACAGGTTAAGTTACAATTTAAACGAGATGAAAATATAAAATATTAGGCCTCAAGGTGAGAGATGCCATTGCCTGACCTTCCTCGGCAAGAGATTACTATATGATTGATTAAAATATCTACCAACCACCGACATGGCATATTTTATGCTACCAACGCATACGATTTTTGTTTTATGAGACTTATAAGATGCGTGAAATATGTACTAAGAAAAACAACCACCGTCTTATGTTGCATCATGTAAAGGAGTTTTTTGTTGGACAAAAGTTTCTCCAAAGGTTTGTCATTGTTGGAAGGGATTTACATCCATCGCGATCACAGAACAGCAGAACTCTTCTGTGATCGCGATCACAGACCTTCTTTCCATCTTGTCGCTGTTCCAATGTTGCGTTTGTCAACGTGTGACCTTCATTCGAAACTATTAATGTGTACCTTAAGCATGAATAAATAAATTGAATATTGAAAACGAAAGGAATTACGTGGCTCAACCATCCATCCATCAGCCTTAGGATGTCCACTGCTGAATATAGGCTTCCTCTATAGATTTGCAATAAGGCCGGTTGGAAGCGGCCTGCTTCCAGCGCGTTCCTGCGATCTTTAATATATCGTCAGTCCACCTAGTTGTTGATTGTCCTACGTTACGCGTGCTGATCCGTGGTCTCCATTCGAGAACTTTACGGCCCCATCGGCTATCCGTTCTCCGAACTGTGCTCTGGCCACTGCCATTTTAACTTACTAATTCGATGGGCTATGTCGGTAACTTACGTTCGTCTATGGATCTTCTAGTTTCTGATTCGATCTCGCAGCGTGGCTCCATCGACCAATAACACCATGATCGATGTACGCTGCCCACTGCAGCAGAAATGGCTAAGACAAGTATTAGTGAAGCTGAATACCAAAAGAAATATACATAGGTACAAAGGGGGAACTGAATCCCACTTAAAATCAAATTTCTCTCATTCTATTAAACTGATGTTAAAAAACGATAAAATTAAAAGAATGTTCAACAGAAAGTGGCGAAATGCAACTAAAGAACAATATTAGATTTTCACCGCGATCATTTGAAGCATGACACTTTAAACGGAGAAAAACTGACGCTCATCAGTCATTGGCGTCGAAAGTTGCGCGTGCGACGCTCGACACTCTCACTCTATCACTCACTTACTAAGGCGAACACTCACTCACTTCATATATGTATATTAAATACAATAGGAAATATAATATGATGCTATTTTCTTTAAAAGATGAATAAAATATGTTTTATTTCCCAGTAAGGAATTGAATAAGAATGTCAGGGAAACTAAAATCATGTTACAAATCAGACACCTAACTTGGCTAGACCGGTTTCCAAATGAAATTCATTTATTGACATAAATAATACGTCTTGAGAATTTTAGTTATTTAAGATGATCTGCTACTACGATTACCGTCGGATTTCTGTAATACGCTTGGCTTGTATCTTAAAAATCCGCATTCTCTAAATTGACAAACAGTTCAATCAGATGTAGATATGACTTGTCTCACTCTAAATTTAATCAATTGATTAAACAGATAGCTTATAATTATGAAAGTAAGAAAGGATTTGTACAAGCGTGTAGACCCGTAGTGGGCTAAATTTCATACTATTATGATTAGTATTTAAAGTATAGCAAAAAAAAACACTAACCAAAAATGGGTTCAGTTCCCAAAGATAAACCATAAGGATGTTTTATACTCGTAACTATCGTATCGTACTAGGTATTTGCAATTTTAATCTACTTCTATACTCTCCTCAAATGCGACATATTGAGGGTACGAAAATAGTATATTACTTTCACGATAAAGTTGCATTCCCATGCATGGCATTAACATTATTAAGTCTTTGAAACAGGTATATACTTACCGCGTGTTATCATAAATTTTTATCCAAATATCCGCCGGAGTTAATTGTTTTCTGGATGGCAATTTAAAAACCAAACAATTTGTATAGTGAATATATAATTATAATATAAAATGAAGAAATAATTTAGGACACACGTGAATTCTAGGTAGCACTGGAGTACTGGTCAGATTTTATAACTGTGAAGGCTGTGTATTTAGCCACTTGTTACTCTTTATTACGCTCATGTACATTGTATGGATCACACTGCGTCCCATATAGTGCCGCAAGTCAGCCTTAAGTCCGATGTTACTACTTAAACTGCTATTATAATGCTATTATACTGCTAATGTACAGCCATAGTGAACTTAAGGCTGTCTAATTTGTGCCCAAACTGGTTCTATAAGAGCGTTATAGCAAGCTATACAGCTCTTATACAGCTGACTTACACAGCTTTTGGAGTTCATGTGAACGACTAGACATCTTATATAGAACTCCGAATGCTACTTGGGTTACTTACAATGATATTTTATGACTTCTCCCCCTGTTCGACTATTTACTGATCGTTCATGACCTGTTTAATTTATTATTTTTCGCTAGAGTAGTATTATATAGACATAATTATGGGTATATGGTTTTTTTTAAACGTTTATTTACGCAGGAAGAATTTTTCGCAATAGGTTTTCCCGACGAGCTTGGACTTGAACTTTAAATCTCAGTAATAGATGACCATGCAATCTCACATTCCACAGTCGTGTTTTTAAAACCACATAAATTAACTCAAGCTGTCAAGCTAAATATGAAGAATAACTTAAAATTTTATTTTTGTCAATGGCACCGAGAACTGATTTATTATAAGTGGTTTGTTTATATTGTAATGGTCTTTTAATACTTGTATTTCACTGCTGAACATATGATACCGATTAAAGACTACTGTGTCCTATCCTCAATGCTGGTTCAGTAGGCCCAGTGTCAGCGGGCCAGGCATTTCATTAACGTGTTTAGGTTGCCTCACGACGTTTTCCTTTACCGAAAATCTAGTGGTGTCTAAATCCGTATTCTAATTAAAAAAAAATTTTGGTACATTACCGGGCTTCAAACCCGTACCTCAATCTTGTACGGCGAGTTTTTTCCCACTAGGTCACGCCCGCGCCAGCTAGACCTAAAAATGGTACATAAAATATACCTAATGTAGAGATCCATGCATAATTTTCATTTCCAACGAAGTCATCCTCTTAACCATTAGTCATTGACTTAGCATTTATTTATGCCATTAGTGTTATTTTTTTATGCCATTAGTGTTATGAAAAGTTCGCGTCCCAATACTGGGAAAAGGTCTTTCATACCCTCTTTCTATTTATTTCCCCAAAATACAAAAGTGTGCCTCAATTTTGTAATGCAAGCGTCTTTCCACTATGTTACCATGACTAGACCTAAAATGATATGTCCAGCTTAATTATAATTTCGGATTTACGAAATTAATCATAACACTATATTAAGAAGTCGTGTCCCAATTCTAGGGATAAGGCCCACTACCATCTTTATAAGGATTTTTGTACTTATTTATATCCTCAGAACAGTCAGAACCACCAGGTTGCGTCAAAACCACGAAAGTTAATGTATTCTTAGCCCAAAAGAACTAGTATAAAACAAAGAACTCGTCCAGTGAGTGTAGCCCCTAATTGGAGTCAACGTATCGATCACGATACGAAGTAAAAACTGGAAGAAAGTGGTGTTACGACAGGCCGTTTGGTAAAAAAGCGAGCATCATTGTTTTGTATTGCCCTCTTTGTTTAGCTCAAAGAGATTGTATTTCCGTCTCATGTGAAGAAAGTGCGCAAGCGCATCCAGCTGAACGAATTTACGTCATACGTAGTATATGTAAAAGCAGACGAAACGTTATTAGTATTATTTTTTTAGGTCAGCTTGAAAACTTATCTAAAATCATTTTCTAATGTATAATTTTGTTGGAAATTCGTGTTTGAGTATAAAAATACGGTAGTGGATATATTTAATTGATATCTTTTTCTAAATGTAATCAATTGATTAAAGCATATAAATATAATAAATACGCCAATGCCAAACGAAGAAAACTTATCAATAAAGAATTCGACTTTAATTATGCTTGTTTTTAAATGTTTGTTGTATGTTAAATGTAACATACCTATATTTATAAAGTTAGTTTCATATTATGTACTCATGTATTTTAATTTTATTTTAGTATTTTTTTATTTGGTACTTACTAATATCTTGTTGGCTATTCTAATGATTTCGGAAACAGCACTCATATATCCTAGATGGAAACTATAAACAAAAATACTGATTTGTCTGTAAAATTTCCATATACTGTTATAGATAGTGAGAGTGAAAGATGACGTCAAAAGTGGATTCACCAGCGTGCGAGAGAGACAACATTGTGTAGAGCGAAAGAGGCAGCTATTTGAGTAGGAGTGTGGGAACCCGTACAGGTAATACTTCAAATGCAGTGACAAACTTATGTGCAGCTGTGAAATTAAAAAACAAATCAACATCGTAATAATTTGATGCCGATTTAAAAAAAAAATACGAGGGAAGTGTCTTCTTTCAAGTCTAAAATTAGGTTATCCGTACGTACCTATGTATCTCCGTATTTAGCTTTATGGTTTGAGCATTGTGTTGTATAATAAACTAGACGTGTCTAGTTTATTATTTGTTTTTTAAAAATACAAAAGGAAAATTAAGGACATTATGTTTATGTTCAAAAATGGTTAGAAGATGTAGTTCAATTTGCATAATTCAATAGAGTTTTCTTAGCGTCGTTATGTTTTCCTATTATTCTGAGATATATAAATTACAGTATTAAGTCATTGGCAGTTTATTTTTGAAAATGTCTTTGGGATAAGTACCTACGAGTATATAATGTCATTTGTTACTAAAGCAAGCTTGAAGAAAGTACTTTCACTTAGTGTTATAGAAATAGGTATTATATCGATGTGGAATATAATGTTTTGACACCTATTTTAAAATGTTAATCTTTATAAGTAGGTACCCACGCGTACGTCTATTATACCTAAGTATGAAATGCGTCAGTTACTTTCGAGCTTAAAATGTTATAAAAATACTACATCATTTTCAGGTCAAACATGTGCGTTGAGTTCACCACGAATGAGTCTCCAAAATCGAAGAAAGTGAGACGGATCTCATATTTTTTGCATTTAAAACCTTTCTTTTGTTGAGTTGGGACAAAAGGTTGCGCAACATGTGCACACGTGCACACCAGGTCAGAATTTTTTGCAAAATGCTTACAAAATCGTATGAATTTAGACGTTTAGGCATGTGGGTGTTTTGTTAGGTAATAATAGTGGGTTAGAAATGAAGCGTTGTTTTGGAACTGAATTTTGGAGTTTTGGAGATATACAAAGTAATGTAAGTAATTAATTACGAAGTAAAGTCATGATTACTTTAAAAGTAAAGCCTTCTTGGCTTTGTACAATATTTTAGTTCGGAATTTCGGAGCTACGTAATATATTTTATTATGTTATATCAAGTAGTAGAGCATATAGTTTTAAAATTGTAAGTTTAATTTAATACGAATTTAACTTATAACGATATTATTATTTGTATTCTGTTTAGTGTTGTTTGTTTAGTTGTATTTTTATGATGAGTGCCTCTGTTAGAGAAATAAATTAAAATTAAAACGTAAAAAAATTCAAAAAATACAATGCTAGTCTTGTAAACGGGATCTGTTAAAATTAAGTCATTGGTAATCAGGATTACCGGTTGCCCCAATATAGGCTCAACCTATAGTAGAGCAACTGACAGGAATTTATTTTAATTTAGTTGGTATGGTTTTAAACAAATAATTTTTCATTTTCATTGATTTGAAGTAGGTCGTAGGTATTATTGGGTGAAATATGATTAGTTACGTCACGATAGGTAAGTATTTTTAAAATAACCACATATGTTTAGGAAATTGGGTAGATAGTCATATTATAATACAAGTACCTACCTAAATGTGTCAGGAATTAGGTGTCTGGCCACATCCGGGTTCAATAGCGCCAGGAAGGATGTGGTCAAATGTAAGCTAGGTACTTATTATCAAGGGACAAATGCCATTTCTATTGCATCAGGTTTTCACAAATTGTAAATAACTATAGGTAATAAATTATACTTGTTTTATTTGAACTTTTACCTCATTTATTTTTATTTTATATAGTTGCGGATAAATTCTACGTCACTAGTTCCATCATGGTACTAACGAAGTGTACATACGTGATTAGTACCATCGATGGAACTAATTAATGGTACTACTGATAGAAAACCGGCTTTGCTTGATAACGAATTAATTAAAGCTACCTCCCAGAAGAAATATACTAAAAGATATATTAAAAACAGCATTGCAATCTGACGTGTAGTTGAGTTTTATAAGAGTGCTAGCTGCCCGTCTCGGCTTCGCCAGGCAACAAATATGTTAATTCTAGCTACCTTTTGGGAGGAATATTCTAAAAGATATTGAGCACAGCTTTGCTTAGTCTTTTAAATTACACAACAAATTGAGTAGTTTAAAAAAAATAAGCGAATACAGACGCACAAAATTACGACTTTGCTTTGTATTATACCTAAAAATTATGTCTTGAATTAGTGTCACAGAAGTGTCGAGAAGAACTGTGCAATCATCTGATGTTAAGCGACAAGCATATCCCAAAAGCAAGTCAGCACCAGTCTTCAAAATTTAAATGCAAATATTTTGACCAGAAGCATTACCTTTCAGTTCGATAGGTACATAGTAATGTTTGTACACTACTCCTTGTCAATGGAATCATTGGTTGGTTCCAATAACCATCTGGAAAGTTCCAGACAGGATGCACAATATGAATCCTGATTTAGTTCTAAGTACACCGTTTTAAACAGCTTTTTCAATCGATACAAATGAAATTCCAAGTCCTTTCAAATCTATGCTTATTTGTAATGTTCCGGTCAACGACCCAGAGGTCAGCTGTAAGTGATGTGTTGCACTTGCATTTTGGGGGTCAATGACCCGTGTCCTTTGCAAACTCGCTCTGCCTATAAATCGGCACTTTTATACCTATTATACTTTATTATTAAGTGCCCTTGAGCATAATGCCCATGGGACATTTGGATTGCAAAACCGATGAGGTATTTAGGTTGACTCAATGACAGAGAAGGTGGCCCAATGACAATTGGTTTAAGTTTTCTTTTGTCGATGATGTATTGTATTATTATATGTATAAATTACACGCCTTTGTTTGGTTTGGAATATTTATTTAATATTTTGCTACAAGTAATGAAAGTTATGTTCTAATTTGTTCTATTGAAGGTTCAGAATTCTAAGCGAAATATGGTTTAAAATGGGTAACTTTGGAAGAACAATATTTTGAAAAAAATGTTTTGCTATTGTTAATTAGAACCGATCTAATTAGAAATGCAAGATCGTGCTAAAAGCAAACCGCTTACAATTGTTCTTATTGGACATTTGTATTCTATGTGGACGCCAAAAGTTGATATATAAGTAGAAAAGTAACCCCCCTAAGTGTAATGGGCGGAAAATATCCATTTTTCCCTACCAATAGGGACACGAAAAAATGAAAAATATAAAAAAAATACTTCTAGATATAGACTTCTAGAGTATCAACGCGAAGTGGCATCTTTATTAGGGTTCCGTACCAAAAAAGGAAAAAACGGAACCCTTATAGGATCACTTTGTTGTCCGTCTGTCCGTCTGTGTGTATGTGTGTATGTCAAGACTCTTAATCTCGAGAACGCGTAAAGATATCGAGTTGAAATTTAAACTGTATACGTATATCGATGAATTCTTGCTGTTGTGTAAAAGAAAAAGTTCTCAGTTGTCGTTTAAAAACGTTAAAGTCGTTTATGTCGTAAAAAACTGCATATTTCGACACTCACAAAAATCAAAACCTACAGGGTACTTCCCGTTGATATAGAACTATGAAATTTGGCGAGAAGCATTGTCTCAGAGTACACATATAGAAATAAATCTGGAAACTGTACATTTTTATTTACATCACAATAAAATAGGGCCTCAAAATTCACAAAACATGGGTTCAAAATTCAAAGTGAGTAAATCGTATCATGAAAGGTGTCATATAAAATAACTTCATTAGCACATGCTAAAACAGGTTTTTAATTATTTCAACAATGCGTTTGTACGGTACCCTCGATGTGCGAGCCTGACTCGCACTTGTCCGGTTTTTTTTTCATGTAGAAAAGAATACAATTGGCCAATAAATTGCCTGAATCTATGAATATTTGAAAGTAAACTGAACAAGTTATTTTTTTCAAAAAGTAGCATGACCGACTTTACCCTTGTACAGAATTCGCGAATATTTCGCGCGGATCGATGTAGCATTTTTCACATTATTGATGATTTGTCAAAAATGGCTCAGACTTCGATAAAATTATAATGGACCAATTTAATAGTACACTCTTTCAGTAAAAAAAAGATTTATTGATATCGGACAACTATGAAAAAAGTTATGCGTAGTTATACACAAAAATATACATATTATAAATATACTCGTAGAATTGAGTTCCTCCTCCGGTTCGTCGGTCAAAAAATAAACGCAAAATGTCGATTGTACAAAACTTGCACATTTCACCTTCACTCCATGTGGGCCAGAATCCACATTTCGCATTGCTGAGACAATGTTGCGCTGATGTGAATATGCAGTTGCATTTTCCGTTCTCATTACAATGCAAATAGGTGTTATTGCCGGCTGCTGCGCCGGCGCAAATGAAAATACATTTTGAAAAAGGGGCACTTCCATCTATTTATAAGCAATAATTATGACGTCTACTGCTGGACATAGGCATTCCATATGGATCTCCAAAAAAACTATAATATATAGATTTGACATAGACGCCCTTCCTGACTGACTATGCTCAGCACTGGACTATTAAAAAGATCAGAATTTGACAATACATACACCAAATTGATTTGAATAGGAGCAATGTTAATACAGTACCTAATCAGAATTCCTTCAAAAAGGTTGAGATGTATCTAATGAATGCCTTTGATAGTAAAAAGTAATCCCGAAACATACGTTCAAAAAAAATTCTGTGTTAATTTTTGTACCGCTTGATTTTGTGAAATAAATAAATAAATATTGGGGGACATCTTACACACGGTCTCTGACCCCAAACTAAGCAAAGCATGTGATATGGTTGCCAGAGACTGATATACTACATATACATATTTTAAATACATACTTATATAGATAGTATCTAAATACACCCAGACACAGAGCAAACATCTATGTTCACCACATAAATGCTTGCCCTGGTTGGGGATCGAACCCACGCCTCTTTGATCCAGAAGTCAAGTTCACTAACCACTGAGCCACCGAGGCAGTCAATCTTGAAACGTATACGTGACCAATTTGTGATTAGTTTTAAATTATTTAAATTCTATTTCAAACATTATTATTTGACGATTCCTATTTACTAATATACGGCAATTTTCTACTGTCGTAGCATCTACGACTCTACAGGATTTGCGATACTACTGGCGAGCGTACGGCAATTTTCCCCCAAATTGGCCCAAATACGGCAATAAGGCACCCCAGATTTTTATAATAAGGACACTATTACCAAACGAAAAAAGTGGTGTCATGTGGGCTTTGTAGCTGTGTACACCTGTGCATTGGTCTGAGTCATTGTTGCTCTTAAATGTATGGGAATAATTTTATTTTATTTTGTTTTGATTGATTCGTAAAGATGGACCCTTTAACTAAATTGTTGTGAGCGTCAGCGGCTGGGACGGAAATCCTAACGGCGAGTCAGTTTTGCGGGTTAAAATTCTGTAGTCACGATATATTTTTAATTGTTTTTATAGCAAAAAATACTCGTTTTGTTCTTGGAACTGATTTGAGTAAACCTTATTATTGGTACTATTCAACGTCTTTAACTCCACCTCTGTTAAGTACAGCACGATCTTGTCCCACACCTACTTTCCTAATCGAATTCAACCTAGTACCAAAGTAAGATCATATAGGCCGGGTGGCAAGCCCTGGTGTCAGAATTTTAAAGCCGCCTGAAAGCCTATGGTTAAATGGTCAAAAAAACCGAGACCTACAATTTAACGTGTCACTCGAGCCACGTAGCGCTCATAGCGTAGATTTACTAGGTGTTCGCTTAGCGATCAACGAAGTTAAGCAACGTTCAGCAGGGTCAGTTTTCGGATAGGTAACCGCGTGACCATTCGCAAAAATCAAAACCTACAGGGTACTTCCCAACAACTAAACGCTATCGTGGCTCGGTTCCAACTTAGTTGAAGCTATTGGATTTTGTTCCACAAATAATAAAAAGGTCCCTTTAAGCCTACATTTTTCAGGTTCACGTGAACATAGACCGCCCACGGTCACATTGGCCTTAGAATTTATCTCAGCACCTTGCATTCAGCTCTTGATATTAACATTCTTCTGTTTATTTCTTTATTTGATGCTGCAACTTAAACCTACTTAGAATGTAGTTTTATTTCAAGTCTAATTAGATATTTATTAATTGGTAGAATTACACTAAGTTCTCTATTTTTGATGCTGGTTCTGTTTTGCGACTAAATATAACAGTCCTAAGTCTCAGTCATAGAGATATAGAGATAAATCTTCTGTTTCCCCGGCATGTGCGTCGTTAATATGTACCAAATACTCATACACTGTAAACATTTGCTTGTTTACGAATATATAAGTGATTTGCATTGTTAGGATAGTTATTATGAACTTTATTTTATTATTGGCGTTACGGATACTTCTAATGTTGCACAGAGACTCATATGCGAAAATACATTTCGGATCTTTTATAACATCTTATTTATAAGGACAAGGCAAGTTAGTCTACAAAATTAGGTCCTCCTTAGATAGAGATAACATGTCTTATCTCTCGATGTCTGTGGTCGCAGTATAATTGGTTCGGTATCAATGATTATGTGGTATTATAAGGGAGATAATTTCTTGAATTCGCATTCAACGGTAATATAGTATAAGTTATAGTAATACCTGATTGAAATGCGATCGGTTTGTGATTCTAAAGTGAATACTATTATCGTAAAGAGGTAAAATATGAGTACTTTGGCTGTCTGTGGTATGCAATCATATTATTCCATATTAAATAGTTTTTAAGGAGAAGTTGGAATAATCAAATGGTACTTTACAACAAAGCTATGAAATGAAATACAAATTAGATATAAAAAATCTTATTGGATGAGATGAGTTTGAGAACCTTTCTATAGTTTATAGATTTGTTGCTAAAATATATGTAAACTAAATATAATGAGATTAATTAGACTGTATCAATGTGTACATATTTTGCTTTAAATTTTTCTGTAAATTTAAAACCGATTCAGTCAGCTGTTTTTTTTCTACTTCAATTATTAAAATCAAATTTCGTTACCTTCATATTCTTGTAAAATTGATCATTTCTGACTGATTTAATTGAGTCTCTCATTTTGTTCACAACAACATACAAAGACATCCCAGAAAATAATCACTAATTCATCAACACACTTACACACTTATCTAGCACACATAGTTACTTATCACCGTGCGCGTGCGCTTGTCCACGTGTTCTACAAGTACGTTGTAAGTGTGTATACGTGTGGTGGAGACGAGTGTATGTGTGAGTGTAGAACAGAGTGGCTTTATGCTTCACAGGATATAGGTCAGCGTGTCTTCCCCTCCAGTGCAAATAGAGCGAAGGATATCGAGCCTGGTTAGTACTTGTTTACATTAGATAGTGGAAATGAGAGTCTTTGATCTGTAACGGAAAGTCAAGATAATTTGTGCAAGCACGTGCGAAAATTGTTCAAGGTCCTTTTAACAAGAAACTTTAAGTACCTAAATACCTAAAATCAGAAGTAAAAGAGTAAAAAAAATCACATGAACAAGTATCATGTTTTGTGGAAAGTAGTCAATTCATTTATGACTGGATTACTGATTAATTTAATATCTCTCTTTAACTATAATAAATATCATAACATGTCATTGTTTTCTCTAAAGACGTAGCAAAATTGGTAAGTAAATCGTTAATATTCTATAATGAATTGCTCATTGTCTAAAAATAAAAGCTTTTTGATTGAAATTCAGAGTTAAACTTTTATAAAAACAGACAATGGCTTTCTTTAATGACAAATTAACTTTTCAAAGATAACTGTATCTAAGTAACCTATTCAACAGTACCTACTTAGAAAATTTGGGCTACAATTTCAGCTTCGAAAAACATTTATTTAATTGCTCTAAAAAGAAGAAAACAAGATTTTCTTAAAAAATTTGCCTATCAACTTATAACATTACTCATTACAGGTACACAATTTATATGATCATAGAAGCTTGTCGCGCGATTTGCTTGTGTAAATTAACTAGTACATATTTAATTAAGTAACTTAATCTGCTAAGTTTATTTTGTTTAATTAAATACTTATAGGTACTTACGCAAACCTCGCGACAAGCTTTTACGATCATATAAATTGTGTATAATGAGGTTATAAGTTGATAGGTAAAATTTTAAGGAAAATCTTGTTGAATATTGAAATTTTCGCGCGGCGGCGGAAGGTACAAAGACTACAAAAGTAAGTCATAAATGTGTTACATATTTAAACAAACAATGTAAATACGTGGACGGGTAAGTACCTAATAAATTATTTATAGGTACTACATTATATTTATTTGGAATTACGAGCAAGTACGTTAAAATGTTATTAAATTCTCCCAATACAAACACCTTGGAAAGCAATTAATATGAAGTTCGATAAATTAATTATGATATGACGTCATTTCCTTTCGACTCGTTATATTTGCGTACTAATTATGTTTTCAATTAAAATTAACTCCAAACATGAACATGAAAATTACTTATTTACTTCAGTTTATTTAATTATTTTCCTTTTATTTCTCCGTATTAGCCGTCCTTCTCAATAATACGTTAATTAGGTCTTTGGCCGAGACAGACAGACTGACTTTCAAACGTTCGGTTGTAATGAGAAATTCTCGCTTTACTTTTTATGTGCGAAACGTTATTTTTCTTTTTGGCTGATTATACAAGATGTTACTCTGCTAACTGCAGGGATTTTACAAGATATCTACCTACTCACCGTTGTTTACAACTTCTATTATGGGACGAACTCTGATATCGCGAAAAAAACAGATATTACATACATTATCAAAATTAAAGCATACTCAAATTATTTTCTATGAAACAGCCTGAATTATTTTTTGTGATTTCAGGGTTGTTCCCATAGTAAACCTTGATAAACATTTATTCCCTTTAATCCACAAATATAAACACCCTGATGTATTAAAGGAAATAAAGTAAGAAAAGACTCTTCAAGAGTTGTGCGCGACTTACTGACCAGTAACCCTGTATTCATTCATTCATTGAGCAATGCTCTTGTCGGTGAAGCAACTTCCACGTCTCGCGGTCCGCCGTCAGTGTCTTTCATCCTGTATACGCCGTTTTAAATAGGTACAAGGTTATCTGCTTACTCTATACTTAACCGAAAGGAGATGATTAACACTATCATTATTAATTATGAACAACTTTTGCTATGGAGCCAATCCAAAATTCTAGAAAAAAATCAGCTGTTCTATACAAAATTGCAACTCGAAATCGACAAGATGTAGTTGAGATGATGTTTTTTTTTCTAGAATTTTGCGTTGGCCCCGTAATTGATCGTAATGATGGTCTGAATGACCTCCTTTCGGATTACTACACCAGTTCTGGATAACCGATATGGATAACATCATTGTTCTATCTATAGGTACTTCATGAATGCTCTAAACACCTATAATACAGGGTATACAGGGTTATTCCCAATCAATTAGCATCCTTTTAGGGGCTTATTTTGTACATCAAAATTAACAACTTTTGTTCTGCGACTTTTAATAAAACATAAAAAAAATGTTGTTTCATTGAAAAATATCGTTTACCCGCGACAACAGTTATTTTGATGTACAGAATAAGCCCTTAAAAGGATGCTAATTGTTAGGAATAACCCTGTAAATATCAGAACTATACTGCTTGTTATGAAAGTGTTAATTCTATACTCTATAAAATTTAACTTGATCTCTGCGACTGTGACATTGACATAGAAGATTGACATTTTTAGTGTTGAGATAGTGGTGAAAAAAATCGATTTTCAAAAAATGTTTTAATGAAATCAAATGAGTACTTAGTTGAAGGTGAAAAATTGGATTTTATTTACTTTCTATTATTTAAGATCAAGTATGTACACATGTAAATGATGTTATGATATTTATCGACGTTTTTCACTATTATCGATGCTAATGTAACATATAATTGGGTTTAATTTAATTACACTTGTAAAAAAATGTTATGATATTAAAATATACAATAAAATTAATGATAAATTAAGTTTATTTAAAATATCGTTAGTATAAACTATCGATATTTTAAATAAAACTCTATCTAAAACTCTGTGGTCACGATCATTCGTCGCCCATCAATAATAGGCATGCCCATAAAGTATGACATTGACAGGTACTGTCTGTACTATTAAGAAATTCAGGACTTCATAGGAGTGATTTTACTGACAGCTGTCGCAGAGATCAAGTTAAATTTTATAGGGTATAGTTAATATTTCATGTTAATTTTGGTGTTTCTTATGAGAATGAATAAAATAAAAACAACCCTGTATAGACATTTTTCAAAGCGACACCCTGTATTTGGATAGTTGTATTATGGTCGTTTTGTGTGTAAGGGCAATAGTCTGGTTTGCCTGCGCGTCCTCTGCAAGAAGGTCGAAAGTGGTAACCGCGGTGTCCTTTCGACGGTTGACCCAAAATTTATCGACAAAACTAAACGAGCGAGAAAAGTGTTAATAGATAAGTAAGGTGAATTATTTGGATTAAGAGATATATTTAATTTTATTGCGGCTACTTTTGAAAAGATATTTGTATACATATACAAGGTTATTTCTAATCTATTAGCATCCTTCTAGGGGCTTATTCTGTAAATCAAAACTAACAACTTATGTTCTGCGACGTTTGTCAAAACTCAAACAAAATCGGCTGTTCCATACATTTTGTCGCGGATGAACGATATTTTTCTATGGAACAACAACTTTTTTTTAAGATTTGACAAAACTCGTTGAACAAAAGTAATTAGTTTTGATGTACAAAATAAGCCCCTACAAGAATGCTAATTGATTATAAATAATATAACCCTGTATAGTGAAATATTCAGAAATCAAGAACATCAAATAATTTGCCCTAGCCATACATTATGTATTATTATGAATGTCTATAGCACTGATTTTATTTACACATCTCTAGCTAACATGGCTTTGTACCCAATAACTCAAAGAGAAAACACTGATTATTTTCGATCTGATAGGCTTTTTGATAGCTATATCGTTAAAATAATTAAAAAAATATACTGTTATGTGTCTATAGTTATAAGTAGTTTTAATCTAATAATAAACATCGAGTAACACGTAGCAAGTGCAATGAAATCCTCCAATATGCCAGTCGTCAAGAGAAACATCTAATATGGTATATGTCCCAATAAGAAAACTTAAAAGTGTGATAATTTTTCATCTTTTTCTCAGCCATAGGACGCTCTCTGTTGGATATAGGCCTCCCCTACAGATCACTTATAAGACCATTTGGAAGCAATTTTCATCCAGTACATAATCATCATCATTTTCTTACCCTTATCCCACTAGGTGGGGTCGGCACAGGATGTTTCCTTTCGCCACTTCACACTTGCATCCAGTACAATCCTGATGATTATACTGATCTTGATTTATCATACGTTAAAGGTCTTGCAAGTGAATGCTCACTGTAGAGTCGCGAAGTCATCGGTTCAGATCTCAATATGACGATCCAAAAAATAGAAAAGAAATCTTCAAAATATATCTAATTGGCTACACTTACTTACTAACCAATAGTTGAAATTTCTAACAAGATTTCTTTTGTCACGTCGGAAAGTTGACAAAACGTACAAGCTAGCACGTTTTGTCCTAATTCCCTGGCCCATATGACGCAACGGCACCGACCGCAACCGAATGGGGTCGCAAGCCACGCAGCTTGCGCCGAACACTGTTGCAAAGCTAGGAGACTTTTCGGATAGATATAAATCTAGACTAACACTTTTATTTGCTAAATAGGCATCTTAGAATAAGCCTTGTAAGTACTTTGAGTTTTATAAAGGCTGCTGAGATATTAGAAGTCCGTATTATTGTCAAATGGTGTAACTATCACCTGAGTGTCCTACTAGGATTTTATTGACGCTGTTGGAGTACTGTGGCCCATCAGCTTACAGTATTGTGTCAAATTTACACTTTTATTTGCTACAAGTAAAGTATAGGCGTCAAACCTCTTGGCGTCTGTAAACACGAAGCGATTGGTTGCGCAGTAGTAATAACGCCTGAAAACCTTTAATATAGCTATAAGGTTAAAACAACTGGGACCTACATTGTAACGTGCCATGCGAGCCACGGTAGCTCTCAGTTGTAAATGCCACCCGCGCCGCGGTCACCCATCCGAAAACTGACCGAGCTGAACGTGGCTGATCTTCGGTGATCGTTAAGTAATGTAGTCAAGCTACGCTATGAGGGCTTTTATTTGCTAGAATGTAGAGTAAGTTGAAGCTTACCAACTACTGCCCATAGTGGTGGACTTACAGATTTGCCAACAGTGGGCTATTGACATTTTGCCGCCTCTAATGTGAAACGGTCTCGCTCGCTACCGAGGAAAATCTATATCAGCATGTACGAGATATCATAATATTAATACCTTCTATTTATAATGCAAACTTACATTAAATGTATTTCCACTGAAAGGCAAAAGGATTGTACAAATAAATCTACAAGACGTAACGGGAGGCGTAACCAAAAGGAGATCGCGTCCATCGTAGGACTCGAACCCACAACCCTGAGATTATGAGTCTCATGCTCTACCGACTAATGTGATTGCATAAGATCATAAAAGTAAGATATATAGTTCTAATTATTCGATTTGGGATTTGGACTGAAAACTACATAATTTCACTTAAATCGTTTATTGAAAAATAACACACGCGCGCCGTCTTATAAATCTAATATCTTCTAAATTTAAACAATAATCCCAATCGTATTTTCTCTTTCCCTCTCGTCTGTTAAGCTCATTCATCTGTTCCATTCACATCCTTTCGTTCCGATCCACTCATAATTTCAATCAATATTAGACAAGATCTGAAGTAAAACTTGTTCTGAATATATAGAAAATCATCGGAATACTCGTATCATGTGAAGTGTAAATTTAGCGCACCAGTGATAATTTGTGGATACTCAGCGCTTCTAGGTCGGCACCCTTCGAAGCTGTACTATTGGCATTTAAGCACTGATTAGCATACAGACCAAAGAAATCTAGAGAAAAGACTTTACTTTACCGGGCAAACGAGACTCTTATATGTAGCAAACACTTATATACCACAACCCGCATGTAAACGTAACATATTATGGAACTGTTTCTGTATTCTCAAATTCCGGTTTGGCCCCATAGTTAACATTCATTCATCCATTGGCCATATGACGTCCACTGCTGAACAAAATTGGTAATAATGTCCTAAATCGACCCATTTCAGCTTTGTACCTCAGTTTTGAATACCCATGTATGTACTCGTATATTGCAGTTGTAAGTATTGTAGTATTGCAGTATGGTAAGCACATTTTAAAAAATCATTAATTTTATTCTACAAGAAATAACTTTGTAATAACTTTGCATGATGACAAAAAATAGTATAATTATTTCGTCTGATAGACTCAAAAAACCGGACAAGTGCGAGTCAGGCTCGCACATCGAGGGTTCCGTACAAACACGTAGTCAAAATAATAATTATAAACCTGTTTTAGCATGTGCAAATGAAGTTCTTTTAAATGATATTTCACTCACTTTGAATTCGTTCGAGTCAGGTAATGGATTTATATATTTGCGACAAAACCACGTATCCGCAACGGAACGCATAGACAGCTCGTACGTCGACGGAGAAAGTTAATACCGCGGGCTAACTTGACGCCAGCGCCATCTAGTTTAGATATGAGTAAATACTGAGATTTAAACTGCAGTTGCTTTAAGAATTGATTTATAACATATTTGATGTTTTATATTTTTACAATTATACATTTACATATAAATTTATATTTGAACTTATTTTCAGTTTAGACATAATTTCGAACCAATTTTTTGTGAATTTAGAGGCCCTATTTTTTGTGATGTAAATAAAAATGTACAGTTTTCAGATTTATTCCTATATGTGTACTCTGAGACAATGCTTCTTGCCAAATTTCATAGTTCTATGTCAACGGGAAGTGCCCTGTAGGTTTTGATTTTTGTGAGTGTCGAAATATGCGGTTTTTAACGACACAAACGGCTTTTTTAAACGATAACTGAGAAGTTTTTCTTTTACACAACTGCAAGATCATAGATATACGAGTACGTATACAGTTTAAATTTCAACTCGATATCTTTACGCGTTCCCGACATAAAGAGTCTTGACATACTCGTACACACAGACGGACAACAAAGTGATCCTATAAGGGTTCCGTTTTTTCCGTTTGAGGTACGGAACCCTTAAAACCGGACAAGTGCGAGTCAGGCTCGCACATCGAGGGTTCCGTACAAACACGTTGTTAAAGTATTTAAAAACCTGTTTTAGCATGTGCTAATAAAGTTCTTTAATATGATACGATTTACTCACTTTGAATTTTGAACCCATATTTTGTGAATTTTGAGGCCCTATTTTTTGTGATTTAAATAAAAATGTACAATTTTCAGATTTAACAACCCAACCCAACTGGTTGGTGCAACCCACCCTTATATGGCATACCCCCTGTCTTGAGATCTGTGACACAGTCATACGCACCAGGCTTGTAGCGGCGGACAGTGAGGAGGCATCGATTACATTATCTTCCACGCGAGTTATTTATGATGTTTTGCTGGTAATTTTGCAAAACTTTTGATGGACGATAAGCCATTTTAAGCGTTAAGATTTTCGCTGGTGATAAAGACGTTTCAGGCAAACTTAAGGGCGCGAATGTGTCTAATTATGACCAAAATGTGACTCCCTTAGAACTGTAAGTTCGTATAGGCCGGATAGCCAGCCCTGGCGAGCTTAAAGCCGTCTAAAAGCGTCTGCCATGGCTAAATGGCTAAAAGAACCGGGACCCACAATTTAATGTGTCATCCGAGCTACGGTAGCGCTCAGCCTTAAATGCTACCCACAGTCACCCACCCAAAGACTGGCCCTGCCGAACGTTGCTTAATATGGCTATGATTTGTGTATTGACTTTCATAGTTATACATAACTTACAATTAATTATTTAGAAGAACCAAAATTACCGACATAGCCCAGCGGATTCGCAAGTTAAACTGGCACTGGGCAGGGCACATATCACGGAAGACTGATAACCGATGAAGTCGAAGAGTTTTCGAATGGAGACCACATACCGACAAGTGCAGCGTAGGACGTCCACCTACAAGGTGGACGGATGACCTCAGTAAGACTACAGGATCGCGCTGAAAGCAAGGCGCTTCCAACGGGTCTTATTGTAGATCCATAAGAAAGGCCTATGTCCAACAGTAGACATGGGCCTACCCTCTGGATGGCCTCCCCTATGTCCAGCAGTAGACATTAGCCTTACCTATGGATGGATGGAATAAATTATTTGCTATTATAAACGTTGCAAATACCTAAACATCGAGAAAAGGCGTTTATGTTACATTTTTCTTATTTCATTACGTAGTTAAACTAAAAATGTTCCTATTCTAAGCAGCTAAGTAGAATTCTTTTAAGTGTCACAGCTGTTCAACTTAACCATACGTTAACGACTTACTTTAAATTGCATACATTAAGTTATTTAAAAATGCACCACCGATCCAATTTACTGCAACAAACTTAATAAGTAATTTAAATATTCCATAAAAATATTTGTCTCGCTTCTCTTTAATTGCCTCCTTATAAATCCATAATGTCACTCAACCACAGCCCGGACACTCCGCGATTCTTCATGCAAAATCTGCTGTCTTACGCACACAACAGTACATTTTACTCACAGACACTACACATACGCACGAACGCTACACGGGTATTTGTGTGTAGAACGCCTATGGTTGTCAACGACCCATGTCGACCGTATGAATTGTAATTCTGACTTACCAAGAAGTTTTGTGAGTACTGATACGATGTACTAGCCGCTGCAGGTTTCACATACAATCGTACATACACTTATTTCGATGAAATCACTCATTTACCTACGTAGAACATAACAACATAAGGCACTGTTACGAAATTCCCTTAATTTTCTCACATATTGTTGAAGTATCCAGTAATATGAACACGCACACACACGATTACATATGTATATTAAATATTTGTAAAATCATCCCATAATTTAAACAAAAGATAAACCTAGTAATTAACGATTAAGTAAATCACGCGCTAAACGCACCGACCGATGGCCAACTGAGACTGAGGGAAGTCCCTAATTTCATATTTCATACACCTACGCTAGTGAGGCCCCTCACTGGTTAAATAGCGGTTGCGGGATCATTGCTGGTTTTAATAACTGTTTCTGGCAATGTTTCCGAATAATTGCAAAAAAATATTTTTAACCCTTGACGCAAAAAAGGAGGTTCTAAAAGTTTATCACAATATTCTTAGTAGCTTAACATGTATCAAAGAAGATAGGTATAATAATACTACGTACAGTACATGTCATGTGCCAGTGTGATGAGAATCCAGAATTTTAAACGGTATTTTTTTCTGTGTCTCTGTCGACTTTTTAGAATATAATATCAGAATTTTAGGCATATTTGCAGAGGTCGTTTTTTTCAATAAATATTGATATTTTGGGAAAAATCTTAGTAAAAAGATTTTTTGAGAATGTCTAGAGGATTTTTTTGTAAAAGGTATAATTGGCTTGATGACAAAAAAATATAATTAGTCCGTTAAATAGATAATTATTAAATAATATTTGACACGATTTTTTTCTGATGTCAATTAAGTAGCACTAAATATTTATTCAAAACAATGATTTAAAAATTGTTAATGATATAGCTCGTTGAGGTATGATTAAGGACAGGGCGGGCTCAGGACGGGCGCGGACGTGGGCCCGTACAACGCATTTTCCAAACATTTTATCTTATGTAAATCATCTCCGCGAAAAGCAAAAATAAAAAAGAAAAGTATAACTCCCTACTCCCGAACTTTGACAAGGTTTATCTTTGTCATTTATTGTGAGATTAACAAAATCTAATTCTTTATGTATGAAAAAATATTTAGTATTAGTATTTATGTAGAAAAAATAACTACAAATTATAGGACTGTACATATTAACTCAATGTTATATACATGTTCGTTTATTTACAGAAAATATACAAATACAAATTAGCACTTATCTACTAGGTATGTATGTGTTAACGCGAAACAATACATTGCATATCGATACCGATATCCTGTAACAATTGCGTTACGATGATAACTAGTATTTTCACGCCCATGGCAACTCTATCTGTGATCAGCACGACGAGCGAACGAGAGATTATGCGCGCGAGTAGCGGCGCTACGTACGTTATGTTGGTAGCATTACGAATTCTCTATCAGCATTGAATTAGTTCCCAATTTTGGCCGCGCGCAGAATTATCTTGGCGTACTTTACGACCGATCCGCCATACTTTCATGCGGAAGTGAGCTAGATGCGAAATAAATTTACAAAAATGAATATCATTCTAGTGCTTATAAAGTATAATGAATTCCTAATAATTTGACAGCACTGTAACTAAAAGTAAGCTATTTATTTTATTTGAAACAAATTATCAAGAGAAAGGAACTAAATTTGAATGACATAATTTTTATAACAATATTATCTACCTACTAAAAGTAAATAAGGTACCTTATTTTATCTTTAGGGAAATAATGAAATGATATCTTGTCGCGAATTGTTGTAGAAAAGCCACAAACAGCACACGTCTTCCCCATTATAAGTCTGTATTTTTTGTAGTCGAAATCACCGGCCTGTGCAACCCGCGCGCAGAGTGAATTTGACGAGTCCTGACGCGGGGTGGAAGTGAGGAAGACTCAAACGGGTGGGGGGTAACGAGTGGCCGTTCTATACGTAGTATTATTATATCTTCTTTGACTCAACATATAAATTATATATTTCTGTACATCGTCTAATCTAAAATACACTAAACAAAGGGTTATTTAGCAACTTCCAGTTAAAGAGATAAATTCTCACTTAAATATTTTTTGGATCATCGACACGAAGAAGAAGAAGTTAAAGAGATGTGTCGTGAGGCACATCTCTATAACTGAAACTTCATAGATAAGTAAGCCTAATATCTCAACTTACTCTTAACATCTTTTTTAGGGATCCGTACCCAAAGGGTAGAAATCTTAATCTTATCTTATAATATAATATCTTAATATATATAAATCTCGTGTCACAATGTTTGTCCTCAATGGACTCCTAAACCACTTAACCGATTATAATAAAATTCGCACACCATGTGCAGTTCGATCCAACTTGAGAGATTGGATAGTTTAAATCTCAAATTATAGTCGCAATTTTAATTTATTTAGCCACAGCAACGCGTGGCCGGGCAGCTAGTATATATATATAAATCTCGTGTCACAATGTTTGTCCTCAATGGACTCATAAACCACTTAACCGATTATAATAAAATTTGCACACCATGTGCAGTTCGATCCAACTTGAGAGATAGGATAGTTTAAATCTCAAATTATAGTCGCAATTTTAATTTATTTAGCCACAGCAACGCGTGGCCGGGTCAGCTAGTTATTACTAAGATTACGCTGTCCATCTGGCTGGCTGTCTGTCTGTCACCTCACCAGGCAGTATTTTATGAACGCTGATAGCCAATTTTCACAGTCGACGTATTTCTGTTGCCGCTATAACAACAAACACTAACAAAAACTAACGGTCCCCCATACAAAAAACCTGATTTTTTAGCCGTTTTTCAATCGATATAAATAATGGTGGTGGTGACAGGAGATGCTTGAAATATTCACAGAATATTTAAGTAGTTATATATTTACTTCAAAAAATCATATTAATATTATAAATCTGAAAAGTTTGTTGGTATGTTTGTTTGTTCTTCTTTCACGCAGTAATGGATCAACGGATTGACTTGATTTTTGGCATGGATATACAGCCTTGGCCAAAAGTATTAGGCACCTTTAAAAAATCAAAATGCATGTTTACTACTTAACCAATAACTGAGTGCTTATCTTAAATGACTTACCGGGGTCATAAATAACTTCTTAGAATATCAAGCAACTCTTTGTTAAGGTCATAAAACACCTGGTGACCGAAAACAAAGGACTCCGTTTTTATCGGTTCTTATCAGTCAATGTTTGGTCACTTGTGTTCTGGACTCTAACAAGTAAACAAGCTTTCATTTCTGTTGATGTTATTAAATTGACACCTAATTTTGTTAAAAATGCCAAAAAGGAGTGAAATAAGTTTAGAAAATAGAGTAAAAATACAGGGTGCCTAATACTTTTGGCCAAGGCTGTAGTACTTGCGATAATGATGGCCTTAATCACACCTTTCGACTTAATACATCAGTTTTGTGTAATCTTGTATTATCTATCTATATACCTCCAACAATTCTTTACATATTAGAAACTTCTATAACCTCCTTGGAGGAAGCAATAAAACACAGTTTAATTGCATAGCAATCAATTACATTCGGAATAGAAGTTGTCTTAGCTGAATTAGTGCCTCAGTTAATTATGTGCATTGGCTATGTAAATTGACGTATAATAAGAATTTAATATGGCAGGATATAGAAACGTGCTGTAGGTACTGGGTAGGTAACTACAATGTACTTACCTTTGTTCTGGTGTGCGTGAACCTGCGGTCAAATAATACTCGTACGGGGTATTTTTAGCAAAAAATGGCATGACCGAGAATTCGCGAATATTTCGCACGGATCGATGTAGATTTTTCACATTATTGTTGATTTATCAAAAATGGCTCAGCCGATTTCGATAAAATTTAAATGGGACCAATATCGAAGTATACTCTTTGCAATAAAAAAGATTTATTAAAATCAGACTACTATGAAAAAAGTTGTGCGTGGTTATACATTAAAAAAAAATACGCATCGAATTGAGTACCTCCTCCGGATCGTCGGTCAAAAATTAAGCAAGTTCGTATATGCCGGGTGCCTATAGCTCTGGTGTCAGAGTTTTTTGGCCGCCTGGAAACCTCTGACATGGCTAAACGGTTATAACAACCGACGCCTACCTACAATTTTACGCGTCATCCGAGCCACGGTAGCGCTCAGTTGGAAAATACCACCCGCGGTCACCCATCCAAATACTGGCCTTGCGGAACGTTGCTTAACTTTGATGATCGCGAACGAACACCTATTCTAACTACGCTATGAACCATAAGAGGTGATTTTATCAAAATTAAATCTACTTTAACTAGTAGTCCGCTCCGGACTTGGATTCCTATTTTATATCATAAATACCTACAGGGATTTAAAAAAATGTAATAATATTGATATGAAAGTTAGCGATTTATTTTAAACAAAATATGTTGAAAGACATAGATAACATTCGGTGAAATGTTTAAAATACTTAGTCATCCGCAACTCCCGCAGAAAGTGGCGCCGTTTTGCCCCTTTTTACCACGGCCCTAATATATTCGCAACTACTAAACAGAAGATGCTCAAATTCCTACTTAAAAATTCTATAAATAAAAACTACGTTCATGCTAAATTTCATTGAGATCGGTTGAGCAGTACTGTAGGTACTTGAGTTATCGTCGAACAAATATACCTACATACAAACATACACCCAAGTGCCGGCTCGTCCCAGTAGACTGAGTGAGACTCACTTACGCTCAGTCAATTATACTACTCGCAGCTTTGGTTAGTTCTAGAGATAACTGAGAGTGACAAAAGAGTGTCTAAAACTTTGCTGCATAAATTTTATCTATTTTTTGTATAATTCTAACACAATACTACATAAGTAGTCAATCACACACATAGAAATGAAGCTAACAGTTAAGCTATTTTGAGCTGCTAATAGAATTTAAAATGATCAGACCGTAATTCAACATACTTTTCTAAAACACAGTACATTTAAGGAAGTATATGCTTGTAATTAACTATTTATAGTAGCAAAATGTGCCATTTCCGTAATAGCCATTGTATTGACATGACCTTTGAAGGTGGCTGGGTGCGTACAGTACCTACACATCTGCTACGTACACTATTTTTAGTCTTAGAACTAGACTCAGTACATATGTCGCTATACATATACACATGTGCTGCCGCCTCCGAGCTAAAAAGCCACTACCTCACTTGTCGATGATTATGACTTTTTTATATAGGCTGAATAAATATTTTTAAAAGCTTTTGTTTAACTTGCTATGCTTAATTTGAATAGTTCGCACTGATCAATGTATCATCAATGTAGTAATTTTTACGTTTGATTGATTTGATTGTGATTTCTCAAAAATGCTTTAGGCCATTTTAATAAACGTAGTGTAGTTTGACTAGGTCGTTAGCGATCATTGAAGTTAAGAAACGTTCAGCACGGTCAGTCTTTGGATGGGTGACCGCGGGTGGCATTTACAACTGAGCGCTACTGTGGCTCGGATGACACGTAAAATTGTAGGCTTTGGTTATTTTAACCGTTTAACATTTCAGAGGCCTTCAAGCGGCTTCACTCTGACACCAGGGTTAGCCGTCCGGCCTATACGAACTTACTTAGTAAAATTTATTCATTCATAGATGGTTCATAATTGGCGAAATAATCGCGTAATATACATAGACAAAAAAATAAACAAATAGTCGAATTGAGAATTTTCTTTTTTGGCATCAGTTATTAATAACTATTTATCCATCTGTATTTTTGAGATAATAACCAATATAAATTCAATATTTCTTTACTTTATTCACTAAGTTGTAAAAAACGTTAGTTAGAAAGTATTTCTTAGTAGTAAGCCGAAAGAAGACCATTCAGACCAATATTATAAAAAGAAATACAATAGAACCAACCCCGAGTTAGAAAAAAATCAGCTATTTATTCGTTTTGTTAATTTCGAGTTATCGATGATATTTTGTTCGAAATGTTTCTTCTCGAAATTTTGTTTAGCCCCATAGTAAAAGTAGATGATTCTTGATGATGTTCTCTATCACCGTTCTTTGGCATAGTACAGGACAAGCTGATAACCCTATATTTCGGAAATCTGTCTTCGTAAATAAGTAGCTCATTTGATCAAAATAATGCTCTACTTAATTTGGTATAGGTACTATTACTCTACTCAAAAATTTATACTTTAAAGTTAGCGGTCTCATAGCTTGGGACGGTAGTGTGTTTCTATATACACCTGTGTTTTAAACCTATGATGAACGTTCCGCATGTTTTTTTGAACCATAATTTTATTATACATATTAAAACAGTAAACTTGTTCAATGTATAGACTTTTCAATTGAATGCGTAAAATATTCATTAAAATGTTTTTAACGAAGACCGCGCAAAAACTAGTTAGATTATTGAGTAAATAAATTAAAGTTTATGATATTATTTGTTTATACTAATGTTAGGGATAAAATACGTGAATTTTCTTAGGATCTTATTGTGACTGTGAGTGGAATTAGTAACAACTAAATTAATCTAGACACGCTGCAGCATGTCCAGCCAAGACTAAGAAAAGGGCGACGCAGCAGCCGTGTGTAATATTACACGAAACATTTCGAGCCACTTTTGACCCCTTCATAACTCGAAAACTATTAATCCTACAGATATAAAAATTAATATATTTATTAAAAATTCTTCAGCTTATCTACAATACAAAATTTAATTAATTTCGCTCGAACAGTTAATGAAATATTTACGTTTAAAAACCGGCGTTTCATTGACTGATTTACTGACTCACTGACTTTTAGATCAAAAACCTAACCCACTTCCAGATGACCTAGAAACTTGATATTTGGCATCAAGGTAGACTATCAGGCATGTACAAAGGGAAAAATCTAAAACTTTGAACTTTTATCCCCCAACCCTATTTAATAGGGGCTGAAAGCTTGTATGAGACTTCCAAATTTTCATACTATAAGTCTAAAAATTGATTTTAAGCCTCACTGTTAGAAATAATAAAACACGTATTTAAGGATTTTTCATAAATCCACCCCCAACCCTTTACATTGGGGGATGAAAATTTGTCTGTCACTTTCGAAACTTTTGATGTTAGAAGTCAGAAAATGGATATAAGGACTCGTTGTAATAGATAATAAAACACGATTTCAGGATTCTTAATTAACCACCCCCAAACACTAAGACTGGGGGTTAAATGTTGGTATGAGACTTCCACAAGTTTTCAAGCGGTGAAGGTAAATGACTCCTTGTAGTAAACTACAAAAAGAAGTGAAATACAACAAAAACATTTTCATGTGAAATGTAGCCAAGACTAAATCACAGTTCACACTGTTAAAAAGTGGTCAGATCTCACGTAAAGCCAAGCTTCTAACTCTACACGCCTTACGTCACACATATTGACTAAGAGTTTGTGGACTTGTAGAGTAAGGCGTGTAGAGTTAGAAGCTTGGCTTTACGAGAGATCTGACAACTTTTTGACAGTGTGAACTGTGATTTAGTCTTGGATACATTTTACATGAAAATGTTTTTGTTGGTAAGAGATAGCTTGTATACTCATACTCTATTCATATAATAAGTACACTTTTTATTACAAAAATAATAATTATGTGCTATTCGTCTGGCAAAGTAGACGCTTTACTATTTTAAGGAAGATTAAGTTAAATTTAAATTAAGGAAAACTTTTTGGTATGCCAGAAATAAAATAAATTTCATTGTGTTTTTATCTCTATTTTACATAAATATTTCACAGAAACTGTAACAGCCTTAACAAGTTATTTTTAGAGTTCCGTAACCCAAAGGGTTAAAACGGGACCCTATTAGTAAGATTCCGCTGTCCGTCTGTCTGTCTATTTATGTGTTACCAGACTGAATAATCTTAATATCTTCATAATCTTATGAACTGTAATAGCTAGAACGTTAAAATTTTCCTAGATGGCGTATTTTTGTTGCCGCTACCAAAAACAGACTATGCGCTCTCATACTACAAACAGGAATTTTTTGCCATTTTTCGCTCGATATTAATAACGATGAAAAAACAGCTTTTTCATACAAAAAGTTCGTCAATGCCCGTCAAAATGTATGGAGAAGCGATTTTTTTTGTTGCGAATCTATGAAAACATATCAAAACTTTGTTGCGAACGCAGGAATTGGGTACGTAATATTATTATATCTTCTTTGACTTGGGCCTGTCTCTTTCTGATCAACATAAGTATGGAGTGTGAGAAGCACTATACAATTAAAGTCATTTCATTCTACCAGCCTTTTCAGTTTCAGTTCATTTCAAAAATATTCATTCGAGTAAAAGTTCTCCGAGCAGTAGACCTCGAATTTGTTTAACTGAATCTTCATAAGTCTCGCTCTCGACTGATTTCATTCATACTTGCTAATCTTGTTAGGATTTATATACTATGCAGAGTGGGCAATCCTGCCAAATATTATCGAAATCGGTTCATTAATAGCGCTACCGCAAATCTCTCCCCCTTTTTAGGGTTCCGTACCTCAAACGGAAAAAACGGAATCCTTATAAGATAACTTTGTTGTCCGTCTGTGTGTATGTCAAGACTCTTTATATCGGGAATGCGTAAAGATGTCGAGTTGAAATTTAAACTGTATACATACGTATATCTATGGTCTCTTGCAGTTGTGTAAAAGAAAAACTTCTCAGTTATAGTTTAAAAAAGTTAGAGCCGTTTATGTCGTAAAAAACCGCATATTTCGACACTCACAAAAATCAAAACCTACAGGGTACTGCTCGTTGACATAGAACTATGAAATTTGGCGAGAAGCATCGTCTCAGAGTACATATATAGGAATAAATCTGAAAACTCAAAATTCACAAAATATGGGTTCAAAATTTAAAGTAAGTAAATCGTATCATGTAAAAGAACTTCGTTATCACATGCTAAAACAGGTTTTTAATTATTTTAACAATGTGTAATTTTCGATGTATGACGAGAAAAGTGAAAAAAAAAACTATTTTGCCGATGGTTATAGCATAGACATTTTAACAACTTACTTCCCGATTTTGTGAAATTTTCTGGATTTGTACGGAACCCTCGGTGTGTGAGCCTCGCACTTATCCGGTTTTTTTAAATGAGAAATACTCCTCCGATAAAAAATCATTTACGATTAAGAAATTCCAAAAACAGTACTCGTGTATCAATTTTTGTTAACATTCATTAAAAATGTGGCATGTAAAGGAGAATCAATATCCAGATAGGTGAAAGAAAATTGCGTAGCGACAAAACTGAGACTATTTTTACACACAATTATGACAATTATACAGCGTTATTCCTAATCCTAATCAATTAGCATCCTTTTAGAGGCTTGTTTATTTTGTACATAAAAGCTAACAACTTATGTTCTGCGACTTTTGTCAAAACTAAAAAAAAAAGTTGTTCCAGAGAAAAATATCGTTCACAAAATATATGGAACAGCTGATTTATTTTTTGAGTTTTAACAAAAGTTGTTAGTTTTGATGTACAGAACAAGGTCCTAAAAGGATGCCAATTGATTAAAAATAACCCTGTATACATCTTAAAGTCACTGTACAATGAAAAACAATACCTTACATATACATAAAGGATGATATTATGTATGTATAATAAACTTCGCTTTTTAATATGAGTTAAATCGCTTCAGCAGGTAGCAGGTCGCTGGCCGGCGGAAGGCCGCCTCTCGAGCATTTCGAGATCATTTCTCCGAGACTGCACAAAAAGAAACTATGGACAAGCCGCGCCGCATAGTTCCTGGCTATTTCTCTTCAAGGCTTTTACAGCTCTTAAGGCGTCATAGTATAAGCATAATTTTTCGTATGAGAGGACGAAGACCAAAACGCCACTGGTTTCGCCCGATTTTTGCATTCAAAAATCAATATAAAATTGATATAAACACTTTGTCCTAAATTTTATAGATGAAAGCTTTAGTGCAATTCATGTGCATAAATAACAGATTCTAAAAAAAATGTAAACTTGTAGAAAAGTGCCCCAAAATGCAATAAACTTTCATAGAAGTCATGAATTTGTTCTCAAAAGCGGTATTTCCCATTTAATTTCTATCTAGCGAAATTTTTTGAATTGTGTTTCGAGTTATTGAATCCCCTACCGTATAGTTTTGAGAATATTGTGTAATTTATTTTTATTCCACAACTTCAAGTTTTGATGGAGAAAAGTCAGTTAAACTAGGGCTCTATAAAGGTATTTTGAGATTAGATGGCGGCTTAAGGCAATTGTGAGGCGCCAACTTATCCATACCTACAAAACAATAAGCTGTTATCTACCTCTAAAGAACCTCTAGAAATAATGATTAAAAAAACATATTTATAAAACTTCCTCTTGAATTATTTTATCTATTAGAAAAAAAACGGCATCAAAATCCGTTGCGTAGTTTTAAAGATTTATGCATACATGGGGACAGACAGCGGAAAGCGACTTTGTTTTATACTATGTAGTGATAGTGATGATGAAAGCAGCACTTCAATCGACTTTTGATCTAAAAATTATATTTTTTTAAAACTCATATTTTTACGCTAAACTTTGGCTGCAAAAAGTATAAATAAACTAAATCTTTTCTGAAAAACTTTAGACGCGCGAGCGTGAAATTTTTTTAGGCAAGCGATCGACTCCAAAAACATTCGAACATTTTGTTACAATTGGGGGTTGAAAAGACTGAAGAAAAGAAGTATTTTCAGATGTATTTTCTGGAAAAATATTTTGTAATAAAGGTATTTTTGAGTTTATTTGGATAAAATTGTAAAACTGTTGTATTTTTTCTAGTAAATTTGGGAAATTTAAAGGGTACACTCCCCCAATTGATTTTGCGATTTACGAGAAACATTTGTGGAAAATAGGTAATTAAATAATATAAGTTTTCATCAAAACGCGTACCGTGAATTTTCTCGATGTTCTACAGAAAATTCGAAAGCACTGGTCCATTCAGGATCCTCTTAAATTTCATTTCGCTAGCGGAATTTCACATTAATTTTTAAAAAGCGCTAATTAGTGTAAATGTTGCATTTTTGACCGACGAGACGGAGGAGGTACTCAATTCGACGCGTATAATATTTTTTTATGTATAACCACGCATAACTTTTTACTTAGTGGTCCGATTTCAATAATTATTTTTTGATTGAAAAGAGTATACTTTGAAGTTTGTTTCATTTAATTTTTATCGAAATCGGCTGAGCTATTTTTGATAAATTGCTACATCGATGTACATTCTGTATACGGTTGAAGTCGGTCATCCCATTTTTTTACGAAAGTTATTATATTATCAACAAAGTATACGCTGCGACCAAGGCTAGCCGGCTCAGTACCCAACCTAAGTACTGTACGAACTCACCACGTATACAAGAAGTGCTGAATATATTATGTATCTCGGAAGGACATGTTCTAGAACATCATTGCACTCGTCATCAAGAGCAAGTGGGATCGACCTTGAGATCAAGAAAGAAATGTGTCAAGTGCGGGTCGGACTCGCACATGAAGGGTTCCGTACCATATGGGAACTCCCTTATGGTCGCCCCATTTCAAGCGTCTACCTGTTGCCGTAACTAATATCGAGCAAAAACTGGCACAAAAAGCACGTTATTTGTATGATGAATCAAAATATCTCATTCGTTATATTTTTAATATTTGTTGTTATAGCGGCAACAGAAATAAATAAAATAAATAATAAATATTTTGGGACATCTTACACACGGTTTCTGACCCCAAACTAAGCAAAGCTTATGATATGGCTGCCAGTGACTGATATATGTACTACATAGGTAATACTTATTTTGCAATACATACTTATATAGATAGTTACTAAATAACACCCAGACACAGAGCAAACACTTATATTCATCACATAAATATTTAACCTGGATGGGGATCGAACCCACGCCTCTTTGACCCAGAGGTTAGGGTCACTAACCACTGAGCCACCGAGGCAGTCATACAGAGAGAAATACATAATTTGTGAAAAATTCAACTGTCTAGCTATCACGGTTCATGAGATACAGCCTGGTGAAAGACAAATGGACGGACGGACAACGAAATCTTAGTAATAGCATCACGTTTTTACCCTTTAGATACGGAACCCTAAAAACCAGCCGTTTCCTACAAAGAGTTCGTTGGCTTTCGATAAGTAATACGCAATAGCAGATTTTTTATAATCTTTTTGTTCCCACAGTAAAAATGGGTCATTATTTTCAGTACAATGATATTCTAGAATACATATTTCGTCTAGAAATTACATTAAATTGACTACCTCAGTGGCTCAGTGGTTATTTATAGTGACCCTGACTACTGGGTCAAAGAGGCGGGGGTTCGAAACCCACCCAGAGCAAGCATTTATGTGATGAACATAGATATTTGCTCTGTATCTGGTTGTTATTAGTAAGTCATTATTGTCAGTCTATCCAAGTATGTATTTAAAAATATGTAGTATATCTGTCTTTGGCAGCTATATGACAAGATTTTCTTAGTTTGGGGTCAGAGACCGTGTGTAAGATGTCCCCCAATATTTATTTATTTACTTTTAGCTTTTTCCCGCGGCTTCACCCGCGTGGTATTTTGTTTTTTTGTGTTATCCCATAGGAAACTTATGGTTTTCGAGATAAAAAATATCCTATGTCACTCTCCGTCTTTCAAACTATGTCCCTACATTATTATTATATACTACGGGACTAATCGCGCACTAAAATTACGAGATAAATAAATACCTCCTCATCCCCCTAATAGTGTCTACCGGCGACCACGGTCGATGCAACTCGGCCGAAACGTCGGGATCAGGAGGTATTTTTTTATCTCGTAATTTTAGTGCGCGATTAGTCCCGTAGTATATAATAATAATGTGTTGAAATCGCGAAAGTTTAAAAACAACATATGTCCCTACAAACAATCTAGTCAATTCGTTGCCGTTGCTTCGTTGCTGCGTGATACAGGAACAAACCAATAAACATACTCTTGGATTTATAATATTTAGTAAGGAATTTTGACTTGCGTTTTTTGAAAATTCAATGCCTATGTAGACACGTATAGTATTGACACGTAGTGCAGTGCACATGCGCAGTGTCAGAACTCCGTTATATAGTCTTGTTAATTAGCGTAATTAATGCAGGTATGCATGTTACTGCTCGCAACTTTGTTTGCTCGTAGGTAAATTTTAAAATAATTATCTTAATGTCAACTTTGGATAACGTTCATTTATGAATTATTTTATTGGTAAATATTGTGATGGAATCTTGAAGTCTTTTGTGTTTTCAATGCGACGAATCTAGAAATTATCAGACAGCACCATTTTAACAAAGCAATTTATTTTTCTTTAGGATTGGGAAACAAATAACCGCAGTATAGAATAAAAAACAAATTACCGCAGTACAGTATTAGTCGACGTACCACCTACTCATACTAAGCGATTCGCTTCTTCCTTCATAATGCGGACCGCCAGGGATTGGGACGCCCTGCCTCCGTCATTGTTTCCTAACAATTACAATCTGGATATCTTCAAGTCGAGAATGACTTGAAGATATCCAGATCTTCATCTTCGGCTACGATTTTGCTTTCCATCAGGCGAGTTGGTGGCCAAATGTAGCCCTATTATGCATAAAAAAAGTATAATGTTACGCCGTGTAACTGTGTAACACCAGCTTTACCTATAATATGTAAAGTACTCATAGTATATCACACTTAAGAGCTCTTGTAGATCTTTCAATTGATATTTTAGCCGATTTAGTTTGATACAGACCAAACTGCAGAAGTGTGAGATTGTAAAACACATCGCACATCTCAATAAGTCTTTAAGATCCTGACGAAACTATCGGGAGATAGCATTGATGTATAATGTTAATTCTGTCTCGATGGCCGATAGAGATACTGTACTTCGCACGGGCTTTAAATGTCAAAGATTTTCATATTAAATGGATATTACCCGACTCGGTATCTAGGGTCCTGTAGAGTGGGTATTGTATTACATAGGTATAATTTTAATAGACCTACTCTCACAGATCTAGGATTTGGGTTTATACAGGGTTAGTGAATTCGCATACGCCATTGAATTTATTTTTCAGACATTTGAATGCAAGCTGCCTGATAGGTTTACTTTTACCTATTGATGAGGCTATTGGTAGTCAGTTAGCATACATAAAGTTTATTTAAATTAGGTTTATACCAGTCAAAACATATTTATTTATTATGAAAATAAATACGAAGTCATTGAATAAAAGATGTTTGTGTTGATGTCCAGAATATGTCCTTAAAATGAAGCTAATTGATTACCAGTAACCCTGTATACATTCTTAAGAATTCATTAATACAAACTTAAATTAATTAATTATTAACAAAGAATACAACAAAGTCGCTTCCCTGTCGGTCAGTCCCTATGTATGCTTATATCTTTAAACGGATTTTGATGCGATTTTTTTAATAGATAGAGCGGTTCAAGAGACATTTTTTAAATTTTTATATGAGTAATATAGCTTTGCAAAGCCGGAGCGGGTCGCTAGTGATTGAATCAATTTTAAATATTTTTTTAACCATTAAGTATTGGGATGCGAACTTACATTTGTATGAGACATCTTGTGGGAGCGTTCTTTGCTCATATTTTTATTCCCTGATTCCCTGACACTTATTACCCCGTTCTTGTGAGGGAAAGGGGCCCCTAAATATTGTGTAGTGTAATAGCCGATGAACCCGGAGCGGGTGGGTAGCGTAGACCCATGTAGTGGCGCGTTCTCGCCTACTCAAGAACTGGTTCGGACACTGTCGAGATTTCTCAACTATCGCCTTAAGACTGCATTTTACGTGGGTACTTCTTGAAATATACATTTTAGTTGATCATTATCAAAATGTTTGCATTCCTCTACAATAACCCGAGAAGTAAAATATAACGTTTCATTGAATTAATGTTTTAAGAATGAATTTACGGAGACAGGCAGTATTTGCAGGGACTAGCTGGACGTAGGCAAGCCGCATCTCTTTTGAAATTACGTTAGGCTTTTAAGTGGCAGTAGTCATCTTGATATTACGATGAAAAATAGGTACTGTAATTGTTGTTAATATTTAAAAAAAAACCGGACTAGTGCAGGTCAGGCTCGCACACCGAGGGTTCCGGTCAAATCCAGAAAATTTCAAAAAATTGGGAAGTAAGTTGTTAAAATGTCTATGATAAAATCATCAAAAAAAATTTTTATTTCTCGTCATCTATCGAAAATTATTTAACGTTAATATAATTAAAAACCTGTTTTAGCATGTGCTAATGAAGTTCTTTTATTTGATACGATTTACTCACTTTGCAGTTTGAACCCATATTTTGTGATTTTGAGGCCCTATTTTTTTGTGATTTAAATTAAAATGTACAGTTTTTAGATTTATTCCTATAGGTGTACTCTGACACAATGCTTCATGGTTCTATGTCAACGGGAAGTACCATGTAGGTTTTGATTTTTGTGAGTATCGAAATAGGCGGTTTTTTTCGACAGAAACGGCTCCAACTTTTTTAAACGATAACTGAGAAGTTTTTCTTTTACACAACTGCAAGAGACCATAGATATACGCATACAGTTTAAATTTCAACTCGATATCTGTACGCGTTCCCGAGATAAAAAGTCTTGACACACACATTGACGGACAGACGGACAACAAAATGATCCGTTTTTTCCTATTGAGGTATGGAACCCTAAAAATAGACCATAGGTACCTAATACGATTATGATTATTCAATAATTGTTTGTGCCATAATAATATTGATGCGATTGGCAAAATTATGCCCACTGAGTTGTTGTAGTAGTTTCAGCTATAGTTTCAGGTAAATCGAATACAACGATCATAAGAAATTTCAGTTTAATTCCCTTCCATGTTTACTAGAAGTTTTAGCACTTTAATCCAGTTGTGGACTATAGACAATAAAGTATAAATTAAAACGAAATTATCTCCATCTTATTGATTTATTTAATTTACAAAAGCAACAGCGCAAATTATTATTCATTAAAATGCAAAACGCTGGGTACCTAATGAAGCAGTAAGCAACCGTTTAATGGCTAATTTCTTCAAAGGTGACACTTAAAATATCGAAAGGAAGCGCGTGACAGGTGGTGGTTAGTTTCAACCCGCTGGTCCACCGGTCCGCTGGTCCACCAGACCCACTGGTACCGTATTAAAGGGACACTTCACCAGTAATTAGCAACATACTTGTTTTAATCTTGTTCGTCTGATAAAGGGGCCTGGGCTTGTTTATGAGAGATGTCGGAAGATGGTCAGTTTTACTTTGTGGATAAAATATAACGTATATAAGAAGGATTGAACGATAACTTTTATAAATAGTAGGAAGTTATTGTGGTAAGGCATTTTTGAAAATAACAAGTAGTCTTGTTTCTACCTCTAGAGGTTTATTGACTTAATAATAACTTAATATATGAAGACTCATCAGCAACCATATATGGGTATATACGGAACTTAATATAGACTTCATTGCTTATTATTAATTAAATTCACAAATTATGGATTTTTGACGTCAAGCTTCGGAATTCCTTTTAAAATAAATGAAAATGAAATTTTTGGTAATAAAAAAAATACTATTCATTCAACGTAACATAACGCATGCATTAAAAATATTAATATATAGTATTTTTGACATTGTACTACATTATATTTCATGCATAACAATGAGATAAGTTATTATCTATGGGCCCCAAGCTAGGCTAAGCCTTGCATCTCGGGCACCCGAAGGATATCAAGAGAAAATTAACCTATGGCGCCAAGGTGCGTGCACGCTCCGGAATGATATCTAAAATAAGAGTGTGATAATATGCTTGATACGATTTTAAAGCGATTTATATTTATAGGAAACTGTAATAACAAATGATTCAAATCCATATCATTATTTAATAAAACTATTTTATACATAAAGGCTATAAGTTTCATTGTGTAAGCATAAGATCTCTCTGTGCGGAGTCTCTCTGCGAGATCGGGAATGAGGAGATCCGCAGAAGAACCAAACGAGCCCAAGAAGAGGACTGATGACCGATGGAGTCAAAAAGTTCTCGAATGGAGTCCACGTACCGGCAAGCGCAGCTTAGGACGTCCACCCACAAGGTGGACGGTTGACCTCACTAAGACCGCAGGATCGCGCTGGATGCAAGCCGCTACCAACGGGTCTTATGAAGATCCGTAGGGGATGCCTATGTCCAGCAGTGGACGTCCTATGGCTGACGGATGGATAGATGGATGGAAGCAATACGTAGGTGTAAACTGTCTGAGGGAAATAATGTCGCTTATGCGCCCTCGTGTGTCCGCACCCTAACCCGTCAAACGAGGCTGTCAATCGCGCATCCTCACCGGAAGCCCGCCATCTGCGGCTGCTGCAGCCTACTCTACGACTTAAAAAATTGCAACGACTAAAATAAAATAATGTTATTTATCGCGCGCGTGATGTATGTCATCTAGTGGCCAAGTAAGGGGTAGTGACCATAATAGCCGCGCTGCGCTGGCAGGCGTGGCAGCGTGGAGCGTAGAGCAGCCCATTCCCGCCTTGAGCTGTTTTAGAAACATTATTCTCGTCTTTCACATAATATATATATATGATCTGTACCTGTACCAGCCTTTTATAAGTCCACTGCTAAAAATAGGCCTACCCATGAAGGGTGATTGAGCCATCCACCGCGCTGATTCAGTGCAGATTGGAGGATTCATAAACGCCATAGAATTTCTCTTGCCATACGATGTTTCCTTCATCCAATAATCACCATATAACATGCGCTAAAGCTAATGCAGGGATGGTTGGGGGAATCAAATTGGCACTTTTAAGTACTCATACAGATAGTAAGTAATCTTGGCTGAGCAGTCAGTTTTTTGCGTTTGTAGAGAAATAGAGCGCCACTGGTTGCTCGTTTAATTTGTTAAATTGTAGGCTTCGGTTGTTTTAACATGTTAGCTATGTTACAACCTAGGCTTTCGGAATAATTAAAACAAGATAGATACTAGAAGTCTACTAGCTTGGGCTATCCACGTAGCCTATTTGAACTTACTTAAGAATTCGTCGTACGTCGTTCGTCGTCGTTTCAGCCGTAGCACATCCACCGCTGGACATAGGTTTCTCCTAAAGATCTCCAATAAGACCAGTTGATAGCGCCTTGCATCCAGCACGATTTTGTAAACAGCGAATGGCGAACTTTCGTTCTTCTACGGATATTCTCATTTCTGATTCGGTCTCGCAGGGGACTCCGAACATAGCCCTCTCCGTTGCTCGTTGGGCTACTTGGAGCTTACTTATAAGGCCCATAGTAAGAGGGCGTTTTTGTGCCATAAGTCATCGCTGGCAACACACACTGGTCCAAAAGTCTCGACGTGCTTCACACTGAATAATGTCGGACGAGAAGACGTTAAGCATTTTTCCGAACCTATCAAACAAAGGTGACCCAGGGCTTACGATGATGATAAATAATGGATTCGAACCATACAACTCGCACGCACACCTTGACCACGTGTCATAGGTATATATTTCTATTTAATTGTTGTTTTACCAACACCCCTATAAGGCGTCGACAGCCAGCAAGAAAGACAGCGTATCAGGTTATTTTTGTATATTAATTTATCTCTCCACTGAGTGTAATTGGTTACTATTGATAATCTAAAAAGAGCTTAGCATAATATGTTCAATTAAGGAAAACATCTGGCATGTTTGTTAAGATCTTCTAAAGAACTGTTATTTTTACTTTGTAAGTAAAGCTTGATGTATGAGCCTTTTAATTTCCGAGTATATATATTATTATCTCTTTAAGCATTGACTGAGAGCAATTTTTTTGTTGACAAGTTCATTTAATTTTTTGGGTACTTAGTTAGACTTGGTGTCAAACTTTTCAAGCTGCCTGAAAGCCGTGGCTTAATTAAAGGTTTTTAGTAGATTAATTCATAAACATTTTTGGGTATGTAATTAGACTTGGTGTCAAAGTTTTTAAGGTGCCTGAAGGCCATGGCTCAATTTAAGTAATATGCTAATATTTGGAGTTGAGACTTTGGGTCCGTGGGGGCCGGGAGCTCATCTCGTTTTCTAAAGTCTTTCTGAGCGTCTGGTGGACGCGACGCGTGTCCAAAATGCTGGTGTTTATTTGGCTCAACGTGTAAGCATTGCCATTCAGCGTGGCAATGCTGCCAGCATGCTGGGCACGCTGCCAATTGGCAGTGGGCTTGAGCACTTGGATTATCTTTAGACCTTCAAGGGTCTGTGGATGATCCAATTGCTTTCTATGTAGTAGTAGTGTAGTATTGTCATTAATAAATACATTTAAAAAAAAGTAATTGTATTAATTTAATTTAATTTCATGTGTAGTAATACCTGCAACTAGCATAGCATATAGAGTCTGAATGAGATTCATTAACGGGAAGGCTTATTTGCCAAGACACAGGTGCTTGAGTGTAAGTATTTTTTTGTGGAATAGCGCTTTATAATAAGTCTATATCATGGAGGCGCCATCATAATCATAATAGCAATGTACGGTAGCTCTGTTTCTTATTGACTATTTGCTTCTGATAGAGATAACACTATCGTACGTTGCTATTAAATTTACGATGGCGCCTTTAAAATTGGGCCGATTTTTGTGACAATACCTGAATTTATTTTGATGGCTAAGCGTAAACAACCGGGACCATCTACAATTTAGCTATAGACATCCGAGCCACAGTCGTATATCCCATCTACGGTAGTATCCGAAGACTGACCGTGCCAAAGGTTGCTTAACTTTTATGATCGCTTAAAACACCTAGTCAGACTACCTCCCCTACCTCTATTATATAAAACTGTTCAGACAGTATCGTAATATAAAATAAATTATTATAAATCGATCAGTTTTGAAGTGAGCGGCTTATATGAAGCATTTCCTACGGCACGAAGGTACAGGATATGCAAATTGCTCCTATCTGGCCTTCACATGATTTAGGTACACTAGAACAGATTTAATCTAAACCTAACATGTGTTAATAAATCGCTAAATGTGAAGGTTTTGGTCCTCCAGAGGTTAGATTAAGTTCGGCGCTGTAGTGGTAATTATAGTATTTAACTTATTTGATTTTTTTACTGACATTATATGGATGTTATAGTACTGATTGACAATTTAAATTACGTCATTACATTTTTATCTTCTGATAGAGATTGCAATATTATAAAGATCTTCGTTTTCAAACAGATTATTTGTAATTGTGTTGGATTGTCTAATTCAAAGTACGCATGTTACTGTTCATTGATGTTACTTTTTGTTATTGTTATTCTTGAATTAAAAAAAACATTAAATATGTACACTAAATTAAATTAAAGTAAATTTTTATATCAGGATACTTTTATTTTGATGTGTATAAGTGTACACTAATGTAACCACCTTACATGACTTGAAATGCATACATCAAGACAGCATAATGTTTTTTTTTTTTATATCTATTTATATACCCAGCAGAAGGAACTAATGGCAAAAATAAAAATACATTAATAAACAAAGTGTATAATTATTTATCTTCTTTATTACTATTTTAATTAAATTTATCTACATGATCAGCATTATGCTTAGTACCTATTCCCAACCAGATGTCTCTTTATTATACAAGACTAACAAACGCACAAATTCTACGTTATTTTTATATATTTCCAATTGATGACGTGCGTAGAATTTTAACTAGTTGCAGAGGCCAGGTGTTGAGCATTTCCCGTGAAAACGGGAACGGGATGGGTAACTTTGTCCAGAACTTCTACAGACGTGGAGGAATTAGAAATTTAGAAAAAACAGTAATATAGCCCAGAATCACAGGTATACCTATTAACATTGCAATCTAGTGTCAAATATGTCTAGCCATAAGATGTCAGAGGCCTGCAGGCGGTTTAAAACCTTTGACACCAGGGCTTGTACCCTGCTAATACAAACTTATTATTATAGTTTGAAAAAATGTATTAATAATTTTAAACGTATTTGACCATATTATTTTACTATTGTTTTTAAATGCTTCAATTAACTGATTCGGGGTTACTGTGGAATATAAAATTATCTAAGTTTATGAAAAAAAAAATGTTATTTAAATCCGTTTTACCACCAACTGATGGTAAGCGACGTTGTTGTCGAAGATAAAGCACGCAGACTTATCATTTATTTGCCCTTATCTTACTGCATGTACTACTAGTCGGACATTTTCTTTTGCTACTTCGCTCTACGTCACCTCTACTACAATTAGCAAAAATCGTCTTACAGATAATTCAACACACCTTGATCTTAAAAATAATTGTACTCCACAATACGTGAATTCATTATCTTCATAATATATCAGCCGTAAGACAGCTACTGCCAGACATATATTGGCACTTAGAAGTTATGGCTGATGTGGCCAAAAAGTTCTCAATTTGATACAATCATACTTACCACGTATCGACAATCGCATCTCAAAAGCTGCCGACAAAGCAAATCGGTTATCTTAAAAAAGCAGTAATGAAATTAGTTTGAATTAATTGATTTAGTTGAGATAGAAATTACGCCCTTATTATGATCAATTTAGATTGAACCTAGTTGCAGTTGTTAGTAGTCCTGATAAGAACTCCGTCGGTACCTGTATTGGACAGGCTCCCTATAATCGACAGGTGGACGACACTCGCTCATTGTAATTAACGGGGATAAGATCCAGGCAATCTGGTTTTCAGGATGATAATGTTCGTGGATGTCTGTAGATGTGGATGCGGCATGCAAGCTTATTTGTCAAAGACATGAGTAGCGAAAGGTTGTGAAAAGTTTTGCAGTAAGAGACGTCATTTTTATACTCTATGTAACGGGACTTAAATAACTTGAATAAATAGTCAAAATATTATTATTATTTATAGTGTTAGTTGCGAGACGGTTCCGCGCACTTGCACTCACCAACTTGAGAATGATGTCGTGTTATGACTATCAATTCACAGGAGTTCAGACCCTTTATATAAGTACAATAAATATACGAAATCTATGTTAGTTTCATTTCATAGTAGGAGATGCCAATAGATACTCTGGAACTCTAAAACTATAGTTTTTTGCATTTTTTTTTAAAAGTTCTATAGGTACTATGAAGATTCTTACCATAGTAATTATATCCCCTTATTTGTTTCAAAGTGTCATTTAGATTTTATTCTTATTAATCTTTATTAACTACAATATGATACAATACTACTTTATATGCTATAACTACCTACACTACTGCTACAAGCAATTTGATCATCCACAGACCCTTGAAGGTCTAAAGATAATCCAAGTGCTCAAGCCCACTGCCGGTTGGCAGCGTGCCCAGCATGCTGGCAGCATTGCCACGCTGAATGGCAATGCTTATACGTTGAGCCAAATAAACACCAGCATTTTGATCACGCGTTGCGTCCATCAGACGCTCAGAAAGACAAAAAGTTTTTTTGGAGATGCTGGGATTTGAACCCAAGACTTTCAACATGCGAAGCAGACACTCTACCACTGAGTTACATCCCCGATAATTTAATCTTTAATCCTTAATTTTGTATTGTAATGTAAGTTTGCCTAAGTTACACATCAAAGTGAAAAATTAACACGAAAAAGATTTAGGAGCTGAAATATTGAAAGTATTACTTAATGGATTCAAACATTTTTTGCCACGAACCCATTAAAAATGCTTTTTTGTTTGTGAATTGTTTTCCCCAGCTCGTATAAGGATAAGGATATTTAAGTAGAAAATATATTTGTGGGAAAAAATATGATAAAGATTTAGCTAACATTATGTAATCTTATTCGGCCATCAACAAATCTTAAGCTGTAAGATTTTATAGGAAATTAAACCAGTTAATCGTGTCAGGGTTACAAAAAATATATATTAACATATTTCGAGTCAGAAAATAAATAGATGTAGGTAGAGTCGAAAATTTTCATTTTCTCAAGGTTCTTTTTTATGAAGATTAATATTTAGATATAAAATATAAACCTCATTAATTTTGATCGTAACAGATACTTTTACGAGGCTTAATTTTCACTGAATATTTTAAAGTGTATCTTTAATTATTTAACTAACAATTAGTTTTATACCTCTATTTAAGTATGATATTTCAATGGCTGAAGTTTTATACTCTTTCACTAAAAAAAACGCGCTGTAGCGCTCGTAGCGTAGTTTGACTTGGTGTTTGTCAGCGATCACCGAAATTAAGCAACGTTCCGCACGGTCAGTATTTGGATGGGTGACCGCGGGTGGCATTTTCCAACTGAGCGCTACCGTGGCTCGGATGACACGTTAAATTGTAGGCCCCGGTTGTTTTAACCGTTTAGCCATGTCAGAGGCCTTCAGGCGGCCTAAAAACTCTGACACCAGGGCTAGCCACCCGGCCTATACGAACTTACTTACTTACTAAAAAACTAAAGGTGAAAAACCTTAAGTACTGACAAAATAAAATTGCTCAATTATATCTACTCGTATTATACACCAAAATGTGTTGTCTAAGGGCCATTTTTGTGAGAAGGATTCCAAAAGTGAACAAATTTGATTATGAATTTTGTTTGTCCGTTTCCACCTGTATAAATGTTTGTGGTCAACATTAGGTCACGTTGGCAACTCCGTCGGAACCGCGCCGTAATGTAGTACTACAGTCCAGTGCCTGTATGTTGCAATCTTTTCATATGTTTCATCTGTTAGCCTAAGATTAGGAATTAGTATTAGTAAGATAGTTGATCCACCAACCCGTACCTGGTCAGCGAGGTGGATATGACCTAATCATAATCACCCTTAGTAGGTAGATTTACGTTCTGCAGTGGACTATTAAAATACCGTTATTGCAAGCGTCTTTCTTTCGGTTATTAATATCGAGCAAAAAACGGCTAAAATTCAGGTTTGTTGTGTGATAGCCCCCTTTAAAATATTTATTTCATTTTGTTTTTAGTATTTGTTGTTATAGCGGCAACATAAATACACATATCATATGTGAAAATTTCAATTTTCTAGCAACCACAGTTTATGAGATACAGCCTAGTGACAGACAGACAGACAGACCGAAGGACGGAAGGACAGCGGAGTCTTAGTAATAGGGTCTCGTTTTTAGGGTTCCGTACGCAAAGGGTAAAAACGGGATCCTATTACTAAGACTTCGATGTCCGTCTGTTCATCTGTCTGTCTGTCACCAGGCTGTATCTCAGGAGCGGTGATAGCTAGAACGTTGAAATTTTCACAGATAACTATTTCCGTTGACGTTATAAACAATAAATACAACAAACAGAAAAAAAAATATTTGTGTGAACTCCACATAACCCTGAATTTGTAGCCGTTTTTCGCTCTATGTTAATAACTCTACACTTTCTTACATCTTGGCCATCATAACGGTCCCACCGGATGCACAGCCATTGCCATCCATATTTCAAACAAGAACAAAACCCCTGATAAATGCCCCGCTCAGCCCTCCACTGCCTACCATCGGTCTCACTAACCGCTTGTTCGTGTAAACATTTTCACCGTAAACTATTGAGAAAAATATAATATAACTTGAGAATAACTAGCTATGAATGACAAGAGGTATTTTATTTAACATAACTATTTATACCTACTCGTGGAGGGCAAGTTGATCAGTTTCCAATAAATCGTTTAAAATTTGCGATTCAGGCCAACCTCCACTATAACTTGATCAAGAGATATATAAATTGGTATAAGAGAGACCCACAAAATTCAAGAGCCATCTAAACTTGTATAAAATTAAAATGACATCCATTCTAATGTCGTTAGTGATTTTCAAAGCGTAGGTAAGTAAGTAATGAGCAATGAGAAAGTATCTGTTGATATGACTAGCTTTTACCATCCACTTCCATTATAAAAAAGTACCTACCATATGGTACTCTCTAATTTGGAATCTATATTCATGCAAAAATCAAGTCGTTTTGTCGCACATTTACTGCGTGAAGGAGTAACCAACATACAAATTCACTTTCGGAATTATAAATATGATTATTAAGTGTAGGAAAACTTTTTCCAACGTTTTCGATAGAAACCTCGTTTAAAATCATTGTGATTCGTTATACGAATCTAAAACTTTCAGTTAGTTATTCTTATTTTTCTGACTGCCACAGTCAGTCTAGAGCCATCTTTGGTCCATGATGGATCGTTTTCTTTATTTCTTCTTCTTGTGAAATGCCTACTCTGGCCATCTTCAGGACATCTAAAGTCGGCATGGTCCGATAACGCGGCCAACATAAACCGCGTGAATTTTCTTCTAAAGTATACCCTCTCCAGACTTTTGATGACACTTTCAACGTCATCGCGGCCCGCTACCAATACTGCTCGCGAGAGCGCCTGCAAGCCAGATAATTGTTAAACCGCGGCGCTGGGGCTTCCGCCAGTCTTTACTGAAGCCTCTGCCTGCCTCTGCTTCGGGGACCGCCCGCCGTGCGAAGCTCTCCCTCCCGCTATATACTATGTGCTTTTCACTACTTCAACGTGAAAATGGGTGCTATCATGAACTTTAAACCTAAGTTCCTAGAGTAAGTCTAGTGTCCCTATATCTTTGCCCCTGTGTGTTTTTATTGATTCCTTTGTATTAAACTCTATATCAACTGTTTGAAGTGCTTGTTTCATTGATAGCGGCTAGTCTGGGCAGGTCTAGTACAAGCGTTTCATTACATAAGTTAGAATTATATTTCTAAATATCTACCTAATATTTGGTAGAAACAATTAATCAATGTTCGTGCGCTATATCTTTTAAATATTTTGAAATTAGATTAAAAAAAAGAAGTGTGAAAACAATAAAATTATTCGCTTTTGTGTGCAGTGCAGTAAATTCTCGTTGTCGTATGCTTAGTTGAGATGATGATGATTTCCACGTCGTTTTCGGTCGCGGCGACTGCATAGTTTCTTGTTAGGTTACTTGATGGGTCCTCACATAACTGAAGTAAGTAACCAATAGTCATAACTTTGTGCCTAGTGAGGCCTCACCCTTATTCGGTCTAGTTAATGAAAGGTGTCAAACGCAAAAGCGCACGTAATTAAGAGAGGAAGCGGGCCATTACCGCGGACACTCTGCGTTTATTTTAATTATTTAATCACATTAGCTGGCAGCACAACTGGCCGCCAGGGTAATGTGACAGGCGTAGAGTTCGATGGAAAAGGTTTGTGAAGAAATCGGACCAACGGAGCAATAAGCATGATTCTTGAATGATTTATGAGTGCGTCAAAATTTGGGAGTGAGAACTCGTTACATCATGCCTGTGTATAAGGATATCTAGATGTGACGTTTATCTACATGCGGAACTTTTGTTTTTCTTAAATTGACAATAAAAAAAAATACTACCTGTCTAATATTTTTGTTAGGTAACCTTACTGAAACCTCATTATATGATAACAAGTTATTCACAAAGTGTTCACAAAATTTATAGAATAGCAGGTGTGTTGGCAATTTTTGGTAGGTCCCACAGTAAAAGTTTTTCATGATTATGATAAAAGCGACATCTATAGAGTTTTAGAGTACCTAAAGTAAGTGTGCAATCAGTCAGGCTGTATGCACCGGAAAGTGAATTAATTGCAAATTACGTATTACGATGGGCTTGCATACACGCACTGTAAAGTGAGCACTTGTAAATAAGGTGCTTTGTTGGATGTCTTTTCTGTGTATGCATTTACTGATCGAGTGAACAAAGACCAAATTTTATAAATAAATAAAAAACGCTGTTTTCGTCCGTATATTAATGTTGATTATACTCTACAGGTTGCATTTTCCAAGGAAACTTTGTACACAGGTTTTTAATATTCATAGATATTTTATAGGATGTAACTATTCATTGGGAGAGTTTTTTTCTTAAAAAAACTTACTGTCGCGCTATTTATTTGCCAATTTCTATAATATTTTGTACTAGCGACCCACCCAGGCTTCGCACTAGTGTTTTATTGTACTAGTAAAACCGCATCAAAATCCGTTGCGTAGTTTTAAAGATATATACACATATATACATAGGGACAGACAGCGGGAAGCGACTTTGTTTTATACCATGTACTGAAGATGGTTTAATATTTGTATTTTAACAAGATTTGCATTAAATCGATAAAGAAAGAGTCGAGATATAGGTCTATGAATATTAAGTTAACTAGTTAAGTTAACTACTAGTGTAGTAGTTATGCAGAGTTTTGTTGAACAACAAGTTCCCGCTCGACCTAGGTATTATATCCTATCTATTTAGATCTGTGACATCAGTAATTGGATTTCTCATCAAGCCCAGTCTGTCATCTACTTATTATAAAGGTAATTCTATAAAGTGGAACCTAATCCTTTGCATAAAGATGTAATAGGTCGGCAGTTTTCGAAAATTGGACATGCTCCTGTGTGGCTGCGTTTACTTCATTTACTTAGCTCCTTATACTATCGTAAAGTTAATTTTAGTGCATTTATGGTTTGAGTAAGTTCGAAACAAAAATCTATTTAATACGTGAATAGCAATGGAATATAATTTTTTAATTTTATGTAGCATGGGTAGATTGCATTTAGAAATAGTTAACTTTCTTTTGTCAATAAAATTAGTGTTAGTTAAATGTGAGGATTAATAATTGGTCTGAGTATAAGTTTGAACATTCAGGACAGATTCCAACAAAACTTAAGAAACATTTCAAAAACTATTAAAATTAAACCTTCACTTAGAAAAATGATCCTAATATCCTGAAGAAATATACGAACATAATTCTGAGAAGTTTTGAAATGTTTTTTTCTTGTAGAGATCAAAACTTTAGTAATAAATACTTTTAGCTACATCCGGCGGCCAGACGTCTCAAAAATACATGTTTCCAGAGCTTTTAGCTCACATATATGTGACACAGAAAAATACAAATACAACACAAACATATTATTTTCCTTAAAATATGTACAAAAACCAGATTGATAATAGTCCTCGCACTAGGACTAGCCTGTCTCGCGGGAAACTGAGGCTGATTACTTATTAAATATAGTAAAGAACTTATGATTACAAATTTCATAAACAAGAAAAGGAAACTCAGTGAAAGATGTGTGTATGTGTAAATATATTTCGGAACATCTTACACAGCACACGGCCTCTGACCCCAAACTAAGCAAATCTTGTGATATGGCTGCCAGAGACTGATATACTACATATATTTATTTAAATACATACTTATATAGATAGTAACTAAATAACACCCAGACACAGAGCAAACACTTATGTTATTCACATAAATATTTGCCCTGGGCGGGGATCCAACTCACGCCTCTTTGATCCAGAAGTTAGGGTCACTAACCACTGAGCCACCGAGGCAGTCAATGTGTGTGTGTGTGTGTTGTGTGTGCGTGTGCTTGTGTGTATTGGCAGTTTCAGAGATTATTGTGAAGTTCACGTTCCTGTAAACACTTAAACAAATAAAAATACATCAAGTAAAATATATATGATTATTCTACTGAGTTTATGAAAAGTTTTTAAAACCGTCGTTACCCCCTGGCTATGAATATGAAACCATAAAAATAACCATTTAAAACCACCTCGTTAAAATCAATATGTCTATTTCTTCTTTACCAAAATAAATACGCAATCTGCTGGACACGATGTCATTATACCAAATTATCTTCTTCACACAGAAAGTGAGACGATCACACTTAAATATTTAAATTACTTCATAAAATTAAATTAATAAAATAAATAACTGACTCATCCGCAAATATTATGCACCAGGTGAATTTCACAACACGTCTGCAGAATAATAATGCTTTTTATATAAACAGGAGACATTAACAAGGTGTAGCGGTGATAGCGCAGTGGTGGGTGCTTATGTTACACGCCGCCGCGGGGCGTATATTCAAGTCTCGAGAATGAGCTAGCGATAAAAGATCGTCTTGACTACCATCGTCATCGTAATTTAAGCAATAGGATATATTATTGTGCAGAATATGAATATGGGCCTTCTGTTTAGATTATATTGTCAGCTTTGCACTAAGTGAAAATGTACTTGTTTGATATAAAATTGTTTGTTATTGTTATATTATTATACTAGCTTTTGCCCGTGATTTCGCCGCTAGATGTTTTAACTTTTTTGCTGTTCCATAGGAACCTTTTAATTTTCCGGGATAAAAAGTAGCCTATATCACCCTCCGACTATTACAATTCCTGCTAAAAATCAAGCCAATCCTGTGTTCTGTTGCTACGTGAAAGTGTAAAAAGAACAACAAAAACACTTTCGGAAAGTATTTGCCAAGAATAAGGAAGTAAAGGTAAAGATACACTTATTGTGTTGGAATCCGTTCGTGACTTCAGGGCAAGGCTATGACAATTATTTTTTGTGCATCTTCTAGATCAGTCAACTCTAGACAGCATCTTTTCTTACAGTCAGGCAGGACGTAGTCAAACGCAAACCTACAATCAACAAAAAATAAAATAAACCACAAATGTACCATACAATCTTCACAAAAAGCTATTCCATCCATTGCAAAGAAAGTGAACCTGCCCATTACAAGTCCAAGATCAATTTTAGCTTCCACAAGCAGTTTCCGACGCAACCAGTTTGCGTCAGTTTGCAATTACGATAAATAATGTCGCTTGCATTCTGATGAGAGGGGAAAGGGGGGAATGTGGGTAAAAAGTGGGAATCAATCGGCGGAGATCGCTTCCCACGGGCGCGCACCTGTGCAGGGATGGCGCGGCTGCAGGCGCTACGGCTGACAGTGGTGCGACTTTTCTAAGCAAAAGCTTGTCCAAGTAAAAAATAAACTTAAAAACCGTAAGTATAAAAGAAACTTAGGTATTAAAGAAACTTATGGAAAATGGTGTGTTTTGCAGAAAGCTGTATCACGGACATTGCGACCGAAACTATGTATACCTAAATAGCTTCTGTTATTTTTACTAAACCAACTATTTAAGTTACTTACCATTTTTGTTTGTTTTTTTCACGTCTAAATCTCATTGTCTTCTACCCAATGGTTAGCTGGCAGCGTTAGCGTTAAGTCCTTCTTTTGTGCAGATGGTGTGCAATAAATTGTTGAAAAAAAATATCAGAAAAAACAGATTTTTTCTACATGTAGCGAAAGACAGTGAACTTTCTAGTGGATTATGTGGAACATCTATTTTTTTCGATTTTCAGATAATTGAGGTTATTAACTTAGATTTGTTAAATAAGATGCTTTCTAAAGTATTTGATTTTTTTTTTATTAAATCTTATAACGTACATAAATATCGTGATGCGTTTTTGTATCATTTTATGGAATATTTTAATATGAACGGTTTTTGGTTGCCTGTGCCGTGTCCATGCTAAACTAGGGCAGATCACAGATATAAGTAAACTCAGAATCAAATGCGTCACAAGTTTGATCGTCCGACCTTGACCATGGTCAACACGTCGCGCCCGGCTCAGTCGCATGGTCAGTACGAATCGGCAGCGGTTCAGAATTACTCGCAATTATAAGAACAGTACAGCTAGCCGGGACGCTTCCAGCCGCCTAACGGGACCGCGAGGGACCTTCGGTCTCGGGGCTGGTGCAAGTTAGGAGAGTATGAGTTGAAGTGTAACTTTTTTATATGTCTGGTAGCAAGCTTGAAACTTAGTACCTATTTAGTGCTCACCTACGCTCAAATTAGTTTGATTAGGTGTTTGTTAGCGACCATCGAAGTTAAGTAACGTTCAGCACGGTCAGTCTTCGGATGGGTCACCCATCCGATTGCGGGTGGCATTTACAAGTGAGCGCTACCGTGGCTCGGATAATACATTAAATTATAGGTCGCGGTTGTTTTACCCGTTTAGTCATGCCAGAGGCCTTCAGGCTGCTTAAAAATCTCTGACACCAGGGCTAGCTTCCCGGCCTATACGAACTTACTTATCGCAAATGAGGCACATAACGTCTCGCAGACATTTTGTTCTGAGTCTGTGGCTTCCATATGCAATAATTTATTAGAGAAGATTGTATCATCAAGACGGTTTACTACCAGTATTCGAGGTAAACGAACTGCTCGAGGGTACGTAAAACTTTAAGAAGGTGTGATGTGAAGAAATTCTATTGTAATTTTTTTTCTCGCTCGCCGTTCATACACACATCCTAATCATCAGTGGAATAAGCAGCAGCAACAGTTTACGCCGGCCGGCGGCTATTTTTTTTTAATTTAATTTGACTATCATATTTTCTACCGGTTCCTTATTCTAACCGGTCTTATTGAACATCCATAAGGCCATATCTCTCAATCAATTAACATAATTTAAAGATCAGGTTAAAAGCCATTACCTGCAGAAAATGTTGGTTCTTTAACTTTGTAACTGTTGTTGTTGTTATTTATGTTGTTTTATGTAAGTTGTATATTTTAATTTATATTATGTATTAGATTATTATTTTGTCATAGGTTTTTTTTATCATTATATTTTTTTTTATTTTATTTATTGTTTTCTTTATTTTTAGGTTTTTTAAGATTTATTTAATTTTTTATTAGTATGTATGTTTATGATGTATAATCTAATTTATATTTTATTTAATGCGCACCCCGTCCATTATTTATACGCGTTCTGTCCTCTCCATCCTAAGGTTGCCTGGCAGAGATCGCTATCAGCGATAAGGACGCCCATTGTTACACTGTTTATGTTTATTTGTTTCTTCTTTGTGTTTATTTCTTGGTGTGCAATAAAGAGTTTATCTATCTATCTATCTATATAGGCAGTAGAAACTCTGCAGATAATAATATAATGGCGAACTGATCTATCCTCTTATACCTTAGCCCTCATCGATAAAAGCGCAAGCAAAAACTAGATTTTGTCACGCGAACAAGCAGACGGACGCGGCGAGTACTCGCCATTAATTGGGATGCTTTTTAATTTCTTTTACTTTTATCTCGACTTGTAATTTCAGTGAGAAGGGGGTCTACTATTGTCACTACTTTTTTCCTGTACCACTCTTCCATAATGGCTTCCACGTCGAAAAAAAATAAACACAAAAGAAGACGTTGCGCTCGCTATGAGATATAAAGAACGGCTCTATTTTTTTTCTAAAATCAGAAGTTTTTGTAATTTTAGTAACCCCCTGGAGTTATCAGCTAGTATTATCGGTATTTTAGCAGCACCATTGAAATTCTTGTTTATTAATATGTAAGTCTGTTTGCGCTATTCTAGCCAAGTATCTCAGTAATTGGCCCGCGAGCTTGCGAATATGTAAAACAAGTGAATTTAGTTTACATATGAATTGCGTGTATGAGAAAAGGAATATGAAGAAAGGCAATTTTCAATGTAAGATACTGAATGTTTTTTGTTTGGCAACAATGTTGTGATAATTAAGGTAGACAAGAAAAATAATTGAGAGTACGACAAGGTCTTAAAGTTATGTTTTTACGAATAAATTACTTCGGATTCAGAGTAAATTAAGAACTGGGGAAGTATATATAGGTATATTCAGTTGGCATTGCCCGCGATGTTTTGTAGCCGAATAGGTATAAGATACTCTTCTATTAGGAAAAATACCAGGCCTATTCAATTTTTTTTTGCAATTTTAGTAATATCAAAGGTACACCTTTGCAAAAGTTGCCTATCATAAGGTAGGTACTCGTAATTAAGCTGCCTCTAAGATGTTTTGAGTAAGTTATAAATTTATACTTTTATACTGCCGTCATAATCGCAATAAGAGCGGTATCTAAACTAGAAAAAAATTACTCTATACTCAATCATTTATTGCAACATAAATGTCTTATTTACTTACAGTTCTTAATTAACATGTTTTGTATAGTTATTATACTTAAGACCGTATAAGGGTATTGCAATTTTATTGTTCGTATTGGAACGATTTATTACGATGATGGTTTCTAGATTATCGTTAAAAAATCCTTATTTTCAAGCAATCAAATGCGGGAATTAATTTTTTTTGTGTGTTTAACACCCTTCTATGAGGACAATATTATACATATGAACTTAGACTATGCTTCTACCATAAATGTTACTCTTTGTCTCTCCATCTCACCTCAACTTCCCTGTACCTATACCTAGCCTCAAAGCAAAGTCTCAGATCACGTATTCTTTTTAGCAGCCATTTTCAAAGTACTGGCATAATCGTCCGCCATTACAGGTAATATGGCGGAATAATTAATGCTATTACAGCGTCCTTGCGGGCGATTTCTATCGAGATACAAAGAGTTTAATAACATGCAAATGTAGTAATGAGGTAATGGCGCGCTTCCGCACATTGAAAGTGATGAATCGGGAAAAGAAGGAGGTTTTGTAATCGGAGTTCTTGGGGCTTTGTTCTCTCGGTAGTTTTTCTTTCATGCGTCGGCAAATTGTGATATACTTTCGCTCTGCGTAGGTAGAGTTATTTACTAAACATAAATCTCAAGTTTTACAGTTATTTTGAGTTGGCGCACGATTTTTTTTTTCACTGAAAGCAAGTGGTGTACAATTTTTTATTCATTGGTAATTACGGGACCGGGATTTGAAAATAATTAACCCCATGATTGCAGAGCGTGTGTTTTTAACACTAGACTACCATGAATAAATAATAAATATTAGGGAACATCTTACACACGGTCTCTGACCCCAAACTAAGCAAAGCTTGTGATATGGCTGCCAGAGACTGATATACTACACATACTTATTTTTAAATACATACTTATATAGATAGTAACTAAATAACAATCAGACACAGAGCAAACATTTATGTTCATCACATAAATATTTGCCCTGGGTGGGGATCGAACCCACGCCTCTTCGACCCCGAAGTTAGGGTCACTAACCGCTGAGCCACCGAGGCAGTCGCATGGCAACTGACTTATTTTTATTTTATTATCGTTGCGACAATAACGGATGTATATAAAAATGTAATAACAAAGAGATGTGTTTCTACAAACTACTGATTTTCCCCTATGGACTGTTAAAAAACTGGTACAGTATAGTAAACACATACAGTACATACAAACAAAATCTACTTATCTTCATCGTGTCTAAAAATCATCACTTCAAGAATCATCATAGCACGTGTAATGCTGCATATTATATTCCTAGCAACGCGCGAATTCAGCCCATGGTAATTAATTGAAAAAAGGCCACCAAATAACCGGCCTAGCCGAGTTTGGGACCCGCTGTTAATTCAAGCAGCTTTATATCAGTTTATTTAACGATAATTCTGTTTCATATACATTCTTTATCTGTAAATAAACGTTCTCTTTCTTTTATTCCTTTCTTTTCTCTCTAGTTTTTCGAAATGTGAATGCTACTAGGTACAATACTTACCACCTGCGAATCCATCCGAAACCTGACCATTCTGATCGTTGCCTAAAGGCTCATTTTCATTGGTCGTTAATTCAGTCTTTATACAACAGTCGGGGAGTTCTCGAATATCGAACAACGAAAACGGCTATCGCATGCTGGTCCTATAGCAGAAATTTCTCGTACCCCGCATGCGGGCAATGAATTCCTCATTTGGATGTCAAAGTTATTGTGCGAAAACAGTAGGTCCACAAAGAACTCTTCTTTAAAAAATGCGGTCCTTATAGCATGTGTGAACAGAAATCTCCTGAAAACCTCGAATACAGGCTCTAACGGCCAAAGAAAATTAACCTTACTCCGACGATTGCGAAGGAACACCATAAACAACACCAGCTCTACAAATATGCAAAACGCCTTGTACTTACCTCCACAACAAGCTCGAGTAATCCCCGTCAACCTTGCTCTCAGATTCTACAGTAATCGCCTTAGAAGAGCCTACGCCAAGCAATTTGTGTCAGCCGAACAATGCGACGAGCCTGAATATGTATGACAGCTCGTTATGAGCGTCCCGATTAATTGCCGTGGTGCTTTGAGGCGTACTTGTCAATTTCACACCTTGTTGACTGTAGGGCTGACGGAAAGCTCATCTAAAAATCTAAATCATCAAGTGCATGTCCCACTCGCCAGTGTGACCGTTTTCAAAACAATGTAAACTACTGAAGGTAACCAAACTGTCTACTGAAATCCAATGTCATAGCTATTTATCTACTAAAGCTAGGAGGTGTGCCAGCGCGGAGCGGAACCTCAGAGCCTCTGGCGTCACTATAGGCATGATGACTAAAAAATATACATAATTAGTCCATCAGATAGACTATCAAAAAATATTAGAAACATATTTTTTCTTTCGTCAATTAAACAAAAATTGATGATGATAGAGTCCGTCAAAATTCCGCGTGACGTCACAAGTGCTATACATGTGTATAGACTTCTGCAAGAGAAGTGATGTCACGACCCCCACTCCCAAACTTTGACAACGTGTATCTTTGTCATTTGTTGTCTGATTGATATAAGAAAAAATACGTGTCTAATATTTTTTGATAATCTAATTCGCGGACTATAATAATGATTTTTAGGGTTCCGTACCTCAAAAGGAAAAAACGGAACCCTTATAGGATCACTTTGTTGTCCGTCTGTCCGTCTGTCCGTCTGTGTGTCTGTCAAGACTCTTTATCTCGAGAACGCGTAAAGATATCGAGTTGAAATTTAAATTGTATACGTATATCGATGAACACTTACTGAAAAACATCTCAGTTGTCGTTTAAAAAGGTTAGAGTCGTTTATGTCGTAAAAAACAGCATATTTCGACACTCACAAAAATCAAAACCTACAGGGTACTTCCCGTTGACATAGAACTATGAAATTTGGCGAGAAGCATTGTCTCAGAGTACACATATAGCATTAAATCTGAAAACTGTACATTTCTATTTAAATCACAATAAAATAGGGCCTCAAAATTCACAAAATATGGGCTCAGCAGGACTCCAAAATTCAAAGTGAGTAAATCGTATCATGAAATGTGTCATTAAAAGAACTTCATTAGCACATGCTAAAACAGGTTTTTAATTATTTTAACAATGTGTTTGTACGGTACCCTCGATGTGCGAGCCTAACTCGCACTTGTCTGGTTTTTTTTTTACCCAGTCATCACGCCTATAGTACCTGACCGTCCTTCAAAATTGCAATTCCTATGAGAGGAGTCCCATGTTAAAGAGAGTTTTACTGAACTATACCGATTTTCGAAAATCTACCAAAATCTCTTCTACTCTAGAGCTAACTTTGATATACATGTATCAATAACATTCACAAACATAACCTACATAAAATATCTAGACTGATTAGAGTTGTGAAAAATATGCCCCAGTAATCATCATTGACAAGCCTGTTAAGCCATAATTATTTCAAGTGAGGCTTTTGGAGCAGATAATTACACTCTACAACTTGTTTATAAGGCTTGAAATTAATAGATAGCCATCAATAATGCTTTTGTCCTACAAGACGGGATACTAACACGCGTAGACTTTTGGCATAATGTACTAGTTGAGATAGCAAGTCAAGCGCGAGTGTGACTCGTTCACTGACGGTTCCTAATATCAATTAATTTTTTTATTCTTTCAGTCACTTAAAATAGTTATTATTATGTTCCATAAGCGTCTTATTCAGTTATAGCCGTGGAGGTCTAGAGTTAGTGATACCCGCTTTACAATTGTAAGGTCGTGGGTTCAAATCCCGGTCCCGTACCTATAAGTTCTTTGGAATTTATGTACGGAATTTCACACCACTGGCTCTTCGGTGAAGGAAAACATCGTGAGGCAACCTGCATATGTCCGGAGAAGAAATTCGATGGCGTATGTGAATCCACCAACCCGCACTGGGCCAGCGTGGTAAATATGGCCCAATCACCCTTCGTGGGTAGGCTTACGTCCTGCAGTGGACTATTAAAAGGCTGATACAATACAGTATAGTACAGCGTCTTATTCTGTATAGAATCTTCACGATTTATTACCGACTTCCATAAAAGATGTAGTTTTCTGTTCGTCTCTATGTTTTTTGGTGTATGTTAATCGATATTATTATTTTTCTGTTTTGTAGATTACACGTCAGTGGTTAAAATTTTACTGAGCCATTTTCGATAAATCAACAATAATGTGAAAATTACCTACTACATCGATCCGTGCTAACTATTCCATTTCTGTACACGGTTGAAGCCGTTTATGCCATTTTTGGCGAAAAATAATTAATGAGTATACTTATATCTTGGAACATTGATTTTATAGCAAAGCAAAGTAAATATGGAGTAAACTTTTTGATATGTTCGGCAATATGGCAATATCTTTGATAAAAACTCTTACGACACCTCCATCCACCATCTGATCTAAACAAAACAAAACTGGAAAACTCAAGGAAAAGCTTCTATCTCTCTTTCGATAACAGATACTCGTATAACTTAAGCTCTCCTTTGTATAACAAGCTAAAACTACTACACCACACAGATTGTGCAAATTATGATGTTTGAAAGAATAAATGGAATCAAAAAACGAACGACGTAGCAATCGGTTCCTTTCCTCGATCTTCGCACAAGGAACCCTAAAAGCATAAAATAAATCAAAATCAATTTTAAATTACGTCCCCTGAAGCGTGATTTAAAATATTTAGGCGTGGCTTGCGACCAATTAGATCACATTGATCGGTACTTGAAGTGTTGATCACGTGTCAAAAGACGGCGAAGGTTGGATCAAAGAGGAGATAATTACAACGCTCAGGCGGCTGATCTTATGGATTAATTGGTTGATTTGAATTTAGAACAATAGATTTTGTTTTTGTGTTCGACATTTTTGAGTTAATACGTGCGGGTATCTGCTAGCTAATATGATGTTTATTAAGGTTCGACACTAGAGTCAGCTAAAGCCCATGTACTGTACCACCCTTTTTAATCGGCAGGTACACTTATCCCTACCGAGCTATCCCCCTGGTAGGGATAAGTGCACTTTTTGTAGATTTAGTTCTACCAGTAGGGATATGTGCACTGACCATTTGTGTAGTGCACTTATCCCTACCGAGCTATATTTGGTAGGGATGGGTGCACTGTCCATTTAGTCCACTACATGCCTACCCACTAATCCACCACGCTGAACCATATCCACCACGCTGACCCAATGCGGGTTGGTGGATTCACATACGCTATCGAATTTATTCTACGGATATATACAGATTTCCTCACGATGTTTTCTTTGACCTAAAAGCCAGTGCTGTGAAAATCCATACGTAAATTACCAGGAACTCATTGGTACGGGACCGGGATTTGTACCCACGACCTTACGATTGTTAGGCTGGTGTCACTACCACTGGACCAATTGTGTGTGCAAGAGACAGAGATGAATGCTAGAAATAAAGGTAGAACTACGCCCAGCACTCGGATATTAAGGCCTAATTATGACGATGATGGTCATGCCCTCTGTAAACTTGGAAACGATGCAAAACTACAACTTATAAAAATACAGGGCGCTGAGGACAAACATCCGACACAGGACGCCGGATTCGGGAAAGAGGAAATGATTCCTGTTCCACCTCATTCCGGGTTAAAAGAATGTCCATCGCACTCCAGACCGGCAATGCGTATAGCCTGGGCACTATTGCACCAGGAACGATGAGGGGCAGGTTGAATAAGTTTTGTTACGTGTACTTATTTACATGCATTGTTATTATTACCAACGACAAACCTACCAAATTTGTCTATGTTATTACATATCGGTCAATATTTGGATGGGTGACCGCTAGTGGCATTTTCCAACTGAGCGCTACCGTGGCTCGGATGACACGTTAAATTGTAAGTCCCGGTTGTTTTAACCGTTTAGCCATGTCAGAGGCCTTCAGGCGGCCTAAAGATTCTGACACTAGGGCTAGCCACCCGGCCTATACGAACATACTTACTATTACATACAGAACTAGCTTTTCTCGCGGCCATGGCCACCTTTTTTGGAATAAAAAGTGGCCTGTTTCACTTTTCGACTTATGAATTATATCCAAGCCAAATCAAGTCAATTCGTTGATCCGTTGCAGCGTGAAAGAGTAACAAACCAACAAACACTATTTCGGATTAATAATATTAGTATGGATTAAGTTGGCAGCCCTAGGTTAGTAGTAGGAGGCAAGGATAATACCCACCATCTAATGGTATCACATTAAGAGCTCCATTGTCGGAGCGAGGCAATCGCTCAGGCGGCCCTTCAGTCGCGGAAAAGTGCGTGTTTGTTCGCAGATCTACGCACACTTTGTCATGCAAATCCGATGCAAAACTTATCTCGATTGTGGAATTCATTTTATTATGACTGATGTTGATTTGTTGAATGTGACGTTTATTAAGTTAGCGGAATGTAGCTAGTCGTTTTCCTTCTGTTATAGTTACTCTAAGTTATTGTACTTACCTACAAGATAATTTTTTTTTTGTTTATTTAGATCATTTCTTGCATATCATAAAATATTATGATACAATTAGGTAACAACAATTCTTGCATAGTTTTATTATTATTTAGCTGTTTAGGTTAGACCTCAAAGATGTGTAATGTGTATATTCGATACATAGGTATTCATCCTACGAGTAAATCTGCGTGCTACATCTTCAACCGTAACGTCACTTACTTAGGTGAATTGAAGATTAAACACAGTCTTAATCGAAAAATCTAAAACTTAAAAGCAAAGTGTTTGGCAATTGGGTGATTTCTATGTTCCACAGTTTATGACAGTATTATTATTATCTATTTACGCAACACAATATCTGTTTTATCCTTGATTTGATCTAAAATGGCCTTTCTCTGTCTCATTTTCCCTTTATTTCTCCTTCCAGTTTTACAGTAGTCTCAGTTTTGTCACCATTTCAAATCAAGGAAACTCATAATACTAAATAACTTAAAGCGACTTTAATACTACTTAAATTATTGTGTTACGACCTTTTGATTCTTTCGATAGAAATATTTTACCTCAAGATAATACTAAATTTTTGTTTCTCGCATCGCTTTTTAGGCACCAAATTAGCTCATTATAATAGACGCCTCTCTGGATTGTAATTTTATACCTACGAATATAAAGATAAACACTAGGTTTTACTTAACTATATAGTTGTTAGAATTTTCGAAACGAGCTTTCCCATGTCAACCTTTCGATTCCCGAGAAGGACAGGAAATTAATTACCAAGAATTTTGCAAGCGTCCAAATTACGCAAGAGGTTCGAGTCGGATCGCTATCGAGCTAAAATTATGGCAGCTTTTATATCGCTGCTATAGTCCTCAGGAATGCATTACCTAAGGATTTAGCCATTTAAGGACCGCTGTTCTTAGAAACACCAACAAAAAGTTAGGTAAATTCACCGGACGCGGTTTTTTTCGTCTAAAAAGTCGTTCATCACTGCGAAGGTCGATATGGCTAGACGTGCACAAAGAATGCTTGTCTGTGGGTTAGTTTTTACTCGAGGAGTTTTTGCCAATGTCATACGTGTAGGTACTGGAGGAGTCACGGTAAGGTCGCGTGTGTTTGGACTGTTTGGTTATAGATTTGCGAAGAGGAAAGAGGGGGAAGTGTGGCTAGCTGTTTTATTTGGCGATGTGTATGTATATTGAGGTACAGTTCAGTAATATTATTGTGCATGTTAATAGTTACTGTTAACTCTTTTCCACTTGATTTCAAATAGCTTATCTATAGCTTGGAGGTTGGTAATAAGCTAATAAACTATAATATACTCGCTGAAGAGGTAGGTACTTATATAACATATAGATTTTTTTAAATGTATACCTAATTACCGACACTTGCAAGAATAATAAATGTTTCTTTTTTGTAATGTGAAGGTCGAAATATTGTAACAATTTAGAAAAATATTCTCATTGTTGTAGTCAGAAATTCGTCATCATAATTTGAAAATATAAGTAATTAGCGTTAAGTTATGATTATTTTTGCGAAAACAATTTGAAAAAAAATATAACGATTATGTAGGTCTGAACGCTAAACATTATCCAAAGTTATCTAACTATGTAATGGCCAAAAACGCTGCGATATGACGCAAATTTACGTGAAAATATTGTGATTCTGTAGTTTTTTATCATAAATCTAGTTTCGCAATTCGACATTGACGATCGTAGAAGTTGGCTTTTTATTCCGATCATTATCTCAGAGGTAACAACGCACCGGGACTCCAACATTACCTACCAACTATTTATACGTTCTAATATTGGTACCTTTTACACACTTAACTAGTGATGAAGGATTTAGCCTAATAACGGCTTGTAAATTTGACTTTCATCAGCTGTGATGCTGTTTGAAAACGTGCCTAACGTGTCTAAATTAAGTAAATTAAAAGCTTTTTATGAAATTCCCCTTATGCACGGCTTAACATTTACAAAAGTTACTAAGAACAGATAGGTAAACTAATAAGCAATAAAGAAAAAGGTAAGTATTTGTTATAGAAAACCTTTCTGAGCGTCTGGAGGACGCGACGCGAAACTAAAGTGCTTATCATGCCTTTGCGTCCTCGTGGCTCTAGAATAGTGTGAACGCGCATGAAGTATTCATAATACAAAAAAAATCTATTCGTATTTTCGCAAATACAAAAACTCTCGATATTACCAAACCAAAATTTCATAAACCATACTTTATAAAACTTGAAATTATGTCCCTGGTATCTATTTATATATTTAAAATATGCAAATTTGTCAAAAAGCACCGTGACTATTTTAACAAATCTCGCAAAATTAGATCACAATATAGACATAAACTCGTAGAACCAAAGTCTAACTTAGCAATGCACAGATCTAGCCCAAATTCTATGGATATAAAAATATTCAATAATTTGCTAAAAGATATCGTAAGAGAAAACTGTGTCAAAAAACTACTAAAAATAATCTTTTTATCGAAATGCTATTACACATTAGACGAATTTTTTAACGATAATCTACATAGAAAACATTATAATAAATCGTTCCAATACAAATAATAAAATTGCCATACCCTTATAGGGTCATATGTATCACTATACAAAACATGTTAACTAAGAACCGCATGTAAATTTCATATGTTGCAATAAATGATTTGACTTTGACTTTGAAAAAAAAGTGCTGGTTTTTATTTGACTTGATGTAAGCATTGCCATTCAGTGGCACTGCTGTCAGCATGCTGGGCATGCTGTCAACTGGCAGTAGGCTTTTAGCATTTGGATTATCTTTCGTTAGACTTCCAAGGGTCAGTGGATGATATTGCTTTTTACGTACTAAGTAACAGTTAAACTTTAGTACATGGATTTAGAATTATATTTTGTTGTCCATCCAGCCTGCATTCATCCATTAGCCATAGGACGTCTACTGCTGCACCTAGGCCTCCTCCTACGGTGCGCTTGCAGGTACGTGTTCTCCAATCGAGGACTCTTGTGTTTGGTTTGAATTCGTTATAGTAAGTATTTAAATATAAGCAGTCGTGATAGCAGTGGCGACCTCAGTGGCGCTCAAGCTTCAGTTGACCTTACTTAAATAGCACAATAATTTTGTTTCTCTGCATGGCGGCGTATGTCCGACTTTTCTCACGGTGCTGCGTGTGGGATCTCATCACGATAATTCTGACCAAATTCTAAATTAGTATCACACAAGAAATAATAGCAGTTACAAGTACTTTTAAGCACTTGGTTGTATGTAGGAGTTGTAGCTAAGTATCGTTTACGCCGAAATTGTTATAGAGTTTGCTTAACGTACCTACTGTTGAATTCTTAGATTAGAGACGACTAATTAATCTAAGGTTGAATTATAATTTTATTACAAAAGTTATCTGGCACTGTCTAGACTGTTGTATTTTGAAATTTTTGTTGATATTTTTTAGAACCTTGTAAAAGAAAGATGGGAAATATCTGTGTCAATCTCTGTATATTATTACGCGATGTATTTTTGATGACCAACAGAGTTAGTATTAGATACGAGTAAGTAGTCTGGGGTCGAATCGAAATGCAAATCTTAGAAATGAAATATGTACTTAGGTACCTACATTAAAGCTTCAAGTATATTAAGTAAATTGCCCAAAGACCTTTAGCCGGAAAAGGAAATTTTCCTGTACTTTGCTCTTGAATCGCTTGTCACAAATAAATCTCCGCGCTGTTGGCCATTTGCGGAGAAAAGTCAAGCTTATCTTGTCGCCTTCAATCAATCTACGAAACTTACTGAATATGTGAAATACTTCAAGAAGGATGTCATTTAAACGATCAGCTGTAAAAATTTAATTGTGTCTGCCAAAAATGCTTTATTTGGGAAACCTGAATACTCAGCTTTCGTGCAGAAAGATCTCACACGCGGGATTTGAAGCCTGATTGTTTTACTTTCGTAACAAAAAATTCAACAAGGCGCACATGGTTTTTTTTCAGGTTCGGAAAAAATAAGAACTTGGCAACATACTTGCTTCTGAAACAGAATTTAGAACGTGTGAGGCCAGATCATAAATATGAAATAAATGGTTCAAGCATCGTCAAATTTCATCTTAGCTATAAGTGCAATACATACTATTACCTACCGATTTTATCAGGACACAGTTTAGAAAGTAATTTATCAAGCCTATCAAGTCAATATTCAACTTATAAAATAATATTTTTACAGTATATAGTTACTGATCAAAGTACGCTTACAGCTAGCCATTTAAATTATCCCGTTAAAAAGGGATAAATAACACGGAATTTCTCACGTGAAGGTGCCGACGAGACAGCGGGCGATAACTATCTCTTGCACATACCCCGCGATTTATTGTGCCTTTTGGCTATTTACAACTACCTACTTTCAAAAAGGAGAAGGTTCTCAATTTAATCGTTTGCCATCCATTGCCATACTGGATTATCATAAATTGCAAGTCGAAATGAAAACAATCGAACACTGGACACAACTCTGAAATCGGTTGTCCTTATTGTGGCAAAGGTTTATAAAATTGTTATAAAACAACTGTTGTTTTTAAACTTTCTCGATTTGAACACATTATTATTATATACTACTGGACTAATCGCGCAATAAAATTACGAGATAAATAAATACCTCATCGCCCCGACGCGACGTCGACCGAGTTGCATCGATCGTGGTCACGGGTACACACCCCGTGACCACAATTTATTTACCTCGTAATTTTAGTGCGCGATTAGTCCCGTAGTATATAATAATAATAACGAGAACCGTCTCACATGACGAGAACCTCGTGAAGGCCGAGAAGGACAAGCTCAGCAAGTACCTTGACTTGGCTCACGATGTTACCGCCATGTGGGATGTGGACTCGACGATCATTGTCTCGATAGTCGTTTCGGTAAACGGCTTAATAGCGAAAAGTCTCGACCACCACTTTAAGAGGCTCTCGCTAGACGGTTGGGTCAAGGGTCAGATACAGAAGGCCGTCGTCCTGGACACAGCGCGCATTGTCAGGAGGTTTTTCTCTCTGTAGACCCAACCACCGGTAGCTTGGGCCCCGCCACGCTGCCGGCGGCACTCTAGGTTTAGGTTTTTGTTATAGTATTTTGTTTTTTATTTTATAATATTGTTAAAAAAACTTAAATTTAAGACTACAATAAATTATGTTAATAATAAAACAACTTTTTTTTTTTTTATTTTTTTTTTAATTTTAATATAATGACAATACTACATTACTACTACATAGAAAACAACTGATTGCCATCACAAACTTTTCAACTATCTTAGTTTTATTTTGCATTGGCTTTTGTCTCACTATAATATCTCCCATAATAGAAAAAATGGCTTAAAACCTATGTTTGATAGCTTGCAGATGCGCTCATAGCCTAGCTTGTGTTTCTTGCTGTTCGCCAAACCACAGCAACGTATGGGTACCCACGGGTAGAATTTACTAGTGCCTTGAGCACTAACGCCTTTCAGATGATACGATTGAGGATTTCGGTTGTTTTTAACTGTTTAGTCATGCTACAAGCATTATTCAGGCAGAAAACTCTGGCACTAAGGCCCAGCGATTCAGCATAGGCCGAATCAAATTTCTTGGCGGCTTTGATGTTAGCTACAAGTTACGGATAACTCAATCCTGACGGAATTGGATCGGCATAAACTAACGTGTGAAAATAGTATCCAAAAACTTTAGACCCCTCATTAATACAATAATCACAGGCTACGGCGGCTCTCCAGTAACTGGGCGGAGCGACGGGCCAGTGCAGTGAGAGCTTACACCACTGAGGCAAGAAGTTAGATCGGCCTGTACTAACGTGTCAACAACATGTCCAGGAACTCTAGACCCCTCATTCTGCGGTAATCACAGGCTACAGCGGCTATCCTGTAACTGGGCGGTGCGACCGGCCAGCGAGAGCCGCCGAGTCAAGGAAGTAAGGGCGCCCGCGAGGTCAGAGGAAATTGGTTTTCGTGGTTAGTACTAACTATTGAGAAACATTACGGTAATGTTGATAGAGTCACTTTTCTTTTGCAAATTTTCTAAATATGTAATTATGTAGGTACCTATGTTTTATTGACCGTCCAATATTTCGTCAAATATTATTTTATTGTTCATAACAATATTTTAAAAGTAGTAATCTTGTTTTACTGAAGTCTTGTGACTTGTGTGGAAAACTTTTCAGAGATTTCACTGAAATTGAATCATGAGGCGTCATCTAGTAAAAGGGACTAACACTTTCCTCTTTTGTAAATTTAAAGTCAAGAGAAAAGCGACATCTGTGTCTTTTATACGTAACTATGAAGACAGTGTCGCTTTCCTATGACAGCCTGAATAATGTAACCTTTATTTTGTGCCTACATTTGATTCAAAAGAAAAACGAAATGCATAATTTTTTAGTACATAAGAATTTCAGTAGATGGCAATGAAACAAGTAAACAAGAAAATACCTAGCTGTAAAATAACGTAAAAATAACTATAAAATTATGAGAAAATTAATAAATCTTCTTTGCTATGAATAAATTATAAATTATCTAAACCAAGAAAAATGCTTGGTGTTTTGACGATTGTATCTACAAGTGTACAATTATAAATTATCGTTTGATTACTCTTTGTGGGATTGTGGGTAGGCCTAAGCCTTCTGGTACAGTACAGTACAGTAAAATTGTAAGCTAAAAAACCTTATTAGGCCGACAATTAGGGCGATAAGGCCGCCCTTATACAACATTTTTTGGTGTAGTTTCTATCGTATATTACTATAATTTTTATTGGTTTACAATATGTATAGATATATTTATTTATTATTTATTTATTTAGGTAGGTATTATGCATATAGATAGAATATATATTATATAAAATGTAAAACTAAAATCATCTTGAGCACTTTAGCTTCCAAACAACATAAGACCACATCAAAATCAATTCGTTTCACAAGTACCCAATATAAAAATACACATACGATTTGTATACCTACGAGTACTTAGGTAAGTCTAAGTCTATTTACCTATTAAAAAACTTCTCAACGAATTGAAAAACATAAAAGGGACTTGCACCCACCTACTCGTATCTACATGTTTCAATAGGTAAGTAAATTGCTTCCGATTTCAAATACAAAAAAACGAATTCAAAAATCAAAACAAGTTACCCCGGGAGTAGGTACACAGGCAAGAATTACTTACTCATCAAACAAATATTTGCACAATAAAAATTAAGTCCATTCGTAGAGTTTCACCCTCGACTTTACAGTCTAGAGCTGTGTTTTTCAAACTGTGGGTCGCGACCCTCAAGGAGGTCGCAATGCCTTACATTAATAAGGAGTTCTCATTGGTCTCAGGCAAAAGGAAAATTACAAATAAATTGCACCATACCGGCCTTTTACTAATCTTCTGCTGAACATAGGCCTACCCACGAAGAGTGATTAGGCCATACATTATATCACATTGACTCATTGGTTTGTGGATTCAAATACGCGATCGATTTTCTTATACGAACTTATGCAGTTTGTCTCACGTTTTCCTTCATCGAACTCATTGGTGAGTACGAGACTGGGATTTGATCCCACGTCCTCACGATTGTAAGGCGGGTTTTATCGTTAGTAAATCGTAGACTGCAATGAAATTAAAAAATAACGCACACATAACTCTGCACTATAGGTATCAAAAAATCAAACATAATTTTTCCAGTTACTTTTATTTGAATATAAATCATACGGATACTTATCATACGAATTCACACCACAATAGCTTTTTAGTGAAGGGTAACATCGTCAAAATTGTCCATAGAACAAATTATATGGCGTATGTGAACCCACCACCGTACTGGGCCAGGACATGGCCTAACCACCTTTCGTGGGTAGGCCTTTTTTCAGCAGTGGACAAATAAAAAGGTTTCTATAGTACATTGCAGTATACACGATTATTTACGTTTAACAGTTCAATTCCTCTTACACATTTAAGCTTAGAGACAATCGCGGTGGTCGGACCCAATTAGTACCTACGTACATTGTCTGGCAGGTCGCGTATTTCAAAAGATTGGAAACCACTGGTATACAGCTATTCGCGAGCGATCGCAAACAAAAAACTCTTCAGGGTGACATCAAAAGGTCTCTAAACGGTTTCACGGATTCTTTGGCAAAATTTAATGTAGCCTCAAGTTGTTTGTCAAAAAAAAACTGTTTACATGCGACCGACAAGTAATTTATTTTCAGAGCTATCAAAGGAAATTTGCTGCTGCAAAGAAATCGTATCAAAATTGTGACGAACACAGCGCCGCAACATGAAAGGCAATAAGGGTCGCCCGCTTTTCAGCTGCATAAATAAATAAAAAAAAAGGAATTTTTGTTTAAAATGGGTGGAGACGTGAGTAGATGAAAAAACGTTGAAAAATTTGTGACTTACTGTGTCTGTTTCACCAAATTCTTTTTGGAAAATCGATAGGACTAAACTAACCCTAGATAAAGTTAGCAGCACCTTACAACTAAATTAAAAACAAGAGACGAGTGCTTTGTTGTACCCAGTTTGGGGTATAGTGTCTTCATAGAATTGTGAAATAGATATGCTATCTATTTACGCAGAAATATTTTAATAGAACTGCTACCAAAGGCTGCGGCTAGTAAATTACTGTTATAAATGTATTTTTCAATGCGTATAATACAAAAAAAAATACCAAAAAAGTCTAGCCATTGACACGAAATGAATGAATGAATACATACGTACTTACCCATCACCAAACAAAATACAAACAGGAAACAATTTGAGTTGATAATATACAATTCAAATAACTAAAATATTTCATTCAATAATTTGATTAATGCAGGAAATGAGTAGATTGATTTAATTTAATGATGATGCACAAATGAGCTCTACCGTGATATGGATAACACGTTAAATTGTAGGCCTCAGATTTTTTAACCATTTTGCCATATGATGTGCTTTAGAAGTTCGACGCCAGGGCTATCCGCTTAGCCTATGTAAACAAACTATTCTATGAAAAAATGTAGAGTCTATTAATCGGTCAACTATTAATTGTCCACTATTTTTATTTTACTCTCGAAAACCTCGAATTTTACAACCTCCCGGCTTTATCGATAAGTTATGTCGGTGGTTGGTAATAAAAGCTTTTAAAGTGTAAGCGGTGGGTAAAATTGAATTGTTTTCCGGCTGCTGCCGCGGCGAGACCGCAGGAGGCTGCGGCTTGCGGCTGCCGCGCGTCACGGAAAGGTGTGCGGCTTGTTGCGTTCAACGAGGCTGGCGGGGAAATTGAGTTTTACTCAATATTAACACCTACTACTATATATTCCTTGTAGATATCAGGCTTTACTACTGTAGATATTACTGGTACGACGATGCCCAAAATCGATGGAAAAACTCTTTTGGAAAAGTCATTCAAATCCAGTGCCAAACAATCGTTTGTTGTTTGGAGCTGCATGAACAGATAAGTTGAAAGATAGTACCTATTCTGAAATGAGCTAGCTCTGTGGCGGAACAACGAACAAGCATCTTTGGATCACCGAGGACGCTCCGGGAGACTTGCGCCGGTGTCAACGAGCTGCTGGCCTTCCTCGGGGACATCGGGTGGCTTAACTAGGCACCCGCCTCACGCACAAAGGGCTGCCCTCTTTTGCAGCCTGAGTACGGGAAAGGCCCGCGCTTCAAGGCTTAAGGTATGAGCTTGCTCTAGATAATTATACTTAATACGTAATATTTGCGATATATAACTTTTGTTATGATTAATATCATAACAAAAGTTATATATCACAATCAGATTGAGGAGAGCGATGGCATACGCTTCAAATTCATGAAGCCTGCACGTCGCTAATATACTCGTGGCATGCTCCTAAATGGCGGGCTATTCTATAAACTGCAAGGATGCAAAAAACTAGCTTGTAATACTTCCGCTAAAAGAAGCAGCCACCATGTGTGAGATATTATGTACCCGTACTTACGTCCTACACATTACTATTTCACAGTCATGCGTAGTACTCCAAAACAATACAAAAATAATTCCATAAACGCATCCCATAAAGTTCTTGAACGATATTCGTTTTTCCGAACCGAAATTGTCCAATTCCCTGTATTCACACGTTTCGCACAAGCTGTAAAAGCTGTGGATTACATCCATGTCATAATTACTGAAGCATAGATATATCCAGAGTTGTTTAAACTCTTACGATAAAATCAATAGGCTTGTCGACTATAAAGAACATATTTGTCCGTAAATTAGATTATCAAAAAATATTTGAAACGTATTTTTTCTTTTGTCAATTTTGCAAAAATTGATGAAAATATAGCCTGTTAAAGTTCCGCGTGACGTCAATAGCGTACTCCAAAATGTAACGCACTAGTGACGTCACGAGCCCCTCCCTAGGCTCTCCCAACAAGGTTTATCTTTGTCTTCAAAAAAAATTGTGTCCCATATTTTTTAATAATCTAGCTAACAGACTAATTATAATAACGATTTTTGTACCCAGTAAACTTACCGATTCTGAAATTGCAAATGTAGCAGTTCGAAAATGGCTTTTAGTCTGTAAGTTGCAAGAATGCAAACGACAGCTTGAATGAAGTCCGCTGCTATATCCAGCGTCCCTGTGTTAGATATATCATGTACACGTACACAAGTCATAATGTACACATATAGGTCGAATCATACAAGTTGGCGGATGTGAAGATGAAGCTCTCACAAAGCTGCGCGTTGATTGGATATTGCGCAGTTTGTAGATAACTTCACATCCGACTTGTGTATAATTCGGCCTATACAAAATACTCCATAAAAATACAAAAATTAATTCCATAAAGTTCTCGAACGATATTCGTTTTTCCGAATCGAAATTGTTCATTTCGCTGTATTCACACGTTTCGTTTTTGTCCGGGCGGCGGCGGCGGGGGTTCCCGCTCGTCCAGCGTGTCCGAATTGTTTGCAGCCACGGTACTGGTATCTAACAGTATTGTGACTCGGTCCTGTCCTTGAAATAAATATCTACAGCCCCACGTGGACACGCAGAACGTATCACGCGCTATGGCTGCCCGCCTGGTTTACCTGCATCGCACACTCACTGAAACAAACCCACACGTTCGTCGTCACTGCGGCGCGCCCCTGCGACTGTTGTCTAATACCGAACTAGTGTCTAGTGTATACCGAACTCCGAGGCGCGTAGGTATGATTCGCGTTCCAACGGTTTGTATGAAGACGTAATACTGTTAGATACCACTATCGTACCGCAGCTGCCGCCGCGGCCAGCGAGCTGTTATTGGCCGCTCGCGATATTTTTTACCGACAAAGCCTTAGGACTTTATTGGGGACTTTTGGAAAATTTGCTGGGAAATGTTAGCGATTTATTCTGGTTTTCTACAATTTATGGGTAACATTTGATATTGCTTTGTTTAACGTAACGACTATAATGGGTTATTATTTGACAACAAAATTGCGTCAGATTGTAAATACGGGCCCCGCCCGGGCCCGCACCGTATAAGTCATTTTCAACAGTACAGAGTCCGTAGTCCAGGTTTTGTGTAGTTTACTTAAACTTTCGTGTTCGCGTGTGGTTCCAAACATTTTGGTTAGTTCTTCCTCGTTTCCGCCAGGGGCGCTGTACAAAAATGTAAAGAGCCATTCGGAAACAACTGTAGTTTCAATTTACGTGTAAACCTGGATTAACCCCTCTGGAGGCTTATTTCCAGTACGAGTCAGATGATGTTGATATTGTAATGCAATGGTAATAGTATCCAGTACATATCAAGCCTTTTCAGCAACAACATCGTAAACGTCTTAATAAGCATTTGTACTTTTGCCGTAGTTCAACGGGTTTAAGCGAGAAAAACTCTTCTGTAAAAAAAGGAATTTGTCGGTTACGATGTTAGTATTCCGGAAAAGACTTAATATACGGGGTTATCCAGAACTCGTGCACTAAGCCGAAAGGTGATTCAGACCATCATTATTTACCTTTACTATGTGGCAAACCAAAATTCGAGAATAATGACATACCTACCTACATTCTTGTCGAGTCAGTTTTGTATAGTTCAGACTAGATGATTTTATTTCTCGAATTTCGAGTTCGCCCCGTAGTAAAAGTTGTTCATTATGATGGTCCTATTGTTTTAGTACAGGGCAAGCAGATTACCTTGTATTATTATATCGTCTAACAACTAATAACTAATTTTATGTCGAAACTTGTGAAACAAGATGATCGTGACCGTTTCACGCGAGTTTCACACGGTCACACCCCACGTGGCCCCAACCCTTCACCGAGTGCCCTCGAGATGCGAGGGCGCCAATTACACGGGCGCGGCGCTTTGATCTCGCGCGGCAAGGGCGCTGCCGAGCTTCGAGTGGTACACGCGCCGGAAAACTTGCTACCGTTTAGCTAGATACGACAGTTACTTTTAAACACAAATAAAAACAGGTGTTTTAGATAGACATTAACATCATAGTTTATTTATTGAACTCTGTTCTGATAAACACCAAAAATTTAGAGTATTTAGGGAAAATGCCATAAAGATAATAAAATCCTGTAAGTATTTTTGTTCTTGTTTTTACCCGACGAGACGAAGGAGGTTTATAAGATGACGCGTATTTTTTTTGACCACGCATAACTTTTTACAGAGTCATCAATTTTGATATAGTCATTTATTCATAACACCATTTGTTACAAGTCAATAAGTAAAAAATTACATTAGAACACTATACAATATAGCACAAAAAAAAATAAAAGAACTTGACAATTACCAAATAAGTCACAAAATCTTAAAACAATTCAGGTAATTTCAAAAAGTCATTTACGTCATAAAATAGTTGCTCATGTAGCCAACACTTTAATTTATTCCTGAACGAGCCAGCGGAAGGTGCATCCCGAACTTCTACGGGTATTCGGTTGTATATTAGCGGGCCCACCAAAATATACAGGCCTCTCCGATTTCGCCAGCCTATGATAATTTATTGTTTGATAGATCTTCCTTTAAAACGGATGCCATATAAATAATATAAATTTTATCGATATCGGCTGAGCCATTTTTGATAACTCAACAATAATGTGAAAATTACTAGATCGACTCGTGCAAGCTACATATTCGAATTCTGTATACAGTTAAAGTTGGTTACGCCATTTTTTTAGAAAAATAATTATTTTTTATATGATAAAGTATAGTTATCTTCTGATTTTGCTGCGCCTGACGGGGTCCATATACCTAATTATGCCATTCTGCACCCAAAATTATATGCATATACCACCACGTAGTTACTGTATGGAAGCAAAATAAATGGGAAAATAAATGAAATGGGAACTTGTGAAATCTTGATCTTCAAGTTGGTTTCATTTTTGTGACAAACCTCAGACAAAATGTAATTTTCTAGGCTTGTTTTTACTGCTACCTCCAGTCAAAAGCTTTCAGTAGGCTCAAAATCAGACGCTAGAGCTAACCCGACCTATACAAACTTAATTTTCATTTTAATTTTGACTGCCTCGGTGGCTCAGTGGTTAGTGACCCTGAATTCTGGATCAAAGAGGCGTGAGTTCGATCCCCACCCAGGGCAAATATTTATGTTATGAAGATAGGTGTTTCCTCTGTGTCTGGATGTTATTTAGGTATTATCTATATAAGTATGTATTTAAAAAATATATATGTGTAGTATATCAGTCTCTGGCAGCCACATCACAAGCTTTGCTTAGTTTGGGGTCAGAGACCGTGTGTAAGATGTCCCCTAATATTTATTTATTATTTATTTTAGCACGCTGTTCTAGCCAAGCATGTAAAACGTAATTACGTTACTGCTTGGGTAGACGGTAGACACATAGTCCTAGTCAGCTATGTAAAACTTGACGTAAGTAATTATGCTATTCCTTGGGTAGCTGTACGTGTACAAGCGCTTTGTAAATACGAAGTTACAAGTGGCGCCCAACAATGCTTATAGCAGTAGAGAGGGATGATGAATTGGCCGCCAGCACGCGACGTGAGCCATTACGGCGGCTTTAGTCGTCGCCGATAGGACGCTAGTTGCGGCGTCCAAATAATCATGACATTATGCGTTGAGGGAGTCATAAACTCAGTATGTTAATATACTGCTGATCTAAGAGAACAGAATGTGCCATCCATCAGTCAGTCGTAGACCTGTCAGTAGTGGTCAGACGTCCACTCCTGGACATGGGCCTCCTCTGTGGACTTAGAACAAGACCGGTTGCAAGCCGCCTGCAATGAAGAGCTTTCTTCATGAAAGTAAATGAAAAAAGTTCGATATATCTTGGTTCAGATTCCAGAAAAAGTTATCTGAAGCTACTGAATACTTAGTGCGTTAAATGTTAAACAGTAGTTTTAGAATATAGGACATTTTATGAATACCTGCTATAAAATATACCCTGCTATTACATTATAGGTACATATATTGCTATTGAGTATAGTATTATACCCTGCTGATATACCAGCTGGGAACATATCCTGTTACAGCGTTGCAAACATATATACCTATTAAATATCTAATATATAACAAATTGTTTAATGTAGGTACCTAATCATTCTTACATTCACCTGAGATAACCTCAGAGAAGACAGTCCAAATAAATAAAAGTCAATTAAGTATTTACATCAAGTAACTATTATAAGTTAATTATATTTGTCAGTATAAAATTATAATAAGCTCTAAAAAAAGTATTTGATGGTTTTAAAATTATTTTCTTATAATCGCATTATTCTAACCGACGCGACGCGACGCAAACTTTTCCATAGTCATTTGCTTACTAAAGTTAGTACTCTATGTACTTTTTCAGCTTTTTCTATAGAGAGGGAGTCGTAAATAGATTTTCCAGATCTCATAAAGTGCGAGGCAAGCCAATATAAGTACGCTAGTTCTCTCTGCCAGCCAGTTTCTCAACTGAATAGCCCAGAGTACAAAAGGAGAACTAATGCGCTACTAACTATCAATAGGGTAGAAATTTATAGACGTACCATCCCCTCTTTGGGAAGAAAATATTGGTCTTACGAAGTACCCAGACGTGGTTTGTGAATGCCGCCTTTTGTGGGAAGGATCGGGGGTGCGGCGTCTTGAACCGGTGGCCCAGTTCACTAGAGACTGGCTAGTTCTTCTTTTATTTAAATTGACAAACCATTTGCATTCAGTTATTCTGAATTAGTGCAGGGAGTGTTAAGAATATCACGTAATAAAAAGTTAACGAAAAGTAACATTCTTGTATTAATTAGATTCAAATTTATGCGAAAAGAAATCAAATCAGGCGTGTTTCTACTTTAAAAGCATATGTCTTACCATGTGCACTCTGCAGGCCAGAACAGTCGTCTTTACATGTAATTAATTTTGTATAATAACTACACAGGTATCAATTTCAGTAAGTTTTTGTACTTGTGTATAACTAATATCCTTACTTAGCTCTGGTAGACTTTTACCAGTGCATCTGAATAACAGAACCACAAATGTTTTGTTTTCGGGATATTTTATGATTACGTTTCTCGTGGAAGATATAATCAATACGTGTGAATAAACTTTCTATAATTGCAGCAATATTTACCTACCGTAAATTCATCTTTATATCTACAACTGAAAATAGTATCTACTATGAGCCGCCGTTTATTAATCTAGGTTAAGTATCTACATACTAATAATTACGAGTAAATTAGCTTTATATTTATACTAGCGACCCGCCCCGGCTTCGCACAGGTGTATTATACACATAAACCTTTCTCTTGAATCACTCTATCTATTAAAAAAAATCCGTTGCGTAGTTTTAAAGATATAAATAAGCATACACGGGGACAGACAGTGGGAATAAATAAATATAAATAAATAAATATTTGGGGACATTTCACACACGGCCTCTGACCCCAATCTAAGCAAAGCTTGTGATATGGCTGCAAGAAACTGATAAACTACTTATAAATATTTTTAAATACATACTTATATAGATACTAACTAAATAACACCCCTACACAGAGCAAACACCTACGTTCATCACGTAAATACTTGCCCTGGGTGGGAATCGAACTCACGCCTCTTTGACCCAGTAGCTAGGGTCACTAATCACTGAGCCACCGAGGCAATCAAGGAAGCGACTTTGTTTTATACTATGTAGTGATCTTGGTGTTAAATAATAAATAATTATTATGTTGTTATGTAATACTTAAGTATTTTTAAGTCAAACAGTTAAAGTTAAGTTAAAAAAAATATCAGCAAAATATTTATCATGCAAAATAGGTACACTTCCGCTCATAACTTGGGCCTCAATTCTAAGAAAGTTTGTTTGGCATTGTAAACACGACTACTTTCGCGAATCGTACAATTGTGAATGATGCCAAAAAAACAAGTCATTCGCGTTTGTCAATGGTTTATTTGTGGGAAAAGTTCGTCATAAACCCTTCTTTTTATTGACTCGGATATTTGCGAGAAAGCCTGAAATTGCTTTGTTCATTTTTATTCAAGAAGTTGTAACTTTTAAGGTAATAAAAGTGCTTAACTTGAAGTATTTGCAGCTGAAATTTGACTGCTTTCAGTATTTTTGACGTAGAGTTTATGATTATTTGGAACAAAAATGAGTTGATTAAATGAACGAGGCAGAGAATTTGAAACGCTAACATTTTAGTATCGAGTTACAGGCATCGATTGTCAGTTCGAACAAAACTCGTGTAGCCAAAATTCGAATACGCGAAATACCAACGATTGAATGAATGAATGAGTTCAATCATGCGACCCGACACCATTCGTTCGGTGATTCGTTCATCTCGTGGCTGCTGTTGATTGTGCCAATATAATTGCTTTCTGGTATTCGAATAAAATGGTGGGATTAAATGCTGTGCATACACAAATATTGTAATTTTGTGGATGTTTCTCTTCTAAATATTTTCATCTAAGTATTTTGGATTAGTGCCACAAACCTATGGGGCGATTGTGTGCTCGGTAGATAGTACATACCAAAAAAAAATAGTTTTAGTTTTTTAATTTTTAAGTAGATTTACAAAAAGTACAATTTATTGCAACTGAAAAACCCAAGCGTTTTTTACTAACATGTAGGTAGCTATTAGGCCTAGGCTATATTTATTAAGTATTAGGCTTATTATTATTATTCCATTTATTTGTTTTACAACTCACGGGTTGCCCCGGATCTTTGAAGGGCATTGATGGGGCCGAAACCAACACCAAGAGGCCCTTTTACAATCATTAAGTAAAAAAATACAGTTTTTGGGTGATAGGAAAAGGGAAACTATTGTAAAGACGGGGAATAGGTACTTCTTGGGCTATTAAATTAATTAATATTAATTATTATTATTAATTATTAAGGCGCCTAAATAAGCATATTATTATTTCTGTTTCTTTTTCACTTTAGGCATTCGATAGAGAGTACACTTTTTACGTTGCCATTGAACTTACGATAGTGCTTTCATAATTAGACCTATTGTCTCAATGCTGGCGCGGCGTCAAATAAATAAATATTGAAAAACACAAATGGTGCGCAAGTCAAATATCAGCGAACAAATAAAACTCTCAATAACTCAACAAATAATTTGAATCATCTCCTTCTTTCGCTAGAAAATACGGGAATTTCCGCGTCTAACCTGTTTTTTCCTGAAAATAGTAGAATATAACCAAACCGAACAGCCACTACGTTGGGACACAGTGCCTCCTCTCGCCAGCTCTCCACCGCTGTACGCAAATTCGAGTCCCGGCGCGGAAAACTGTGTTATCGCGCCTCCGACGAATGGAGGAACGCTGTACGGAGTAAACTTATTACGGAGACTCGTGAGCGCGGCACGGACTGCGGACTTGATACCTTTTTGTCCATTAAAATTTAGCAAAACAGATACAAACAAATTCAAAATATACTAGCTTAGGATGAACTTACGTAATAATTATCTATAGTCAACCAGGTGGTAACATATGCCAGTTTTATTATTGAAACTAATGTCGTATTTGCAGCTTTCTTGTGCTTTGCTTTTATAGGAGACTACTGTTTCTTTTATTGCCTACAATAAATACTAATAAATAATTTATTTCATAGTATAGGTTCTATATATTTTAGATTTGTTTGTCTTCGGAGATTTTTGATTCGGAGGCAATTTTCTTAATAAGGAGGGAAATTCGCCGTAGAACTGTAAATCAGCCGATTTTGATAATAATCGTCAACACTATATACTAATATTCAGGCAAGAGTAAATAGGTATCTTCTAGGTACACTCCATCTTCAGCTACAACTTCGCTTTATCCTTCAGGCGAGTCGGGAGCCAAATGTAGCCCTATTTTGCATAGAAAAATAAAAACATAAACTCTACCGAGATTTGCGTGTTTGAACGAATCGATGGGGTCGCGACGCGAGCCGCCAGCAGAAATATAAACATAAAAAATATCTCGAATTTATTGACGTTAACAAGAGTGCTAGTCTCGAAAGCAAGTTACCGCAGGCTTGAGGCGAAACAGTGTCGGCAACCGCACATCCCCGCACTACTGCTGACTGCTTTGCTGTAACTATGTTCCTATAACAACTGTTATTGGATCAAACTCGGCGCTTTTGCGTCAACATAATATATTCAATTAGGCACTGAGCAAACTGAGGTTAAGCCGATACGCAAACTTTGCAGGCTGGTGTTGGTTTAACATTACGGATCGCATCTTTCACCTCTCTAAACTTGATGTTGTTATGAAAGCAACGCGTCAATAATTTTGGCTCACGCAATTTTGACTCAATATGTATAATTTTATTTTCTCAGAGAAAAAACTCGCAAACACTTAATTTGGTCAATAATTATTAATATGATAATATAACTTATCAGAAAAAAAATAAGTTTTGTAATTTCGTTTTTAGGATCCCATAGTCAAACGAGGGACCTTATAATTTATGATCGTTGTATCGGTATTGTATTCTATTATGACAATCTTGACATCTTATAAATCAGTAGTATTCTTTATTGAGCGACGAACCACCGGAGGAGGTCCGCCGGTGGTTCGTCGGTCAATAAAGAATAAAATATGAAATATATCATATATCTTTTTTATCCACGCATATTTTTTTTGTAGTAGTCCAATTTCAATTATTTTGTTTTATTGGAAAGAGTATACTTTGAACTTGGTCACTTTTAAATTTTATCGAAATCGGCCGAGCCCTTTTTGACAAACCAACAATAATGTGAAAAATTGTACATCGATCCGTTCGAAATATTCGCCAATTCTGTAAACGGGTGAAGTCGGTCATGCTATTTCTTGCAAAAAATAATCTTGTTTTTACATTACTTTTTTTAAATTTTGCTTATTATTATTTTGCAACTATGCCTTTTACATTTGTACGCCATTGGAAATTAATATTGGAAAGAACATGCGTTCTCTACTCTCCGAACATCTGTTTGCGACTCTGTATGTTGTTTACACTAACATGTTTCTAACAAATAAAGTATCTTCAATCTTGGTCCGTCTGTCCGCCTTCATGTTACAAAGCCTATTGGTACGAGTACATTTTCCACATGTTTCAACATAATTTGCTAGTTTCTGAATAATTTCGTACAACATTTATTACCTTATCGTTCCGTCTACCTCTAAGTATATTTACCTACTTAATTATTTCAAAAGTAGAGAGTTTCTAATATTAAAATAAGAAAGTTTGGTTGATAGTTTATTTATTACTCCTTCACACAGCAACAGTGACAGGAACTGACTTGATTTTATACATGGGTTTACTTTAAAGTTCGGACAGTACATATCTCAAACTATTTTTTATCCCGGACAAATGAAATACGCCTTTGGCATAGAACAAGAACCAAAATATTACACGGACGGAGCCGCGAGCAAGTCATAGTTTTCAAACAAAACATTATTTCCCCTTTAGAAAAATTGCCTGTGTTACGATCGAGTCTCGCATCGTCTTCCGGTGTTTGCTCCTCACTTCCGGTGGCACTCAGCTCGCTAGACATGCTATTTTGTTAAAATATATTCTATTGCAGTTACATAAGGGCTTGGTAGCACGGCCACAATAATTTCATTCCAAAACGCATCAGGCAAAGGACCTGGCTTATACTTATATACTTCTACTACGACTAACTGTACTCTGCAACACAGGCTCCTCGGAAACCTAGTGCAGAATGTAGTGTACTTAATTTAGCCCATACTTATATATTATTTTTTATTTATTACAGCCCGACGCGGCTGACAACCTAATCAAAGATTTAAGATATTGACAGTGATATTGGAGATCTTTAAGGGCAAAATGAATTCCTGTGCCCAGCATCGGACGTCCTATACCTAGCTGAAACGAACGAACGTAGGAATTACACTAGCAAGTGTACGAACATTTCTTTTCATATTATTGCAATTAAATTGGCGCTTTCCAGGAAAACTGGCAATAAGTAGGTATGGTACGCGAACGCGACACATGAACGAAAGTGTAGGAGATCTTTCACCAGCAGTGAGATAAAAAATGTCCCTAACCACAGAATATATAATTAGTACCTTACCTAACCTAGCCTTTTTAACCTTCTAATCTATAGAGAATCAAATAAATCTTCACAACGCTTAAAATTCTCATCATTGATGCCAAATAATGACCCACCGTTTGTAACATGTAAGCAAGTACTTTTTGTCATATCAGTTTAAGTTGCCAATTTAAAATATTAGCATTTATATTTAATAAAATATTCTTTTAACAAAGCAATAAATTTCACAACAAATTTTCCAGACGTAGTTTTATGTTTTTTACTCGTATGTGAATGTCTAGGAGCTGTTGGCTTCTGGGCCTCTTCAGCTTACTTAATGAGCGTGCGCGGAAAGCGCCATGTCCTAAGAATTGGGGTTTTGTAATAAAATTGATTGTCAAGATAAGTGAAACGATATGTTCGAATATGCCCAGTGAGTAACCAGTCACCCAGAAGATCCTGACAAATATTTGAAGCGTTCCTCGCTTTCAAACGAATACCAAGCGCGACATGTTGTGAACGGCGCCTTACACAGACGGAAGCAAGATGTTTTCTATTAAGACGTGTTTGAACAGCGATATTGAAGGCTTCCTGGCAAACAGGGCGCACTTGCCATTTTTAAATAATCTTTTTGATGATTCAAAGATGGAGAATGTAAGTATCAGGAATACGTGACAATTTGGGCCAAGTAATGGTGACCTTGCGAAAATATTGTTTTATTCGATAATAATATCTCTTATCTTAATCTTTTATCCATATCCATACTAATATTATAAATCTAAAAGTAACTCTGTATGTCTGCCTGTTATCTACGCTTACACGCCTAAACTACTGAACCGATATTGATAAAATTTGGTACACACAGACTAATCCCAAAAATGACATAAACTGCTTTTTACTCCGAAAAATACGATAATGATAAATATGACAAAACTATTTCACCAACTTGGCAACTTAGGCAATATGCAGTGGCGTAAAGAACTATATCATCTGAGGCCCGTGGCAAATTCTTTAGATGGAAATTTTTTTGATGTTTTATATAGTAAACGGAAAATTTGAGATGAGATGCGACTAAAACAAATATTTCTATTTGTACAAAGCGCGAGCGCAACGAGCGCGAAAATATTTCGTGGTTTTTTTTCTTAAAGTAGTAAAATTTAGAAATTTTGTCCAAAATGTTGGGTTATGGCCTCTTGAGCCGGGGCCCCTCGGGTCGGGGGCCCGTGGCATTTTGCCAGCCCTGCCACTACAGTTACGCCACTGGCAATATGGATGAAACGTAATCATTGATGAATTTCAGATGACACATGACATTGAAAGCAAAAGAGGATGCCTTTTGGTTAGTTCTAGAGGCTAATGCATGGAAGGAAGATAAATAGAAAAATCACCCTTATGTAAAGAAGTTCTGATCAGTGTAATCAAAAATATTGCATGGAAACTAATATAATAAATGTAATCAATGAAATGATCAAATCAATGCCACAAGTGACAGAAGAACTTCTGTTCATAGCATGGTTCCCACTGATTAGGACCCTATAAGTAGATGAAATATAATGAGCTTATACTGTAGGCGTTAAAAGCAAGTCAAATTAACTAAACGTGGTATGGCTAAGCTCGGAATCTGTGAGAATGAATCATATTTCATAAGGAGATTCGTCGACGACGAAAGTTACCGACATTATCCAGCCACTTAGCGAGTTGAAATGGCAGTGAACAGGGCACATAGTACGCAGAACAGATAAGATATCAAGATCATTCACTGATCCATTAATTTCATTGTAGATGCAGCACATTTTTGGTAGTGGAGAGTTAATGAAAGACTGATTGTATGTAGGTAGTAATATATTTCCTTAATAATGAAAATAAAAACTAGATAATATGTTTAGAGAATGAATTGACCAATATGTTACTTTTTAACATTTTCAATTAGAACAAATAAACCACTCGGTAATAGGTTTATTCTTACTTTTTTTTCACAGAAACAAACTATAGAGAACAATATGCATATAACAGATATTATTTTGCGTATGGTACATAATGAACTGTACAATATTGAAGATATTCAATCGTTTTATTGCAACACAAATACATATATATTTTAGTCTAATTTATAAACATATATAAGTTACTGGTTATTGAACCTATTCCTTCTTGTAGAGGGGGCTATTATCAACGAATTCGACCCCATAAACCTCATTAGAAAGCTAAAAGTATGCAGTTGTTTTTAAAATAATCTGCCTGCCAAATGTGTTGGCGTTTTTAGGGTTCCGTACCTCAAACGGAAAAAACGGAACCCTTATAGGATCACTTTGTTGTCCGTCTGTCCGTTTGTGTGTATGTCAAGACTCTTTATCTCGGGAACGCGTAAAGATATCGAGTTGAAATTTAAACTGTATACGTATATCTATAGTCTCTTGCAGTTGTGTAATCGAAAAATTTCTCAGTTATCGTTTAAAAAAGTTAGAGCCGTTCTGGTCGTAAAAAACCACATATTTCGACACTCACAAAAATCAAAACCTACAGGGTATTTCCCGTTGACATAGAACTATGAAATTTGGCAAGAAGCATTGTCTCAAAGTACACATATAGGAATAAATCTGAAAACTACATTTTTATTCAATTCACAAAACAATAGGGCCTCAAATTTCACAAAATATGGGTTCAAAATTCAAAGTGAGTACTTTTTAGGGTTCCGTACCTCAAACGGAAAAAAACGGAACCCTTATAGGATCACTTTGTTGTCCGTGTGTCCGTCTGTGTGTATGTCAAGACTCTTTATCTCGGGAACGCGTAAAGAAATCGAGTTGAAATTTAAACTATATACGTAATCTATGGTATCTTGCAGTTGCGTAAAAGAAAAACATTCTCAGTTATTGTTTAAAAAAGTTAGAGCCGTTTATGTCGTAAAAAACCGCATATTTCGACACTCACAAAAATCAAAACCTACAGGGTATTTCCCGTTGACATAAAACTATGAAATTTGGCAAGAAGCATTGTCTCAGAGTACACATATAGGAATAAATCTGAAAACTGTACATTTTTATTTAAATCACAAAAAAATAGTGCCTCAAATTTCAAAAAAATATGGGTTCAAAATTCAAAGTGAAGTAAATCGTATCATGTAAGGTATCGTGTATAAAAGAACTTCATTAGCACATGCTAAAACAGGTTTTTAATTATTTTAAAAATGTGTAATTTTTGATGTATGACGAGAAAAGTTAAAAAAAAAAAAACTTTTTTGTCGATGGTTTTAGTATAGAGATTTTAACAACTTACTTCCCAATTTTGTGAAATTTTCTGGATTTGTACGGAACCCTCGGTGTGCGAGCCTGACTCGCACTTGTCCGGTTTTGTTTGTCGACGGTTCGAGATTTTAACAACTTACTTCCCAATTTTGTGAAATTTTCTGGATTTGTACGGAACCCTCGGTGTGCGAGCCTGACTCGCACTTGTCCGGTTTTTTCTCTACGGACGTACTTATACAGGTTGCCTCAATGTTTTCCATCAATGAAAAACCAGTAGTGTGAAATTCCTTATATAGTTACTCATACAATTATTATTGGCTCCTTCGGTGGCTCAATGGTTTGTGACCCTGACTCCTGGGTCAAAGAGGCGTGGGTTCGATTTCCACCCAGGGCAAAAATTTATGTGATGATCATACGTGTTTGCTCTATGTCTGGGTGTTATTAATGTATTTTTATTTATTTAACACTTTCTTGCACACCATTTGTACAAAAGGAGGACGCTAAATAACATTATCAGCCAGTCAACCTACAGGTACATGTATATGTAGTATATCAGTCTCTGCCAGCCATATCGCAAGCTTTGCTTAGTTTGCGGTCAGAGACCGTGTGTGAAATGTCTCTCAATATTTATTTTATATATTTATTTATTATTGAGTTAATTTCAGAAATTTGGCAATTTATCATCCAAAAATTACGTACTCGTAGGATATTATCATTTTAGGCAAATACTGATACAATTCAGGCTAAACCGTAGGCATTATCCTTGCAAGTAATACGATAATAGGCTCAATTATGAATGCGCCATGGTATATATAATAGCAACATAAAAAGTGTTCTCAGAAACAGAAATAATTATGCTAATTAGCTATTATAATTACGATGGCGCCTTCATAATCGAGCCTAATGCGGGCTTAACCACGAGCTACTATTATTTTCAGTAAGTGCCAAGAAAACGCAGGCCAAACTGTGGGTTTTTATTATTTTAAGCAAATACGAAAATAACGCGGGCCAGACCGTGGGCTTTTATCATTGCAAGTAATACAACAACGCAAGCTAACGGCACGCTATTATAATTTTAAGGATTTATTAAGACAACGCGGGCCAGACCGCGAACTATTAGATATTATTATAAGCAAATGCCAAGATAACGCAGGTTGAACCGCGGGCTGTTGTTTAAATCAAGTAAGTACTAAAACAACGTGGGCCAAACTGTGGGCTATTATCATTTTAAGTACCTAATTATTAATACAACGCGAGCCAAACCGCGGGCTATTATCGTTTTGAGCAAGTACTAAGACAACACGGGCCAGACCATGAGCTATTATCATTGTAAGTAATATGACAATGCAGGCCAAACGGCAAGCTTTTATCATTTTAAGCAAGTAATAAAACATCGTAGTCCATGTTGTGTGCTATAAATAACCATCTTAAGCAAGTACTAATAATACGCAGGCCAAACCGTGACCTATTATCATTATAGGCAAATACTGTTACAATTTTGGCCAAACCAGCAAGTATTAAGACAACGCGGGCTAAATCGCGGACTATTAGATATTATTATAAGCAAGTACAAAGACAACGTAGATCAAACCGCGGGCCATTTTCATTTTAAGTAAGTACCTATGTACTGAGACAACGCGGGCGAAGCCGCGGGTTTTAAGCTAGTCATTAATAACAAGAAAGTTTTCAGTTTTCAGATGTCTATTATGAAAACTTGCAGAAGTCTCATACAACCTTCATCCCCCAGGGGGTGATTTACTAATACCTTGTAACACATATTTTATTATTTATAACAGGAAGTCCCTACATCAATTTTCAGGTCTCTAGCATCAAAATTTGCGAAAGCCTATATAAACTTTTATCCCTTAATTAATGGGTTTGGGGGTAATTTTTTAAAAAATCCTGACTCACACGTTTTATTTATCTATAGCAAAGAAATTTCAGACCTCAAAAGTTGCGAAACACGTCACATATAAACTTTCATCCCCCCCCGAACCATTTCATCAACCCCATTAATATAAGGGGTTGGGGGATGAAGTTCCAAATTTTATGATTTTTCTTGCTTCTGTACCAATAATAGTCTATCAGCAAATCTTTAGGCTTAGCTTAGCTTTTTAGGACTTCGAGAAGTACCCTATATGTTTTGATGGTCATCAGTGAGTCAGTCAGTCAGTGACAAAATAGGGGGTTTTAAGATATCAATAAAATCTAACTAAAGTATAAGAGCTATAGCCATTAAAACTTTATATTATGTTTATTAAGTCTGTTATGGACATGATGTCCAGATAATTTCGTTTATTTAGCATACTCCAAACCCAAGTTATGAGGGTTCAAATAAACGACGAACCGTAGGACGACGAAAGGTAGGTAGTGCCCAAGTGCGTCGCTTCGCTTGGTTCATCTTGGCCAGACAGAACTATAGTCCTAATTCTTTCTTCTAAGATTGATATTAACTTGATACATTGATTTGATGATTTGGTTTGATTGCTGGACTTTATCACTTGTTCGAATTATGAACCTACCATGAACTTGCAAAAAATGGCACAACTTTTTACCTTTGGAGTCATCATAACATTATCTGATAAATTAGGCTCATAACTTTATCTCATAGATTGCATCAGTTTATTATTGTATAAATTATAGCATTCTTTGATTATGACTATTAATTAGTTAGACCTTTCCTTGACAACTTCGAAAATTAATAAAACAATATACCAAAAATATTGATCAAATATGCCTAAAAAGGTCGCTATAGTCACCGGAGCTAATAAGGGTATTGGTTTTGCCATAGTTCGAGGGCTGTGCAAGCGTTTCGACGGCGTCGTCTACCTCACATCCAGAGACGTCGAGCGCGGGAAGAAAGCCATAGAAGAACTAAAGAAAGAAGGCCTAAACCCACAATTTCACCAACTGGATGTCACAGACAAGCAGAGCATTACAGAATTCCATGATTATATTAGAAGAAAATACGAAACTATTGATATTTTGATTAACAACGCGGCTGTGGCATTTCCCATAGATCATCCAACGTTAGCGCAGATAGAACAAACTATCTTCGTGAACTATTTCAGCTTTGTGTCAGTGTGTGAGATACTTTTCCCGCTTTTGAAGAATGGCTCAAGAGTTGTGAACGTTGCCAGCTCCCTGGGACATTTAAGTCACATACCTAGTAAGGAGCTGCGGAAGAAGTTTTTGGACCCCAATTTAACTATTCCTGAAGTTTCTGCACTTATGCAGAGATATTTAGACGCAGCCAAAGGAGGTAAACAGGCTTCAGAGTGGGGGAAATATTCATATTCAGTGTCTAAAGTTGGAATGATCGCTGTAACCAAGATACAACAGAAACTACTCTGTGACAGAGGTACTTATTTTTTAAGGTGGTAGAAAGTCAATTGTTTCATGTACATATGCAATTTACAATTTTAATCATATCTCAAGGTCAAATTATGCCATTGTCGTTTTTTAGGATTCCCTACCCAAAGGGTAAAAATGGGACCCTATTACTAAGACTCCGCTCTCCATCTGTCCGTCTGTGTGTTACCAGGCTGTATCTCATGAACCGTGATAGCTAGAACGTTGAAATTTTCATAGATGACGTATTTCTGATGCCGCTATAACAAAAATACATAAAACAGAAAAAAAATATTTAAAGGAGGCTCCCATACAACAAACCTGAATTTTCAGCCGTTTTTCGCTCGATATTAATAACGGTGAAAGGTAGACGCTTGAAATATTCACAGAATATATATAGTTTAATATTCACTTTGAAAACAAATAATCAAAATAAAATAAATATTGAAGGGGGGGTGAAATTCATCAAACATCTTGGTGAAATTCGTGTACAGTAAAAAACACGCATGATCTTATAATGCATTATAAATAATAATCTGACAAAACTATGTTACTGAGGTAGACTCACCCTTAAATGAGAGTTTAATACAAAACCAATTACTAATCTCAAAAACATTGTTTTTTTTAGATATAAAAGTGAACGCCGTCCACCCGGGCTACGTTGACACGGACTTGACGGCCCATAAAGGCGTTCTCACCATCGACCAAGGTGCCGAGGCCCCTCTGTACCTGGCTCTAGACGCCCCCGACACAGTCCAAGGACAACTGGTGTGGTTTAACAAGAAGATTGTCGATTGGGATGGGCAAGAACCTGGACAAGTAATAGGACATATTAAGAAAATTGTTGGTTCAATATTTCAGAAGTGATGCTTAACTTTTCTTTCTAGTTACATGCACTTGTACTCGTTTGCCGTGGTTCTGCTCACGTGCTACCAGCTGTTTTGTATTTTTGCCATATTTTTCGAGGTAAATTGGGCTTGTTGTTTTCAACCGCTGATACTACGCGATTAAATCTAAAATCGCAAAAATGCCGTTTTTTACATTTTGTCGAAAGTCAATGAATGTTAAGTAGAAAACTACGAATGTTTTCTGGTTTCATATTTGATCCTAATTCCCATGTTAACGTTATTTATAATTTTGGTTACATCTACCTACCTCTGTAAATAAAGCAAAAATGCTGAAATAGTATATAATTATATGTAGTAAAAAGTACGAATTATATATTTTGTAGAATATTCAAAACGCGTTGTTTATAACTGAATTTATATGACTTGTAACAGAATGTTATGAATAAAGTGATTATGATATTATGATTATAGAAAACACGTACTCTGTAAATAACACTAGTCTCAATGGCCTACTTTTAAATAAATTGACGAGACAGCGCACGGTCGTCCTCCATCATGCGGGAGTTGGTGGACTTGGCCGACCGATCCGTCATCGAGTGATCCAATTATTATTCACGCACCGAGCGATACTTTCCTCGTTACTCAAGGAAATTATGCTTCTGAAATTTTAAACAAGGGAAGAGCGTAGACGACGTTATTATGTTAGGAAAAATAAGCTGTCAATGGCGTGTCGAGACATGCTTATAAAACCTTCCGTAGATGGTGATGATGATTATGATAATGATGAAAAATAATTTTATGATGTCGTTAGCTGGTCAATTTTTAGAATAACATAATTGGCTAAGATACGTATTTGTGAGGTCAAAGACCTTTGAGTAGTGCGCAAGTTAAAAAATTTAAATTTTCCTTTACAACTCAATAAGTTATGATGCCACAGATCTCAAAATAATTTTCAGAGACAATATAGTATGGACCATAACCACAGAAATTTTGAAGATTCCAACTTGTATATTTTAGAAATTAAGGGGCACTCTTTTTTCAACTTTGGCGACTCAGAAATGGTACAAGTGACAAAAAATCGTTTAAAGAACCTTAAATGTATTTTAAAATATCTATATAACGGTATCTATCCCCTATCCCCTATCTATCTACCGTTGTGAGTGTGGGATTGAAATATACCTATATATAGATTTGCGTATATATGTTTTTAATTTCTAATCGATACCGCCACGGGACTACACCGTTTTTAAGTTTGACAGCTGTCACTTTGCAACCTGTAATGCAGCTCTATTATGTATTCCAGAATGACAGCTGTCACTTTGCTATCTGTAAATTTTTGACTTGAACTATAACCTGAAAAAAACATATTTTAGTTTGACAGCGGTCACTTTGACACCTGTTATGCAACTCTAGCATGACAGGTCATATTTTGTTTCTCTTTGTTATTTTAGTTTTACGGTAGTAACTCTCTTCTTCTTCTAGTGCCTCTCCATTAATAGAGGATGGCAGTGAGCTTTTTGAAATTCTCCTTGTGTAGGGCAAGCCTAAACAGTTCTTCGACAGTCTTAATGCCTGTCCATTCCCGGATGTTCCGAAGCCATGACATCTTCCGCCTTCCACTCTTGCGTTTGCCCGGTATTTTGCCCATCATAATGGTCTGCAGGAGGGAATACCGATCATGCCGCAGTACGTGACCGAGGTAAGCGACTTTCCGTTGTTTTATCGTTCGGACAATTTCTAGTTTCTTCCACAAACGGTTTAAAACTTCTACGTTTGTAACTTTGTCCGTCCAACTGATGCGGAGCATGCGACGGTAAGACCACATCTCAAAAGCTTAAATTTTTTTCCGAAGCTCTACCTTCATGGTCCATGCTTCACATCCATACAAGACAACGGGCCAGATGTAGCATTGGAGGAGCCTGGTTCGTAATTTAATAGACAGTTGACGACTACACAGAACCTTACGCATATTTGAAAATGCAGCTCGAGCTATTTCGATACGTGTGCGAATCTCTGTATCGGTATCTGTACGGTAGTAACACGGGTAATTTATTTTTACTGTTCTAACAACTTTCAACTGCAGTAGTATCAACGGTAATTTATTTACCGTTCTTACTACTGGTAGTAAGATTGGTTTGTTAGTAACACTGGGAATAAACCCATGAAAATTATTCGGGTAATCGGAACGCTAGTGTCGTCTATGGACACTCGATGGAGTCTATGGCTGGTGGCGAGCGACGAATCACAAAAAGTACGTCACTTATGAAGAGAAGAGTGCGGCGCCGGGGCGGTGGGTTCAAAATTCAAAAGTCTTTATTCGCATAAATTGTTCGCAATGAGGTCGTAGAAACTATCCGCGTTGTGTATCAGTCCTAAAGCGAGTGAAATTACTTTCGTGTAAATGAATAAGTGTGTGCTTAAAGGTTACAGTACCTTTTTAGTTCTAACTCACGTAACGCCCACTGTATTGATAGCAAAGATGATTACTGATAGCGGAGATGACCTCTGCCTCGATTCGTTGTTGGTTGTGTTGATGTTATATGATTATTTAAAGTTAGCTAATGACGTTTCAAGAGTTTATATTTGTAGTTTTTACCTAATTGGAATAAATATGATTGAAATGAATTGAATTGAAAAAGATGACAATTTAAGCAGTATCTGGCATTGTGCTTAGATAGAAAAATCGAAGTGTGCTATTTGACTCAGAACGGAAATTTGGTTGCTGCTTACAGTAATGTGGACTTTGCAGTTTAGTAGTTTTATGGTAGCACCTAGTTGTTGACTTTTAGGCAAGGACTTTGTATACTATCTGGACTGCGCACAGACGAAATTTGGCTCAAAGTTAGTTTAGGAAAATTCAACCTTAATGCGTTGTAACAAAACATATATTCCTTTGAAATGGCATAAGAGAGACGCTGTGCCGAGTGAGACTTCCCAAAGTGATGAAGTTGTCCCGCTCGCACTATTGCCATTTCGAAACGACACTTATGTATGGTAGAATTATTATCTGTAAAGCCGCGACTGTCTTAACCAATTCTTCGTTTTTATAACAATGTATTTTGATAAGATTTTAGATAAAATTGCAAATAGATGCTAATAAAACAGAGTTTTTATTTATTTGGATGAATATACCTACGTCTTTATGATTAATGGTTATTTTTTTATTTTTGCTTAGTGTATCACCATCGATTGCAAATGGCGTACTATGGTGTTATACAAAGAATCAAAGTCTAGTGGTAGGGTGACTATGCTGGACATATTTCTTAGACATGCTGGGTGTACAATTAGGTGTATAGTCGTGGGTGTCGTTTTTAATTTTTTTGTGTCGTAGATTTCAAAAATGGCATCCATTTTTAAATTAAAGATGACGTCACTTTTTAGAATAAGTCGTCATGGGTGTAATTATCGGGGTTTTTGGGGGTGTAGATTTCAAAAATGGTATCCATTTTGAACTTAAAGATGGCGGATGTCACTTTTTGCAAAAAGTCGTCATGGGTGTCGTTTAATAGGTTTTTGGGGGTGTAGATTTCAAAAATGGCATTCATTTTGAACTTAAAGATGGTGGATGTCACTTTTTGCAAAAAGTCGTCATGGGTGTCGATTTATAGGTTTTTGGGGGTGTAGATTTCAAAAATGGCATCCATTTTGAACTTAAAGATGGCGGATGTCACTTTTTGCAAAAAGTCCTCATGGGTGTCGTTTAATAGGTTTTTGGGGGTGTAGATTTCAAAAATGGCATCCATTTTGAACTTAAAGATGGCGGATGTCACTTATTGCAAAAAGTCGTCATTGTTTAGTATGGTCACACTAAATTTCATAGTTTTAAAAAGTATATTGCTATCTCGCCCTCTTTCGTGAACGGCTTTACGACGCGCACGCGTCTCAGATGTAAAAATTAAAATAATAACTAAAATAGACTTATTTCATAACCTGTGTGTGTAAAAATCATATAATAAACGTTATTTAGTGAAATTACGTGTTTAATTCAATAGAGTGCAGTGTAAATAGCTAAAATAACAAACATTAACTGGTCCTATCGAAGCCGAAGCACATTCCAGCAGCGCCATTTTCTTCACCTTTGCAAAAGCCATCAAGAAGCTTACGAGTGAAGCGAGTCACGGAAGAGCACTTGCTACAACATCACATCATTGTTGTAGTAAGGTTTTTACATACAGAAGTTATCTGCGTACTACGATACATACGCGGTTTAATCACGTCACCACTACCGACGCGACTTAATACCAATTTCGAGAAAGAAAAACTACGTGTCAACTCACCGAGTTTCCTACAATTTCTACTACAATTACTTATTCACAACAGTGAAAATACAAAAATATACAGTTATATAACAATATAACTACGCATCGCGCATTTACACAGAAGACGACGACAGAATATCCAAGGATCGTGTTGATGAATACGGAATACAACGTGGTGAAAGCAACCCACTATGGATATCGACGCATTAAAACTTCAACGAAGCGCGCTCAAAGGACGCTTAACTCGAATTGCTAATTATATCGGAGCCGTCGAAGAAGTTGAAGATCCAAATCTACATGAAATAAAAGTTCGGCAAACAGAACTAACCTCCACGTTGCAACGTTTCGACGACGTTCAGGTTCTCATTGAAACACTAGATCCTAACAATAGCAGCAGTCATGAAAACGAAAGAGACCTATTTGAAACCAGATATTTTACAACCAAGGCAAAAATCGACAAAATGATTACAAAAACTGCTCAACCGTGTACTGCCTATAGACACGGACCGCTATCGTCAACCATGCTAGATGAGCATCAAAAGACAGCCCTTAAACTGAATAGAATCCAGCTACCAAACTTTGCAGGAGATGTCAGGCAATGGCCAGCCTTCAAGAACCTATTCACCACCACGATAGAAACCGGAGATCTTCCAGCAGTGGTAAAACTACAGTATCTGAAGTCAGCGGTAACTGGAGAAGCAGCAAACTTGATATCGTCCCTGCTAGTAACAGAAGAAAACTATTCAAGGGCAATGGAGATACTAACTAAAAGGTACGAAAACAAAACATTAATAGTGAATATTCATCTGAAGTCAATTACCAACATCAATTCCGTAACGAGGCATAACCTCAAAGATTTTCTTGTAGTGCTACAACAGAGTCTGGACTCTCTTAAGGCCATAGGCTTGCCAGTAGATAGCTGGGATGCCTTATTAGTTTTCATAATAACACAAAAGTTAGACAACTCTTTGCCGACCCAAATTATCAAGTTTATTAGTAAATGGTATTAGATAACAGTAATTATTAATCTTATCACAAGGACACTTAGGTAATCCAAATCAAATCAAAATGTATTTTCGTCTTACACATCGATCAATGCTACATGATACTTATATACTGTTTGGTCTTTGTACGTATGTAACCTATGTTTATTAAAATATTGTATTCAAATAATTGATGATGTAAAAATTTTGTGTACAGTATCGACATTCAATTTGAATTTTTCTGACATTTTTATTTTGTATAATGACAATGATATTATTATAATTATTTAATGCAATTGACATCCTCATGCTGAAGTGTTTGTCAATAATTGGTTATTGTTCTAGATAATGATTGAGACTGATTGACATGTAAATGAAATATTTTATGAATAAATTGAATATGAATATGAATATGACGTATGTATAAACGATTTTTATGCAAATCGGAAGGAATTCATCATTTAATTACGTCTGTCATTGAGTAGTCTCTGTCGTACCCTGGGTCCAGCGATCATCACACCTTTGGATATTGAATAAATGAGCAATTGCCCTACTCTGAAGCTTGTTTGCCCCCTTTAGCCGCATCTAAATATCATTGCATAAGTGCAGAAAGCTTAGGTATAGTCAAATTAGGGTTTTTGAACTTCTTCCGCAGTTCTTACTGGGAATGCGACTCAAATGGCCAATGGAGCTGGCAACGTTCACAACTCTCGCCTCATTCCTCAACAACGGGAAAAGAATTTCACAAGCTGACAAAAAGGAGAAATAATTCACCATAATAGTTTGTTCTATCTTCGTTGGCCGTTTGAAGAACGCTACAGTAGCGTTGTTAACCTAGACGTCAATACCGTCGTATTTCGATTTAATATAATTGTGAAATTCTGTGTGGATGCTTCGCTTGTCTGTTACTTCTAGATGATGGAATTGAGGATATAAGCCTTCCTTGTTCAGTTATTCTACAGCTTTCATCCCGCGCTTGACGTCTCTGGATGTGAGGTAGACGACGCCGCCGTCGAAACGCTTGCAAAGTCCTCGGAAAAGCCTTCCTTGTTAGCTCCGGTGACTATGGCGTAGCTTATGTTTCGTTTACTGTGTCTGTGGACATTGTTTTCAAAAGTCTTTCTGAGCGTCTGGTAGACGCAACGCGTGACAAAAATGCTGGTGTTTATTTGGCTCAAAGAACGCATTGTCATTTAGCGTGGCAATGCTGCCAGCATGCTGGGCACGCTGCCAACTAGCAGTGGGCTTAAAGCATTTGGATTATTTTTAGACCTTCAAGGGTCTGTGGATGCTTCAATTGCTTGTTATGTAGTTTTAGATCATATAGTCTTGTATATATAATTTTAATTATTTTTGATCTTTTTATGACGATGCTATTGCAGATACCTATTATATTGTTTTAATTTTTTTAGTTAATTTTATGTTAGGGTGTTCTAATTTGTAATAGATTATTTTATGTACCTAATTAATTCAACTGTAATTAGCTATTATATTATCGAAAACCTTTGTAAAAAGACGATTCTAAGCGCATTTACATATGTCTAAAGAATAAAGCAAATTTTGATTTGATTTGATTTGTATTTAGTGGTAGTTAATAAAGGCACCCCGTTTAGAACACTATTTATATACTTAATACGGAATTGACGCATTTGTAGTATTTCATCATATGAGACGAAAAAATCATTATAACGACAAAGGTATAGAATTTTCATTATTTGCATGTTCGTAGGGTCATCGGTCGTAGATGTTACAAAGTTCGAGACATCGAAACAAATCATCAGACCAAAGTATCTAATCGATAAGAATATACCATAGATATGATAACAGTAATAATAGTGATTCAGTCTCTGACAAGGGTCTGATAACAAGCTATTATTGTTTCTAGGATAATGTAGTGGGCGCTCTATTAGCGATCACCTGCAGCAGACAGGCTGATGTTTCGACGTCACCTGTATGTGTAAGTGTATATATAGTAGTTTGTGTGTGTTGGCCAGTTGCCACAAGTCCAGGGTTACCATATTTTGACGCATAACGCCTGATAATTGTCATTGAATAAATCACGTCCTACTGATATACAGTTTTGGTTTGGCGTTAATGTTTTTGGCGTTAAAGTTTTATCAGAATTTTATCAAAAGTAAGATAATTTACTGATAACATTGTTTCCAAAAACTCACACCTCAAATGACGCAAGTGTGTATTTACGGTTATTATTTGTTGTTTTTGTTGAGTTAAATTAAACTAAAGAAAAGCAGTCCTCTTGAGTGTAAAAGTAGAGACGAAAATGAAACTTTCAATTTTATCAATCATTTGATCACTACCTATAGTAAAGTGCAGGAACTAGTAATTTGTAACGGTAACAAACATCCATAGTGTTTCTACCCGACTGGTAAGTACATTTTTAAGTCGTTATTTTATCAAATCAATCTTCATACCAGGTTCTCTATACCTATACAGTTATTTAGAATCAAAACCATTCCATTCTCTAATTTTTAACTCATTGACACTACAATCATGAATTCCTACTACTAAATGCCGCTTTATATCGGTGCCGTTAGCTGTAAAGACAGACAAGATTTGGGGGGCATTATTTGATTATTTACTTACTTTGCTATTGCTATTATTTGTTGCAGGTAAAATAAAATGCAGAGGAACTTACTATGGCAGCCGAAAAAACTTGAACACTTGGCGATAACCAAACTTGGAGACTGGGTTGCCCTGCAAGTGAAAACATTCGTGCTACCGATATCTGAGCTTCATCGACACAATGTGGCCAAAGCCGACGCTTCACTTACTAGGCAAATAGAAAACATTCGGAATCACCTAGACTCTAACGTACCTTGGATGTTGCACGACTTACTAGCTACAGAAACCATACGAGCTCTAAAACAAACTGATCTACAATACAAAAATAGGTCTGGATATCGAACAAAAGTTGCCAGTCGCACCATAGAAATTTTATTCACCAGACACCTAAACTCTCTTACAATTGGCTTTAACACATTTGTATTGTTTAAATACTCATTTTGTTCAAAATCTCACTTGCTAGCTGGACTAGTTCATTTGGAACTAAACGCAGATGTCGATGAGACAGACATTATTCTGTTTCTTATAAACTTGCATAGTCTTAGGTCTCTGTCTATATATCACTGCACAGAGAATATTTTGAAATGTATAACAGAAAACAACCAATGGATTGAGAGGTTGAATCTTTCTCACTCGCATATACATTTGAATCAAAATAATATGCTCTTAATGTGTCAATTACAGAATTTAAAAAGTATTAATTTAAATGGAATATCAATAAATAGGAAAGATATTGAAACGATTCTACTATCCTGTGATAAAATTGAACATATAGATATAGGAGTAGCAAATATTGTAGTAGATGCTTTGGAAAACATTGCGTCTTCTGAAAGAAATGCGAAAAAGTATTTTAATTTGAAAACCTATACGGCTAATGGTCTAACAATTGAGCAGCTGCAATTAGTCATTCAAACATGCCCTAAAATTCAAAAGTTGACTTTTTATAACAATAGAACCGTATCAAATAATTTAAAGAGTCTTATTAGTTTAACAGATTTACGTGCACTGACTCTAGGGTGGTATAACTTCTATGATGACCAAGTGAAAGAATTGTTACAAATCATTGGGTGTAACTTGCTTCACTTGGATCTAGAATGTGACCAGATAGATTTTAACGCATTGGTGGATATAAGTCAAACTTGTCCATATTTGCAAAGTTTATTTTTAAACATTACTCCTATTACAATAAATTCTTCATCGCATACTAAAATAGAAATTCCACCGTTCAGAAATTTAAAGAGATTATTCTTAAATTTTTCGATGCGGCCTGATCCCTTTGGAGTTTCCAATTTAGACGAATCTGTTTTCTTTGTATTGTCGAACTGCGTGAACGTCGAGTTCCTTACATTCGGCAGATCGGTTCAATTTTCTACAGAATTGATGTTAAAGGTTTTAGACTTGAACTCATTTGTATGTTTGAAAGAACTGAGAGTACGTCACACTCATAAATTCTTAATTGAATTAGTTATAGATAGGATCATTCAAAATCGTGTCAGTCAGCCAAAAGTGATAATGATGAGATAGTTAAACATTTTTTTAGTTTCATTTCTTCTTCTTCCAATGTCTTTAGTGTCAATAGTCCCGAGACTACACTACGTCGTTTACGACTAAATATGACAAAGAATTATAGGTGACATAATTTGCCTAACTTGCAGCAAATAAAACGCCTAGAAAAAGAAAATAAACTAAACAATCAAAAATATTTACCAAGCTTTTTGATCTATTAAATAATAAATAAACTGCTTGATGTCCACACTAAAAATCAAGTTTTGGAGTTCCTACATCTGCAGTCCGTACCAACAAGACACACACAATCCACCAGCGATGTAGGTGACTCGTTGTTGTTAACACACGATGTCGAGGACTGAAATTGGATTCAGGTGTACGGAGACAATGTATCGAGACTATCGAGCCTACGGAGAGACGTACAACTTTAGAAGGTTGCCAGTTTATATGGTATTTAGCATGAGAAAGAGATTTAGTCACAGAACTAAAAATACAAAAACAAAAGATAATAAATCTCTTTTTTCTAATCTTTACATTATTGTAGATAGGAAAGTATCTTGTTGTTACAGATGGCATATCTTCGCGATAAGTGCATCATTCCTGTAAATAAGTGAACGCTAAGAAAATTGTTAGTTTTCGCAAACTAAGTATACTAGGTAGGTACTTATTTTTTTATGAATAACTACTACATAAAAAGCAATTAGATCATCACATACTTTTGAAGGTTTAAAGATAATCTAAATGCTCAAGCCTACTGCCAGCTGGCAGAATTGCCACGTTGACTGGCAGCATTGCCACACTAACTGGCAATGCTTATACGTTGAGGAAACTTGATAGATTTGTATTTGCATTAAAGAAAATTAGGCATACTGTGTCGATGGAGGCGGCGTTGGCAGCTTATCACGGGCATGTGGCGTCGCTCTTGAACTACGGCCTGATCATGTGGGGAAACTCAGTGGACGCGGACAGAGTGTTCAAGCTTCAGAAGCGCTGCATTAGAGTAATAAATAAAGCATGGTTTTTGGATAGCTGTAGGCCGCTCTTCAAAAAATGCAACTTACTCCCTTTACCGTGCATGTATATTAAAGCCATGTGTATTTTCACCAAAGAACATCCTGAATATTTCAATAAACGTAATGACATCATAACACGTCAAAAAAGAGCTAAGTTCACAAGCCTATTATATCAACCTCCTGCCAGAAAAGACATTTACAAAAGAAATGTTTATAACATGTGTATAACTATATATAATAATGTACCTAATGAAATCAAAATATTGAATGGGAATAAATTTAAGAAAACACTAACCGACTGGCTTCTAACGAATTGCTTCTATAGTATTAAGGAATATAATAATTTTAATAACTTATAGATTATACTGATGCACCCATACAAGAAATTAATGTAATAAATAAATATTATATAAAAAAAAAAAAATTTGCACGTCTGCTTGCAGACTGAATGCAATGTAAATATAAGACTAACCAATTCTGACTTGTATTGTACATGTATTCTCAGCAAATAAACGATTTGATTTGAGCCAAATAAACGCAGCGTTTCGGTCACGCGATAATGCACGACGATGCTTTTTGTTCCTCCTGTAAAAATTGTCTACATATATGCAGAAAGAAGATATCAAAAGGTCACGAACGATATGCACATTGTAGAATTGTACTTCTGAAATGCGATCATAAATATTTGTACAAAGTAAACGTAAAGTACAAGTGATTGTAAGTACTTATAAAATACTATTAACTATGTACTCGTACCTATGTAGCGGCAGCTACTTATAATTTACAAAACTACGCCTTACCCCAATGTGGTAACGAAGCACAGAATGAAGTTATCCCCCGGGCTGTCTGTTTAGGAAACAATTAGGTGTTATTACAGAGCCTAATGTGAGGGTGCAGCGAGCTACCCTCCCCTACCCCCGTCTGCCGGGAGCACCCTCATATGCCACTAATGACTAATACTCTGAATATACTGCATCTCGCGATATCGCCGGAAGTAGTGCATCTTTAGTTCCCCTTTTTCAACTGAAACTAGGAGTAAATATTTTCTTTGAACTGAAATGTGTCGAATTTATTGTTGCTGTGTTTGTATGTGAAACTTACTTTTTTATTCCGTGGGCACAATACAGGCAATTTGAATCGTATGAGAACAATGTTTCAAAAAATTACCTTATATTTTTTAAATTTAAATACACACGTTAAGATTTCGTATTGTACAAAAAATATATATGAATTCAATCAAAAATATAATACTAGTATTATGAAGATAACAATGTCAATTTCAATTAAAAATATCAACGAGTTGGTATAAGTACAAGGTCTTTGGAAAAATCTTTTATTAGTAGGTATACGATCTACTTAATTATGCATTTTTTATTTGACAGAAAAGACTTGTTGCAATATTTCATGAATCTGGTAGGCTTCATTTAGTCGACATTTTTTTACTAAAATTGAAAAAAATAGTGACTTCCAAATCTCCATGAAATGGAAATGAAGAGGGCAAATCTAATAATGCGTTTTTGTAGTCTGTAGAATAATACCTACAATTGATGCATGAAATAAACATTTTATTCTTACTGCATATATTTTTCAATGGTATGTCCGAAACCATTCCATTATCCCAATGCTAATCCAATCCCAAAACAACCCTTCGTTGAATCTATTTATAGCCAACACTTCATTATAGAAGGCTCGTATTGAGCAAAAGCAGCCCAATCAAACAGGGCATTCGACCAAACATGGTCCACACTCCCGACCAACAGAGCTAGACCCTTTCGTAGCTAAAAACTAAGCAGTGTGACCGTTACGACAGATATAAGATACGGGTGCTTTATTGTACCCAGTTTGGGGAATAGTGACTGCATAACATTTTGTATCTTGAGCCAAAAACTAATTTTGAATAATTTTAAAAACTATGTGAACTACTAAACGAATCTTACTTTTCTATTTAAATCTATAGTCCGTTCCATAACCGGTAAGACCTTTGCCGGTCACGACAACCTTTGACGAATTTAATTACCTAATAGGTTTGCTTATTTTGGAAGTTTAAAAAAATAATAAATGCATGCTAGAATTAGATAATAACCATGTATTATGTTTACGACTTGTGTCAAATTCTTCAATAGATTTCAACTGGTTCAATCTCAGCGGTTATAAAACGCACTATACTAAGGTCGCTTGTCTTCTACTTTTTCTTCTGAGATCTACAATCCTTGCAAATTACAATCCATGCATCCGCAATCCGTGGGGAGCGGGGGTCCCAGTGAGCTTATGGCACCACCAAATGTACTACCTTGAAGTCTTCCAAAATCAATTTCCTTTTTCCCAGCGCTGAGCCTCTGGCTTTATCAAATGTTTAAAGTTTAATGTTATCCTCCAAAATAGTAATGCCAGGAAGACGATGACTCAACGTCAAGCCTCTGCTTTCATCAAGACTATCTTGCCGGCCTCCGAAATCGCGATTCTAGGGGGGATCCCAGCGCTACAATCATATTTATGAATTCTACTGATTTTTCAAAATGAAAATATACCGCACTGCCAAATAATATTAAAAATCTACTAAAACAGTAGGCAATGTACGGAAATCGGTTACACTGAAACTAAGAGATCAGGGTTAACTGGGGGCGGTTCGATCACTTTGTAATTGGCTGCAGAGGCAAGATACGCGTGAAATGACGACTGGCCCCTGACAAGGGTATCTGGCCTGATGGCGTCAGCTCGCGCCTCGGAGCGTCGTGTAACTGTGACGGCTTGGAATTATCAGTTACGGACATAAAGTAGCAGAAAATTTGCTGTATTTGAAAAGCGCTTTCCTTATTTTAGGATGGTATCGTTATGGTTTGCAACGTAAACTATGCACGTATAAGAGGTAGAGGGCGTTTTATCTATTTGGTTTTGCTACTCCACGGAAATCGATGTCCGTGTTTTTTGGACTATTTTCATTACTTAAGATTACAGTATAATTTCAGAAATTTACAAACGCTAATAAGTCGTATTTTTGACCGACAAAACGGAGGAGGCACTCAATTCGATGCGTTTATTATTATTTTTAAATATGATCACGCAACAATCTTTTATACAGTTATTTTAAGTCCGATTTCAATAATATTTTTTTTATTGAAAAGAACATACTTTGAAATTTGTCTCATTTAAATTTTGTCGATATCTGATGAGCCATTTTCGATAAATCAACAACAATGTGAAAAATGCTACATCGAACCGTTCGAAATATTTGCGAATTCTGTACACGGTTGAAGTCGGTAATGCCATTTTTTGCAAAAAATAATTATCAACACAATGCTGGAAATGGAGGTGGACCTCAATTGACAGAACAATTGAGATTGCAAGCCTTCCCCTTTGACTGCAATCTAGTCGAGATTATTCAACAACATAACATATTCTTGACGACATGTGGATTTACAAGTCACAGTCAACTCGAAAAATTTGAAAAAAAAATACCTGAATTGAAAATTAATAATACCGTAAAGTACAATTTACCTGTATGAAAAACATCTCCAAAAACTCAGAAAAATGGTCTCTAAAACATTACGAAGTCGTAATATTTCACCGCAGAACTGCCGCCGAGCCAATTCTTTACTCGGTACAATTGAAAGAACAATAAAAGTCGGACGTGTCCCGGTATGATCGTTCCTCTCACGCATAAATTACGTCTCGTACGTTTCTTCTCAACTTCTATCCCTTTTTAGAGTTCCCAAGTATTACGTGATTAGACAATTCTGCGTTTAGGTAATCTTAGTAATCGCTTAACTTAACGACACTTTTGTAAATATTGTTCATAAAAACGTGATAAAAGAAAAAAATCTTAATAATAGCATAAAAATTAAAAACACATACGTAAATGTTAGCCATTGACACGAAATGATGATGATCGCTTAACAACAAAATACTCATTAACACAAAAACTATATACTCGCCGTATTTCGTTTTAAACAACTTCCAAAAAGTAAGTCCTCAATTCATCTGGGGTCGTATTTTTAAACTTCGAACACCTAAGAACGTATACTTATCAACTTTTTTTTCTGGAAATTTATTCAAAATTATTCATTTCACGCAGAACTTTAGTACTGAAAATGTCAATTTCAAAAGAATCAATTGACTAGGTACATACTAGTGTTTTCGGAACCGGTATTCTTTTTGAGAACCGGGAGTTTCGGTACTTTTGTATAACGGAACCGGGATTTCCCGGTTCTTTCGGTATTTTCGGTTCTTGCTAGTTTTTGTTATAGAAAACAAGGGATATGCTAGAGCAAACTATCCAAAAATGCAATATTTTTATTAGTTGGAGACTTCAATCCGCCAGGTATAAAGTGGGAACGTGACCCAGATGCAAGTGTAGGTGCGCTGATTCCTGGGACATCTTTAGATAATTTGGATAGCCTACTCATTGATGCAATTTCATTTAATGATCTTTATCAAGTCTGTTCCGTACCTAACACCACAGGCAAAATATTAGATTTAGTCATAACTCATAACTAACTCTCCCAACTCAGTGTCCCATACCTGGACACAAACCATGCTGGGCTTGAAACGCGCAAGCTAGCTTTGACGCTAGGTCTTACCCAGCTGGTTCATGGCGCCACACGGGTACCTGATGTTGATTCGCATACGGCCTACTGCTTGGACCTTCTGCTAACAACTGATCCAGACCGATATTCAGTGGCGATTTCCTCTCCGTTAGGTACATCTGATCACTGTCTGGTGAAATCCGTATCCGTCTACTCCCCTTCAGACCCCAGTCCAAAAGGGTCACGGCGGGTGTGGCGGTACAAGTTGGCAGATTGGGATGAGATGCGGTGTTTCTTTGCGTCTTATCCTTGGCAGCCTGTGTGCTTCTCTTCTGATGATCCTTCTTCGTGCGCGGATGCCGTGACAGACGTGCTTCGTACCGCCATGGAATACTTCATCCCATTTTCGGACGTGCCTCTGTCCAACAAAGCTCGGTCCCTGGTTTGGGCCTGAATGTGGACGCGCCGAAGCGCAAAAGCATCAGGCATACCTGGCTTGGGTCGATGCTCGTAACCGTAAGACGAAGGACATACATCTGATGAAGAAGACTTACAATAAAGCTGCTAAGTCCTGCAAAAAGGTTATGCGGAGGGCTCGCTTTGAGCATATTAGTCGAATAGGGAACAAGCTTGCTTCTTACCCTGCGGGTAGCAAGGCATTCTGGTCCCTAGCTAAATCAGTCGAAGCGAACTTCTGCCGCCCTTCATTGCCTCCGTTGCTGAAACCCAATGGTTCGCTGGCTCATACCGCGGTAGAGAAGGCAAATTTATTTGCATCTCAATTTGCGGAGTCTTCGCGTCTGGACCCCGGTAGTGCGAGACCTCCAACTTTGCCAAACTGTGGCACCTCAATGAGTGAAATACATATCCGGCAAAAGGAGGTTCTCAAAGTTCTCCGCAGTCTAGATGTGAATAAGGCCAGTGGCCCAGATGGTATTCCAGCTATTGTACTAAGGACTTGTGCGCCTGAGCTGTCGCCTGTGTTGACCCGCCTCTTTCGCCTCTCTCTGAAGACGGGTCAAGTGCCCAAATCTTGGAAGCTTGCTAACGTGCAGCCTGTACCCAAAAAAGGTAGCCGTGCTGACCCTGCCAATTACAGACCGATTTCGATCACGTCCATACTTTGCAAGAGTATAGAACGTGTTCTTAACAACAGGCTCCTGGCCTACCTGGAAGCAAATGACCTACTCAGTGACCGCCAGTACGGCTTTCGCCGAAACCGGTCTACTGGGGACCTTCTGGCGTACGCCACACACATTTGGAGTGAGGTCATTGAGAAGCACGGGGAGGCGCTGGCTGTCTCCTTGGACATCTCGAAAGCTTTTGACAGGGTCTGGCATGAGAGCCTTATTGGCAAGCTTCCATCTTACGGCCTGCCTGCTGATTTCTGCGCATGGATATCAGATTTCTTGAGGAATCGGTCGATACGAGTGGTTGTAGATGGTTTCTCGTCAGACCAAATGGATATCAATGCCGGTGTTCCTCAAGGGTCAGTGCTCTCTGCGACGCTTTTCCTACTGCATATTAACGACTTGCTAAAGCCTGGTATTTTTGGGTACGCAGACGACAGTACAGTCATGGAGAGCTACACATCCGAAGCAAGAACGAGCGGGGCACAGATCGAGTCACTCAGAGAGGCTATGGTCGAACGGCTCAACTTGAGACTGGAGGCGGTATCTGACTGGGGTGATGCTAACCTGGTCAAGTTTAATGCCACGAAAACTCAAAGCTGTTTGTTTTCGGCCAAAAAGAGGCCCTTCCAACTGTCTCCTGCTTTCCGTGGTGTATCCGTTCCGGTAACTAACAGTCTGGAACTATTAGGCGTTACGCTATCATCGACTCTCAACTTTGGGTCTTATATAGAGTCAAAAGCCCAATTAGCCTCAAAAAAACTTGGTGTTCTCTCTAAGGTGAGCCGGTATTTCACACCTGAGCAACTGCTTAGTCTTTATAAAGCGCAAGTCAGGTCTTGCATGGAATACTGCTCTCACCTTTGGGATGGCTCTGCCAAATACCAGTTGGAGGCTTTGGAGTCCATTGAAAGGCGAGCCAGGAGGCTGATAGGCAACGAAACCTTGACTGAGTCGAAGCTGCAAAGTCTTGAGCATCGACGTAGGGTGGCGTGTCTGTCTGCCTACTATCGGATACACTTCGGTGAGTGCGCCCAGGAGTTGCACGATCTGGTCCCACCTGCCCCTTTCTTCTATCGTACGGCTAGACAGACGCGACCAAAGCGCCACCCTTTTATGGTGGACATCCCACGCGTTAGAACAAAGCGTTTTGAGTCCACTATCCTCATACGAACTGCCAGAATGTGGAACGCTTTGCCTAAGTCTGTCTTTCCGTTAAAGTACAATGTAGGTGTCTTCAAATCTCGAGTAAATAGGTATCTTCTAGGTAAGCGTGCTACATCCTAGACCGCATATCTGCTTTACATCAGGCAGTGTGTAGTCAAACGCAAACCTATTTGAAATAAAAAAAAAAAAAAAGTGTCAGTTTGTAATGGTTCCGCACCCCTTGTTAAACTTGATATTTTTCATCCTATACTAAACATTTCTGTCAAAATTAACAGTCCTAAAATTCCAAAGACTAACAAAACGCACACCTTAAATTTCTCTCGATCTAATTATGAACAAATTAGAGGTGAGTTAGACAATATAATATGGACCGATCATTTGAGGGAAGGCCTGTCAGTGGATGGGGCTGTCGATGTCTTTTACGATGTCATCACTCCTATTATAGTTAAAAATACACCAATGAATATCAGACGAAAAATGAGTACCCTTTTTGGTTTAGCCGATCTTTAATTAAAACTCTAAAAGAGAAAGCCAAATTTCACAGAAAATTTAAAAAGTATTCTAGTCTGAGTGAGTGACGTATCAAATCCTCCGTGATCGCTGTGATAAAATGATTATGCAGTGTTTAGACAGAATGAAGATGGAAGCAAAAGACCTTATCAAAAAGTTCCCAAATATTTTTGGTCTTTTTTTAAGTCTTTAAGGACAAACGGTGGTGAAATACCAGACGAAATGTTTTTAGGGAACCGCAACGTGCAAGGTGGTCAAGAGATTGCAGACTTGTTCTCAAAATATTTTTATTCTACCTACAAAAGTGGTTCTGCTCACGTGCATTCTCTCTATGAGCCCGGGATGGGTCACACAACCCTCAGTTCATGTCAACTTTCGGAGTCAGATATCTTAACCGCACTTAAATTGCTTGATCCTAATAAGGGACCTGATCCTGATACAATTCCTCCTGCATTTTTGAAAGCCTGTGCATCACAATTAGCAAAGCCATTGCAACTTTTATTCAATAAATCGCTGTCAACCGGAATTTTTCCTTTTAAGTGGAAAATAGCACATGTCACGCCAATTCATAAGAACGGTGATCTTGGTGACATAAGTAATTACCGTCCAATATCAATTTTGTCTGCCATAGGTAAATTATTTGAATCCTTAGTCCTCAAAAGAGTTCTATTTCACTTAAAACCGTTGATTGTCCCACAGCAGCACGGGTTTCTTCCCGGAAGATCGACAACATCGAATCTTATGGATTTCGTTAGCGACATTACAGACGCCTTCACAAACTGTCACGAAGTACACGCAGTCTATACCGATTTCTCGAAAGCATTCGATGTTGTCGATCACGAATTGCTGATCGGAAAGTTCGGTCACGCAGGAATTTGCGGCTCATTGTTACGTTGGTGCGAGTCTTATCTTCAAAACCGTTCCCAACTTGTCACAATTCGCGGCTACAAATCTTTTCTGAGATTGGTGCCATCGCGAGTGCCCCAGGGTTCTCATCTGGGGCTTTTGTTTTTCCTGCTATTTATAAACGATCTGGCTTCTAAAATCACTTCCAAATTTCAATTGTTCGCGGATGATCTCAAGATTTATAGGAAAATCCATTCTGATGAAGATACGAGTATGTTATTATTACAAAAAGACATCGACCTCATTAATGATTGGTATGCACGCAATAAAATGATACTCAATCCCTCTAAATGTTTTTACATAAGCTTTTCGAGGAAAATATCTCCGACACGCACTTCTTACTTCATTGGTGGTACTCCACTTAAGGAGGTTTTTAGTATGCGTGACTTGGGAGTAATGGTTGACACCAAACTAGATTTTCGAGAGCATATAGACTGTGTCGTTAATAAAGCATCTCGTCTGGGAGGTTTCGTATCTAGACAGTCAAAATTCTTCAAAGATCCCACTGTTTCTATTATCCTGTTTAATTCATTCGTGCGTAGCCTACTGGAGTACTGCAGTCCTGTCTGAAGCCCATCCTACCAGGTCCACATAGATCGAATTGAAAGATTGCAAAAGAAGTTCCTGTACCATCTCTCATATTCAAGTAATCTGTGTAGGCAGTTGGACTTTTACGAATCTAGGCTTTCATATTTTAAAATATCGCCACTGTCACTCAGATCAGAAGGAACATAGCTGACATCGTATTTCTGCACAAATTAGTGAATGATATTTTGGACAGTTCTCATTTGCTTGGAAAAATATGTTTTTCTGTTCCTCGTTTTCCTAGCCGTCTTGACAATAGAAGAACGTTTAGCTTGCCACATGCTCGTACAAACTACGGCCAACACTTTTCTTTGTATCGCATGTGTTCAATGTACAACAATATATGCCAAGATTTAGATATTTTTAATCCCTCCGTGTCATATTTTAAGCGACATGCATGCTGTGTTCACTTCTAGAAGAGCATATACATTATGCATTTCGTTTTATTAATGTTTTTTGTTTAATGTAAGTTTTAGTGTGTAAGCCCAGTTTAGTGAACCATTAATTAAAAAAATAAAAATAATAATGTTTGAATAGAAAGTGTGGAAAAGTAAATTAAGAGTAAATAAGTAAATAGTAGTGTGAACTAGTGTGAATCGCCTAATAAAAATAAAATTCCCGAAAGTACCGAAAGAACCGGGAATCAAATTTGATTTCCCGGTTCCATTTTACTAACAAAAGAACCGGGAATTCCCGGTACTTTCGAGACCGGGATTTCCCGGTTCTGAACCTTAGTACATACTCGTAAGCAAAAATCGTGAAACGGAACGTTAGTTAAAAAATAACACGAACGAAACAAATATGGCGAATGGCTTTTGAACAGTCACTGTCAAAGTTACGTATACGTTCCAAACACGTTCCAAAGTTTAAAAATGAGTCCCCTGGTTGCCTCTATTCTCTCTCTCTCTCTCTCTCTATTATATTGATTAATTGATGAAAATATGGCGCCTATAGAATTTGAATATCAAGTGCTCGCTATTATTGCTCGCTTCTTTTGGCTTTAAGTCGATTGTTATGTTTTTGTCAAAAAGAGTTATTAGCTCTGTTATAATACATGTGTTATAACTGTAATAAGTTTGACATGAGAGCCAGTATGTCTACTGTAGCATCACAGATTAGATCCCAAACATAGCTGAAAAACATACAACTTGGTGCAATTACACCTTGACTTGATAACCAGCTCTTTGAAAAAGTTTACAAGTTGTGTACACAGCAATGGACGATATTTTATATATTTTAATGCATAATGTAAACTACATCGAACAGAAAAGCCTCTTATAAGGGATCACTTAATTCCTGTCCTTGAAAGGTGAAACCCTTACACCGATCGCATCGAGGGTCTCAAGAGTGTACGGAACCCCGAGTTTTCCGCCCATTTCCGCACTTGACCGGTTTTTTATTAACTTTTCCCGTAAAGGCCCTTGGAACCTGCCCGTGAACCTTTTTATTAAAAGGTTATAAGCGAAAAAAGATTTTCACGCACGAGTAGGAGTGGGTCCAGTGATGGGCTTAAATTAATTAATTTGGGTGCGGATCCTTTAAATGATTTTATGTTTTCCGGGATTTTGGAAACGGTAAATAAATGAGGAGTGTTTGTTGAAATGTTTGCGCGAATTAATGCTATTTAGCGACAAACTGATTTTCAAATGAAATTTATATGTAGGTAAAGAGAAACATTTGATACAGATCAAATACGAATACGAATTAATGGAGAACAAGGGCTGACAAGAGTAGCGTACAACGTTTATATAGTAAGTGAATAAGTATAATAATGGCAACGGAAAATATATGCTTAAATGTTTCGAAATAAAACAAATTAGACCTTGAAAATAATTTTGAAAAACTATAGAAATTAATTGAAACTGAAATTAAAATTATCATTGCGACGTTGACGAGGACATTAAACACCATGGGACGAGTAACAATAAAACTGAATTGTCAATGATCAATATCACGATCTTACAAGGTCACGATGATGATGGTAGATTACATTATCATAAATGCCACCCCAGTAGGTACCTAGCGTGTCTTCAAATGGTTATGTCATCACAAATGCTAGATAGCGAAGTGGATAATTTACCTATTGTACATACAAAGCATACAAAAATCGTAGCTAAATAATATCAATGCTATAAAAATGCTTTCAATTCCATTGTTTCCTTTCGCAAACAATCTGAATTGCATCGCGTTATTTGTCAGGCTTCTGTATCAATAGCTGCAGTCGGGAGAGTCTTCGGGCGCGATATCTCATTCAATAGTCGCGAAGCCGCGTAAGAAATCTTATGAAATCACTCAATCGACGTCTGTGTTGTTTTGAATGAATGCATTTCTCTGATGCTTTGTTTTAGTTATTGACGAAGTAAACGAAGTAAGGGAGAACGGAGTAAGAACTGAGTTTAGTACACACCACAGAAGAGAGAAAGTTCTCCTGTTATGTGGTAAGTATACACATTGGATTTGTTTCGTCGTCGGCGATTTTTAGGAGGGCTTATGAAGATTCGGAGTCCGGAGAACTACTATTTTAGTTGGATGGAGTTTCAAAAATCAGAATTATGTTTTTATATCTGATCAGATAAGTTCCACTTCCAAACCATCTGATGAAGGCTCGTAGCAAGGGATAGTATTATTATATCTTCTTTGGCAAGAGGTACACCAGGGTGGACCGAGCCTGCTCTAGATAATTTTCAGCCTGCCCTAGCTTTTAAATTGACATGGCGAACAAGACCTTACTATACTTAAACCTAAATAGACTCTCTACAAAAATGATGCGAGTGACAACCTAAACATGCGGTCCGAAGGTTCGCAGAGCATACTAAGTAGGTATGTACTTATTATCTTTTGTTTTCTTAGATAGATGATCACCAGTACAGACCAACAATTATTTCTTTTTTGTTGAAGAGAAACTAGCAGCCTTGTCAGGTATTCGACCCGACTGATTGAGAACCCGATTTTTTGCCTATGCACATGTTGCGTGAGGTCTGTACTGTGCGGGGCGAAAACGCGACGACACTACGACTCTGCCTCTATTTCAAGTTCTATTAGTACTGTATACCTTAACTAAAGTAAACCATAGACAAAAGTACTCAAGTTTGTCTATGGTAAAACTAAGGAAACATTGAGCATCGAACAGACCTCAAACATGGTTTATGCTCTCCTATACATAAAAGTTGCAAAAAGTTACAAATTGCACCAGGAACCTGCGTTCCTGGTGCAATTTGTAAGTGATAGATAGGTATGAAACCCGCCTAATAATCGTGAGGTCGTGGTCCAAACTCCGGTCCCGTAGGTACCAATAAGTTATATGTAATTTATGTACGGATTTTCACACCACTGGCTTTTTGGTGAAGGAAAAAATCGTGAGGAAACCTGCATATGTCCGTAGAAGAAATTCGATAGCGTATGTGAATCTATCAACCCGCATTGGGCCAGCTTGGTGGATATGGCCCAATCACCCTTCGTGGGCACTATTTAAAAAAAAGGCTGGTACAGTACAGTACAGTACAGAAAAGTATGCTGTGGTAAATATGTGTTTCCTAGATAGGACTCTGAGCAGAGTTTGATTAACATATTTCTTAACTGATGGTAGGTGATAATGTCTAAGTTGAAGCACATAGAAATTACAATGAAATCACAGAAAAATCACTTCTTCGAAAAAAAAGTTCGTCGAATCTCTACCAAATGCATAAAACTGCTTTTTGTCGTTATTCCAGATTTAGTCTCGAATTTGTGAAGGTCATTGCTATTGCTGAATGGAGGGAAAATTGATGAAAATACTCAACGTGGCGATGATGACGTTATCAAAACATTCAATAAAATAAACATGCTGAGTAAAACCGAGCGCGAATGTTTCTTTTAACGGGTCGGTGCCCTCGAGCTGCTATTATGCTTGCCCCGCGAGGTGACGACAAAACGTGGCTCCTGTAACAGCGGGAGACTTGTGATAATCATCATAATATCAGCCGTAGAACGTCCGCTGCTGCACCCCTAGCATGGCAAACGGATATAGTCATTTTATCCACTTTTAATAATTTGTTTCAACTCCTTGCTAGGGGTGCAGGCGTGCAGGACTTATCTCTATACTTAAATTTCGAATAGGACGGAAAAATAAGATTATCAAGAATAGTCAAACGCCTGCTTTGATTTAACGATCTCGCGCTCTACAGTTACAACAAAAGTTTGCTACATATTATATTGAAACGTACTTAATTAAATTGTTTAATAGGTATATTCGTTTTTTCGCCCTTTTTCTTAAAAATAATCTAGGTACTACAGGACGTAGGCCTACCCACGAAGGTTGATTGGGCCAAATCCACCACGCTCTCAGTGCGGGTTAGTAGATTCACATTTAGGTTGTCTCTTTGTAAGTCGATGGTTGTCTCACGATGTTTTCTTTCACTGAAAAGCCAATGGTGTGAAATTCCGTAGGTACCTACATGAATTCCGAAGAATTCATTGGTACAGGACCGAGATTTGTACTCAAGTCCTCAGTCAGTACCTATTGTAAAGCGGGTGTCAATATCACTAGACTACCACGGCTTCCATATAATTGGTAAACATAATTATGATTGAGTATGGGTAAGTATTATAGAGATTATAAATATGTAAAGATGTAATGCATGTGCATTACCTACGGAAATAAAATCATATTTTGAATGTAAAGCTTTTATTAATTAAATCCAAACACATACACACAAACAAATTAGCTTTTCTTCTTCAAAAAAAGTAAAAACATCATCAGCGAACTAATGAAGGTCTTCAAAACATAGTTACAACATACGACAAATGGTACTACTGACAGAAAACCAAATAAATCGTCAAAAGCGAAAACGCAATTTATGGAAAAATATAAACTCTACCAATACATAGGTATACTGATAAGAATAACGTTCGCGTACAAATACAATCTATAAGCACATTACAAAAATACACAGGAATAGTCTTTTGTCCATGAGATCACCATGAGTGACAAAATTCAATGTTTCTCTTATTACCAAAAGCTGATGTTCTTCGATGCTGGCGTCAGTTTATCGCGGCACTTAGGGCAGTTTGCGCGCGCGATGTTCGGCGCGCCGCAACCAAAGCACCAGAACTTTGGCTCTAAAGGACACGGCACCTGCACGGCAGCATCTGCAGTTGACGCTCGGGAAGGTCCGGGCTCGTCTTGTCTCTCTCTCTTCATCTTCTTCCGGCAAACCTCGACAGCGTGGCCGGTAAGCCGGCAGTAACTGCATCGTCTTTTCCTCGACGTTTCTCCTGATGCCGAATCTGACTCAAACAGTTTCCTCTTCTCCTCCAAAATCATTTCCGCTTCTCTAGCCGCGCTAAACAATTGGTCGAAAGTGTCAAACGTCGATCTCGGCACCTTTTCCTTGATTTCAGGCAGTAATAGCCAGTAGATCATATCGATCTGCTGCTCCTCAGTGTGCCTCGGTTCTGGTAAATATGAAAACTGCATTCGTTTCCTTATGACAAAATCGAACGTTGTGACATCTGGAGCTTGCCTCTCAGTCAAGATGTCTTGGTAAATCATGTAAGGCAGTTTCGTCGGCGCGAATGTATCGCGGATTTTTTCACAGAATTCATCCCATGTATCCGTGCTTTCTTTGGTTTTCTGCCACCAAAGCAACGCTTCGCCTTTCAGGAGATACGACACTTCTTTCAGTGCATCCTCGTCAGGTATATGTTCGAACTTCTTGAATAGATTTGTCACATTCAAAAATGAGTCTAGGACGTAGAAATCTCTTTCTCCGTTGTAAGAACGGTCGAATGTAACGAAAGTTCCCTTTCTTGGTTTAGATCTGGATTCGATGGCCTTTAGCAGCCGCTCAAATTGCTCGTCCGTAAAAGTCACCATCTTCATTCCCTTTAGTTCTTTTGGGTTGAGGGGACTGCTCACTGCACTTGCACACGGTCCGGAAAGCGTTCGTCGAACGAAGCACCAACCAACGGTCCGCACGTGCGTGGAAAGTCCCTAGAGTCCACCGTTCCAGCTAGTTCCGAGTGTCGGATGCTTCGCCGGATGCAGCAGGACTGCGCGCTCGCGCGCTCTGCACGCGCTTTTAAAGCCAGTGGTCGGGTATCTCCGCGCGCGATCGGCAACCATCGTGGCGATGGAATGCTTGGCTGAATGCTGCGGGACGTATCAGACTAGCAGATAGATGGCTTCGGGAGGTTTTATTAATTTTATCTAGGTAGGTACATTCTTTTTATAATATCTTGATTTTTTACATAGTTGTTCAAAATAATGTATACGTATACATTGTTTTAAACAACATTCATAAATAATATAATAAACCCGAAACATTTTTTTTATTTTAGATTTGAAACTAAAAAAAATTCGTAATTTTTTTTATACTGCCACTTGACATCATAGTTTTCAAAAAGCCAGTAGGCAGTACCTACCTAGTCAAAGGTTAAGTTAGTGCATTTTAAATTTAATATTCATCGTCGCTTACCGCCAACAGCCCTGCTCGACCCTTCCAACTCTTACAAAGCCCTCTATTCCGCGACATAAAACCTGCTTCACCATAAAAACAACTAACTGCACACAAAATCACATCTCTCAATTAAAATAAACGGCCTTATATAACGGAGATAAGGAGCAATATGGCGTGCGCCGCGCTGGGTTATAATGAACCAAATGGGGTGAACTTGATAATGATGTGGACACAACACTTGTTTTTGCTTACTTGTGCGGGAAGTAGGAAGGTGTTATATTTATAATTTTTGAGCCGTTTTATTCATACCGTCTGTTACAAATATTCTTATAGATATTAAAATGACATCAAATCAAATCCATCAAATCCTACAAATCCGAAAGTGTATTTGTTAGTTTGTTACACTTCCACGCAGCGACGGAGCAACTAATCCGCTTAATTTTCTTGATACCTAGATTAGAATAGAATCTATTCTATTCAATAGATTATATGGTATATAGGACAGAAGAGTGATATATTATATAGGATATTTTTACATACAGGATCTGTACGATCTCATATAGATAAAAGTGATGGGAATTGGGATGGTTTTGGGACATTTTATTGCGAGTGATGCAACGGGTAAAACTTCGTAGAAAAACATTACCACATTTCAAGACTGTCAACGTGTTTTTTTCGCACAGATAATTATTTCTTATGGCATTACACCCATGAGTATTATTTCATATCAATCCCCCACCATAGGTGATTGCTATTATATCTTTGCTAGGCGCTAAGCATGACGAGCAAGCAGGCAGGTTGTACACTGTCACAGGGACTTGTACAGCACGTGCAAGATAACTCTGCGCTCAATTGGTGACGCCACATACATTTTTCCAGCATATTGGATACCCTGGATGCTTCGAAATAAGGTGGTTCCCAATTTTGGCCACGCGCATATACCTATCTTGAGCGTACTCCAGCACAGGGGTGCTTTTGGCTTTCGCTTGTGTCTCTAACGAAGGTAGCGTAGTGTAAACTAGTTACCGGGGCAAACAACCCCCGCTTTTAGCCCGCCACAAAGGCAGCTCGCGCCTGTTCTAATTTTGAGCACGGAATTGTGTTAGGTGCCTATTTGTGAAGCGGCGCGATACCTACACACTTGTGAGTTCGGGGCTTGTGAAATGCAAAGTCTGAATGCAGAACGTCTGAGTTGCGTTTTCGAATCATCTGGGTGCGCACTAATAGGTTGACAACCTGTGTATGTTTTCAATGTCACGAATTTCTAGTGTACGAGGTAAGATAGTCTGGCACCCATAATTTGACTTTGACTGCCTCGGTGGCTCAGTGGTTAATGACCTTAACTTCTGAGTCAAAGAGGCATGGGTTCGATCCCTACTCAAGGCAAATATTTATGTGACGAACATAAGTGTTTGATCTGTGTCTGGGTGTTACTTAGTTACTATCCAAGTATATAAGTATGTATTAAAAATATGTATAATTATGTAGTATACCAGTCTCTGGCAGCTATATCAGAAGCTTTGCTTAGTTTGGGGTCAGAGACAGTGTGTGAGATGTCTAAAAAAAATTGTAAATATAATTATTTACTATGAGACCGACCCTGAATTCCCTTAACAAAATGAAGACGAGATACAAAAACTATGTTTCCGCCCGGGATCGAACCGGGGGCCTTCTGCGTGTTAGGCAGATGTGATAACCGCTACACCACGGAAACCTGACAGAGGAGCACGAAATTGCCAAATTGTATCAAAAGGTATTTATGCACTACTACTAATATGGTATAGATAGAAATGTTGAATCGCTGATATAGTTTTTGCAAGTACTTTCCTCAAAAAGGGAGAAAATTTGCTGTCGTGCTATTTATCAGCCGATTTCAATAATATTTGGCAAGATTGTTAAGTATTTCAATCCTAACAAGATTTGATAGTATGAAGATGAATCAAATCGGTCTAAGCAAGTCGAGACAATAGCTTTATAAAGATTCAGTTAAAGAGATGTTGCGAGGTCTACTTTATTATTTTTTATTTTTATTTCGAATAGGTTCGCGTTTGACTACACACTGCCTGATGTTAAGCAGATGTGCGGTCTAGGGTGTAGCACGCTTACCTAGAAGATACCTATTTAATCGGGATTTGAAGACACCAACGTTGTACTTTAACGGGAAGACAGACCCAGGCAAAGCGTTCCACATTCCGGCTGTTCGTATCAGGAATAAGGATTCGAAACGCTTGGTTCTAACGCGCGGAATGTCCACCATAAAAGGGTGGCGCTTTGGTCGCGTCTGTCTAGCCGTACGATAGAAGAAAGTGGCAGGGGGGACCAGATTGTGCAACTCCTGGGCGCACTTCCGAAGTGTATCCGGTAAAAGGCCGACAAACACGCTACCTTGCGACGATGGTCAAGACTTTGCAGCTGCGACTTAGTCAAAGTGTCGTTGTCAATCAGCCTCCTGGCTCGCCTCTCAATCGACTCCAGAGCCTCCAGTTGATATTTAGCAGAGCCATCCCAAAGGTGAGAGCGGTATTCCATGCAAGACCTGACTTGTGCTTTATAAAGACTCAAGCTGTCAGTTACCGGAACGGAGACACCACGGAAAGCGGGAAATACTGTTCGGAGAATCGTTAGTTTATGATGTCTACAATGGGAAAATAATAATTTTTCGCAAAAAATCGCAACACTGACTTTCACCGTGTACAGAATTCGAATAATTTGCACGAATCGATGTACTTTTGTGTTGATTTATCAAAAACGGCGCAGAAGATTTCGATAAAATTTAAATGGGACCACCTCGCAAGTATAGTACTCTTTTGAATTAGGTAATAAAATATTTTCTTATATCAGTTCCCAATTGGCAAAAATATTAAAGAACATAAAAGCGGACAATTGCGACTCAGGCTCGCACACCGAGGGTTCCGTACAAATCCAGAAAATTTCACAAAATTGAGAAGTTGTTAAAATCTCTATACTATAACCATCGACAAAAAAGTTTTTATTTTCACTTTTCTCGTCATACATCGAAAATTACTGAAAATGTTAAAATAATTAAAAACCTATGCATGTGCTAATGAAGTTATTTTATATGATACCTTACATGATACGATTTACTCACTTTGAATTTTGAACCTATATTTTGTGAATTTTGAGGCCCTATTTTTTGTGATTTAAATAAAAATGTACAGTTTTCAGATTTATTCCTATATGTGTACTCTGAGACAATGTTTCTCGCCAAATTTCATAGTTCTATGTCAACGGGAAGTACCCTGTAGGTTTTGATTTTTGTGAGTGTCGAAATATGCGGTTTTTTACGACATAAATGGTTCTAACTTCGTTCTATGATAACTGAGAAGTTTTCCCTTTACACAACTGTAAGAAATCATAGATATACGTATACAGTTTAAATTTCAACTCGATATTTTTACGCGTTCCCGAGATAAAGAGTCTTGACATACACACAGACGGACAGACGGACAACAAAGTGATCCTATAAGGGTTCCGTTTTTTCCTTTTGAGGTACGGGACCCTAAAAAATACATATAGACGAACATAATACCTTCTCCTATTTGGAAGTCGCTAAAAATGTGAAAGAGGAAGCTGTCTGCGCTGAATCAAGAATTATTTTCTTGATGATTATTATTCATAATCATCGTAAAATAATTATTTAAATATTTTTCGCCAATTTATTCTGTGCCAGGTTATTTAAATGTATCACGTTCATCGAGATTATAAATGGATTCGATTATTTGAGCAAATATTGCGACGTCCCATTCGTATTGTTCACAAGCAATTACTACAGGCCGGAGGACTGAACCAATTATATTAATTAAATTAATCGATTTAAATTAACGACGTCATTAATTATCAAACCGATTTAATTAATAATTTGGTGGCTCGTTACGGTAATTATGGTTTGAATTACGAACTTTCTTTGTATACATGTATTGTAGTTATAACTGATAGGGTAGAAATAACTCAATGACTAAATAAATTGTTGGCCATCTAAATATTGTGTATCTCGGTTAAAATATATTCAAAGTGATTTTCGGTACAATTCAAAGTTCAAATTTCATTTCAGGAGCTCTCGTGGAAAAGAGCTTCCTATATGGATATTAGTTTAAATTAACAGATTTTCTAGAGTTAAAGTTAAGGACTCTCAGCATCATCATCATTTCAGCCATAGGACGTCCACTGCTGGACATAGGCCTCCGCTAATGATCTCCCCGAAGGACTCTCAGTTAAAACATATTCCGCCTTACCAAAAAAGCTTTAAACAAGCTTAAAAAACTGTTTAACCATGCAATGTGTACTGTTAAACAGCGTCTAAAGCGTGCGGAAAACTTTTGTGGTAAGACGGATTGTTTAAATTAAGAATTTTTAGCACAAACCTTAGCCCTAGCCCAAGTTTAACTTGTGCAAGTATTGTAAAGTATAGGTAAGAGCAGTTTTCCAACTTTGCTGAATAAACGTAGAAATGCGAGTCCGGAATATGACCGTCGCAAGCGGGTCGTTTCTCTCGGCTAATATCAAAATCACTTGGACAAGATTCAAAACCCTCACAAAGTGGCGCATAAAATTGCGATAGGTACTCTACACGCTACAGGGATGAAACAGAAAACTAGATACGGCTGAGTACTATACTTAGAAATGTAACTAGATGCTGTTGGACAAGTTTAGAATTTTGCTTAACTTTCTAGATGTTTGTTTTACTATTACTATTAAACATTTTTGGTTGAGTTACCATGTGTACTAATAAATTAATAATGTTTTTAATTATTTTAGTGAAATTATTTATTTTAAAAGAAATTCTTTAAAAATATAATTACGTATGATATCAAAGCGCCTGATGCAAAGCTGATATCTGGCTGTATAGTATGGTTTTGCTCTCTTATTTTATTTTTGTACCACGACTCCACAACTCCTTTTTGATTTACGAAACACAATGTGTTTTCTAATCAGGTATATTGACTGTGCCTACTAATTGGAACAATTTCAGGGTCTGCCTATATGTCATTAACCTATATCGCTGATAAATATGTTATACAAATTACAATCATCGTTTTGTGATGATCTTTTGACTAAACCCTTCTTGCCTTCAAGTCCTTGAGATTACGTCGAGCGGAGGTAGCCCGGGTCTTCACGTCATCGACTAAAATAAATCAATGGTACTATCTGACATTGGATGGCGACTCTGTACAGGCACGTATCCAGCTTTGAGTTTCGGGGGGGGACCATTTACAAAAAAAAACCGCCAAGTGCGAGTCGAAACTCGCTTTTAGGTGGACAGCCTAAGGATAGGTGATCTAATTAGGATCTAATTAGAACGTATCAATTTTTGGAACTATGTTTTCTACAATAATTTTACTATACCAATAACAACAACAGTAAAATTAATTTAAAAATATTTTGATTTTTCATCTTTTATACATCCGTGTGACACAAGTGTGTTACTTTTGTTACTCTTTCATGTAGCAATGGACAGATGTTTGTTAGAAAACTATCTAAAAAGACACCTAACCACAATATTGCTAGGTAGATATTATTATCTCATAATCAAAAATATTTTACATAAATGCGAGCCAAAACATAAAAAGATGCATTTTTCGTTTGTGTTTCTTTTTTAAGTCTAGAAAGGTCTGTGTTTGACCCCATCCGTTTGATCTGAAGCAGAGACGCGTTTCAGGGTGTACCACATTTAGGTACCTAGATGTTAGCTATTTGTTTAGATTCCCATATTGTTTATTGACTATGAGTTCCATATTTTAGCTGTTCTTACTAGAAACACCGAATCAAAACTCGAAGCTGTAGAGTTGAAATTAAAACTAGATCTACTTATGCTCCTATGCAGCTGTTCACAATTGAATTTCTTAGATATGTTGCTCTAGGAGACTAGATCAACGTGTGAAATTCACATATTTTGCCTCTATGGCATTTACACATTGCAGTTTCCAAAAAATAAATACTGTCTATGTATTAACAGATGAAATTCTCGTTGCAAGTTTAAAAAATCCATTAAAATGGATAGGTTTTTAAATAATAAAAAAATGTACTTAGTCAGTCATTGTATGTTGTTACATGTGCATTAATGAATTATTGAATTATTATCCTAAAATCGAATTTCGCGTGCTGACCGAAGACACATGGCATACGTAAATTCATACTGCACCGGCTTTTTTAATAGTCCACTGCAGGATGTAGGCCTACCCGCGAAGGGTGATTGGGCCATATCCACCATGCTGGCCCAGTGCGGGTTCGTGGATTCACATACGCCATCGAAATTCTCCTAAGGACGTATGCAGGTTGCCTCACGATGTTTTCCTTCACCGAAAAGCCAGTGTGAAATCCCGTATAAGTACATAAATTCCAAAGAAGTCATTGCTATGAAAGCGTCATTTTTAGTTATTTTTAAACTTTATTTATTTTTCACCTTTTAGTAATAGAATAAATGTATTAAATAAATAAATATTTGGGGACATCTTGCACACTCTGTCTCTGGCCCCAAACTAAGCAAAGCTTGTGGTAAGGCTGCCAGAGACTGATATACTACATATACCTATTGTTAAATACATACTTAGATAGATAGTACCTAAATAACACCCAGACACAGAGGAAACACCAATGTTCATCACATAAATGGTTGCCCTGGGTGGGGATCGAACCCACGCTTCTTTGAACTAGGAGTCGGGGTAACTAACCACTGAGCCACAGAGGCAGTCATTATCATCCATCTTTGATAAGTGTGCAAAGTTTAAAGTTAATCTGATCGCTCAAAGTTGGGCAAAATAGAGTTTAAAGGGGTTGGTTACAAGCAAGCAAACATACAGGTAAAACTCATATAAAAGGGTGATAAAAACAAATTTCTTTGCTATCGTGAAAAAACACCGTAAAAACCTCCATATTTCGTCACTCATCGTGTTTGGCAAAAATAATTGGTTTATACTCGTAGTACCTACACATAAAGAAAAAATCTGAGTAAACCCCTCGGTTGGCGAGTCGGCCCACGGCGGCGTCTGCTTCACTCGCACTTGTTCGGGTTTTTTGTCACTAGTTTCAATAATTCGTGAAACGATTGAGACTCCAAAATAACTGCACAAGTGTGTAACATCTGATTTTACCAGAAAGAAACCCCGGAGAGTACAGATGTGCTTTTTTGCTTAGAGAGAATTCTGAGGATTCGGAGAACAATAGCCATAGGGGCGGTTTATGAGTCACTTTCATTTTTAGGGTCGTCTACACATAGCAACAGCTTTCAACAAATGCTTTGCAAAACAAAAAACCTTGTTGCTAAATAATCAATTTTATCTAGTGTATGTTCAAAAATTTCGGGGGGGGACCGGTCCCCTATGTCCCCCCCCCTGGATACGTGCCTGACTCTGTATTGTAGTCACGGTAGACGATTATGTAATCGATAAAATAAATGCAATCGCTAATGTGCATTCGGAATTCCGTAGCCTTATAAGAGTAGACAGAAATAGATAAAGATAATATTAATATTAACATAATGCTAGAATGAAACCTAAAATAATCTAAAATAGCCGTCAGCATTCAAAATTTTGGATGCTAACAAGAAAGATAAAAATGCCAAGATAAGAGCCAAGCCAAAAGATCAAAATCTTGTGTAATAGACATAACAACTGTTTGATGGTTTGCAGTGGAATTATGCACAATTGTCAATATCTTGAGATAGCAACATTGTCCAAAAATCGATTTGTCAAATGTTAGTACATAGTAACGAGATAGGATCTATATAAAAGAAGACTAACATCTGTTCTTAAAAATTTTATTGACTTAAAATTATTTCCAAAAAGAAATAACGAATAAAGAATTCTAGTCCATATACTCCACAGTGAATTTAAAAACAACTCAGACAAATACAGCACTGTGAACGGAAAGAAAAGAAAGGCTTCCGAAAGAGAAATGTAATTATTTGAAGAAAAATAAGTATGTTTTAAAAACAAGATCTGAGAAAGGCAAACGAGAAAATTACCGTTGCTAGTTTTTAAAGGTACCATGCAAGAAACAAACTAAAGCTCGAACACACAAGCGCAAGAGCCAACAGTGAAGAAAAGACGTTTAAGGTATGTAACTGAAGAAGGGAAACCCCATAATTATGGAAAGGCGTAGTGACCAAATTAGGAGAACGCTTTACAAGCGCGACTTCGGATTTCAAATTCGATATCGAAGAAATAAGTTTGGAATTAAGTACGGATTTACCAACCACACTGTTTATTTTCTGGGAATGAAATCTTTCCTGAAATTTTTTGAATCTTTTATGCGTCCGTAGAAGGACTCGATGGCGTTTGTGAATCTGCCAACCAACACCGGGTAGCGTATTGCCAAACTGTATACTGACCCAGACACTCATAGTCTGTACTGAACTACGTCGTGCTCATTGAAATCATAAACAAATTGGAGTCGTCAATGGTTTTGGAAAAGAGAGCTTCAGCCGCCTTTTGGTGGATGAAGCTCTAATGAACCACTTCGGAGCCATAATAATGGCTGCAAGGCTGTCTGGTGCTAGCGAACTTGTCCTCATTGGAGACGTCAATCAGTTGCCTTATATCGACAGAGAAAATCTCTTCGAGATGAGGTACCATCGCCCGACCCTGGTTGCAAACATTACCCAGGAGTTGCTCTGCACACATAGGAACCCAATGGATGTCGCGTATGCGTTGAGGGAAATATACTCTGGTATATATTCCTCAGCTCCCCGTATTAGGTCTCTTGAGCAGAAAAGGTTCAAGGGGGCTCAAATATCCAAAACCCTCCCCAACACCCTTTTCTTAGTGCATACACAGGAAGAAAAGGAAATCCTCACCAGCCAGGGTTATGGAGAGGGCGCAGGATCACGTACCCTTACCATCCACGAAGCTCAGGGACTAACGTACGAGTCGGTAATCGCCATCAAAACGAAGCCTGGAATGAAACTACACGAGAGCGTGTCACACGCTGTCGTTGCATTATCACGGCACACTGGAACCTTCATTTACTACGCCGACGACATCGAAGATGATGCCATCAGCCGATTCGTGCGGCGTGCATCTTCCGCGTCATTGAGGGCCATCAAAGAGTACAACCTGCAGATGGCCATCAGAGATCGGAACGAGGCGGTGATGGAGGCTCTGGGCCGGGAGGAGACAACAGAGTTGTTATAGAAGGACATGGGAGCGATCACAAGCAGAGTTGAAACCACCGAGTAACACACGGAGTCGTAGCCTCGGACTCTGCGGATGATCGCTTTCACAAAGTAAATCATGACAAGTGTGTAATATCTAGAGTTTAGCATTGCGTGCATGCCCTGAGCATTCATTCTCGCCATCGATGGCTCCTTCTTGCGGCGGCGTCGTGTGTCGGGTCGTTCTCTTCCCTAAAATATGGTCGAGGAGAGCGATGGCTGGCACATGCGTCACACTCGTGATCGGGTGCTGCATGCGGGTCGCCGGTTTGCTCGTGGCATTCACGCAATGCACCGAAACTACTAACTTAGGCTAAAACTTAAACTAACCCATCTCTATTGTACTAACTCTTTTTGTATAGTAAAATCGAATAATTGAATATTTTAGTTAACAAAAGGCACAGACCCTGGAGTCTGTGGTTTGTAATTTTTCAATAAAAAAAAAAAAAAAAAAAAAAAAAAACAAATTGGAGCAAAGTACATACGAGCTCAGAGCAGTTTGAGATGGTATGCATTTTGCTCGAAGGTATGTAAAGCAAACCATGACACGCGAATATATAACCAACTATACATCGTGTTTCATAGTTTCCCGAAACTTTATTGCTATGCTGTTGCTGTTGTTATACCTATCCTTGAAGCTGGACAACTTTCTAAAAAAAATACCTATTGTGAATTAATTTAAGTTTTAACTAAATAAAGGAAACCGGTAAGTGTGACCCTAAAAATAAATTTGAATTGTAACAATTTATACACAGGGTGTTAAAAATCTTGAAGTGTTTCCAATTACATTATTTATTATTTTTTCAGAAGAAATGATTGAATGAAAGCCTTTGGTATAATTGACATTTCGTTCTTAATAATTTTTCGCAAAAAATGGAAAACCGACATCCATCGTGAACAAAATTCGATAGTACGCTCGAATTCGTGTATACAAATTTTACATTATTGTTGATTTTTCAAAAACGGTTTAGCCGATTTCGATATAATTTTAATGCGTAGTACCATTCAATTTTTATCGAAATCGGCCTCGTAAGTATATCCTTTCGAACTAAAAAGAGTTTTTTGATTCGAATCTCAATTAGCGAAAATATCGATGAACATACAAAAAAAAAACATACAGACGAATAGATTGTACCTCCTCCTTTTTGGTAAGTAGTCGGTTAAAAAATCTGGTCAATATTTTTAGAACTGGACTATAAATAGCGTTGCGATTATGAGAGAAATAGAAATATTAGTATGATGTGGAGTAGATCATCATTTGAAGTGTTGCACACGGTTGTACTTAATTAAGCTTAGTTGTGCAATCGGGAACTGAAATTAATGACATTTACTTAGTTGTGCCTTCGGGAAAGATTTTAAAATAATATTCCTGATCGCACAACTATGTGCGAAAGCATTTGGTCCACGAGGAATTCCCCTAAACGATGACGGAATACGCCACTGCCTCATCTTGTCTTTCCTATTTGTGTGTTCCGCGGCCGACGCAGTAAGTGCGGGATATACTGCGCTCTTTACGATTATTGCTTCCTGCTGCGCTGCTCTCCTAGTCTCGGAGTGGCCAACGAACGCGTGTTTCATCCTCTATTCTACGGCACGCAGTGTATGCAACGTTTCATTTATGTGTATGGCAACGTGGGCTATTCATATTATAGAGAATTAAAAACCCTGAATATTATTTCAGAATATTATTATTAAATTGCGGGAGCAATAAAACAGTTTTAACTTGATGAATATTTGTTTTAATGCAACTAACATATAAAACAGGTTATCGGAGATTACAAAGAAAGTTGGAGGAAAGATGGCGGACCGCAGCGCCTCTAGCGGCGGGAAACGGAAATATATCGAGAGTTGAGTTCACATATCGTATTCTTTCTAACAGATACTATAACTTTAATTATTTATAGCATAGTCTATTAGGTAATTTATGGCATAGGTTATTTAGGGTTCCGTACCGAAGGGTAAAAACGGAACCATAATACTAAGACTAACGGATTAATGATAACTATTACCTACTGTTTATCTCTACCTAACTATTTGTGTTTTCTTATAGATCCTTGATGTGATCTTATTAGGTACCTACGTGTTTTTTCTAGAAAATTCGATGTGAAAAATGACAAGAATATTACCACATTAGGCGTAACTACCGCTCGATCCATTTTTGCAAATTTTGTTGTCTTTTTGTGAAGCTGTATTAATAACAATGTTCATGATATTTCTGGGTTTTTTACGCTATACTCTATAAAATTTTACTTGATCTTTGCGACAGTGACATTGACATAGAAGATTGACATTTTTAGTGTTGAGATAGTGGTGGAAAAAATCGATTTTCAAACAATGTTGTAATGAAATCGAATGAGTAGTTGAAAGTGAGAAATTGGATTTTATTTACCTACTATTATTTAAGATCAAGTATGTACACATGTAAATAATGTTATGATATTAATTAAATACTCATAATAATGTAACGATAGTATTTATCGAGGTTTTCACTATTATCGTTGCTAATGTAACATATAATTGGGTTTAATTTAATTACACTTGTATAAAATGTTACGATATTAATATATAAAATAAAATTAATGATAAATTAAGTTTTATTTAAAATATCGTTAGTATAAACTATCGACATTTTAAATAAAACTCTATCTAAAACTCTGTGGTCACGATCATTCGTCGCCCATCACTAATCGGCATGCCCATAAAGTATGACATTGACAGGTACTGTCTGTACTATTAAGAAATTCAGGACTTCATAAGCGTGATTTTTCTGACAGCTGTCGCAGAGATCAGGTTAAATTTTATAGAGTATAGTGTACCTAAATAACTCGTATTTAATATTGAATTATCAGTGTTGACGATTAACAGTAGGTTACTTACGGATAATTAGTTTGATTTGGTTCGCTGGTCGCGGCCGCGACAGCACGTACAACCCGCGCTCGGTTAGTATAAAGGTGGCCACACATGGTCAGTTAAACTGATCAGTTTTTCCCGTCACTCCAAATGGGGCTCATTCAGTAAATTAAAAGGTGGGAATTGGTGGCTCCATGTATAAACCACTACCAGAAACTGGGCACACATGATGAAATGATCGCATCAGTTCATCAAATAGTTGCAGCGGGGTCCTAATGTAGTCAACTACATTAGGACCCATATACATTTCTGGTTTCCAAAATTTCTCATGAAAAATTGAAATAACACAAGTTATGGAAGAAGCAAAATGGCACCACTGCCTTATTAAAAAAAAATATCGATCCTAGAAAAAGTTGATGGGAATCAAAGTTGTAGGAAATCAAATTTCAAGCAACTTCGGCTTCGATAATTTCTCATGAAAAATTGAAATAACAAGTTATGGAAGAAACAAAATAGAACCACTAACTTATTAAAAAAAATATCGATCCTGGATAAAGTTGATGGGAATCAAAGTTGTAGGAAATCAAATTTCAAACAACTTTGGTTCCGATAATTTCTTATGAAAAATTGAAATAACACAAGTTATCGAAGAAACATCATGGCACCACTGCCTTATTAAAAAAAATATCGATCCTAGAAAAAGTTGATGGGAATCAAAGTTGTAGGAAATCAAATTTCAAGCAACTTCGGCTTCGATAAATTCTCATGAAAAATTGAAATAACAAGTTATGGAAGAAACACAATAGAACCACTAACTTATTAAAAAAAATATCGATCCTGGAAAAAGTTGATGGGAATCAAAGTTGTAGGAAATCAAATTTCAAACAACTTTGGTTCCGATAATTTCTCATGAAAAATTGAAATAACACAAGTTATCGAAGAAACATCATGGCACCACTGCCTTATTAAAAAAAATATCGATCCTAGAAAAAGTTGATGGGAATCAAAGTTGTAGGAAATCAAATTTCAAGCAACTTCGGCTTCGATAATTTCTCATAAAAAATTGAAATAACAAGTTATGGAAGAAACACAATAGAACCACTAACTTATTAAAAAAAATATCGATCCTGGAAAAAGTTGATGGGAATCAAAGTTGTAGGAAATCCAATTTCAAACAACTTTGGTTCCGATAATTTCTCATGAAAAATTGAAATAACACAAGTTATCGAAGAAACATCATGGCACCACTGCCTTATTAAAAAAAATATCGATCCTAGAAAAAGTTGATGGGAATCAAAATTGTAGGAAATCAAATTTCAAGCAACTTCGGCATCGATAATTTCTCATGAAAAATTGAAATAACAAGTTATGGAAGAAACACAATAAAACCACTAAGTTATTAAAAAAAATATCGATCCTGGAAAAAGTTGATGGGAATCAAAGTTGTAGGAAATCCAATTTCAAACAACTTTGGTTCCGATAATTTCTCATGAAAAATTGAAATAACACAAGTTATCGAAGAAACATCATGGCACCACTGGCTTATGAAAAAAATGTCGATCCTAGAAAAAGTTGATGGGAATCAAAGTTGTAGGAAATCAAATTTCAAGCAACTTCGGCTTCGCTAATTTCTCATGAAAAATTGAAATAACACAAGTTATGAAAGAAACAAAATGGCACCACTGTCTTATTAAAAAAATATCGATCCTGGAAAAAGTTGATAGGAATCAAAGTTATAGGAAATCAAATTCCAAACAACTTGGGTTCCGATGGTTTCTCATAAAAAATTGAAATAACACAAGTTATCGAAGAAACATCATGGTATCACCGGCTTATTAAAAAATATCGATCCTAGAAAAAGTTGATAGGAATCAAAGTTGTGGAAAATCAAATTTCAAACAACTTTGGTTCCAATAATTTCTCATGAAAAATTGAAACACTTAACACAAGTTATCGAAGAAATATCATGGGTCCACTGTTTTCAAATATGGAACCACCAATTCCCACCTTTTCATTAACTGAATGAGCTCCCAGTTGGAGTGACGCGAAAAACTGATCAGTTTAACTGACCGTGTGTGCCCACCTTTAAGGTAATAATGTTCTCTGTACTGGTAAGTATGTTCTCGCGTCGGTATGTCGGTTACCGAGCCGCCTATGGAACATAGTTACCAAGGCAAAAAATATGCGCGAGGGATGCGAGCGCGAAATTTTATAAAGGTGGGCACACACGGTCAGTTAAACTGATCAGTTTTTCGCGTCACTCCAACTGGGAGCTCATTCAGTTAATGAAAAGATGGGAATTGGTGGTTCCATATTTGAAAACAGTGGACCCATGATATTTCTTCGATAACTTGTGTTAAGTGTTTCAATTTTTCATGAGAAATTATTGGAACCAAAGTTGTTTGAAATTTGATTTTCCACAACTTTGATTCCTATCAACTTTTTCTAGGATCGATATTTTTTAATAAGCCGGTGATACCATGATGTTTCTTCGATAACTTGTGTTATTTCAATTTTTTATGAGAAACCATCGGAACCCAAGTTGTTTGGAATTTGATTTCCTATAACTTTGATTCCTATCAACTTTTTCCAGGATCGATATTTTTTTAATAAGACAGTGGTGCCATTTTGTTTCTTTCATAACTTGTGTTATTTCAATTTTTCATGAGAAATTATTGGAATCAAAGTTGTTTGAAATTTGATTTTCCACAACTTTGATTCCTATCAACTTTTTCTAGGATCGATATTTTTTTAATAAGCCGGTGGTGCCATGATGTTTCTTCGATAACTTGTTATTTCAATTTTTCATGAGAAATTAGCGAAGCCGAAGTTGCTTGAAATTTGATTTCCTACAACTTTGATTCCCATCAACTTTTTCTAGGATCGACATTTTTTTCATAAGCCAGTGGTGCCATGATGTTTCTTCGATAACTTGTGTTATTTCAATTTTTCATGAGAAATTATCGGAACCAAAGTTGTTTGAAATTGGATTTCCTACAACTTTGATTCCCATCAACTTTTTCCAGGATCGATATTTTTTTTAATAACTTAGTGGTTTTATTGTGTTTCTTCCATAACTTGTTATTTCAATTTTTCATGAGAAATTATCGATGCCGAAGTTGCTTGAAATTTGATTTCCTACAATTTTGATTCCCATCAACTTTTTCTAGGATCGATATTTTTTTTAATAAGGCAGTGGTGCCATGATGTTTCTTCGATAACTTGTGTTATTTCAATTTTTCATGAGAAATTATCGGAACCAAAGTTGTTTGAAATTGGATTTCCTACAACTTTGATTCCCATCAACTTTTTCCAGGATCGATATTTTTTTTAATAAGTTAGTGGTTCTATTGTGTTTCTTCCATAACTTGTTATTTCAATTTTTTATGAGAAATTATCGAAGCCGAAGTTGCTTGAAATTTGATTTCCTACAACTTTGATTCCCATCAACTTTTTCTAGGATCGATATTTTTTTTAATAAGGCAGTGGTGCCATGATGTTTCTTCGATAACTTGTGTTATTTCAATTTTTCATGAGAAATTATCGGAACCAAAGTTGTTTGAAATTTGATTTCCTACAACTTTGATTCCCATCAACTTTTTCCAGGATCGATATTTTTTTTAATAAGTTAGTGGTTCTATTGTGTTTCTTCCATAACTTGTTATTTCAATTTTTCATGAGAATTTATCGAAGCCGAAGTTGCTTGAAATTTGATTTCCTACAACTTTGATTCCCATCAACTTTTTCTAGGATCGATATTTTTTTTAATAAGGCAGTGGTGCCATGATGTTTCTTCGATAACTTGTGTTATTTCAATTTTTCATAAGAAATTATCGGAACCAAAGTTGTTTGAAATTTGATTTCCTACAACTTTGATTCCCATCAACTTTATCCAGGATCGATATTTTTTTTAATAAGTTAGTGGTTCTATTTTGTTTCTTCCATAACTTGTTATTTCAATTTTTCATGAGAAATTATCGAAGCCGAAGTTGCTTGAAATTTGATTTCCTACAACTTTGATTCCCATCAACTTTTTCTAGGATCGATATTTTTTTTTAATAAGGCAGTGGTGCCATTTTGCTTCTTCCATAACTTGTGTTATTTCAATTTTTCATGAGAAATTTTGGAAACCAGAAATGTATATGGGTCCTAATGTAGTTGACTACATTAGGACCCCGCTGCAACTATTTGATGAACTGATGCGATCATTTCATCATGTGTGCCCAGTTTCTGGTAGTGGTTTATACATGGAGCCACCAATTCCCACCTTTTAATTTACTGAATGAGCCCCATTTGGAGTGACGGGAAAAACTGATCAGTTTAACTGACCATGTGTGGCCACCTTTAGGCGACTGGGGGGTGACGACGGGATAATCGCGGGCGCCGGCGATACCTCCCCCGCGCGTCTCCTTCGTCTTGGATAGGTAGGTACTCGTAAGATATGTACACGCAATGCAAGCGTGCACAATCAGTGATACCTAAGCAAAAATGATACGTTTTAAAGCAACAGTACTTAAATATTTTTTAGAACATAATTATGTAAGCATTTAGGTAGAGGCCGAATCATTCAAGTTGGCGGATGTGAAATTAGCAACAAGCTGCGCAATATCCTGACTGAAGCTCACATAATAGAAAGCTGCACGTTGATTGAGTTTCCCGCATCATGTAGGTAACATCATATCCGCCGAATTGCATGATTCGGGATATCTTTACGTAACTATTTCTTTATGTAGGTAGGTTAGGTTAGGTTAGTGGTGGTCAAGAGGTAGAGCCGTGGTGGTCAAGAGGTAGTGACACCTGCCTTACAATCGTGAGGTCGTGGGTTCAAACCCCGGTCCCGTACCAATGAGTTCTTTAGAATTTAAGTACGGAATTTCACACCACTGGCTTTTCGGTGAAGGAAAACATCGTGAGGCAACCTGCATACGTCCGTAGAAGAAATTCGATGGCGTATGTGAATCCACCAACCCGCACTGGGCCAGCGTGGTGGATATGGCCCAATCACCCTTCGTGGGTAGGCCTACGTCCTGCAGTGGACTATTAAAAAGGCTGGTACAGTACAGTACAGTACTTACATAATCACATAAGTATCTTTGTGATCTTTATTAAGTACTTTGCTAAAAATTCGATGTAAAAATTTACAAGAGTTTAGGCATTCCGATCGATCCATTATAATAAGTTTTTGTTTGCTGTAGTAATAACAATGGCCATGTTATAATTCGGGGTTTTTCTTTCTGGGTTTTTAGGTATACCTACCTACCTAAATACCGGATAACGAATTATCAGTCATACCTATAGGCAAACAGCATACGTTTTTAAGCGACAGAAAATACATTTCTAGAACTTATGTAAGTACCTACTTTACTGTAATGTGCGATAAACTTTTAAAATATTTAGTCAGATCATATTTAGAACTTGAACAGTACTAAACAATTCCCAAATTAAACAAAATGAATTCTGGATTTGTACTGGTAAGTGAAACTTTCTTTTTTTTTAATTTACAAAAAAATGAATACCTACATGTATGAAACCCACTACTTACGGCTCAGCTTCTGAGCTTATGACTGCTGGAAAAATATATCCCTTCAGTTTTGAAGTTTATGAGAACGGTAAACTAAGAGGTTCCTTTGGCGATGCTGGCCAAAAAAAGTGTTTACGAATAAAATAAATCAATATGCCTACGTTTCTACAAAAAGAAGTGAAATCCAACCAAAAGCATTCTGTAAAAACTAGCCAAGTCTCTATGGATCTGCTTGTTTATCTCTAAAAAGTAATGAAATCTAGACAAAGTCGTGCCAAGTCTAAGGTTCCTTACTTCGATTTCTTTATTATTATAGCTAATGTTGTGTGACTTGGCCGTTGAAGGGTACACAAGGGTATAAAACCAGGTGCTCCATGACACTATTGCACCAATCTGTCGCCTGAAACCGCTACCCATTGACGATGGAAAATTGCCACTTGGAAAACATTAATTCAATAACCAGTCAATTGTAGATTTGATAAAGCTGCGTATTTCAATAATACTTATGTGTAGGCGCGCCAAAACAAACAGTATAAAAAAATATTTCCAGTACAGACGGACTTCTAAGGTCTTTCAGGTATATCTGTGTAGCTGGCCATCGTGCAGTTATCTCGTTATCCCGTATACACGATCGTATGAGACCGTATTATTTATCGATTTCAAGTTCCCTTTTTATGTAAGTAAAGGGATATTTTAATTTAATTATTAATGATTGAAGTGAATTTCCAATTAAATATTCTGTGAACATTTCAAGCGTCAACCTGTACCGTTATGACGAGCGAGCGAAAAACGGCAAGAAAATCAGGTTCAATTGTTATTTGGTACTTAATTATTTTTTAGTATTTGTTATTACTTAATATACAGCCTGGTGACAGACAGACGGACAGCGGAGTCTTAGTAATTGGATCCCATTTTTAGCCCATAAGGTAAAAACGGGATCCAATTACTAAGACTCCGACTCTAAGAGACGGAACCCTAAAAATAAATTAAAAATGCTATAAATATTTTCATAATAAATAAAATAATAATTCACGCCGTGGGGTGCCGGCAGAGTAGAATAGCACCCCCCTCTTGTACCAGGTGTCGTAAGAGCCGACTGAGGTACTACGGAACCGACAGTTGGCGGTATACCCATCCAGAACAGCGTAGCTAAAATGCAACAGGGCGGGGATGGGCAGCAGCATCCCCGTCGCGAGAGCTACGCCCTGCGATTGCCAACACGCTTGCCCAGCGCGGCAATTATGGGCAAAATCCCCCTCATATGATAGCACAAAATAGAACCAGGCCCCCAGTCCCCGGCAGCTCCGCTAGTCCTGGTTCCGGCAGCGACCATGGTAACGGCGGAGCAAGGGGTGCTAAGAATCCCCGGCAGAGATCCGGCTGCCACCCTAACCGACGACGACTGGCCCTGGCAACATATAACGTGCGCACTATGAGGACTGATGAGAAGATTGCGGAACTGGAAGAAGAGTTGGGTAGGTTGCGATGGGATATTATGGGGTTATCTGAAGTTCGTAGAGAGGGCGAGGACACGATAACCCTGAAATCCGACAACCTACTGTACTACCGGGAAGGTGACCAACGGTCCCAAGGCGGTGTCGGCTTTCTCGTTCACAAGTCTCTCGTTAACAACATCATTACCATCGAAAGTGTGTCGAGCAGGGTTGTATACCTGATACTCAGAATATCCAAACGATATTCGTTGAAGGTCATCCAGGTATACGCACCGACCTCGTCACACCCAGATGATGAAGTGGAGACTATGTATGAGGACGTAAGTCGGGCCATACATACGTCTAAGACCCGCTTCACGGTTGTTATGGGAGACTTCAACGCAAAGTTGGGCAAGAAAAGCGATGATGAGTTGAGAGTGGGGCAATTTGGATTTGGGCAACGGAACCCCAGGGGCCACATGCTGGCAGACTTTCTGGAGAAAGAGGAACTCTTCATGATGAACTCTTTCTTCCAGAAGCCACCTTGCAGGAAATGGACCTGGATGAGTCCCGACGGTACCACGAGAAATGAGATAGACTTCATCATGACTAGTGAGAAACGGATATTCAACGACGTCTCCGTGATCCACAGGGTAAAAACCGGCAGTGATCACAGAATCGTCCGAGGCAAACTGAATATCAACGTTAAACTCGAAAGGTCCCGTCTGATAAAGTCTACGCTCCGACCTTCTCGTGCCCACATACAAAACCCCGAGAACTTTCAGCTCGAGCTCTCAAATCGCTTTGCTTGCCTGGAGAACTTTGCGTCAGTGGACGAGATCAATAACGGGCTCGTAGAAACTGTCCAAACGGTGGGTTCTAAATTCTTTAGACCCCGCCGTTCAGATAGACCTCAAAAATTCTCCGATCATACTCTAAATCTCATGGCCGAACGACGCTCGCTAAGACTGCAGTCTTCCGATGATGCAAAGTCATACAGGCGGCTCAATAGACAGATTTCAAAATCGGTGCGGTGCGACATTCGTCTCTTTAATACTAAACATGTTAAAGAGACAATAGAGCGGAACAAAGGCTCCAAAGTGTTCGCGAGGCATTTTTCTATTGGGCAAAGCCAGCTGACAAAGCTGAAGAGAGAAGATGGCAGTATAGCGTCAACCAAGGCAGAGGTATTGCAGGAGATTGAAAGGTTTTACGGACAGTTATACGCCTCGGTAGCAAAGCCTGTAAACAGCGCGGCCAAAGACCCAAGAGCCAAGCTGACCCGACACTTCACCGAAGACATCCCGGACATTAGCCTGTACGAGATTAGGATGGCCCTGAACCAACTTAAGAACAATAAGGCGCCGGGTGACGACGCAATCACTTCAGAGCTTCTGAAAGCGGGTGGAACGCCGGTACTAAAAGTCCTTCAGAAGCTATTTAACACCGTCGTCTTCGAGAGCATAACGCCAGAAGCGTGGAACAGAAGCGTGGTGGTGTTGTTCTTCAAAAAAGGTGACAACACCTTATTGAAAAACTACAGACCCATCTCGCTTCTGAGCCATGTTTATAAGTTGTTTTCAAGGGTCATTACGAATCGTCTCGAACGCAGGCTTGATGACTTCCAGCCTCCCGAACAAGCCGGTTTCCGGAAGGGCTTTGGCACCATGGACCACATACATACGCTGCGGCAGGTTATACAGAAGACCGAGGAGTATAACCTGCCACTTTGCTTGGCGTTTGTGGACTATGAGAAAGCCTTTGATTCGGTCGAGACATGGGCTGTGCTTGAGTCTCTCCAACGATGCCGTATTGACTATAGGTACATTGAAGTGCTGAAGTGTTTGTATAATAACGCCACTATGTCAGTTCGAGTACAGGAAGAGAGCTCCAAAGCGATCCCTTTGAAGAGAGGCGTAAGACAGGGAGACGTAATATCTCCGAAACTGTTTACTACTACTCTGGAGAACGCCTTTAAGCTCTTGGAATGGAAAGGACTCGGCATCAACATCAATGGCGAATACATCACTCACCTTCGATTTGCCGACGATATCGTGGTCATGGCAAAGTCGATGGAAGAACTAAGCACGATGCTCGAATGCCTTAATCGAGTCTCTCAACAGGTGGGTCTTAAAATGAACATGGACAAGACAAAGGTCATGTGTAATTCTCATGTTGTACCCACCCCTATTTCAGTTGGGAACTCGGTTCTTGAAGTCGTTGACTCGTACGTCTACCTAGGACAAGTAGTCCAGTTAGGTAGGTCCGACTTCAAGAAAGAGGCCAATCGCCGAATCCAACTCGGTTGGGCAGCGTTTGGAAAATTGCGTAACGTCTTCTCGTCCGACATACCTCAGTGCCTCAAGTCGAAAGTTTTCGACCAGTGTGTGTTGCCAGTGATGACTTATGGCACAGAAACGTGGTCTCTCACTATGGGCCTTATTAGTAAGCTCCAAGTAGCCCAACGAGCCATGGAGAGGGCTATGCTCGGAGTTTCTCTGCGAGATCGAATCAGGAATGAGGAGATCCGTAGAAGAACCAAGGTTACCGACATAGCCCAGCGGATTGGCAAGTTGAAGTGGCAATGGGCAGGGCACATAGCGCGGAGAACTGATGACCGATGGGGTCGAAAAGTTCTCGAGTGGAGACCACGTACCGGCAAGCGCAGTGTAGGTCGTCCACCCCCAACTAGCAAAAAGTTGTGCTATAACAGTCGCGGCAACGTTTTGGTTTTACTGTTTAGTTCTATAAAAGTCCCCTAATTAGTGCTATAAACGTCGAGTCAACGTTTATACAACGCGAAAAAGGCGCAGATTATAGCACTAAAAAGTGCTGTAGAAGTGCAGTAACTGTGTAAATAGGACGAATGGTTTGTGGAATAAACATCGAATAAAAGCAAAACGATCCCAATTTAGTGCAGTAAAAGCAATATAGCTGCAACGGTACCCCTTATTGATAGAGTTGAAGTGTTTATGTTGCCACTAATCAGCAATAAAGTGAAGTAAATGCTGCTAATTTGCTACAATTCGACATTTTTGTTTGTTAAACGCCAAATTTGCACTGTTATTCCATTTTAAATTAGAACGATTGTGTATTATATTCTGTGCCGTTATGGAAATGCACCAGTCTTTGTGTGTTTGTCACTTAAAATATTTTAAAAGACAGAGGTGTCATGTCCATTTAGTTAATTATTAAAAATAATACAGTTTCTATATTTAAATGTATATCTACATAATTATATAGGAAAATTACTGGCAATTTAACTTTGTCGATAAACTGTAATGTATTATTTAACATATATGTGTGGGCCACGCGTATTTTGCAATAATTTTGTAGATATATTTTATAAATTCCATTTAATTTAATTAATGTGCTACTAGGGAGCCATTACGCGAACACTAGTAAATTTGTTGCTGTTATATCATACTAACTCGACTATTTGTCGAATAAATGTGACTGCGTTGCATTCATATGCAGCCATGTTTTGGGTTTTTGAGCAATAAAAGTACCAAAAACTCTCTTACTCAATGTTTTGTCGAATAAAAGTGCTATAATAAAATTGTTACACTTGAGGTTCTGTAACTGTAATTGGAAAACTATAATTCGACTTGTGTTTTTACCGTGTTATAAAAGAAACTACGTTGCTATTTAATCACCGGGTAGCTAGTATTCGACAAATTTGCTGAATAAAAAGTATGTCAGGTAATTGTCATATAAAAGCTTTTTTTACACATTAAATAGTAAATCAAACACTATTATAGCCCTCGTATAGCATTTATTTGTGACATAAGCCAGATACGGGCACTTCTATATGATTTGCACTAAAAGACATAACATAAACACTTTTACTGCACAATTTTGTACTTATGTAGCTACTATTCAACAACTATTCGATGTTTAGTCGAGTAAATGTTTCCTTATTCGACTATTTTGCTTGTTGGGCCCACGAGGTGGACGGATGACCTTATTAGGACCGCAGGATCGCGCTGGATGCAAGCCGCTATCAACCGGTCTTATTGGAAATCATTAGGGGAGGCCTATGTCCAGCAGTGGACGTCCTATGGCTGAAATGATGATGATGATGATGATAAATATTTTCTATGTAAAGTAAACTATATGCATATTTTATTTATTTACGTTTACACCACTACTGTCTTTGTCGTCGAATTTAATTTCATCCAAAGGAGCTTGTCTGGAAGAAATTGCTTCTAGCGATAAGACCGTCTTTGGTGCCGTTTCTGACTTTATTTCTTCAGTTACGTGTTCCTATTTGTTGGTGTCAATAAAGTATCCATTGTTGTATTGTGTTGTAAAGGTTCGCGCACATTCTGTCGGGTCGCGTCGCAGCGCAAAATTCCGCTCAAATAGCTTCTATGTATTTATAATTAATGAACTAACGCACACTGTGCCGGGGCCCAGCGGGCCGCATATTCCGCATTTCCATATTGGGCGCTGCGGCCCGCTCCGCCCGACATAATGTGCGCGGACGTTAACTATTATTATTTTTTTAACAGAAATTGTTCGTAATCTTTACAATTCTGGCTGCTGTCTGCGCTATCGTGGAAGCCAGTTATGGTCAAGCTTCAGGATCTGGAGTAAGTATTATGACTAGGGGTTGGAATAGGTTGGCGCTGAAGCCGGGGCAACAGAATATGGCATCGATATCCCCTTGTCTGTAGTAAGAAGTAGGCTCTTACTAGGGCTTAAGTAATAAGTAGGCTCTTAAAAGGGGGCCTCTGGGCTCGCGGGTGGTTAGAAATCGGGCTCTAGCCATCCACCCAAACGGGCCCGGGGAGGACGACAATGGCCACGTTGTCGTACAAATATATGACTACTAGCTGCGTCCCGCGGCGTTACCCGTCTTAACCTGAGATAAAAAGTAGCCTATGTGTTAATCCAAGGTCTTAGCTACCTCCATACCAAATTTCATCTAAATCGATTGAGCCGTTTGTTCGTGAAAAAGTACCTAACAAACATCACATACATTAAGTAGGCTATCCAAGGGCTATTCATCGATTGATTTGACAGTTATTCGATTCGGCAGTTGTTTGTTTTGACATTCTTGCAGCGCAGCTAGAGTAGCTCGCAGATGGCAGAATTTTCCCACTTACTCGACATTTATCGTTATATTTTGGACAATTCACACAATATCTTTATAAATTGTAGCCTATGTGTTATTCTGATGTATAAGCTATATTATTGTAAAGTTTCATTAAAATTCATTCAGTAGTTTTTACGTGAAAGAGTAACAAACATCCATCCATACATTCTTACAAACTTTCGCGTATATGTAACTAGTTTTTACCCGCGGCTTCGCCCGTATGATATTTTGATTTTTGACGCAATATCATTATAATTTATAGCCTATGTGTTATTCTGATGTATAAGCTATATTATTGCAAAGTTTCATCTCAATCCATTCAGTAGTTTTTGCGTGAAAGAGTAACAAACATCCATACATACATCCATCCATTCATCTATCCATCCATCCATCCTCACAAACTTTCGCGTTTATAATATTAGTAGGATAGGATAGTAGGATGTGCAATCGCAGAATTTTAATAAAAAAGTGCTGGAAGTTCCGATGCGTTCCCATGGAAATTCCGGAGCTTCCAAGACGGTTTTGGAAGTCCCATCCAGGGGGTTTTATTAAAGTTAAAATAAGGGGTTGGAATGGGCAGTTTAATTTTTAAGTAGGTGAAGCACAAAAAGTATACGTAAAAATAACAGATAATATCTAAAACCCCGGAAATTAGCGTGATTTCCATGATTTTTCAAGCGTATTTCAATTAAAATTTAGTTTTTAAAGAAGGATTTTTGGTTAAATAGATAATCCGTGTTTCTATTCTGCTATTAATATTGACTATTAAATAATAATGTTCACATTTTTTCAAAAATAAATAATTTACAATGTTTTAAGCTCATTTCTGACAAAAAATTTTGTTTGACATACAACATCACTGTCAACTACAGACCCATCTCACTTCTGAGCCATGTTTATAAGCTGTTTTCAAGGGTCTTTACGAACCGTCTCGAGCGCAGGCTTGATGACTTCCAGCCTTGCGAACAAGCCGGTTTCCGAAAAGGCTTTAGCACCATGGACCACGTTCATACGCTGCGGCAGGTTATACAGAAGACCGAAAAGTATAACCTGCCATAATAATATGGAACTGAAACGTAGTCTTTTACTGTGGACCTTATGAATAAGCTCAGGATAGCCCAATGTGCTATGGAGAGGGCTATGCTCGGCGTCTCTCAGCGATATCGAATCAGAAATGAGGAGATCTGCAGACGAACCAAAGTTACCGACATTACAACAAAGTTATCAGACCAGCGGATTAGCAAATTAAAGTGGCAATGGGCAGGGCACATAGTTCGGAGAACGGATGGCCGATGGGGCAGTAAAGTTCTCGAATGGAGACTATGGACCAGCAAGCGCAGCGTAGATCGTCCACCGACTAGGTGGACTGACTATGTAATAAAGATCGCAGGAACGTGCTGGATGCAGGCCGCTTCCAACTGGCCTTATTGGAAATCCATAGGGGAGATCTATGTCCAGCAGTGTACGTCTTACGGCTGAAGGATGGATGGAAACCAAAAACAAAATTATTATACTTTAAGCTTCTTTTTTTCTACCTTTGACAACGTTTATTCACTTGTAAAAGACAAAACATGGGCTGACTACTCCGAAGAAACTAAGTTTACTGAGCGCTGAATTTATAAAGTAATGTATTAGGTAATGTTATTACTTAATGTGTAAATTGATTTTCAGCAGCAGCCGACCACCGAATACCTAACATCTGCTGAGCGGAGACAACTAGAACAAAACCCTAACCAAGGCCCTTTCAATCCTGACAGTTTGTAACGGCCTGAAAATGGCTTCCATTTCAGTGTCATGAAATAAACGAGTCCGTCAAATTACAGTGTTTTACGTTTTGTGTACCAACCAAGCTAACTAAGCCTAAACGGGGTCATTCGACCAACATTACGAACTTTTACTGTGGGGGAACAGACCGATTTGGAAAAAAAATTAGCTGTTTCATCATTCAGAACAGCTGATTTTTTTCTTCTTGAATTTTGGGTTTTGGGCCCATAGTAAAAGTTGTTCATAACGATGGTCTTTACACCATATTTTGGCTTTGTATAGGGCAATTAAATACTAACCCTATACCTATTTATATATCAGAAAATTTGGTATCAACTGCCTACTCGAGTTAATGCGTCGTACAAAGGACATGTCCCAAAATGTATGGAGGCTGGTATAATAATAATCAAAAATTCTAACCACTACACTCATTACATTTCGAGAAAGTTCATATTTTCCTGAGTCTATTACAACAGTTAAAAACAAAAAAGAGCCCTCCGATTTTTTAAAAATTAATTTTGAATTTATTAGGATATAAAATATATATTTAGCTGAGCAAGAGGGCGTGGCTTAAAGCTGTGACGTCACGTCAGCTGTGGTGGTACGATGGCGGATGGAGGGGCGCGAGGAGCCAGCGAGCATCGGAAGCGTCGAGCGGCGGGTCTCTTACGCCTCCAACTCTCGGACCAGACGGACGTAGTGTCTTGCTTATCGTAGTGAAATATAATTGTACCTGCATTTTGTAATTTGATCTTTGCCATTATAATTAGTGAAAGTTTTTGTGCCTTTTTTTTTTATTTGATTGTTTTCTAAGTTTTCTAAATTCAGAAGTGGGATTCCTATCCCATTATCTGCCGGCTGTTTCTTGAGTCTTTTACTATTTTAGTTTTTAAAAGTTTTCGAAATACCCGCATTTACCTTACATGCGATGTTTTGTTTTTAGTTAAAATTATCGTTCGAAAACCGTGTTGATTTCCAAAATGAGTGCTAGAAATACGCGGGGTGCAAAAAAACGTCAAACTACGTCTGCCGAGAGTGTGGAAGCGCAGCTTCAACGTGTTTTAGACCGGTTAATTGTGCTTGAACAAAATTCCAGTACAGGCGGTACCAGCGCGGAAGGCTCAACATCTGCGGGTAGTTCTGTTCCGGCGCTGCCGTCGCTGTCGCCACTTGTAACCGCGCCTGTCCCTGCCGCGCCGACGGGTGCTGAGTCGGACATTGCAAGGTTGAACCAGCCTACGCAGCGAGCCAGCACCGAGACGCCGTCAGACGCCATTGAAATGGCTATGACTGAGATGGCTGAGAAGCTTGCAACTGCGATTGGTACAGCTTTACCGGTGAGATCGAACCATATTTTTATATCTAGTTTTGATCCCTCAATACATGACTTTGACAGTTGGTGTAACGAAGTCGATCATGTGCGCATTTTGAACAGATGGGACGATCGTGAGTGCTTATCGCGTGTCGGTAATTGTCTGAAAGGTGACGCTAAATTTTGGTTAGACGAATGGGTTAGTAATGATCGTAGCTGGTCAAGTTTCAAACGCGATTTCAAAGCGTTGTGCCCGCAACGCATAGACATTGCTAACATTTTATTTGACGTAATGAAGACTGATTCAGATAATTACGCGACATATGCTGAATATGCTAGGCGATCTTTACTACGTCTCCGAATCGTCAAAGGTTTGACAGAGGAACTGACCTCCGCAATAATTATTCGCGGCATCACCGACGCTCAAATTCGTGCAGCTGCATCGAATGCGCATTTAATGCCGGACAATCTGGTAAGTTTCCTATCGATCTACACGAAACCAACTCCCATTACATCAATTCAACCGAGTGGCCGTAGCGGTCTAGGTTATTCGAAGCCGAATACACGAAAACGCGAGTATGGTGAGTCCCGAACTAAGTGCTTTAGTTGCGGCGAATTTGGTCACAAACAAATGAACTGTACCAAACGCACGAAAGTAGAAAAGGCTTCTAATAACCTACCGAGTACATCTACGACGCCTGCTCAACAAAAACGTGCAATTGAGCAATGTTCGTTTTGCAAAAAAACAGGTCACAAGGTTGAAGATTGCTTCGCAAAGCAACGATCAGAATCGCGAGGTAAGCCTAGAGTAAACTTCTGTCGTGAGACCGCTGATACCTATAGACAAAACGATATTACGACTGCAGTTATACAGGGGGTTGCTGTAGATGTGCTCATAGACAGCGGCTCGACGATTTCTTTGATCTCTGAGTCGGTAGCAAAACACCTTCAGTGTACGCAAACGCCTTCGTTTAGAATTCTACGAGGTATAGGTAGTCAAGAGGTAGAAGCATCATATCGCACTACCCTCACTGTTGAGTTTGCTGATATTACTCTCGAAATAGACTTTCATGTAGTTTCAGACAAATACATGAATACGCCGGTATTGGTTGGTACGGATGTGTTAAATAGGGACGGCGTAACTTATACCCGCACTCGAGGCGTGCAACGTTTGACCCGAGCCGAAACCGTTCTCGAGATTAAGCCGACCGATGTATGCCCGCCCGTAGTCAACACACCGTTACAAGGTAAGGAGAGAGAGAAACTTATGGACGTCATCGACGAGTTTGCTAGTCATCTTGTGGTGGGTACTGCCTCGACCACAGTAAGTACGGGATCTATGCGTATTACATAATGAGACTCCGGTAGTTTACCGACCGTATAAGATGTCACATGACGAAAAGTTACGCGTCAGGGAAATCATTAAGGATCTACTTGATAAAAAAATTATCAGAGAGTCTGAGTCCCAATTTTCTAGCCCAATATTGTTGGTGAAGAAAAAGGACGGCAGCGATAGGCTCTGTGTCGACTTCCGTGCTCTCAATGCCAACACCGAAAAAGATCATTTCCCTTTGCCGTTGATAGACGACCACATCGACCGGCTAGGTAAGGCCAAGTATTTTACTAGTCTAGACATGGCCACTGGATTTCACCAGATCAAGCTGGATGAGGAGTCAATACATCGCACAGGATTCGTGACTCCCGAAGGCCACTATGAATATTTGAAGATGCCATACGGCCTAGCTAATGCGCCTGTTGTTTATCAGCGTATTATATCAAACACGCTGCGGTCCTATATTAATAGATGCAGGTAAGGCTTGTGTGTACATAGACGACGTATTACTGCCGAGCAACACGATAGAGGAAGGTCTGCAGACACTGCGTGACGTACTCAGCACGTTGACGCAAGCAGGATTTTCTATTAACCTAAAGAAGTGTAAGTTTCTTACTACCGAGGTCGAATACTTAGGCCGCACGATTAGTAATGGTCAGGTGAAACCGAGCGAGCAAAAAATACAAGCTTTGGTCGACGCACGCGTGCCGAGCAACGTCAAGGAGGTGAGACAGTTTTTAGGCCTTGCCGGCTATTTTAGGCGTTACATCCCGGGCTATTCGCTGAAAACAGCGTGCATAGCAAATTTAACACGCAAAGGTGTGATATTCAGTTGGGGCGAAGATCAAGAAAAAGTGCGTAAAGACATCATAGAACGCTTAACGAATGATCCAATTCTGGCTATTTTCGATCCAGATCTTCCAACTGAAGTTCACACGGATGCGTCATCTCTTGGTTACGGTGCTATTCTACTACAGACTCATGATGGAGGACATAAGCGTCCTGTTGCCTATTTCAGCAAGGTGACACAAGGGGCAGAACCCCGTTACCACTCCTATGAGCTGGAAACGTTGGCAGTAGTCAAGGCATTGCAACATTTCAGGCACTACCTTATTGGTTCCAAATTTAAAGTCGTAACCGATTGCAATGCCTTGAAACTAACCAAAAACAAGAAAGATCTGCTACCAAGGGTCGCTCGGTGGTGGATCTTTCTTCAAGATTATAACTTTGAACTCGAATATCGAAAGGGGGTTGCGCTATCTCACGCCGATTATCTGAGCCGAAACCCTGTCAATATTTGCGAGATCCGTAAACCACTTAATTGGGCTCAGATAGCGCAAGCCGCTGATGAAGAAACACATGACTTACTGCAGAAACTAAATGATGGTGTCCTAGATTCGTCTAGATATATGAAAAAGAACGACATATTGTACTACAAAATGGACATGATCGGGGAGCAATCCCGTTTCTTATGTTATGTGCCTAAGGGTCACCGCCTCAGTTTGTTACGCGTTTTTCATGATGAACACCACCATGTGGGAGTCGAAAAGACCACCGATCTAATCCTTAAACACTTTTGGTTTCCAAAACTTAGACATTTTGTGCGGAAGTACATACAGCACTGTGTAGTATGTCTTTCTCACAAGAAAGTGCCTCGTGAACCTTTGCAGCCAATTGAGTCATGGGATAAGCCCAGTTTGCCTTTTGACACGATTCACACGGACGTATTAGGGCCTCTGCCTGACTCAAATGGGTACAAATATGTAGTTCTTATTATAGATGCTTTTAGTAAGTACTGCCTCTTATATCCGATGCGTAAGCAGGATGCTAACGAGTTGAAAAAAATCTTCGAAAATGCGGTCTCTCTTTTCGGTACCCCGAAATTGATAGTGGCTGATCGCGGTCGGATGTATGAGAGCACACATTTTGTATCGTGGGTTAAAGAATTAGGTTGTGAGGTTCATTTCATAACCCCTGAAATGCACCAAAGTAATGGCCAAGTTGAGCGCTACTGTCGAACAGTTATGAATATGATCCGAGTCGAGTCAAACTTTAGACAAGAAAGTTGGTCCGATATTTTGTGGAAGTTGCAGCTCACCTTGAACATTACTTTCCAAAAATCCACTAAATGTTCACCAATGAATTTGTTGATCGGTAGCAATGGCACTACGCCCGTCATACGGTCCCTAGTGCGTGACGTGGCTTTGAACGCAACTAGTCCGAATCGCGAATCCACTCGCGAGATGGCTCGACAACGAGTGACTGAGCTGCTGGACCAAAATCGCACTCGTCAAGACGCTCGTGTTAACGAACGGCGTAAACCACCGCGTACGTTCCAAGAAGGCGACCTAGTCTTCGTGCGTAAGGCAAGCCAAGCCACTGGAAAAATGGACTCATGTATGCGTGGCCCTTACAAAGTAGTACGAGCGCTTCCTCATGGTCGGTACGAGTTAAAATTGGTCGCGGGCTCCTATGGCAAAACCACCCAAGCTGCCGCCGAGTACATGATAACATGGCGCGGGGAATGGACCCCCGATGTGTGCTCAGCATTTTTTAACAGTGAGTACTTTGTTGATTTGTGGCGGCAACGCAGCTGTGTATCTCGAGAGCTCTGCACAGGTAACCTAGCAACCTGAGGGCTCTCCTAGGCATATTGTCGCTGTGAAATCACATTTATGTGTCGCTTGCCAGGTCCCACTCATAAGTCATAACACTACACTTACATCACTACACATACAATTGCATATTTCCTACATCTACATTTTTAGAGCTAAATACATCCCGAGGGCTCTGTATTGTGAAGTCGCACCCCGAGGGCTCTGCACTCAGTAGCAAGTAGGTATTGCATCCGGCTCTGCAGTCGACGACAGCATCACACCTCGAGAGCTCTGTGATTTGGCAGTGGATCCCGAGGGCTCTCCACACCGGACACGCTTTATGTCCTGAGGGCGATTTAATTTTCGTCCTGGGTATCCTGCGGGCTCTATCCGAAACCGCTGAAAGTATAAATGACTTGCTCTTTCTTTCAGCCTTAAAAGCTTGATTGTGTAACTAATGCGAACAATGTATCTTTCAGGCGAGTCTGACGATGAAGACAACCAGTCTACAGTTGTAGAGCGCCATGATATCGAGGTGGCTATTCCTACCCCTGTGACGTCACCCCATACTGCGGGCGAGGTCGCACCGCCGTCAGGAGAAGCCGATTTAGCTGAGCAAGAGGGCGTGGCTTAAAGCTGTGACGTCACGTCAGCTGTGGTGGTACGATGGCGGATGGAGGGGCGCGAGGAGCCAGCGAGCATCGGAAGCGTCGAGCGGCGGGTCTCTTACGCCTCCAACTCTCGGACCAGACGGACGTACTGTCTTGCTTATCGTAGTGAAATATAATTGTACCTGCATTTTGTAATTTGATCTTTGCCATTATAATTAGTGAAAGTTTTTGTGCCTTTTTTTTTATTTGATTGTTTTCTAAGTTTTCTAAATATATATATATTTTTTTTTGTACATCTTACACACGATTTCTGATCCCAAACTAAGTAAAGCTTGTGTTATGGCTGCCAGAGACTGATATACTACATATACATATTTTTAAATACGTATGTATTTAAAAAAAATTATATAGATAGTACCTAAATAACACCCAGACACAGAGCAAATACCTATGTTCATCACATAAATATTTGCCCTGGGTGGGGATCGAACCCACGCCTCTGTGTTCCAGAAGTCAGGGTCACTAACCACTGAGCCACCGAGGCAGTCAATGTGTGGCTCAAAGACGTACGACGTGTGGGTTTGTATCAGTGAGTGTGCAATTTACCTACCAGGCGGGCAGCCCTAGCGCGTGATACGTAGGTAATGCGCGGCCACGCGGGGCTGTAGTTATTTCTTTCAAGGACAGGGCCACAATAGACACAATTCTGTTAGATACCATTACCGTGATTTGGTGCCAACTGCCTACTCGAGTGTTATTGCGTCATACAAAGGACGTCTGACATTTTGGACCAAAACTCAAAGTAGCCGGCCAAAGAAAAAAAAATTATATTCATTATACATGACCCTGTGAACATTTCTTATCACTAACCAAAATTCTAGGTCTGATATTTGAGTAACTATACGAGCTTGAAAACAACATCTTGCAAAAGTAAATTTAAATATATACTTATATAGATAGTAACTAAATAACACCCAGACACAGCGCAAACACTTATGTTCATCACATAAATATTTGCCCTGGGTGGGGATCGAACCCACGCCTATCTGATCTAGAAGTTAGGGTCACTAACCACTGAGCCACCGAGGCAGAGAGAGAGGCGAGAGTATATAATATGTATTATGATAGTACATGATTAACTAAACATATCATATTAGTATACCGAACTGCTATGTTATCTGATATTTGAGTTACTATTATATACGAGTTTGAAAAATCCCTTGAACTTTCAAAGTGATGTAGCATCTTAGGCATCAAACATAGAGGTTCGGTTTAATAGTAAAAAAATGTTCAGATAGTCATAAGAAATCATAATATAAACAGAGATTTCTTTGGCCGCCCATTTCACTTTTTGATCTAAAATGTATGAAGCATGTCAGAATGTTAACATAAAATATCTTGCCAATCAAGCTGAAAACGTTTTGAGGCTTAAGTTATGCTAGAATATATCGTAAGTTTTCATATTTGAATACAAATTAAGAATCTGGAAACATTTTATTTTTGCATACTTGAATTTTCAAAGTGATGTAGCATCTTAGGCATCAGACATAGCGGTTTGGTTTTATGTTAAAAAATGTTCAGTTAGTCATAGAGAATCTCTTTCTTAATCTCTATTTCTTTAGCCGCCTATTTGACTTCTTAGTCCAAAAATGTATGGAGCATGTCAGTTGTCCTTTAGGATAAAATCGTTTTGTTTATTTCCCAACCGCCGCCTACGTTTCTCATCTCGTCAAAAGTCTCATTCACTGTTTACTTTAACAAAACGTAGAGAACAAAGCTTGAACACGATAATTTGTTTACCTGTTGATCCTCTGCGCGCCCACGACCCATATTAATCCTTGTTATTATGAAATTAAACGCAAATACATACACAATGTAAGGTCTAAGCCCCACTGACATGTAGGCAGCAGCAATTTGATACTATGTGACAAGGGTGGGCAATTTCCCATTATTTATTGCCTTGACAGAATTTATGAACGTGCCCTAAGCCTTTATTAGTGGTATCAGAATGGACCATGATGGTGCCATTAATAGGTGAGATGTACGATCATGGGACGGAAACTATGAGGTTCATATTAATTACAATGTACTAGTAAGTTGTGGTCGCGACAAAATTCAATTATAATTTTAAAGTCCATGAAAATATGCCTTGGTCTTTTGGACTTACTTAGCTTTTAGTTTAGAATTTGTACCTTTGTAAGCATTATCATTTGATCAGAAAGATGACCACTGTTGGACATATTATGCGTCCCCAATAGTATTTTAAACGGATTATTGTATTTAGTATAGCATGCAACCAGTACGATTCTGCAATTAAAATCAAAATACCCTTTATTTTAGAGATACAAATGCTAGATGTACCTGCACAGGTTTTTTTTAGAAAGAGGTATTTAGTCAAATTACAATAAATTAAATCTGTAGCGTAAAATAGTCTATACATTAAAATATTGTATCTGTAATAGCATCGTCAAAAATAATAAGTAAAATTATTTAGTTCATTACATCATTAGTCAAAATACAAAAATTTAATTACTCACTAAGGCCGATTATAGAGACGCCAGCGTAAATTAATTAGCAACGTAAAAAGCGTTCTCTCTATTGAATTCCTAAAGTGAAAAAGAAACAGAACTATGCTGTTTAGCTAATATAGTTACGCTGGCGCCTCTGTAATCGGGGTTATTGTCTGTCCACCCTCTATCTTTTAACATACCAATCGATATTTCAAATTGTTTCTTATTTTAGGTAAATAGAGATAAAAATATCTTCTCGAGGATTTTAAATATTAAGCAAATATTAAACAAAACAAAGCTGTTATAAATATAGTATATAGTATAGTGTGAATAAAGCAATCCATAGTTTTGTAATCATTTCAGCGACATTTCCGATGGCCGTAGAGGAGGCTAACTGCTCCCGATTGCCTATAACCATACACATTATGGAAACTGCCTCGACTTCTCTAATAGAACATTAAACTTTCATGAGGTACAGCTTGGATAACAGTTACTATTGGGAAAGTAAGCAGTCACGGATTGCATTTGCAAGATGTCTGTGATTTTCAAAATTTTTCTATCATCCAGCTATCTATCTCTCAGCTGAAGGACGTCCAGTGCTGGGCATATGTGGATTTCTAATAAGCCCAGTTGGAAGTAGTTTGCATCCAGCGCGGTACTGTACTGTACTGTACCAACCTTTTTTTTATTGGTCCACTGCAGGACGTAGGCCTACCCACGAAGGGTGATTATCCACCACGCTTGCCCAGTGCGGATTGGTAGATTCACATACGCCATCGAATTTCTCCTACGGACGTATGCAGGTTGCCGCACGATGTTTTCCTTCACCGAAAAGCCAGTGGTGTGAAATTCCGTACATAAATTCCAAAAAACTCATTGGTACGGGATTTGAACCCACGACTTACGATTGTAAAGCGGGTGCCACTACCTCTTAACCACCACGGCTTAATACTACTAGAGCGTTACTAGAGTATGTGCAAAAAGAGGACTGTCGTGGCGTTACGGCGAACTATCAATAAGCCAATGTACCGACTATACTTGGTAGACGCGAGTACTGATGATAACCGAATTCTGTCTACCAAGTATCAAACACTTTTAGTTGTACTAGCAATGACAGAGCAGCGTTGTCTACGTAACAAAATTAGTACCTATATTCTCTTTTTGCAGAAACTCTACCGCCTTAAATGTACAGTTTACCATTATAAGATAAAAAACAAATGTCTTTTTGGTGATTTAAGGAGAGGCCGTTATTTAACGCAGGGCGTTGTGGGTGTTCTGTGGCTAACACGATGATGATATTTTTTATGCGAAACGGATTCTTTGAGAAGTTTAACACTAAAGACTCTTTGGATAGTGTTAGTCAGCTAATAATCCTGTCGAATAGTGCAACTTTGAGGAAAGCAAAGGCTGTATATTACCATTTTTATAGAGAACTGAGTATTATGCAGATTGTGAGGCGTGGAGAGATGTGGTGCAAGTGAGGGAGATTTGTGATTGGTGGCGGATCGGATTTGCTGCGCAATTAGCTTTCGGGTGGATCTTGAGTCCATCCATCCATCAGCCATAAGAAGTTCACTGTTAGACATAGGCCTCCCACGATCCATCGAGGCTATCCAGCCCGATCCTGCAGTCTTAATGAGGTCAACCGTCCACCTCGTGGGTGGACATCCTACGCTTGCCGGTACGTAGTCTCCACTTAAGAACTTTTCGATTCCATTGGTCATCCGTGATATGTCTACTGTCATTTCAACTTGCCAAACCGCTGGGCTATGTCGGTAACCTTAGTTCTTCGACGGATCTATCCTGATGCCTGATTCGATCCTGCAAAGAGGACTCCGAGCAAAGCCCTCTCCGTAGCTCGTTAGGCTACTTGGAGCTTACAAATAAAGCCCATAGTATGAGACCACGTTTCTATGCCATTAGCCATTACCGACCGAAAACTTTTGACTTGAATCACTGAGGTATGTAGGACGAGAAAACGTTACGCAAATTTCCGAACGTATATAGAACCGAGTAGAATTTGGCGATTGACATCTTTATTGAATTGGTACCTACCTAATTAGACTACTTATTTACTTACTATAAGTGAGAAGCTCGCTGGATAGAGAACCTTGCGCCACACCCGAAATGTGTTCAGAAAGCGGGGCTAATCTATGCAAACCCGGTTTAAGATAGACTTGTTTGTAGCCGCCGTGATTACTGCAGCCGGAAACCAATCTACAGGAGATTGGGGAACTAGTGCAGTTTAGGTACTCTGAAAAGCAAGGGTTTTGATGAGTTAGCTGGTAAGTGCTTGAGCAAAAGAGGAGGATCTCTCCGTTGAACGATAATAATAATAGGTTTTGTATGTTCTGTTGTGGCGCTTGATCATATGCTATCGTCTGTCACTGTATGCACATCTTGTGGTCGGATGTTTTTTGATATGTTATGATTAGCGGAGCAAGCATAATATGGAGATGGTGGTTAACATCATTATAAAATAAAAATGACTACTACTTTTTACAATCATGCTCAAACAACGTAACCTTTCTAGAGTTTCTAGTACCAATGTACTTAGAGAAGGACAGTCCGATGTGCTTGAGTCGGCTGTCCTGTCTTTAAGAAGGCTGCAAAAAGACGAAAAAGAAAGAAAGCAGCTCGCTGATCATCCGTGAAAATATTCTTACGTACCGATAGAAGGTCCTCGTTTACGAAAGTTGATAAATTAGAAAAGATGGTTGTCTGTAGGTAATGTCGGTTTAAGGTCGATAATTTGACGTCATAACGTCATGTGCGTCACAAACCGAACGCTTAGGTCGATCGTGCCTCCATATTGCTTGTTCCCCGCACTCGCTTGCACGATCGGCCTAGGCGGAACGTTACAATGAGTATTGTTTTTCTCGCGTACAGCCGGCGTTCGTCGATTTATACAGGGTTATTTCTAATCAATTAGCATCCTTTTCAGGGCTTATTCTGTACATCAAAACTAATAATTTTTGTTCTACGACTTTTGACAAAACTCAAAAAAAATTCAGCTGTTCCATACATTTGGTCGGGTATTGCGGCGTTTGTCGCGGGTGAATGATATTTTTCTATGGAACACCAATTTATTTATTTTGAGTTTTAACAAAAGTCGCAGTACGAAAGTTGTTAGTTTTAGATATACGTGTAAGATTTAAATTTCAGCTCGATATCTTTATGCGTTCCCGAGATAAAGAGTCTTGACATACACACAGACGGACAGACGGACAACAAAGTGATATAAGGGTCCGTTTTTCCTTTTGAGGTACGGAACCTTAAAAACAAGCCAAGAAACCAACATAAAGTTTGTGCGTCGCCCGTGTGCCGTTTAACTAATTTGTTACTTTAACACTGCTCTGTCATCGCTAGTCATCGACTTGGCTTTTTTCTTTCTAAATTGATGTTGCTAGTACAACTAAAAGTGTTTGATACTTGGTAGCGTCTATCAAGTAGTCGGTACCTTGGCTGGTGATTAAAGTCATATTGTTAGTTCACCGTAACGCCACGATGGTTCTCTTTTGGCACAAACTCTAAGCTAAAATTGCAAATTTTGTAGCTACAAACTTAAAAAGTACTCACAAATCACGACGTTCGTATTCGTACTAGTACCAATCCAGAAGTGGGGTTTTTGCATAACAAAACAGAAATCTATTACCGCGAGCAGCCAACCGGCGCCGTGAATATTCATGTTATTGTTGTGGGAGCAAACAAGCAGGCTCGCTGGCGGATGGTTATCGCCGCGACTGCGCCTGTATGGTTCGCAGTACATCGCCATGAAGTCAGAAAAGTTGCAACGTTTTGCGGAGACATGGCCGCGTGGTCTCCATTTGAATTACCGCCTTCCAAAAAAGAGAAGGAAAATGTTCGTCTGTATGACTTTTTTTTAAGTATGCCCATCGATATTTTCACCAATTGTGAACCAATTTAAAAATCTTTTTTATTTCGAAAGAATGTATTCCCGAGATGGCCCCATTTAAATTTTATGGAAATCGGCTCCGCCGTTTTTGAGAAATCATCAATAATGTAAAAGTTACTACGTGGATGACACATCGGTTCGAATTCTGTACGCAGTGGAAATCGGTTAAGCATTTTTTGCTGAAAAATAATTATTTCACGTACCTTTGGAGCTAAAGGTAAAGTTCAAATGGCGTTCACGCATTGGCAAGTCGAAGATATTGCCGTAAAAATCGTAAATAGTCCATCCACAAAGTGGAGACACTCTTTTAAATTATTGAGCGCCCACTGGAGCCGATTTACCCCCTTTCGCACACGGCGTCGTAGCGAAGGCGTATCGTAGTACGCGCGTAGGTCGAGAGCAATACGAACGCATACATGTTCAAACAACTCCGCATACGAGGCGTAGCATAGCGTAGTTGTATCGTAGGAGGCACCGCTCCGTGTGCGGACTTGTTTGAACATGGACGCAAAAAGGGAATATTAAGCAAATTATTTATGAATTTATTATAAGACTCTTTACACACGGCGGCGTAGTATAGGCGTATCTTAGTACGCGCGTAGGAGGAGAGCAATACAATACCACCACGATACGACTACGCTACGACGCTGAGTGCGAAGAGCCTTAGAATAATTAATAAATCATTTGCTTAATATTCCCTTTTCGCGTACATGTTCAAACAAGTCTAAATTGTCCTTAATGCTAAATTATCGTAAATGCTATGCTAGTATAATCGTCGTATTAATATAACTAAACGGCCAATAATGGCAATTCGGATACGCCTAAAAAAGTAAGTTTGTCCCATAAAAATCCGGCGGCTAGCCCTGTTGTCAGAGTTTTGAAGCCGCCTAAAGGCTTCTGACATGGCTAAACGGTTAAAACAGCTAGGACCTATAATTTAACGTGCAATCCGAACCACGGTAGCGCTCAGTTGTAAATGCTACCCGCGGTCACCCATCCGAAGACTAACCACGCTGAACGTTGCTTAACTTCGATGACCGCTAACGAACACCTAGTCAAACTACCCTATGAGCGCTATTCTGCTATTTGCTACGCTGAAAGTCATTTTTAGGGTTCCGTAACTCAAACGGAAAAAACGGAACCCATAAAGGATCACTTTGTTGTCCGTCTGTCCGTCTGTTCGTATGTATGTATGTCAAGACTCTTTATCTCGGGAACGCGTAAAGATATCGAGTTGAAATTCAAACTGTATACGTATGGTCTCTTGCAATTGTGTAAAAAAATACTTCTCAGTTATCGTTTCAAAAAGTTAGAGCCGTTTATGTCGTAATAATAATAAAACCGCATATTTTGTACTCACAAAAATCAAAACCTGCAGGGTACTTCCCGTTGACATAGAACTATGAAATTTGGCGAGAAGCATTGTCTCAGAGTACACATATAGGAATAAATCTGAAAACTGTATCATTTTTATTTACATCACAAAAAATAGGGCCTCAAAATTCACAAAAAATGGTTCAAAATTCTGTCTAAACTGAAAATAAGTTGAAATATAAATTTATATGAAAATATATAATTGTATAAATATAAAACATCAAACTTAATAGCAATCAAATCAAATAAGTTATAAAATCAATTCTTTTATCTAAACTAGATGGCGCTGGCGTCAAGTTGGCCCGCGGTATTGACTTTCTCCGTCGATTTACGAGGTGTTCCGGAAATGTGGTTTTCATTGCAAATATATAAATCCATTTCCAGACTCAAACAAATTCAAAGTGAGTGAAATATCACTTAAAAGAACTTCATTAAATGAAGTTCTATAAAAACCGTTTTTTTAGGTATTTACAAAACCGGTTTATTACATCACTACTTCATTTGCACATGCTAAAACAGGTTTATAATAATTTTAACAACGTGTTTGTACGGAAACCTCGATGTGCGAGCCTGACTCGCACTTGTCCGGGTTTTATTAATTCAATTTTTAAATCTCAAGAGCCAATATGAGTTATACAGTTGTCCATACCTAAATAACAATGAAAATTGATTCAAATTGCGGCGCTATTCGCGAGTGATGTTGATTAGCCCGTAATTCGCAGCCCGCTGCTGAGCCGCCTAATTTATAGCCGGATGCTCCGCCGGAGCCTGCCGATATGTAGGCACAATAAATACCGCATACTGTACGTAATTACTCATTAATTCCTGGATGAGCGAGTACGGCGATTTCGCCAACAGTGAAGGTTTTAGCTTAATTTTTAAATTAAAAAGATGGGTTATTTCTAATAATCAAATAGTTCCTGAAAAACTACAGTTTTCTCCTAGAAGCTTTTCCATCCATTCATCAGTCATAAGACGTCCGCTGTTGGACATAGGCCTCGCCAATAGTTTTCCAATAAGACACTAAGACCGCGGTTGAAAGCGGCCTGTACCCAGCCACCCGCATCCGTGGGCCTAACGTAATACCTTGTGCGTGGGTATCTTACGCTGAGCATGCTGGTACGCGATCTCCACTCGAGAACTCCTCGACCCCATCGGTAATGAGTACTACGCTCTGTGCCCTGCCCACTGCTTTTTATACTTGCCAATTTTGCTAGAAACTTTTGGATTCATTATATTTGGGTCATTATTAAATTAATAATCATAATCACTTTATTGCATTTTGTTACAAATCTTTAACCATAGCTTTAGCAAATTAACTAAATGAGATCGTATGAGCCGGGTTGTTAGCTCAGCCCCCCTACCGCCTAAAGCAATAGCAATCGTAATAGCAATCGTTTATGACTTCATTTTAGTCATTTGGCACCACCTATGTGACGTTAGCCATCAAAGTTGTTCAACAGTTGCTTTCGCAATCCGCGCAAAGCAATTGATGGCTAACGTCACGTAGGCGGTGCCAAATGACTAAAATGAAGTCATAAACGATTGCTATTACGATTGCTATTGCTTAGGCGGTAGGGGGCTGGTGTCAGAGTTTTTAGGCCGACTGAAGGCCTCTGACATGGCTTAGCCGTTAAAACAACCGGGACCTACAATTTAACGTGTCATCCGAGCCACGGTAGCGCTCAGTTGGAAAATACCACCCGCGGTCACCCATCCAAATACTGACCGTGCGGAACGTTGCTTAGGTACTTTCGGTGGTGATCGCTGACAAACACCTAGTCCCAAAGCGGGTATTGCGTATGCGCACGCCACGAGCGCTACTATGACCGTTACTTTTTAATGTAATATTATTTCAACAATTTGATTCGATCTATCAGTCCCGTGGTATATAGCTATGTTCTAAACACAGCATACAAGCTATGGTATCCAGCACAAGTGGCATCGCTCGAGCGGAGAGCCGTGAAGGGCTGTCGTCGAGGACGTGGAATCGATACCGCTCCATGTTACTCGGCAACGCACGTGATGCGTCTCTTCATTTGTACTCCGATACGTCTGTCGATAGTTCGGCAACTATGAGGCTACAGTTGCGGAGAAAATTGACTTTCAATTTCTATTTATCATTATTTAATACAATCTTCTTCTTTTCGAGTCGATGTTTTTTCTCACATAAAATATATTAAAAATAAGACGATTTGTATTTAATTTTAGATTTTGTTTGACCAAAATGAGGCCACCGCAATGGCCTTCTCCGTGGCTTCATGAAGATCGTCTCATGTGCACGTATCAGGGCAGGCTGCACAGCTCAGAAGGTGGGGCATTGTCTGTGGATTAAAGCCGCAGATGCATGCTGTTTCCAAGCTGTCTATAAAGCCCCACTTGGCCATATTGTCTCGACTTCGTCCCACTTGGGAACAGAGTCGGTTCAGTCATTTAATACAATTATCCCCCATCAAAATCTTTAGAAGCTTATAATTATCTCTAAATTTGATCGGCCAATTATACTTATTTTTTCAGTTTATGAATCATAATTAATTGCAAAATTCACTAATTCTAATACTTTTAATTAATTCAACACCAGTCAACTACTCTATTGTTGATCATAATGATAATTAAAATTTACAGACTTAACAAGAATACAAAAAAAATTCAACTACCTACTTGCCAAGTCTCCTTTGAAACAGGAGTTCGACAACAAACACTGTTTATATATATATATATATATATATATATATATATATATATATATATATATATATAAAAACGGACAAGTGCGAGTCAGGCTCGCACACCGAGGCTTCCGTACAAATCCAGAAAATTTCACAAAATTGAGTAGTAAGGTGTTAAAATGTCTACACTATATAAACGACATTTTTTTTTCACTTTTCTCGTCATTCATTAAAAATTACACATTGTTAAAATAATTTAAAATCTGTTTTAGCATGTGCTAATGAAGCTCTTTTATATGGTACCTTGCATGATACGATTTACTCACTTTGAATTTTTAAACCATATTTTGTGAATCTAGTAATGTAATGGTAATTGTGAAGATTTTCTTTTACACAACTGCAAGAAACCATAGATATACGTATACAGTTTAAATTTCAACTCGATATATTTACGCGTTCCCAAGATAAAGAGTCTTGACATACACACAGACGGACAGACGGACAACAAAGTGATGGTATAAGGGTTCCGTTTTTTCCTTTTGAGGTACGGAACCCTAAAAATGAATAAAATCTATAATGTTATAGTGCCTCTAGGTAACACTTTTCTTACCGATTGTACGCTCGCATCTTTGATTAGGGAGCGAACTACAAAGTGTAGAGAAGCGCTCGAGTTGAGAGCACCGCTTCGGAGGATTCGCCGTGTTCTGGAGAATCACTGCACTAAACTGTTCGCATCGTTTTACTAGATAATGATTATTTTTCTCAAAAAAGACATAGCTGACTTCAACCATGTAACTACAGAATTAGAATAGTTCGCACAAATCGACGTAGTAATTTTCACATCATTGTAGGTTTATCAAAATCGGCTCAGCCCATTTCGATAAAATTTAACCTGTGAAGTATGACCTACCAAACAAAAAAAAATTGGACAACTCTGTAAAAAGTTATGAGTGGTCATACATTAAAAAAAAAACCGGACAAGTGCGAGTCAGGCTCGCACATCGAGGGTTCCGTACAAACACATTGTTAAAATAATTTTAAACCTGTTTTAGCATGTACTAATGAAGTTCTTTTACATGACACCTTACATGATACGATTTACTCACTTTGGATTTTGAACCCATATATTGTGAATTTTGAGATTTTATTTTTTTGTGATTTAAATAAAAATGTACAGTTTTCAGATTTATTCCTGTATGTGTACTCTAAGACAATACTTCTCGCCAAATTTCATAGTTCTGTGTCAACGGGAAGTATCCTGTAGGTTTTGATTTTATTGAGTGTCGAAATATGCGGGTTTTGACGACATAAACGGCTCTAACTTTTTTATACGATAACTGAAAAGTTTTTTTTACACAACAGCAAGGGTTCATTGATATACGTATACAGTTTAAATTTCAACTCGATATCTTTACGCGTTCTCGAGATAAAGTATTGTCTTGACATACACACAGACGGACAGACGGACAACAAAGTGATCCTATAAGGGTTCCGTTTTTTCCGTTCGAGGTACGAAACCCTAAAAATGAGAACCTCCTCCGTTTCGTCGGTTAAAATACGCAAACATTTTTCACAAGAGTTGTAAATAAGTAAGTTCTTACATAAATGCTGAATAGTTAGCCCTGGTGTTTTTAAGCTGCCTGAAGGCCTTTGACTAGGCTAAACGGTTTAAGCAACCGGGACCCAAGATTTAACGTGTCATTCGAGCCAAGGTAGCGCTCAGTCGTACACTAAACCGAAAAGAGGTGATTTAGACCATCATAATGTACAATTTTTACTATGGGTCCAAATCAAAATTCAAGATTGTTCGAGCTGTTTCATATATTATTTTGTGGATTTTAAGTTGCAATTTTTATGGAACATCTGTTTTTTTCTCGAATTTTGGATTAGCCTCATAGTAAAAGTTGTTCGTAACGATGGTTTTTACTCAATTAACCTCTTTTTTTTTTTTTTTTTTTTTTTTGTTTATTTATCAATCACAAACAAAATACAAGCTTATCTTATACCTACCAATAAACCAATTGGTTTGTCGTGGTAAGTATTTGCACTCACCTCCACACTATTAACTAAAATAAACTACAACAATTAAAAAGTAGGTACATTTCTACACAGAAATTAACAAACGTTACTAACCTACTCACAAATGATACATAATTAAATGAAGCATTTAACGTCCATTCTTAAATACCTACATCTTAGTATTTAAAATATTATTTTTAACAAACACATGAGACAACAGATGTAGGTACCTAATGATGACATACGCAGATTAATAGAAAATAAAAATTACATTTTTTTTTGTTAACAAAGTTTAAATTAACATGTACTCATTATGATTTTGCAGTAAAATATTTTAAAAAGATATGATAATGGGATTTATATAAAAAGAAGATCAGTTGCTAGGAATAGATATGTAAAACAATACAACCTGTGAATATGTAAAATTACAAACATTTTTTGTCTGTATGATGTAATTTTTAAATTAATATAATTTATAGGTATCATCGATAAATTATGATATCAGGTAGTTTTTTTTTTTTTTTCGCAAATAACGTTTTCATAATTATGGTAATAAATCACCACTATAGAAATTAAAACTAAGAAATTCACCTACAATGCCTGCCCACTTAACATAATATCCTTTAGGTAGGTACTTCTATTTCCATTTTGCGAAATTAGGCGAAAAATGTCATCTTCGGACTCGACGACAATAGGTTTAGTGGTTTCTTCCTTACGTGCCAACACTTTACCATTTTGGAACCACACATATTTGTATGTCGGCCTTAGTTGTTGCTGCGCGGTCCATAGAAGGGACTTGTTGGCTGCAGTGAGCGCTCGGCGCAAGGTCACCTTTAACTTGGCTACTTCCGGCGGGAGCCCGCTTACAATGTGTTCTGCTAGAACTGGTGTCCTTCTAGCCGCGCTTGCCCACATTTGAGCCTGCTCAACATGCTGTAGTCGAAGTTGTATGATACAGTCTTGTTGATTGCGGCGATCTATCTGCTTAATATTTGTAATATCTGTGGTAGCCGTACCAAGTATTTGAGATAACTTGGAAGATACGTTTTTTAATCTTTCCTGAGGCATCTTTGGCAACCCACATAATTGCACCACATTGTCCAAACGCTGCTGGTCCATTGTTCTGATATGCTGCTTCAAAGATTTAAATTCAAGGTTCAAACGTACATGTTCTTTTTCTAGTTTAATATACTTTGTATCGAGCTCTGTAATTTTCTCGCTGTGCCGCTCAACCGTATTCATTAATTCTTCGATTTTATTACAGCATATACTTAAAGACTTTTCTATGGGTTGCAACTCTTTTTTTAGAATTTTTGTCATCTCAGCGATGATATCTTTCATAAACTTAGCTGAATCAATAGTGCAATTCCCGGGGTTATCAAAAGGTTTATCGTCATCTTCCGATTCTTCATCGGGTATGATGAAGGAAGCGTGGGGCGAGCTATGTTTACATTCGTCGCAGCTCCACTCAATGGAGTCGGTATTACGCATTGCTTCAAGCTGTTTTTTCGATAGAAGCGAACAGGTTTGAGTCGCATGCACTACCTTCCCACAGCTTCTACACTCCAGACCAGGCATCTTCTTCGTGAGGTTCTTGCCACATATATCACACTTTGATGTATTTGTCATTTTTCTTTTATAATTAAAACCAGAAGTATAAATAAAAATAAACGTAAGTTAGAGGGTATGTCCGATAGATTATATAGTATGTAGGTAATTCGCGCACACACTAGCAATAGACTGTTTAGCACGGCAGCGCGGGAGTGAGTCATGTAGTTTTGGATCAGTACAGGGTAAGCAGATAACCCTGTACACCAGTGGCGGTCACCCATCCGAAGACTAACCGAGCCGGACGTTGCTGAACTTCGGTGATCGCTGAGGAACACCCAGTAAGACTACGCTACAGGAGTTGCACAATCTGGTCCCCCCTGCCCCTTTCTTCTATCGTACGGCTAGACGGACGCGACCAAAGCGCCACCCTTTTATGGTGGACATTCCGCGCGTTAGAACCAAGCGTTTCGAATCCTCATTCCTCATATGAACAGCCGGAATGTGGAATGCTTTACCTGGGTCTGTCTTTCCGTTAAAGTACAACGTGAGTGTCTTCAAATCCCGAGTAAATAGGTATCTTCTAGGTAAGCGTGCTACACCCTAGAACGCACATCTGCTTAACATCAGGCAGTGTGTAAACGCAAACCTATTCGAAATAAAAAAAAAAGCACGGCTAACATATACCAGCCTTTTTAATAGTCCACTTTAGGACGTAGGCCTAACGAAGGGTAATTGGGCCATATCCAGCACGCTGGCCCAGTGCGGGTTAGTGGATTCACATACGCCATCGAATTTCTTCTATATTCGGACGCATGTAGATTGCCTCACTATGTTTTCCTTCACCGAAATGCCAGTGGTGTTAAATTCCGTACATAAATTCCAAATAACTCATTGGCACGGGACCGGGATTTGAACCCATTACCTCACGGTTGTAAGGCGGGTGTCACTACCTCTAGGCCACCACGGATACTAACGTGAATACCGTTAATTATAAAGTACGTATCAATGTAGCTACATAGTTTGTAGCAATGTACGAGTACTCGTAGCTTTAGCTCGGTAGTTAATTACTGATCTCATAACGTGGCTACGGTTTTAATAACATTAAGTTTTAAACCTCCAAATTGGACTTTAACTGCTACACAATTAAGTGCACTTTCGAGGTTTGTGAGCGGAATGGAAACGGATATAATTTTGGTTTATGATTTGATGGCGAACCGCAACGTTGTTGTAATTAGTCTACCTAAACCAAATTAATGAATTTGTTAAATCCGACTTAATGTCTGGAATTGGATTTTCTTTTTCAAGACTTATAGTACGATGGTGAAAGCTATGGTCTCCATTCAAGAACCTGATTTCAGTTCATATATTGACCGTTTATAACAATGCTAATCATACAGAGTACTCGTATACATAATGTACGGATGTCAGTTTAAATAATTGAAATATAGTTACTCAGTAATTACTTTACAGTTGATCTGACCAACTGCTCGTTTGGTGAACTCAGATTTGTAAGTGGGCTCCAATAAAAATAAATCATTAGAGGATTAGAAATTTTAATTAACCTTGGGCAGGCCAGGCCACATAAACCTAAAATATCATGTGGCATACCCACTTTCACTTCATACTAATCTGCTGGGCTATCTATATTACTACTTGTAAAATTATTAGTCTACATACGTGTCTATTTTGTATTCTACTCTGAATTAATACTTTCAAAATATATCAAACAAAATACTGTTAGAAAAGAAAGAGGATGAGAAAGAATCGAAATTGAACTAACTGACTCATTCAAACGGTTATATTGGAAATCCATAAGAGAGGTATATAAACAGTAAAAAAACATCATACGTCCTACTGATATCATTATGACACAGTGTGGATATTTTACCTAAAACTCGTTCGTTATTGTAATATAAAACTTGCGACAAGCAAACGACCTTAGACAAAGAGTAAAAAACATCAAATCACCGTTTGATCACAAATCGCGCCAGAATCGAATTTCCAAACAAAATAAAATCCTATTACGAGGTCGTTCACCTTCGGCACGGATACGGTGAATCCCCAATTAGCTTTACAAATGGTTTGAATAGCCAATCAAGTCATTAGGGATCATTATGCGTCCCCGATTTTCATTAGTATATTTGTTTTACTGACAAAAAACGCCTACTTTTAGAACAATAACTATAATGGAGTTCAATGAAAATTTTAATAGGTTAGATGGTATAGATTTTGATAAAATATAGTTTAAGCTTTTATGTATTCTTTTCTCATTATTTACTAGATTGCAGAAGGCTCACAGGCTAACTGACTTGATAAGCAAGTCAAGTGTTGAAATCAATTAGTTCTACACTGAAGGAAAATATCAAGAAAACTGAATAGTTTGGGTCGAAAATACATTACTACTCAGCTACTACAACTACAATATTGTAACTACAAAACTTACAAAACTTAAGGGCTAATATCAAATACAGAGATGTGACATTTGCCGGACTGAGATTGAGAAGAAATCGATTGACGTGTGAATCATAAATATCGACTCAGGCGTTTAGTCTGTTTAGTGCTTCAAAGGAACATACAAACATACATATATTTTTTTTATTACATAGAGTTAATTAAGTTTAAACTGGTAAGTTTTCTTTTTAATTTTGTAAGGAAAAAAATAATAAAAAGAGGCAATAATAAATACAAGGATGCGAATTGAGTACCAGTAGCCCTGTATACAAACTATCTCTTTTTGAGTTTACGCGTTGCCCCGAAGCAAATGAAAGTCCCTTGCGCGTGGTAATCCTAGTTCTAATTTGCAGGTGCACGAGCGGCGAGGTGTGGAGATTTGCCGCCAAATTGGAGTCCGCCGGTAAGCGGCTTACCTGACGCGGACGCCGCGCGCCGGCCGGGCTTTTTAGTAGGTTTGGATCCCTGGACGGAACTCAGTAAACCTAAATTGTTTCCCTACTTTGCTGACAAAAGAAGTTAATGATTATGAGATGTTTGTATAAAATTATGCTTGTGTAGACTGTAAGGTGATAAAAATTGACTTCCAACCGGATTCACTATTTTTTTATTGTCAAGCACAATTTCAGCTATCATTTTAAACAACTATTACTACGGGACATACGCGGAATTCGAAAAAAAAATAGCTATTTTGTACAATTTGTCGATTCCGAGTTGCAATTTTGTATGGATGAGATGTCTTTTTTTCTCGAATTTAAGGTTGACCGCATAGTAAAAGTCGATCACAATGATAGTCTTAATGGCCCCCTTTCGGTTTAGGCAAGCAGTTAGTAGTAGTTTACCTGGCACCTTCCGCGTCCCGTCCGGGCCCGGACCAGACTACACAAAATGTTTGGCACGTGGTCCGTCCATGCCCCGTACGGGTCCCGTCCGTACTCGGTTCGTACAAGGCCCGTTTCAACATATACCATCCTTAAGTGACATGTAATTTGTAGTTAAAAAATTTTACTTGCTTATAAAATAAAGTGATGTTGTGATTTTATGTTGGTTTGTTGTTTATTTTTTTTTTGTTTGTTTTCATAATAATTTAAATATTGTTTGATATTCAATGCAAGTCTTACAGATGATTACAGCCGCTTCAGGTGGATAATTACATAGTAATTAATAACGATAATCAGGTCTATAATAATTGTCATGATCTAGTTTAATTGGGAAGACAACTGAAACGGTAACCCATTAATATAACTACCTGTCTAATAATGATCATGTTATAGTTGTACTTAGGTCCTTATTCGTCTAATCACTCATCAAAATCAGCATCAGTATTTGACTACCCACTTCTGGGCATAGGTCTCCCTAATGTTTACGCCATTATTCATAGTCATATACATATTATAAGTACATTTGTAGACGTCAATTGAAACAAAATAAAGAGACAAAAAATAAATAGAATTGAACAAAGTATGAATATAGAAATAAAACAAATATAAAGCGGCATTCACCGCTGTTATTCCCATCTGCATGCATATGCATTCACTGCTGGACATAAGCCTAACTTATGGATCTTCAATAAGACTGATTGGAAGCGGCTTACATCAAGTGCGATCCTGCTGTCTTGATGAGGTCATCTGTCAACCTCGTGAAAGTGCATCTTACGCCGCGCCCTACCATTCGACCCTATCAATCGTCTGCTATCCGTGCTATGTGCTTTGCCTGCTGCCATATCAACATGCCAATGTGCTGCGCTATGTCAATAACTTCGATTCTTCTACGGATGATTTTTTCGTCCTAATCCAATCTAACCGATCAGGAAATAAAAATTAAAATATAAATCCCCGTAAACGAAATCCGGACGCTTTATGAAAACATCATTAGTGATTCCCCGCGTCGCCCCTATTAGAGCAGGTTAGGTGAGCGGGGATCCCCCGACCGCTTAAGGTAACGCGCGTATTTTGGCCGAGCATTAAAGGTGCATTTGCTCCACTAATTGAAAAGAGGGGAAATATAGATTGGCTTCACGAAAAATCTTGAACATTTTCTTAAGACGGCTCATAGCTATATGAGAATGAAAATGATTATTCCAATATTAGAAATAGGTAGGTAATATTGGTAGTTAGCAACGTGATATATTGATATACTTACTCGTTGTCCTAGTGTAGTATAAAATAATAATTATGTACTTAGTGTGATTTCAAAATAATTTAAGATATTATGTATCTGTATGCGCAATTTTGATATTACAGTCTAGATAAACCTTTAAATTACTTTGTTTGTAGTTGCATCGTTTTGCATATTAACAATTTTAGTTTTGTATATAACGTCCACTACTGAATATTGACGTCCTTTAAATAAAAGTGAATTTAATGTTGTTTTCATTAGTTTAAGTGAATTTTCTAGCTAGCAGTTGGTGCTATTGGGTCGATATTATCTAACGAGTGATTTCGAGTTAATTTCGCAACAGTTTTGGACGAGTCTTCCCTCCAATTCTGTGTTACTTAACATTAATAACCGACACAATTCACGCGTTTCCAGTAAATACAGCCTGAACAAACACTTATTAGCTCCAAACACGTCGGAGCAGCAAAAACATCAATTTACATAATGAATCCGGCGACAATAGGCCGGTGACACCCGTAATCCGATTACGTAGAGCCAAATTGAATGTGGCCACTCTATCGTCTGAGTGTAGCTATGTATGAGTACGTTGTATACACGTATAATTGTGTAAACTCCTGTTTTATACAAATATTATAGTGGTATAAATTATGATCAACGTTTCAGCTATATGATGTCCACTGTTGCACAGGCTATGTCCCTGTAGACACATATCCGGCTTTTGGCGTATTATTTGGCTTTCAGAGTCTCTAGGAAACCAAAATATAGCCTACTGCTGTTCTTTTAAAATAGAAATATTTTTTATAAAATTATGTATTATCAATATGGCCTAATTTATCAAATTTTGCTTATTTTTCCCTAAAATACAGCTTTTTTGAGATTTACGAGTACATACAGCCACCCTAAAATTAAGTTGGAATAATTTCTACTGGACTGTCTGTCTTTCCTGTAGATTTCAAAAGGGTACATCTCATAGTAAGCGCGGCTAGAATCAAACGCTATCCTATGGTCGCTTCTTTAAAACCTCCAAACTATATCGTAAAATGTAGCTGTTGGTTTGTATTTCGCGTTGCAACAGAAAAAGAGAACCACTTGTTTATTGTTATGATTTTATTTTAAGTGCTTTCCACACTAGATTTTATTTCAAAGATTTGAAGCTTGCGTGGGAGGCAGGCTGGCTCAGTTGGTTAGAGCGTCGGGCTAGTGATCCGAAGGGGCAGGTTCAAATCCTGCGTTCGCTTCAGATTTTTGAAATGCTTATCACAAAGATAACACTTGTTTTTATTTTCATGGATATGTTTTATGAGTCGAAAAGTCGGATAGATAACTGTTTTATCTCGGAAAAATAATAGGTTCCTACGGAATCGAAAAAAATAAATATCATGACGGCAAATCGCCGCCAATACTAATAATAGTTTCCAATAAATCCGATTATAAGCGACTTACATCCAACGGGCTTTTTGTCCACCTTGTGCGTTACATCCTAGCTATAAGAGTACAGGTATTTTAACTTAATTATTTAAAAAAGAAATATGAACACAGAAACTTGCAAGAATAAATGTGAAGAAAAAGCAAAAAATGTTTTATAAATCGAGAGCCTCAATTTTTTCGCAAATATCCCGCAAAATACGGTGCCCGCCATCGCGTCGCACCAAAAAATTACATTTCGCGTCCCATAGATAACACCATTGAATTCCTCCCAGTTTCCGCTGAAAAACGACACGACCCCATTTCAAGATATTTTCCTTGATATAAATCTCTTTTTTAATATTTTCGTCGCCTCGGGAGAGCCTCTTATTTACTAGTACTTTAATGAGCTCAGGCAGGCTTTTGTTGCGCATCGTCTTCCGCACTCCGGTTTTATTGGATCAAATTAAATATTTGAATGAAACTTGATTCTTTTATTAGATGAACGTTTAAATAGAAGTGAAATTAAGCTTCTTGTGTAGTCGGCGAATGGATGAAGTTGGGGAAAGTACTGCGTCTGTCAGCTTACGGGTGTTTATGTTTTTAAAAAACACTCTTGTCTCGTAGATTGTAATTGACAGAATATGAACTGTTGCTTTACAAAGACAAGAACATTAAAAGTTTGAATACTGATCACTGTGAACAAGTATTACATAGGGCACTTCCGAAATCACATAAAAATGCCGTTTTATACATTTGAGCAAGATCCAATAAACTTTTTTTAAAGAGCACCTGCTTTTTTGTGATTTCGGGGTTGGTCCTATAGAGTTAAATTTATTCAAAATTATAAATTGTTATGTACTTAAAGTTGTCTAATGATTGTAATAAATTGCGTAGCAGACAATAAGTTTGGTGTTTTAATTTAGATAGGTTGTCTTAGATTATTTTACATCTGCCGGAAGACGTCCATATGTTGTTTTTAAACTTTCGCAATTTGAACACATTATTATTGAGTTGAGTGAGTCTACACGTGACCACGGTCGATGCAACTCGGCTGAAACGTCGGGATGAAGAGATATTTATTTATCTCGTAATTTTAGTGCGCGATTAGTCCCGTAGTATATAATAATAATAAGACGCCCATATGTGTTTTACTGTAGCGGTATATAACTTTTCCGTTTACACTTATTTTCTATCTTTCTTATGGCTCTTTCCGTTCAGATGTTAAGCAGCTAAATGCCTAACAAATACCTCATAAAACAAAAGCACAACTGAGGGCGCTACTGGTGATGAAGTCTATAATCGATATGAGAATGAACTCGTTCCAGAACTAATTATATTCATAATCACGTCCCGCCCTCTCCCGACCCGCAACGGGGGTCGCCGGGTGGTAACTATTTTCTAGTCTGGGTCGTCGGTAAATAGTTTTAAAGTCTCGAGCACGCGTGTCGCTCGGTGAAAATATATTCCTCTACTTAGTATATTTATTATAGTATAGAAAAGCTCTACGGTAGTACATTCTTATAAAGTAAGTTAGTATGGGCTGGATAACTCTGGCGTCAGAGTTTCAAAGCTACTTAAAACCCTCTCACATGACCACCAATATAAAAAAAATGCCATGTCGATGCACATGACTAAGCTATTAAAACATCAGTAAAACGTGTCATTCTAGTCACAGTATCAAAAATACTACCCACAGCAACCCATGGAAGGCTGGCTTTTCTGAACATTGCTGAATTATATTGATCGCTAAAACAGCTTGTCATGTTACGCTATGTATGAGTGCTACAGAAGTAAAAGCAAGAGTTAGGTTAGGTTAAAGTGAAAGAATTTCAGAAGCGAAATGAGTTGTTGCATAATTTTTTTTCGATATCGAGTTGCAATGTTTTCATGGAACAGCTGATTTTTTTTTTCGAACAGGGTTAGTGTAAGTATCGACTTAGTAAAAGTTGTTCATAGGTTCATGTTTTGGTTTATTTCATTAAATATCTCTACTATCCTGTACACCAGCACTAGGACCTTGCATTATCCTTTGTAATAGTCCACGGCTGACCATAGGCGCACCCACAAAGGAATCCACCACGCCACCGATATTTTTCTACGGATGTACACAGGTTGCCTTCTGATGTTTTCCTTCGCCAAAAAGCCAATGTGAATTTCTGTAAAGAAGCTCCAAAGAACTTAGATATTGGTACTGGACCGGGTTTGAACCCACAACTATACTTTTGAAAGGCGGGAGTTACTACCACTAGACTATCACGGCTATTCATCCGTCAGCCATATGACGTCCACTGCTGGACTCAGGCCTATTCTAAGTATGTCCAATAAAATCGGTTGAAACCAGCTTACCTCCTTTGCAACACTGCCATTTTGATAAGGTCACCTTGTGAGTGGTGTGGGTCTCAGTTATCACTTCCATGCAATTTGAAACTCAATTTTGAAATGACTTGTTGCCTGCACGGGTAGTCTGGATATTTAATTACGCCATGTTCGTGCACACGCCGTTAATTCGAAACAAATGGAAATGTAACCGGGATGAAATGCAAATTTATTCAATTAATCCGTCGCCGGCCGTATTGGGTGTCGCGGAGCTGTGATTGGCGTCAAGTCGCCCGCGACGGGGCTGCGGCGGTGCATCCTGATCATGTTTGTTTATTACTCACTCGGGGACGGGATAGGCAATGATCTTCTATTGTCGTTGGGTAAACACTGCACTCAATATTCCCTACGTTGGGTGAATGGTTTTGTTTCAGATTCGATTTTGAGTGAATAAAGGTGTGGTTGCACCAGAGTAGTCATCTGTGGCCCACTGCACTGTTGAGCGCAAACATCGCGGAGATTGCAGAAAGTCGAAGTTTCTTCATACATACTGTACTATTTTAATAGTCTACTGCAGGACGTAGGCCTACCCAGAAAGGGTGATTGGGCCATATCGACCACGCTAGCATCGGGTTGGTGGATTCATATACGCCATCGAATTTCATCTACGGACATATGCAGATTTCCTCACGATGTTTTCTCCTTCACCGAAAATCAAGTGGTGTGAAAATCACAAAGAACTCGTTGATACGGGACCGGGATTTGAAACTACGATCTCAAGATTGTTAGATTGGTAGTGATACCCCTACCACTGGACTCCACTTCATAATTATCTTCATACATGTGGTCAACAAATATGGCGAACACGTTTTTTGATGGAAACATACTTTAAATCTTAAAACCACAAACGATAATTTTCCACAACCATAAAAGTTTAAACACATTTTATGAATGCATCAAACGTGGAACTAGCCAATCGTCCCGTTTTCATTTTCTGGTGGAAGCTTTGTAGCCATGGCTTTTCGCTACCTTGCAATATTTCCTTCAATATATGTATTATAATAATCGGACTACTAGACATATTATTAACTAGACCTATGTTCTGCAGTCCTCTTAAGGCAGTTATCATGTAGATAACATTGCCAGTATGTACAAAAAATATTTCAACCCGAAATGTTTAAGCAGTTTCCAACGCCTAGTTGGAAATCCATGGGGGAGGCCTATGTCCAGCCGTGGAAGTTCTACAACTGATGCATGGACAAAAAATATATGAATCAAATAAATCCTGAATGCAAAGTTAATACTGCAAGTTTATTACTTTTCTCTGCGAGTCCTGTGTTTGCACAAAAATGCAAGTAATATTACTGCTCCGCACACTGACAGCGTTCTTGACAAACGTTCATCTTTTCGGGACTATTAAATTTACTTTATTCACCTCTACGCGCTGTCGTGGAACTGGGAGAAGGCACAAGGTGAAAGATACAACGGGGGAACACAGATGACCGTTGACTGAATGAATAACATATCAGTTGTTAAATAAAAATGAAGTTAATATGTGTATATACTGTGTGGCTACAATCGTTTGAATCATGTGACGGGGATATGGCTTGGTTGTTGAAGTAAGGAGGTTTATAATTTAGCGTACCATCCGAGTCATGGTAGTGCTCAGCTGTAAAAGCCACTCGAGTAATAGGTTAGAACAATTAAGTCTACTATATTTAAAGGTGGACCGATGACCGATGATATGTTATTGCAATTGTCACGCGCGCGCAGTTACTACGGCGAATGGTTTAGTTGAATAATCGGCGTTTTAACTGATTATCCTAGAACCCATCTCGTAACACTATTTATAACATATTTGCTCGTAAAGTAGCTGTAATCACACCAATTTCAATATCGTAATGTATTTCATTACGCACTTGTGCGTTATTGTAATGTAAAACGCACGAGTTTTTTTTTTAACAAAGTAACATGCACGGTTTTTTAAGATGCTCCGTCTAAAAATGAACGATACTTTTTAAAATCTTAGCAAATAGTTTTTAAGTCAGAAAAGTGGTCAATATTCTGGCAACGTAACAATCACTTTTAAAAATTGTCCAAATTTCTATAACTGCTTTAACAAGTAATTAAAGATTTATTCGTTTAAGAAAGTCAGAGTTTTATTAATTTCCTCGAAAATATGTTATAAAACTTCGTATGTCATAAGTACGCTTTGAAAATTACAGCCTCTGTTTCCTTATAGCCCTCGCCTACGACTCGGGCTAGCAATATCTCCTCGGCTGTAATTTTCAACTTACCGCACTTATATAATGTACTATTATTATTATACCTATTTAATTTTGTTACTTTCTAATTATTACTATTTGTAAGCTCATCGATTATATATTTAACATTGTTGCTTATCCATTTTATTGTATTGATTTATGATTGATTAACCTGACGCGTAAATAGGATTTATGAAATAAACGATCATAATTATGCCCTTATTAAGAACTCAGGATCTCGATTATAGGAAATTCATAGAAATAGCTTATCTCTAGTGGAAGTCCTGTGGCTGATGGAAAAATGTATGAAAACCTGACCAAGAGCGTGTTAGATCAGGGAACGACAGCGGAACTTTATGTAATATTTTTCTCTAAATATCTAGAAGTGAATGTACTTTCTTACAAAAACCGTATTTTTTTATTGAATCGCTGGCGCTTGCCATATAGACAGGTGTTCAAAACTCAGACGTCTGCACAATTTATGACGTCTAACTCGGAGATGGACCCGTCCTTTTGTGGCGCGCGCTTGGCGGTGTGTACACTCCTGTTTATGCATGTGTTGCATCTGTAGCTTCCAGGAAACAGTGTCGAATCAAACACATAGCAAAATGAGATATTGCTACTGGCCCCACGTAGTAAGGGTCCCACTATTTAAGGGGCTCTGTGTAAAAAGGGGCCCGTTGCTTCTTCGTGAATATGATTTTTTGGTAGAATTTACTAAGTCGTGGTTTAATGAATTTACTTGATGTCAGCATGCTAGGTACGCTGTCTACTGGTAGTAATTTGTAAAGACTGTGTGTCTGTCTATGATCCAATTGCTTTTTATGTAGCAGTAGCCTGAGTTGTCATGTTTTTGTTGTTGTGTTTAAATTACAACAAATTGAAACAACAATCGTAATAATTGACCCTAAAACGTGCACTGCTGAATATTTTTCTTCATTTTTAGGGTTCCGTACCTCAAAAGGAAAAAACGGAACCCTTATAGGATCACTTTGTTGTCCGTCTTCTTTTTCTTCATTTTTAGGTTTCCGTACCTCAAAAGGAAAAAAAGGAACCCTTATAGGATCACTTTTGTTGTCCGTCTGTCCGTCTGTCTGTGTGTATGTCAAGACTCTTTATCTCGGGAACGCGTAAAGATATCGAGTTGAAATTTAAATTGTATGCGTAAACCTATGAATTCTTGCAGTTGTGTAAAAGAAAAGCTTCTCAGTTACCGTATAAAAAAGTTAGAGCCGTTAATGTCGTAAAAAACGCATATTTCAACGCTCACGAAAACCAAAACCTACAGGGTACTTCCCGTTGACATAGAACTATGAAATTTGGCGAAGAGCAATGTCTCAGAGTACACATATAGGAATAAATCTAAAAACTGTACATTTTTATTTAAATCACATAAAAATAGGGCCTCAAAATTCACAAAATATGGGTTCAAAATTCAAGGTGAGTAAATCGTATCATGTAAGGTATCATATAAAATAACTTCATTAGCACATGCTAAAACAGATTTTTAATTATTTTAACAATATGTTTGTACGGAACCCTCGATGTGCGAGCCTTACTCGCACTTGTCCGGTTTTCTTTCTTTATTCTAGATTCAATAGATCCTACTATGTTATTATTTATTATATCCTACTAATATTATAAACGATAAAATTTGTTATTCTTTTACGGACAAACGGCTAAACCGATTTAGATGAAATTTGGTATGGAGGTATAGCTTAGACTTTGGATTAACACATACTTGTAAGCTACTTTTTTATCTGGGGCTAACGCGGGTAACACTGCGTGTAACACCGCGGGTAATACCGCGGGTCGCAGCTAGTAATAATGGCTTGTTCTCAAAAGGACAGATTCTTATAAGGACAGATTTTCAAAAAGACAGATTGTCAAAAAACCGAAAATAGTACCTATACAGGTAATAATATTATAAACGCGAATGTTTGTATGTATGGATGTTTATTACTCTTTCACGCAACTATATTTATTAAAATATTGCGTGAAACGAAGTTCGCCGGGTCAGTCAGTATACGTAGAATAAATTACTTCGAAGCAGCTGCCATCCAGTGCGTTATTGAAGCCTTGATCAGGTCGTCTGTCCATATTAAGTACCTACCGATATCCTACGCTGTGCTAGACGGTACGTAGTCTCCATTCCAGAACTTCACGGCGCCAAGGACCATCAATTATACGTGCTATGTTAAACAACGATGCTTTCTCTTTACTTTTTATATTACACGTTAATTACATTTTACATCAGTCAACTTGTTGGTATCACAATTATGCGACTACCACGATACACGAGCTAACTGAAATAAATTAACGAAAAGTTCGTCTGGCGAACATATTTCTAAGCAGGACATCGAGTCGTGAGTACGTTGTAGTCGTATTGTGAACAGTATCTGCATGCAAATTCGAGAGCATTGTGCGTCCGCGGACAATGCTGCAGACTTGTCCCGGACCATTGTATATTCGCAAGTTAAATTGTGTTCGCTTCACACCCCGCGCCGCGCCGCGCCGGGACGGTGTGGCCAGGTGTTTAAACAATTTTGTGCAGGTGTCTCATAATTAGAAGCCGTGGTGGTCTAGTGGTGAAGCCGACCCGACCTGCAATCTAGAGGTCGTGGGTTCAAATCCCGATCCCGTACCAATGAGTTTCTTTGAAACTTATGTACGGAATTTCACACCACGAGCTTTTTGGTGAAAGAAAACATCGTGGGGCAACCTGCATGCGTCCGTAGAAGAAATTCGATGGTGTATGTGAATCCACCAACCCGCACTGGGCCAGCGTGGTGCATATGGCCCAATCACCCTTCTTGGATAGGCCTACGTCCTGTAGTGGACTATTAAAAAGGCTGTACATTCTCATAATTAATTGTACCAGTAATAATTTATTTTCCAAAAAAAAGACATGACCGACTTCACCCGTGTACAGAATTCGCGAATATTTCGCACAGATCGATGTAGCATTTTTCACATTATTGTTGATTAATCAAAAATGGCTAAGCTGATTTCGATAAAATTTAAATGGGACCAATTTCGAAGTATATTTTTTCCAATAAAAAAATAATTATTGAAATCGGACTACTATTGAGTACTTCCTCCGGTTCGTCGGTCAAAGATAGTTTTGTGTATCTATATTAACTGCAACAAACTACAATACGACTACTTAAATAGGTAGTTAGTTTGATTTAAAAGTCTAGTACCTATTGTATTTCTTTCCAGTTAATTGACTATGACTGGCTGCGATGGAAAATCTCTGTCGACAACCTCCGCTCGACTCAAGGAACCTAAGAAATCAACATTTCTTCCTCTAATAAGTAAATGAAAACACACCGAAGCCTAATCGGCGGAACTCAAAAAAATTAAATTTCTACCTAAGCAATTCATATGAATTGCCGACTCAGCGAACCTAAAGAATATTCTTTAGGTTCGCTGAGTCGGATAGAGGTAGTCCACTGAGATTTTCTATCGCAGCCAGTCCTAGTCACAATTATTTGTTGGTGACATCACTGTCGACTTGAGCTTTTTTATTTCACTTTCGGTGAATTTTTGCACATAGTCTGAAGTGTTCTTTGATAGGAGACCACGAAAAAAGCACCAGCATTTGAAAAAAAAAAAAACCTTTTTCTATCCTGGTTCACTTAGTCATAGATTCAGTATAAAAGTGCGACATGGTAAAAAACTTACAAGGTAACAAAAAAAAAACGCACTGTCTGAAGGCTAATAATTCGTTTCGCTTACGAAGTATTTCCTAGTTTAAAATTAACTTAACCTAAAATGAAGAACTAACTGCATAATGCTGTCAAGCGAGAAGTTTTTTGCTAACAAAACATGTAGCATGTAAACATGTGTCGTAGCAACTCTGGAAACTAGGATAAACTCCCGAATTGCGAGGAACTTTCCCATCTGGCAACACTGTCGCTGCCACCGCCGGTATATTAAAAAGTCAGGAAACATGGCGTCATAAACAAGCAGAGTTTCGAGCTGTGGTTTTAAACTGAATTTCGCTTTACGGTGGGCAAAGGAAAAAAGCGATTTGGGGAAATCGATGTCGGTACGAGTACGGCTACAACAGATAAACGTGTTTGTAGTTCGGTCGTGAAAGGTAATTCTTTAAACTTTTTATAGTAAACAGGGAGTTTGCCAGATCTTTTATTGTTAAAATGAAAGATGTGGTCGAAGATAGGATACTCTCGGCTTCGCCCGCGTGATGTTGATTTCTGTGCTATCCTGTTGTAACCTTTTATTTTTTCGGAATAAAAGGTTGCCTGTGCCATTTTACAACCTTTGAACTATACAGGCTGCAGAGTTGACGCCGAAATTAAATAAAATCACACATTTGGGCTTCGGTTCTTAAATCTATTTCTACTAAGGATTTTGTTAAGTCATGAGCTTCCACACTTACTTCCTTACTAATATTTATAAGTCCGAAAGTGTGTTTGTTGATTTGTTCTTTTTAACGCAGCAAAAAAAAAAGAAAGCAACAGATCTAATTGATTTTTAGCATGGACATAGTTTGAGAGACGGAAACTGACATAGGCCATAACAATAAAATGTTCTCATAGAATATAGATATAAAATACCACACAAATTTCGACTGCCTCGGTGGCTCAGTGGTTAGTGACCCTAACTTCTGGATCAAAGAGGCGTGGGTTCGATCCCCACCAGGGCAAATATTTATGTGATGAACATAAGTGTTTGCTCTGTGTCTGGGTGTTATTTAGTTACTATCTATATAAGTATGTATTTAAAAATAAGTATATGTAGTATATCAGTCTCTGGCAGCCATATCACAAGCTTTGCTTAGTTTGGGGTTAGAGGCCGTGTGTAAAATGTCCCAAAATATATATATAAAAAAAAAAAAAAAAAAAAATAATTAAAATAGCAAATGGGCTAGGCCACGGGCAAAAGCTAGTAACCAGATAAGTCCTCCTCCATGAGCAGTCGGATAAAAGCCTCCACCCAGCGTTTACTCAGAGAGGGAAGATAATTCAGCATCAGAAGGTTGAACCGCAGTTCTTTGAGTGAAACAACCCGCGTAACGAACCGGATTACGGGGGAGATGGCGGCCTAATTTCAATTTATTTTATTGAAGCTTTTAAAAATAATGTCCTGTTTCTACGTACGTCGCTTTGAGGTTCCGTATTTGAAAATACTGCAACCAAGATTGGAGCCCAGCCTTTTTCTTTTTCGGCAGTTCCAACACCTCTTCTTTTAGATTACGCAGACGGTCGTCAAATACTTGTTTGGCCATATTCTAACTAAACGTGTCGAAAGCTTAGTTTGCCAAATCCGTAATTCGTCAAATCCTTTATTAATCCTACGCAAGTCAAAAGCTTGATCTACAATTTTCGCTATTTGTCAAGTCAGTTATTGGTCAAAATTTATATTTGCAAATTATGTGGTTGCTACCTCAAACGCTACGCTGGATGAATCCTTACTTATTACTTACTTAATATTAAAAATCCGAAAGTGTGTTTGTTAGCGTTATTCTTTCACGAAGTAACGGAGCAACGGTTAGACTTGCTATTTGGCATGGATTTATAAAAAAGTTAAATAGTTCAAAAGTCGGAGAGTGACATAGACTACTTCTTTATCCCGAAAAAATAAAAAGTACCCATGGGGTAGCACGAAAGTCAGAATTAAACAGAAAGTCAGAAGTAATTTACAAGTTTTTTCTGACTTGTTAATTATTGTTCTAAAACGATGGTGTTATGTTGTTATGGCGGTGAAAATGTTCTAAAACGATAGTGTTATCGCGGTGAAAAGATTGGTTGCGATAACACTGATCGTTATTAAATACAATTTTGTTTAGATTGGCAGAAATATTCTGCAAAATCGAATACAATGATATGTCATAAGAACAATCGAACGAAACATTTAAATTCAGATATATTCAAATTATATTATACTAGTAGTCCGTCCCGGACTTGGACATCGCGCTATTCCTATTTTATATCAAAAATACTTTTTGGCATTTAAAAAAATTGTAACAGTATTTGTATGAAAGTTAGCAATTTATTTTAAAAAAAAATGTTGAAAGACATAGATAACATTCGGTGAAATGTTTAAAATAGTCATCCGCAACTCCCGCAGAAAGTGGCGCCGTTTTGCCTCTTTTTACCACGGCCCTCGTATCTTCGTAACGACTGAACAGAAGATGCCCATATTCGAATTTAAAAATTCTATAAACATAAACTACGTTCAAGCTAAATTTCATGGAGATCGATTGAGCAGTACTTGAGTTATCGTCGAACAAATATACATACAAACATACACCCAAGTGCCGGCTCGTCCCAGTAGACTCTGAGACCTCACTTACGCTTGGTTAACTAAATCGAAGATACGCTCACGAGTGATCTTACAATCAGGCTAGTTAGGTACTACCCAATTTAATCAGAATACAAGCTTCCTTTAAATACGCAGTTAGGCATCTACTTAATATCCAGCGAAATTGAAAAAGCCGAAGCTAATGTTCCGAAAACGTTAGGCACTCTAAAGCTACATAAAACTTTATCTCTACTTATACAAATTCAAAAACTACCCGGGGCACTGAGAACACCCTAGTCACCTCGCTAGCATACTAAAACCTTTATTTACATCCTAAACCTCGTGAATATCAAGTCTGGACGTGCTCTTTTTCTCAATATATCCAGGTCAGCGGCGCTCGCACGTTCTTCAATACTGCGGGATAATATTTCATGTCCTGTGTGTCTGGTAGTAAAGCTGGGAATGACGCTTGCATTGTCGTTAAACGTAGAGCTTCTCTGAAGTGTGAGCTAAACATTTGTGGCGTAATACGAAAAGATGCAGCTGCAAGTATCAGGTTTCAGTGGATCTTCAGATAAAAGTTTGTAAGTTCAGTCCAGGTGTCAGAGTTTTTTAGCCGCCTGGAGGCGGTTGGTTGAACGGTTAAAACAACCGGGACACACAATTTAACGTGTCATCCGAGCCACGAAAGCCCTTACTCGTAATTGCCACCAGCGGTCGACCATCCGAAGACTGACCGTGCTGAACGTTGCTTAACTTTGATGATCGCTAACGAACACCTAGTCAAACTACGCTAAGAGCGCTGCATTTACAGATGAAGTTGCGGCTGATTCCAATAGCTATTATGAAACAATAAAATATGTATTATTTCTTTTTCAATAACATTATAATGACTAGAATTTGGACTCTTAGAAAATTTTATGAATATATTTTTAGATTTAACATTTATAAATTTGCAAAAATGTAAAACTAAAACAAAATATGTCTAGTTGTAATATCTCTTGTATACATCATCATCTGTACATTAATAAGTTTCACTCTAGGGAAAGCTATCCATCAAAACACAGGTGTGAACTCACGTAGTTTGTATGGCTATGGCTGCACTAGCCATGTTTGTACAAAGTTTTAAAAATGAATTGATTTTTGATTTTGATTGATTTGATTATAGAAAATGTATAGGGGAGGCTTATGTTCAGCTGTGGATGTCTTACAGTTTATATCATGATAAAAAATGTACAATTTAAATGAAATGTATGATTGATGACATCACCACCATATCACGACCTATGCCTAACTGTGGAAATTTTACCTCTAGGTACACTCCGTACACCTTTCGACCTTACCAGATCTAGACATTAATGACTTCCTCATGAAAAAAGCCGCAATTAGAGACGGTTATTTTGAAAAAATCATTGATAGATAAATAGATAAACTCATTATTGCACACCAAGAAATAAACTAAAAGAATTACAATTGCATTAAAGTGTAGCGAAAGTTGGAGGAATTTTACTAAAACATTTTCCGACTGACTCCTCTGACTCTACAGACAAGCTACCTCTATAGATTTCCAATAAGACTGGCTAGAAAGCAGCATGTCTTTAGCCTCATTGTGTGGTTTTAATCAGATAGTCCTGTGCTACCTTTGCCGGTGCGTGGTTTCCATCGACTGATGTACAAAGCTAATATATTCATATACTTGCTAAAAACTCACTAACAAAACATTTGATAAGGGAATAAGAGCACATAACCGTTCTAAGTACTAAGTTCTCATCATGAAGCAGCCATGTAGCTACTAATAGACTAATACTACACTTGTAGTTTTAATGGCCCCTCGCCGATAGTTGTAACGAGAGTCCCGGGACCGACCGCTCGCAGGAAAAGCAAAGTTAATACGATTTCGACCTCCTTGTTTCTGCAGACTACGCTTTTTCATACTTACTCATAGTAACACGTAATAAATATTGCGTAGCGATAGATTTGAAAATGACAATGTAGACCAGCTATTGTTTTGCATTATTTTCTATGTAGATATATAGAGGGTTTTTACTATGGGATCAATACCAAAACAAATCTGCTATTGCATACATTTTGTAAATATATATATATATATATGTATATACAAACACGCACTTTTTACATATGTAAAATCATTGATTTTTTGTTGTTTTAGGATTGATTGCAAACATTTTAATATTTATTCATAACTTTCTCATAAATCTGTATATCTGGAAACAGGGTTTCGTGACAACAGTGTTAAGTTACATTATGTACTAAATTTCTGTATTTTTAGGGTTCCGTACCTCGAACGGAAAAAACGGAACCCTTATCTTTGTTATACGTCTATCCTTCTGTCCGTCTGTGTGTATGTCAAGACTCTTAATCTCGGGAACGCGTAAAGATATCAAGTTGAAATTTAAACTGTATTCGTATATCTATAGTTTATTGCAGTTGTGTAAAAGAAAAACTTCTCAGTTATCGTTTAAAAAAGTTAGAGCCGTTTATGTCGTAAAAAACCGCATATTTCGACACTCATAAAAATCAAAACCTACAGGGTACTTCCCGTTGACATAGATCTATGAAATTTGCCAAGAACCATTGTCTCAGAGTACACATATAGGCATAAATCTGAAAACTGTACATTTTTGTTTAAATCACAAAAAAAGTAGGCCTCGTAATTCACAAAATATGGGTTCAAAATTCAAAGTGAGTAAACCGTATCATGTAAGGTATCATATAAAAAAACACATGCTAAACAGGTTTTTAATTGTTTTAACAATGTGTAATTTTCGATGTATGACGAGAAAAGGGAAAAAAAAAACTTTTTTGTCGATAGTATAGAGATTTTAACAACTTACTTCCCATTTATGTGAAATTTTCTGGATTCGTACGGAACCCTCGATGTGAGAGCCTGACACACACTTGTCCGGGTTTTTTTAATTGCAGAGCAACCAAGTGGCAACCTGGCAACCTCCGTTTTCCGATGATTGTAACGGGCGCCCCGGGACCATGGCAAGTGGCGCAGTGCTTTCAGCTATCGCTGAAAGGCGCAAGGTTAATTCGATGGGGCGGATGCTGGGACTTTTGGGTTTATAAAAAAAAAACTTTCTGCGAACCGATGTAAATATCTTTTTTGAAGTGATAACTTATTTAATGGCGTTGAACACTTTTTGGGTTGGGTAAAAAGAGCTAAACTCGAGTCAGGACACGTGACGTGATCGAAAAATAATAATCTACTGTACTATTGATAATTGCCATTGTTGGCAAAAAATAAATACCTACATATGTATGTAATGATTATGTTATATTTCTATTATGTTTGTGTCTTATATTTAACATGTTAAGGGCAGCATCAACTTGGTTGAACTGTAATGGTGCTGTAACCTGTGATGAATAAATAAATAAATAAATATTAAAAAACTTAATTTTTCGTCACATTTAGAGTTTGTATTCAATTTGTCTACAAATTTAAAACATATATTTACTGGTTACTAAACGCTACGTGTTTGATGTTTATAAGTAGATACAAATACTTACTTAGGTACTAAATATGACTCGTAATTTCTTTAACGTAAACATTCAATCACTAAAACCTAAAAAAACACTCTAACAAGCAATAAATCAGGAATGATTTCCCGCTCTCACATTCAATAAGTCCTTATCAAGGTTTGATCAAATTCTTCGTTCTTTGAAATTGTACCCGAACTTAATTCGAGGCTCCAAAACTCAATAAAACGGAGTCAAAATCCTTCTTCCTTGAAGCGAAATCCAATAAACGAGTGGTACCTGCGATGTCTTCGGCCAGGAATGTAAGGCACGCCGTTCATTACTGCCTCTGCCTGCACATCCAACTTGTTACCTATCCGCTCCCACTGGCTCTCAAACTTGGTGCTCTAAGGTCCTTGTCCTTGTCTGACCAATAAACGACACAGACTGCCTCTGCCTGCACATCCAACTTGTTACCTATCCGGTCACACTGGCTTTCAAACTAGATGCTCTAAGGTCCTTGTTGTTATCTGGCCAATAAGCAAGTGGTAACTGCCATGTCTTCGGCCGGGAATGTAAGGCACGCTTTTCATTACTGCTTCTGCCTGTACATCCAACTTGTTACCTTTCCGCTTCCACTGGCTTTCAAAGTAGGGGCTTTAAGGTCCTTGTCGTTGTCTGATGAATAAACGTGCCTGAGATGTTTTCGGCCGCTAATGTAAGGCACTCCACAGCAGCAGTAATGAATACTGCCTTTGCCCGCATATTCAACTTGTTACCTCCGCCGCTACTGGCTTACAAACTTGGAGCCAAACCAAACCAAATTGAATAAATTTCAAAGTTATATTGCCATAACATAAGTGGTTAGGTTATAAACATATCTTGTTATTACTTTTGCCAGTAAGTTATCGCATAAGTAAAAGAAGTTCGTATAGGCCGGGTTATTAGCCCTGGTGACAGAGTTTTTAAGCCGCCTAAAGGCCTCTGACATGGCTAAGTTGTCGCATAATTCCCGCGTAGATAAACAAGGCAGGAATTTCCATAGCTGCAAGGGTTCGCCGCAAATACTTTGAGTACCTTTGTTCTTTCCAATTTACACGGTTAGGTTAGGTTATAGTTGTCGCATATTCCCGCGTAGTTACGAGTACAACCGGCAAGGATTTCCAAAGCTGCAAGGGTCCGCAGTGAAAACTTTGAGTACCTCTGCTCTTTCCAATTTATACGGTTAGCTAACAGTTTATACGGCTAGCTATAAGTCGGTCGGTTTCGGACTGTTACCCGTTTCCCGCGCTAGAATGCGGAGGGCGATTTATATGAAATTTCTTTCGGAATGCAATGGCGGCTCGTCCACGCCGATTGGATTCAATAAATTACTTTAATAATACTTTTCAATTGTTTCGAAGTTAAGTACATTCATATTTCAAGTCAGTTTTACAAATGAATGATTATAGGTATTTCTAAATTATTTAAATATTAGGAATAGATTTGTATTTTTGGTATTTGTATTTATATTTTACTAACCTTTGGCCACATTTTGGTTTTGTGCTTTACCACAAGAATTTTTTAGTTTTTCGGGATAATAAGTAGTTCATTAGACCCCTGTTTGATTCTTTACTCTGTTTCTAAGTGAAAGAGTAATAAATAAACCAAACACAAATGTATTTTCGAATTTGTTTAAATGGTAAAGATTTCTCGTTGTCTACTGTACATAATTATTTTTTTTATTGACATAAATACCTAAAAGCAGAGGCAGGTCTGTATTTTGTTCATAGTTAATTGAAATAAAAGTAAATATTTAAATAAATGATTATTTTTGTGTTTAAAACACACCCTAAAATACTTATAAAATAAACCTAATATAAAAGTACCTAAACATATACATATTTTTTATTTTGTTATAACTACCTAAGCATAAAATATCAGATATCTCGCATTTAATTCGATTCTACCGACATGAGATAGTCAGCCCCAGTATTGTGTATCCAATTAAAATTTTTCCGTATCGGTTTTGCTCGGAGATGGCGTTTTTAACTCCGGACTGAACTTTTCTAATTACGTTTGTGTCGCTCCTCTGCGAATCGGTGCCCCTCACACTACACGACACGATTATAGGGGCATCTAATATATGAGTTTGTACGGTAAACAAACACTGTAATCGTTTCCTTGTATCTATTTTGTTAATTTTTTCTCGTTTCCACCAGGAGCGCTTTACAAAAATAGGTTTACTTATATGTATAGAGTCATATGGACAAACTAAGGGTACACACAAAAAAAGGCATCACTTTTTTGTATTACATTTACATTTTAAATGTCTCTGGTAACTTAAACTTAAACTAAAGGGATTGGAACGCCTGAAGTAACCTGCCTCCGTCATTGTTTCTGACAATTACAATTTAGATATCTTCAAGTCAAGAGTGAATTGGGTATCTTGATAGGCTACATACGTTACGACTTTGCTTTCCATCAGGCAACTTGGTGGCCAAATGTAGACCTATTCTACATAAAAAAACAGAAAGATCTTATAAACATTTTTAGCTCTACAAGTTTTCCAAAAATGTACTTAAACGGATATATACCTATTTTAAATTATTTTTGGTCACTCCTCCTTACAGTTGTCTATAAGTGACAATGAGTTCTTATTATAACAAACTCGTCAGCTTATGTACAAGTTTAAAAAAAATAAAGAAAAAAAAAATGTAAAATCGCTAAAAAAATTTTTTTTCATGCTTATTTAGCACTATCGAGATCTAGATCTAACATGAGACAGTACATAGCCAAAAAGACAAAAAAAATTAAAATTTGTTTAGATTGCCAATTTCTTTTTATTAACGCTACTATAATCCTAAGGTGGGCATACACGGTCAGTTAAACTGATCAGTTTTTCGCGTCACTCCAATTGGGGCTCATTCAGTAAATTAAAAGGTGGGAATTGGTGGCTCCATATATAAACCACTACCAGAAGCTGGGCACATATGATGAAACGATCGCATCAGTTCATCAAATAATTGCAGCGGGGTCCTAATGTAGTCAACTATTGCCGATAGGTACTGCGATGGTTAGCATGTTTTTATCACTTCGATGATTAACTGAATCTTCAGTAACACACGTAATTTCAATTTTTTATAAAAAAATGTCTGAACCTATGTTGTTTGGAATTTGATTTACTACATCTTTAATTCACATCAACTTTTGTAGGATCGATATTATTCGAATATCACAGTGGTGCAATTGTAAACAATATGGCACCACCGTCTTATCAAAAAAATATCGATCCTAGAAAAATTTGATGAGAATCAAAGTTGTAGGAAATCAAATTTTGAACATTTTTGGTTACCAAAATTTCTCATGAAAAATTGAAATAACTCAAGTTATGGAAGAAGCAAAATCGCACCACTGTCTTATTTTAAAAAATATCGATCCTAGAAAAAGTTAATGAGAATCAAAGTCGTAGGAAATCAAATTTTAAACATTTTTGGTTCCGATAATTTCTCATGAAATATTGAAATAACACAAGTATGGAAGAAACAAAATAGAACCACTAACTTATTAAAACAAATATCGATCCTGGAGAATGTTGATGGGCATCAAAGTTGTAGGAAATCAAATTTCAAGCAACTTCGGCTTCGATAATTTCTCATGAAAAATTGAAATAACACAAGTTATGGAAGAAGCAAAATGGCACCACTGGCTTATTAAAAAAATATCGATCCTAGAAAAAGTTGATGAGAATCAAAGTTGTAAGAAATCAAATTTCAAGCAACTTCGGCTTCGATAATTTCTCATGAAAAATTGAAATAACACAAGTTATGGAAGAAGCAAAATGGCACCACTGCCTTATTCAAAAAAATATCGATCCTAGAAAAAGTTGATGAGAATCAAAGTTGTAGGAAATCAAATTTTAAACATTTTTGGATTCGATAATTTTTCATGAAATATTGAAATAACACAAGTATGGAAGAAACAAAATAGAACCATAAAAAAATATCGATCCTGGAAAAAGTTGATGGGAATCAAAGTTGTAGGAAATTAAATTTCAAACAACTTTGGTTCCGATAATTTCGCATGAAAAATTAAAATAACACAAGTTATCGAAGAAACATCATGGCACCACTGGCTTATTAAAAAATATTGATCCTAGAAAAAGTTGATGAGAATCAAAGTTGTAAGAAATCAAATTTCAAGCAACTTCGGCTTCGATAATTTCTCATGAAAAATTGAAATAACAAGTTATAGAAGAAACAAAATGGCATCACTGTCTTATTAAAAAAATATGGATCCTGGAAAAAGTAGATGGGAATCAAAGTTATAGGAACTCAAATTTCAAACAACTTGGGTTCCGATAATTTCTCATGAAAAATTGAAATAACACAAGTTAACGAAGAAACATCATGGCGTCACCGGCTTATTAAAAATATCGATCCTAGAAAAAGTTGATAGAAATCAAAGTTGTGGAAAATCAAATTTCAAACAACTTTGGTTCCAATAATTTCTCATGAAAAATTGAAACAACACATGTTATCGAAGAAATATAATGGCTCCACTGTCTTCAAATATGGAACCACCAATTCCCACCTTTTCATTAACTGAATGAGCTTCCAGTTGGAGTGACGCGAAAAACTGATCAGTTTAACTGACCGTATGTGCCCACCTTTATGCAGTAAGCATAATATTGATTTCAAATAGGTATTTTAAGGGTACGGTGTAGTGTGATACATTTTTTATCGTATCGTAAACGCTAAGTTCCGCAAGCGACTTTCATTATCGAGTAGCCATTATAATACACTTCCGTATAATGTTTTTATAATCTGCTATAAGCGGAGATTGCGTATATTGGACGCGGTAAATAGCAGACGTTGCATACGAATCACTTCTTATTATAATATTACAGATAGCTTATCTTTGTATTATCGGCGATTGTATCGGATTGGAGTCGTGAGATTATTCTATTAACACGCTGCGAGCTTGAGTAGGCCGTTATAAGCAAAACTTATACAAAATCTTCCATCCCCAGTGAGAAAGGTAACACTTGGAGCTGGTACCTGATTCCCACCTGTAGGAAAGAGAGACTCACAATACTGCCGTTTACAAGCTATAACACCGTTAAGCCACAGGGAGTCATTTTTCACTTTTAAACACATTTTTATAGAGTTTCTATCGGTCACTGTAAGAATTATTTTTATATCGTTTATAGTTTAGGAGATAGAAATAGTGAAAACACCGCTATTGACATTCTTATTTCTACTTTACAAGTCAATAAAGTCGTTATCCAACAAAACATAACTTAAATACCGCTATGATCCCATAATTATTTGAAAACATCATTATTATACAAATAATAGCTTACCTTTAAAGCTTTACTTTCCGTTTTTGCAAATAATTGTCTAAATCATAGTTAAAGTACTTTATCTGTCTAGTCCCGCGTTTTTCGCTGATACCCAAAAATTTGGTTTTGTGGCTTAACGGCTTTTTAGGTTATAGACGGCAAAATAGGCGTGGTTACTGGATAAAAAGATAGTTATCATAAAATTAGTCCGCGAGTTAGGTTATCAAAAAATATTAGACTTGTATTTTGCCTGCTGTCAATAAAACAAAACATGGTAAATGTAAAACTTGTCTTATTTTGAGAGTGGGGCCGTGACGTCACGTCTCTTATTATCCATGCCATCTATATCATCATCATCATCAATATTATAACGAGGAAAGATTTGATTGTTTGGTTGTTTGCGTCGAATAGGCTCCGAAACTACTAAACCAATTTGAAAAATTCTTTCACTATTGGGAAGCTACCCTATCCCCGGTGAACATTGGCTATATTTTTTTTTTTTTTAAATTAGGGATCCTTACAAAAACTCACATAACCTTTTACACCTCTGCTTACACCAAGGTGTAAAAATCATCATCAAAGAAACACATTGATATGGGATCAGGATGTGTGACGTTACGTAGTTACGTGGTAGGTATATACTTAGGCACAATACTTATAAAATCTGTCTTTTTTAGCCAATCGTACCCGGGCGAAGCCGGGGCGGGCAGCTAGTTAAATGATATTAATTTAGATTTAGAAAATTAGGCAGTTTTTTTGGTAGCTACAATTTCATAAACGTACATATAGTTATACTAACAAATAGTCGCAAATGTTCATTGATATGGATTTTTTTTATGAGAACGTTTTTAGCTCCTATTTTTCATGTTCTGAAAAACGTCCCGGGTGATTTTCACTAGGTCGTTTTCGACCATCGGTCTTGAATACTAACAATCAAATTGCTTTTGACCGATCCTTTGATAAAATCTACATTCAGGAATAATATACTTAAACGAAAAGGGGTGATTGCTAAATGTCCAACCTGAAATTCGATAAAAAAAACAATCAAGTGTTTCGTACGTTTTGTCCATTCAAAGTTGCAATTTTTTTATGGGACAGCTGATAATTTTGATTGATTTTCAGTTTGGACCCATAGTGAAAATGGCTCATGAGAATTTAACTTACTATACTTATTATTAACTATACTTAGTAAAGTTTGAATTAGCTCAATGCTGTTTATTATACCCTTTCTGACTAAACCTGTAGAGACGCATTGGACTATTTGTTATTGTGATAATAAAAGATTGCTAGCCATTTATATTATAACTGTTTATTAAACTCGTGTATGTGTTAGTGTGTATGCTTACATTTATTTACGTCATAAAAATTGATGGGAACATTTTTACCGCTCAAAAGAGTCCCGTACGAGCAATTACTCATAACGACGTAAAATGTAGTCGTCAAGACCACTGTATACTACACCGCAGAACATTAATTTCCAGTGAACAATTACTGACTAAAGTGTGTTTTGTCATATTCACCTGGCGTTTATACTCAGTTTATACTACTGATCGTGCTTTATCCAGAAATATACGCAAAATTTGAATATACATATGAATTGTTTGTTCTTGCGTTCCAGCCTTATTGGCATATCGAAGAATTGACTGTTCTTTCGTTTCAGCCTTATTGGCATATAAGTTCGGAAGAATTGTCTGTTCATTCCTTTCAACCTTATTGGCATATCGAAGGATTGACTGTTTTTTCGTTTCAGCCTTATTGGCATATAAATTCGGAAGAATTGTCTGTTCTTTCGTTTCAGCCTTATTGGCATATCGAAGAATTTATTTGTTTTTTCATATCAGCATTATTGGCATATCGAAGAATTGTTTATTCTTTCATTTCAGCATTATTGGCATATCGGAGAATTGTCTGTTCTTTCGTTTCAGCCTTATTGGCATATCGGAGAATTGTCTGTTCTTTCGTTTCAGTCTTATTGTCATATCGGAGAATTGTCTGTTCTTTCGTTTCAGCCTTATTGGCATATCGGAGAATTGTCTGTTCTTTCGTTTCAGTCTTATTGTCATATCGGAGAATTGTCTGTTTTTTCATATCAGCATTATTGTCATATCGGAGAATTGTCTGTTCTTTCGTTTCAGTCTTATTGTCATATCGGAGAATTGTCTGTTCTTTCGTTTCAGTCTTATTGGCATATCGGAGAATTGTCTGTTCTTTCGTTTCAGCCTTATTGGCATATCGGAGAATTGTCTGTTCTTTCGTTTCAGTCTTATTGTCATATCGGAGAATTGTCTGTTCTCTTCGTTTCAGTCTTATTGTCATATCGGAGAATTGTCTGTTCTTTCGTTTCAGCCTTATTAGACGCCTAATTCTGAACATGGTATATGTATCTCTAATGAGATCAGTTGAAAGCATCTTGCATCCAGCGCTATCCTGCATACGGTCTTAATAAGTCGCCAGTTCACCTTGTGAGTGGGACGTTTTGATGCAATCGACGGTGCGATATCTCTTATCGAGAACTTTTTGACTAGACCGGTCATCACTCTTCCGTGCTTTGTGCCATGCCCATGTTTTGACAACGAAGCATGTTTGTGAATAAAACTTTTACAATTGTACATTAAACTGTCTTAATATAGAGTTATCAACAGCGCAGGATGCAAGCCGCTCCTAACGGATTTTATTGGAAATCTACGTAGGCCTATGTCCAGCTGTAGACGTCCTACGGCTGTTGAATTGATGGATCGAATTAAACGTAGCTGACTGCGTAACTGTCTGCATTTTATACTGCCTCAAAGAAAAGGAAAATTGGTGTACGTCGCGAGTAATGTGGCACAAACAACGCGCCAATAAAGATTTATTGCACAGATTTTTACTGGTCCTGATGCAGAGGGACAAGTTACGACGTTTCGGCGTTTTTCAATTTTAAATTTTCAATTATCATCAGACTAACTTCATCAGATCGCTCGATATGTGAGGTAAAAGTCCCATTATAAAGACACGTTTTCAGGGTTCTGTTCAAAAGAATAAATCATAACCACCAAAGAATCATCAAATCAAAAAAATGTCCATTCAATCATACGTTTATAAAAAAATTCATCTTAAAAAAACGTAATACGAGTGGAAACTAAAATCACAAACGCAAATCTGTAGTCCCTTGCAACCGTACGCTTTTTTCATAGTTAAAATGGCTAAAAGTCACAGCTGTTTTTATCTCAAAACGACGCATATTTCGATGCTCATAAGGGAATAAAAGCTGTAAAAGCACTTTGCACTATGATTACGATATACTTTTACGAAAAAATGAGAATTTTGCTTTTGTTGGACAAAATAAAACAAATTAATTAGATATGATTACATTTATTATATCGTTTTGAATGAAAAGAAAAAAAGAAGCTAAAACACAGAAATTCTCAAAAGAAAATCTGAACAAATAATTGTAAACATGTTTTATCTTGAAAATTCCATTGCCAATGTTCCCGTGCGGGTAGAACGCTCATTTTTCATGGCGCGTGAAGTAAACTCATACAAGAAAGCTAATGAAGCGGCGAGAGATGGCGCGCGCGTCGCGAGCGTCGTTGGGAACAATGACATGTGTTTTATGAGGGAATCAACCTTGAACATGTGAAAGGTATGAAAAATGTAAAAAACAGAAAATTTTGTGTTAAAACTATTTTCTTTATTCATATAATAATATACAAGTATAGCCCTAGCGTCAGATTTTATAAGCCGCCTGAATGTCCCTGACCTGGCTAAACGGTTAAAACAACCCGAACCTACAAACCCACCATAACGTCTAAGAAATTGTATTGTCATCCAAAAAATTGCTGGTATTTTTTGTTCGGTTTCCAGATCCTTGTTTGACATCGCTCATCTTGAACAATTTGTACAAAGGAAACAAGAATTCGCGCGACCTCCATCTTTCAGCCTCGCGCCGCTTTGTATCCGTAAAACACGTGATCCGTCATGTTATTGTGCGTATGCACGTACTTTCGCGGTTCGTTCACGACACACACACAAGGTAAGCACAAGTAATTGTAGCATACGGAAGGAGCATTCAAAATAATCCTAACAAGCATGATAACTGGGTAAAAAAATGTTTTTATAATTATTCAGTGAGTTAGATAGTCGAACAATGTTGGACTCGTATTTTTCTTTTATCAATAAAACATTAAAAAACAAAGATAAACCTTGTCAAAGTTTGAAGGTAGGGTCGTGACGTCACGTCTCTTACGAAAATTATCTGCATGACACTCGTGACGTCACAAAGTCATCGAAGTTAAGCAACGTTCAGCACGGTCAGTCTACGGATGGATGACGGCTGGTGGTATTTACAACTGAAAGCTACCGTAGCTCGGATGACATGTTCAATTGTAGGCTCCGGTTGTTTCAACCTTTTAGCCATGTCAGAGGCGAACGCGGGACAGTAGCAATAGCATCCAGGAAATGATTGTTGGTCGCTTTGACTGCCCCATCCTACATAAATGGATGCGCTTGGCCATGGTTCCATGGGTGACAAATTATGACATGTATTTTGATTTAATGTATATTATTTTATTTGACATTTAGATTATTATTTATTTAATTTACTATCATTCATTTTTAATTTTATGTGTTATTTTAATTTCTTTTATTGATTATGGGTTTATTCCTGAAATAAACGATTAATTATAATTAATTATCGCCACCAGGCTTATACGAATTTACTTACTTTTAGTATACAGAATTTAGTAGTATTGTATTTTCTTGTAGTTAATAAAGATATTTGCCCAAAACAAATTAGCAGAATTTAATTAAAATTAGTAGACACAAGATTCGAAATCTGTAAGCGCACCCAGTATTGAAAAAATGGTAACCTTTGATCTTGAGAGGAACAGGTTGCATTAAGATCTAGAGCTGTTTTATCGAAGTCCCAGTCGTATAACATAAGTCTACCTTTGTGGAGCGGTTGGGCCATATTATCTTCCAAGTTGGCGTAATAGTAGATTGGGGGATTCATGCAGGTACGTTATGATTTTTTTTCCCTAGATATATGTAAGTTTTTCACAATTTATTATTTTATCGTAAAGCTGGTATGACAATCTATCTACCTATAAATTGTAAAGAACTTACTAATACAGGATCTCACAAATCAACAACGGTACTAAACCGAGCGTTTATTTTCACTGCGCCACCACGAATTTTTAGTCAAAAATGACTTATCTATACTTAAAATATTCAGCAAAAGAGGCTTGTTTTACCGAAGCTATTTTGTAGTCTTACTTAATCGCTCATCACTGATTCCTTTAAAGCCTATAATGGTACTGTTTTTCAGTAATGAAGAGCTCCCATAAAAAATCAAAGAAGTAGTCTAACTCAGAAACTCTTTCCTCAAGTGTCGCCTTATAAACGAAAAGCCTACACGGTATTTACATGACACGGCCCAGAGACCTTCGTCACAGATTAAGCGCGAGTCAGTACGACGTGACGTTTGTTTGAGCGGGAGTAATTAATAGCCTACCGCTGTAATCTTCGGAACGATGTTGAATTACAGCTCGCTGTGCAAAATGTTTAAAATAAGGTTCTCTGCTGTTAATTACATAACTAAGATAGTGTATTATTTCGATTTGACTACGTATTGAATTTAAGCATCACTATTCAGCGTTAAAACATTCTGTCTCGTTCCGGACAGCTATTATGTTTAGTTTAAGTTTAGTTTAGTATAGGTAAGTATTTACAAACTTCATGGAAGCTGTGATATTAGCTTAAAGCTGCGGATAACCCAATCCTCGCGTAGCAAGAAAAGAAAACAAAGAAGTTTGATTCGACCATAATAGGTAAGAGTCCGGTAGAACATCATTAGGCCGAATATGTTCATGTATATTCGGTGTGATAATAAAGATGTCTTTTATTGTACTGTACAGGCTGGCTTCAGGTCTAGCCGAAGCAATGGCGTATACTCGTATTTTTAGACTTTCAATACTAGTTTACTATTAGTCATTCAATAGTTTGTAAATAAATATATAAATAAATAAATAGTCTGTGGATTATACAGATGTTTTTCATGCTGTGGTAGTTTAAATAGTTACATTGTTTTTTTTTTGTTGTGAAGTATAGGTACTCATAATTTTATACAAGAACACAATATGCTAACCTCGGTAGTGGTTAGAGTTGAGAGCCGATCGCATCCAGCGCAATCCTGCGGTCCTGATGAGAAATGTTTAGAGATCCCAAATTAAATTTCATGTCCTGATACTCGACTGCGCATCATAAAAGAGGGTGTTTTCTTATTTATTTTCGACTCCTACTTATCAGCCATAAGCATCTACTGATGAATATTGGCACTGCCTATAATTCTCCAATTAGATCGGTTGGAAGCTGCTTGCATCCAGCGCGACCCTGAGGTTATTTGTCCATTTTTTGGATAGACGCGCTACGCTGCGCATGCCAGTAGGTACGAGTACGTGGTATCTTTTCTTAGTATCCCCATTGCTAATCAGTCTTCCGTGTTACGTCCACTGCCACTATATCTTGCCAATCCAATGGGATAATTATGTCGGCAACTTTGTTTCTTCAATAGATCTCTTTATTTCTGATTCGATCTCGTAAACAGAGTATGAGCGTGTAAGTAGTGCTTATTTCAAACCAATTATTTATTTAAGTCTTTTGCTCTTGTAACTAATATTCCCATTCACAGAACCCACCAGATGATAAAAAGATATAACCATAAACAAACAACCCCGAGCATAAGATGTTTCGTATTCCATGACGGCGCTATAACCATTAGGTTGTAAGTCAGATAACAGCCAATTATACCTTTATCTGGCCATCCTCATCGCCGACGTTCAGGACCCCGCGCGGGCCGGGAAGGGAGCTGAGAACTTACGCTCGCATTACCATAACCGGCCGTTTTGAGACCCTTGAGAGGGTATCAAGAATGAAAGTTTAATGTTTTGTGTCAATATTAAAGAAAGATCAAGCAATCGAATGTCTGAATGCAGGCAAGTATACGCTCCACGAAATAATTATTTCGATGTGTCAGAACGAAACAAAGTTATAGCGAACTATATGTGTTACTTTTTCACACGTGAACAAAAATCTTTTCGTTGGCGTATGCTAAGCTAGCTGAAGTCCCAATTACGTAGATAAATTTAATTTGCCCAACTTCTGTTAGTTAATCGCACAGCTTGGAAAATTTAGAAATCAAATATTTCATTCGAATTGATATTTTAAACAACTATCAAAAAATCTTGTTTAATAATATTTTAAACCCTAGTTTTGAAATGATAAGTCCATATCTCAATACATACTGTATTTCAATGATAGTATGGTTGGACTATGAAATCAAAACTTCACAGAATATTTGCATAGTCAGTAATTGAAAACTGAAAAATAAATGTTGCAATATACTTTTATTTATTTCAAAATAAATATTCTCATTGTTCCAGGAACCACTATTCACATGAATTTAGTAGAGTTATAAAAATCCAATGCACATCGAAAATAAAAACAGTTCGATCAGTATCAAAATAAATTTGCTATGCGATCGTGATCGTAGGTCTACACACGGGCTTTCGATCTGAGACCCATGCGCCCCCGGGGCGTGCTGTGTATCCAAATAGGTCTGTAAAAAATACTGACTATACAGATCAACATGATTGTTTATCAGTCTTCTTCTTCTTCTTTTATGTTTTGGCGTCGCATTGTTGTGTATTTGCCAATGTCAAGTATTAAGTTATAATAATTTTTAATATTTTATCAAAATAGTTAGTCATAGTCACGTCATAGTCCAACAAAGTCGCAGTCAAGTCCAAACATGGTCCAAGTCATACATTAGTATTAGTAAAGCAGTGGATACTTTACTGGAGGCGTCTATAGCGTTTTGGTAACAACACGAAACAACATGATACGTCACATTATGTCACTTGCCTACACTCATGCACGTATATCAGCTCATAATCAATGAAACGCCACAATTTTTCACTAATTATCACAGAAAAAAACACAAGTTTAATAAAATAATATAATGTGTGTGTTTCCACGTGAATTTAGGACATTTGATCGATAAGAATAACAAACAACTTCAAACGACACAACAGTTAGCTACGCCTTTTGACGGGGCTTGAAGATGGGGCAAAGAAAATGAAACAAGTGAAAATGTTGAGAGCCAGTGGGTCGGAAGATTACCGCACGTACGCGCGTGACCTCGCAGTAATATTGGTTTACGATTCCGATACGGCTCTACAGGATAAAATTCGCTACATTTTGCCGGAAAACCACTAAAATATTATACTCTTATGCGGAAGGTAAATGATTATGAGATATAATTTACGGTTTTGGTCCGTGGAATATTTCTTGAAGATATTTTTCTTGATTTTAGAGGTGTTTCGTTTTTTGGCTACGAGAGAGAATTTTCTTTTTCTTTACCTATATTCATGGTATCGTAATATTTTAAGTAATATATACCAATATTATACATAATAACATTTTGTGTTCTGCAACTTAAAGGACAAAAGTACCTTTATAAACTACAATAAGATACAATACTACTTTATATGCTAAAACTACCTACACTACTACTACATAAATTGCAATTGGATCATCCACAGACCCTTTAAGGTCAAAAGATAATCCAAATGCTAAAGTTCACTGCCAGTTGGCAGCGTGCCCAGCATGCTGGCAGCATTGCCACGCTGATTGGCAATGCTTATACGTTGAGCCAAATAAACACCAGCATTTTGGTCAAGGGTCGCGTCCACCAGACACTCAGAAAGACTTTTAAAAACAAGATGAGCTCCAGGCCCCCACGGACCCAAAGTCTCAACTCCAAATGGCTCAAATATGTAACCAGCTCTCAACTGATCTTATTGGAAATCTGGGAGGCCTCTGTTCTGCAGTGGTAGTGACGACAATACATTTGAATAAATTACGTAACGATTTTTTTAAGTATATTTTGTTAGGTTGTGCTCAATTTGCGTCGCCACGTAATTGGCGTGTCCAGGGCTGCCAAATCACCGGCGTGGTGCCAACAACGCGCCGCTGCCAACAACACGCGCCAAGCGGGGCCACTAATGATCCGACACCATCGATTGCTGAAACATTGTATCGTAAATATGTAATAAGTACAGCCTTTTTGATAGTCTACTGCTAAGCATGTGCTGGGCTATTATCACCACGTTAGGCGCCGCCAGAGACACGACGGTAGTAGCGCTCGCTTTACCATCGTGAGGTCATGGATTCAAATCCGCTCCATCCCCAGCGAGTTCTTTGAAACTTATGTACGGATTTTTTACACCATTAGCTTTTTGGTAAAAGAAAACATCGTAAGGCAACTTGTGTATGTACGTCGGTAGAATTATGTGAATCTGATTCTAGCTTAGACATAATTTCAGTATATTAAGCATAGTTGCCAAGTATCATATCAGATACAGTTAGATTGTACGATACAAAGATCTTAACTGGAGTGTTAGTCGGAGTAAAAAATATTCTTAAATATAGAAATTCCTTAACATTTTAGAGTAGAAATATGTCGAGAGATTTTTTCTCAATGGCATGTTTGCCATCATTAAAAGTAGATTGATCTTACTTGTACAATAATTTGTCATTTGATAGACATTCAGAGCGATGGATGAGTATGAGTAGGTGTAGCGACAGCGGCATAACCACGCGTCTCCACAACACGACCAAATTAGCTCACATTTATTCACCCTTCTCAATTGGTGCTAATAACCGCTCCGGGATCGAACCCCGCCAGGGAACAGAATAAAGAAAAACAGCTTCTCAACTACACTGCACTATGCCACGGTAGTGGTATCTAACAGTATTCCATTTTCATACAAACGAACGAAAACATACGAACGCGAATCGGAGTTCGGTATGCACTCCTTACACAACGGTCGCAGGGGTGCGCCGCAGTGACGAACGAACGTGTGGGTTCGTATCAGAGTGCGTGCAGTTTACCTGCCAGGTGGGCAGCCCTAGCTCGTGATACATTCTGCGTGGCCACGTGGGGCTGTAGGTATTTATTTCAAGGACAGGGCCGAGTACACAGTCACAATACTGTTAAATACCATTACCGTGACTGTGCCGACCTTTTTAGTAATTCACTGCTGGACATAGAGCTAATCAGTACCAATGAAGCACATTCGGGTTATTTGCACTCCGAGTCTCCAATGAACGCCCGCAACTCTTTCGCTCCCCAACTCCTCAACAACTGAATTGTCTGTAAAGATTTATAATATCGTAAAAACGAATTTTCAAAAATATTTTCTCAACTACATCTGAAGAGGATTTTTGCATCTTTTTTATTTAATAAGCAAGAGATGTAAGCAACCGCAAAGATGGTAATCTAAGAATTTGTAAATAATTTTGATTATTCCAGTTTAAAAAAAAACATTTGTATATATTGTATTGTATGTACTATTTCACATTTTGTAACGTGGTTCTACTTCATATCCTTCCGAGCATGATTGGACGTTATTTTAATTTTGCTAAACATTAAAATATATGTTCGAGTCAGGAAATGGATTTGTAATAAAACCACATTTTCAGAACGCATAGACAATTTATTTAAACATAAACCAAAACACCTCGTAAATCTACGGAGAAAGTTAATACCGCGGGCTAACTTGACGCCAGCGCCATCTAGTTTAGATATGAGCAAATACTGAGATTTAAACTGTTGCTTTATTTAACAATTGATTTTATAACTTATTTAATTCCTATTCATTTTGATGTTTTATATAATGATGTTTTATACAATACATTTACATATGAATTTATATTTGAACTTATTTACAGTTTAGACAAATATATTACTGGAGTGAGCCCTAAAATAGCATAATTTCAAGATCAAATTCATTCTAACCGTGTGAAAATAATTTTTGTTCGCTCAAGCCAGATTTAAGTAAATGACAAGTAAGTTTCTACGTTTTTATCCAACTTACAAAAAGGAGGAGGTTCTATGTTCGACTGTATATATTTTTATTTGTTTAAGTTCATCAATATTTTCGCTAATTGTAAACGCATTTTAAACACTTTTTTAGTTCAAAAGGGTAGGAACCTACACTCCCGAGGTGGTCATTTAAATTTTATCGAAATCAGCTGAGCCGTTTTTGAAATGTCAACAATAATGCAAAAATACTTATCGATTTGAGCGAACTATTCGAATTGTTTACACTTTACACAATTAAACTCAGTCGTGGCATTTTTTACGAAAAATAATAATTGAGTACCTATTTATCTGCATTTTCCTAATCTGCACTGACATGTCGGGTGACAGGCCCGCCATTGAAATACGTATTACACACAGTTTTCATGAAAAGGAGACATTTTCTGCGCGAGGCATGATGGACGACGCCGGGGTTTGACGCCTTTTCATGAAGGGGACGTTTTTTTGGTATCTCATTTGAATAGTCTGCGAATTTAGAAAACACTCATCTCACCAGAAATATTTACATGTGGAAAATGTATCAAGCAATAATATGATTTCATTTTAATAGTCTGCGATTTGGAAAACTTTCATGAAGCTAGTAAATATTTGATAAATTTTAGGTGTCGCTGACCTGTTATGGGACTCATGATTTTTAGCAACTAATGTCCCTTATCTCGACTCAGTAGTTCTAATCAACTGTATATATAAGTGAATTTATTACAACTCTCATTTGGTTTTTCAAGAACAACTGCTGCAACTTTGAACTTGAATTTAAAAAACTTTAACATTTCAATAGGTATAACAACTTTGATTGTTCCCAATCCCAAAGTCTGTCTACTAAACAAAACGCTAAGTATATTATTTTAGCCGACTAGATCGACTAAGGTCCGAAACCTCATTTAAGTAGGATTTAGATTCAATCCATAAACTAACACTATCCCAAGACCCTCGAAGCTTTCCACAGCTTAGTTCACAAAAAAACTATTTCTCTTCAGCGCCTTGCGGCGATAATTTCGCTACACCCATAAAAAATCAACCTGAAAATCCTGGCGACGGCCAACTAGGCACGCCTTCCAAATTAAGCCTTTTCTCTCACACATATAAAACTAAAAGACAGCTTTATCCCCAAACAATACGCTCCAAAATTGCGTAACAAAAGAAAATCCAGTTATACTCTTGGTTGTTTTAAAAACCTGTTTACGATGTCATGGAATTTTACGTCGTAGGGCTTAATAGCTGACATGTGCGTTTTGTCCTCTTTTCCCCAATAGCTTTGTCCCTGTCCGACAGGCATTCAACCCGACTTTCTTATAATCCAATAGAGGTCTGGACAGAAGGGATTGAGTCGCAGAGATTTTCCGCTCAGAAATATTGTGGGAACATCATACGAGCGTTTCTTGGGATTGCACGAAATTGGCGGAGAGGATTAGGACTTTGAAATGGCATTCTAGAGCTTAAAGCTCATATTTATTGAGCTTTAAAGCTCAAAAATATATCTCAGACTCTATTCGAAAGAGTAATATTTTCAGTTCAATATAAATTGCGTTTTATTGTTAGTTTTATGGTACCTAACTTTTGAAATGGCTTATACGTTTCGTAGCTGTCCATGATTTGCTACGGGCTGTAGCAGTCGTAGCAATTCGTAGCATTTATTGTAGCCGGTTTTTTATTCCAACTTGGTTTGCATTTGAATACAATTTGCATGATGTTATGTCATCGCATTTTTTTCTCACATTCCATATTAATGTGTTATATACATAATTCGAAAATAATAGTAATAATTATTCAAAAAGCCATGGTGGTCGTGGGTAGTGACACCCGCCTTACAATCGTGAGGTCGTGGGTTCGAATCCCCGGTCCCGTACCAATGAATTCTTTGGAATTTATGTACGGAATTTCACAGCACAGGCTTATCGGTGAAGGAAAACATCGTGAGGCAACCTGCATACGTCCGTAGAAGAAATTCGATGGCGTATGTGAATCCACCAACCCGCACTGGGCCCGCGTGGTGGATATGGCCCAATCACCCTTCGTGGGTAGGCCTACGTCCTGCAGTGGACTACTAAAAAAGGCTGGTACAGTACAGTACATACATAATTACATAGCTTAAAATATAGTATGCTTACCTACAAACGATCTATGTTGTTTAACGTATAAGTTCAGATAGCTCGAGACAGCTTAGTCAGGCTAGCCTTGTGATAGAAGTAGAAGTAGTTTTTAGCCGCCTGATGGTTTTTGATATACTCGTACTTCAAATATTAAAACCTGGGCTATTAAATAAATGAACATAGTGATTTTCATTGTTTGGACCATAGTTTACATAAAATATTTTTGCCGTTTCGCAAAAAGTTTAGCCTTAATTACAATATGCAAAATCAACCAATCAAATACCACGCATAATCCCTGATTCCGGCAATTATTCCAATAAATAGGAATCAAATACACGACTATCGGCTATTCAGCCAATCAGCGAGCAATCCAGTTGGGAGCGCAATCAAAACTTAAATTAGGTCACTGATTTCAAAATCTGTTAAATTAGATTCTAACCGGAATTTAACAGATGCATAAGTTAGTTTTTTTTTTGTATAAGTGCTATTGCAAGCTTATTGCGAAACAGGAGGAAACTCGGTTGTATAATTTTTAGGGTTCCGTACGCAAAGTATCCGTATAGCCGTGGTGGTCTAGAGGTAGTGACACCCGCCTTACATTCGTGAGGTCGTGGGTTCAAATCCCCGGTCCCGATCTTTACCAATACCGACAGTACCAATGAGTTCTTTGGAATTTATGTACGGAATTTCACACCACTGGCTTTTCGGTGAAGGAAATCATCGTGAGGCAACCTGCATACGTCCGTAGTAGAAATTCGATGGCGTATGTGAATCCACCAACCCGCACTGGGCCAGCGTGGTGGATATGGCCCAAAACACCCTTCGTGGGTAGGCCTACGTCCTGCGGTGGACTATTAAAAAGGCTGGTACAGTACAGTACAGTACGCAAAGGGTATAAACGGAACCCTATTAATAAGACTCTGCTGTCTGTCACCAGGCTGTATCTCAAGAATGGTAATAGCTAGAACGTTGAAAATTTTCACAGATGATGTATTTCTGTTGCCGCTATAGCGACAAATACTAAAAACGGAAAAAATATTTAAGGGGGGATCCCATACAACATACTTGAATTTTAAGCCGTTTTTCGCTCGCTATTAATAACGGTGACAGGTATATGATTGAAATTTTTAGAGAATATTTAGTTAAACATTTACTATAAAAATAATTAATTAAAATAAAATAAATATTTAACGGGGGCTTCCAAACAAGAAACATGATTTTTTGCTCGATATAAATGACTGCAACAGAAAGACTTCAAAAATAAATAACTATAATTAAATATATTACGGGGGCTACCATAGGTACGGTACGGAACCCTTCATGTGCGAGTCCGACTCTCACTTGGCCGATTATTGTAAATATTTTATGCAATTTCTGGACATTAACGACCATTTATTATTTTACTAGCTTAAAACCCGCGGCTTCACCCGCGTTGTCTTAGTACATAGGTAATTACTTAAAATGAAAATAGCCCGCGGTTTGATCTATGTTGTCTTTGTACATGCTTATAATAATATCTAATAGTCCGCGATTTGGCCCGCGTTGTCTTAATACTTGCTTAAAATTACTTGCAAGGATAATGCCCACGGTTTGGTCAAAATTGTAACAGTATTTGCCTATAATGATAATAGGTCACGGTTTGGCCCGCGTATTGTTAGTACTTGCTTAAGATGGTTATTTATAGCACGCAGCATGGACTGCGATGTCTTGATACTTCCTTAAAAATATAAAAGCTTGCCGTTTGGCCTGCATTGTCGTATTACTTACAATGATAATAGCCCATGGTCTGGCCCGTATTGTCTTAGTACTTGCTCAAAATGATAAAAGCCTAAATGCGGTTTAGCTCGCGTTGTGTTAATAATAGATACTTATAATGATAATAACCCACAGTTTGGCCCACGTTGTTTTAATACTTACTTAATTAAAATAACAGCCCGCGGTTCAACCCGCGTTATCTTGGCATTTGCTTATAATAATATCTAATAGTTCGCGGTCTGGCCCGTGTTGTCTTAATAAATCCTTAAAATTATAGTAGCATGCCTTTAGCCTGCGTTTTTGTATTACTTGTAATGATAATAGCCCACGGTCTGGTCCGCGTTATTTTCGTTACTGCTTAAAATGATAAAAACCCACAGTTAGGCCCGCGTTTTCTTGGCACTTACTTAAAATAATAGTAGCTCGTGGTTAAGCCCGCATTAGGCTCGATTATGAAGGCGCCATCGTAATTATAATAGCTAATTATCATAATTATTTCAGTTTCTTTTTTACTTTAAGCATTCGATAGAGAAAACACTTTTAATGTTGTTATTATATTTACCATGGCGTCTTCATAACTGAGCCTATTATCGTATTACTTGCAAAATAATGCCTACGGTTTAGCCTGAATTGTCTCGGTATTTGGTTATTTCATTTACTTGTATCTAAAAGCTTATTACGGAGTACGTGAATTTTTGGATGATAAATTGCCGAATTTCTGAAATTAACTCAATAATAAATAAATATATAAAATAAATATTGGGGGACATCCCACACACGGTCTCTGATCCCAAACTAAGCAAAGTTTGTGATTTGGCTGGCAGAGAATGCTGTTTAGCGTTAAGTCCTCCTTTTGTACAAATGTTGTGCAAGAAAATGTTAAATAAATAAATAAAATTACATTAATAACACCCAGACACAGAGCAAACATATATGAACATCACATAAATATTTGCCCTGGGAATCGAACCCACGCCTCTTTGACCCAGAAGTCAGGGTCACAAACCACTAAGCCACCGAGGGAGCCAATAATAATAATTGTATGAGTAACTATGTAAGAAATTTCACTTTTCATTGCTTTTCATTGCTGGAAAACATTGAGGCAACCTGTTCGTACGTAGAAAAAATCAATGTCGTATGTGAATTCAGCAACCCGTGCTCGGCCGGCGTGATGGATATGGCCCAATTACCCTTCGCGGATAGGCCTATTTTCAGTCATCCATCAGCCGAAGGACGTCCACTGCTAGACATAGGCCTCCCCTGTGGATCTCCAATAAGACCGGTTGGAAGCGGCTTGCATCCAGTGCGATCCTGCGGTCTTATGAGGTCATCCGTGCACCTTGTGGGTAGATGTCCTACGCTGCGCTTGCCGGTACCTGGTCTCCACTCGAAAACTTTTCGACCCCAATGGTCTTCAGCCCTCCGCGCTATGTGCCCTGCCCATTGCCATTTCAACTTGCCAATCCGTTGGGCTATGTCGGTAACTTTGGTTCTTCTACGGATCTCCTCATTAATGATTCGATCTCGCAGAGAGACTCTGAGCATAGCCCTCTCCATAGCTCGTTGGGCTACTTGGAGCTTACTAATAAGGCCCATAGTGAGAGACCTTGTTTCCGTGCCATAAGTCATCACTGGCAACACACACTGGTCGAAAACTTTCGACTTGAGGCACTGAGGTATGTCGGACGTGAAGACACTACGCACTTTTCCGAACGCTGCCCAGCCGAGTTGAATTCGGCGATTGGCCTCTTTGTTGAAGTCGGACCTATCTAACTGGACTACTTGTCCTAGGTAGACGTACGAGTCAACGACTTCAAGAACCGAGTTTCCAACAGAAATCGGGGTAGGTAAAACATGGGAATTACACATGACTTTCGTCTTGTCCATGTTCATTTTATGACTCACCTGTTTCTATTATCCGTAGTGCTATCCGTAGTACCTATTTTCAGTAGTGCACTATTAATTAAGGCCGGTACAGGTACTCGACATGTTTCAGAAATTTAATTTTACGGGCAAATGAAAAATGGCACACAAGTCGTAATTCTAGTCAGGCATGTTCTAGGATGCTATTATACTCATAATTTGATTAACTTTTACAATGGTACCAACCCCAAAAGCACGTGAATAAAATCAGCTGTTTAACACAAAAAGTTCATCGACCCGCGACAAAATGTATGGGAAATGTAGGTAATTTTCGCTTGTCAGGGTTGATTCCATAGTAAAATACCTATATTGATCCATATGTGCGCTGAGTTTAAGACTATTGGCTCACAAAATAAAAAAAATCGTAATCTTTTGGGGACCCATTTTGCCCCATTTCATAAAGATAAACTATCATTATCATTATCCTATTCTAGATACTACATTATTTAAAAAAGCGCATTGAAGTTTTGAGACGTATCTGACCCCTAAGGATTTTTTTTAAGGAAAATTCAGAAAAACAGGTACAGCCATATTTTTTATTTAGTCTCAAAAGCATCTATACAATGTTTCATGTCAATCGGTACAGGAAATAAAAAGTTACATGCAAACAAAAAGGGCCCGTTTTACCCCGTAAGTTAGAGTTGGGTACGTTTTTCATCCTTAGTGCTTCATTATGTCGTACGATGTACGTATATTCCAAATTTCAAGCTCATATTTTCAGCGGTTTAAGCTGTAGCCTAAACTTATTCATTTTGCGTATCCCTAAGGAACCTTATAGATTTTCCTGGATTTTATTAGTTCCTGTATTAAAACATGCTGTGTGCTTCCTTCATACCAATTTTCAACCATAACTGTTCAGCTGGTTCGATGTAATTGACGCTTTTTTCACCAACTTTGGGACCTTATTTGACCCCTTAGATGAAGAAAATTCGGAAAAACAGGAAAAAACATAACTTTTATTTTGTTTGAAAAGCATGTATACAAAGTTTCAAGTCAATCGGTTCAGGGAATAAAAAGTTACATACAAACGAAAAGGGCCCGTTTTACCCCCTTAGAAGTCGAAAGTTCAAAATTTTCGTCCTTAGTGCTCCATTACGTCGTTCAATGTACCTTTATTCCAAATTTCAAGCTCATATCTTAAGCGGTTTGGGCTGTAGGCTGTCTGTCAGTCAGTCACTCAGGGAAGCCTTTTATATAATAGATTATAATTTTATAACATTTTATATTTGAGAATGAAGTATTAATAGCAATATTAGTAGTACAAACTACTTTTGTAAGGTCTAATCATTTCCAAACCTGATTAGATGTGTGATAAAAAATATCTCACTAGTTCCATGACGGAGCTACTGAACGATTTTACCTGATCCTTACAACTGAACGCTATCGTGACTCGGATGACACGTTAAAGTGTAGGTTCCGGTTGTTTTAACTGTTCGTCCATGTCAGAGGCCTTCAGGCGGCTTAAAAACTTTGACACCAGGGCTAGCCACCTAGCCTATACTTGTTATTTTACTTACCTTTTTTTTCAATCTATACCCTACCAACACCTATTTACTCTAAAACTACATAACAGTATACAATGAGTAGTTTCCACAGTAAGTAGGTATGTAAATTAGAAGATTATGCCGGCGTCTAATGCGGCGTAGTGGGTTTAATCCCGCCGGTGGTTGTCTCATCACGCGGGGATTACTGGACGCGTGACTGTGGGTTGTGGCCCGTAACACAAGTGACTACTATCAACGTGCTACATCCTAGACAGCTTAGGAATCGACCAGTGTTTACGCGTTTTCTGTAGTACATAGAGAAAATTTGCCTTACATTTTTGATAAAATTTACGTTCGGGAAAACTCTTTTCGCCCCTTAAATTGTAACAAAATGTTATGTTTTTGGTGTCAATTGCTTGAGAATGAAGTATTGCACGCTCGTCAGCCAATATTTTGCGGAAAATATGAATTTTTAGAGACTTATAACTTTAAGGTCATTTAAAAAACTTTAAAAACTAAGACGTCCTAATCCTAGCGATTAAAGTGTTGATTACATGAAAACAAATCACTTAAATCGGATAACATTTTGAGAACTTAACATCTGATAGGACGTGATAGGTCAAACGTAACGTTTTATCTTTATATTAATTATGTTTTGCCAAAAATGTTTCAACCAACTAGAACCGTGTACAAAATTTGCACAGTTTGCTCGAATCGATGTATCATTTTAAACTATTGTTAATTTTTTAAAACGACTCGGCTAGTTTCGCTAAAATTTAAATCTTACAGTCCAATTAAGAATCTTATTTTTCGAAGTCAGTTAAAAATCTATTTCATAGATATTTTGGGGCCGAAGTGAGTCTCTGGAGACACGATGTGCTGAGTGGCTTACAAGAAAGAGGCTATGATTTCACAATACTGATCTCCATCCTGTTCCGATGTTATTCCGGTTTGACCCACTAATGCCATTACTATCATGCCTGTGGGCTATTTATAACCCACCAGTTGCCTTATGCTTACCTTAGTTGTTTTCCAGTGCCATTGACATCTGTCCCATGCCAATGCATCAATTTGTATCCTATTAATGGATACTATCCATCGCAGTCTTGGTCAGCCTTGGACACTCGTCTACATAAGACAAAAATGTGTTATCTGCAACTGATACCATAATGATAGTGTCCGTCCACACCATCCGACTATCCACCTATCCACCTATGGCAACACACCAGGTAATAAAATTAGAGTCCCAAAATGAACAAAGAAAACCCTGCAACTGATTTGGATTTTATGTCCTACAGGATTAATCGCGCACTAAATTTACGAGATAACTATCATCCTCATCATCCCGACGTTTCGATCGAGATGCATCGATCGTGGTCACGGGTAGACGGTATGTTATCAAGGTATGTCTACCCGTGGCCACGATCAATGCAACTCGGTGAATTCGAAAGTTTAATATTGTTAGTGGTTCCTTCGAGTTTGGGCTCACTCGGTTTAAGTGAAAATCCGCGAAATCTGTTATAAACATTTTCTCTTATCCCTTGGACCGCTCGTTACATCATTCACTGCGTGTTTGATTGATTTATCTTCGAGCGTAACAACAATACGCGCAATGGACACCGAACATTGTTCCAACAGGCGGCATCAGGCGGGATCAGGCGAGTTCAGGCGTGATCACGCCGTCATGACCACTCAGGAATTAGCACGCTGTTTGCGTTGATGATCAATTCACGAATAAATAATGCTGATGACACAATGGAGGCTGGTTTAGAAATTGATTGATGTAAAAGGAATCTTGTTTTTTTTATTTTTATACACGATAGGACTATATTATTAGGTACCAACTCACTAAAAACTCCCGAGACCTGAAGACATGGGAGTATACACATACTCGTACTTAATTAAAAAACTTTAAGGATTAACAATGGACTAAAAGGATAACCTTTCAGTTGAAAAATAATTAAACTTACTGCTTAATACTAATAATTAAACATTAATTCTTTCGCTGACTGAATGGTGGCCCCGTGACGGGAAGCGTAGTCCCGGTAGACCCTTAAAACGAACGGTGGCGTGATGGCATCCAAAAGTTTTGCGGCAACACCTGGATGAGACTGGCACAGGACAGGGATAGTTGGCGTAAGAGGGTGGAGGCTTATGCTCTGCAGTGGGCCGAAATAAGCTGATGATGATGATGGAATTTTAACTAATTTGGCTGAAATGCTGCCAATTTCCGCACAAAATATTCTGCCTATCAAAAAAGGGAGAATATTTTGTTTCCTAAAATGTTAAACAACACAAATGTTTCCTAAAATAAAAAAATCACGGATAAAAATACACAACTGTGTAGAATCTAACGACCAAATATCGTCAAAATAAGTTAAAAAACACAAACAGAGCAGATGCAAGTTATTGCAGTCGCTTCGCTTGCTCGGTAAATACGAGTAATATACTAGTGACGCTACAGTCACATAATGTTTCGCATTTCGGGGAACTAAGCCAAAGTATTTCAAGTTTTATCTCCCGCGCGAAGGGTAATAGTTTTGATGCATATAATTGTGGTTCCGGGCTTAAGAGTTAATTTGGACTCGCTCCAAATTCCGCTTTTATCCTCAAATAAGAGTGGAAATACACTTAGGAAATGCACTGGCGGGATAGTTATTCTAATGGCGGGAGATATTATTACGTTATGAGTATGATATAACCTGTTCCGCGATATGGCTAGTATTCATTCCTTTTTATGGCAAAATGGTTATTTGATTAAAGTGGTTGAGAATTTGGATTGGAATTTCAGTTTTCAGTGTTTCTACTGCATCGAGTCCTCGGTTTTCCTAACACACGGTTACATTTAGAAAATACGAGTATATTATTCGTATTTAGTGTTTTAGAAATAGACACAAAAACATCTAATAATTAATACTACATATTATGTAGTACGTCCATCGACTAGATGGACTGATGACATAATATAGATCGCGAACGAGCTAGACGCAGATCGCTTCTAACCGGCATTACCTAATGGAAATCTCTAGAGGAGGCCTATGTCCAGCAGTGGATGTCCTACGGCTGAAGGATAGATCTAATAACTAGGGGTAGGCATAGAAGTAAAATCACCATTGCCCACTTTTATCTAAAATTCTAACTCACCCACTACACCACTTGTTACATAATTTAAAAGCTATAAAATAGCTTTAAATAGCTCGAATATATTAATAATAATAATATATTAAAGATAGCTTAATTCGAAGCATTTAACGCTATTACGTACAAAATCACGTTAGAAATTAATTTCAGATCATATTATCACATAATTAAGGATTGTTCATATGTTTGTGTGACAATAATATTGGAAAAAAAACTTTTAGGTATACAGAGCGATTGATATAAACCCTGAAAAGGCTAGCAGCAGCCCAATACACAGAACTGCAGCACTGCCGAACAAACTACAAACAAAACCGAAAAAAAATTGGTTGAAATTTCGAGCAAAGACTGGAATCGTTCACCGAGTGCAGCGCAAATAAAGTCGCACGCGGCCGACAAGTTTGCCGAGTAACGAGTGGCTTATAGAATAATCCCCCGGCAGTTTTATTGGGCAGAACGGCCAGATTTGCGATTATGTTGGGGTACTGGTGAAAAAATGAAACGATATCAAAAAACAGCAGGCTCTTTTCAATGTTCAGAGTCCCTAACAAAACCTGAAAACCCAAGTTACCGAGATAACTGTAGCAAAGAGGATAAGTAAGTTGAAGCGGTAGAAAACAGAGTATGATTAAACCTCGTACTGTAGACAGATAGGGTCATGGAATTTTCGAATAGAGACAACTAAAAATTGATATTTAATAAACAACAAAAACAAATATCGTAAAGTTATTATTAGTATTCCAAAAGCTGCCAATTCGAAAATAGGTCGTTCGGCGTACGTAATCAACTTCAAAATAACATCAGCTTGTGATTCGAAACGTTGAATAATTAACGAGCTCACAAGTATTAGAACTGTGCTGTAATTAAATTCGATACGAATTAATGATAAGTTACGTGAACCGACATTAATATATTTCTATATGAGAACATACCTATTAAATACTCACGTAGCGATTACAGAAATTACTGTTCAGTACGTTTGGCTGTGCTATTATAAATCTTCAATTATCTGTTTTTTAGTCAATTGTAGGTGAAGAATGGAAATTAATGAAAAAGAAAAAGCTTCTCTTTTTCACTTACCAATTATCATTTGAAATATTTAAGTTAGATAATAAGTAAGGCTTACAAAAGCGTAAGCCGAAGCGTAAGTGAAGATCTCCGTTTTAGACATGGCGATTACATGCTTTCTTTTGTCCAGATGTTGGTATTTGTCTATGGGTAGTACTTTTCAACGGATCTTCACAAAACTTGGTACACAGATTCTATAAATTATATTGACAGTTTTTTTTATCAAATCACATTACCTATAGGTCTGCCATATATGGCAGAAAATTATGACATTTGTAATAAAATCACATTACTTATATCGCACAATAGGTTTTTTCTTTTATTAATTGCCAGCATTACACACCTCATCACCGGAAAGTTTAAAATTTATACTCTATAAAATTTAACTTGATCTCTGCGACAGCTGTCAGAAAAATCACGCTTATGAAGTCCTGAATTTCTTAATAGTACCGACAGTACCTGTCAATGTCAGACTTTATGGGCATGCCGATTAGTGATGGGCGACGAATAATCGTGACCACAGAGTTTTAGATAGAGTTTTAATTAAAATATCGATAGTTTATACTGACGATATTTTAAATAAAACTTGATTTAACATTAATTTTATTAAGTATATATTTTAATATCATAACATTTTTTACATGTGTAATTAAATTAAACTCAATTATATGTTACATTAGTATCGATAATAGTGAAAAACGTCGATAAATACTATCGTTACATTATTATGAGTATCTAATTAATATCATAACATTATTTACATGTGTACATACTTAATCTTAAATAATAGTAAGTAAATAAAATCCAATTTCTCACCTTCAACTACTCATTCGATTCCATTATAACATTGTTTGAAAATCGATTTTTTCCACCACTATCCCAACTCTAAATATGTCAATATGTAACTGTCGTAGAGATCAAGTTAAATTTTATAGAGTATAGGTCTTTTTTACCAATTTTTATTTTGTAGTGCGAAAAACATATTATTGAAAATCTGACCATCATTTACAAACTGTCGAATTTAGATCTTTCTAATCATTGAAGTATCGTTTCTAATATATTTTTAATATAATTTATTCCATGAAGCATGAATTCAACACAATATTGCAATAAGTACTGATAAAACTGCTTAAATACGAGTAGGCATGCTCAGTAAACGAAAACTGATGACACTGAATAAATCTAGATAAAAACAAAGTAAAGCAGTCCAAGCAAGTAAAACAGTTTTGACCGTTTGCCAATACAGTTGAAAAAAATTTGCCCGTATAACGCCTTCACCCTTATTGACTAAGGTATGGTGGGGTTTATAGTTTTATCCTGCTCGTGTTACACACTTTAACCACACGAGCGAGCAAGATAGAGCCCTAAGTCCAGCACCAGCATGTTTGGCCGATAAAGACTATGGACCAGAACTAGCGTCGCTTTGTTCACCCAGCGGCAGCGCCTGGAATTAGTACTTTAGCTTAAATTAAGCGGTTAGCTTATTTGTGCAACTTTGTAAGCATGTTCTTTGCCATAACTGGAAAATTTGTATGATTGAGCACAGAAAGAAGATCTTCAAAGTGGGCTCAGACTGTGTACATTAGCCTAAAAAAGAATTAAAATGTGATAAACAAATCCACAGAAAAAAAAACGGTACTATTATTTAATGCTTAATTTAAATGGAATTTTGTATTTTCCAATCTGATTTTTGTTCAAGGCCGCTATATTTTACAAACAATGTCAATAGATATTAAGAACCGAAAATATGAAATGTTTGCTTCTTGACTTCTAACAAATGGTGTTATAAATAAATGACTAAATTTGAAATTCCTTTAAATTGTGATATTTAAATCTTTGTGTTGAATAAATATTTAGTGTATTTCCGCTGTTTTTGTCGGCAAATAAGTTTAAGGTCCCTATTCAATACATTAACTAATAATTTAAAACTAAATCAAATACACTCGATACGAGTATTTATTCAAAACAAAGATTTGACGATAAATTTTCGCAAAGTAACGCCTGATTCAATCAACTATCTTGTAATTTTAACTAAAGAAAATAATAGAAAAATCATTTTCCAAGCAAATAAAGAAAATAACTAAATATGTTCTGTACTAGGTAATGGCCAAATCTCGATATATTTTTTTATCTTTTTTGTAATAAAAGTACTACGAGTATGACATCCGCAACTCATACTAGTTATTGTAAATACTTTAATGTCTCACAGCTTCAACTTTATTCATCTTTAAATATTGATGTTTTGTCTTCACATAAACACATATTCACATTTATAACAATACTCACAAAATATCTCAAAAATATTACAGAAATACTCTGCACATATTATTCAATGTACGTTAATAGAAAACTATTTATTAGATAACTACTCGATCTCTAATATAAACGAAATGTAACAACCACTAACGTTTTAAACTGGTGGTTTTATTACTTAAAGCCTTTTTTTCCTTCCTACTACGAGTAATAACCAGGACATTATATTTGTTCTCATAATAATTGCGCATGTAGCAAAGTATACATAAAAGTATCAGCTCTACAAAAAAGCTTAGTCAAAACTGGCATTTAACCTCTCATAAAGCGAAGAACTCGGAGCAAGCACACATTAATTCCATTAAAAAGGAAAAGCATGAGCCACGCAAATTTAAATAACAATTTCAGCCGCGGACTGCGGACAAACAATCCAACTTTGCTTACATTAAGAAAACAAAGTAATGTTATTATTCGCCGACTCTTTCGTTTAGGGTGCACCGCTGAACTATGTGAAAGAGATCGAATCTTAGCGATCTGACATTGGGTCATAGAACATCCACTGCTGCTGAACATATGTTTCCACTATAGATCTCCAACAAGATCGATTTATCGATTGGAAGCGGCACTCATCCAGTGCAATCCTGCGGTCATGAGAAGGTCATGTCATCATGAGAACGTCAGAAGGTCGCGCGCTTGCTGGTACGTGATCTTCACTCGAGAACTTTTCGACCCCATCGATCATCAGTACTCGGTGCTATGAGCCTTGCTCACTGCCATTTCAACTTGCCAATCTACTGGGCTATGACATAAGATAAGTACGCAATAATGTGATATGATTCCACGTAGAGTTCAGTTTCTTGCAAAGCACTACTTATATTTAAATCTAGACTAATTAATTACCACCTAATATTTTACCTATATGATTGAGCATTAGAAATATGTATTTCTCAGAAATAAGGTAAGTAACCAATTAAACGGACGTTCTGAACAAATTTGCAAAGTGTCAATTGCCAAAATAAAAAAAATAAAAAAAAAAAACAAATAAACTGGTTCATGAAATTCGAACTGACAATTTATTGTTCCGTAATAATTTTCTAAGTAATTCTTGTCTACTAAACTAAGTCATCGGTGGCTTGTTCTATCTTTTTATATACTAAACCAATTTAGTTTTTATGCGTGGGAGTTGCTGTCCAACTAGAGCGAGCTCTATTTTTTTACTCTAGGTTCCTTGTTTTTTCGATAATCTAAATTTAGTGGCTACTATTAAAGGTCTCTATATTAGTTGATTTTTAGCTAGTAACAGAAATAATAGGGATTTTTTACGAAACAAAATTCACCTGCCAGGTTGACTCTCAAATATTATTCGAGACGATTATTCTTTTCCAAATGAAATAAAAAACATTTCGCGAGACGTCACGTTTACACGGCATTTTTATTAATTAGTACGCCTGCATTCCTGAACTTTATCTTTGTCATAAGTTTTTTTATTAACAAAACAAAAATAATGTGTCCAGCTGCCGGCTGCCGGCCTAGCATGCGCGCCACGAATTATTTCGTTCGTAGTGTCAGAAAGAGGCAAAGTATAATGTGTCACTTTTTCACACGTCGAAATGAGTTCTTTTCGTGGCTATTCGTGGTCGCATGCTTGACTAGCAGTACAGAGATACTCTGAAAGAGAAAATCTGATAGATTTGTATTGATGCAAAATGGCACGAGTTAGAAAGAGACATGAAAATTAAGTCGATTCGGTGGCACATGTCAGATTTTAGACGTAGGACATCAAATTCTTGTCAAATTTCTATACATACATTTTAACAGTTTTGACAACTCGCGGACAGATAGGTAATTCTTCTGAGGATAGGATACCTATAGATGTATACCAAATACTTTTATAGTTGAGAATTGGCTCAAGTGACAAGGGCGTTATTTCTCCGGGATTTCTGTGGCGTCCAGTATGTATTGAAGTAAAAAATTCAGAATGTGTGTACAATCACACAACACTGACGATTAGATGACAACAATAACCAAACAAATCAAAACAGTTCCATCTATAAAATGAAATGAAAAAGCGGCACCCCGAGCTTGCTTCCTAAGCGATTCCGCAGCTCGACGCTCCACAAACAAGTCTGATGGAAATTTTAATTCCATTCCCAGATACGGCGTGTTTGTTTTAAGAATAGACCGAACATTGCACTTTCATAGGAATTTGTTCGTGCATGAAACGCTTTGATGGTTTTTGCTGAGATATTGTGTTCTTGCGTTAATTCACCCGTGGAATTCTAATGGATTGGATTGGAAACTTTAGGCCGTGTTTAAAAAATAGTTTAGTGTATAGTTTTGATATCGGTCACCGTTTTTAGGGTCTTTTAATATTTCCAGGTTAAATAATGTTGGTATAGACGGGTTAGCTATCTCTAGTTTCCAGTTAGACTAAACGTGGCTTACAACTTAAAACAACCTCCAACTATTAAAACTCTATAGTTAGAGTTTAATTTAAATTAATTCACTTACTTAGAATCCACAGTTAAGCCACCGATAAAAATCTGTTTCATATTTTATTATTAAATTTCAATTAAATTGCATTTTAAGCATTCTAACAACTATTTAAAAAATAACGTAGACACACTAATACTATCTAAGAAACTTATACTTGATATGTAATTCGAAACGATAATAATGTTATAATTGTACTAAAAGAAGTTGAGGAGAAAAGATCACCTTATTCTATTCTTTATACTTATATAAAAAAAAACAGTGCCATAGTCGTTTAAGTTGCTTCGAACCTCATTAGTCCACTCCAGCAGAAAATAATGCAGCTAAAGTTATACTAACTGTCAAATGCGTGTCGGAGAATTTTTTTTCTTGGTTCCGTCACCGCTCTCTGCGGCACCACTTTACTGCTACAAAGCTTCCCAGATCTACTGGCTTTAGCTATTTAACATCATCATTTATGTTACTTTATTTGTCTGAGCGAAGAGTTACATGTTCTACAATAAATTGACAAAAATAAGTTAAAAGCTCTACTGAGAGTAACTAGTCACCAGCGCCTGCAAACAACAGCTACAAAAGAGCCGTTATCGTTGCATCGACTCCTCTTCTGGGGAGGATTTTGTTCTTTTTTTTTCTATATCAGCCTTTTAATAGTCCACTGTATGACGTCGTCCTACCCACAAAGGGTGATTGAGGCATATCTACCACGCTGGCTTAGTGCGGGTTGGTGTTTGTCACAGTCACATCATCAGTATAATGACCAATAGTCCACTGCTGGATAAAAGCACCCTTAATAATACCAGTTGAAAGTGGCTCAACTAAACCATGTCTTGCAGTCTTAATCAGGTCTTGGTTCATCTTTTGTGTAGACGTTCTACGCTGCACTTACGGGTAATTAGTTGTTACTCGAAAACCCTATCGATCATCACCCTGAGTGTTATGTGCCCTATTTACTGCCGATTCCTCTTAGTGGTTAGCTTGGATATGTCAGTAACTTAGGTTTATCGACGGATCTCACTCGGGACCCACGGAATCCTAATAACGAGTTAAATCAACGCGCCGCGAGCGGGACTACATTAACATACATTATTTTCAGCGCAGAGTTTAAAAGAACGCTGAAGCCGGAGTTTTCTAGAATAAATATAAAGAATTTTAATAGTTGTTCAACTCGTTTCACGGTTTTGTGTTGATTTAAATAGTTTTACGAGCTTTTGTTAGAAAATAAAATTAGCTAGTGAATGAAACTACTATTAATGTATTTTTAATGTAATGTATTCAAGGAGGATTGTAATTTTGTTCTCTGGCTATATTGCACAATGTTTTTTTAAGATTTTCGAGCTTTAGCAAGTTTTATGAACTGTGAACTAACTTAGTATTACCATAGACAAACCTACTCAAGTTTGTCTATGGTATTACGTATTTGTAAATTGCAAAATGTTGCTTTCTAGATGACTTCTCAAATACAGCAAATGCCCAAATCAATAAATTGTCAATAAACACAGGTTTTATATAAGACTAGCTTAAAACCCGCGGCTTCGCCCGCGTTGTCTTAGTACATAGGTACTTACTTAAAATGAAAAGAGCCCGCGGTTTGATCTACGTTGTCTTTGTACATGCTTATAATAATATCTAATAGTCCGCAATTTAGCCCGCGTTGTCTTAATACTTGCTTAAAATTACTTGCAAGGACAATGCCCACGGTTTGGCCCGCGTATTGTTAGTACTTGCTTAAGATGGTTATTTATAGCACGCAGCATGGACTGCGATGTCTTAATACTTGCTTAAAATTATAAAAGCTCGCCGTTTGGCCTGCATTGTCGTATTACTTACAATGATAATAGCCCATGGTCTGGCCCGTATTGTCTTAGTACATGATAAAAGCCCGGCTTAGCTCGCGTTGTGTTAATAATTAGGTACTTACAAAGATAATAACCCACAGTTTGGCCCACGTTGTTTTAGTACTTACTTAATTAAAATAACAGCCCGCGGTTCAACCCGCGTTATCTTGGCATTTGCTTATAATAATATCTAATAGTTCGCGGTCTGGCCCGTGTTGTCTTAATAAATCCTTAAAATTATAATAGCATGCCGTTAGCCTGCGTTTTTGTATTGCTTGTAATGATAATAGCCCACGGTCTGGCCCGCGTTATTTTCGTAACTGCTTAAAATGATAAAAACCCACAGTTAGGCCCGCGTTTTCTTGGCACTTACTTAAAATAATAGCAGCTCGTGGTTAAGGCCGCATTAGGCTCGATTATGAAGGCGCCATCGTAATTATAATAGCTAATTATCATAATTATATCTGTTTCATTTTCACTTTAAGCCTTCGATAGAGAGAACACTTTTTATGTTGTTATTATATTTACTATGGCGTCTTCATAACTGAGCCTATTATTGTATTACTTGCAAAATAATGCCTACGGTTTAGCCTGAATTGTCTCAGTATTTGGTAATTTAATTTACTTGTATCTAAAGCTTATTACAGAGTACATATGTGAATTTTTGGATGATAAATTGCCGAATTTCTGAAATTAACTCAATAACAAATAAATATATAAAATAAATATTGGAGGACATCTCACACACGGTCTCTGATCCTAAACTAAGCAAAGTTTGTGATTTGGCTGGCAGAGACTGATATACTACATATACATGTATTTCAATGTATGTACTGTATTGTATACACCACCGACCATACTCCTATTTTTAGAATAATTCCAGTCCATCCAAAGGTTGCCTAGTAGAAATCGCCAAAGGCGATAAGGCCGCCATTGTACAGCATATTGTATAGTTTCTGTACTGTGTTTCTGTGTACAATAAAGATATATTTATTTATTTATTTATACATGTAGGTTGACTGGCAGATAATGCTGTTTAGCGTTAAGTCCTCCTTTTGTACAAATAGTGTGCAATAAAGTGTTAAATAAATAAATAAAAATACATTAATAACACTCAGTCACAGAGCAAACACATATGAACATCACATAAATATTTGCCCTGGGAATCAAACCCACGCCTCTTTGACCCAGGAGTCAGAGTCAACCACTGAGCCACCGAGGGAGCCAATAATAATAATTGTATGAGTAACTATGTAAGAAATTTCACTTTTCTTTGCTGGAAAATATTGAGGCAACCTGTACGTACGTAGAAAAAAATCAATGTCGTATGTGAATTCAGCAACCCATGCTTGGCCGGCGTGATGGATATGGCCCAATTACCCTTCGCGGATAGGCCTATTTTCAGTCATCCATCAGCCGCAGGACGTCCACTGCTGGACATAGGCCTTCCCTATGGATCTCCAATAAGACCGGTTGGAAGCGGCTTGTATCCAGCGCGATCCTGCGGTCTTAATGAGGTCATCCGTCCACCTTGTGGGTGGACGTCCTACGCTGCGCTTGCCGGTACATGGTCTCCACTCGAGAACTTTTCGACCCCAACGGTCATCAGCCCTCCGCGCTATGTGCCCTGCCCATTGCCATTTCAACTTGCCAATCCGTTGGGTTATGTCGGTAACTTTGGTTCTTCTACGGATCTCCTCATTAATGATTCGATCTCGCAGAGAGACTCCAAGCATAGCCCTCTCCATAGCTCGTTGGGCTACTTGGAGCTTACTAATAAGGCCCATAGTGAGAGACCACGTTTCTGTGCCATAAGTCATCACTGGCAACACACACTGGTCGAAAACTTTCGACTTGAGGCACTGAGGTATGTCGGACGAGAAGACACTACGCACTTTTCCGAACGCTGCCCAGCCGAGTTGAATTCGTCGATTGGCCTCTTTGTTGAAGTCGGACCTACCTAACTGGACTACTTGTCCTAGGTAGACGTACGAGTCAACGACTTCAAGAACCGAGTTTCCAACAGAAATCGGGGTAGGTAAAACATGGGAATTACACATGACTTTCGTCTTGTCCATGTTCATCTTAAGACCCACCTGTTTCTATTATCCGTAGTGCTATCCGTATTACCTATTTTCAGTAGTGCACTATTAATTAAGGCCGGTACAGGTATTCGACATGTTTCATTAGAAATTTAATTTTCCAGGCAAATGAAAAAATGGCACACAAGTCGTAATTTCTAGTCAAGAATATTCTAGGATGCTATTATACTCATAATTTGATTAACTTTTACAATGGTACAAACCCCAAGAGCACGTGAATAAAATCAGCTGTTCAACACAAAAAGTTCATCGACCCGCGACAAAATGTATGGAAAATGTAGGTAATTTTCGCTTGTCAGGGTTGATCCCATAGTAAAATACCTATATTGATCCATATGTGCGCTAAGCTTAAGACTATTGGCTCACAAAATAAAAAAAAATCGTCAACTTTTGGGGACCCATTTTGCCCCATTTAAAGATAAACTATCATTATCATAATCCTAGATACTACATTATTTAAAAAGCGCATTGAAGTTTTGGGACGTATCTGACCCCTAAGGATTTTTTAAGGAAAATTTAGAAAACAGGTACAGCCATATTTTTTATTTAGTCTCAAAAGCATCTATACAAAGTTTCATGTCAATCGGTACAGGGAATAAGAAGTTACATGTAAACAAAAAGGGCCCGTTTTACCCCGTAAGTTAGAGTTGGGTACATTTTTCATCCTTAGTGCTTCATTATGTCGTACGATGTACATATATTCCAAATTTCAAGCTCGTATCTACAGCGGTTTGGGCTGTAGCCTAAACTTATTAATTTTGCGTATCCCTAAGGAACCTTATAGATTTTCCTGGATTTTATTAGTTTCTGTATTAAAACATGCTGTGTGCTTCCTTCATACCAATTTTCAACCATAACCGTTCAGCTGGTTCGATGTAATTGACGCTTTTTTCACCAACTTTGGGACCTTATTTGACCCCTTAGATGAAGAAAATTCGGAAAAACAGGAAAAAACGTGACTTTTATTTTGTTTGGAAAGCATGTATACAAAGTTTCAAGTCAATCGGTACAGGGAATAAAAAGTTACATACAAACGAAATGGGCCCATTTTACCCCCTTAGAGGTCGAAAGTTCAAAATTTTCGTCCTTATTGCTCCATTGCGTTGTTCAATGTACCTATATCCCAAATTTCAAGCTCATATCTTAAGCGGTTTGGGCTGTAGCCTAAACTTATTAATTTTGCGTATCCCTAAGGAACCTTATAGATTTTCCTGGATTTTATTAGTTTCTGTATTAAAACATGCTGTGTGCTTCCTTCATACCAATTTTCAACCATAACCGTTCAGCTGGTTCGATGTAATTGACGCTTTTTTCACCAACTTTGGGACCTTATTTGACCCCTTAGATGAAGAAAATTCGGAAAAACAGGAAAAAACGTGACTTTTATTTTGTTTGGAAAGCATGTATACAAAGTTTTAAGTCAATCGTTACAGGGAATAAAAAGTTACATACAAACGAAATGGGCCCATTTTACCCCCTTAGAGGTCGAAAGTTCAAAATTTTCGTCCTTATTGCTCCATTGCGTTGTTCAATGTACCTATATTCCAAATTTCAAGCTCATATCTTCAGCGGTTTGGGCTGTAGCCTAAACTTATTAATTTTGCGTATCCCTAAGGAACCTTATAGATTTTCCTGGATTTTATTAGTTTCTGTATTAAAACATGCTGTGTGCTTCCGTCATACCAATTTTCAACCATAACCGTTCAGCTGGTTCGATGTAATTGACGCTTTTTTCACCAACTTTGGGACCTTATTTGACCCCTTAGATGAGGAAAATTCGGAAAAACAGGAAAAAACGTAACTTTTATTTTGTTTGAAAAGCATGTATACAAAGTTTTAAGTCAATCGGTACAGGGAATAAAAAGTTACATACAAACGAAAAGGGCCCGTTTTACCCCTTTAGAGGTCGAAAGTTCAAAATGTTCGTCCTTAGTGCTCCATTACGTCGTTCAATGTACCTATATTCCAAATTTCAAGCTCATATCTTAAGCGGTTTGGGCTGTAGGCTGTCTGTCAGTCAGTCACTCAGGGAAGCCTTTTATATAATAGATTATGTAGATAGTTGTAAATAATACTTTTTCCAATGTTATTTAAGTTTGTTGCAATAAAGCACTGGCATCTAAAGCTTATTATAACGTGATTTTTTGGATAATAAATTGCCAAATTTCTGAAATTAACATCTCACACACGGTCTCCGACCCCAAACTAAGCAAAGCTTGTGATTTGGCTGGCAGAGACTGATATACTACATATACATGTACCTGTAGGTTGACTGGCAAATAATGCTATTTAGCGTTAAATAAATAAATAAATAAAAATACATTAATAACACCCAGACACAGAGCAAACATATTTATGATCATCACATAAATATTTGCCCTGGGTGGGAATCGAACCCACGCCTCTTTGACCCAGGAGTCAGGGTCACAAACCACTGAGCCACGGAGGGAGCCAATAATAATAATAATTGTATGAGTAAATATGTAAGGAATTTCACACTACTGGCTTTTCATTGATGAAAAACATTGAGGCAACCTGTATAGGATATACGTCCGTGGAGAAAAAATCAATGTCGTTTGTGGATTCAGCAACCCGCGCTCGGTCGGCGTGATGTATATGGCCCAATCATCCTTCGCGGGTAGGCCTATGTTCAGTAGTGCACTATTAATTAAGGCCGGTACAGGTACTCGACATGTTTCATTAAGTCATTAGAAATTAAATTTTCCAGGCAAATGAAAAATGGCACACAAGTAGGTACCCATATCTTATTTTATTTGAGAAACTCATAGTGTATATCTAGACGTCACTTGTCAGGCATGTTCTAGGATGCTATTTTATTCATAATTTTATTAACTTTTACAATGGTATCAACCCCAAAATCACATGAATAGGATCAGCTGTTCAACACAAAAAGTTTATCGACCCGCGACAAAATGTATGGAAAATGTAGGTAATTTTAGCTTGTCAGGGTTGATTTCATAGTAAAGTACGTATATTGATCTATATGTGCGCTAAGCTTAAGACTATTGGCTCACAAAATAAAAAAAACGTAAACTTTTGGGGACCCATTTTGCCCCATTTAAAGATAAAATCATTATAATAATCCTATTCTAGATACAACAATATTTAAAAAAGCGCATTGAAGTTTTGGGACGTATCTGACCCCTAAGGATTTTTTTAAGGAAAATTCAGAAAAACAGGTACAGCTATATTTTTTGTTTAGTCTCAAAAGCATCTATACAAAGTTTCATGTCAATCGATACAGGGAATAAGAAGTTACATGCAAACAAAAAGGGCCCGTTTTACCCCGTAAGTTAGAGTTGGGTACGTTTTTCATCCTTAGTGCTTCATTATGTCGTACAATGTACGTATATTCCAAATTCCAAGCTCATATCTTCAGCGGTTTGGGCTGTAGCCTAAACTTATTAATTTTGCGTATCCCTAAGGAACCCTATAGATTTTTCTGGATTTTATTAGTTCCTGTATTAAAACATGCTGTGTGCCTCCTTCATACGAATTTTCAACCATAACCGTTCAGCTGGTTCGATGCAATTGACGTTTTTTTCACCAACTTTGGGACCTTATTTGACCCCTTAGATGAAGAAAATTCGGAAAAACAGGAAAAAACGTAACTTTTATTTTGTTTGAAAAGCATGTATACAAAGTTTCAAATCAATCGGTACAGGGAATAAAAAGTTACATACAAACGAAAAGGGCCCGTTTTACCCCCTTAGAGGTCGAAAGTTCAAAATTTTCGTCCTTAGTGCTCCATTACGTCGTTCAATGTACCTATATTCCAAATTTCAAGCTCATATCTTAAGCGGTTTGGGCTGTAGGCTGTCTGTCAGTCAGTCACTCAGGGAAGCCTTTTATATAATAGATTATGTATATGTACAGAATTATTGCAAATTAGTAATACTATAGCTAGGTTATAGTTGTGCTCGTCGATATGACTAACTTTTACTATTAGGCCAACTCCGAAATCGCAACATTTTGTCGAGGTGTAACAAGCTCTTTGTATAGATTAGCCGATTTGCGATTTAAAGCTTGGTGTCGTAGTAAAAGTTGGTCATAGTGATAACCAACATCCTAGCTAGAGCATAGTTAACATATTCGCGGTCAACCTGTATATAGGCCAAATAGCTCCCTCTCGTTTCCCAAATACCTAATTACGTATGCGCATAGCAACTTCAATTACCTGAATTCCAATCAGCTGTTGACACTTGCACCAGTGGCAGTGGAATGCCACTTGAGCCAATTACAGGCATAAGCTGCGAGCTGTGATACTCCATATAATATGTGCATACTAGAAACTGATTATATCATTATCGATTTATTTCATATCGGGCAGCAAGACAGGTTGACGATATCGTCAATATCGCGTGTCGAAGCTGCACACGATGAAAAATGATTGAAGCGAAAGGCACGGCAAGAGAAAGCATACTGCAATGATTATGTAGTGATTAATATGATTATCAAATCGTTGTTTTGAATAAATACCTATTTAGTATATTTCCGCTCTGTCGTAGGTAGGCATATAAGTTAGGGGCACCACTCAACAAACCAAATTAAATCACGAATTTTGATGAAAGTCACAGATTTTCTGAAAACCTATGACATTGCTAAAATGTTAACATTATCAAAGCTTATACAGAAAGGTTTTCGACGTTTCGACTCTCGAAAAAAGGTTAAGGGACATTATTTTCTTGCGAATTCGAGGTTTAGGCAATTGTTAAAGTAATCATTACGATTGATAACATACATATTGATTGATACGATTGAATAGAACGATAACCATCGCTTGGAAAAAACCCTGTTTAAAGTACTGCTTGGTGTTATCAACCATAGTCTATAAAGTAACGTTACAAGCGTACTGGCAATACAGAATGCTCATCAAGATTCAAGCTCATGTGTCGAGAGTAATCGCACATTCAATTACCTCGTGAAATAAGCGTCGTGAGCGCGATCCGGCGACTAAACAGCGGAACCAATCCCCGCTCAGCCGTGTTTGGCAAACTGCTTAATGGACCGCTACCATGGGTACTCGAAAGAAAAAGAAGTAAAGAAAAAAATAAGCAGGCAAACTAAACATTTCTGTGCCAATGTGACAATGTTGTTATTTAGACGCACCTGACTCAACGAACGAGTTTCGAGGAGAGGTTTGGTAAACAGATGATAATCTGCATTGTCAAAAAGGCAGCAGTGGAATATTACCTACCAGTGGGGCTTGGTAGGGCAAAGTGGAATTTGCCTTATATGGGCGCTTTTAGTAAACGCTGTTCTGATCGATAAGACCAAGAAATCACTTATTTGTTGGTCAAGAACAGCACATGGTTCAGAATTGGCATTAACAATAAAGGTTATTTCTTAGTACTTAGCGATTTCTAATGATTTTTAGCTAAAATATTACAAATTAATTTTTTAAAACAGGTTCCGTTTTGATGATTTTTTATTACCACCATTTTTAGGGTTAACATTTGTTATCCATTTTATAAGACGTACCTACTTAGCACAATTTTTACAGATCGAGAACCCTTGGTAACCCTTCCCACTACAAGTGAGGTAAGAAGCGCACAACGTCTCTTTGAAACTAAAAACCGGAAATTGCGTCGCGTCTTCAATGGCGGCTCCTTCATTAGTGGCGCAGCTTAGGACGCTTTCGACAACGAGGCGGACGTTATGAGCAATATGATTAGGATGGTACTGGAGATGCTCCCACGGGGAAAACTATAAGGCAATTTCTTAAGCCGCTAAACTGGAAACAATGACTCGTTCTTTTCTACAAGAAATTATGAATATTTTGTGTTTGTAGATATTTTTTATCCGCAGGAAAAATCACCCTTCGTGGGTAGGCCTACGTCCTGCAGTGGGCTATTAAAAAGGCTGGTACAGTACAGTACAGTATGTCTTTTTGAATTAGGCCATTAAAATAAAAAGCACCAGGAATTTGACATTCTTTTTTGAGACTGTCAATGGCACCAGGACGAAATTTGACGTCCAAGGTCTTCTTAAATGGATAATTTCGAGAGATTTCCTAAGTTTTCTTCCTTTTAGTAAGGTTATTCTAACACCTTTTCCCTTTGTTGTATTTTCTTTTGTTTTTTCTAAGGGAGATTGCGTGTTTATATATTTACATAACAAATTAACGGTAAATTGTCTCTTCTGCGGGCTCTTGCGTTTGCCAAAACTTGTACGTTTTTACTTCAAACAGCAGATACGGGATTTTCTTTTCAAACGACGCCTATTTAAGAACTAACATGGCAATAGGGTACTTGAATTTGTTACTCACTCTTAATTTCTTATTCGATAAAAATTAATAAATAGATAGACCTGTCATTGTTCACACCGATAGGTAAAACAAAAACTTCGTTTTGAATACGAAGTGAACGTATTGTAAGTAAGTTCGTATAGGCCGGGTGGTTAGCCCTGGTGTCAGAGTTTTTAGGCCACCTGAAGGCCTCTGACATGGCTAAACGGTTAAAACAACTGGGACCTACAATTTAACATGTCATCCGAGCCACGGTAGCGCTCAGTTGGAAAATGCCATCCGCGGTCACCCATCCAAATACTGACCGTGCGGAACGTTGCTTAATTTAATTTAGTGAACGTATTACAAAACAGTTTAAAACTATGGCGACAACTGGCGGTTAAGCGCTTAAAACGATCTCTTTCAGGTATCTCTTCATCCTTGGTATGGAGAAAATTTAAGAGAAATGTCTAGAACGGCGTGTACAACGTGTCTACTTAAAAATTTATAACTCACTCATGTAGTTAGATAACCTCCTGAATTAGCAACGTGTTTGGTAAGACCTAGATAGTCTCCTTGGTCGTTTATCACACCAAGATTAGAACATGCACTTTGTAGACCCCGATTGGCTCGCTGCCAGCTGCAAATTCAAAATGTAAACAAAAGCTAAACATATAACGGAGCCAGTGCTCGTCCCAGATAACTTAATTTACATAGTACATCTATAGAGCTAATCAACTATTAAGAAGAATAATTAAAAAAAGAAAGTTTTTTAAAACAAGCTTTTACTGACGAGTTCTCGCCAAGACTAATTAAACGAGCCGAAACTTGATGGGTTTGCGTCGTTTCGTTTCAGAGTTCATAGGACCACCTTCCAGCTCCATCCTCAGACCCTGGTTACCATTGAAAAGCAAACTAATCGTCAAGACGATTCAAATGAGCCCGAACTCGATGAGGTTGTGTCGTTTCATTGCAAAGTTCCTTTGGCCACCTTCCAGCTCCATCTTCAGATCAGCACCATGTCATCATAATATTGCATTGTCACGCAATTTACACATGTATTCAAAATTTCAGCTCAATCGGAAACACGAAAGTGGATCAAATTTAACTTGCAAGATTTGATTACAGACCGACAGACAGACAACGGGACAGGTGAAACTAAAAGCTTGTAAAAAGGCAACTAGTAACTGTTGTTTCTTCGTTGGTTTGTGCCATCCAAAGGAACTTTTATTTTTTCCTGATATAAAATATTTTTAACATTTTGCAATCTTTAATCTAAATAAAAATAGTGTCGATAGATTGCTCCGTGTTTGTGTGAAAAACTGACAAAACAAACCAGTCATTGCACTATTTAACCCTGAAATGCAACATGCATGTTGCGAAAAGTCTACATAACCAATAGATTTTTTTTTAAATTCATGGACTGAAAGCAGTATAAGCAATCCACTAATTCTGTAAAATAAAATAAAAAATAGAAATTCTGAAAAGTCATGCGAAGTATCTAATTTGGGAAAAATATCAAAATCACCAATATACAAAGCAATCCTAATTTTACTATGCTAAAACATGTTTTTATTTACTGAATACACTCAGTCGCAATTCTAAAATATATATTGTGTAAAAATCCTTTTTCCGTTTCTGAAAGCCGTCAAAGTTGTATTTACATTGTAGAAAGATACGATTGATACAAAGTTGCCCTTTTCCACATAATGCCACGAAATCAAATTATAATTCAGGATAAAAGTCCGGTTACGGGAGATGACAAGGATTGGCAATATCTTTGTTTTCCATTTCAATCAGGGAAGGAAATCGATGGCCTCAGGCATTGTCAGGATTACAATGCTGGGGCGGCGGCAGGGCGCCCCAGTTTTAATAAATGAGATGGCTGGCCTTAGGGCACACGGTGATACTGTAGGCACTGCACCTACCCTGATACCATCGACTTGCCAATTTTTTTAACCTACATATCGTACTGTTCAGTTGCAAAAATAGAATGTAAATTTGTCTGTTACATTCAGGGATGTTGTATACAAGAAATAAATGCATGGTCCAATACATTATTGTAGGTTTCACGTAGTTTATCATAGCAGGTATTCTTCAAAACTCAAGTTTTTAGGAGCTCTATAATAAATTTGAACTTTTGACTTTATTTTATTTTTTTTATTGAAAATTTTTACAAACCACAGACTCCAGGGTCTGTGCCCTTTGTTAGCTAAAATTACAATTGTTAGATGATACTGTACAAAGAGAGTTAGTAGGTACTTGGAATTTTAGCCTAAGTTAGTTAGTTGGTGCAATGCGTGAATGCCACGAGCAGACCGGCGACCCGCAAGCAGCATCCGATCACGAGTGTGACACATGTGCCAGCCATCGCTCTCCTCGACCATATTTGAGGGAAGAGAGCGACCCGGCACATGATGCCGCCGCAAGAAGGAGCCTTCGATGGCGAGCATGCTTGGGGCACGCGCGCAATGCTTATTTCTTATAAATTACAAACACATTTTACATTTTCACGTCCTATGGCTTTTTTTTTTCCTTCTCCCGGCCCAGAGCCTCCATCACCGCCTCGTTCCGATCCCTGACGGCCATCTGCAGGTTGTATTCCCTGATGGTTTCCGATGACACAGACGACGCTCGCCGTACAAATCGACTGATGGCATCATTTTCGATGTCGTCGGCGTAGTAGATGAAAGTCCCAGTGTGCCGCGATAGTGCAACGACCGCGTGTGAGACGCTCTCATGTAGTCTCATTTTTGGCTTTGTTTTTATAACGATTACCGATTCGTATGTCAGTCCCTGAGCTTCGTGAATGGTAAGAGTGCGTGATCCTGAGCCTCCCCCATAACCTTGGCTTAAAAGGGTCTCCTTTTCTTCCTGCGTATGCACTAAGAAAAGTGTATTGGGGAGGGTTTTGGATATTTGAGCTCCCTTGAACCTTTTCTGCTCAAGAGACCTAACACGAGGGGCTGAGGAATATATACCTGAGTATATTTCCCTCAACGCATACGCGACATCCATTGGGTTTCTGTGTGTGCAGAGCAACTCCTGGGTGATATTTGCAACCAGCGTTGGACGATGGTACCTCATCTCGAAGAGATTTTCTCTGTCGATATAAGGCAACTGATTGACGTCTCCAATGAGGACAAGTTCGCTAGCACCAGACAGCCGGGCAGCCATTATTATGGCTCCAAAATAGTTCATTAGAGCTTCATCCACCAGAAGGCGACCGAAGCTCTCTTTTCCGAAACCATTGACAAGAGATGAAGCCATGGTTCGCACTCTGGATTTTACCAGATCTCCTATTCGGTGCGATAGCTTCTCTCTCAGGTCTTTTGCTGCCTCTGTTGTTGTTGTGATGATAGCGTCCCTGTCTACATCAAAGTGTCTAATCACCCATGTTGTCTTGCCACATCCTGGTACTCCGTTGACCCATTGTATCTTTGGTACCACCCAATTTCCCCAGCCTGCCTCAACGTCTGAGCTCCGTTCGATGGTTTTAGCCATCCCAAGGATTCTATCGTCTAGCATTATCTTGGTGCACTTGACGGTGACTACAATTGGGTCGTTCGATGGTATCGCGTATTTCTGTCTTCCTATTCGCTCCGTCTCTCTCTCATCCAGCTCCACAAAACCACATGCTGCGCTATAAGCTGCCATATACTGTCCTTTCATGGTCCCTCTGATGACTTGGGAAGTGACGTTATTGTATATGGCTGCTTCTGCCTCCTCGAGTCTTGATTTTAGTAGACTCTCACTTACCGGACCACCCAGCCTAAAGAACTCCAGGATGTTATCACAGTTCTTAAGATTGACATTTTTCGTCGCTCTCAATAAGGCTAGGTATTCGATAAAGGCATTTCTCGCGTGGTCTCGTGGCACCGAGGCCAAGATATAACGGGGCGCATCGACCTGTCCCATGTCGGCTCTCGTTCGGGTTGCCTGAGGTGGTGAAACTACTCTCGAGGTCACCGTTGTCTGTGGAGGTGGGTTTTAGGCATGAAACGGAATAAGCTCTGCATTGCGATACTGAATAGACCCGATAAGGCACCATCGCTGCTGCTTGGACGGAAAACGGGTCCCTCAGATGCTGCTATTAACTCTGCTCTTTCAGAACCAGATTGAACGGCTGAATTTGGAATGGGGCGGCCCCAGCTGTCTGTTGCATTATCAGGATCGTTACGAGGAGATTTCAGAAAACTCAGGTTTTCTCCTCTGTCCTCATACACGATAACCTCATGGTATTCCGAGGCTTTAATACAACCCAGCCGGTCCGCGGCTTCCGCCTTCGACCGCTCAACCACCATCGCGTCCACGCTTATCACCCGGGGAGTGCTGTCCACTTTCTTACTGAGATGTTCAAGCAATGCACTAGCTTGCGCGAAAGGTGATTGGGCGGCCCACTCGACTAGTGCAATCGTTTTGTTCTTCGATCTCACCAGTCGGAATTGCTGGCCGCCTGCCTCGCACACTGGCATAGCGTCGTAGGATTTCCGCTTCAATGTTAATTTGGTGGTGCTCCCGTTAAGTAGACATGCTAGTCCAGGCGACAAGCGGACGCGTTTCTGGGCTCTGACTTGGCAAAAGCTTAGTCCGAATCTTTCTCTGTTGTTGTCCATGAAGAGAGCCACACCACGGATACGAATCCCCGGAGTTCCCTTTTCTGCGTTTACTAGAATTTCGTCGATGACTACGCTTTTTGGGAGTAATTTTCGGACGGGAATTGCGTTTTGTGCGACTTCGGCGGACTGTGTGTTAGTAGAGTGTATCTGAATGGGGTCGAGTGTTAGAGTGGAGGGTAGTGTGAAAGTGTCAGTTAAAGTGGGTTGAAGAGTAGAGGTGATGGGAGATGGTATGGTAGTAAGGAATGGTAGGTTAGTGAAGGATGGTAAGGGGTGTGTTGCGACGGGAGTGTGTTGTTGGATGGAGTGGAGAGTAGAATTTCTTCTGGCCGCTATTCGGAACGACTTCTCCATGAAAGACAAAAGGTGTTGTCTGTTTTCGGGATCTGTTAGGATATTATGGAGATCCGACACCACTAGATTTCTGTCTATCATTATTTCGAGGTCGTGTCGTGCGGCCGAGAATCTGGGGCAATCAATGAGCACATGCCAGACCGTCTCGGAGACATCAGGGTCGCACTCACATCCAGGGCTGTTCTTGATCTTACATCTGTACAGGTATTCAGCTATTCCTCCATGTCCCGTCAAAGCTTGCACTTGAAAAGGAGTCAGTTTCGTGACACTCGTCACCCGATATGCGTTTACGATATCCGGAAAGAACGTCTGAGTGACTTTACCTTTGTCCGAGGTTTCGTATCGGTCCTGCCACTTCTGGACTGATTCCTTGCGAATCTTGCTTTTGACGTAGGACAGAGGGATCCCTTCGTAATCTCTTGAGGTTCCAGTGAGTGCCGCTGACTTTGCGAGTTCATCAGCTCTCTCATTACCGGCGGTTCCCACATGCGCTTTCAGCCAGAAAAGACGAAGAGATCTCCCTTCTGCAGTTATCCTTCCAATGTTCTCTTTTATCTTCCTCGCCAAAGGATGACTCGTTTTGGGGTTCCGAAGCAGTTCAAGTGAAGATCTTAAATCACTTAAAATGTTGACTTCAGAGTTCCTGCTCGTTGCCACCATTTGAGTCGCTCGGTAAAGAGCATAAAGTTCCGATTGGAAGACTGTGCATTCGGGGTGTAGCTTGAATTTTGAATACTTGACTTCCCTGCCGTTTTCCCACCAGGTTAGAGCTGCACCAACTTGACCCTTTATCTTGCTACCATCTGTGAAGATTTGGGGTCCATCGGGCAGGCTTGAGGTGTTTTCCAGAAGCTCGAAGTCCACACTTATCTGGGTTGACGGGTGTGGCTGGTCAAGATAACTGACATTTCGTTCGAGCTTCATTTCCGGTGGGAGATATTCTTGGGAGAAGTTTTTCTTCGCTCTGTACAGGCTTGCCGCTTCCTGGATGCGCAGGTCAATAGGGAGTAGTCCTGAGGGGGCGAGTGCTGACTTGAGAGAAACAGTACGATACGACTTACAGATTTTTTGGGCAAAACCTCTTTGGAGTGAGTTCAAGAAAGACTTGTTTTCCTCGAGGTCTGCCGCTTGCGCCCATACGTTTGAGGCATACATAATGATGGGTTCCACCACTGCGACGTAAATGGTTCTCGTGATTTCGTTATTCAGTCCCCAGGTCACTTTCGCTGCGCACGCGAGCTGTTTGTAAATGTTCGCCACCTTTTTACACTGGGCGTTTATGTGCGCTTTGAAATTAAGCCTTCGGTCAATCAACAGGCCTAATAGCTTAACCTCTTCAACAAGATCAAGCTGAACGCCTGACATGGCTAAGTGTGGGGGTTCATACTTCAACTTTCTTGTTAACAGCATCGCGTTGGTCTTTTGCGCTGCAAAGTTGAGTTTATTACGTACTCCCCATTCCACAATCATATCTAACGCGTGATTGGCCTGTTGTTCGATGATGGATGATGACTGACTTGTAAACACGAGGACGACGTCGTCCGCGAAGGCTTGACAGTAAACTCCCTCTGCCTCTAGCAGTCGCAGCAATGAGTCTAGAATTACATTCCAAAAGGTAGGTCCACTGATCGAGCCTTGGACACATCCTTTGGTTGTTTCTCTCTCGTATGCCGCTCTAGCATAGTTGACTACGACCTTTCGGTCTATGAGGTATGAGTTTGCCATCTCATAGAGGTTAGTCGGACACCTCTTCTTCGCTAATTGGTCTTTTAAGGCGGGCCACCATGCATTATCAAAGGCGCCCTCTATGTCCAGGGAGACTAGGAGTACTAAATTTTTGTTGTTCACTCCTGTTTTCATGTGCTCTACCAGGTCATAAAGGGCATCTTCAGTACCCCGCTGGGGCATAAAGCCGTACTGTTTCTGACTGATGGTTGGGAGGAGATGCCATTGGAATCGGGCCACTAAAAGCTTTTCGACGATTTTTCCGGCGACAGGCAAGAGACCTATAGGGCGGTAAGATTTCGGATGTGTGTAATCTGTCTTACCGGGCTTACGTAAAATGACCACATGTGCTATTTTCCACTGCTTAGGGAAATGTCCCAGCGATAAGCACTTGTTTGCGATTGCTAGGAATATTTCTCTCTCAGCCCGGATAGCTGCGGCGCATATGTCAGCAGTGAGCCCATCCATTCCAGGGGCTTTTTTCGGATTCAAAGTTCGTAACACTGATTCCAGTTCTGCTGACGTAAATGGAGGGTCATTTTCCGGTAGGTCCTCTGGTGTTTCTCTTGTCCGTTCCCGCAATTCCGCATGGCACGGTAGATCTGTGCTTGCAGAGTCGTCGGGATAGAAAGTTCTGGCTAGTAGTTCTGCAGAGTGCTGTGGGGACAGGGTGTTGCCTTCGGTGTCACGCAGAAGCAAGTCTTCTTGCCTCTCCGAGGTTTTCCGGATCACCCTGTAGATTTTGTCCCACATGCTCTCTTTCTCCTGATTCGTGCAGAGCTCTTTCCAGTTCTCCGTATACGCTTTTTCGGCTTGATCCTTATAGTCTTGACATGCAATTTGATATTGATCGACTACATACTGGACTCTGTCGGGGGCGGCGTTCTTGATCCGTCTCTTTCTTCTAAGAACTTCTTTCTTAAGATCATCGAGTGTTTTTGTATACCACGGGAGAGTTGGATTCCCTTTGCGTGGGCCTATAAGTGGGATGGTGTGTGTACAGGCTTCGTGGATACTTTCAGTGTAACTCGTGATCATTGACTCTAGTTCATCTGGGCTTCTACATTCTCTTACTGACTCTGGTGATATTTTTTTATTCTCAAGTGAGGTTTTCAGGCATGACATGAAATCCGACCATTTTGCTTTCTTGGTGTTGTACTTGCGTGTAGTGACTGGCTTTATATATTCAAGGGCCTTCTCTAGACGCAAAGTAAACGTTATTGCATTGTGATCCGATGTTGTGAGATCCCTGTCTACCCGCCAGCCCTCTATTTTCCCCAGAAGTGGCAAGCTGCACGTAGTAACATCTACTATACACGTGCAGAGTTTACCTCTTCTGACAACTTCAAAGGTTGGTATGTCACCTGTGTTTAGTATGTGTAGGCCCATCTCATCGAAGAAGGAGTGGACGGCTTCTCCTCTGCTGTTTTCCGATGTGCTTCCCCACCAATGGGACCAGGCGTTAACGTCACCGGCGACTATTAGATCTTTGGTCGCTAGTTTTTCGCTAAAAGCCTTGATCCTGTTGAGGTATGGATCAACATATTGGTCTCCCTCCAAGTAGACAGAAATCACTCCCAGTTTCAGGTTTTCGTTGGCCAGCAAAACAGCCGCTTCCGTCTCAGTAACAAGCTGGGGGTCGTGAATCACCTCCAGCTTGTCACCAAAAACAATTACTGCTGCCTTTACAGGCTTTTTCCTGTTCAAACTGCACTGAATAACGCGGGTTCCAGGATACTGTTTCATAACTCCCTTGTTACTTACATACGGTTCTTGCACTAGGGCGACTGAAACGTTTCTTTCCTTTGCGACTTTCAGGAGTTCGGCTGTTGCGGTCTGTGAGCGATGCAGGTTTGCTTGGATGAAACGCAAACCTGGTTTCACTGCTACTCTTTGGTGGACTGAGTTTGGTACCTCTAGAGTGCCCTCAGCAGTACGAGATTCTAGATCGCGCTATAGCATCCCATTTCACTCTTTCAGGACATTCGCTGCTGAATGCATTGTGAGCTACGTCCTTATTAGAGCTGTTGAGATGCGCGGTCGCGCAATTTCTGCATTTTGGTGGCAGGATGAACTCTGCAGTCACTGCGGTAGATCCCATTCCTGGGCTCAATGCAAGGCTAGAAAGGATAACCTGCTAAAACTTTTGACTTTGACTAGGACGTAAACAAAACTTTGACAGACTGTATCCTAGATAGAATTGATAGAGTATACGTAAAGATTCGTATACGTCCTAGCCACTCAAATGTTCAATTATAGAGCCCTAGGCTGGGTGTAGTCAAACTTGAGGGTCTAGCAAAGACTATTATAAAATTTAAAAATATCCGCTCTGTTTAAATAAATGAATCTCCCAACAAAATGAAACTTTGTCTAAGCCTAATATCTAAACATTTATTCAAATAAAATTCGACAAACTGAATAAATTAACGTTTTTTATAGATAATCTCCATCAGTCGCATCACCGGCTCCATTAAATTGAACTGTATTGGGAATTTCATTAAGCAGAAAGTAAGCGAAATGAAACCGAATTTTACACTCGAAAAAATATCAAAAGGATCACTTCAATACTCAATATCGGTAAAAGAGACCGCACAATGAAATTGTGTTTATTGGCGAGTCGCGGAGAGCGGCTAAGGAATATTTTCTGCCGCGGGAAAGAGTAGGTATTATGTTCTTGAGTGTCTGTGAGAGTTATTTAAGATGCTATACCGAAAGAATAAAATCTATTATTTGGACTGCGCATGTCGATGAAAATAACTCCAAATTATTAATGTTGATCTACATATATCCCCAGTGACGCTGCTGTTTTTGTATTATTGGTAAATACAAAAACATAAAAAATCTATTGTTTGCAAGAAGATCAGAAACAAAAATTATAACTTTATTCTTAAAATATTTAGATAGTTATGAATGTATTTATGTGCGAAATTCATAAATTAAACACTCATTTGTACGCCGTGAATATCCCCAAATTGAACTCAGAAGTGATATAAGTACGTCAATATATATGTACATAATAAGTACTTACTAGACAGCAAATACTCTTACTAATTCGTATAACTAATAAATGCTCGGTTCTTCTTCTAACCTAACTGGTACTAAACATCTTTATACTAGAGAATACATTTTTTCATCACAAATTCTGTGTAAGTTTCCACAGCAATGCATAATGAAGTCCGCGCCGGGGATTAAAATAACAAATCTTCTGTAATTTATCGCTTTTGAAATGAAACTGCGATGAACTGGCCGCTGTGGGTAGACGCGGGAATTTTACTGAATCACTTCAATATTAGTGTCTAGGTCTGTTGGGAAAATAATTTTCCATTTTTATTTTAATAAAATATAAGGGGTAGAATAAAATTGAAATAATAAAGGAGTAAGAAAAAATAATGAGTAGAAGAGATTCCTTACAATGACTAAGAATTGAGTTGTGTATTTTTTTTAGATTGCAATAGTAGTTAATCATTATGTCTATTGTATATAATTCTTTTTTTATTTATATTATTTTGTTTTACTTTTAAAGTGCCCTCTAAATTAGCACACCTGTTCGTATTTTCTTTTGTGCTTATCTCACTCTATCCTAAGGTTGCCTGGAAGAAATCACTTACAGTGATAAGGCCGCCGGTTGTTTCACTTATTTTACCATCTATTTTTCTCTATTTTCTGTTTTATGTGTGTGTGAATGTGAATCAATTAAGAGTTTATCTATGTTGTTTAAAAACTTTACGGTCGCCATCATTTCTACGAACTATCTGCCTTGCCCACTGCCACTTAAACTTGCTAATCCGCTGGGCTTTGTTGGTGACTTTATTTCGTTTACGAATCTCTTTATCCCTAAAAGTAAGTATAAGTTTGTATAGGCAAGGTGGCCAGCTCAGGTATTAGAGTTTTCAAGTCGTCTGAAGGCCTCTGACATGGCTAAACGGTAAATACAACCGGGACCTACAATTTAACGTGTCATCCGAGCCACAGTAGCGCTTGGTTGTAAATGGCACCAGCGGTCACCCATCCGAAAACTGACCGTGCTGAACGTTTCTTAAATTTGATGATCGCTAACGAACACCTAGTCAAACTACATCCCTGATTCGATCACATAAAGAGCCCTTTTCATAGCAAGTTGGGCTATTTTGATTACATATTTATTGGATCTGTCTCTTTCAAAACAAGTTTAAATATATTACATTTATTTCATTTTACCATTTTTTCACAACAATTAATCAAAATAATAATATGTATTTCTAGATACAACTAGGCCTCAAACGTAACATCAATCCAGGCCGGCTCATCCCTCAAAAAAACAACTTTCCGCGTAATATATTCCCTCGTAGGTCCGGAGATAAATCCTCAGTAACCAACAACAAAATAGTTTGATAGTAACAAACTTCCGGCGGACTTGGCGGGCTTATCCCCATATTAGCATACAACAACTTGGCGAAGGAAAATTTTGCGGAAACAGCGTCATGTGTTAGCCGCTTTTATGACTTCTGGATGGAAAAAAGATTCGCTCGCGAGAACAAGGGTGCAATAGGATGGGGCATTACGCTCGAGGATGGTGTTATTTTTGTACATGACATGATAGTTTTGATGCCAAATCTGTAAGATCTGATTTAAGACTTGTTTTGTTTAAAGCTGCTACTCGAGTTTTAATAGTAAGTAGTTACTTGAGTTTTTGAGGATAAGTAGTTATGTTTAACGCCTCTAAAAATAATAAAATCAACGTGGTTACAATAATCGTGAAAAAACAGTTTGGTCCGCGTGTCTGTCCACTTGCACTTATATTTTGTTTCTTTTTCCTGGAATTTTCTTAAGTTTAATTCTTTTTAGGGTTCCGTACCTCAAACGGAAAAAACGGAATATAAGGGTTCCGTTTTTTCCGTTCACTCGTTCGGATCACTTTGTTGTCCGTCTGTCCTTCGTGTGGATGTCAAGACTCTTTATCTCAGGAATGCGTAAAGATATCGAGTTGAATTTTAAACTGTATACGCATATCTATAGTCTCTTGCTGTTTTGTAAAAGAAAAACTTCTCAGTTATCGTTTATAAAAGTTAGAGCCGTTTATGTCGTTAAAAACCGCATATTTCGACACTCACATAAATCAAAACCTACAGGGTACTTCTCGTTGACATAGAACTATGAAATTTGGCAAGAAACATTGTCTCAGAATACACATATAGGAACAAATCTTAAACTGTACATTTGTAAAATGTACAGTTTAAGATTTAAAACCCAAAAAATAGGGCCCCAAAATTCACAAAATTTGGGTTCAAAATTCATCATTTATAATCGTATCATATGAAAAGAGCTTCATTAGCACATGCTAAAACAGGTTTTTAATTATTTTAACAATGTGTAATTTTCGATGTATGACGAGATAAGTGAAAAAAAAAAAACTTTTTTGTCGATGTTTTGTTATAGTATAGAGATTTTTACAATTTACTTCCCAATTTTTAAATTTTTTCTGGATTTGTACGGAAACCTCGGTGTGCGAGCCTGACTCGCACTTTTACGGTTTTTTTTATTACACAATCGACTATAAAATGACTACAATATATTTTTTTCAAAGTGTTTGCAAACATAAAACTATTAATATTTGAAGTTTTACATTATAAAAAATTCAGTGACTCTTTAAAATATAATAATTCTCTACTCTACCAGACCAGGCAGCCTACTGAATTTACTCTATTAAAATAACAGATAATTGTGAACGGTATTCACATTATTTTACTAAACTTCTCAACTTTGTTCAAAACGAATTAAGTAATTAATTCCCAAAGTTTTGGAAAGGGAACATTTTCTGTAACTGTTACGATAAATATTTATACAAGGAGGTATAAATGGAAATGCTAGAAGTTTGTTTCGAGATACAGAGCTCTGAAGTAAGTTATCATTTGCGTAATTTCAATAAGATATTAGCATTTTGTGGGGTTGCAATCGAGTGATATTGACTTGTCACATTATAATCGTAAGTACCTGCCTGATTATTTTTGTTTCATAACCACATGAACGTAGACAGCTGCTTACATTCAATCCTATTTTAAATCCTGGATAATACAAGAGGCTTATGTCTAGCAAAGGTTTTATTACAGCTATATTGTTAATTGTAAAATTCGATAATAATATATCATCTTTACCATTTACCTTAATTAAGTTTTATATGGCTGTCATTTTACCAATGATCCTATTATATACCTACAATCTACATGTAAGAATTTTACGAATTTCAAAGATTGATTGTTACTAGCTACTAGCAACGATCTCAATGACATGAGTTTTAAATAGATTAAATTACAATAATATCGGTCCTTTTCTTTGGTTACGATAAGTTACCTAGTAAGTTAGTATAGGTCGGGTGGTTAGCCCTCGTGGCAGAGTTTTTAAGCCGCTTGAAGGCCTCTGACATGGTTAAACGGTTAAATCAACCAGAACCGACAATTTAACGTGTCATCCGAGCCACGGTAGAGCTCAGTTGTAATTGCCACCCGCAGTCACCCATCTGAAAACTGACCTCGCTGAACGTTGCTTAACTTCGATGATCGCTAACAAACACCTAGTCAAACTACGCTATGAGCGTGACATATCTGATAAGAAGGTGCACACATCGAACACAAAACTTAAACCCTCACTTTTTTTTCTTGATGAAGCTACTATCTAGTAAACATATTCACGACAATTTTCTCAAATAAAAGAACTTTTCCAATGAGAAAGTTTTTCTTCAGTTTTCCATCACAACGACGTTCAAACTACGTCGCTCACCTGTCGCCGGAAGTAGTTAGAGGGCGTCAAATTCCTCACTTCCGGTCATTATAACAGCCGCGATAGGCGGTTTCTTTAATATTGTAACGAGCTGTTACTATGTAATGTATGCTAATATTTTCGGGAAAAATAGAATTTGATGAAAGAGTAAGTATATTTGTTAACGCCAACGCAAAAAAGAAGGGTATTATAATTTTACCGTGTATCTCCCTGTCTGTTTGTGGCATTGTAGTCACAGGAGCTACGATTCCATAGACAGAACAGACAATGAACTAATTTTGATTTTAAATGTTACTTGATCGAGTGTTTTATCAAATGTTTTTTAAACTTTCTCTAACTGAGCTCATTATTTTTATATTCTACCATTTAAATAAATAAATAAAATAAATAAATATTTTGGGACATCTTACACACGGCCTCTGACCCCAAACTAGGCAAAGCTTGTGATATGGCTGCCAGAGCAAACACTTATGTTCATCACACAAATATTTGCCCTGGTGGGGATCGAACCCACGCCTCTGTGATCCAGAAGTCAGGGTCACTAACCACTGAGCCACCGAGGCAGTCAATTATTATATATTTGAGTATACAGGGTTATTCCTAATCAATTAGCATCCTTCTAGGGACTTATTCTGTACATCAAAAATAAAAAAGTTTGTACTACGACTTTCGTCAAAACTCAAAAAAAAAAATTTTTGTTGTTCCATAGAAAAATTTTGTTCATCCGCGACAAAATGTAATAGAACACGAGATTTTTTTTGAGTTTTGCTGAAAGTCAAAAAGTCAAAAACAAAAGTTGTTAGTTTTCATGTACAATATAAGCCCCTAGAAGGATGCTAATTGATTAGAAATAACCCTGTATACTACGGGGATAACCGCTCACTGAAAATACGACGTATTTATTTTAAAATACCTTATTATAAAAACGTTTCGTTTTGATCGAGTTGCATCGGTCGTAGTCACAGGGCTGAGAAATTCTACTTGAAACGTCGGGAACTAGGATATTTATTTATCTCATATTTTCAGTTCTTGATTAATCCAATAATATAATATCTATAATAAATATAGAATTTTTTTCTAGCGTTTGATTGAAATATTCGTAAATATTTCTCTGACTTATTATAAATATTTAATACAAACAATAATCACTCTACCGGCAATGACGAAGAAATATTCCTCATTTAAATTTCATTAATCCAAAGTGCGACAAAGCCGGAACACTGAAGCGACATCTCAACTAAAAGCTCTCGGCATCTCCACATTTTCAGCGCCAATCTAAAGTATTAAAACTTTTATTTACTTCGAAAAACAAACTTTGGCCGTCAGAATGAATTTCAAACAACTCTAAATTGTGAGAATTGCGCTGAAGAAATCTGTAGCGCCAAGTGTTGCAGGATGACCTGGACTCTAGCTATATCGCGTACTTTCACTTTCAACCTTGAATCTTTAGTGTTTAGGTGGAAAATCGACTGTGATATCTATTTGAGATGTTATTTTTAGTAGCTAAATGGTAGGGTCAGAGTAAATATCGTTAGGGTGGGTCCACAACAGCACTCAGCCGAGGTTCCGATGGCCACTCAGCCCGTTATAGCGTGGAGGTAGAACGGTCCGAGTTATCACTCTATCACAGTTATGAAACGATCTCATCGCAAATGGTTATGATGTGTCTCTTTGTGTGTCTTTGCAAAACTATGCGAGGGTGATTTTACGATATAGGTACCTATATACTAAAGTCGCCCTGGCAAAGTTGTGTGTAAGACAAGTATCAGAATACTTTTCTTATGCAGAACTTTGAGAGGGCAATTTTACTATACTTATAGGTACCTATATACTAAAGTCGCCCTGGCAAAGTTGTGCGTAAAACAAGTATCAGTACCCCAGCAGATCAGTCTCAACAGTACCGATAAAATTATACTAGACTTTAGTATTTAGTCGCCCTCGCAAAGTTGTGCGTGAGACAAGTATCAGTACCTCAGCAGTACTTTAGTACAACTTTTCTATACTTAAGACCAAACACGAAATTGCAAAAAAATCAGCTGTTGCGTACATTTTCTAGAGTCAATAATCTTTTTGTATGGAGCAGGAGATTTTTGTACGGTATTTCACACGTGGTCCCGTAGTACAAAATAAATATTGATGAACATAGGTAATACACATCTGGAAGATCCTATTTTCAAAACAACACCCTTTATTTAATACATAATATATGATGTTAGGCTTCGCAAACTGTAAAATATTTATTTTGTTAGGATATAATTATACGTATTTTGTTTAAAGCGACATTCAACATTAATTGTGATAATTGAAGTGATACAAATTAATCGAAGCTTAAATTATAAATCTCGTTCGGCCGCAATTGATTGATGCCGATTGGTTTCCGACAAACAACGGTTTAATCAATCAGGGAGCTCATTGTTTTGTAAAAACTGGCAAAGAAAATAATGCATTATTTTTAATCAGGAAACTAGTACATTGTGTCATGAAGAGAAGAAATATCAATTGATAGCTCTGTGATAACGTGATTTAGCAGAAGGAAACTAAACAAGAAACTTAATATTGGGTCCATCATAATTTTCGTAGATTTTCAATAATTGCCAGGCGTTTTTATGGAACTAGGCTTTTTAGGATACAGAACCCTCCTCAAAGGAGTAAAAGGTTTTCTATGCGAGATTGAATCAGGAATGAGGAGATTCATAGAAAAACCAATGCTACCGACATGGCCCAATGCATTGGCAAGACGAATTTGCAATGGACAGAGCTCTTAGCGCTCCGTTTAGCCATGTCAGAGGCCTTCAGGCGGCCTAAAAACTCTGACACCAGGGCTAGCCACCCGGCCTATACGAACTTACTTTATAGCGCGGAGGACTAATAACCGAACGGGTTAATACGTTTTCGAGTGAAAATAAATCTGGAAGCGCAGAATAGGTCTATGTTGCTTCTAATTGGTCATAATAGAGATGTCTAGCAGTGGCAGACCGACTAATGGCAGAAATAATAACGAATCGCTAAAGACTCTTTTTGAAGGTCCTCATTCGGCCCACATTGTTTGGAGCGAGGCGAATCTTCAAAAAGAGTCTTGGGCGATTCGCCCCGCGGGCCGAACCACTTGCGGGGCGAAATGTCGCAATACTCAAACCAATTAAAGGAATCTTAGTTTAATGAGACCAATCATTGGTCTAAGAAACCAATTTTAATTTGCAATGGAGTGACAATCACATATTTTTAGAGTTCGTAAGCTCGTCAAATAATATTTTCATCCCCCAGAAATCGTAAGGAACCTAATGCGTATCAACAATCAGTGGAGCAATTACCGCCTCCCCCTCCCCCCTACCTCTGCCCTTCGCGCAAATATCGGCGTCGCAGCTATCGGGTGACAACAAACATATCAAGGTAAGGGATGGATGCGGGGAATATGACAACCTAGATAATATACTACATGCCTGTAAAAGTCGCAGGAGCGAGTCGCAGCATTATTGGTGTAAAAATTAACTAGGCATAGTCATTTCGAACAGAGATCACGTGTCGAACAGAGTGCAGTTATTTAATTGCAGCAAAAATTTATTCAAAAACAGTTGTAATGTTAAAAAAATATAATCATCATCTAACCGTTACAAGCAGATTTTAATGACACTATTGTCATGGTAGTTGTGATAATAGTATTTAATATACTTAAATACATCTATCTGAAAAATAATTTGCAATGGACTTTTCCTGGGTAAAACTAGAATAGCACTAACTTCAAAAGTTTACCGTGCTCACATTTGAGTCGACATACTGATAAGTGGCAAAGCCCCTCCAATGATTATATTCCGCGGCGGAGACGCGAGTAGCGAGTGATTCATCAACTCGCGCCCTTGTTTGATGATGTCACTGACTCGTCGGGATGTGCGATATGACGTCGATAGTGTGCAGGGACCTTTACATATCTATTTTATTTTGAGACATTTCTAAATTTCTTCAAAATTATTTTTGAATTCACACACAAAATTTAAATAATTTCTGAGAAAATAAAATTATTTTCCTGCTACGTCTTATTATATTCACTATCGTTTTCATAGTGATCTTTTCTATTTCATTTGATTCTAAAATAATAAAATATTTGTTTTTACGATCTCAAAAAAAAGTGTTCGCTCAACGATAGCTTAGCGAAAAAGTAAGTAGGTAGATATTATAACACTATATGCCAAATCGAAAATGCGATTTAAATATATCCCACCAATCTTTACACGACTAGACCGATGCCAGTTCTCCTGTTTATGTGCTAGATATTGTGCTGTCGTTTGGTCTAATTTCTGAAACGAGTGACTTCGAACAGACTGAGCATATCAGTTACCTACATGTGTCCCAGACTAAGTAAATTCTGCTCTAGATGTTGTGTGCGCATAAAACTCTTACCTAAAATAAACTAAATAAGCTTTTCCAATGGCACCTTGAACCCAGTAGTCAGTATTTGAAGGAGATGAATTGTACTTGTATGTGGAGGAGTAAACCCTTTAGTGGTAGGACGAGCAGAACTCCAAAAAGCGTACGTTGTATTTTAATCTGCCTTCTGTTGAAGACTGAAACCAGGGACTCTATTTTTGAACCGATCGCTTGATAACACGTATGCGTAAATGGTTTTGAGACCGATTAAGTGTAGAAGCCGTGGTGGCCTAGAGGTAGTGACACCCACCTTGCAATCGTGAGGTCGTAGGTTCAAATCCCGGTCCCGTACCAATGAGTTCTTTGGAATTTATGTACGGAATTTCACACGACTGGCTTTTCGGTGAAGGAAAACATCGTGAGGCAACTTGCATTCTTCCGTAGAATTAATTCGATAGCGTATGCGAATCCACCAACCCGCACTGGGCCAGCGTGGTGGATATGGTCTACCTTCGTGGGTAGGCCTACGTCCTGCAGTGGACTATTAAAAGGCTGATACAGTACAGTACAGTACAAGTGTAGATTTAGAAGCGTGCTTAAAAATGTATGTTTGGGCAAACAGGGTAGAATTAATGATCATAAAAGTCATTTTTTCACCTTTTTAGCTACTACGCAGGTCCAATGCAGGTTGCGGGTTGAATGTAGGTCGAATACCCACGTCACGATCAATCAGAAAGTAAACAAAACGAAGGTGGCGAGCTGGTGACATTAATCAGACATCAGGTATTCAGGCCAGCGGCCGCATAACAACGGAGCAATTCACTTTTAATCCACTTCCGCTAAACCCCATTTCCATAACCGACAAAAAACGTTTTAAAATGCAACGTCATTCCGACGAAATGCTTTCACGCAATACTTCTGAAAGAAAGCGCCTGGATCGAATGATGTTTTTCTATAGATAGGTACGTATCTTCTCTTGTTTGAAGACAAGAATTTAGTGTAATAAACATCATTTTCATTTATAAATATACTAGCTTTTGCCCGCGGCTCCGCCTGCGTGGTTTATTGACTTTTGTGCTACCTTTTATTTTTCCGGGATAAAAAGTAGCCTATGTCACTTTCCGGCCTCTGAACTATATCCATGCCAAAATTCAAGTTAATCTGTTGCTCCGTTGCGGCGTGAAAGAGGAATAAACCAACTTTTCGGTTTTATAATATTAGTATGATTTTTAACCGACGAAAAAAACGGAGGAGGTTCTCAAGTCAACGTGTTTTTTTATGTGTAACCACGCATAACTTTTTACATAACATAACTGTTACTCGTTTATGCTATTTATACTACAGGTTACTTATTTTTTATCTGTATCTCTTTTCTTAATGACCGTTATACCGGAAATTGTTGCTTTAAATAACACTGACATTTTACTTTTTGTTAATTAATCTGAATAGTCCTGTGGACTAATCTCTGTCTAATAATTTAAAATTTATGTTAATACATATTATTTTGATAATTTAAATTTTGTAAATTACTATTATATACTACGGAACTAATCACGCACTAAAATTACGAGATAAATAAATACCTCCTCATCCCTTATGAGGGGAGTCCCGTAGTATATAATAATAATGTGTTCAAATCGCGAAAGTTTAAAAACAACATTTGTAAATTACTGTTAGTTATTAAGACAAATTATTTAGGCATAACTATTACCAATGTTATTTTTGAATGTTATCGGACGATTTCAAGTACATGTAATGTGTCTACGAAATAAAAATATTTGACTTTGACTTTTACAGAGTAGTCCGATTTCGATTTTTTTTTGTTTGGTATATCATACCTGATTTACCGGTTTACATTTTAGCCAAGCCATTTTTGATAAATCAACAATTATGTGAAAATTACTTCATTGATCCGTGTGAACTACTCTGGTAGTAAGATTAGTAGTAACACTGGGAATAAACCAACTATTCAAATAAACAACCGTGTACAGACAGATAAGGTTGAAGTCAGTTATGCCAATTTTAATTCTAAAAATAATTATTGGTAAAATCAATTCTAAGATTCTGTTTTTTGCATCAGTAGAATACTGTGTGTTGTAATAAAATATAATTATGGTAATTGTAATGTTATTTAAAATGTTTATCAAATTTTAGTTCCTTACATTGTAATTTGCCTGAGTCTATCTAAGGTACAATGTCGGTGTCTTGAAATCCTGAGTAAGTATAAGTAAGTATCTTCTAGATAAGCATGCTACATCCTAGACCGCATATCTACCTACTTACTGCAAGGCAGGGTGTGGTAAAATGCAAACCTATCCTGTACAAAATCACTCTATAATGTATCTCTGTATATAGAACATCCGTTGCCAAGAACCGTTTAGTGGAACAGAATGTCACACGAATACCGATCGTGGTTGGTGAGAAATAGCGCGAACGGGTTGTTTTTACCAAATGCTGTAATATTTTCTAGTTTTAGAAGTAGGAAACCCCTAATAAAACCCATACAAATCTACTTGATCGAAATTGGATTGTATTTTTTTATCTTTAGAGGTTTCTATCTCCCGACCAAACGTAGTCCGCGAGTATTGTGTTGTTACAGTGTTTCTATAGACGAAGGTTACATGATTATGGCCAACTTTTACTATAGGACCAATAACTAAATCCCGACATTACTAAATAACTATTGTGCACTGAAGATTATAGATACAAACAAAGAACAACACTTTATTAGACTACCACATTACATTTAAAAAACAGATTATAAGGACAAAACAAAACGATAGGTTTTTAATTGGCGGCCTTATGGCTTTAAGTGATTTCTTCCAGACTTGAATCTATAACTACGTACTCGTTTCTGTCTCGATTTAATTTTGATATTCGATTTTCAGGCATCTGCGAAGCATGCCTGACCTTAGTATATGTGTATTAATACATTTAGTTAGAAACGTACAATCATATTGGTAACGTAGTCAAATATCGTTTCCATAGTTGCAGCGCCGCAACCTTCAAGATGAACAATTTGTCGTAATTACAGCATCCGGCGACGCGACATCAAACGGCTTTGATGTTCGCGACAATCGGCGCTGAGTTAATTAACGCCTGCTGCCTGTCACTCCACGGATTCCTTATTAAATGTTTCGAATACTTGCCGTATTGGAAATTGAAATAATAAGGTTTCGTTTGACGGCTGTACTTACTGAACACTTCAGTAGCTCTGTCATTGGTAATTATGGCAATAATCATTCATTAATCATTTACACGTCAGGTTTCATAATCAATCATAAATTAGTATAAAACGATGAATTAGCGACAATGTCAAATAATCGATGAGCTTACAAATATAATAATAAAAGTTAGCAAATAACAAAGTTAAATCAATGTCAAGTAATATTTCTATATTTTCAAACTATGCAATGTAGAGTTCATAGCAACAATTATTGTACAGAGCTTGTAGATTCCACTATTTTACAGTTTGAAATTCCTTATAACTATAGAACGTCTGCTCGACAAGCTATCGTTTGAAATGATATTTGGAGCACTTGAAACTAGGTGCCTCGGTGATACTCTTTGTTACTTAACGCCTACAAACGCCTACGTACAATATTTCTTGTACGAGTCTTGCAAATATTGTATGTCTATGTCCGATTTTTTCTGTTTCATTCTTTCAATCATAAACTCTTTTAAGATAAGCATTTGTAAAAATTCTATATTATCTTAATAATAAATAGTGGATTCCATAAAGTCCTCAAACTAATTTTTAAAAACCCTGTTCTCGGCTGGACTTAAATCTCTTTTAATACTTTAAAACTTTCGCGATTTGTCTACCCTTGACCACTCTCGAAGCAACTAAGTCGAAATGTCAAGATAGTGAGATAAAAAAGAAAGAGGAACAAATCAACAAACACACTTTTGGGCTTAAACTAAGAGTAAGTATAATATAAAAAAATAGGTTTCTATTTCCCAAAGGATCGTTTGGTATCAGTTGCATCCCGCGTGTAAAAGAACATTTCCCGCTTGTCCCGCTTCCCGGCTAATAGGATGTAAGTGCAACATTTAAAGGATGCTTCTCGCAAGAGGGATATATCTTAATCTGGCGGCGGAGCCTAATTAAGTAATTCCTTCTCTGCGGAGTCCCTAACGACAATTTAATGCGCAGGATACGGCCGCTTAAGTGTTTACCTCGGCCGGGATGGGCCACCTTAAGGCTTTGTGTAGACTTTGTGATTTGCGGATGTATTTGTTATTCTTAGGCCACGACTTTATTGTTTTTTCCTCAAATAAACTTCTAAAATATATTGTTATGTTGTAATTAATATAACTTTTTGTGCATTTCATACGATACTATCTAAGTTATTTCCATGTAAGTAATTAAGTGTTCAAAAGCCTGAAGACAAAAACTGAAAGTTTCTGACATGATTCGGCGTCGATTTGTCGCCGTTTCAGCTATTGGACGTTTACTGCTGGACATAGGCGTCCCCGAGAGAAAATTCTCGAGTGGAGAGTACTTACCAGACAGAGAATGTAATTGACACTTATTCAAAGTAAATTAGTAAGGTAAATAAATAGAAATAGCTAAAATGTTCATTATTTCTTACACTTAGTCGTTTTCATCTACTTTTATTCCAGATGGCGCTCAATTTATCAAAGACAATTTTCCAACTCCCGTGACCCACTTCCGCCCAATCTAAACTTTGGCGATCGCAATAAAACATAATTAACGTTTAATAAAAACATGATTAAAAATAAATCGTTTGACACAAAAAATCTGTTCAAACATATTTTTTCCTAATATTTTCTTTGTCTCGACTTTGGCTCGTTAGGAAAATTTGTAAATTTCTTTTTGTAATTTTCTTTTTGTCGCAAATTTCTTTTTTGTGTTATCACTAATTACAAGAAGGGTCGTTTGCGATTTCCAGCCAGAATTAGGGGTGGGGGTGCGGTCAGTGACCTCACGGAATGACGTGACGAACGTGATGACGAGACCACTTTTTAAATTGATGAGAATTTCTCTTTTTACAGCCTTGTTTACGATATTTTTATGAGTGAGCTCGGAGCGCTTTTTAAGTTGATACGAGTATTGTCATTAAGATGTTGTGAAAAAAATCAGACAGAATATATGGAAAATAATATCTAGTCGTAGTTCAAATGCTGAATTTACATAATGCCATACGAGTACCTTCATCTTAAATTTACAGCGATAGGACTGGTGCACAGCTGGATATGTGCCTTCCATATAGATTTTCAATAGAATCAGCTGCGCCTAATGCGGTCTTAATAAGGTCGTCCGTAAAATTTGTGGGTAGACGTCCTACGTTGCATTTGCTGGTACGTGGTCTCCACTCGAGAACTTTTCGACTCCAACCGTTGTAAGTTGAACTAGCAGTACATAGCAACCCTACTCACTGATAGATCAACTTCCAATCTGCTGCGCTATGTTGATCACTTGAGTTTCTTCTATGGAATTCCCTTTCTTTGGAAAGCCAAGAAACCATTTTGTGTTTTTAATTAGATCCATCTTAACGTAACTGTGAAATAGAAAGTATCATACATCGAACGGGGTGAGTTCGGTTTGGAGCATTCAACCGATATTGCCATGTAGAGTCCTGTAGAGTCGTGTAGCTGTCGATAACGGCGCGCCCGATCTGTGCTCGCGAGATAAATGGTTTCATTATTTTGCTCTTTTGGTCCTTCGCGACGCTGCGCAGTATATGCAAAAAATACAGATAAATTAGAAGTAATTATAATAAATAGACGATCAAGAAACTTATTTGTAAGTTATTTCATGATCTAATTATTACATTATTGTTTCTAATTTATCTTTTATGCATATCCTGCGTAGCATCGTAGAGGATTATACTGTAGTTAGGTTTCTAACTTACATCCTTCGTGAAGATATTTATAATTTGTATGAAATGCTGAAAGGCCTTGAACAGGTTATAAGCACTGTGTTTGTTATTGAATTTTATAATTCAAAAATTATGATATATTGTTCAAAGAACATAAAAATGTCTTAAAACACATTCTAGTGTTTGTAATTGGGTGTTGTTTTGTACTGAAGTGAAATGGTGGTGATAGTGGAATATCATAACGCTACTCTATGCAATGTACCCGAGTAACGTAACTCAACGTCTATCCCCCGTCACTCAACTGCTTGGCTCAACTAGTACGAGTAAAAGCGAAGAAATACAGGGTTATTTCTAATCAATTAGCATCCTTTTAGGGGCTTATTCTGTACATCAAAACTAACAACATTTGTTCCGCGACTTTTGTCAAAACTCGAAAAAAGTCAGCTGTTCCATACATTTTGTCGCGGGTGAACGATATTTTTCTATGGAACATCAATATTTTTTTTTTTTGAGATTTGCCATTTGTCGCAGAACAAAAGTTGTTAGTTTTGATGTGCAGAATAAGCTTCTAAAAGAATGCTAATTGATTAGAAATAACCCTGTATAGTGTCTCAAACAGTAAACGGGATGAGTTCGGTTTCAAGCATCCAACCGATATTGTTGTGTAGAGTCGTGAAGCTGTCAATGGCGGGTGCCCGATCTGTGCTCGAGATATAAATACATAGTTTCATTATCTCGGGCGTTCAGTTCTTCGCGATGCTGCGAAGTATATGCACAAAACACAAAGTAATAATAATGGAAGTAAAATTCTATCTATTCTCTATTTAACTGCACAATTATTTGCACACAAGTGCTTGTTTGTACGAATGTGTTACTATCTCAATGCAATATGGAAACTGTTGCCGTTCAGTAATCATATTTAAGGCTGATGCTCTAGAGCAGTGCGCGAAATTCGATATTTTTTTATTTACCTCGCGTTTACGAGGTACATACATCTAAAATCCAAAATAGTGATCAGCCTATGCACAAAAGTGCATCAACTTTCACCTTCATGAGGCCTTCATGCAGGTGGCTTAAAAACTCTGACACCAGGACTGGCCACTCGGCCACTTACTAACTTACCTTAGTTTTTACTTGATGCATTTTTGTGCCTAAACTGGCCATTATTTTTGTTTCTGAGTGTATGTGTACCTCGATAACTTTACCTGTACACGACCGCTAAATAAGTTTTCATAAACACTTGATGTAAATGCCAAAAGCCCAAAAGATTTTTTAATGAACTTGCTTCTAAAAAAATCAATAGAAACTTAAACTATGTATTGACATTGTCCATATTTTAGTAAAACCAGACCAGAATAATTTATATACACAATTTCAACGTGTACAAATTCCAGATGCAAAGTACTGTAGAGCCGACATACCAGACGGAGTCATTATTTCGCCACCAGATGGCAGCACAATCGATTGTCCCGCCCGGCGCGCAATTTGCGCTCCCCTCGCCCGTGAAATCTACTGAAATGAATAAAACTAGCGGGAATCGAACACTTGACTAGCTCTATGTTTTTGCCTCCAACCGTCTGGAGTCTTTCCGATATTGTTTAAAGTCTGTTGCGTTTTGTGTTCGAAGTGAAATAGATTGGGTATTTTGTTTTCTGGATTTTATTGAAGTGGATATCAAGCAAAAAAGACAACGAAAAGTAAGAAGAGATAAATAACTTTTTATGTTTTAAATAGATTTGCTTCTGACCACATTCTGCTAGATTATAAGTAGAAATTTGGTCTAGGGTGTAGCACGCTTACCTGTTACTCTTGATTGAAAAGTTTCAGATTGTACTTTATCTATTTGTCTATTTTGTATCTTCTCACTTTCATGAAAAAGATTTTTAATGCAACAAAACTAATTTCAATCTTTAATAAATGTGTTTTCACTAATATGCCAAAAAATAGGCTCATACAAACATTATTGGCTGCCTCGGTGTCTCCGTAGTTAGGGACCCTGACTTCTAGATCAAAGAGACGTGAGTTCGAATCCCGCCCAGGAAAGCATTTTATGTGATGAACATACGTGTTTGCTCTGTGTCTGGATGTTATTTAGTATAATATTGTTATTTAGTATATCAGTCTCTGGCAGCCAGATCACAAGTTTTGCTTAGTTTGGGGTCAGATATGTGTGTAAAGTATCCCGTAATATTTATTGTAAGGTATCCCGTAATTATATTTATTTATTATTAATGTCATTAGTCAATACAAGTCTTTTCTATTGTATTAATAAAACTTAAAATTCGGCTACTTACTGTGTAAGACACTATATATAGACTACAAATAAAAACACTACATGAACAATCGTGAGTAAGTGATTAATTAAGACCTTTAAACATTAAAATGATTATAGAGATAACGTATAAATCGACATTTGGACATTGTATTCCCATTAGACTTCAGTATTCAGTAATATACCAAACAAAGGCCGGTGTGTGTATAATTAAAATCCAATCATAGCACCTTCCGTAAGCACACACACGGACGGAGCTGCCCTAAGATCGACTCGACTCGTAGTCGTAAAAATTAGGAATAAATGTACCACTTTTTCTGTCCCATTCTCCGTGTTCAATGCTTTAACTTTGCCAATAATTGTATTTACAAACGAAGGAGGTACTTAAGTCAACGCGCGTATTTTTCAATGTATGAAAGTACATATTTTTTTACAGAGTAGTCTGATTTTGGTAATTCTATTTTTATTTGAAAGGGTATACCCCAAAGTTGATCCCATATAAATTTTGTCAAAATTGATTGGTAAATTTAAAAAAAAGCAACCACAAACAAATTTATAAATGGAATGCATCGATTCGAGCGAAACATTCCAATTTTGAGTGAATTCGGTTGTGCTATTTTTGGCAAAAATTAGTATGTATCTATCAATGAAACGAAAAGTCCATATCCAAAAGTCATTACATCAATATCTACCACAAGACGAAGCTTTTGAACTACAGTGAGCTATAATAACCCGGACCTGTAATCAAAACTTGGCAATTAGTTGCCCGTTTCACGGCGTCATACCCACGCTTACATTTTACTCCTCAAGTCCTTGCCAAGTGAGAAATAGTCCTAGAGTTTATAGAGATGCTTTACCTTTTCCCAGAACGACCATAAAAAGACATTTACGAAACAATACTTACTTTGCAAGAAAGCAGTGTTGTGTGAGCGCGTGTGATTTGTTGTGCTCTGTCAGTTTTTTGCTGTTGATGATGATGTTGATTGTGATTTTTTTTTATTATATTCTGTATTTTGTGATAACGATTTTAATTTATGTGTTATACCTAGGAACAATACGATACTGTACAATACTCAATTATTGACACAAACAAATAGGAAAACATAACAGAAGAAACAAAGACAGGAAAGGCATAAAAGGCGGTCTTATCGGTATAGGAACGCGCTAGATGCAAACCGCTTCTAACCAGACTTATTAGAAATCCATAGGGGACACCTATGTCCAGCAGTGGATGTCCTATTGCTGATGGATAGATGGATGATGAATTATTGGCCTTAAGTGTAGTTACGCTGGATCGAGACGTCATGTCCCATGTGACGAGATCTGTGGAAACCACTTAATACGAAGAGCAAGTCCCAAGTCCATTTAAGTTTAAACTTAAAGTTCGTGACATGGAAACATCGGCGATACACTCGAACGAGTGTTATTGACAAGCTGCTAATCGCTTCAGGGGCTACAACTTGGGACGTTTTGGTAAGTAGTTTCAATCGGTACCGTGAAACTTTGATAAGTAATTGAGCTGGAATTGGAACAACAGAACTTAAATTTCACGATTTGAAATACTTAGGCCCCTTCGCCACCTCATACACCATACACACCATTATTAAATTTATTACAAAGGTTTGTCGTAGTGTTGGAGCATTGGAGCAGTTATACCAGCGGCCCAGCGCCAGGCTCTCATAGCGTAGTTAGACTAGGTGCTCGTTAGCGATCATTAAAGTTAACCAACGTTCATCACGGTCAGTCTTTGGATGGGTGACCGCGGGTGGCATTTACAACTGAGCGCTGCCGTGGCTCGGATAACACTTTTAATTGTAAATAAATTTAATAAAGAGAATTGGTATTTCTGATGACATTCGTTGGAGTATTTAAACACATTGCCGACTAGTAAAAGACTATTGTTATTTTCAAACTTTCGCGATTTGAGCAGAAAAGAGGTATTTATTAATATATCTCATGTTTTATTGCGTGATAAGTCCCGTATTAAGATAGCAGTAAAAGGCTAATCACTGAATTAATATTTTATCATCATATATTTATTCAGAAACAAATAGTTTTAGGTCTTTATTCGCGATCCATGTTTAAATTATCTATTACTATTAGGGTGAGTATGAAATGAAATATCATTTATGGATGTTCATTATTGTTGGGTTTTGGGGAAAAATTGCATATTTTATACAATGTACAAATTAACGGTTTTTGAACGGTCACGATAGTTCGAGGGTGGTAGTCAACCGCAGACTTTTAAAAAGTAAATGTAACAGGAAACGAGCTGTGGTTGGTTATTACAGAGGAAGTCGTAAAAAATAATAAATAAATTTATTAAGAATTCATTCATGCTAGTCCCAGCGCATGGGTTTTGAAGACCATTCTGGTCGAGCCGTCGGAGCGAAGAAGAAATCTAGATTAGTTATTTTTAAAGCTTAAAGACAATGTATTGGAAGAAATAAATCTGAAAAGTATTGTTGTAATAATAGCGTTTCTACAGCATCGAGTCCTCGGTTCTCCTCACAATATGTTACTCTATGGGTTCAAGCCAATGGACTCAATAGACCTAGAAACCTTAGCTAAATAATATGGTTTAAACGCTACAAAATCAAGTCGGCATCAAACACTACAAGACATTTAACAACCTTGCGTTTGTCAACCGAAATTCCCATAGGATTTAATTTGTCCCGCATTTACATAATGAATGAGCTCCTCCACCTCGGAGCGGAGTAATCCGGTCTAAGCCGCTTATATCCGCTTGTATCCGGTTATATCCGCTTGCAGCCGTTTTATCCATCATTGAGAGACTTGATTCCCGATCGACGCGATTTACATGTTATTTCGTGTTAATGCCGGAATAGTGCCGTAATTTGGTAATAGCTCAATTTGAATAAGCTACGACTTTGTGTTGGGTTAAGGGTTTGAATAAATTATCACTATTATCATCGTCATCTGCTACCGTTTGGGGCAAGAGGTCCCGCGGTCTAATTATTGCGGTCTACGGTAAGGTACCCAGACCTTTAGACGCTTTTGTTTGGTAGATACCAAATCAAAGCTCTAAAGAACAAGTCACTTTTTACTGACTTCCAAAAAAGAGGAGGTATGTTCATCTAAATGTTTTTTTTTGTTGTATATGGTTATCGATATTTTCGTCAATATTATAGTAAATCGTTTTGAAAAATTTAATTTGTTCGAAAGGGTGTACTCCCGAGGAGGTCCCATTTAAATTTCATCGAAATCGGTTATCGAATGTGATGTCACATCGATTCATGCAAAATATTCTAATTCTGTAGGTACACAGTGGAAGTCGGTGCTGCAATTTTTTGCAAAAAATAATTGTACTGAAATGGTTCCTGTGTCTTTCTTTCTTTTAAATTCTTCTTTTGTTACCTTGTCAGGTCAACTCTCGCCCCCATACGGTGGAAGATAACGGTGGATAGTTATAGAAACATAAACAGTAGTAAGATTATTGAAAAATTTAAAAGACGAGCCTATCTTTGAGTTCATTCTTAGATTTGTATATCCTAAACTATACAATAAAAACAATATGTGCTCACATGTGTCACAGATTATATCACAGGTCAGCTATAGGCCTAATCAAACTTTTTGACAGCTGTGACGTTAGCTATAAGCTGCGGAAAATCCAATCCTGACTGAAGCTTGGGTTTGGCTCTTCTGGCTAACTTCACAGCTGCTCAGTAGTTTGATTTGGCCTATACCACTGACAGAATACTACAATTCAGTGGTTCCCAAATTTATCTGGGCTACGATGCATCTAATTTAAGTTTACGAACTCGGAACCCACTTCTAGAAAACTTAGTAGTTACCAATACGAATAAAAAAACTTTTCAATGATGTAGTTACATCATAAAAGTTATATTGATGGGAGGGATGAAATTGTTTCCTATGTTTTGCCATTAAATTTCAGCTCGAGTTACTTTTGATCGTAGTGAATCTGATAACTGTTATTTTTTTCAGTATTTAGTTTCAATAAGGTGGTCCGCTTAATATTCGCCCGTGATCCACTGGTGGGTACCGACTCATAGATTGGGAAACCCTGCTATAATTATATAAGTAGTGCGCTATGTAAGATAGTTATTTTTCTATTTCTCACCAACTCCCTTAACTAACTCAGCAACAAAGTAACGGAATTAGATGAAAGAACACTTTTCCAGACTTTCTGCAACTTTCCTCAGCTCGGCAAATAGTTATCTTGCAAGGACTTGGCAGGAAGTATCCTTGCAATTTACACTCAAACTTGATTATACCGCTTTAATCTAGTTCTTAATAGACCACATAAAAGTTTCATATTTTTCTTTGAGACCGTTATCTAAGGCTTTCTCGCGGAATTAAAGTTTCCTGCGGGTATTTTGCAGCGCTTTTCCTGCTGATTTTAATATAAGTAGATTTAATTATTAAGTAAGATTATTTAAACTTATTTTTTTCTTACTCGCTCAGTTTAAAATTGTTGTTGTTTAAGTACGTACAAGTATAATTGTGAGTTATATTAATTACTTCTCGTTGATTGGTTGTTATTAATTAATTTTAGAAATAGATAAAGACAAAAATAAAATACATAAAGGTATTTCTATTTTACAGATATCTTTGGATATTTCGAATAATACTTCAAAAAAGATGATAGAGCAAAAAATTGTGTGGAGAAAATCTGCATGCAAGTTTAGCAGTCTTCTCGTAGTTCTCGTATTTTTGAGATATTCTTTAAAAACCCATATTTGGTTCCCATAAAATCAGTAGGATTTAACCGCCTTACCACAAAAGACAACACTGTTTTAACCGTGAAATGTGTACTGTTAAACATTGTCTAAAGTGTGCGTAAAACTTTTGTGGTAATACAATGGACAGATCGTGCTTAATATTACCAACATACCTCCACGTATTAGTTACGTTAATAGTTCAGTAGAAAAATATATTTTGTCTGATATAAAATTCACAAAATTGGCAAGTTTCGTGCGTGATGTTAAACATCACGTTTGCCCTAACCTGTAATACGAAAAAATCTCAACGATCAAAACACCACGCAAAACGTGTTCAATAAATTTGAAGCAACACTAAATATAGAAAATCAGTGCCCCTAGCTAGGCAGCCAGATAATTTTGAGAAACTGGTTGTAGTTGGAAAAGTGAAAGACCACCTGGACACTCACCCACCCGTTGGTCTGATCAAGTCAAGTTAATAACCGGGCTTCCAGTTTCCACTGCTCAGAAGAAAGCCGAAGATAGAGCGGCGTGGAAGCAGCTCGTCACCGATTTCGCCGAAGCATTTCAAAACGGGCTCGACCTTCGGCAACGATGAGAACAAATAGATAGAAGACACTAAATATTGCGTATCAATTTGTTTCAGATCGCAATGCAATCACTTTTAAGGGCGAGAATCTTAAACAATCACCGAGCTCAGTCGATAATGAAAGCGCAGACGTGTAAACAAGCGTCCCATCGCGACTCGTCAATTCGCCATCGACTCCCTCCGCCCGATTCAATTAAACTTTAACCAACTTCGCGTAAACAACCAAATTAATCAGAGCACAATCGAAACTAAACCTTCTCACGTTTTGTTAAAGTTTGTTTTGCGAGCGGACAGATAGCGTCAATTATTTGCAATGATTCCCTTGTTTTGACGTGCTGATATTTTGAGGCATGCCGAAGCGCCCTGTTTTATTGGACCGAGAGGGAATAGGCTTGTAAAGTGTTAATCGTAAAATGTGATAATGCAAAAAATATATTTGTTTCATCGGTTTTGATTATAAATGTATTCAGTATTTAACTTAGTCTTTCTGAGCGTCTGGTGGACGCGACGCGTGACCAAAATGCTGGTGTTTATTTGGCTCAACGTATAAGCATTGCCATTCAGAGTGGCAATGCTGCCAGCATGCTGGGCACGCTGCCAACTGGCAGTGAGCTGACCACTTGGATTATCTTTAGACCTTCAAGGGTATGTGGCTGATCCAATTGATTTCTATGTAGTAGTAGTGTAGTATTGTCATTAATAAATAAAAAAAAAAAAAACTTAGAGCAAATATCTATAGAGTCACCATCGTGCAAAAAGTGTCCGAGCCATAACTCTGCCCAAGCTATGTAGTGGGCAGGCTTTTTAATTAGTCGTAAGGCGATTGCAAGCCGACTACAAATCTGGGCGATGCCAAAGTGCTCGGTTACAAGCACTAATTAGGTGATATAACGTCGAGATTCGAGAAAACGGGTCATTCTGAATTATTTAATGTAAATATCTGATTCGGTATCGGTGTATTGGTATATTTTTTTACTACTTTCACTTAGGGACTGTGACTCTGTAGATGTTTTCTCGAAGGTATTAAAATAAAAACAGTTTTATTTAGAATGTCTGTGCTGTTCCAGCTTAAACTCAATTAATACATAAAAAAAATGTTTGAAGTACTTAGTACTAGATAGAAGAGCTTTGAAGTCACAATTTCTTAAAGAATAAAATTAAACAAAAATTAAAATATTCGCTGAAGACTTTCATGCTCATAAAATAGAATTTGGTATAGTACGAATCATACAAGTCTGCGGATGTGAAGTTAGCTACAAGCTGTCCTTTTCCTGTCTGTCCTATCCTTTGATTGTATAATAAAGTTGTCGTCGTCCTAAAACTGGTTACATTGAACCATCTGAGAAGTCCGGGTCGTTGGCCGCAAGGTGAAGTGGAATTTATGACGCCCGCCCCAGAGCCTCCATCAATCGCGCTTACCGCCTAATAGCGCTGCATAGAGCATTTGTCACTCAATCTGCTTGTTTTATGTTTATACGAGGCGTTTGTCATCATTTGGTAGCGTGGCCGAAAACGGGGCTTTCACCCTTAACGTGCGCTTGATGTTTTGGTACAAAGTCTGTTGTGAAAACTAGAAACGTAGTCTTTTGACCAGCGACGTGAACATAGGGATGTCGAAATGTTATTGTATATGCTCCAAAACTGGATTATTTAGCACTATATATAAAGAGCTACTCCAAAAAACGACTACTAAGTCGAAAATGAGTAATACAGACCCACACTATGAACAAGTTTGTCTATGGGGCCAATCCAGAATTTAAAAAAAATAAAAATTAGCTGTCCAAAGCGCAACTCTACAATAAGACACAGTTGATATTTTTCTCTGCGAATTCTGCGTTGGCTCCATATTAAAACTAGTTCGCTATAATGGTCTTAATCACCTTATTTCACCTTAGGACCTACATTTTTAGGGATCCGTACCCAAAGGGTAAAAACGGGACTCTATTAGTAAGACTACGCTGTCCGTCTGTCGGTCACCACACTTTATCTTATAAATCGTGATATCTAGACAGTTGAAATTTTCACAGACGATACCCATTTCTGTTGCCGCTATACCTAACAATAAAAATTAAAAACTGATTAAAAAAAATCAGGTTGGCTATACAACAAACGTGATTATTTTGCCTAAGATTTATTTTGGTAGATGTTTGAAATGGGTCTAAAGGGGATCCAATACGGTACGGAACCTTTCGTCCGACTCGCACTTGACTGATTTTGTTTTGTAATTGTAGTACATGTTTTCTTTAAAAATGTTTTAGTAAATTTAATTTTGATTTTTATGTATTGTGAATTTCCCATTGAAAATGTGTGGATATGTGTGGATTTCTCTGAACCAAAACCGTGAATATTCCCTGCAGCATCCAGCGTGCATTCCACCGGGCCGTAAACCGATCGACATAAACCACTGGCCACCGTCCACTGCGCGCGCCGGCCGCCGCTCTAAACTCTAATCCGAACAAAACGAGCGATGTACATTGTACAGTTTACGAGCACGCACAGGCTTTACTGCAGTCTGCGTAGAGCTGGATTCAACTGGCAATAGAATAGTGTAAGCTAAGCTATAACACAGCTTTCTGTATGGGACGCCATGTTGTATACTACAGATTATTCGAATTTTTGTTTTGTAAAAAAAGTGTTTTAGGACATTACTTTTATTGGGTTAAGTAATTAACGCACAATATCTCATAGTAAAAGTTGGTTACTATTAAGAAACTTACGTACCTGTAACTCTAAATACAAACCAATTTAGATATCACGGAATAGAGATCAATTTTAATATAATTTACTATGAAGAGATGTCAATTTTTTGTAGTAAGAGTAGAATTAATTAATCTTTAAATTTTTCAAGCTAATTAGGTACAATAAAACTTGTATTTTGTGCATCACGCGAAAATCTAAATTCTAAAAGAAAAATTCTAAACTGCAAAATACAGTGTCTACATCATTAGATACTAACACATAACATATTAACATATTAATACTACACATAAAGCATATTTTTACAGTACTCATATTAACAAATTGCCTTGCACAATGTTGCCATTAGGTCAAAAAAGAAAAATGCATTCGTAATTTAAAAGTACAAAGAAAAAAGCACGTAGCACGTGTTGCCTTTTGAAAGCTCCGCCGGCGCGGGCGGAAGTAGAGACTAGAGCTCTCATATCCGGCCTTCGTAGCGGAATAAAGCAGGTTTACGGACTTTTTGTCCATTTCCATAATAGTTTATTATTTGTCTGTAGTATGAAATTTTTCTGACGGCTTACTTTAAAAATGTAATATTTTTACAACAAACGAATGTGGAATTACGTTATAAAACTAACAAATACGCTTTGAAATGGGAAGTTATGCTCCAAAATAATATTCCCATTTTAATGCTGACGGAGCCTTGTTTCGTCTTTATCATTAAAATAGTAACATTTTTCTCACTTAAAAATCGTATACTGTTAAACGAGTAGGCAATTGTTATATTATATTTATGTCAATTAAAAAAAACCGGACAAGTGCAAGTCAGGCTCGCACACCGAGGGTTCCGTACAAATCTAAAAAATTTAACATAATTGGGAAGTACGTTGTTAAAATCTCTGTACTCATCATCATCATTGACAAAAGTTTTTTTTTTTCTCGTCATTCATCGAAAATTGCTAAAATAATTAAAAACCTGTGTTTAGCATGTCCTAATGAAGCTCTTTTATATGATACCTTACATGATACTATTTACGCACTTTGAATTTTAAACCCATATTTTATGAATTTTGAAGCCCTATTTTTTGGTCATTTAAAAAAAAATATTCAGTTTTTTAGATTTATTCCTATATATTATGTACTCTGAGACAATGCTTTGCGCCAAATTTCATAGTTCTATGTCAACGGTAAGTACCCTGTAGGTTTTGATTTTTGTGAGTGTTGAAATATGCGGTTTTTTACGACATAAACGGCTCTAACTTCTTTATATGATAACTGAGAAGTTTTTCCTTTACACAACTGTAAGAGATCATAAATACACGTTTACACTTTAAATTTCAGCTCGATATCTTTACGCGTTCCCGAGATAAAGAGTCTTGACATACACACAGACGGATAGACAGACGGACAACAAAGTGATCCTATAAGGGTTCCGTTTTTTCCTTTTGAGTTACAAAACCCTAAGAATATCGAAAACGGCTCGAATGATAAGTGGAATTAAGTTATTTGCTGTTTTGTTAAAATTAAGTACTAATATAAGAATGTTCTGCATATGTGTTATTTGGAAATAAATATGTTTATGTTTATGTTTATTTATAAAAAGCATATCTGTATACGCGAAACTTTTCCATGAAACACGGATTTTTATTTTCCTTTAATATTTATTTTTTACTCCTAATACGTGTACTTAACTAAAATTAGCTAAGTATCTTAGCGATATCGAAAAGAAATTTTATAAGTACTTCCCTATAAACACTTACCTAGCTTTTCCTCGGGATAGAATATTTGATTTTGTAGCTTTGTGAGAAAAATGAAAAGTATCCATCCAACCACATAAGAAACCCTCTTTAAAAACTCTCCCCGAGCTGCTTCTACAATGTTCAGCTGTAACCGCCGCTAAAAGGGTGCTAAAATTCTTTACACTCAACTGTTGACTCTTAACGACCTCCTAAAGCTTCAACTTTTATCTGCAAAGCGATAACAGTAGGTCAACGTTGGTCAACGAACCGACTCCAATGGATGACTTCGCTGAAACACAAAAAGTTGGACTACTCTATTTACTGTCTTAACTCCACGCTTACGCCCACGTTAAACTCTACCTAAATTCTTAAATATAAAGTTGACAATTCTTTGTCAAAGAGGGCACGTATTTCGTTTATGTTTTGTTACAAAGGTGGTACATTAAAGACACATGGCGGAAGGTGAGAGAAGTGGCGAGATTGTTTCGAGATAGGCCGGAGTGTGCGGCGGCCGTAATGAAGGACGATAAATCGTCGCGAGTGTGCGTGAGACGTATGGCCGCAATCTCGGACCGGGGAATCCCGGACGCTGGTAAATAAACGTACGCTGACCTGGAAACACCTTTTATTGGGCGCATTAACTTAATGGTTATTTGGGTAAATAAATCTGTAAATGTAAGCACAACACCGAATCAAATAAATTGTTTAACTACTTATGCGAAATAGTGATAGCAGAGAAACATGTATCATCATCTGTACCATCGATTAAATAATTACAATCTAGACAGTAGACTACATTGATCTCCACGGCACAGGGTATCCTAGTGTGGAGATCAGAGCCCATATTAATATTACCTATTACATATATACCGGTCTATTGTTAATGTTATATCACGATTCACGATACGCTTGAGTGGCACTAGTATAAGCATAATAATATTATAGGAATGAGTTACTAATTTTTTTTCTGTTATATTAATCATTAAGTTAGACCCACAGCTCCTTAATTACTTAACAAGGCAAATTTTGTTCATCTAAATTCAATATTATAAGAGATTGTATTAACAACTTAATACTTTCAAATTGTATGTGAAATTATGCTTATGTTATTTTTAAATATTGATATTCAAATTAGCAATTGAGTTAACTACCAAAGTAATAGTAAAATTTACGCTTATTAGATTATGTTTTCTTCACCCCTATTTAGTACGTATTGAAACATTTAATTGTACCTTCAAACTATCAAACACAAAGTATCTGTGAAATTATGTATCTATACATATACCTAGTGCCTTGTATCTTTTTCCAAATTGTCCAATTTAGTTATCTAACTGTACAAATAACGCTCTTGAGATCAAATTTATCGTCATCCTTATTGTATTGAAATTTATGTTCTTTTTTTTCTGATTACTGCTGTATTTTGCAATAGACTAATTAGCATACTAACTATTGTGTAACGTATAGTACATAATTTTTTTGTGTATAATAAATGAATTTATATTATTATCATTTCAGACATATATCCATTGCTGAACAACAGGCATTACATAAAGGAATTTATAGTTATTTAGTACCGGTCGTAAACAAGTAAATACATAGAACAATATCTACACTATTTCTATCTAAACCGACGTATACTTACTTGTACCTAGATGTTGGTCGATTTCTATCGATTGGTTAGATGATAGCGTCTTCCTGCGGTTTTAATCAGATCCTCAATACGCCGTGTGAGTAAGTGTCCTATAATGCGCTTGCTTTACGTAGTTTTGATACGAGCACTTTGCAGCTCTATTGGTTATCAGTCTTGTGTCTAACAGAACCAACAAATCTTTCTTATATGGCCCAAATATTTCACTGGGGAAAATACGAACTGGGAAAAACTTGGGAACATTACTGTTCAAACTACAGCACAGCAACAATAACTACTACAATACAACATAATTATGAAGTATTCAACATAATATAGAAGGTGAGATCTAGTATTCACAATTCACTATATTGTTTGTTTGTAAGTATAGTTTAGCAGTTGTAATTATTTTTTAGTTGGAATTTTATTTAAATTTTTTGCGTGATTAAATCATATTATTTACTTTCAGCACAAAGAGTCAACGATTATATTCTTTGCAGTCGTGAGTAGAATTATTATATCTTCTTTGATTGGCAGCAAAACCTTTAGTTGCAATGCAGGTTGTCCCAGATACAATTCCCGGTTGGATAAAAATAATGTTTGGGTGATTAATTTAATTAACTGTTTTGGTTTTGAGTGTTAGTTGTCTTGTATTTGAAATTCAATATTGAACGCCTTACCTCTCTCATTGTTTCCTGACAATTACAATCGAGAAAAGTATAATACGGCGTTGCTGCCCGACTTGGCGGGGGCACTGCCGTTACCCCAGGATCTGGATATATTATTTTAAGGCAAAAGTGAATAAATGGGTATCTTTCAGGTCTAACCTCTATTCTCGGCTACAACTTTGCTTTTCATCGGGTGAGTTGGTGACAACCCGCCAAATATATCCCTATTATGTATTAAAAAATGTTTTTCCTTTTGTACTCGTAGGTAAGAAAAGCCAGGACTTCAATGTAAGCGACATCGGGTCATAACCTGATCTGTCGGGGCCATAAACCCCTGTTTACGGCGCGGCGGGTGTCCGTAGCTCGAACGGCCGCACCATGGCGGTTTACGGCCACTTTACTCCCTTAACGTTTACACTACAGTTATTGAATTAGCTGTTTTATTGGCCGCCTTTACGGGAATTGTAGTATAATATAGTAAAGATGACAAAAATATCGGTTTTTGACGTGATAACGTCTCATATATCGAGGAACGCCGGCTGCACGCACGAAAAAATGTAAGGTTCCGCCTGCGCCTAACGTTCAAAAAAATGCGCCTAGCAAGCGAGAGCTTTAGCAAAACAAGCGATAGAGAAGCACGATTGGCCTTGGCGTTCGGCTTGTTTCAGTCTTGATTCAAAAGTATTTTCTTATGAAGTTATCACGTCAAATCACCGTCCTGAAACTGATTATACAGAGCCAACCAATTTTTATTATAAACTAGTTTTTACCCGCGGCTTCGCCCGCATGATATTTAAATTTTTGACGCAATATCATTATAATTTATAGCCTATGTGTTATTCTGATAAATAAGCTATATTATTGCAAAGTTTGCGTGAAAGCGTTACAAACATCCATCCATCCTCACAAAATTTTGCGTTTATAATATTAGTAGGATAGGATAATTACTACTACGTTAAATGTGGTGTAAAGAAGATGCGTTGTAGAATATTATACACTGGACAGTATCTAAAGTATAAGTACTTTGGTTACGTATTATCGAATGGCCACTTCATAGCTGTTTACGGCCACTTTACTCCCTTAACGTTTATATTACAGTTATTGAATTAGCTGTTTTATTGGTTGCCTTTAAGGGGGATCTTATTTTGTTTCTTGACTTGAAGTTCTTTTCTTATTTTTAGTTTTCGGAGCGGCGACTCTTTCAGGAAATTATAAGTTTTAACGTTGAGAAATGAAAGAGATGTAACATTTAAAGATTGCGTAGATAAAGAAACTTATAAAACATGAAAACAAAACTTAAATAAATTATCCTATCTAAACTAAAATACCCTATCTAAAGAAAACTAGTTAAAAATTAGAGAATGTTTAAACCTATAAAAGGTTTAAACAGTCTCTAATCACAGGCAACGTGCCCAAAATGCTGGCTGCATTGCCTCGCTGAATTGTGAGGCTGACTTTCTGCCCAAAATACAGGCCAGCATTCTGGTCACGTGTGCTTTCTTTTAATCTCCACGACAAATCTTTGAATATCTATCTTTGAAATGAAATGAAAGTTGTTTATTTTTGATCACCCCCTACTAATATTATAAAAGTGAATATAAGTTTGTTTGTTACGTTTTAACGCGAAAACTACTCGTACTTAACCGTTCATCATGAAACTTGGTACACATATTCTTGGAGGTATTAAAGTAAAATAGGATACTTTGAAAAAATAAACAACTTTTTAATGCTTTTTAATAGCTGTTTATCGTATCTTTTCCTTAAAAAAAATGACAGCTGTATGTGGATGTGTGTGTGATTGTCTGTACATGGCGTAGTTTTGGTTGGCTTCACTTTTTTGTTCACAACATTCTCTCTTGATTTTTTTTATTTTATCTGAGGTCTAACCTTTGTCTATACTTTGAAAAAATAAATAACTTTTTTATGCTTTTTAATAGCTGTTTATCGTATAATTTCTTTTAAAAAAATGACAGCTGCCTACCAAAAATGACAGTTGCCTGTCAAAAATGACAGCTGTCTGTCAAAAATGACAGGTGTCTGTTAAAAAAATCAGATATCTGTCAAGTTATAAATGACAGCTGTAAAAATTAAAAGATATTTATCTCCGTAACTGTCAATTTCAGACGATTTATGTCTTCACACAAGTGATAGAGCTCAACGAAATCTACTTTTCCGATGACAGCTGTAAAACTTAAAAGCGGTTTAAGAACATGTGTTCTATACTCTTGGAAGATCTGTATGTAACTTTATAAGTTGTTTGCAATACCATGCTTCTTACAAACAAATAATCTTGAATCTTGAGACTGTTGATATCTTCACAAAACTGAGATAGCTCAACGAGATATTGTGAATGACAGTAGTCAAAGTTAAAAGTGGTGTTTAAAGACCTCTTAAGCACGGCGCAGCTAGTAACGATATAAATGTAATGTAAAAAATATTTGTTTTCGAATTTCATACACTGAATATCATACACTGGACAGTATCAAGTAAAGTATTGTGCTTTGGTTAAGCCTTTCTTACTCTCTTTTACTTGATGTATGCCGCCAAAAATCAGTGCAATGAGCTCTCTTCAATTCAGTGTATTTATTCAAGACGATGCAAATAAATTTGTTTCAAAAAATTTCCTTACAGAACTTTATAATAAATATTTAGCGTATATACGTAGCATCCATTCAAAATCCTATTGATTTTCACAAGAAATTAAGATATTTATTACAAATCAAAGTAAATAACGTGTACACTCACAAAACATAGCAATAAAGTTAATTTATCAAACGAATTGGTTAAGCCAGCCGACTCGAACATCGGAATAAAACGCATCATAATCGAATAATGAAATAACTCGATATGTAACAGTTACTGTTTTGTTTACTGAGACATCGCTACCGCCGCTCTAATGGAATTACTTCGATTGCATTCGATATATTCACTTTTATTCGGTTTGTTATCGATACGAACTTAATTAACGCGACAAATATGAAACATGACAATAAATTAATTCGATTTAACGAAATACTTCCATGATGAAGCCAGTTAAAGCCCCAGTGCATTTTCAGCAATAAACATACTCGTAGCAATATTTTATAGATAAAGCAAAAAGACATGAGTGCACAAAGAGGAATAAGCTTAGTAACTATTTTGAATTTAAAGTGTGTTTGACTACGGAATTAATTATTTTTTTCAAAAAACAAAAAATTCATGTTACATGTACTTTTGCATTATGACTTAGGTTTTCTAAATCATCACGCCAAATACAATTTCCCTAATACGGAACCATCAGCAAGTTCCCAATAAACGTTTGGTGGTTCTTGTTATCTCCGTTACAGAGTGATAAAAATCTTGTACAAACAACTCAATTTGCTTCAAAAAGTCGTGGGGCTCGTAAAGTCGACCCGAGCGTTGATGTAAAAGTAATCGCCGTATCAAAGCGAAATTTGTCAAAAACACGGCTCTGCGTGCACTTCCGTCAATTCCGTTCAATTAATAACTTAAAGCTGTCTCTGTTCCACTTGTTGATTGTAGTGTGATGTTGTCTCCGTCGAGTCCCCTTGTCGGAGGAGCCCCGCCGAGGTGGGATATTGCCACTTTGTCGCGCCGGCCTCCCGCAGCCTCTTCAAACAAACGAGAAATTGCAATATTTCGAAAGGAAAATAGCAGTTTAAAGTTTGAGGACGGACTTCAAAGGATTTTGTTGCAATTATGGAGAGCGACTTTTGTCTTTTATACTAAGATTTTGTATTTATCAGTTTTACTGAAAAACGCTGCAAACCAACTCCTATTTGCATGCTTGAATAGTTATTTCCATGCTTACAATGAGATTATTTTACTTAGTCATAGTCATCGTTTTCTTCTTATCCCACTATACGGAATTTGCACAGTACGTAGATTTTTTCCTAGGATCAATTTGATCCATATCATATGTGGGTAGGTCTATGCTCAGCAGTGAGCTATTAAATTGTTAATACAGAGCAATACGAATAGAACAATTTATCAATATATATGTATTCCATAGATATTCAGCACAAGTCATATCCATAAAATATCGACGCCTTGGGGATACAAAGCAATTGTTATGAAAAATATCTTTTTCCTGAGGCCGTCTGTTCTCAGAGGGACTGGACGTCTAAAGTCGGTTTTTGGTGTTTGACGACTCAAGTACTGCGGTACTGTCGAGTCATCAGAGTCCGTATAATTTTAAAGTAGAGTTATTAGTAGTTCAATAAATTGATAAAAATAATTTTGCTACAAATCTCTCAACCGATCTAACGATAATTAAATATTCAACAGAAATATTTAGTACACGGCCCATTTTAAGCAACAGAAAATAGTTTTAAAAAAATGACCTCTCTTTTTATGAATACCACCTCCTCAACTGACATTCAAAAAAGAGGATGTTCTTATTTTCGTCTGGATGTTTTTTTATACGCTGTGACTTCATAATTTATGTTAGTTATTTGTGGGCTGATTTGCAAAATTATTTTACTATCTGTACAAAATTCTTGGTTCAATAAAATAATTAATTTAATTTTTACTTAATTTGGTCTAGTAGTTATAGAACAATACTTCTCATCGCTGGCCCAGTGCGGGTTGTTGGAGTCACATACACCATCGAATTTCTTCTAGGAATGTATGCAGGTTGCCTCACGATATTTTCCTTCACCGTAAAGACAGTGGTGTGATAGTCCGTACATAAATTCCAAGGAATTTATTGGTACGGGACAGGGATTTGAACCCACAAATTCACCATTGCAAGGCGTTACCACTGGACCACCACGGCTACGAAGAATTTTACTAGAGAGCTTGAATTGAATAGTCAATCAGTTATTTTTCTTATGGTAACAAATGTGCGAATCGACTATCGATAAATACATATTTAACCGAGATATTTGATACAATACATTTTAAGCTATAGAAAATAGTTTTGCATGAAATTTTCTCAATAAACTTACAGGAAGTCGCAAAAATACGAGTACCATCCCTACATAGTGGACGTACCACCTGCTCGTACTAACTACTTACTTAGCCCAAATTGTTTTAATCGTTCAGCCGTGTCAAAGGCCTTCAGGCGGCCTGAAATCTCTGCCACAAGTGCTAGCCACCAGGCTTATACGAACTCACTTATATCTCAGGTTGAGTTCAGAAAACCTAAAGTCTCATCATGGATTCCACGCTCGGCTAGCGTTACGTAACGTCGCAGGCTGCTGGAACAGCTACTTACTTAATTAATTTGTAATTGAGACACGTTTCACGACTTTATTAACGTTTTCGCCGAGCTAACTGAACAAATAAACATTTATCGTTTTCTTGAAAAAAGGAGAGAATCTAAACCTCTGGTTAAGTAACGTTAAGATGACACTCGACACCAGCGTTTTGATATAGACGAATACTACTTAATACCTACGGTAGTAGCTGACTAAATACAAGTCAGCTGGGCTGCCAGCTAGTCTAAAGTCTTTCTGAGCGTCTGGTGGACGCGACGCGTGACCAAAATGCTGGTGTTTATTTGGCTCAACGTATAAGCATTGCCATTCAGCGTGGCAATGCTGCCAGCATGCTGGGCACGCTGCCAACTGGCAGTGGGCTTGAGCACTTGGATTATCTTTAGACCTTCAAGGGTCTCTGGATGATCCAATTGCTCTCTATGTAGTAGTAGTGTAGTATTGTCATTATTAAATAAAAAAAAATCAAATTATAAAGCTAGTCTAAACATTGATGATTTGTAACGATTTGATTGTTTAAATTTTTTCTGCATTCTTGATACCTTATTATTTTCATCTTATTAATATAGTCCAGGGATTATTTAATTTGTTTTAAGGTTGAGTAATAAAATAATACAGTATACCTATGTATATTATACCCACTCGAAATACTTTTTAGTTTCGTCCTGCAGCAACTTTAGTTGTACTGACTAATTATCGTCACCATTTATTTCAATCATTGTTTATCGGTTTCCTATTCTACTGATCGGATCAAGATTGCATTTTCCAAAGTAACAAGTTTGTTTAAAATACTGTACTGTAGGTATTGTATTTACTGTCACTGATGCATCTTCCATTGTTTATACATGCGCGGTACAAGACAATAGCAAGTTTCAATGATTGCGTTTGCAATCAACCCAGTGCTGTTGATTAGGTAGGTATAGATATATCTGTAAGAAAATATCTTTTAGATTAGTTGGTAGTTTATCAAATATTTTAATAGCCATTAGACGTTATCTTTTCGACGACATTAGACGAATTTTTAACGATAATCTAGACAACATTATAATACATCGTTCCAATACAAATAATAAAATTGCCATATCCTTATAGGGTCATATGTATAACTATACAAACATGTTAATTAAGAACTGCATGTAAATTACATATTTTGCAATAAATAATTTGAGTTTGAGTTTAGAAAACTATAGAGAAGGTCTGTAAAATTAACAATAACGTCATAAGACTGAAAAATCATGACGAACTCTCGTTATCATCATTTCAGTCGTATGACGAAAATTAGCCAACATCATAAGAACTCTCGTTATAATTTTGCTACACATACCTAATTGCAAATTCCAAATCCCAGAGAAACTGAAACCACACGCTAAAAGTTTCATGTTCGGTGCCGGTCGGTAAAGCAGCACACGTAATGGCGGCGCTCCGCCGAGGCTACATGGGATAACTATCTGATAATAACTTTCCATTTGTTTTATTGTGCGCCGAGCTCTCGGGCGGAGTGTGTTAAATAAAATTAGAGGTTTATGTGTTCGTGATGAAGACGTACGAGCGTGGCAGTAAAACTAGTAATGCTACAAACTATTGACTACACAGAACTTAATAGAGCATGTTTATGTTATTATCTGTTAGCGTAAATTCATCTTTTAAATTGCTAAAATTAAAAATTATAACCTACCAGTGTGACCAGTTAGTAGGTACAATGTGATAAAAAACATTTAAAAAGTTTGTCTAATTGGTAAAACTACTTTATTTAACAATTTAGAGGATACTTAACCAGGATTGCTAGAGATAAACTACATGTTGAGCCAAATATATTTATTCATCATGATAAATTCGAAATTAATTTAAAAAAAATCAGACGGCTTTTTTTTGTTTTTAACTGATATAATAGACTCAGAAAATATGAACTTTATCGAAATGTAACGAGTGTTGTGGTTAGAATTTTTGATTATTATTATACCAAAATGTATGAAGGCACATTTTGTGGACATGTCCTTTACATATTTCATATTTTCTATCTATGTAGACCAGGGACATAATTTCAAGTTTTATAAAGTATGGTTTATGGAAGTTTTTTTTGGTAATGTCGGGAGTTTTAATATTTGCCAGAATACGAATACATTTATTCTGTATTATAAATATTTCTTGCGCGTTTACACTATTCCCCTATAGTATAATTCCATATTGGAGCCATGAGGACGCGAATGCGTGATAAGCACTTTTTGCAGTCGCTAAGTCTGTAGCTAAGTTCCTTAAGGGCATAAGTAAAACTACTTAATTTGGTTCTAAGTTTTTTAATGTGTGCTTTCCAATTTACGTGTGAGTCAAGTTATATGCCTAGCAATGTTGCGGAGTTGACGCATTCTATTTTATTATTTTTGTGGTGAAAATTTATATCAAGTGGGGCTTTTTCATAGGGTCTATCTAAACTGCAATATTTTTGTTTTTGAAAAATTCAGAGCTAGATTATGCTCACTCATCCAACCAGTTACGCTGTCAAATATACCCTTAAGATTGTCATGCAAATTCAAATTATTTGTGCAAGAAGTAAGAATAGATATATCGTACGCAAATAAAATGCAAATGTCGTTAGTAATTTTTGGTATTTCGTTAATGTAAAAGAGAAACTTAATACACCCAAGAACGCTTCCTTGGGGAATCGCGTGGTCTATTTTTTCACAGGTAGATTTTATCGATTTTATTGTTTTGGAGTTATAATCAATATTCTCAATTTCTACATACTGTTCATGGTTATTTAAATAAGATTATAAGTTCATAATAAGTTCATGGTTATTTAGATAAGTAACTATGTGTGCTAGATAAGTGTGTAAGTGTGTTGATGAATTAGTGATTATTTTCTGGGATGTCTTTGTATGTTGTTGTGAACAAATGAGAGACTCAATTAAATCAGTCAGAAATGATCAATTTTACAAGAATATGAAGATAACGAAATTTGATTTTAATAATTGAAGTAGAAAAAGAACAACTGACTGCATCTGTTTCAAATTTACAGAAAAAATTAAAGCAAAATATGTATACATTGATACAGTCTAATTAATCTCATTATATTTGGCTTACATATCGACGGTTGAAAGGCAATAATTACCAAGCGACATATTGGCAACTTTACACCAGAGCGTTTTAAAGTTTTATTTTTTGGAAAAAAAATCATATAAAATTTTCTATTACTCATTTCTACACGGTTCTAATAGATTTTAAATGAAATTTAAAAGCTATATGAACTGTCATTTAAAAAATATGAATTTTCTCAATAATTTAAGAGATAGTGTCGGTTAGTAAAATTTTGATCAAAATCACAAACAGGTAAAAATTACTAACCAAAAACAAAATTTTATCATAAAACATGTAAAATTAACTAAATCCCAATATTTTATGATTATATTTGAAGCAAAATGATGCATCCAGAATAAACAGATGTTTAACACATAGGTAAAATGATCGAAATAAAAAGATAAACGACTTAACTGCCAGGCAATTTCAACCATAGTCCTATTTAAATAAGGTAAGTGTAGGACTTTTTGGAACAACCAACAAAAATTTAGGTTTTAGTACACTACATTAGAAACTTTTGCAAAAGTTTTGAACGGATATTGTCATCACCAATTCTTAAACAGCCCTTGTAGTCATCTACAATCAGATATAATAGAGGCCTCCCTTATAGATTACCAATAAGACCGGCTAGAAACGGCTTGCTTCCAGCACGATGCTGCGGTCTTGATGAGATCTTCCGTTCATATCGAAGGTGGACGCATGATCTTATCAAGACTACGCTGCGCTTAGGCCCACAGTAAAAGATCAGGTTTCTGGAACACAACTGTTGCAACTCTCATCTTGAGGCACTGAGGTTTATCGGATGAAAAGATGTCACGTGGTTTTCCCAACGCTGCCTAGCCGAGTTGGATTCAGCGATTAACCTCCTTCTTGAAGTTGGATTACTTGTCCTTTTTTTTCCAAAGAAATACTTTATGGATACCACCCCGCCGGGGGAGCAGGGTGGTTATGTGGGAGTTCCGCTGATCGGTGTACCCACTACAAACCCTAGGATGTTGCTGCCTAGCACCTATGTGCCGGATCTACGGAGATGCTTTCGCACTCGTCCGCGGTGACAGTAGCCCTGTTTAAGGGTGGATTTTCACCCTTCTTTTATTAAGTGGCGCGGGGAAATACCGCACGCTTTTCCTAGCGTAGCCCCCGGGCTACGCTTTCCAGGCAATGGGTTCCCTTGAATCCGTTGCCCAAGCCACCTGTTACGGGGTCGAAGGAGAGCGTGGAAAATTCTCCTTCAACGCCCAGTTCTTCGGCGGCGCATCGGGAGTTCCGAGAAGTTCTCCCTTTCGCGCTCCACCGTTTCCTTTCGACGCAACATAACTTGTTCGCAATAGGAAACGGCCGTCTCCCACGATCTCTCACAACCAAGCATTGACTGAATCAATGCTGGAAGCGAGAGATCAGTTCCTACACCTGCGACGAGCCTTCGGCGCTCATTTGCCCATGCTGAACACTCCTCCAATGTGTATTGCGCCGAAAGCCGCAGTAGTGGCACTCTGTTGTCGGTTCTCTTCCGGCAATGCGGCACAAGTACTTTCCGAAGCATCCATGCCCAGACAGCACCTGCGAATGTTGCAAGAGCCGGAAGGTAAGCGACCCATGCGTCCTGTCCAGCCAGTCAACGAGGACGGGCTGTATAGCTTCGACGGTCCAGCTGCCAACTGTATGCTGGTCCAGCTTCTCCTTCCACTCCTCAAGCGACCCAACCGCACCCATTATTCGAGGAACTAAAATGCTCCCAAAAGTTCCACTTTTCATCGAGGTGTAGTCCTAGATAATTCATCGTAGGCTTCACCTTAATTGATTCACCCCCTAGTGATTCTGGCGCTCGTCGAGGGCCATGGAATACCAGGGCCTCCAACTTGTTCAGCGCTACCCGGAGTCATAGTTTCACTATCCTTCTTACCACCACCTGCACCGTTGCCATCGTAAGACTGGCAGCCTCTTCGTAGGTTCTCTACACAAACCCATGGCAGTTTATTAAATGCGTTGGCGATGTCTAGAAACACCGCCACCAACACTTGACCACGAGCCACCGCCTCGGCCGAGAGGGCTTTGACACGTTTAACAGCGTCGATTGTAGACCGGCCCGCCCAGAAACCAAATTGCTCGTCGGACAAGTGTGGACCAATCCTATCAAGATGCTGAATGAGGCAAGCAGCTAGCACGCATTCGAACAGCTTGTCCACCTCATCCAGCAGTCTGCTTGGCGCCCATCTTTCCTCAGAAGGACTAACCTATCCGTCTTCCATAAATTTAGGAATTTACCTGTCTCCAGACATGCTGGACTACGTGCGGCATCGCTGGATAGACTCAAGCACAGCTTATATCTCGACAGAATCAATGGCTATCTCAAAGTCCACATATGCTAAACACACTGAAACACACCAAATTACCAAGCCACACTGGCGTCTGACATAGCTCGCTTAGTGATGTTATCTACTCGCTTTTTTCGATTTTTATGTACTTTTAACAATATATTTAAATCAATGTAAAATATAAATTTAATAATCTAATATAAAGTATATAAAGTCATATGTGAAAATCTATAAATTTAAAGTCATAAAACCTTAATAATGCACTTACCGAGTACACAAACTACTCGTAGCTACGAGATTAAGCACTTTACACCATGCGCGCACGCATGCGTGTTGTCTAAGCGACAGTTCGGTGAAGACGTAATCGTTATTTTGTTACCAACAGCCACTTAGAATCTGATTTACAGTGCGGATAAGTGACAAAACAAAAAAGGTGCTGTATGGATAAGGTCACTTTTAGAGAAATCTCATATCAGAAATAGTTATCTAAGTAACATAAACTCTAAAAAAATCGGCGGGTAGAAAATTACTTAACGACATAATATATCCTGTTTTAGGCAGGTAGATATTCACTATTTTACATTTTTAAATAAATTATATTTAGGTAAAAAATACTAAATGACAAATAATGTCTATTGAAGGTGTGTTAAAAAGTCTTAAATTACGAGAGAGAAAAAAAACAATCAGGAAAAAATTCTTAAGTAATGCAAATTCCTGGGTGCTCGCAAGGCAGAAAATACTTTATGTTTAGATGCATTATTTAGAGTCGAGGCAAAAATTACTTAGTGCAAATTATAAAAATTTTATCCATACTATGTGAAAAATATTCATAAATCATTAAAATTTTAGTTGCTTGGACGCCGAAAACTGTGAAAATGTGTCTTTTTTTAAGTTACCAAACGACAACAAACTTCGTCCTAGCGCCGTGAGAGTAAAACCAATCGACGCAGTTTTTTTTTCTGATTTCAGTGATATATATAACTCAATATCGCCCAAACTGTCGCTTGGTAATTTTTGCCTTTCAAGCGTCGATATTATATTTTATGTTATCATACCCCTTAGTCATATCTAATAAAAGGCCGATTGCATATGTTTAAAATTTCTTGAACGTACTTATAGGCAGCCAAGATAGAAGATCTGTTTTTGCGGAAACCATACTGGGAATCATCAACTATACTGAAATAATATTTTTTTCGCAAAATGAAGTTAAATGCTTTTGCATTACTTTTTCTAATATCTTAGAGGACGTGGGTAGAAGAGCTATGGGTCTTTAATTATGGGGATTTAGTTTCGATGACTTTTTATGTATTTGTTTGATTATAGCGGTTTTTATTAAATCAGCGAAGGTACCTTCAATGAAAGATTGATTAATTATTAGATAGTGAGGTAAAGTTAATTCTTCGGCGCATTTTTTTATCAATTTTTTCATCAATTCTAATAAGATTTGTATCAATTTTTTTATAAATTCTAATAAAATTTGTTGAAATCTACTGGCAGCCAACGCAATCCTGAGGTTATCTGTTTACATTTTGGCGACATCCTCCGCCATTAGGCGTGCTGCTTTACTGACCAGCACCGAACATGAAACTTTCTGCGTGTCATTTCAGTTTCTCTGGGATTTAGAATTTGTAATCGTATGAGGCAAAATTATAACTTAATATGGTCCCATGGAAGTGTGGACGGCCCTTAGTATGGGACGCAACTTGCGTCGATACTTTGGCACCGTCACATCTTCCTGAGACTCAGAGTAGGGCTGGAGCGGCGGCCAATTCGGCTGAGCAGCACAAGCGGCGCAAATATGCTAACCTCGGGAGTGGTTACATATTTGAGCCATTTGGAGTTGAGACTTTGGGTCCGTGGGGGCCGGGAGCTCATCTTGTTTTCAAAAGTCTTTCTGAGCGTCTGGTGGACGTGACGCGTGACCAAAATGCTGGTGTTTATTTGGCTCAACGTATAAGCATTGCCATTCAGCGTGGCAATGCTGCCAGCATGCTGGGCACGCTGCCAACTGGCAGTGGGCTTGAGCACTTGGATTATCTGACCTTCAAGGGTCTGTGGATGATCCAATTGCTTTCTATGTAGTAGTAGTGTAACTTAATAACTATCGTGACTTTTACTGTTGACCATACGTGTAGGTATAGACCTCGACTGGGGATTTCTGATCAAACAGGTTAGAAGCAGCTGCCAGTCATCTACCCACTTCGCTGGTGGACGTCTTGAGCAGTAGGTACTTGCTGGTATATGATCTCAACTCGAAAACTTTTTCATCGGTCATCAGTCGTCTGTGCAATCTGCACTGCCCACTGTCTTTTTAACCTACCAATATTTGCTGGCTTTATAGAATATATTGTTTTAGGTACTGATTGCTAGTTTTAATTTTCAAGGCGGGCTATATTGTACATTGGTAATTTGGTACCCTAAGTATGTAAGTATGGTATTTTAATACCTAATCTGACATTGCCAAATTAGATATTGTACTTCAAGAAACTTAATCATAATTTAACTACATTTTAGTTTGATAGGTTCAAAACTTACTAATGAGAAATGAAACTAACTTGTATTGTAAAATAACGTTTTACTCGTTTAGTTACCTCGTATTAATCATTGAAGATTTGAAGCAATATCCATTGAATAATAAATAATACATGTACGGGGGAGATTTCACGCGAATCGAACAGGAAAAAAAGATCGATGTTTTGGATTTCGGTAATATTTAAGTAGGTATATTTTACCTATACATGTTCTTGACGCGTGTGCTAAATATTTTTGTAGTATCATTAATGGTTAAGGAATTAAGGGGCTTTGAAATTTTGCCAAACCGGTGGGCACGCAGTATAGTATTTCCAGTCTAGCTCCTAATCCAGTTTCATGCCTATTATAAAACTTAGCAAGGATATTCTATACAATATTAGCTATTTTTGAACAAAAATCAAAAATCTAACTTTGTCAAAATAATAAAAATATGAAAACTATTTTTTTTCATGTAATTTTTTTTTTCTTTTCCAAAAACACAGTAAAAAACTTATAAAATTAAGTAATAAATTCAGTGTTTTGAATATAATAATCTATAAAATTATGACATGGTAATTGGTTTTGAAGTACTGCGTGCCCACCGGTTCGGCAAAATTTCAAAGCCCCTTAATTCCTTAACCATTACTGATATTACAAAATTTTTTGGCACACGCGTCAAGAACATGTATAGGTAGAATATACTTAAATATTATCGAAATCCAAAACATCGATCTTTTTAACATGTCCGCTTCGCGTGGATTGCTCCACACATTTACTTAACGCTAAACACAATCTCTTACAATCAACATTTAAACACGAAATCATCACATTCATCTGGCACAATGTCTGGAAACATTACCCACCTTTTTAGACAGTTGAGTAAATATCAGACGCGCCTGTTTTACTCTCTAAGATTAAATTTAACATACACTATATTAAATTTGGTAATTCTTATAATGTCCATCACAATGATTATAATAATTATAAAGTTTCGTCAATTTATCTAAGAACTTATTATCTAAGGGCCTCTGGTGAAACAGCTTTCTTACTCACACATCTTCAATATTAAATAAGTTATTTTAATAAAATCAAAACCTTGTACTATTAAAAGTTACTCATCATATTTTTTTTCGTCAATTATATGAAAAAGTCTGAAAAAAACGGTTCAAAGATATTTTAATTTATCGATGTAATAATCATTAAGCATTTTCCTAATATTTTATATCATATTTTAGCATTTTGAAAATGTGCGAGCCCGTTTGCTGTGATCGTAACAGAAAAGTTTTATTTATTAAACCTCATTTGTTTTTCCTGAATTAAACTTAATTTGAACAATAGATTCATCTTCTTGGTATAGTTTTACATAGAGCCATTAATAAAATATATATGCATTTATAAGAAGACTACAAAGCAATGATAAGTTATTCTTATTACAATTTCGTTTGCGAAAAAAACAAGAATCAGTGTAAGATTGAAAATTAGTTTGTAAAAATAACATTTTACTATTCGGTACATTCTATCAACCCGCATAGGGCTTCGCGATGGATATGGCCTAATCACCCTTCGTGAGTAGGCCCATGTTCAACGGACTCTCGATTCTATTTACAGACGTGTCAAGATAGCTAAGAAGTTGTGCGACGCCTAGAGTCCAGAGAGAAAAAACCACAAATATTCTAAATCACGACACCGATTCCACGAAGAAGACACACATTAATCCTACGTACAACGAGTGGTTGTGTGGCTTGTTCGACGACCAATCTTTTATTTTTAACCAACTTCTAAAAGTGAGAATGTTTTTAAATTGGGGTGTGAGACTTTTGTGTCTGTGTGTATGTTACGCAAATTTTTCGCCATCTTGGAAGTGACATCTCCGAAGTAATTCACAAGTTTAATATTTTAACTTGTGGAACAATTCTTTTCATTTTTTTGACCGACGAACTGGAGGAGGTACTCAATTCGACGCGTATATTTTTTTTATCTATAACCACGCATAACTTTTTTCATAGTAGTCCGATTTCGATAATTATTTTTTTATTGGAATGAGTATAACTTCGGAATTGGTTTTATTTAAATTTTATCGAAATCGGCCTAGCCATTTTTGATAATTCAACAATAATGTGAAAAATGCTACATCGATCCGTGCGAAATATTCGCGAATTCTGTACATGGGTGAAGTCGGTCATTCTATTTTTTGCAAAAATGAATTATTAGTTAGAATATTTCACAGGTGTTACCCACACGTGGTTTTTATGGCATACAGCATATCAATTAATTCAATTGTTTCTGTAGCAGCTTTCACAAAAACACACAAACAATTTTCAAGGCGATTATTCAAATTCAGATATTTTATTTGCAGAATATGGCGAGTACAATATACACAAAATTGTATCTAGTGTAGTTGTTTGCAGTTATTTGCTAAGATTTTGTCAAAATATATGTATAGCTTAAAAAAGCTATTGTTGTGATAGTTCGTCTAATGAGTAATCAACGAAGAAGCCACACACTGATACAAAACCAATACAAGTACGAAAAAGCGCAAACTTGTAATGTTTAACGCGCCGTGTCTATAGAACACCCTGTCTGAGCCATAGCGTCATTTTACAAGTCGATAGCATAGTTATAACATTATCAATTCAAATAATAAACTCTTCAACAAGGGACTGAAAATAGTAAGAGTCGGTTGACTAGTGAAATAATGAACAAAACTCATGTTCAAAATAATATTATGTATATGTATACTTAAATTATTAAAAAAAACAACGTAAACAGACAAAAAATCTGTCAAAGCTGTGGTTTTATTTTGTGTAATTTATGTAATTATTTGTAATGTTAATATTATTTAGTTTTATGGTTTATGTTAAGGACCATTCATATATAAATTAGATGTCCTTTTTTGTTAGTCGGCTTGAAGATATTGCTAATACGATGCTTTAATGAATCAAGTACAAAAAAAAACATCAGAAATAACATATAGATAGCAAAATAACAATAGAAAAATATGTTGAATTAATTGATGAAGAAATGTATATTATTGGAAAAACATATTAGACAGGTATATGTTTTTTGGTACATTTTTTAAAAATGGGACCGTTGTTTGTCACTTAACTAATTTTGTGTTGAAAGTAGAGAAAACTTATCGTTAGGGATAAAAAAATTGTGAGTTTATTTTTTGGTATTGTTAACAAGTATTCTAGACAAATTATACTATGATTATGAAGTAATAAACATCAATACAATGTATTATCAATAAATTTGGTATAATAGACATTTATTTCATAGTTGTAGCGATATTTTTGACTTCAGTGAATCTGTTTAAGCAAGCTACTATAAATAAATTACAAACGTTAACTAACAACAAAATACTATTACAAATTTTAAAATACATTTCCTTACAACTAATATTGCACTGTATATTTTGATTACTTTTTGGAATCAATTTAAATAAAAATATAAATCATTTGTGGGTATTTTACACTGACTACATTTGGTTTTGTTTCAGAAAAACCGCAATAAGAGGGAACCGATAGAAAAATAGTTCAGTGTTCAGTAATAACCTACAAATTCGCTAAAGTCATATCGCTCTCAAACTATGACTAACTACTGCTTTGGTGTTTGATCCTTTATCCGGCCTGGACGGACTTCATGTCCTCAGGAACTACTAGCCTAACCTTACATCTATAAAAAAATAAATAAAATATTGATATTTTGTTCTATTACTCCAAAATATTGAGGATCTATGACAAGCTGCGCTACCAATTAAAAATATTGCGTGATTAAAGAGAGTTCAAAGGTTTTATAAATTTGAATTTGATCAATTTATACATCAACTGTATTAAGAGGTACATAAAATTTAAACCGATATTTAATTGACAGTGCAACCTGCCGACGAGTTGTACCTCAATTACTTTTCATATCATCAAAACAAATATCTTTTAAAATTTCGAACCAAATTATGAAAAAATATTTTACTGAAGCATCTCATGCTTTTTTGAAATAATTTTAGAACCTATTATTATAATATGTAAAAACAAATAAATCCTTAGATCTACGTTAAATTCCTTTGCATCGAACGAGTGCGAAATGTACAGATATACGATATTTTTATACTTTGGTCTTATGACTAATAGTTTCTTACATTCTACTACAAAAGTTGAATTTTTAGACAAGTTGACTGACGCTACATTTAATTTTGGCTAGATGTATTAAAAAATATGACAGAATTACATTGTCTTTTTATAACCAGTAAAATATATAATAGAGTTCTTAAGAAGAAAGATATTTTAACTCAACCTATTATTACACATATTACTATTCATAAAAAATCATTCAATATACAAAATAGTGAATTGTTTTAAGTATACTTTGAAACAAAGTAAAAATTATTTATTTAAAAATATTAAGTATAATTAAATAATATAATTATAATAAAAGTATAATTTAAGTATTTATTTAAAAATATTAAAATTGATTGTTACAAAGTTCGAATGAATTATTTTAGCCATACTATCACGTTTTTTTAGGTATAATCACTCGTATTTCAAGTTAGTACCTAAAGAAGATTTTAAAATAATTATATTCTAATAATTTCATTATTATATTCATTCTAAAATGACGTGTTCTTATAAAAGTGTGCAAAAATTTATGATTAAGCTTGTAATCAACTTTTTGTTTCAATAAATTTACAATATTACTCCATTGGTGTGTATTAATCTTACAATTGTGTTACTTTATATTTACAAAATTTAGTTTAAAGTTATCGTTTGAATACTTTTCTTTTACTTGTACAATGCAGTTAAATAAAAGTTTTGACCTTTTCTATCAACTTGCGCTTTTTGTTAGGCACTTTGGTACTACGTTTTGAAGAAGCAGGAAGTGAGTAATATAAACTTCGATTTTCTATTTCGTGGTTATCAATTTCAGTACAAGTAAATAGTGCAAGTTTTAGTTTTTTTGGTAATAAGTTATAGTTTAGGGATACAAGAACATTGCAGATTCCAGGTTCTACATTTCTGAGCAAATAAAATTAAATTATTTAATAGTTGAAACCGTAGAAGGTATTTTTGTAGCATTTTTCAGATGATTCATTTTTTAAATTACAAACGACTTTAAATTTTTACGGACACGAATTTGCTTTGACTTTGCTTTTTCTAATTTGTCATTGTAATATTTTCGGATTGTTAGTCGTAGAGCTTTATCTTGCTGCTATGAGAGGTTTTCGTTATCTAACCTTCGTCTATATACCGGCTGAAAATAAAGTATTTGAGAGTGAGAACTACATGGAACAAGTACTTGTGAGCTTTACAAGGCAAGTATTTGCCGGTTTTGTCTGTCCGCTGTTTGAAACAAGTGTCTTACTGTGGAAAACAACGCCGGTACAGCTGCACCTAAGTGCTATATTTAATAAACAAATATCCGTTAGCCTTTTACAACAGCAACAGTAAGACGACAGTATGTAACAGGCAAGTGACTGTGATAATGAGAGTAAGAACATGAAAATAGTATCCTAATAGTTATATCCGACAGGTGTATAAAGCAAAGTATCCGACAGCCGTATATGGGAGCTATGAAACAAGTGACCTTAGAGAGACGACAGCAGTTCTAGATGTATGTGGTGAGCGCCTGTCGGAAGTCGTGAAGTGCTGCGAGCAGCTGCGGCGCGGAAGGGCGCGCGCCGCTGCCCGCGCTCCAGCACCACGACATCAGCCCGTACCTGCAACACAACACGTGTTAACCCGTTGATCGACGTACAACGCTTAAAACTCGGATTTAAAGAATGACTGTTTTAGGACATTGGCGTGGTGACGCTGATCGACTAGCGAGCCAAACTGTGATTTCCATAGCATTGGCAATACCATGCGGTTTTTCTTGGCGAGCTTTTAAAACCGTTGTTTGTGTATAGTTATCGACAAAAAAACAAAAGAACTCTACCAAAAGATACTAGTATACGATCAAAAATTATCATATTTATCTAAAGTTTATCGTTTTATGATGAAGACTAAGTACCTAAAGCACGCCAAATTAATAATCGAAGCCACACATAGTATGTAGTTGAGTTGAAGCCTGGAGTTTTATCATCGTGAATGCTGTCTACAGCGATACAGCTGCTGAAACGGTGAAATTGAACAGACCCGCTTATGGTGCAACATGTCGTATATTCGTGAAGGTACTCATTTCCTGTAATTGTTGCTCGTAGATAACATACAAAGAATAATTATTCAATCTAAAAATCATCAAATTCCGTATCAACATAACGACTTGAAATTAAAGTAAACTGACCACTTTAAACAGACACGACTACTTATCAGATGACTTCGTTAGAACTGGCTCCACTTGCGCGTGGAACAGAAATTGGATCAATTCTGCGAGTGAGGAGAATAGCTTTAGAGGATTGGATCCGTGATGGCGCCGTTTGCAGCCAACTCTATGCGCCTTTTAACCTAGATTGCACTTTGAGAACAGTGTTGCAACTCGAATAAACTGGTTTTTTAAATGACGCTACGGTAGACTGCACTCGTACTGTAATCTAGATGCTACTGGAATGATACATGAACGTTTTCTAGTTAGATTTGTTGTATAATCTTTTTTACTTGGAAATTACTGCAGTTAGGATTTCATGACATATTTTAAGAATTAATTGACAATTTGGCCTTTTGACTGAAATGATGATGAAATAGATCGCTCAACAAACTACGCATTATAGAGTAAAGTTATTTAGCAATTTTGTGTGTGTGTGTGTGTGTGGAAGAGTATGTAGTGATGAAGGTCTCCAAAACTGGCAATGGACAAATTTGCATCTCAGAAAGTAGCATGTTTCAGCAATCTGTAGAAGAAAAACTCTAAACTTCATCAGTGGATTCTTCTACTACAGACGCTCAGTGCAATCAATAAATTAAAAATATAACTAATGAATCATTGAGCGAGTTGCGGACCAGCCAGAAACCAGATCCAAAAAAGACACCTTGGATTACGGACCGCACATGGGTGCTTACTCAACAGAGGAAGAAAATTAAAGTTAAGGGGTTGCAAAATCCTGTGAGGTGAAGCGCGAATATGATCTTCTGTGCAAGTCAATAGACGCATGCTGTAGAGAGAATAAGAACAAGTTTATAGACGATGTGTGTCTTGACATAGAGAATCATGCTCTTAGGTATCAGACAGCTGATCTTTTCAAGTTTTCAAGTCCGTCTACTCACCAAAAAGTTTAGGCCCAAGACATGGGTAGTTGAAGGTGCTAACGGACGGTTCTTGCATCAGCCGGATGAGATTGCGGAGAGATGGCGCTCCTATTGCGAAGAACTTTACAAGGACTCACACAGACAAATAGGGATAGTACTATCGAGCACAGAAGTGTCGGGAGGGAACCTGATATTTTGAGATCTGAGGTCGAATCTGCATTACGCTCGATTAAAACTGGGAAAGCTTCTGGGCCTGACCCTATCAGCGCGGAAACACTGAAGATCTTGGAAGATAGTGGCTTTAGTATGTTGCATGACATCTGCAACAAAGTTTGAACAAGTGGTGAGTGGCCTAAGGACTGGACAAATTCTATCATTTTACCGTTACACAAGAAGGGGTAAACGAAACAGTGCGACATTTACAAAACTTTAGCACTTATATCGAATGCTAGCAAAGTCCTGCTCCACATCCTCAACAACCGGATTCGGCATTACGTTGATTGGCAAATTCCGCAGGAACAAGCGGGTTTTTTTAAAAGAAAAGGTACGTGCGAGCAAATCTTTAATATGAGACAACTTATCCAGAACGCGTACGAACACAATATTCCAGTCGTCGTGTGTTTCGTTAATTATAGCAAAGCGTTCGATTGCGTGAATCGGAGCTATTTATGCGAAATTTTGACGGAATGGGGTGTGCCTAAACACTTGACGAGCCTATTAAAAAGCATGTATCATATAAGTGAAGGAGTAGTCAGGATTATGAGAACTGTCTTCAAGCCGTTTCGGTTCGAAAAAGGCGTTTACCAAGGCTGTATTGCTTCGCCGATCTTATTTAACTCTTATGGCGAATTCATAATGAGACAAAATGACACAACTTTAATAGCGGCCAGCGAAGCAGAAATGTATGTTTCTCAACAAAATGGGCCTTTCCATCAATAAAGCAAAAACTAAGATCATGGTAGTTGACCGCTCAAAGATACTGCATTTCACTGGTATGCTGAATCTTGAGACTGTTGACGAATTCATATACCTCAACTCTAATATATGCAATAATGGTTCCTGCGAAGCTGATATACGACGCCGCATTGGGATGGCTAAGGGAGCAATATCTCAGTTTCAGAAGATATGGAAGAACAGAGAAATTAAGCTAAACTAGTTCGAACTCTAGTTTTTTCATTTTTTCTATACGGGGCTGAGGCATAGACCCTCAAGCCAGCAGATCGCGGGCGTATTGACGCATTCGAAATGTGGTGCTGGAGAAGAATGCTAAGAATTCCTTGGACAGCACATCGTATCAACGCATCAATATTGAAACCGCTTAGGGTCAAGACTAGGCTATCAACTATATGCCTTAAACGCGTTACTTAAAATACTTTGGCCATATTGCTAGAAAAGACGGTGATAACCTAGAAAAGCTAATGGTTACTGGCAAGTTAGAGGGGAAACGTCTTCGAGGCCGCAGTCCGATGCGTTGGTCCGACCAGGTCCGCACCACTTTGGACTTTTCAGAGTACGACGCACTGCATGTCGCCGAGGACCGGAAAGAGTGGAAGAAAATCATCCAGGAGAAATTGGTGGAAGGCGATGGTCACGACCCTCAGACATGAAGAAATCCACTGGAGGAGGAGGTGTGGAAGAGTGTGAACGGTCAAAGGTGTAGGTCTATATACTATATATGTACTACAATCAAATTATGATTTGCTTCAAGGCTTAGGTATGATCTCGCACTGTGTCTTCTTAGGATAGACAGCCGCCGGCTGTCAGCGCCGCAATGAGCTTGTCTGATCCACGTCCATATTTAGTGTAAGCATGTACCTACTGTATACTTGTATAATGTAGTGTGAATAGTAGAGTACAGGGCTGCGTACGTCGACAGTCGGCGAGTGTAGGGTAGATACATATAGTTATATCTCGTCGGTGCAGGTGGCCACGTCAGCCACGTCCAGCTCGTCGAGCGGTGCGCCGCCCAGCATAGTGTACTGTAGTGTAATATAGCGAGGGAGGTATAGTTTATCATTGTATGTAGTCAAACGCAAACCTATACGAAATTAAAAAAAAGAAAATAAGTTACATCTCGTCGGGGCAGGTGGCGGGCTGCGCGGGGCGGTACCCGGCGGCGAGGCAAGCGGCCACGTCGGCCGCGTCCAGCTCGGCGAGCGGCGCGCCGCCCAGCGCCGCTAGCTCCCACAGCACCACGCCCAGCGACCACTGCGAGATAAATCATATTCAGACACAAATATGAATAGAACACGTGATAACAACAACAAAATTGTCTTCAGCCCAGCGCCTACAGCGCCACGCCCAGCAATCACTGCGCATGACACATGTATAGCCACAATCGCTGTTCCAAAGCCAGCAGGACCTTAAGTTGAGTTCTATATTGAGTTGCATGCATCGTGATGGTTTTATATATTTTAGATAGTAGGTACATCTGCACTGTACTCGGCTGTACAGTGCAGATGTACCTACTATTAAAAGAATACAACATTTAGAACTCTCAGACCAATGTACTCTATCACTTGTCGTTCATGTCCATCCATCCATCCATCAGCCAAAGGACGTCCACTGCTGGACATAGGCCTCCCCATAGACGTTCATGTCACATTACGGGAAATATGAAAAATGACTCATCGACAAGGTGGATACCTTGTTGATGATTTGACTATATGTTTGCTATCTCTGGCGTGATTAGTCCATGTAGTGGATGTCCAGTGGTCATGCAGCATCTGCGATGTATTTAATTGCGCCAACAAAGTAATCAATAAAATTAGTCAATACATCGGTATTATGTATGCAAATTCACTTATTGCGCTTTCCATGTGGTCGACTAGACATGACTTGCACACTTGCACCTGAGAATGAACTGACAAAAAAAAATAGCGCGGTGGATGCAAGCCTCTTCCAACGACTGTTGTTAGAAATGAGACCAATATTCCGCAGTGAAATCCTTCAACTGACATATGATTACAGTTCTGGTAGTAATTTACCAACAACGTCAGAAGCTGCAGAGTAGAGCCCCTACAGGAGGCATTGTCTAAGTAATGTACCAACCACGTCTGAAGCTGTCGAGTACACTCCTTGCAGGAGAGTCTCGGGCGCCATCCACTTGACGGGGCGGTTGTCGTTGTCGGCCAGGCAGTGGTACTCGTCCGGGAACAGGTCGCGGGACAGCGCGTTGTCCGTCACCTTCAGTCTCAACTTCTCATCAACTCTGCGTCACAACATTCGTAGTTTTAGGTTGGAAAAAAGATGGTGCCAAAATATACAACGCTTGAGGTATGTGTGTGGGTGTGTATTTGTTCGATGTTTGTGTCAATTGTGTATGTGTATGTGATGTCTGTATGTGTCTATGAGAGCTCACACGCAGTTCCTGGCAGCGAGATCAGCATGCACGAGGCGCGCGGCGTGCAGGTAAGCAACTCCGCGCGCCGCCTGAGCTCCCAACGACACCAGTTCCCGCGCCGCCGGCGCCGCGCGCTGCCCTTCACGACACGACACCAAAAACCTACACATAAGAGACTCTGTCAGACCTATATTGCTACATATTGCTACGAAACACCCCAAACTATCGCAGGCGCGACATGTTGTATTGTTCTGATGTCAAGAGTAGGACCTTTTGAGATTGATAGTGGTGTCGGCGCAGGCGTAGAGCAGCAACGGCCGGGCCGGGTGCGGCACGGCGGCGCGCGGCGCTAGTACGTTCCCGTGCGCCAGCCCACCCAGCCGCAGTCCCTCCGCCACCAGCAGCGCCGCCTGCAGCGCTGACGCCGCTTCTGCACCACCGTGGAAAACAACGTACAGACGGAAACCGATCTTCTATTTTACATGAATAAACAGGGTTACCTGCTTATCCTGTACTTAGCCGAAATGGGGTGATTAAGACCAAAAAAACCAGCTGTTCCATACAAAATTTGCAACTCGGAATTGACAAAAATATGAAGAGCTGATTTTTCTTTTCTCGAATTTTGGGTTGGCTCCATAGTTTTCATAATTATGGTCTAAGTAGATAATAAGTAGATAACCTTGTGTAACTATGCTAAATATTATATTAACGAAAACAACCCATACATGTAACATGGAACAAACCGTGGTAGATTGTTAGTGCTAGGTGGATGTCTTACGGCGTAGCGTTTGACTACGACAAGGTGCTACGCTGCACACACACACACACGCGCACGCACGCACACACACACACACACATACACACACACACCCACACACACACACACACACACACACACACACACACACACACACACACACACACACACACACACACACACACACACACACACACACACACACACACACACACACACACACACACACACATACACGCTATTCAAAGGGAGTCAACTGGATGTAATGACTCCTTTCAACTACCATTTCACGTATGAACGTAGATCGTAGTTGCTACGCACTTTGCTACGACGTAGCATTTGACTACGCTGAGGCGCTACGACGTAGCGCGTAATGTTATAATAACGAGTCCCATTGAGACGTTAGGCCTAATATTCAAATATACCTATGACGGTCTTAACTAGAACCTCCTCCTATCCATCGCCCCTCGTGAGCACGGCGCGCTGCAGGCGGCCGAAGATGCCACAAGCACGTCTCCGAGGCGCACGTTGTAGCGCGGCGTGCTCAGCAGCTGCAGCTGTTACCATAACATACCTGTGACAGTCTTGACGAGGACCTCCTCTTGCACGTCGCCCTTGGTAAGCACGGCGCGCTGCATGAGGCCGAAGGTACCTTCCACCAGTACGTCACCCAGCCGCACATTGGAGCGTGGCGTGCTCAGCAGCCGCAGTTGTTCCGCCGGGTCCACCGTGCGCTCCACCGGGACGGTTTGCTAGAACCAAGGCTTCTGTTAATAGAGCAATTTAAGAAACTTTGAGCCATCTGGAAATCCCTAAACTCATTTCGTTATCAATTAAGCTAAAGTTGAAACAATACGGTAAATATGGATACAGAGGTGACTCTGACACTGAATGTCTCTGGGATGTGAGCCTGTAGATAATATCTCACCTGATCAATTTTCCGACACTTGCATACTACACTATGAGTACTAGAGAGTAGAGAAAAAAGGCTACAAAGAACGTTATTTTGGTAGTTCGACTTAAAAAATACCTACACCTTGAAAGTTCTATTTTAGCCTATGATTTTGGTTACGGTTATGTGCATGCATTTCTGTTGGCTAATTAAGTACCAAAATAATGTTCTAACCAGCAAGCTATTTGATAACAAAAACAGCTATTGTAACACTGACTGGCTCCTACTCAAAAACACCACAACACGTCAAGCACTCACAACTCCCAGCAAGTTTCAATTGAATAAAACCTACAAAGCTCGCAAACTGGCAAAACCAGGTAATTTCACTGTAGCCCTCATTAACACCTCCCTTTCTGAGGATACTAATTCATATTTCCCGCCCCTCGCCAAAGACCTCCAGTCGGGCGGCAAATTCACAGACAAAGGGGCGCAAATTAAAAACTTGGATCCGCTATAAAGGGGCTAATGATAAACTGGATGAGACAAGGGATCATAATTAGGAAGAACCTGCGGGCTTCTCCCAACATCTAGACTTGCCATTTGAATACGCGAAATATAACGACTGTTGGAAAAGAGAACTTGACACCGAAATGAAAATACAACACTCTTCGAAATATACTTCATATGAACTGCTTGTGTTATAATAAATAATCGTACTTTGGTTTACATCCATTTCTAAAGTAGGAAATATAGTTGCTACTCGTAATAAGGCTCAATCGTTCTTGGTTGAAATATATTTTCAACACAGCAGTGATAAATTTTCTTGAATTAACACATAAATGATTAAAAATTTAAATCAAATATTTCAAAATGTTTTATATCCTACAAACTTTATTTTAATTAAAATCATTTCAATCAAAGAAACTGTATAAGTGTTTAGCTTTTACATAAAATTGATTGAATTAATTTTATTAATACTGTATAAAAATGTATTAATCCTTTCCAGCAATTTATACACTGTAAATCCCATCGACAGGTGGAAGAAGAGCGTTAATTGCGTTTCGTGGCATCACTTGCCGGTGACGGCTCTAACACCTATTGGATTCCAGGAGACTACAGTTTTACAACGCATATTTTAATGATTAATTAACTTTTTATCAAAACAATATTTTGATGCTTGCATTCGGGTGTGTTTTTCATGTGTATAGCTTACTTCTTTACAACATCTTTTTTTTTTGTGTAACACAGAAAGTAATGAATTTTATTGAATTAAATTTATTGTCACATTTTTGTCAAAAAAATATTGTGAAATATTGTTCATTTTGGTGTTACATAGAGAACCAATTAACAAGGTTTGAGCTGCGTTTTTTCTTGCGCTTTAAATCGGTTGTTTGTAAAAATTTGAATCGATCCCATAACTTCTTATCATAATAGAGTTCACTGTGATCTTTTCTGACTGGGGCTGGAGCATGTAAAAAGGGACCACCAATATTAGTTGATGCATTAATCCCACAAGATCCTCAGACTCGCACAGATTGCCGAGGCCGAACAATCCCATTAAAAGGTTACTTTGCGGGATTGCTCAACTTAAGATCAGTGGCCGCAGTAATGCTGGTCATTTGTTTGCGGTCCTACAATTCGTGAAGGACTGATGCGGTTGTATTTTATAGATAGCTGTATCTTTGCCTACCTATATTAGTAATATAATAAAAAAGTAAAGTTTGTGATTTGTGACTTTGACGAAGGTAATCTCTGGATCTAATGAACAGATTTTGAAAACTCTTATTAGCTTAGAAAGCCACATTGTGAGTGTGATAAATAGATTTGCTAGGTTATTTTGCTATAATACGTAGAATGCAATTTCGTTCTAAGACGAGTCTAAGCATTCGATGCTGCGCTTTTACAGCACAGCTAGTACTGATAGTAGGCTACTTAATCTCCTACTGAACTGAACTCTGATTTTATGTCAGTGGTGACATAAGATTTCCCATCTCTACTTAATTGTTACTTCATTAATATAACGGAACGCGAGGGAAATCTAAAATGATGAGAATTGCGGCTCCCACGGTGCGCGGGGTACGACGATCGAACGATGTTGTAATTGCTGCTTGTCAGGACACGCGATTGCTTAATGACTCAAGCACCATTACGCAGAATTTAGACACCTCGAGCTACCTGAATAAATTTGAACCTAACGACTCGGAGATAAGGTTTAAATTATGATCCAAATTTCTTTGGTAACATAATTAAGCACAAATCTGAGTATCTGATATTCTGCGGAGGTGTTGATTATGGTTTGAATATTAACAAGGTAGGAGAAAATTGATTAACCCTTATAATTTCTCTGTATACATTAATAAATATCATGTATGCCTTTGCTTGTATGAGGTAAATGAGCACATCGACGCAGTATGCGACGTTGTGCGGTCGGATTTCTAAATACTGACATTATGTTTACTTTCAAATGTGTACGCCGATGCTCTACATTGTTGTTATGCGAATGTAATATCTAATTGTTACCAAATCGGAATGTGAGGACATGAGTTGACATTAAAAATGGATACATACGTCCAACAATGGACTGATGTACAGAGTCACCAGTGTTTTGAACTTACCTTCAAGACGTGCGCGATCATATAGTTAGTGTATGTAACCTGCGTACCGTAACACTCATATCAAAAACTAACTCGAATCAAATTCACGGCGTCTGTAAAATTAAAGTCATGTTTAAAGATACCTTTTGATTTCTTTGAATCTTATTGTACTCACCTGCGAAACGTGAGTGAGCGTGGATGCGGCGTAGTAAGACACGTGCTCGGGTGCCGCGTACACATGCTCGCCGATATGCGTGGTTGCGTACGGAGACGGAGAACGGCGGCTGCCTGCACATAACATGCTGCTGTTAGCCTACAATACATAGTAAGATTGTATACCTAAGGCCCATCTCTAATTACGATTCATAAAAACGACTCTTAGTCTTGGAAGCCAGTGGCCGCGGAGTTTCTCACACATGTAAACATAAAGACTACGATACCAGTAAATGAAGGAGTCAGGATCGAGTCACTAACTGAGCCCCTGAGGCAGTCGGGTACTCTGCGGTGTCTAATCTCCTAAGCTAGAGTCGCACCTGAGTAGCGTTATTAAAAGTAAGTCCATTTTTAAGCTGCATTTTGTGCGTAAGCGTAGATATTAGATATTTGAAATTTTCAATGAAAATTAGTCAGCAGCAAATTTTTCGAGCTGTTTTTTTGATATTTTTAGTAGACAACATTATTAACTGGATATTACTCGTAAGTGTTTAAATAAACCTTGAGCAAAAACAGAAAACTGTCAGTATTGTGACATGATTCCGGATGATTTTCCCTTATTCGCCGAACCTAAAATGATTCTCTGGGCGATATTTTTCTCGGTCACTGCTCATCTACAATAATCTACATATATCTGATAGATACGCTGTAAACAGTATTTCATTATAACAATAATGTTGTAATCTCATAGCAAAGAAAACACGATAATAGAAACATTTTTACGAAAAGGCCCGAGAAATTGAGTATTATAGCTGTAGTCCCGGCAGCCAAAGAAATTATTGATAGCTGGTGTTTGAAAGCGTTTTGATACTTCTGCAAACGTTGGTATTTATTTCTATACCTACTTAATTTTACTTTCTACAACATGAAAATTAGTAACTTGCCAGCTCACACCAGCACACACATACACGCACGTATGGACGTTCATACAACTTTTAGGTTTATAGAATGTATTTATCATGCAAGACATTTCTGTTTACGTGATAAAATAATTTAAATAATATTTTAAGATTTCGTTTCATAAGATTTATAGTAATTATTGGTTTCCTTTTTAACTTAATTTACATTTACCAAATTTAAAAACCCATTGGGTATATATTCTTACTGTTACATCGCACTCGAGCCCCAAGACACAAGCCACGTGCTTAGTTTGGGGTTCACTGCACCACTGTATACTTGCCTTACCATGAATTCACTCTGCTAAATCTCATAACTATGGTATTGAACATCTTTGTAACTTGTGTGTTTCATTGTAAGTTTTCTAATAAATAAACTTTCTTTCTTTCTTTCTAGCTAAAATAATTTATATTAATTTTATGTTAAACCATTGCAGTTAAACTTGAGCACGATATTCTAATAACACTTTCTAATGCTTTAGGAGAGCATTTTCAATATGAATTGATACTGCGCCTTTGGCTTGAGCGAACCATTCTCGAGATGAAACAATATCGCTAAGCACATAACGGTTTGCTGAAGCTGCACTTCAAATTGAGAGCCAATTTCAGGGAAGTGTTTAAAATAAATTGGTCTGCACATTACCTAAACGAATAATTTCGGTTATGGGGATGCGCTATACAGTGTTAACGCAGGTTACACTAAACTGAAGGGAATGACTAAGACTATTATTTTGAAGAACTAATTAACTCCAACCTAGAATTCTGGAATAAAAATCAGCTGTAGGTACATACATTTCATACATTTTGTCGCCTGCTATTTCGTACGGGACAGTTGATATTTTTCCTCGAATGCCGGGTTCGGTCTTAGCTCTAGAGTAAACATATTTCTTGATACTTTGAATTACCTATTCTCGGCTTGGTATGCTTAAATCACTAACTTTCAGCTTAATATACCTTATTAATAAAACTGTGTACTGTACCGTACTAGCCTTTTAATAGTCCACTGCGGGACGTAGGCTTACCCACGAAGGGTGATTGGGCCATATCTACCAGCCATATCCAGTGTTGGCCCAGTGCGGGTTGGTGATTCACATACGCCACCGAATTTCTTTTACCGACGTATGCAGGATGTCACGATGTTTTCCTTTACCGAAAAGCCAGTGAAAAGAACTCATTGGTAAAAACTGTGTTTAATAATAATACTTGCTGTAGCAAATGTAGAATACACGTGTATAAAACGATCCCAAATAAGCTCGTTGCCCGAAGAACTAGAAATAACAACGAACAACAAGAAAACAAAAAAGTAATTACTTAACTTACTTTTGTTTTCTCATAACCAAGGTAATTGAACTTGTTATTTTTTGGCTATTTTATAACTTAGCAAGTTTTCATTAACTAATAACAAATTTATGAAATCTAACTTCCATCTGTTCAATTATTGAATAGCTAAAATATGAAATGTAAAAGATAAAATAGAAATATAGGCTTTATTTATTTAAAGTAAATATAATACTCAAATCTTCATGTCTTAATCGGTTACTGTTTTCAGCGTGTTGATAGCTTTGCTACGCCAGTCATCAATACTCAAACACAATTTACAAAATTATTATGTTATATAGTTATGCTCGGTAGAATGGGCAGCGTGCCCTATTTGCAAATTAGGCTGATCGCTAAACGAGTACATCACAAACACCACATTAGCCACAAACTTCGGCGATAGAAAAGGAAAAAACGCGGTCGAATATTAGATACCGAGCATTCATGTACAGTGCACAAATGCGTATCTAAAACGTCGATAGCAGCGTAGGTAACATCGTTTCGTGAGTTTTAGGGTTTTTTAGGGTGATATAGGGTGACCACTGCCGTATGTATGTCGGTAACTTGGTCGTTCTCACATCTGATTCAATCTCGCAGACACTCTGAGCATAGCCCTCTCCAGCTCATTGGGCTTGTTAGATATTATAATAGTGAGAGACTAGGCTCGTCGCCAGGAAATGCTTGTTTACAATGTGACAACTTAGTGGGTCTTTTAGTGTTCAGGTCAAAAAATCACTTGTTTAGCCATGCCAGCCTTCAGGCGGCTTAAAACCTCTGATGCCAGGGCTAACCACCCGGCCTATACGACCCTACTTTTTTATCACACTATGGACTAAAGTGGTCGGCCATAAGGTGTTGCGTTAGGATAATATCTCACGAAGAAATACTCCTCCGGGCGAAGTGTTGATCACAGGGATAGGTATCCGACAGTGTAACATTAGATCTTGATGTGGTTTGTCCGTCACTGTAAATTTATGTCATCTGCGTGATGCAGGCCTCGGCTTGTGATTGGCTGACGGGTGGCATAGATCCGCGAGCGGACGGAGCATTGATGGTGGCGCCGCATGTAGCGAAGGTCACTACAACACGATGAGAAGAAGGCAACTTACCGAAGGGAAATTTGTGTAAGCTAGCTATGGTGGCGTAGGAGCCGGTGGAGGAGGGCGCGCGCCCGAGCGTGTCCAGCCGCAGCAGCACGTTCTGGTGGCTGCCGTACGCCGCCGTCGTGTACGATGTGCTATGGAACAAACACATCTCATTGAATTATGCAACCAATGTGATCGGTGGCTGAGTAGGCCGCTAGTCGTAGCCAGGTTGCAGCTGTCTGGGGGATGCTTGAAGTGGGTGCAAGTATGTAAACAAGTCTGTCACTGCTCATGCCGCTGCTTGCTCTGTAAAAGCTTTCACGCTTCGGTATTAACGCAAAGGCTGTTAGAATATTTCTGAAAGGACAGGAGCAATGGCAGATGCTGAATCAAAATGAATACGAATAAAGTACTGTATAATATACTGTAAAATGTATAGTACGAATGAATGAATGAATATAACATGATCCGATATTATCTGATGATATTGCAATCTCAGAATCGCACCTCATGCAAACTTCTTAATTGATAATTAATAATCAGAAGTATTATAATATGTCTAGTCCTGCCTATTAGCTAAAATCATAGCTTATCAAGTCAATTTATTGAAAAGTGTTTAACATAAATGTTACAGGCCTGTGGACCCCATTAGACCCGCGAGTCGATATCGCGTAACTGGAACAATATTATCCTGTCTATCGCGCGCCTCCGCGCCATCCATCAAACATGACGTCCTGAGGGCCCGCTCCTCGCGCCCGCTCCCTGCCCCGACAATATTGTTCGAGTGGAGTGGACTAAGTGGCAAGCTCTTTGCGATTTGCAATAATAGGCCGAATGGAACGAATTCTGAGAGGTCTCAGTTTTAGCTCGACGATTTTGTTTTCATCTATCTGGGAATTGATTTTCGTCTACAGGTTGAATTATTCATCAAATTTAGACGAAACTGGGCTCACAGGTTCTATGTATTAATGGATTTTTGTAGCGAACGATTTCAATGGGTTATTAAACTGATGATAATAATGATGGTTGTTTCATCCGATCAAAGTTTACTTTCAAGGTTGTTGATCCAGAAATGAGGACAATAAGTAAGAACTTTAAGTTATGTTACTTAGGTGTTGTAAATAAGAAATTATTAACACTTATTATAAGTAAACGGTAAAATAACATCGAGTGCTGATCAAATATTAAGTAAAGTTTGTATCGCTTGTGACTTTGACCACACATCATTTATACCTATAAGGTCAACTGAAATTTGATATTGTGAGGAAATTGGTGTGTTATTGAACATTTTACAAAGGAGCGCGTGGTGCGTGGCAATCTACGGCCATTCTTCCAAGGGAAACTCAATTGAAAGGGGTTTGTTGCGCTTTTCGCTGTATAAGCGTAATAAATTAACAAAAAGGTTGAATACAATAAATAACAATAAGAAATAGATTACATTACACGTTGATTGACCCAGATAAAAAAGATTATCATGACAATATCGAAAGGGAAAATATTAACGTTTCAAATAGGTTGACCTAATGAGAACTGGACTTAAAAACCTCGAGAGGGCTTTGGTCGAGATTATTGATAAAGTTCGCTGGTTCGTTAAAACTCTGGAACTTTCTAATCGATTCCTATTTGTTTTCCACTCAATCGACTTCCGAAAGGAATGGGGCCTTAATGCGAACTCCTTCAAACTTTTTCATTTATTTTTCCATATTTCCTAAAGTTTTTAATTATTAAAATCAAGTTGGTTTTGGGTTAGTAGAAAAAACTGCTTCAAATTAAATTTCCTACGTCATATCACACGTAAAATAACTTAATAGCATTTATGTTAAAGAAACACCTAATACTTACAAGTATGATTTCTAAGTAAGTCACATATATACAGAAGTCCTGTTTAATTCATTTTCCAGTAGCAAGATAAATAGTCTAGAAAATGGCTTAAAAACAAACATTCGCATGTGTACTATGTACACATAAGAACTCGTAGTAAGCCTAAGTATTATTCCTACACGTATAAAGTACACAAGAAATCTGTTTGATTTCTTTTCGTGTGAAAGATAACTAGATGTGCTCCCACTCGGGCGGCGCGGAGCGCGTAATGCCTCTCCACGCGTCTCGAGAGCGCGTTTACAAACATCATCCCGCGCCGAGTGGCGTGTTTTCGTTTCGATTGCTGCGAGCAAACACTGCGAGTATCTTAGCGTCTGGAATTGAGATATTGGGGTATTGGCGGGTGTAGATTGCTTAATGTTGACATTTGAGGTCTGATGCTTATGCTTGGAGGTAAGCAGCGCAGGTACAGTATGTAGGGTAAATATAGTTATCGAATTTAGTCTTGATGGTTTTGCTGCTGCGACGGTGAACCGCGTGCAACTAGCAGCGCCGGTGCAATATGCTGTATTATAGGATACAAGGTATTGTTTTTCAAGATATAATGGATTTCAAATGTCTATAATATGCTTATCACATAAATTAATTACGTAGTAAAATTTATTCGCTAATTGTGAAATCACGAAAAATACAGCCCAACTGTGAAATCACTAAAAACCGCTTTTCCCCAAATGTATCGAAAATCAATAAACTTTATTATGGTAAATGTGGTTCATAAGGATGAACATAACTCTTCTAAAAGTTTCTGTACTTTGCTAAGCAGCAACTTTGTCTGCTGGGTGGAGCCGTCGATCCGTGGCGGTAAAGCGGCCAGCGGCTCAGATACAGTATAAAATTAAATATAATATAGTATAATTTCTGGACAGAGCCTATATTATTAATTGTCGCAGTTGTCCAACGGCCAGCATGTAGGGTATAGTTACTGGATGGAGTCGTGGTGGCGCGCCTTGCCGCCGCGGCGGTAGAGCGCGCCGGCGGTCGCGGCTGCGGCCAGCAGCGCGAGCGCGGCGGCCGCGCAGCCCGCGCCCGCGTAAACCACGCCGCTGGCGCGCGCGCGCGCCGCCTCGCCCGCCACCAGTGACGACTCGTTGCGCTGAGCCACCGACGATAGACCTACCGCAATCATACATCTCTTTAGCTAGAGTACTATATCATTAAGCCCAGAAAGGCATGGATAGACCACGAATCATGATATGCGTTAAAATTTCTGATATACGAAAACTGTCAAAGTGTATTGTTATGTTATGTTTAGAAAGTGTGAATTTTAGTAAATTCACACTTTCGAAACTTTTTAACACGATCTGTAATTTTCATTACATTAACAAACGCACAATGTTTCCGCATAAGCTCTATAAATGTAAATAAAGTGTTCTCTTTTGAAACAAAACAAAAAATTACAATGGAGCACAAAAATACGAAGGATCCGAAAATGTTTCGTGATAAGTATCGATAGAAATTCTCACCGAAATAAAAAAGCGGAAAAACTGGAGCACGTAGCCACATACGATAGAAAAAGGTCGAGCCCACAACAATAAATTAATTTGCTGAGAACACAAACAAACGAAAACATTTCATAATAAGGCCAAAAGCCCAGAAGTTTTTAGGGCACTCCATAAATCTGACAGCCCGAATTACTCCCTGGAACGCTTCTCGGGCATAAAATTAGGGTGGTATTTAATAAAAACTTCCTAAGTGCCTACCTGGTCTTATTATATTGCCATTACTCGTGCACAGTACAGATAGGTACAGATACTCAATTTCGACAACACCGTATCACTTGCACGCAAAACGATATACATGTGTTATTTTAGCTTGTTTGTACAATATTTTACATTCACTAACATTCCTAAACGAGCACTAATTGGCACATCGAAGTAAATATATTGATTCAGTGTTCATTTAATTTTCTTCACAGTTAAACGGAATAATTACAGCCAATTATTGTGAAAGATTAAAGTAAAAGTACATTTTATAATCAAACAACGAAGAAAGCTATTTCAAACACGAAACGTTTAGAGGTTTGTGCTTAGTCGCACTATTCATTCACATTTTAATGTGTGACTCATTGCGATCGTTAATATTGCCTCATATGTGATCAAATTGGAAGTACATACCGACTTCAGCAGCGCCTTTGACAAAGTAAGTCACCCTTTGTTAGCAGTGAAGCTAGAACGAGTCGGTATTTTTGGATCATTATTAAAATGGTTTCATTCTTATCTTTGGAAAAGTCATCAAGTGGTCTATATATATTAACGGTTTCAAATTCAAAATGTTTCTTGCTAAATATGGTGTACCGCAGGGGTCGCACCTGGGTCTCATCCTCTTCGCAATATTTATCTATTATATAAAAGGCTTCCCTGAGTGACTGACTGACAGACAGCCTACAGCCCAAACCGCTAAAGATATAACGTTGAAATTTGGAATATAGGTACATTGTACTACGTAATGGAGCACTAAGGACGAAAATTTTGAACTTTCGACCTCTAAGGGGGTAAAACGGGCCCTTTTCGTCTGTATGTAACTTTTTATTCCCTGTTCCGATTGACTTGAAACTTCGTATACATGCTTTTCAAACAAAATAAAAGTTACGTTTTTTCCTGTTTTTCCGAATTTTCCTTATCTAAGAGGTCAAATAAGGTCCCAAAGTTGGTGAAAAAAGCGTCTATTACATCCAACCAGCTCAACGGTTATGGTTGAAATCTGGTATGAAGAAAGCACACAACAGGTTTCAATACAGGAACTAATAATATCCAGGAAAATCTGTAGGGTTCCTGAGGGATAGCCAATATTATAATCAGTTTAGGCTACAGCCCAAAACGTCGATGATATGAACTTGAAATTTAGAATATAGGTACATCGTACAACATCATGAAGCACAAAGGATGAAAATTTAAAAAATCACCTCTTACGGGGTAAAACGGGCCCTTTTCGTTTGCATGTAACTTTTTATTTCCTGTGCCGATTGACATGAAACTTTGTAAAGATGCTTTTGATACTAAATAAAAAATATGGTTCTTCCTGTTATTCTGAATTTTCCATTAAAAAACTTCCTTAGGGGTCAGATAAAGTAATAATAAAGTTGGTGAAAAAGCATTGATTACAGTCAAGGAGCTGAAAGGTTACGAATGAAAACGGGTATGTAGAAAGCACACGACATCTTTTATTACTGGAACTATTATTATCCCGGAAAATCTTTAGGTTTCTTAGGGATAGCCAAAATTAATCAGTTATAATTATAATGCAAAGCTAAGTTAAAATGGTTAAATGAATTTTAACGAAATTTGGAACGAAGCTAGACAATAACACAAATTACCACTTAGGGTACTGCTATCCCGGAAAATTTGAGTGGGTCCTTTAGGATGTCGATTCCTTAAAAAGCACTAAAAACTGTTTGAAAATCTCAATGAATTCAATTTTATGTTAAAATAGCCACCATTTTAATTAACAAATTACTAACCATTGACGCCCTGGGAAAAGTCCCGTATTCCTTGTACGCTAGACCAATAATAAATAATCACAAAGTTTTTGTTTTAAATAATATAGTGAAATATCTAGAATAGAATTAAGATAATGATTTATCCTTATATGGGGCAAAATGGATCCCTAATACGCAATACGTACATACGGGTCAATATATGTACTTTACTATGGGATCAACCCTAAAAAGCGAAGATTACCTACCTATTCCATAGATGTTGTCGCGGGTCGATGAACTTTTTGTGTTGAACAGTTGATTTTATTTACGTCATTTCGGGGTTGGTACCATAGTAAAAGTTTGTCAAATGATGAGTATAATAGCATTCTTGAACTGACTGACTGTCTACATATACACTATGTGTTTCTCGACAATAATAAAATATATTTTTTCATCTGCCTGGGGTCAGACAACGTCTGAAAGTCCTACAAGTGTCTCGATCACTTTTAACTAGGTGAACGGTTTTGGGCGAGATTGTCACAATATCTCTCGGGAAAAATGAGTTCAGAATAATCGAAAGTAAACTTCTAATGACTGAATCAAAGATATCGAATACATATAACGGCCTTAATTAATAGTACACTACTGAACGTAGGCCTACCCGCGAAGGGTGATTAGGCCATCGGCCATATCCATCACGCCGGCCGAGCGCGGGTTGCGGAATCTATATACGACATTGATTTTTCTCTAAGGATGTACCTATACATGTTGCCTCAATGTTTTCCATCAATAAAAAGCCAATAGTGTAAAAATTTCTAACATTGGCACTCATACAATTATTATTAGTATTGAATTAATTACAAAAATTCAGCAATTTATCATTCAAAAATTCACGTACTCCGTAATAAGCTTTAGATACAAGTACGAGTAAATTAAATACGCAAATACTAAGATAATTCTGTTTTCGACCAGTGTGTGTTACCATTGATGACTGATGGCACAGAAACGTGGTCTCTCACTATGGGCCTTATTAGTAAGCTCCAAGTAGCCCACCAACAAGCTATGGAGAGGGCTATGCACAGAGTCTCTCTGCGAGATCGAATCAGAAATGAGATCTATTACCAAAGTTACCGACATAGCCCAACGGATTGGCAAGTTGAAATGGCAATGGGCAGGAAACATAGCGCGGAGGGCTGATGACCGATGGGGTTGAAAATTCTCGAATGGAAATCATTTACCGGCAAGCGCAGCGTAGGACGCCCACCCACAAGGTGGACGGATTACCTCATTAGGACCGTAAGATCACACTGGATGCAAGCCTTTTCCAACCGGTCTTATCGGAGATCCTTTGGGGAGGCCTATGTCCAGCAGTGGACTTCTTATGGATGAATGGAAACAATGCAGGCCAATCCGTGGGCTATTTTAGGCAAATACTTAGACAATTCAGGCTAAACCGTAGGCATTATCCTTGCAAGTAATATGACATTAGGCCCAGTTATGAAGTAATTTAAAAAAAAATTATCATCGTAAATTTTATAGCAACGTAAAAAGTGTACTCTCTATTGAACCTTAACCTTAACCACGAGCTATTATTATTTTAAGTACCTAAGTGCCAAGACAACGCAACAACGCAGGCTAGACCGTGGGCTATTATCATTGCAAGTAATACAACAACGCAGACTAACAGCAGGCAATCATCATTTTAAGGAAGTATTAAGACAACGTGGGCCAGACCGCGAACTATTAGATATTATTAAAAGCAAGTGTCAAAATAAAGCGGGTTGAATCGCGGGCTATTATTTTAAGCAAGTAAGTACTAAAACAACGCGGGCCAAGTGGCAAAATTAAAATTATATAATTTTAACCAAGTATTAAGACAACACGGGCGAAACCGCGGCCTATTAGATATTATTTATAAGCAAGTACAAAGACAACGTAGGTGAAACCGCGAACTGTTTTCATTTTAAGCAAGTACCTATGTACTAAGACAACGCGGGCGAAGCCGTGGGTTTTAAGCTAGTTAACGATATTACTACATCACATTAAATACTGTAATATCAAAATGTTTGCGGATGACCTTAAAACATACGAAGTAATAGGAACTACTGCAGGTGGGAATCTCGTTCAAAGTGTTGACGCCATTAAAACATGGTGTGAAGAAAACGATATGCATCTCAATGCCAAGAAATGTTTTAACATTAAATACACTCGTAAGAAGTATCCCATTGACACCACACCTTAAATGGAACTACTCTGCAGGAGGTGACTCAAATCCGAGACTTAGGAGTCATTCTGGACACCAAGATATCATTCAAGTCCCATTTGACGCGATCGTAACAAAAGCAGCACGATTGTTGGGCTTTATTAGGCTTTATTAGGCGCAACACTAAGAGTTTCAGACTTCCTTTTACGAAAATTATACTCTACAATTCAATGGCGCGTAGTTGTTTGGAATAAGCGAGTGTAGTGTTGAATCAATTTTATGTGGTACATTCTCAGCGGATTGAAAGTATCCAACGTGCTTGGCAAGAGAAGGCCAATGATCTTGATCATTGGCCTTCTCTAGCCAAGGTATTTCTCACAGAAGTCCCTATGATAATGGCTTAGGTTTTTAAAATGCACTGTCTACATGATAGACGAAAGACCCGTGATTTAACTTTTCTTCACAAAGCGATCCATGGATTCTCCGACTTTCTCGGTTTCCAAAGAGAGATATCTTTGCGTGTTCCTTGTCGCTACCCCAGACACAGAATTTCTCGAATCCTGGGTTGGCAACAAACTGCTAGGACCAACTTAGTCAATTAAGGACTCCGACACAAAGATTATGTCGTACCAATAATGATTTTAATGCTACTTTGGATGACCTCGATATCTTTAATGATTCTCTCACCGTTTCAAAAATGAGATACTCAAGTCTCAACTTGAGACGTTCAATATTTGATTTTCAATAACATATTTTTTTTTGTATTTTTTAATTGTGATAATAATTTGTAACAACAAAATATGTCTAACTACTAAGTAGTTTTTTTAATCCTGTATACACCTATTAAAGGTGATCATATCAGATCTTTGTATACCTACCAATGTAATAGTTTAAGATGTTCACTGTGTTGTGAGATGTTCACTGTTGGTGTATCTATTTAAATAAATAAATACATATTATATAATTTAAAAGAATATCGAATTGAGAATGCATGCATGTGTGATACTGGTTATACAGCATTTGTATTGCAGCCAGCCGTCTTGCCTCCCCTTTACAAATCGCGCAAGTTTTTTTCTATTACCCCTAATATTTCATTTAGTGGGTATCATCTAATATCATTACCTCGGAAGAAGGATTTTTATGTTCTGCGAAATGCTTTTGCAGCTTTCATTTATATTGTTGAAAGGTTATGCGTTTTTACAGGGATATAAAAGTTGTAGCAAATGTTTTAGATTTTTTTCATTTGTTTATTTTGGTGGCGTTGTTGCACAGAACTTAAATGTTTTTATTTTTAGTAAAATACCTATAGGTACGTTTCTATTTTACAATTCTATTTCAGCTCGCGTTACGTCTTAATTACTTAAGCAAATTATATCGCCCAAAACCTAACACATTTTATAAGTAATTGATTTTGTTAGATCTTGGATGATATATGCGAGGGACTTTGCCCAAACAAAGCTAATAATAAAATGGAGGTAGGTAAATGAAAATATTCTAAATAATTTGTATTGTCCACGTAAGGTAGTTATTGACACGTGAAAATGCCAGTTTGACCTTTTCACGCCACGTCAGATGCACGAAAGGCGCGGGACAATGGAATCCGAAAATACATCAAAAGAAACTACGCGGCCGAAGGACGAGGAAATTTCCAAGTCAAATAAAAGTACAATGGAACAATCGATACTCTTGTAAACACATTAAAAGAGGGGCGAGTCTCGCCCGCGGCGACCTACACGCACACTCAGTTACAGAACTTGTGTATTACATGTGTCTAGTGAAAAGATAGGTTAACTTGTTTACCGACTTCCAAAAAGGAGGAGGTAGTATTTTTACTATGTTCATCTGTATGTATTTTTTTTTGTGTATGTTAATACGATATTTTCACAAATTGTGAACAGATTTAAAAAAATCTTTTTAGTTCTAATAAGTATACTTCCGGGATGGTCCCATTTAAATTTTATCGAAATCGGCTGAGCCGTTTTTACGTTTGCAAAAAATAATTTGCAAGTATTATAATCCCTTTTCACATAATTATAGAAACAATTCCGTGACAGTTTTTAAATCTAAATCATCATTTAAACATTACTGTAATCGTGCATCTGATTTCTATTATTTCATTAGAATTATATATTTTGAATATTTTATAGGTTAAAGTATTGTTATGGCTGAAGTCACGTCAACCCAAAGTTTCAGTACTTTTAAAGATTTTGGCAAATGACTGGCCTGGAATATCGTCCATTCCGACCAAGCTCTGCTACTGACAGCGCAGTACACAGTGCCGGGGGCGCCCCTCAATACATCTTCATCCCTTAGAATATCCTGTTGCGCCTAAAGAAACGGCTACATGCTAATAAAGTGCGGGGGAGAGATTTCCAAATAAGGCAGTAATTTGAAATCGGTGTTTACTGATACGTGAAGAGTTTTCCTCGCGGCCGGTTTTCTTTCAATTCGCTGTTTTGTTGTACAAGTGAATTTTTATTGAGTGAGGGCGGTTTTTCAAACAATGATTAAGGGAAGGAAATGAACGTTGTAGGTCGGGATGAGAATTCCAATTTTGATTTTGTTTTTGTACTTAGGTACTAAAAATGTTTGACATTTGATAATATGCGATGCTTTTTTAAAATTATATGCTTACAAAGTACACGTAGATTTTTATTGAACAGTGTGAAATTTTCACTTTTTCCGGTGTCAATTGCATTGTTTTGAATAAAGATTTCATTTCTGATATTACATTATTACCTAATAGGGTGAGTTTTTCAGATAACGTACCTACTTAGTTATTTTTCATTTCATTTATTTGAGAAAAAAAAAGTGTGGTTTTATGTAACCACGGTAAAAGTGACACTTTTTCCGACCGTCACGCGACATGCAATAGATGGACGAAAAAGCTTGAGGCGATGTAATAAAAGTTTCACTTTAAAAAATTCAAGAATACTAGAGTACTAATACAGTTCGGTGACAAGAATAGTCATTTATTGCTTTAAAATGTTATACCTATTCCTTAATAGCTTCGAGCCTAGATTGAGAACGGCTAAGTATCTACCGCAGCTCGACATTTCATATAGCAATAACTTTAGACAACTTCTTTCAATAACAGAAACCAGCTATTCCTAGTATGAGCAATGTATCCAACGCCCGCCCTCATTGAATATCGGCGCAAGTTATCACATTCATATTCCCCTCTGACAAATCACTTTATTGCCGATGGGTGCACTAAAACACATAAAATAAAGTTGTGGCACTTTCCCTGACTGCGGCACTGACAATAACAATAAATCGCGATAGACCGGAGGGATGACTAAATAATAATCATGCGGAACTACGGCCTGTTCTGTGGTATTAGTGTACTTATAGGTATATTGACTAATACCAAATAGTAGCTCATAGCGTACTTTGACTAGGTGTTCGTTAGCGATCATCGAAGTTAAGCAACGTTCAGCATCCTCAATATATGTATGCGTGACTGCGGGTGGCATTTACAACTGAGCGCTACTGTGGCTTGGATGACACGTTAAATTATAGGTCCCGGTTCTTTAACCGTTTAGGTATGTCAGAGGCTTTCAAGAGGCCTTAAAACTTGGACACCAGGGTTAGCCACCCGGCCTATACGAACTTACTTATATTGACCAAGTATTTTGTGTACTAGCATCCTGCTCTGACCTTGTCCATATAATATGGCTTGCAACGTTTTATTAGTGGTTTTGGAAATCAACCATACGATACAAGCAAACAAACAAATTAAATTGCATTAGCACATAACACGTTTAATCAACAATATACCAAATGACAAAATAAAATGATTATTGTAAAAAGCATTATAGAAATAAAAAATAATCATATAATATAACAGAAAATGTCGAATACAAAACAAATAACCGGTCAAGTGCGAGTTGGACTCGCGCACGAAGGGTACCGTAACGTATGGATACCTTTATATATTTTAGTTTAGGTAGTCTATTTATTTATTATTGAAATAAATATACAACTTAATATTCACTGAATATTTTAAGCATTTTCCTGTAGACGTTATTAATATCGAGCAAAAAAATCACGTTTCTTGTACGGAGTCTCCATTAATATTTATTTTTAATTTTACAATTACTTGTTTTTCAAATGAATATTATCACGGTTATTCAAATTGAGCGAAAAAACGGCTAAAAAGTCAGTTTTGTTATTGTAGGAGGGCTCCCGTTAATTTTTTTCTATTTTTAGTATTTGTTGTTATAGCGGCAACAGAAATACATCATATGTGAAAATTTCCAAAACGTTTTAGCTATCACGGTTCATTAGATACAGCTTAGGACAGACAGACAGCGAAGTCTTAGTAAAATAGGGTCCCGTTTTTACCCTTTCGGTACGGAACCCCAAAAATTTACAAAGCTACAAATCTCAGCACTCTTTTTGTTGTAAAGCTACAAATTAAGTGCTCTCTATACTCTCTAGACTAGACGATATACAATAAAATTGGTCTATGATGTCATTGTACTCATCATTACGACCATATCCGGACACAATGTTTGCGCGGGGCCGGAAAGAATGGCGAGAAAGAGTGGTGGCCTGTATCCAGTAGTGAACAGACTGAATAGATACAAGTCGTAGTCACCTTTTAGACAGATCTTGTTTCGTTTGAAGAGCAGTGCGATGTCATGGTGCGCGCGGTCGGCGGCCGAGATGTTGAGCTGCAGCGACACCAGGATCTCCGCACTGCGCGCGCCCGAACACGGCAGCCGCACCCTACGGATACACAGATTGTCAACATATCGACTCTATGTCAACTAGACCGATACGTATCGTATCGTACCTTTTGAATTGTATGCAACGTGCAGCCACGATACTAGCCGCACTCAGTGCCTACCATGGCTATGTGTCATCACTGTTACGTTATGGTTTGGTTATACGGGGTAACTCAGTTAACTGGGAAGATTAAGCATAGAAGCATTTAAAGTACAAAAAAATGCATCAGAGCGCTGTGCGGCGCACGTTTCCTAGCTCACTGTAGACTTCTGTTTAAATAAATGTAACATTTTACCCTTGCCTTTACATATATGAAATGTGTTTATTTGTTTGATGTCATCATTCTGAGTTTCCATTAAATAGTGACGTGATTGGAAGGGACAGACAACAACGGCGTAAATATAAGTTGGCTGTGCCAGGTCAAAGGGTATGTGCGCCTAGTAACAATTTGTATTGTATGTCTATTACTTTAAACAATAAACTGCCTGATTGTTTTGAGGAGTTAACTTTTAATAGATTTAAATCCAAACTATTTAAATGTCTTATTGGAAAGTGTTATGACATTGATGATTTTTGAAACAGCAGCTTAAACTAACAAATGTGTAATAATTAAATTTGACAAGCATGTATATTTGTCTTCGGTAAAACAATATTTATATACCTGAAAAGGTAGAATTTTTGATACCATCCATGTAATTAGACCTTCGTTAGAGATGTTCGCGCAAATAAACTGATTTTATTATTTGTTCATAATACCCTAGAGATACACAGTTAGTAAACTCAGGGTCACAAAATACAAGACAGATTGTGCCAGCATCACATGCTTACACACTTTATTGCCCCTTTACAGCATTATTAAATAATTTTGTACTTGCATTAAATGACGAGACCTATTGTTGGCGGTACTATGTATTATTATACAGATATTGTATTTTATTTATAGTATTAAGCTCGATATGTCAATAAATGATTCTGATTCTGATTCTGATTCATGCCGCGACACTCGTATTCTTCACATGACAGTGCCAGTGTGAAGCTTCTGGTGTGGCCTGAAGTACTGCAGCATAGTTGGCACGAGCCCGCGCTCCGATATCTGGATCTGGCTCTCTCGTACTCGATATCATCACATGAAAGTGGCTGGTGGAAGCAGCTGATGCACTTGATGGTCTGCAGCGAGGTGGGCACGAGCCTGCAGCTCTCGTATTCGATGGCACCACATGATAGTGGCTTGTAAAATCAGTTAGAATGGTCACCTGAAGGTCTGCAGCGTGGTGGGCACGAGTCCGCGCTCCGAGATGTTGACCTGCGGCGGCAGCATGGCGCCGCGGCTCTCGTACTCGATGCCCATCACGTACGGCAGCTGCCCACAAAACACGCGTATTAATCACTAACATCATATTCGGCATCAAACATTCATTATTCTTGCCATAAAGAACAAATGTGACGTCAACGATGACCCGTACTGGACTATATTTGCTTAGGCGAGCGCAACTTAATTTAAGTATCATAGCGCGCGATGTGGTGGTGGTGCCGCGAGAAAAGTGGAGCGGCAACACTAACTGGTTTACTGTACTCGTATCAAGAAATTGACTTAATTTAACAACACATTAATTAAATAGTATTTATTACAATTTTGTATCCACAAATCTACGTGTACACCATAGTACACGTAACATAGTAAATCTCTCCGGCCGATTCTGTGCAAACAAAAACCGGAGTGACAACTGCAAAGCCTCTCATCAACACCCAATTCGGATTAGCTGATACTCGGCCCGCCGCCACAGCGAACTGACTACAGACGGACTACTTCGATAAAACTGTTTTACTGGCATATGTTTATTTCGTTGAAGTATGTACAAAGACTTTTTAATAACATATGCATTCTTTCGTACAATCATTTATTATATGTGATAAGGTTAAATTACAACGTACTAATCGTTAAAGCATACTGATTATCAATTAAATTTCATTATTAGTTATTAAGTTATTTTGCTAGCATAGGTATGTTAAAGATTTACAATTAAAAAAATAAATTGTCCAACCAGAGTTGTTCATCTCGCTAGTTTCACCTGTGGTCCTGTGCAAAACGGGGCCTTAATCTGGCCTTTGTTTTGTGAAATTAAATCGCTTTCAAGTAGGATTGGAGCCGTGCGACGGCGCTGATAGAGCCTCTCCGTAATTGGTAAATGCTATCAGCCTATTATGTTCTCACTTCACTTTTTAAAACACAATAATATAGATCGTTTCCTTTCATGAAAATGTAATCTATATTTGCCAAATAATTTTATCTTTTGCGAAATCGACGGATTGAAACTGGAATCTTCTCTATCAAAGTCACTGCTTCATTTTGATTTTAAAACAATTTTTTTCTGGCTGACTGACAAAATTTTAATTTCTAACCCAACCAACACGCGATGAGAGTAATTTATATCTGAGTGTGGTTAGAACATATCAATGAGAGTTTTTTTTCTGCATTCTGAGGTCCTGCCGAGTACCTATCGAGGCGCCCCTGCATGAAATACACGTCTTCGATGTACGCCGGCACGGACATTTTGTAAACTAGCTGTGGCAGGTTGTATCTCACTGGGAGTTGCAGAGAAAGTCTGATCAAAGTGCCGCCGAGTGCTTGCCAAATTGCGACATAAAGTGCAAGTCGGCCGTGCACCGTGCACCGTCATGATGAAGCTAGCTGCAGGTATCTCACCGGGGTGCGGCCGAGCGCTTGCCACATGAAGCTAGCTGCAGGTATCTCACCGGGGTGCGGCCGAGCGCTTGCCACATGAAGCTAGCTGCAGGTATCTCACCGGGGTGCGGCCGAGCTCTTGCCACATGAAGCTAGCTGCAGGTATCTCACCGGGGTGCGGCCGAGCGCTTGCCACATGAAGCTAGCTGCAGGTATCTCACCGGGGTGCGGCCGAGCGCTTGCCACATGAAGCTAGCTGCAGGTATCTCACCGGGGTGCGGCCGAGCGCTTGCCACATGAAGCTAGCTGCAGGTATCTCACCGGGGTGCGGCCGAGCTCTTGCCACATGAAGCTAGCTGCAGGTATCTCACCGGGGTGCGGCCGAGCGCTTGCCACATGAAGCTGGCTGCAGGTATCTCACCGGGGTGCGGCCGAGCGCTTGCCACATGAAGCTAGCTGCAGGTATCTCACCGGGGTGCGGCCGAGCGCTTGCCACATGAAGCTAGCTGCAGGTATCTCACCGGGGTGCGGCCGAGCGCTTGCCACATGAAGCTGGCTGCAGGTATCTCACCGGGGTGCGGCCGAGCGCTTGCCACATGAAGCTAGCTGCAGGTATCTCACCGGGGTGCGGCCGAGCGCTTGCCACATGAAGCTAGCTGCAGGTATCTCACCGGGGTGCGGCCGAGCGCTTGCCACATGAAGCTGGCTGCAGGTATCTCACAAGGGTGCGGCCGAGCGCTTGCCACATGAAGCTAGCTGCAGGTATCTCACCGGGGTGCGGCCGAGCGCTTGCCACATGAAGCTGGCTGCAGGTATCTCACCGGGGTGCGGCCGAGCGCTTGCCACATGAAGCTAGCTGCAGGTATCTCACCGGGGTGCGGCCGAGCGCTTGCCACATGAAGCTAGCTGCAGGTATCTCACCGGGGTGCGGCCGAGCGCTTGCCACATGAAGCTGGCTGCAGGTATCTCACCGGGGTGCGGCCGAGCGCTTGCCACATGAAGTGCAGGTCAGACACGTGCGCGGGCACGGGCACGATGAAGCTGGTGGCGTACGAGTTGACCACGCCGCCGCGCACGTAGTACAGCTCCGCGTCCAGACCTGCAACAAACAGAACTGATTGTAGAAGCTTGCTTGAACGCAGCGACAGGATCAAAACCAATTGATGTAACTACTTATTCTAAATCTTTCACCGACTCAAAGTTATATTGGTGTCTGCCGTACTTAACACGTTTTAGTGTAATTGGAAAAGTATATAAGTTATTCAGTTAGTTAGGTATGTAGGTATATTATTATGTGCATAATATTATAAACGATTTATAGACGATTCTAAACGCATTGGAGTGTCTGTGGAAAAAGATGATTTTGAGCAAGCAACATGCGGAACGTTGGTCGTCCGGCGGCAACATGGGCCGACGATATTATAGCCAAAATCGCGAGCTGGACACTATTGGCAGAGGTCTATATACGCCCAGCAGTGGGATAAAGAAGGCTGGGGATGATGATGGTGATTCGGATAATGAATAGTATGTAAATAATTCAGCAGTTGAATAAAAACAAACATTTTCTATTTTAGAGCGAGAATTATCTTTGTGAATAATATCAAATGCAGAAATATGATCTGTTTGAAACCATAGTATATTTTTCCAAGAGCCTGCGAGGAAAAAAATGCCGCGCGAAAACGATGAACTTAAATAGATTTATCGCTCCAAGATTTTATCCGATATCTTGCGAAACCGTTATTTTTCATGGCGAAATGTGGGTTATAGGTTAATCCAGAATTTATGCTACTTATCTATGTTTTATGGCAAATACAAAAGATGAAATGACGAAGAAAAAGAAAAAGAAGCAAAGAGTCTTTATACTTCGTTTTTATTTAGATTACTATTATAAAGCCGTTAATATTTTTTTACGTTAATAATGAAATATGTTTATTTTTACAAGATTTTATTTAACTTGCAAGTTAAACTTGACCAACTTCCCGCTGAAATTTTGCACGAATATGTACATATATTGCGTGACAATGCAATATTTTGGTACCCTGGAGCTGATCTGATGATGGAGTCGGAAGGTGGCCTTAGGAACTCCTGTACCTACTAAACAAAATAGACCCGTCGTGTTTGGGCTCGTTTTACTTGTCTTCGCTGGCACTCTGCTGCTATATGATATCCAGGATCTCAAAACGTTGTATTTAAAAAGTAATATTTTTATAGTAATTTATTTACTTTACGATAAGTATTTGTCCGAATTCCGCTCTACATCAGCAGCAGTCTTGATTCCCTGACGCACCCCCTAAGCCAGGTATAGAATATAATCGCCGTGCTGGGGCGCCATTCATCAAATTGCCTCGAGTGGTACTTTACATGCAGCCGCGCGCACGGCCGCCTTCGGCTCTAAATGCAACTTGATTGGATCATCCGCCATTTTGGATAGACGGTTAGACGGCGACATCATCCAAGTATGAATTTTACTCAATATTCAAAAATAAATAGAAAAATACCTATTATTCGTTGATTTTGACTCAATTTCAAAATTACGCTTTTTATAAATTATAGTTAAATTGTAGGTCCCGGTTGTTTAAACTACTTAGCTATGTCAGAATCCTTCAGACGGCTTAAAAACTCTCGAAACCTGGTCTAGCCACGTAGCCACCCGGCCTAGACGGACTTACTTACATTTATAGACTTGTCATGTTTTCAAAAATGTTTTGATGTGGTGGACATTAAGAGCTTTCGGACTAAAATTCATCCTTATTTTCCTATGAATATTTTGCAATCATTTTCTACAGTTAAAGGAAGGAAAGAGAAATTTTTATCACATCTATTCGAAAAGGACTACTTGGTTTGCTTTTAAGTGCGCCCAAAGGAGGTGTTTTCTATAAGGAACTTTATAAGTGCGACGGAATTATCTTTGCCGCGCACTTTTTGAATTTGGAAGTATTTGTACTCGTAATGCTAGTGTTCAGCGCCAAGAAAATAAATGAAAATAATGTAGGTAAATATAAGTTTTCATTTGTTTTATTATTAGATACCATTTAATTTCAATTTAGTTGTTAATTTAAGTTTTATTAAATAATAATATTATAATAAAATATGAGGCGCCTTTTGATATCTCACAGAGGTGATGAAAAGTTGAGTGTATCACTCGCGCGCAAAATATATTTTTGGCTCAGGCGACGTACTTTGAATCCCTCACTTCGCTCTGGATTCAAAAAAGCGCCCTCGCCGTAAAAATATTATTTTGCTCCCTTATGATACAATCTACTGTTGCCTATGGTCAAATATTGCCTAATAGGTGCATACAAAATGGACACGCTCTATATACGAAAAAATTAAAAAAAGACTATAATTTTAAAACATGGAGTAAAACCATAGGTATTTATCAGAATAAAAATAATAATTCACTACATTTAGTGCCTCTCATTTCCCGCTAAAGCAACCGAGTGCACCCCATTTCCTAAGCAAATAGAGTTAGTTGGATAATTCGCGCCCCCCGCGGGACTCGAACTCACATCTGTCCGCTCGCGCCCGACTATCACGCTCACTCGTTGCCGGATTACACTCGCTACATTTGTGCATAAAGTTGTCAAATGAGTGCGTTTCATACTAAATATGGAATTTTGTAGCTATTTCAACAGTAAAGCAAAAAATATCAAGCTTTGCTGAAACATTTGTCGATATACCTACTATAAATCCACTTTGTTATGTCAAATTAAGACGTATCTACCATTATTCGTTGGAGCTAGCATCTACCTGTCGCTACATGGCACTTACGGAGAAAGTAAAATTGTATGTTACGAATATTGAACCAAAAAAAAATAAAAAAAACAACGGGTTGCACTCCGGAAGTGCCGGCAGAAGTGAAAACTTGAACACAACGTTAATTGTGCATTTTTGTATATTTTGGAATGGTTAGAGAATAATTTCGCACAGATTGCTTTATTTATCAGTATAAAAGTAGTATCATTCATGAGGTAAAATACAATATCACCACGAAAACTCGCGCAAGCGCCCTGCACCGCTGAAACGAAACAGCAGGAGCAGGCATACATTTTTACCGCGCGGTAGAAAGATAGGGGATATTACTTCCTCTCCTACGCTGCGCTCGTAGTCTACTCTCCCTCCGTCTTACAAACTTTCGATCACGTCAAGTGTTTTGACAAGAGTTTAACATTTTTTACCCATTCCAAAAAACTGCACAACGCCGCTAGTTTAAATTAAAAAATGTTTTTTTCGGTTAGTAGGTACTCGTACCTATTAGGTAATAGTACTAGTAGCTGCAAGTAGGTGCATCTAGCATGCACTAGAATTGGTTATATTCCAAGTCGTTGCCACAACGGTACCTGCTACAAAATGCATCTGCCTACTACAAATTCCCTGTGCCGCATGCCGGTAAATTACAGCCGTTAACTCTAATCAAAGGAATTTCCAAGCAGCCCGTCTTTGTCCGCTACAAGACAATTACTGGCCGCTAGGAAACCTACTTTTTCGTGGCTATCGGCTACAATAGTTACCCGGCTTAACCATTAGCTGGGCTTTGTTACCATAGACACCGATAGATTTCTTCAAACTATTTTTTTTATTTTGAAACATCTAACAATAGAGTTTCTCAGGCTGGTTTGTGGGTTTTTTATAAATGTTTCGTGGCCGACACTGCAACATTTCTTAACTAAAACTGTGTACGACCACGTTTGTGCACCGTAATTTAGGATGGGTAGGATATACATAAAATCGATAAGTTTTCATTTCAGGAAGATAGGTTGATCTTAAATTTATAATATAGATAGGAAATCTCTCTTTATATTAAATAGACAGCCACAAGGTGACCAATTGTCTGTTTTTTGTAAGAATATTTTCAGCAGTTTTTTTGTAAACGAAAGAATTTTGCTACCCCAGCTATTATTTTTACGCAATAAAGTTCTGTACACGTAAAGTTTCCGCCGAATATGTGAAACAATGTTTTACAAAGATAGTTGCTGTCTAACTCCGTAATCTAGCTCCCGAAATACTGAAATTCCGCGCACCTACACTCGGCCTACGGAATTTATGCCGCCTTTTCAAAGTTACGTTATCGCGGCAATAAATTTCAGTTTGTTGGAGGAATCGCGAGGAAAATTTCGCGAGTTGCTTTTTGCCGTTTTCTTGTTTCTGCCGGTAATTGAAAGTGACTCGTGGCGCTTCGCTCGCGGTTTATTATCATAACTTTTTAAAGGTAATTTTCGTAGGAAGGGCTTCGTACTTTTGTTCATTATTTGAGTTGAGAAGCTCTATAATGTAGGTCATATTTGAACGGGTCTAATAATAACTTCATTTAATACATCAAAAAAGTTCACAAAGGTAAAGTTACTTACAAACAAAGTTTTTAAGCCGCCTTCCACTTGGATATACGATTAAAACAATCGGGACCCACAATTTTACATATCATCCGAGCCACGATCGCGCTAAGTTGTAAATATCACACGCGGTCACCCATCCAAAGACAGACGTGTTGAACGTTACTTATAACTTCAATGATCGCTAAAAATACTTTTAGTCGAACTACGCTAAGAGTGCTACAGAGATAGCCACTTTAGTGTCTTATACAGTGGATGACTCAACTTGTAGAGTTTCTTGTCCACAAGTAACTCCTGAGTGTTATCAGCCTCGCGGCCCGGCGCCGGCGGGTGACAGCTGCCCTTAAAACTTGCCACATTAGCCCACATCCCTACAACAAGGCCTCCGCTCGTGATAAGTGAACCTTGACGACATTAAGAAAGTTCACTCTGGTATTCGGCGCTTTAGGGAAACAGGCTGGAAATTAACTCGTTTGAGTTCAATATTATTAGCGCGTTTTAATGGTTTTAAATAAGCTGTAAGTTTTCTGCTTAACCATAAAATATTTATGTAAATAGCTTTGCGAAGTTTCTTTGATGCGTAAATAGCCTTAGTACATATTGTTTATGTCATCGCTGACTCCGACATATTATCATGCCACTCTGTGCCCCGCTCACTGCAATAAAAAAATCGTAATTGGTTCTTCAAAATATAGGTCTCATACGAGCAAGCGCGGCGTAAAATAACTAATAACAAGGTAACATCTCAGATGGGCGATTTAGATTTACGTCTAGAAATTGACTTTTTGCACAGTCAAGTCAGTTTAGTTACATTTTAAATTATTTCATTAACCTAGATGACGTAAGTACTTGTAATAAAGATAGTCTTAGTTACGTAAAAAAGGGTCAAAAGCAAATCGTGATAAAAACCGTCCCGGGCTCCCCCTAGCCCGCCGGCTCCCGGCGCCCGGTACCAGCTCTCGGGCACGGTAATGGTATCTAACAGTATTGTGACTCGGTCCCGTCCAAATAAAAACACAGCCTTATGTGGACACGCAGAAAGTATAACGCACTAGGGCTGCCGGCCTGGTAGTTAAATCGCACGCTCACTGATACAAACCCACGCGTTCGTTCGTCACTGCGGCGCGCCCCTGCGACCGTTGTGTAAGAAGTGTATACCGAACTCCGAAGCGCGTCGGTATGATTCGCGTTCCGACCATTTGTATGAAGACGGAATACTGTTAGATACCATTACCGTGTCCCGGGTCATCTTTGCGTAAGAACTACTCGCTCAGCATGCCATTACTCAGGCCCGCCTCTCATGATGCTCTAGCCTCAGATAAACAACGTAGGTAAAACGAGCTGACCTGTGGCTTGGGCGTCATTCGGGAAATGTATCCGGACGGATTATTTATCATCACTGACGAGAGTGACGAGGTATAAAAAATCAAAGAAGAAACTTTATGATAAAGAAAGTAAAATAACATTAATGCATTGGATTTCTTGGAAGTACGCTAAAAGTATTGTATAAATAATACAATACATAGGTATTAGGTAAAAGTTTTCCCATCCCTACAACAAAGTTTATAACTGCTCATATTACTAGGTACTACATAAATTTTGTGCTTAATTTACAGCATGAAACATGCATTAGCCAAGATTACAGCCTATGAATCAAAGGTTGCTTTCGATTAACGACAAAACAATATTTATTAAAAAATTGATTTGATGACAAATATGTGGTTAGCAATGAAACGCAAAGCTCTGCAAAAACGTTTAGTATGAACTATTTTTGTGGTACTTTCTTGTCGTGCGTGGGTCACCGCGATTGATGTGACCCGCCCCAAAAAACCGGCATCGTTCGCGTTATCTGGCCCGCTATAAGTCTGCAGTATATCTGGTATCGTGTCGCCTCAGCGTTCGTCCACAAAAAGCGGCTCGCGTGCTAGAAGCTGCGCCAACTCCACCACAATAAATAAACTCTTTATCGCCATTTTAATAAATGTGCGCGGAACAAACACGGAATAAACAAACGTGGCGAAGCAATAAACGCGCTATCTTTAAGGAGTTCGGAAGGAGACAGGAAGTTTTATGATTGCTCGTGTGTTTTTATGAATGCGCGTCAAATGATAATAAACACGATTTGTGACGGGTTCGGTGCCGTTTGCGGAAATTGAATCTGATTTAGTTGGCCGATTGCGTTCTATTGTACGTCGATTTATTTCTTTATAGTATTACTCGAACTTGAATTTTTGTTGCTAACAACGCGGTTTATCTGCACAAAATTGTGCGGTTGCAGTTACAAAAGACAAAATGTCTCATTAACATTTTAAAATGATGACTATAATTTAGTGATTAATTTCTCTGTAATGATGACTATATATAATTGAAAGATGTTATCTTGTAAATGACAGCTGTCACTTTGACATCTGTTATATTCGACCTGAACTTTGACCTGTCAAAAATCTACTACAGAATAAAATGCCAAGTCGATGCTACCACTAGACTTATCCAATTCAGTAATTTTCATGAAATACGTGACAGTAAAGTTATCCGAATGTCTATTTTTAGGTGAGTTTATTTCAAATGACTACATAACGACTTTTAAATTAACTAGCGTCGTGTCACAACACTTATAGCATCATGACACAGCTGTCAAAACAGCACGTAGGTATTTCAATTAATGTGAAGCTTCCATTTACACCTCTTGCCCAGCATAGTGAGACCCCTGTCGTGTAAAGATCTGTACCGGCGCGGGGTCGTCCGATGATTCTAGTGGTTCCAGTGGAACTGCAATGGGAGGGTATCATCAAGTAATTTGGTTGGGTAATGGTTCATTAGCACCGGAGCCGCGGGGCGCCATAACTCGCGAGTAACAACGGCCGAGAACGAGCGCGGCCGCAGCGAGCTCGCGGACCTTATGGGGCTGTTGCCGTGATATATATATGTATGTACGGATACGGACTTGCAACGTAGTTTGGTTGCTTTGTACATGGATTGTAAACTACTTTTATATTAAGTGGATAGTATGAATTTTTAGTAAACTTATGTAAGAATTTCAGACCACTGGTTTTCCGGTGAAGGAAAATATGACGTGACCTGCATATGTCCTTAGAAGAAAGATGTCGAATGTGAATCAACTAACTAGCACTGAGCCAGGGTGGTGGATAGCCCAATCGATCTGTGTGAGTAGGCCTGGGTTCGGCAGGGGACTTTTATAATGACCGGTATAATAATGGTTAGTCTTGGTTTTATAAATAGCAAAGATTTTGTTAATTAGGTAGTTAATTTTATAGTTAGAAAATTTTTTTGTCAGTTAATTTTAAGCAAGTAAAAATAACTCTCCAGCCTAGAAAACCTTACATTTTGTAAGTTTCTTGTTTAAAATTCATGAAGACTAAAACACTTGAAGTCTGTGCGAAACACAAAATAAATACACTAATATTTAGACAATTTCCAAGTAATTGGAGCGCGCTTGCTTAAAAATATAAACCAAAAATATATTTTTGTATCTGTAAAAGTGTTCAAATAGGTAAATTCTCAGAAAATGTCGGATCGTCGTCAGTAGACTGGATAAAATGGGCCTAACGAGGCGTCTCCAGGCTCATCAAACCCCGAGTTCTCGGAAAATCAATGTTAGTACAAAGCTACAGGCGAACACTAAGTACTCAGTAGTTCAGACCATTACTCCGCCTCCCCACGCTCCACAAAACCGAGCCACTTAAACGAGTAACTTGATGGAATTAACACGAAATCATTCGCTACAAAGCATAAGAAAGTTTTTTTTTAAACTTTACGTATAATATAATATCACTGGTAATAAACAAACTATACCTAGGTATAACATGTAATAAGGAAGCTACTAAGCATATTATGTAACGTAATTAAAAAACTTACTAAAAATCTCAGTAAATTGAAAATGTTTTTCTATTGAATACCTACACTGATACTGCAGTACAGTCTAGGAATAGGTCAGAGGAAAGGTCGTAGGCTATTTTTTATACACTTAAGTGATAAGAGTGGCCTGCAGTTATCTTTTTAACTAAAGAAGTCTTCAATTTGTCAGTATATTTTTTTTTATATTATGAACTGATATAGAAGATTCTTTATTTTGAACCGGTTAAGTGATTTTTGAAAATAATCAATAAATTAATCTAGAAATGGCAGACATCAATTCGAGCAAATTATTCAAATTTCGTGTACTATTGAAGTCGGTTGTGTAATTTTTGGCAAAAATAATAGTTAGTTCGTACAGGTCAGATGGCTAGCCCTGGTGTTAGAATTTTAAACCCGCCTGAAGGCGTTTGACATAGCTAAACGGTTTAAATACCGGGACCAACAATTTAACTAGTCATGCGAGCCACAGTAAGTTGTAATGCCACCCGCCAAAAATAATTATAATATGGCAAAACAACGCTTAACGAGTCAGCTAGATTAGGTGCTACATTTTTCTAGCAAAATCATAACAATGGCTGAGTATAAGGATAATAATTACTTATCTTCCCTGTTCCTTATGAATAACATGATGTATCGCCGAGGTGCTCATTAACCGGCGGCTCCGCATTAACGCCTTTGAGTGCTAACACAAAGGGCTCGCCGCGGGCTCCCACTTACTGCATGTCATTACGCTCCCGTAATTATTTTGAAATTAATTGTTTACTACTAGTCTACTGGAAGCTGTATTTCTACGACGTGGTAATACAAAGTATTACTTCCAAAGGGCGGGCATTCAAACAATGTACAGGGTTATCCAGGACTGATGTACTAAACCGAAAGGAAGTGATTCAGGTCATTATTAGGAGCAACTTTTAAGATTGAGCCTGATTTCGAAAAAAAAACAACATATAAAACATTGGAACTTTATATGGAACAGTTGACTTTTTTCAACTTTTTATCAGATAGCCCTTTTTTCCGTTGACATAACAATTAAATCGTCAAATAACAATGTTTGAAATATCTACAATTACATACTACATTCGAACCAATTATCAATTGTTTCGAATGTAGTTCTATTAATTACCAATTTAAAAAAATAAATAGAATAACACATTAAAAGTCAATTTCAATATGTTTAAACTCATCATTACGAAAAGCCTTCACTGCAGAACAAACCCCGAAATCGCAAAATATATCAACTGCTCGACACATAAAGTTCATTGAGTGATGACAAAATATACGGAGCAGATGTTTTTTGCACTTATGAAGTTGGTTCGTTCGTTGGCATAGTAAACGTCCTTCTAAGCCAAGAGATATCAGAGTTATCTCTGACAGTTCTTACATTTTGTAAAACAATTATTTTTTTAGGTAGAGGGAAATATATGGTAAGTAGCGATGCTTGCCACTTGCCAAAGGCTTATTATTCACAACAGTATATTACGCAACAGTATAGACGCAAAGTTTTAAGAAACTTTGTCATAAATGTAACATAGAAACTATGTCTCAGTCACGAAACATTTTAACGTCGGGCAGTAATTTAGCCGCCCGCCCACCTACAAGAAATATGCTAGAACTTACATTTTAATGACTTTATTTTTGTGCACATTTTAACAATAATTTATATATACCATACAACAAACCTGATTTTTTGCCGTTTTTCGCTCGAAGTTAATTACGGTAACAGTAACAATATTCACATAATATTTAATAGTATGTTTACTTAAATGATTAATCATTAAATTAAAATAAAATAAATATTTAAGGAGTGCTACAGTACCCTTCGAGTCACTGTACTTTCTGATTCAGCAACCTGTACTCTGTAAATACTCGTATCTATCAACATAATAAATGATTGAAATATTTCCAAAATTATACGACTATGATATCATCAGCCCAGTACAATTAGCTTCGTTAAAATAAATTTACGTTTTTAATTATCGTTCGTTTTCACAAAAACAGCCCTTTGATGAGTTCACGTCATTATCGTCCGTACTCGCGCCGGATATTTGAAAAGAAAATTGCAATTTTCTGACTCAGTGAATATTTTTTTACCTTCCCTTGTCACTCATTAAAATTGTAATGTGAATTTTCAGTTCTTTTGAAATGTTATTAGTTTTACAATTTCTACGCAATAAATCTAAGATCTTTATTTAATCTTTCGTACCGCATAAAGCACAAATCAAGAAGATGTTAGAATGTAGCCTCTCTTATAGTTTATTCATAAATATACTTACTGACCGACACTGATCATTAACTCGCTTCTTTAAGTCACTGCTGGGAGTTTTTTTCTTCTTGTAGAAATGCCGTTCTCTTAGATAATGTAAAAAAAACTGAATTTACCACATCCTAATAAATATCTCCTTAATTCGTACTACTACTAAACATCTCTAAGTGTTATGCAAATTCCAAGTCATTCCACACAAAGACAATCAAGCCTGCTTCCAAGCATAAATTGCATCGCGTGGCGTGAGAACGCGCAGGTGCAGCCGACTGCCGCCATTAGTCAAATCTTCACGACAAACAAACGGTCGGACGGGACGGGAACATCGACTCGCACTTAGCTATTTTAATAGTTTATTGGTGACTCTATGATCTAAAGTTACCGAGATAGCAGAACAAGTTTGCAAGATGAAACGGCAATGGGTAGAAATAAATCAAATAGAGTTTTTGAGTGGGTCACGTCGGCTAGCCGCAGCGTAGCGAGGTAGACTGGTGACCTCAAGACGCGATTCTTAATCGAAAAAGCACTAATAGCGTAGTTTGACTAGGTGTTCGTTAGCAATCGTCGAAGTTAAGCAACATCCAGCATGGTCAGTCTTTGGATGGGTGACCGCGGGTGGCATTTACAACTGAACCTTTAACTAAGTGTTAAGCCATGTCAGAAGCCTTTAGGCAGCGTTAATAACTCTGAAAACAGGCCAGGCTAGCAACTCGCCCTACACGAACTTACTTAATACATTAACGTATATTTTTGATTTAAATTTAATCATGTCTTCGTTTAATTTAAAAGAAGTAACTCTGTGTAATACTGTTAGATACTGTTGTACATTTATAATCATTTGTAAATGTTTGGACACATAACGACGTCTACATAGCAAATTATTATACTAGTTATACTTAGCAATTTTCTCGGATCTTTTCCTTCATCTTAATAAGAATAGCCACGAGATCTAATATCTGATTTCCGGCTTATTACCTCGCAGAGGCCAGTGTGGGGTAATATCATCCAGCGGTAATATCGTCCGGGAGTAACATCGTTCTAGTAACAATGACATTACTTCAGGGTCAAGTGGGCACGCACGGCCGCGTCTGGCAACAAGTGGGCGAAAATACTCGTTTACTTGATCGGGGGGAAATGAAGTAAATTTTTATGTACCGGGCGGTTAGCTATGACGAGTGGCAGTCGCTGGAGGAGCTGTGTATGACCAGATGTTGCTACGTGTTTTAGTAGAACTTATCGGGTGTATTAGTGGACGCGAGATGATTTTAACACAAAATTTATCGAGATATATTTAAGCTAAGTCAACTGTGAATCAAAAATATATGCTGAAATCGATTTAATTTTCGTCGTTAAAACTGTGTTGATGTTATGATTTTACCGCGCTACGCCTACGTAGCACACGTTGTAGCTTGCTACGATCTCTGTAGCGCGGCTTCGTAGCACTTGCTCACTGCGTCAAAACGTCACTTCTTGCAGACGCAACTTATTTCGTATCAGCTCATTTTATTGTCTTTTTGAAAAAAATCCAGTCTCAAAAAGTGAATCAGCTGGTAACGCTCTCATCAGAAAATAACAAAAAAATGTAAGTAAAATATACACTGGTTTTCTGAAAACTGAAACGTTATGTAGAGTGAGGTAGCGGTAGTTCATGGTTTCTAAAAATATATAATTGAATATAATGCCGTTGAGAGAGTCCATAGTGAGGCGTATGTCCAGCAGTGGACTTTCTACGGCTAATAGAAGGATCCCTGACAGTGCCAGTGAAATATTCTTACAAAATTACATATAGCCAAACGTTGATGTGAGTTAAATTATTGTGTATTATTGTAACTTGTATTTGCTTGCGGCTTCGCCGGCGTGACTATTGTGCTATCCCCTAGGAACTTTTTATTTTTTGTAATAAAAAGTAGCCTATGTCACTTTCCGACCTTTGAACTATATCAACCTAAAATCAAGTCAATCCTTTGCTCTGTTGCCGCGTGAAAGAGCAACAAACCAATCAATCAACAATAACACTTTCGTATTTATACTATTAGTAAGGATAGTATTAATCTATATATGGCCAAAACAACAACAGACACGTGTAGAAAAAGTACAAAAGTACATACAACATGCGTCGTTTGAAATAACGCCCAGAGGAGAACGCAGTACAACGTGAGACGGACATTATACTGTATCTCCTCAAGTTTCTACCCATCCTGTAAGTAAAGGAAAGAAACTGTGTTATTGCAGCTCCGAACTTTAAGATAAACGTTTATTTTTCCGTAAAGTTTGGCCAAACTCCGCCAGTTACAGCTCCGCGGGAAGGAGGATTATTTATTTTGGTGCTCCTTCCTCCAGACACTTGTTGATGTAGGATCATGCTGCACGATACTGTGGTTTGGATATTATGTCTTAACATAGGTACAAAGAAAAATAAATTCATAGCGTATAAAATACCTTAAGAGAACCACTGGATTTTTCAATGTAAATTTAATGTTATGAAAGTTTTTAACTCGACAGTTGTTTTGTATCTGTTTTCGTAAATAACCGCACTACTCTAGCTTTAAACAAATAAGTAGTAATAGTTTGGTTTTAAAATTGTTCACGTATCCACCCATGGAATTGATTAAATATAGATGTTGCCTTTAAAAACTTACCTCTGAATCCTGAGTAAAGTTTTATCACGTTATTTGCATAGATTTGGCGTTTTGTTATACTTTCATAAGCAAACACATATAACCAACTGTACAAATTATCAACAAACAAATCATTTATTTTGACATAATAAATGTGTTACAGCGATACATGATCCATAGGCTCCTGAACTAGTCTAAGACTGTGTCTCAGGAGCCAGTGGCTTCTCCATATTAACATAAAAAGCATGCCAAAATGTAAATAAAGAGTGGATTTAACTAATTTAGAAAAATAAAAAGTAATCTTTTAAAAGTTTAAAATGATAAAAAACTGATATAAATTATAAATACTAATCTATACATAAAAAAAATATATTTATATATCAAACCAAAGATACAATAATAAAGAAAACTAGACTTGTCTTAACTAATTAGGAAAAAAAAAGCGAAATCTTAGAAATTATATTTAAAAATTTGAATTGAGTTATAAATAACACGTACTAATTCATACATTAACATGAAAAATACAAAACAAAGATTACTTATATAATAAAAAACATTAACTTGAAAAACTCGTCCGACATACCTCAGTGCCTCCAGTGTGTGTTGCCAGTGATGACTTATGCCACAGAAACGTGGTCTCTCACTATGGGCCTTATTAGTAAGCTCCAAGTAGCCCAACGAGCCATGGAGAGGACTATGCTCGGAGTTTCTCTGCGAGATCGAATCAGGAATGAGGAGATCCGAAGAAGAACCAAGGTTACCGACATAGCCCAGCGGATTGGCAAGTTGAAGTGGCAATGGGCAGGGCACATAGCGCGGAGAACTGATGACCGATGGGGTCGAAAAGTTCTCGAGTGGAGACCACGTACCGGCAAGCGCAGCGTAGGGATGCGTAGGAAGCGTAGGATGACCTTATAAGGACCGCAGGATCGCGCTGGATGCAAACCGCTATCAAACGGTCTTATTGGAAATCATTAGGGGAGGCCTATGTCCAGCAGTGGACGTTCTATGGCTGATATGATGATGATAATGAACTTGAAAAATAAGAAAAAAAAAGTTTATATATTGTATTTTATAACGTATAATTTTGATTAAAAAAATCATTACATAAATAAACTATCAAGTAGAACTTCAATACCTTCATAATCTATTTTTTTAGCCAATTTAAAAACAAAAAAAGGCCAAACACAACAACATAACAAAATTAATTATTTCCGACGATCTACATAGGTACCGCGTAACGACAGACAAGTGCTAGTGCTTTCAATAGTAGCTGTAAGTTTCCCCTCTTGGTTTATTTACGCTTTAATAACACGTCTCGATGTCTCAGAAGTAGCGGAAGGCACAAACTACATTTGACAGGTTTACTTTGTAATAACCAGTTCAAATAAAATAAAAATAATTTATTTAAAAACATCAATAAACATGTAAAAAGCAAAACAATCTGTAAAATGACTCGGTTAAGCCTGTGTTTAGGCTGAATAATAACACAAAACCTGCTGTCTAAAATTAATAAAGTAAGTGTTTTTAAAGCCCATTACAGTACATAGATGCGACATACTTAGAGACCTAAACAATATAAATATATCTAATAATGCCTGGAGTGGCGTGTAAATAGCCAACTCCTGGGTGTGATTGCTCACGAAAGATTTTGAAGAAAAATTAGAAAAAGAAAGGGCGGGAAAATCATACACGAAATAAAGAATTTGGTGTCGACGTATAAACAGGAACTAAGCTAAGACTAACCTGCAAATGACCGCATTCATCCCCTCGTAATCGAGACCGGCTGGAGAAGTCTTCTGCAACTGACGCACGGCGCCTGCTGGTATCTTCCACTAAAGTCCTGCGTCGAGGCGAAATACGATTGTCCAAAAAAAAAACTGCACTGCACACAATAAAATTCCAAAGTTCTCAAAATGAACTTCAAGGTTGCGGATGAAACTAATCTTGCGGCGTATGAAAGTCAACTGGCAGAAAGATTTTCTGCCATTCAAAAAATAATGGCGGTGACGCGACACTCGGTGCATTTGCAGCATTTTTTGACCAATGGTCGAGGGCATCGCGGTTCGAGTCGACTAGCGCCATCTCTCGGAAAACTCCGGGACGTCATCGGAACATCGACAGATCGTCCCAGCGTTGTACCTGTTTTACCGACGACACCAGAAAGCGGGTAAATTGAAATTATAAAGAGAAAAGATTGTAGGAATGCGGAAATTATCAATAAAGATGTTAAGGCGCTCCACCAATGCCTAATGAATATAGCATAGAAAATAAAGATGACTTTACCAGCTATCTAGTAATTACAGGTGAGTCGAGTTTTTGCTATGTGTGTGTCTGTACAAGCATAATCTTTTCTACTATTATAAATCCGAAAGTGTGTTTGTTTATTTGGTTTATTTGTTTCTCTTTCACTGAGAGCAACGGATCGACTTGATTTTTGGCATAATAATAGTTCAAAATACGGAAAGCGTTATGGGCTACTTTTTATCCCAGAAAAATACAATTCTGCCATAAGATTGTAGAATAATTAAAATACCTCTCAGGCGAAGCCGCAGGCAAAAGCTAGTTGTAAAATAGGTCGCAGAAATTCGTTCTTAAACATGATTATTTCGTCCGGTTTCGAAGTAATCGATCATGCGGTCTCAGTTTAAGTATATGAGATAATACAATGATGTTTCTTGAGTCATGATACTATTCATCTAATTTAGATATGTATAACATTGCAGTATAAAATAATATTTACTTTGAGTAGGTAAGGAAAGGACATCTGACATTTTGGACCAAAACTCCAAGTAATAAAGTAGTAAAGAAAAAATATATACAGGGTTATTTTTAATCAATTAGCATCGTTTTAAGGGCTTGTTCTGTACATCAAAATTAAAAACTTTTGTTCCACGACTTTTATTAATTCTCAAAAAAAGTTGTTGCTCCATAGAAAAATATTGTTCACCATCGACAAAATGTATGGAACAGCTGATTTTTTTTTTGAGTCTTGACAAAAGTCGCAGAACAAAAGTTGTTAGTTTTGATGTACATAAGGAGCCCCTAAAAAGATGCTAATTGATTAGAAATAACCTTGTAGGTATACATGACCCTCAGAACATTTCTTATCACTAAACCAAAATTCTAGGTCTGATATTTAAGTAGTTATTCAAATATCTGACCTAGAATTTTGGTTTTCAAGCACGTATAGTTTACGTGCTTGAAAACATCATTTTGCGAAAGTAAAATAGCAGATTCTTGGAAAGTATATACTTACGTAATAGTACATGATTAACTAAACATATAATATTACTGTACCGAACTGCTATGTTATTTATCTGATATTTGAAAAACTGTACGAGTTTGAAAATTCTCTTGAACTTTCAAAGTGATGTAGCATCGTAGACATCAGGCATAGAGGTTCGGTGTAATAGTATAAAAAAATCAGATAGCCATAAGAAATCATAATAAAAACAGAGATTTCTTTGGCCGCCTATTTCACTTTTGACCTAAAATGTTTGAAGCATGTCACAATGTTAACAATGTTGCCAATCAAGCTGAAAACGTTTTAAGACTTTAGTTATGCTAGAATTTGTCGTTAGTTTTCATATTGGAATACAAATTAAGAATCTGGAAACATTTTATTTTAGCAAAACTTGTACTTTCGAAGTGATGTAGCATCTTAGGCATCAGACATAGCGGCTTGGTGTAATAGTAAAAAATGTTCAGTTAGTCATAGAAAATCATTACATAAACATATATTTCTTTGGCCGCTTATTTGACTTCTTAGTCCAAAAATGTATGTAGCATGTCAGTTGTCCTTTATCGTATTAATAAATAACAGAAAATAACTAAAGGGATAGTCTTTAATTAGCGGTATGTTTGCATTTAAAATGCACAAACCTACCATCAGTGGCAAGGCTTGAGCTAATTACATGCAACTTTGACGAACCGGCCGTCCTCCTTCGCCGACTGTAGCGCCATCTATTATGCAGGAGTCGTCAGGCAAATGACGTTTAATGTGAGAACCGAGGCGAGTCCACAAAGCAAGCAAACATTGGTAATGTCGCGCGACAATCGGCCGTTGCGCGCGGCAGGCGGCGTTCCCACGGAACTTAAAGGAAATGTTGCATTCTGCGCTATGAAAGGCTCGGGCAGTCTTACCACATAGAAGTTTAGTGTTCAACATCATTTTAAGTATTCAACAAACAAAAGTTTAATAGGTTTTGAAACCGAGGTTTAAATATGATACAAGTGATTGTGAACTAATTTGTTTTATAGCGTAGATAATATTTGCAAAATAATCAATAGAAAATATCTGAGCCTGTGATGTGTTTGTAAGAAAACGTTAATAAAAAAACACTAAAAAAAATTTATCTACATAGTACTGTACTGTACTGTATCAGCCTTTTAATAGTCCACTGCAGGACGTAGGCCTACCCACGAAGGGTGAAGGGTTTTTTATCTACATAGTACTGTATCAAAATACATAAACGATACCAATTGTTTCACAGGTAAAAAAAGCAACTCAATTTCGTACTTCATAAGCGTAGCGTTATCTACTCAAAGAATCGAATCCGCAACAATGAAACGCTGTCCGACAATTCGCGCCAATCAGCGCCTCCCGGCGGACCGAATACCCAAATATCCGGCAAAAATGATAACCGCTGAAATATAGCTCGCATTGTACTTAACAAAGTGACTTTATACCGGTTCGAACCGGTTTATACAGCTCTAGTTTATGGACCATCGGGGGCCATTATCAGATGTGTTGTGAAATACGCGCTCAGTTTTATTGTGTCTGTAGCAAATAAAATGTTTTAGTGCGAATTTTTTGGCAAATTTTTATTGATACTGTTTATACCTGCATCAGGTAACTTGTTATGGATTACAAACGGTTTATTGATAGAAATGTTTCATTTTTAAGTCATGTAAGGATGTTTTTGTTTCGTCTTAAATGTATATGTACGGGGTGGCTGCTACTTCACTAGCAACACTCTAAAATTTATTTGCGCTTATCGTTATGACCAACTTTGACTATGGGACCAAACTCAAAATCACAAAAAATACAAATTCTCACACAAAATGTTCGAAAAACCTCTTCAAAATAATTATTTTCGACGAACAACTGATTTTTTCTTGGCGGTTTCGAAGTGAGCCCCATAATAAAACAAGCACAACTAAGTACACCGTAGTGTAGAGTATTGTTAATGAATTTGTAGTTCTCTCGTATTAACAAAATGTTCATCTAGTTTTGGACCGAAAACAGCATGGGTACACAAATGTCCACTGAAGTCTTTACTTTATACTGGAATATCCTTACTGAATATTAAAAATCTGAAAGTGGGCCTTTTGTTTTGTTCCTATTTCACGCAGCAACGGAGCAACGGATTGACTTGATTTTCGGCATAGACATAGTTTGAAAGGCTAAAAGTGACATAGACTAAATTAAATGTAAGTGGCAATATTATATTAAGGACCTCTCAACGAGTAAAGGCCTCCTCCGTTTTTCTCCACATATTTCTGTTGTTTGCCTTTCCTATCCAGTCTCTTCCTGTTAGTCTTACGATTTCGTCAAGCCAAAAATAAAATGTTCCCATGGGATAGAATAAAAATTAAAATGCTGCGGGCAAAAGCTAGTATTAATTAAGAAAAATTAAGTGACTCCTTATCACCCGTTATACACACGACATAACATATTGTTTTTGTCACAGATTTTACAACAATATCTACGAAATAGACACCGGACGTGGCGACAAATGGCGGCGACGACTTCCCACCAATTATAATGAAACACTACGCTGCGGAGATATGGATGGTCAGTCATTACCGGACGGAACTGTAGTTTGTCACACTTTACAATGATGGGCGGGGTCGGCATATTTGTGGACTAGGCTTTGACCAAAATTTGTTGCCTGAAGATTTTTTGCGTTTTGACATAAACTCAATAAAAAAGGAATCTAAAAAACTCCATCAAGGAATGAAGCAGCCTGCCAGCCTACCTTTGTTCTAAGAGTTATATTCTAAAGCTTCTAAGTTTGCGTGCTTCATCTTCGACCACAACGTCGCTTACCATCAGGCGAGTTGGCAGTAAAGCGCGGGCCTATTCGCGCTTACTTTAATTTTATTACTCAATGAAAACAGCGTTTTGAAAGCGTTCGAGGCATTGAATGTTCTAAAGTTGCCATTATCAAAGCCAATATAATTATATACTGTGCATTCTTGGCTTTTACTACTCTATTGCTGGATATAGGCTTGCCCAAATGGTAAGCGTTTTCTAATTCAGCCACCACGGTTTCTAATATTTATTTTACTTGATATTAATAAAATAGGATTGACTGTGTGAATAATTTTTTCAGAGTTGGTCACAGATTTTACCATCACGTGGTAATTCTCATTGACAGTCTGCATTACGAGAAGGCATTAACCTCTCGAGTGTTAAACATTGGAGTATTGGACACGTTGTTTGTACACGCGGCGTCCAATTATCTCGGGAGAGTGCAAGCGGCCGGTAAGAACCTCCCTACCGTCGAAGGAGGGACTGAATCTCTGACAAAATATACGGTACATATTTAGTTATTTTTCATATGCTATTATAATGGAGCTACCTTTGGCCACCAACTTGCCTTATAGATAATAGAAGAAGATTCCTATTCGATTTATGATAGACTTGTTCACTCATGCCTTAAAGAAAAAAATCATTAAATACCTATTGGTTTGGTTATGATAGGTAGTATGATTTGACACATAAAGTTCAGTGACTATCATATCAAATTACACACTTGGCTTTAAGTATCTTTACACTTTATTTGGTATTTTTATAAATAATTGCGTACGAATATTTGACAAGTCGGGCTAGTATGCGCGCCACGAAATATTTCGTTCGTAGTGACAGAACGAGACAGCGTTATGGCAAAGTATATATCTGTCACTTTTTTACACGTCGAAACGAGTTCTTTTCGTGGCTTTTCGTGGTCGCATGTTTGACTAGTAGGGATCGGTTTGACTCTACTATGTCAAAATTATGAAATAAGTCGTAATTAAAACGTAATAAGTAGTTTTTACTTATTATATCCTTGATTTGGTTAATTTGTTCCTCAAAATAAGTTGAATAAAATTTAAAACCATACCGCTATTTACCGTACATTTATTTGTAATATACCTAATGCAGTCCCCGCGTCAGTGCGCAGTGTAGGCAGAGTCCCGGGGGCGCGTGGCGCGCGCGATAAGAGCCCAAATTCATGTTTGAACTGTCATTATTCTCGCCAGATGTCGCTGCACTCAATTATTTTTGACACACGACTGTCATTTGTCTTTAGAATGATTTATTTTGATTGGCGGGTTGTTTCGATAAACACCACACATTAAGTACGACACTGTATCTGATCACATCATGATGCACATAAAATGTATTTTTTGAGATTTTTTCAGTTCAGGAAACGATTTTGTATAGATAACGATTTTTTTTGTATACTTTCTTACTATAGATTTACACGTTTTTCTAAAATAAGATAATATGTTTTGTGCTCCGCTATAATCTAAAATGTATCAAAGGGATACAATTATTAACATTAATTAATCGCTCTACCGCGGAATAATAAAAGGTTCCGAATAGTTTGTATCCCACGGGCTGAATTCGGCTTTGAATTTAACGTTTATTTTTCGTTTGGACTTCCAGCGAGGCGAGCTTGCATAAACGCACCCCCAATTGCATTGTTTTCACTTCAAGAAATTTAAACCTGTGGTGTGAGTGCGACTAGAACGGAGTAGTCCAAATTGGAGAATAGTGATTTTGTAAATGTACACTACATTTACAAGTTAAGATGTATAATAATTATATACGTCCAGTTGACATTATATGTTTATATATAATATATACTAATATTATAATGAGGGAAGATTTGATTGTATGTTTGCATCGAATAGGCACCGAAACAACTGAACCGATTTGGAAAATTTTTTGACTGTTGGAAAGCTACACTATCCCCTGTGAACATAAGCTATATTACCATATTTAAGAAAAAAATACGGATCCTTACTATTTATCTTCTTTAGCCAAACGTATCCGGGCAGTAACAACTAGTGTAGTATATTTAATGTATTGTTAATTAAAATGGCGGTGCTTAAATATAACTATAGATGTATGTAGACACCTACTCAATCTACTGTGATAACTGTATTTTGATTCTGACAAAAAAATCTTTTGAATATACCATACTGAAATATAACCGAGTGAATTCACCTGTTATTTAGCAATATTACATTCTACGATAATTCAGTAGAATCAGAATTTATTGACCTGACTATGACTGTCCTTTAAGCCGTGGCTTTGCCCGCGTGATACCTAAGTAATTTGGTTTTTGTGCTATCCCTTAAAAAGCATTTATTTTTCCGGCATAAAAAGTAGCCAATGGTACTGTCCAATCATCAAGTAAATCTTTCCTTCCGTTGGTACGTAATAGTAAGAATCAAACCAAAATAAAGCAAAAACTAAACTTTCGGCTTAATATTATTAGCAAGGATTAATTGCTTGCCATTACGCGCTCGACTACTTTGTCTACCCTTCGTTAATTAAGCTGTTATTCCTAATTTATAGTGAGTGTAATTCTTGCAAAGATAACATCCCAACGTGAGCAATTATCGCACATCCCCTACAGCTTATCTTGGTTGTTTGATTCCCATCCGAGTCGCGCGTCACATCTCCGCATGCAGCTCGACGCGGGTTTCTTTTATCTCTAATAACATTCCGATTGAACCAGCCTGCGCGGGCTCCCTAAAGTAATAAACTAGTAGTGGTGCAGAAACGGGACTCGGTTCCATTGTAGCACGACATTGCCACGCACCGGTGCGGTGGCGCGGCGCGGCAAGCACAGCGCTCGGTGCGGCCGACACACGCCGTATTTGATACTTATGCATTGAGCATTCATTGTCATTATGCATGTATGCATTATGCATGCATATATCATCATTATAATTATTATCGTCGTTTTTAACCGATGAAAACTTGACTGTGTTTTAACTCTACAAATTATTTTTATCAAAATCATTTTTATTACTAGTCATTTCTTTGCACAGATATCTATCTATTGAGAGAGATTTTTCATTCCCCCGCGCGCTACGATACTGACCGGTGTGGCCGCATTATAAAAAGTGATTTCTTGTAATCTGGGTGCAGTTATTTACGTTACGCTCAGCTTAGATTTAAAGCAAACAGTTTTATGAAAAATCAATCAATTAATCCGATAGGCAATTGTGCATTCGATAAAATAATGAAATGAAGTGTAACTAAAATTCATAGTAAGTAGAAATTTTCATTAAACTTATACAAATACCTAACTTGATTAAAAAAATGGATCTTACAAAACTAATCCATCTTACTTGACTTTCTTCAAAAACGTTCAAATATGAAAACTCGTGTGACTCGCGACAACGGAGACGCGACCAATTGCGAAATACGTCGAATTTGTAGAACAAATATAAATGGTTACGTCGGAGATGGAGGGGAGATAATTACATTTTTTGATCTTCGCGGGCAGTGACGTCAGGGGTGACGTCAGACGTACTGTCGATAGTGTCACAGATATGAGTTGTTGGTAAATAATGGTGTATTTCAAGGCTGAAATAACAGTTAGATCGGCCGATACGGCAGGGGGAGATATTTATCGACAAGTATGTATATGTAGATCTGAAGATAGTGATATTACATTGTTTAAGATATATCCGATAGCTTCAAAAGTTACATTAAATGTAAATAATAGAATAATAAAATTTACAAAGTTTTTATCGAAAATAATTTTGTTCTAGGCCGTATCATACAAGTTAGCGGATGTGAACTTAGATACCTACATTTATAAGCAGCGCGAAACTCAGTCGTCGCGCAGCTTTATGTGAGCTTCAATCAGGATTGGATATTTCGCAACTTGTAGCTAACTTCACATCCGCCTACTTGTATGATTAGGCCTTTATTAGATCTTTTACTATTTTTATTTTTTACATTATTTTAACGGAAACTGCAAAAAGAAGCTATTCAAAATCAAACGAATTATTTAACACTTAAAACCAATCACAAAGTCCTATGTAAACAAACAATCATTTCCACAATCACTGATTCGCCAACTAGAACATTAATTAACCCGACTGCTCCGAGAGTCGCCGGAAGTGAAGCGGCCGCCACCGCCACCGCCGGCTCAAACATCAGCTCAACTCCACAGAACTCCAGCCGGCTCCAGCAAACAGTCAATACTTTTGAATTTAATAACTGCAGTCAATAACTAATAACTCTGTCAACTAAGTGCAACTATATTTCAAAGTAATTCCTTTTTTGAGCAAAGATTTCTCATATTGAACAATATCATATTTTTTGTTTAGTTAGTCATACCATGCACGTACGTAAATGGTACGTACTTACTAAAAATACTTCTAACTAAAATACGTAGTAAGATTTAAGATTGAAACGTTTCAAATGTTACAGATAAGCGTAGTGGAAATCTTGTGACAAGCGTTAGTTGTTCAAGCAACCAAAACGTTGTTAGTACACATTTACACATAATTATTACTTTGATTGTTAAAATCACAGATATTTCAACTAAATTAAATAATTCTACAGGTACCTAGGTAGAGGACCTACTAATTTTATCTCAATTTTAATCTATAATATATCTTGTCACAGACTCAGAGCAAATAAAAAAATCAAGAGAGAATGTTGTGAACAAACAAGCGAAGCCAACCAAAACTACGCCTCGCCGTGTACAGACAATTACACACACATCCAGGTAACTATGAAACTACGCCTTGGCTTGTTAGTCAAACTATGGCGGCGCAACAGCGCAGCAACTCACACATGTAAAAAAAACCGGCTTCACTTGACTGTTCAACGACGTTCCCTCTGGATTTATTTATTTGCTCTGAGGTCTCAGATATCTAGTTGAAGGGGCACCTAGTCATTAAACTTGTAACTGGTGTTATTTATTTCTTTATTTTTGTTTTTTTTTTTATTTCTTTTATTCTTATGTCAAAATGCGTTTAGTATTATCAACTGTGTTGCACACTGTTATGTAACAAATGTTTCTCTCGGAGAAGTCAGAGAAACAAAATGTACTGATGCTCTAGTACATACTCGAGAGCATCAGTTAAAAATATGGCGAACATGTTTTTACGTGGAACCGAATCATATTAATAATAAACAGCTATTAGAGGAACTGAGCGTCGCCCGAGAGTGCAGTCAAAGTAAAGCTCACTCACATCATGGACTTTGATGGCGTATGTGAATCCACCAACCCGCACCGAGCCAGATGGATATGGCGCAATCATAGTCGCCCTTCGTAGATAAGCCAAGGCCTGCAGTGGACTATTAAAAAGGCTGGTAGGTACAGTAATCCCAGTAGGGCAAAGGAATGAAACCATTCTTTTTACTTTTAATGTCAGTTGTCAATATCAATCCCTACTTGGTTTCTACTCCGAGGGGATAAATTGGCAGAAAGACGATTTTTGTCCCTTTGCCATGCTAGGGGTGCAGGTAGAGGTACAAAGCTCACTCACCCAAGAGTTTCATGACCTCTGGTTGGCTGATGAGCACGTTAAGCTGCGCGGCCGCCGGCTGCAGCAGCCGCGCCGGCAGCGCCAGCCACGCCGCCCACAGCAGCACCAGCGCCGCCATCGCACTACTTCACTCTATTTTACTAGCATTTCGCCGACAACTGCCTTGTTCACATGACGGGATCTTACAGTCATGTCGTATCCATAGTATCCGTTAGAATCGTCTCTAAGTTCTCACATTATCAGAAACACTGTTAAAAGTTACTGAGTAGAAAAAAGGGTAACACAAAACAGCAAATTCAACTAACAAAATAAACACATAAGAACGAAATACAATCGGCTCACCAACCATACATCGAGTTCAATAAAAAATGAAACCTTGAAAATAAACTTAGAATTCGAAAACGGGAGTTCGCAATTCGAATGTCGTTTTCGTAATTGGAGACGCAGTGGCGCGGAAAGTCGCGCGACAAAGGGACGCACGCAGTGCCGCCGGTTGGCCGCGTCGCACTGCCGCCGCCGGCCGCCGCGCGCCGCGCCGGCACGCACCAACAACAAGTTGTCGCAGACATGCGCACCGTGACTCATTTGCTTCTTTCATATCCACTTTTTTCAGGATCTACCTTTTGGTAATTAACTTTCATGAATCGTGATACAAGCGAAAAAATTACGTATTTAAGTTTAGCAGAGAATAGAGATTTTACTATCAAATTTACTACAAAACCATGCTCTATGACTTCACTATGGAAACTAGCGTAGTTTTCGCACATTTTAAATAAGTACAGCACAGGTGTTACTCACGCATAAATTAAGAAGAAAACTGCTACTATAGTATCAACCGCATTTGGCGATCTTCCTCAAAGTTGGAGTACTAGCACGCGGGCTCGTCTCGCATAGCACCGAGTGCCGAGTGGGAGTTTTGCAAATCAAATTGAATTACTTTTACGTCGCGTCGAGCACATTGACACACACGCTTGAATTAGCCAATCACAGACGTTGCCACGCTCGTGTTCGATCGGTTTGGCGCTCATTGCATTACCGTAAAAAATACTCACACTTAGCTAGTCAGTTTTCTGTACGTGACACAAAATGGCGCTGTGCCATTTCCATAGAAATCACATCAATCGATAAAAAAAAAATCGACAAAGCGATCGAGCTCGCGCGAAAAACTCCCACTTAGCCCTCTGATATGCTGATATGACTGATATGCGAGACGAGTTACACACATAGTAGCAGTTTTCTACTTAATTTATGCGTGAGTAACACTTGTGCTTTACTTATTTAAAACATGCTCTATGACTTATAGTACTTAGAGTCTAAGTACTTAGGTACAGTGTTGAAATATTGATCTTAGAGTAGAATTCAATACAAAATATCTTGTCAACTACTAGTAAAACAAAACTATTTATTTGGAACTGTTGTATACACATTACGAACACATTCCACATATACAAACGAAAAATGGTAAGACAGAAACTTTAGATTCCTAGATCAGTACTTATATTGGAACAGGAACGCAATAATAACTGGCAAGATACCGAAGCGATGGTGAGACAAAACATAAAAAGAAACGTGCCTGCTCCAAGCAGCAGGTTAAAGAAGGTTTCGGCTGGTGATGAGAAAGTACGTATGTCTCGTCACATCCAGGAGCTGAAACAAAGTTACTTAGTCTCCCGCTCGCTGCACGGCTATACCTACAATACCTATCTCCGCGACAACATCCAACTCGAAAGGAGATAATTTCATTACGAGCGAACATAATGCGCAACGAAACCCTCCCTCGAGAGTAACTCGATTAATGCCCTCTAAAACATCGCTCCAATGAAAGCCTTTTAAAATTTAAACACAGTTTCGATACGGAAAGGCGAATGCATATTTCTAATTCGATTAAATCGCATTTTATCGTGCGCGAGTTGCGGAATCGAGTTACGGAGCTCGGAGCTCGAGAGCCAATCAGGAAGCTTTTATAACTCGACTTCGAATATAAATACGAGGAGGTTCATCTACTGCTTCGACAGACAGGTTGACTGTAACGCGTCTAGCTGATTTACAAAAATAAAGTGAAAAGCTCCCAATTTTTTCAACTGTCTCAAATGAGTTTATACATAGTTATCTTCTTAGACTGTACTAAGCAAAAGAGTGGTGATTAGGGCCATCATTATGAACAAATTTCACTATGGGGTCAACTTGTAATTTTAGAAAAATATATACTTGTACACCCTGTGTAATAGGGCCTATTCTGTGCCTGTATTTAACGCAATCGCAACTCGGAATCAACTAAATGTATGAAACAGCTGATATTTTTTCTCGATCTACGGGTTGGGCTCATAGCAAAAAATGTCCATAATTATGGTTTTTAGGATTTTTGGCTTAGTACAGAGCAAACAGATAACCTAGCAGAAAATTATAATAGTAAAAGACGGGAAAAATATCATGCTCTGTATTAGCTGTTCACCCACGGCCGTGAGTCACGTGCTCTATGTTTGTATTTTTTCAAAGACGAAAACGCTCGAATCCTCCTAATTTGCTTTGTAAATGTGGGCTCCCCTCCCCGGCGCTTCCCGGAAATGAGTCAGGTCGGCGGAAACGGCTTCATACGCCATCTTTAATCCTAATCCGCGACTTTCCCCGCGACTCCCATCACCCAAACAAAAACGGAGAACTCCTAATACATCAAAACACCGCCAGTTCCAGCGTGTGGCCGGAGGGGCCGGACTCAGTGTAAGCCGGGGGCTAGCGCTGCCGGGGGCTGTTGAAATCTAAATAGGGTTGCCCCTACATTTTATTGTTTTTTAGGGTTCCGTATCTCAAACGGAAAAAACGGAACCCTTATAGGATCACTTTGTTTTGTTGTTGTCCGTATGTCCGTCTGTGTGTATGTCAAGACTCTTTATCTCGGGAACGCGTAAAGATATCGAGTTGAAATTTAAACTGTATGCGTATATCTATGGTCTCTTGCAGTTGTGTAAAAAAAAACTTCTCAGTTATCGTTTGAAAAAGTTAGAGCCGTCTCTGTCGAAAAAAAACGCATATTTCGACACTCACAAAAATCAAAACCTACAGGGTACTTCCCGTTAACCATAGAACTAGGAAATTTGGCGAGAAGTATTTTCTCAGAGTACAAATATAGGAGTAAATCTGAAAACTGAACATTATATTTTAATCACAAAAAAATAGGGCCTCAAAATTCACAAAATATGGGTTCAAAATTCAAAGTGAGTAAATCGTATCATGTAAGGTACCATATAAAAGAACTTCATTAGCACATGCTAAACCACGTTTTTAATTATTTTAACAATTTGTTATTTTCGATGGATGACGAGAAAAGTGAAAAAAAAACGCACTTATCCGGTTTTTATTTTTAAATTTAAATTACAGTAATAATATAGACTCCAGAGTATGTACTATGTACCCCTTGTTAAGTAAGTTACAATTGAAAGAATACTACTGTACAATAAAGATGGGTTAGTTTAAATCTTAGTCTAAGTTAGTCAATTCAGTGCATTGCGTGGATGCTAGGAGCAAACCGGCGATCCGCATGCAGCACCCGATCACAAGTGTGACGCATATGCCAGCCATCGCTATCCTCGACCATATTTGGGGAAAGAGAAGGACCCGACAGCGACACACGACGCCACTGCAAGAAGGAATCCTCGATGGCAAGCAATAATTCTCAGGACATGCACGTGATGCTCAACAACCCACTTATTACGATTTATTTTATGAAATTAAAAGAAAAAAGTTAACGAACACAATAAGTCTCAAATGGTGGGTACAAAATAAGGCAAGTAAATATTCAAAAGATATTTATTGGATTCAGTTTATTTGACATTTTTTCTATGCACACGTGATTTTAATCTACATTATGTATAGGTTTATGCTTTCATGAAATAGTAGTAGAAACTAATTAATGATTGGAACACACAATGTTTCCTGTCATTTTGTGTTACGTAAGAGCCCGGCAGATACTCGGGTAAATTATTTTTTTTATGTAAATAAATATTTTCATACATAAGTATAATGATCTTAAGTTAAGTTTAAGTTAAGATCTAAGTACGACCCTGTGAGTCAAGGAATACATGCGAGTATGTGGGTGAGATTAAACGGCAGTGAATGTATAAGTAATGGGTTCGCAGCCCGCCGGCACTGATGGATGAACCACCGCCTAATAACGTAGTTTATACTAATAATACTGCTATTTTTTCTGTTTGTTTTAGTTGTGATTGCAAGTGTACTTAAATTATGTTCAATGGACCTCACAAAGCAAGTAGTAAGAGATAGTGCACCCAGAGAGCAAATTCATATCTTGTATTACTGGAAATATATTGGAACCTGAGCTGAGGGGCTCTAAAGTTATCGTAAAAAATTACATTATTATTTTGGTCTTCATATCTGCAACTTCACCACGGTACTCCACTACAATCCATCTTGTTTAAGGACCCAGTCAAAAAAATTGATATTTATGTTATATCTTGTGCTTGTGGTTTATCAGTTCACCCCAGCACGTCCCAGATGTGGACCACTGGACATCGCGCCTCAGGCGAGGGTTGCAAATGCTGCAATGCAGTACGACCACAGAGATACTAGAGGGATAATGTAGTGTATCGAGAAATTGTGGAAGAGATGCATCGATTTCATAAGGCACTAGTTAGAAATAGAAAATATCTCGATTCGACGGCTTATGTCAGATTTTAGGCACGAAACGTCAATTTTTTGTCAAATTCTAATGCGTAATGTACACAGAAATACCAGAGGGACAATGTGGTCGATCGAGAAAAGAAAGAAAGTGATGCAATGATTTAAAATGGCATGAGTTAGAAAGAGATATAATAAGTATCTCGATTCAGTGGCTAGTTGCCGTGTTTTTCTCTCAGTAGTGTCAAATTCCAATACATATTTGACAGTTTTGACAGCGCTAAGCCAGATTTTCTCTACAAATGTAGATAGAAGGCTTGAGGCAATTCTCAACCACAAAAATTTGTGGTTGAGAATTGCCTCAAGCGACAACAGAGCTATCTCTCTAGTTGTAATAGCTCTGTGGTAATGTATAATTGATGGTTTTGACAGCTCTAGACCAGATTTTCCATATATTTTTGTGGGTGTGAATTACATCAAGTGACAACAGCGTTATCCCTGGGCTATGAGTACGACGCTAGTTATCCAACTAAATTGTAGAGCCACATCAGCTGTGATGTAGTATCATCGACTTGGCATTTCTATATTGATGTGTAGTATATTTAGTGGCGTTTTTATTGTCAAACGCAACCGCTCCTTACCCTTTTTTTGCACATGGATAGGAATAAAGGGATTCACAAGTCTGTGAATAATGCTTATCAATATTGAGGATCTAAAAGTCTGTTTGTTGGTTTGTTTGTTACTCTTTCACGCCAAAACAAAGCAATTTGAAGCGAGAGACTTGATGTTTGGCATGGATACAGCTCATACAGCTCAAAAGTATACTGACAAAATGTCATTTATGCTACTTTTGTGTAGAAAAAAAAAGGTTTTGCGGGAAGCCATGGGTAGAGCTACTCATTTGATCGCGTCTTTTAGGAAGTTCCATGCCAGTGCCAGTTCCACGTATGCCTACTGATCTATACTAGGTATCTTCCTAGTTTAATATGTAGCTGAATAGCATCGTAAATATGAAGTGGGGTAGAAGCCGAGTGGCCACATATCGTCATATGCCGATATAACGAGACAGCCCCTGCCCCCGCCCACCGCACTCCCCGCGCGCTCTGGCGGAAGCCTCCTGAAGCGCGCTCGGGCGTGAAAACACTCGCTCTGCTCGCGTCGTGACTCTCGACGCATTCAATAGGTACTACATCTGCTCCTTACAAATATATTTTCAAAACTCAAGCATTTTAAAAATCAAGAATTAATATTAACAATAGTTTAGAAACTGTTTTTTTTTTTTACTAAAACCATCGTCATGTGTGAATCTGCTGAAAATATTCTTCATAAGCATCTCTATCACAGGTGTGTCGAAGTGAGTGTCATAATTATTTATTTATGGTCACAGTTCAGTACCTACTCATCGTTCTGATAAAAACTTGATAAAATGATCAAGTTTATTTTCAAAAGAATTTTTTTATCTGAAAATTCAGCGAAAGGTTGAACCACTTAACCTATACAAACTCGAGCGTGAAACGTTGGGCCGTTGTCGGGCGGCGGCGGCGAGCGGAATCCATTTCAATAATCGTTTACATCCTTAACGTTATTTCAGTTATCCTCCGGAGTTTGCTTCGGAATATCTTTCCGGGAACATTAACATAAAACCAGCAAACATCTCTCAATATTGTTAAAGGTATCTTTCAATGTTAGCTTAGTGTCAGCGATCACTGGCGACCTCTAGACGTTACAAATTATTACTCACATACTCAGATTCTTTACATGTCGTCTTTACAAATAATTTTGTGTCGATATTAGATAAATGTTCAATACTGCGTCATTGCAAAAGCCTGTTTAATTAAGGTCTATGATTAACCAATCTTCAAACTGAAAATCGAACAATTACTTCGATATAACCTTAGATAATTACGGTAGGCGGTTTCAACTGGTTTTCGCTGACTGACTGACTTTTTCATTGGAGATTTATAGATGAAGGTATCTAGCAGTATAATTTATATCCTAAGGCTGAAATGGTGACAAACTGGTTAGTTCAGTATTATTTTCTTTCAATGTCACATGAAACCTCGATTTCATATTACAAAAAACATTTGTATGCAATTTATACAAAAAGTAAATATCGTGAGCGAGTGACGTCTACTGGTTGGTTAGTCGGCAGCAACAATAACATGGCTTCCAAAGTAAACTAACTGCTGGCAACACACGGGGTCACGGGGGCTCGTCATCGCACACACACACATCATCATTAACCGGCACCCCTTCAACTATCTGTTTGCCTGGTACGTTTACAATTAACTTCCTTATCATTTTTTTTTTTTTATTTTTTTTTATTTTTTTTATTTTATTTATTTATTAAAATCAACAGCCCTTAAAAAAAAAATATTACATTAACTTAACAACTAAACTTAAGGCCAATAACTGATTTATACTATGTTACCAAACTTTTTATGCAGTTTCACAACATAATAAACATTATACTTGTTATACAGTTGCGCTGTTTATTTGTGTGTGTGTGTGTGTGTGTGTGTGTGTGTGTGTGTGTGTGTGTATGTTATTTACATTTACATAATTATATTATAATACATCTATTCAACAAATATAATATTATAAATTTATGCTTTAACTGTGTCATGTAATATTTGAAACACCTCTTTTTTAAATCTTTCTTTTTGATTATGAAAAATGTCAATTGAATTATTAAATCTTATATTATATGTTCTATGTAAGCGATTGACAATTGAATTTTGTGCATAGTTCGTGCGAGAATGCGATACAGCAAACAATTTAGTATGCCTAGTGCGAGTCATTGGAGTACAAAAGCTCAGGATGTTCCTGGATAGGTCTGGATTATCTATATATCCATTACACAGGCCATGTAAAAAGGTCATATCCAAAACGGTGCGTCTATTTTCAAGGCTAGTAAGGAGGTGATACTTGCAAGAGTCTTCGTAGTTAGTAGAATATTTATAAGCTCTATAATTAAGGTGTTTTATGAATTTGTGTTGAATGTTCTCTATGTCCCTAATGTATGTGATGTATGCTGGATTCCAAATAGTACTACAGTATTCAAGAATACTACGTACATAAGAGTAATAAAGTAATTTAATACAATTAATGTCAGAAAAAGGTTTACAGACCCGTAAAATAAAACCAAGACTTTTATAAGATTTGTTAATAAAAGATTCAATATGATTGGAAAAGGTTAATTTGGAGTCCAGTAGAATTCCTAAGTCTCGTACTATGTTTGATCTAGAAATGTAAACTCCAGTTAGTTGATAATCAAAGTTAAAGGAATCTTTCTTACGCGTAAATGAGACACAGTGACACTTACACACATTGATACCTATACGATTAGTTTTGTAGTAATCAGCAAGACGATTAAGGTCAGCTTGCAGTAACGAACAATCACTCATGTTATTAATTTTCATAAAAATCTTCATGTCATCTGCATACATGAGATATTTGGAATGCTGAATACTTTCACCAACATCATATAGATAGCACGCATATAGTAATGGGCCCAGTATGGAGCCTTGTGGGACACCTGAGGTTATATCTATATAGTTAGAGCAATAACCACCAACAACAACCGCCTGGGATCGCTTGCATAAATATGATTCTAACCACCTCAACAAATTACCGCGAATACCTAGTTCATAAAGTTTACGTAGAAGGATAACGTGGTCTACACGATCAAATGCCTTTTCGAAATCTGTATAGATTACATCCACTTGTGACCCACCATCCATATTAGTAGCGACATAATTAATGAAAGTACCCAAATTGGTTGCAGTGGACCGACCTTTCATAAAACCATGTTGTTGAGGAGGTATAGCTGAAGATATAATTGGATAGATATGAGTGTGAACTATTCGTTCTATTACTTTACTAAGAACATTCATTATTGAAATGGGGCGATAGTGTTCGACTGCCGTTTTAAGTCCTTTTTTATGAACCGGAATGACCCTAGCCTCTTTCCAAATTTTGGGAAAGAAACCACTACGAAAACATCTGTTAAAGATTAAAGTAATCGGGTAAACCAAAGATCTAACACATTTAATAAACAAAATTGGTGGTAAGTTATCATTACCAGCACCCTTGCTTATATCCAAGTTGCTAATAATTTTTTGAACCTCATCCACCGATACCTCAATATTAGAAATAATATTATTGGATGGTATTTTTTCTTTTAATGAACAATGAGCTAAATAATTTTCATCCACTGAGCAAGTGTTAAAATTGCGCTGGAAGAAGTCATTAAATGCAGAACATATGTCTAGTGGCCCGTCAACTTGGATATCACCGTATGTCATTAAATTTGGATAATCAGTGGTATTTTTTCTTTTAGATTTTATGTAACTCCAAAAAGCTTTAGGGTGTGACTTAATTTTTTCTTGTGAAAAAGCAACAAATGACGCAAAGCATTTATCTTGAAGAATTTTTTGTCTCTTTCTAAGCTTTGAAAATGCTAAATAGTCAACTGGATTTTTGTGCTTTTTCCAAGTCCTATGAAGTTTAGTTTTTTCTTTTATTAACTTAATAAGTGATTTACTATACCAGCAAGGATATGTGTAACTACCACCACTGCGAACTTTTGGTACAAACTCATCAATAACGCCATTCAATATTGAATAAAATTTACTCACAATATCTTCCAAATTACAGTATGAACTTACAAAAGACCAGTCCTGTTTTTGAAACTTTTCATTCATCGCAGAATAATCAGCTCTTTTGTATTGGTATTTTAGTCTGAAACAGGGCTTGAGCTTAGGAATAAGAATATCAGTAGCAGTTATTGATAGTGCAGGATGATACAAATCTTCCTTAATTAAAGGTGATTCGGACAGTTTTATTCTAAGTGAAAATGTAGAGAATATTAGGTCAAGAGTATTATTACTACAATTCGGCAAGTAGTTATATTGTGAGAGTCCAGTGTATGAGAAACACGACAAAAGGTCCGTAGCTGCATTTCGTAACTCAACAGAACTCTTTTTCGTTACAATAGGCTCTCCTGAAGACCAATCAAGACAAGGCAAATTTAAATCACCGGCAACTAAAAAATCGTCATCTGGACATTGATTCCTGACAGATGACACTACGTGTGATAAGAGTTGGATACGTGATGGTAATAGAGCGTTAGGTGGTAAGTAAGCGACAGCTATATGAAGGTCTCTAGACGAGCCCAAGCTTACTGCTGGAATAGTAACCCAGACGCATTCAAGATCTTCGCGCACCCATTCAGGTCGCAACCGGGCATTTAATGTAGAGCGGCATAACAACATAACTCCTCCACCCAAGGTTTCACGATCGTTGCGAAAAACTTTAAATTTGTTATCACACAATTCAGCGTCATAAACTCCATCATAGAGCCACGTCTCAGTCACCATTATAATGTCAGACTCGGAGAGTATTACATTTTTATAGAATATGTTAGTTTTTGTCCGTAATCCCCTCACATTTTGATAAAATAACCTTAATTCTTTTGATGTGTTATCCATTTTGAAAGACAGAGTTGTAGCTAAACAAATTACCGTACCATCTGAAGACATAAAATATGGCATTCACCCATTTAAGCAGCTTCTGAACAATATGATTTCGTTTGATTTTAAATGAATTCATGATTGACAATATAAGTATAAAATGTATATAATATATAAATATATAGGATAAATGGTTGTATTCATATGAGGTGTGTGAACTGAAGTGTAAGCAAGAGAATGTGCTATAGATTGTATAAGTAATATGGTTGTATTTATGTGAGATGTGTAAATCAAAGCGCGAGCAAGAATATGTGATAAGAATTATAGAGCTACTGGGTTTGTAAAGTACTACAACTTTACATATGAGACACAGGTAAAGCCTTTTTAAACAATTTTGGAGACATCGGAGGACGAGGAAATGAGTATAGGAGGCGAAGTCTCGTTTCTCCGTACGTAAATGCGGCAGTTTTTTGTCCAAATATATTTGAAACTAGCTTCTTTAGCTTTCAGTTTGCACGCATTTAGGAGCAGTTTATTTTCTCTTGTAAGATGCTCGTTTACAAAAACCCGACCAATATTTCCTCCCACTCCCATTCCCAGATCCTTTGCATTAAGGTTACGATATTTCCGAGCGGCAGCCACGATGTAATCCTTAGTAGTACGTTGCTTCAGTCGGACAACGATAGCCCGAGCTCGAGCAGCACCAGTAGAGTTGCGCGGCTGGACGCGGTGTGCAAACTCAATGTCGGCCGGTTGAAGAGAGACCCCTATGTGGTTTACCAGCTTAGTGACGATATCTACAGTAATCTCGTCCTTGCTCTCAGGTATTCCAGTGATCTCAATGTTCTGCATTCTCGACCATTGTTGCTGCCTCAGGTTCTCTTCCTCTAATGCCTTAATTTTGGTCGATTGAGCTTGGATGCTATCTTTTAAACTTTTATTTTCCTCTTTGATAGCTTTTAATTCCGTAGTCGTACTTCCAAAAAGCTTTTTTAATGCCGCCATTTCGTTACGCAGTTCATCATTTTGTTTGCTTAGAAATGACAACGACTCCTGGTAGCTCGCACATTGTATATTTATTGTGCCTAATTGTTCTGACAGACCCCTGGCACTTGATTCTACAATGCTGCGTATTTCGCTTTTGTCGGCTTTAAGGATCTCTTTTAGCTTGTCCTCTGTAATATAATTACCAACCGGCGACTGTCCCCTACGCAGCGTAACATTGCTATCTGCCGTTGACAAGTATTCTGGACTCGATTGGGTTTTGGATGCTTGCTTCGGCTGGGCAGATGCTCGAACTGGCGTGTTGGTGTTGTCGGACTTCGGTAGCTTACTGTTACACTCCAAACACCTCCACTTCCGTTTACCTTCGTCGTTCAGTGCCTTATAGCGCTTCGGAGAGAGATTGGCGCATTGCAAATCATACTTTTGGTTGCAGCCATGACAGTTCATAAACTTTTTATCCTGTATTGCGGCTCTGCAACCGGCACATTGTTGCTTATCCATATCTGCTTTTAAGAAACAAAATCGTATTTTCTAAGTCTCATACAAAGAATATTGCTTCTTGATAAATTACAGCAGGTTATACGAATGTGTGATTGCGATTTGATCAGGCGTTAACAGCTATGCGCGCGCGCCGGCCGGCGAGGTACGCGGGTGGGGCGGTAGCGGTCGCGTGAAGGACAAGCACCGTCGCTTGCCGCGTGTTGTCGTAGGTCAGGTCCACAAGGACTCGTGAGAATTTTGCAGTAATGTTTTTGTAATAACTCACAGAATCAGCTTCGAATTGCACTGTCACTACACAATTGTAAATCCCTTGTCAAGGGCTACACACACATAAATGTCACGTGATGGAAATTATACTAAAAACTGTATTTTTTAAGTGATAAACAGAGCGAAGTTATAAACAATGTTGACAGCTCGACTGCGGGCGGGTGAATTTATTATTACGAAGTTTCGTCTCAATCCATTCAGTAGTATTTGCGTGAAAGAGTAACAAACATCCATACATATTCACAAAATTTAGCGTTTATAATATTAGTAGGACTAGGTGACCCTCACTCACTGACGGTGAACTTCATATCATCGTCATCTTACTAATTTGGCCGATTCTAATTTCGATGATCATGTCAGAAATTTTCTTAAAAATTTGAACAGTAGGTATTTAACGTAAAGTTAGATTATTATTTAGTATCATGACTGCCATATTCTTTGACTTTATAATTATCATCTCAAAAGGAAAGTTTTTTTTTTCTAAAATATAACAACATCTCATGCAAGCTGTGATCTGATGTTTTCTGTCGCCTGCGATGTAGATGTACACTTGTACAGTACCATCATTTATCAACAGTAAAACGCTCAGGTGAGTAAATGAACGATTAAATGGGTCTATCAATAAATTGTGGCGCCATAATTATGACAATTTGTTTTGCTACGAAAAGCTATGAACATTGTACACAGTCAGTTGTGAATTAGATTTCGTTACCACCTTAATCGCGTTAATTGCATGAGTTAGCAAAAATGTACGCTATTTATTTAACATTATCAGACCGATTTTAATCGTATTGTGTAACCTATTGAGTGGCGAGATTGCCAAATTGATAAATTCATCAGTGCACCAAAGACTTACGATTCTATGTAGTTATCTTCGAGATCATAAATCGTAGTAAATTAACTTTAGAATAGATTTACGGCCAGTTATAGAAATAGATGAAGTAAAACGGAGCCCATTCAGTCGGTCTGCCGACATAGTTGGGACCCCGACCAAGTCTCCGCCGTTCAACACTAACTTAAGTTGCAGCACTTCACTCAACTCCGGAAGTTCGCCCGACGGCGCGCAGTAACGCAACACCTTGTGATTTACAATATTGAAGTTTCACTCTTGTAGTTTGTAACTCAGAGTTGTAGAATACTCATAATCCCGATTCAGTAGCTAGAGGTTCTATTAAGGTGCCAATTTGTCCATACAAAATCAATAAGATGTTGTCTACCTATAAATATTTTTCGCTTTGAGTGTTTTTTTTTATAAAATACTGCTAGAACTTACTGCTAGAATTGTACGTCTTAGTTTTTACAGTTTTTTAAATGACCTTAAAGTTATATCCTCTTCCTCCCGGACCTCAGTGTTGAGTGGTCGTTTACTGGAGTTTATATCAGTTTAAATCTAAAATTTAAATAAGTTTCCGTAAAAAAGAAACGCTTCAAAAAATAGGACTGCAGAACCACAGAAGAGGTTGTACTAAAAGGCGCCGTGTGTTGGAGCGAAACAGCTATACGTTCGGCGATACCGCGCACCGTACCGTCGCGCGCTGCACATGCACAAGTAAGACCTTTCACTTATGCGCCTGCGCACACTAATGACCAGTCATTAACAAAGCTCATTAGCGAAGTGCGGAACGCCTACTCCCCGATTACGCCGAGTTGCGCTGGGCGCCTGGTACTACCTGAGCGAGATTGTTTGCCGACGCATTTGTTATCAACTAGCGCCTGCACTAAACATCATAGAATAGTGCTCTAGGTGAGAATAACCTTTCCCTTTTGGGTAAATTGCACAATTTACTAGACAGGCACTAAAGGTAATTAGAAACTGCATAACAAAAATAAAAATCCTGTTTGTTTCTGCAACGTTAACTTATAGCGGCAAGTATTATCGCTTCAATCAGTAATTTAACAAAGTTAACGCATTCTACCATACGTACAGGAAAAAAAATAATAAAAAATGCCACTAAGGCACACACCTCCGAAAAATACGAACTCGCCAGCTGTTTTTAAAACACCCGTTCAATATCACCAACTCGATTCAAAATCGGGTGAGCACGCGTCCGACTCAAACGCGGAGCAGCAAGAATATGAATCTGGTTCGAGTACCTCGCATACTAAGGCACGTAAAACCAATACAAAACGTAAGCGTATGGACGTCGACATCACTAAATCTGAAGTTTTAGACATGTTCAAAAAGTTGAAAGATGAGCAAGACGATAAATTTTCTGCTCTTCTTCAGTCAAACAACGAGATAAAAGCAGCAATGGATTTCATGTCGATGAAATATGATGAGGCTGTTTCGAAACTTCATGTAGTTGAGGAGGAAAACAAGGATTTAAAAAATCGAGTGAAGTACTTGGAAGCTCAACTAGAAATCCAAAACAGGCAAACCAGATGTACAAGTATTGAAATTAGAAGTGTCCCGCAAAACTTAAAGGAAACCAAAAATGAGCTAAAGGACATTGTTTTAAAGACGGCTGAATTACTAAAAATTTCGATCGGGGCCACAGAATTAAAAAATGTTTATCGCATAAACACTAAAGCTGCGAACAAACCTATCATAGCAGATTTTACTACCGTTTCGATGAGGGACAACTTCGTTCAATCATATAAGAAGTATAACAAAGAACATCAAAGAGATCACCTAAATACTGCCAACATAAAAATTTCAGGTCCAAAACTACCGATATATATATCGGAAAACCTGACGCAAAAGGACAGACGCCTTTACTATCTTGCGCGTGAGTTTGCTGCTGGCAACGGTTATCGTTTCTGCTGGATTTCCTACGGAAAAATTTACCTCCGAAAAGAAGAAGGCGTGTCGCCGACCCGAGTTAATTGCGAAGATGACATTGACAAATTAAGGATTAAATGACTCGTAGTCTATTACACGCACTACAAAATTCTTTACTGTACTTTAACATTTCTTACCAGATATTCAAGCTCTCAAATTTTTTCTAATCTAATTTTGTTTAACTGGAAGAGCGCTATTAACGTAAACTATATTATTCAGAAAGTAATACTAAGCAAAACAACAAACACTACCACTCACACTCCAACACTAACATACAAAAAACAAGCATACTTCACAAGCAAACATTCACTCTCACACACAAAAACTGTACATTCTCATTGTAAAAACCACACTCATTATCTCGGTGAAATCTATGGGTTACCTGAAAGTAATATTTATGCTGACGTTATAAAGCAAAATCTTGTAACACTTATACAAATAAACTGTAATACTATGTCTTCGCATCACGTACTAGGAATCCCTCGTGCTTTTATACCTGTCTCATTATGGGTATAGTTTCTCAAGATTTCTTAGAAGACATAGATAGCACTGATACAAGTTTGTGTATAAAATCTGATGACCCTTCTAAATGTTCTGAATTACTACAATATAAACTTAACTACCTTAACAATAAATTAACTATTCTATCGCTTAATATTAGAAGCGTTCAACAAAATATGGACAAATTTCTTGTTCTCTTGAGTAGTTTTGATATTCGAATTGACATCATTGTAATGAGTGAATGCTGGACAAAAAACTATGAACCACCACCTATACAAAATTATAATATGTTTAGAACTAAAATAAACTATAACCAGAACGATGGTGTCATTGCATACGTAAACAATCAACTCACTGTTAAAGTATACGAACCAAAAATGAATGAAGGAAACTGTTTAGTACTAGAAATCGATAATTTATATAGCATTATTTGTTCATATCGCCCCTGTTGTTTCAAAAACCCACAAATGTATCTTGACTCACTAGATTGTATTTTATCAAATTTAACAGTTAAATCTAATGTTGTTTTTACTGGTGATATAAACATTAACACCTTATCTGACACAGAACACTCTGAAAGCACACACAACTACCTAAACCTAATGGCATCCCATGCACTTTTACAAGGAGTAAACTTACCAACTAGATACAATACCTGTCTAGACCATTTCATGATAAAATCAAACTACAAGTGGCAGACAATAGTGTTTAATAGGTTCACTGACCACTCGCCTATACTTTTATCAATAGACACGGCGCCACTTAAGAGGAACGTCCCAGAGCACTCTAAAACTACTATTGATATGGCTGCTGTCAAAGAATCTCTTGCTAATCAAATCTGGGACGAATACTACGAATTAACTGACGTTAATGCTTCTGCCAACTTTTTAACAGACATAATTCAATCGTCTATTGAGCAAAACAGTAGTATAAATCACGTTTCAGGTAAATTTAAACCAATAAAACCATGGATTAGCGTTGGTTTGGTCAGATGTATAAGAAAACGAAACCTTATGCAATCTGAGCTCACTGCAAAGGACGACAAAAATAAATACAAACAATATAGGAACTTGTGTAATAATATCATTAAAAATCAAAGGGAAAATTATTATAAAAAACAATTAGAACTTTCAAAAGGAAATATGAAAAAAACCTGGAAAATAATTAAAGACGTCTCTAACTATACCACTAGTCAAGTGCCTTCAAGTTAATTACTCGATCTAAAGCCTAACCATACTGAATCTCTGAATGAGGTTAATAAGTATTTTACATCAGTTGGATCTAGTTTGGCTGGTGACACACTTTCAAAGCTCAAAACAACTGATGTTGAACTAGCAAAGGCGGTAACCAGCCCTTCTGGATCACCGTCAAATTCTTTATCTCTCTTTTTAACAGACGCCAATGAAGTCTCACGAGTCATATCTGACCTAAAGGCGAACAGTGCGCCAGGTCATGACCGTATCCCATCATCTTTGCTGAAAGTTTGCTCAAACGAAATTTCTGAGCAAATAGCTCACTTATGCAATTTGAGCTTTTCTACTGGCACTTTTCCGACAATCTTCAAACAAGCAATTGTCTCTCCAATTTTTAAAGCTGGCGACAAACTCCTACCGTCCAACTACAGACCAATTTCTCTTTTACCGGTTTTGTCAAAGATCGTAGAAAAAATTGCCAACAAAAGACTAGTTTCGTACCTTGAAAAGAACTGCCTATTGGCTAGTAACCAATATGGATTCCGGAACGGAAAGTCTACCGACGATGCTGTTATGAAATTAACTACTCTTGTAACTTCGTACCTAGACAAAGGCCAAAAATGTGTCGGTGTATTTTTAGATCTTCAGAAAGCATTCGATACCGTATCTATTCCCATTCTGTTGGCACGTATTAGTAAAATTGGTGCAAGAGGGACTGTGCATGACTGGTTTACCGATTATCTAACAAGTCGATCACAGCAAGTCAGGGTTGACAACAAACTAAGTGACAGCTGTACATGTAACTATGGTGTTCCGCAAGGTTCAATACTGGGTCCTACACTGTTTCTTATTTATATAAACGAGCTTTGTAAGATCAATCTGACTGAAGCTGATGTTCTGATGTTTGCAGACGACACAGTCTTACTCTTTCATGACTCGACATGGGAGAAAGTATACAATCAGGCTGAAGTAGGCCTATCCCACGTCATTGCATGGTTAGAAGACAATTTACTCTCTTTGAATATTTCAAAAACAAAATTTTTATCTTTTAGCAAAACCAACGCCTCTAGACCACTTGATGACCTTAATATTAAAGCTCATACTTATCCGTGTAACCGTTCTTCCTTGCAATCAAACTGTAATTGTGACCTTTTGACCAGTACAGACACGATCCGCTACCTAGGTGTAACATTTGACACTAAACTAAATTGGTCACATCACTTAGTGACAGTCTCAAAACGAACCAGAAAGTTAATTTATGTTTTTAAAAAGCTTAGACACGTTGCTAACCATGACCTTCTCATGCAAACGTACAAAGCATTAGCAGAATGTGTAATAAGTTACTGTATCAGTTCATGGGGGGGTTCAGGTAAAACAAACATGCTGGTAGTTGAGAGAGCTCAAAGAGCACTACTTAAGGTCATCATGAGGCTGCCTTTTCGACATCCTACCGATGATCTCTATAAAAAATGCAATGTATTGACGGTTAGAAAATTATTTATTTACCAATGTATTCTTCGATATCACAGATACACTATACCTAACCAAAAGGTAACTAACAAAAGGCTGGACTTATGTCCTGTTCCTACTTACCGCAGTGAAGTCGCCTGGAGAAGCTATGTTCACTTGGCTCCGAAACTGTACAATGTATTTAATGCTAAAGAAAACATGAAACCATTATTACTCTACAAACTTAAAAGAGAAATTTTTAACTGGCTATCAATGTTTAACTACAATGAGACTGAAAATCTACTTAAAAAAATATATTAACACTAACTACATTCATGCAAATAAACACTGCAAACCCTGACTCTTAAGAGATCTTGAGTATTGCAGTGTTTCATGCTCACCGCACGTAAGAATATGCACACGCACTTATACACCATCACACGCGCACATACACACACACACACACACACACACACACACACACACACACACACACACACACTAATGTGCGCGCGCACACACACACTCACACACACACACACACACACACACACACACACACACATACACACACACTAATGCAAACGCTCATTCTTGTATTGTATAGTGACTTGGTTTGTTTGTACTTGCAAAATCACTTGATCCATCTGGAAGACACTGCCTTTTGCAACACAGTTTTAAACTAACGCAAAAGGCAGAGCTACTTAAAATTGTGTACCTAGTGTAAGTTTTTGCAATAAAATTTATCTTATCTTATCTTATCTTATCTTATAAGCTTCGAAAAAGTCATATTTTTACGCAACATTTTATCTGAAAACAAAACATAAACTAAAAACTTTTCTGCAAAAATATGACGCGAAAACAGTGGTCGATATTTGGCAGAACAGAAGACGTCATAATTGTAGGTAGGAATTTGAGTATGGTATGAATAATAAAATGCTTAGATGACATGATTTTATTCCTCATTATTCAATAGAATTCACAGGCTTAGCCTGGTCCTTTATTAGACATCAATGGAGCCTAAGCCAACATTGTGAGGCCCTTTTACGATTATGAAATATAAAAACAGCAGTAGGTATAAAAAAGATGTGAAATGGCACGTGAAATGGAAACTATGGCATATGAAATGACTTGAAATATCGTAACTGGGCTATTTTGGTGAAATTTTAAATGTTTTGTAAAATTAGACTACGGAATGAGGTACGGCACCTGCTAAATATGCCCATTTCAAAATTTCGTAGCGGGTGGTGACTTGCCGTCCACTAAATGGACCCCCCATAACGGCTACCGTAAGTTGGCGCCGGAGTCGCCCAACATTGGTGTGGACGGCTTAGGGTGTCGAGAGGTGTGCTGCGCTTTCACTAGACGCAACTCATATTATTATTTTTTACGGTAAATTATTTTTCTAAAAAAAATGTTTAATTTCATTTTTCTTTTCTTATTTGGCTAATATTTTTATAAATTAATTGTGAACATATTCTACATTATTTTTTATTTAATATATTAGATTGTTAAAAAAAATGTTATTTGTATTATTTAATCATCTCCAAGGGTATGACTTGACTGACTTGGCCAGTGTAACAAATTGTTATAAGGCCAATAAATTACACTTATTTTCACGTTTATAGCGTTTAGATATACGAAAATAACCCTAAGGATGGAGAAGTTCGTTGTGAAGAGTGTTGTCGAAGTCAATTTTGGACACAACGCATGTAATTCAAATGGATTTAGACTCCTTCTGGTTTCTTCCATGTTCTGTAAGAAACACATAAATATATATAATACAAATCAATACGGGTAACTTGTACCGATGTGTATATATTTTATAAATGCTTTACTGTAATTTATCGGGGGAGGCGCGAGTTCTCCGAGAGGCTGGCATCCATTACGCGGCTTGTATCCGCGATCTGTTTGTTTTGACCGAGTTCCGTCAGGGCCGGGCCGGGACCCGCCCCCGGCCACCCTGACCAAGATTTAAGGCTTCCACAACAAGCTCGGGTTACAAGAGGCTTCGCCACAACATCAGATCGCGGCTCGAAAGAGATGTTGTGATATGGGATATTTTAGATAAAAAAGTATGAATAGTTTATGAATGCCAGTGCCTATCTTCCGGCTTTATCATCAGACCTTGAAACCTAATCGTGGTCAAAGTTCATTACAAGACTTTTCTAAGAAATCCAAAACAGCTACGATACGATGTTCCATCATGAAGTTCCAGTTCATATCTTCCGGCTCCATCATCAGATCAGTTCGACAGTACCATATTATTGTATTCTCGTCAGAACTACATTCAGCTGTCAATTTTCATTACGCTACGACCCTCGGAAGATGGTTAAATTAGTTACCTTAGATTCCATTACATAGTTACATACAGGCGACCTAATAAAAGCGTGTTAAAAAGACATTTCTTTTGGGATGATAGTTGTAAAGTCAAAGAATATGACAGTAGTGGTATTGATCACTAATGCTACTACACGTTGAATACTGAATAGGTATGTGTATGTTTGTGCGGTATTATAATAATATCATTAAATACAATGTTTTGCGTTTTCATGTTGAACGTTGAATTTTCCGGAACAATTAGCATTTCGTGAACAAGGTCCATTAAAGCCAAGGAATGAAACCACGTATGCTTTCATAATAGGGTTAAAATTATAATTAAAATAATCGTGAACGAGTTGGCACAATATTTCACCGCTTGGCGCGTCATTATAAAGCCGTAAACCTAGAAACCTCTAATCCTTTGGGCTTTGTTGTCATCCAAACGACAAGCGGATGGCAAGTATTACATAGCTCATTCGCATCCTGCTAGCGCAAAGCACCGGAAGCTCTATTTTTGAACCGATAGCCGACGTTTCAACCTCATTATTTGTCACGTAAATTTTGCGATTGATTTGAGTATGAATTGATTTGCGCGCCGCTCGCTGCTCGTGCCTCGTCCCGCGCCGCTCGCCGCAGGAGCCGCGACAATGGGTTGACAGACATGCCTCTGGTCACCGTCCCGTGGCATGATGCTTCCTCATAAACCCACCGCGCGCTACTCGTGGCTCGCCCGTGTTACACGCCGCACGTGACCCGCCTGCGCCGCTCGCTGCTCGTGCCTCGTCCCGCGTGCGCGCCACAGTAGCCGCGGCAATGGGCGACAGACATGCCACTGGTCACTGTCCCTTGGCATGATGCTTCTTCATAAATCCGCTGCGCGCCGCTCGGGGCTCGCCGGCGTTACTCGCCGCTCGTGACTCGCCTGCGCCGCTCGCCGCTCGTGCCTCGTCCCGCGCCGCAAGCCGCAGGAGCCACGGCAATGGGCGACAGACATGCTACTGGTCACCGTCCCGTGGCATGATGCTTCCTCATAAACTCGCTGCTGCTGCCGGATAAACTTTTATACTCTTTTAATGGACTGCAGGTGTAAAATACTCGGAATTCCACACTGGTAGCCACAGTTTTCATTCTGCTACCTTAATATTTATCTTTGTTTTATATTAAAGAGTTAATTTTATATTAATGGTTAAGGATAAAATGATGATAGGGGTAAATTATTGCACTGATAAATATATTACGATCTGACTTGTTATTAATTCATTTTAAGTCTATTGGTGAGCTCATCTTTTCTAGTGGCGGAAAATTGCTTCAAAACTGTGTCACTGTTCTGTAAATGAATAAATATCAAATATGCGCATATATGCCCAAGTTTTCAGAAGTGCTCAAACCATTCTAGTTTAGTTTAATTTTACATTTAGAGGTATAAAAAATTGGGAGATTTTATTTTTATTTTTCTTGGCATATATTGTGAAATCATTAAGGAGCGAGTGAATCCCGACAAAATATATTTTGTTTGAGATAAAAGAGAGCTACGTAGCTGCTCCCTGCAGCCTGCAGCGCATCTCCAAACGTAACAAATTAGCTCGAACGACTTCAGGACACGTGAGTAATGAAATACAGTGTAAGCTGGAATAGCCCGACTGGTCGAATTAAGTACTCATTTGCATATTAGTAGTTTGACTCTTTCAACTTTACTTTGTATGTCAATTACTGAAATACGAGTATCTACTCGTATCTCATAGTTAGGAATTATCAAGGACTTATAGTTTAATTAATTTTTCATACTCCTTAATACTTTGGCTGTGGGGTGCCGGCAAAATAGAATAGCACCCCCCTCTAGTACCAGGTGTCGTAAGAGCCGACTGAGGTACAGCGGAACCGACTAATTGTTATTTTTCATGATACTGATACAATTTTATTTTTGATTTGTATTCTTTTTTTTTTTTTGTGTACCTAAATGATACTGATCTTGTAAAATTTAAAAAGTGTGCTTATTTATTTATAGTAAAAATTTTATTAAGTAGAACTTTTAAGAATTGTAACTAGACGATTCCAAGTGCCTGTATTGTGTCTACGGAATAAAGAAATTTTGACTTTGACTTTGGAAGGTGACCAGCGGTCCCAAGGTGGTGTCGGTTTTCTCGTTCACAAGTCCCTCGCTAACAACGTTATTACCATCGAAAGTGTGTCGAGCAGGGTTGTATATCTAATGCTCAGAATATCCAAGAGGTATTCGCTGAAGGTCATTCAGGTATACGCACCGACCTCGTCACACCCAGATGACGAAGTGGAGACTATGTATGAAGAGGTAAGTCAGGCCATACATACGTCTAAGACCCACTTTACTGTTTTTATGGGGGACTTCAACCCGAAACGACAAAAGTTCCCCTATAAATTCACAAACAGGCTGGTTGGAAGTCGAGTGGAGTACATGTAGGGTCACTAATTGATTCAACGATCATGATCAGATCATCCGTTCACCTTTCGGGTTCCACTCTGCCCTAACCAATCTATTGGTTAACATTATCATTGGAGGGAGACCTAGTTTTAAAATCACCATCGTGCTTGCCATACTTGACATAAGCCTCACCTATAGAATTCTTATAATAGGTTGCACAAGCAGTGTTCCTTAAGATTTAAACAGCTCGTCTGTCCAGCTTGTTGGTTGACATCCTAGGCTGCGCTTATCGGTACGTGGTCTCCATTTAACAATCTTCATAAATTACTATCGATAATCTTTTTGCTATCTTTGAGATACAACAAAGCAGCATTGAAAGAAACAATGTTGTTAGCACACGCTCGCCGGCTACTCTCAAGTCACGCTTTTCTGAATACAAAGTGAATCATGTTCGCTGTGACTTTACCACTGCGTCCATGAGTACAATGAGCAGAGCTTTAAAAACGCTGCACAAAGCGTGGAGAGGAGAGGATGGCGCGGGGAGTGCTGCAAACAAAACGGTGCTCTACTCTACGACACTACTGATATGGCCTTCTGGTATAAAAGTGCTTGCCTACTTTGATCTGTCATTGTGAAAATATCAATCGAAAAAATATAAATTGCTATTTTGATCACAATACTGGGCTGAGTTTTAATATACTACATACATTAGATTTAATTTCGAATTAACGAGTGACAATGATCTACTAATAGGCAAACAGAAAACCGTGGTGGCATAGAGGTAGTGACACCCGCCTTGCAATCGTGAGGTCGTGGGTTCAAATCCCGGTCCTGTACCAATGAGTTCTTTGGAATTTATGTACGGAATTTCACACCACTGGCTTTTCGGTGAAGGAAAACATCGTGAGGCAACCTGCATACGTCCGTAGAAGAAATTCGATGGCGTATGCGAATCTACCAACCCGCACTGGGCCAGCGTGATGGATATGGCCCAATCACCCTTCGTGGGTAGGCCCAAGTCCTGCAGTGGTCTATTAAAAAGGCTGATACAGTACAGTACAGGCAAACAGGAAACATACAATCATGCCAGTGATTTACTTGTCTCGATATTCCTAGTAGCTTTGGAACCAACAAATGTTTTCGCACATTTTCTTTAATTTAAGTTGAGCCAATTTCTTGTAGTATCATAGTAGATAATCGGATTTATGTTTATTTTTTAATTTTTCTTTTTCTACTTTCAAACAAATTGGCACTTCGCTTTCGATAATGTATTTATTTTAGGCAATAACGACATCAATTAATCTTCACATTACAATTATCTGCGGTGACGTCACAGTTAAATACTAATTAATTACCTCCAAGATGGCGGCTTCAAACAAATTAAGCTGTTGGAGCTATTTAAGTTCGAATGGCTGAACAATTCCAGTTTAAGTTGAAATAAAAGTTTTTAGCTCTTAGAACTTTATTTCACAAGTTTCTCCCATACTCATATCTAACATCCGCCTACTTCGCGCGAATGGAAAACTTTGCTATGAATAGAAAATAAGCGAGGAAATTGAGATTCAAACAGAGAAATGCAAGAATGATTCCAGTATAAAGCGGTGAGCTTCGCGTATCGCGCGGACAGACAAGCGGGACTGTCGCGAGGCGTCCTGCTCGGCGACTTGCGAGCCACCGAAGTAAAGCGACGTTCGGCACGGTCACTCTTCGGATGGGTGACCGCAGATGGCATTTACGATCCATAGTTTTGATGCTGGAAATTGCAGTAAAATGGCAGTGGGCAGGGACATAGTTCGAAGAACAGATGGCTGAAGGGGCCGTAAAATTCTCGAATAGAGACCACGTACCAGTAAGCGCAGCGTAAGACGTACGCTAATTAGGTGAACTGATGATATAATAAAGATCGCAGGAACGCGCTGGATGCAAGCTGTTTCCAACCCCCTTTATTGGGAAGGAGGCCTACTATGAGCAGCAGTGGTCGTCCTTCGGCTGACTGATGGATGGATGATTTAACACTGCAAACAATCTCTTCTAACTAGAGTATAAATGAGAAGTACCAAACATACCTAACGATACATTAATATAAATAGACAAAGAAAAGAATTCAGGATATTGTCTGGAAATGTTTACTCGCATAACGGGGAAAAGATCACTCGCGACATTTCAGCACAAGTGACGAAAAAGGGCACATTCCGTCGAATACTCGTGACAAAGGCGTGCGGTGGGCCGGAACACGGGCCGTGATGTAGGAGCTACAACTGAACCGGTAATAAGTGCCTTTGTTTCGCGGGTTATTGATACTTGTCGCGTCACTTATCATATAAATTTAAGTACGAGTACCTATAAAAATACTAGGTGCCTCTGTAAAAGGTACTGTACATCAAAACTAAAAACATTTTTACTGCGACTTTTGTCAAAACTCGAAAAACAAATTGGTTCTTCCATAGAAAAATATCGTTTACTCGCGACAAATGTATGGAACAGCTGATTTTTTTGTTGAGTTTTGAGAAAAATCGCAAAGCAAAAGTGGTTAGTTCTGATGTACAGAATAATTCCCTAAAAGGATGCTAATTGATTAGAAATAACCCTAAATATCATAAAATCAGCCCAGTGCGAGTGGAGTCGGCGTGCGCTGGGTTCCATACTTTACGAGGTATGGGCCCGTTTAGTTTCATTTCAAGCGGCAACTTGTTGCCGTTAGCCAGAATTCTGCTTAAGTTATTCTGTTTTAAGTATTTGTTGTCATAGCGGCAACAGAAATACATAATATAAATACATGTGAAAATGTCAACTCACTGGCTATCACAGTTCATGAGAGACAGACAGACGGACAACAGAATCTCAGTAATGTAGTCCCGTTTTTACCCTTTGGACCCTAATAAAGGTTTTAATCAACTAAAATAGTGTCTTTTCAGTGCTAAATGTTGCGTCCCACGGAACTTACTCGTATTCATACTTATTATATAAATGTATCGACAATTCATCGAATTGCTTTTTCCAATTGAGTCGATAAGTTGCGCCTCGTTCCGAGACAAGAATCCCGAAGGTTCGTGCAAATATTCCATCCGATATGTTGTTTGATCGTCGAGACATGTTTGTCGACAAATGTCCCGCGCAAATATCCGCGACACATCCGTAATACATATCTGGCCCGGACGATTGTGTACCCTGCTCTATTGCTTGTATTTATGTCGTAGAATATCCATTAGTGATTTGATTATCATTTGAAGCTCGTGTAGGTACGTACCTACAAGTGTAGGCACGTATCGAAGTTCAGGGCAATTTTGTAAGAAAAATGTATAATTGTATATATAAACATATAGAAACTATTAAATATATAGAAACTTTTAGTAGTCACGTTTGTGTTTTTATTCTATTTGCCTGGTTCATAATGACATGATAGATAGTGGAATTCATGGTTAAGTATCATTTGATAATATCTAATAGTCCCCATTCAAGGTTCCCCATTGAAGAATTAATCATTATTTAAATTCTATTCTAGGTACTTACTTCACTACATTATTAAAAAAGCGCATTCAAGTTGATTTTTACACTTATACAGGTAGTTTGGTCTAGCGTTAGACAAAAAATCCGGGACTTTTCCCAGGACGTCAAAAGTCATTTGTTAGTTAAAAGAGAGGGCTATTTTCAAACAATATTGTATTGATTTCCTGACAGTCTTATAGTATTTTTTAAGAAATACGAGTAGATATTCCGAATGACCAACTCAAATTTTCCGGGATAGAATGGCAATTTGTGTTATTTTCTAGCTTCTTACCATATTTTGTTACATTTACCCGTTTTATCTTAGCTTTAAAACTGATTAATTTTGGCTATCCCTAGGTATCCCTATAGAAATTTCCGGAATAGTAATAGTTCCTGTATCGAAACACGTTGTGTGCTCCCTCTTTACCAGATTTAATTCATAACCGAACAGCTCGTTGGATGTAATTGATACCTCTTTCTTCAACTTAAACAGTGAGCTGCAGCCTCTTGGCCCACATGCGGCCGCCCGGCCCGGCCCCGGCCCGGCGGCTCTGGCGCGCCCCCAACCGAGCCACTCGACCTGCGACCTGCAGCTATAACTGCTCTTGCAGTCTATTCCTATCCCCCGAGGTATTAGAGGTGATCGAAAGGTTCTATGGACAGCGAAACGTGTTCTCTAATTATGGGCCTTATTAATAAGCTCCAAGTAGCACAACGAGCTATGGAAAGGGCTATGCTCAGAGTCTCTCTGCGAGATCGAATCAGGGATATCTCCTCATCCCGTAGAATAACCAAATTTACCGACACAGCCCAACGGATTGGCAAGTTGAAATGGCAGTGGGCAGGACACATAGCGCGGAGGCCTGATGACCGATGGGATCGAAAAGTTCTCGAGTGGAGACCACGCACCGGCAAACGCAGCGTAGGACGTCCACCCTCAAGGTGGACGGATAACCTCATTAAGACCGCAGGATCGCGCTGAATGCAAGCCGCTACCAACTGGTCTTATTGGAGATCTATAGGGGAGGCCTATGTCCAGCAGTGTACGTCTTATGGTTGATAGATGGATGTTTGGAGCCGTCAGGTTTCATTGGCAGTTTCATTTCAGGTGGCAGTGAGGGAAAACAAAAATTTGACTCTACCGATTTGGCTAGTGACCAAAACGCATTGTTACCAGTCGGGTAAGAGGCTAGTTTTGCCCCAATATGGTCAATATGGTCGGTCGAGCCGTCTTTATTGCCTTTTTGCTAGACTTGGCTGTCATGTTGCATGCTTTCTTCTTTTCAGGAGTGTCCCGAGATTTAAGCTGACGAGCGTTGGCCCAAGCTAAATTCGCAGCTCGTTTGAGTGCTTCAGCACTGTCACAAGCAGCGTTAAACCATGGTTTTGCTTTACCTTCAGAGGAACCATCAGTGAATGGAATATAGTACTCCATTGCTTTATTTTTGCTGTGCAGTCACTCGGATTTCCAGAGGAAAAACACACCTGCTGCCAAGGATAAGATGCAAAAAAGTGACGCATCTCATCCCAGTCTGCTGACTTGTATCGTCAAATTCTCCGGATGTTTTAGCACTTGTGTCAGGTGGAGAATGCGAAGATACTGATCTAATAATACAGTGGTCGGAACTACCGAGGGATGGTTAAACCGAAACTGAGTACCCATCAGGCTCATTAGCCAGCAGAAGGTCCAAGCAATTTGCCGTGTGATTCTACACGTCCGGTACTCTTGTTGCCTCGTGAACCAGCTGAGTGACATTACGGGATACAGATACTTGTACACCTTTCTCCCAACATAATCAGTCTTCTGGTGCGGGAACAGCTAATCTTGGTGATGTGCATTAAAGTCTCCCAACAAGACCAATTGAGCCGAAGGATACTGCTGAGCCACATCGCCAGACTCACTAAAAAAACTGGCACAGATCTGATGTCTCCATGTCACCAGAGTGCGAGCGATAGACCAGCATAGAGACTCTTCTCTAATCCAATGTTGACAATATCCAGATAACAGAGAAATCGCCCTTTTTCATGTCATGGAGATGTCTCAAACAAATGTCGTCACGTACAAAGACATAGACACCGACACGAGGCTCCAGAACATAGCCTGGGTAGTGTAGGTAACTGGTGTCTGCAGAACATCTAATTTGAACAGTAAATTGTGCGGCTTAGTTGACTCTAGGTGTTAGTGGACCGAGTCAAGGTTCGTGTGCAAACCTATAATGTTGATGAACATTACAACGAAATCAATTCCTGTGTGTTTTCAACGCTTTTTTGCGGTGATCTTGTAGGGGGTTTTCTCTTTTCCCCTTCTTCTTTGTATTAGAAAGTCTGCAGCCAATGTCACCTATTATCCTTTGCCTCTCAATGTTAGACATGGATTTGGATAAGTTAGTAAGCTTAGCTTACTAACTAAAAAATACTTAATACTTTAATACTACTTAAAGGCAAAATACTTTTTTTATTAGCTTACTAAGCTAATAAAAAAAGTATTTTGCCTATCCTATGAGTACCACGTTTTTTTTTGTTTAGTATTAAAAGTAGCCTATGTCACTTTTCGTCAAAGTCAAAGTCAAAGTCAAAGATTTTTATTGCAGTTTGCATGTACAAAGGTGGTATAGATATAATCATGACTCAATACAAACTTGCCTATGCAAGGCGTGCAACATTACTGGCAGCTTTTTTTATTATTATTACCTAAATCAAATTATTATTACGTCGTCGACAAAATAATATTTGGCATGGACATGCCAAAAATCAAGTCAATTCACTGTTCCGTTGCTGCTTGAAAGAGGAACAAACCAACAAACACACTTTTGGATTTATAATATTAGTAAGGATACCTAGAGTGAAGATGTATAGTAGGTATAGCCTATTAGCTATTAGTATCTTTTTGTTTCTGAAATCTCTACCAAAAGTATCAGAGTTCAACTGAACAACTCGAAATGTAGGTATGTACATAATTATGTAATATATAAAAGCATCTAGGGTTGTCGATTTGTAGGAAATTCCCCAAATTGCGGGGAATTCTACGTGCAGTAGGGATTGATGTGAGGATTGATTGTATGCGGGGAATATGCGGAAAAACCCAAAAATCTAATGCCCATACATCTACTGAATAAACCCATAAATCGTCCTAGGATCGTTGGATTGCGATTTGCCGAAGCCTACTCGTATTTTCATTATAATAATTTTAAAAAAAAATTCATTTTTTTTTTTTTTTCACTTTTTAATATTTTTAAAGGCTTCTACCCTGGTCTAAAGAGCTAACTAACTAACTCACATAATTGTAATATACATTACAATTATGTGAGTTAGTTTGTGATATTGTCTACTTCCATAATTACATACAACATTTTAGAACTCATTTACCCGTTATGTTTTGATATTATTGTGATGAATTTTAGCTATCCCTAGGGAACCCAATAAAATTTAAATAATAATTATAAAAAGACCTTGAAATATGTATACACCAGGGGAGTGGCACTAATAATAAAAAAAAAAAAAAACAAAAAACAATAAAATCTATTGGGTTCCTTAGGAATCTTCACGATGATAATAGTTGCTATATTGATGCATACTGTATAGGTACTTTTTTATACCAAATTTTGAAAAGTTACAAACTTTTTTAAAGTATCCATAGGTCCAATTATGAAGGCGCCATCGTAATTATAATAGCTAATTAGAATACTTCTAATTCTTTTTTAATTTAGGCTTTCAATAGAGGGAACTCTTTTTGCGTTGCAATTAAATTTACTTTGGCGCCTCCATAATTGGGTTTAATGTCCTAGTTAATAATTATGTAGGTTATTTTAAAACCAAATATCATCCGATTACATTAAGTAGGTGCTTTTGTCAATTTATTTCATAATTAATCCCCTGAGGTACTATTTAGGTACACTTTTTGTCAATTTATTTCATTTTACCCTGAGGTACTATTTAGGTACACTTTTTATCAATTTATTTAATTTTTAATCCCCAGAGGTAACATTTAGGTACACTTTTCGGTATTCAATACAGTAGCCCATGTTCAAATTTGTGTCATGATCTACTCTGTAATGAAACGCTTGTTCTAGACCTGTCCAAACTAGCCGCTATCAAGGAAACAAGCACATCATACAGTTGATTTCAGACAGTTTATAAAAACACACAGACAAAGATTTAGGGACACAGAACTTACTCTAGGTACCTACTTAGGTTTGAAGTTCACGATAGCACCGGGTTTCACGTTGAAGTAATTACGGAGCACATAGCTGGAGGGAGAGCTTCTCACAGCGGGCGGACCCCGAAGCAAAGGCAGGCGGAGGCTTCAGTAGAGACGGGCGAATGTCCCCGCGCCGCGGTTCAACAATTCGCTGGCTTGCAGGCGCTCTCGCGAGGAGTAGTTGGTACCGCGCCGCGATGACGGCGCGTCAAAAATCTGAAAAAGAAAATTCAAGCGGTTTATGTAGGCCGCTTTTTCCGACCATGCCGAGTTTAGAGGCCCTAAGGATGGCCAGCATACGCACTTCCCAAGTAGAAGAATTATCAAATAAACGAAATCGACCCATCATTGACCAAAGATGGCTCTAGACCTCAAAAGAATTACAAGTAATATAAGTATTGCTAAATTTTACTCAAATAAAAACTACGGTAAAGCTATCTTATTCATATCTGGTTATATGAGAGTGGAATAAACAAAAACGTAATGTCTGTCGCATACGTCAAAATCACCAGTTCGAATGTCAAAATGGTTAAAAGTTTGGTTAAACTTGGTCATATGTCTTTTTTGGAAATTTGAACCCTCTAATTCCAGTAAGAAGGTTTAAATCTCTAATCATTTTACCCTCCTACTTTTTACCTTTTTGAATTTGGACAGCCGAGATAGCTCAATGCTAAAACGTAGGATAAGAGGAAAACGTAGAATAAGGTTAGTTATGCTACAACTCTTATACCAAATCGCATTTGAATCCGTCCATATGTTTCGTCAAAGCTTGTAAATTGGTATAATATTTTTATTTCATATACCAATTTATACAAATCCTGTTTTAAAATTTCGTCCACATTTTAGAAACTGCATCATTGGATTATTTGTTCGATTTCCAACCAATGTGATATTTCTGACTTGTTTTAATTGCAGAGAGAGTATGCTACAGATTAATATTTTTATTTAAATGGAATTTAATAAGTAAAAGAGCTATATTATCGAAGATTTTTGTACATTAATTTTGTTCTTGAAAAAAAAAATGTAGATATCATAATGCGTATTAATTAATCTGCAACATCTTATGATTTTGCAGCATAAACCTATTTCAATATACTTACATACCGAGTATAACGGACTTTACTTAGTTCAATATAGTAATGAGATTGAAAGACTTTGTCAAGCTTGTAAAATTTCATAAAATTAAATAATTTCAAAACAAATATTGCCTCGCTATGGAGGGCAGAGCGCAAATGAACTAAAATCACGCTTTTTTTCTTAAGACAGATGAAAAAGTCCCATCGAAACTTTCCGAACTTGGGACAAAATATTACACAAACTCACATAACTTCTCGCCAATGTTAAAAACTTTCCGAGATTGGCAATTCCATCAAGTTTTTGTCCAGCCTCGGCCGCGCGCCGGAACTTTTTGGATCACTTTAGGTCTGTTAATAAACCTTTGACTGGTAATTGGGCTGCAAATTGGACTTTTACCACTCGATATACGTCCTTCAAGGCCTTAAAAGAGTATTCCTAACTTCAAATATTCCTTTCAAAGTTAAAAATGGCTCCCGAACCTTCACGTCTCGTCAGGTTCGTCCTTTGAAACTCAATATCGTTGAATGGATTTCTCCAAAAGATTTAGTTTGAAATGGAATCACACGGGGCAGATATTTTGTTTTCATGTAAAGATAACAATAGTACTTTTACTGTATGCCTACTGCTCTCCAAATTCAGAAAAATGGAAATATTATTTAGATAACGAGACTTTTGTAATCTCGGCCATATTATTATTGATACTACGATATCAAATGGCAAAATTTATGGAGGAGTCGAAAGTGATGACTTACGGCACTAAAACGTACCTAGTCTTTTATTGTGGGATATTGAAAAGGCTATGCCTAAAATCTTTTTGAGGCCTAAAATCAGAAATGAGGAGATTGGTAGAAGAACAAAAATTGCCAAAGCTCTAAAATCCATTAAAATTGTTAATTGAATTAGGATCAGGATTATTAAAAATTAAAGCAGGCTAATAAACTATATCAAAACCAGCACAATTAGTTTAACTTTCTGAAATTGACAGAATCTTGGTAAAGTGAAGTGAATCGCGGGCGCGAGCAGTCCCGGCGGGGCAGATGCAATCCAAAACCCATCAATAACAGTCGAGCCGCGCGCCCGCCGCCGCGCGCCGCCCGTGCAGCGCAATTACGCTAATGTGATTACAATGTACTCGTGCCCATCATAATCAGCTGGTTTTTTACCGAACACACGGCTGCCATGATGGCCAAACATTAAGATCTTCTTGTACCTATAAAACTTTAGCAGTCGCAGTAATCACCTCACACTCATGAGATCATATCCTGGTCCTGTACCAATGTACTGTAACGCCCAGTACCAAATACACACCACAAGCTTTCCGGTAGAAGAAAACATCGTGAGGCAACTACATGGCGTCGGTCGGAAAAAAAATGATGGCTTATGTCAATCCACCAACCCGGACTGGGCCAGTGCCTAATCGTTCTTCGTAGGTAGACCTATGTATAGTAAATATCGGTAGAGTAGTACTTAGTCGTTCCAAAGTTCTGTAGATGATATAACTATAAGTCAATACATTAACAACCCTGCGTCTCGCGGCTGCGTGAGCTTGTTCCCAACAATCTACTCAATTCAACAACTTAAATAAAGATTGATGTGTTTATAACGACGTTATTGTAATTACGGATCCCCGCGATAATTTTCCAGTGCGGAGCTGAAGTTATGACGCGCCAAAACCTGAGACTAAGATTTCAAACTTCATAATTAGAAATAACGTATCCTCATTACGTGTGATATCAGGATATTATGATAAAAACAGCATGAAAAACAATTAGACATAGTTCAACAATAATTCAACTTTGATTACAACACTACATAGCTACAGTTGTTTTCAATTTGTCTAACATTTTTTGATAATTTTGTAGAACTTATTTCCCTGTGACACAAGTCTAATAGTAAAAAAAGACGACTGTGATAACAAACATTATCAAACAAAAACAACATTTTGTACTTGTGTTGCTTTTTAAAGAGTTTTTATAATCCCTGTGTTCAGAGATGTATATGTACGTTACCAGCGTGACGTCACCTCGTCATCACTTCGATTAAACGTGTTTTACGTTAGAAATATGTTTGTACGACGTGACGATAAACCGCGGCGCCGGTGCGAGGTTGATGCGAGGTTCATTCGTGCGGTGTTTGAGCAGAGTTCGTGCTCGCGCGAGATGATTGATTTCTGTTTGCCGCCGCGCGCCGCCGGCCCGCCCGCCCGAGCGAGCGCCCGCGGCCGCCGCCCGCCCGACCCGATATTATATCTTATTGTTAATCGGGATCGGTGGCGAGGCTCAACGCATACTTGACACATAATCCTTACTGAAATAATAAATATGAAAGAGTGTTTATTGGTTCGATTGCTACTCTATCGCGCAACAACGGATCGACTTGAAGGAAGAACCTTTAAACTAGGCCTAGTTTAAGGATCGGAGAGTATTATATGCTACTTTTATCTTTTATTTATCACAAAAAAATTAAAAGGCCCTGAAATAAACCACGGGTAAAGGTCGTGCCCACCTGATGACAGAATATTTTGTGGTGTCTATAATTACTTACGATACCTACCGTCCAATAAATCTGTCAACTCGATCTGCTTAACGTCCAATATTTGGCTAAATTTTATTTTCCTGCTAATTATTATAGTCACTCAAAAGTGATAAATAAAATAAATAATACATATTACTTATTAATTATATCGATTACGAGGTATCTACTGTCTTATTTTTTGACCGACAAACCGGAGGAGATACTCAATTCGACGTTTATATATATTTTTTATGTAACCACGCATAACTTTTTTCATAGTAGTCCGATTTCAATAATTTTTCTTTATTATAAAGAATATACCACGAAATTGGTTCTATTAAAACTTTATCGAAATCGGCTGAGTTATTTTTGATAAATCACCTATAATGTGAAAGATGCTAAATTGATCTGTGCGAAATATTCGCAAATTCTGTATACCGGCAAGTTGGTCATGATATTTTTTGCAAAAAAAAAAATATACTAAGGTCTATTATTTCTGGTCGAATGACGAGTGCGCGCTTCTCCTTATTTTGATATTATAATCGCAGAATCGTTCCGTTGTTTACTTAGACGTCCGCGTTTGCGTTTCGGCTCCGATCTTAATTATTGTAAACGTTTTACGTTATTGTTGCACGTCGTGATTGAAACTTGTGTTAACCGAGGGAAAGGGGAAGTTGCTGAGGCGCTTATATTATTTAGCTGATTGCTTGTTTACTGGGACTTCCAATTCTACTGTTTATCAACTGTCGATTAAGCCGGTTAACTCGTAGGTATATATTATTATATACTATTCCACACGATTCTTTTATTTTTCCAGTATAAAATCCTAAATAAATAAAATAAGAAAATTAAAATAGTAACATGTACCTACTGTACTGTACGAGCCTTTTTAATAGTTCACTGCAGGACGTAGGCCTACCTACGTAGGGTGATTGGGCCAAATCCACCACGATGGGCCAGTGCGGGTTGGTGGATTCACATACGCCATCGAATTTCTTCTACAGACGTATGCAGGTTGCCTCACGATGTTTTCCTTCACCGAAAAGCCAGTGGTGTGAAATTCCGTACATAAATTTCAAAGAACTCATTAGTACGGGGCTTTGAACCCACGACCTGACGATTATAAGGCGGGTGTCATTACCTCTTGATCACCACCGCTTCAACCAAATAGTAGCCCACGTCACACTAACTAAAATTCAGAGTTGTACTTAGTGTTCGTGTATACCTACTTTAGACCTAAATTAAGTTACTTTAAAAGCTTCATAGTTCGGAAACTTTGAAAGTCGAATAATAATAACTACATAAATTTTGCTAAAATTACTCCGAAGAGTAAAACCGCTTTTCCGATAGATGCATCCAACAATGCATCATAAATTCCGCGAGTATTTCCATAAAATAATTAAACAACATACTGGGGAAGTTCGCGCGCGGGGCGGGCGCCGGAGGAGCCCAACTTGTTCCTGCGAGTAATTACGAGTAGTTAAGTATTTCGAGACCTCGTTACGCCGTGCTTACTTACTAAATTTGTTCAGCGTACAGAGTAAGGTATTTAAGTAGCTAAGATATTTCGTAACTTTGAATGATCTTGCTAAGTGTGTTTGATGCGATTATTTAGGTCGTCGGTTACCTGTAAATACCTAGATAATAAAATAAAAAGGAACCATTAAAATCGATTTGATAATTACCAACCAAAGTCCTTCTATGAACGGTGATATTAGGTATGTTTTTAGATTTACGAGCAAATTCAAACAAATCCGAGCAGAACCAAACTTAGGTATTCCAAAATAGTTCCGGTTGTTGACAGCGCCCGGCGCGCGTCCGGCGCAGGCTGCGGTCGCGCGCCGCTCGCCGCCCGCCCTCTGGTGAAGCCGATAAAGGCCATACAGCGCTATACCTGCATAAAACTCATTACTATTATACGAGTACGTTATAGATAAGACTAACGAGATGCTAAGACGAGAACTACAACTTAGGTACTCATCTTATCTTTCCTTACTGTACTGTACTGTACCAGCCTTTTTTTTAATAGTCCACTGCAGGACGTAGGCTTACCTACGAAGGGGTGATTAGGCCATATCCACCACGTTGGCCCAGTGCGGGTTGGTGGATTCACATTACGCCATCGAATTTCTTCTACGGACGCATGCAGGTTGCCTCACGATGTTTTCCTTTACCGAAAAGCCAGTGGTGTTAAATTCCGTACATAAATTCCACAGAACTCATTGGTACGGGACCGGGATTTGAACCCACGACCTCACGATTGCAAGGCAAGTGTCAATATCTCTAAGCCACCACGGCTTCTTTCCTTCTCTTTCTTTCTTTGTGAGAACGTGAGTGAATTTATAATTACTTTAATTTATAAATGTATAATTAGATACCTACGCAATTAATTAAGTTACTTACTACTTACGAATAATTATCATTACAGGCGAGAAAAATATTATACGAGGATTTTGAATTCCCATGAGGTATCCATCTTTATTGATAATACTCGTATTATGTTAGTTAAGTGTATTATTGTCAATTGTTCAATTAATTAAATGCCTTATTTCAAATAAATTTACGAAGCACCCGAGTTATTTATAGTTTGTTTCGTTTAAAAATTGTTTTTGTGACAAAATTACCAGATAGAACAATAAGAACTACTGGCTATTTGGATATCCACTTATATATTTTATTGGATAGTTTGCGGAGTGTCCGGACACGAGGCGTGATAATGAAACATTTAAGCGCTTTAAGCGACTTAAGCCAAAGGATTTTACAGCCGACAGATTTCAGATACCCTCGCCTTCGCACGCCTGCACGCTCGCATTACGTGTCATGGGCTATATAGCGATTTCTAGCAAACTTGATACACAAACATAGTAAAAATGTCGACATGGACAAAATTATAGGTACAAGACGAATATGATGGCTAGGCCTTGATCATCATCATCCCATTGGCCGTAAAACGTCCACTGCTGGTTAAGTGTTTCCAAGAATTTCCACTAAATCAAGTCACCGCTGTGATGATGACCACACATAATATGGTCACCAAAGGACCATATTTGAATCAATATTCATTACCATCGTAGCCTACATAACCTTACTAGCTAGCCATAAAGAAGTAGAAATGTAGCAGCTAGATAGCATACCAACTCCATTAAAAGCATGTAACACGTAATAGGACCCCTGTCGTCGGGTGCGGCTGGCGCGGACTGTTCAGCCGAAATTGCGAAACCGCGAGCCGCCGCCGGCGCCACGCCCGGCGCCCGGCAACTGGCACCGGCACCGAAGACCGGCGACTGGCACCGGCGGCCGGCACACGGTGCTGACAATACTGGGCACGTCGACTCTCTGTCACTGGACACTACCTGACCGTGGCGTTAATTATACACACATATTCGTAGCGCAATGCTATGCAATTTTTTGATAATATATTTAATATTAGTAAAACACACAGCCTTTAAGTGAACATAGCTACCGGCTAGAGCGTAGTGCCAGAATTGCAAAACCACTAACTGCAGTGGCACCACCTCCGCCCGACAGCAAGGCCGGTGTATGTACCGGGCGCGGCACCTTAGTGCCAGCGGCTCACAGCTCACGTTGGTGCTCATTTCATACACACGCAGCACTCCATAACGTTCCTATTCGTAGTATTCATACATGTGCATCATGTTCAATCGATAAGTTAATCAATCGATGGACGCAACAGTCGTACCGTAAGCGAGAAAAAATATAGCATAACTATTAGTTTCGCGTAAGCAAAACAGCCGATTGTCCTAGATGGCAAATTACGGCTTCACATTTTTTTAAATCTTACATCCTTCGAGCCCGGAGGTGTCGATATATCAATCTCATCCAAATGTGAAAAGAAACTTTAATCTTCCTCGACTCGGGTGACAAAAGGAAGTAAACAGAGTGACTGCTGCCAGATATCGGAAAAACATTAATTTTATAATCGCATACATTTTACGATACTTTTATGGTAGAAACTAGACATAACAGTTTTATGTGATATTATAAGCTGTGAAGCCAGTTTACGAGAGTGTTAGCCATATTGGGGGCACGACCAGCGCTCAGCAACCTGTGTGTTCACTTTACCAAAAGATAATTCAGTAGAAACAGGATAAAACTCCGAAAACTATACACTTATCAAAAATACTGGCACTAGCTAAGTATGTAGATACTAAATGGTACAGTTTACTAACGGCCCTAAAATTTTTGCAGGCATGTTTTATTTGCATAACAATTTAATATAAACTTTTATTTTTATTGTTGGATATTTTTATTTAGTACCGTGTAGATACTATGTGAATACAGTTTTTAATTCGTTAAATATATACATATATCTACACGGTACACAAATTAACAAAATAACAATTATGTACATATGTTTAGTATATTAGTTACTCGTATGTTGGTGTAGAAACACATAATTCTCTTATACTAATTGGGTCATGCAGACAACAAGGCAGCCCCCTCGAGCCGGCCGACTCCTGCCGAGGCAGCTAACTCGTCTTCAAAGTAGATTTCTAAATCACAGTATCCTGAAACAGTCCCATTTGTTGTTAAGACCCTCGACTGAGCGGACTTGGGAAACTGTACCGCTTAATGATGTCTGCCGTGTCAACCTTTCAAACTGCGGCTCATTTTCACGGCTATTAAAACAAGAATATCTTTTACAAGCTTTTTTCGACGAAAGCAATTATGAAGAGAAAAATTAAGGTGTATTTTACAGGGAAAGTGATTTCGCTCGAGCGGGGCGGGAAGGGCTCGGCAGTCGGCACCCTTCTCGCGCGGGGATCATATTAAGCAAAAAGTAAGCATTGCCTGTCAACTGCGTTATGCATAGAGTTGATAAGAATTTAAGAAATGTAAATATCCTGGAAACCTAATTTACTTGCAGCTATTGACAACAAGTAAATGAGGTTTTCGGGATTAATTTATATTATTAGTTAATTCTCTTATTAAAATATTGATGCGGGCTTAACTTAGATACTAATATTATAATGATACAATTACCTAACAATACCGAATGAAATTATTATTAATGTGAGAATGTTGTAGAGACATATATGTATTATGCAATGCCTATTATTATGAAAATTAGCAACAACGTCAGTAGTCAGTCTATAGAGCAGCACTCAAAAGTCGCCGATTCCACCGACGCGTAGCTCTGTGCTCTAGCTTTGATATGGTATACTTACCTTTGAGTTCAAATACCTCAGGCTTATCCATAGCGTTCCGGCGGTGTCTCAGCCCGTAATGCGGGCAGAATGACAGTTTGATTCACTTAGCTCGTGTTGCACAGTATAAACGCGCCGTCAAACGTCCGAAGGGCGCGGGGTGAGCGGGGGAGCGGGGGAATACATCCTACGGGGGAGTTTTTAACAGATGTATTTTTCACCACACCTTTTGCACCTTCATAAGATGAGCATTTTATTTTAGGGTTCCGTACGACGGTCATGTAGATACCTAATATGGAATTTTAAGTTTGAACATGCAAAATATGATTTTGTAATAAGTGAGTATCATTGTATTGGTCAGTTATATTGGAAGTTTTCAAAACCTTCAATATAATTTTCTGATTACTATTTTAAGTAGGTACTGTACATACTATTTTTAAGATGATGTTTTGTGAGTAGTAGAAATAAAGGCTTTTTTATTTTATTTTATTTATTGTATTGGTCAAGCTGAAGAAAATTTAATAACAACGAAAGAGTAAAAGGTGCAAAAGAGACGGGTCTGATTATATTAGTCAGGCTGATACTGCGGCCCCACTCCCGGCCGCTATCCCACTACTGCCCGATACGGGGACTTTTGGCTGCTGGGTTTCCCCCCTGGCCCGGTTCGCCCCTCCTTAGTTAACCTGCATCTCCCAGACTCCTCCGGGAGGTCCATATTAATACCGGGCTTAGCGTGGACGTCCAGTCAACACGGGACGCACAGCACCAGGAACTCCCGACCTCAAACCATCCTCCGGCCCCGACCTCCGAGTAGCCGGATTACAGGAGACGCCACGCTCCCAGTCGAAGACTCTGCCGAAATCATTGTACCGGACAAAATAACAAGCGTAGGTTCAAATCTCGGCGAAACAAATGTACAAAGCACCGTCTTTTTGCGCATTTCGTATCTTTTATGTTACAATACAATACAATAATACAATATTTTTATTAATAACACCATTGTTACATGTCAAATCAATTAGGTATACAATTATATTAATTATCAATTATACATTACATCAATATTATTATTCGTCATAAAATAGGATACAATTGGTACCTACAATTCAATACAAATAATAAATTAAATAATTAAATGTCAACGCTAAATAACTAATAAATAAAATATCTCAATGTCATTTGCGGTGATAATAATTAAAAAATGATATTAATTTACAGATACAATATCAATCAATTACAATTTCAGGCAATTTTAAAAAGTCATTGAAATCGTAGAATAGCTCGGTTTGTAGCCATTTTTTTAACTTGATTTTAAAAGACGCGGCAGAAGTTGCATCACGCACGTGTCCAGGTATTCGGTTGTAAGTCGCAGGGCCCGATATATAGACCGACCCCTCCGACCTCACGAGCTTATGAGAAGGCGTCACAAGTTGGTTGCGTCTTTTGTTGCTCCTTAAGTCACGCGTCGTGTTAACTCCTCTCTTTTTAAAGGAGGACAAGTGAGTGTGAGTAAATAAGGCCAGTTGGTAGATCATCTCACATGGTAGTGGAAGTATTCGCAACTCCTTGAAGAATTCAACGCAAGAAACGTCATCAGATGCTCCAAAGAAAGCTCGCACAGCTCGCTTCTGCATTACAAACGCTCTATTTACGTCCGCGGCACGGCCCCACAGCTCTAGTCCGTACGTTAGATTGCTGTGGACAGTAGCGAAGTAGCACGAGCGCACTACGTCACGAGTGGCGGTGCTCGCAAGCCGCCGAAGCGCGAAGCACGAGCGGCTGAGTTTATTGCAGACCTGCTCAATGTGCGACTCCCACGTGAGTGCGCCATCGATACTAAATCCTAGCAATTTCATACTGTTGACTTGCTGAAGCGCAGCATCGCCCAAGATTACAGAAAACTCACAGGCCGCCCTTCCGTTGAGATTAAACGTCATAAAGCAAGTTTTATCCCTATTCAGCGCCAACCCGTTTGACCCAAACCACTCATTTAATTGTCGAACCACAGAGTTCATCCTACATTGCAGCTGACTTTTCGACGACGCAGTTACTACTGCAGCCACGTCGTCAGCATACATATAGATCTCTGCGTTCACAATGGCACCTGGTAGGTCATTCAGGAGGAGACTGAACAAGGAATTAGAGAAGCATGAGCCCTGTGGGACGCCCATTACATTATTCAGCTCCCCAGAAACCACTCGTCCCCCATCCCCCATCACCACCTGCGTTCTCTCGGATAAAAATGAGGAAATAAGGGCCCCGGCCGGGCCGCGCATACCGTGGTAATCCAACTTTTTGGCGATCAAACGGTGATTCGCGGTGTCGAACGCGCGGGATAGGTCACAACAGACAAGAGCCACTTGTAATCCTGCCTCACGCGCGCTCAGAACCCGCCACACCACTTCTCGCACTAAGTCCGTGGTCGAGCGCCCAGCTCTGTAGGCATACTGCCTATCGGATAAGATGTTACGCTCTAACGCAAAGTTCAATACTCTTCTATTTAACCCCACTTCGAATATCTTGCTGATTGCTGGTACCAGTGATATTGGGCGGTACGACTTAAGGTCGGACTTCTTACCCCTTCCTTTGTACAAAGGACTTATTTTAACTCTTTTGAGAGCCGCCGGATACACGCCGCTTCGTAGACACAGATCAAACAAGTGAGTCAAGACAGGAGCTAAAGGGACAACGGCAGACTTAACAAGGTCAGCTGATAATCCGTAAATGTCATTACTCTTTTTCGCGGCAATGCGTTTAGTTGCTATTGTAATAATCTCGGCGGGTGTGAAGGGCTGCAACCTGAGCGAGACGTCACTGGCTGATGATTCATCGCCCAGCATAGCCAGCGCGCTAGAGCTACATGCCGTTGGAGCTCCAGCTCTGCTGGCCGCCATGATGAACTCCGAGTTCATTGCGTCAACCAGGTCTTTCTTACTATTAAACAGATGCCCATTATCTTTCCGAACAAGGTCTGTAAAGTCGGCTCTGGACGAGGTACTGCGGTTAAGCTCAGAATTAATCACGCGCCACATACAGCGAGGATTGTCACGAATTATGTTCGAGTAATGGCCGACGCGTTTTGACCTTAACAAATTCTGATATTTAGCCGATAATTCTTTAAATCTATCGCTCAACGCTTCGTTATCCGGGAAGATTCTTACTAATGCCGCGACATCGTAGAGTAAATGCCTGAAGTTATGAACCTCCGAATCAACCCAGTGCTTTCCCGACTTAATTGGTTGTTTCTTTTGCGGAAAACAAATATTACTCTTATTTGATAATATAGATAGGAGCGAAGCCGACAGCAACTCGCAATTGTGATTAGAAATTTCAATAATCTTGTTCCAGTCAATAGACTCCAGCGCACTACTGAAAAGACTTTTACTAGCCGCAGAGAAGCTGCGAGCCAGCCGGTGGGCAGGCGCAGGCGCGGCGCACTCTTCGATCACCAAACGCCGGTTACAGAGAAAGCGCGCCTCTCTAAAAAATTCACATAAATGTGATCCAGAAGCGTACCCTTGTCCCCGGCAATCCGCGTAGGATGGTCAACCAACTGAACAAAGTTATAACTTATCAGAATATCGATTAGTTTCTTTTGTGTATTCGATCTCACTAGGAAATTGATGTTAACATCCCCAAAAATCGCGCATTGAACCCCTTCATCAGTCACTTTACAGAGGATGTGTTCGAATAATTCAAGGTAGTCCGAATCACTCGTGAGGTTGGAATGGTACAGTCCAATAATCAGGATGTTCTCGTCTAATAAGTGCACGGCACATACGTCTAATAATTGTTCCTTCGTTAAATCGCAGAAATCCTGTCTATTAACAACCTTAATACCCTTCCGTACATAGATGTTATAAATAAATAATGTTTTAAATGGTTACGTAATTTTACTTGTACATTTATAGCTAGCTACACAGAGCTGCATGCTGCAGGGAAAGCTATTTATCGTCAATTTCTTAAAACTGTGTAAGTTTTTACATAATTAGGTTTTATTGAAATTCTAGAAATAATGCTAAATTGCTTTAAATGAATACGGTAGACAAATATAGGTAATATCTTAAAATTAAGATACTGTGATAAAACGCGAACCTATCGTCAATAAAAATACTAGATAGATTTATCGACTTATGGTGTCTTGTGCCGTTTCAATCCATCAATGTCGTTAAAGAGTGTTATTAATGCTGGAGCGGCCAAGGAGGTGCCAGCAGTGGAGCGGACACCCTACACACGTCCACACGACACCTACACCGTGGTGATCGATGAGGTGTCCGGCAGACGGCGACCTGTGACCGGACGCTCCTCCGTCTCCGCGCCATTACCTTATTGACGGAATCGCTCCAGCGGCTGTCTGGCGGACACCTCGCGGGTACTCGCACTATACATTATACATACTTACATACGTCTCTCTAGCGCTATGTAGCAATCCATTGTCTAACTCAGACTTGACGTCATCATTTTATTGACAAAATAATGTCGTAGCTCGCTGTAAACAATGGTTGATTATGAGTTGTCACAACGTTAGTCATATGACAGAGGTTTGTAAATCCATTGTAAATCAGTTTGAATCGGTTTTAAAGGTAAGATGCGAACCTATATGGAAAATCTGCTAAAATGTTTTGAACGAGTCAAGATAATAAACCACTCTGAAATAATATAAACAAATATATGGTTTATTTTCCAAAATCTTCTTAAACATAGTACACTGTAGGATAATACCGAAAAATAAATAGCCTTGATCATTTCATATGCTCCGCTGCTTTATATTACAATGAGTTATGAAATACCTTTGTCTAATTTTCCAAACAAATACATAAGTATACCAAAAGGATGGTAACAAACCAGCAACAACAAAGCAACCAGCCACACAATACAGCCTTAAGAATATTAATGTATCTATTAACCCAAAATACCTACCACCGAAGTTCGTCGATATGTTTCTGGTAGGTACAATACGAAGTTATCAGCGAAAACAAGACCCTCGGCTAAAAAGTGTACCCAATTTTGATCTGCTATGCGCTTGTGGCGACGCGATTTGTTTACCCTCTCACAATCGATGAACGGTCTTAATTTGTGTTTCAGTTCCTACTGGAACACAGTGGGCCCCAAACTAGGCTGTTTGTTTAAAAATTATTTATTATCAACATACATTTTTTTAACTACTAAGTACAACACAGTCTAATACTAGTAGCAACTTAAAAAAATATAGTTTGACTCTCAGGCTAAATACGCCTAAATGGTCATTTTAAAACAATATCATTGTTAAAAGGGTACATAAATTTTGATAACATGACGGTCTAAAAAGTATGACTATATCTACCTGCAATTGAGTTTAATTATGAGCATTTTGTTCCAAGCTCATATTTAAAAGTAAAATTAATTGACGTTGTGTGCTCTAAAGCGATCATTACATTAATTTACGGAAACAAACATGATGTTCTATTCTATGGCTTTAAAATTTACATAATTAGGCACCTACCTGCGTAGCATTTAGAATAAGGTATTCATTTCACTTGACCACAACAATGGAACATTTATCAAATCATAATATTATAATGTAATTGTTTAAGTAATGATTAGGAATACAAAAGTGAATGGCATTCGCGAATATGCTATCTACCCTAGACTCACTGTTAAAAACTCGCGCGGCGGGGGACTAGCTAATCGGGCCGCGGTGCGTCGTCGCTGTCGTCGAGCACGTAGTGATGAGGTAAACGATACCGTTTGTATTTGTCGATATACGGAAGTTTCGATAAACGTGTTTTGCTAATATTAGAAATTAATTTGTGTATAGTTAGTATGTGTGTAGAATTTTTTTGTTTGTTTTTAAATGTAACTAAATACGGTGGGAAAATTTAATTTATTATGGAGCTTTTTAAGGTTTGGGAAAAAAATTAGTATTAAAAGAGATTTTCAAAGCCTTATTTTGCAATACTTGTAATTTATCATGGTTTGACTGAGATGTGCTGCTCCACACTGGTGCTGCATAAGTGAAACAAGGTCTAATTAGTGCAGTGTAAATTTTAATTTTAGTTTTAGGACTAAGGTTACATTTTCTGTTCATTATAGGACTAAGCTATATACCGAACGCTTAAAGGTCGATTCACACATATCAGTGAACCCACAGTTCCGGCACAGTACCGCATCAGTGATAATTATTCTTTCAAATATTCTCTATGGACATATTCACACTTGTCAGTTTCAGTGTCGTCTCAGTACCGTCAGTGTCAGTGCCGGCACCAGCCATCACGGACGTGATCGGCGACAAAATGGAGGACGAGATGTTGATTGAATTAGTACGTGAGAATACTGTTTTGTATAATTTATTCTGTGTTATTGAAGAGTGCCATCAAAACAATCGACATCAACGCTAGTCTGAAGGGAACGTTGTGCACGAAGACCCGCAGATAACTGTACTGTGCCTGATATGTGTGAATTGAAGCACTGATGCACCACTGTAGCACGGATACGGAACTGTAACGGTACTGTGCCGGAACTGTGGGTTCACTGATATGTGTGAATCGACCTTTATGGCCTTTTTGCTTGACATAATCGACATGTTTTGTCCAGTTCAATTTAGTATCAAGAAGTAGTCCTAGTATATTTAACCGAACTGGACCATGGCATTTCGTGTGCATTGATTTTTAATGTTCGGATGGGAGGACTACGTTTTCTTGAAAACATAATAGTCTCCGTTTTGGATTCGTTTAGTTTTAGCTTCCACTTCTTAAAATAATTTGAAAGTGTATCAATCGATAATTGAAGCCTGCTGATAATTAGGTCTTCATCATTGGACGATGAATAACAGTCAGTATCATCTGCGAAACAGGCGAGACTCGTACGCGGCTGTCTTGGAATGTCATTTAAATAAACTAAAAATAATATCGGCCCTAAAATAGAGACTTGGGGTACACCAGCGGGAATGTAAAAAGTGTCGGATGACGTATTACCAATGAAAACCTTGAAATTACGTTTAGAAAGGAATGATTGTATGATTTTTATTAAGTATAATGCTACTATGATTTTAAAAACTTGTGGAGAAGACCATCGTGCCAGACGGTATCGAAGGCTTTTTCGATGTCTAATAAGAACATACCCGTGGACTGCTTCATATTTAGATCGTGTGCAATGTGTTCACTGACCCGCGCAAACCAAACTAGGCTAAGCCTGTATCTTGGATACCCAAAAAATTTACAAAAAGAATTTCACAATTACGCTGACGTGTACGCATGTTATCTTTGAAAACGGTTACATAATTATTATAATATGTACTAGCGGACCCGACAGACGTTGTCCTGCATGATATTTTAAATACCGACTGCAGCGCCATCTACTAGCTGTTTTGTGAATCTAAAACATCCAGGGAGGCGCCACCCAAACGCAAACAAAAAAATTCATTCATTTCGTTCCAGCCGTTTAGGAGAAGTTCAGTGAAATACACACGTACAGTAGGTAGAATTTAAAGGTTTCGAGTGAAGACCATGTAGAGGCAAGCGCAGCGTAGGACAACACCGTCCATCCGCAAGGTGGTCGGATGACCTAATTAAAACCGCAGGATTCAAGCCGCTACCAACCGATCTTATTGGAGATCTTTAGGGGAGGCCTATGTCCACCCTAAGCCTAATAGTGTACGTCCTATGTCTGATGGATGTATGGATGGATGGATGTACAAATAATAAGTTCTTACTTAGTTATTATTAAGAATTAGCTCAATAATAACTAAGTAAGAAGTACTTCCTCGTATTTCGTAATATAATATTGAATAATGACTACGAACTTACGGTTAATATAAACTGATCAAATAAGATATTTCAGAAGTAAGTTTCTTACTAGAGCTTCATAACGTAAAATCAAAGTTTAATCGCCATCCCATTAAGTTTGTTTACCTTTGACCAGCGTGAACGGATACTTTTACTCTATACGATTTTCATTCTTTATCAAAAATAGCAAAACTGAATAACAAACCAAACCGCCTCAGACCACTTATATTTGAAGTCAGTTTACGTTTACGTTTGTCTATAGCCGACCTACCTACGGTTGAAATGATGATGGCGGTTTGAACGCTGGACAAAAATTGGCTGCCTCAGTAGTTAGTGACCCTGATCTGACTACTGGGTCAAAGATGAATGAAAGTAATGAACATAAGTGTTTGCTCTGTATCTGCAGGTTGTTATTAGTAATGATCTATCTAAGTTGAAATATCAGTCTCTGGCAGCCATTTGACAAGCTTTGCTTAGTTTGCGGTCAGAGACCGTGTGTAAGATGTCCTTTAATATCTATTATTATTATTTAAATACATCTAATCACCTCGATTATAGATTTATTCTCGGGAACTGTTGGTTTTTACCTACCATTTAGGTGTTCATGTAATATACAACCAATTAATTTTCGAATGTTTAATTTTTTTCGATTAATAATAAAACTACGCCCATTGTAGCATCAGTCATTCTTCTGCCATCACTATTTAGATTGTAAATTATAATATTTCGCTTACCCATATTCGTATATTAATTAATCACAGTTGCGATCGTATCGTAACTTCTAAAAGGCGATGTTTCCGGAGTAATTTAAAATGCATAAATCTGTTCGGGCGAGTCGGCGCGCGGCGCGCAAACTGGCTCCCCCGAGTCTTAACTTCCCGTTTTATGAATAGGTAATACGCGCGCTGTCTGCGGCACGAGCGGAGCCGAGCCGCTTCCGCGCGCGCGCCACGCGAGCTCAGCTGGCGTTGTGTTGTGAGCTGTGACATTTAGGTACTAGTAAGTAAGTTAGTATAGGCCGGCCGGCTAGCCCTGGTGTCATAGTTTTCATGCCGCTGAAAGGCCTCTGACACGGCTGAATGGCTAAAACAACCGAGACCTACATTGACAGTTTCAAAAAGTCTTTGGGGACCTACAATTAAACGCATCATCCGAGCCACTGTAGCGCTAAGTTGCAAATGCCACCTGCGGTTACCAAGACGAAGATTGACAGTGCCGAAGGTTGTTTATCGCATCGGAGCGCTCCTGGCCCATGAGCCACGTTCTGTGCTCCTTAGGTACTTATTAAACAGGTAGGTAAATACATATACCTCATGGCATTTCGGTTACAAAAAAAATAGATGTTTCATACATTTTGTTGATTCCTGATTGCAATTTTATAAGTAGGTAACAGCTGTTTTTTAGGGTTCCGTACCGAAAAAACGGAACCCTTACAGGATCACTTTGTTGTCCGTCTGTCCGCCTGTCCGTCTGTGTGTATGTCAAGACTCTTTCCGTCTTACCACAAAAGTTTTACGCACACTTTAGACAATGTTTAACAGTACTAATTGCACGGTAAAATAGTGTTTAAAACGTGTTTAAATCTTTTGTGGTAAGGCGGTTTATCTCGGGAACGCGTAAAGATATCGAGTTGAAATTTAAACTGTATACGTATATCTATGATCTCTATCTCTACAGTTGTGTAAAAAAAAAACTTCTCAGTTATCATATAAAGAAGTTAGAGCCGTTTATGTCGTAAAAAACCGCATATTTTGACACTCACAAAAATAAAAACCTACAGGGTACTTCCCGTTGATATAGAACTATTAAATTTGGCGAAAAGCTTTGTCTCAGAGTACACATATAGGAATAAATCTGAAAACTGTACATTTTTATTTAAATCACAAAAAAATAGGGCTTCAAAATTCACAAAATATGGGTTTAAAATTCAAAGTGCGTAAATCGTATCATGTTAAGTATCATATAAAAGATCTTCATTAGCACATGCTAAAACAGGTTTTTAGTTATTTTAACAATTTTCGATGAATACCGAGAAAAGTAAAAAAAAACTTTTGTCGATGATGATGATGAGTATAGATAGAGATTTAACAACGTACTTCCCAATTTTGTGAAATTTTCTGGATTTGTACGGAACCCTCGGTGTACGAGCCTGACTTGCACTTGTCTGGTTTTTTTCTCGGATTCCGGGGTGTCCCGTGTTGTTGAAAAGTTCGACTGTTCAAAATCAAAACCTAGTAACTCAATTATTATAAAAATCGATATTTTTAGGTTTTTGACTTACTAGGTTTATACGCAAGTGTTGGGCTGCTTAAAACAGCCATTCTCCTACGAAATTTGAAATTATAAATTTGTAAGTCGAGGTAATTTGAGATAAACGTACTATTGCCTCAAAAGATCAAATTCAAAACATAGTAAATCAGAGAACATTTTTAAAAGCCTAGTAAGTGTGTCTTACACTTACTAGGTTTTAAACTGGTCTATGTTTCATACTCCGTTTCGAATTTGTCCCATTCATACTTAATCATTTTTTAGTAAGTCAAGTGGCGCCGACGCAGCACGTGTTTATCCACTTTATTGAAATAGGAACAATGACGAAATGTAACACTTCTACTTGGCATTTTTTCTTTTGAACTGATGACGCATATTTTGGTCCAAGACCCGTAACTCTTAATAGTTTGTTTGGGGAAACGATCAAAGTGGGTAACCTGTTTTTTTGGTCTCCTGAACAATTTTATTATCTTGAGTTACTATATTTTTGAACCGAGTTGTTGATTTTGGCTGGCTGAGTACAGACTCTGTACTCAGCCAGACAGAGCAAGCAGATACTCTGTACATAGCATGTTTACCTAAATCAAACATTCTCTAAAACTCTCTTTAAATAAATCACGCCGAGCAAATAAACAGCTGCAACCCCACCGCCACCGGCTGGCTGGAGGCTGGCACCTGTCCCGAGGATTCGTCACGAGTTGTCGCTCGCGCGGACTTCCCCTACTTTACATATAATTGCATTTCTTTGTCGATCTCCGAATGCACCCTTGTTTTTATTTAGAACGTTTATTTAACACTTCGTCATGCATTCATTTAAGCTATCAATGGTCGACATTCATCCTATATTTCTGATGCCCCATCCACCCTCTCCACGAGGCAACGCGAGCACTGCAGCTTGTAGCTAACTTCACATTTGCCAACTTCATGGCTATTGGAGAGTGTGGATGAGGCATGAGACATGATGTCAATTTTCAAATTATCCTGATTGACCTGGCCTTTTTAACCGAAGCGAAGTGAAGGCACAGCCCGGACACTCCGCGATTCTTCATACAAAATCTGCTGTCTTACGCACACAACAGTACATTTTACTCACAGACACTACACATACGCACGAACGCTACACGGGCATTTGTGTGTAGAACGCCTATAGTTGTCAACGACCCATGTCGACCGTATGAATTGTAATTCTGACTTACCAAGAAGTTTTGTGAGTACTGATACGATGTACTAGCCGCTGCAGGTTTCACATACAATCGTACATACACTTATTTCGATGAAATCACTCATTTACCTACGTAGAACATAACCAAAACACGGCACTGTTACGAAATTCCCTTAATTTTCTCACATATTGTTGAAGTATCCAGTAATATGAACACGCACACACACACGATTATGTATATTTGTAAAATCATCCCATAATTTAAACAAAAGATATACCTAGTAATTAACGATTAAGTAAATCACGCGCTAAACGCACCGACCAATGGCCAACTGAGGGAAGTCCCTAATTTCATACACCTACGCTAGTGAGGCCCCTCACTGGTTAAATAGCGGTTGCGGGATCGTTGCTGGTTTGTATCTGTTTCTGGCAATGTTTCCGAATAATTGCAAAAAAATATTTTTAACCCTTGACGCAAAAAAGGAGGTTCTAAAAGTTTATCACAATATTCTTAGTAGCTTAACATGTATCAAAGAAAATATAATAATACTACGTACAGTACATGTCTTGTGCCAGTGTGATGAGAATCCAGAATATTAAACGGTATTTTTTCGGTGTCTCTGTCGACTTTTTAGAATATAATATCAGAATTTTAGGCATATTTGCAGAGGTCGTTTTTTTTCAATAAATATTAATATTTTGGGAAAAATCTTAGTAAAAAGATTTTTTGAGAACGTCTAGAAGTTTTTTTTGTAAAAGGTATAATTGGCTTGATGACTAAAAATATAATTAGTCCGTTAGATAGATAATTATTAAATAATATTTGACACGATTTTTTTCTGATGTCAATTAAGTAGCACTAAATATTTATTCAAAACAATGATTTAAAAATTGTTAATGATATAGCTCGTTGAGGTATGATTAAGGACAGGGCGGGCTCAGGACGGGCGCGGACGTGGGCCCGTACAACGCACGTTCCAAACATTTTGTCTTATGTAAATCATCTCCGCGAAAAGCGAAAATAAAAAAGAAAAGTATAACTCCCTACTCCCGAACTTTGACAAGGTTTATCTTTGTCATTTATTGTGAGATTGACAAAATCTAATTCTTTATGTATAAAAAAATATTTAGTATTAGTATTTATGTAGAAAAAATAACTACAAATTATAGGACTGTACATATTAACTCAATGTTATATACACATGTTCGTTTATTTACAGAAAATATACAAATACAAATTAGCATTGCATATCGATACCGATATTCTGTAACAGTTGCGTTACGATGATAACTAGTATTTTCACGCCCATGGCAACTCTATCAGTGATCAGCACGACGAGCGAACGAGAGATTATGCGCGCGAGTAGCGGCGCTACGTACGTTATGTTGGTAGCATTACGAATTCTCTATCAGCATTGAATTAGTTCCCAATTTTGGCCGCGCGCAGAATTATCTTGGCGTACTTTACGACCGATCCGCCATACTTTCATGCGGAAGTGAGCTAGATGCGAAATAAATTTACAAAAATGAATATCATTCTAGTGCTTATAAAGTATAATGAATTTATAATAATTTGACAGCACTGTAACTAAAAGTAAGCGATTTATTTTATTTGAAACAAATTATTAAGAGAAAGGAACTAAATTTGAATGACATAATTTTTATAACAATATTATCTACCTACTAAAAGTAAATAAGGTACCTTATTTTATCTTTAGGGAAATAATGAAATGATATCTTGTCGCGAATTGTTGTAGAACAGCCATAAACAGCACACGTCTTCCCCATTGTAAGTCTGTATTTTTTGTAGTCGAAATCACCGGCCTGTGCAACCCGCGCGCCGAGTGAATTTGACGAGTCCTGACGCGGGGTGGAAGTGAGGAAGACTCAAACGGGTGGGGGGTAACGAGTGGCCGTTCTATACGTAGTATTATTATATCTTCTTTGGTGAAGGTTTGCGTTTTACCACGGTGTTTTTTCTTTATGTTAGTCCGGATGTTGTTTTTGACTGACGAACCCACAGAACAGCGAACTACTTTAATTAGAAAGGAAATCGATGACAATTTTCAATGAAAACCGCTGTCGCCAAGTATGTATTACCACTGTAAAATATCTGCACAATAACTGTGCAATTTCCACTAGCTTCGGAAATATTTTTTTTTACTTTAAAATAGAGCGTAGTATACTTTCTGTCACATCACCAAGATACGTTAAAGCCCATAACATTAATTTGGTCATAATTTAAATGCCGAGTTTAAGTTATTAAATACACTTTATTTTATTAATGTTACATCACAATGGCAAATGCACCAACATGCCAAGCCAAAAAAAAAAAATAATGGGCCAATCTCGAATTTGAATATGGTATCACAGTTATTTTTTGGCATTTAGCTAGTGATGAGCGATGTGATTGTGCAGTTTAATTTTATCGATAACGTGATTTTATACTTTTTGCATAATATATGGATTATGTAACTGAATCTATATAGTGTATAATTGATGACAATGATTGTGCAGTTTTATTAGTATTTAGCAAGTTTTGGAATAAACACTGAAAAATCATGTCAACGCGCCGTATTGTATTAATTTGTAAAACTTGTGTTTATATCAGTGGTAATATGTGAAAATGTGTGCTATTTCGAAGATTATGAGCTGAATTACGTACAATAGTGTAGACAAAATAATGTAATGTGTAACGTGATTTTTTGTGTTGTTACAAAAACTCCATAAAGGGCGGCGCTATTAGTAAATTCGCTACTGCTTTACTCAGGCATGACTTAGATGTGACAGTGACTTTTTACCTACTTCCAAAAAGTGAAGGTAGGTACCTACTACCTACCAGGGCTAGCCACCCGGCCTATACGAACTTACTTACTTACTACCTACTATGTTCGTCTGTATGTATGTTTTTGTATATTTTCAGCGGTATTTTCGCCAATTATGGACCGTTTTATTTTTTATTTTAATTTTGAAATGGTATACAAGTACACCCTAGCTGAAATCATTTAAATGATATCAAAGTCAGCTGAGCCGATAAAAAAATGAAAAATCAACAATAGTGTTAAAAATTACTACATGGATGCCACATGAATTTCTGCGAACTATTTGGATTTTGTAAACGGTGGAAGTCGGCCAAATGCCATTGTTGGCAAAAAATAATCAATTGTATCTAGATTTTTGTGCTGCCTACGACTGTGACTATTTATAAAATGATAATATCATAATAGAAACATTTTAATAAACAACACCATAATTACATGTAACAATAGTAGTAATTATCATAACATCATAATAGAACTTACACTTGACACTGGCAAATACATATTCCATGCGACGCCAATCTTTAAAAGAAGCAGAATAATTTTATTACAATCGAATTGTTCTAGTTTGGAGCTCTATAATTGAATCATTGGATTAGCTGAATGTATACGTAAATGGTTACGTGGCCGAGTGAGAGCGCGTGCTTGTGCGAGCGGGAGATTTTTCGGGGTGATTCGTTTACATCTTTTCAATTTTAGCGTCTCTTAGTCAATATTATTATAATTATAGATATCTTTTAAAAACAGAACCGTTATACCTAGACACACTAAATTTTTTTATATGAACTATAAAATTGTATTAGGTAGGTACTTCAGAAAATGAAAATCTTTACTGAATAATAGTACGGCATCCTTCGTGCGCGACTCCCACAAGGCCGATTATGCTAATAAAATCAGATTATATTTTCAAACATACGTCAAAATAAAATGTAATTTAATTCAAAGGCAAATCACCCCCAAAATAACTCATATTTTAACAAAACACTAAACACGTCTTCCATCAATTCTATTACAGAATACATTATGTGTATACCTTATCATCGAATGTATAATTACGGTTTTTATTTTAGGTATTGATGGTGGCTTCAGGCATCTTTATTATGTGAGCAATCACTTTTCCAAAAAAAATGTAGGAATCCAGTCATGTCGTCCTGTTGCCTCGATCCATTTACTCTTTGTCAGTGCTGGTCCAGCATGCGACCACGAAAAGCCACAAAAATAAATCTTTCAACGTGTGAAAAAGTGACAGATATATACATCGCCATCACGCTGGCTCGTTCTGACACGTCGAAAGAAATATTACTTAGCCCAGCTGGGAACTTTTATTCATAAGTAGTATAACAGTTAGAATGTGGTGCAAATACAATTATGTATTACTAAAAAGTACACCACAATCACAAATATTTTACTAAATATGCAGATAAAAATAAATGTCTAATTTCGATAATATTAACTTACTCTCAAAATTTATCGATATCGATAATTTTTTGATTATAATATGCTATAATTACAAAACATTTGAAATTAAAATAATTATATTGACATCGATATTTTTTTATTCCGACAAATTATTAACTTTGTAGCAAAATTTATCGATGTCGATAAAATGTTTGCAAGTTTTGCCACCACTATCAACGAAATTCTAGGCAGTAAAAGATAACGTTTATATAAAAAAATGCCCACAATTTAGACTTGCTATCGGAAGGATATTCCTCCTTTTTGTAAACTAAAGTCTTTGCTCTGTATTCGACACGTTACAATAGCGCGAACTGGCATTTTTTGGGCAAAAATTACCTCTGAAATCACTTGAACGACTGAAACCAAAGACTGAAACAGTAAATGTCACGATTTCACGTATCTTGAGTTATAACTCATGATAGTGGCTACAAACCCCCCTCCACATTTCCTTTCTATTTCCTTCTCTTTTCTGTGGACGAACCGGAGGAGGTACTCAATTCGACGCATATTTTTATGTGTAACCACGCATAACTTTTTACGTAGTAGTCCGATTTCGATAATTATTTTTTTATTGGAAAGAGTATTCGAGATTGGTCCCATTTGGGATGCAGTCGGTCGTGATAATTTTTGCAAACAATAATTATTCTTCTAAAGTCGCACTTCTCAACGAATTTCGACGAAACTTGGTACACAAGTATATACAAATACAAAATATAAATCTTTTATTTACAACGCCAAGTTACACGTCAAATTGGTATACAATTTTGATAATATAATAATGTCATGATAATACAAATACAATTTTATAACGTGTATTATACAAAACATTGTTCTCGCAGTATAATTACAACTTCTAAACTCAGCAAAAAATAAAAATAAGATTAATTATAAATTTACTACCTCCGGTAGTTTCATAAATTCTATAATGTCGTAAAGTAAGTGACTGAGTAGCCATGATTTCAATTTACTTTTGAATACAGCAACGGAAGATGCGTCGCGCCCGGGAGTTGGCAGTCGGTTATAGACCGAAGGCCCACAAACATAAGCCGATTTCTCTGACCTGACTAGCCTGTGGCTCGGCGTTGCCAGTAAGTTCTTTTTACGATTTCTCCTCAAGTTAAGCCTCCTGTATTCGCCTCGTTTTTCAAATATATTTAAATTATTACGTGTGAACAGGGCAATCTGGAAAATAAGCTCACACGGTAGAGGCAAAATGCGGAGCTCTCTAAAGAGTTCGACGCAAGAAACGTCATCGCGTACGCCGAATATGGCACGAACAGCACGCTTTTGCATTACAAAGACTCTTTTGTAATCGGCAGCACCACCCCACACCTCCAACCCATAGGTGCCGTTACTATGGACGGTAGCGAAGTAACAGGAACGCACGACTTGGCGAAAGGCGGTGCTCGCGAGCCGCCGGAGGGCGAAGCACGAGCGGCCCTACCAATCCGTTTGCCCTGAACCATTCTTCAAGGTTATTAGCAACTGAATTGAGCATTGTTTCAAGTACACAGTAGACAGAACTAACCCAGGTGGGCCGCGCATTCCGTAGTGATCCAGTTTCTCAGCAACGAGGGTGTGGGTCGGCCGTGTCGAAGGCGCGCGAGAGCTCGCAGCAGAGCAGAGCAACGTGCTGCCCTCAAGCGCGTCTAGCACTCACCACACTACCTCGCGCACAAGATCGGTAGTAGAGCAACCGGCACGATAGGCATACTGTCGCTCAGATGGTATATTACGGTCAGCTGCAAAGTTCAGGAGCCTTTTGTTGAGACCGGCTTCGAAAACCTTGCTGATGGCCGGGACTCCTAGGATATAGGACGATACGACTTGAGGTCAGTTTTCTTTCCCTTTCCTTTATAAAGCGGGCTTATTTTTACTTTTTTAAGAGCCGCGGGGTATATACATATACACTCATTAAATAAATTACTCATAATGGATGCTATAGATGTTATAGCGTTTGTAAGCACCTGTGCAGATATACCGCAAAAGTCGGCGCTCTTCTTTGATGCGATGCGCTTGGTAGTTATACGTCGTTCGCAGCAGAGTCGCCACCGAGCTCTTCCGAGGCGCGGTTACTGTCTGCGAAGTGGGCGCCGCACCTATACGCCGCGGTCGCGAATTCTTGGTTTAGAGAATTGACTAACTCTGTCTTCGTGTTGAAGGGCTGACCGTACTCATTTGAATTAGTTAATTTTTTTTAATTAGTTCGTTTTTCTTTACGTAAGGAGTGATATTTAGACGAAAGCTCCGCACATTTGTTACGTAGCACTTCGTTATTCGGGAAGACATTTTTAGATGTAACGCATCATTAAGAATATGTCTGAAATTATGTATTTCCGTGTCGATCCATTGTCTACTACAGAGATTTGGTTGCATTTTTAATGGAAAACATATATTATGTTTATTCGTCAATACATTTATTAAGTTATAATAAGTATATTAATAGATTTTTAATCGTCATCTAATTTAAATTTAAAGCAGGAAAACTTCTAATTTACATTGTTGTGCTAAAACTGCTTGAACAAATAGAACCCGCGGTGCGATTTTTCAAAAATCAGCTTTAAACCGTAATGTTAGAGTTCTTTGCTGTATTAACGCTAGTATTTAATATTCGGAATGAACCGTAGATGGCCTCAAAGTGCTCAAACAGTTCATTCCTCTTTTCGAGTGGTCGGCAGCCATTTTATAATCGCGCCGGTTCGGTTTCAGCGGCATTATGTGCAGCGATTTTGTGCTAAAATATATCGTTAATATTAACTAAATCGTATAGTGTTATATATTAAAACGTTGCTAAAAACGTTTCCTATCGACTGGTGTATGTGATTTATAGTGTTAGTTGTGTTGTGATCAAAATATTGTGCTCTAAAGACGGGAATGGCCGATCCGGCCATTCCCGGCCGGTGTGGTTGTTTACCATTTTTTTTTTAGTATTAAGGTAAGACTTGAATCACGTTATAAAAAACACTTTTGCCAATAAATTAGGCTATGCCACGGTATTTTTTATTAGAACGTAGCTTGTCTATTGTTCCTTTGATAGACGTTTTCAGCGGGACAGATAATACGCAACCGCGCGCGAAAAATTTGACGCGAGACCGTGACGTTTGATGCATAAATGGGTTTGAGACGGTGACGTCCAAGTGTAAATAATTACGAATGCTCGTAATATAAGCCTTGGCTTGAAATACAAATTAACTGCTTTTGCTAAAAAATAATCGTGGTAGGTATGTAGATACCTGTAGTATAGCGGATAAAACATCTGTACGCGAATAAAAATGACACTTCGCCAACAACTGTTTCAATCATTTTAAAATAAATTAATTATTCTCGTTGCCGGAAGCCAAAGCATTTCAAGTATCACTTAATTAAAGCTGTATTAAAATGATTTTAATTAATTTGCTCCATATTCTTCGTAATCTATAAAATTAAATTAGTAAGGTTCTTTGGAACCTTTTTACCAATGCAGGATATATTTACCTAGTTCATAGATTTATTAAGAATCACAAAAATATACTTCTTGTTTAAATCGCCTAATTCTGAATGATTAAAATAATAATACTTATACGAATTGTTTGAATTTTGAACTCATAATTGTCAGCGATTTTTGTCTCTATTCTACATAGACGAAGAAGATTCTCTGTCCACGCTATTCTACGTCCAACTTGTGTATCGTCATTGACTTGGCATATATATTTTTTTTGTTTTTCCTCGTATTGTAAGTAAATGACAGTTCGTCACCGGTGAAGTTCTTGCGAAGCGTTCCTGGCGCAACTGTAATTATGACTATACTCTATAAAATTTAACTTGATCTCTGCGACAGCTGTCAGAAAAATCACGCCTATGAAGTCCTGAATTTCTTAATAGTACAGACAGTACCTGTTAATGTCATTCTTTATGGGCATGTCGATTAGTGATGGGCGACGAATGATCGTGACCCCAGAGTTTTAGATAGAGTTTTAATTAAAATATCGATACTTTATACTGACGATATTTTAAATAAAACTTAATTTATCATTAATTTTATTGTATATTTTAATATCATAACTTTTTTACATGTGTAATTAAATTAAACCCAATTATATGTTACATTAGCATCGATAATAGTGAAAAACGTCGATTAATACTATCGTTACATTATTATGAGTATTTAATTAATATCATAACATTATTTATATGTGTACATACGGCATATTTATGCTGTTGATCCTCCTATTAAATAAATAAATAAATAAATACTTGATCTTAAATAATAGTAAGTAATAAAAATTGGCCGTGGGGTGCCGGCAGAGTAGAATAGCACCCCCCTCTAGTACCAGGTGTCGTAAGAGCCGACTGAGGTACAGCGGAACCGACTAATGGCGGTATAACCATTCAAATAAAAACGTAGCTAAAATGGCACAGGGCAGGGATGGGGAGCAGCATCTCTGTCGCGAAGCTACGTTTTCTGCGATCGCCACCACGCTTGCCCAGCGCGGCGATTATGGGCAAATACCCCCAATATATGGCAGAAACAAATAGATCAGGCCCCCAGTCCCCAGCAGCTCCGCTAGCCCGGGGCTACGGTAGCGGCCCCGGTAACGGCGGAGAAGGGGGTGCTAAGAATCCCTGGCAGACGCCCGGCTACCACTCCCGCAAACGACGACTGGCCCTGGTAACACACAACGTGCGCACAATGAGGACTGACGAGAGGATTGCTGAGCTGGAAGAAGAGTTGAGTAGGTTGCGTTGGGATATTGTGGGGTTGTCTGAAATCCGTAGAGAGGGGGAGGAATCGATAACTCTGAAATCCGGCAACCTGCTCTACTACCGGGAAGGTGACCAGCGGTCCCAAGGTGGTGTCGGTTTTCTCGTTCATAAGTCCCTCGTTAACAACGTTATCACCATCGAAAGTGTGTCGAGCAGGGTTGTATATCTAATACTCAGAATATCCAAGAGGTATTCGCTGAAGGTCATTCAGGTATACGCACCGACCTCGTCACACCCAGATGACGAAGTGGAGACTATGTATGAAGACGTAAGTCAGGCCATACATACGTCTAAGACCCACTTTACTGTTGTTATGGGGGACTTCAACGCAAAGTTGGGCAAAAGAAGCGATGATGAGCTGAGAGTGGGGCAATTTGGATATGGACAACGGAACCCCAGGGGCCAGAGGCTGGCTGACTTTCTGGAGAGAGAGGAACTCTTCATGATGAACTCTTTCTTCCAGAAGCCGCCTCACAGGAAGTGGACCTGGATGAGCCCCGATGGTTCCACCAAAAATGAGATAGACTTCATCATGACCACTGAGAAACGGATATTTAATGATGTCTCCGTGATCCACAGAGTGAAAATCGGTAGTGATCACAAAATCGTAAGAGGCACATTGGATATTAACGTTAAACTCGAAAGGTCACGCCTGATGAAGTCTACGCTCCGGCCTACTCGTGCCCATATCCAGAACCCCGAGAGCTTTCAGCTCGAGCTCTCAAATTGCTTTGCTTGCCTGGAGAACTTTGCGTCGGTGGACGAGATTAACAACGGGCTCGTAGAAACTGTCCAGACGGTGGGTGCTAAATTCTTTAGACCCCGTCGTACAAATAGATCTCAAAAATTTTCCGATCAAACTCTAAATCTTATGGCCGAACGACGCTTACAGAGACTGCAGTCTTCCGATGACGCAAAGTCATATAGGCAGCTCAATAGACAAATTTCAAAATCCGTGCGGCGCGACATTCGTCTCTTTAATACTAAACATATTAAAGAGACAATAGAGCAGAACAAAGGCTCCAAAGTGTTCGCGAGGAATTCGTCTATTGGGCAAAGCCAGTTGACAAAGCTGAAGAGAGAAGATGACAGTGTAGCGTCGACCAAGGCAGAGGTATTAGAGGAGATCGAAAGGTTCTATGGACAGCTATACGCTTCGGTCGCTAAGCCTGTTAGCAGCGCGGCCAAAGATCCAAGAGCCAAGCTGACCCGACATTTCACCGAAGATATCCCGGACATCAGCCTGTACGAGATTAGAATGGCCCTGAATCAGCTTAAGAACAACAAGGCGCCGGGTGACGACGGTATCACATCAGAGCTGCTGAGAGCGGGTGGAACACCGGTACTAAAAGTTCTCCAGAAGCTTTGCAACACCGTCGTCCTCGAGGGCATCACGCCAGAAGCATGGAACAGAAGCGTGGTGGTGTTGTTTTTCAAGAAAGGTGACAACACCTTATTGAAGAACTACAGACCCATCTCACTTCTGAGCCATGTTTATAAGCTGTTTTCAAGGGTCATTACGAACCGTCTCGAGCGCAGGCTTGATGACTTTCAGCCTTGCGAACAAGCCGGTTTCCGAAAAGGCTTTAGCACCATGGATTACATTCATACGCTGCGGCAGGTTATACAGAAGACCGAAGAGTATAATCTGCCACTTTGCTTAGCGTTTGTGGACTATGAAAAAGCCTTTGATTCGGTCGAGACATGGGCTGTGCTCGAGTCTCTCCAACGATGCCGTATTGACTATCGGTACATCGAAGTGTTGAAGTGCTTGTATAATAACGCCACTATGTCAGTCCGAGTACAGGAAGAGAGCTCCAAGGCGATCCCTTTAAAAAGAGGCGTAAGACAGGGAGACGTAATTTCTCCGAAACTGTTTACGACTACTTTGGAGAACGCCTTCAAGCTCCTGGAATGGAAAGGATTCGGCATCAATATCAATGGCGAATACCTCACTCACCTTCGGTTTGCCGACGATATAGTAGTCATGGCAAAATCGATGGAAGAGCTCAGCACGATGCTCGAAGGCCTCAATCGGGTTTCTCAACAGGTGGGTCTTAAGATGAACATGGACAAGACGAAAGTCATGTGTAATTCCCATGTTTTACCCACCCCGATTTATGTTGGAAACTCGGTTCTTGAAGTCGTTGACTCGTACGTCTACCTGGGACAAGTAGTCCAGTTAGGTAGGTCCGACTTCAACAAAGAGGCCAATCGCCGAATCCAACTCGGTTGGACAGCGTTCGGAAAATTGCGTAGTGTCTTCTCGTCCGACATACCTCAGTGCCTCAAGTCGAAAGTTTTCGACCAGTGTGTGTTGCCAGTGATGACTTATGGCACAGAAACGTGGTCTCTTACTATGGGCCTTATTAGTAAGCTCCAAGTAGCCCAACGAGCTATGGAGAGGGCTATGCTCGGAGTCTCTCTGCGTGATCGAATCAGAAATGAGGAGATCCGTAGAAGAACCAAAGTTACCGACATAGCCCAACGGATTAGCAAGTTGAAATGGCAATGGGCAGGGCACATAGCGCGGAGGACTGATGACCGGTGGAGTCGAAAAGTTCTCGAGTGGAGACCACGTACCGGCAAGCGCAGCGTAGGACGTCCACCCAGAAGGTGGACAAATGACCTCATTAAGGCCGCAGGATCGCGCTGGATGCAAGCCGCTATCAACCGGTCTTATTGGAGATCCATAGGGGAGGCCTATGTCCAGCAGTGGACGTCTATTGGCTGATGGATGGATGGATGGAAATAAAATCCAATTTCTCACCTTCAACTACTCATTCGATTCCATTACAACATTGTTTAAAAATCGATTTTTTCCACCACTGTCTCAACTCTAAATATGTCAATATGTAACTGTCGCAGAGATCAAGTTAAATTTTATAGAGTATAACATCTGCGGCTTGTGCTCATTGCATGTACTCGTAGCATCATTACGTTCGAGATAACGTGGGAGCGCGTCACCTGCCGGCAGAACTTCCACCACGCGCCGGCATGCGCTAACTTCGTGAGAAAATTATATTTCATGAATATACTGAATATTTCCTCAAACTTATTAACATAAATTGCTAATAGTTATAAATTTTGCGATTAAAACTAAGCGCCATTAAGTTTAGAGAATGTTTCGGTGGGGCGTGTTCGCCGATAAGCTTGTATTTAAAGAGTCGTAAAAACGGCCGTTAAATTTTAAAATATTTGAATCCGCCGAGCGGAGACGTCACGCGATATCGATTTGGCACAGTTTAGGACTCGCAGAGGAAATGTACGACTAGCATGCTCCCCAGCCGTTCTGAGGGTCAAGGTTTTATGCCAGGTGCTGGCCGTTTTAAGTGCCGGATGTTTACTTTTATATACAGTACCTACAAAACCACACAGCATTATGGTTAACGCAAACATTTTAACATTTCAGAATGGGTTCTTCAGTTCAATAGTTTTATTAACTTTACAAATAAATGTCACAATATGAAAATGAAACCATTTTAATGAGCTGAAGCGAAACTTATTTTGTCGTGATGTTCCCAGATTCAGCCGCGCGGTGCGCCACTGGCAGCAGTGTGCCATCGTCTACCTTTTAGCTCGTCATTTCGGTCCTGTCGCAGCTTAGTACAAGATATCCTATCAGTAATTTCAGTGCGAACTCAGAAGCGTGTCAATTCAAGTTGTTCTCCATAAATAACAATACGACAGCCTACAAACTACACAAATCCTCGCCACGAACTGAAGCTGTCAAAACTTAATTCACACAAATCAATTTTATTTCTATCACAAAATGTCGCCGTCAGAGCAAATCCCCACAAAGCCGGCGGCGGCTGATCTATCCCGGAGTTCACCGTGTAGAAAATTGTATTCGCAAATCCACACAAAAATCCTTTAGCATATTTTTATTTCAGGTTCAGTGGGAGTATCGCGGGTCGGGTTTCATTTTGGGGTACCCAAGGCATGAGAGTAGGGTATACAAGTGCCTATTTTCATTTTGAAGACGAGCACCGGCTAACATGGCCGCCATGTGGTAATAGATCGTGTTTAGTCTCAGCCAGCACTCGTGCACTCGGAGCGCCGCCGCCGGCCCTGGCGCCTCTGGCGGCTCGTCCACTTCGCCGGCTGGATGCGTCTCTCGACAAATTCACTTTGCTGTTTTTCTGCAGCTGTGTTATTTATAAAAATCTTTCAAACATAGATACGTATTTCTGTTACTTCTTAAAAAAATACAGTGCTGTCTTGAATGTTTTGTTTTTCATATTTAAACTACATTTTTTGTAATATACGAGTAAAATAACTATTGCAGTAAAACATAACAAAATTAATATAATGGACCAAATATTAATAGCTATTATCATCATTACTACTACTTACAACCAGTTTCATAGCCACTGCTACCGAGTCTGCTGGATTGCTGCATCAAATCATCTTTTCAACCTAATTTTTGCACGTTTGTTACCAATTCATAGTAACAAATTTGAAAAATATCGATATATTCGTAGTTTAATAGAGATCCTGTATTCTCAAAGCAGCGGAATGACTTAATTATGTTTAGCCATGTCAGAGGCTTAAAAACTCTGACACCAGGGCTAGCCACCCGGCTAATACGAACTGACTTACTAAATTATGTAGTTATGGTTCTGTGGTTAATATATATTTGTACCTATCGGGTCCCAGCACCCAGTCTGCTGCGCCACCTCCGCCAGCGCCGAGGGTCGACACTCGGCAGTCGGCAGTGGGCAGGCAATCAGCGGCTATTGACCCGGCTGGAGGGTGCTGATCAATATTCGGCTTTTCCATTCCATCCATTCTGAAAGCCTTCCGACGCATTGTTACGTCAAATTACGGGACATGCGGTCATGTGCCGGCCCTATTAAGTATTTAGACGGGAGGGTGCGGCCAAATTACTCTGGAAACTTGTGACTTTCGTAAGTGATGGGCTAAAAAATACCAGAAATATGATACGAGATAAAATATATCTTGTCTACCAAAATGTTTATAATATTTTGTTTTTATTTATTATTCATATATATCTTAAAATCATATTAGGTTAAAATTAATTAAAGCTACTTATAGGTATAGTGTCCATACCACTATCCGTCTTGTCTGTATTAGCACCAATTATTATTATTAACAAAATTTTTAGTCAATAACAATTTTAAATATCTTTCTAATCCGAATTGCTATCTAATCAAAAACACATTTTTCCAGCCGAACTTTTATGAAGGTAAAATTATGGAGCAATTAAAAAGAAGTTTTAATTTTTTGAGGTCAGTAAGGCTTTTAAGTAATTAAATCATTATCGTCGATCGTCCATTTACGAAGGGGTGGAGGCTTCACCGGATGACCCATATTACCGATATCACGTGGGTAGTAACACTAATAACCCACGGAATTAATTGCACTTAGACGAAGTTATTATCAAAAGATTCCGTAATAGTCGACGAACAGATCGATACAATTACTCGATGACTATGAATCCAGACAATTCTTACGACTTGTGTAATCAATTAATAATTGGGCATTCTCAGTTGCAATTAATAATTGGGCACTTTCAGTTGCCCAATTATTAATTGATTATCCCCTTTTATTTACAATAAATACGCAGTAAACGTAACCTAAATTAATTTTAGCGTCAAAATTAAACACATTATTACAGGCAATAAATGTTTATGAAGACAACAATGAATATTCTTACATATATTACTGTGCGTAATTATACATAGTTGTGCAGTAACCTAAAATACAAGAATAAAATCATTTAATGCACACTTTATTTTTTGTCCTTTTCTTTCATTAGATCTTACTATTATGGCTGCGTAGATACATATATCACTTACTTGTCCCGCGTTCAGTGAAAAAAAAGGCTCGTGTAGAGAAAAGCTCGGGTCGCTCGCAATTTGTTTAGTTTTTGTTGAGGCTGAGTAGAGGGGAGACCAGACGCTGCGCTGGACGAGCGCGCGCTGTGCGCAGCCCGATTGCAGTAACATCATTATTTACTCCATCAAAAATATAAAATCAATTCAATCATTGATTCCAACCATCGTAAGTATGTAATATTCACATGGGATTCTTAAAAAAAATATATGGTCAAATATAAATGACCCTGTAACTGTAAGGGAATAAGACGAGGAATCGGGCCGAGAAACACGAAAACGAGTACTTTTGAATGAGTGATGTGAGAGGACGAACGATATTGATTCAAATTTAAAAATATCATAGACTAGGGAAAATCATGAAATATTTATTGAACCGGATAAAATTTGGAAAAATGACCGGCCTTTATAAAGAAAAAACTTACAAATTTCTCACTAAAAAAAGTTGATTAATTCGAATGCTCAGAATTATCAGCGACAACTCCCCACAATTTTTTACGAATAAAATAGCTAGATTACTTTTCTATTTTACAGAAGAAGAAGTTATTTTTTTTAATGTGTACATTATAAGTAATTAACTAAAAACTCACTGCCGCCCGCCGCTCTGGCGCGATCCTGTCGAGCGCGACCGCGTAAAATTTATCCAAGTGAAGAGGCGCGGTACTCGATTTTTGAGAAACAATAGTTTATCAATGCGTAATTTTTAAAATGATAATTCTTAAAATATAATAATAAAGCAAACAACAACCAAACAATGCAAATAGATAGTTTGCATTGTTTGGTTGTTGTTTGCTTTATTATTATATTTTAAAAATTACTTCAGAAAACTTATGTTTTCTCCTCTGTCCTCATACACGATAACTAATGGTATTCCGAGGTTTTAATGCAACTCAGCCGGTCCGCGGCTTCCGCCTTCGACCTTTCAACCACCATCACGTCCACGCTTATCACCCGGGGACTGCTGTCTACTTTCATGCAGACATGTTCAAGCAATGAACTGGCCTGCACGAAAAGTGACTGGGCGGCCCACTCGACTAGTGCAATCGTTTTGCTTTTCGATCTCACCAGTCGGAATTGGTGGCCACCTTCAATGTTCTTATGTGAAATTTTAAAGATTTGTACGGAACCCTCGGTGTGCTAACCTGACTTCCACTTGTATTTTTTACTATAAAATGTAATCTCGCTATTTTGTTTATTGGGAGCCTCTCACCGGCCTCGCTCGTGGCAGCGGCTCTCGAGCCGATCAGCGGCACTCGCGAGAGCACTCCACGCCCTATCCTCTCGAGGACAGATTTTGGGACACTTTTTATTTCATTCTTGGTATTCGTCTGCCTAAACCTAAATCTGCCAAAAATCAAAACCTACAGGGTACTTCCCGTTGACATAGAACTATGAAATTTGGCGAGGAGCATTGTCTCAGAGTACACATAAATCTGAAAACTGTACATTTTAATTTAAATCACATAAAAATAGGGCCAAATTTACAAAATATGGGTTCAAAATTCAAAGTGAGTAAATCGTATCATGTAAGGTATCATATAAAATAACTTCATTAGCACATTCTAAAACAGGTTTTTAATTATTTTTACAATATGTTTGTACGGAACCCTCGATGTGCCAGCCTGACTCTCACTTGTCCGGTTTTTTAAATCTAGGACGACCATGGTTGTTATCTAAATACAAATCCTTGGAACGAAAATAATCCGAACAGATGACAGTAGATGCAACCGGTTGCCAAAGATCTTCGCCACGGCTTTTACTTATTATATTTAGCCACTAACTCCATAAAATGGGATCTGTGGGTATTCTGCAAACAAAATATAATATAAAGTTACTACTTAATATTACCCATGTCTCAGCTGCATCTATATATATGGGACCACCCTTGAAACATGACCTATCTAGTAGAAAAATATATTAAAACCGGTTCATAAATAGCTTAAAATACTCACAAAAAATCTTTCAGAAGAACTAATAACCTCGTTTTTTTTAAGTCGGTTAAAAATAAACAAAATACCCGACTACGAAACCTATTCTGCGAGTTCATTCTTCATTCGAGTTTGTTCTGCCACCACCTCGGGCTTAGGGACACAATGGTCCAGGGCATACATACAAATATACGATACGGATTTTTCACGGAACCCTAAAAATATATACATTTCACACCTCTAAATCTTCTTAGAAAAAAATGGTTCAAAATATGTATGTCTACAAAATTTGGGTAAAATTCAATTCGAAAGCTGGCAACTAATGGCACAGATAACACAGTAGTATGTTTACCGATAGTTCTATCACTAATTTTCTTCTCTAATTATACAAGTTGACTTTTGAATAAATATAATCATAATTTTATAAAAAATCAATTGTCTTAAAAAAAATTGTATCTAAATAGATAATTTCAACTTGTGTGTTCTTGTAACATTATTTTGTTTTCTCTGTAATCAATAAAGATTATACAGGATAAATAAATAATAGTTGTTTGAAATGTACTTACCAGTGATTTCAGCTATTTTCAAACGTCTTTTGTAGTTGCGGCACAGATTTATAGCACAGTACGCCATATTTTCGCCGCAAAACAGATAATAATACTAATACGTGTTATCCGCGCGGTGTCTGTGGCGTCACTGATGGGTTAGCGTGTAGCAGTTACATGCTATTTTTTTAGGTGCTTTTGGTGCGTTACTATATATCTAGACAAATAATCAAAAGTAGAGGGTAACAATGGCGCTCCTGTCTCGGAACCGTCGGGACTGTCTCATGACAAATCCGAGAGACTTGTGAGCGCGGTTGCACACCTCGATAATGTGGTCATTAAACGTCAACTTGGTATCCAGAGTCACACCGAGATCGCGAATATGTTGCACACGCTCCAAAGGGGCACCGGCGATGCTATATGAATAAGAGATCGAGAGTGTGCTCGAGTAAAAGTAATAGTTTTGCACTTAGCAACATTAAACTCAAGGTAGTTTAGTTTGCTTCATGCTACAACATATCGATAGCGATATCCCTCCGGAGCGCTTCATAACCCTCGACAGATTCTATTCCCAAGAAAAGCGTCAGCAAACATGAGACACCTAGCTGTCTTGACAACATTCGGCAAGTCATTGATCATAACTGCAAATTCAATTGGACCTAGCGTGCTGCCCTGACTCACACCAGAGCAAGTCAAGCGGTAGTTGGAGAGTTGTACATACTGTTGCCAATTTGAAAAAGAGCTTGAGGAGTACTCGTAACTTGGGAGTGAATCCTATAGATGCAAATTTGTTGAGTAGGACGTCATTATGAACGCGATCAAATGTTTTTTTATAGTCAAAATAAGCAGCATCTACCTGTTTGTTTTGATCCATTTCTACAACAGCATAGTCCACAAAATTAATGTGGTTAGTAGCGGTGAATCTACCAGCCCTAAATCCATGCTGCGCATCGCACAAATAACTTGCCTGGTGATTTCACAGTTCAGAATTGATTCGAACACTTTGCCGAGCGCCGACAAAACAGCTATGGGCCTATAGTTTCGACTTTTGGTTTTGAGCCGCTCTTAGGTATTGGGGTCACTCTAGATACCTTCCACTGAGATGGGTATGTCTCTGTATGTAGTGATAAATTAAAAAGAAACAAAAGTGGCCGCTTCAAAATCTCATAACAATCTTTAATAATAAAAGTGTATTCATGACTAACTTGAAGATCATTAACAAGAAATCGAGAATAAAAACATTGGTCAAGTGTAGTGCAAACTTTATAAAAGATTGAAAGATGTGAAGGGTGCGCAGCACGCCCGTTTATGTGTGACACACCACAGCCACTATCGCTCTAGCTCGAAAATACAATCATTTTGTTGTGAGTTATTATAGTTTCCTGTGTACTTTTACTTTCCACCCTTGTTAGCTTCATTTTATTTTATGACAAAATGAATTAATTTGATTTCGGCCCGTTTAGTTCCTTCGCCATAAAACCATTCGCCGTTAAATAATGATGACGTCAACAAACGTTTACTTTTTACGACGTAGTTTATGCGTTTTGATGTTTCGTCATTATTTAGGGAACAAATAACATTCCTAGGAAAACCTTTTTCCACTAAAAATATAGTCAATAGCGCAAAAAAAATTTTTGGGTTTGTTTGTGTTTTTGTAGGTAACGGACGAATTACATTTTAACTGAGAATAGGTACATACAATTACATAAACTACTTAACAAATTACAAAGAACATCACAAATATTATAATTCTGAGGGCTACGCCATAAACCTAGAGTACATTGTGTGAGTATCGGCTAACTGGGTAAAATGGAGCCCACGCGCCCCGCCGCGACCCATTACAAATGTTGCGGGACTCATAACTATAAGTTATTTACAACGCTCCTGTTGACATAATTATAATGATTATTGTGCGTTAACATTGTGTTACTTTGAAAGTTCCGTCTCAAACAAAGAATATGAATATATGAACCCTTATAATTTCGCCATGTCCATGCTGCCTATCTGTCTGTCCGCGGCTCGGTTCAGAGATCTATGTATTTTTCCCGCCTTTGATCCTTAAAGCGCAGTCTTTCAATTGGCAGACGTATTCATTTCCGTTTCCCATCCCGCTCGCACACCGGAAGTGCTGAATATTGCGCTCGCAGCGCCTCGTGGCTGCACCAGGCTGTTGCTTCCGGTATAGACTTCCTCTTTACTTTACAATCGAAGTTCACGGATTTCTATTGTGTTTTGTGTGCTGAAATTTTCATTAAGTTATAAATATTGTGCCTTATTTAAAGCGTGAATCATGTCAAAGTGATGGTTTTATGTGCAAAAATCCTTTTGGGGACATTAAAGTTCGAACTGTGAAAGCTAGAGGAGTGAAAACTTTGCTAGAGTGGGCAAAATTCAAAAACAATGTGGTCAATGAATGAATAAATAACACCAAAGATGTTTCATTCTTTAAAATCTAATCAAATCTCCTTACAATGCCCGTCGCCGTGCAATGTAAAAAGATTTTATTCGAATTCTCACTTTTCTCACGTTATTGCGTTTAAATTCTTTAACTTTAAATTTAGGGCAAAATATTATAAGTAAATATTTGCAGGCAAAACAATTTGCTACAAATTATGTCATCATGAATTTTTTGTAGGACGCACAGATTCCGAGATATCTCGAAAAATATGTTTGCACCACTTTTTCCAAGATGACGGCCGTGGGGACAAGGGTGGCCTTGTGAGGTTGGCTTTTGAGGTTAAGCTTCTATTGACCCCCCGCACATTTTTCAAAAATAAAATTGCGTCCTTTAACAAATATAAAGCTCATGTAACATTTCAGTGGACTATTTATTTAAATTGCAAAGTATGTATGTAAGTTTATGTCTCTTCGGGTGGAATCTTCGAACTCAATTTTGAAGTAGATATCTTCATCTGATTGAGCTGAAATGTTGTATACACGTTTAGTTTGGATGACAATGCACGATATGGTATGTAACATCATTCTAAATTCAATATGGCGGATTATCCAAGATAGAAGAATAGTTATTTTTAATGCACTTCTGTAATATGGGTATCAAATGAAAGGGCTTGTCAAGAATAATTAGAAAAATATTCTGACATTACTCTTTTTAGTCCTAAGTTTTTTATACTTTCCTATATTATGGGTATTAAATGAAATGGTTCGCTTTATAGATTATTTTTTACAAAAAATAGAATGACCGACTTCACCCGTGTACAGAATTCTCGAATATTTCGCACGGATCGATGTAGCATTTTTCACATTATTGTTGATTTATCAAAAATGGCTGAGTCGATTTCGATAAAATTTAAATGGAACTAATTTCAAAATATACTTTTTCCAATAAAAAAAGAATTATTCAAATCGAACTACTATGAAAGCTTTAATGATAATATAAATTGTGTATAATGAGGTTATAAGTTAATAGGTAAAATTTTAAAGGAAAATTTTATTTTCTTCATTTTTGAGCATTATATAAAAGCTTTCTTTAAAAATGTTTTTTTGCTTTGAATTTATTATGGATCATATTGTAAACCAACCGCAATAATATGTATGATTAAAATTTGGCAAGATAAGTATTTTTTGTATTTGAACAATATTTCATTTTGAGAATATCTCCCTCCGGCGATGCTCAGACAAAATAAACAAGTTCCAATAAATAAAGTATCGCGGCGAGAATATCAATTTCAAAGGATTTCCCGGACCGTGGCACCGTGGGGACGTCGCGCGCCGCGCCGCGATGCCAGGTATTGGTTTCACCGGCGACTGACCCGCGGCGGCCAGGTGACACCTACTCCAAGATATCTAGATAGAACGTGATCGGTTTTGCAATTTTACAATAACGTTGTAACGCTACGTACCCCTGGCCGGGCTGTAAAAGCTATTTTGAGGTCCGACGTCACGGATCCCGGAGCTACTCTTTTTTAACCCCCTGTCAAAGCTCTTATGTTATAAGTTGTTATAAAAAAATAAGTTGTTAAAGGGTGTTATAAGTTTAACGTGTCTGTTTGTGTATCTGTCTGTGGTATCGTAGGTAGCGCCCAAACGGATGAACCGATTTTCGTTGTTTTTTTGTGTCACAGATAATTTTATCCCGAGTGTTTTTAGCTGTTTCATGAAAATATGTTTAGCCGTTTGAAGATCATCAGCTCTTTTCTAGTTGATGAGGGGATCTGACTAACTTCCTTATGTCCTATCAATTTGAAATTTGGTACCGTGTTACTACAGTGATGTTGAAAGTAGGTATATGGTAAGGTAACCATGGCCTGATCAGCCGTTTGAAGATCATCATGTCTTTAATAGTTGATGAGGGGATCTGACTTCCTTCTATGTCGTCACTGGAAATATGAATTACTGTAAGGGACAAATCACAACTTTTCAGGAGAGCCAAAAAACGATCTATTTTTTTTGAAAAGCGCTATAATTTTTCGTTTGTAATGCTATTGAAATGATTTCTAAAGCAAAGTTTCTCTAAATTTTAAGCCCTAAAAACACAATTTTTTGACGCAATTCTTATAGTTTCAAAAATAGGCTGTCTTTTACCTCATTTTTATTTAAACTACTTTTTTGGCGGAAATCAAAAATGTGAAATAATGTAAGTCCTAAGAAAACGTAAATTGTGTTAATGTAAGAAACATTAGTCATTTGGGCTTAGAGTTACGCCATTTAAAGTGTTTAAAGGAAAATTACACTTATAACTTAGAATTAAAGTTTAATATGTATCTTACAACAAAAGTATGTTAGATTATTGTTTTTCGATCTATCTACTTATTTTCTCTATAAAATCTCTATAAACAATAAAATGAAATCGAATAAAAATCTCTGTCACTAATAATTGTAGAAAACTGTACTCTTCTGGTTCTTTGAATATTTTCTAAAAACAAGAAGTGTATTAAAATAGCGTGTATAGTGAGCAAGTAAGCAAAGGTCTCCTTTATTATGTAATTAGTTTTGTATAGTAGCTTATGTACATAATTCTATTATCTTTGATTATCCATTTTAGCAGTACTAGGTAAACTTTGTAAAGGGAGTACGGATCTATCAAATACATTTTTATTTGATTTGATCTTCTATTATTAGAATTTACATTCACATGGTACTCAGTTCTCCAAATTTAATAAAATTAATTGTGTCTTAACAAAAATAGCTATTTAAAAGCATTTATAAAAATTCAATTCGCAGAATAATTATTTCTTTGTGTAAGTTGTGTAAGTGTAAGTTCTTGTGAAAGTTCTTTGTGTTCTGTTGCATTGACTGAACAACTCCTTTCAGTTTTCCGTGAGTTCACTTTCCCGTACACCCTTAGTAAATAAATAAAAATTCAGAAAATGACAATAGACCTAAATAAAATATCATTTTTTCCAATTTTTTAAGACTACATAAATAACTATAGTAAGACAGCCTTAAAACGCTAAAACACGTCCTCTAATTATTTAACTTCGTAACAACAGCATAATTTATTTTGTTCGAATAAAAACCACTTAACAAAAATAACAACTATTCTTGTAGGTAAGTACTTCGAAATAATTATTTATATACCTACCTTCTTTAGAATATGTTAAAAGTACCTGTATACCTTCCTACAAGAACAGTAGTTTTTTTTACCAACAAGAACAAATGAAATCTGTTAGGTACTTTATGTCATAAAAATTTCGAATTGCTATTTTTATCTACCCCAACCTCTTCCTCTCCCTCCTTCCTTTCGCCATTGCCCTGTTACTAATGTTCTGTTCTTTTAATTTTAAAAAGTGTACTCTCTTTTACACCTTAACGGGTTAAATAACCACTTATAGCTTTGAATAGAAAAAGAAAAATGATTATAAGTGTCCATAGCTGACAAGCAGCTTAGTAAGGAGAGCACCCTCTCGTGCGGGGCAGGCCGGTGTTCGGAGGCGCCGACACGTCAGCGGCAGGCCGCCGCCGCCGTAACGAGGGTTCACGGATGTTTAAGTACGCGTCCGGACGGGACTTGACAAATCCGCTTTCTCAAAGATCAGGTCGAGAGATGGGCGGCGCGGCGGCGCGGGGAACTCACTGATAATCTCATTACAACAGATTCACCGGAGTCCGGGGGGCGCGCCTGCCCGCCATACTTCCACATCCATCATGTTAAGTACCTAAGTTAGTATAGGCACTTGTATAGCCTGCACCGCAAGATGTGACATTTACGGCTGTACAGTCTACATGCGTGTAACAAACTCGAATGTTTATTTCATAAATACTTACCTACGATCTATAAAATCACAATTTACAGTTATCAATAGCAACGTCTAATTTACAAGGAATAGAAACTTAGTAGGCAAAATAAGTGAGAATAAACAAATCGCGGTACCCAATCAATTTCTTCAAAATTAATGTTACTTTTCTATCTTGTCTATAAAAAACCGGAGAGTCAGGCTCGCCCATCGAGGGTTCCGTACAAATACATTGTAAAAATAATAAAAATCCTATTTTAGCATGTGCTAATGAAGTTCTTTTATATTATTTCTTACATGATACGATTTACTCACTTTAAATTTTGAACCCATATTTTGTGAAATTTGAGGCCCTATTTTTTTTTGATTTTGATAAAAAATGTACAGTTTTACGTTACTTTTATTTTTATTACGTTTTACGGTACTAGATTTACTCCTATATTTGTACTCTGAGATAATGCTTCTCGCCAAATTTCATAGTTCTATGTCAACAGGGAGTACCCTGTAGGTTTTAATTTTTGTGAGTGTCGAAATATGCGGTTTTTTATGACATAAACGGCTCTAACTTTTTCAAACGATAACTGAAAAGTTTATCTTTTACACAACTGCAAGAGACTATAAATATACGTATACAGTTTAAATTTCAACTCGATATCTTTACGCGTTCCCGAGATAAAGAGTCTTGACATACACAGTAATACACAGACGGACAGACGGACAAACAGATATACGGACAACAAAGTGATTCTATAAGGGCTCCGTTTTTTTCTTTTGAGGTACGGAACCCTAAAAAATGAGCTGGTATTGTGATACCAGCTCATTTTTACGTAAGTACTCCAGCGTAGTTTTACATAGGATTCTCAATTTTTTCGCAGTTTCGTGGCAGAATGTCATCATCTCACCACCAACAAAACAACAAGACGTTATTAGAGAAGCACTACAAATAAATCTTGCGAATAAAAACAAAGGCACGTCGTCTGAAGAATTTATTATGGCGCGTTACGGTAATAGCCAGACACAGAAAAACTTTCGGCGGCCTCCTTGCGAGCGCCGCGCGCCGGCCCGCTATCTCGAGAGCCCAAATTAATAACAAAATAAATACCTACTGTCGTAAGTACTATAGGCTAAGCGACTAAAAAATATAATAAGTTCAATATTTACATTACAAAATTATTACAAACAAAAGTATTTGATAAATACCATTGAATGTAGATTTATGACCTATGGCACTGAAGTCTCACTACTAATGTGTTTTAGTAATGAGCTGGAGTCTGTGGCGGCCGGCACATTCAACTAAGTCAAATTTGACTCCGAGGACAACATTTGCACAGGAATATTTTATTAATTTCAAGGCCGAAGAGACCGATTACGTGTGACTAAGATGAAACATATTTCTTTATTTTTACAATAAGTCAACCATCCATCGGCCATAAGAAGTCCACAGCTGGGCATAGGCCTCCCCTACCTAGGATATCCAATAAGACCGGTTGGAAGCAACTTGCACGAAAATAAGTATTTATTTCTTATCTTTGTTATGAATAAAATATTTAGTGTATTTCCGCTATCTTGTTGTGGGTAAATAAGTTCAAGGGCTTTTAAAAAAAAACTTAAAAAATAAAGTGACAAAATATTGAAAACACTTCACTAATAAATAACACCCTTATTCTCATTGCACTACACTCTGTAGCCTTAGTCTAGGTTAACCCACTGTAGTGAGTCTGGAGTAAACACGAAACGGCATGTTCGCGGTATTTTTCTTACCACAGTGTCGCTAATCATAAATAGTCTAGACATGAAAACCATATGAAAACAAACTGTTTCATGACAAGAATGAAAATGAATGAACTTCATTTTTCTCTTTCACACATCAGTGGATAATAAGAGATAGGGATATACGTCGCCATTTTCAAGCATTTGACATTAAACCCACTATTTAAGCTTGAAAACTAAATAGTATTGGCGGGAAAGAGAAACATTAATAGACCAACATTTTGTATAATTTACTTGTAATTATCAATCACAGCGTGAATTAAGTTTAATGAGTAATATAGCGATATCCACATTATTTTACGATAAAGTATGGAATTCAACAAGTAATAGAACAATATTATATTTACATTATTTTATGATAAACTATTAAATATTCTAAAATAAACATTGACAAATGTGCTTGAATACTTTCTTTTTTTAATTTCGGCTGAGAGATATCATTGTCACTGTCAAGTCATAATCTTTTACGAAAAGGTTACCAACTAGGGGGAAAATTACACCAATTTGGGGAAATTAAATTAAAAATAATAATATTGTCAGGAAAATAATTCATAGTTATATTACTATAGTTTTACTTATATTTCAGTTTCAAAGTCATAAAATAATTGGAATCGCCAGAGTAATGATGCTCTCTTTTAAAAAATAAACACAGCCATTGCCACGAAAGGATAATGACTATATCAAGAGTGGGATTGGAATTCTTCTTTTAACTGCACATCGTGTAGTTTGACGTTAAACGGTGTTTCTAAAAGTAAAACCAGATTCATGAGGCGAGGTTGTCAGAATAACTATGGATACCTAAGTACACACCAAATTATTATACGGAATAAGAATAAGACACGAGTAAGATGAAGTAAGTGAAATGGGAAAATATTTATTTAATCGATATTGTCGTAAATATTTCGAAAGAACTTTCCTTTCAAATAAGTTTGAAATGTTTTTTTGAAATATTGACATTTAGGGAAAAATAACACAAATTAGGGAAAATTATAAGTTGATCCTGGTGGCCGACATAAATCAAGGAAAAAATCGAATCAAAGCATAACCTATTTGAATTTATTATTTAATTCCTACATTTTAATGTTCACTATTTTCAATTTATTCAATTTAATAAAGAATTAGCAATACTTAACCGTTCATAGAAATATTGGCCTATGTGGCTGTAAATTAAGTAGGTACTCAAATGGAAACCACACTTTGCCAGGGGTGCAACGTAGGCTGTCTTTAGGGTAAGTAGGTGTATTATTACTATAGACTGATGAATAATTAAGGCTGCAGGAACGGGCTGGATACAAGTCTCTTCTAATCAGTTTATTTGAAATCAATAGGGATTTTCTTCGGCTGATAATGATGGTGCTTTTCATAGCCAACAAGTGACTTTCACTACTTAATCCAAATCAAAAATTCTTAGTTTAACTTGACCGTAATACCTAGGGCTTAGGATTAGATTATCAGACCTCTATTTATAATAATTTTACCTACATTCATATCAATGAGAAATGTAGAACTTAATATTACCTAATATAAATTGTTTCTTTTTTACAGCTGTGAAGATGATGTAAACAAACAACCAAGTAGCTACTGCGTGTTACAAACTGGAAGTTCGTACTAGAAGCTTATCTGCTTGAATAAAAATAAATGTTCAGCGCATTGAAAATTTTCCTGCTGCTGCTTCAAATTCAAAAATCACACCCCGGCAAGTGCAACGTAGGCTGTCTTCAGGGTAGATATATAATTACTATAGACTGATGAATAATTAAGGCTGCAGGAACGGGCTGGATGCAAGCTGCTTCTAACCAGCTTATTGGAAATCAATAGGGGAGGCCTATGTCCAGCAGTAGATTTCCTTCGGCTGATAATGGTGGTGCTTCTCATAGCCAACAAGTGACTTTCACTACTTAATCCAAATCAAAAACTATTAGTTTAACTTGACCATAATACCTTGGGCTTAGGATTACATTATCAGATCTCAATTTATAATCATTTTGCCTACATTCATATGAATGAGAAATGTAGAAATTAATATAAATTGTTTCTTTTTTTCAGCTGTGAAGATTATGTAAACAAACAACCAAGTAGCTACTGCGAGTTACAACTGGAAGTTAAAAGCACAGCGTACTAGAAGCCTATCTGCTTGAATACAAATAAAAATAAATGTTCAGCACGTTGAAAATTTTCCTGCCGCTGCTTTCCACTGTTTCATAATATATAAAATTGTTGTTTCATAAATAATTACAATTCACTTAGTAATGTATGAATTTTCGTTATTTTAATAAAATACATATTCAAATGAAAAATGTAAGTAATTAATTATTGTGTATTGATAGTTAGGTTCCCACAATGAACAGTAAAATAACTTCTGTCTACATTAAGGGATGATTTATATTAGGCAAGGGTGGGCCCAGAAGGGACATGTTTATGCCTCGTTGTAATATAAAGTTTCATATTAAATGTATGCAACATCTCTCATTAGTGATCCATCCACAGCCTTTGCCCGGCACGGTCTAATATAAATCATCCCTAACAACTGCTTGTCTTTTGCTCATACAAGAACATGTTGACTACCTTTAGTGTTAAGGGCAAAAAAGGAAAAATCCTGTGCTATGCTTTAATGTTTATTTCCCAACATTCATAAGTTTGAATTTATGCAATGCATTTCACACAAGTTTCACACATGTATAAGTAATATTGCAATTTATAATAATAGATAGTTCATTTTAAAGCAAAAACAAGAGATATTTAATACAAATATATAGTAGATCAGGCATGATAGGCACCTAATCAATTACAAGAAATTGGAAGGTTATTGGATATGTGTGTGATTTCTACCGGATACACACATATTTTTCTCAAAAGCACCGAGTTCTTTTCACATCGTTACAGTAGCATGCATTGTGGAAAACACACAGGAGGAGATTATTTTAGCAGAAGATTTATGTTTGAAACTCCGGAGTGGCACTGGCATTAACTTGTCTCTTGAGCTCTTGACTGATGCACCAGTCTTCCAGATGTTATTGTATCAATCAAGTCATCAATATAACCCAAAGGGGGCTTGTTGAGTTACCTAATTTTTACTTAGTAAGTCTTCTGCATTAGGTAATGCTGATTTTCTTTCTTTTGACCCGTAGTATTGACTTGTAAACATAAGCATATTTTCACGTTTTAACAAAGTTGATTGCAAAGTTTTGGGTTTTGCGATGAATCTTGCGACAAAATACAGCCTTCGAAATACATTTAGGCTACACTGCACAATTTTTTGAAGAAATAATGTATACGCTCTCACCTAATATTTCTCAGTGAGTTTGAAAACAGTAAACTGTTTTAAATACAGTTGGTAAATTGTCAAAGTGCAAACTCATACTGCCGTTTGATACAAAAAGTTACACGCTGTTTTGTGTATGACTGAACGAAACAGCAAAACAGCATGTAAACTGCCGTTTTGTAATCTTATACTACCAAATCTGTTTACGACTAGTTCTTGCTCGTTTCCGCTAGGGGCGCTGTACAAAAATGTATGGAGCTACACTCAAACGCGACAGTTTAAGTATACTATGCAAAACCTAGACTAAACATACTGTTCGACACGTGTTTCGTCGAAGAGTCAACACGTCTTATTTATTAGTGAAGTGTTTCCCTTATTTTGTCATAATACTTTTAAAGATTTTTTTTAAATGCCCTTAAACTTATTTTCTTAAAACATGATAGCGGAAATACACTAAATATGTATTCAAAACAAAGATTTAAAGATGAATTTCCGCAAAGTAACGCCTGATTAAATCAACTATTTATTTCTAGTTAATTTTATCATTCCAAGATACATACAAATCTCGAAAGAAATTGGAACAATCGCTAAAATTTCAGGAAGTAATACACAAATATACAGATACATAATTATAGATATACCTACTTACCTACATTAGGTACATACAAATACGTCAGACACATAATGCAGCAGATAAGACTTGTTATACCCGATACGACGATGATGATGATACTCGGAATAAACTCGTAATCTATTTTCTGAAATATACATAAAACATGGACAGTGAAGTTTCCGGGTGATATCGCAGATGAAAGTAACCTCACAATTTTATTTAGATTAAAGTCCGGAGCCCGAGCAAACTGAATTAAAAACCCTATTACGGGCGGGCCTTTGAAACGCGATAGGCTCTAACGTGGAAACTACGGGAAACTCCACGTAATTGACTTACATCGCCCGCGCGCGCGCCGCCCGTCCCGCTCGCGCCCGCGCACGCCTGTACCATGTACCAGCGACCAGGGCTGGATAAAGCTGATCATAATATACCAGCCGTCACGGCCGAATCACACAAGTCGGCGGATGTGAAGATAGCTACAACCTGCGCAGTCACCAATCCTGACCGAAGCTCCCATAAAGCTGCGTGTTGATTGGGTTTCGCGCAGCTTGGAACTAACTTCACATCCGCCGAGTTGCATGATTCGGCCTATACTCATTATATTTATTTCACTTGTACACTTCACTAGTATCGTAAGTATGCATCGATTACATCGCAATAAGTAGGTAAGTACGTAACTACATACGCAACTACATAAACGCTCTTAACCAAATGATCCTACTTTCTGACAATGTTATTTTAATAAAACCATACTAGCATTGAAAATTTGAAAATATTTAATTAGTCGATATTTTCACAAGTCGTAGAAATCACTTCGTTACACTTCTTCTGTAAAACTACAGAGTAAGCTCAACCAGTTTTATTATTTGGTAATAGTGTCAAAGTAGGTAACTACAAAATATAACAACACTATTTTCTCAAAAGAATATATTTTGCAACTGAATCCTTCGATACAATTTGGAATAAAATCGTGTTTATACCACAATACCCCATCTCTAGGCTAACATTATTATGAACGGGCTTTTAGCAGTCCCGGTCGCCGTAATTGTATTAAAGAGACGGAAACGGCGGATCATCAACCTGGACGCCTCCATTCATGGCGTTGATACTCGAGCCTCCCGACACCGCGGCCTGCTTGGATCGGCGCCGACGCGACTCCGTAATACTAATTAATAATAAAAAGGTACATGTTATATTATTGACCAAAGCTATTAGTTTAATATAACCTCCGATTATTTAGTATAGATGTTTTATTGGACATAATGAACACATTTTTAAAAAATCGGCACCCACCATTTGAGTTTGTTTCGTTTCGATGTAGAGAGAGTCACAGAATGACGGAACGGAGCTGTCCGTCCCGTCATTCACGACGTTCAGTCTTGTTCATTTTATTTCATGTGTTGTCATGTGATAATCATAAAAGGAAGAAATGTGCCTGTATGCACAGCCCGGACACTCCGCGTTTCTTCATACAAAATCTGCTGTCTTACGCACACAACACTATATTTATTCACAGACACTACACATACGCACGAACGCTACACGGGTATTTGCAGCGGCCTGTGCAGCCCGCGCGCAGAGTAGTAAATCGTGTCCTGACGCGGGGTGGAAGTGAGGAAGACTCAAACGGGTGGGGGGTAACGAGTGGCCGTTCTATACGTAGTATTATTATATCTTCTTTGCTGTATGTAAGTCACGATGAATTTCCTTTTATTTATAAGGTCCAGTCGAAACTGGACGTCTTTAAAAACTGATATCAGACTCATTTGAGTGTTCCCCTCCACGGAAATCTTTAGTAAAAGGCGAAAGATTTATACGTGTTGAAGGGAAACCAGAGTACAGATACGAACGACTCACGAAAGGTATCAATGTTTCGCTGTAAGCAACAATACCGCGATTCAGATAGTGACGTCATTTTAGCAGCGCCATCTAGTCATATTCGATAAAACCTACCGCTCTACCATTCTAGTAGAAACGGCTATGATGTCATGTATTGTCATACTCGTATTATCGTGACGCACGTGGCCAGATAACAACATGGGTGGAACAAGTTTCACTGCCAAAATTTATTTATTTTTTTAATAAGAATAAAAATGCAACTAACAGTCTATTATAAAATTAAACGTTACATTTTTTATGGACATATAAGACTTCAAAATTAATGAGGTCACCACCATCGCTTTGTTAGCATATTTTGCATTATTTTTTGCGTAATGATACTGTTTTCCTGTTCACAATCTACAAAATAACACAAAACGAGAAAAATGCTAGGAAGTTAACAATGATTGACAGCTCAGGTTGTGGTTCCAGCAAAAGTGATAATTCAGTTCCCGAGCAATTTATTTCATCTCTTTTGTGTCGCACTGTATGTACCTACTTAGAAAAACAAAACATAAGTAATTATCTAAATCAGCGGTTCTCAAACTTTTTTGGTGACGGAACCCTTTTGAAGAGCAAAATGTTCGATGGAGACCTAAAATTAACAAAAATAATTGTTTGTACTCGTTTCTTCGGTAAAATGTCTCAAAAGAAGCCCCCATTAAGTGCAGCCCAGTAATATTGGCCAAATTCTTCAAATCTTGAAACCTTTCTGAGTCGCTGAAATTTATTTTTGTTTTTATTTTTTCTCATAAATTCAGTATTCTCGTGGAACCTCTACAGAGGCTATGCGGAACCCTAGGGGTCCCCGGAACACACTTTGAGAATGACTGATCTAAATTATGTAGATTTATGGTATATTTGGCAAGAGTAAACATTATTCAACATCGATAAGAATATCTTTACGATATTGGTAAGTATTAGAAACAATTATTGAAACTATGGCTAGGAACTACTTTAATCACATACATTCCTCTGGAATACTTTCAATGTCCATAAATATATTTAATAAATTGCCTAATGAATTAAAAACTGAAAATAGGGACACAATATTATTAAAAAACTTAAAACAATTTCTTACAACTAAATCTTATTATACATTAGACGAATTTTTAAATGAAAAACATTGACATTAATTATTGTATTTTTGACATTAATTATTTGACATTATAATGATTTCACTGACATTCTATTTTGTAACTTTTTGTGGACATTTAAGCATTTACTAACAATTTTGTGTTTTTTAATTTTCACTAAAGATAAATTAATATGACCTAATTATGGTGCCTTCCTCTTTTCTGTTGTTGCTGCGCCCGACGGGGTCCATATGCCACTTTGTACCATTTATATTTTTTACCATCATGTACTTTATGGAAGCAGAATAAATGAATTATGAATTATTATGAATTAATATAAAAAAAAACCGGATAAGTGCGAGTCAAGCTCGCACACCGAGGATTCCGTAAAAATTAAGAAAATTTCACAAAATGGGGAAGTAAGTTGGTAAAATCTCTATACTGTAATAAATAATCATAAAAAAAACACTTTTCTCGTCATCCATCAGAAATTACACATTGTTAAAATAATTAAAAACCTGTTTTAGCATGTGCTAATGAATCTCTTTTATATGATACCTTACATGATACGATTTACTCACTTTGAATTTTGAACCTATATTTTGTGATTTAAATAAAAATGTAGTAATATATTTACATGCTAATTGATTAGAAATAACCCTGTATAGGTATATACTTTTTTATTTATTACTTATGTATGTACAAATTATACAATTTATTTTTATTTTCTAAATATAAGCATCCGTAACTTTGTATTTATTAGCAGAACTTTAGACGCAATGAAAAATGTCAACATTAGAGGTTCCAAATCACATGAAAAATCGTTTTAGATTTCCGCGACACAGGCCTAGCCTAGTGCGGAGAAATCACGGTACTATGTATTGTTTATGTAAAACCGTCATAAATATATACCTACCTATGTTTATGACGGTTTTACATTTTGTTTTTATTATACGTAGCATGCACGTAATTCTTTCCTGTGTTTGTGTTTAAAAAAATGTTTTCATTTTAATTTTTCATTTTCATTGTTTTATTTAGCATATGATCATATTGATATCTTCTGGCATTAGTTATGTAATGTTTTTTCGTTTTCGTCAAAATGTGTTTTGTAAACAGAAAACATTTATTATAGGTACGGCGAGCTCTGTCCAAAAGATCATTTAAAGTAGGAAGTAGAGTCTGTAGAGCGCCGTCGTCAAACTATCTTGTCGCCACCCTTCCTCGAGCCGAGTGTACACAGCCGGCGGCGGCGGCGGGCGTTAACGCTCCTCTGGACACGTTAATTGAAACTGGATTGGAGGTGACAGTGTAGAACGGGCTTTATTTATTTTTTACACAAGTCTGGCCGCTTGCGGCCCTCTCGCTGTGTGCTTTGATTCGCCCTCGCATACTTCGGCTCCATTCGAACCACATTGCAGATTACGTAATCAATTTATTGTGTGCGAAGAACAAAGTTTTCAATTACATAATCTTGCCTTACCATATTACAAACCACAGAAGTAATTTTGTTATGAAGATAGATGACGATTGTAAATTAGAGCATATTATTTAACAATTTAGTAGGAAATATTCTTAATCATAATTTTCATTCTTGAATTATCTAATTTATCAGTAGCTGGGTATACAACTTGATCATTTAGGTAGGTACCTATTAATTAATATCAGGCAGTTATTTAGAATGCTATTGTAAAAATGTAATGACTCACCGCAGGAGACAGTCACGATAAAAGAACACAAGAATATCGGATAAAAATCACGTGTTTGAAAAATCAGCGTGGATGAAAAGGTCTCGCCGAAGCAATATTTTGACAAAAATGTATTGCGACATAAAGGCCGAGCCAGGCGCACCACCGGCGGCGGAGAAAACATGTAATGCCGACATTCAAGGATTCTTTTTGGGTGCAAATCCGCATGTACTCGTATTGTGTTCCTAACGAAATGTTAGCCAAAGCCAGGTGTCAAAATTCACAACGTGCTTACGTAGAGGTTCTCCATTACAAATGACTCACGCCTTGCCACTTAGGTATTTTAAGTCAATAGGTACCTACGGAATTTACACACGATAAAATTACCATAACACAAATGAGTTAAGAAAAGAAAATGGCGGAAGTTAACAAATCCCTATTTGTTAAAATTTTAGCAATGCTAGATTTTTTTCTTCAATGTGACATATGGCTTTGAGGTAGGTCTTTATATATAAAAAAGTCTACTAGGTCAGAATTTTTTTTCGTATCTGTCGGCCAGTAAGTGGGTTTACCGGCTGAAATTGCATCAGATTTTGTCTCTCTTATGGCTCTAAGTAGTTGTTTTCCTTTAGTGTTTGAAAGTCTAGAGCCCCAATACGTATGTTTGGCATTGAAGTCTCCTCCGACTAGAAATCTGTTTCCAAGAGTAGCTATAAAACTTTTATACTGATGTTTTTTTAAATTATGCCGGGGTGGGCAGTATATGGATGATACTGTTAAGGGAATTTTTTTAGTTTTAATTTGTATCACAGCAGCTTGAATCTCATTTGTTTCGTATTTTATTTCCTCGTGGTGTTGGAGGTTTTTTTTCACAATCACTGCACTTCCAGCATTACCCTTGTTATCTGGATGAATGGCATGATAAATTGAATATCCATTGAACTGTATAAATGATTGTTTAGTGAAATGTGTTTCTGAAACTAAGCAGATATCTTTTTTGTATCTAGGATTATTTTCATTCAATCAATTCAATTGATTCCATATGAGAATACAGCCAAATACCTAGAAATGAAATCTCTATGCAAAGCTTCGGCTTCGCTGGATGGCACACGTCAATAAAAAGAGACAAATCAGGGACATCACAAATGCACCTTGGTACGTAAGAAATGATGACCTCCACCGGGACCTTAAAGTGGAATCCGTAAAAAGTACAATACAAAAATACGCAGAAGCTCACGACTATAGACTTCACCACCATGTGAATGTTGAGGCAATCTAGCTCCTCGACCAAACGGACACAGTGAGAAGACTTAAACGAGCAAAACCGTTCGAACTAGTTTAAAACTTAATTGAGTGCTAACTCGTAATCATAGTGCTATAGTGCTAGTGCCGCGTATAAAGAACACAATAACGTAGTGTCTTCGCCTTAATAAAGACAATAAGAAGTGTTGATGGACACATTCTTAGTTTATTATACTTAGCAATTTAAGTTAGATTTAAATTACTTATTAGCCCATAGCTAGATAGTAATTTTTTAAGAAAAGCTCGTCAGCGTTGCTTAAACAAAAAAAAATGTGACATATCCTAGTTTGATCTACATAAAATAATTATTTTCAATTATAGGTTACATCTGTAACCTATCTAGTTTAACCTTTTTATAGATATCTAAGTATTGTACAGAAATAAACCTTTTTGTTAGCTTCTGTGTGAAATGACAATTTGTACTATGTAATTATATTTTTACTTTACAAAATAACAGATGTCAAAGTGACAGCTGTCAATTAAAGGTTACATCTGTAACCTATCTGGTTTAACCTTTTTGTAGATATCTAAGTATTGTACAGAAACTAACCTTTTTGTTAGCTTCTGTGTGAATTAACAATTTGTACTATATAATTATATTTTTTACTTTACAAAATAACAGATGTCAAAGTGACAGCTGTTATATTTTAGGATTCGTACTAGAATAGCATGACCGGTGTCAAAGTGACAGCTATCAAACTTGAAAGTCGACGATCTTTGTAACTAACGAAGCTAGACATTTCACATGAAATGTAGAAATTTCACATGTCGTGGAGCTCTATCACTTTTGTAAAAAGCAGCAAAGGTCATAGTCAAATAGTTACGGAGATAATCCGACTTTAAGTTTGACAGCTGTCATACGAAATGTAGATCTCGTTGAGTTCTATCATTTTTTGTGAACACAACAATGGTCTAGGTTGGATAGTTACGGATATAAACCACTTTTGAGTTTGACAGCTGCTTTCCGACATGTAGCTCTCATTGAGCTCTATAACTTTTGTGAAGACAGCAATAGTCTAGCATCGATAGTTACAGAGATTATCCACTTTTTATTTTTACAGCTGTCACTTTGACACCTGTCACGCGATTCTCGTATGAAATTTAGAAAATGACTGCTGTTACTTCGACACCTGTCATGAAACTCATATGAATTCTTGATTTTGATTAACATTCAGCAGTCATTATGACATCTGTCATTTTTTAAACTAAAAAATATAATAATTTGAGTTACAAATTGTTCGTCCTCCTAAATTCAGCAGTGCCACGGATAATAACCAAGTTCAAGGGTAATTAGATTGTATAGACTAAGCAGCCATAGAAAATTAATCGTGCCAAGGCAAGGGAGAGAAAAATTTCCTTTGGCACTACTAGTTGAGCCAAGCAGTAGAGCCACGGGGCATAGACGCTAACAAGCTCCCTGGTCAGTCGTCAGCGCCGCGACAGCGCAAAAATACCGACGACGCTTATTTCTGTGGACAACTGTACGAGTAGCTTTGATGCATGATAACAAAACAAAGTCACATTTTCGGGTTGTAAATAGCGTACCTATTTGGTTTCATTTTCCGTTAACATAGTTTGGCCATTTTTGACTAGTTATAAGCGATTTGTAAAAATTACGTACTTAAATGAACATACACCAGAACAACGAACTATTTATTTATTGTATTATGCACTTAGAAGTATATTATAGAGTACTAGCTTAAAACCCACGGCTTCGCCCGCGTTGTCTTAGTACATAGGTACTTATTTAAAATGAAAACAGCCCGCGGTTTGATCTACAATGTCTTTGTACATGCTTATAATAATAGAATCAGTATACAGTTTGTACATAAGTTATATGTTATTTTATTAATTTAAGTTAATCAAATTTTTTATGACACTTTTTAATTAATGATTTAATTTAATTTTTAAGTAATACTGACACTACCGACTTATTATTTAATAATAATGAAGGTTTTTGTTGATTCGATTTTTTAAAAAAATTACTTTAATAATGTATCACGGTTAACACTTATGACATGTAATGAATATTATGAAATAAATGATTATGATTATCTAATAGTCCGCGATTTGGCCCGCGTTGTCTTATTACTTGCAAGGATAATGCCCACGGTTTGGTCAAAATTGTAACAGTATATGCCTATAATGATAATAGGTCTTAATTAAGACCCCTGATCATGTCAGGGATATTTCGCGAAATATTAATAAAAAAAAAAAAAAAAAAAAAAAAAAAAAAAAAAAAAAAAAAAAAATGATAATAGGTCACGGTTTGGCCCGCGTATTGTTAGTATTTGCTTAAGATGGTTATTTATAGCACGCAGCATATGGACTGCGATGTCTTAATACTTGCTTAAAATTATAAAAGCTTGCCGCTTGGCCTGCATTGTCGTATTACTTACAATGATAATAGCCCATGGTCTGGCCCGTATTGTCTTAGTACTTGCTCAAAATGATAAAATCCCGCGGTTTAGCTCGCGTTGTGTTAATAAAATGATAATAACCCACAGTTTGGCCCACGTTGTTTTAATACTTACTTAATTAAAATAACAGCCCGCGGTTCAACCCGCGTTATCTTGGCATTTGCTTATAATAATATCTAATAGTTCGCGGTCTGGCCCGTGTTGTCTTAATAAATCCTTAAATTTATAGTAACATGCCGTTAGCCTGCGTTTTTGTATTAGTTGTAATGATAATAGCCCACGGTCTGGCCCGCGTTATTTTCGTAACTGCTTAAAATGATAAAAACCCACAGTTTGGCCCGCGTTTTCTTGGCACTTACTTAAAATAATAGTAGCTCGTGGTTAAGCCCGCATTAGGCTCGATTATGAATGCGCTATCGTAATTATAATAGCTAATTATCATAATTATATCTGTTTCATTTTCACTTTAAGCATTCGATAGAGAGAACACTTTTTATGTTGTTATTATATTTACTATGGCGTCTTCATAACTGAGCCTATTATTGTATTACTTGCAAAATAATGCCTACGGCTTAGCCAGAATTGTCTCAGTATTTGGTTATTTAATTTACTTGTATCTAAAGCTTATTACGGAGTACGTGAATTTTTGAATGATAAATTGCCGAATTTCTGAAATTAACTCAATAATAAATAAATATACGATGACGGAGCGAGACATCATAGCTGGTTTTAGCTGAAAGCAATAGTGATGATTTTAAAGTGGGTATCACCCGAATGGGGTCGCACGTGGCAACACTGCATGCTTGTGTCGGAATGAAATGACTTTTGACAGATGACAGAAAAACGTCATGCCATACCGAGCGCGAGGCGGATTGCACCCGTGCAAATCCATTGACTTTGAAATCGGTTTCCATCCTCGATAATTCTTGTTAAATTGATTACGAAGTGATACTAGGTCAATAAAACCACCCATTGCAGTAGTACAGAGTGTTTATTTTGGTGATATGGACAACTGGAGACCGCCGGCGAGCTGTACCAATGAATGACCCACAAATAACGATGTCGGGTGATTGAGACGAATTGAGACGATCACTCTCAGACCCCGACATCAGAAGTGGGATCCCAACAACGCCCACAACATGGGGATACAGCTTCATTGAATGGCGCAGTGCAATGACCAAAAAGTGCCACGTTCGTGCCATTACTGCGGAGAGAAAAAACACGTTGCATCGCGCCGTGCAAAGAAGGTAGTGACGTACGAGTAGAGCAACGAGTCAACATCTGCGATCCAACCAGTGATCGATCATCTTTCTTATCCGGTGAGCAGTTTTCATTTTGTTTCGATTTGTGTAGAATGAACATTCTAATAAAAAAAAAAGTAACGTGGGAAGATCTCATGATGTGCGCAACAAAATAACGCAGTCACACTTAAAGTAATCGAGGGTTCTAATGTTCACTGTTAACTTCAATTATTAGCGTCAGTTTCGATTCACGGATTTTCAGTGTCACTACTAGTTAATTCAGTACCTGATGACAATAAACAACACGATGTCATGACAACAATGACGACGGTATAAATTCGGTATGTGCGTGTGTGTGTGTGAATCTATACCTGTGTAAGCCTGTATGATAAGTTTTTGTGATAAGCCTGTGTGGTAAGACTGTGTAGTAATCCTGTTTGTTACGCCTGTGTGATACGCCTGTATGATACGCTTGTGTGATACGCCTGTGTGATACGCCTGAGTGATATGCCTGTGTGATACGCCTGTGTACTACAGTGTAGTAAGCCTGTGTGATACGCCTGTGTAGTATGACTGTGTATTACAGTGTAGTAAGCCTGTGTGATACGCCTGCGTGGTGAGCCTATGTGGTACGCCTGTGTGATAAGCTTGTGTGATAATTTTGTGTGATAAGCTTGTGTGATAATTTTGTGTGGTAAGCCTGTGGAGCAAGCCTGTTTGATAAGCCTGTGTAGAAACTCTGCGTGATAAGCTTGTGTGAAAACTCTGCGTGATAAGCCTGTGTGAAAACCCTGTGTTCTGTGTGACAAGCCTGTGTGAAAGCTCTGTGTGAGAAGCCTGTGTGACAAGCCTGTGTGAAAACTCTGTGTGAGAAGCCTGTGTGAAAGCTCTGTGTGAGAAGCCTGTGTGAAAACTCTGTGTGAGAAGCCTGTGTGAAAGCTCTGTGTGAGAAGCCTGTGTGGCGAGCCTGTGTGAAAACTCTGTGTGAGAAGCCTGTGTGAAAGCTGTGTGTAATAAGCCTGTGTGGCGAGCCTGTGTGGCAACTCCGTGTAACAAGCTTGTGTGACAACTCCTCGTAACTTCGTGTGGTAACTTTGTGTGGTAACTCCGTGTGGTAACTAACTCCATTTGGTAACTCCGTTTTGTAACTCTGTTTGGTAACTCCGTGTGGTAAATCCGTGTTGTAACTCCATGTGGTAACTCCGTGAGGTAACTCCGCTTGGTAATTTCGTGTGGTAACTCCGTGTTGTAACTCCATGTGGTAACTCCGTGAGGTAACTCCGTGTGGTAACTTCGTGTGGTAACTCCGTGTTGTAACTCCGTGTGGTAAATCCGTATGGTAACTTGGTGTGGTAACTTCGTGTGGTAACTCCGTTTGGTAACTCGGTTTGGTAACTCGGTTTGGTAACTCGGTTTGGTAACTCGGTTTGGTAACTCGGTTTGGTAAGTCCGTGTGGTAACTTCTTGTTGTAACTCCATGTGATAACTCCGTGAGGTGGCTCCGTGTGGTAACCTCGTGTGGTTACTACGTGTGGTAAGTAACTCCGTTCGGTAACTCCTTTTGGTAACTGTGTTTGGTAACTGTGTTTGGTACCTGCGTTTGGTAACTGCGTTTGGTAACTGCGTTTGGTAACTGCGTTTGGTAACTGCGTTTGGTAACTGTGTTTGGTAACTGCGTTTGGTAACTCCTTTTGGTAACTTCATGTTGTAACTCTGTGTTGTAACTCCGTGTTGTAACTCTATGTGGCAATTCTGTAAAGCAACAATCTTGTGGGAGAATTTTGTTTAAAAAGTCGGTGTAAGAATAAACTCTGTGTGAGAATTAAATCCGTTTGAGAAGTCTGTGTGAGTACGAATATGCGAGAAAATAGGAAACGACCCCATATAGTTACAACTGGTGTGATTACTAACTACAGCGTTAGTTCTTGCTTTGCCAAGCGAACAAGAAAATTCACACGAGGACGTATGAAGATGCAGGATGGCCGTGACGGAGCGAGACATCATAGCTGGTTTTAGCTGAAAGCAATAGTGATGATTTTAAAGTGGGTATCACCCGAATGGGGTCGCACGTGGCAACACTGCATGCTTGTGTCGGAATGAAATGACTTTTGACAGATGACAGAAAAACGTCATGCCATACCGAGCGCGAGGCGGATTGCACCCGTGCAAATCCATTGACTTTGAAATCGGTTTCCATCCTCGATAATTCTTGTTAAATTGATTACGAAGTGATACTAGGTCAATAAAACCACCCATTGCAGTAGTACAGAGTGTTTATTTTGGTGATATGGACAACTGGAGACCGCCGGCGAGCTGTACCAATGAATGACCCACAAATAACGATGTCGGGTGATTGAGACGAATTGAGACGATCACTCTCAGACCCCGACATATAAAATAAATATTGGGGACATCTCACACACGGTCTCTGATCCCAAACTAAGCAAAGTTTGTAATTTGGCTGGCAGAGACTGATATACTACATATACATGTAGGTTGACTGGCAGATAATGCTGTTTAGCGTTAAGTCCTCCTTTTGTACAAATAGTGTGCAAGAAAGTGTTAAATAAATTAATAAAAATACATTAATAACACCCAGACAAAGAGCAAACACATATGAACATCACATAAATATTTGCCCTGGGAATCGAACCCCCGCCTTTTTGACCCAGGAGTCAGGGTCACCCCCCCAAGTGGGTTCCCGCCTTGTCGTGGCGGGGGGGCTTAGTAGCCAGGTAGGGCCAACCTGGTGAACCAAGAGGAACCCGTGGTGGGGCCGCTTCTCCGGGCTTTTGCCTCCAAGCCTGAGAAGAAGCTGGCCAAAGTAGGTTGCGTGCCTTATGGGGGGCACCGCAACTGAGGGGGGCTGCAGTGCCGTATGGGAGGCACTGCGGCTGAGGATTGGAGGCCGCGGCGGGAGAGGACTGCTGGTGTGTCGTTGCCACTTTCCCTGCCTTCCGCGGCCTTGACGGGGTCGTCACCGTTTTGATGGCGGACGCGGTGGGGCTGCAGGGGAAGAGGAGTGTCGGTATGTCGTCGGCCGCTCTCCCTATCCTCTGCAGCCGTAGTGGCAGGCGCGGGGCCACTTTAATTGACCCGTTGCATTGGGACCAGGGCTGTCGGACACGGGTACTGTCCGACGCCCAGTGCTGGTTGGTCCCAGGTGGGGGATGACGATGTGCCTGGTGTTCGGCACGTCGTCATTCTGGAGGGAGGGCAAGCTCCGAGGTGGGGCCCGGTTTGGGCCAGCGCTGTCGGGTGCCGCGAAAGAGTGCGAAAGCGTGCCCGTAGCCCCGACACCAAGCACAGTGGCGGAACACCCAGGGGTTTTGGTGGGTATGCCGTCCAGCAATGGGCGGAGACTCCCACATAACCACCCGCCTGTCCCGAGGTGCGGTGGTATCTTTAAAAGATTTACCCTGGACAAAAAAAAAAAAAAAGGAGTCAGGGTCAACCACTGAGCCACCGAGGGAGCCAATAATAATAATTGTATGAGTAACTATGTAAGAAATTTCACTTTTCATTGCTGGAAAACATTGAGGCAACCTGTACGAACGTAGAAAAAATCAATGTCGTATGTGAATTCAGCAACCCGTGCTCGGCCGGCGTGATGGATATGGCCCAATTACCCTTCGCGGATGGGCCTATTTTCAGTTATCCATCAGCCGCAGGACATCCACTGCTGGACATAGGTCTCCCCTATGGATCTCCAATAAGACCGGTTGGAAGCTGCTTGCATCCAGCGCGATCCTGCGGTCTTAATGAGGTCATCCGTCGACCTTGTGGGTGGACGTCCTACGCTGCGCTTGCCGGTACATGGTCTCCACTCGAGAACGTTTCGACCCCAACGGTCATCAGCCCTCCGCGCTATGTGCCCTGCCCATTGCCATTTCAACTTGCCAATCCTTTGGGCTATGTCGGTAACTTTGCTTCTTCTACGGATCTCCTCATTAATGATTCGATCTCGCAGAGAGACTCCAAGCATAGCCCTCTCCATAGCTCGTTGGGCTACTTGAATTCGGCGATTGGCCTCTTTGTTGAAGTCGGACCCACTGGACCAGTCCAGGTCCAGACCTGGACTACTCGTCCTAGGTAGACATACGAGTCAACGACTTCAAGAACCAAGTTTCCAACAGAAATCGGGTGTAGGTAAAATATGGGAATTACACATGACTTTCGTCTTGTCCATGTTCATCTTAAGACCCACCTGTTTCTATTATCCGTAGTGCTATCCGTAGTACCTATTTTCAGTAGTGCACTATTAATTAAGGCCGGTACAGGTATTCGACATGTTTCATTAAGTTATTAGATATTAAATTTTCCAGGCAAATGAAAAAATGGCACACAAGTCGTGATTCTAGTCAGGCATGTTCTAGGATGCTATTATACTCATAATTTGATTAACTTTTACAATGGTACCAACCCCAAAAGCACGTAAATAAAATCAGCTGTTCAACACAAAAAGTTCATCGACCCGCGACAAAATGTATGGAAAATGTAGGTAATTTTCGCTTGTCAGGGTTGATCCCATAGTAAAATACCTATATTGATCTATATGTGCGCTAAGCTTAAGACTATTGGCTCACAAAATAAAAAAAAATCGTATACTTTTGGGGACCCATTTTGCCCCATTTAAAGATGAAACTACATATCATTTTCATAATCCTATTCTAAATACTACATTATTTAAAAAAGTGCATTGAAGTTTTGGGACGTATATATTTTTTTAAGGAAAATTCAGAAAAGCAGGTACAGCCATATTTTTTATTTAGTCTCAAAAGCATCTATACAAAGTTTCATGTCAATCGGTACAGGGAATAAGAAGTTACATGCAAACAAAAAGGGCCCGTTTTACCCCGTAAGTTAGAGTTGAGTACGTTTTTCATCCTTAGTGCTTCATTATGTCGTACGATGTACGTATATTCCAAATTTTAAGCTCATATCTTCAGCGGTTTGGGCTGTAGCCTAAACTTATTAATTTTGCGTATCCCTAAGGAACCTTATAGAATTTCCTGGATTTTATTAGTTCCTGTATTAAAACATGCTGTGTGCCTCCTTCATACCAATTTTCAACCATAACCGTTCAGCTTGTTCGATGTAATTGACGCTTTTTTCACCAACTTTGGGACCTTATTTGACCCCTTAGATGAAGAAAATTCGGAAAAACAGGAAAAAACGTTTTTAGAACAGCATGTATACAAAGTTTCAAATCAATCGGTACAGGGAATAAAAAGTTACATACAAACGAATAGGGCCCGTTTTACCCCCTTAGAGGTCGAAAGTTCAAAATTTTCGTCCTTAGTGCTCCATTACGTCGTTCAATGTACCTATATTCCAAATTTCAACGTTATATCTTTAGCGGTTTGGGCTGTAGGCTGTCTGTCAGTCAGTCACTCAGGGAAGCCTTTTATATAATAGATAGTTTGTACCAATGAGCTAATGATTCGATTAACTTGCTTACTAGCCAAGGCGCTGAGTTGTGTTGCTGTATGACCGCAAGGACCGGTGTGCCTTAGGTAGTTCTTGAAACTAAAACCTTCAAAAGATAAGTATAAGTACGTAGCTATGAGGATGGGAGCAGTTTACCCTTTGATTATCATTCAGCAAAGAGTTCACCGATAATCTTATTGTGAAAATTTCTGTAATTCTATACATTCGTTTGTTAGTTCGTTTCAGTCATAGACGTGCACTGCTGGACATAGGCCTCACTTAATGATCTCCAATAAGATCGGTTGGTAGCGGCTTAAATTCAGTGCGATTCTGCGGTCATAATAAGGTCGTCCGTCCACCTTGTGGGTGGACGTCCTACGCTGCGCTTGCCACTTCAACCTGGGCTTTGTCGGTAACCTTAGTTCTTCTACGAGTTCTACGGATCTCGTCATTTCTGCGATCTCGCAGAGAAACTCCGAGCATAGCCCTCTCCATGACTCGTTAGGCTACTTGGAGCTTACTATTTCATCTTGGAGCATTCTATTCACTAGCCGATTTTAATAATATCAAATTATCTAAATTCTAACAAGATGAGCGAGTATAAATCAAATTGGTCAAGAGCGAGTCGAGATCTGATATTATGAAGATTCGGTTGAACAGAGGCGTCTATTGTCGAAAGTCTATTGTTTCGAGAACAAATAGTAAGAGTATGAGTAGGTCCATACTTGGTGCATACCAAAATGGACAACTTGAGGGCCATGGTTTCCGTGGTTTAGCGGTTACATCTGCCTAGCACGCAGAAGGTCCCCGATGCGATCCCGGGCTCAAATATTTTTTAAAGTTTTTGTAATTTTTTTTACTTAGGAAATAGAGGAAGGAAGATTAAACCATACGTACCTAATCATGTATTCAAAATCTATGCTGAGGACTCCATTGATAGTTGTACAAAATCTCGTTTGGTCTTCATCCTCTCATGCAGCGCCATCGACTTTACAGTTCTTAATGTTTATGTGCAGCGCACAGCTCAAGCTCTTTCAATCGATGATGACATCCATAACCAAAGAAAATACTCCAAGCGCAAATGTTTTCTTTGTGGTTCAAACCAAATCAGCGCAGCGTCTCGCGGATCCGTGCGGACCTATTATTATGTATAGTACTATCGTTTCAAACCATTAGAAAATATGTAAACTCAGATGTAAGTAATATTAACGAACTGTATAATTATAATCCTAATCGGTGACCACTTGACCGTAGGTTATTTCAAAGTCAAAATATTTGCTCGAGCCCACTCGTCGCGGGTCCTCGCCCGCTCCCGCGCGCCCGCGCCGCCCGAATACACAACTTGGATCCTGCTCTCCCAAGCGTGGAGGTGGAGGCAGTACGCGAACTCCGTTCATCGTCGCGTCGTATCAACTACAACCACGGGAAACACACCGCTGCATATAAGATTTTTTCATTAATCTTGTAAAGGTATGCATTGGAAAGTATCATTAAATGAAAAGTATCATAAAGTGAATAAGTGATCCCCTTTACCCTAAGGTAAAGGGGATCACTTATTCACTCGAGGTAGTAACTCAGTTAATTAATATTAATTCACGCCACGGGAGTGAAGTAGAGTAGCTCAAGTATCCCATAGAGTCATTGGTTAGCTCAGAGTGCTTAATGTTTTAATAAATGTATACCCAGCCGTGTACATAATAATACTGTCTAATACATCACATTCAGGAAACCTTGTCGAATTAAAAATACTTTTATACAGGCAAAAATACCTTTGAACATCTTTTATCAAAAATTATATTAATCTTAAGAAGGCCCTTGTACCACTGACTGCGAGATGCAACTTATAATGATACTAAACATGGTAGCAATTACCCGTGACAAATAAGTTTTTTCAAGAATTGTGTTAAATAACTAAAATAAATAAAACCAGTGGAGTTCAGTATCTGCCGGTGCGGGTCCCGCGGGCGTGTTTCCCGGCAGCTAGTCCCTTCCGGCCGGCCGAGTATCTGCACCGCCAATACGGCCTTTAAATTAAAATTTGTTTATGTTGTCGCTCGATTGGAGGGGATAAAAGTTCTGTAATGAGCATGGAGTGGAAAATGTGGCCAAAATAATGGCCCATGTTGTTTCTGAGTGTCTTTGTTTGCGATTTGATGCTTTCAAGATTGGAAGAGGCAGCGGCCGTCATCCGGTTACTATCCGGTTAGCAGCGTATGTCTACAGTTGTAGAGTATCGGTTATATGCCAGATGAATACCACCATTTGTAGGCGTATATAAACCGAGCTACTCGGACTGCCGAACTATGGGGGTACAACATGTAGGCCGGGCCGACTATGACGTTATCGGGAGAATTTGTTGTTGTTTACCTCAAAATACCGATGTTTTCGTAACGAGGCGCGTGTCGCCCGCGGCCTTATCGTAGGCCGCGGGCCGCAGGGACGCGAGACCCACTGACCGCGCGGCTCGGGCGGCGGTGACGGATGTCCCGCGACAACGGCCCCGCGGCACGCGACACGCCGCGCCGCCGCTAATCACACTATAAATAACCCACATTAAAAAAAAACACTTTCACGTAAAATGGGGCCAAGATGAGACTACAGTTCACCCGTTAAAAAAGATATCAGATCTCATTTAGAGCCATCTTGTAACTCCACAAACTCTTAGTTCAATATGCGGCTTGGCTGCTTTGCTACTTTCATAAAGGCGTAAAGCGAAAATTTATTCGCTGTTTATTAAGGTTTATTACCTCTCGGTTACAAATAGTTCTTGCAGTTACGAAAAGTCAAGCCTCATGCCATTTCCACTTTATGAATTGTCTTTTGACAGTTCGACGACTGACAAGTTTAGTGATGTCCTAAAGAACGTAATAATCGATATTAAGAATATGAATTTTGATTAAATGTTTGCTTATTTTCTTTTTACCCATTCACAGCGAATAAAATGTGACAATTACTCAGAAACACTTGCACTCACCTGAAAGTCGAGAACTGGGCAAGTGTAGTGGAGAGAATTACAGTCCGTTCATGTTATTTTACCTCTGACATTTCCAACCATCTTTTCTCTGTCTCTGTCCAGTCATTACACACTGTTGTGAGCTAGACTACTAGATTTTGAAGACAACAACAAATGACAGAAGTAAAATAACTGTGAACGAACTGTACGAGAGTCATAATGTCTGATTCGGACCGTGACATTGCATTTGATAATTTATGCACACAAGAGCTAATCACCAATATTATATTACTGAGTACTCCTCATTGGACGAATCTAGTAGGTTAGTATACAATGTACATGATGATTCTGACGCTTCATGTTAATAAAACGAATTAGACTGTTTTATTTGTAGTATTTGTTTGCCTTATACTAATAAGAAAGTAAAAACTTATATGAAGTAGATATTTTAATTCATTGGTTCCAACTTTTAAAATTTTGTTTTAAAAACATTTATATCACACAAATCACTAAGGTCTAATCCTCATAACCGTCCATGAAATAGTATTGTATTACTTAGATAACATTTTGACGAAACTTCATAGGCGTGAACTGTCAAACGACAATTCCTATCGCGGACAAGATAGAGCAGCGACCTTAAAGATAGACACCTAATCGTACAAAATGAAATGTCACTAACCAATATCAACCAATAATAGAGAAATCCACCAATCCAATAAATAGTCTTCATTATCCTGGCGTAGCGGTCGCGTCTCAAAGCAACGAGGTAAATATGGTGAGCTGCGTCATTTTATCTTGCCGAAATTACACGGTTTCCAAAGAAATAACGAAAGGCACTGTCACTTACCACCGGTAAGTAATAAATATCTTCCTATGTGATTTATAAGCAAAATAATGAAAATGAAATCGTTTGATAATGTAAACAAAACAGAGTGGAAAATTTCTCTATGGTCAGTTAGGAATGTCGGATAAAGTCAGTATGAGATTGAATAATGAATCTTCAAATCGATTAACTTTAAGGTCAAAATTGATTTTGATCCGGGCGAATATAGTAGCAAGGCAGGTCGAACTTTAGGTGTTGAAGGTTTTTTTTTTCAACAATATGGAGCAGCAATTCTTAAACACAACGAAATGGATCGATTTGTGTTTCACGTGATGTGTTCACATTTTCAACCGATTTACAAAAAAGAGGAGGTTCTATGTTCGTCTGTAAGTATTTTTTTTATTTCTGGAAGAGAAGCGATCGAATTTAGCGGTACTTAAAGCTGCCAGCTGTTATTTAATAGTGTTATTGACTTTTTGTTTATAACTTCTGGAATGAATGATAAATCATATTCAAGATACTTTATTTGTCAGAAACATGGTAGTGTACAACAACATACAAAGTCGCATACAGTTGTTCGGAGAGTAGAGAACGCATGTTTTTGCCCATCATGGCGTACAAATGTAAATAGCATAGTAGCACGTTAAAAAAAAGACAATATTTGCAATTTTACAAGCAAAATTTTAAAATAGTAATGTCAAATTAAAATAACGAATACTTGTCATAATACAATAATTTCATATAAAAAGTAAAATACCTAATGTCAAATCATAAAATAATGTGATAAATCAATTTAATAACCTTAACTAAATAAATGTCAATCAAGATTTAGTCATGTCAAACATTTGTCAATTTTGTCATCCAAGAAGTCAGTAATACTATAATAACATTGGTTCAATAGTTATTTTTTTAGTTCGTTTTTAAACATGCCGTCACTTAATTCCCTAATACATCTCCTTGTATTTTATTGTACACAATAGGGGCCATACAAAAGACACTTTTGAGCATCAACGTCGTTTTTACACGTGGAATACAAAGTCTAGTATGATCTCTTCTCTTACGGTCGTTCCTATCAGCCCATCGTTCAAACAAGTCCGGGTTCGTTCCAACAAACATGGCCATTTCAAGTATGTATAAGGACGGTAAGGTTAGAAGTTTATATTTTGGGAAAAAAGGTCTACAGCTATCGGTTTTTTTTTAGATTAAACATACATCTTAAACACCTTTTTGGGCTTTGAACACAATTGCCTTATCAGTAGAGTTCCCCGAGAATATAATGCCATATCGGAGTAATGACACCACTATACCATAGTAGGCTGTTAACAGAGCTTCTTGGTTCATTATAGATGACAATTTAAACAATGCATACGCCGAAGAATTGACTCTTTTACTCAACACATCAACCTGCATTTTCCAATTTAACCTGCTATCAATCGTTAGACCTAGAAATTTGGTAGATTCTACTTCTTTCACGTCGATTTCATTATTCATTGTATCCTAATTTTATCTGGTACTGTACGCTGCCTAAAATGTTTTATTAATAATTATATTTGTCTTATCCAAGTTGATTTTTAAATTATTATCATTTAACCACTCAATTATTGATACTAAGGCACTATTGATGTCAAATTCATATGTAATTTTTTTGTCACATCCATTGATTAAAAATAATCAAGATGTGAATAGATTAATCGAAATTTAATTGCCAGTCGGACTTAACATTTGATAAGACATGACGTCATCCTAGACTCGAATCAATTTAGGAATCGATTCTTTTCATCGTGTATTTTGAAATTTTTATTTCAAGTGGCAAGTTCACTCAAATGTTGTCTATGGTACAAAATGTATTTTTCACATTTCTAAGTCTTGGTTTGTATGAAGAGGCTCCTTCTGTGCCCTGTGTAATAGGGCCTATTTTGTGGTGTAGAGTTTAGAGATAAAATAAAACTATTGTTTGATAAACATAATATTATGACTAACATGAAGCCGAAACTCTCACTTAGTAATAACAAACCGATGTTATTATTTAACTTTCATTGTTCGAGGCATAGTTTACTTACACAATTTCAATCAAAAAGTAATTTGCGTAAGCCAATCGTTTCATTGTCTCGCGAAATACTGCGAGGTTCATTACAAACTGTTCCCTAGTCGGCACTCGGCGAACCATGCGGCGGAGTGTTAGTTTCATTTTCGGCGTAGACTTGAGCTTCTCCTCACTGATCGGACTGTGCGTGTGTGCGAGTAGCTTCAGTTCCCGCTACCGCAATAAAGTCAATACCTTCGAGTTCTTTATGCCGCATGTTAGTCCAGACGCGGTGAGCCCGATGCACATCACATTTTTATTTTACCATTTTTGAGTCCAGAATTGTTTGTTTTTGAGTCCAGAATAAGTTTGGTGTGTACGTGTATTCCAGTGAAAGGAAGAGGCTCGGTGGAAGTGCGAAGCGTACTCATGAGTTGAGTTGAAGTTTGTACGTTTTTGACCCACCCTTGTACAACATAATGTCTATTGTGTAATTTCTGTAAATCTGCTTTTGTCAAATTGTATACAGTAAATATGTATTTACTTATTGACCAACGAACCACCGGAGGAGGTACAACTCGGTCAAAATATCTGTGAACCTCGCTGGAATGCGGCGCCTCTCCCGTTTCCCCTGTCACCTCTCCGCGCACTCCCTGGCGCGATAGTACGGTTAGCATCTTCGTTGCTGACATACGTCCCGATAATTTTGATATTTTCGCTTTGTTGTTGTTTTGTTATTACAGTTATTTTTATTATATGACGTCACGAGGTCAGGTGCACAGATATTGTGACCGGGTTGTATACAATTCGACGCATATTTTTTTTTTATGTATAACCACGCAGAACTTTTTTCGTAGTAGTCTGATTTTAATAATTATTTTTTTATTGGAAAGAGTATACTTCTAAATTGGTCTCATTTAAATTTTATCGAAATCGGCTAAGCCATTTTTTATAAATCAACAATAATGTGATAAATGTCACATCGATCCGTGCATAATATTTGCGTTCTAGCGATGCGCCTCGGCTCCGCACAGGTGTATTATACATTTAAACATTTCTCTTGAATTACTCTATCTATTAAAACAAACTGCATCAAAATCCGTTGCGAAGTTTTAAAGATATAAGCTTACATGGGGACAGACACCGGAAAGCGACTTTGTTTTATACTATGTAATGATTCTGTACACGGGTGAAATCGGTCATGCTATTTGTTGCCAAAAATAATTATTTATTAATGAACTATCCAAATCACAAACCAAAATATTTGATTTTTTTTATTCCATTCCATTCCATTCATTTATTTAGCTTTTGGTATTGTTAGCCGCACACTCGACTCGCCAAATCGAGTGACAGCGGTACAACACTAACGCGCGACGGACGCGCTGCACAACACTAGCGACGCTTCAGTTTGAACAGGGAATGCGCAATGGCGCGCGATCGTATCTTTTAATATTAATAACTATTGGATTAAAAGTGCAGTCTGTGATATATCAGTTTACAATACGCCCACGATCGACCTTATAACTAAATTAGGGGAAGCAGGAGCATCCTCTTACAGTTCAGAATTGGGATCAGAACAAATCTGCGCCAATACGGCGCTTGCGTTTGCTTTCTGTTTTAGGTGACGGCGTGTTAATAAATACGGTTGTATGAGACAGGATCATCTATTACTGGTGGTACCAGCCGTAAAAAGCATCGAAAACAGTAAACATTTACTTCACGTAACAAGAAAGATGTGAAACTATGTTGTAATTTGCGTCGTGGACTGGCCCAAAATGTATGGGTAAAATGCCTTGAAATCCTGAAAAAAAGTACGTGAAAACTGTAATCGTGCCTTATACCGGCTTAGTTTATCCGTGGATACCAAAATAACTGTGAGAAACGGAGAAATATGTATGGAAAGACATAACTGCGTCATTAGGTATTTGTCACAGTATCATAGTGCAACAAGCTAGAACAGTGGCTTGTAAGTATTGAAATATGACGCAATATCATCGAATGCAGGTAAATCTCTGGATTACTTACGTATTTTCACCCCCAAACCAGGTATTAGTGATACCAAAGTTCATTGACCTGGTCATAACCTATTGCAACATTTGTATTGCATCCTGTTGAAAATGCTTAGAGTTTTAAGTGGCCAAACACCTAGTGCTAATGTGGCATGTATACACAGGAGTTGGCAACTAAACCTTCATGAAATGTTGTGGATACATGTAAGTATTAATTCAGTACCTAACGGTGAGATATGTATATCCAAACTATAGATTGTTGACATATTCTGAGGTCATCGACCTACACAGTTCATGAGCAGAGGTCTATCACAAGCCTGCAGAGTTATAAAAGTACTGTGTGGTACTGTGAATTCTGTAAGTGTTATATATGGTTATACTTGGCCGGTGTTAACTAACCAACAACATGGATCATGTAAGTAAAAGTGCTTTATTACCAACAAATACTGGACTGGAAGCTTGGCTATCATAGCCAGCAACAGCATGAACTAGCTGTGTCATTTATAATGCACTGTAGCATGAAATAATATGGTAAGAATTATATTACATGAAACATTACTCGCTCATTATATGGAAGTCAGTTGAGGATTTATATTGTACTGTGGAGGTCTCAAGGCACACTTCACTTGAATGACCTGCTAAGGCTGACTGGTTACAAATAGTAACTGGAAAGTATTCTTGCCTGTGGTTCTTAATTCTTGTCAAATGTTGTGTTGTAAAAACATAATCACATATTTAAATTGATTTGTTGAAAAACTGTACAATAAGACACATGTTCTACAAAAATGCTCCAGTGGTACAGCTCCAATATCAATAAAGTACAGTATAATACAGAGTGAATTTTACAGAGCACAAATCCAAAGCACTTTGAAAATTGGATTGTTTCAGTAGTACAAATACCATTTTTGCATTGACATTTTCTGGTCGGACCATCGCAATTGGTCATCAATTGTTGCAGTGTATGAGGCATTATGTCTGTAAATCTATGTATTGTATGTCTTAGTGGTAAGATACATATATGATTGCCTTACAAACATGAATAGCTTTTATCAGCAAAAATATCAACATTTGCAAGCAAGTATGGATACAATGTCCTCCGAATAAGTGAAATTACAAAGGCACTTACTAGTGTCGGGATAGACCTGGTGCACTATTCATGTTATGTATTACTTATAGTCGATGTGTCTCAACATTGTTATAAAAACATTGTTAAGGCTGTTGTACCCTCTTAAGGCTATACGACTTAAGGTACATTGACTACCTTGAGTACCCTAAAATACTGTGGACTGTAATTAATACTACTATTTAACCGAGCCACAATGTTGACCCCAATGGGCGGACTGACATGTCCTAGCGTCAGAATTTTGGATGGTGACATGCAACATGTAACTATTTGGAATGTTCTATGACTAATCAGTTTGGAAGCTATAATCAATATGGCAGTGGTGACGATGGCATTATGGGGCACTTTAGAGACAAAGTGATTTGCTGTAACATTTTTCACAGGCGTCTTCAAATTTTGATTAATGTGTCATACATGGACAGGAACAGTGTATGATGGTTTTTGAAAACACTCTAATGTATTGTTTATTATTTTCATGTCCAACGGACGGGAGCGGAGTATGGAGTATGTGTTATTACAACAATATCAGGGAATGTACTCCACCAAAGCGAATGGACCTTGTGCATCTCCACTTCACCGGATGCGAGACATTGCGATGGCATATGTTCCTCTGACGATTGAGATAGAATGAGCCTCCTACGAGCATGTGACACCATCATCATCATCAACAACAGTATGTGTGTGACTCATAGCATCACATGAGGTAAACATTGTAATCATTGTCAGGGCCTGTGAAGAGCACGGTGTATGGTGAACATCATCAGTCATTATTACTACGATAGCAGTGAGTTAAGTGTAGCTTTTGCAGCTGATTACATGAGGTAATCATTGATTATAAACAAAGCCTATTAAAGCATGTGGTGATCATAGATGATCAGGATTTGAGCTACTATATATTACTGCCAGCTTGACTACTGTATAGCATTGTATTAGCCTACTGCTGAACATAAGCCTACCCACGAAGGCGATTACCCCATTGTTCCCTATCTTGTTCATTCGATGCTCTATGTAATGTCGATGATGACCATTGTCGGTCGTACCGAATGGAGCCTCCTAGAGGTAGAATGTGTTAAGGTTATCATCTTTGATCGCGCTAACTGCCACAAGCAGCTTGTACGATGACATTTGTGGAATCATGTTTCATTCTGATGCCTTATTATTATTGAGTCTCCTAGCATTATTTTCAGCTGATAGGACTACGCAGAGCTTATAGGGCTCGAGACAAAATGATGGTTACTGTCATATATGAGTGAAGCTGTAATCAGACTCGAACTTCGACATCTTAAGATGACCATGCTTAATTGTATTAAGTGTAAGCATCCCTACATTATCTAGATCAATTGTATGGGCTCCTTCAACCTCTAGTCTGTGAGCGTGATCCTTCTATAAATAAGCACATTGGTGAGTGGTCATGATAATTTTAGCTCTCTGTGAGTAACTTGGTGAGTAATTATGACAACTTGAGCTTTCTAAAAGCTATGTGGCAGGAAGGTCCCTGACCTTCACGAGGCGTGGTAACTGATGCTGAAATCTCCCAGCGATATAGTCTGTCCTCAAATGAACAGGACGTGTATTTAGTCTCCCAACTAGACAGTCTGTCCCCTAACGGACAGGGCGTGTATCTGAAATCCCCCAGCGAGTCAGTCTGTCCTCTAACGGACAGGACGTGTATCTTAATTCTCCCAGCGAGTCAGTCTGTCCTCTAACGGACAGGGCGTGTATCTGAATTCTTACGACGAGTCAGTCTGTCCTCTAACGGACAGGACGTGTATCTGAATTCTCCCAGCGAGTCAGTCTAGTCCTCTAACGGACAGGGCGTGTATCTGAATTCTCCCAGCGAGACAATCTGTCCTCAAACGGACAGGACGTGCATTTAGTCTCCCAGCGAGATAGTCTGTCCTCTAATGGATAGGACGTGTATCTGAAATCTCCCAGCGAGATAGTCTATCCTCAAATGGATAGGACGTGTATATGAAATCTCCCAGCGAGATAGTCTATCCTCAAATGGATACGACGTGTATCTGAAATCTCCCAGCGAGATAGTCTATCCTCTAATGGATAAGACGTGAATCTAAAGTCTCTCCGCGAGACAGTCTGTCCTTCAATGGACGGGACGTGTAGACAAAGTCTCTCCGCGAGACAGTCTGTCCTTCAATGGACGGGACGTGTAGACAAAGTCTCTCCGCGAGACAATCTGTCCTTCAATGGACAGGACGTGTATTTAGTCTCCCAGCGAGACAGACTGTCCTCTAACGGACGGGACGTGAATTTAAAGTCTCACAACGAGACAGTCAATCCTCAACGGATAGGACGTGTACCGCGAGTCTCACAACGAGACAGTCTATCCTCATCGGATAGGACGTGTATCGCGAGTCCCACAACGAGACAGTCTATCCTCAACGGATAGGACGTGTACCGCGAGTCTCACAACGAGACAGTCTATCCTCATCGGATAGGACGTGTATCGCGAGTCTCACAACGAGACAGTCTATCCGCAACGGATAGGACGTGTACCGCGAGTCTCTCAACGAGATAGTCTATCCTCAACGGATAGGACGTGTACCGCGAGTCTCACAACGAGACAGTCTATCCTCATCGGATAGGACGTGTATCGCGAGTCCCACAACGAGACAGTCTATCCTCAACGGATAGGACGTGTACCGCGAGTCTCACAACGAGACAGTCTATCCTCATCGGATAGGACGTGTATCGCGAGTCTCACAACGAGACAGTCTATCCGCAACGGATAGGACGTGTACCGCGAGTCTCTCAACGAGATAGTCTATCCTCAACGGATAGGACGTGTATCGCGAGTCTCACAACGAGACAGTCTATCCTCAACGGATAGGACGTGTACCGCGAGTCTCACAACGAGACAGTCTATCCTCAACGGATAGGACGTGTATCGCGAGTCTCACAACGAGACAGTCTATCCTCAACGGATAGGACGTGTATCGCGAGTCTCACAACGAGACAGTCTATCCTCAACGGATAGGACGTGTACCGCGAGTCTCAACGAGATAGTCTATCCTCAACGGATAGGACGTGTATCGCGAGTCTCACAACGAGACAGTCTATCCTCAACGGATAAGACGTGTATCGCGAGTCTCACAACGAGACAGTCTATCCCCAACGGATAGGACGTGTAACGCGAGTCTCACAACGAGACAGTCTATCCTCAACGGATAAGACGTGTATCGCGAGTCTCACAACGAGACAGTCTATCCTCAACGGATAGGACGTGTAACGCGAGTCTCACAACGAGACAGTCTATCCTCAACGGATAGGACGTGTATCGCGAGTCTCACAACGAGACAGTCTATCCTCAGCGGATAAGACGTGTACCTAGCCAAAGTCTCTCCGCGAGACAGTCTGTCCTTAACGGACGGGACGTTTAACGATCTTGTTTCCTATAGCCTTTCAATGAAAAGCGAGAACCTGACATCGGGTTGTGATAGCTTCGAGCAGCGCAACGATGGCTGCTCTACTACAACTGGCGAATCCAGAGGCGCTGTACCCGCTTCAGCGCCCGAGCCGGTGATGCTGTTCCAGAGCGGTTGCCGACTGCGGCGACATCTGGACGAGACTGCATCACTGCACCACGACTCTCCACAGGACTACGGTGCACACTTGGAACGATTTGGTGACATTGTTCTATACTGTATGGTAACATCCACCCATGGGTCTGTATAACATTATTTTGTAGCCCTAGAAATGAATATCGTTTAGAATTTCAATACAAGTTCTGACAATTGTTCAGGCTAAGGGAGATACATTAAGAAGTCCACAATATAACGAACTGAACTACATTCCTGATGTTGCAATGTTGTGGTTCGTCTGATTAGCTGGAGATTCGCAAAATATCCAGTCTTTGTTTTATGATTTCTATCAATCAAAAAGGAATACTGATGTCACGTACTGCGCTATATTGAGGCTTAGTAAGTTCACAACCTCTTCGGAGTGAGGACCTGAGATTAACGTTTGATGTTTGTAAACAGTTGCTGCCCATGGCCAGTAGCTCCTGTGTTCAGTGCAGGAGTCCAGATGCTGAGAGTGCCACGAGGACGTGGACGTGATCAGGATGGCCGAATCTGTTAGCCGCACACTCGACTCGCCAAATCGAGTGACAGCGGTACAACACTAACGCGCGACGGACGCGCTGCACAACACTAGCGACGCTTCAGTTTGAACAGGGAATGCGCAATGGCGCGCGATCGTATCTTTTAATATTAATAACTATTGGATTAAAAGTGCAGTCTGTGATATATCAGTTTACAATACGCCCACGATCGACCTTATAACTAAATTAGGGGAAGCAGGAGCATCCTCTTACAGTATGATACATAAATTTCGGCGACAGGAACCTAAATAAGACAAATAGAAACCATTAATTACAATTTATTGATTAAATACTAAAAATGGAACGATTATAACCAAAAATAAGAAGTTATTTTTCAAGCTCAAAACAATAATCTGACATTCCTCTTTTCTTTTTAAATTAAGTTTTACAATCAGCTTACGTTTCAACTTACGCAATATTTTGGCGATGATGAAGCCCTTGTCTTGTCATTAGCTCATGTAATTATTATTTTCACACAAGTTTCACCTAAAATAAATTAATTTTAATGTTTTATTAATAAGTTATTTACCACTTCAAAGTTCTATAGGTTTAATTATTATTTTTTTAAATGAGATTGTAATTTAAATTGTTTTATGAATGTACGTCGACAGGAACGACAAAGCAAAGTTACTTATCACTAGCGCCACTTTGAACTAGTTTATAATTTAAATATTTGGCGCTAAAATTCAAACGACCGTCTTATAATAGATTGATTAATTCATTAGATTATGTCTAATAATATATTGATAAAAGTAAGTAAGTAAGTTCATGTAGGCCGGGAGGCTAGCCCTGGTGTCAGAGTATTTAGGCCGCCTGAAGACCTCTGACATGGCTAAACGGTTAAAACAACCGGGACCTACAATTTAACGTGGCATCCGAGCTACGGCAGCGCTCAGTTAGAAAATGCCACCCGGTAAAATACAGTAAATCGTCCGTGACGACCACATACACTTAGTGGCGTCATTCCGTACATTTCAGTTTCAACCGACTATAATAATAAATAATGTTACAATTTTATTTTTGCAGCCTTGTCAACTTAGCAGCTGTATAGAGGCTTTGTCAGAGTACTAATAAATAAATTATAAATAACAATAATAAACAAAATCAAACTTTCTCAAATTGGGCCAATACAGAGTTTTGCCATTGAGAGCTATCCTTAACAATGTTATGTTTTGTTTCAGGTAGACAATCATCTCTGCATGACAATGTTGATACGGGATAACTTTTATTTAGGTAACCTTTAACCCTATTTATTATTTAGTACCACTCTATCACCATCCTAGACATCTCATGGGCAACCCGGATTACCTATTCCATCACCGTAGTTAGTTCTGCGGCGCTGGGGACAACCGAGCCGACAGCTCCCTGTAACAGGAAGTATTCCGTACTTGTTATAGGCGCCGGTTACCAAAGGCACACCGACATTCGCCGACTCGCCGGCGAGGTTGAGGACCCTCAGGAGCTGTCAGAAGAACAGTCAGATACTCTCCAAAACACCAGCTCAACCCAATAAGGCCACAGGGCACACCCCTTCTGGGGTGCCCGGGCAAGTCAGAACTCCCCTGATGGGTGACGGCCCAAGCCGAGGTCCGTACCTTCTAGGTGCCCTTGCACTAGTCACCTTATAACCCAATCTTAGGGTTCAGCCACCTTCTACGCTCGCCCATGCCCGGTAAGCGGTAGAGGTCTCAGTGGCCAACAGCTACAACAAGTAATTAAAAAATAATAAAAAGTTGTCGCCCGCAGTGGGGTTCGAACCGCGCGGCGCGCCCGGCGCCGTGCACCAGATGGTGCTGTACGGCTGCCTCGCGCCCGCCTCCAACGATGCTGTCTGGTGAGCGCCACCATCTCATAAACACTACACTACATCATTCTCATTAAGTAGGGACTTCATAATAACTCATAACTATCCATTTAATTTAAGTATGAACACGTAGAATACTTATATACAAATACAAAAATACAAAATCGTTTATTTGTCCAATTAAGTAGCACAATTGAAATCTTGGTTCCCTGGCCCTTATGCTAGGTCAAAACCTGTATTATAAGAGCCAGTACCTTCCTACTTACAATGACTTGCTGACAAAAAAAAAAAATAATAATAATCTTAGTTACACAGAATTGTTTAGATCTAAAGTTAGTAGGTTTTTAGTAAGGGAGAGCTGTGTATATGTGTGTGTTTGTGTGTGTGCGTAACACTGCAATACACAAGATCTCTTTAGAGTCAAGGTTTGCAGCGTTACTCGTGTGTGTTTTGTGTGTGGGTGTGTGTGTATATATGTTTATGCTAGAAGAGCATATGATATAAATACATATATAACTAATTATAGATAAATATATAAATTAAATAAATAAATAAATAGATAGAGGGCATTGCCACATTGCATTTTCTCAATTTAATAAACGTGTAATAATTAAATGTTTCATTATTACATATACATATAATTATATAGAATTGATATTTAAAAGTTTTTTTCTATTAGCCTCTCAGCACCTTCATAATCCATCACCAATAGCAATTTAGTAAGAGGGCTTTTAATTTGAAAATTACTAAGACTTTTGCAGTTTTCAATTATGTTTTTCAGTTCATTATATAGCTGGGGTGCGATATGTAAATAGTGTCTTTGGGCAACCGTGGATTTAATAGAAGACACTGGACACTGGTCTCTTCTTTTCGAATGTTTCGGTAGTAGAGGAACCGCACAGCGATGATATTTACGTAGAGTTTGAAAATAAAATAATTTACGCACAGTAAGGACCTTTGATAATTTATATAGCTCGATTGTAGGGAATCTATATGGCAGATACTGCATGACCTTGAGGATTGCACGCTGGGCACGCTCTACCTTAATCATATGTACTTTAGCAGCACCACCCCATGAAGTTATGCAATATTCTATAATACTTTGGCAGAGAGCTTTGTAAATTTGTATCAACAGCTTGTGGTTTGCTATAGACCTTAAGTTTTTAAACACATATATGAGTTTACGAACTCTAGAAGTTAGAGCTGTTATCTGATAGTCCCATCTGAGGTGTTTGTCTACGTGAATACCGAGATATTTAATACTAGTTACTCTATCTAGTACAGTACATGAACATTTAGGATCTGGCGTCGGTTCGCGGTTGCATGGAAAAGTATGAATTTGGACAGAAAAATTTTTGTTTGGATTCGAAGCTTTAGTTTTGGTAAAGCAGATATATTTGGTTTTACTGGTGTTAAGAGAGAGCAAACTATTTTCTAACCATGTGGTAACTGTTGCAAGACCCGTTTCTGCTACACTTTTAACATCTTCCCAAGTTTTGCCATGAAACAATAAGACAGTGTCATCTGCAAACATTAGGAGCTCCATTTTAGGAGAACTTATAGAGCACAAGCTATTAATATAGACTAAAAATAGAGTTGGTCCCAGTGTACTTCCCTGTGGGACTCCATATGTGCAGACTTCATCGTCACTGAAGTATTGGTCTACTTTTACTCTTTGAGTTCTTCCAGTCAAATAGTCTTTAAACCACCGATATACTTGCCCTCTTACTCCCAGACATTTGAGACGCCTTAACAGTATAGGTATCGAAACTGTATCAAAGGCCTTTTGCAAGTCTAAAAAGGCCCCAAGGCATTTGTCTCCATTATCAAGGTAGTTTGTAATTAGTGAAGTTAAGTGTAACACTGCATCATTAGTCGATTTATTTGATCTAAACCCAAATTGGCTGTTGGAGAGAAAATTGTTAGACTCTAGGTATTTAATCAGTCTTTTATTAGCTACCTTCTCCAATATTTTTGACAGAGCACTTAGTAAGGATATGGGTCTATAGTTGGATGCAACGTGTTTATCTCCTGATTTATGGATAGGAACAATAATAGCATTCTTTAGAGACTTTGGAAATTGGCCAGTTAGAAAACTTAAATTAATAATATACGTAATTGGCTCTAGTAAGAGTAGTCTAAATTCTTGGATAATTTTGGTTGAAATGGAGTCCAGCCCTGGTGCACTGTCTTTCTTTAGAGACAAAATAATATTACTTACTTCTTCATGATCTGTTAAGAATAGTGGCATCGAATGGGCAGGCGCACTATCACCACTTATCTTTTCGACTAACAAAGGTTCCGATGTATTCATTTTTGTAAGGATGCTATTAGCTAGATTACTGCCTACATTTGTGAAATAGTTATTTACTTTCTGAAGAGATCTAGATGGCGATGAGTCTATGGTAAGTAAATCTAGAGGCGCTTTTTTAGTTTGTTTTAAATTACCAATTTCTTTTACGATGTCCCACGTTTTTTTGAGATTGCCACTATTTTTCTTCAATTCATTTTGGTAGTAATTAATTTTAAGATCTTTTGTAATTTTATTACATATATTCCTATAGGTTACATAATCACTACGAGCCTGCTTGTCATCAGGCGAAGCAATTAGACTTTTTATGTAGTTGGTTTCTCTTCCTGATAGCTTTAATGATACTCTCTGTAATCCACGGAGTTAAGGGTCGATTCCTGTTAGAATATTGTCTTTTTATCGTGGTACTACTAGTTATAATATCTGTTAAGTATTTAGTGAAGTACTCAGTTGCTAAATTTACGTCAGTTATATTATAGAGGTCAATCCAGTTTGCGGATTCTAACTGTTGTCGTATGCTAATAAAATCAATGTATTTCTTTTCAAAATTATTTTTAGTCCTGGCTAAATGTTTATCTGAAACGATTAGCATGATTGGAGAGTGATCAGTTAGGCTTGGAAATACAATAGTTTGCCAGAAATGTTTAGTATTTACCATAAAATGGTCTAAACAAGTGTTAAATCGGGTAGGTTTATCTATGCCTAGTCTGAGACCATGAGAGGCCATTAGATTTAAGTAGTTAGATACAAACGTATTGGTAGTATCTTTCGTAGATAACGTATTGATATTAATGTCTCCTGTAAAAAGTATGTTTTCAGGAGGTAAATTCGTAAGGATATTGTCTAAAGATTCTAAGTATCTATTCGGATTTTTAAAACACGATGGCCTGTATGTACAAATAATATTGTATTTATTGTTTATATTTAAGATCAGACAGTTACCTTCTTCCAAAACAGGTTCGTAGCAGTCTGTTTTAAGGTTATTTCGAACATACACTACTACTCCATCGTTTTGATTGAAATAATTCTTTGTAGAGTATGTGTTATAGTTATCTAGAGTTGGTAGTAATGAATTCTCGTTTGTCCAACACTCTGTCAGTACAAAAATATCCACTAGAATATCAATACCTGAAGCAAAACTTACAAAGTGGTCAAAGTTCGCATTAATACTACGTATGTTCAAGGTCATAATAGACAGCGATTTACTACCAAAATTATGATTTCTAAGTAACTTAGAACAGTTTGATGGGTCACTCGCGAAGTCACAGATTGGATTTCCTGTGTCATCTATATCTGATAAGACATTATCCATCATGAAGTGAAAAGAAAAAAGGGGTCCAGTTTACAGGGTTCTTTGGCATTACAGTGTAATTAATGGACAACAGAATATTTGCTATGGTTTCTAAAAGTAAGCTAGTATGTACAATACCTATTTGATGATAATGATATGATTTGATTGATAATTCACTATTTGATGCATTAACCATATAATAATCCCTAATATAGTAATATATTAATAAAAGGCAGCGTGGCTGAGATATAATTTTGCTGTGGTAGAGACATGGTGTGTTTGAAAACGCTTGTGAGAATTTATGAATGTGTATAGTATATATAAGTTGGTTAGGTAATAAATATAAATTAATCTTAAGCAACAAAAAACAGGATACCAAAGAGACTATGAAACCTTCGACAGATAGTCATACCGCTCTTAATTTAGTAAGTCCTTCTTCAGAGTCTATTCTCGTATGTCTTCCACCTTCTGTCTTCCGCAGAAAAACTCTTCCATGCGAAGTCCAGCAGTAAGCCAACTTATTAGTTTTGACGAACTCTCTTGTAAGGTAATATAATCGCTTAGTCTTAGTAGTAAGACTTTCCGATATGAAAATCGGTTGGACAGGCCCTGGCAGTCTTAGTTGAGTTGTACTAAATTTGCTATTTTTGTTGTCTCTATTGAATTTCTTCAGACCATCAAGAACATCTTCTTTCGTAGTGACAGCACGAAATTCCACCAAGATTGGTTTATTTGTCCCTGATTTCGTTTGAACCCTAAAAATGTCTCTGATTTCGGAGGCTTGTAGATTAAGTTTTAAGGCGTTTCCAGCCTCTTTTACGTATTTCATAAGATCTTGCTTTGATTCCGACTGTTTGTATGGGACATTTCGTATTTCAATAGTGGATGAACAATAGTATATGTAGCATCTATCTCGAACTTTTTAGAAGTCACAAAAATAAGATCAAATACATAATGAAATACACGTAGTTATGGATTACATTAGTTAATATAATATACTCGTTTAATTTTTGCCATGTACTTATCATAAACGGATGCTGAATCCGATAGTTTGATGTTTCAAAATCATTCCTTTTTAGGAGAAAAACTTAAAATACTGAAACATACTTGTACGTTTAAAAATATGGACAATCTTAAATGTTTTCCTACAAATAAATAAGAATTAGACAAGTCACGTAGAAAGATAAAATAAAATTTAGGTGCTCAATAAGCCCAATTATGAAGATGCTATCGTAAATTTAATAGCAACGTAAAAAGTGTTCCCTCTATCGAATGCCTAAAGTGAAAAAGAAACAGAAATAGTCTAATTAGCTATTATAATTACTATGGTGCATTCATCATCCTAGACATCTTAATCTCAATAATTGGGCCTAATATACCTACTACGATATGGTGTGGTCTACCGGAGCCGGAAGCGGCGGGCGGCCCTCAGCGATCGACCGCTCACAGCGCGCGCCGTGAGGACTTGAGGAGGGTGAGGGCCTGCACGACCTGACCCTGCACTTCTTACTCATGTCTGCAGGAACTGCCGCGAGGAGCCGCGGGGCGAGGGCGAACGACGCGCGCGCGGGGACGGCATCTGCCTCGGCGGGACTCAGGTACAGAAGACATATTGAGTTTTAGTTTTACCAAATATTCTGTTATGCTAAATAAGATATACCCATTTCCCGATAAAAAGATTTTCCTATCCTGTCTTACATAAGATCCACCAAAGGTGTTAATTATATGAGTATTGTACATAAAGCAACTCCAAAAATAATTGGCAAAAAGTAATCAGCTAAACAACATAAATAGTAGGTACAGTCAAAAAATCACCCTTGCATAATTTCCCAACCAGCTGAAATTTTGCATGAACGTTAGTAACCAACTTCGCACACGGCGTCGGTAGTCGGTAGCGTAGGCGTATCGTGGTACGTGTCTTACAGTCATTTATTCATAACACCATTTGTTACAAGTCAATAAGTAAAAATTACATTAGGGCACTATACAATATACGAGTACTTACCACAAAATTAAAATAGAAGAACTTGACAATTACCAATTTAGTCACAAAATCTTAATACAATTCAGGTAATTTCAAAAGGTCATTTACGTCATAAAATAGTTGCTCATGTAGCCAACATTTTAATTTATTCTTAAACGACCCAGCGGAAGGTGCATCCCGAACTTTTACGGGTATTCGATTGTATACATAGTGGACCCACCAATACATATAGACTTCTCCGATTTTGCCAGCCTATGAGAAGGAGTCACCAGTTGGTTTTTCCTAGCATTGCTTCTTAAATTTAACCTGGAATAGGTACCTTTCCTCTCAAATAATTCTAAATGGTTGTGCGTGAAAAGGGCCACCTGATAGATTATTTTGCACGGCAGTGGCAGTACTCGAAGCAGTGTTGCAAAAGTGAACTTTTAAAAATCGGGTAATTTTCCAGGTAAAAATCTGGAGAAATCGGGAGATTTACTTGTCAAATAAAACAACAGTGTTTTATGACATTATTTTAGATAAATTGTTATGTTTTCCCTTTAAGACTGTTTTTTAACCAATTCGAGCATTCAGATCGTGCTTCCTATTCCTCTTTATGATTATTTTAGCTCGTATTTTTTTCGTTTTCGTACTCTGGTACTGGTACTTGAGCTATTTTAGGTATTAGGATAATCGGAGTTGCACATCTTAGCTAACAACAATTTACACAAAGCACACACAACAATTTACAAAAAAAGAAAACATTGAATCGAAAATTGAAGTTCCTTTGTCTCAAAAACAGTGCGAACTCTACTCTATTGTAAGGGATTTCTGTGTATTATGTTTTGTGTGTATTGAAATCGAGAATAGGCGGCCTCTGCCTCTGGTAAGAATTTTAAGAGAATCTCTGTGGCAAAGAGCATTTAATTTATACCTCCCCATGCATTGGCTTAGTGTTACCAAGTCACCTTCAGTATTATCATCTTTGTAATGCTAAATAATACTATGTTTTAAGTGTATAATGTAAAAATCGGGAGACAAGGTCCCCAAATCGGGATATCGGGAGAGAAAAGCTGAAATCAGTAGATCTCCCGATTAATCGGGAACTTTTGCATCACTGACTCGCAGTTCCCTAAAGAGCTCCACACAAGACACGTCGTCCGAAACCCCGAAAATGCCTCGCACAGCCCGTCTTTGCATAGAGAAAGCTCTCTTGTACTAGTTGTACTCCGCAGCGCGGCCCCACAATTCTAATCCGTACGTAATATTACTATAGATTGTGGCAAAGTAACAAGAGCGCACAACGTCCCGCGTGGCCGAGCTCGCGAGCCGTCTGAGCGCGAAGCTCACTCCCACGTGAGGGCGCTATCTATGTGAAACCCTAGTAATTTCGTTGAGTTGACCTGCTGAAGCGCGGTGTTTCTAATCTTTACCGAGCACTTAGCTTCCGATCTCCAGTTCAGATTGAAAGTCAAAAAGCAGGTTTTATCTTTGTTCAATGCTAGGGCATTGGACTTAAACCACTCATCGAGTTTACTAACAGCAGTTTATCTTACCATACAGCTGAGTAGATGATCATCCACATCGTCAGCATACATGTATATCTCAGCGTCTTCGATGGCACCCGGCAAATCATTCTATTAAGCCCTACCTCAAATACCTTGCTAATAGCTGGAACAAGAGAGATCGGACTATACCCGATTTTATAAGATCGGCTGATAAGCCGTTAAGGTCGGTACTTTTTTTGGGGCAATTCGCTTAGTAGCTGTCGTAACAATTTCGGTAGGTGAGAAGGGTTCAAGTTGCTCTGTGTTAATTACTCCCCACATACGCGGGTTATTTTTAATAATATTTGAGTAAAAACTCACACGCTTAGTTTTTAGTAACTTGAGATATTTGAGCGATATTTCTTCATACTTGACCCGCAGTGGTTCGTTGGTGGGAAATATTTTTCTTAAACGGGCTATATCACTTAGTAGATGTTTCAAATTATGGACTTCGGTATCGACCCAATGCTTACTACTTAAATTGGACTGTTTTTTGCGGAAAGCACGTATTAAAATAGCTTGCTAAAATAGTTATGAGTGAAGTTGCTAAGGACTCACAATTATGGCCCACTTTGTCTATCACGTGATCCCAATCAACAGAGTCAAGGGCGCTGATCAAGTTATTTTTCTTAGCCGCAGTGAAGTTGCGGGTCAGCCAGTGAGCGGGGGTGGGGGTGGCACATTCTTCGACTATTAGACGCTGAGCGTTATGGACACTAAGCGGCTGTGTGTTTACGTCAACTACGGTGCGGACGTGCTCTGTTGACATATTAGTATGTGGCGTATTGAGTTGATAGTTTAGTACTACTAGCGCCATCTATGCCATCTCTGTGGTATTACTTCGCTGATGGCGCTGTGACGTATCGAACGAAAAACGAGTCCAGTGGACAAATTGATGGTTTCACTCGAGAATGAAGTGAGTCAGTGGTACGGTCATCGCAGGAGTGAAGGATCGGCATTCATTCTGTCCTGTAACACCGACTGCACCGCACTTGTGTACTGTGTACTGACTACTTAAATATCGTAATGGCGGACGATGGCGATTCGGTCGCCGAGAGCAATCGATTTCCATCCGCGACAAGTATATATATGATCCAAAAGCGTTCCACCACCTCCGCCCACTTGAGTAGGATGATTGACTAATTGGACAAAATTATAACTCGCTATTATATCTTTAAGCTTTTTGAGCACTGGAGCTCTGCAAGAAATCAATGTTGGCATATCCTAAAATTATGCATTTAAAGCCTTCAATTCAATACCAGCGCAAACATGTTCAAACAAATCCGCAAATGAGGCGTAGCGTAGTCGTATAGTAGGAGGCACCGCTCCGTGTGCGGGCTTGTTTGAACATGTACCTACGCGCTTATATTGCTGTCGTCCTACGCGCGTACTACGATATGCCTACGCTACGACGCCGTGTACCCGAAGGGCCTTAGGGACACCAATACAATGAATTTTTTTCTTTAAAATGACCGAACTAAATATTATATTAATTATATTACAGTATATTAATATTGTACGGAGTCTCGCAATCAGAAGGTGGTCATTGTAAGCAGAGTCCTGTGAGCATCGTGTTTCCGGCAGGTGATCTACAGCTGGAGCGGGGCGGGGACGGGAGCGGCGCGCCTGCGGCTGCCCGCCGGCGTCGGCTTCCTTGTGGGGCCCGCGTCGCGCGCGCCGTGCCTCGTGCTGCGCGCGCACTACCGCCGGCTCCGCGACCGTACGCTGCACTACACTCACTCCTAACTTCGTGCTATATTCACTCACGCCTCGCACTTTCACCGAGCTTCTTCCTTTCACTGGAATTCACGTATACATCAAACTTTTGAGTTCCAATATTTTGCCTCACTTGCGTCTTAACGCGTAAATTTGCGCGCTAATTAAGCCGTTACTGAGAGTTTAACATTGATGTGACAACGTTTTAAAGGTTCACATGCGGTAAAATGCCTGAGGACCAACATATTCTCATAAGAAATTCTTTCTGTCCGAGTAGGTACCTGTGATCTGAAAATCGCATAAAGCCGTCCGTCAATTAATATTACCTACATTAACCTTTAAGTATGGACGTCATTTTTTCTTAACACTACTGTGGACGTGTAGCCTCGCAGGCTCCTGTATGCACACTCATATTTTTGGGAGAATTTGATATAAAATGGCGTTAAAACTGATTGAATATTAAAGATATGAAATTTAGCAATAAAATAAAGTGCTTTTATTAAAAAAACATTTAAATATAAAAATATGGCACATTTCTACACTAAGGTTACATTTTCAGGTATTAAAAACAGCCAAACTAATCCCTAAATCCAAATTAGTCTTTTTTTCTCAAAATACAATAAGAAACTAAAAACTTAAAACACAAAGGTACTTCGTGTAACAAACATAAAAAAATTGACAACAGTTTAATAACGTAAATATATTCTATTACTACCCGATATTACTCCAAGGTCCTGGTCCTGTTCCTGGTCCCAATCTAGGTCCTGATCTTCATAAATTTATATAATTTTTATTAGTGTTGACTTCAATTTAAAAAAAACTACGATATTATCCTCATTGTAAGTCTGATCCGAAGCTAACAACAACTCACTCGCTTCTGGTTCGAAAAATGGATCTGCTGTTCAAAAAGTTTTAGACCTACTGGCTTTATTGTTTTTTGACATTTTGTATAACAAAATCTGAAACGTATGTACATAATTGCTCTTATAAATTATATCATAGGGCATAAATGGACGTGTAGTCTGACAGGCTCCGGTCAATATTTAGATGATCATAACTTAAGTGAAATTCATTGGAAAACTAATCTCTTCTCTCGAAGGTAGTTTTACAACTAAAAGAAAAGTTACTGAGCCGCTCAATCGCGGGAAGTGAGGAGTTTAAGGTGAAACCAAGAAAACGAAAACATCGAGTATCCTCTAAGACTCCACGTTCATACTGAGAGATCATAATAATATGATAATTACCAGTGATGGTTTGTTCCAGCAAACGGCGATTTAGTTGAAATAGATGAGTCCGGTGTCATCTTGAATTACACGAAAAAACGGTAAGTATATCACTCATGAGTACTTTTTTATGAAGTACGATTGCTGGACAATTTTGTTCACCGGTTTTTTATTTCAATTTAATCATTAATTTTTTAAGGGTATATTCTCGTAGGTACTACTTACTATTCTGTGAATATTTTAAGCATCTTCCTGTTACTTGAACACTAAAATGCGTCACAGGTTTAGACTGGCGTATGCATAATTTTCGAATTTTTATGACATACCTATTGTTTCTTCTATTTTTGAGTAGGCGCTTTAATAATGTAGGTACTAGTGATGTAAACCGGTTTTGTAAAAACCTAAAAAAAACCGGTTTTTATAGAAACCGATATTTACTTTTCTGTCTAGCATTCGATATGTATCCGAACATGGCCATCCCTACTGTTGTCTATGGTTGGGGAAATCACCGACATGTGACTAACTTCACGGTACTAAGGTTTCGCTTGTGTTTGTTGCTTGGATTTTCTCGTTACATTTTTGCGAAAAATGCCTAAATTAAAATCTAAATCAATCACCAGAAATTATTTTGAAAAGATTGACAATGCTAGTGCAAAGTGTAAGCTATGTGCTAAGATAATAAAAGTTGGAGGAGGAACTTCAAATATGCTGGCCCACATTAAAAGAAACCATCCTCAGGCTACAGTGGAGGTTGATCGAGGTGAACGAGGTGAGGAGATAGAGCAATTGCAGCTGCAGAACAACGACGCAGAGTCAGCAGAGCAAACGTCTGCTGACAAAACACCACTAAAACTGCGACCCACATTTCAGTCTACTCTGAAAATGACCGCAGTCAGTAACAAAAAGAAAATCGACAAATATTTGACCATGATGATCGCCACAGACTTTCAACCGTACTCAATAGTAGAAGATAAAGGTTTTACGAAGTTAGTAAACGTTTTGAATCCAGGTTACGAACTACCAAGTCGACAAAAAATCAGGTATGATCTAATGCCAGAACTTTACCAATGTGCAAAAATTAAGCTTGCTAACATGCTCGAAAATACCATGCATGTTGCTCTAACTGCTGATTTGTGGTCTAATCAAAACATGGACTGTTTTCTTACTGTAACAGTACATTTTTTCCACCAGAGCAGCTTAAAAAGCTATGTACTAACCACATATGATGTTGCTGTTTCAAAAACCGCTGAAAATTTAGCTGAAATTATGCGAGATTTACTAACAGAATGGAAAATATTAGGAAAAATTTCTGCTATTGTCACAGACAATGGCAGTAACATGATAAAAATGTGCGAGTTGTTGGGGATTCGGCACATGCCGCGTTTTGCTCATACGCTTAATTTGACCTTAGACGATTCTCTGAAGCTTCCTTTGGTGGAGGGCATAACTAACAAATGTAAAGGTATTGTGAAATTTTTCAAAACATCGTCAGTAGGATGGCAAGCTCTTAAATTGGCTCAGAATGATAAAAACCCTAATTCTTCACCATTGAAATTAATACAAGAGGTACCAACAAGGTGGAACAGCACGTTCTACATGATAAAAATATTACTACAGTTATCTGACGCTCTTGCGTTGGTCTGTAGAAAATTAGTTCAGGCACCAGACTACTTAACTGCCTTTGAAGAAGCAGCTGCTTTGGAAATTATCAAAATTTTGGAAATATTTGAGGAGGCTACAAAACTTGTTAGCGCTGATCAGTATCCGACTAGTTCATTAGTCATTCCTATAATATGTGGATTGTTTGAAAAGCTAAATGCTAATGAAATTTCGCTGACAACAGATATAGGCAAGATGTTTCACTCATCAGTGAGGCAGAACATGAGTAATAGACTTCTCCCATATGAGACAAGAACTGTGTCCCAAATTTCTACATACTTACATCCGTCACTAAGAACTGGATTTCGCCACCAGGAAAACATGTCATCTGCAAAAGAACTAGTGAGAAAAGAATTGGCGCATAATATAAAAGATTCTGACAGGTCTGAGCCGCCGACTTCAGAGCAAGGACTTCACACGTCAAGTGGGAAGAAAACGGGATTGTTAGATTTTTTGAAAAACAGATATCAACGCACTAATTCAACTGCTTCTGCAATTAATATACTACGAATGTATGTGGAGACAAATCTACTAAGAGAAGAAGAAGAAATCACAAAAGAAATTAGAAGTGCCAGCGCATTTTGGTATAGCAACAAACATTTAGCGCCATTAGATGAAATAGCGCTTAAGTATTTAGCAATACCGGCAACATCAGTGCCTTCAGAAAGAATGTTTTCCAAATCTGGATACGTTATGTCAAGTAGAAGGAGCAGGCTACAAGCAGATGCTGTAGACCAAATATGTTTTATTAACCAAAATCATGATTTACTTGCAAGTGATGAAAAATAAAAATATAATTTCCCGTGTCTTTTATGATTATTTTATTATGTGCAATTGTTATAAGTGATAATATCAGGTAAAATAAATAGTAAACACTATCTTTTTGATGACTTTTTTGTGTTGTTTTAAAAAACCTTAAAAAACCGGTTTATTTTAAAAAGTAATCGGTTTATACCGGTACTGAAAATTGTAATCGGTTCACATCACTAGTAGGTACGTCTCAATTCGCAATCCATTTTATTTTAGCTTCGTTTGACAAGACAAGTTCGTGTTGTGTGTACGCAGCATGGCGCGCGCGGCCGGCGTGATGGAACTGCACGCGCGTGGCGTGGCGCCGGCGCGGGCCGCCGCGCGCCTCGAGGCCGCCTGCGTCGTGCGCGCCACCGCCGCCCTGCACCCGCTCGCCGTGCGCGCGCACACGCACCGATACGGTACGCAACAGTCGCCATCGGACTCTAACTTGTTTGTGTGCTCAAATGATAAATCGAGACGAGATTTTGTCGGTTTTGGTGTTTAGTACCTACGTGAGTATTGTGCCGTATTGCAGGCGTGGTGGCTAGTTGCTATGCGGTGCGGCAAGGCTCCACGGGTGACGAGTGGACGGCGCTGGCCAAGCTCCACCCGCTGCGTACCACCGGCTTCGTGCCGGTGCGCGCCGCAGCCGACGCTGAGCCGCTGCGGCCCGGCGACCTGCTCGCGGCGCGCTGCTCGCTCAACAACACCGGGCCCCGCGCTGTGTACCCGGGGTGCGTACCTTCGCCTCCTTCAGCACCTGTTCTCTGTTAACGATTATGTATTCACGTATTGAGTTTGTGCAGGAGTTCAGAGCGGGACTCGGTGTGCACCGTACACGTGCTATACTGGGCGGAGCCACCAGTGGGCGGCGCGGCTGCCTTCCCGGCAACCTGTCGTGCGGACGAGCCGCGCGGGCCAGGCTATTCGTGGACGCGCGACTTACACCACTTTCGCCATATCCCGAGCCTCGAGGCCAGCATATTATAACATTCTTACATTGACTGCTAGTACCGAAATAAAACTATACTCATACTCATACTCCTTTATTTATACCAAATTGCATACGTCAATTTTTTTTATAATATAATCATAATTATAAAATAATTACACTTATAAAAAATAACAATTTATTAAAATATACAATAATAACAATTTAAATTAAATGTCAAAGGAATCAAATAAAAAAAAATATATACAAAAATTGAGAATAAAAATAAAAAACCGTACATATAAATACTTTACGGTATACAAATTTAATTTTTTACTCAGTCACTTTTAACGTCATAAACTCTTTTTCTATGTCATAGAACGCCTGACTGACTAGCCAGCGTTTTAGCCTTGACCTAAAAATCATAGTACTACTGGGCGTATCGATAACGTTCTTGGGAAGTCTGTTATAGACCACTGCATAGTTGCCCTCACCCATGCGTCTATACGAACTAAGGTTCACTCTACGATTTTCAACGATTCTTTACGATTTCTTTATGATTCTCTACAATTCTATACTATTACTAGCTGCGCCCCGTGGTTTCACCCGCTCAGCTCACGATTGTGTTGGCTACAAACTGAGTAAAATGTCTTAGTGGCAATTTAACAATTAGGTAGTTATATATGAAAAGCCGTGGTGTTCTAGTGGTAAAAAAGCCGTGGTGTTTTAGTGGCAATGACACCCGCTTTACAATCGTGAGGTCATAGTTTCAAATACCGGTGTCGTACCAATGAATTCCTTGGAATTTATGTACGGAATTTCACACCACTGACTTTTCGGTGAAGGAAAACATCGTGAGGCAACCTGCATACGGCCGTAGAAGAAATTCGATGGCGTATGTGAATTCACCAACCCGCACTGCGCCAGCGTGGTGGGTATGGCCCAATCACCCTTCATGGATAGGCTTACGTTCTGCAGTGGACCATTAAAAAGGCTGGTACAGTATCTGAATTTTTTTTTTTATTTATTTCAATCAAATTTACATTAGTGTTGGAAGGTAGACAAGAAACAGCCGGCGAATGATATACGAGTAAAAGGCGGTGCGCAAACGCCGCGCCGACATTTTACCTCGAGCCACCGTCGTGGAAACATCGTCCGATATTTCATTTCTCTTTATTTAAATTGTGTCGAATCGCTGTCCGATTGTTTATTTTTGTTGAATTATAATTCTCAGCAGTAATTGGGTGTTTTATGTTTTAAATAAAATCAGTTCAAGTATCCAAAATCAGAAGTGGATAGAATCTACGTTTCACGCGTTGTTCTATCTTACTACTCTACCCACATTTTGATGCAAAGAAATATCGGACAATGTAATGGCCATCGAAATAGTAGTTTGCGCAAAATCTACATGAAGGTAGTTGCCTAAGAGCGAAACTAGGTGCGAGTTAATAGTGAAGTGAAGTGTTGGAGCAGTGCTTGATAGCTCATAGGGTGCGTCGAGTTCCCGCAACCCGCCTGACCGGTGGGCATGCCACCTTCGCGATGCCGGTTACTCAACGGGAATCACCGCCTTCAGCAAGCTTCGTCGCGCTCAGCAGCACTAAGCACCAAGAGCGGCTGGTAAACTGTTTGTGGTAGACCACGTCACGGTAACAGACTAAATTGCTGATGCAGTACACTTCTTCAGAATGTTGGTGAGAGCTATCTATCCATTACTTTTAGTTTATGACCATTTTTACCAATGGCAAATCTTCTTCTTCTTAGTCGTTACGCTCTTGACAGAGCGGTCGTGGTCATCACGTAGTATTTGTGGTGGTAGAGGCAGATGTAATACGCCTCACGATGTCTCGCCATCTCTCTCTATTAGATGTCAATCTGGTACACTCATGCACCGGCCCTCCCACAGCAGATTTGATTTGGTCGGTCCATCGCATGGGCGACCTTCCGCGTGGTCTTGTGCCTTCCACTTTGCCCTGGAGGACCAGACGCTCTAAAGACTACCTCGCCTCGAAACGTGTCCGAAGAATGCAAGTATACGAGATTGTACTGTGGCCGACAGACGCTGCCTGATGCCGAGTTCTTAAAGTATCGCAAATGGCAAAATAGACCGTGTAAAGTACTAGACTACCGACTTTTTACGAATCGGGTTTTGTTTAAATTATGATTCAGGCCCTTGTGTAAACATTTATGACGGGTGAGTGATCGTACATGGGTTTATTTTATTGCGAACACGAGCTATTTTATCAGTAGCTAGACATCGTGATTATTTTGTTCAGAGTCAGGAACACGGCTCGAACAAAACTACCCTACATGTAATTTGTTTTGCTGTGTTGGTTACGCATTAAAGGTTTTGTGAAAAATAATAATAGAAGCCAAGTATGTGCCCATAAATAGTTGATGTGAAGTTCAAACTCATAAGACAGGCACTGTTTTTCGTGGTGAATATGTCTGCCTTTCTGCGATAGTCAACTGACATATTTGACACGCACGCTTCAAGCGTGTTTCTTTTTTGGTTGTTTAGTCATAATCATAGTCATGGTTACAAAGGCCTTTGATGAAATTTTACTTTCACCCGGTTGATCTACGAGTGAATTTTAATAAGATTTGACGAATCTGAACTGAGCTTTATCCGTGACCATTACGAAAAATGATTCTTGACAGCCTTTGCAAGGCGATACTTGTAGACTTCAATTTTTTTTCAGTTCAGTTTCATGTTTAATGATTGAATCTTTTTGAGCAAGAAGAACTTCATGTCTGAATAGTTTTTGACTTGCCTTTTCTATGATATGGTATATACGCAAATCGTTTTCACGTTCTGTACAGATGCTGACCTAGAAAAGGAATAAACTACTTCAGCTGCGGCTGAGCTACAGCCGCAAATTGAAGTCTAGCTGTTTTCGGTAGCAGGGCTGTGAAGTAAATGAACAGGTTCCGAACACGTCTGGGTTGCATAGAACTACCAAGAGACTTCTACTCAAGCGTTGCATATGAACCCTCCGTGTTCAAATTTCAAGCATCAATACCATCAACATAATGCGGGCAACATTTTTTGGTAATTTTTTAAGTCCCTTCTGGCAACCCGTTTTTTTACTCACTTGTCAAAAACAAAAATTGTAAAACCTGTACAATATACAAGAAAATATTTTTGAAGACCATCGTTTATTTTCTCCGAATCCGCCTGAGCTATCTACACCCACAACATAGTGGTCGACTTCGTGCCGGATGAAAATCAGCCGCAGCAGCAGACCAGCGGACTTTTTTTGGCGAGTTTCAACAATCTACGCAGCGCCGAGTTGGACGCGTCATGTGCCGACCGGCAAATATATTTGCCAAATATCATCGATCTTTAGATATAAAGAAGGCGGGATGGCGCAAATCCAGCGATGTTCATCAAATCGTTTATCAGCACTTCGGAAAGGTGTGAGTGGGACGTGATGCCACCAACAGTATAACCTCAAAATGTTTTAGCATCTACCCAATACCCTTTTTGATTTAATTTTCAAGTTCGATTTTGTGCTTCAATCCTAATAATAGTATCAATCGTCATACATAATGTGTTTTAAGTGTTAATCGTATAATTCTGTGTTAATTCTTCCACAAACCACCAAAATGTCTGAGGAAAAAGAACTTATTAAAAGACGTGCTAATTACAAAGGGCGTTTGACAGCCTTTTCCAATATTTTAGATCAGCTAGAGGATGAAGAGTTGAGTGCTCCGCAAACCAAGGAGCTGCAGTTGCGAATAGGCAGATTAGAAGGTATGTACCAACAATATGATGAAGTGCAGCTTCGTTTAGAGTGTATAGTTGCCGACATGGAGGCTCAGTTAGAAGAGCGAGCTAATTTTGAATCTTTGTACTACCAAACTCTTTCTAAAGCTCATGTGTTACTAGCTGCAAGCATGCATTCATTCTCACCTCATAAAGCTGAGAATTCCAGTCAACAGAGTTCTAATTCTCACATGTCTGTGAAACTACCTGTAATCTCGCTTCCAAAATACCATGGATCACATGACAATTGGTTAGAGTTTCGTGACACTTTTACTAGCCTCATCTATTTAAATAAAGACATTAATGATATTAATAAATTTCACTACTTGCGTTCATCGCTGGAAGGTTCAGCGGCAGTGGTTATCCAAGCTCTTGAATTTTCTGCTAGGAACTATGTAGTAGCATGGAACTTGGTTTGTGACCGTTTTGACAATAAGCGACTGCTCCTTCAGAGTCATGTGTCTGCATTGTTTAACATTGATACTATCAAATCTGAGTCTTGTGCAAATTTAAAATCAGTAATTGACCAAGTTAACAAAAATCTACGTGCGCTGGAAACATTGGGTGAGCCCGTCAAACACTGGGACACTCTGATCATTCACATTGTCTGTCTGAAACTTGATCAGAAAACATTTCGCGAATGGGAAGAGCATAAAGGCAGGGCTGATAAGGATCAGAAAATAACATTAAGCTATTTTCTTGATTTCATTAGGAACCGTGCTAACTTACTTGAAACATTAGAGATGTCACGCAGTGCTAAGAGCAACCAACATTCGAACTCCAACATTAAACTCAAAACAATGGTCTCTGTAGCTAGCACATCATCATCATCACAGTCAGCATCAGATACTAAATCATGCCCTAAATGTAAAGAACCTCATCCACTGTACCACTGCCCACAGTTTCTCAACCTTAGTAATGAAGATAGGTTGGCAGAGTTATCAAAGTATAAAGTTTGCTACAATTGTTTACAAACTAATCATTATTCCAATCAGTGCAAAAAAGGGGGTTGTAGGATTTGCAAACGAAAACACAACTCATTAATTCACATTGGAGAAGCAAATGGCGTCAAGCCTTCTCAACATTTAACTTCAAATAATGAAGCAACTGTAAATGTGTTGACCACATGTACGAGTATGTATGCGCCTGAAACTGAACAAGACGTATTACTTTCAACTGCCTTAATTCAGGTCTTAGATAAACATGGTCAGCCACACACGTTCGTGCATTACTCGATTGTGCAAGTTCTTCTTGCATCATATCAGAACACCTCAGTCAACAATTAGACTTACCCTTCAAGGAGGTTAACAAACCCATCTTTGGCATTAATCAGATTCAGACGCATACATCACGTGTCTATCATGTGCAACTGCAGTCAATGACTGAAGATTATTCACGTGATCTGTTATGCTATTCATTACCGTCAATTACGGACAACATTCCCAGTAGGCGATTAAATGTCAACTCGCTACACATACCTACGGATATACAACTGGCCGATCCAACATTTTTTGAGCCATCTAACATAGATTTGATCATAGGTAGCAATGTATTCTGGGATTTGTTGGGATCACAGACAATCAAACTGGGAGAGGGCAACCCTATTCTCTGGCAGACTAGACTAGGATGGTTAGTTTCTGGTCCCATTAATAGTGGTCATGCATCATCCTCAATCATATGCAATTTCACAAAGGTTGATTCTTTGCAACCAGAATTTCAAAATGAAGACTGTCAAAAGCTATTGGCTCGTTTCTGGCAGGTAGAAGAGGTAACTCAAAAATCATCATTTTCCAAGGAAGAGCAACATTGTGAAGATCACTTTATTGAAAACACTACCAGGTTGGAAGATGGTCGTTTTTGCGTTAAAATACCTCTGAAACAATCGCCTGAAGTATTAGGTGAATCTTTTACTCGTGCCAAGCAATGCTTGCTATCGTTAGAACGAAAATTTAAAAGAGAGCCAGAATTTCACAAAATGTATGTCGACTTCATGACAGAATACATTTCATTAGGTGACATGTCTGAATGCTCGTCTGATACAAAGCCAGCTTCATACTACATTCCTCATCATGGGGTTTTAAGAGAAAGTAGCACCACTACTAAGTTGAGAACAGTTTTTAATGCTAGCTGTCCAACCACTTCGGGAATTTCATTAAATAATATTCAAATGGTGGGGCCTACAATCCAGGATGATCTATTATCAATATTAATTCGATTCAGACAACATAAATTTGTTTTAGCAGCTGATGTAGAGAAGCAATTCCGTAGAGTTCTGGTTCATCCTGAAGATAGGCACTTGCAACATATTGTTTGGCGCACTGATCCAACAGAGCCAATCAAATCATATCAATTAAATACGGTTACTTATGGGTCAGCCAGTGCCCCTTTCCTAGCTACAAGGTCAATCAAAGAAATAGGTCTTGACTGTAGTGACCCTAAAATTTCAGAAATCATCATTCATGACATGTACGTAGACGATTTGCTATCTGGTTCTGACTGTCAATTACAGGCATTAAATATCAAACAAAAACTTACGGAAGCATTTTCATCTGCTGGCATGGTCTTGCGCAAATGGAAATCTAATTGTACCGATTTAATTTCACCAGTAACTCAAAATGCAAATCATCCTGTTAATTTAGACATTGGAAATGATCAGACTAAAACTTTGGGGCTTGGTTGGCTCACATTGTCTGACGAATTGAATTTCTTCATCGACTGTTCTTCAGAAACATCACCAACAAAGCGTGGGATATTATCTGTCATTGGAAAAATTTTTGATCCTTTAGGAGTTCTCTCAGTTTCAATAATTATACTAAAGGTTCCTATGCAAAAAATGTGGTTGTACAAACTGTCATGGGATGATAATTTACCACCAGATATCATCAAAACTTGGTGCGATATCGTTAAGGACCTTCCACATATTAATAATTTGCGAATTCCACGTTTGATTGTTTGTGATGCTTACAAAGAATTGGAATTTCACATGTTCACTGATGCTTCGCAAACTGCCTACGGCGCATGCTTGTATGTTCGAAGCATTAATGAACAAGGTGAAATTCTAGTTCGATTATTGATGGCCAAGAGTAGAGTCGCACCCATCAAGCCCATGACAATCCCCAGACTTGAGCTATGTGGAGCGCTAGTAGGAGCACGCCTATATGAAAAAGCCATAAGTTCTATTCGTGCTAACACAAAGGAAACTACATTTTGGACAGATTCAACCATTGTCCTCGGTTGGCTTAAAATGCTTCCCAGTAAACTTCAACCTTTCGTCAGAAATAGGGTCGGAGACATCATTGAAAAAACGCAAAATTCAACATGGAGGCATGTCCCAACACAATTGAATGCTGCCGACCTGATTTCTCGCGGAGTTGATTTTCGGGAACTGCCCACACTTGATCTGTGGTGGTCAGGCCCTGAGTTTCTGCATCAAGACAAGTCTTTATGGCCATTAAGTCCAGTTGCCTTTGATACAGAAACGCTTCCCGAAATTCGAAAAGAAGTAGTTTTACATGCCTGCATCGATAGTGATTGCAATGTAATAGATTTTGAACGTTTCTTAAACCTTTTGAGACTGAAGCGTACTGTAGCATACATGTTTCGCTTCAAAAATAATTGCAGAAAACAGCATTCTACTAGTGACATTTTATCCCATGATGAACTTCAAAATGCATTGAGTTTTATCATTAGACTCTCACAACAGGAATCGTTTCCCGAATACAATCTCTCAAAAAAGAAAACTGTTCTTCCCAACAAAAGTAAACTAAGCAAGTTTAATATTTTCTTAGATGACCAACAGTTAATTCGTGTCGGTGGTCGTTAGGGAACTCAATGTTTCCATATGATAAAAAATTTCCTATAATTATACAGTCCACTCATCGCTTTACTAAACTCTTATTCAAGGCCGAACATTTGAGGTTGATGCATGCTGGGCCTCAACTACTGTTAGCATCAGTCAAAGACACCTATTGGCCAATAGGAGGTCGTAACTTATCTAAACTCACTTATCATCAATGCGTACGTTGCACCCGCATGAAGGGAAAGAATCTTCAACCCATCATGGGCAACTTACCCCTATCACGTACTCAACCTGGCGGTTATCCCTTTGAAAATTCTGTTGGTGTAGATTATGCTGGTCCCATGTCTTGTGCCAGTCGCCAAGGTCGAGGTTGCAGAATGGTCAAAGTTTGGATAGCCATTTTTGTCTGTTTTACCACAAAAACTATCCACACCGAGCTAGTAGGAGATTTGACTAGTAACAATTTTATGTCAGCACTGCGCAGATTCATATCACGTAGAGGTAAACCAATTAATTTATATTCCGACAATGGTACCTCCTTTGTTGGTGCATATAATGAACTAAGAAAATTCCTCAAAGCTAACTGCAGCTCCTTGACTGAGAGTGTCGCGAATGAAAGTATTAGATTTCACTTTATCCCCCCATTATCTCCAAATTTTGGTGGTTTGTGGGAGGCAGGCGTTAGAGCCATTAAATTTCACTTAAATAGGGTATTGGGAAATTGTAATCTTACGTATGAAGAACTCAACACAGTGTTGGTTCAGATAGAAGCCATCCTCAACTCACGACCCATCTCTCCAATGTCATCGGACCCAAACGACCTGTTGCCACTCACACCTGGACATTTTTTGATTGGAAGACCGCTGACTTCTCTGCCCACAGAAAATCTGGATTCTTCTAGTCACTTAAATCGCTACCAAAGGATTGAACAGATGAGGCGACACTTCTGGGTACGATGGAGTATGGAATTTATATCAGAACTGCAACAGCGGACAAAATGGAGACATAACCATGATACTCTCAAATTAGATACACTTGTACTGATTAAAGAAGAAAATTTACCACCAATGAAGTGGAAGTTGGGCCGCATAGTTTCCATATACCCAGGATCGGATGGGATAAGCCGAGTAGCTGACATGCGAACCCAAGGAGGAATCCTAAAGAGATCATTCAGCAAGATATGTCCATTGATTTCGTGTTGAAAGGTGCCTTTCAACGCCCGGGGGCATGTTCAAATTTCAAGCATCAATACCATCAACATAATGCGGGCAACATTTTTTGGTAATTTTTTAAGTCCTTTCTGGCAACCCGTTTTTTTACTCAGTTGTCAAAAACAAAAATTGTAAAACCTGTACAATATACAAGAAAATATTTTTGAAGACCATCGTTTCTTTTCTCCGAATCCGCCTGAGCTATCTACACCCACAACACTTCGAGCCTGAGCACCATCTAAGCTTCGATGCCAATGCTTGAGACTGGCCCGCAGAGCTAAGGGAGACCGAGGACGGTCTCATTTATCAAGAAAGGTCGTGTTGGAAGGTAGACGAGAAACAGCCGGCGAATGATATAAAAGGCGGTGCGCAAACGCCGCGCCGACACTTTACCTCGAGCCACCGTCGTGGAAACATCGTCCGATATTTCATATCCCTTTATTTAAATTGTGTCGAATCGCTGTCCGATTGTTTATCTTTTGATTATTTTTGTTGAATTATAATTCTCAGCAGTAATTGGGTGTTTTATGTTTTAAATAAAATCAGTTCAAGTATCCAAAATTAGGTTATAAATCTTAAAACACTATTAAACCTAGCTTAGGTTTGACAAAAGTGTTCTAGTTCTCTACTTACAATTACAAGTACCTAACAAGTACCAGCTCAGCATAAAATAAACAAAGCCGAGCGGTCGCCGCTATTCATTAAGGCTGCCGTAGGCACCTAATTGCTTCGCTCCGGCTCAACCGAGACCGATGCGACGCCGACGTACCTCGTCAAACCAGGTGCAATAAAACACACGCGGCCGGTCGCTCGGCTTTGGATACGTAGATATAGGATGCTCCGTATTAGTGTTCATTCAAAGTCGTAAAATATTGATTAAGGATTCGCTTGCAATTTGAAACTGTTAGTTTATCCCTTATTTCACGTGGGAGGTTATTAATAAGGGTTGGAATTAAATATTGCGATGTACGTGTTCCGTAAAGATTTTTATACCTAGGCACTATCAATTTCTTATACCTATTGCTTCTTGGCACACCGACTGATTTAACTTCGTGCTGAATGTCTGTTCTGAAAAATTGTTCACTAAGTAAACTAAATTTGTTTAAAACAAAAACAAAATTAAATTTGTTTTGAATGGGCATCACATTACAGTATTTAAACAAACCCCTCTCGTCATTTATATATTTTTCTTTTATTTTAACTGGGACAATTAGTTTAAGCAATCTGTATTGAAGCGTCGATATTTTTTCAAGGTAAGTTTTGAATGTTCTTCCATAACTAGTTAACCCATAAGATACTATGCTTTCTACCAGTGCCCTGTACATTGTCATGAGTACAGATAAGGGCACTCGGCTTTTGATGATAAAAAAGTTAGCCATTATTGCTCTAATCTTACCACATACCTTGTCTACACGCTTTGACCAATTAAATCTATCATCAATAATTAGGCCTAGGTAAGTGTGCTCAGTCACCCGTTTTAGATCTATGCAGTCTTTAGTGCACGTGATTCCATCGGCGACTACCAATTTGTGCAAACAATCGTGACTGTGCGCAACCACCCTGACCTTTGTTGTGCATATGTTATGGCTGGAGTGAACGTGTAGTAGTTTTGTCTTCTCCGCGTTTAAGACTAATGGGGACGACGATGATGATTTGGGTTTGAGATGTATGGTAGGGTGAGGTGAGGGATGGATGTTTGGGAGGCGGGGGGGGAGTAGTGGTTATGGTGGGAGGGAGGTAGGGATTACGGGATTACAGGCGGCCCAGGCTGTGCCCTTTGTTAACTAAAGATAATTATTAGATTTTACTGTACAAAGAGAGTTGGTACATGGTTAAATCTTAGTCTAAGCTATTCAGTCGATGCATTGCGTGAAAGCCACAAGCAGACCGGCGACCCGCTAGCAGCACCCGATCACGAGTATGACACATGTGCCCGCCATCGCTCTCCTCGACCATATTTGAGGGAAGAGAACGACCCGACACATAATGCCGCCGCAAGAAGTAGCCTTCGATGGCGAGCATGAATTCTTGGGGCATGCACGCAATGCCTACACTTTTTCAGGTCCTATGGCAATTCTCCTTCTCCTGGCCCAGAGCCTCCATCACCGCTTCGTTCCGATCCCTGACGGCCATCTGTAGGTTGTATTCCTTGATGGTCTCCGATGATGCAGACGATGCTCGCCGCACGAATCGACTAATGGCATCATCTTCGATGTCGTCGGCGTAGTAGATGAAGGTCCCAGTGAGCCGTGATAGTGCAACGACCGCGTGTGAGACACTCTCGTGTAGTCTCATTTTTGGCTTTGTTTTTATGACGATTACCGACTCGTATGTTAGTCCCTGAGCTTCATGGATGGTAAGGGTGCGTGATCCTGATCCTCCCCCGTAACCTTGACTTATGAGGGCCTCCTTTTCTTCTTGCGTATGCACTAAGAAGAGGGTGTTGGGGAGGGTTTTGGATATTTGAGCCCCCTTGAACCTTTTCTGCTCAAGAGACCTAACACGGGGGACTGAGGAATATATACCTGAGTATATTTCCCTCAACGCATACGCGACATCCATTGGGTTCCTATGTGTGCAGAGCAACTCCTGGGTGATGTTTGCAACCAGGGTCGGGCGATGGTACCTCATCTCGAAGAGATTTTCTCTGTCGATATAGGGCAACTGATTGATGTCTCCAATGAGGACAAGTTCGCTAGCACCAGACAGCCGGGCAGCCATTATTATGGCTCCAAAATGGTTCATTAAAGCTTCGTCAACGAGAAGGCGACTGATGCTTTCTTTTCCGAAACCATTGACGAGAGATGAAGCCATGGTTCGCACTCTGGATTTTACCAGATCTCCTATTCGATGCGATAACTTCTCTCTCAGGTCTTTTGCTGCCTCTGTTGTTGTAGTGATGATAGCATCCCTATCCACATCAAAGTTTCGAATCACCCATGTTGTCTTGCCACAACCTGGAACCCCGTTGACCCATTGTATCTTTGGTACCGCCCAGTTTCTCCAGCCTGCCTCGACGTCCGAGCTCCGTTCGATGGTTTTAGCCATCTCGAGGATTCTATCGTCCAGCATTATCTTGGTACACTTGGCGGTGACAACGATTGGGTCGTTCGATGGTATCGCGTACTTTGGTCTTCCTGTTCGCTCCGTTTCCCCCCCATTCAACTCCACAAAGCCACTTTCTGCGCTGTAAGCTGCCATATGCTGTCCTTTCATAGTCCCTCTGATAACTTGGGAAGTGACGTTATTGTATATGGCAGCTTCCGCCTCCTAGAGTCTTGATTTTAGTAAACTCTCGCTTACCGGACCACCTATTCTAAAGAACTCCAGAATGTTATCTCAGTTCTTGAGATTGACATTCTTCGTCGCTCTCAATAAGGCTAGGTATTCGATAAAGGCGTTTCTCGCGTGGTCTCGTGGCGCTGTGGCCATGATATAACAAGGCGAACTGACCTGTCCCATGTCGGCTCTCGTTCGGGTTGCCTGAGATCGTGAAACTACTCTCGAGGTCACCCTTGTCTGTGGAGGTGGTGTTTTTGGTGTGAATCGGAACAAGCTCTGCGCTGCTGCCCTGAAAAGACCCGATATGGAACCATCGTTACCGGTTGGACGGTAACGGGTTTTTCAGAAGCTGCTTTTAGCTCTGCTTTTTCTGAACCAGATTGGATGGCTGAATTTGGAATCGGGTGGCCCCAGCTGTCTGTTGCATCATGAGGGTCGCAACTCGAGGACTTCAGAAAACTCAAATTTTCTCCTCTGTCCTCATAAGCGACAACCTCATGGTGCGCAGATGCCTTAATGCAACCCAACCGGTCTGCGGCTTCCGCCCTCAACCGTTCAACCACCATCGCATCCACGCTTATCACCCGGGGAGTGCTGTCCACTTTCATGCTGAGATATTCAAGCAGTGAGCTGGCCTGCGCGAAAGGTGTCTGGGCGGCCCACTCGACTAGTGCAATCGTTTTGTTTTTCGATCTCACCAGTCGGAATTGGTGGCCGCCTGCCTCGCACACTGGCATAGCGTCGTAGGATTTCCACTTCATTGTTTCTTTGGAGGTGCTCCCGTTAAGTAGACATGCTAATCCAGGCGATAGACGCACACGTTTCCGGTTCCTGACTTGGCAAAAGCTTATTCCAAATCTTTCCCTGTTGTTGTCCATGAATAGAGCCACACCACGGGTTCGAATTCCGGGAACTCCTATTTCAGCGTTTTCCAAAATTTGATCGATAGCTACGCTTTTCGAGGATAATTCTCGGACGGGGATTACGTTTTGTGCGGCTTCGGTGGACTGTGAGCGTATTGGACAAGGGTCGAATGCAGGAGTGGAGGGAATTATGAGAGTGTTAGGGAGCATGGATTGAATTGCTGGGGTAGTGGGGGATGGTAGGGTATTCGGAGATGGCGGGATAGTGGGAAGTGATGCAGTAGGTATGTTTTGTTGCTTGGTGTGGAGCGTGGAATTTCTTTTGGCCGCTATTCGGAACGACTTCTCCATGAAAGACAAAAGATGTTGTCTGTTTTCTGGATCTGCTAAGATGTTATGGAGATCTGGAACATCTAGATTTCTGTCTATCATTATTTCGAGGTCATGTCGAGCGGCCGAGTATCTTGGGCAGTCGATGAGCACGTGCCATACCGTCTCGGGCACATCGGGGTCGCACTCGCATCCTGGGCTATCCTTGAGCTTGAATCTGTGCAGATATTCAGCTATACCTCCATGTCCGGTCAAAGCTTGTACCTGAAAAGGAGTCAATTTCGTGACACTCGTCACCCGATATGCCTTCGCGATATCCGGGAAGAACGTCTGAGTGACTCTACCTTTGCCAGAAGTTTCGTATCGATCCTGCCACTTCCGGACCGACTCCTCACGAATTTTGCTTTTGACGTAGGACAAAGGGATCCCTTCGTAGTCTCTTGAGGTTTCCGTCAGCGCCGCTAATTTTGCGAGCTCATCTGCTCTTTCATTACCAGCGGTGCCCACGTGCGCTCTCAGCCAGAAAAGACGAAGAGATCTCCCTTCTGCAGTTATCATTCCAATGTTTTCCTTTATTCTCTTCACCAAAGGATGACTCGATTTGGGGTCCGAAGCAGTTCGAGTGAAGATCTTGAATCACTCAAAATGTTGACTTCAGTGTTTTCGCATGTTACCACCATTTGAGTCGCTCGGTAAAGGGCATAAAGTTCAGATTGGAAGACTGTGCATTCCGGGTGTAGCTTGAATGTTGAATACTTGACTTCCTTGCCGTTTTCCCACCAGGTTAGGGCTGCACCGACTTGACCCTTGATTTTGCTACCATCTGTATAGATTTGAGGTCCATCGGGCAGATTCAAAGTGTTTTCTAGAAGCTCGAACTCCACAGATGTCTGGGTGGACGGGTGTGGTTGGTCCAGATAATTGACATTTCGTTCGAGCTCCACTTCTGATGGGAGATATTCTTGGGAGAAGTTTTTCTTCACTCTGTACAGGCTAGCCGCTTCCTGGATTCGCAGATCAATAGGGAGAAGACCTGAGAGGGCGAGTGCTGACTTGAAAGAAACAGTACGGTACGACTTACAGATTTTTTGGGCAAAACCTCTTTGGAGTGCATTCAAGTGCGCCTTATTTTCCTCGAGGTCTGCCGCTTGCGCCCATACGTTTGAGGCATACATGATGATAGGTTCCACCACTGCGACGTAGATAGTTCTCGTGATCTCGCTGTTTAGTCCCCAGTTCACTTTCGCTGCGCACGCGAGCTGTTTATAAATGTTCGCTACCTTTTTACACTGGGCGTTTATGTGCGCTTTGAAATTGAGCCTTCGGTCGATCACCAAGCCCAGCAGCTTGACTTCTTCAACAAGATTAAGCTGGACGCCTGACATAATTAGGTTTGGGGGTTCATACTTCAACTTCCTTGTAAAGAGCATCGCATTGGTCTTTTGTGCTGCAAAGTTGAGTTTGTTTCGTATTCCCCAATCCGTAATCACGTTCAAGGCGCGATTGGCCTGCTGCTCGATGATGGATGATGACTGACTTGTAAACACGAGAACAACGTCGTCTGCGAAGGCTTGACAGTAAACTCCCTCTGCCTCTAGCAGTCGCAACAACGAGTCTAGAATTACATTCCAAAAGGTAGGTCCACTGATTGAGCCTTGGACGCATCCTTTGGTTGTTTCTCTCTCGCATGCCGCTCGGGCATAGTTGACTACGACCTTTCGGTCTAGGAGGTATGAGTTTGCCATCTCATAGAGGTTAGTAGGACACCTCTTCTTCGCTAATTGGTCTTTTAAGGCGGGCCACCATGCATTGTCAAAGGCACCCTCTATGTCCAGGGAGACTAGGAGTACTAAATTTTTGCTAAAAAAACAGGAGTGAACTCCTGTTTTTATGTGATCTACCAGGTCATACAGGGCATCCTCTGTTCCCCGCTGGGGCATAAAACCGTACTGTTTCTGACTGATGGTTGGGAGGAGATGCCATTGATAACGGGCCACCAAAAGCTTTTCAACGATTTTTCCGGGGACAGGCAAGAGACCTATGGGACGGTAAGATTTCGGATGTGTGTAATCTGTTTTGCCGGGTTTACGTAGAATGACCACATGCGCTACTTTCCACTGTTTGGGAAAATATCCCAGCGACAAGCACTTGTTTGCTATGGCTAAGAATGTTTCCCTTTCAGCCCGGATAGCTGCGGCGCATATGTCAGCAGTAAGCCCATCTATTCCGGGGGCTTTTTTCGGATTCAGTGTTCGCAACACAGATTCCAATTCTGCTGACGTAAATGGAGGGTCATTTTCCGGTAAGTCCTTTGGCGTTTCTCTTGTCCACTCCCGCAATTCCGCATGGCACGGTAGATCTGTGCTCACAGCGTCGTCAGGATAGAAGATTCTGGCCAGTAGCTCTGCAGAGTGCTGCGGGGACAGGGTGTTACCTTCGGTATCGCGCAGAAGCAGGTCTTCTTGCCTCTCCGAGGTTTTACGGATCACCCTGTAGATCTTGTCCCACATGCTCTCTTTCTCCTGATTAGTGCAGAGCTCTTTCCAGGCCTCCACAATAGCTTTCTCGGCTTTTTCCTTGTAGTCTTGACGAGCTATTTGGTATTGGTCCACTACATACTGAACTCTGTCGGGGGCGGCGTTCTTGATCCGTCTCTTTCTTCTAAGAACTTCCTTCTTCAGATCATCGAGTGTTTTTGTATACCACGGGGGAACTGGGTTTCCTTTGCCCGGGCCTATAAGTGGGATAGTGTGTTTACAGGCTTCGTGGATACTTTCGGTGTAACTCGTGATCATTGACTCCAGTTCGTCTGGGCTTCTACAATCCCTTACTGACTCTGGTGACACTTTTCTATCCTTGAGAGAGGTTTCCAAGCATGACATGAAATCCGACCATTTTGCTTTCCTGGTGTTGTACCTGCGTGTAGTGACGGGTCTTAAATATTTAAGGGTCTTCTCCAAACGCAGGGTGAATGTTATTGCATTGTGGTCTGATGTTGTTAGATTTCGGTCTACCTGCCAGCCCTCTATTTTCCCCAGAAGTGGCAGGCTACACGTGGTAACATCTACTACACTCGTGCAGAGTTCGCCTCTTCTAACGACTTCGAAGGTTGGTGTGTCACCAGTGTTGAGTATGTGTAGGCCCATCTCGTCAAAGAAAGAATGGACGGCTTCTCTTCTTTTGTTTTCCGAAGTACTTCCCCACCAATGGGACCAGGCATTGACATCACCAGCGACTATCAAGTCTTTGGTCGCTAGTTTTTCGCTAAAAGCCTTTATCCTGTTTAGGTACGGATCAACGTGTTGGTCTCCCTCTAAGTAGACTGAAATCACTCCCAGCTTCAGGTTTTCGTTCACCAGCAAAATGGCTGCTTCAGTCTCAGTAACAAGCTGGGGGTCATGAATTACCTCCAGCTTGTCACTAAAAATGATTACTGCTGCCTTTACTGGCTTTTGCCTGTTCAAACTACACTGAATAACGCGGGTTCCAGGGTACTGTTTCATGACACCCTTATTGCCTACATATGGTTCTTGGACTAAGGCGACTGAAACCATTCTTTCTTTTGCGACTTTCAGGAGTTCGGCTGTTGCTGACTGTGAGCGATGTAGGTTTGCTTGGATGAAGCGCAAACCGGATTTCATCGTTACTCTTTGGGAGACTGAGCCTTGTACCTCTGGAGTGCCCTCAGCAATATGAGATTCGAGATCTCGCTATGCCATCCCATTTCACTCTTTCAGGACATTCGCTGCTGAAAGCGTTGTGAGCTATGTCCTTATTGGAGATATTAGGATGCGCGATTGCGCAATTTTTGCATCTCGGCGGCAAGTTTTCTTTTCTAGCCTTGCATTGAGCCCAGGAATGGCATCTTCCGCAGTGACTGCAGAGTTCGTCTCTCTCCCGGCAGATCGCTTTTGTATGTCCGAAACCCAGGCATTTCGTGTATTGCACCAGTGGTGAGTGGTCTGTCACTGGTCTTCTCTGAAGTCCAATGTAGACCTTGCCTGCTTCTATCAGTGATTTGTGAATACGGGGTGAAACCTCCAGCACTGGATGACATTCGTGCTCATTTCGTGCCTTCTTCCTATATCTCACCCTGACAGAGCACTCTTTCAAATCAACGTCCTGCAGCAGGTGTTTATTCTGCGCCAAGAGATTTTCCACTACTTCCGAGTCCTTGTGATAGGACAGGACATCTCTGATAATAATAGGTAGGTTTCCCGCTTTCGTGGTCTCCACTTTTAGAGATACGTCTCTCTGGACACGACTTCGCACTAGATCTAGGTCTTCCACCGTTCCGCAGCTCAGAATAACTTTTTTATTTTTGGCTTTGCGTACTTGGTCTACTCTGGCTCCGGTCGTTTTTGTGTCCAGCGCTACTCTTATCCTGTCGATTAGGTTTTCGGCGGTGGTTTTTGCTGTTACATTTGAAGCCGCTACAATCAGGGTGTGATTCGGTTTTAATGCGGGTGGTTTCGCGGCTGCTTTGGCGTAGTTGGAACTAAATGGCCTGCCATTTTCCGCCTGCGACATTTCCGCTCCGATGCTGAGGGCTGGTGGGGAGTGGGCCAGTTTTTCTAACCGCATCGTTCGGAGTTCCGATGACACGGCTTCAATCCGTTCAGTTAGGGGTAGCACGTGCTCTTCAATATTTATTTGGATGGGGGGTGGGACTGGAGTGTTTGTGTTATGACTTTTTCCTAAATGTTCTTTGATTGTTCTTTCTAGTTCTTTGAGGGAGTCCGGGTACTGTGGGGGAGGTGGAGGAGGAGTCGAGAGGAGGTTCGACAAGGCGTCAGCGTTTCGGTTGAGGATCTCAGCGGTCTTTTCCTTTTCTGAATGCGTTTCTCTTCTAAGCTCATCCATCTGCCTCTGAAGAATATCCAATCCGGATTTCAAACCGATGTAATCTCTCCTCAGAGGCTTCAGGTCGATGCTTTTGTTCTCTGAAACTCCTTTCATATGACTACTGAGCGCCTTTATCACGTCTGCTGTCTCCTTTATTTGTTGGTGCGGCTCTCTCGTCTCGAAGCTCTGCCAGTCTCTTATAGCTTTTGAGTCCTTTTTTATTTCCGCTATTTCTTCTCTGACTAGAGCAACCTCATGAATGAGATTTTGTTGGAGAGCGGTCGTTGCTTTGAGGTGCGCCCTCTCTGCTGACAACAGCTCCGAAGCGTGCCTGGTCCGCTCACGCTCCTTATCTGCTATATGACGTTGTCTGGAATCCGCTAGAGAAAGGACTATTTCATATAAAGTCTGGAGACTTTCTATGGCGGTTAGTTTTATTTCGCGCTTGAGGTTCGCAGATGACTCTAACGCGTCCTTTCCTCGGTGCAGCGCATCATTTGCCACTTTCGTGGCCGTGTCCATCTCGACCCCGGTCCGCCTAGAGCCGTGTGCTACTAGCATGCTGACTCTCCTGTTGTGGACGGAAGGAGTAGAGTTGGACAACTCGGATACGCTGTCAGATTCTTCGCCGTCAAGATCTAGATTTTTAGGCGGAGAGATCCCACACTGTTCCCAGTTTTCGACCTTGTCGACTGCCGCCACATACACAGAATTCGACTCTAGCACCGAGGACGATGCACAGGAGCTATCACTAGCTGTTTGTGGCAGCGGTAGAATATCCAGGGACTGGGAGGCGCGGAGTTCCGCGGCGGGGGCTTGGGGCGGCACGAATGGACTCTCATCGATAGGTAGCTTCGTCAGTATCATCTCCGACTTGGTGGCCTTAATATTTTTTTTGAGGATCCTTTTATGGAGCGAAGATGCCACCGATCGGACTGAGAGAGTCCTCGCTTTCGAAGCGGTGATAGGGGCCGAGGTGGAGTGGGCGATATTTTTCTTGGAGAACATTTTTTAAAATTATTTACTCGTATTATTAATTGAGATTGATTGCAAGAAAAATTGAGTTTACAAGATCAGCCAAAACAAGGATAAACAAGATAAGGATTATATATAAGACATAGAATATTAAATAAATAAACAAGAAAAACACCTTAGACTTAAACTTATTTATACGCTGGTGTTCTGCGTTCCTCTTCGTACAGCATTTCGCGCCAGAACTTGGTGGTGATGCTCTGCGTGCTGTCCAGTCCAGTACCAGAAGCCGGCGCCAGTAGGTACCACCTCAGGGGCCGTAGTTTTGGTGGTTTCGTCGCGAAGTTCTGTGTGTCGACTCAATAGATCCGCCTCTTCTGATCCTTAGACTAGGGATCAGAGGGGAGGGTGACGTCAGACTCGGCGGAGGTAGGTATCATAGGCGCCTGCCAGTAGCGTGAAGTGGGTCGGGTGCGTGCAGCTCTGCGTACGTGCCGGGCGGAGGTTTTGGTATCAGCGGAGGTTGCGCTATCGGACGCGACAGTCGGACGTGACTATATAGCGTTTCTCGACTATGCGATCTTCCGTGATTTCGGTTTGGACTAACCTTTTTGATGACTATCTGTCCAAAGATTTTGACTGTTTACTCCGAATCCCTGGGGTCCTGGGGGCTGCTAACACGGATCCAGGCTCACTGCACTGTCACTGGTTCAATGGTATAACTGTGCCGCGCGTAGCTCCGAAAAATCCAATTGTTTTAATTTTTTTCCGCGGAGCTGTTCTTAGTTGTGTACGTGCGTGATTTATCTCTTGGAACGCCATGTTGATGCCTTCCACTCCTGCAAGGTCTTCAGGTGCAGGCCTGTGTTGGTGGGGGCATGTGGCGTAGGGCCTGTCCGCGCGCTCTAACTTGATGTATCTATTGGAGTACGGCAGGCGTCTGCCAAGCGAGCGATGACGGCGCTGTATATGTCTGGCCAGGTTTTTCCCAATTGTAACAATGCCGCATAGGGAGCATTGCATGCCCATTCGCCCGCTTGTTGCATGGATGGTGAAGTGTGAGGGCGGTAGGGTGCCTGCTAGAGCAGCGGGATCGACCTCTGGTAGGGATGATAGGGGTGTGGTAGTGGGTATGGGGGGGGGGAGGGGGAGATGTAGGAGTGGTGGGAGAGGGCGACGACGACGATGACACAGATGATGTGGGGAACCAGTGGGGGTCTAGTGGCGATTGGTTTGGGGCGGACGGTGGGGGTAGGACTGGATCCAGGGTGAGGGCTTGCTGGGTGGTTGATTCTGCAGCTGCCAGAGCTTGCGCTATTGAAGTGAAGGATTCTAATTCGGGTGGTGGGGTTTGGGGTGTGGGAAGTGGTGGGGAAGGGTGATCGAGGTCAAGGTCTGCGTCAGCGTCAGCGTCGGCATCATCAGGGTTGACATCGATGTCGCCACCGACGTTAACATCAACGTCAGCGTCAGCGCCGCCCCCGCCGTCCGCGCCGCCGCCGCCATTGTCGCCCGAGCCAAGTGGAATGTTATTAAAGGAGTGGGTATGGTAGGGAGAGTGATGGTCCTTCTTTTGGGCCGCGTTGCGGCGGTCATTATTTGCGAAATATGGGGTTGTGGTGGTGACTAGGGGTAGCGTGGGTGGGCTGATCTCTCCCTGGTGGGGTTCCCCGGCCGCGATGGGGTCTTCGACGGTGGTGAGGATCGCAGTTGATGCGGATCTGTAGGCCTGAGAGGTAGATGGCTGCGGCTCCGGGTTGGAGAAGGTCTCCAGGTTCCCCATTCCCAGGGGGTTGCCCTCCCGAGCAAACTCCATCCATCCGGCGGCGTTGTCGAGGTGTACACACACGATGCGGTACACCTCCATGAAGCTGTGTATAAGATTATATGCATATACACGGATTAGCTCAGCTGCAGTTTCCAGTTGCCTCTGTGCTAGTCTTTGGGCCTCCTCGCGGCTGGGGATGTTGTGGGGGGGAGGGGGTGTCATGGTGTCCCGGTTGGCGTGTGTGAGGTTCTCTATTTATAAAGGAAAAAGAGCGGATGATTAAACGGCAGTCAAACGGTATGGGCTAGGTTGGAATACGAGAGGTTCGAATTCTCGAGGTTGGAATGTATGGGAAATCGATCGACCACTACACCTCGGTTGGGTGAAATTAAGGGAAGGCGAAGTGAGGAGGTTGTTAGTTTGGATGCTTAGAGGTGAGATTTGGTGTGAATACTATTATGGTTGTATGCTAGGTTATTAAGGCTGATTAGGGGAATAAGGGGGTTTCATTGTAAGTGGGTTATTGTTGTGTTTTTTGGTGTATTAACAGTGTGTAAGTTATTTAAGTAAGAAAATTAGTTAGTAAATGGCAGAATAAGTGTTAGTGCCCGTGTTTGTATCCGTGTGTGGGTGTGTGATGTGTTATAGGGAGGGGCGGGGGGTAGGGGAGGGAGAGGGAGGATGTACGCTTATGTGTACACTGAGCTAGGATGTTATGCGTAATGCTTGCTGGCATGATGTGGGTGGTGAGTGGCGTCCATTTGTAGAGGCGGTGCTACGGGTTTGTGTGTGCTGCAGACATGCGGTGGTAGTTAAGTATTGTTGAACTTCTTGAGGTTTTTTATGATGTGCTCAGTTAGTGCAGCGAAGGCTTCCGCAGTCCCTTGGGATTCGGTGACCTCCACGATGTTGAAGGGGTCGGTGAGGCGGTTTGTGTGGTTCAGGTATTCGTATCTGGCCGCTCCGAACCTTGGGCATGCTTTGTAGAGGTGTGTTTGTGGGGTATTATTGTCGCAAAGACAAAGGTCGTCGTTGGTGATCTTGAATCTATGTAGATAGGTTTTGTGGTAGCCGTGGTTTGTGAGGTATTGTGTTGAGTAGAAGTCAGTTCTGGTTATTTCAAGGAATTTAGATAGGTTTGCGTAAGTCTTGAAGAGTTCATAGGTGTGGGTGCATTTAAGAAAGAATTCTGCGATTTTTTCCTGGGATATCTGTTTATTGAGTTGTTTGATGTGGCTGATCGGTATAGAATAGTAATCTGGGGCTTTGTGGAGGGTGGCGGCTAGTTTGGCTGTTGCGTCGGCTAGTTCGTTTCCTCCGATACCGATGTGGCTTCTAATCCATACAAATCGGATTTCGGTGCTGGTTTGTCTTGCTTGATGGAGAGTTTTGTGGATTTGGGTGCCGAGTTTATTGGTGGTGTGCTGGTTGGCTAGTTCCGTTAGAGCCGATTTGGAGTCAGATAATATGAAGGCTTTTCGAAGGCAGTTCTTGGAGATCCGTGTGCATGCCTGTTTAATTGCTAGCATTTCTGCTTGGAAGACTGAGCAGTTTTTGTGTAATTTCAGTATCTTTTTCAGTCGGGTGAAGCCGGTGGGGTCGATGCAGACATACGCGGCTCCTACTTTGTTGTCGTGTTTGCTGCCATCGGTGTATATCTGCCATGCCTCGTCCATCTCAGTGCAGAATTCATCAAAGTCTTCGGTGGTGTTAATTTCTTGGTAATTGATTCCTGTTCTAGCTGATGGGTGTAAAAGTGTTGAGGGAGCTGCTGGTTTTTCGATTGGGACGTCGCTGGGTATGAAGTGGGAGATTCCGGTTAATTTGGTATTTTCTATGTCGGCGATTTCTCTGATTTTATCCGGTATGGGAGTTAGCTGTGCAATTGAGATTGAAGCAGCTGTGCTGATGGTTCTGAAGCCGCTGATAGTTTTGATGGCGAAGAGTCTTTGCATGGAAAGTAGATTGTTATAGACTTTCTTAAATCTTATGGCGTTGGCCCAGATCCCCGCAGCATAGCAGCCTATGGGCTGGCTGACCTGAAGATAGATTGTTTTTGCATTGTCTGGATGGATCCCCCATGTAGGTCTAATAAATTGAGTGAGCTTTTGGTTAAGTTTTTTGGCCTTTGAGATGATGTATTCAGAGTGCTTAATGAAGTTAAGTTTTTGATCGATTATGACTCCGAGGTATTTTATGGTAGTGGACATGGGGATGATGGCTGAGTTCATTTGGATGCAGCATTTACTGGCTTGTTTGGTGAGTGGTAGTGCTTGCGTCTTGGTGGGTCCGAATTCCAGTTTCATTTCTGCGCCCCAGTCTCTTATGGCCTCTAGGGCGTGGTTAACGTGTTGTTCTAAGTCGCTACGGGATTGGGCCTGCGCTATCAGGTGAACGTCATCGGCGTATGCCTGAATCTCGCATCCGGGCGGGAGTGGGATCGTAAACAGTTGATCTAGTAGGGTGTTCCATAGTGTGGGGCCGCATACCGACCCTTGGACGCAGCCTTTGGTCATAATTTTGCTGGTGGTGTGATCTGCGTAGTTGATTATTAAGGTCCGGTCAGTGACGTAGCTTTTTAAAATGTTGAAGATATTTCTTGGAGTGTTGATATTCCGTAGACCTTTAAAAACTGCTGGCCACCAGGCGTTGTCGAAGGCGGCTTTTATGTCATGTGAGACTGCGACAACTTGTTTTTTGTTGGTCTTTGCTGTTTTGATGATGTTTAGTGCAGAGTGGATGGCGTGGCTGGTAGAGGTTTGGAGCTTGAAGCCAAATTGTTTTTTAAGGTCCAGGTTGTTAGTATACGTGTGGTGTGTGTCTATTTATGATTAGTTTTTCCAGAGTCTTCCCTAGTACATTGATGAGTCCGATAGGCCTATATGCGCTAGTGGTAGTGTAGTCGTCTTTATTAGGTTTGGGGATGATTTTGATTACGGCTAGCTTCCAGCAGTCGGGGAAATATTCGAGTGCTAGTGTAAGGAAAACCGAGGACTCGATGCAGTAGAAACAACAATATTATTACAATTAAACTTTGCAGATTTATTTCCTCCAACACAGTGTTCTCTAAGCTCTAAAAATAACTAATCTAGACTTGTTCTTCGCTCCGACGGCTCGACCAGAATGGTCTCCAAAAACCGTGCCAGTCTCTGACCACGATGTTATAAAAATATCCGCCCACTTTCTCTATATTTAACCAACCACAGTCGGTTTCTTGCTGCATTTACTTTTTAAAAAGTCTATGGTTGACTACCGCTTTTGAACTGTGTTTTCGTTCAAAAACCACACATTTAGAATATGCAATTATTGAACAAAACCCAACATTCGTCCATCTTGACAATGTGGGTGTCCTCACACACGGCCCCAGTGGGAACCCAACATTAGGCATCATAGTCAGTTACTAGACAGTCACTAAATTACATACAGATCTAATATAATTATTAACAATATTACATCGAACTCGAAAGAGAGAAATTTACTAAAAGAGTTCACTAATGCAAGAAAACACTTCGGCAAGATAAGCATTGACTTCAAACAACTTAGTAAACAAGAACTCAATTTCATTATTTAAAAAAAATGAATTACATTTACAAATCAATTTAGCATTCAAGCATTTATAAAACGATTACTGTCGATTTACTTGATTTCATTATTCATAAAATTGTTATACAAAGCAATTAAGGGTATGATAATGTCAAACTATAATATGCTATATCGAGGCACTCATTCAACAATTCCTTTCGACTTATCCAACTAACAATTTAGGATATGATAAAATCGAACTATACTACGATATACTATACTAAATCGAAGCACTTATTAAAGGATTACTTTCGACTACCTCGATTTCATTATATTTGTAAAATAAATTACATTGATTATACAAAGCAATTGAGTATGACGATATCAAACTATACATTATCGAAGAATTTACTAAACGAGACTCTCTCATAATCAACATACACCAAGTTATCAATCAGTAATGTACTTAAAAGGAGTTAAATTTCATTTAGTCTCATAATTGAAGTTGTATTTTTTACAATGTCAACAACTATGTTCGATATAATAAATTACTAATTTTATTTTCGATGCTTAAAATAAGTTATTTGTCTTATTTATTCAAAACGTTGCATTAATGGCAAAAACAATCCTATGACATCGAAAAGCAGTCATGAATTAAAGCTGTATCCATATATGCAGAGTCAAAACATATATTAGGTGTCTAACTAAACCTTAAGTAAAGTATAACCTTATATTAAGGCGTGAGCCACATAATCAGACCTGGATCTCTTCGCTTGCCATTCTACGACACTTTAAAATTTTTGTACACTATCATGCCTATGACAAATGATTGAGGATGTAGTCTTCGTTGTCTTCGGTCATCGTATGTCGATATAAATACTGGATAATTCTGCTGTCTTGGACGGAGTCGAACAGTTTTAAATAGCACCGTTTAAATACGGCCTGTACCGTGTGATCGAATCAAATATGACTATAGGTAACGTTGGCGTTATTCAGGAAAACTTATATCAACATTTTAACATAGTGTAGGCTCAGATTTCGTATTATGGTTCAAACTAAACAAAAATGTGACCAACAAATGTGCGACAACCATCTTGAAACTCGATGCTTATTTTCGTTGTAGAGAAATACTCGTATTCTTTAAATTTTATTACTATATGAATGAAAATACTCGTATTGTCGATATAAAAATTGCAGGCAAATTAATGAAGATCAGTGGTAAAATCATTTTACAAAACAAATCAAGCTAATGTTTAGGTGATGAAAGGAAACTACGGGAAAAATTACTAGCCTAAAACATTGCTTCTACAACATTACCCATTGTCACTAAAGCTATCGATAGGTACAACTTCATCGACTTCATCGATCGATAAAATATTTAGATAGGTTGCAACCAGAAGGCCTGAATAATACGTTTGCGTTTAGACATCTACTTAACTCGAATTAGACTTTAGATATCTACTCATCATTTCGAAAAACGCAGCGTTTACTTTTAGGATCGCTTCAATCGCGTCATGGTGCTCGGCTCTTCACTTCGATCAACGGCCCATGACGTCTGCGTGACGAGATCGAGCCGCGTTGTTCATGCTCACAGGATTGCCTTGACCCGTCATGGAGCTCGACTCTTCACTTCGATTAACGGCCCACGACACTGCGCAAAGGGATCGAATCGCGTTGCTGATCTGGAATGACAACCAAACAATTCTGTATTAAGCGTCCATCAATCGATCGATCTTCTAACAAAGCCACTAAATTTGGTGCAGTCGGCCAAGGTGATCCCTATCGTAGGTATCTCTTACTGCATATTACTCCACGAATCTCGACATCAATGGTGCCGACGTCTAGTCATATGTCGCTACCTCTTGATTATTAGATCGGCGGTATAAATATCCTAGAACCTAGATGCTTTACGTCAAAATTTTAATAAATTTTAAGATAGTGATCTTTTGGCAATAATATTCAACATAGGCACCTGAACAAATTAAACGAGTCGGTCGTTGGTGCACATTAAACTAATATTATTAATCGACTCTTATGAGAAAACATCTCAATCGTTTTCAGACTATTTAAATGCCTGGTACATAAAAATGCCAAGTCAATGGTCAAACAATAATTGGGAAACTTCTTTTGAAAAGATAGGTACATTCCAAAAATAAATGAGCTCATGGTCATCAGGTCATGATCGGACGACAAAATCTAAGAACCAACAATATTTTAAATCTTATTTTGTTAAAATTAGTACTCCTAAAAACTATTATTTTGGTCAAAGATCGTATTAAACAATCACAATATCAATTGAAGTGATTGTTCCCAAGTACGAGTATGTCGACTTTAGCGATAGATGCCTGAAAAACTTACATGAATAAAATAATATTCATTGTGATCACACACACTGGTACTATGAGTATTTAGCTGCGATCGACGTTAAGTGATAGAGGTAATAGCAACAAAACTGCATTGCTAACTACATTCAACAAAATATGAGAATAAATAATACTTCAGCTACTATTTGTTCAATATGATTCAAAACAATTCATAAATACCTACACTATATAAAAAAACATTCTAGCGGGTAAGATTTTCATATTATGATTAGTATACTTGCGCTGTCTACGGGGCTAAATCGAGTACGTGTAAGTCGTACATCGTATCCATTGTGTGAGGACAACCGAGGACTCGATGCAGTAAAAACACCATTATTTCAACAACTCTTTGTAGATTTATTTCTTCCAATACATTGTTCCTTAAGCTTTAATCTAGACTTGTTCTTCGCTCCGACGGCTCGACCAGAATGGTCCTCAAAACCTCGTGTGAGTTCCAGACCATGATTCTTAGTAAATGTACTTATTACTTTTACGACTTCCTCTGCAATAGCCAACCACAGCTCGTTTCCTGTTGCATTTACTTTTTAAAAGTCTGTGGTTGACTACCACCCTCGAACTATCTTGTCCGTTCAAAAACCGCACATTATTTAAAATATGCAATTTTTGCCCAAAACCCAACATTCGTCCATCTTGACAATGTGTGTGACCTCACACACGGCCCCAGTGGGAACCCAACATTAGGCATCATGGTCAGTGACTCGACAGTTACTAGATTACTTAAGAATACAAATCTTATCTTAATAAAATCTCTTCGAACCCGAAAATAAATAATTTGGTAAAAGGATTTACATATACAACGGAACACATTCAACATACATCGCATTCTAAAAGACTCAAAACACTTCAACTTTGCCATATAAGTATAGACTTCGAACTAATTACAATATACAAAGCAATTGAAAATGATAACTTCAAAAATGGTTTACTAATGCAACAACACTTCAACTCAGCAAAATAAGCATAGATTTCGAACGACTTAGTAAACATTAACTCTATTTCATTATTCATAAAATTAATTATTTTATACAAAGCAATTGAGAATGACATATCAAACTTTGCATTTATGCAACACTTACTGTCAATTTAAGTACTCGATATTACTATTTACAAAGTGAATTGCATCATACAAAAATATTGAAGGTTTGATAATGTCACACTACTATATCGAAGCACTACAATACGATATTCGACGCATTCAAGGCGTTGCATTAATGGCAAACACAATTCTATGACATCGAAAGTAATCATGGATTAAAACTGCAAATATGTATTGTGCAATCGTACTATGTGAGCCATGTAATCAGATCTCGATCTTTTAGTTTGCCATTTTACAACAATTAAAAATATTTTTTCCACTATCATAACTATGATAATTTCAGGGACATCGTCGTCTTCGGTCATCGTATGTCGACATAAAAACTCGATACATCTGCTGTGTTGAACGAATATGAACAGCTTCGAATGACAAGGTTTGAAAACGGCCTGTGCCGTATAATCGAATCAACTATGACTATGGGTAGAATAGGCATCGTTCAAAAAATCTATAGCAACATTCTAAGACAGTTTAGACTCAGACTTCGTATTTTGCTTCAAACTGCACTCAAAAATGTGGCAAACAAATGGGCAGCAACCATCTCGAAACTCGATGCTTGTTTTCTTCGTAGAAAAATATTCTTGAAATCAATGTTTTTTGTTTATAATGGTTGGCCAATATATTACATATATTATTATTTTTTTTACTATGTCATTGTTATACGATCAGAATATCAATACATACTCGATTTTTTTGAAAATATAATATAATATAAATATAATAAAAGTTAAGTCATTTTAGAACACAAATCTAGCTAATGTTTAGATACTGAGAGGAAACTATGAAAAGAACTAGGAAATCACAGAAAATGTTGCTTTCACTACATTACCCATTGTCACTAATTCATCGACTTCATCAATCGACAAATTTCGATGGGGTGCATCCACGACGGCTTGAATAATACGTCTGCGTTTAAACATCTACTTAACTCGAATCACCCTTTAGATACCTACTGAACGTTTCGAAAAACGCAGCGTATATTTTCAGAATCGCTTCGATCGCATCGTTCTTAGACTAATTAAAATGTCTATCTCAATAGTTTGCAAGGCTCTTTTGAAAGAATACATTCGAGATAATCCCATTGTCATCGGGTTATGATGAAGGAATCCCAAAAACTGAGAATTTTCCTAATTATATTTTTACTTTTCAAAATGAGGAGTACTCGTAAAAGCTACATAGGTATACTTCAATCTGCCATCGTATTAAACAATCACAATATATATTGAAGTGATTGTTCCTAAGATATGTCCTATGGGTATGTCGACTTTAGCGATAGATGCCTGAAAAATTCAAATGAATAATATAACATTCAGATCTTTACACACGGACGTGTGTAAAACGAACAAGCACTTCGAGTCTTAAGGACCTGCGATCGAGTCAAAGTAATAGAGGTAATTGCAACAAAACTGAAATTGTTTAGTTACCCGAGCGGTCTTTTTTCAATTACCCACAGCTTCTTTAATAGATTGCTTACATTTTAGCTAAATACGAGATTAAATAATACTGCAACTATGTAGGTACTATTTGTTCATACGAATAAAATCACATCTCAAATACCTTCATCATAAAATAAATGCACATTATAGCGGGTAACTTCCTCATCTGTTTAGTAAACTTGAGCAGTTTACGGGACTAAATCGAGTATGTTGTAAGTTGAGTACGTCGTATCACTATAAATATAAGTGCGGTAAAAGGGCAATTGCGGCTAGTCTTAATCGAACTAAGACGTAAGGAGCGTTTTCGAAGCTCCTTGCTTTCTTGAAGATGGGCGGTGTCTTGATTCAACAAAATTCAATGATGTGGCTGTGTAATAGATATAAAATATATATCGACATTGTTACATCGTAGACATGAATGACGAGCTCGGAGAGTGTGTCACGACGTCTGCGACGTGTCAACCGGCTGTGTTGTAGTAAGTAGGTGATGGATGTCATCTGGTCTTTTGTTGTATCAGGAACTACGAGACGCTGCAGGTGACGCCAACCTTAAGGAAAGTTTGTGCGTGTCCTTCCTTTCGTGCATCAGAGATTGTTTGAGCTTCTTCTTGTGCCTGCTTAGTACCTCAACGTTGTTAATTCGGTCACGCCATCAGATCCTCGAGATACGGCGGTAGATCCACATTTCAATCTCCTCCAGCTTCTTTGTCAAATTTTGTGTGAGAGTCCATGTTTCTACGCCGTATAATAGCACCGAAAAGATGTAGCAGCGTACTATGCGTAGTCTTAAGTCAAGACTCAGGTCTGTCACACAAAATTTTGTCCATTTCGAAGAAGGTTGAACGAGCCATTTCTATGCGAACCTTTATCTCCTGCGCATGATCCCCACTATTATTCATCCAACTTCCCAGATACTTGAACTTAGCGACCCGTTTCAATAATCCTGTCGCTATGTTTGAGCTTGTTGTAGCAAACTATCGACAAGCTTTGATGGGCTTCTTCAAGCGGTGGCTATCCAACAGCGGAGACGTTAAATGCATGTGGAAACGGCTCCGTGTGATCTTGTTGTATATTAATAGCTCGTAGGCTGCAGACAGTATCGAGACAGTATCTTGAGCGCCATCGATATAAACTCGACTAGTCTTGTAAACCATAATATAATGATTCGAATACTTTTTCAACAATAAGGTTTCAAAAAATTATTTTCACCGAATAAAATTTAATGCATTAGTCGATTTGGTCGGTGAAAACGGATCTATTTCCATCCTGGTGATTATTATTAAGTCAGCTGACCTTTATTTTAGTGTTGAACAAAGTTCTAAATCAGACAATCAGAAAAATTCACAAATATATGGCTGGTGACTTATCGAGAAATAGCAAATCGATTTTCTTGGTAAGATAACAAGAAAAATGCTGTTTCCTATGTGTCGAAATATGGAAACATCAATCGATCCTTTATTATTCCCCTTATTTTTCCTGGTATTGAAATCTCTTTCAAGGCTCTGGGTAAAGCTCTCAACAAAAAGTACTCGGTATTTTCGACAAAATAATACTAAACATACTTCATAGCACGAATACTTACTACTGGAACAAACTTCGTACTCAGCTGGAAAACATCAGTCAACATCGAACAGCAGCTGAGTATTTTTGAGCAAAATGTCAATCGATTGTAATACAAGCAGTGAAGTACAAGGACATCTGTTTCTACAACAGCTAGGTATCTGATGAACTGGCTCGAAAATATTTTTAATTCGATATTCTTAATTCTATTTCAATATACCTCTTCTCATTATAACTAACATGAGATTAGTACTCTTCTACTCCTTACAGTCGCACGACATCGAAACTTATACGAAAAATATAAAATCGATTCATTTTATTGATCAATCCGATTGATTTTATCGTCAACTAGCTGCCCGCCCCGGCTTTGCCCGGGTACGATTGGCTAAAAAAGACAGATTTTATAAGTATTGTGCCTATATATCTACCACGTAACTACGTAACGTCGCACATCCTGATCCCATATCAATGTGTTTCTTTGATGATGATTTTTACACCTTGGCTTACATTATGTGAGTTTTTGTAAGAATCCATAATTTAAAAAAAAAATATAGCCTATGTTCACCGGGGATAGTGTAACTTCCCAACAGTAAAATAATTTTTAAATTGGTTTAGTAGTTTCGGAGCCTACTCGATGCAAACAAACAAACAATCAAATCTTTCCTCTTTATAATATTGATGATGATGATGATGATATTGATATAGATGGCATGGATAATAAGAGACGTGACGTCACGGCCCCCACTCCCAAAATAAGACAAGTTTTACATTTAACATGTTTTGTTTTATTGACAGCAGAAATATACATGTCCAATATTTATTGATAATCTAACTCGCGGACTAATTTTATGACAACTATTTTTTTATCCAGTAACCACGCCTATTGTGAGTCTCTCTTTCCTACAGGTAGGAATCAGGTACCAGCTCCAAGTGTTACCTTTCTCACTGAGGATGGAAGATTTTGTATAAATTTTGCTTATAACGGCCTACTCAAGCTCGCAGCATGTTAATAGAATAATCTCACGACTCCAATCCGATACAATCGCCGATAATACAAAGATAAGCTATCTGTAATATTATAATAAGAAGTGATTCGTATGCAACGTCTGCTATTTACCGCGTCCAATATACGCAATCTCCGCTTATAGCAGATTATAAAAACATTATACGGAAGTGTATTATAATGGCTACTCGATAATGAAACTCGCTTGAGGAACTTAGCGTTTACGATACGATAAAAATGTATCATACTACACCTTACCCTTAAAATACGTATTTGAAATCAATATTATGCTTATTGCATAACTAGCTGCCCGTCCCGGCTTTGCCCGGGTATGATTGGCTATACATATACTTACCACGTAATGTAGGTATGCGCCACACACATGCTAGACATACCGGATGAACCATTATGATGAGTTAAAACCTACCCAAATCGCGAGAGTGTCCGTAGTCTTAAACTGTAAGAAGTTATGAAAAAGAAATAGTAGGTATTGGCATATCTAAATGAAAGTGAGTTCGTATGTGTCGGGTGGCTGTACATAATATATAGCCCTGATTTCAGAAAATGACAATGATGAGAATGAAAGCGATGTTAAAATATTAGAGACCCACAGTCTATACATTCTACCCATGTAAGTTAGTTTCTTGATCTTGTCTTCACTCGAGAACTTTGAAAAACATTGGACATCAATTCTACTTCTACGAATTGTGTGCCCTACCTAAGGCCTCTTCAACTTGCTAACCCAAAGAACTGTGATGGAAGGAATCGAAGCGCTGGCATCCAACGTGTTCCAGACGTCACGACCAGATTTTAGATTCACGTGAAGACCTTCGCTACACTTGCCAATACATTGTCTACATTCGAGAACTTTAAGGTCCCATCGACAATTCGTTTCACATACTATGTGTATGGGCGTAGCTACCGCAGTATCAGCCGTGTCAATAATACGGGGCTCCCGGGCTACAGGGGCCTTAACGTGTGTAAGCAAAACCTAGTAAAACGTTATCCACAATGTCACTTAATCTCGTGGTTCCCGAAAAAAAATCATCTCTTTTTTCCCGGGTTAAGCATTCTTCCAAAAGTTCCTAAGAGGCAGAAATGTTATAACAACTGAAATCGTCTTCAGCTAGACTTACTTAGCTGATATAGGTAATTATATTCTATTCATTATCAATTCTCAATTTCCCGAAAAAAAAGGGCAAGAAAAGTGTATATTTCATTTGAATTGTTTGGCTAGCTCAATTTCTAGGAGGAAGTGGCAACTTAGAAATCACCGTCTTACCACAAAAGTTTTACGCAGGCTTTAGACAATATTTAACAGTACAAATGGTACGGCTAAATAGTGTTTAAAGCGTGTTTAAATCTTTTGCGGTAAGGCGGTATATATTTATTTCAATTTAATGCAAGCATTTTTGTTTCTTTTGTGAGAAATGAGTGACTTGGGCTCCCCAACTATGTTTGATTCAGGGCTCCTCCAAGGCACGCTACGCCACTGCGTACCTATTTACTACCAATAAAACATAAATCGACACACTAATGGCGGAGATATATAACTGTGGTGGTCTAGTGGTAATAACGCCTGTCCTACAATCGTGAGGTGGTGGGTTTAAATCCCGATCCCGTATCAATGAGTTTCTTTGGAACTTATGTACTGAATTTCAAACCATTGGCTTTTCGGCGAAGAAAAATATTGTGTGGCAATCTGCACCAACCCACACTGGGCTCTGGCACTGGTGGTGGATATGGCCCAAGCACCCTTCTCAATTCTCAATGACCTGTTTCCTCGAATCTCGCCGTTATGTCAACTAATAAGTGCCTGTAACCGAGCACTTTGGTATCGCGCGGCGTTGTAGTCGGCTTTGAATCGCCTTACGACTAACTAAAAAAGCCTGCCCACTACGTAGATTAGGGCAGGATTTTGGCTCGGACACTTTTTTTCACGATTGTGACTCTATAGATATTTGCTCGAAGTGAATTTTGTATTATGTACATTGAACAAAGTACATGAATTGCCAAGCGGGGTGAGCGGCGAAACGCAACTTTTTTAATACTTACATTTTTGAACTCGTGATATCTTTGTAATAAAATGTCTGAATTAAATAATTTAAAAAGTTGCATAAAGCTATTGAAACAGTCTTGAATATGAAATAATTTATTTTGATAAGGATTAACACCAAGATACAAATTAAGATCCTTTTCCTGCGACGGTATTTCAATTAATTTTTAAGAATAAAAGAACAGTTATTACGGCTTAACTATAATAGTTAGATATATGCTGTCGCGACATTTTTTGTAAATTATGGTGTGTTCTATAAAGTCGTAGTACATTACTTTATTCCATCATCAATAGTTTTCGCAGCGCACGCGATGTAAAGAATATTTTAGGCATTTTTTTACACCTTGGGTAACATTATTATAGTTTTAATAGGGATCCTTATTTTTTTCTTGCAATTAAAATAGCCTATGTTACTCAATGATAATGTAGCTTTCTAATGAAAAAAGAATTATTAAAATCGGTCCAGTACTTTTTGAGTTTATTCGTTACATACAAAAATACAAATCTTTCCTCTTTATAATATTAGTGTAGATTAAAACTGTTTTTATAGTCAAAAATCGAACATATCTAGCCTCGAATATTTAGCAGATCACCAATTCGATTCCAAATCGAACTCAATTTTAATACATTAAGTTTGCTCAAACGAAAACTGCGTTATACACAGTGTTGTCACGTTCTCGAAATTTGAAAATTCAAAATAATATTGTTATCAAAACAATGACTCCAACGTTCCCAAAGTTATTACAATCCGATGTCTAATGTCAGCTATTATATAACAAATAGTTATTATCGAAGCACTCGTGTAGCATCATTAGTCCTTCTTCGAAGCAAATATTTAGTTCAGAACCTAACAAATACATCGTAGCATATTTATGGATTATTTACATACGATTCTCATGTGGGTAAACTGTTCAAATTAAATATCTGTGGAGTCTTTAAATATTTTTTTTGAAGGGTAGTTTTTGTTTACTTTTTAATTGTTTGCGGCTGATTTATTCAGTAAGCCTAAAGTGATCAAGTCACCTTATAATGTACATGCTCATAACTATTTACAATTCGAAAATCGAGGCGATTTGTCATATCATTTATTCAGTTACTGTGATCATGTGAATTTCAAGTTACGTAAAAGAGTTGCTCAAGTCAAGTTGCATACATACACATAAATATTTATAATTCGAATACGAGAATAAAGTCGATTTGTCAATTATATTTATTCAAGTACTGTGATCGTGCAAATTTCAAGTTAAGTAAAACATCTGCTTAAGAGTCGCTCAAGTCTAGTTGCAAAACCAGATTCGTAATTAATTGATCTTGTAGTATCATCCAATATTTTATAGATGTGACAACTTCGAGATTCGATTCGTAGTTCGAAATAGATATTTCATGAATGATCAACACAGAGCTATTAAAAGAAGAAAGATAGCGCTGTTGTTGCCCGAGGCACTTCTCAACCGTAAAAATGTATGGACTATCACTAGTTGTCAACTGTCAATTATATGTATTAGAATTTGACACTATCGGGACAAAAACATAGCAACTAGCCACTGAATCGAGACACTTTTCATGTCTGATTCCAACTCATGCCACACCAAATCAATGCATCGACCGACCACACCATCCCTCTGGTAACTCTGTGATGATCAATAACCATATTTCACTAGACAAAAACTTGCACTTCGAGATACTAAAAGAGAAACACGCTTTTCGCATAAATATGGTTTCGCGGCGTGTGTGGTTTATAGAATCAAGTTTGCCTAGTGCGTTATAACATAGAAACGAATCGAAATCGAAGGTAGGATCAAAAGTGAAATTGCCGTTGATAGAGGTTATTTCACATCTCTTCTACCGAAATATTCACTGACTTAATCACCTTTACCTCATCGGCAAGATCGGTATGTTGGCAGTTGAATCGAGTTAAAATCGAAGTTCTGAAGTGAAATTACCATTGTCGTGGTTATGTCACATCTCTCCTATCGAAATATTATCAAACTTTAATCATTTAACGCATCAGATCCAAACGATAGCAATATCGAATTCTCGATACTTTCAAAACCTAGTACGTTCTAGGCTGGCAAAATCAGAGTTCCTTCATCGACGTTTTCATCGAGAAAATATTGACCAATGTCCAGCTGCCGACGTCAACTTAACTACGTATCAGAATCAGCTTACGGTTCGAACCTAGATGTGGGATCTCGGAGTTTCGATAAGTCGAAATAGCACAAAGCTCATTCCTTCTCAGTTAAAATCAAGGAATGTACAGGAACGAAATTATAAATACGAAATTACTGCTCTTATTCGAGATGAAGGTAGGTAATATGGCCAGCCCTAACACAGGTCCGTCAAAAGTAACAAAATTAGCAATTTCACGTCAACTTTCAAAAGAATCTGCTACAGATTTTTTCCTCGAATCTTAATGTTTTCTACTATGCATTTTCTTTTTCATGTACCGCACGAATTCGGACTGTAAAGAGCTTCTTTCTACATGAGCTAGGGATTACGTGATTTATTACTCGTCGACTCGAAAAAGAAATACTAAATCGACAAAGAAAATGGAAAAGTAGGTACATGACCTTTCAAACTGTGGTTGCAGTCACGTGGCTCGATGTAGCTTCTGCTTCAGGTCTCGGGCTTGTCGAACTGCTCGGGGTTCAAGGTTCTGGTTGCGGCCACGGCCAGCTCTGCACTCAGATATCGGGACTGGTCAGCCAGCTTCTCTGCTTCTCGAACCCGTGCACATTGTTCATGACATGTCAACAGAAAAAAAAATGTGTCATATATCTACTAACGACATTAATCGAAGCTATGATGTGGCATTGCACAATTGTATCATAGCTAGGTAAGCCACATGATTCAAATCAATCATTTAATTCGGTAAAAGACTGTATATCAAAAAAAATCTGTTCCGATATATGTATTTGCATTACTATGTGATAATTATGTTGTTGGGGCTCGACGTCCTAAATAAATCGAAAGCAAATACATCGAATACTATCAGCTGAAAAATTGGGCGTATACTTGCATTTTTTGAAGTAGGTTGCGATCTACTTCTGACTTGTGAGGACAACCGAGGACTCGATGCAGTAAAAACACCATTATTTCAACAACTCTTTGTAGATTTATTTCTTCCAATACATTGTTCCTTAAGCTTTAATCTAGACTTGTTCTTCGCTCCGACGGCTCGACCAGAATGGTCCTCAAAACCTCATGTGAGTTCCAGACCATGATTCTTAGTAAATGTATTTATTACTTTTACGACTTCCTCTGCAATAGCCAACCACAGCTCGTTTCCTGTTGCATTTACTTTTTAAAAGTCTGTGGTTGACTACCACCCTCAAACTATCGTGTTCGTTCAAAAACCGCACATTATTTAAAATATGCAATTTTTGCCCAAAACCCAACATTTGGTTTTAACCAAGTGAGGTAAGTAGTTAGGTAATTGCGACTAGTCTTAATTGAATTAAGACTAGTGAGGTGAGAAGCGTTTTCGAAGCTCACTACCTTGATTTTTGAAGGTGTTTATTCGATAAAATTCAATGTTGTGGCTGTGTGGTATATCAGCACTATTATACGGTGGACATAAAACACGAACTAAAGTGTATATCACGATGTCTGCGAAGGGTAAACCGGCTAAGTTGTAGTAGGTAGGCGATTGAAGTCTTCCGGTCTACTGATGTATCAGGAACCACGAGATGCTGCAGATGACGTCAACCTTGGAAAAAATTGTGCTTGCATCAAGGACCTCATCGTAGCGAAATATTTGCTTAACTTCTTTTTGCGGTGGCTATCCAGCAGCGATAACGTTTAATGCATGTAGAAGCGGCTCCGTAAGATCTTGTTGTATAGTACTTGCTCGTAGGCTGCAGGCAGTATCGAGACGTAACATAGCTAGGTAGGTGCTATGCGATATCAGCCGGGCTAGTATGTGCGCTACGAAAGATTTCTTTCGTAGTGTCATAACGAGACAGCGTTATGGCAAAGTATATATCTGTCGCTTTTTCACACGTCGAAATGAGTTTTTTTTTGTGGCTTTTCGTAGTCCCATGCATGTCTAGCTGGAAGTCATTCTTGAGCGCTGTTGATAAAAACTTGACTCGTCTAGTAAATCGTATGAATGGTTTGAATACTGTATTTAGTTTCGACTAGTTTTTTTTTACCGAATAAAATTAAGCTCAAAAGTTACGATATGGTTACGTGATTTGAAGACTGATCTTTATTTCCCTCCAGCTGCTTACTATCATATTAGCTAAACTAACTTCTTGTGTTGAAATCAGATGTTACTAATATAAATAATCTCTGATAAAATGATCCAAACTTATCAAGAAATAATAAAATAAAATCGATTAACTGTTTTCCTTTTGCCGAACTATCGAAACATTAATATCCAAGTGAACCATTGTGTGACGTATAACTTGTGTGATTACCATAGTAAACCTTTCGCATAATTTACTGATCTTTTAAAGTTTCTCTTTTTTCTTGTTATCGAAATATCAAAACCAAGACATCACAATGGTATTCTCTTAAAGCACCGGCTGTCAAATCTTAACGAAAAGCAAAGGGTACCTACTTTCGGCGAATTAATATTAAACACTTCTTGGCACGAATATTTACTGCTAGAACGAAGTTCGTACTCGACTGTAAAAAGAGTCGAAAGTAGGCAGGTAGCTAGGTAGGCGAAATATACCCATATGTCAACATTGAATAGCAGACGAGTAAGTAATACCAAACGGCACTCGATTGCAACACAAATAGGTAATATAAGAAAATCTTTGCATCGACAACTAGGGATCTGATGAATTACTCGAACATAATTTTAATTCAATATTCTGGTCGTTTCATTTAAGTTCATTTCAGTTCTATTTTTATTGTAACCATTGAAATTGCTACTTTTACTCAAAAACACAAATAATATTATATAATATAATTGCACAAAATCAAAACTTATCATATCGCTCGCAAATCGATAATCGAATCATTTTATTGGGCAATCCAATTGATTATCGCCAATCTAAATTATCCTTGTAGTAAAAAATTGAATTAATCGAAAATTTCTAGCTTTAAATCTTACAAATATTTGTCGAAGCACCAGTTTGGTTCCACCGTTACTTAGCTCAATCAAAATAATTTGAAAAGTTGAACTGCGTTATTTTTATTGCTTGCACATTCTCGAACTTCCTTTGATTATTCATAACAATATGGCTACTAAAATAACGAATTATGAAGTTTTCAAAGTTTTTCTAGATAATCCAATGTCTAATGTCAGCATGAACAATCATCAAAACCTTCGTATAACATCATTAGTCTTGCTTCGAAGCGACGAGTTAGTTCAATATCTATTAATTCTAGCAGCATGATTATTAGCTATAGAATATTCATGTACAATTCTTATGTGGGTAGCATGTTCGACTCGATTAATTATCTATGAAGTTTATAATATTTTTCGTAGGGTAGTTTTTGTTTACTTTTTAATTGTGTTTATTTAGTAAGTATATAGTGGTCAAGTTACTTAATAATGTACATGCTCATAACTATTTACAATTCGGATACAATAATCAAGTCAATATAATTATTTGTCAATTATATTTATTCAGGTACTAAATTTCAAGTTACGTAAAACATCTGCTTCTAATTCTAATTCTAATTCTAGGTGGGGGCGATGAGTCCTGCACTGACGTCCCGCTTGGGGTGTTTTGTGCATTCCCCCCGATGTCAGCCTACTCAAACCATCCGAGCTCCTTAAAATAACGGGGTACGGGTTTGGGTCGTTGCCATAACTGGTCCACCTCTATTGCGCCAGGTGTTTCGCTGCCAGAGATTTGTGTAGTTCCTTCAAGGAGTCCTGTCTTTCTTCTTGTATCTTCAGTGGCCTTGCAGTGCAGTAGGACATGCTCCACGGTTTCATTTTCCTGCAGACAGCCTCGGCATAGAGGACTGTCTGTACCGCCTATTTTGTGCATGTGATAATTTACATCTGCTTAAGAGTCGCTCAAGTCTAGTTGCGAAACCAGATTCTTAATGAATCAATCCTGTAGTATCATAAATACTACAGGATGTGAATAATATTCTATCGATGTGACAAGTTCGAGATTCGATTCGTAGTTCGAAATAGATATTTCATGTATGATCAACACAGAGCTATCAACAAGAGAGATGGCGCTATCGCTTGTCGCTCGAGATTATTTTCAACCGTAAAAATGTATAAACTATCACTAGTTATCAACTGTCAAATATATGTATTAGAATCTGACACTATCGGGACAAGAACATTGCAACTAGCCACTGAATCAAGATATTTTTCATGTCTTATTCTAACTCATGCCATATTAAATCAATTTGCAAATCTTTCTTTAATTTCTTGATCGACCACATTATCCCTCTGGTACGAGTAACTCTGATGATCAATAATCATAATTCCACTAGACAAAACTTCACTTCGCGAGATACTAAAAGGGAACCCGTCTTTCGCATAAAAATGGTTTGGTGGCGTGTGTGGCTTATGGAATAGAATCAAATTGGCGTAGTGCGTTATAACATAGAAACAAATCTAAATCGAAGGTCGGATCAAAAGTAAAACTGCCATTTGCCAGAGATTATTTCATATCTCTTCTATCTAAATATTCTCAAACTTTAATCATGTTTAACGCATCAGATCCAAACGTTAGCAATATCGAATTCTTGATAATTTTAAAACCTAGTACGTTCTAGGCTGGCAAAATCAGAGTTCCTTCATCGGCGTTTTCATCGAGAAAATGTTGACCAATGTCCAGCTGCCGACGTCAACTTAACTACGTATCAGAATCAGCTTACGGTTCGAACCTAAATGTGGATCTCGGGGTTTCGTTTGGTCGAAATAGCACAAAGCTCATTCCTTCTCAGCTCAGCTCAAGGACTGTATCGGAACGAAATTAGAAATACGAAACTACTGCTTTTATTAGAGACTAGCTGCCCGTCCCGGCATTGCCCGGGTATGATTGGCTATAAATGAACCATTATGATGAGTTAAAACCTACCCAAATCGCGAGAGTTTCCGTAGTCTTAAACTGTTCGAAGTTTATGAAAAAGAGATAGTAGGTATTGGCATATCTAAATAAAAGTGAGTTCGTATGTGTCGGGTGGCTGTACATAATATATAGCCCTGATTTCAGAAAATGACAATGATGAGAATGAAAGCGACGTTAAAATATTAGAGAGCCACAGTCTATACATTCTACCCATGTAAGTTAGTTTCTTGATCTTGTCTTCACTCGAGAACTTTGAAAAACATTGCACATCAGTTCTACGTCTACGAATTGTGTGCCCTACCTAAGGCCTCTTCAACTTGCTAACCCAAAGAGCTGTCATGGAAGGAATCGAAGCGCTGGCATCCAACGTGTTCCGGACGTCACGACCAGGGGCCTTACTATGTAAGCGCTTTGACGTTCGGCTTCGCTTTTTCTCCTGCTCGCGCCAGCAACTCGCGCCAGGAGAGCGAGCGGGAGGAAAACCGAAGCCGAACGTCAGAGCGCTTACACAATAAGGCCCCAGATCTTAGATTCACGTGAAGACCTTCGCTTCACTTGCCAATACATTGTCTACATTCGAGAACTTTAAGGTCCCATCGACAATTCGTTTCACATACTATGTGTAGGGGCGTAGCTACCGCAGTATCAGCCGTGTCAATAATACGGGGCTTCCGGGCTACAGGGGCCTTAACGTGTGTAAGCAAAACCTAGTAAAATGTTATCCACAATGTCACTTAATCTCGTGCTTCCCGAAAAAAAAATCATCTCTTTTTTTCCCGGGTTAAGCATACTTCCAAAAGTTGTCCTAAGAGGCAGAAATTTTATAACAACTGAAATCGTCTTCAGCTATACTTAATTAGCTGATATATATAATTATATTCTATTCATTATCAATTATCAATTTCCTGAAAAAAAGGCAAGAAAAGTGTATATTTCATTTGAATTGTTTGGCTAGCTCAATTTCTAGGAGGAAGTGACAACTTATAAGTAACCGTCTTACCACAAAAGTTTTACGCAGGCTTTAGACAATGTTTAACAGTACAAATTGTACGGCTAAACAGTGTTTAAAGCGTGTTTAAATCTTTTGCGGTAAGGCGGTATATATTTATTTCAATTTAATGCAAGCATTTTTGTTTCTTTTGTGAGAAATGAGTGATTTGGGCTCCCCAACTATGTTTGATTCAGGGCTCCTCCAAGGCACGCTACGCCACTGCATACCTATTTACTACCGATAAAACATAAATCGACACACTAATGGCGGACATATATAACTTTGGTGGTCTAGTGGTAGTAACGCCTGTCCTACAATCGTGAGGTGGTGGGTTCAAATCCCGATCCTGTATCAATGAGTTTCTTTGGAATTTATGTACGGAATTTCAAATCATTGGCTTTTCGGCGAAGGAAAATATTGTGTGGCAATCTGCACCAACCCACACTGGGCCCTGGCACTGGTGGTGGATATGGCCCAAGCACCCTTCTCAATTCTCAATGACCCGTTTCCTCGAATCTCGACGTTATGTCAACTAATAAGTGCCTGTAACCGAGCACATTGGCATCGCGCGGCGTTGTAGTCGGCTTGGAATCGCCTTACGACTAACTAAAAAGCCTGCCCACTACGTAGCTTGGGCAGGATTTTGGCTCGGACACTTTTTTTCACGATTGTGACTATAGATATTTGCTCGAAGTGAATTTTGTATTATGTACATTGTACAAAGTACATGAATTGCCAAGCGGGGAGAGCGGCGAAACGGAACTTTTATAATACTTACATTTTTGAACTCGTGATATCTTTGTAATAAAATGACTGAATTAAATAATTTAAAAAGTTGCATAAAGCTATTGAAACAGTCTTGAATATGAAATAATTTATTTTGATAAGGATTAACACCAAGATACAAATTAAGATCCTTTTCCTGCGACGGTATTTCAATTAATTTTTAAGAATAAAAGAACAGTTATTACGGCTTAACTATAATAGTTAGATATATGCTGTCGCGACATTTTTTGTAAATTATGGTGTGTTCTATAAAGACGTAGTACATTATTTTATTCCATCATCAATAGTTTTCGCAGCGCACGCGATGTAAAGAATATTTTAGGCATTTTTTTACACCTTGGGTAACATTATTATAGTTTTAATAGGGATCCTTATTTTTTTCTTGCAATTAAAATAGCCTATGTTACTCAGTGATAATGTAGCTTTCTAATGAAAAAAGAATTATTAAAATCGGTCCAGTACTTTTTGAGTTTATTCGTTACATACAAAAATACAAAT